>CM066033.1:742968225-745441377 GCA_033557465.1 Ichthyophis bannanicus
TTCGTTGCTTTGCTTTCCCTGCCGTTGCTCTTCACTGCCCCTTAGAAGCTCCTATCCATCCATGGCTGCAAGTCTTCATGAGACATTTTGAAAAACATGACAGCAAGAAACAGGTGCACCAAGACAATGGCAGGTATACAAGACCTTTATACCCCAGTCTGTTTTGGCTGAAAGTATTTCTTCGGGGGGGGGGGGGGGGGGGTGGGGGTTGGGGGTTGGGGGTTGAGGGATAAAGCTCAAATAAAACCATACAACAAATTAAAAACGTAAACATATGCAATAAATACAGACACAAAACCAATAGTAAGATAAGTATCAAACTTACATACCTATTCCAAATGTAAAATTAAAACAAATAAGTAAATGCACCATATAAGGGCCCAAAGCCTTATTACAAATACAGTAAAATATCATTGAGACAATATGCCCAAAGTAAAAGCAATACTATTGGTTAGACATGGATTGTGGAATAATATCAACGTCACGTATACAAGGAGAGACGAGGAGAAACAAATGTGGCAGCAAAAACTACATAGGTATGTCCATTTAAAAATTTCACACACATGCTAGTGTTGCCTGCAGATTTATTTTTTTCCCCCTTTACAACTCTGTGACCCCTGACCTTGAGCTTGGTGTGAAACTCCATCTCAAATACAATGACAGGGTCATTCCGAGGTATGAATAGTGGGGATAGATGTCCTATTGGGATGCCCATACCCGCTATTCGGGACCCCTTCTGACCACGACTAACTTCACCGCATGTTGTATGGGGAAACTAGAGGGCGGGAAAGGGGTAGAGCGGGGGCAGCATTAGGGCAGTCGGCAGCCCTGGACATACAGGGTCGATTCCAATGTCGGCCCTGTACTTCCGGGGCTGGGGACCTGAACAGGGAACTTTATTCCACCTCTGAGGTGAAATAAGTTCCCCTAGTCAGGTGGATCGGGTAGGCCCGAGGCCCAAAAGAGGCGGCAGGGGGCAGAGGAAATTCACTGCAGTCAGACCCAAGTTTTGGGACGACAGATTGGGGGTTGGGCTGCGGGGAATGCACCTTTTGGCGTGGGGGCTGGGGATCGCGGCTTTTGAATGGAGCCACAGTGCCATGGAAACTGGATGCTATGGTGCCACAGCTCCATTCAAAAGCCCTAAATGAGCTATCCAGGCAAGGCCTGTACATGCAGGCCAACCTGAATCAGGGTCCCAGCCTACACGTAGGGGCCTGGATGCGATTCTGATCCTGTGGGGGGTGGGGGCTAGACGTGCCCTGCGAGATCAGACTGGTTTTTGCCTAGTCCAGGACAGCACCATTTTTTTGTGTGGAAGAAATTAAGAATAGTGCTATCCTCAATCTGGTAGCACTAGGGATCCCTCCTGTCACATGAAGAAATAGAAATACTGCAGCTAGGAGGTCCTAGGAGGCTGGGGGAACCAGGGTTTGAGGGGGGGGGGGGTTTGGGGGGGGGGTAGTAGGGCAACATAATTTAAAACATGAAACAAATGAAAATTAATGAAATTGTGTGTGTTTTTTCTTTCTTTGTTTCAAAAACAAATTTAAAGTGAAAAATTTTCTTTAAAATTCCTCATTTTATTTCAAATGAATGCACAACTCTATCGCGTGTCACAGGTTTATTCAGACTGGCAGAGTGGGTGGAGCTTGCTGAATCACTGAGAAATCAGCTATTGATGGGCACAATGCAAGAGTGATGAGATAGTGGCAGCTATGGATTGGATTTACAACAGACTAATCTAGATCTTTTTGTGTTCCATGCTCTATGAAGGATAAAATGGCAGGGAAAAGGAGAGGGGGGTCCACTGATGGTAGGAGGATGTCTGCTATCCTGATGTGCAGTCACTACTACTTTTTTATTAACCCAAATCTTCTATTACATTGAAATCCGTCGTCCACTTGCATACATTAATCTTGAACATTTATATCCTAGTCACCTATCAGTATTGATTCTTTTTGATTTATAGCTTTGTGGGATGCAATGACTTTGGAATTTAGTCAATCTAAAGGGAGGAACTGACCTGCCACAGATATTCATAGCAAACAAGATATGAGTGTTTCTGTGAGGTGTCTTACCCCCAGGGGCGGCCCAAGGGGGGTGCGGGGCCATGTGCGGAGACTTGGTGTGGGGCCTCATTTGCATAAATATTTGCATAATGTTACCATACACTAACTTTTAGTAAACATGCCTTTTAATGAGTGTATGGATAAAGAAAGACTAAAAGATTTCTACATTACTATAATCCAGTGCCAACTGCCAGGAACATTAGGAACTACTACTACAAACACTGCCCATTTAGAACCCATAGTAAACCCGCCGTATCCTAACAGCACTACCAGGACTCACAAAGCACCATACTCTACCTATCAAAAGGAAACATGCAAATATTAAACCAATACATTTCAGAGAACAACAATACATGACCTACTGGGGAAAGAGAACAAGTGGCAATGTCAAATAGGAATTACATAAACAGAATACCTCAGCTCAGTTACACGTGCAGAACATAGACCGTCACCAAACAAGAAATCACAATGTAGAAACAGGAAGACAATAATTAAGCTGGGAATCCCAAAAGCCCAACAACACTGTAAAAATAAAACTATAAATTAATTTTCTCTTGTACTAAACAAAGCGCAGATGTTAATGATGCACATTTCCCAGAGCTGGCATATTTCAGTTAATAAATTCAATAAAGAGAGATTTTTCTACCTTTTTGTGCATTTTTTTCAGTTGCAATTGCTCCAGCTACTTTCTTCTGGTTTCTTCGTGTCTTCTGCTAACTCTCCATCGTCTGCTGTCCATTTGTCCTTTCTTCACTCTTCTAGTTTTTTTCCATTCTCTCTCTACATCTGCTTTAACATACTGATCTTTCTCCTTTTGCTCTTTCCTCATTCCTATTTCATCCACCCAAATTTTACCCCGCCATCCTCAATCTCCACTTACTCTCCCAATATCCAGCCAATTGTAGATTTGTCTTCCCTCCCACGCAAAATATTTTTTCCCTCTCCATTTCACTCTTCCAGCTCTATCCCATTCTAATCCTCCCCCAACATCAGCTCCCTTCTAGTTCCAGCCCCACCCAGCATCCGCTCCCTTCTAGTCCCCACATCAGCCCATTTCCAGTCCTAGCTCCCCCATCTGAGTCCCTCCATCAGCTCATTTCCAATCCCAGCCCCCCCAACAGCCCATTTCTAGTCCTATCCTAGCTCTCCATCAGCCCATTTCCTGTCCTAGCCCCCCCTCACTCAGCCCATTTCCTGTCCTAGCTCTCTCCCCTCACAGCCCATTTCCATTCCAAGCCCCCCTCCCCATCAGCTATTTGTAGTTCAAGCCTTCCTTCCTTCCACTCAGCCCATTTCCTTTCCAAGCCCCCATCCCCATCAGCTATTTGCAGTTCAAGCCCTCCTTCCACTCGTCCCATTACCAGTCCTAGCCCCCCCCCATAGCCCATTACCAGTTCTAAGCCCCCTATCTGCCCACTTCCAGTCCTAAGCCCCCCATCACCCCATTTTCAGTCTTAGCCCCCCATAGCCCATTACCAGTCTTAACCCCCATCAGCCCATTTCAAGTCCTAGCTCCCCCATCCGAGTCCCTCCATCAGCTCATTTCCAATCCCAGCCCCCCATCAGCCCATTTCAAACCAGCCCCCATCAGCCCATTTCTAATCCCAGCCCCCCCCCCATCAGCCCATTTCTAGTCCTTTTCCTAGCCCCACCATCATCAGCCCATGTCAAATCCTAGCTTCCCTCCACTCAGCCCATTTCCAATCCAAGCCCCTCATGAGCCTACTTTTAGTTCTAGCCGCCCCATGAGTCCATTTCAATCCAAGCGCCCCAACAGCCCATTTCCAGTCCTATCCTAGCCCTCCATCAGCCCATTTCCTGTCCTAGCCCCCCCTCACTCAGCCCATTTCCAGTCCTAGCTCCCTCCCCTTACAGCCCAGTTCCATTCCAAGCCCCCCTCCCCATCAGCTATTTGTAGTTCAAACCCTTCTTCCACACAGCCCATTTCCATTCCAAGCCCCCGTCCCCATCAGCTATTTGCAGTTCAAGCTCTTTCCACTCAGCCCATTTCTAGTCCTAGCTACCCCCCAGCCCATTACCAGTCCTAGCCCCCATCAGCCCACTTCCAGTCCTAAACCCCCCATCACCCCATTTTCAGTCTTAGCCCCCTCATAGCCCGTTACCTGTCCTAACCCCCATAGCCCATTACCAGTCCTAGCCCCCCATAGCCCATTTCCAGTTCTAGCCCCCCCCCCCATAGCCCATTACTAGTCCTAACCCCCATCAGGCCATTTCCAGTTCTACCCCCCATCAGCCCATTTCCAGTTTTAGCCCCCCATCAGCCTATTACATCCTAACCCCCCTCCATCAGCCCATTTCCAGTCTTAGCCCCCCATAGCCCATTACATCCTAACCCATCAGCCCATTTACAGTCTTAGCCCCCCCATAGCCCATTAGTAGTCCTAACCCCCCCATAGCCCATTACCAGTCCTAACCCCACTCCCCCTTCAGCCATGACAGATTTTTTTTAAAAAAATGGGTGCGGCTGCCGCTGTGGCAGCGGCAGAATCAAATGTCCTGCCGCGGGGCCCCGCCTGCCTGGCAGAGCCTCCCTTCACCATCAGCTCCGGAGTCCCTCCCAATGCTGCGGAAGCAAAAACGCGAAATAAAGACCTTTTCAAGTACATTCGTAGCAAAAACCCTGTGAGAGAGTCAGTTGGTCCATTAGATGATAAAGGGGTTAAAGGAGCACTAAGAGGCGACAAGGCGATAGCGGAGAGACTGAATGAATTCTTTGCTTCGGTCTTTACTGAGGAAGATGTAGGGATGTTACCCATGACTGAAGTGGTATTTAAAGGTGCGGAAGAAGTGAAGGAAATATCGATACATCGGGAAGATGTCTTACAACTATTAGATAAACTGAAGAGTAGCAAATCTCCTGGGCCGGATGGTATACATCCAAGGGTGTTGAAAGAACTGAAATATGAGATTGCAGGACTGCTATCAGTAATCTGTGAACTATCATTAAAATCATCTCTAATACCTGAAGATTGGAGGATCGCCAATGTAACACCAATTTTTAAAAAGGGTTCCAGGGGTGATCCGGGAAACTACAGACCGGTGAGCCTGACGTCAGTACCGGGAAAAATGGTAGAAACCATCATAAAGAATACAATTACTCAGCATATAGATAGTCACAACCTAATGGGAGACAGCCAACATGGCTTTAGACAAGGAAGATCTTGTCTTACTAATCTGTTATGTTTTTTTGAAGGAGTGAATAAACAGGTGGACAAAGGTGAGTCGGTTGATATTGTGTATCTGGACTTTCAGAAAGCCTTTGACAATGTCCCTCATGAGAGACTTTTGGCAAAACTAAAGAGTCATGGGATAGGAGGCAGTGTACTATTGTGGATCAGGAACTGGTTAAAAGATAGAAAGCAGAGGGTAGGGCTAAATGGCCAATTTTTCCAATGGAGAAAGGTGAATAGTGGTGTACCCCAAGGATCTGTGCTGGGTCCGCTGCTTTTTGACATATTCATAAATGACTTGGAAAGTGGAATAACGAGTGAGGTTATCAAATTTGCAGATGACACAAAACTATTTAAAGTTGTTAAAACCCAAGAGGATTGTGAAAAATTGCAAGAGGATCTTGATAAATTGGAAGACTGGGCATCAAAATGGCAGATGAAATTTAATGTGGACAAGTGCAAGGTTATGCACCTAGGGAAGAACAACCCAAACTATGGTTACACGGTGCAAGGTTCCACATTAGGAACCACCACCCAGGAAAAAGATTTAGGCGTCATTGTGGATACCATGTTAAAACCCTCTGCCCAGTGTGCAGCGGCGGCCAAGAGAGCAAATAGAATGCTAGGTATGATAAGGAAAGGAATGGAAAATAAAACAAAATATATTATAATGCCTCTATATCGTTCCATGGTGAGACCGCACCTTGAATATTGTGTGCAATTCTGGTCGCCGTATCTTAAAAAGGATATAGCGATTTTAGAAAAGGTACAGAGAAGAGCCACCAAAATGGTAAAGGGGATGGAAGGATACTCCTATGAAGAAAGACTAAAAAGGTTAGGGCTCTTTAACCTGGAAAAGAGACGGCTGAGGGGAGATATGATAGAAGTCTATAAATTAATGAACGGAGTGGAACGGGTAGACGTAGATCGATTGTTTACCTTATCAGAATATAGAAAGACTAGGGGACATGCAATGAAGCTACAGGGTAAACTATTTAAGACTAATAAAAGAAAATATTTTTTCACTCAACATGTAATCAAACTCTGGAATTTGTTACTGGAGGATGTAGTAAAGGCTGTTAGTGTAGCTGGGTTTAAAAAAGGTTTTGACAAGTTCCTGGAGGAAAGGTCCATAAACCATTATTAAGAAGTGACCGAAGATATCAATGCTTTACCCAGTACAAGCATTGTGGAACTTGTGTCTCTTGTAGAAACTGCTAGGTACATATGACCTAGATTGGCCACTGTTGGAAACAGAATACTGGGCTTGATGGACCTTGATCTGACCCAGTATGGCATATCTTATGTTCTTATGTAATGCGTGGGCTTTCAGAGCCGTGAGAGCTTCTCTGACCTCTCGCGGCTCTGTTAATTCTGCCGGGGCTGATGGGAAATCCCATCAGCCCTGGCGAGATTAATAGAGCCGCGAGAAGAAAGGGAAACTCTCGTGGCTCTGAAAGCCCGCGCATTGCGAGGGACTCCAGAGCTGATGGTGAAGGGAGGCTCTGCCGGCCAGGCGGGGCCCTGCAGCGGGATATTTGATTCTGCCACGGCGGCAGCCGCAGAAGCAGCGTTTTTTTTTTTTTTGTTTTTTTTTTTTTTGTTTTTTTTTTTTTTGTTTTTTTTTTTTTTTTTAATCTGCTTTTGCTAATGTAGAATATTTTTTGCGCGGGGCCCCCTGAAATGCGGGGCCCTGTGCAAAAAACATTCTTGCTCAATGGACGGACCGGACCGGCCCGGCCCGGCCCTGCTTACCCCTTGCAAGGGCTCTTAGGGTGTGACTCTGACACCAGTCACAGAACAAACAGGCCAGTATAAAGCAGCCAGTTTACAAAAGCTTTGGCAAGTAGTTTCAGAAGTTACTGGAACAAACCTTAGCTTTTCAGATCCACTGCCCACAGATAAGTAACATTTTGTATAATCAGAGGTCAGACTTAATTATCCGGTTAAAGTTACCCAAATAATTTATCCCTTAACTTTAACAGGATATCAGGCCAACTATTTGGGTCCAAGGAGGGCAGAAAAAGGAACCCACCCAACCTTACCACGTGCGTGATCTCCAGCGAGGAGAGGCGGTGAGATGTGATCAGCCAGCGTGTGTCCCAACGATTGCAAAGCATGAAGAGGGGGACCTATGCATCGCCACTATTCTATTCTTCCTGTGCCATCCTCTCCACATCCCTAATGTCAAAAGTGTTCTGGGGTGCAAGCAGGCTCGGTAGCATGGGCAGGTGATAGGAGAGCTTGTAGCCCTACTCTTCTTTCCACAAGGAGGTCCCAGGCTGCTGTTGCATCTGCGGCCATCTAGGATGGCGTGCAGCCAGGTCCAGTAATGGTCCTTCCAGAGGTTGACTTACAAAAACCTTGTTATGACTTTTTCTTCCTCTAGATATTTAAGTTTGATCATCTTCTCAATGCTCCACCACTAAACCATTCAATCGGTAGTAGTGATAGGCGGTGTATATAGAGGGCAGGGACTTAATCAGCACAAGTAAACTGCTTTGGTATGAAAGCGGTATATAAAACCTGTTAAGTTTAAGACCTGTACTTACTGACAATTCCTCATGCTGTGGGCTAGCAAAAATCAGCACCAGAGAATAAACTGGTGGTTAAAAAAGAGTTAAATGCCTGGGCAAGGTTTGGGGGTGTCCTTGGGAGCAATATCTTTCCTCCCAAATGTAAGATGCAAGCAGCGCAGGCCTGATGAGGAAACTATAGCCACTGGTTGGAAGATGCAGGGGGGGGGGGGGGCTGTCACAGTGACCCCTGTAGTGTAAAAGGACGAGAAAGCAGGCCCTTGTACTGGCCAACACACAGGAGCAGAAACAAGAGCAGATCTGCAGGCGGGAGCAAGGATTGAAAATAGTAGAGTCCCACCTGAGGCAGAGGGAAGGGGGAGCCTGTTGGAAGAGGGAAAGGAAGGGGGAGAACAGTGGTGCTGGAGGGGCAGAAAGCACTGGAGAAAGAGGGAGAACAGTGGGGTCAAACCTGAGGAAGGGTTTCAGTTTCCATTTGGCTTGCAACACCCTGAAGTACCGTTCATCCTAGCAGGGACAGTACTCGGTGTTGCTGCTTATACACATGCAAGTTCCACTTTTATAATTTAATTTATTTCCTATTTTGTGATAAAACTCGTTAAAAAGCTGGATCTTCATGTACATATAGTAGGCTTGCCAACTATGAATGTGGAGCTATCTGTTGCTTTTGTGCACTTGTCAGGTTGATGGTTCTGTACCTGCTATAACCTGTCACTTAATAAAAACAGCAGAACAGTTTGCAGTAAGCTCTCATTCCCATTCTCATCTTCTTGAAATTGTCTTGTCTTGCACTCTCGTGACATATCTGGCAAGTTCACCATTCATCCTCCTCCTGCTCTTTCCCTTGAAAAGTGAAAATGATTGTTTCCCATTTCCCCTCGCACTAAACGATGCATCATCTGGGACTGAACTATGAGCAACAACTCAGCTATTGTTCCTTCAAACAGCCTTTCTATGGGTTGCAGCTGGCTCAATTCATTCAGCAGGCTTCTGTAATTGTTCTGAGTGTGTTTATTCTCCAGGCCTAGCCAACACTTCCTAGCATGTAACCTTTAAGACGGGGGCTCCTCATAATAAAGGGAATTTTGTGTCTCCAAGTCACCAGTAGCGTTCATCGGGCAACAGAATGGATTTTGGGAGAATGAGAACAGGAGATCATAGGGCCCAATTGTCAAAGGTGTTTACGTGGTTTGCAGACCTGCAAACTGTGTAAATGCTTCTAAGCGGGATATTCAGCGGCGCTAACATGGTTCATGTCACTGAATATCTACAGGTACCGCTAAAACACCCTGATGCTAACCAATTAGCACTGGGGCATTCATGGGCCCAGTTCCTTGTGTCACACCAGGGGATAACCGGTCAGTGGCAATATTCAGCCACTCTCCAGTTATCCCACAGTGGCAAATGTTAGGCACGTTAAAAGCTGTCCCGCCTTTCACTGATGAAGCTAACTGGGCAGCGGCTGAATGTCGCCGCCGTCTCCACCCTGAAAAATGAACGTCCCAGTAACGGGGTCTGAAGATGGGCCCCACACAGAGAGTAAGGTTGAGTATGTGCACAGACATAGGACATTTTACAGATAGGGACATCACGCCCGCAGGACCGGGTACTTGGACACCTGGCCTGGATTGGTCAGAAAGGAGCATCTATGAAATGAGACTAGCATGTCCTCCTCTGCCATTTCTGATACTCGGATGTGCAGTGGTGGGCCAGTAATCTGTTTGGAGTAGATATGTTTCTTTGTCCACAAAGTAACTGCTGTGATGTAAGTTAATTTTGCTCTTCCTCCTGGAAATGCTGCAGCAATGAAACGAGCATATGTTTGCACATTAATAATGGTCAGGAGCAGGTATAGGCATGGACGCCTAAGCATCCGGGGCCTGAAGTACTTTTGCCATTCTGAAATCACATTGTGACATGCAACTCCCTTGCTCCACTCATGGCATGCCTGTACTACACCCCCCCCCCCTCCCCATGCTACCTGTATGTTCTGATACTGGGAATGTCTATATACTCAGCTTTCTAAAAAGACATCAGCCCTTATTAAAAAAAACAAACAAACAAACAAACACTGATGCAGCCAAAGAAGGAGCTGGATAAATTCTGTTTGATACACAATCTGTCATACCCTGAAGGCCAGTCAATGACCATATCGATCCAGGGCTGTGCTCGGTGAGATATGTGACTATCAATCAGGCTATAGTGCTCATACAGAAATTGGGCTGGTAGGCACATCTGGCCAAAGCTGATGTAGAATCGGCCTTCCAGTTGCTCCCGGTACATCCAGAGTTATTTCCTTTACTTGACTTTACTTTCGAAGGGGAATACTATTATGACAAATGTTTGCCCATGGGCTGTTTAATTTCATTTCCTGTGCCTAATTTGAGCAGTTCAGTTCATTCCTCCACTGGGTGGTAGTGCAACACTATTAGGTCTGGCAATTTCCTCTATCTCAACAATTTCCTTTTCCTGGTGACAAGCTTTGAGGAGTGCAAAAGGATCCTGGGCATTTACGAGCATAATCATCCAGATGTTCAATATACCTCTAGCACCAGGGAAGACCGTGGGTCCCGCAAGAACAATCACATTTCTGGGGACTGAGCTTGACATGCCAGTGCAGTTGTCTCGGCTGCCCAGGGGAAAAGTTGAGAAACTAAGAAGTAACATTAGTCAGATGAAAGGTCAACATAAGGCTACATTTGGAACAATTCCAATCATTGCTAGGTTTGCTGTGCTTTGCCTGTAGAGTAATGTCAATGGGATGGGTTTTTTGTTGCCAGCTGGTGCCAGCGATGAGAGGGGTCAAAAGTAAGCATCACCGCATCAGAGTTAGCAAGGAAATATGTGAGGACCTGTGGCTATGGGAACATTTCCTGCATTCAACATCATTGCAAGGGTAATGAGGGAATGGTCGGCTGGACGTTGTCGCATGCCGGATCAACGATTTCCGATCACACATAACATATTAAAGATGTTGCTGGCAGTTACAGATGGGGTATGTTACGACACCTTTGAGGCCTGTTTTTTTTTTTTTTATGCGCCTTCTGAGTGGTGTTCAGGATAGGAGAGCAGGGGGCCTCAGGCGGGAGGACATCGCATTGTATGGGGGCACATTGGTGCTGTACATCCACAGATCTAAGACAGATCCATTGGGGAGGGGTACTAGTGTCCTTGTCCTCCTTGCTGGGCGACACCATGTGCTTGGTGTGGAATTTCGAGGAGTATAGGCAGCTGTGCCCCCTGGAAGGGGAGCAGTGGCTGGTTCATGCTAATGGTGCTTCCCCCTCTCCTGTTTCCAGTTTACCAAGGTGCTCAAATTAGCCCTGGCTGAAGCGAGTTTGGAGGTTTGCTTTTATGGTACTCACTCCTTCTGCATCAGGGATGCTACTAGAGCAGCTGGGTTAGGAATGACAGAAGGACAAATCAGGATCATAGGCAGGTGGCATTTCGACTGGTATAAATTGTATGTCCACCTGATATAAGCTTGGTTCATCAGGGTTTTAAATGAATGCACATTGTACCTTGCGACACCCAAGGGCTGGGCCAAGAGGCTGACAGCTGGTAGGCAGCCTTGATGTCCTTTAGAATAAAGTTCTTTTACTCCTCAGGCAATAAATTTGTAGTTGAGTCGGTGGTAAGGCTTTGCAAGATTTTTATTTTCTTTTATGGGGATTTCCAAAAGCACGCTGGGTTCAATTACAACCAAGGCAGAAGGATAACATCTCCAAACAGAAAAGATGAACTCAGGAAAACCAGGAGAAACAAATCAAATAAACTTTTTCTTTTCTCAGCCTTACTGCTGCTCTGTGTCCTCACACTCTGCACTGCTCCGTGTGGTCACACAATGAACTGCAGCAGAACTCTATCACAGCTGTTCTCACTTTGTAATGCAACGTTCCCTCACAGCTCCGTTGCTCTCAGTCAGTGAACAAACAAACATTGAATGTTTCTTACAACTCTCGTGGTAAGCACTGCCCTTACTATAGGGTTTTTACATTTCTTCCTTTCTTATCTCACAACTGTAGCTTTCCTTTGAGCCAGAGAACAATCCATAGGAACTGGGCAACAGACCTCATTAGGCACACATGTCTCTATTTGCATTTCTTCAAAATCATTTGTACCAACAGAGTCTCTCTCATATTGTGGAGTTTCTTTAAGTTTCCCCTCTCTTACCTCCTGTAAAGTCAACAGGATTTTCCCCTTTTGAAGTTTTGTATGGTAAACCCCCACCAATAGTGCAGGGAGTCAAAGGAAGTTTAGCCCAAATTGGTTCAGAAGTAACCAGACAAGAACTCCTAGCTCTTAGTTTTGTTCTGCAGACTCTCCATACGTGGATCCAAGACCAGTTGCCTATCAACTTGACGGAACCCTTGCATCCCTACCAGCCTGGTACTTCGGTGTGGATCAAAGATTGGAAGAAGATACCGTTGGAACCCCATTGGAAGGGACCGTACACCGTCATCCTGTCTACCCCAACTGCAGTAAAGGTAGCCGAGATCGATGCCTGGATCCACCACAGCAGAGTCAAGCCCGCCGCCGATCCTGAACCAGAGCAGTGGACAGCAGAACAGCATCTTGATGCACCCTTGCGAGTTACTCTAAGACGGCAACCAGCAGCCTAGACACTTCATCACAAGTGCTTTGCAGTAGCCAAGTCTTTCGAAGAGGATTGCTGTTTTCCATGCAGCAACAGTTTTGTTTCAACGAACCCAATTTGTGTGTGATTTGACACACTATTTTGAGACTACATTGACTAAGCCAGACTTCACAAGCCGACTGAAATTGCTAATAAGTTGGTTAATGTGTACTGGACACCTTGAGGATCTTCAATCAACACTCAGCACCCGTTAAATTGCTTCATTAGCAAATGGGACGAAGAATAAAAGACCGTCGTGATCAAGATCAGCAAGCTGAGGATTCAGAAGAACTCCAATCAACATCAACATGTATCTTTGTTTTTGCGTTGTCTTGGTTGCCTTCTTTGGAGGTTTTGAACAGACTTATGCTCTACCTCCATGCACTGCTTGCATTACCTCTACTAGAACTGGACTGAAAGTAACTCAGACTTTGCTTTATCATTCTTACTATACCTGCAAGGGAACAGTAACTCGGTGTATCTATAACACCACTGAACTAAATGTTTGCACTCATGGCAAAATCAAAGCATGCTATAATCCGCATCAGAATCCATCCTATTACACGTTGGAAATAAGATGGAAGGATGCAGATGGACCGATATTAGCTGCTACACCACCACTTAAGGACATTACTAAACCTGCTGTTTTGAATTTTGATGCATGTAATGCCATTAATAGAGATAGTCAGTCCACCTGTGGTACATGGGAGAAAGCGTATCGAAATGACCATAAGTATATGTGTCCAGAAGGTGCCACAAATTGGTGGAAGTGTACAGGTAAAACAGGATCAGGCTATAGTACTGCTACAGCGGCAGATTACTATTGCCCGTATTGGGGATGTGTTTTTTATGCTACCTGGAACACTGGTATAACTGATGAGAAAATAGATAAACGAATGGCTACTTTAACCAAGCCAACCACAAATGATAAATGTCAGAAAGATGCTTGCAACCCCTTACACTTACGTATACACAATCCCCATGCATGGAAACAAGGATACAAGTTTGGTTTACGTATTGCTGGAGGAGCAATAGATCCAGGGACCATTGTGTATATCAGATTGAATACTCAAGCCCACAAGTCATCTAAATATCATATTCATAATACTTTTTATGAAGCTATGCATGTAAATAAGTTTGAGATCCCTCACCCTTCACAGAATTTATTTCTAGAATTAGCCGGAGCAGTAGTATCTAGTCTGAAGATCTCAGATTGCTATTTTTGTGGCGGAACCCAAATGGGAGACCAATGGCCATGGGAAGCCCAAGAATTGAATTATTCTATGACTTACAACCAGACTGAATTACACAAGACTACCAGTGAATGGGTGTTAGCGCACTCAATCGTTGGACGTCTTTGTTATGCCAGAACTGGACCCCAGTTCACCCAAAAGGTAGGACAGCTGGTCTGTCTTAGCCAGAAGTACTATAATGCCACGACTAAAAAGACAGCATGGTGGTCAGGAATCAGACATCCTGAACCTCCTAACCCATTAGCCAGATTTCCTGAACCTGCAGGTCTATGGACTAACCTTGCCAAAGTCCAAGCCTGGCAAGCCCCACCTGGCCTATATTGGATCTGTGGAAACCAAGCATATGCACAACTCCCGCCACACTGGGGAGGAGCATGTGTCTTAGGAACCATCAGACCTTCTTTCTTCCTGTTAAACACTGAACATGGAGAACAATTAGGATACCCTGTATACACTACCCACCGACATAAAAGAGCATTGAGACAGAAAAGAGAAGCCTTACAGATAGGCAAGTGGGAGAAGTGGCAAGGTGATGATTGGCCACCAGAAAGAATTATTGAGTATTATGGACCTGCCACTTGGAATGATGATGGTATGTATGGTTATCGTACTCCAATCTATATGATTAATCGTATTATTCGCTTACAAGCAGTAGTTGAAATAATAACCAATGAAACTAGTCATGCTCTTACGCTCTTAGCTAGACAAAGTACTCAGATGCGCACTGCTATATACCAGAACCGCTTAGCACTTGATTATTTGTTAGCAGCTGAAGGAGGAGTATGTGGTAAGCTGAATTTAACTAATTGCTGTTTGAAAATAGATGATAAAGGTCAAGTAGTTGAAGAAATTGCTAAAGATATGCAAAGACATGCTTATGTGCCAGTACAGACTTGGCACGCATTGAAATTTCCTAACTGGTTTGCTAACCTTTTCTCTTGGCTGGGAGGATTTAAGACTTTCATTGTTTTAGTACTAATCCTTGTTGCTGTTATCTTCTTATTACCATGTCTAATCCCATGTTGTATGCGTTCCATTCATAATGCTATTGATAACACAGTAGAGCGGAAGACCGCAACTAAAATAATGGCTTTATACAAAGCTAGTCCTAGTCGAAATCCTTCAATCATGATGTGATTCTTCTAAAAGTGATTTAATTCTCACACCTTATTGAGTAATAGGGTGAGATTAATCAAAGGGGGGAATGTGGCAGGTGCAGGCCTGTGACCCATGGTGTCTGACATAAGCAGGCCAGCATGGCTAGCTTGACCTGTAAATGAGGCCTGTGGAGAGGCATATAGGATTGCACATCCCCTAACATGCTGCTATTGTAAGATAGACCTCAGTAGAAATATTGAATTAGCTTAGGTAGGCAGAACTGTAGAACTGAGAAATGGAAAAATACAGAAAAGACATGTTTAAAAGTTACTGATAAGAAAAAGTACATCTGCAAAGAAATAATGAGGAGTGCTGACAGATGAGTTACAGAACCTTGCTCTTCTGCACGCACAAATTGGTTCTACGGCCTTGAGAGTGTGAAAGTAACAAGTTGATGAACTGGCCATTGTAATTGGGACTAGAAGGGGGGCATGCAGGTGTCATGCCCACAGAAGGGACATAATTGGATAAACTTATCAGTACCGGGACCAATGGAAGAGGTACGGGAGGTTACCGGGACCAATGAAATGTTTTTCTATACCTAGAATGGAACAAAAGTCTATAAAAGTTGTTGTAATGCTTGAAAACTTTGCTCAGCCATTTTGAAATTGACTGGTTCGAGACTTGTCACAAATAAATGATTTGGACCTTCTGAACAGACTCCTGGTATCATTGGTTTGTCTGCGCTTTGCTGCTGCATTAGAAACTGCTGAAACTGGTCCCACAGCAAGTCAGCCCTCGTAGGTATTTTTGCATTGGAGATAGAATTTCTCTCATTAGAGTGTATCCCTTGCAAAGCCCCTAATTTAGAAGACTCAAAAGCTTCTCTGTTTCAGTTCCTGTCCCTTTAAACCAGCCCTTAGCCCTCTTGCCACATTGTCAGGAAAGAAATTATCGGCTTTACCTTGAGGCTGTTTCTGTATGTCAGCACTAATACCTTTTCCACTTCTCCAGCTATCACCGTTGTCCCGGTTGCTGGCCTGACGTGCACTTCTCCTCCAGTTACTTGTACTTCTGCTTTTAAATGCTGGCACAATATCTCTTTCTTCCTGGTCTGAAACAGTAGACGGGCTTTGGCCTGAGACTGCCACTGCCTCTCGGTGAGCTGCTGCTGCCTGAGTTTGAGCCTTCTCTCTGGCTCCTTCTCTCACCCAGACTTCTCTCTCTCTGTCTGACTTCAACCACTCTCCTCTGGCATTCACTCCAGCAGGTCTCTCGCTGACTCTCACTCCCTGGAGTCTCCCTTCGTCTCTCCGTCTCTGTGCTTGTCTCTTTCCTTGGCTCTCTCCTTGGCTCCTTCCTTGTCCTCCACATGTGGTTTTTAACCACTGCTTCCTGCTGTGCCTTCCCTGTGCTCCAGCCTCCTCTGACCAATCAGGAGGGTGGCTTGTCTCCACCCCTGAGCTAGGGCGTGTTCTACCCCTTGCAGGGAACTGAGCTTTCCTCTGACGTAGGCTGAAATTCCCTTGCACATGTGCACTGTCATTGACTTCCATGGGGCTTTCAGGATTTTCATCCATATCCATGCTTTTTACTATGCTTTCACCATCACAACCTGCACTGTTGATGTAATGTGTATGCTGATGTAATGAATTGTGACCATACTGTTGCCTTACCTTGTATTGACATACATATAGTTTTCTTGAATTGTCTGTCAATGGTTTGTAATTGGGCTGTCTATGGAGGAGCACAAATTGTACACATATTGTTGACTCAAATGTACTTTCATTCACTCACATGTACTTTTCTGTATTTCTTGTCAATGATTTGTCCTAGGTGTAAGGGCTCCCCAGGAGCCCCAGGAAGCATGGATATGTGGCCATTCCTTTGTCTACTGGGTACAAAGAAGAACAAGGAGCAAACTACAGGGCCTTAACCTGGGCCTGAATTTGGCAGAGATGTAGATCATCTGGATGGGTGTGTGGGGTATGGTGTGGGACCAGCTTGTAATGTCCCTCATGCATAGGAAAAGAGCAGGGGGGAACCCATGGGTGATAGTATGCATCTAGAGGGAAACGATTTGGCAGCATCAAATTGACTAAGAAAATGCCAAGGGACCTGCTGACGCTGGCCAGCATGTTCCCCAGAACTCATATGGTGTGGGACCACACTAGCCCTCGGCACATCTGGAGAGGTGAATGGTTGCACCAGGTGGTCGAAAGAACCAGGCGAAAGGTGAACAGTTGGATGGCCTACTTCATGGAGTCAATCGGGGGGGTATAGCATCAGACAAAATCTCATTGACTAGAATTGCCCTGATCTGTATTGCGCCGATGGGATACAGACCAGGGCAATTTTTACCACACTACAGTCAGCCCAGAGATGTAAATAATTTCTGCTTAGATTTTCTAGATACACGAACACAAGATACAATAAACAATTTACGCTGATGACATCATGATATACACACCAATCACAATAGACAACCCGGACTACTCCAAAATAACAAACTATCTCATACACATGACCAGCTGGTTTCAAGACAACAATCTGACCATAAACTACAGCAAGATCGAGGCACTAATCATCACCCGAAACACCAAATTCGTCCCTCCACTCAACATCAAGGTAAACAACACAACCATACCCATAAAACCGGAAGTAAAATACCTCGGAGTGACTCTGGACAAAGAACTGAACCTACAATCTCACATAAGCAGATCCACCAAAAACGTATACCACAGGATGAGACTAATCTGATGCCTTAAACCCCTCCTCTCCCCGGAGCACTTCCGCACAGTCTGCCAGGCTTTAATAACCCCAATTCTAGACTTCTGCAACCCAATCTATCTCGGTCTCACAAAACAGACACTCAGACCGCTGCAACTGGCACAAAACACAGCAGCATGCATAATATCTGGTACAGCAAGACAAGAACACATCCCACCCATCCTGAAAGATCTACACTGGCTTCCAATCAGCTCACACATCAAATATAAGACAGTTATAAACATATTCAAAATCAAACAGTCATCAGCTCTCAGCTTACAACCAATCATACAATCTGACACAAGCACATGACCGAGGAGGAGGGGCACCTCCCAACCATGTTAACACACCAAAAGACCTCACCAAGGTCCGCAAGGACACCGTGGACCGAGCCCTTTCTCTGGCTGCACCAGGAATTTGGAATACCCTCCCAGATGAACTATGATTAACAACAGACATCAAAGACTTTTGGAAGCAGCTTAAGACAACACTATTCATCGAATACTATGGGGATGTCACATGATCTACTCGCCAGTCAAGACCGTAGACCAACCTCCCTTCCCCATGTTCATAGGAATGTATAATAGCGCACGCTGTAAATAGCTCAACATGAATCTACTGTACACCACCACACACACACACGCACTGTATCACTGCGTGAACACACATAACCCATTCTTGTTGATTGTTTGCTGTGTAGACCGCCTTGATTGAAGGAGAAGGCGGTATAGAAATCCTTTTAAGTAAATACAAAATTTGAACTATGTACATTTTATTTATCATCTATGTATTTAGTTCTACTCTCGTTCTCTATAACTGAATATGTACTTTTTAACTGTATGATTCAAAATGCTGTGTTTTGTAAACCGCGCTTGATCTCTTGGAAAATGTGGTATAAAAAGTTTTATAAAATAAAAATAAATAAAATAAAATACACTTGTCTGATATTGGAATGGATGTGTTCCTATGCGCAATATAGAACACGGTGGAGATGCTATGGGACTGAGAGGAAGAGTGGGGTCTTCCCCGGACAAGCGAGGAATTGCTGTTGGGGGGAGGGGGGGTTGGCACGAATATTAGAGCCCATAGGGTAGAGCATACAGCTGTAAAGTGAGTAATGGGGGGAGTGGCCACAAGGAATTTTGTCTCCCCCCCTCCGACAGAGTCGACTGAGTTACAGCAGAATCAGTGGGTAATGGGCCTTCCCACGCTTTGACAGTGGGGGGGGGGGGGGGGAGGTGGACAGAGGGATACATCTCATTGATATTCACTAAGCTGCCGACACTGGCATTAGATGGGCTGGGTCAGAGACTGAGTAAGTGACACTGCTGCGACTGAGGTCTACTGCATGCTTTAACAGCGTGCTGCCCTCGCATTGTGCATGACGATTGGGTAGCAGTATGACCCACAGTGTTATGAGTATTTTATGGAAACAGGGGCGCGGTCTTTGATTTTTATTTTACCATCTTCCTGCCCCCCCCCATTTTTCCCTTATTCGGAATGTATGGGTTGTGCCTCTCGGGGAGAGGACAAGTTGAGTTTAGGCAATGTGCAGGGTTATAAAGGTTAGAAGTGTAAACTTATAAAGTTGTAATGTACGAAAGTTGTTGAATGTTTTACAGTTATGCTATGGCCGACACTGTTCTAATTATGTTCAATAAAGAAATCTATATTGAGGAGGGCTAAAGGGGAGTACGCGGGGGGGGGGGGGGGGGTGGCGGCATACCTACCCGGAGTCTGCATGGGGCTCGCCCGGTTGAGCTATACAGATAGCTTGCGATCATAAAAAGCTGTCCTAATCGCTCTACGCATAGTTATCCATATATACTCGCACTGAATTTCACTACCGTATGCATAGTGTTAGCACTGACTGCATAATGTAGATATTCAATGCCAATTACTATCCAGATACTAGTATTAAATATCCAGTTTTAATTTAGCCACATCAGCCCTCAATAAAACAAACAAAAAAACACTGACACAGCTAAATATTGACCCATTAATTTATAAAGAATTTAACATATAAGATGATAATTTGAAGAATCTATTAAACCAACATGAATTAGACAATGTAGAAATGACATCAAGAGCTTTTAATTATTTCTTGCAGTTTCCCTCAACATCTAATAGGTGAAAGAAGATGTGAGAAGAATCAATTTCTAGAGGTGTGTAGGCCCAAAAAATTAATTTTGTTTAGTTTCTTGTGTCATTTATGGGCTTTTTCATTTTATATAGGTTTTTTTACTTTTTTTTTTGTTCATTTTGGGGTAATGTCTGTTGCTCAGTAGTGCGCCCTATTCTTCAGTAGTGCACCTACTGATACAGTAAATAATGTGCAGCATTGAGCAATAGGGTGCATTATTTGAGCAATAGCGCTCACAAATGACAACATAGGAAAAATCTGATTTTTTTTTTATTGTCATGGAGTTAAATCACATGAAATGACATGGGAATGCACATCCTCATAAAATTATAGAAAACCATAATATAAAAGACTCTTCAGCAGTTCATAATCAGCATTTTATTAATTTTATTATCATTTATGGTTATTGTTTTCTAAGCCATCAGTCACCAAAGGGGAAGAAATTTGAAATTGGACTTTTAGATGTTGATTTTATAAGGAAAACACCTAAAGAGATGCACTATTTATGCACATAAATTGCTATTTTAAAGGACTTGCATGCATGAATGGGGACTTGTGCACATGCTTTAGGCGGTCGCTATTCTGTAAGCACGCACCTAAGTGCAATAGCGTGTACTTTCAGTGTGAGTATGTACAGGAATAAAACATGGGCAGAGCCTAAATTTACACACAAGTTATGAAATAATGCAACTTATGCATTCTCTTAAACTCTAGGCAGCGGGCATTTACATCTACCCCAAAGCACGTGTAAGTGCTCACACCTTGATGTTTGCACTATTTGCACCCTTATTTTATAAAGAAAAGTAGATGCCCACTTTTCCTTATAAAATAGGCTCAGAAGAGGCACATTGTAGGTGCCTAAAACTAGGCAACTAGTTACAAAATTGCCTTCTTGCAGTGTGGCACAATGGTGCGTTTACCCTTCTTTCATTTGCACAGTCAGGCATGTCGTTATGGGAATTTGGTGGAGAAGCATGGTGAAGACGTCTGTGTTAATAGGCTGGCATGGGGTAGCTACTGGTTAGAGAAGTAGGCTGTAAATCAGGGGAGTTGGGGTTCAAATCCTGTTTCTCTCATTGGCGCACCTTGCAACCTTGGGCAAATTACTTGACTCTCCAGTGCCTCAGGTATGACTTTGATTGTAAGCCCACATGAGCAGGGAAAACTCATGTACCTGATCATGTAACTAACCTTGAGCTCAAATTTGGAAAAGGCAAGTAATTTACAATTCCAAAACCAGTCTATGGAGAGTATAGGGGTGTGTATTTGTCTGGGAGTGTAGGCCTTTGGGGTTTGTGTATCTGGCATAAGGTGGATTTAGGGGTACCGGGGGTATGGTTGTGGGAGGGGAGAGTGTGTGGAGAGTTGTCAGTCCGTGGAAGTTTCTAAGGAGCTGGGGGATTGTAGGTTATTGGGAGAGAAGGTGCATTTCGGGGCAATACCTGGGGCATGGTAACTATTTGTTGTGTACATGGGACATTATGGATACAAGGAGCTGTTAGTGGTACACTTTCTCCCCATCTCATGTTCTCTAACTCTCTTATCCTCTCCTCCAGTGTCCTCCTTATTTCACCTTGTCTCATCCTTTTGATCCCTTTCCCCATCATGTACACCAAGCATAACTCCTATAGCAGTGAAGGTACTCAGTACCGATGGAGACTCTCAATTCTGCCAGCGTAAGAAAGGAAGAGTGAAATATTCCCACCAAGCAGCATGGGAGTCCTCCGGCAGCATGGCTGCTGATAGGGGGAGGCTGCCTGCTTCTCGCATTTAAAAATGGCAAGTGCAGCTGGAGACCTGTGTGAAGCTTGGTGGGAACATTGGAGTGTTGTCCTGCAACTCCTGATCTTTGTTTTGAGTCTCGTATTTGGACTGAGAGCAGAAGTGTTAAAGTACACGTGGAGCCTGATTCTGAAAGGGGCATGTCCGGACGACCCTGAGCAGGATGGGCCCATTAGGACCAGATTTTGTACTGCGGGAGCAAAATGTTTGTGCAGCATATAGAATCGGGCCCGAGAATGGCCCCGGCGTGCCCCTACATGCCTGCAAAGATGTTCTCCCTGCATGCTCCTTTGACCCCTATGGTGCCGACCCCCTCCCCACTTCCCTGCTGCCTGACCCACAGCTGACCAGCAGGGCCTAGATTGGGCTTTGGGGACCTCCTGGTCCTGGGGGGGGGGGATGTCTGGCCCCGATCGCCCGGTCCCTCGAAAGTGGAATAATTGCCACATTCTGCCTGACCCCTGTATGTCCTGCCACCTTGGCCTTCCCCTGCTCTGCCCAGACTCTGTCCCTCTCTCCCCCTGATGGCTCTCCCTGTCCTGCTGCTCTAGCTATGAGAGGAGAGTCAGAGGGGGAATTGAGACAGGATGGCTTGTTGGGCTGCACATCCCGCTGGGACGTGTAACCTCCACAAGCCGCGTCTCAGAATAGGGCCCATAATCACTTGCTACCATTGGGAACTCTTGCAACAAGAGGAGTGGAATCTTGGAGTTCTTACCATGGAACTCGCCCCAAAGAAGAAGTAGATAATGTGTGCATAAGCTGATCCAGATAGGGGTTCAAAATGAAAATCAGACGACAAATAAGAAACCACCCTCCCTTCTTGTGCCATGGGGATTGATTACCCTTGCTGACACCAGATAACTTTATTACTAGAGTTCTAAAACAATTTTTGGTTGCTGGAGGGGTTGGAATCTCTACCAGCTTCTTCCCTTAATCGACCTTCAGCTGCCTCCCTGTTTCATTCTATATGCTTCTGTTTGAATATGCACAAGCAGATGTGTGGAAAGACTAGGGAGCATGCAAGGAAGATATACAATTTAGCACATTTAAGACTAACAGGAGAAAATATTTTTTCACTCAAGGCAAAATCAAACTCTGGAATTCATTGATGGAGGATGTAATAAATGCTGATAGTGTAGATGGGTTTAAGAGAAGTTTGGAAAAGTTCATAAATCATTATTAAAGTGGACTGGGGAAATCCCCTGTTGACCTTTGGGATAAGAGACATGGAATCCTTCTACCTTTTGGGAATCTGAAGGTACTTGTGACCTAGATTGGCCACTGTTGGAAATAAGATACTGGGCTTGATGGACCTTTGATCTGATCCAGTATGGCAAATCTTATATTCAAATGAGACAGACAGACAGACAGATGGATGGACTATGGGCAAAAAGCATTAATGCTTTTGTGTGAAACACTTAAACATGCAATATCTAATTACTGTCTATTTTTCTATCAAACTATACTGCAATACATTTAAATATATCATATCACATTGTCTGCCTTGGAATTGTTTTGAGCTACTATACTGTATATGCTACCATATTAAACTATGTTAATCTGGAAAGCTCTTATGCATTGAAATACAATATACGGCGGTGCATGCAGCTGTCTAGTGACAGAATGATGTTTTTTATGCTGTACTAGAGTATACCATTCCTGAGTCTAAATATCTATCTATCTATCTATCTATCTATATATATATATCTATATATATATATATATATATATATATATATATATATATATATATATATATATATTGTCACCAGGTGCCCCCAGTGGCTATAAGGGCATCCTGCGCATTTATTATTTTTAAGGAGCGATGTGACTTTAAGGGCCTAGTGCATTTTGGTCCTTGTAGTTCTAGCTCCTTGAGAGCACAAATGATCCAAGCCAAGAGTGTAGGGTAACAAGGCTTTATTTCCCTTGTAACGCAATGATTCACTAAGACAAGTAGAAAATAAAGACAGTCCTTTCTTTATCAAAAGGGGTTCCACCAATATTCAAGCAGATAACTGTTATAGGCTTCACAGTTGAATGCAAGTCCTAGCTGAGGCTTCTTTTGGTTCAAAGCAATTTAAACAATTCAGCAAACAAACGGTTATAAGGTTCACCATCTGTTGCACAGTTCTTTTCTATCTACAATTCTAGCAAGGATTCAATACTAGTTGCAGAACAGAAATTACAGTCCATGGATTCCTCCTGAGGCATGGGAATAATATTCTCACATTCAATTTCCATAGACTCTGTGTCACTGGCTTCTTCCCTTGAGTAGTAGTTTTCACTCCCTGTTACAAACTTACAGGGTCTGTCTTGCTTCCAGTAAAACGTTCCTGTTAAGCTGTGAGGTATTGTCTTAAAATGCTCTGCTTTGCTTCCCCTCCCCTTATAGGGAATAGCTGCTTTAACAGGGTTGCTATTAGCAAGGCTTTCCTTTAGAATTAAAGATTCAGCATACCTTGGCTTCCTGGAATGGCCACACCTAGAGCTCTCCTTCTGACGTACTTCTCTTGGGAGATAGGCTTTTCTGTGCAGTGCTTTGCTTTCATGGAATTCAGGAAAACCTGGTAAGGATTTCCACTCTCTGTGGTTTTCTGAAAAGGTATCTTTATAATAGGAACCTCTCTTCCTTGTTCCTTGTAATCCAGATCCAACAAGGTTACTTGGGCTGGGAGAGTCACTCCTACCAGACAAACTGTTTCTTCTGGCAGCATTTCTCTGGACTCCGTCCCTCTGTGCTCTGCCCCTCTGGACTCTATCCGTCTGAGTAAACGTCCTCTGGATTCTGTCCCTCTGTGCTGGCTCTGCGTGGAATCTCTCCTGCTCCAAGTTCTTCTTGTCCTGCAGGTTCTCCTCCTTCCTTTTCACCTCCTCTTCCCTCTTCTCTTTCTGTTTCTTCGTCGTCTCTGTTTCTCCTTATAAAGGGAGTTTTGGTTTGAACGTCCCGGGCTTGGCCTCAGGTGCAACTGATTGCCACTTATACAATCAGTGTCTGAGCACGTTGCTTCACCCTCTGTGGGATTACTCTTGCCCCCTCTGGCTGTGTTGCGATGCAACTGCACTCTCTGCACATTCTCAGCTCTATGCAAAACAGGGTTTTTTTCTACAGCTGCAGCTTCCATGGCTCCAGCCCCATGACAATATAAATATATATATATATATTCACACATACTTATATTAAATTTCATTGTACTATCCTTTGCATTGTTTAGAGAGACAGATGCTTTGGGTAAATGGAATATAGGGTATCCATTTGTAACCTTTCTATACCTAATAAATAATTGGTCATTAGAGAAGACTGAATAAAAAAAGAGGCAAACTTTGTTGAAAAACTCACTGAGGCAGCGGAAATCATTGCTGCATCAAAGTAATTGACCTTCATAGATTCTCACTTTAAAGAGTCCTAATTAATATTTGCTCAAAGTTATGTGCCTGCAGAGCCTAAGCTGTTGAGATATTATACAGTATACTCTTTGAAAAATGAGAATCGTGAGAAAGCAGGATATCTGCTCCAGAAATCTTTCATCAGAAGTAGTTCAGAAAGAGATCTGATCTTCTGGTTTTCCTTTCAGGCATCTGGTGTCCATTTCACCTCCAACTTTCTCTTTGGAAAGTGATTACATTGGGAGGGGGGACGTTAGAGGAGATTGTGTTACAATTGTCTTGATACAGAAAGATGTGTCAGCTATACAGCCCTTCGACTGAGAGTTTCCATTTCCTTTCTGTGATACTCAAAAGCCGTCATTGCCAGTCCACACCATGCCTGCCGGACTGAAGGGAAATTAAATGTCCATCACATTGGCCCTCATTTCAGTCCATTTTTTCAGTCTTGCTGAGTTTTTCCTAATTCCATCACAAAATTAATAAAAAGAAATTCCTGACTGTCAATTTAAAATGGCTTTCTTGGCAGTCAGTCCAGTTCCCCGGCCCATTAATTGGATGTGCTGGAAATGGGACGTGTTGACCTGTATCGTCATTATCTTCTCTGGTGAGTACAAAGGCGCCCCATCATTCCTTCATGCCTCTGCCCTCTTCCTTTCTCAGTGTCTGCCTTTAGCTAGGCTCCTGCAAGAATGGGAAATATGCAAAGATTTTATTTGCTAAGCGTATCTTACAGAGGATAAAAGAGTTCTTTAATACTAGCCTATATGTGAACTGTGCTTTTTCTTATTTTCTCTTTATTGACTATGAACATTTTGCTCTGATATTCCTTATATATACTTTTCACTAGGGTTGTGTGACTTGGTTATCTTTTGACTCAAATCTTGGCTCAGATGAGCTTATCTCAGCTCATATTTTTGTCCAGATTTCTGAGTCAGCTGTAACCCAATTAGAATTGCGGTCTGCATTTTTACAGCCACCTCAAATTAGCGAAGCTTGGCTCATCTTGGCTATTTCACATGAGCCAAAAGCATCTATTAAACAAGATAGCTCTGAAATGCCTAGTTTAACAAATCTGAACATTTTCTACTTAGTTTGCCTGTGACTTTGAACAGTGATTGTACTACAATTAGACAGTAGGTGATGATCCAACTGGAGTTGACAAGTTGGGTCAAAAGTCATGAAGACTGATTTGCGATCAGGTCAAATTTTGCAGAATTGGGTCATGCAGGTTGGGATTCCTTCTGCATTGAACCAGATCAAGGTCAGTAGTGAGTCTGTTTTATTTGGGTCAAACTGGCTCTTCTAATCTTCTCCCCAAACCCTCATGACCACTATCAAGAGTACCTTCAACTCCACTTCCACCTCCTTAATCTTAAGTTAGAATGGAAATCAGATGGAGTAATTTATCCCTATGCTGTATTCTTTCCATAAGGCTATATTTAGGTGAATCTTATAATGATGAGGACTGTTATTTGTAAGTGGTGGTGTAGAATTACAGAAGAAAATGCCTACCATATCTGAACTTAACTCGCCTTGAACTATTACTGGAAAGGTGTAAGCTAAATACTAAGAAATAAAATAAATACATAAACTTTCATCATAGTGTCATTCAAACACACACTGCAACCCAAAAACAATGAAAACATGGAATACAGAACAAGAGTACATGCAGCTTTGATTTCTATTGTTTCAAAAATGAAGGGGCTGCTATTTAGCGGCAGTGGCTAGGTACTTGCAAAGCGCCTAGTCACTTCCACATTATCTAAACTGCATATTCAGCACTGGAACGTTTCCGGCATCCAGCACTGAATATCAGTTTTGCCAGACAGTGCCATTGATATCCAGTCAACGACAATATTCAGCCACTAACTGAACAACAAAAAATGGTTAAAGTTAGGATGGCCATGGACCTGTCCTACTGTTAAGTGGTTTAGCTATCTGGTTAGCAGCTGAACATTGTTGCTAACTGGATGTCAACTGGGACGGCCCCAATCCTCCCACAGATTGTCCTGATTTTAACTGGGTCTCTTTTCAGCAATATATGGGGATATTCAGTGGCACTATCTACAAAGTGCCACTGACTATCAGGATCTCTGTGCATTAGCCTATTAGCAGGACTGTTATGCAACTAAAACACTTTGAATATGCTCCTCTAAGTTTTTTCCTTTGATCAATTCTATAAATGCAGTACTGTGGATTAAATTTTAAATAAACAATGGTACTGAGGTTGATATTAGAATTTTTCTGGCTAACTTTTAGAGTTAGCTGGACAAACTCCAATATCCTATGCCGCCAGTCCCTCCCTGATCACCACCAAAATCTTGTCTGGGAAAATTCATGTCTGAACAAAGCTTTCCTGCATAAAAGCAGGCAGGCTAGAGGTCGTCTTGGGATGCAGTTTTGCTTTGTCCAGCCAGCACTGGCTAGACAAAATTACCTAGGTAACTATCTGGCTAATTTAGCAGGTCTGGCGTTAACAGTGCAATCTCAGAGCAGATATTCAGCCAGCGTAGACTTGGGCTGAATATACAAATAAAGTTAACTGGACAAAGTGCCCAGTTTTATCTGGATGTGACTAACTGAATCTCAGCCTTTTTGCTGATCAATTTTTAGAGGGTTTTTGACTATATTACAGGTGACAGAGCATGATGCAAATTACAATGTTAAATTATTATTGGTTATTAACGTTAGAGTGTTCATAGAATGTATGGTCTAATAAGGCAAAAAATGTACTTATTGCTCTCACTAGGTTTATTGTCTGTTTCCCTAGACTTAACAGTTGGCACATTTTTCATAATTCCTACGCTGTGGTTCACAGATTCATTATAACTTTCCAAGCAATGACAGCATCATTATCTGTTCTGATACCGTTATTTTCATGATAATGATATGGGAAATAGATACTGCAGTCTGTACAGGCTGAATCACTAAAGGGTTTTTTTCCCATTCTGCGTCTATGGGAAAATTACTTAATACCTCTGATCTTTAATCATGAAACATGGTTTTGCAATCTGTGGCTTGCAACGTAAGGGAGAATAGGATAGGAATATATGATGGAGGGGGATACAGAAGCTGGGGTCTGGTTAACAATTGGAAATATAACTGAGCAATGGAAAGGAGGCATTTGAAAGGAGGCAAAGGTTGAGTGCCTCATGAAGTGAAGACTTTTATGGAAAAACTGGATTTTGAGACATGTATTGGATCAGGGAAGTAGCTGGAAAGGTGAGCAAATGACAGAGGAAAGAGTGTTTAATCGAGTCAGCCACACAGAAAACCCTCCTGCCTGAAAGCGCCCTTTCTGAGATATCTAACTATGATAGCTGAATTAGTAAAATATTGCCGTGATGCCTAATAGCAGGGCTGTTTTTGAGAGGATACTGGGTAGTACTGAGTACCGGCACCTTTTTCATTGCTTGCCAAAAGCGACCCATGGTCCTTATATATTAATGCAAGAGCCCTGCATATGAGCAACTGCACCCTTTTTTGCTACGAAAAATGTACGGCCTAATAGATATGATTTTTTTGTTTGAATGCCAAGAAAACCCAGGAGCTTCTGGGTCTCCAGGAGTGACTCGAAGGCACACATTGCATTTTTGCCTTAACTTCTCGCCATTGAATATAAAGCCAACTGATACTCTGAGCATTGAGTTTGTCTTCAACTCTTCTGTTTATCCCCTTTTCCTAAAGGTACAGTTTCCCCTTCCCAGGACTGCAAAGTCAACTGCCAGACTGACTGTCTCATTCAGTGTCCAAAGGGCCTTTACTACTCGAATGCCAACTGCTGGGAATGTCCTGTAGGATTTTAGTAAGTAAGAAGACTTACAGGTGATGCTACATCATCTCAAGGGGAAAAGGTGGAAAGAGGAGGGCAGGGTCCTGAAGGGACTGGTTTTATAGCTTGCTCAAGAGAAAGATAGGAGGATGGAGGCTCAGGAAACTTATGTATTAACATTCTGTCCCTCCTATCTAGAAGGTTTTATACGCTTTAGATGTCAAACTCTGGCAAAGGATCTTGACTCCCCTCAAATCATGTGACAGACGCAGGTAGAGAGTCACAAAGGCTGACCCCCTGCTGTGCAGAGCAAGGGAGTTTCCCTTCATCGTTTTGGTAAATGTTATGACATAAAGCAAAGGTTTGTCCTCCTTGGCAGAATTTTTTGTGTGGGGTGGAGAGAAAAACAATTACTGACATAAAACTTTTTAAAAATGAATAACAAATGGTATATTCTGACAACACTTTTGAAGGTTAATAGCATTAAGATTTTGTTCAAAATGCAGTGTTTGAAAAGATGTCGGATGTTCATTAAAATATATTGAGGTCAGCCCCCAATTACATGAAGAGTCCAGTGCGGTTTAAACAAATATTGGTCAAAAACATGAGACACTTGACTTCAGTTTGGAATGAAGGTTTGCTATTAAGAGACCACTAGACTGAGGGCTCTATTGATGCAAATGAGCATTTATGCATGTTCAGGGGCAGTAGGGGTGATGAGGATAGGATTGGGCCTTGGGATTCTGTGCTTCAAAGCTTGGTGATATAATCCCCAGTCTACAGAGTGAGCATAGGGAAAACGACACCACATTAATGCTATGTGTGTATTATACGAGTACAGGGCCTCTTTCCTCCCTTCCACCAGCAGATCTTCAACTGTGATGATCGGATTTTGCACTGCCAGTTAAATATATCTTCTGTTGGGTAACAGGTAGATCAGAGGACTCCAGGAATCCACATATCTGCTCAGCATCAGTTATCAGTCATCTATGTACAGTGTCAGAGCTGGAATCTGATGAGATGATGCCAAAGGGGAGCTCACAGCAGCAGCAGGTTTGCAAGAATAAAACAACTGTTAACATTAACATATTTCTTTCTCTGTTTTTTTTTTTCTGGATGTAGCTGCCCAGGAGAGACAGCAGCTCCCAGGAAGTGCCCGACAGGCACTGCCAATCATTTCACTGCTCAAGGAGACATTGCAGACTGCAAAGTACGAACCAGGAGCATGCTTTTGTGTTTGTGTTCTCTTGAGCAGTAGAGTGGTGCAACCCATTCATCCTTGACATCTGTTTTCTTAGCTATGCCCAGAAGGTTCCATCAGCCTTGAAACAGGTGCAGGATGCAGGAATTGTCCAGCTGGCTATTCTTGTGACCCTGTGACAAGTCTTCTGAGCAGTTGCAGACCTGGAGAGTACTCCCTGGAAGGAGAACTCCACTGCTCCCCATGCCCTGTAGGGTACATCTGCTCTGATGGACGAGACAGGAAGGTAATGTTCTCAGTAGAAATGTTTCTGACACCTCGTACATAAATAGATCATTGGTGTACATGCTGTTTAGTAACATCTGTATGCCTTGGCTTCGAAAGTTCCTAATTACAGAAAACAAGGAAAAAATCTATATGTGTCAGCTCTGAAAAGAAGCTAAGGCTGCCTTTATCAGATGTGCCGATTTCTGTCTCCAAATGGGTTAGTTTGCATATACCAAGACAGTCATGAACCTCGCTCCTAAGCCAGGGTATGTGGAGTAAGATCTCAATCTCTCAAATTTACTGCTAACACTCACAGTAGTGTTTGCATCATGCCAAAGAGAACTTCCTTTTGGAATTCATAGGATGTAACATGTATAGGCAACCTATCAAGGCAGAGAAGCAGACTCTGAAACTAGAGTTTCCATGTAGGTATACGTTCTGACAACCAGGATAGACTTTTCATAACGTTATCAATTAAAGATGTGGGGCAGGGGAGACTTTGTCATTATTCATAGATACACAGGATACAACACCATCCATCTTAGTATTTCTGGCACAAACTGGGTCATATCCTAGCACCACTTCTCTCTCATTCACTATCTATTCAAGAAAGACAAGAAAAATCTTAATTAAATAAGGCCTATATGTGCTAATCTGAAGTCATGCTTTCAATTCCCCTGGCCACCATTGGGGTTTTAGTGTGAGAGGTTTAACTTTGTATATGTACTCATGCACACACGCTCCTTCATAGTGAAAACGCCTTCACTGCCTCTTAACTTTCTCTTGCTCATTTAGCTTTGCCCTGCAGGGCAGGAGCCAGATGAGAATCACTTGCATTGTATCAGCTGTGCCCCGGGCAACTTTTCCACAGAAGATGTTCCAAGATGCCGACCTTGCCCTGTAGGTAAGCAGGCCCTACAGAGTCTGTTGTGTGCAATGAGGTCCGAGGTTTAGCATGCTGAGAAGAACCCAATTTCAGCACAAGGCTGCTGTTAATGAATATGGTGAGGTAGCCATGTTTTCTAATGCCAAAACTTTAGAACTCAGCCAACCATAGGCACATGTAATTCAGGTCATCCTAAATATCTGATTTGCTGACAAGCTAGACCGTAAAGGATCTATTTTGTGACGATATGCTGTATAAAATGGTTATCCAGGTCAACTCTGAAGTCATATGACAACATCTTTGTGTTAGTCTATAAAGACATTTTTCTAACAAAGGGAATGCCAATAGGTAGTGAGCAAAGTGAAGTAGTGAATTCAGCTCCAGCAATGAGATTAGCATCTGTACTTTGGACTCTTTAATTAGATTAAGTATAACTATAGAATATTTGAGAGTGTTAGTTCAAGCTCTAATTAGGACCCAATTAGATTATTGTAACTTTTATTTAAACATATTTATATACCACCTTCTCACAAGATCCAAGGCGGACACCAAACATTCACAATAAATTATAACAGGCAATAGCAACTGTTTAAATTTCAGAAACCTAAAAAGCCAGCTGAAAAAGATAGGACTTCGAAAGTTTCCTAAAACAGTATATCGTCAAGAAGATTAGCAGGTAATTGATTCCAAAAGCTTGGCGCAAAATACTTAAAAGCCTGAGCAGAAGTAACATGCAAACAACTAGAAGAAGGCATAATCACAGTTCCACATACTAATGCGAGTTGGCCGACCGGAAGAATGTGATTGCAACAAATCAGCAAGACATGTCACTGAAAGCCCCAAATGAATTTTCAAGATGACACATGCTACTTTAAAATGAATCCACTGATGGATAGGCAGCCAATGAAAATCACGCAAGCACAGAGGGATGTGATCATAATGGGATTTACATAATAAATCCGAGCGGCTGAATTTTGCACCTGCTGGAGATCATGTGGAGTTGAATCGGGAAGACCAACCAGCACAACCTTGGCACAATCCATAGTTGGAAACAATAGGGCCTGAAAGACTGTGTGAAAATCATAGGCAGATAGGACAAAGATGCTTTAAAAGCCAAATTAGAAAAAATGAGTGCAGGACAAGCTTCCTCACATGTGCATGCATACTCAAGGTTTGATCTACTGTGACTCCCAAGTAAACCACTTCATTGTGTACTTCTACCCTAAGGCCATTCAGCAGAACTAACTATGAAGGCATGAATGACTTATCACATGACACAAACACCTTGGTTTTCCTATACTTTACCTGTAGCCAGTGTTCCAAAAACCAACATGTAACATCACAAACACAATCAAAAATCAAGGATTCGGAACCCAAAGAAATAGAAAAAGGCATCTACAACAAAAAATCATCAGCATAGACATGATCAAAAACACCATACTGCTGAAAGAAAGAACAGACAGGAGCCACAAACAAATTAAACAGGAGAGCCGAAAATGCCGATCCCTGTGGAACCACCTGAAACAACAGTAACCAAGCAGTTCTGCAGCTTATCCTAACTTGCTGATACCGATCAGTCAGGACCAAAACCAAGGCAGATCTGTACCTGTTATGGCATAGGTTTGCAGTGTCTGCGTCAGCAACATGGGGTTAACTGAATCAAAGTAGATGATATATCCAAAATATTAAAAAATACTGCAGAACCTGCCTAATCTAGGCTACACCACAAGTTGTTGAACGTCGACAGCAATAGAGTTTCGACCCCATGATTCTGTTGAAAGCCATGTTGCTGCTTATCCAGTAACTGATGCAACTCTGCAAAATCCTGCAGCTGCTCTAAAAAGGCACATTCAAGAAGCTTCGCTATAAACAGCAGACTAGATATAGGATGATATGAAGCAGGCTGCAAAGGGTCTAGGTCACATTTTTTGAGACGTGGACGCAGAGATGCCGCCTTCAAGTTGGCTGGCATCACACCACTTGCCAAAGACTAATTTACAAACTGTAATATGCAACCAGCTACATCATCCTTAACTGTCCTAAGCCAACTGACAGGACACGTGTTCATTGGAGACGTTACAACATTGACAGAAGTCATAAGTGAAACTACATTCTCAATCAGCATCCGAAACTCAGCCCGTGTCCAAGGACCATCACAAGGTGATGAATCCTGAAAAATAAAAACACTATTGGCAACTTTCTTATCACAACTACCCATTTTACCAGCATAATACTCAAGAAACTCATCAGGACTAGACATAGCAGCTACAGACTGCAACACTGGAACTCTAGTAAGTACAATCACAATGTGAAAAACTTCACACCGGTGACTAAGTGCAGACATAAGAAGGAGGCATATTATTCACATTGTGTTATCAAAAACATACACATGATGCTCAGCAAGAACCTGCAGATAGTCCATTTTCAATATCTCAGTCTGATATCTACGCCACAGACGCTCAGCGCCTCTCAACCCCCACTTCATGATTCTGTGAAGATAAGGGTGCTACATGCTTCCTACTCCTGTTAGGGATCACATAACGCTTAAAAGCAGTTTTAGAAACTATATTATTCCAAACAATAACCAGCCTATTGGGATCCGTAGAACACACATCATCAGAAAGGTTTTCTTATCAAAAGAATCATAAAGAAACCAATAATTATCAGTATTGCAAGAGGCAGTTGGCACACCAGAAAGACAATCAAACACAAATACCATAAGCATGTGCTCCGACCAAGGTACAGGCCAAACCTGCATGCTGTTCACAGTAACTGCATAATCAATATAGTTGTCAAAGAACAACTAGACTGAAAAGAATGGAGATTACTTTCAACACATGGAATAGGCAACACCTGACAAAACACCCCTTATCCTTCCCCTTATAAATGGGGTTAGATAATTATAATACCACCCATATCTAGAAACTACCAGAATTGTATAAGCCTCATAGCAAGTGTATAAGTTTACACATGCTAGACAAGATAAGAAAAATACAATGATACCAAGACATCATAAAACTAAACTTCACAAAACTAAATCAAAACACCAAACAAAATAACACAACGATACCTGAAATCGACAGATATGTAGACTTCAACAACTGCAGAATCCTGCTGTGACACTAATTTTTAGGAGTCATGAACATGACAGTTACTCCTTTCCAGCTGCCTATTCACACAAGCATTATGTTTAATATGTTTAGTTTACCAAATGTTATATGGCTTTGCCCCTGAGTTAATGAGCCACTTGGTATTTCATTAAAAAAAAATCAGTTCATTTGGATGATCATCTTACCTTAGCCTTCTCAGTAGCTAAGGACATTTGATTTAAAAAAATGTTCAATAAATTATTTCCCTACCAAGCAGCTCTAGAGTGGAACTGATTGTTTATTGAAATCAGGCTCTTAAAGCATTTTGTTCTGTTGTACTTATAAAACCTTTTTTTATGAAAAATATTATTTGGAGTAAGATGCCCATTTATATTTATGCAATAGATTGTATTTGAATGATTAAATGTAATGTTTTATAATTGTAACCCATTTTCGACTGAAGCGATATAGTAGGATATAGGAAATGTAAATTAAATTGATGTCTAAGCTGTGAGTGCTATGTACTTCATATGGAAAGATAATCTGGGTGGAATGATGGATGGTGATTGGGGTAGAGTGGTGGGCAGATACACTCTGGGTGATGGATAGTGACTGGTGTGGAGTGGTGGGTAGCTACTCTGGAGGAAGTGAGGGCATCATTCTCTAATACCATGCTATGATACTGCATAAATGGACATACCACTTTCTATAGGACCAAGGGATATGTTTACTAAACCGGGCTAATGGTTAACCCTGGTTATCTGCAACTAGTTTCCATGCTATTCAATGGGACCTAGTAGCAGATAACCTAGGTTAACGGTTAGCTTGGCTTAGTAAACTTACCCCCAAGTTGCCTGTAGGAGCCCATTCAAAGTCTAAGTCCAGCCGCCCTTATCTATGGCATGACTGTAGGCCATATGATGACTCGGTGTAATCCTTTAAATCTATGGGCTGTGCATTCCTGCCTAGCCAAGTCTAAGGATGGGGTGTTTAATGAGCAGGTACACTTCCCTCCTATAGAGTCCCTGAACATAGAAACTTGATTCTGAGCCCTGTAATTAGAATTTCATTAAATAATGATGCATTCTTTCAGTGTGGTTGCTTCACATGGTTGACAGAATGGGAAACGTGATCACTTGCAGCCACTCTGCTCATTGGAAGTGCTCTTGCCTGGAATGGGACAAGGGAATTAATTCATGTCTCATGGAATGGTCTGTGCTTATTGCTTCATCAGGATATAAATCAACAGACAGATGCATAAGAAGAAATGCATAATGTATGCAAATAGACTACAAAATGAAGGGGGGAAACAAACACATTAAAACCGTGCATGGGGAGGTGTCATAAAGCGGATTACATTTTTGTATTTGTTAATGATATCTTAAGTGTACCATGCTTTGTGTGATTTACGAAGGTGTGTTATTAAATTAAATAAATGCCTCATACCCACAGCATGGCTTCAGGCTGCACCACAGTGTGGAGACCCTCCTCACCTCACTACTGGATTCAGTAATCAAAAGATTAGCAAACCTTAATTAAGGATACATACTAATCTTCCTTGACATAGCCACAACATTTGACTCCATACCACATAACTTCCTACTTGCAAGACTATGGGCCAATGGAATTTGCAGAACCCCACGTAACTGGTTCTAATCATACCTTCTGGACCACCACCAACAGGTATGAATAGGACCGCACAAATCAACTCCATACACACTACAAAAGGGAGTACTGCAAGGCTCAGCGTTGTCCTCACTGCTCTTTAACATATTCATGCAGCCCATATGCACCATATTCCATGAACATGAAATTCAATGCAGGATCCATGCAGATGACGACATGATGTCCACATCCTATGACATCTCTACCGCAGACCTAAGCAAAATAGCAGCCTGCTTCTCAGATATCATCAAATGACTAGCAAAACAGTCTTCAAATTAACTACAAAAAAACAGAGGTACTCCACATCTCCAAAAACAAAACCTTCTCCCCTCTCCAGCCACAATACTGAAAATCCAGGATGTAGATCTGGAAACAAAATATGAGATGAGATCAACAGCTTGACTGCTACTTACATCAGTAGGACCATAAGCCACCAATCATAAAATAAAAATCCTCCACAATCTGTGATCACTACTATCCCATGACTTCCGCTTAAGCCCTCATCTTTCCACACCTGGACTTCAGTAACCACATCTACCAAGGTCTGCCTAATACACCAATAATAACAAATTTACACTGGCTCCCCCTATCAGCCAAATTTAAATACAAATCAATAATGAATATCTTCAAGGTCATACACGACCATCACCTTACCTAAAATCTCTCCTCCAAATACCAACAAACACCAGAATACCAGAAATAAGCAAAAATACAGGTAAAACTTAGTAACTCTACCAATGGAAGTAGCATGAGCAAACCAAGCAAGATGCAGCAGAGCCTTTTCAATGTACACACCAGACCTCTGGAACGTCCTCCTGGATAACCTTAGAAATATGACATAACATCTTTCCGGAAGGAACACAAACACTCTTATTCAAAGAACACTTTAAAGACTAGCTATGGACACCTCATAACACCAGAGTCCCTAAGAACTATAGCCCCCCACCTCTGCCAATTCTCCCTACCATAAAGCCCTCCTGCTCCCTCAGACCTCCCCTCCCCCCCACTCTAGGACTAACCTTGATCCTGCTGCCCATGACTCCAAGCAACCTCACCTGCTAACAAGTTTACTTTTTCTCGATTAAGCCAAAGCCTCGGACATAGCATACCTGTTCACAATGTTTATTTATCATAGTTGTTAAACTGTGTTACCTGAACAATAAGTAAACAGGGTAACTATATCTATCTTTTTATAAGCAAACCGCTTTGATTCCCAGTTAAAACTATATTTAAAAAAAACAAACCCAAAAAAACACCAGAAAAATAAGTGTGGGATAGTCTTCCTGAGTCACCCAAAATCAGTCACCATGGGAATTTATCTTAAGCATTGCTTCACTTGTAAACAGTTTTTTTCTGGAAAATTTATTTCAAAACCTGGAAAGTCCTCATGAAGCAGATCTAGGAATAACCATATAGATTTGTGTATGTGTATATATGTGTGTTTATATGTGCATGTATATGCGTACACTGTGGCATACTTAAATGGATGAATGAAGACCCTTAAGAATATTGCTGCCTGCAGAAGGCCAGAGGAAAAATGAGAAAATGAAGTGAGAAGCACGTGGGACAGAGACAGCGAGAGGAAAGAGTGATAACTATAGAAGAAGGGACGCAGAGAGTGCAGGAATGTTATTCAGGACAGAGACCGAAAAAGGGGAGAGTGAAGAGATTCCAGTGGGGTGGAAGACAGGATTGGAGAGAGTGAGGAGGCAAGAGAAGGATACAGAACTACAGAAAGGAAGGGAGGCGTAAGAGGAGAGATGTGTGGTATTGCTGTGGAAAAAGTGAGGTTCCATGGTGCTTTTCATTAGAGAGTCTGTCGGTATTTCTCTTTTTTTTTTTTTAATATGTTTTTTCTGGCATTTTCTGGCCAATATGTATAGTCCAAAAAACCTTTACTTGAGAGAAGAGAGTAGTACCTTAGTTGTCCACACAGCCCACATCATTTCTCTTCCTCAGGGCTCGTTATATATACAGTGAACCAAAACTGGGGTTGTCAGATAACTCGGCTTGAGAATACAAATTCTCAGGTCTGTGCCACTTCCGGAGAACATCTTATCTGTTTTATTGTTTCATTTAGGGAGATACTGCCCACATGTTGGTACATTCCAGCCCCTGCCATGCCCATCTGGTTTCTACAGTGATGTTCCAGGGCAGAGTGAATGCAGAGGATGTACTGATGGTACGGATTGCCTGGATGCAACCAGTCAGGTGATATCCTCAGCCACATGCCCAGTGGGGAGCTACTCAACGGCAGCAAGAAGCCTGCAGTGCCAGCCCTGCCCTCTAGGTGAGTGCTTTGCATGTTTCAGAGCCGATGTTCAGGCACATACCGATCCTTCTGGATGGCATTCTTCTTACCCAGCCCTTAAAAAAAACAGCTGTATAACACCCTCCCATTCCCAGTCACACCTTTTCATCCTCTGTGCCTTCTGCAGAAAAATTCACTTTGCGTTTTGTATAAAGCTCTATTTGCAAGCTCAGACATATTGTAAGACTTTGGCTCTGTGAACTGAATCACTGTTCTCTTTAAAATGCCTTCTTCCATTGTTTGTGCTCTATCCCCTTTTCTTGGCCATGGTAAGGCGAGATTAAATCGTTTTATTCTCAGCAGAGTCAACCAGGAGGCAGGGAAGGGGACGCTGACTAATCCTTCTGTTCCCCTCAGGCCATTTCTGCACAGACGGAATCACAGCCAGGCCATGTCCAGCAGGAACGTATGGTGCCAAGGAACGATTAACTCACAAAAGCCAGTGCTCACTCTGCCCTGCAGGTTTGTCATTGCTTATTTTATCTCATTTTGGTTTATGAGGAAAAAATAATTTTGTTCTTGCAAATACCTCTGTGAAGCGGGTCTATGCACAGACACTCTTGAAAGAAGGGGTGTACACTGGATAACTTTTCACTGTTCAGTTTTTCATCATTTATTTTGTTTTGTTTTATAAAGGCTTAATTTGGGGAATTCTTTTTCTTATTAGCAGGTGCTATTCGACTTTGCATGTGCCTATGTGTGAATAAAGAACATTCTTTAAAGCATGCATTGACTGCAGGCATACCCAGTTTTTCAAGAAACGTTGTTTGGCATCAGTGCCATTAGACACACAGGGAGATTAGGGATGTGCATTGGTTTAGAAACAAAATGAAAAACATAAAAGAGCCTAGTTACATTTTGTTTCAAGATAAACCCAAAAAATCTGGTGGTTTGCTTCATTTTGGGGCCTTTTATTAAAGTGTGCTAAGCAGTTAATGCATGTTTTAGCACACAGTAACTATTAGCATTGGGTCCTGGGTTACTGGCTAGTATGACCCCCCTCCCAAAGTGAGAAGATGAATGCCAGGGGGAGGGCAGCATGGTGGGCTGGGTGGTGATGAACTGCCACTTTTGCTAGGAGGAAGGGGAGTGATGCTGCCCACTGACCTGCTGCCCCAGGCAACCGTCTAGTTTGCCTAGTGGCTGGGCCAGCCCTGCCTGTAAATATGCAGACTGAAATTTAGCACATTCCTTTTCACACATGCCCTTGTAGTGCAAACATGTTTCCTGAAATTGCAATCAGTGGCCTGACAGAGGCCAAGACATTACTGAAGATCCCTAGGGACACAGGTAACCATATTTATACTTCAGGTGCAGCAGGGACATGATGGTGTGATTTTTTTTTTTTCAAGGACAGTCTGTTCTGAGAAAGGGACTTTGGGGGTTCAGTTACATAGGTCTGAATGACTGTGAATACCGTTTCTATTTAGTCCGTTCCTATTCCACAACAAAAGATAGGTGAGAAAGGGATGATGAGGGGGAGCCTTTGATACAAATTTTGAATCAATTCTTCTCTTTTCTTGGCAGGATATTATTGTTCTGAAGGGAGCCCTCAGAGACCTGGAGAAATGTTATTGTGTCCTAAAGGCTTTTACTGTCCTAGTGGCACCGGGGATTCCCATAGTCACCCTTGCCCTGCAGGAACATATAATGATCAGCCAGGGGAGGCCTACAGGAGTAGCTGTAAACCTTGCTCTGAAGGCTTCATCTGTCCCGAAGGTAAGTTCTGATCCCAGTCTTCCTTTCTGGGTGCTGAACATACCACCTCTTGTGCACAAATGTATACATGCATATACGTACTCCTATTTAGAGGATAACTGTAAATGTTGTGACTAGATTTATGCATTCTTTTGCACACATTTCGCGCCAGTTTACAAAGTGCATGTATGCTTTCTAAAGTAGAGTGTACTTGGCAGAGAATGCACGTTAATTTATGGCATGATCACTTATTCCAACACTAGAGCTAAATCCCTGTACCTGCATTTTTACCGAATACATGTAAATTGTAGTGTTTTATAATTTACACGTGTAACTTTGCATCTTGTCCATGTTCCACCCAAGCTCCGCCCCTTTGCATGCCCACAGTGAAAGAATGCGCGATCGGCTGTGTGCACACAGTTATAAATAGTGCGTAGCGTTCATGTGGCCACTTGAGCGCATCTATGAGTAAAATATTTGTTCACATATAAATCTAGGCAGCTCCTTATAAACTTACCCCCCCCCCTCCAGTGTACAGAGAACTTTCTGTGTAAACTGTGGTTCTATCATCAGAGTCCCAGAGAGCTGTAGAAGCAATGCGGAGCCCCTCTTCCCTTCGGAGGTGATGTCACCACAAGAAGCATGAAAAGTCAGAGCAGAGCATATAACACAACCTGTGCTATACCCAGCATCATAAGGTGTCCGCTTCTGGTTAATCCTTCATGACTTGGAACACACAGGGGGGCCTCTTACTAAAGGGCACCGGAGTTGCACCAATAGCTCCAAAACCATGGCACGTTAGGTACACCACTGCGTCAGCTGTCAGGGGTGTGTACAGTATCCTCCCAGCAGTTATTGTGGAGCCCTGTGTCCCAGTGCATGCCACACTAGCACATGTGCACTTAACTCCACCTATTGAGGTGTTGGTAGATGAACCCACACTAATCACGTGGGACATAGTTAATGTGCGATGTGTACCCTGAGCTAATTGCACAAAGCCCACCACACCTACTTTCTACTCCTAACATTCCCATTCATGTCCCTAACACAGGATGCACAGTTAGAATGGGAATCGGTCAATGTTAACAATAAGCACATGTCCAAAGAGTCCTTTTAGCACATGCCAGACATATGCTACCAGCTAGCACCCTTTAATAAAAGATGCCCTTAGTGTACCCATCCTATGACACAGGTATATAGTCCAAAAATATCTCCTTTGAGCAGCAGCAAGTTGCAATGAGAGCAGGAGCAGGGAAAATGAGATTTATGAGAGAGTTGTTCACCTAAAAGCTGGCTGAGTGGAAAATGTTGTCTAATGGTTAGACCAGTGGGCTAGAACCAGGGTTTGTATTTGATCACTGCTCCTTATTTGTTTAACAGGCTTTTTATACCACTTTATCATGTCAAAGTGGTTTACATTGTAACTTAAACTTGGTAATGTACATTAAACAGGGGTACTGATAACTTGGATTTTTCTAAGACAATGGGAGGATTAAGTGACTTGCCCAAGGCTGCAAGGAGTGCTAGTGAGAATCAAACTCAGGTCTCTTGGTTCCCAAGCCAGTGCTTTAACCATTAGGCTATGCCTCCATGCTGTGTGATCTTGGGCAAGTCACTTAACCCTCCATTGCTTCAGATACAAACATGGATTGCAAGCCTACCAGGAACAGGAAAGTACCCACTGTGCCAGAGCTCTGAGAAAAGGCGTGAGCTAAATCAAGTTCCCAATTCCCTAAAAGCTGGTTGAGGAAGTAAACAGAGGCAGGGTTTGGAAACTCATACATCTGGTTTATCAAGTGAATGGCTGCTGTTAACATATGAGATCCATTGAGAAACTGATTAATTAGAAGAGATCCGACAGCTGTGCCATGTTGAAATGGCTGGTACCACAGAGGCTCTGGTAGCTTAAGGAACTGGATGAAATCCAGGGCAGATTTGCTGCTGTCAGTGGTGATTATTGAGTCACAGTATCATTCCAACATCCTTCATCACTGAATTCTCAATCATTTTCAACTGGAAAGATAAGTCCCAACCTGCTGGAAAGATTTCAGACTTTTCCTTCTTTCTCCTTTTATCCCCAGGCTCTTCCGTGTCTGGTGTTCCCTGTGCAAGAGGGAAATTCTGTCCTGCTGGGGCAGCGCAAGCTCAGAACTGCCCACCTGGAACCTTCACTCGCCACATAGGTGCTTCAAGTAAGAGCAGGTGTTCTAAGTTTAGACATCAGAGACTCTCGGGCTATCCAGAGGCCTGGTCAAGGGATGAAAGGAGTAGATTCTCTTTCAGCTAGGGAAGTTCAGATCAGAATATGGATGCCAGTTCTATAAAAATGACCCATATTCATCACACACTGCCAAAATAGTAAGACTTCTTGACACATATCCACCATGTGTATGTGTGTGTGTGTGTGTATGTGTGTGTGTGTGTGCGTGCGCATGCGCGCGCGTGTGTGTGCGTGTGTGTGTGCGTGTGCGTGTGCGCGTGTGCGTGTGTGTGCGTGTGTGTGTGTGTGTGTGTGTGCACGTGTGTGTGTGTGTGTGTGTGTGTGTGTGTGTTTGTGTGTGTGTGTGTGTGTGCACGTGATTGCAATCCGCGTGGACTCTAGGTGCATCTGGATGAGTCATGAACTAATCCACTTTGAGGTCAGAAGTTGGCTTCTGTGTGAGGGAACCTGACCTGGGACACAGACCTGGGAGAGTTTGAGTCTGGTCAGTGTGCAGAAAAATACTCCCAGCGATGGCTTATTACACTCTAATTCCACCCCTCCCATCTCTCACCCCTCTCCCCTCAAAAATCTGTTCTTTATGGTCCTGTACATTCTGAAAAGGGAAGAGAAAAGATTGAAGCTTAATACGGTACAGTTTTCTGTCCCTGCTATGTTCACCCCAGACTCCCAGTGTGTTTTGGAAATCAGCACTGAGGATTTTAATTGAACCAAGACATAAAAAGGCTGGAAATGGTTCAGAGGAAGGTGACCATAATGATTTGGAGCCTGCATCAGAAGACTTATGAGAAGAGACTTGAAGACCTAAATATGTACACTCTGCAGGAGAGGAGGGACAGAGGAGATATGAATCAGACCTTTAAATACTTAGAGTATTAATGAACAAACAAACCTCTTCCAAAGATGAGGAAGCTGTAAAACTAGAGGTTATAACATGAAGCTGAAAGGGGGTAAACTGAAAGGCAATGTCGGGAAATATAGTCACTGAAAGGGTGGTGGATGCTTGGAATGCCCTCACTATGGACGTGGTGGGGGCAAACGCATTGACAGAATTCAAAATAGCATGGGACAGACACAGTGGATCCCAAATATCTCAACACATAAGGGTGACCTACATAGAGTGGTGGGTACACCCCTAAACAAAGGCATGGGGAGAGGTGACCTGCACAGAGCGGCAGGTGCACCTACTCTTGCCGCCTGGCTGGGCAGACTAGATGAACTATACTGTCTTGATCTGCCGTCATATTCTATGTTATGTTATTCAATGCAACCCAATGGGTGAACTCGAGTTGCTGCTTATCTCAGAGCAGCCTATTGCTGCCGCTACCACTCCTTTCCGGGACCTGCAGTAGCGGCAGCAGTGGCCATGCTTACCCAAACTCTCCGATGCTCTGTTTCCAGCTCTCTATGATCTGCCTTTTCCACCCCCTCCGATGCAGACTTTGTTTATTTTATTTATTTATTTAACTCCTGTTATACTGCGTTATCCTTAAGCCTAAGGAGTTTATAATTAACATGAAATTTACATGGAACAGGGGCGGGGTACAGCTTAGTGCTTCAACAAACTAGTGTTAGTATCCCAGGCGTAACTGTTGCAAATACCGTGACATTTGAGAAGATGTGTGGTAATTACTTAGTGCCTGTCCCAAACTATTCCATGAACAGATATGTTTTGAGTATCTCCTTTAGTTCAGATACAGTTTCACAAGATCTGAGGTCATCCCAGAGAGAGTTCCAGATAGTATGAATGCTCTATTGCAGGTTTATCGACTGCTCTTTGTCCTTAAGAGTGGGATGGAGAGAAGGTTTTGGTTCATGCATCTTGCTCTAGTGTCAGGAGCTTTATGTATTAGGGCTTGGAGGCTATTTGCTATTTACTAATGTAGGATCTTGACGATTTATACTACAGTATTTTATATTTTATTCTAAATGTGATTGGGAACCAGTGAATGTACAGGAATAATGTGGTCATTTCTTGAGACACCAATTATAAAACAAGCCACACTATTTTGGGCCATTTGTAGGGGGCATAGAGCTTGTTTTGGAAGGCCTTTCTATATTATACTAGAGTAATTTAGGTGTGGTATTATGGCTGGAAAAACCAAGCCAAAATCCTTGGTCGACTAGAGGGAGGAGCTTTTAAAGTATATTCATCTTGCGGTATGCCATTGTTCTGTGGCCGTAGGTTTAACATCTAGTTTGTGTTAGAGGGGGCAGGAGCAGCACATCATAGAGGGCTGGAAGCACAACGCAGTGCCAGGGAGTCTGGGTAAGTGCAGCATTGTGGTATAAATGCCACTGCTGCTGCTGGTCCCGGAGACGGGCGGCAGCAGCAGCAGCAATGCGGGGGAAGGAGGGCGGCAGGTTTGGGAGCTTTCCTAGGGCAACTCTAATCCTTGCGCTGGCCCTGCACTTACCAACACATGAAGGCTAGTGGCAGTGTAGTTGCCTTGCCTCGTGCTTCCTTAGTCTGCCTGAGAGTATAGGGAACCTGAATCTCTGACCCCTGGCGGTGAAATATGAGAAACTGAACTAGTAAAGAGCACAGACAGTGCCTGACCAGGATTACTGGGACACACCTTACTGCAGGGCATTATATTGACCAACTCCACTGACTGACCTTTTCAATGCCTCGTTGGAGTCGGGAGTGGTGCCAAAGGACTGGAGAGAGGCTCATGTGGTGCCTTTACACAAAAGCGGAAGTAAGGATGTGGTTGAAAACTACAGGCCGGTTAGTTTAACTTCAGTGGTGAGTAAATTAATGGAAACGCTGTTGAAAGAGAAAATAGTGAGGTTTCTGGAGTCCAGCGGATTACAGGATCCGAGGCAGCATGGATTCACCAGAGGCAGGTCTTGTCAGACAAATCTGATTGATTTCTTTGACTGGGTGACCAGGGAGTTGGACCGAGGGAGAGCTCTAGATGTGGTGTATTTAGATTTCAGTAAAGCCTTTGACACTGTTCCTCACAGGCGACTTATAAACAAACTGAGCACCCTAGGGATGGACCCTAAAGTTACTGCTTGGGTTAGAAATTGGTTGGGTGGGAGGCGACAAAGAGTACAAGTAAATGGAGCTCACTCTGAGGAGAAGGATGTTACCAGTGGTGTGCCCCAGGGATCTGTCCTTGGTCCGATTCTTTTTAACATCTTTGTTAATGATATAGCGGAAGGGCTGTCGGGTAAGGTTTGCCTCTTTGCAGATGATACCAAAATCTGCAATAAAGTAGACACCCAGGAAGGTGTAGATAACATGAGGAGGGATCTAGCTAAGCTTGAAGAATGGTCTAGAATTTGGCAGCTGGGATTTAATGTTAAAAAATGTAAGGTCATGCATTTGGGCTGCAGCAATCCAAGGGAGCAATACAGCATAGGAGGTGAAGTACTTTTGTCCACTAAAGAAAAGCGGAGAGGAATGGCTAGCAGAAAAAAGGAGGTGATAATGCCTCTGTATAAGTCTTTGGTGCGACCTCATTTGGAGTATGGTGTGCAATTCTGGAGACCGCACCTTCAAAAGGATGTGAACAGGATGGAGTCGGTGCAGAGGGTTGCTACTAAAATGATTAGTAGTCTTCATTATAAAGCATATGAGGACAGACTTAAGGATCTTAATATGTACACCTTAGAGGAAAGGCGGGATAGAGGTGATATGATTGAGATGTTTAAATACCTCCGTGGCATAAATGTTCAGGGAGAGAGCCTCTTTCAATTGAAAGCAAGTTCTGCGACGAGGGGACATGGGATGAGGGTGAAGGGAGATAGATTCAGGAGTGATATGCGGAAATATTTCTTTACGGAAAGAGTAGTGGATCCGTGGAATAGTCTCCCAGTGGAGGTGGTAGAGATGAGGACAGTAACTGAATTCAAAAAAGCATGGGACCAACACAGAGGATCTCTAAAGGTAAAAAGTGGACTGTTGTAGTTGTTGTTATGGAAGGACAGACTAGATGGGCCTTGTGGTCTTTTTCTGTCATCATGTTTCTATGTTTCTATGTAAATAAAATGCTGTACCTCCACGATTGAGAGCACACAACGTTTCTGATCTCTGGGCTATTCTTGTGCCAGGCCTACCGTGATCCATGAAATTTCCACAGCATGAGGAATCAGAGCTATTTATTTATTGATCTATAAACCACCTTTCTGAAGAGATTCGTCCAAGGTGGTAAAACAGGCATCATTTTACATAGACAGCTTACATTGTACTAATAGCATAGCAATAGCAAAATGATCAAATGTCAATATAATACATAATTACAACAATGAAGTAAACTTGAAGGCAGGCAAATTAGATCCTAATACCAATAATGTGACACACTGTCAGAAATGTACACATTAAAACAGTAGAACATTCATATAACAGAGATATGATACAATGTCAGCAGAATACAAATAAAACATAATAACACAGTAGAACATTCATATAACACAGATTTGATAGAATGTCAGCAAAACACTATGAAACATCGTAATAGGCTGTAGAATCGACAAGTGCAGTTGGGACATATTGATGGAATAGATGAGTAAGACAAAGGCATTCGTATCAATAAAAGTGGCTAACTAGATTTGAAGGTAAATTACAGTTGAAGTATATGAAACTGGTCTAAGAACATAGGAAAATAAGAAATTCCATACTGGATTGGACCAAGGTCTATCAAGCCCAGTATTCTGTTTCCAACAGTGGCCAATCAAGGTCACAAGTACCTGGCAAGTTCCCAAAAAGGCACACAATGCTCGTCCCAGGGTAGGTAGCACAGATCCCAGGGGTACTCCACTATTCACCTTTCTCTACTGAGAAGTTTAGCTATTTAGCTCTATTCTCCTCTGCTTTCTATCTTTTAACCAATTCCTGATCCACAATAGCACACTGCTTCCAATTCCATGACATTTTAATTTCATCAAGAGTCTCTCATGAGGAACCTTGTCAAAGGCTTTCTGAAAACCCATATACACTATATCAACCAGCTCACCTTTGTCTACTTGTTTGTTCACACCTTCAAAAAATATAACAGATTAATAAGACAAGACATTCCTTGGCTAAATCCATATTGGCTTTCTTCCATTAAATCATGACTATCTACATGTTCAGTAATTTTATTCTTTATGATGGTTTCTACCATTTTGTCCTGGATTGACGTCAGGCTCACTGGTCTGTAGTTTCCCAGATCGCCCCTGGAACTCTGTAAAAAAAATGGCATTACTTTGGCCATTCTCCAGTCTTCTGGTACTACAGATGATTTCAATGATATTCTCAGTTACAGGATGTGGTAGTTCTGAGACAAGAGCCAGACTTTCACCTGCTTCCTGCAGTAGAGGCTACTCTGAGAAGGCTTGCTGATGGGTGGTGACACATTGTATGGTTTTCTTTGGTTTGCAAGGTAACAATGCACCTTGAGAGAACTTTAGAGCCCTCAAAGGTGTGTAGAGGATTAACTTATTCTTTAGTCACACTCTCATTTCCTCTAAAGGCTTGATGATCAGAGTCCAGAATTTTTTTTTTTTATTTGGCTCTGTAGAGTACCGATTGTCAATGCAGTTTTTGCAGGAAGGATGTTAAGTGGTCACACTGCTTGCAGACTGGAGCTGGTGCAAGCTCCAATCACAGTAGTCTAGACGAGATATTATCTTGACATGAAGAGTCATTAAAAGTTGCTTGAATCTGCAGGATCAAAGTAAGTGATGAATCCAGCAGTATCCTGAGATTCCTCAGTTGTGATTTTAAGGAGAGCTCATGGTCGCCAAAAGATTTTGCTGTTTGGTCCTTATTCTAAATATGCATAGATTACACGAGGAGGGAGCATTACTGCTATTTAATCATTCCAGACGGCTTCCACTCTTACCCTCTAGATTCCCGATATGCCAGCAGAAGTGGCTTAAATACTCATAATACCCACAATAGAATGAGCAGGAAACTGTATCATACTAGAGGAAGCAGGAGACAGAGTAGCAAAGCAGCAAAATAATTTATTGTATATCTTGCCACCAGACTAAAACTGTAACTCTAAAAGACACAATATGGACCATACCAAAACCTGAGAAATGACCTTTTATTATACTTTCTGTATTCTGTAATTTTAATTTACTGTTCAACTGCCTTTATGAAGAGATTTACCAAGGCAATGCACAGCAGGCGTATAGGCAATTTGCACTGTAGTGACAGTATATTAATGATAAAAAGATTAAATGCACAGTTAGAACATGGAGGTAAACCTGGAAATAGGCCCATTCAATTACAACAATACTGACACTATATCACTTTGGGGGATATTTACTAAACACCAGTAGTTTAACATGCATTAAGACACTAAAGTTGGTATGGGAGGCAGTGTACAACTGCGCTAACTCTTGGGGGTGTGCCGAGCATGTCCCCCTGCAGTCACTGCAGGAAGCTGCACTTCACCATGCAAACCTAATGCAGGTACACTTACTGCCATCCACTGAAGAAGCCATAAGGGCACCATGCTAACGGCAGCAATCGCGTGCCAATGATGCCCATGCTAACCACGAGGTGCCATCAGTTCCCACACTTGACCCCTGACCTGCCCAGTCAGCATCCCAGCACACGCTAAGCGGTCAGTGGGGGATTGTTACCGCACTGCCCTATGCTAATGGTCATCAGAGTGTGCTTAGCCCACAGTAAAGCCTGCGCTTGCCATTAACATGCTTTAAACATGCTCCTTATGCATTTATTTCTTTAACTAGGCTTTTATAAATTAGTTTGGAAACACATACATACAAAATTGCCATTGCAACAAAGATCTGAATCTGAATGCAGCACTGTGCCAGATGATTTCTCTCTGAGATTCGCTAACAGGCAGCCTCACCTAATAGTTCTGAGGATTTGAAGCGTCAGCTTAGCATGCAGGCCAGTGCGTTTAATAGGAAGGCCATGAAGAATTTTCAGGAAGGACAATAACGCCATCTTTTGTTGACGATGCACAATTGCTCCATCTTTTCCAAATAGGAAAGTTACAAAGTAGTTTAGTTTTCTTGGGTAAAATGGCCGGTCTGAAAATGAATCTTCTCTGCCTGGGTAACTGTACAAGTGTATTGTCGTAGGATGCATGCTGTTAGCTAGGATAAAGAGAGGTGTCACTAGTAGGAGGACAGATAGGGTAGGTTTACTCCATGTAGGGCCGGTCCAATGGTTTCTGCCACCCTAGGCTGAAGCCACGGCCATGCTGCACCCCATCAGTCATGCCGCACTACCACAGATTCCAGTGGCGAGGTCGAGGGAGGCAGTGGCTCGATGGCAGGCCATGTGCTTTGGCACACATGGTCTGCTGCTTCTGACCCCCCTCTGACATAACTTCTGGGGCTCAGAAGCAGAAGGCCATGTGTGCTGTGTGAGTTTTTGGCCAGTCATGGTTTTGAACTTCCATCCTAAAGCAGTATAGTATTTGCAGTCCTTGATTCTACTCATTCAAATCAGTGCTATAGGTTTGATAATAGACATCCAGAACTGGCCCAAAATCTCCCTCTTGGATCTGGATAACTTTTCAAAAGTACGTAGGCTATTTTACCCTCTACCCAACATTGCCAGCTACACAGACAATAGGTGTGAAATCCGCTGGTATGTGCGCTTTGAGCTACCTCATTTTCAAATCTTATCTATCAAGGTAGTTCATCTTTGAAAATTAGATACAACTGCACTCAATAAAGTGCCTGGTTACTGTGTGCTTTGACTGAAATTGACCTCTAAAGAGGGGAAAATATGAGTACATGCATGCAACAATTTAATTTTCTGTCACTGCACAGGTAGTTTCTCAGCACTTTTAGTTCATGAGTTGTTTGTTATTACAATATTTCTGGATGTGGGATGGGTTTGTCTTCAGTATTTAATTTGACATCCTGCATGTGCTATCACAGACTAATTTCTGGTAATGGGGATGGGCCTCCTGTGCTTTCCTGTCCTAGGAATTGAGCAATGCATCAAGTGCCCTGCTGGCTTCTACTGTCCGTCTGAATCCAGTGACCCCATCCCATGCCGGACTGGTACATATGGCCCTCTGGAGGGCCAAGACGAAGCCACAGACTGCAGACCCTGCCCTGCAGGCAGTGCCTGTACCCACACTGGCCTAGCCCAGCCTGACTCTGGATGCAGTGCAGGGTGAGTTCGCTGGTGTGTGTTCATTTTATGTTCTTCTCTGTAGGAATCAGTTTTTGTTTGTGTTCTCTGCATTTTTATGTTTAAGATTTTATACTCTGTGGATGGTGTTTGGGCTTCAACAGTTAGCTATAGGAGAGCTAAGAGAGCAATAAGAACATAAGATATGCCATACTGGGTCAGACCAAAGTCCATCAAGCCCAGTATCCTGTTTCCAGCAGTGGCCAATCCAGATCACAAGTACCTGTCAGGTTCCCAAAAAGGTACACAGATTCCACGTTGCTTATCCCAGGCATAAGCAGTGGATTTCCCCACTCTACTTTAATAATGATTTATGATCTTTTACTCCAGAAACGTGTCCAAACCTCTTTTAAATCCAGCTACACTAACTGCTTTTACTACATGGTAACATAGTATATGATGGCAGATAAAGACCAGGATGGTCCATCTACTCTGCCCATCCTCTGGTAACGAATTCCAGAGTTTGATTACATGTTGAGTGAAAACATATTTTCTTTGATTAGTCGTAAATGTGCTACATCTTTCTACTTTTTGAAGGGATAAACAACTGATCTATTTTTCGCCGTTCCGCTCCATTCATTATTTTATGGACCTCTATCATATCTCACCTCAGCCGTCTCTTTTCCAAGCTGAAGAGCCCTAACCTTTTTAAGGCTTTCCTCATGGGGCATCCTCTTTTTTTTGTCATTTCCATTCTTTGCTCCATCCCCTATCATCTCCTGTCATATTTAGTTTCACCACTGCAGTAGGAAGAGCATTTGCGTAGGAAATATTTTATGATTCCAATAGCATAGTAAGGCTGTTGCTGAAAATGGTGAAAACGGAGGGCAAAAGGGCAAGTGGTGAGTCCGCCAGCCAAGCAGAGGGGATTGGATCGGAATGACAGGTGGTCTTGCGGGAAGAAATTAAGGTCTTGAGAAGTTCTAGAACAGACAGCAAATGGAACGAGGACCAGGTGTGTGTTAAAGATAGTGAGGGGGATAGATCTGGACTAGAAGGATAAGGGGGAAGGGGAGGTGGGCCATCTGCAATAACACACGGAGGGTCATGACCTTTTCAAAGGAAAATTAGGCAAGAAGATCAGCGGCTGGGGCAACACTTGCAGGCAGATTGGAATTGGACTTGGAGAGTTCAGCAAAGACACAATGAAGCTGTTGAGGCTGGTTGGAGGAAGAAGAAATGAGATTAGAGTAGAAAGTTTTCTTAGCAGAGGTGAGCAGGAAACGGTAGTGACAATGAGCTTGTTTGAAGCATTGAAAGGAGAGAGGGGTGCAATACTACATCCAGAGCCTTTCGAACATGGGTCTGGTGGAGGCAAAGGCCAGAGTGATACCAGGGATGGTGACACTTGGATGAGATGGGTCTGGGTTGAAAGGGCGTTACTAGGTCCAGAGCATCAGAAAGGGACATATGCCAGGTCTGAACCTGTTCTTCAACGGGAAGGGGAATGAAATTGTCAAGGAGGAGTACATTAGAGGGTGGAAATTGCTCCAGGGTTTGGTGTGATGTAGCATGAGAGAATGGGCTGAAGGGAGGGGAAAATGGAGGGTCTCTTACCTTTTTTAGGTTTCATTAAGAAATTTCAAAATAACCGCATTAATCGATCTAAAAGTAATGCAGTGGTTGTTTTTGACAGCTTCCTCCTTCAAAGGATGGGGGTTGCTGGAGCTCACTCTTGCTGGAGGAGAAAGAGCCCTGTTCTCATCAGGGATCACTGGGGATGCCTCTCGGGAAATATCTGACTGGGAGGCCGAAGTGCCGATGCATGTGATGGCACTAAGGAATGCAAATAAAATAGGACAAGGGTAAATTCTGTGAGTACAGAAAAAGCGTTATTTTATTTGTTTAGGTTGCTGGTTCGTTGTTCACTCATTTATAGCCTGCTCATCTAGAATTCTAAGTGGATTACAGATTGCCACTTTGAGGCCCTTGCTAGTTCAGTGGTATCTAAGTCTTTCTTTCGAATGTGTTAACTGCAAAGACTCAAACCATATTTCTCCTTGAATCGTTTTCGATTTTAGTGCAGAGTTCCATTCTTGCATATCTAGATTATGGTAATAGGCTGTTTCTAAATTGCTCAAAAGGCAGGTAAGGCGTTTACAACTTTGCCAAAATGCTGCAGCTCGCTTAATTTTTGAAGTTCTCAGACATACTGCGGTGACTCCTCTACTTGGCGAGCTGCATTGACTTAAGATTTCTCAATGGGTCCTCTTCAAGTTTTATATGCTCCCATATAAATTCTTTAACAACTATACGTTTTTCTTCATTGTTACTCCTGCTTCGGGCAGTTAAATGAAAGCATCTGCAGTCCTCTTGTGCTCTTTTATTCCCCCTTGTAGAGGGCTTACTTTAAAGACAAGATTTATACATACTATTTTTTTACAAGGCAGTGGAATTATGGTCCAAATTACTAATGAGGATCAAGGACTCATTATCTGTTCTACAATTCCAGAGATACTTGAAGTCTTGGTAATTTGACTCTTAATTTTAATAATTCATTTCTGCTAGCTTTGTTTAATGTTGATGGGACTCTTTCTTATTGTAAACTGCACTGAACCATAAAATTCTGAGACTGTAGTGGTATAAAAAGCACATGTTAGAATTAGAATCTCACAAACAAACATAATCAAACATGTACAGCAATGGGCATAGAACCCCAGAATAGACAACTGAGGCCCTAGCAATGGGATTACTACTGACTGGTTTCAAACACTAGGCAATTCAACCAATCAAGAATAAAAACCTTTTATTTTATCAGATATGTGTGTCCAACTGGGTCCTTCAGTCCTGATGCTTCTGAGCATGCCTGCCCACCAGGAACCTTCACCAACCAACACAATCTGTTTGACAAGTCACAGTGTGAACCATGCCCTGCTAGATTTGTCTGTGTCAGAGGTAAGTACTGTATCTATCGCCATCAGAACCAGTGCCTGCTTCAGGCCACATCTTGGCAGAGAGCCCAGTCCATTTCCCAGTGCCAAATTCAATATCCTGTGCTAGTGAGAATTTATGCTGCTTAAATGAATGAGCCCAATATGACCAGAGCTTACCTCCTGCAGCATCAGCCTGTGTTCTGCTTTAGTACTATGCCTCACCAAATGTTACATCTTCAGATCAAAATGGAGTGACATATTTATGTTTTCAGGAACAGGAGGAAAACAAAGGCCACCTGTGCCGTGCCCAACTGGCCACTATTGCCCACCTGGCACCAAGTATGCAACACAATACAAGTGCGCCCCTGGCACATGGAGCAACAGAACCAGCCTGGCATCAGACAGCGAGTGCTATCCATGTCCAGTAGGCTGGTTCTGTCTTGCGGGAGCCGATGTCCCTTCTGGAAGATGTAGTGCAGGACATTACTGTCCGGAAGGTAAGTAGGAACTGGGGAATCAAGGAAGAGAGAAATGGGGGGGGGGGGGGGGATTTCATCAGGGGAAAAGGGGTGAGCCAATCTGCTCTGTTGATTAAAGAACTGTATGGGCGGTAAAATATTCATTATAACCTCTGTTCTGGAACAGGTACACAGACAAGTTCCCAGTTTCCCTGCCCTGCAGGAACCTACACTACCAGATTTGGGAACAGCAAAATGGCAGACTGTACTGTCTGTCTAGAGGGCTCATACTGCCCCCAGGGGACATCTAAGCCAGCTCTCTGCCCTGTGTGAGTACATACCTGCTGGAAGTTAGGAATCCTTTGTTGCACTGTATGTAAAATCATTTCAGATAGTTTCAAATGAAGGTCATATGGCAAGGAAACAAAGCATTTCAAAGGGTAAAGATATTTTCATTCTGCTGCAATATTCTAGCAGGGGAGAAGTTACAAATTAGTAAAACTGTATTTATGATTGTGCTTTGTTAAAATTTACAGTCGCTTGTATGGTAGCGGCTGCCATACTCTCCTCCTTTATGGATCTGGAGGGTTGGATTTTGCCTTCCCCCTGGGCTTAAAGCACACACATGAACAAAATCAAGTTCACAAACTTTTGCCTATGTGAGAGGAGCATGTCCATGATTTTAAGCCGTTTGGTCAACTCTGTACTTTCTTCTCTGGTTTAGGGGAACCTACCACTCGGAACCAGGAGCCAAGGCCACCAGGGATTGTACTCCATGTCCTGCTGGCTTTTCCTGCCCTACATTGGGCACTGTGTCCCCCAAGGCGTGTGGCACTGGTAATTTTTCAGTAAGTAGTTTCTTTGAAACGGTGTCATTAATCTTTACAATTGGGATAAAACAGGGACCATTTACCTTTTCATCATTTCAAAATAGAATCTGGGGCTTATCAAAACAGACATTGAATCGATCCTTGGAGAGTTGGGAGGAGAACCAGAAGAGAAGAGTTACAGAGACCTAGAGGGTGGGGAAAACAGAATAGTAACGAATGATCAGCTATATCAAAGGCAGCAGAGAGGTCAGGGAGACTTACGACGTAGACAAAACATTAAGATCTGACCAGAAGTTCACCACATATTTAAGTGGCAGCCATTTCAATGGAGTATGTAGTTTAGAAGAGAAATAAGGGTCAGGAAAGCAGTTTGATGCTACTGTTGATATACGTTGTTCTTCATACAATCTAAGACGTGTCTCGTTGCTGCTTTTTATTTTGTAGGATGTGGGCTCATCTGTCTGCTCACCCTGTATCCCAGGGCATTACTGCAGTGAGGAAAGCACTAGTAAAGATGTCATGATGCATGTCATGGTGTGTCCAGCTGGTATGTTTTGCCCAGAAAGAACAATGGCTGCTCCAAATGCTGATGGGAACGCCTGCCCAAAGGGATATTTTTGCCCTCGAGGAAACCTTGTAAGAAGACATTGTCTGCAGTTTTGTGTGCCTCTCTTACTCTTACAAAACACCACTTCCCACAATTCTAGAGTTTATTTACCTAATAAAGGTAAAACTCCATATTTAATTCAAAACTCCTCATGTTCTTCTTGTGCATCAACTATGAGCATCTCATCCGAGTGGTATCTCGCTTAATATAGATGAAGAAAAATTGTAAGAAACTGGTTGAATAGGGGAGAGTTCCACATTGGCAACTTAAAAGATGAGTGCGCTTGGTTTGGACCCCAATTGACTGGGTAAAAAACTGGCAGAGTGGGAGATGACAGAGGCAGGGCCAATGCAAGGATGAGAAGGGCCCTATGCAAGCCTTGATACTTATCACCCCCTTGCTCCCATCCCTGCTCCCATTGCTGCTGCTGCCCCCCCTCTTTGAGACGTGTAGCTGCGACAATGATGATAAAACAGCAACTCAGCACTTAACCCAGAGCCTTAGATGCTATATATTGTTGCTACACTCTGACCAGCCAGTTCCATCTCCTGATGCAGACTTCCTGTTTTCATGTGGGCAGAACTGGCTGGTCAAAGTGCAGCAATAGTACGTAGAGTCTGAGGCTCTGGGTAAGTGATGTGTTGCTGTTTTATTGTCATCGCTACCTCTGCAGGCCCCTGAGAGGGGCAGCAGTGACAGAAATGGGCTACTCTCTAAAAGTTGGAACTCTAGGCAATTGCCTAGTTTGCCTATTTGCAGCGCTGGCCCTGGACAGAGAGTAGTAATAAAACAAGTTTGCTCTGAAGATACTACTACCACTGATCATTTGTATAGTGATACAAGGCATATGCAGCACTGTATGCAAATGCAATGTGTGTCTTTGAGTCAATGCTGACTCCTGGCGACCCAGAAGCTTCTGGGTTTTCTTGGTAGTGTGACTGGAAGTAGATTGCCAGTCCTTTCTTCCAAGGCAATGGAGGGTTAAGTGACTTGCCCAAAGCCACAAGGAATGCTAGTGGGAATTGAACGCTGGTTGCTTGGTTACCAAGCCAGTGTTCTAACCACTAGGCTACTCCTCCACTCCTATAGATACATGTAAAAGATGGTCTCTTCTCATCAGAGCTTACAATCCACTCAAGACAGACAACACAACAGCTGGGGGCAAGGATATGTCTAGGGCAGTGGTTCTGAACCAGTCCTCCTTGAACCCCTAGGCCAGTTGGGTGTTCAGGATAGCCCTAATGAATATGCATGAGATATATATGCATTAGAGATATCCTGCCAACCTGACTGGTTTGTGACCCTCTAGGGCTGGATTTGGAGACCCCTGCCTTACACCTCTGTCATTTAAGATTGTGAGTGGGCAAGGTGCAGATCTCCAAGACATCTAAAAGGTTAGATAGAATTTGTCACATGCCTCTTTGCTTCTCATCACCACCAAAATATTGTCTATTAGACAACCTTTTGGTGGTGGTGAGAATTGAGGAGGCATGTGACACATTCTATCTACCATTTTGATGTCTAGGACATCTGCACCTTGCCCACTCACAATCTTAAATGACAGAGGTGTAAGGCAGGGGTCTCCAAATCCAGCCCTAGAGGGTCACAAACCAGTCAGGTTGTCAGGATATCTCTAATGCATATATATCTCATGCATATTCATTAGGGCTATCCTGAACACCCGACTGGCCTAGGGGTTCAAGGAGGACTGGTTCAGAACCACTGGTCTAGGGGAATGATAAGGAGAGTGTGCAGATCAGGATACAAGAGGCCTTGAAGAGGTGAATTTTCAGCCTGGATTTGAAAAGGGCCAGAGATGAAGCCTGATATACAGACTCAGGTAGTGTGTTCCAGGCATAAGGAGCAGCAAGATGGAAGGATCAAAGTCTGGAGTTGGCAGTAAAAGAGAAGGGCTCAGATAGAAGCGATCTGCCAGAAAAGCAGAATTCCCGAGAAAGGGTGTAGGGAGAGAAGAGAGGAAAGGTAGTGAGGAGCAGCCGAATGAGTGCTTTTATAGGTCAGTAGGAGAAGTTTGAACTGGAAATGGAAATGGATAGGGAACCAATGAAGCGACTTGAGGAGAGTTTATATGAGCATAATGAGGATGGCAGAAGATTAGCTACACGTTTGAGTTTTGAACAGATTGAAGGGGAGAGAGTTGATTCAGAGGGAGACCAGCAAGGAGGAGGGGCAGTGACTAAAGAGTGGATAAGCATCTTAGTAGTGTGTTCAGAAAGGAAGGGACAAATTCTGCTGATGTTAGTTAAAACCTGTCATTTCTTTTTCTATATCAGTTGGATGTGTGTGGAGAAGGAGAGGGAGGAGTCAAAGATGACCCCCAATGTTGTGAGCCAAGGAAATAGGAAGGAGTGGAGCATTATCCACAGAGATAGAGAAAGGAGGAAAGGAGGAAGTGGGTTTAACGGGAAAGATAAGGAGCTTGGTTTTGACGATGTTTAATTTCAAACAGCAGTGAGACATCCAGACAGCAATGTCAGATATGCAGGCAGAGATCTGGGCCTTGATTGCTGGAAGATTTCAAATGTAGAAAGGAAGATCTGAGAATCATCAGCATAAAGATGGTACTAAAAACCATGGGAGTAGATGAATGCACCAAGGGACTGGGTATAGCAAGAGAAAGGGAGTGGACCCAAGACAGACCCTTGGGGTGCACCAACTGAGAGCGGGATAGCAGTAGAGGAGGATCCACCGGAACAAATAATAAAATGTGGTGGGAGAGAGAAGAGGAGAATCGGGATAGCAGAAAGCCCTTAAAACCAAGCGAGGAAAAGGTGGTGATCAACAGTGTTAAAGACAGCAGAAAGGTCAAGAAGGATGAAGATGGAGTAAAGGCCCCTAGATTTGGCCAGGAACAGGTCTCTAGAGACTTTGGCAAAAGCCGTTTCAGTAGAATGTAAAGGACGAAAGCCAGATTGCAGTGGATCCAGAAGGACTTGAGAGGAGAGAAAGTCAAGGCAATGGTGGTTCAAGTAGTTTAGAAATGAAGGGGAAGAGGGAGATGGAAAGATAATTAGTTGTGGTCAACATTATTGGCACCCTTGCATTTTAGATATGTTGGGCCCAATATTCAAAGGCATTTACATGGTTTACAGATCTGTAAACCGGGTAAATGCAGCTTAGAAGGATATACAGCAGCATTAACACGGTTAGTGCCGCTCAATATCCCCAATTAACACTGCTACACGCCCAGATGCTAACCTGAAGGGGGATATTTCAGATAAGTTAATAGTCATTTAAATTACCCCGATGCAGAAGAGATTTAATTATTCGAAACGCGGTAGCTGTGGTCTGTATCTAATAATAATCTATGATAACTTACAGTAGACCCGCGGTAACAAATAATGAGATACAATAGCACCGTTGCGCAGTGAATGAAGAAGGAACATGTGCAGTACAGCTATGATTTCTGTCATGCTTGTTTTCAATTGCTTAAATAATAAAATTATCAGTCCATTTTGCCTTTTAGTAAAGACCAACTGAATATAGTGGCCTTGGGGGGATTGAAAGTCCAACCAAAATTTTACTTTTCCTGAAGATGAAGGTCAAAAATTTCAGAGCAGGATTATTGTGGTTTCACTAGGGTAATAATCATGTCCTGACAATGTCCCAGTTTTTATAGTATTTCCTACTATTTCCTTTTTTACTTGCTCTTGTTTTATTTGATTCTTTTATGTGTCAAATGTGCGTGTATATATAGTCCAAAGCCATTTCACTGGCCACTTTTTTTAAGGAAATATTGAGGCTGAACTGCAAAGGTGCCAAAAAATGTTGACCACAATGTAGAAGGACAGGTAGGGTCTAGTGAGGGTTTCTTGAGATGTAACCACAGCATGCTTGAAATGATGTGCCACAGGGATCAGTCCTCAGTCCTGTTTTTAACATTTTTTGTAAGCAATATTGCGGAAGTTCTGTTAGGAAAGGTGTGCCTCTTTGCAGAGGATATCAAAATCTGCAGCACAGTAGACACCCTGGAAGGTGTGGATAGCATGAGGAAGAATCTAGTGAAGCTTGAAGAATGGTCAAGAATTTGGAAACTAAGATTTAAGGCTAAAAAAGGTAAGTTCATGCATTTGGGTTACAAAAATTCAAGAAAGAGATACAGCATAGAGAGTGGAATACTTCTGTGCACAAAAGAAGAGTGGGATCTAGGGTTGATCATATCAGATGATTTCAAAGTGGCCGAGCAGGTGATGGCAAATGCCAGAAAGATGCTTGGATGTATAGAAAAAGGCATGGTTAGCAGGAAAAAAGAGGTGATAGTGCCTTTGTATAAATCTCGAGTGAGACTTCATGTGGAGTACTGTGTACAGTTTTGGAGACTGCACTTTTAAAAGGATATAAACAGGATGGAGATGGTCCTGAAGATGGCTATTAAAATGATCAATGGTCTCTATCATAAGACATATGGAGAAAAACTTAAAAATCTCAATCTACTTTGGAGGAAAGGCTGAAGAGGAGTGATGTGATGTGATAGAGGCATTTAAATACCACCAAGGAATAAATGCACAGGAGGTAGTCCTCTTCCAGTTGAAAGGTAATTCTGGAATGAGGGGGTCACAGGATGAGGGTGAAAGGGGATAGATTCAGAAGTACTGAGGAAATATTTCTTTATAGAAAGAGTGATGGAATCATGAAACAGTCTTCCAGTGGAGGTGAAGGATATGAGAACTATATCTAAATTCATGTAAGCATGGTGCAAATACAGAGGATCTCTGATGTAGAGGAAGAGATTGTAGAACTTAATAGTTCTTATGAGTAGGCAGACTGAATTGGCCATATGGTCTTTACCTACTGTCATTTTCTGTATTTGTACGTTTCTATGTTAATCTCTTATACCCAACATCTGGAACCCTTTTTCCACTTAACATCTAGAACCAATGAGTTCCGATACATGAGTTCCTTCTCATTTCTGGAGCTCTATAATACTGCACCTTGATAGTCTTACTGGCACCCTTCTTCTACTTCTGGGATCATCTAATAATGATTTCTTCAGCCTTTTGTTCCCCTCAGTCTTCTCTCTTAATTCATTTGCACAACTGGATTCTGGCCCCCATGAAAATGGGTCTACAGTTGAAAAATGATATGCTCAGAAGAATGGTCTGTGTTTGAATTTTAGGACCCATACCCTCAACCATGTCCTAATGGCACGTACAGCAACCATCAAGGTTTAAGCAGGGTTGATGAATGCCTCAGGTGTCCTCCAAGGAAGTACTGCTACCAGGAAGGGGTAAAGCCCGCTGGAATCCCCAGCCCAGTGAGTAGATGAACCAAATCTAGTCAACGGTCAACTCAATGTCTAATCTAGTTGTTCAAAAACTTTTAGATCCTGTACTCGTTACTGCCCTATACTCATCGCTGTTCATTTCATTTCTAGTCTTGGTTGATCAAGGACTTTGTTAGAGGCCAATTCTATTCTGGCTGTCTAGTCTCTGTGCAGCCCCTCAGATTCTGGGCGTTCAGCGAATAGCACCAGGTTCTGATCCCATGGAAGCTAGACTTGCCTGTGGGATCAGAATTGGGTCTACTGGTCTGGATGTGTAGGCCGGGCCCCAATTCTGATGGGCCGCATGCCCAGCAGATTCCCAGCTAACTTAACCAGGGTCTGTAACGGAGCAGCAGTGCTATGGTGTCTCATTGCCTTCAGCCGCTGACCCAAAGTGGTCTTTCCCCATGCCCTAACCCCCGATCTGGCCTCCCTTGGTCAGGGTCGGGCTGCGGGGTATCCTCTGCACCCCTCACTGTTTTGTCCTGGCCCGGCATTGTGATCCCCTGTCTAAATGACCAACCCTGGATGTACAGGACTGACCTCAGAATCGGCCCTGTATGTCCGGGGTCATGGCCCACCTATGCCCTGCACTCACTCTGCTGCCCCCTCCCAACCCCATCTAAGGCTTCCGGTCAACAGTGCTGTTCATACGGTTAGCCTTTGCACCGGGAGCGTCAGGGGGAAAAACAGCAGGGGTGTTCGTCCAGGCAGGAGGTACATCCCTGCTATTCATGGCACAGAATGACCCCCTTAATGTTTATTCACACTAAAATAAATATTGTAATGACATAATACGTAATATTAAAGCCCTGTTTGAACGGTAAAATAGTGATGCCATCAGGTTATGCGAGCACATTTGTATTTATATTATAGGGGGCATTTTTCAGCATGCAGGTAGGAAACTGCAGAGATAAATGAAGGAAACAAGATAGAAATGCATCTCTAGGAAGAGGCGTGAGTTTTCTGCAAGTTTCCAATAAAATATTGGGGTATTTACAACAGCCTTCTTTCATTCGTTTCACTTTGGGGAAGGGGGCATAGGGGTCTGTTTACTAAACGGCGCACTTGTACGGGGCGCACATGAGCGCTCTAAAAGATGTATTTAAGTGCTCTTAAGCGCCCCGTACGAGTGCGCGGCACATTAACGGGTCCCGCAAGCGTGCGCCGACAACGCGCACATTTGCGGGGCGGTAATGTGCGAAAGAGGCGTGCCAAGGCGAAATGAGGGCGGAGGAAGGCCCCCTAGGGGCGGAGAGACGGGGTCAGTGGGCGGAATGTGGGAGGGGAGAGACTCGCCGCACAGGAGCGTGCCCGAATCTGCAAAGAAATTTACCGCCAGTGAAACACTCGCGTTAGAGGTGCTGTGCAGGGAAAAGAAACCGTTTCCGTCAGCAATGTGCAGCACAATAGTGGAAGCCCAAAAACCGTGAGCAGTGTGATCTATGTGCACAGATCAAACGCCGTAATGTCACAGGGCACTAACCACACGGGCGCCGCGCACCTTAGCGCATCTGTCAATCACAGCTTCTGTTCTTCACGACGGAACGCCCACTCCTTATACGGCACCCGCTCGGTACCGCGGACCGCACAACACCGGCCTTTAGTAAACAGACCCCTTAGTGTTTTGTGTGTCATTTTTTCCTTTTGATTTGGAAACAAAGTGAAATGAACAATCCATTCCGTTGCATTTTTTTTAAATTTCTTTGCAAAATGAAGGCACATCCCTAACAAAATAAACCAGAACAAGTGTTTCATTCAAAGAAATGATAAAATAACCCTTCTTTGTCCTCTTGCAGACTGGCGACTGTCCCCCAGGATACAACTGCCCAGTAGGCACAGGATTCCCCTTTTCATATCCCTGCCAGCTGGGCTTTTACTGGAGCAATTCCACAGTAGAGGGGGCAGAGACGTGCTTGCCATGTCCCCCAGGAAGCTATTGTGATTCTCTCGCCATGACAAAACTAAAGCGCTGCCCAGCTGTGAGTCATTTTCCTCACCATAAACAATCTGTATAAGGGGTGGAGGTGGAAGGTCTGCAGTCAGTGTGATAATCTGGTTGCTGATGGCTTTTTAATTCTTTTCATATGCAGGGAATCAGAAAAAGGCTATTCATTGTATGAAGCTGGAATGCCGAATCTTGGCTTTCTGTCTTCAGGCCTAAATTTAGGCAATGGTAACATAAGCAACAGCCTCTGGTTCCAAATTTTGATGGGTGCCCCATGTTGTCCTCTGCTCTTGCAGGGTTTCCGTGTAGCAGGAAGCCTTGTGAGATTTGGGGGTGGGGTGTAACAGTGGCTGGGCAGACCCCGCACTGAATTTTGTTATCGGTGTTGCTGCTGCTAATTGGAGACTGGGCTGATTAATAGGACAATGGTAGATGAGAGGAAAACATCAGGATGAGGTTTGATCTGGACAGAGGGGATCAGAACTTCTCTCTCTCTCTCTCTCGTCTTCTCAACCCTCAGTTGCCTACGGGTGTCCACAATTTAAATCTAACCCTGACTTGCACTACAAGCCATTCACAGACATGGAAATTGCTAAGGAAATACTTTGTAGAACAAAGAAAAAGATATGCGACAAACATTCAAATATCCACCAGGCTTCTACAATGTACCATAAGGCAGCATTGTCCACTGGAAAAGGGGAATATCATGAAGATGGAGGGAGGGAGGGAAGCCGAAAAGGAATATGAAAAATATTTTTTCACTGAGTGGATGATAAAAATTTGGAATATGCCTCTAGTGGAGATTATAGGACCCAAAACAGTGTCAGAATTCAAGCACACTTGGAACAGGCCTCCCAGAACCATTCGAGTGACAGAGTAAGCAGGGCACAAATGGCCTTCCTGGATAGACCAAGTGGTTCTTATCTATCAAAATCCTCCATGTTTCGTTTGTTTAATAATAGCATACATCCTATTGGGAGAGGCTATCACATGGTGAAAGAAAATGGCAGAGATGAGGTCAGAGTTGTTGATGTAGTAGCCTTTCCCAGCAAGGATTGCAATAGAGTATGATGCAGATATACTTATGAAGTTAAGTTGAAAAAAGGACAGAGTTCCACTGACTCAGTCTTTGCTGATTGCTTTGCAGTTATTTTCCTCTAAATGATGTAGGCTTTTATACTTTGCATTTTATATTTTATTTTGTATTTTTTTTCTGTTTGGTCTTGTATTTTTTTGTATTGTTTGTTTTATATTATTGCTTTGTTTTTATGCACCATGGTACTTTTAGCTTTGAACTGCTCTGAATAGCTGTTGCCAAGCAAGTGCTATAAAATTTTCTATTAATAAATACATTGCAAGAGTACAGCTCTAATTTCTTATAATAGAGAGGAACCCGGCGTCCTAAACTTTCTCCTGTAAAATCAGATCAAATTAAAGAAATTAATACTGTAATTTGTATTTGATGAGCAGAATCCATAGCACTTAGAGAAAGTTCTTCACTTTGTTAGGGTTTTTACTGCCTGCAAGGAGTCTCTAAACCGAATCCCTGCCCGGAGGGCACATACAGCAATAAAGAGGGTAATAAAGATTCTTCAGAGTGCACCTCCTGTGAAGCTGGATCATATTGTACTGGAGTGGGACAGACTACACCAAGTGGTCAGTGTGAAGCTGGATTCTACTGCCTGGGGAGAGCTGTGACACCGGTAAGGTGGAGACCTCAGATTTTTTTCCCCCTTCTAAGTCTCAGAAGCACGTGCCCCTGAACTGAATGCTGCTTACATGGAAGCAACACAGGACTTACCTTTCAATAGGCCCTTGGCAAATAATTGCATTGGGCCCTCCACTATAACATAAATGCATTTTTATACCTCCCAGATCCCATATCCACCCTGGTATAAGCACAAAATCTCTCTCATCCCCTTACCAATTCCAACATAATCACTTCACCTTTCCCTCTATTCTCCCACTTACACAGCATAATTACATGATCCCTCTTATCCCTTCACTCCTCTTTGAATAATCAGGTTCACTATATTCTCCCCCTCTCGCCAATTCCCTCCCCAGAATATAAGAAGTGCTGTTCACCAGCTCCTCATGCTGGCTGGTGGTCACTATGCATGGAGAGAGGAGATAATCAGAAAGACTTTCATGGCTGCTAGTGACTTTGCACCATCACTGCTCTTTCCTCTGCCAAGTAGCAGCGGACATACTGAGACAAAATATGCCAACCTAGGCATACTAGTTGGGAACTTCCTAAGAACATAAATGCCATACTGGGTCAGACCAAGGTTCATCAAGCTCAGGATCCTATTTCCAGGTCACAAGTACCTGTCAGGTTCTCAAAAAGGTACACAGATTCTACAGTGCCTATCCCAGAAGTAAGCAGCGGATTTCCCTGGTCCTCCTTTTTTAATAATGGTTTATGGACTTTTCCTCCAGGAACTTGTCCAAACCTTTTTTAAACCCAGCTACACTAGCAGCTTTTACTACATCCTCTGGAAGCAAATTTCAGAGTTTGATTACTCGTTGAGTCAAAAAATATTTTTCCTTATTAGTCCTAAATGGACTACATTGTAGCTTCATTGAGTGTCCCCTAGTCTTTCTGTTTTTGAAAGAGTAAAAAACTGATCTACATTTACCCATTCTACTTCTCCCATTGGCCATCTCTTTTCCATGTTGAAGAGCCCTAACCTTTTTAGCCCCTTTTCATAGGGGTATCCTTCCATCCCCTTTACCATTTTGGTGGCTCTTCTCTGTACCTTCTCTAATCCTACTATATACTTTTTAAGATACGGCGACCAGAATTGCATACTATATTCAAGGTGTAGCTGCACCATGGAATGATACAGAGGCATTATATCATCCTTGGTTTTGTTCTCCATTCCTTTCCTTATGATGCCTAGCATTCTATTTGCTTTCATGGCCACTGCTGCACACCGGGCAGAGAGTTTTAACATGTTATTCACAATGACGCCTAAATCCTTTTCCTGGGTGCTGGTTCCTAATGTGGAACCTTGCATCATGTAACCATAGTTTGGATTGTTCTTCCCTAAGTGCATAGCTTTGCACTTGTCCATATTAAATTTAATCTGCCATTTGGATGTCCAGTCTTCCAGTTTATCAAGGTCCTCATGCAATTTTTCAAAATCCTCTTGTATCATCTGCAAATTAGGTCACCTCACTCGTTAAAAAGCAGAAGGCCCAGCACAGATCGCTGAGGTACTCCACCATTCCTGCTCCTTTTATTTTTTTCTTAACTATTTTCCTCATTTTATCATAGTTACTCTTCTGAAAGCTAAAACGTAATACTGTGGATTTCCTTGCCATCCTTCCTCCATTTATTAAATCAAGTGTGATCATGCTATGATCACTATTGCCAAGTGGCCACAACACCCTTATTTCTTGCACCAGATCCTGTGTTCCACTAAGGACAAGGTCCTAAATAGCTTCCCCTATTGTTGGTTCATGAACCAGCTGCTCCAAGAAGCAGTCATTTATTTCATCTAGAAACTTTATCTCCCTAGCATGTCCTGCTCTGACAGTGGCCCAGTCAATACCGGGATAATTGAAATCACCCATTATTACCGTGTTGTAACTTTTTTTAGTTTCCCTGATTTCTTTTAGCATTTTATCAGCCATCTGATTATTGTAGCCAGGCAGTCGTATGTCCACTCCCACTGCCATCGCCTTCCCCTTTTCGCATGGAATTTCCATCTATTGAGATTCTACAGTGTATTATGTTTCCTGCAAAATTTTAATCCTGTGTGACTCAATGCCCTCTCTAACACAGAGTGCAACCCCTCCACCAATTTGATCTAACCGAACATTGTGATAAAGTTTGCACCCTGGTATTGGTGTCCCATTGGTTGTCTTTCTTCCACCAGGCCTCTGAGATGCCAGTTATATCTAACCTTTCATTTATATATTCTAACTCTCCCATCTTATTTTTTAGACTTCTAGCATTTGCATACAGGCATTTTAGAAGTTCTATTTTATTCATATTAATCTGATTATGAGTTGATAGGAATAATTTGGAAACTTTCAGCTCTGTCTGCTCTGTAGTTAAGGGCATCTGGATTACTTTTAACTTTATAGGTACCTCTTTATTGGGATACCCTAACTTCCCTGTTTTGCTAGTATCCTTCAAGGATACATCCTTCTGAACCATGCGCTCCTGGGCGACTGTCAGTTTTCCCACCATTATCTACTTTAAAAGCCGCTTTATCTCCTTTTTAAAGGTTAAGACCATCAGTGTGGTTCCATCTCGGTTAAGGTGGAGCCTATTCTTTTGGAAATACCCCTCCCTTCCCCAGAGTGTTGTCTAGTTCCTAATAAATCCATAACCCTCTTCCTTGCACTTCTGAATCTATACTTCTGATAGATGTATACACCTCCCTTCCCCCTCCCCTCCAAAAAAACAAAACTGCTCTGCAATGTGCCTATCTTGCCTCTATCTTAATCCCACCCTGCACAGAAGGTGAAGGAAGATCAGAGAATATGGACAGAAATCCTCAGTATATTGAGAACTTGTTTGTTATAACATGAGAAGGAATATATGTTCAAAATCGTAGCAATTAGTGAATTCCTATAAGAAAACAATAACAATGTCTTAATGTTTTTTTAGCAACCAGATTGTCTGAAAGGGAATTATTCACAGGAAGACTACTAATGGGAAGATTTTGTGCACATGCAGAGATATGAAGGGGCGTGTTTACTAAGCTGCGCAATTTGTATTAGGCCTCATGTTGTTCAATGGGACCTAGTACAAATAGCCCGTGCTAACCGTTAGCCCAGGTTACTAAACATGCCCCTTAGTCTGTGTTGGTCAGGTATAGAAGCAGTATTTAATATTTGGTGCTATAATAAAAAAAAAGACCAGTTGTCTTAGATTTGCATAACTTTGCATAGCCCTTTGATATGATGGATCTGTCCTTTTTGGAAAAAGTGCAATTTCTGATTTTTGATTAGCTAAGTGAACGCATGATGAGAATGGAGAAAGGTAAATTCATGCTCCTGAAAAGAGCTAAAGAGACCATAGGAAGCAACTGCAATGTGGAGAACAATAGCTTAGGAAGCAACTATCCCTGAATAAACGGCCAAGGGCCTCATCCATCAATGTTTTTTCCCATAGACGGAGAGAAAAGACTTAAAGGCTCTTTTACTAAAGCGCACCAAGCAGTTAATATGCAGTTTAGCACATGGTAGCTGTGATAACTTTTACCATGTGGTTATGACTGGGCACCAATTCCCATGGAAACTTCAAATCCCACGATAGGACAGGGATTGTGCGGGTTAGGGACAGAGAGTGAGCATGGAGAGCACATTGCTGTTAGCAGGGGTGCTTTTAACGACACCTTGATGGATGGCGCTAAAGTGCAATTATGTTAATTACAAATGCTACTGCCACTTGTTAGGTGATGTACCTGTGTGGTGACAGGCAGGAACTTGCTGGCCACACCCCTGACAGTTGCCATGGAGGCTTTGCACTTTAGCACACTTCTGTTTTAGCACTAAATGCATGTTAAGTGCCAAAGCCTAATGCACTTAAGTAAAATGGGCCCTTAGTGAATTAAGTCCTAAGTGTCCAGTAGGTCTGAACAACAGCAAAACCACCTCTAGGGTAGGCAAAAATGAATGCCACTTTAGAAAGAATATATGTGATCATAGTAATGAGATGAGCCGGAACTCCAGACATTGATGAACCAGGTCATTAAATTACTTCAGTCCTATGTGTTCTTCCTACTGCAGTATTCATTAGCAGAATTCACCAATTGGTGTCATTTTTTTGGCTTATAACCATGATATGTTATAATATTTATTTAACTATTTATTTCCATTTTTCTATACCACCTCTCCTCCAAATGGAGCTATAGAGCAGGTCTACAAAAATATATTACAAAACACAACGGATGTATTGTCTGACTTAGCCAGCTCTTCTCCTCTCATTTGTTTTTGGGTTTTTTTTCCCCATGGGACTTGTTCTAGAGCTTGTTGATCCAGTATTTTTTTCTTTGAATTGCATATGAATTAAGGGGACGACATTGAATCCCTTATCCAGATACCCCATGGGAAGCTATTAAGATAAGAGTACTGAGAGAGAGATTCAGTGGCTGTTGAAGATCTCCACAGACTGCCCCAGCACTTTCCACTTAGTACAAAGAGGGTCCGCGGGCCCTGCTAGGGTGGTATGGCCACTATTTGGATAAGTGCTGACCTTATCTGGATAGTGACTGTTTTCAGCGGTCACTTATACAGACAGCTTAGCCTGCCTGAAAAGCAAGCCTACATTGCTATCTGGATACGTTCTGACTGAAAATCACCACAATGTTTAAATATCAGTCCATCTGAATCTCAGGCTGTGAATTTTTCATAAGTTTGCTTGTAATTTGTATTTATGAAATGCATTTATTTGCAGTATTTGATTACTGCTCATCACAAACAGCTTGAGGCATATTACAATAAAGCATCATTGTCCTCTCACTCCAATACATAAACACCCATCACATCTCCCTCCATACAATAGGATACAAATCTTTCCTGCTCATGACACAACTGAATAAATGCATCGTTATAAATCAAGAAGCCCTCTACCCAAATAGCCAAGTTATTATCTTTCTTCCCAAAAGAAAATCTTTTCAGCTGAGCATTTGCATTTGAAAGCCACTCTAGTTAGTCCTAAAGAACTAAAAGAGGAGGGGGGTAGAAGATTAAACTAGATTAAATTATCATTTTAGTATGGAAAGTATCTTTCTGAAAGTATTAGGATTCTGAGTAACGCTAAAAGCAGGTATGGTGGTCGTGATGCTTAAAGTGGCATCTATAGCAAACTCTATAGGTAGACAAGAGCCATACCTCACAGCTAAAGACAATGGAGGACAACAGATGAAGAAGGTTTTTTTCATTTTGATCATTTTGGGTGCGTGCGATTTTGACACCTGTGGTTTGCAAATGATCTCCATGACCTTCAACACTGAAGGGCTTCTTGTAGGCTCAAAGACATCACATTAAGAATGACTTTCTGATTGGCCCCCTACCAATCTCAAGGATCATACTGCCACTACAAGGATGATTTCCTTTATGGAAATAAAATGTCTTTCATTAATGTCAGCACTGGTCAGTTAAAAGCGCGAAGGGCCATATTTCTGTCTATAATTACAAAGCCATGCTGATTAGTGAATTAGAAAGCTGAAAGAGTTGACATAAGGACAACTTACCCCTCTATATAGATAGTGAAATATGATTGTGTAAGACAGTTCAGTACTGTCTCTCTGGATATAATATTTGAGTGATTGGGGAGTCCAGCAGTGGATAGAGGCACTTAAAAGGGAAACCTTTTTTATACAGATGAAAATATCCTGGTACAATATGCATATATCAAGCACCCTCCATTATCTGTTTGTCTACTTTCAGTTCCCAAGCAATGGACGTTTTGGTGGTATTTGCCCTGCAGGGCATTACTGCCCCCAGGGTTCTCTTGCTCCAACAGCCTGTCCTCCAGGAACTTATAGTAACAGAATTGGACTTAAAAGTGTGGGTGATTGTCTGCAGTGTTTGCAGGGGTGAGTAACTGAGCCCCATTGATGCAGTGCTCTAACAGTAACCACGGTTTATTAAAGGGGCCAACAGGTTTTATTTTGTGATGCTGAACACTTTTCTTCCATTTTAGGATGTTTTGTAATGGGACAGGGAATCGCACTCCCACTGGACCCTGCAGAGCAGGCTACTTCTGTACCGGAGGCGCTCACTCTGACACCCAGCAGGAAGTAAAAGAAGGCCATTACTCTTCAGAGGGGGCATCTAGACCAGAACCATGTCCGCTAGGGACCTACCAGCCTGTGAGTACAGTTGGAGTTTCCATATTTTTGCATCGTGTCTTCCAAAGCCAAGATGTAATCACCAATGGGGCAATTAAATATTACAGTGTTCTTATGAGGACAACCTCGGAAATCAGATGAAAATAGTTACATATTGAAAACTTTTCAAAGCTTTTTGCTTCAGTAAAGTCATTTTTTTCCCTGTTTAGAAAAGGCTTTGAAAATTGCCCTGCCCCAAGGAGGGTAAAAGTAACCTTGCTGCTTCGCAACATGTGTACCTTTTAACCCAGCGCTGTAAAGAGGCAAGGGTGAGGGCGTATGCATGGTGATCTCGTTTTAAAATCATCACCAGGGATATGCATCTGGTTCATTAAGGCACCTTAAACATTTTAGTGCATGCAAAATCAACTGAATGAGCATTGGCCCATGAATTATGTGTGCAATCGATTTCTGCACCTTAAAATGTTCCAATGTGGCTTTTTAAAAGATTTTTATCAACTTGAATGTGTGGAAGGAACACAACAAATTAATGAATATTGAGGTAAAAAGTCAAGGGGGGATATTCACCAGCAGAGGTAAATGCTGATAAAGCGGCTAGCTGTCACTGCTGGATATTCAATGCCGTGGTCTTATTCGGCCACTGCCACTGAATATCTGGCTTGACCAGATGGCAAGTTAGCTAATAGAGCATCAGCGATATTCAGCTGCTGGCTGGTTAGCTAAAGTCAGAAGAGCCATGAAACTGCCTAACTTTAGCCGTTCCAGGATAACCAGCTAGTGGCTGAACATTGCCGCTAGCTGGTTGTCCTCGGGTGACGCCTCCACTCCGCCCTGGAATACGCCAACGCTAGCTGGCTAGTGTCAGGGCGTTCAGAGGCCGAAACGGGGGATATTTGGTGCTACTTGCTATTAGGTTGTTCGCAAGTCTGCAAGCCGCTTAAATGCCTCTGAATATTCCCCCCCCCTAAATTTTTAAAAATGAGCTGAACATATTTTGCCTGTGCACATCCCTAATCACCATGCATACTTTCCAATGCGTATTTTGCATCCACTTTAAAGCAGGCGTGAAATCTGTGGGCACCTGCAGATTTTTAAAAGTGAGTCTCAGAGGGAACTCAGACTCTGAAAATTGAACCCATAAATCGTTCCCTCCCAAAATAAGGAACATACGGGGTTCGGATACTGTTTTTCTGTGCAAGTAATAATAATGCTAGCAATAATAAACTTGAATTTAGCAGTAGGCTAGTACCATTAGGGCTTTTGTCCTGGCAGAAGGGAGGCTAAGGAGTGATTTACCAGCTCTTTGGCTGAGCGCCTGGGGAGACATGGTAGGAAAAGCTCATAGCTCCCAGCATAAACCATTATTTTGCAAGAAAAACTGGCTGAAGAGTCTGTTTATATCTCTCTTAAAGTGTAGCTTAGAAGAATAAATTCCATGACCCTTTGGGGCCTGCAGTACTATGCATTTTACCAGTCTGAAGACTATGACGCCAGGCAGCAAAAGGTCAATATATCACTGAATGAATGGCTTTTGGCTTTGCGTTGGACTTTCAGCATTGCCAACAGGCTGGCAACCTGCGCTGAGTGAGCACAGGACAGAAAATCAGAGCCTAAGCTTGACTCCAATAAGTAGTGTGGTTTCCAATTTCATGCCTGCAGTGGAAACTTCCTGCAAGAGGATCCTTGTGTATTGATTCTGGGAGCTGTGGCAGAGGGCGGGTTATGAAGGATGAAAAGGGGATAGGAAAAGAGAATGAAAGCACCGCTGATAAATCTGAGAATCTCCGGCTTTGATCTAAGCAGGTTGGAGGAGGGACAGCAGTGTTTTGGAGACGTTTCTTCCTGCATTCTGCCAAGAAAAGGAGGTGTACCTTAAAAAACATTTCTTTATTTAACTTACTGAGTGTGGCATGTAATCACTTAAATCATTTTTCCTAAACATAGCAATATGCTCAGAATCTCTTGTATTTATTTTGTTTTGATGCTTAGATCCGAGGCCAAGCCCAGTGTGTAGAGTGTCTGCTGGGGGCATTTTGTAATCGGACCAGTCTTGCTGAACCCTTTGCCTGTCCAGCAGGTCACTACTGCCCTGCACGGAGTATTCTGCCCATCCAATGCCCAGTGGTAAGGAGCTCTGACCTATCTCTGTTTGGTTCTACAAGACTGAGGGCTTCATTTATTTACTTCTTCCATAAGCCCAAGATGGTGCAGTCAGGTCCTGGGCATACTCTGGAAAGGTACTCTGCCCCCCTTTCTCTCTGGTCTGTTCTCTCTCTTTTCTCTTTGGTTTTTCTCTAACTGGGTAGAATAAAGCTGATTGCTAAAAGCATGTTGCTATCTGCAACTGATTCATGGGTCCATCATGGCCAGCTGTGAGGACCCTGCTTTGGATCCTTCAGTCTGATTGGGTTTTGTAGTGCGGTCTGGTAGGTCTGTGCATTGATGAGTACACATTCAATTTATTTGGGCACCTAAAACCTTTTAGTATATGTGAATTGCTTGTATGTCTTTGAGCCCGATTTAGGAGGTGTCACATCCTGGCCATCCAGATGGCTCCAAGCAAGACTGGCCCGTTTGGACCCAATTCTGGATCGCAGGGATCGGGACCCAGGACGGCCCAGCACGTCCCTGCTGCCTGCGGGGATGTCCTCGCCGCAGGTGCCCTGTCTCCCTTAAGCCTCCCTTTTTCCCTGCCATCTGACCCACAGCTGGCTTGCCATGGCCTGGATCTGGCAGCGTGGACCTCCCCCCCCCCCCCCCACACACACCTGGCACCAATCACTGGTTTTGTGCTGCTTATTCCACCTTTTGAGGTGGAATAAGCAGCACGTCCCCACGGGCCCCGACAGGACATACAGGGCCATGACCTGAATCAGCCCTGTATGTCCTGTTGGGCTGGCCCGCCTCCACTCTGCTCCCCACTCCGTCCTCTCCCGCTCCCTGCCAGAGCTCCCTGTCCTGCTGCTCAAGACGTATGGGGAGAGGTGGAGGGGGAATCGGGCCTGGACGGCTTGCGGCATTGCGCGTCCTATTGGGATGTGCCACTCCGCAACCTGTATCCCAGAATCAGGCCCTATGTCTACGAATTAATGTGTGTACAGCTTATATGCACATACCAGAAAGTCTAGAACACATATAAGGCATGCATTTAAAATGAGTGTGTGATAAAACCCCCAAAAAACACACAAATTTGGAAAATCCGCAAATGAATCTAACTTCATTTTGATCATTCACATCCCTACACCCTGGCAGCAACATCCTGCAATTGGTCAAGAATCTACAGAATTATTTAGCATTTAGGAGGGTATCTGGAAAAGAGATCAAGTCAGTACACGCGTAGAGGGCAGTTTCCAGAAGGATACAGCCAATAATCAAGTAGTTATCCAGCTAGATCTGTGTGAGGGAAAACTGCACCCCCATATAGCAGCTACTGGTATGCAGGGTACATTTACAGTAGCTGGATTAATAAGAGGCCTTGCCAGTTTGTGGATACTTTGGGGGAGGAAACTATACATGTAGAATTTAATTTTCATATCTGTGTGTGGTTCTGTTCTGTCACCCACAGCAAAAGTAAGAGCAAGGTCCATGGACATTATTTTTTTTCCTGCAGAACTTGAACCTAATATTAATCCTGGAGTAATATTAAACAAGTTGCCTATGCTTTGAAGGCCATGTTAGCACTTATTTTTAGCCTATTTAATAAAGGCTATGGGTACCTGTGTATCTTTATGAAATACTAGCACAAACCCAGCTGAAACAGCAGCTAGATTGAAGCCATAGACATTTATGCCAGCTTGGGAGCAAGCCTAAATGATAGCATGTAAAGTATGTGTATATTTATTTTATTTATTTAGACAGATTTGTATACAGTACCACCTTACCCTTCAATCAAAGTGGTCACATCACAATTGGAGGGTTACACTTAACATGAGGGTACTTAACAACATTTAGACAACACAATTGGGGTTACATTTAACATCGTACAATGAACTCGTATGTCTAGTTGGTGTGATATGCACATATCTAATAAACTACCCATTTCAATTATTTATTTAAGGGGTTTTAATATACTGTTTTTCTACAAGTCAAAATGGTTTACATTGAACTGAGATTGATACAGGGAACATTTGAAAGAAACAGAACATTTAACAAACATTGTGCAATCCCTAAAAATTGACCGATATATATTTTTTAAGTTACCGGTAAGTGAAACATTTCATTTATATACAGCAGCAAGAGCACGTTAAAAAATTATAGAGAATGGTCATTGATGTGAAAACTAGCACATACAGAGGGCTGTTAGTCCATGGTTAAGTGCAATTAGTTTTATCTGAGACCTGATCTCTATTGAGTGATAACATTAGAAGATTTCAAGTTGCAGAGTTTAGATTATTGAACGAATTGGACTGTTTTTGAATACAAGTGGTAATCGTTCAGGAAGTTTAACGACTAAATATTTAGAGTGTTTTCTTCTGCCTAGGGGACTTATGCTGAGACCTCCAGCTCTCCTAGCTTGGCATCTTGCAAACCCTGTATCCCAGGCATGCACTGCAGCAGAGCTGGCCTAACTTCGCCTGAAGGATATTGCAACTCTGGGCACTATTGTACACAAGGATCCAGCAACTCCACACCTGTGAGTAACATTTTCCTTGACAGCAAGAGTAAAATCATGTTACTGAGTGTGCTTTTTTATATTCCCATTTATAGTTATGCTGGCTAAGAAATCTGTTTAGCCTATTTTCCAGAGGAATAAAGGTGAGCTGGTTGATACAGTGCATCTCTATTTAAGGAACTTGGCAAAGTCCCTTATAAGAAATTCTTGAGGAAATTAAAGTCACTGGAAAGGAAACAATATCAAATTCTGGAGTGAAAACTGGCTAAAAGAAAATCGAGAGTAGAATTGAATGATCAACTCTCTTAATAGAGGAAGAAAAGAGTGGAGCATCCCATGGATCCGCACTAGGACCAGTGCTTTTAATTAACTGGAAAAGGAAACAGTGAATGAGGTGATTAAATCGGCAGATAACACAAAATTATTCAAAGTTTAAAATCATAACAGATGGTGGGAGTTGCAGGAGGACCTGTCAAGATGGAGCGTCTGGGCATCCAGATGGGGGATGAAATTTAATGCGAGTAGCTGCAAAGCGATGTGCATAGACAAAAATAATTATAGGAACATGATGCTGATTTCCCTATTAGGAGTCAGCACCCAGGAAAAGGAACTTAGACTCATCCTGGACAATATGTTGACATCCTTATTTTCCAGGATGGCTCCAAGCTCCTAATATAAAACCAAACCTTTGGTACTTATTGACCGCAGTGTAGGAAAATGTGACATTTTTTCACCAAAGGTGCTTCATGTGCTAAACTACACAAAAAAAAGTGCACTAAAATATTTCAATGCTGGCTTAAGTCATCAGGGCCATAGGATTACTTTGCATTTGCCCACATTAAGGGCCCCTTTTGCCAAAGCTTGCTCAGGCTTTTCACTTAAGGCGCCGAATAAACGCATGTTGTGTAAATCCTCCATGTTAGCTATCAGGTGTGTGACCAGCATATTCCTACCAGCTATCGGGTGATGGACTATCCAAATGTGCGCCCCAGTAAGACGGGTTCACCGAACGACTTTCATATAGCTCTCATTAGGTGAATTCATGATAAGAGACACATTGCCGTGTGTTAAACTGCACGTTAAAGCAGTCATTGGGCTTTAGTAAAAGGGGCCCTACATTTCATCTGCCGTTTAGAAGCTTGAAGGCACATTTTAGAAAGAATATCCAAGTGTAATCTGGGACATCCAAGCCAGAATATCTGGAAAAAAAGCAGGCACGTCCAAGTTTAGTCATGAGAACACAAGCATAGATGTGCCCTATATGGATGCCTAAGGGGGCATCTACATAGACAGACATATCTGGAATGGCATATGAGAACTGGGTTGTCTCATAGCCTAATGATTAGTCAGGATTCAAATCCCCACTGCTGCTCCATGTGATCTTTGGCAAGCCACTTAACCCTCCATTTTCTCTATACTTGCTGGCTGTTTTAAGGCCAAAGCAAACACTTTCCCAATGCCTATTTCTGCCTGGAGCACGTCTAAACTTGGACGTCCTGACATTTCTGAGACTGAACAGGGACATCTAAGACCACTACACCTCCCCAGACGCACTTCTATCACACCCCCTGCTTACTTGGACATCCCCGCCTTGGAGACCTCTTTTAAAGGTCATCTGTAAAATGGCTCTGGGGATGTCTCTGTGATTTGGAAGTCCATATGCATGCTTTCAGCCCTCTAAATCATAACTAAGTCTTTTAAAATGACCCTCGTGGAGAGTCCCCCAATCTTGCAAAGTTCACTTAATGGCTGACGAGCTAAACCTGTTTGTATGCCAACTAAAACACAGAAAAAAGCATTCTAAACCAAAATGTGCAGCATGTAGACACTGCATTTCAAAATCCTCACGATCCTCTTTGCCACAATGCACTTTGAATAATTTTGCCGTTTGTAAAATGGACGACCTCATTCCTGTTCTCTAACGGGGCAATTCTTAAAAATCCTGCAAAACATTGGCGGCTTTATACTCGCTGGCCTGCATGCATAAATCACATACAGGGATTCAAAATGAAATCTGTGTGCACTGCCCATCAGCTCTGTACTTTTGCAACATCAGTAAATGTGTCTCTGATGTTCTAAAGCAAAGGTAACTTTACCAACAGAATAGTTTTCACTCCTGATTTTTACTCTTCTGGCTGCTTAGTTACACAGGTAAAATCTTTTGAAAATTTCCATCTGTGGGATTTGTGATATCAAATAGTACTTTGTGTCCAAGAAGATTTTAATAGATATTTTGATTTATTTTGTCTAGTTTCTTTGTTAATCCTTCTGGGTATTTTTTAATTTTTTGTTTAGATCACTGTTATTGCAGTAATGAGGAGATTATGGGCCCAATATTCAAAGGCATTTATCGGGTTAGCAGCAGCAGCTCCTAGGTGGATAAGTGCCTGTGAGAGGGATATATGGATAGTGGTACTGAATATCTACTCTGACCACCACTGCACTGTCTGGTCCATGGTGGGGTGAGAGTGGCCCAAGAGGTTATCTGGTTAATGGCGATTTTCAGTCTAACTGGATAAGAAACTGCATAAAATTATGCCACAAAATGACAGGCCTAATCTTTTATGGTTGGCTATTCAGTTAGAGGCACATTCTGAGATGTGCGTCTCTGGGCTGTCCAGATGTTCAGATGTCCAAATGGCCTGGAGATGCACCTGATTCTGCTCCCATGGGGGCTAGACATCCCCATGGGAGCAGAATCGCAGCATAGTGCCTGGATGACTGGGACGCTGGACGTCCAGACGCTTACCTGGTTACTCAGCCAGGCTGCTGAATGGAGCCACTGTGCCATGGTGTCCCGTTGCCATGGCACTGCAACTCCATTCAGGAGCTGTGATCCCCAGCCACTGCCAAAAAGTTTCTTTCCCCACAGCCAGACCCCCGATCCAACCTCCCATGGCCAGGGTCCGGCTGCGGGGAACTTCTAGGTCCCTGCTGGTCACCACTGAAACACCACATCCAGAGGTGGAATAAGTCCCCCGTCTAATGGGCATACCCTGCACGTACAGAGCTGACCTCAGAATTGGCTCTGTACATCTGGGGTGATGACCACCCTCGCTCAGCCCTCTGCCCAACCCCATCTAAGGCTTCCCAAACAACACAGCTGTATGTATGAGGAGCCTTTGGAGTGTCATAACCATTTCCACAGATAGCGGGGATGTAGTTCAGGTTGGATGTACATCCCCGTTATTCGTGGTGTGAATGACCCCCATAGTGGCTGAATATCGCTGCTATCTGAATAGCTTGCGGCAGTCACCGCTGAAGCCTGACATTCAGGGGAAGTTGCTACTTGAACATTTCTGCTGTATATCTAGTATCATTTTGCTTACATTGTCTGGCATTTAAGAAACTGCTGACTGCAACGAGCTGAATATCAGCCTGCAGATGACTAGCAACTCCCACCTCTTCAGTGCAAAGAAAATTCACCATCGTCTCTTTTCTCTGAAAACTAAACTCTCATGCTACTGTAATGTGACACCATGGGGATCTTTTACTAAAGAGCCCTAGCTCTCACTATGTTTTTTTTTTTTGCATGCACGAAAGGTGTGCCTTAACAGATAGCATGGAGACATGGCAGCGCGGACGACTCCTGCACTCTGTCCAACCTGCATTAGGGTTGCGAGTGGGCAGGATGAGCTAAGAGCAGGTAGTGCTGGGTTCACACCGTGAACTAGCCGCATTAGTGTAGGTTAATCTAATGCAACCCCAATAGATGGAGTTAAGTGCACGTGCGCTGATGCATTCCAAGCTAGGGGAAAGTGCTCTGTGCCAAGTGCCAGGGAAAGGCTTTCTACATCCCCAATAGTTTATGCACTGGTGTTTTATCTAACGCACCATAGTTTTGGTTCTATTGTTGTGTTAGGTGCAACACCTTAGCACCCTTTAGTAGAAGAATTTCGACTTTCATACTTTGGACATATCATGCGAAGAGACAGATCATTGGAGAAGGACATGATGCTTGGCAAGGCAGAAGGTCAACGTAAAAGAGGAAGACCGGCAATGAGATGGATCAATACAATAACAGCAGCTATGGACTCTACTCTATCAACAATGAGTCGCTCGGCTAAAGACTGAGCAAAGTTTAGGTCAACTATCCAGGAGTTGACACCAACTCGATGGCACTTAACAACAACTGATTCAAAAATTCTTGTGTTTTTTTAAATGCAAACCAAAATCTTAGAGGGGTGATAATCCAAAATAGACTTACAGAAAAGGCAATATGGGCACTTCCAAATATCCCTTCTTCCCTGTTTTCCTAATTTTCCTCTGACTTAGACTAACTGAAAAGAGGAGACTCTGGCCACTTCTTGTTTCTGTCCATACAGACTGATCATGTGACATGTTGATTCCTGTTTTTCTCTTGCTCTAGGTGGGGCTTCCCTTTGGAGACACCTGCCCTGCCGGATATTACTGTCCACCTGGAACAAAACACCGGTATGAGAATCCTTGTCCTCGAGGAAGTTGGAGTGTGCAGAAGGGAGTACCCAGTGCTGATTGGTGCCTGCCTTGCCCAGCTGGGTTTTACTGTGATACACCTGCTCTGATGGCACCAGCGGGACCATGTTCTCCAGGTAAGTTGTGAAGTGTTGCAAAGCAAGGCATCAAGTCATAAGAGCACAGAAGGGGCGTGCAGGCAAAAAAATGTCATTTTGATTCATTTTATGACTTTAGTGTGCAAAAAGTTTCATTTCCTGACTTTTTTTTGTGATTTTTCAACATGTCCCTTTTCATTAATAGGGCACACTATGACTCAGTATGCCTATAGTGCACAGTATTAAGTGATAGGTCATTCCATTAAGAAAAGAGGGACAGTAATGAAAGTTTGGCTTTTCCTCTTTTTCATTCGAAAATGATATGAAACAAGATAGGAGATATCATTGACATTTTCTATTTCATTTAAAACAAATGCACATCCCTATAGCATAATAGCCTGGAAATATATCAAATGATGACTGACAAGGAATATGGCAGTCTATAAACTCATAAGCGGGGTGGAAAAGATAAATAGGAAACAGTTCTTTTTCAAATAGTACTAAGAAACCAATAGGTAGCAGAAAGCATTTTTCATTCAACACACAATCAGACCATGGAATCTGTTGCCAGAGGATATGATCAAGGCATTTAACATAGCTGAGTTTAAAGGGAGTTTAGAGAAGTTCCTGGAAGAAAAATCCATAAATCATTATTAACTAGGTAGACTTGGGAAAGCCGCCGCCTGCAACCAAGCAACAAGGAATGGATCTGCTTTGGGGGATCCTAATGGGTTCTTGTGACTTGGATTGGCCACTGTAAGTCAGGATGCTGGGTTCCATGGACCTTTCTTATGAGCCAACATGGCACATCTTAGGGCATGTTTCCTAAAGTGAATTAGGCTTTTGCAGCTAATGCCAAATGATAGTGCAGATAGTGCTGCGTTGGCTACAAAAGCCACGCATTATCTCCTGGGGGCGTGCACAGCATTTCCCCAGCAAATAATGCCATGCAGAGATCACAATTTCCTTATTTCATTTCCTTATGATCTTCTCTCGGTATCCCACCGAAAATTATCCATAGGACTTTTGTTTTTTCTTATTTTACTCTGTTTAAAACAAAGGGGTCAATAGTCAGCGGACGCAGTAAAAAGATTAAGTTCAATATTTGTGCAGGCATTTAACTTAATCCATATACAGTATTCAATACTGTTATCTATATATGTATATGTATTGGCTGGTGATTGCATTGACATTATACTTTTTCTTTAGGCTTGTTTAGCAGCTGAACATTGCTGCTACCTGGAAAATATTTAGGGCTTCCCTTGCGCCAGCTGTCCCACAAATGTATGGATCATATTAGACTGTTTAGCAATTTAAATGGCACGCTACTGTCTGTATAACTTTTGAAATTCTATGGATTAAAAAAATATGGGCCTGATTAGTAAAGTGTGCAGCCCCGCTAGCCGTCTGGCCCACATTCTGGCATGCAGTCTCCCTGCATGCACATAGCCGCAATGTGGGAAGATATGGACGGGGACATCACGGAGGTGGAGAGTGAGCAGAGCAAGGGCAGGCCAGGCATCCGAACATACAGGGCCAGTTCAGGTCATAGCCCTGTACATCTGGTGGATGGAAGATGGCTTTGCTGCTTATTCCACAGCATCCACAGAAGGTGAGGCCCCGTCACCTGATCCCGGCCCTGACAGACCCCACTGTGGGTTAGGTGGCAGGGAAACCAGGGTTGACACTGCAGTGGGCAGGATATCCCCTGCGGGGATGCAGGAGCATGCAGGCCATCACAGTGCCCGATCCTGCACCCACGGGAATGCCTAGCTCCTGCAATGCAGAATCGGGTATTAATGGGGCCATTCTTTTTGGGGGTATCCAGATGGCCCGGATGTGTCCCTTATGGAATCGGGCTCTATGTGATTTCCAGACCAGTCATGAGGCAACTCGACTTGATGTTAACACACAATTCTTTGGAAGAACCAATAAAAGAGAGCACAGCCTGCACATGTAAGGACCATTATAATCCTGGATTGACCATCTTCTCTAGCCATCTCTACTCCTCCCTTACTCCGTACTCAAAAAAGGATATATAGTACTTATACATTAATGTTCCTTCTGCAAGTTCTGGAGTATGGAAAATATCACAGATATTCTTGTTCCTTTTTCCTTACTGCATCATATTCATGGCATAAAATGTGGGGACTAGGAGGAAGATTGCAGTATTGTCTCCTTTCTTAGGTAACTTATGAAAAACTAGAGCACTTTGGGACTCTTGTACTAAAAGTCATGCTAAAAATCTTTCAGCATGTACAAAAATTTCTAGTTGTAAAATAATCCAAACTAGGTTCTCCAGAGGCAAGGAAGGGATTGGAACCTGGACTAAACGGTCTCTTGTATTATGAGGCTGCCTGGCAGGGGAACTAAACAGTGCATGCTAAAATAGTGCTTAATTGCTGATGCGCTAAATATGTTTTATGTCCACAAAAATGCAGAAAAAATGGTATACTTATTAAGTCAAAAAGTGCAACATGCATACACTATGGGGTCATCCAGAACTGCGAATAAAAGGGATGTACGTCAGGTTTGGACATACATCACCCGCTATTCGCCAGGGGCCTATTCTGCCCCAAAGCTCCGTGAATATACAGTGCTAATGTGTAGGGAGCTCTGGATGCGGCGAGCGGGGGCAGAGATGGGGTGGGTCCACGACCCTGGACAGACAGGATCTATCCGGTATGACCAGTGAATGAAGGATGGCCAGGGAACGTATTCCACCTCAGAGATGGAATAAATCCCCCCTCCCCAATGTTGGCAGCCAGCAATGGATGATCTTCTCCCCCCCCCCCCCTGCCCAGAACAGGTGAGCTGATGCAGGAGGAGCCCTGCTGCCTGATCCTGGCCTTGGCAGGCCCCTCCAGGGGTTGGGCGGCCGGGAAAGGACTTTGGTGTGCAGTGTGGGGAATCGGGGCTCCTGCATGGCATCCCACTGCCATTGTGACTGGATGCCACTGCACTGGGGCTCCAGCAGGAGCATGCAGAGGGTTAGCTGGGGTAGGCACAGCATGCCTGCGCTCACAGAATTTGGGCCTGTCCAGCCCATCCAAGTGCCACGGTTCTCCTCCCACGGGAACATCTAGCTCTCGTGGATGCAAAATCAGGTGCATATCTGGCTGGTCCAGATTTTGGACGTCCAGACAGGCTGGACGTCCCCCGATCAGAATTAACCTTCACGGTAGGTATAGTTAGTGGTGGCGGCCAGTGCGAGTAAAGGGGCTGGCTACTGCCGCTTTAAATTAAAACCAGATATTCAATGTTAGGGTCATATTCAGCCAACGGCATTGAATATCCTGGTTGCGCAGTTAGCTAATTTGCTATCTGCTTAGCAGTGATGTTCAGCTGCTGGCCAGATAGCTTGCCTAACTTTAGCAGGTTTAGCTTTCTTTTGGACTAACTTTAGCTCCGTATCGCTGCTGACTGGTTAACCCTCGATAGCACCCTTGCTTCCTCCCCCCCCCCCTCATAATACCCCAACGATAAGCATTTAGTGTCGGGGCATTTAGCTGAGTGAAGATGGGATATTCAGTGGCACAAACTGCTGAATATCCTGCTCAGCAGGATTCACACGGTTAAGGTCTGCTAGCTGTGTTCATTGCTTTGAATATTGCTTCCCAAGATTTCAACATTTTCTCTGACAGCTAGCATAAAATTAAAAAGCCAGTTAGCATAGGAGCTTTCAAGATGCAGTTTGCACGTTAGGGCTCCTGTTTACTAAACTGGCAAGATTTTACAGTTAATGCACATTAAGAGGCTAACCTTATAAGGGTGCCCTAGTTTTGCATGCGTTGAAACGGGTGCCCACTTTTCTTTATGAAATAGGGGCATAAGTCGTAAACCTAGGTGCAGGTACTTACACCAGTCTTCGACTTGGCTTAAATGTGTGCATCTAGATTTGTAAAGAATGTGCATAAATCATAGCATTTTATAATTTATACATGTACATTTGGTATGTGTCCATTTTATTAAGTAAAGCAAACCTTAAACTTTCAAAAAGATGCAATAGAATGCGTTACTTAGCTGGATCAATGTCGAAAAGGCTGTAGGATAAGTAGCGGGAGGACGACGTGACACGTTTTGGGGTATTTAAAAATTAATCCCCTGCTTCAGGTCTGAACCGCCATGTAATACCATGGCTGAAGATGTATTACATGGTGGTTCAGACCTGAAGCAGGGGATTAATTTTTAAATACCCCGAAACGTGTCACGTCGTCCTCCCGCTACTTATCCTACAGCCTTTTCGACATTGATCCAGCTAAGTAACGCATTCTATTGCATCTTTTTGAAAGTTTAAGGTTTACTTTACTTAATAAAATGGATAGGCTACAACGGCAAAAGGTGAGCTTCCTTCTGCTGGGTTGGCCTCTCCGACAAAAAAATTAATTAGTTGCTGGCGATAAACTTTTGAAAAACGGGCTTTTGGAAACCCAGGTTTCTTTGATTTATTGATTTCTCGTTTACCCTGGTGATAGGTATTTTTTTCTGATCAGATATAAATGTAAACATTTATAATTTTTGGAGTGGCAGTATGCATATTCTTATTTTGAAAATTTGTTGAAGTCCATGTATGGAAAATTACATGTATATATTTTATGCACACACATTAAATATATTATCCCCAAACCATTATTGCATAACACACTTTTTGTGCATGTTAAATGGCTTAGTCTGCACAGTAAGCTTTAGCACATAGGCCCCTCATCTGGCAAATGCCTCTGGTATTGACACTCACAATTTTCTGGTCACATTTTGTTTTAGGGTTTTATTGTGTACAGGGAGCACAGACTGAGAGACCACGTGATGGAGTAACTGGTGACCTCTGCCCTGAAGGTCACTTTTGTCCAGAGGGCTCAGCATTGCCAACTGTCTGCCCAGAGGGAACATACAGCAATAGAACAGGTCAGTCGCACACCTTATGTAACATACAGTAACAACATTTCAGAGAACAAGCACCCACTGTGACAAAACGGCAAATGAGAGGACTCACACCTAATGTGATAGTAAATCATATAAGGAATCACAGCATATGAGAGGACTCACAGCTAGATTGCAGACCTACTATTATTTCAAAGATTGCTATCATTAAAATCATCTTTAGTACCTGAAGATTATAGAGTGGCCAATGCAATGCCAATTTTTAAAAAGGGTTCTAGGGGGGGCGGAGCCTGATGTCCAGCGGGTTAGACGCTTCGCGCTGAAGCTCCCGAGAGGCCTACTCAGAATCCTGACTTAATACCTACATAAACTTAATATTTTGCTCCGAACTCACCGGGGTACCTCGGGGGGGATGGCGGCCCACAAACCAGCGCGCTTAGACTTCGGGTCTCCCTCTTCTTCACACGGAAAACGCTCCAAAACAGAGTTGTCTTCCCCACAAAAGGTAGTTCCACTTCGGGAAAACCCCGAAATGCAACAGGAGATCTTGGTGGAAATACGCGGTGTGAAGGAACTGGTACAGTCCAACGGAGAAGCGCTCCGAGCCATGCGAGAAGATTTCGGTATGCTTCAGGACCGGCTTGAAGGTCTTTCACTACGGCAGGACAACATGGCGGGGGTCCTCGACTCGCACGCGGTGCGCTTGGTGAAACTGGATAAGGCTGAGCGTCAGATACAGAATCTTCAAAAAGAGTTAGAGGATAGCAATAATCGAGCCCGTCGCAACAATGTCAGGCTCATTGGAGTACCGGAGGGGGCGGAAGCAGGAGATATAAGAGAATTCCTGGTCAAAACTCTTCCCTCCTTGCTGAAGATCACTTTTCACAGAGATCTGGAAATTGACCGAGCACACCGTGTTCCTACCACCATGGCGCTCAATCGGACGACCCCCCGGCCTATCATCTTTCGATTACTGAGATATCAGCATGTTGAGCAAATTCTAAATGCTGCCCGGGCGAATCATCATCTGGAGTTTGAAAGTCATAAAGTCTCCTTCTTCCCTGACTTGGCAAAGCCCACAGTTGACCGTCGGAAGAGACTCCTTGCTTTTCGCCCTAGACTTCAACAGTTACAGGCTCGCTTTGGCCTATTGTATCCAGCGAAGCTCAGAGTGACTCTCCATAACCAAACTAGAACCTTCGAAGATCCTGATCTACTAGCAACATTTTTAGATTCCAAAGAAGCAGACCAGATGCGCTAATCCAACAACTTGGCTCTGTAATCCGCCGGATCTACCCGCCATTTTGAATGGCCCGACGCGGTGATCACAGCCTGGAACAGAGACTGCCTGGACTTTTCTTTCTTTCTATATATAACTTTCTTGGTTTCCTATCCCTCCATGATGTGCACCTCGGTTGGATTCGGAATACGCACAGCTATACAGGTTATATGTTTCAATTTAGGCCTTCTCTGGGGTTTCTCCCCGCAGACACATGGTCGCCAGTAATTTCTGGGGTTCTGCTTCTTCTCTAATGCACTTCGGTGCTTATTTTTTTATATGGGGCGCTTCATTGTTTTTCATTAGCTTACTTTCTATCATGTCATGTGTACAGCCATATACAGTTAATATGAGGGACATTGTGAAATTATGTGCGTTATCATGTTCTTTCTCAGAATTTTTAACCCTTCTGAATGGCCTTATGTAAGATCTTATCACTGAACGTAAAAGGCATCAATAGTCCAATCAAAAGAAAAAAAATCCTTAGCTATCTTAATCATGAGCATGCTGATTTAGTGTTTCTTCAGGAAACGCATTTAAACTCCGCTGAAACACTGAAACTTAATGCTAAGCCTTACATGGTGGCTGCCTACTCTCCCGCCGTTTCCAAACGGTGTGGGGTAGCCATCTTGGTTAAGAAGTCTTTGCAAGCTACTGTAATGGATACTAGCTCTGATAAAGAGGGTAGATGGGCCCGTGCACACCTTAAGGTTGGAGATAGTGAATTCACGTGTATTTGTATTTATGCTCCGAATGTGGATAACCCTGCTTACTATGCAAGTATTGCGCAGTTGGCACAGGCCTCTGCCAATACTCCATTGATACTGGGCGGCGATTTCAACCAAGTACTTGATCCTTTGATAGATAGACTGCCGCCTAGAACGAGTGGTCCACCCAAGAGTCTTGATACCCTTACAGCTCTGATGAAAGATCTAGCGTTAGTAGATATATGGAGGCTGCTTCACCCCTCCGACTTAGAGTTCACCTTTTTCTCAGCCCCCCATCACTCACAATCTAGAATAGATTTTTTTCTTATCTCCAAAGCACTGATATCTCAAGTGGACACGGCTAGGATTCATCCTCTCCATATTTCAGATCATGCTGCCATATCTTTTTCATTACATGTCACTACGCAAGGTGAACATCCCCGTGCTTGGTTTTTTGATAGATCCCTACTAGACCAAAAAGATTTTCAGGTTGACATAAAGGCCGCTATCCAAGACTACTTTCATTTTAATTCACCCCATGACACTGCGAGCTGGGCTTGGTGGGAGGGTTTCAAGGCGTCTATCCGTGCAACTATAACCAGCTATCAAATTCGACAGGGGAAACAAAGAAAGCAACATTTACTGATTCTAGAACAACAGATACAAGCTGGAGAGCGTCTCCTCACGTCCCGTACTGACCCATGTATTTTACTTCGCTTACAACGCCTTCGTTTTCAATACAATCAGCTTTTATATACCGCTGCCGCTAAAAATATTGAATCACAACAAGGGATGTACTATCGGGAAAATAACCGTGCTGGTAAATTGTTAGCCAATGCCCTGAAAGGTCAAAAAGAAGCCAAGCGTGTTACCGCTCTCCGCAATCCGTCGGGGGGGAGCTTGGTCACTAAAGATACAGAAATATTAGAACTCTTTCGTGATTTTTATACTCGGCTTTATCAATCTGAATGTGACTTCGAGCCAGAAGCATTTGAACGATTACTATCAGGGGTACAACGGCCGACCCTATCTGACGAAGATAGAGAGGCCATGGACAAACCATTCACTTTATCAGAAATTCAATCTGCACTCAAGAGATGTGCCACAGGTCGAGCCGCAGGCCCGGACGGTCTCCCAGCTGAATTCTACAAAACTTTTAACGCTGACTTAGCTCCGTTTTTTTAAACTTTATTTTTCTGCTCTGGCCGAGGAGGGATCTCCTTCTGGATCCTTCTCAATGGCAAATGTAGTAGTTTTTGAGAAAGAGGGGAGAGATCCGCAACTAACAGCTAATTATCGTCCAATTTCCCTACTAAACGCAGACTATAAAATATTTGCCACCATTCTCTCCACCCGGCTCTCTGACAAGATGTCTACTTTAATACACCCAGATCAATGCGGTTTCATTCCCGGTAGATCAACTGCTGATAATGCTAGGACTCTCTGTCATGTACTGACTGCCGCAGTTAATCTTGATCGACCATTGGTTGGCCTCTCACTTGATGCTGAGAAGGCCTTCGACCGCTTAGAATGGCCCTTCTTGTTTGCAACTCTCCGCTGGTACGGATTCGGAGAAGGCTTTCTCCGTTATCTCCAAATCATGTATGCACAGCCTACAGCTAGTATCTGTGCTAATGCTTTAAAGTCTCAGCCATTTCCCCTGCAACGCGGTACTCGCCAGGGATGCCCACTGTCTCCACTTCTTTTCGATCTCGCGCTCGAACCCTTAGCTTTACTAATCCGGCAATCCAAGGATATTCATGGAGTCCCCTTCTCTCATAGGGAAATCAAAATTTCAGCATATGCTGATGACCTTATGCTCTTTGTCTCCCCAGACTCAGTGCCGGCTGTCCTAGAGCAAATTGGTAAATATTCACAACTCTCGGGCTATAAGATAAATTGGACCAAATCGGTAGCCTTTCCACTAAATCCTCTGATCCATCAGGCAGATATGCAATCCTTTCCCTTTTTATGGCAACCTCGCATGGTTAAATACCTTGGGGTGCACTACTGCTCTCCTTTGGAAGACACCATCACCTTTAATGCCAAAGACTTAACCTCTAAGGTCCGGGCGCTTACTCAACGCTGGACTCCTTTAACACTTACTTGGTGGGGCCGCCTAGAAACCATTAAAATGATGATTGTTCCCAAAGTGAACTACATTTTAGAAATGCTGCCATGTCTCCTACCTCGACGTACATATAAAGATTTGGAGGGTCTTCTGACTAGATACTTATGGCAAAACAAGACACCTAGGATAGCGAAACATAAGTTACAAGCAGATAAAGAAAATGGTGGTGTCAGATTCCCTGATTTCCTGAAATACCACCATTCTTTTCTTCTCAAACAAGGCGCTCGTTGGCTGGAAGACCTAACACCGAGCAGACCAGTGTGGCTAGATATAGAGGAGGACCTTTGCAAACCAATTCCTCTTACTTATCTCCCTGGTATGACTTTCCCATCAGACTCCCACTATCCACCAATGCTCTTAGATACTTTAGGTGCCTTTAATACCCTTGAGCAATCTCTAGACTCCCGACTTTGTCCGCTAGATAGACTCCCGCTTTGGCACAATGCTCGATTTCAAATACAAAATAAACCGATGGCGTGGAGCCCCTGGTACACTAGGGGCATCTGGATCCCTAACCAGCTGTTCTGTAATGGTCGCTGGAAAACTTTTAGCGAATTACAAATTGAATTTGGTCTCCCAGCGAAACACTACTTTCAGTTGGTGCAACTTCAGCACTGTCTTCGGAGTGCTAAGGTGCTCCCGCCATCGGAAACCCATACCCAAGGATTGTCGGAGATTATCCGATCTATCGGGAGCTTAACGGGTGTGGCATCTAACTTTTACAAAACTTTATGTAATACTGTAAATAGAGGCACTCCTACAGCACAGAAATCCTGGGAGCGGGAAATGCATGTAACTTTGACCCCGGAGCAATGGAGCCTAGTCTGGAGCAAGGTGACACGGGTCTCTCGATCCGCCTCACTCACTCAGACACTTTTCTTTCTAGCCCACCGATGTTTCTATACTCCTGACAGGTTAGCCAAATGGAACGCCACCCAGAGCAATAGATGCTGGACATGCCATGCGGCCATTGGTTCACTAACTCATGTTATGTATGAATGCCCCGCATTACAGTATTACTGGAGTCGGGTCTGGGGTCGTATTCAATCTATTTTGCACTTTCAAGAGCCCCTCTCTTGGAAGATAGTGGGACTCCGCTCAGCTGCGGGGATCCCCTCTCTTCCCAAATCGGCGTACTTCCTCTTGGACTTTATGCTGGGCATAGCTATTTCCCTAATTACGAAATACTGGAAAAATAGCTTCCATCTGAGCCCCAATGAATGGTGGAATCATGTCTGTCTCTACAGTAAATATGAGCAAATACCTCGTATGTTAGCTTCTTCCGCTCAGACCCCCCACCACTTATCTAAGTGGAAGATGCTCAATGACTATGTTCAAACTGCTCAATGCTCTCATCTGACTGTTTAAATCTGTGTAAATCTCTGTCACATGATCATTCTGTATTGCAGATTCTATTTCTGTGTGTTTTGATGTACAATTACTGTTGTTCGTAAGCGCTTATATGATGATACTTATCAGCTTAGAGAAGAAGCATAGGGGTGGGGGGTAATTGGGGTTGCTTTTCCTTATTGTATGCTTGTATTTGTTTCCTTTGGTGTGTTGTTTCTTTTGCTTGTTGTAAAATGAAAATAAAAGTTTAAAAAAAAAAAAAAAAAGGGTTCTAGGGGTGATCCGGTAAACTACAGATCGGTGAGCCTGACGTCAGTACCAGGCAAAATGATTGAAACCATTATAAAAAATAAAATTACTGAACATGTAGATAGTCATGGTTTAATGGGAGAAAGCCAACATAGATTTAGCCAACGAAAGACTTGTTTTACTAATCTGTTATATTTTTTTGAAGCGGTGAATAAACAGGTAGAAAAAGGTCAGCCAATTGATCTGGAGCCTGATTCAGCAAGGGGAATGTCCGGGCCATCAGGATGGCCCCAAGCAGGACGGGCCAGTTGGGACCTGATTCTGCACTGTGGGAGAGAGACTGTCCCATGGATGCAGGATCGGGACCATGGAGGTGGCCTGGCATGCCCCTGCATCACCGCGGAGACGTCATCCTCATAGCTCAATCTGCCCGCTGCCTTGGACTCCCCATTTCCCCATCGCCTGACCCCGATGGGGGCAGCCGGGACTCAGATCGGGTGGCAGGGACTCACCCTGTCTTCCACCATTGCCACTGAGTGGCTGGCCAGCTGATTGGGGGGAGGGGGGGCCACCACTTATTCCACCTCTGAGGTAAGCTGGCCATTCCCCCCTCCCTGGTAATCCCTGGACTACAGGGCCATTACAGGGCCAATTCCAGCATGTCCGGGGATTGGCCCTGTCCATGCTCCACCTACTCTCTGCCCCTGTGCCTCCCCCGCAGCACGCACAGTGCCTCTGTACATGCAGTGGGGCCAGGAGGCAGAATTGTCTGAGAACATCCAGCCGTGCTATTCTCCTTACAGAATCAGGGCCATAGTGTATCTGGATTTTCAGAAAGCCTTTGACAAGGTCCCTCAAGAGAGACTCTTGGGGAAATTAAAATCATGGTATTTGAGGCAGTGTATGACTGTGGATTAGGAACTGGTTAAAATATAGAAAGCAGAGAGTAGGGCTAAATGGCCAATTTTCCCAATAGAGAAAGGTGAATAGTGGAGTATCCCAGGGATCTGTAGTGAGCTCACTCTCTATTTAACATCTTCATAAATGACACCGAAATGGGAATAACAAATGAGGATCAAATTTGCAAATGACACAAAATTATTCAAAGTTGTTAAAACACAAGAGTATTGTGAAACATTGCAAGAGGACCTTGATAAATTGGAAGACTGGATTTCTTAATGCAGATGAAATTTAATGTGCACAAGTACAAAGTTATGCACCTAGGAAAGAACAAATAGCGCGGTATATAAAAGCTATTATTAAATAAACAACCCAAACTACGGTTACACAATGCAAGGTTCCACATTAGGAATAATCACCCAGGAAAAAAAGATTTAGGTGTCATCGTGGATAATACATTGAAACCCTCTGTCCAGTGTGCAGCGGCAGCCAAGAAAGCAAATAGAATGCTAGGAATCATAAGGAAAGGAATGGAGAATAAAACAAAGGATATTATAATGTCTCTGTATCGTTCCATGGTGCAACCGCACCTTGAATATTGTGTGCAGTTCTGGTCACCATATTATACTAAGGATATAGCAGAATTAGAAAAGGTACAGAGAAGACCCACCAAAATGCTAGAGTGGATGGAAGGATACCTCTATGAGGAACGGCTTAAAAGGTTAGGGCTCTTCATCATGGAAAACAGATGTTTGAGGGGAGATTGATAGAGGTCTATAAATTATTGAATGAAGTAGAACGGGTGAATGAGTTTACTCCATCAAAAAGTAGAAAGACTAGGGGACACACAATAAAACTACAATGTAGTCCATTTAAGAGTAATAAGAGAAAATATTTTTTCACTCAATGTTTAATCAAACTCTGGAATTTGTTACCAGAGGATGTAGTAAAAGCTGTTAGTGTAGCTGGGTTTAAAAAATGTTTGGATAAGAAAAGTCCATAAACCATTATTAAAGAGGACCCGGGAAATCCACTGCTTACGCCCTGACAAGCACTGTGGAACCTATGTACCTTTTTGGGAACCTGCCAGGTACATGTGACCTGGATTGACCATTGTTGGAAACAGGATTCTGGGCTTGATGGACCTTGGTCTTACCCGGTATGGCATTCTTATGTTCTTAAGTAGAAGCTTTGTGGTTTGCAAAAGTGTTAACATAAAAGATGCCAAATTAGTAGTACAAATATTTTCTGTTTTTTTGCATTGCAATTTAACGTTTATGAAACACAACATAAAATCCATGCAAAATAGCTAAGGAACTACATGATAGTAGTTACTAAAGAACACTTGTATAACATTAGGGTCCTTATGGACACTGAATTATGAGGTCATGGAAAAGGAATGTGTTATGCCTCAGACACTTCCCAGTTGGAGCAGTGGGAGGTATCTTTAAAAAGAGCGGCGTAAATTTCAGCCGGCATGATGACCATTCTAAGTTAAGCCTCAGCACCAATACTTAGTAGGTATATTCAGCACTATTCTCTAAATTGTTAGGAGTGCTACATAAATGTGAACTGTGATGATTGTACAGGCAATAGCTGTTTAGTTTAGGCTTGCTACTCGGTAGGCCTAAACTAAATGAATAACTTATCCATTTAAAGGCCAAATATCGCTGCTAAACAAAATTTTTAGGACTACCTCTGCCCCACCCCAACCCAGGAAAAAAACCAGTCCAGAAACGTGGCAGTGAAATGGCAAAAGAAATTTTATTGATCCTTAGTCAAGGAGGTTGCAAGAAAACCCGACACATATAATAAATTATTTATTTATATGTTATATAATTATTTATGCATGATTGAACACTTATTTAATGTTGGTTGTTTTATATTTGTTGGTATGTTTTTATTTTTTTATGATCATATTTAAATTATTATATTCTATTATTGTTTTAAATAATTTATTATATTTTAATTTATGGTATTTCACTATATTAATGTGATGCTTTATGGTTGTAGTGAGCCATAACACCCCTAAAGAAGTATTATACGAAACATGGCCTGTGTCGGGTTTTCTGGCAACCTCCTTGACTAAGGATCAATAAAGTTTCTTTTGCCCTTTCACTGCCACATTTCTGGACTGGTTTTTTCCTGCTGCTTCCGTGGCAGTGTGCTGTCTTTGCTTGGTGGACCACCCCAACCCAGCCTACAATTATCTAGATATTATCTTGACATTTAACTATTTAAATGTCCTGATATCATTTGTATAATTTTTGAAATATATGAATAAATAAATTACGCATTTCCCAGCTGCCAGCGAATGCATAGTTTTGAGTGTGCTTCTATCAAACTTATGAGCCCTCCTGTCCTTGCCACTTGTTCGTTCTTCTCGTCCTCTTGGGTCTCATTCTAGAAGTGTTCTCAGACTCAAGGAAGACCTTTTGGGCATCCAGGAGAGGAAGTATTGTGTGGGTTTACAAGAATCCCAAAGGAGAACTGGGAATTCCCTATTCCTTGTTTTCATTCAAGTTATCTGGAGTGTCTGAAGAGAGGGATGTACATAGCCAAAATGTATGCTTTGTTTCAGCATCTTTCAAAATTTTTCTGCAGTTTTCTGGTGTTTTATCAGTTCATTTCACACATTCATTTTAATAACTTTTTTACACACGTTTTAACTTTTTAACACATGTACATTGCACACAATATTCAAGGTGCGGTTGCACCATGGAACAATAGAGGCATTATAATATCCTTTGTTTTATTCTCAGTTCCTTTCCTTATGATTCCTAGCATTCTATTTGCTTTCTTGGTTGCAATTGTGGCTGCCCAGTGGGCAGAGGTTCTCAACATATTATCCATGATGATGCCCAGATCCTTTTCCTGAGTGGTGGTTCCTAATGTAGAACCTTGCATAGTGTAACTGTAATTTGGGTAGTTCTTCCCTAAGTATATAACTGTGCACTTGCCACAATAAATGTCATTTGCCATTTGGATGCCCAGTCTCCCAATTTCTTCTTGTAATTTTGCACAATCCTCTTGTTTTTAACAACTTTGATAGTTTTGTGTCACCTGCAAATTTGATCACATCACTTGTTCCCATTTCCAGGTCATTTCTAAGTATGTTAAAAAGCAGCGGGCTCAGCACAGATTCCTGGGGTATGTTATCTAGAAAGATACATCCATACAGTCCAATACTCTGAAGAATGATACCAAAAGAGGCAGGGGAAAAAAGTTAAACAGAATGGGAGTAAGAATAGCACCTTGAAAGGCTCTACAGGGGGAGCACAGTAGTTTTAGAGAAATTCCTATGTAGACTGTAAAGGTGTGGCCTTGAAGGTAGGAAGAAAACCATTTAGTACCTTGTTTTTAATATCTATATCTAACATCTGCTGGAATATGATAGTATAGTCAACTAAGTCGAAGGCAGCACTGAGGTCCAGAGAAATGATAACTATTTGGTGATTGGTCCTCCATCTTAATTCATTAGGGAGAAGGAGTAAAAAGGTTTCAGTGGTATGGTCTGGACGGAAACCTGATTGATATGGGCGTACAGCATTAGTGTTTTCAAGATAGGAGGAGAGTTGGAAATTGACTATTTTCTCCAGGACTTGAGAAGGAAAGAATAGGTGAGAGATAGGAAAAGTCTTTACTAATGAGAGATCTAGGTTGGCCTGTTCTAGAAGGATATGAATTGCAGCATGTCTCAGTTAGAGCAGTCATTCTTAATGGGGACATTAAGCAAAAGTTGAGCTGAGGGGGACGATAGTAAAAATGCCTCCCTTTGAAAAAACTGCACCAGTACCTTCAATCAAGCGAGCTCCTCAGTCTACCAATGAAGAAATGCCCTGAAACTTCAATCAAGCTGGCTCCCCGATCCTCGCCGTCATCAGTGATTGTTGGCTGAGCATAGAGTGAGAGACATGAAAACGGTGGCAAATTCTCCCCCTAGAACCGGAGCAGCTCTATTGTGTGCGGCTGAGCTGATACTATTTTGGGTGGGAAGGTAGCATTACTTGTTATATTTTCATATCCCTCCCATCATTAATCATGACTGTGGAAAAGAAGTGTAGGCAGTATCTGGAGGAGTATTTGTCTTATGGCTTTGTTGAAAGCCCATTTGATCGAAGACAGCCTATGTGTCTTATATGTAACAGTTCATTTTCAGATGACGCTATGAAACCATCAGGACTTTTAGAGCATTTTAAAAGAAAACATCCTGATACAATTGACAAACCCATTGCTTATTTTAAAAATTTGAAAAAGAATTTTGAACAACGAAAAACTGTTCCTCCTTTATTTACAAAAAGTATACAAACAAATGCAGATGGAATGATTGTGTCTTATGAAATTACACAAATCATTGGAAAAACTGGAAGTACACATACAGTTGCTGAAAATTTTATATGGCCTGCCTTTGAAACTGTCATGAAAACTGTATTGCATCAAGATTCAAGTGTTTTAAAAGCATTACCATTGAGCAATGATTCGATTTGGAGAAGAATTGATGAAATGTCATCTGATGTGGAAAACCCGCTTTGTTGAAAATTAAAAAGCAGAAATTCTCAATTCAAATTGATGAATTATTAAGCCGTTCAATGTTCTATGTATCTTCATGTTATTGTTCAATGTAAACTTCCCCTGATCGCTGGAAGGAGCGGTATAAAAGAGCTGTTCAATAAATAAATAAAATAAGATGACTCAACGGTTAGTGATAGTAGAGCTATTCTTATGGCATACTCGTACATCCATTTTTATAGATGAAGACTACAAACTGTGTGAAGAAATGTTGTTCCTAAGGTCTCTGGAAACTGACACAATTGGATTGTCCATTTTTTGAGGCTTTGAGATATTGGTTTGATGAAAAACATGTACCCTTTGAAAATTTAGTGTCCTGCGCAACTGATGGCGCTCCATCAATGGTGGGAAAACATAAGGGATTTATGGCCCACTTAAAAAATGTATGTCTTTTGATTCTTACAGTGCTTCGTCATACATCGCCATCATTTAGTTGCCAAAAATATTAGTCCAGTTCTTCATGAATCATTGGCAATAGTTATTAAAACCGTTAATAAAATTAAATCTCACAGCACGTATGACCGACATTTTAGGAAGTTTTGCAGTGATAACAAAGAGCAGCACATTAAACTTATTTTGCCCATAGAGGTTTGATGGTTTTCAAAAGGAAATTGCCTAGTAAGATTTGTAAGCCTATTCGATACAATAGTTTGTTTCTTGGAAAGTGAAGGGGAGGTAGATTTGGCAGAGGAAATAAATAACCACAAATGTGACATCTACTTTTTGGACTGGATTTTTCAAAAGCTCAACGAAGTTTCACTTCAGCTTCAAGGCAAATTAAATATGTTTCTAGACTGTAAACGTGTTCTGAAAGCTTTTACTAAAAAAATTAGGTATTTTTCAAACCAGTTTAGAGAAGAAGCACTTCAACGGCATGCCCGAGTTAACAGAAATAATTGAACATCTCTCAGATCAAGCTCTTAAAAATTACGCAGAATATTTGTCATTGAAAGAAGAACTGAATAACTGATTTTTCAGATTGATTTTTCTTTTGAAATCAAGCCATGGATGCTGGATCCTTTAGACTGTGATATAGAATCTGTCAGTGAAAACATCTAAGAGGAACTTATTGAACTAAAATGTAATGAGGAATTTAAATACAAATTTGAAAAAGCTGGAATGACTGTATTGTGGCTGTCAAATACAACTAAAAAGCTCTATCCAAACATGTGGTCTAAAATGGCTAAAGTACTCTTGTGCTTTCCAACTTCATATTTGGTTGAATGTGACTTTAGTGCAGTCAATAAAATATTGACAAAGGAAAGTAGAACTAATATATGCACACCAGGAGACAAAAACTAAAACTCTCAAATATCAAGCCGAACATTGAGAATCTAGCAGCACAGCATCAAGTATAAGGGTCACATTGAATAAATATAATGAAACTAAAATGACATTTTACTTAAGAATTTTTTGGAAGGGGAGGGGCAATTGCTTTAAAAAAAAAATAAACAAAAGTGGGTGATAGGGGAAAAGGTTGAGAAACGCTGAGTTAGAGAGAAAAACTCTTAGTGAGAGGCTATTGTTGATTTCCAAAAGAAATGGAAAGATGCCTGACTCCTGTTTAATTGGTGTAGGAGGAAAGCTGTATTAGATTTATTTATTTATTTAACAAATTTTATATACCGTCTTTCTACAAGTCAAGACGGTTTACATAGAACATATTTAGCAGTATGTTTCAACTGTTTACATGGAACAAGATAACGAATAAATATGGTAACGAGAAGAACTAATTACAAAGATCAAAGATCAACTATTTACATATGAATTTACAATGAGCCGTATGGTTGTGTAAAAGAATTTGAGAGCTGCAGAAGGAATAGGGAGGAAGGTTTATTTATTTACAGCGTCTTTTATATTGCTAATGATACTTACATCATAGCTGTTTACATTCCAGGTAAGGAACCAGATAAGAGTAAACTCACATTCAGAAAAACCTGATGGGAGGAAACCCAGAACAGAGATGAAAGGGATTAGTTTTGTATGACGACAATATTTCCAAAAGACAGTCGGACATATCCCAGACACACAAGGGCTATAAGAGGAGAGAAATTTGCTAGGATGGAGGCTGGAAGGCCTGCTGGATGAGCCAGGTTTTTAGCCTGGCCTTACATTTTTTATAAGAAAATTTGAGGCCAAGATAAAGATGCGTTGGAAGAGTGTTCCAAAAATGAGGAGCAAAAGAACAAAGCTATAGATTTGTAGGTCTTGAGATCCAAAATAGACAATGAGGGGCTGTTAGAAGATTCTGACTGGAAGAACGCAGAATGTGGGCTGTGCAGTAGGGGATAAGTTGAGAGTGAAGAAAGCGAGGCAGACCTATTTAGAAGGCATGATGTGCCAATAGAAGAATTTTGAACTTAATCTGAAAAAAGAGAGGCAACCAATGTTCAAGGAGTAGCGGAGTCACATGATCAATTCCTGTTGCATAATAGATGAGTTTAACTGCAGTGTTTTGAATAAACTAGTCATTTTAGTTTAAACTGGGAGGCACCAGCTAGCAGGGAATTACAGTGATTGTGCTGTTGATCACAGGGGAATGAATGACAGGTTTTAGTGCCCTAGGATCAGGATAAGGTTTTATTGATTTAATCCTATGCAGAGAAAAGAAACAGCTTTTAACCGTATTGGAAATAAAAGGTCTAAAAGAGAGGTGGCTGTCAATTATTACTCCTAAAGAGCAGATGTATGTTTGAAGTAGAACTGGGCTGGAAGAGATACAAGGATTGAAGGGAGGAGGTCTTTGATTATGGGAAATCCATAGGGCTTCGATTTTTGGGGGGGATTTGACACCATTTTGTGGTTCTGGTTCTAAGAAGTGATTGTGTTTAACTTTGTTTCCAAGTGTGACTGAAAAGGAAAATCTCATGTTTTATGGGCAATGAGTAATTGAATGTTATCGGCAGAGAAATAAGAGCTGCGATTGAGGTCTTGAATCAGCAGGGACAAAGGAGAAAGGAAGAGATTGAAAAGTGTCAGTGAAAGTGTGGAACCCTGCGGGATACCCGAGGAAAGAGGACATGCATTGGAGAGGGAAGTTTCAATGGAAACTTGCAAAGAATATTGACTAAGATAGCAGCAAAATGAATGTACATAAGAACATAAGATATGCCATACTGGGTCAGACCAAGGTCCATCAAGCCCAGTATCCTGTTTCCAACAGTGGCCAATCTATACGTACCTAGCAGTTTCCCCAAAAGACACAGGTTCCGCAATGCTTGTACTGCATCAAGCATTGATATCCTGGATCCCTTCTTAATAATGGTTTATGGACCTTTCCTCCAGGAACTTGTCCAAACCTTTTTTAAACACAGCTACACTAACAGCCTTTATTACATCCTCCGGTAACAAATTCCAGAGTTTGATTACACGTTGAGTAAAAAAATATTTTCTTTTATTGGTCTTAAATAGTTTACCCTGTAGCTTCATTACATGTCTCCTAGTCTTTCTATATTCTGATAACGTAAACAATCAATCTACGTTTACCCGTTTCACTCCGTTCATTAATTTATAGACTATTATCATATCTCCCCTCAGCCGTCTCTTTTCCAGGTTAAAGAGCCCTAACCTTTTTAGCCTTTCTTCATAGGAATATCCTTCCATCCCCTTTACCATTTTGGTGGCTCTTCTCTGAACCTTTTCTAATAACGCTATATCCTTTGTAAGATACGGCGACCAGAATTGCACACAATATTCAAGGTGCGGTCTCACCATGGAATGATATAGAGGCATTATAATATCTTTTGTTTTATTTTCCATTCCTTTCCTTATGATACCTAGTATTCTATTTGCTCTTTTGGCTGCCCCTGCACACTGGGCCGAGGGTTTTAACATGTTATCCACAATGATGCCTAAATCTTTTTCCTGGGTGGTGGTTCCTAATGTGGAACCTTGCATTGTGTAACCATAGTTTGGGTTGTTCTTCCCTAGGTGCATAACTTTGCATTTGTCCACATTAAATTTCATCTGCCATTTTGATGCTCAGTCTTCCAATTTATCAAGATCCTCTTGCAATTTTCCACAATCCTCTTGGGTTTTAACAACTTTAAATAGTTTTGTGTCATCTGCAAATTTGATAACCTCACTCGTTATTCCACTTTCCAGGTCATTTATGAATATGTCAAAAAGTAGCAGACCCAGCACAGATCCCTGGGGTACACCACTATTCACCTTTCTCCATTGGGAAAATTGACCATTTAGCCCAACCCTCTGCTTTCTATCTTTTAACCAGTTCCTGATCCACAGTAGTACACTGCCTCCTATCCCATGACTCTTTAGTTTTGCCAAAAGTCTCTGATGAGAATCAAAGATGTAGTGCCACATCTTTGATTCTGGAGTTTTTAAGCTCTTCCAAAAGAAGAGAATGGTCAATTACATCAAAAGCCGCAGTTATATTGAGCTGTATGATTAAGACATCCTGGAGATTGTCAAGATGAAAGGCGACTTCATTCAAGAGGACCAGGAGAGTTCTTTCCATACTATGAAAGGTACGGAAACCTGACTGGTGAGGGTGGACAGTTATTGGCTTCCCAGAATCCAGAAACTTGTTCGAGAACAGCTTTATCCAGCAGCTTGGCTGGGAAAGTGAGTTTAGATATAGGATCGTAACTATCCAGAAGGGTTGGATCCAGAACAGGTTTCTTTAGAAGGGGACAAACGACAGTGAGCTTCCAAGCAGAAGGGATTCACCATGGGAGAAACTTGTTTATCAGGTCCAAAAGGTGGAGACCAAATGATTCTCATCAACCTTTGATTAAGGAAGGAGGGATAATGTCAGCTAAAGAGTTTGAAGATTTCAAGGAATTCAATAAGCTAATGAGATGGAAGAGGGAGAGTGGAGAGAATAAGATGGCTTCATGGAACTTAGTGCTTTGGATATTTGTTAGTGAGTTGAAGGCAGACAAAGTGTGGACAAGAAGAGCTGCTATACTTGTGGAAGAAGTAACCATAGTAGAGGAAATGGTCCTGCTGGAATGCAGGAATATTTCACATCCATGATTTTTATGGTGAAAAATGAGGCTAAGGTGTCAGACTTTAGATCTGAGTCTTTGGGGAAGGTTCTTTAGTGACTGAGGAAAATAGACTAAGGTTTATGATGAGAGCATTGGAGGTGATCAAATTGGAATAGTTTGATTTTGGTTTTAATGGCATTGCAATATTCTCAATGCTTGGTTTTACAAAGCAAAGATGGCTTAGGTTTTTGTTTTTTCTCCATAGTCTCTCAGTCTGCCTTAATTGTCTTTTCATAAAGGTGTAGACTGAAGTGAAATTGTCCATTATCATTGGCAGGTTTGATATCCTTCTTTATTTTTTATTTAGACAGTTTTGTATACTGCCTTATCCTTCAATCAAAGCGGTCACAACACAATTGGGGGATACATTTAACGCGTGGGGATATGAGACACATACACTAATACTTACAGGGAACATGGGCAATGGAGGGTTAAGTGGCTTTCCCAAGACCACAAGGAGCATCTGTGGGACTAGAAACCCCAGTCCTTCCGGTCCAAGGTTGCTGTTCTCTAGTGGGATTTGAACCTCCGACCTTCTGGCCTGAAGTACCTTGCCCCAACCACTAGGCTACTCCTCCCTACTCTCCCTTCTGGATCCAGTTTATCTAGGACACGGTTAAAACTGATTTTGTACCTTATTTCCATAATATTTAAATAAATCAAGATTACAACAAAAAATTCTCACAGTACTATCTAATTTTGGCAAAGAACCTTGGTGCTTTGCATGAGATATAACAGTATATAAAAGGACTTGCACCTACTATAACACAGTAGTATCCAAGGAGACTGACACCTAATTGACACAATAACAGCATACACATAGGGAGAAAGAGACTCACTTTAAGCATCAGAGTAATGGATTTTCTTTCTCTTCCTTAGGTCAAGCCGTTTGCTTCCATTGTCCTCATGGATTTTACTGTCCAAAAGGGGAAATCTATCCCTGTCCACCTGGCTACTACTGTCAGATCCATCTCTTTCCTTGTCCACCGGGGACATATAATCCATCTCTAGGACAGAGTCAAGCTGAGGGATGCCGGCTGTGCCCACAGGGTAAGGCAGCATTCTTTAACATAAGGCCTTGGGCCAGTGGTGGCTCCTCTAGTACAGGGCCCATGCAGGATCACACTATATCTTTTCAGTTCAGTGTCATTGGCCGGTGCAAGAAAGTATTTTTTTCTTTTCTCCATGGTTTAAAATGTTGCCTTAACTTCTTCTCTTGCTGTTCCCTTGGTGACACTCAGAAGGAGCTTTAGTGGTACCACAAACATCAACAAAGCAAGATTCACTGGCTTAGGTGCAATATCTTTAAATTGATTGGTTTTGCTCTTACTATGAGAGTAACGAACCTCGCTGCTAAGACAGAGTATGTGGAGCATGATCTCAGTCTCGCAGATCTACTGCTGACAGTCATCATAATACTTACGTTGTCCAAAGAGTGCTTCCTTCAGTCTAGTTTTGGTGGAGACTCTGTGGTGTACCCTCTCAACTTATAGATAGATAGATAGAGGACCCAATATTCTTCTGGGACGGCTATGGGCTGCTACGATGCATAGCCATCGCCACTGACCGTTAACCCCAGATATTCAATGCCAGGGTCATTTGCGGCCTTGGCATTGAATATCTGGCGTTGCCACACAGCCTGTAAGCCCGCAGAAGCTAACCAGGCAGTGGGGATATTGCACCACTGCCTGATTAGCTCCCTTGGGTAAAGAGCCTACCTTTTACCCATGAGTGCTAACCAGGCAATGGTGTAATGTTGCTGCTGCCTGGTTAGCAACTGGTGCCACCCCCGGACCACCCCGGAGTGCCAATGACACGCCCTGATGCTAAGCGGTTAGCATCGGGGTTTGTAGCGGAGATCATCGGGGATATTCAGTGACACTAACATGAATATCCCTCCAAGCAGCATTTACATGGTTTACAGGACTGTAAGCTGTGTAAATGCCTTTGACTATCAGGCCCAGAGTTCCTAGTGTACAAGTAGCAATACATTTTTCTCCTCTTTACATGCAGGAGTCTACTTGGCAGTCACTAATCTTCTTGCCTCTTTCATTAACTTCTGTGGTTTATCTCCTGCTGCAGTGGGTCCATGAACAAGTTTATCATGGCCTTTATCTGCAGTCGGGATGCTATTTTCATTTTGCAGTGCCTCATATGAGGATGGAAGGGGATTGCATTTGCTGTAGAGGCTAATACTAGGAGGAACACAGGAGAGAAAGAGGGGGTCAGGGAGGACAGAGTATAGAAGAGAGGGTAAGAGGTACACTGGATAGAGGGTGAGAGTAGGGTGGGTGTAATAGGATCTGTTGCCTGTGTCATCACAGGAAGACTGTCCTCCAGAGTGGAACCCAATCTGGCCCTACTCTGGCCGCATTTATTCCATAGTGGATTTGGCATAAATGAAGACCACTGAGGTAAGGAGTCTACTTGTCATGCAGATTAGAATATCTTAATCCTAAACTCCTCATATTCATATAATCACTCAGCACCTTTATCCCCTGGCAAAGACACTCCTGGTAGAACCCATCCCAAACAAAGACAACTTGTTCGGGAAGAATCCAAGTTATCAATATCCCTGTTTTAATGTACATTACCAAGTTTAAATTACAATGTAAACTACTTTGACAAAAATGATAAAGCAATATAAAAAACCCCTGCTAAATAGATAAATAAATAAAAATTTAGCAAGCTGTCCAACTCCCCCATTCACAGTATGGGAGAGGACATTATGGGGTAATTTTATAAAGCTTTTTCCATGTATAAAGCTTCTTTTGCTGCTGTTAAGTGCCATTGAGTCTGTGTCGACTCATGGCGACCCTCTGCATAGTTGTTCTAAACTATGGTCGGTCTTCAGTCAGGCAGGTTATTGATAGAGTGGCACCCATAGCTGCTGTTATTGTATCTATCCATCTCATTGCTGACCTTCCTCTTTTGTGTTGACCTTCTACCTTGCCAAGCATGATGCTTTTCTCTAATGATCTATCTTATTGCATATTGTGTCCAAAGCATGAAAGTCGAAGTCTTATCTGAGCTTCTAAAGAAAGCTTAGGTTTGATCTCCTCTAGTACTGACCAGCTTTTTACAAACAAAATAGGCTTTTATAAAATTGTGCAAGTGCATATGCATGTTAAGCGTCAACAAGATGGAATGTACACCTTCCAGGGGCAGAGTTGGGATGTATATACATACTTTACAAGTAGGCAAGAGTAGCTAGGTCATTTACACCTGGCCCAGAGCAGAGGAGAAGCAGTGGCAGTAAATATTTTCTGCGATTTCTTACAGGGATGTTTTGTGGAGACTGGGGTTTGTCCTCCCCAAACGGGCCTTGCCAGGCTGGATTCTTCTGCACTGCAGGTATTTAACCAGCTCCTGGACTCACAAAGAGCTGCAAAATGGCGGGTTTTTCATTCCTTACCTCTTTCTCTCTTTTGTAAGCTTTCATTCTTTTCCTCTGTCTTCCTTCCTTTTAGTTTCCAATTTTCCCTTTCTCTTATCTTCTCTCTTTTTTTCCTACTCATTCTTTCACATTTTCTGCAATCTCTCTATCTATATTGTTTACTCTGGATTCAAGTATAAAAAGGCCTGATATTTGTCTTTACTACTGCAGATGTCTTGCTGTGACAATCTGAGTCTCTTTTTTTGGTCAACCCTTTCCAGGAGGGATTAAAGGGTATAACCCCAATAAACTCCCAATGTTTATTTCTCACACCAAATTAAAATGAAGCAAAGACAGTCTTCTGTAATTAGCAACATCTACACATCTAGGTTTGCAAAATGTCTCAGATGCTGGCACTTATACATGTTAAGTTGTTGAGTTTCCTCCATCTATTTTTCCATGTGTGTATTTGTGAAATGGCTCCTCCCACTGCATGTGAATGGAAATCCCCATCTGTTCCCGCACTTCCTTCAATGTATTTTAGATATGGCTCCACTTCTAGCAGAGCCGTTTCTAAAATGTGGTCAGAATGGAGTGCATCCCGGCCTCAAGGTCTCAATTCTGATTTCCACATGCCTTCACTCCCCTGCGGTAGTTTTATCAGAGCAGGGGTGTGAAGGGGTTGTACACATGAAAAAGGTTTATAAAATCACCCCCCCAAGGATGATGATCACATAAAATGATGTGAAATAGCTGAACATAGCTGATGAATATGTGATGCTTCCATGTTTCCTGTTCCTTGTCAATGCAGGCAGCAGTATTCCTAATCCTGATGGATCTAAGAATGCAAGCACTGGGGGACCCTGTCCCACTGGGTATTATTGTCCCACTGGTACCAGTAAGCCCGTGCCATGCCCGGGGGGCACATATTCAAACCGGTGAGTTACTTTGCAGCTTGCAGTGACTTAAAGGCAAATAGATGATAGAGGAATTAAAGGGGCACTAAGAGGCGACAAGGCGATAGCGGAGAGACTGAATGAATTCTTTGCTTCAGTCTTTACTGAGGAAGATGTAGGGATGTTACTCATGACTGAAGTGGTATTTAAAGGTGCGGAAGAATTGAAGGAAATATCGATACATCGGGAAGATGTATTACAACTATTAGATAAACTAAAGAGTAGCAAATCACCTGAGCCGGATGGTATACATCCAAGGGTATTGAAAGAACTGAAATATGAGATTGCAGACCTGCTATTAGTAATCTGTGAACTATCATTAAAATCATCTCTCATACCTTGGTCTTGGGCAAGCCACTTAACCCTCCATAGCTCATGTTCCCTGTAAAATAGTTATCTCCAAGTTATAATGCCCTGTTCAATGTAATTTCAGTTTGTTCAATGTAAACCGCACTGATGCAGAATAGCGCGGTATATAAGAGAATGTAATAAATAAATAAATACCTGAAGATTGGAGGATCGCCAATGTAACACCAATTTTTAAAAAGGGTTCCAGGGGTGATCCGGGAAACTACAGACCGGTGAGCCTCACATCAGTAACGGGAAAAATGGTAGAAACCATCATAAAGAATAAAATTACTCAGCGTGTAGATAGTCATGGCCTAATGGGAGACAGCCAACATGGCTTTAGACAAGGAAGATCTTGTCTTACTAATCTGTTATGTTTTTTTGAAAGTGTGAATAAACAGGTGGACAAAGGTGAGTCGGTTGATATAGTGTATCTAGACCTTCATAAAGCCTTTGACAAGGTCCCTCATCAGAGACTTTTGGCAAAACTAAAGAGTCATGGGATAGGAGGCAGTGTACTACTGTGGATCAGGAACTGGTTAAAAGATAGAAAGCAGAGGGTTGGGCTAAATGGCCAATTTTCCCAATGGAGAAAGGTGAATAGTGGTGTACCCCAGGGATTTGTGCTGGGTCCGCTGCTTTTTGACATATTCATAAATGACCTGGAAAGTGGAATAACGAGTGAGGTTAACAAATTTGCAGATGACACAAAACTATTGAAAGTTTTTAAAACCCAAGAGGATTGTGGAAAATTGCAAGAGGATCTTGATAAATTGGAAGACTGGGCATCAAAATGGCAGATGAAATTTAATGTGGACAAGTGCAAAGTTATGCACCTAGGGAAGAACAACCCAAACTATGGTTACACAATGCAAGGTTCCACATTAGGAACCACCACCCAGGAAAAAGATTTAGGCGTCATTGTGGATAACATGTTAAAACCCTCGGCCCAGTGTGCAGCGGCGGCCAAGAGAGCAAATAGAATGCTAGGTATCATAAGGAAAGGAATGGAAAATAAAACAAAAGATATTATAATGCCTCTATATCGTTCCATGGTGAGACCGCACCTTGAATATTGTGTGCAATTCTGGTCGCCGTATCTTAAAAAGGATATAGCGTTATTAGAAAACGTTCAGAGAAGAGCCACCAAAATGGTAAAGGGGATGGAAGGATATTCCTATGAAGAAAGGCTAAAAAGGTTAGGGCTCTTTAACCTGGAAAAGAGACGGCTGAGGGGAGATATGATAGAAGTCTATAAATTAATGAACGGAGTGGAACGGGTAAACGTAGATCGATTGTTTACGTTATCAGAATATAGAAAGACTAGGGGACATGCAATGAAGCTACAGGGTAAACTATTGAAGACTAATAAAAGAAAATATTTTTTCACTCAACATGTAATCAAACTCTGGAATTTGTTACCTGAGGATGTAGTAAAGGCTGTTAGCATAGCTGGGTTTAAAAAAGGTTTGGACAAGTTCCTGGAGGAAAGGTCCATAAACCATTATTAAGAAGGGACCCAGGATATCAATGCTTAACCCAGTACAAGCATTGCAGAACCTGTGTCTTTTGGGGAAACTGCTAGGTACGTATGACCTAGATTGGCCACTGTTGGAAACAGGATACTGGGCTTGATGGACCTTGGTCTGACCCAGTATGGCATATCTTATGTTCCTATGTACCGATGAGCCTCTTAAAGATAGTAACATATACTCTGAATTGTTTCATATCTGCTGTCATTATCTACCCCATTGGTCAGAAGTGGTCTTGTGAGTTCCTCACGTTTTGCCTTTTTCTCTGTTGGTTTCATCTGTTTCTTAGAAACAGCCCAAAACATCTGTCATTTCTTTCCTATACTTGAGACCAATAAGTGTCCCTACACTGTCCCTACTCTGTGGAGTTTCCAATCCATTCTTTGCTTAATAGAGGCCTTTTTTCAAATTGCACAGTGCTATTGGGGTTGGAGTCCAGGGTTAGAAGGAGAAGTCCATAAACCATTATGAAGAAAGACTTTGGGAAAGGTCATTGCTTATCTCTTGAGAAAGGAATCATGAAATCTAGCTACTTTTTGGAATCATTCCATGTACTTCCAATCTGAATTGGCCACTGCTGGAAACAAGATACTGGGCTTGATGGGCTTTTGATCTGACCCAATATGGCAGATCTTATGTTTTATACAAAGCTTGCGCCCAGCACTCTTACAGGTTTCTTTATGGTTCACTGGTTTTGTTTTTCAGCCTGTCACTGATTGCAGAGTCTGGCTGCATGACTTGTCCTCCTGGTTATTATTGTGGGTCTCTAGGACTTTCTTATCCCTCAGGACCTTGCCTCGCTGGATACTACTGTCTGAGAGGTGTCGTCTCTCCGTTCTCAACTGGCACAGGTAAGAGCGACTGCAGGCATTCTCATAGATTCACTATCTATTCCCCCTCCACATGCAAGTTCAAGCAGGCCAAGACTGTCGTATGGAAGAGTTTTAGATAGAGTGGGGAGAAACAGAAAGAAAAAATGGTTATTTCACAAAGCTGAGCTGGGAGTCATTCCGAACAGAGACGTCCATCCCCATTATTTGCTTCCCTGCCGCCCCCAGCTAATGCCTCCCCGTACAAACAGCCAGCTTGTATAGGGAGGCCTAGACGGGGGCAGGAGGGAGCATTTTCTGAGGTGGAGCGAGGACAGGGCATGGGCAAGCCGCGACCCTAGACATACAGGGCCAATTCAGAGGTCGGCCCTGTACATCCAGGGCAGTGAACCTAGACGAGGGACTTATTCCACCAGACAGGTGGAATAAGTCCCTCTGGATGTTGGGGGATCATGCTGCTGGACCTGATCAAAAAGGTAAGGGGGGTGAAGTAAGTTCCCCACAGCCGGACCCTGGCATGGGAGGCCAGATCGAGGGTCCAGCTGCAGGGAAAGAAGGAAAATGGTGGTGGTCAGCATTTGCGGCTCCTGAATGGAGTGCAGTGCCATGGCGCTAGGACGCCATGGCACTGTGGCTCCATTCAGGAGCCTGACTGAGGTAGCCGGGCATATGGCTGGGCATGCAGGCCAATCAGAGTTGGGGCCCGGCCTGCACGTCCAGGCCTTAGACCAGATTCTGATCCCGTGGACACATCTAGTCCCCACAGGATCAGAATCTGGTCTACCTCTGGGCGTCCCGATTCTGATCAGTTGCACAGGGGGCTGGAAGGGCAGATAAGAATGTGCCTCCCTGCGGGAAGATAGTGTTGTGTTGAGCACTGCATTCCCTTCTGAGCCAGAAGCTGTACTTGATGTAAATGGAGCCTGTTATATCTCCAACGCTGTTCCAGCCTTCTGCCGAAGAATTCACGTCTTAATGAATGGTCCTCCCATCTTTGGCATGTAGAGGGTCATTTTATCAGGAGAAGCCTACTTTAAAGATGGAAGTAAATGCCCACGCTTTTTCATAAAAACAAGTCGGTGCCTACGTTTCTTTATACAATACTAGCCCAAGTGGCAGGAATACTCTTTAGGTTAAGGGAAGGACATTTATACCAGATCTAGAATCGTATAAATGCCTACACCTAAACATTTGTACGAACGCATGTAAATTATAGTATTTAAAAATCAATGTGCCCATGGATTGCCCAAAATCCGCTTATGTGCATTTCCATTGGCAAAGTAGATACCTTGATGCCAGATGATGCATTAATTCTTAAAATAACCCCCAGACAAGTGTGTAACTGGTGCCTAAAAGTATGCACTACCTTATAAAATTACTCCCATAGTGGGGCATTTTAGAAAGGATATCCAAGTGCAATCTGGAATGTCTAAGTTAGAATGTCTGGAAAAAAAAAGCAGGCGTGTCCAGTTGCAGACATGATTTCGCAAACGTGGACATGTCCGATGTGGACATCTGCAGGAGCATTGACAGAATATTATTTCAGATATCCCCAGAATAGTATTTCAGAACCTGGATGTCTAGGAATAGCCTAATGGTTGGAGTAATAGACTAGGACCAGCAAAGCCATGGTTCAAATCCCACTGCCTTGTGTCATTGAAATTGTGCTGAGCACTTGGGCTGAGGGAGTATTATCTTCTCTGGATGTTTTTCAGACAAAATGAGCACTTTCCCAATACTTATTCATGCCTGGAGCAGGTCCAGACATGAGTCGGGATCTCCAGGACATTTCTAAAAAGGCAGTGACATCCAGGTTCCTGGGAACGCCCAAGTCACACCTCCACAATGCCCTTGGTTCTCATTTTGCAAAATTTAGGATATGGTTTTAGAACAGTTCAGTGCCATTTACACACACACAAATCCAATTTATGTACATAATGCATCAATTTCAGAAAAGCATGATGCACAGATTTGAATGAGGCATGTTCCGGGTATGTCTTGGGCATACTGTCAAAGTCTATGCGTATTTCAAATTTTAGAATGACAATACTTCTATAACCCAGAAAATTATCCCATACATAACTGTAGGCTAACATCTTCCTTGAGAGGAGAGCTGGAGAGGGGGAGAGATAGGATTGAAAGTCACCACAAATTTTCAAAAATGTGAGTTTTGTAGGACAAAGTTCTGTAAAGGTGTGCATGGGGAGGGTTTGTGTGGAGCATAGGCGGGACACAAATCTACACGTGTAAGTTCTAAATACTATAACTTACGCATGTTTCTGCCCCTATTTAGGAGTGTGCAGTTAGGTCTTCATGCGTATTCCATTTGTTTGCCCCTGTTCTATAAAGTAAAGCCTACTCATGCTTTATTCTATAAAATAGACCCCAGTGCGTACAAGGTGGCATGCTTTGCCTGCACTGGAGATTATAGAATTACCCTCCACATGAGTAAGTTGTGGTATTTATACATGCAAAGCCCCAAGCAGCAATGCTTTTTGTCATTATATTCTATAGAATGTCTTCTTTTGATATGTCACATCAATTAGATATTTTTCCTGCAGCGCTGTCTGTATTTTCTACAAGGTTGTGCATTCAATAAGCCTTTTATAAAAAAAGTATCACAATTTTGCTTGCACAAATCCAAATGTCCATTTTCTGACCTAGAGATCCTATGTAAAACTGGGCTTGACACTTATTAAATGTTTCAATGTAGATAGCATCACATGGCTATGTTAATGACAGGTCTTATAAATTCCAAGCTCAAATAAAAAGGGAAGAAACGGGCCTAAGAATTGAGAAATCAAGATGACAGTTTTCAAAAGAATTTACCTGGGTAAAACTGGGGGCTGGAAATTGCCAGTCCCCCGCAGCAGAAAAAGTAGCTGTGTTGCAGAGTAAGGAGCAGAGCCGCGGCTGAGTAGGAACATAGAAACATAGAAATATGATGACAGAAAAAGACCACATGGCCTATCTAGTCTGTCCTTCCATAACAACTACAACAGTCCCCTTTTTACCTTTAGAGATCCTCTGTGTTGGTCCCATGCTTTTCTGAATTCATTTACTGTCCTCATCTCTACCACCTCCACTGGGAGACTATTCCACGGATCCACTACTCTTTCCGTAAAGAAATATTTCCCCATATCACTCCTGAATCTATCCCCCTTTCACCCTCATCCCATGTCCCCTCATAGCAGAACTTGCTTTCAATTGAAAGAGGCTCTCTCCCTAAACATTTATGCCCCGGAGGTATTTAAACATCTCAATCATATCCCCTCTATCCCGCCTTTCCTCTAAGGTGTACATATTAAGATCCTTCAGTCTGTCCTCATATGCTTTATAATGAAGACCACTAATCATTTTAGTAGCCACCCTCTGCACCGACGCCATCCTGTTCACATCCTTTTGAAGGTGCGGTCTCCAGAATTGCACACTATACTCCAAATGAGATCACACCAAAGACTTATACAGAGGCATTATCACCTCCTTTTTTCTGCTAGCCATTCCTCTCCATATGCACCCAAGCATCCTTCTAGCTTTTGCCGTCGCCTTTTCTACCTGTTTAGCTACTTTAAGATCATCAGACACAACCACGCCTAGGTCCCGCTCTTCTTTAGTGGACAAAAGTACTTTACCCCCTATACTATATTGCTCCCTTGGATTGCTGCAGCCCAAATGCATGACCTTACATTTTTTAACATTAAATCCCAGCTGCCAAATTCTAGACCATTCTTCAAGCTTAGGTAGATCCCTCCTCATGTTATCTACACCTTCCTGGGTGTCTACTCTATTGCAGATTTTGGTATCATCCGCAAAGAGGCAAACCTTACCTGAAAGCCCTTCCGCTATATCACTAACAAAGATGTTAAAAAGAATCGGACCAAGGACAGATCCCTGGGGCACACCACTGATAACATCCCTCTCCTCAGAGTGAGCTCCATTTACTTGTACTCTTTGTCGCCTCCCACCCAACCAATTTCTAACCGAAGTAGTAACTTTAGGGTCCATCCCTAGGGTGCTCAGTTTGTTTATAAGTCACCTGTGAGGAACAGTGTCAAAGGCTTTACTGAAATCTAAATACACCACATCTAGGGCTCTCCCTCGGTCCAACTCCCTGGTCACCCAGTCAAAGAAATCAATCAGATTTGTCTGACAAGAACTGCCTCTGGTGAATCCATGCTGCCTCGGATCCTGTAATCCGCTGGACTCCAGAAACCTCACTATTTTCTCTTTCAGCAGCGTTTCCAATAATTTACTCACCGCCGAAGTTAAACTAACCGGCCTGTAGTTTTCAACCACATCCTTACTTCCGCTTTTGTGTAAAGGCACCACATGAGCCTCTCTCCAGTCCTTTGGCACCACTCCCGACTCCAACGAGGCATTGAAAAGGTCAGTCAGTGGAGCTGCTAGAACGTCCCCAAGTTCCCTCAGTATTCTCGGTTGTATCCCATCCGGTCCCATTGCTTTGTCTACTTTAAGTTGATATAGTTTCTCACGAACACAGTCTTTTGTAAATTGTTCAAGATGTCCTTTGCTTCTGTTCCTATTTGTGGGTGTTTTCTGAGGTCCTGCTCCTGGTTCTTCATCTGTGAACACAGAACAAAAATATTTAAGTAATTCCGCTTTATCCTTATCAGCTTCTACATATTCCTCCCCTGCACCCTTGAGTCTGACAATACCACACTTGCCCTTCCTCTTCTCACTAATATATCTGAAAAATGTCTTATCCCCCCATTTTATTGCATTGGCTATTTCCTCCTCCTTTTGAATCGTTGCCTTCTTGACAACTTTGCTAGCTTCTCTAAGTTTTTCCAAATACAGATGCCTGTCTTCCTCTCTCTGTGATCTCTTGTATTTCACGAAGGCTTCTCTCTTTTTCTTCACTTTTTCAGCTACTTCTTTCTAAAACCATAGTGGTCTCCTTTTCCTTTTACCTTTATTTACCATTTTAACAAAAAGGTTGGTTGCCCTTAAAATATCCCCTTTCAGTTTTTCCCACTGTTTTTCTACATCCCTCAGCTGTTCCCATCCCACTGACGACTCCCTGAGGTATTGGCCCATCTTCGCAAAGTTAGTCTTCCTAAAGTCTAAGATCCTCACCTTTGAATGGATTCTAACAGCCCTAGTCCTAATACTGAACCACACCATCTGGTGATCACTGGATGCAAAATGATCTCCCACTACAACATCAGAAACACTTTCACCATTGGTAAGCACCAAGTCCAGTATGACCCCTTCACGTGTGGGGTCTGTTACCAATTGCCTGAATAGTTCTCCCTGTAGAGAATCCAGGATCTCCTTACTTATAGGTGATACTGCAGCAGGAATGTGCCAATCAACATCTGGCATATTGAAATCTCCTATCAGTAGCACTTCCCCTTTCCTAGCAATGCTGTGTATGTCATCAATTAACTCTCTGTCCACCTCCTCCTCTTGTGAGGGAGGTCTGTATATCACACCAATGTAAATAGATTTCTCTTTCCCTCTTTCTAGTTTAACCCACAATGCCTCCCCTCTCCCTTTTAAGCTCTGTAATTCCAAAGCTTTAATAGTAGTTTTTACATATAGTGCCACTCCTCCTCCCCTACTTCCCACCCTGTCCTTTCTGAATAAAGTATAGCCAGGTATAGTTACATCCCAGTCATGGTTTTCTGTGAACCATGTTTCTGTAACTGCCACTAAATCCAAGTCAGTCACTCCCACCAAAGCTTCAACATCAGGGATCTTATTTCCCATGCTACGGGCATTTATACACACTACTTTCCATATGTTACCCCTGTTACCCATTTCCATAATGTTATTTAATGTATCACCTACCTGGGGGCTTTCACTTACCTGGGGGCTTTCTTCACCCATCCCCAACGAATTTAGTTTAAAGCCCTCTTCAGTAGATTAGCCAGTCTACTACTGAAGACGCGGTGACCTTTCTTGGACAGATGGATGCCATCTCTGCTCTGCAACCCTTGGAACAGCATCCCATGGTCTAGGAAACAAAACGCTCTTGATGACACCATCCATGCAGCCATGCATTCATCTCCAGGATGCGAGCCTCTCTGCCTTGGCCTTTCCCCTCAACAGGGAGGATTGAAGAGATTACCACCTGTGCACCTAACTGCTTCACCCTCTGTCCCAGAGCCATGAAGTCACTTTTGATACGTTCCGAGGTATACCTGGCAGTATCATTTGTTCCAACATGAATTAGCAACATTGGGTAATATTCAGTGGGCTTGATGAGTTTCGGCAAACTCTCCATAACATCTTGGATTTTGGCACCAGGCAGACAGCATACCTCTCTGGACATCAAGTCTGGTCGGCAGATGGATGCCTCAGTACCCCTCAGAAGAGTCTCCAACCACCACTACCCTTCGTTTCCTTGTGGTCACTGTTTCTGCAACTTTGGGGTACTTGAGCTCTGGTTCTTCCCTTTCCAGGGATGCTTTCACCTCCTCCACTTCCAAGGCTGCATAATGGTTCTTCAAATCAAGGGCTGGAGAAGTTGGATTGGTGATTTTGCAGGCTCTGGTGACTTTCTGTTGGCACCCATCTTCTCCTCTGCTGGAGAGCTTGGTTGCTGCAAGAAGCATCTCATCAATGTACTTCTCACTGTCTTGAATGCTCCTCAGCCTTGCCACCTCCTCTCTGAGTTCCTCCACTTGTTTCCTCAGAGCTTCAGCATGCAGGCACCCTGCACATGGAACCGGTCCTTCAACTGGCATTAGGACCTCTGTCTGGACTGAGGCAGAAGCTGTAACAGGGGCAACAGCTTTAGAGATACGATTTTTCCCAGCCATTGTTCTGTTCATGGAGCTTAGGTATCTGTTAAAGCAAAAAAGAGAGAGATCTACCAAGTACCAGCCGGCTTCCCAGCTGTCCTTTCAGAGAAAAAGCAGTTAAATCTCTTTAATTATATTCAAAATGTGCTGGTCCAATTCTCTGTGCTTTGTCAAATGGGGAGGTGCCCTATAAAGCAAGACTACTCGCTAGTGGTGGGTGGGAGTCGGGGTGGGTAGGAAGGGAACTAACACCTGATTAGGTGTTAGCAGTTCCCAAAGCTGAGGAGGTTACTGGAGTTCAACCACCTACTGTGCTCAAGGAAAGTCCCACTAAAGCACCAAAAAGAAAGTAACCTTGCTTTAAAAATGTACAAAAAGCCCTTTTAAGAGCTCCCAGTCAGAGAGCTAACAATTTAATATAATGAAATAAACCCTTAAATCCTTACTGTTGGTTGATCTGGAGAGCTCCTATAGGAAAGCCTCATGAACATGAAGGGATTCTCTTTTAGATCCTCATGCAAGCTGCACTTACAAAGACTGTGAGTAGTAAAGTACTCAGGCTCCACCAGCACTGAAATTTCCAAAGGGAAAGTACCTACGGGCCTGAAAAAGCTCCAGAAATTGAAAAATGTGACATTATAGTCACTTTTCAATATCAGCAATTACCACGAAGAGTGGTGTATTTATTATCTTTATAGAACTCATCACAGTACTCTAAAACAGTATTAATCTGTCTTTTCATCAATTTCACCTTTCCATAGCACGTAATTTAGTATCACAGTTTTAGCACACATTAGAAGCTGTGAGAGCCATCCATCCTATAAATCATGTACTCGGAGAATTTTTAATCTCATCCAATTCTTTGGTTTATATTTATGCCTCCCAAAGCTTCTGGAAAAGGGTCCATGTATCTAGAAATGTATCTCCTTTTGCATCACAGCCCACTCCCAAGTCGTATCTAGCCAACCAATTAATTTGGGCTAATAATTGCTCTCCATGTTGCCGCTAGGAAACTCTGGCCACTACTAAAATATGCTATGAATTTATCTTTTCCCACACAATACTAATGTGCCAACCTTCCCCCTCAAAGACCCCCCCCAACAGACTGGGTTTCCCCCCAATCACAGACCAACCACCCCGGCTTACTGAGGTCATTGATTGCCAGTGGAAGCAAGAGCGAGGACCACTGACTCCTGCTTGTCACAGAGTCGGCTTCTAAAATGACGTTGACGACCCTCATGGTAAGCTCACGATACAGTGATTTATTTGATGGGCAAAAAACAAGTGTTAAACCACAATACTGAGTGAAAGTGTTTGTGCGTGGGCTCTGGTTCAGTTTGTGCAAAACTGTTCTACTGTAACAGAATACAAGCGACAATCTCAATATCTGGAAACGGCATTTCTGCAAAAAGGTTATCCCGGTCAACTAATCAGACGGGCACAATTATGGGTACATTTTAATGACTGGACGTGGCTGTTACAACTGGCCAAATCTCCCAGCACAGATGATACATTTGTACATTTTATAACGCATTTTAATCCCTTAAGATATAGGCTGCCTAAGAGTCCATCGTCACTCTCGAATCCTTCAGATGTTACCAGGTTTACAACTGAATATTAGAACAATCTATACTAGAAGTTGGAATTTAAAAGAGATACTCTGTCCATCTGTGTTTGGGAGTTATAGTTTTAATACTTCTCAGCAGCCTGGCCACAGAGGTTGCAGTCAATGCTCGGTTTGTTCCACCATGATGGAATGTGCTGAGTTTACATATAATGGTCAATCTTTAACTCTTCCCCAAGCAACTTTATGCATCAGCAAGGGCATGGTGTATCTTATGTACCTCGGTGGATGGGGATATGTGGGCAAAACATGTCTGTCCATGGGGATGTGACAGCCTAATGAATGGAAGCTAAATAATTTGTGGTGATTTTTTTTTTTTTTTTTGCTGTTATTTTGTTGCTATGAAACAGTGGGTTTCCATTACATTATATACTGTAATTTCAGCACATCTGAGAGAAAATATAAAATAAACCAAATAATTTACACAAGAGGTTTTTTAGGCTGCTGCGGTCTGCAAGTTAACCACACAGTTGTTTTCCGGTGGTGTTAACTCCCCCATGTTTGAGTCTTGTCCGTGGCTCTGGGGATGTACTGAGGTCTCTTCCTCTCTGCCACTGGATGTGCTATAGATGGTCATGCATATGTTTTGTAAGAGCCACCTAAATAAGGAGTTATTCTCATACAAACTGGACCATCTGGATGGACCATCAGGATGTAGCAAGGCTGTTTCTCCCAGCAATACAGAAAGTGGTGACATTCAGCCACAATTTGCATGGTACGCAAGTGGTTTAAGTTAGGACAGAAGAATTACTGTCTTAACTTAAACTGCGTAGCTACTGGATATTGATAGTGGCTGAATATTGCACTATTCATAGCTACCGATGGTGAGCAGTGTCTACATTTTTTTTTAAAGGCCATAGCTAGCATTAAAAAAAAAATGCTCATCACCACCATTGAATATTGACCCGTAACATTTTCTTTTTTCATAGAATTTCAATGATAGAGGGAACTTTGGCAACTCAGCGTATAATCTTTGATGCTGATTCTAATTCATTTCCTCTTATTTTATCTCCAGCAGATTCCAGAGGGGAAGGAGGGATATGCCCAGTGGGTCACTATTGCCCAGAGGGTACTGGCATGCCCTCTCCCTGTCCAGCAGGAACATATAATGACCTCAGTAACCAGGCTGCCTGCTTCCCCTGTCCTGCAGGCTACTATTGCTCTGGAAATACATCTACTTACAGTGCTTTCCCCTGTCTATCAGGATTCTACTGCCCTAAAGGTGAGAGGTATCGCAGGCTTCAGGGGTCATGGAGAGCTGTAGCCTGAATGCAGTGAAGGTTGTGTTGGCTACCAAGGCTGCCCAGAGCAAAGCTAAGGACAGAGATAGGTGGGAGCAGGGTTGAGCATAAAGTTGAAAGGAGGGCCAGTGGGATGTTGTCACAAAATATATTGCTACTTTCTGCCTATTAGAGTTGTAAAATGATTGTTTGGTTCTAAAAAAATGTATAAAAAATGCATGCAGCCGATCACACTTTCGATCTGCTTCTTACTGCTCCCTTGTCATCTGTGGTCCTCCCTATGATCGCGACTTTGTTCCTGCCCTGGATGGACCACCTCTGTATGTTCTTCTTCTTGTCCCTCCCAACCGCTCCTCTTCCCCCTCAGTCTATCTCTGCATCCAAATACTTGAAGTGGTGCATCACTCCTAACACCCTTCTTCACTTCCCCTCAGGAGACTCCATCTTTCCTTCCAATTTTGGCTCCTCATCTACCGATGCCCAGGTTCAGTCCTGGCATTCTACTCTCTCTGCTCACCTTGACAGGCTGGCCCCCCTCGAATCATGCACTATATTCACCCAATCCTTCTTCAGCATCCCTGGTTAACACATGATCTCTCCCTTCTCTGAGATCCTCCGCAGAGCTGAGCGTCTCTGGCGGTGTCAGCCTACTCACACTATATTTCTTTGCTTCCGTCTTTCCCGCCGTCACTACAAAGCCCAAATCTCCTCAGCTAAAAAGACCTATTACACCACCATTATTTCAACTGCCTCAAATTCTTTCAGGCAACGTTTTTCAATGTTTCACTCTCTTTCAGAGGTCATAGACAGCTCAGCACCCTTAGCTCACCTCCCTCTGCCAGATCCCTCTCGTCTTGTCAGTTACTTCTCTGAAAAGATTGCTGTGCACTGTTCCAAGTTTCCCCCTCTCCATCTCCCCTCAACAAAAGTTTCATCTTCCCTCCCCACCCTTGGCTTGGTGCCTTTACTACCATCCTCCCCCTCCCTACCCACCCTACTTAAGGTTATCAATTCATCCGTAAGACTACATGCTCCTCTGGCCCTATCCCTTCCCCTTGGATCGTGGAACCTTCCCTTGCCCTCTTTCCTTTTCTACTCTCCATCTTTAATTCCAGTCTCGCTTTGGGTATCTTTCCCTCTCTATGGAAACATGCCCTTGTCCGTCCCATCCTTAAAAAGCCTTCACCTACCCCAGACACACTGGCTAACTGGCATCCAATTTCTAATCTTCCCTTCCTTTCTAAGGTCCTTGAGAAACTAGTCTCCTCTCAACTCTCTTCACACTTGGATTCCACTCACTTCTTGCATCCATGCCAATCTGGTTTCTTCACTGGCCATAGCACAGACACTATCTTTCTTTCCCTGCTCAGTGACTTTCTTTCCCTGCTCAGTGAAACACACTGCTCATGCACAAGGCAACATCTCTCTTGCAATTTCCTTGGATCTCTCTGCAGCCTTTGATTTGGTAGATCACCCCCTTCTATTTTCTTGTCTCTCTGTGTACTCCAGGACACAGCCCTTCACTGGTTTAGTCTCTCCTGTCCTCACGTTCCTTCTCAGTGCTTTGCGATTCTGCCTTGTCCCCCCCCCCCCCAACACACACACCCTAACCTGTGGCATCCTCCAGGGCTCAGTTCTGGCTCCCCTCCTCTTCAACATTTTCTTAGCCCCCCCCCCTTGCACTACTAAGCCAGGAGGAGGAGTGGCCTAGTGATTGGGGCAAGTCACCTCAGGCCAAAAGGTCAGTGGCTTAAATCCCACTAGAGGACAGCAACCTTGGGCCAGAAGGACTGGGGCTTCTAGTCCCACAGGTGCTCCTCATGGTCTTGGGCAAGCCACCTAACCCTCCATTGCCCATGTTCCCTGTAAAAATAGTTATCTCCAAGTTATAATGCCCTGTTCAATGTAATTTCAGTTTGTTCCATGTAAATACCACCTTGATATCATGAAAGGCGGTATATAAGAAATGTTAAATAAATAAACTTGGTATCTCTGCCTACTTATATGCAGACTATATCCTCCTCCTCTTTCACATAAACACTCACTCCTCAGATATCACCCCCTTAAACACTCTGATTTCATTCCAATCATCTCTCTCTCAGTCCCTCCAAATGTTCTACAATATGGCTCACCTTTAATATTCCACGACCCACAATAGCCCCTTCTCTGTCCCATTCCCCAGTCCCCCTTGTTCACTCCCTCTGCTATCTTGCGGTCATTCTAGATTCCTCTCTGTCATTTCACAGCCACATTTCCTCCCTTGTCCAACGGTCTTTCTTTTTCCTCCATTGGATCCTATCTTTTTGTTCTTCTCTCGACCAGCACTTCCTTACTACCCTCCTTCTATCACTAGTAATTTCTAGAATAGATTATTGCAATAGTGCCCTTGTCGGTCTTTCCAACTACCAACTTCGTCAATTGCAACTTCTCAAAAATACAGCAGCCCGGATTATCACTTGCACCTCACACCATGAACACATCACTCCCACCCTGATCCAACTTCACTGGCTTCCCATAAAATTTTGCATAAATTACAAAATTCTCATGTCTGCTCATCAGGCAATCCACACAGGCATACCACAATATTTGTCTGACCACCTTCATTTTCACTCCCCCCACCGTCTCCTCAGATCCCTCTACACTCACTGCTTGGCCCTTCCCTCAGTTTCCCATGCACATTTGGAACAAACGCGTCGTTCCGCTTTCTTTTTCCTTGCTCCTGCCCTATGGAATTCCCTACCTGCCTCACTATGTGCAGAAACCTCCTTTCTCTGGTTCAAATCTCAGGTCAAAACACATCTGTTTCAGTTGGCTTCTGACCTTCCTTCCCCTTCCCCTGAGAAGTCTCCCCCTAAGCTCGCTCCCTTCTTAGTCTAAATTCTTCTCCTTTCCTCCCTGTCCGCCCATTGCTCTCTTCTCCATTCTCTTTCTTTTCTGTTCTCCTATATATGATTGGTGTTCTTTTTCTTTTCCTTATTTTTAATTTAGATTTTTGCAAACGGTTCTGATGCCTTGCTGCCTTGTCAAATGACAATAAAGATAAAGATTTCTACTCCACAGTTTTTCTATGAAAGAGCAAGTTGTTGCATGCTGATGATAAAATCATGTTTTACTGTCTAAAAAAATCCTATGCTGACCAGAAGAGGTGCCAAGTGTTGCACACTGCCATATGGATGATCCAAGGTTCATTTCTGGTCTTCTGTTCTCTGGGCCAGATTGGGGCGAAGAATCCTAAAGAGGCAGCTTTCACAGCCCTTGAGGAAAGAAAATCCATGTCATAGCACTCAGTGCATGCAATCGGTGAACACTTAATTTCTATTAGTCTACAAGGAATGCCTATCAACACAACTATAATTCAAGTATATGCTCTAACAACAGCTGCAGAAGAGGATGAAATTGAGTACTATGAACAAGTATAAGCTGAAATTGACAGAACATGCAAACAGGATATCCTGATAGTCATGGGTGACTGGAATACCAAAGTTGGCAACAAAGAAGGCAAAGTGGTTAGAAAATATGTACTTGGCAACAGAAATGAAGCTGGAGAAAGACTGATAGAATTCAGCAAGACCAGCGATCTATTCATCTCAAACACCTTCTTCCAGCAACATAAGTGGCGACTATTCACATGGACGTCATCCAATGGATTGTACAAAAATCGAATTGACTACATCTGTGGAAATCAACGATGGAAAAGCTCTATAATATCAACAAAGACAAAACCTGGAGCTGACTGTGGTACAGATCACAAACTACTAGTATGCAAACTCAAGCTACAGTTGAAAAAGAGCAAGCCACTCATGAATGTAGCAAAATATGACCTTGAGAATATACCACAGGAATTTAAAGACTGCCTGCAAAATCAATTTGCTGGTTTAGATACAAATGACAGAGCTCCAGAAGAGTTATGGGATGACATCAAGAAGGTTGTGTTGGAAGAAAGTGAGAAATCTCTACAAAAGATGAAAAAGCAAAAACCAAAATGGATGACCAAAGAAAATCTGAAAATTGCCCAGAAATACAGAGAAGCTAAAGCCAGAGGAGAAAGAGGCAATCGCAGAACTCAGATTTCCAAAGTGCAGCAAGACAAGACAAGGAGAAGTACTACAATAATGCATGCAAGAAAATAAAGGCAGAAGCTATTAGAGGAAGAACAAGATTGGCTTTCCTAAAGCTACGAGAGTTAAAGAAAAAATTCCAGAAGATCAAGAAAAGGTGGAAAGAATATACAGAGTTTTATATTATGATAAAGATCAAGTGCACCAACTGTCATTTCAATCTCTACCTTATGATCTGGAACCATTGGTGATGAAAGAAGAAGTTGAAGCAGCATTGAAAGCCTTATCAAAGAAAAAAGCACGAGGCATTGATGGCATTCCCATTGAAGTATTACAGCAATCTGATGCAGCTGTTACCATACTTACAAGGCTCTGCCAGGAAATTTGGAAGACAACATCATGGCCAACTGACTGGAAAAGATCTGTGTTTATACCAATACTAAAGAAAGGTGATCCAACTGACTGTGTAAATTATCGCACAATCACTCTGATCCCACATGCCAGCAAGATTCTACTGAAGACTATTCAGCAGAGACTACAACCATACCTGGAACAAGAACTACCTGAAGTGCAAGCAGGGTTCAGGAAAGGGCGAGGAACGAGAGACATTATCGCGGATGTGAGATGGATCCTTGAAAAGACTAAAGAATACCAAAAGGATATCTCTGTTTTATTGACTACAGCAAGGCTTTTGACTGTGTAAACCATGAGAAACTCTGGGCCACATTAAGAAGCATGGATATACCAGAACACCTGATTGTTCTCTTGCACAACCTTTACATTCATCAAGAAGCAAGTTTGAACGGAACAAGGAGAAACAGAATGGTTTAAAATCAGCAAAGGTGTACGACGAGGCTGTATACTTTTCCCCTACCTGTTTAATTTATATGCCGAACAAATCATCCAAGAAGTAGAACTGTATGAAGACAACAAAGGTGTGAAGATTCTTGATGAGTCTCCCACAAATTTTCGCTATGCTGATACCACATTACTGGCTGAAAGTGAAGACGATCTGAAACATTTGTTTCTCAAGCTCAAGGAACATAGTCTTAAAATGGGCCTGTACCTGTAAAGAAGACAACAATCTTGACAACTGGTAAAAATCAATAAGTTCATTGTTGATGGGGAAGAAATTGAAAAAGTGGACAACTTTAACCTACTTGGATCAAAATCTAAAATAAAGCAACAAGCAGTCAAGCAGTTAAAAAATCAGATGACGCATTGCTCTTGGCAGAATGGCTATGAAGAACCTAGACAAGATTCTCATGACCAAAGATGTCTCTCTCCATACAGAGATTTGACTTGTTCAAGCCATGGTATTTTCAATAACATCATATGAATGCAAAAGATGCACACTGAAAAAAGATAGACAGGAAGAAAATTGCTGCCTTTGAAATATGGTGCTGGCGACAAATACTGTGTACACCATGGACTGCCCGAAGAACTAACCAGTCAGTACTACAGGAGATCAAACCAAAGCTTTCTTTAGAAGCTCAGATGACAAGACTTTGACTTTGGACACATCATGTGAAGAGAAAGTTCATTAGAGAAGGATATCATGCTTGGCAAGGTAGAAAGTCAACACAAAAGAGGAAGGCAAGCAATGAGATTGATCAATACAATAACAGCAGCTATGGGTGCAAGTCTGTCAACAATGAGCCACCTGACTGAAGACTGAACACAGTTTAGCACAATTATCCAGAGGACTGCCATGAGTTGACACCGACTCGACCGCACTTAATAACATAGGTGCCTCTCTGCCATTAGAAAATACTAGGGACAAAATGGTAAAAATTGTGCTTAGGTTGAAGCAACGGACATTTACTCTTGCTCAGACACTCCTCATCCTTTTATGTGCACATACAGTAGGGTAATTTTACACATACAAAAACTTTTACGTGCAAAAAATTCTGTATAAAATGATTCCTCTAGTGACTGTAGCTAGGGCCCATGATTGCAGAGCTCCAGGGAGGGGTACGGTGTGCTCAGTCCAGCTGAGGAGATTCATATAAAGAGAGCTATGAAAACTTAATGATGTATAGACAAGGGTTAAGAGGGATCTCACTTAAATTTAACAATCCAAATTACAGAATGAAACCAGGATCATACCAAGATAGCAATGCCCCACCGCCCACCCAACTGCGTGCAGAAACATGCTTTTAATGAGGCTTCCTAGACGTCCAGTGATAATGTCTGTGCCCCTTCCATATTTGTGCCCTGTGTGGCTGCAGCCCTCCCACAGCCCTCCCACAGCCCTTGGTACAGCCCTGAATGAAACAGAATCTCCCTTACATTTGTAATTGGGGTCCTGAAGCCAGGATCTTTGCTGCCCCAATATTCCCTGCAGTATACTCAAGATTCCAGCTTTTGCCTATGGGTTTTGAATGGACAAGGCCAGAAGGATATTTCCTGACCAGTGCAGGGAACCAGGTAGCAGGGATGGAGGCCGGATTAGTCTCTCAGGTCAAGCTGTCGTGCCATACCAGTGGTCACAATAAAATTCCAGCAAGAGGAAGAGCGTGACCTAGTGGCTGGGATAAGTTATCTTGGGCAAGGGATTCAAATCCCACTAGAGGACAGCAATCTTGGGCCTGAAGGACTGGGGTTTCTACAGGTGCTCCTTCTGGCCTTGGGCAAGTCACTTAACCCTCCGTTGCCTCAGGTACAAAAAACAGATTGTGAGCCCTTTGGAGACGAGGGAAAAATAGACACACAGAACCTGAATATACCCCACTTTGACTTGTAGAAAAGCAGTATATAAGCCTAATAAAATAAATAAGCTTTATTGAGACACAACAGGGGCAAGCAAATTCTTTCCAACACAAGATGCAAATGGCAACATTCAGATGAAGTAGATAGGTGAGTCCATTTCAAATTTCTTCAGAATTCTTCACGTGATTCTCAAGATCAAATTTTCTCCTTCTCATCTTGCTCCTCACACTCCATCACACAGAATCTCACTTACTTTTTATTATATCGAATTAAAAAGTGTCTGTGGAAGCCTACGTACAATTTTAACCTCTCTGAGGGAGACTATTTTCACTCGGGGCAGTCTTTCTTGGTAACTATCAGATCCCACTGAAAACTGCCTTCAGAGGGTTTAGGTCATTGTGTAAGCTTGCTTTGGTGCCTGTGTTTTGTATATGCTTTCATTAAGTCATTCCAAATTGCTGTCATGTTTTCTTTCCTTCTCAGGGACCCAGTATGCCAGCGAGTTTCCCTGTCCGCGGGGTTACTATAACCCTGATGCCATGGCACAGAGTCTAGATAGCTGCTTGCCCTGCCCCCCGGGCCACTTTTGTGGAAAGGAGAATTTAACCACTGTAACAGGAAAATGTGATGCAGGTGAGTGACAGCAGTTTTCCAGCCCCTCCCCCTCTATAGTCACATGTATCTGTAATTACCAGAGGGCTCCCAGGGGCAGGCTGAGCCAATGCTGGTTAGGGCATGCCTCTTAGAATTTATCTGCATTTCCCACCCCAGATAACAATATTTCATTAGGTGTTGATCTTTGCAGTTTTCTGGCCAACTTAGTAAGTGGAGATGACATTTCAGCTGTAATTTTCTTCAGCGTGAGCATGATGCTGAAACATCGCTTCCATTTACTAAGATGTGGTGTGACCCAGGAAACTGCAAAGGAAGTTACCCTGATGCATGGTCCCAGGACCATCGCTGCAATGATCTGATGATAGTTTGAGGAGGGGGAGATATAAAATAGGGGGGAAAACCCTGGTTGGTTGTGAATGAAGACTCATGATGCCAGGTCACAGCCCTGGTTGTGATTCAGCTGGAAGTATAAAGGAGCAGGAGGAAATGGCCAGGTCAAAATGGGGGGAAAAAAAAAGATTGTGTAAGGCCCGGCCTGGGCTTTCTCTAAGGTGACGATCACTGGGTGAAGGAGTTCACACTCAGTACCAGATCTTACTATTTGACTCACTTCCACAATGTCCCAGTATGGATTCTCCTTGGGGGGAGGGGATAGTTTTAACTTCCAGTATCAAAGACATAGAGAATGCTTTCTCTAAAGGTGTGCCAAATTCCATCATGAAATGTTACTAGATAACGTATTCACCTTGGCTAATAGGGCATTTTGCATAGTCTACTGGTAGTATCTAACATACAACTTATTGTAGTAAATCACTGAATCTTTCCTTTGCTTTTGGGGTCCCCTTGGCTCTTTTGTGGAATTTGGGGCTACCCCTGGGTAGACTTAATAGATTCTTTCTGTTCAGTAAGGATTCCCTTTTCTTATCTCTGATCCAATGCTTAATCTTAAGCTCACAACTCTAGAGAAGTACGTCGTTTGAAATGATGTGGGAAATGTCGACATATCATTCTATTTTAAAAATGATATGAAACGCAAAAATTGAGAGAACTAAATGTAGGGATTTTTTCATTGCCCTCAATACAATGCACTATTCTTAGTTTACATACAATATGTAAGTATATCTTGCTCTACATAGAACAGCATGCATTAATAATGGAAAATATCCAAAATGTGATACTACTTAAAACAAAAAACAGGAATGATACAAAATGAAACAAAAAATGTTCTAATGCCTCTTCCCAATTCCTATTTGCTCCTCTGTTGTATCTTGTAGATACCTTCTTCACTTTCCTCCACTAGGGCAGCACCATGTTCATCGATCTTCTATTCCTCTTTCTTCCCAGAGGGTCACCATCTGGGTCTCATCTCTATTTGCCAAAAGCCTAAAGTCATAGGAGTAACCAAAGTGGTTCCAAAAACCATACTGAAACCTTCAGGCACAAAAAAACCTTATACCTTCAAATACTACTAGGGTCTTTCTAGAAATAAACCAACCCCTTGGAGGAACTGAGGCCTTCTTAGAGGTATTAAATACATCCGGTTTTCTTTTGGTGGACAAAGTATTCTTTCCGAAACTATTTTACAACAAAGGGGAAATAACTCCCTAATCACTGGATGTGAAATAGAATTTAATCTCCTACCTATCGACTCAAATACCAAGGAGGGGTAGGGAAAAGCTCCTCTCAAACTCTAACGCAAAACTCCACGGTCACTGGTGTAAAAGAAGGAATACAACAATTTCCTTTAATGGTGCTATTGCAAATGCGATGCATTCAGGAGCGACTCAAGGCAATCTGCTACCTGAGGCAAAGAATGAGATGGCACCCCCCCCCCCCAATCTTAGAGGGGGAGCAGGGCTTTTTCAGAAATCCAATCATAGACTGAACCAAACCAAAAAGCCAATTAGATTATATGGAGGAAATGCAAGATGTTTGCACACAGGGCTGTATTGAGCTGCATTTGCGCCCTATCCGACTTGCAGCTCGGGCGCACACCCCCTATCTTTCCCCCCATACCTCCATCCAGCGCTGCCTGCTCTTTCTCTGCTGCTGCCACCCTATTTTTTTATGGCGGCGCCGGCAGCAGGGATAGAGCAGGCAGCACTGAACGGAGGTATGGGGAGGAGGGGTAGGGCATGCATCCGATCTGAAAGGCACCGACACTTTAAGCAGATCTGTCCCTCCCTGCTCTGACATCGCATTGGAGGACGGAGGGACCAGACCTGCTTAAAGTGCTGCGAAAAGGCTTGGGGGGGGGGGGCACATTTCGGCTCCCTGATATTGTCCTGCCAGCACCGGCGGGAAAAGGAAACACTCTCCCTTCGAGCGGCTCTGCAAAACTGAGCCGGCGCGGAGGGGAAACGCTGGCACGGCTCTTCCGGGGAGGTGGTGGCTGCAGGGCACTTCATTCTGCTGCTGCCGCCGTTGCGGTGGCAGCAACCTTTGCAGCCGGGTGATTTTTTTTTTTTAATGTTTTTTTATTCATACAATAAAACATTAATATAAAAAAATAGCCATAACGAGATGAAAATCGGGAATAAGCAAACATCAGAATAAAATATTTAAATGTAAATATATAAACATACAAATAAATGTACTCATTACATCATAATAAAAAATACATATAAAAAAGATAATATAAATGAACGATTAAAAAACGCAAAAACAAAAAAGAAAAGACAAGGGATGTGATATATAACCAATCAAGAGCCATCAATACAGACCGTAAGTCAGTTGCACTCAAATCAAAATGCCCTCTTTGCTGTTTTATAAGCTATAGGGAGATAAAGAAAACCAATATTAACAACATGTGCCAAACAGCAATTCATGTAATCACGAATCATGTAAACATGAAACAGGAGTGAACTACAAAAGCCAGTAGGGATATACCCAACCCGTTAGATGATTTATTATAAAAATGAAATGAGCTATGTGAAAGGATAATAAACAGCTGAATGTGAGCTCCCCTTATCAATCCAGATCTATGCTATGAAACTTATTTAAGCATAAAACTTAAAAAAAAAAAAGAACCTTAAGACAGAATTCAGTCTCTAATAAAAATCTAATAAATGCAATGATAAACAAGATAACGTAACCCATAATAAAGACTCTCTTTGCAACGTTTCAAATTGGTACAATATCCCCAGAGGCTACAAACAAATTGGAATAAATAAATCATACCTTATTATGGGTTACTTTATCTTGTTTATCATTGCATTTATTAGATTGTGATTGTATACACGCATCTAATTATTGCCTGTTGTACTGTCACTTGCATTGTATCTTCTCCGTTGTAACAAGTAGATTTGCATTCTTGGCCATTTACCAAGACACACCCACCCTCTAGTGCAGAGGTGTTTAAGTTTAGTTCTTGAGGCCTGCAAACAGGCCAGATTTTTAGGATATCTCTAATGAATATTTATGCAATAAATCTGCATACATGCTGCCTCTATTGTGTGCAAATCTATTTAATGCAAATGCATTAAGGCATAACCTGTAAACCTGATCTGTTTGCAGCTCTCATGAGCTTGTCTTATGCACCCCTGCTGTATAGCCCCCTCTGTCAGTACACAGGTTTCTGATTCATTGGACTGTGTTTTGCAATCCTCAGGATGGTTCTGTGTTTCTGCTGCCTGGACCCCTCAACCCTTTGATCTGGACAACTACACCAATGCCAACTGCCTATGCCCAGCCACTGCTACTGGAGGGAAGTGCGTGCCAGGATTCTTTTGCCCAGAGGGCAGCTCTGAGCCTATCCCCTGCCCACCAGGCACTTACTGCAGTGGTTCAGGTATGCGAAGAACTGGTCCTTAGACTTCTCCCCTACCCACCATGCTCTTGCCTGAAGTTGTGATGAGAGACTTGGAGCCTGTAAACATCTAGACGCCTTTTCTCCCTTTCCTGTTTCACTTCTTAGGACCAAATGATTGAGTTTTGTTATGTTCTGATTCACAGGAACATAGACTGTGGGTCTGATATTCAGCAGTGGTGGCCGCCGCCGCCACTGAACCTTAGACTTGGATATTCAATGCTGGGGAGATCTATTCATGGGCATTGAATATGCGGGTCAGTCGGATAGCGGCAAAGCTAACTGGGCAGAGGCGACATTCAGCCCCTGCTTGGTTAGCTTCAGCAGAGATAGTTAGGCCAGCCTTTAAAAAGCCTAACGTTCGCTGCATTGCGATAACCGGGCAGCGGCTCAATATTGCCACTGCCCGGTAATTGCTGGATGCCACCCCTGGAACATCCTGATGCTATTCGGTTAGCACTGTGGCGTGCAGCAGTGGCAACCATTAATCGCTTTAAATATTGGGCTCTATGACTACAGATAAGGACCATAAGACTTTCTAATCTGCTCAGATTCATCTCAGGTGATGAGCCATCTTTGGCTTCCTCCTCACTTCTCCCTCCTATGGATTCTCTATAGCAGGCATGTCCAACAGGTAGATCCCGATCTACCTGTAAATCACGGAGGGGTCAGAGGTAGATCGCCAGCCCCACTTGGCTCCATCTCTCCAGCAGCTTGCCCCGCTGCTAGGAGAGAGCTCGTGCTGGCAGGTCATCTGCCAAGGGCTTGCCGCCACTGCTGATCCTTTGCCTGTCTTTTTTCCCTGCCTGCGGGAATCTTGCCTGTGGGTGTATTGGGGACGCTTGTTGTTTTCATGCTAATAGTTTGTGGGTACCCCAGGGGGCCGCTGCCCGTGCCCTGCGATAAGACGTCACAGGCCCAGCATCATACCTGGTCTCCTGCCTCTCAGAATCACCCATTCATGCCCTCGCCCCAACATCCCTTAGAAATGTGTTATATACCGGGCGATATCCATTTGCCCGGGCGTTACCTGAATACATTTACCATATTAATTGTGTCGTGTGCTGGTCATTGGTCGCTTTATAGTTCACTTTCATTAACCGTTTTCGGGCAGACACAACAAAGTGTCAAGAATTTGGTGATTTTGGCGTGCTTTTCCAATTTTGCTTATGCCTTGCCTTTGAATTGGTTCAAACCACTGTGACGTTTGCTTGCCTCTGCAATTTTATTTTGCCTTGCCTTTGCGTTGATTCTACACTGTGTGCAGAATTTATTAAATCGCGTCTGGTGGTATTTGAACTTGTTTGGCGTATTTGCTGGACAGGTGTTTTGAGTTTTTTTGATGATTGTTTGGTATTTGATTATTGGTGCCAGTACGATGATTTCTTATTTTTACTTTTAGAACTGCATGTGTGGTTTTGGCATCTCCAGTCTTTGTATTGCACATCATCCAGGGGTCTTCATTTCCTGTTGATCTTAAATGCTTTGGGACAGTGACAGTTTTGGACCAGATTCAGCCAGTGTTTATACTAACTTAACAGATGTGGCCTTCTTACATCCAGCTACCCCAGTATAACGAAGATGAGTGTTCCAAAGAAGAGCAAAACCTACCACTTTCATGATGAATGAGAAATGGACTACTTCATCATGGTGAAAGACAAGTGGTGTTGTCTAATTTGTAATGCCCCAGTATCCTTGCCCAAAAAAGGGTAGTCTGGAATGTCATTATAAGGCTCTGCATAGCAATAAGTTTGATGCTGATTTTCCACCCAAAAGTGAAATTCGGAAACTGAAGCTCAAAGAACTTAAATTGAAATTGGCTGCTCAGCAACAGTTGATGGTGAATCCAAGGTCACATTCGGTCAATGCAACCATAGCATCCTTCAAGGTCAGCAACCTGATCGCAAAGAAATGCAGACCTTTCACTGAAGGGGAATTTGTAAAAGATTGTTTTCTTGAAGCAGCTGACAATCTTTTTGAAGGATTTAAAAATAAGAAAGAGATCGTAGCTGCTATTCAAGATGTACAATTGTCAAAAAACACCATAGTGCGGCAAATAGAAAAGACGTGTGGAGACACAACTGAACAATTGTTGGAGGATGTTTCAAATTGTGTTGCTTTCTCACTTCAACTGGATGAGTCTACAGACATAAGAGACATAACCCAGTTACTGGTCTTTATCTGGATGGTTTTTGAAGACTTCAGTGTTAAAGAAGAACTACTTGGAATGATTTCTTTGAAAGGGAGAACTACCAGTCAGAAAATATTCAGTTCTTTCCATTCTTTTGTGACAGTGTAATCGTCCATTGCATAGACTTGTTTCCATAACTACTTATGGAGCAAGAGCAATGACAGGTGAGGTTAACGGTTTCATAGCCCTCTGTAGACAGCATGATGACTTCCAGATTTCCTTTCTTACCACTGCATCATTCACCAGCAAGTTTTGGCAAGCAAGAGACTCAATACAAAGACTGTCATGGACATCACTTTCAAAATTGTAAATTCAGTTCGTGGAAGATCACTTCAAAGACGGATTTTCAATCTTACTCTTGATGAAGGGGCAGCGGAAATCATTTTGCACACAGATGTAAGGTGGCTAAGTAGGCACAAATTTCTGCAAAGATTTTGTGATTTGCTGAATGAAATAAGACATTTTTTGAAGGAGAGGGGAGATGACCAAGCAGAGTTGGAAGATGAGGAGTGGTTATGTGATCTGGCATTTCTCGCTGACTTTACAGGCGATCTAAGTGATATGAACCTTAAACTACAAGGTAAAAACAAATTCATTGACGAGATGATGAGTACAGTTTCATCACGAGCAAATTTGAGCTAATGATGACTGACCTTGCAAACAACACTTTTGATCATTTTCTTAATACGCAGGACCATCTGGGACAATATCCAAATTTTGTTTTTCAGAACAAGAAGTATGTGACAGAAATCTGTTCTGTTATCCAGGAATTCGAAAATAGATTCTGTGACTTCCAAAAAATTGGAACAGTTGTGGAGTACTTGTCATACCCATTCAAAGTAGATGTGGACATTAAAGAAACTGCAGCTGCTATCAGTAAAAATTACTCATTGGACAAGCCATCTCTTGAAAACAAAATATTAACCCTTAAAAATGACATTTTTCTCAAGACCCGTGCTGAGCAAGAATTATTTGGGAAGCTAGTGCCTAGAGACAAATTTCCCAACTTGAGGAGATGCAGTGAAGCTGTCCACTCCTGTTTCGGTTCAACTTATTGGTGTGGATCTGCATTTTCCAATCTGAAAATGACAGAGTAAAACAATGTTCCAACATGACAGATGAACATCTCCAGGATTCCCTGAGACTGGCCCTCACGCAATATTCACCCAACTTCAAAAAGCTGGTGGATGAAATGCAGGCTCAGACGTCTCACTAATGAGCAAGAGCGAAATATTAAAGATTGTGCAAGATCAGCCTGGATCAATACTCAACCTAAATTTAACACAAATTACTCGATAAACGTTAAAGAAAGTTATTAAGACAGTTAAAGAAAGTTATTACTCAATAAAACTTTAAGAAAAAATGGGGAGGGGGTGGAATCCTCCAACTTTATTGGGTTATAATTTAATTTGAAACTAATTTGAAAATTAATTTTCATGGTGGTAGATCTCTGGAACTTTTGGCCAGAAAAAGTAGATCACGACCTGTTCGAAGTTGGACATGCCTGCTCTATAGCATATTTACTAAAGCATTTAGCCCATAGACATACACTGGGAGGAGTCTGTTAGTACATAGGCCCCTCTGTGCTTACCTTGAATATTCTTAAATTACATTACTATTATCTCCACCACCAGGGCTTTCAGCTGTGAGTGGTAACTGCAGTGCTGGCTATTACTGTATTGGGGAGGCCATCCACCCTGATCCCACCAATAGTATCCATGGAAATATCTGTCCCCCAGGAACCTACTGCTGTAAGTAATTATTGGAGAAGGTATAAAAGTTTGGAGTTATGGAAGGAATGGAAGAAAGCTTTAGAGATCAGTTTGGAGCATTACTTACCCATCCATTTGAGGCTATTCATTTTGCACTTTGGTTTATTCTCGTAGCATCGGGATCATATGCACCTACGTTATGTCCTGCTGGGACCTTTTCCCATACTCCAGGCCAGTTCTCGGTATCTGCATGCCAACCATGTCTGCCAGGACATTACTGTGAGAACTCAGGACTCAGCGCCCCCAGTGGGCAATGCAGAGAAGGTAAGATGGAGTGACAGTATATCACAGAGAAAGGAATTTATTTATTTATTTATTTAACATCTTTTATATACCGCGCTATTTGTTTTCAGTGCGGTTTACAAGTAACAGAAGCTGCACAATCAGAGGACACTGGTGTGCTTACATTATAATAGGAAACTTAAACTTGGAATAACAGGTGTAAGAACTGTAACTATGTACAAACATATTGGATTCTTACATGTACAAACACCTTGGACCTGGTGTGCTTACATTATAACAGGAAACTTAAACTTGGAACAACAGGGTAAAAACTGTAACTATGTACAAACATATTGGATTCTTTAGTATTCGCAGGAAGACTAAGGCAGGACTAAGGCAGGACATAAGAGAACTTGAAGCGGAATTACTTATGAGGGAATTGGGAATGAAGAGTGAGAGTTTGTGGGTTTAGGAATGGTTTATATCTAATACTCGCTCATCTTCTTTATGTATTTCAGCCTCCTGCTTTTCCCATTGACTGGGGGTATAAGTTTTCATGAAGCATGATAGTGTTTAAAACTTCTTGGGAACACTGTAGTCTAGAACTGCTGTTGGAATGACTCCTGTAGAGTCAAAGAGCAGTAATGAAAATATCTCTTTAGAGAGTCTTATCCTGATTTCTCCAGCCTTAGAATGTTGGCACTCTGCTAATTCTAGACATGGGAGGAGATAGCACAGTTACTTACCTGTAACAGGTGATCTCTGGGAACAGCAGGAATAAGTCTTCACATATGGGATTTCGTCGGTACCGACGGAGCCTGCGTGGGAACACTCCCCAGCGTCCAATCAGAAAGCCTTTGGGAGCATCCTACGATGCCTGTGTGCTGCCTTCCTGCCTTTCCCAACTGTCTCTCCTCAGTTGAGTTTTAGAGCTGAGACAAAGAGAGAGAGGGAAAGGAAGGAGAGATAGAGAGAGACAACTCCTAGGGGAGGTGGGTGGGTTGTGAAGACTTATTCCTGCTGTTCCCAGAGATCACCTGTTACAGGTAAGTAACTGTGCTATCTCCAGGAACAAGCAGGAATGAGTCTTCACATATGGGGACTCCCTAGCTTTAGATGCCAGGGAGAGATCCCAGAAGTTGTGTGTCCCTGGGACAGGGCTGCACTTCCCCACATGGATCTCTGGCATCCCATGAGGGATGGTGGGTAGGAGTTGATTAAGTATGGAACAGGTGTTTAAGAACAGCCTGACAAAACAAGGCATCCCGGCGGGAGTCCTTGTCCAAGCAGTAATGGGCTGTGAAGGTATGAACTGAGGCCCAAGTGGCTGCTCGACAGATGTCGTCAATAGACACAGAGTTCAGATGAGCCATTGAGGCTGCCATGGCTCTCACATTGTGAGCTGTGACATGGCCCTCCAGAGAAAGGTTCTTGCTCTGATAGGCGAAGGAAATACACTGGGAAATCCAGTTGGATAATGTTCTCTTGGAAACTGGTAGTCCCAAGTGAGAAGGATCAAAGGCAACAAAAATGCTGGGAGGACTTTCTATGTTGCTGTGTCCTTTGTAAGTAAAAAGCCAGGGCTCTTTTACAGTCTAGGGTATAAAGATTCCTCTCTGCACTTGATGTATGAGGTCCTGGAAAAAAGACAGGTAGGTAGACCTCTTGGTTGAGGTGAAAAGGCGAGACCACCTTAGGCATAAAGTGTGGATGCGTCCTAAGGACCACCTTGTCATGATGGAACCTTGTATAAGGTGGATTAGCTACGAGTGCTTGCAATTCACTAATACGATGTGCTGATGTGATTGCAATGAGAAAGATGACCTTCCAAGAAAGGTATTTCAAGGAGGTGGTAGCCAAAGGTTCAAAAGGCGGCTTCATAAGCTGCCCAAGAACCAAGTTTAAGTCCCATGCCACTGGGGGTGGTCTAATGGGAGGCTTTGTTAAAAGGAGGCCTCTCATGAATCTTGCTACAAGAGGATGAGAGGAAATAGGTTGTCCATTTAGAGGCTTAAGGGAAGCTGCAATAGCACTCAAATGGACCCTTACTGAATTTGTCTTAAGGCCTGCATTAGACAGATGGAGGAGATACTCCAGCAAAGATTCCAGAGGTATGTCAAGGGGGTTAAGACCCTTCCCAGAACACCAGATAGTAAACCTCTTCCACTTGAAAGCATAAGAACGTCTAGTGGAAGGTTTCCTGGAAGCATAATCTTTCACTTGTTGAGAAAGATGAAGATCCTGGAGATCTAGGCCTTCAGCAACCAAGCCCTGAGATGCAGAGACTGGGGGTTGGGATGCCATAACTTTCCGTCCTCTTGAGAGAGGAGGTCTGGAGCAGACCCTAACTCCAGGGAGGGAGCTTGAGAGAGATGTAGAAGCAGAGGATACCACACTTGCCGTGGCCAATGTGAAGCTATGAGAATCATGTGGCCTCTGTCTCTCTGAAGCTTGAACAGGGTTTTGGGAATTAGGGGAATGGGTGGAAAGGCATAGAGGAAGTCTTGACCCCAGTGAAGGAGGAAAGCATCCCTTGCCTGAGCTCCCTGAGCCAGAATTCTGGAACAGAACCGGGGAAGTTTGGCATTCCACAGACTTGCAAAGAGGTCTATGTCCGGGGTTCCCCAAATTTGAAAAATCTTGGCCACCTGGTCCACATGTAGGGACCACTCGTGTGGAAGCAGAACTCGACTGAGCCTGTCTGCCCAAGAGTTTTGTATGCCTGGAAGATAAACTGCCAGAAGATGAATATGATGCTCTCTGGCGAGGGCCCACAGTCGCAAAGCTTCGTTGCAAAGCGACAGAGAGCCAGTTCCTCCCTGTTTGTTCACATAGAACATGGCTACCTGATTGTCCGTGTGGATAAGGACTGTCTTGTAGCTGATCAGGGAGTGGAACACCCGCAGAGCAAGAAAGATTGCTCTGAGTTCCAAGAGATTGATATGTAGACAACTCTCCTGTGGGGACCAGATGCCTTGGGTGGAAAGGTCTTGCAGATGAGCTCCCCACCCCATTGGAGAAGCATCTGTTGTAAGAGTTGCTTTGGGTAGAGACTGCTGAAAGGGGGACCCCAGCAACAGGTTTTGAGGGGACTTCCACCATTGGAGGGACAAAATGAGGTGATTTGTGTTTGCTATTTTGTCTGACAGGCAGCCTAATGCCTGGGTCCATTGGGTGGATAAAGTCCACTGAGCTGCCCTCATGTGAAGGCGAGCATATGGTACCACATGCACGGTGGAAGCCATGTGGCCTAGCAACTGTAACATCTCTCGAGCAGTTAGGAGGGTCTTCAACTCTGCTTGAGAAGCTAACTGCACCAAGCAAAGGCAATGGGCCTGGGGGAGATAGGCCCTTGCCCTTGTGGTATCCAGCAATGCCCCTATAAACTCCAGGGACTGAGTAGGGATCAAATTGGATTTTGGGATGTTTATTACCAGCCCTAAATACTGAAGGATACGCATTGTGCAGGTTAGAGAACTTTTGGCCTCTGACTGAGTGGGAGCTTTAATGAGCCAGTCGTCCAGATAAGGGAAGACGAATATTCCCAGGGTGCATAGAAAAGCAGTTACCACTGCCATGCATTTCGTGAACACCCTTGGTGCAGAGGCCAGACCAAAAGGGAGCACTCTGTATTGATAGTGCTTCTCTTGAAAAAGGAACCGAAGGAACCTTCTGTGAGTTGGATGGATGAGAACGTGAGTGTACGCATCCTTGAGATCTAGAGAACAAAGCCAATCCTGATTCTGAAGGTATGGCAGCAGAGTTCCCAGAGAAACCATCTTGAAGTTTTCCTTGACTGGGAATCTGTTCAACTCTCTGAGATCTAAAATGGGTCTGAAACCCTCTGTTTTCTTCGGAATAAGAAAATAGGGGGAGTAGAAACCTGTGCCCTGTTGTTGAAGAGGCACTTCCTCTATTGCCCCCTGGGCAAGAAGGGTGGCAACCTCCTGCCCCAACAGGTTGAGGAGGGAGGTTGGAGAATTGAACTGGTGCACTCTTGTGAGAGGGGGCAAGCTTGAAAAATGAAGTTTGATGGAGAGTGTCCAATGCTCTGCTGTAATTTGCCCCCAACTGGGAGCAAAATGACATAACCTTCCTGGAATGGTGGAGGGCTCTGGTCCTTCTAGAGCCAGGAAGGCTAAGTTCTTTAGCGGCAAGTCAAAGGCCCTGAGGGGGCTGAGGTTGCTGGGCTGGAGGAGGCCTCGCAGCCTTTGCTTTGCTCTGTTTGGATGATTGCTGACGTTTGTTAGGGAACTGAGCTGCAGAAGATGCCCGCTGACCATAAGCAGGATAGAATCTTCCCTTTTTAGAAAAAGGTGTTTTCTTGAATAACCTTTTCTTAGCAGGAGCAGCTGTGGATTTGGATAGTCTATCCAAAGCAGAATTTTCAGCATCCATCTGATTGGCTTTTGCTTGCCAATCTTTACTAAACAGGTTCTCACCTGTACAAGGGATATTTCCCAATTCATCTTGAACCCAGATCTCCAAATCAGATGCTTGAAGCCAAGCAATCCTACATGCACCTATGGCAATAGCTGAGGCTCTGCTTACGCATTCAAAGGAGTCGAAAGCTGCATGGTTGGGGAATTTGGAGATATCTTGGGCATGTTTGAGCCCAGTGAGAAAGTCCTGCCTTTTATCTTCAGACATAAAAGGACTTAAAGTCTGCAAATGGTCAGTGACTTCCTTTAAGAACATTCCCATGTAGAGACTATAAAAACTAATTCTGGCAGCAAGCATGGAAGCTTGGAAGACTCTTCTTCCTAATGTATCCAGGGTTTTACATTCATGTCCTGGAGGATTAGAAGCATGTCTTTTGGCACTTCTAATCTTTCTCATTGCAGACTCAACCACAATAGAGTGGTGAGGTAGTTGAGTTTTATGGAAACCAGGACAAGGAGGGACACGATACATGGTATCCAACCTGCGAGAATGAGGAGAGGTGGTCAGAGGTGCTTCCCACATCCTCAACATGAGATCATACAGAATTATTTATTTATTTATTTATTTACATTCTCTTATATACTGTGCTATTCTGCATCAGTGTGGTTTACATTGAACAAACTGAAATTACATTGAACAGGGCATTATAACTTGGAGATAACTATTTTACAGGGAACATGGGCTATGGAGGGTTAAGTGGCTTGCCCAAGACCACAAGGAGCACCTGTGGGACTAGAAACCCCAGTCCTTCTGGTCCAAGGTTGCTGTCCTCTAATGGGATTTGAACCCCCAACCTTCCGGCCTGAAGTACCTTGCCCCAACCACTAGGCCACTCCTCCACTCCAATCTCATGAATAGGCAAGGTAGCTGCCTCCTTAGGAGTTTTAGGATATTGTAAGATATCTAGCTCCTTGGCTCTGGGCTCTGTCTCAGGGGCCACTGTGATAGAAAGGCCCGAGCCACCTCCCTGATGAAGTCTTGAAAAGACAAGTCCTCTGGAGGAGACATTCCTCGTTTTGGAGAGGACTCCTCCTGTGGAAGAAGCATCACTGCATCGACCGACTCTTCAGAATCCTCAGAGGAATTGAAGTATCGTCTGTCCGGATGCTCCTGCAAAGCCCGATAACCGTACCGACTGGGATCGGTATCGGGAATCACCGGTACCGGGGTATCGGTACTGGAGGGTTTCAGAGGGCAGAGTACTGGCATAGCGGACACCGATGCCGATGTCGATGCCACCGGTACCGGGATCGGTACTGATGGTGATGCTAGAGCCGGTACTGGCGGAGTAGTCTGTTGTGGTACCACGGGTGTCAATGCCACAAGGAAAGCCACCAGACTGCGTTCCATGGGTAGAATCCTCTAATCCATCGATGCCGCCAATGCTTGGAAGTCGGTACCGGTGGAAGCCACCGGTACCCCAGAGCATGGCACCAGGAGATCTGTCGAGGCCATGCCATCGAGATCATCCTCGAACTCCGATGATGATGCTTTAGAGGCCGAAGCCTCCCGCCGGGGTAATTTTGCCAGTGCAGAATCCTCGAGGGCAACACCAGAGGCATCTCGATGCTTAGAAGGAGATCTACCCTTTGAGGACTGGCTGGATTTATGTTTAGTTACCTGAGATCCATGTGAGGAAGAAGAAGCCCTGGAAGACGTCGATGCCACTGAAGCCGCATCAGAGGGAAACAGGGTACTGAGCTTGGCAGCTCGGTTCTGCCGACCTCTTTTAGACATCATAGAACAGGACATACAATCTGTTATGGAATGCTCAGGACATAAACATTTTAGACACCAGTCATGGGTGTCAGTGACGGAAATGGTACCACCACATTTTGTGCACTTCTTAAATCCTGAGGCAGGTTTTTCCATATTAAGGAAAATAAGTTTTGGGCCTAAGGCCCAAAACGCAAGTGCACCTGAAGAAAACGTTTTCTTTTCTTTTTACAAGAAGAAAAGAACAAAGACCGGCGGTACCGCTAGAGCGTCGAAGAAGGCAGACGTGACAGAAAAGAAATAAAGAAAAAATAAGGAAATTCTTCTGCGGTGACAGGAACACGACCTGCTGGCTCCGCGTAAAAAGAAGAACTGAGGAGAGACAGTCGGGAAAGGCAGGAAGGCAGCATGCAGGCGCTGTGGGATGCTCCCAAAGGCTTTCTGATTGGACGCTGGGGAGCGTTCCCGCGCAGGCTCCGTCGGTACCGACGAAACCCCATATGTGAAGACTCATTCCTGCTTGTTCCTGGAGATACAAGTAACAAGAAAGAAGACTGGAATCTCTGAAGATGAATGATAAGAGATGGAAAAATAATGTATAATGAGATGCTCTGTTTGAGGAATGTCTAATGGCTCATTGATTTTTTGAGTTCAATGGAGCCTCTATGTTCTTTAGAGGAGGTATTGTGCTGGCCTGTAACAGCAAAAATGTTGAAGAGATCAATGGTGTCTTATAGGCCAGGAGTGCACAAATTCAGTCCTCGAGGGCTGCAAACAAGCCAGGTTTTCAGGATATTCTTAACAAAAGAGCTGCATGCATACTACTCGCATTATATGCAAATTTATCTCCTGAATATTCATTAGGGAAAGCTTGAAAATCTGGTCTATTTGCAGCCTTTAAGGACTGAACTTGGGCACCCTTGTTACAGACTAACCAGTTTACTGAGGTATGAGTTTTCGAGGAGAAGAATTCTCTCTCTCAGATGCATCTTTGTCATTTTTAATTTTGATGTCTGGGTATCTGGGACTCTTACAATACAGACCATCATTTTAGGTTTTCATGTACACCAAGCACACTTTTAAATTAAATAGGAACCTAGCCAGAGCAGGTGCAAGGCTATTAGACACCTTGGGCACACCTTCATGATCATCCTAACACCACCCCTCCCATAAAAAATGCATTATTAGCATCATACTTACATAGAAAGCAAAATGTAAATTTGAATGTGTGTGCCTGCAGTCTCTACAGATAAAAGAATGTGCTGATGGTGCTTTGAATTTGTGTGGCTATTTGTCTACTGTTTGCTGCCCCGTGATAAGCTGCTGCCCTAGGCAATTGCCTAGCCATGCCTGATGGTTGAGCCGGCCCTGAACATAGCAGCTGAGAACAGATAGAAATTGGCTGGCTCCTTCCGTATATTCAGTTAGTTAAGGCATGCACATAGATATCTTGAGTGCATATTATGTTGGAAGATCACAAAAGCTTCTCTGATTGGTGGTATGCAGTTGAGAGCTGCATGCCATTGTGGCTATGGGTCAGGCATGTGCATCAAGTTCCTGAATTAATGACGGACTCCACCTTGGCTCGCTGTGTTTACACAGTATGAAAATGCTGATGTTTGGGAGTATGATATTCAGACTTGTTTAGACATGTTTATAGAAACATAGAAACATGATGACAGAAAAAGACCACATGGCCTATCTAGTCTGTCCTTCCATATCAACAACTACAACAGTCCACTTTTTACCTTTAGAGATCCTCTGTGTTGGTCCCATGCTTTTTTGAATTCAGTTACTGTCCTCATCTCTACCACCTCCACTGGGAGACTATTCCATGGATCCACTACTCTTTCCGTAAAGAAATATTTCCGCATATCACTCCTGAATCTATCTCCCTTCACCCTCATCCCATGTCCCCTCGTAAGAGAACTTGCTTTCAATTGAAAGAGGCTCTCTCCCTGAACATTTATGCCACGGAGGTATTTAAACATCTCAATCATATCACCTCTATCCCGCCTTTCCTCTAAGGTGTACATATTAAGATCCTTAAGTCTGTTCTCATATGCTTTATAATGAAGACCACTAATCATTTTAGTAGGCACCCTCTGCACCGACTCCATCCTGTTCACATCCTTTTGAAGGTGCGGTCTCCAGAACTGCACACTATACTCCAAATGAGGTCGCACCAAAGACTTATACAAAGGCATTATCACCTCCTTTTTTCTGCTAGCCATTCCTCTCCGTATGCACCCAAGCATCCTTCTAGCTTTTGCCGTTGCCTTTTCTACCTGTTTAGCTACTTTAAGATCATCAGACACAACCACGCCTAGGTCCCGCTCTTCTTTAGTGGACAAAAGTACTTCACCTCCTATACTGTATTGCTCCCTTGGATTGCTGCAGCCCAAATGCATGACCTTACATTTTTTAACATTAAATCCCAGCTGCCAAATTCTAGACCATTCTTCAAGCTTAGCTAGATCCCTCCTCATGTTATCTACATCTTCCTGGGTGTCTACTCTATTGCAGATTTTGGTATCATCTGCAAAGAGGCAAACCTTACCCGACAGCCCTTCCGCTATATCACTAGCAAAGATGTTAAAAAGAATCGGACCAAGGACAGATCCCTGGGGCACACCACTGGTAACATCCTTCTCCTCAGAGTGAGCTCCATTTACTTGTACTCTTTGTCTCCTCCCACCCAACCAATTTCTAACCCAAGCAGTAACTTTAGGGTCCATCCCTAGGGTGCTCAGTTTGTTTATAAGTCGCCTGTGAGGAACAGTGTCAAAGGCTTTACTGAAATCTAAATACACCACATCTAGAGCTCTCCCTCGGTCCAACTCCCTGGTCACCCAGTCAAAGAAATCAATCAGATTTGTCTGACAAGACCTGCCTCTGGTGAATCCATGCTGCCTCGGATCCTGTAATCCGCTGGACTCCAGAAACCTCACTATTTTCTCTTTCAGCAGCGTTTCCAATAATTTACTCACCACTGAAGTTAAACTAACTGGCCTGTAGTTTTCAACCACATCCTTACTTCCGCTTTTGTGTAAAGGCACCACATGAGCCTCTCTCCAGTCCTTTGGCACCACTCCCGACTCCAACGAGGCATTGAAAAGGTCAGTCAGTGGAGTTGCTAGAACGTCCCCAAGTTCCCTCAGTATTCTAGGGTGTATCCCATTCCGTCCCATCGTTTTGTCTACTTTAAGTTGAGCTAGTTTCTCACGAACACAGTCTTCTGAAAATTGTTCAAGATGTCCCTCGCTTCTGTTCCTATTTGTGGGTGTTTTCTGAGGTCCTGCTCCTGATTCTTCATCTGTGAACACAGAACAAAAATATTTGTTAAGCAATTCCGCTTTATCCTTATCAGCTTCTACATATTCCCCCCCTGCACCCTTGAGTCTGACAATACCACTTTTGCCCTTCCTCTTCTCACTAATATATCTGAAAAATGTCTTATCCCCCCATTTTATTGCATTGGCTATTTCCTCCTCCTTTTGAATCTTTTATTTATTTATTTATTTATTTATTCACATTTATATACCGCATCTTCCAAGAGTTCAGTTGCGGTTTACAGTTAACAATAATTAACAAATCAAGTTTGTTTTACATGGAACATTGCAATAAAACAGAACTTATTTACAAGGAACATCATATAAAGTATAGAACAAACAATGTGGTATAATACCGAACAGTGTGGAAACTATATACAAGTTATATGAATATATATACATGGATTACATGGGGGAGGTCAGAGGATCATCATTGGAGAGTGCTATCTGTATAGGTTAAAGGTTTATTGCATAGAGCAACCGAATTGTCTATTTAACCTTTGTCTAGTGTAGATATTGAGTTATTTATGTTATAATGTTTGGTGAACAGATAGGTTTTCAGTTTCTTGCGTAGTTCTGTGATCTCTGTTAGCTTTCGTAGCTCCTCTGGAAGTGAATTCCAGATAGTAGGGGCTATGTGCGAAAATGCTCTATTGTTTGTTGATTTGTGGGCTTTTGTGAAATCTTTCGGGATTTTTAATCTGCATAGTTGTCCTTTTCTGTGTGTAGGCTTAGCTGGTTCTTTGTGTATTAAGTTACATAACATGGATGGGGCCAAAGCATATAAGGCTTTGAATGTTGTTATTATTGTTTTGTAGATTATTCTACTTTGAATTGGTAACCAATGAAGGGAGGCTAGTATTGGTGATATGTGTTGAAGGGAATTGATTTTCAATGTGATTCTAGCTGCAGCATTTTGTGCGAATTGCAATCGTTTTATACTTTGTTTTGTTAAGCCTATTAGGATTAGATTGGCAAAGTCAAAGTGTGGGGTTATTGTAGCTTGTATTATGTTGATAAAGTCCTGTGTGAAAACTAGTGGACGGAGTTGTTTAAGAGTTTTAAGTTTGAAATAGATTTTCTTTATGGTATTGCTGATGTGAGTTTCCATCGTAAGGTGTGTATCTAGCATGACACCTAGATATCTTATTTCCTTTTTTATTTTGATTTCTTGGTTTTGGAGTCTTATGTGTGATGGAGGGATATAGGTTCTGTTCTTGGTTACAATTAGAACTTCGGTTTTAGCGTGATTGATGTGGAGGTTTTTGTGTTTTTAGCCAAGTTGTGACTTCATTATAGCAGTCCGATAAGAGTTGAAGTGGTAGGTTGGGAATTGTGAATGGAATATAGAGCATAATATCATCTGCGTAGAGATGATATTGTACTCCAAAGCTTTTGAATATGTTGCAGACTGGTTTTATGTAAATATTGAAAAGTAGAGCTGACAGCGCTGAGCCTTGAGGTAATCCAATTTCTTGCTTGTAGGTGGTGGAGTTTTGATTTCCAATTCTTACATTTTGTGTTCTATCAGTTAGATAGGATGAGAACCATTTGTGTACTGTAGAGTTTAATCCTATTTGTTTTAAGTTATTGAGCATTATTGTGTGGTGTACGCTATCGAACGCAGCTGATATGTCGATGAACAGTAGGATAAATGCCTGTTTAGGATTGTCAATCTCTCTTAGGAGTGCATCTATTAAAACTGTGAGGAGTGTTTCCACTCCATGGCAGGGCCGAAAGCCATATTGTTGCTCATCAAGAGGATAGGATGAGTCAAGAAAATCTTGTGTTTGTAATTGAACTACTTTTTCAATTATTTTGGCCAAAAAAGGTATGCTTGATATGGGTCTATATGACGTTGGGGATGTTTTATCCAGTTTGCTGTTTTTGAGGATTGGCCGGATTTGTGCGTGTTTAAGAGATGGTGGGAGGTAGCCTTGGGTAAGTGAGAGGTTTACTATTGAGAGAATGTAGGGCAATAAGATTGGTAGTGTGTTTTTTATCCAAGTTACTGGACATGGATCTAGATAAGACGTTGTGGTGTTGAGGCCAGAGATGATGTTTTTTAGTGTCTCTTTAGTTATAGGATGGAACTCTAACCATTCGTTTGTATGTTGGTGTGACAAGAAGATAGTGTTTATAGGTATTGATGGCAATTTTGCTTTGTTTTGATAATGTTGGGCTAAAGTTTGAACTGAGATATCTGTGATTTCGCTGTCAGAAGTTTGGGGGTTGGTTAGATTTCTGACAATGGAGAATAACTCTCTTGGTCTGTTATATGATTTTGAGAGTATTTTGGCATAATATTCTTTTTTTGTGCTATCCAAGGTTTCTTTGTATTTAGTGAGTAGATTATTGTATATTTCTTTGTGTATCGTCAATTTGGATTTACGCCAGTTATGTTCTAGTTTTCTAAGGTTCCTTTTCATCTGATTTAGTGTAGTATTGAACCATGGTTTGGCATTGGTGTTAGAGTGGTTACTCTTTTTGTGTATTTGATTAGTTTTGGCAGCATTGTAGATGGTGTCATGCCAGTTTTTGACAGTGTCATCTAAATTCGTCTCTGTTGTGACGAGGTGGGGGATTGTTAAGTCAATAAATTCATCATTGTTAAACTTTTTAAATCTTGTGGTTGGGACATTTCTGATGTAATTGTTAGTATTAGTGGATGGATATGTAAGGTTTAGTTTAATAATGTGGTGATCTGACCAGGGTATTTGAGTGCATTCAACTGAATTTGGGTTGATTAGTTTGAAGAGTGAGTTAGGGAGAAGGACAAGATCAAGAATTCCACCTTTGATGTGTGTAGATGTGTTTATTATTTGATGATATTCTATGTCGGTGATAGTATCAAAGAATAGTTTAGATTCCGATGTTGGTAGCGAGGGAAGGTTGAAATCTCCTAGCATCATTATGGGGTGTTGTTCAGTTGAGGAGCTGAGGAGTTCAATGAGAGAGTCAATGCAGTCTGGTTTTTGGTTTGGGGGCCTATATACCAAGCAAAGTTTCATGAAGCCAATATTTATTAATAGTGTGTCTATGTTGTCAGAAATATTGGATTGGATTGCTTTGGCGCATAGTACCTTTTTTGCCTTCTTGACTACTTTGCTAGCTTCTCTAAGTTTTTCCAAATACAGATGCCTGTCTTCCTCTCTCTGTGATCTCTTGTATTTCATGAAGGCTTCCCTCTTTTTCTTCACTTTTTCAGCTACTTCCTTAGAAAACCATATCTATGTTAAAAACACATGGGGGGATGTTTACTAAAGTGCGATAATTGTGATTAACGCGCGTAAAGTACGTTTAACGATTGTTAGCATGTCCGAACGCACGTTACGACGTGCTAACGATCGTTAAATGTACTTTACGCGCGTTAACCGCAGTTAACGATCGTAAACCTCCGCGGCGCGTTAAAACAGCGCAGAAGGTGGAGAGTGGGCGGAGAGAAGGGGTCAATGGGCGGAGAGTGGGTGGGGAGAGGCTCCCCTCATACTAACGCGCTGAATTTCTGAGCTCAATTCCAACCCGAATGAAAACCTGTTGTTAAAGGCATTTAAAGGGAAGAGAAACCATTTCCGTCAGCAATGTACAAAAAAACCGGGGGAACCCACAAAACGTGAGCAGTGTGATACATGTGCACAGAACAAAATTTCACATAAAACGTTAAAAATGACCAAAGAAACATTTTAAAAAGCATAATTCAGCTGGGAAACAGTGATAGCAATGGGCAACAAGGAACAACACTCCCTGGAAAGCACCAAATAAAAAAGAAATGATGTGTGGAAGGGTCTACGCTCCGCAGACCCTTTCAAAGATCATTTCATTGTAATGGAGCTGTCCTGGGAGTGTTGTGTAATGTTGCCCAATGATATCATTGTTGCCCAGCTTGGTTATGGGTGTGTGCCCCATTTCTGAGGTTTATGTGCACCTTTGTCTGCATACAAGGTAAATGAGGCCACAGTAAACCTGTTGCAGAGCAGGGTTTCTGACTCGTCAGGCCGGTTTAACTAACTCCAGGGACTGCACTGTCTCTGTGGCCACAGTGTGGTGCAACAGACACAGCCAGTGCCTGTAAGACCAGAGGGTCACAGGTTTAAATCCCAGCTGGGGCTCCTGCCAACCCAGACCCCATAGTTTTACCCACCACTAAACAGTGATAGTAAAGACACTCCTTTATTGCAGAGAATATACGCATGGCCTATATTTTACTACACCAAACACAGACACCAGAAACAGGCACATTACCTAAAGCAGAGTCTCGCAAATGCAGTCCTGGAGGGCCCCACACCATTCCGGCTTCATGCTGCCTCTAATAAAGATGCCTGTGCTGCATAGCTATGCACCACCCCCATGGTATGCAGATATAGCTCATGCATATTTATAAGGGACAGCATGAAAACCCGAACAGTGTTTGGAACACCAGGACTGGAGTTGGGGAACTCTGCCGTAAAGCAGCAGCCAACAGGGCCACACACCCACCCACAGGCCCCATTGGCCAATGCCTCCTGGAGAGGCAAGACATTGGGCCCTGCCTGTATCTCCCAATACTAGCAGTTGCATACCTTAGCAATGCCACCCTACACCTGGGTATATGGTACAGAGCTATCAAACGTTCCCTATGATAACTGGCAGATATCAATTCCTACGTTAAGCACATTTTGCTCATTGAGCTCCACCATAACAATCATTCTGATGTCTGCGGTGTGTGCTGCAGGTCTGGTCTCTGACAGTGTTCAGCACCCTGGGGAGTGAGCCCCCAACAGCCTTGTGTACCATATCCATGCCTGTACTATGCCCATGACTGGTGTGGTGGGTATGGCTGCTGACCACCTCTATAGTAGCACAATGCTGGCATAGGTGTGGGGGTGGCTGTCTGTCTATCCAGTGTGTGGTGGCTGCAAACACCTTCAACAGCCCACACTGCCAGCACTGTTGCCAGTATTGGGCTGACACTGTGCATAATGAGGAGCAAGGTACCATGGGTATAGGCCGGACTGGGTGGCCTGGCCAGGGTGCATCTGCACAGGGCATAGGGCAGTGACAGGCACATTGTAGTGCCCAGCCACCACCTACACAGACAGGGTGACCTCAGTATATCCTGCTGAGAGATCACTCTCACCCTGACTGTGCAGTGACCACAGCATGGCTAGGCACTCCCATAGTGCTACCTAGTATTTCTCTCATGTGATAAATATGGGTTCCTTTCTGGGGCCCAGTCACTGATGTATCTGCTTGCTGTGTATGCTGACATCCCAGTTCTGGGTGCAGGCATCTCCACTGGGCACTAGCAGACTGTTTGCAGCTGGTAGGTGTTGTGATGGAGTGGCTTGCAGGGTGCAGTGGCTGATGGCTTGCAGCAGGGGAATATAAGATAGTGGTGGGGTGCAGCATACCATATCCAGGCCTAATGTCTGTCTGCTATTGTGTTATGGTTGTGTACAGAGCTGCATTGACTGCCCTGTGGGGTGTCTGTTCCCCATCAGGACTAGGGTTCATGTTCCCCTCTACTGCCACCGTTGCAGGGAGGTAGACTGTGGATCTTTTGATAGGGGACCCTGTTTGCCACCCTCAGCCCTGGGGGAGGGGTGTGGTGGTGCATGGGGGGCTACACCTGACTGAAACAGACAGAGATGTCCAAGGTGTTCCTGCAGAAACTACCTATCGCACACAGTAACACTGCTTTGGACCTGCACCATGGCCGGTGCTGTGGACCTAGTGCTGGGCGCCTCACTGCACCCTCAGGGTGAGCACAGTACCCGCACAATGTGACGGTGTATAGCTACTCTGTGCCAGTACAACACACAGTCGGTACCCCCTATCAGGCTGAGGTGCTGTGGGGGTGCACATGGTCAGTTCCCCCTACCAGGCCGAGGTGCTGTGGGGGTGCATTCCCCATGGTGTGTATCTGTGGACAGCTGATTTGCATGTGCAGTGCATCATGGGTGTGACTGGCCCAATCCAACCCTGTGCAACACCAGCACCTGCTCACAGGCTCTGATAAACCATAGGCCATCACACGTACATCTGTTAGCATAATGCATAGGTGCAGGACACCCTACAATGTCTGTAATATAAGATGCCCACACTGGTAAAAACGCACGTACCCACGCACGAATGTACGCGCGTGGCTACGCACGTACCAATGCACGTGGCTAGGCACATTCCGAGGGTGTTTTTCTGACACCAATACTCAGCGTAACGAAAAGCATGCCTCCTCTTTCCTTCTGTAATGTACAGGGTGATGCGTGAGACAGCCTTCTGCGTTAGGCACACTGGGGGCTCGAACCCATGCTGCCTGTAACAGCAGTCAGTACCGTAACCATTGTGCTACAGCTCTGTTTCAGTGCTTTGTGTCTGTACATCTTCTTACGATTAACGTGCAGTTACGCGGCATGGCGCCCGGTAACGCTCGTTAATGTTTCTAACGCGCGGTAGTGGTAACGATGTACCGCCCATGTCCTTATTTGGGGTTTCTTTCACTACCGCGGCTCCTAACGCGAATTGCACTAACGCAGTTTAGTAAACATACCCCATGGTTTGCAAACTGCCTCCTCCACACCCCCCAACTACAGGATAGGTAAAGCACACGCTGTTCATAGCACACACCTTTTAAACCAAGGGATAAGAAGAGGTGAGTTTAAAAATTGGAAGGGGGAAAGAATGAACATGCATATTTTTATGTACCATGCTTCTGCTTTCACATGTACTTCTAAAATACATATATAGAAAATATCTGCATCTCTGGCTGCCTGAAAATAAGTTTAAGGGTCCTCAGATAAAAAGTTCTTGTGGGCTGCTTACAAAGTTGGTCTCTATTTAGAAACTTGCTTTTTCACAAGAATCTTATTGTTTGGTAGTAGAATTTGCTTTTCACTAGTGTTTTGGTGAATTAGAGGCAAGGGACATACTACATGTGGCAAAATCACTTATCCTAGCCATCGGTTAGTCGGTTGACTCTAGATATTTCAGTTCTATTTTCTCTCTTCTAGGTTATTACTGCCCAAAGGGCCAGAGTCTGGATGGTGCTTTTCCATGTCCAGTTGGACATCGCTGCCCAGTAGGGAGTGCCAAACCAACCCTCTGTGATTCAGGCTTCTATCAGGATCAAGAGGCAGCGGGTATATGCCGGATTTGTGAAGCAGGTAAAGAGAAAAACCATGGGCATGTGTTCTACATGTAATGTACGTGTGCGTGATAACTAGATTTGTAGCTGCTATTTTCTGCTTGCACGTCTTTGCTTATGATTAGGGCATTTTGTGTGTTTGTTTCATTAATAAATTAAGAGTGTGTATTTGATATGGTCTCATTCATTAGAAGCGTACTCCTCTATTAAAAGCCATTTTCAATAGGAATATGCATTCATTAGTGTGTATTCTATTCATTTGGCACCTTAATGTTACTACATGTAAAATGGAGTTAACACACATTAACCTAAGAATTAATGTACGGCTAATCAATTTGCATATACTAAAGTTTTAAAGCACATTGCAATGTTTTTTATAAAAAGAAGCAAAAAAATGGGAAAGAAAGTCAAAAGGTTCTGGGTCAAAGTCCTGGCAGAAAACCACCAGTATTAAGGCATTCTATGATCTGTGGGCTCTCCCTTTTTCCAATCAAGAGGAGACTTGTAATTCCCAGAATGCTTTGGATTCTGAGTCTTCAGATCCAGAATTGAATGAAATGACTCAGTTGTAAGGTCTGAAAAGCCAAGACTGACGTAGTTTTCATCTAGAAATTGGCCAGTGATAGAGAAGAAGTCAGACTCCTTTTTCTCCTCCCCTCCAGGGTATTACTGTGACTCTAAGCAAGGGCCCATCAGCGATGCCACCACCTTCCGTTGTCCAAAAGCGTTTTACTGTCCTGCAGGGACTCGCCATGCTTTGGAGTTTGCTTGCCCAGCAGGCACCTTTGGGCCCAGTCTGGGGATGAAGAGCATCACTGAATGTCAGAGATGTCCAGCCGGAAAATATTGCTCATCTCCAGGGCTGACAATACCCTCAGGTACACCAAACATTCAGCATCAAGTGGGTCGAGGCAAAGAAACTGCAGACATGCTTTTTCTCAAAGAAATAGCGATGACGTTAAATATGACAAAAAAGAAAAAAAAATTATGCCACGATGCATTACTGAACGGCTCTTTTAATTGTCTTCAAGATTACCAGGAAATAATTCTTGTACTTAATAGAACTGCAATGTATGTCACGAATTAAAAATCATTCTTAAATATTATGATAAATTTAAATCATATATCAGGAAAAAGCTCAGGTTTCATTGGTCCCCTGGTGATGGTCAGCTTTCCATCATAATGCCATATAGGTCAATTTACTACTACTACTAATTTGTATTGCATTACAAGACCTATGCAGCTTCGTACACATAAGAGACGGTCCCTGCTCCACAGACCTTACTATTCAAGCTATTCAAGACAGACAGACAGAGGGTAGGGTAGTTCTTGAAGGGAATGAGTTTTAAACAGCAGAATAAGGGGGGAGGGGAGGGGGTCAGGATTCAAAAACAGCCTCGAAGAGATGGGTTTTGAGTCCGGATTTGAATAGGACCAGAGATCGAGCCTGAAGTAATGAGTCAAGTAGTCTGTTCCAGGCAAATGATCTAGCAAGGTGGTATGAACAGATAAAGATCAAGACCAATCTGTCCATTTATTCCACTTTACTTTGCTTAAGATATATCCATCTGCCAGTCATGGAAGCTTGACGACTTATAAGGTGTTTCTTCTTGTCTAAGTCTGTTTTTCATGGTCTTCCCGTCCTGCGTAGATGAGCATTCAAATTTTACTTATGCTAGAGTTCTGCAAACAAAAGTCAAACGTCTGTGTCAAAAGCTCTGAATTATGCAAAATTCTGCATGCTTTCTTTGTCAAAATAACAAAACATGCAGTTTTTGAGTGATACGTTTTTTTAAAATGATCATAAAGTGCAACATTTTGAATTATTGTGTGCAGAATTCCAGCAGGAGTAAAGTTTCCATCCATAATCCAATACTCAGGACCTCTGGCATCTGTCTGACCAGTAAGCTTTGTAACAATCTAAACAGTTATCAAAACAAACATTGCCCAAATATTCAGTCTCCTATGTCCCCTGGTGCTTGCTAGATGACACCACAACCCTGTTAGCATTGATCCAGTTGGTTTCTGGAGAGTCGTAGCCTGTTGCTTCCCATCCAACTACTCCAGGGTCAGTAGTAGAAAACTGATAGCTGAAGTAGGTAGCTTCCATGTGAAGTGGAGCACAACTAGGTCTAAAGCACAATAACAGAATCAGAATCAAAACCGCATCAAGGTGTACAAGATGTACTGAATGATAGCGCACTCGGTATTGATGCTGGGGTTTATCACAATGTCACCAGAGCCCCTAGAACTAGTAATAATAATTTTGTAACTCACTGCCCTCTAGTGATTTTCAATGCACTGAATACTTTAGCAGCTGCTATTTTAGTGAAGCAACTGCTAAGTATAAGCATCAGAAGCAGGGCTGAAGCTTCCATTAAGTGAACAAGGCAGATGCCTAGTACCTCAGAGTTCTGGAGGTGGCAAATGGGGAGGGCAGAAGCTCAGCCTCAGGCACAGCGACCAGCATGAGAAAGGGCACTTAAGAGCACATCAGTTTCCTTTGCGACATGGGATCCGTTTTGCGCATCATCATGGGAGACAGACCCCACGCTGCAGAGGAATCGGATATGCTCTTAAACACTTTTACTCATGCATGCTGACAGTGGGAAAACTGATGCAGAGCTGTCGCCTTTAGGTAGGCAAGCAGTGGTGGTGGTGGGGTGAGAGCACCAGAAGGAAATTTCACGTAGGGCACTTGAGATCCTTGCACTGGCCCTGATCACAAGAAAAGAGATAATGTTAGATTTGTATTTGTAATTCTAGAATAATGTAAGAACAGCCTGGGTCTGATGTATGCTCTGCTTCCTAGGAAACTGCTCTGAGGGATTTTGGTGCAAACAGGGGGCTTCAATAAAAGACCCTAATGATGGAATTTTAGGTTTACGCTGTCCTGCAGGATACTACTGTCTTTCAGGTAACTTCTTATCCAGTTCTTACAGTCCACTTAACAAACATGAACTCCTTTTTATCCCCTACCAAAGGAAGGTGAAACTGGAACAATATTCAGGTTAAGGAGGTCGAGTCCTCCCTCACACCTAAGGTCGTCACCTCACCCAGATCAACCTGAATGTTCTAATTCAATCCTGGTTTTATCTAGGACTGCCAACTGGCTCAGGATTTGCCTGACAGGTTGATTCAGTCCAGGGCTTATACCAGTGCATTAAGGGACTTGTAGTCTTGCATTTCTTAGAGAATGCAATAGGGAAATCAGAAATAAAAGTGTTTGCATCATCCTGTTGGGCAAACATGGAGCTAGTTAATCTAGTTTTACCTCATTGCATGTGGGGAAAAGTAGTCTTAGGGTTCTTAGGGGGAATCCGAATTACAACTCTAGATATGCAACTGAGTAAAGCCAGGAATGACTCGGCCTGTGTTAGGGATGTGCATTCTTTAGCATACATTTGGTCCATTAACACGCCTTAAAAAATTTAGTGCATACAAAATCAGTTTAATGTGGTTTAACCTATGAACTAACGTGTACAATAAATTTGCACACATTAAAAAGTTTGAATGTCTTTGTTTTAAAAGTTATTTGAACAAATGTGTCAAATGAACTTAAAAAAAAAACACACGCAAAAATCGGGAAAAAAGGTCCACCGAAAACAAACTGAAAATTTTGGGTCTGTGCACAGGCATTTAAACTTGAGCAAGAGTGATATCTGGAAGAAACCAACTTCAGGATGTCACCCCCATCAAAAGCATCACAGCAGTACTGAAAACAAAGAAAGGCATAATCTTAACTCACATCACAATGACAAAGGGGAAGAGGAGTCAGGGATAAAAACCATGCAAAATATAAGCAAGCCAACCAAAAATTGCTTGAAGGCAATGAGCACAAATGCTCACAGCCTAGATAATAAAGTTCCTGACCTGGAAGCCCTGTGGCCATTATGAAAACATAATTTCATGAATGAGATCACCACACCTGGCTATAATCCCTTTGGGGGAGATAGATGTAGATGGGGCAGAAAAGGAAGAGGAGGAGCTCTGTCAAAAACAGTATTAAAAGGAAATCAAAGAGAGCCAACCGCAAAGGTACAATAACAGCCAACAAACATCTCAACCCCCACGTTTATTTGAAATGAAATACTAAATTATATATAACCTCAAAAGGAGCAACTGCTACTAATATCTTAAACAACAAATCACCCAACAGGTTCTCAAAATTACTTCGAGCTATAATAGGTCAAAAAACAACCTTCTAGCATAGCAGCCCCAAAAGGCTTATACTAGAATGCTCACATATCATCGTCGAACCCGTCGGGTACATACACAGCCTTGGTAACTCACAAATATCAATAATATTAACATTCATTTAGCATGATACAAAATGCAATTATCAATACAATACCCAACACAATACTAGGCTTTTATCCTATGTCTCGCATGATAACGTGACTGAGAGAAGCAGTGATTTTCCCAAAGCCTGCTGAAAACTCCTAGACGTCCATACCCTATATAAATTCCTGTCCTCTTTAAGACTGCTGGTATATTAAATAAAGATGATTTAGAGATCAAACATTTTGGACCTCTTCCAAAAGAAATGATAAAACTAAAATCCGCTGCCCTTTCCCTTCCGTGTTTTGCTTCACCCTTGAATTGTCTCCTTAGGATCGGTGATGCCATCTCCATGTCCCTACGGCACCTGGTCCAGTGCTTCTGGCAGTACCAGTCTGCGAGGATGCCAGTTATGCCCAGGAGGGCATTACTGCAATAACACAGGACTAATTTCCCCATCTGGCTTCTGTGCTCCTGGGTAAGTAAGAGGAAGTACAATTAAGTTCTCTTAATTTATTTGGCTTAGTTATTTTTCTTGCCCATTTTTTTGAACTCAAACACCTTGCCTTGAAGTCAGTCAATTAGGCCCTGCATTTGTTGGCAGGCATTTGGTTCGTCAGCATGCCTTTAAACTTTTTAGTGCATCTGAACCCATTTAACGCCCATTCGTCTAGAAACTAATGTGGGCACAATTGATTTGCATGTGTTGAAGTTCTAAGACATGTTAAAAATATGTTGGACATGAACTGAAAAAAAGGTCAAAAATTGAGAAAAAAAAAATTAAAAAAGAAATGGAAAATGTTCTTGCCTGTGTAAAACCCCATCAAGCCATATCTCCCAACAATGTGTTTTTCTAACGCTCAAATGAATAGACTCCATAAATAGAGTTTATTCTTGAAATGTATTCAGACACAACCGTGCTGTACTCCTCCAAAGGAGGACATGAGTTTGCTATAACTTATAACGCTATTTACTTTTAAACAGTTGTGTAGCTTCTTTCCCTTCCAATATTTCATTGATGGAATATTCTCTGGATTTTCCTTATGCTAATTTTCATATTTACCTTCTTCATCATCTTTTTTACAATATAGTGTAACTAGGGGTGTTCAGGCCAAAAATGTTCATTTTGTTTTGTTCCCTGTATTGTTTGGGGGGATTTTTTGTTTTAAAAACAAAATTAATTTTGGGGGTAAATATTATCACAGGTCTGCAACTAAAAAGCTGTTTATTTTCATCTAATTTCCATGTATTTTGGTGTGCTGAAAACTCCTAGACGTCATGATTTGCCACAACATGCAAAATTGTCTTCAAATTTACCAAATTTTTTCAAATTACTATTAATTAATTCAAATTACTATTAATTAATTCACATAAGTGCATTTAAGATATAAAATGCCAAAAAAACCTTAAAGGGGTTGTCCAAGTTATGTATAAAAAAATATAGCACTGTAAATCTGATGGTCAGCAATATATACATAAGCTAAGCAAGTTTTAAGTCCGTGCTTCTAATGGTAGAAGGGGTTAATCTTTCCTGACGAATCCAGTGGGAGGGAGACACAGGGCAGATAGCAGCAGCTCCGGTCAGTGCAGGGGGGCGTGGCCTGCACTGTGACGTCTCGTGTACAGACACAGAGCTGCTCTCTCCTGCATGCCACACTTGTGCACGAATCATCATCAGGTTCTTGGTTCTAGGCTGTTCACACTTTTTCATCGCAATTCGTGTTAGCTCATCATTCTTCAACCGTTATGTTATGGCTCCGCGAAAGTGTATTAATTCGCCAGACAGTTTGTGTCATCTGTGGTGAATATACAATGTTGAAGCAACAGCAGAATATTACAGACTTTGTGAAAAAAGTATACTTTGCATACTTTGGACTAAAAATTGGAGTTCAAGATAAAGTCTGGGCGCCTCATAAAGTGTGCAAATGGTGTGTTGAAATTCGTAAAATCACTTCCAAGAGATGGAGAATGCTTCAAATACTTGGTCACCAAGTTTCCAGGCCTGTCAGAGGCAAAATTGAAGGAAGGTGTGTTCGTCGGACCAGACATTAGAAGGCTTATAGTTGATCAAGAATTTGTCAATACCATGACGGATCCTCAAAAAGAAGGGTGGATTGCATTTAAAGAAGTCGTACAGAAATTTTTAGGCAATAACAAAGATCCTCACTACAAAAAGATCGTCGGACGAATGCTGAAAAGCATTTCAAGCTTTAGGTTGCCTGATGAGTTTGAAAGTGCATTTCCTCCAGTCCCACCTTGACTACTTTCCTGAAAATTTGGGAGCTGTGAGTGAGGAACAAGGTGAACGATTCCACCAAGACATGAAGGAGATGGAAAGGAGATACCAGGGAAAATGGAGCATTACAATGATGGCAGACTACTGTTGGATGCTTCAGAGAGACATTCCAGATGCTACTCACAAGCGTAAATGCACCAAGAGGAGCCTCACAAGGAAGAAGAATCGAGATTAGTGTGTGTAGGTGAGCTCATTTCAGTTCAAAAAAGGATTTTCATGAAAATATTGTAATAAAACTTTAATTTTATAAGTCTATTTCCTTTTATTTTGAGGTATTGCCTTATTTAACATAGTTACCTAAATTGTCAGGAAACGTGATGTCCTATGACAAAATGGAGGTCATTTTCGGATTCAGCGCACCAAAAACATAAAGATTACATGGAATAACCAAAACAGCTCTCGAAAATAAAATTTTTGCAGACCAGTAATTATTACTAGTGTGCACTATGGTGCACTATCGACCCATAACGTGGATTACTAATGACAGATGTGAATTGATGAAATTTATGGATTGTTTCATTTGATTGGAGATATCTAGTTGTTACCCCAGGAATACTCAGGATTCTTTTCCTTGCTGTTCTAGGTATTACTGCACTGTAGGGGCTGAAACCTCAACACCAAGGGAAGGACCCTCTGGAGGGCCCTGCCCCATGGGACATTTTTGTCCTCTGGGAACTGTGAGCCCCACCCCGTGTGCCCCTGGTACCTATATGACAGAGACCCATGCAGCAGACTGTTACCTCTGCCCCATGAGCAAATACTGTATACCAGGGCAGAGTCCGCAGTCTTGTCCGAGAGGTGAGTTTAAGGTTTATTAAAATCTAATGTAATGCAAGGTCTGCCATGGCCTTCATGCAGCTACTTTTGTATCCCACAGGAGACCTTCAGGCTGCTGGAGGTTGGTGTACTTTAAATAAGCCCTCCAATATGAGGATTCAGGGTTTGGGGACTTATGCAGCTAAAATGAGGATGGCTGGTGTTATCTGAGATCAGTAAATTCCTGAGCACTTTAATAATCTTCTTGTTCACCCAGAATGTACAGAAGACGACAGTATTCAATACAACTCAGCTTTACTGGCACTAGAAACAATATACTGCAAGATATAATACACTAATATTAATAAAGTTAGAGCACTCAGGAACATAAACATGCACAATAGTGTAAAATAAAAACCCTGGCCTGTCGGCTCTATAAAAGGAGACTGGAGCAGACCCCAGGACACAGAGCCAAAAACAAACAGGTCTCAAAGATAAAAGAACAAAAACAATTCTGTAGGGTGTGCACACCTGTCAAAGGAGGTTCCTATTGGACTAGGGATATTTTTTTTCTCAAATCACTTATATAGCTCTTTATGCTTCTCAGTAGGGTAAATCCATGATAAAATCAAGCGATCTGTGTATGTTCTCGCTGGGACAACCTCTCAGGACCTCTCTTGACTGGGCTCTAGTTCAGAGTTTAATATTCCTAGTCTTGAGTCCTGAGGCTGCTCCCTTGTCCTGGGCTGGGGAATAAAATCTGTACAGATTACCTCTGGTAGATGTTCATCATGTAAGTCAGTTGGTCTCCAGTGGGGTTGGGCTCAACACTGACATCAGGGGAGTTTTGACTTGCAAACCTGTTTTATGTCAGATGCATCAATATTAAACAGTCTCAGGAAGAGAGATGCTCGCCGGTGTGTGACTTTCACATTTTATCACCCACCTCATGTGGGTAGAAGTGTGCGTGATGCCCACAGAGCGTGTACAGTTTTGCACATGCGTGAAGAAGGTAGAGAAAGAGAGGCAAAATTTGTGTGGAGATTGCAATCTTTGTAACTACATCGGTAGGATTTTCAAAGGGATATTCCGCCAAAGTGTTTCTCTTTGAAAGTCAGCTTGTACTCTGGCAGAACTGCAAGGCCTGTAGTGAGGTTTATTTATTTATTATTTGAAAAATATATAAAGCGTCTTCCCTGAGGTTCATGAAGTGCAGTGTACAGAGTTTAAGAAAATCACATTTAAGTATAATTTGGGACGTCCAGATCAAAACATATGTAGAAAGGCCAGTCACGTGCAAGTTTTGGCCCGATTTCAGAAATAGATGGCAGCGGCCACAAGCACGTAGATCTCCTTGTGTCAGGATGGGGACTTCTATCCCATGCTGCGGGTAAATCCCTGCCTACTATTTTGCAAGAGGAGACGTGCATCAGCATGCCAACCAGAAAGTGTCCTCGTGCCCCTTTTTTCTTTATGGTCATGAAAAATATTGGGGATGGTCTTTTTCTCCAGGACCAAGCAGGAAGTCAGTCCTCACTTATGGGTGACGTCGGCGCCGACGGAGCCCTCGCGGAGCAATTTTCCCCAGCTTTCGAAGAAAGCCTTTGGGAATTGCAGTGCGCATGCGCGGTCCCCTTCCCGCCCAAGGGTGCCATCTTGCTCAGTCTTCTTTTTTCCGCGGAGCCCTACAGACGTAGTTTGTTATCACCACTGAAAAAGTTGCTCTCTTTATTTTGTTATTTTTCTCGGTTTATGTGTCCTCTACCCGCCCGGCCTCGATATCCCTATCGAGTCCGTTCACATGATTTCTTTTTTTTCTCTTTTTTCTCTCCAACTGGCGTTCCCGCCGTTTTTTCCTTCTTCCCTGGCAGCGCGGTCTTTCGACCTTGCAGGGGCCCTTTTTCCCCCGATGGCTGCCAGTGGGTTTAAGAAGTGTGATCGTTGTGTCAAACTTATGTCTCTTACCGACACGCATGACTGCTGCCTCCGTTGCCTCGGACCCCAGCATGACTCAATGAATTGTGGTCCGTGCAACAAAATGTCCTCAAAGGCGTTGAGGAGTCGGCAGTCACAAAAGGAACAAATCTTCTCTGACCCCGCGTCCGGTCGGGCCCGGACCTTGTCAGAGGCCTCGACGTCTCGTGGCTCCGGCTCTGAGCACCGTCGGAGTTCCTCTGAACGGGGATCCCCCGGCCGGGAACACCGTCGGAAGAAGAAGCCCGCGAGGGTGGCATCAGAGGACGCTCCTGGTCCCTCGAGGGCCAGGTCGCATAGCCCCGTCGGCCACCCCGGGTCCTCGGAGGCGGAGAGGCCTTCGAAGCTTCCTCGTCTCGAAGTGGAGTCGCCTGGACACGTGAGTACTGTAGTCCTCCTGTACTCTCCTCCGGAAGAACCGACATCGGGCCCAACGCCGTCGGGGCTCGAATCGGGGGCTGCTGGGTCCTCTGAGTTTGGCCTCAGATTGACGACCTTGGAGCGCAGTATCGCTGCCTTCATGGACCAGCAGTGGGCACTGATCACCGGCCTCGCCAGTGCATCTGCCCCGACCACCGGGACGTCGACGCCCAAGTCGACCCCGGAGGCCGAGTCGATCCTCGTGTCCATGAGAGCTCGAGTCGATCCTCGACCTAGGTCCCCCTCGGCCTCCCGTTCGGGACCGAGGTCCTCGACGCCGGCCTCGGCGTCGAGGCAGAGATCCCCGGCTCTCGCTCGCACGGAGCCACTCGATTCCTCCTCGGAGGAGTCGGGCTGGGACACGGAGGAGGATGAGTCACCCGGTTCTTTTCAGACTCGGTGCGTCCCCTCCGACTCGCCCGAGTCGGAGCCTCGGAGACGGTCCCCCCTGGAGGATACCCGGTTCTCCGACTTCGTGAGGGACATGGCCAAGGCCTTGGCCTTCCCCGCGGATCCGGAGGAGGAGCCTCGAGCCAAAGAGCTCGAGGCCCTCCAATACGACTCCCCTCCGAAGGAGGCCTTTACTGTGCCGGTTCCCCCGATGCTGGAGCGGCTACTCTTCCGCATGTGGGAGAGCCCGGCCTCGACGCCAGTGCTGAGTAAGCGGGTCGATTCTATGTATTGAGTTCGCAAGAGCCCCGGGTTCCAGAAGGCGCAACTGCCACACCATTCTATGGTAGTGGAATCGGCCATGCATCGGCTTAAGAGTCAAAAGATGCACTCCTCGGTGCCTCCGGGTAAGGAGGCACGGAACCTGGATGCCCTCGGTAGAAAGTGCTTCCAGGGCTCTATGCTTGCTTGTCGAGTCCAGACATACCAACTATATATGGGCATGTATCTTCGAGACCTGGCAAAGGAAATTGCCGGGTTCTCTGCTGGCCTCTCCGAGGAACCATTGCAGCGGTTCCAGGCCTTGTCCACAGGGATTCGAGAGTGTTCGAAGTTCATTTCTCGAGCAGCCTACGATGGTTTCGAAGCATCGGCTCGAGTGGCCGGAGCCGGCATCGGGGCTCGCCATCAGGCTTGGCTTCAGTCGTCCGACCTCGAGTCATGGGTGCAGGACAAGTTGGTCGATGTCCCTTGCAGAGGTGAAAACCTCTTTGGCAAGCCCATGGCTGAAAAGGCAGCGGAGCTCGAGTCCGAGACTCTCACCAGGACTCGCCTATCCAGAAAGACCTCTGCCCCTTCACAGAAGAGGAAGGGCTCGGGGAAAAAGCCTTTTTACCCGAGGAAGGTGTTGGCTTATAAGCAACACCACCCACAATATCAGGCCTCAGCCGCCCCCCATCAGGGACAGCAGCCTAAGGGGCAGGGGAACAGATCCCGTAGGCAGAAGGCTCCCAAGCCCACTACGCAGGCCCCGGCCCAGCAGGGTGGGGGCTTTTGACTATGCCAGCATAGCCTCTCCCCCTCAGGGGCCTTCGCTCAGCACGGGGGGCCGGCTGACCCACTTTGCCCACCGGTGGTCTGCCATAACGTCCGATTCCTGGGTGCTGCGGGTGGTTCAAAAGGGCTACCTCTTGCATTTTCACCAGGTACCCCCCCCCTTCTTTCCAGGGGAGCCTCCAAGACCCCCCCTACACAGGAACTTACTCATTCAGGAGCTGCAAAGTCTGCTTCACGAACAGGCTGTGGAGCCAGTGCCCCAGCACCTGTGGGGTCACGGGTTTTACTCAAGGTACTTCCTGGTTCCAAAGAGAACAGGAGGCCTCAGACCCATTCTGGACTTACGCAACCTCAACAAGTTCCTGCAGCGGGAAAAGTTCAAGATGCTTACCCTTGGAATCCTACTGCCCTACCGCAGGCAGGGAGATTGGCTATGCTCCTTGGATCTAAAGGATGCTTATACCCACATCCTTATTCATCCGGACCACCGGCAATATCTAAGATTTGTGGTGGCAGGGAATCATTATCAGTACCGCGTACTGCCCTTTGGCCTATCCTCCGCTCCCAGGGTGTTCACGAAATGCCTGGCAGTGGTGGCAGCCTTCCTGAGGCTTCAAGGCCTCTTCGTCTTCCCCTACCTGGACGACTGGCTCATCCGGGCACGGTCTTTCCTAGAGGTCACTCAGGCCACTCAACACACAGTGGCTCTGCTTCAGCACTTGGGCTTCGTCATAAACTTTGAAAAGTCCACTTTGCGCCCCTCTCAGGATCTCAAATTCATAGGAGCGCGGCTGGACACTCTGCAGGCTCGGGCCTTCTTGCCTCTGGAACGGGCCAACAGGCTCATAGCTCTGGCCGACAAGTTCCACAGCGCGTCACCGGCCTCTGCCAGACAATTCCTGCAACTGCTCGGTCACATGGCCTCCACGGTCCATGTTACTCCGAATGCCCGCCTGCATATGCGACCTGCTCAGTGGAGCCTCCGCACTCAATGGCATCAGGCCACGGGGAGGCTGACGGACTCAATACAGATTTCCGACCACCTGGTCTCCTCTCTGCAATGGTGGCTTCACCTGCCCAATCTGGTACTCGGCATGACTTTTCAGTCTCCTCCACCGTCCCAGGTGCTCACGACAGATGCCTCTCTCCTGGGATGGGGAGCGCATTGTCAAGGGATGTGCACTCAAGGCCTTTGGACACCTTGGGAAGCCGCCCAGCAGATCAACTTCCTGGAGCTGCGGGCGATCTGCCTGGCTCTGCGGGTCTTCTCTCACCTTACGTCTTGTCAGTCTGTGCTGGTGCAGACGGACAATCAGGTTGCCATATTCTACGTGAACAAACAGGGGGGCACGGGCTCCCTCCTTCTATGTCGGGAGGCTCAGAGGCTGTGCTCTTGGGCAGTCGATCACAACATCCTCCTCAAGGCTGTTTACCTGCCCGGGCAGGACAATGGCCTGGCAGACAAACTGAGCCGCATTCTGCAGCCGCACGAATGGAGGCTGAACCCCGCAGTGGCCCAGCAGATTTTCCGCCGGTGGGGATTCCCCACCGTGGATCTCTTTGCCAGTCCCCTGAACTGGCAGCTTCCCAGGTTCTGCTCACGGCACCCGCATCCTCTCAGAGTAGCGCCGGATGCTTTCCTCATCTCGTGGTCCACAGGCCTACTGTATGCCTTTCCTCCCACGCCACTTGTGTCCCGGACACTGTTCAAAGTTGTCCAGGACAGGGCCTCCGTGATCCTGGTAGCGCCCAGGTGGCCGAGACAACCCTGGTTCCCTCTACTCCTACAACTAGCGGTGGACGCTCCTCTTCCTCTGGGGTTTCAGCCCGATCTCCTGACCCAGGATCAGGGTACTCTTCTGCACCCCAACCTCTGGGCCCTGCACCTGGTGGCCTGGCAGCTGAAAGGGTAGTCCTAGCTCCGCTTCTGCTACCTCCGGAGGTGGAAGCTGTCGTCCTAGCGTCTCGGCGTCCTTCTACCCGGAAATCTTACGCCCTTAAATGGCGTCGCTTTTCGGTCTGGTGCTCTCAGCGCTCTGAGGACCCCTTCGCCTGTTTAGTATCGGTGGTACTGCAATACTTGCTTCACCTCTCCGATCTGGGCCTCAAATCCAACTCTGTCAGAGTCCACCTCAGTGCCCTCTCCGCACATCATTCGCCGGTGGAAGGCCGGCCTCTTTCCTTGCACCCCTTGGTGGTGCGTTTTCTCAGAGGCCTCCTTCTGCTTAAGCCTCCGTTGCGCCCTCCAGCTCCTGACTGGGACCTCAACGTGGTTCTGCAAAGGCTTACCAGTTCGCCTTTTGAACCCATGGCTACCTGTCCTCTTCGTTTCCTCTCCTGGAAAACTCTCTTCTTGGTAGCCCTTACCTCCGCTAGACGCATCAGTGAACTACAGGCCCTAGTGTCGGAGCCCCCGTACACTAGACTCTACAAGAATAGGGTTGTCCTACGGACTCACCCTAAGTTTCTTCCAAAGGTGGTCTCCCATTTTCACATCAACCAAGAGGTGGTCCTGCCGACCTTCTTTCCCAGGCCGCATACCAGCCAAGCTAAAACTGTGCTGCACACCCTGGACTGTAGAAGAGCCTTATCCTTCTACCTTGACCGTACGTGAGAGCATAGAAAGGCTGTCCAGCTTTTCGTATCCTTTGACCCCAATCGGTTGGGGGTGCCCTTCTCTAAGCGTACTTTGTCCATCTGGGTAGCTGATTGTATCGCCTGGGCTTATGGGGCAGCCGGCCTCTCCTTAGAGAGTCGAGTCACGGCTCACTGTGTCAGGGCGAAGGCTGCGTCTGTGGCTCATCTCCGCTCTGTTCCGTTAGCAGACATCTGCCGGGCCGCTACTTGGTCTTCCAGCCAGACTTTTGCGGCTCATTACTGCCTGAAGAGGGAGTCCCGCAGGGACAGTGCTTTCGGACAGGCAGTCCTCCACAATCTCTTTGAGGTCTAAGCAACTCCTACCCTCCGGCCCTGGTGTTGGGCTACTGGCCGGATTCGTATTCAGAGAAGATTCCTTCCTTCAGTACTATTGAGCTTGAGGGGGCTCTTTTAGGCTTGAGGTCTCCGGTAGCCTTAAGCTTGGGAGTCCCATAAGTGAGGACTGACTTCCTGCTTGGTCCTGGAGAAAGAGTGGTTACTCACCTGTAACAGGTGTTCTCCAGGAGCAGCAGGAATCAGTCCTCACAACCCTCCCTCCTCCCCTTGGAGTTGCAGTCATTCTTAGTATATGGTTTTGCTAACCTTTTTCGCTGTCTTTTCGCTATGTCATCAGACTGAGCAAGATGGCACCCTTGGGCGGGAAGGGGACCACGCATGCGCGCTGCAATTCCCAAAGGCTTTCTTCGAAAGCTGTGGAAAATTGCTCTGCGAGGGCTCCGTCGGCACTGACGTCACCCATAAGTGAGGACTGATTCCTGCTGCTCCTGGAGAACACCTGTTACAGGTGAGTAACCACTCTTTCTCTACTCTCTCCAAGTGTTTTGGGTGCAGAACAATGGCTTTTTGATGCCTGTTCGTGCTCTGGAGCAGGAATAGACATGGAGATCACTGCTGGACATGCCTCAGCCTTGCCCTCATGTGACATGGACGTGATCGCCATGGAGACGTCTATATACCCAGCTTTCTAAAATGATTCTGGGAATGTCTTTGTCATTTGCGCATCGGAATGCCCATTTTCAGGCGTCCAAATCATGAACAGAGCTTCTAAAATGACCACCATTGCATTATCCTGAAGCTTTATAACGCCTTCACATGAGGGTAATCAGATTCAAATTTATTGAGATTTATAGGTTTGATTTCTTAGTGCATGTATTGATATTTATGTAAAAAATACAGCAAACAATTTACTATTTTGGAGGTTTTATAATGTTATAGGTTAATGTTGGTTTCTCTTGGGGGAAATGTATCCAAAGGGTTAATTTTGTGCATACCATGGCAATAATGAACCTCGCTCCCAAACCTGGGTATGCGGAATATGATCTTAATGGTTTATGGTTTATGATTTATTAAATCTTCATATACTGCTTTTCTTTCTTTCAGATTTTCTGTTAATACTTGGTGTAATACTTGTACGTTGTGCCAGAGAACTTTCTTCTGAGTTCATAGGATTATTTATTCATTTAATATTTATTCTACTGCCTTTCAGTATTATTAAAGCGGTTTACATATAACTCAACAATTGTACATGGAACTGGTAAGGGTATAACATCAGAGTTACTTAGTTATCATTATTGTTGATGTAACATGTTTACATTTTAAGTAAGAGATAGCTGAGTAATGTAGGGAAGAGTTAGATGAGGTTATTTACAGTGCATGTAGTAGTAGTGTTTGGTTAGTGGATGAAGACAATGTAAATGTAGATAATGGGAGTTGCTAAGTCATTGGGCCGTAATGTTCGATGAACAGATGTGTTAGCTTTTTCTTATAAAGTCAGAGGAGTCATCTATAGATCTTAGCTGGTGTGGAAATGAGGTCCAGAGTGTTGATTGGTAGATTTCAAAAGCTCTCTGATAGGTAGTTTGGAAACTATTGGTTTTGTGAGCTGGGGGTGAGAGAGCGTTTTGGTGGTGTTTCCTCCTAGATCGAGACTCTGGGATCATCTGGATCAAAGGTTGTAGGCAGTTAGCAGCCTTTCACCTGTCCTAACTTTAGGTAGTTTAGCTAACTGATTACCATTTATTAGTTCTTGATATATTGCCCTTTGTTGGGCATACAGGGTGGGTTTACAAGATCAATTAAAAACTGGGGAAAAAAAACAGAAAAGAACTCCATCATTGTATAGGAAAGAAAAGACATACTATAGAGGGGACTAACATCCATATGGACAGAGACATATATCTACCTTCAATTTTATGCAGCACTCCTATCCCGAACCCATGTTGAAGGCCTGCTTGAATAAATAGGTTTTCAGGAGGGATTTAAACGAGGAATGAGAGCTCGAGATGGATACAGGTAGTTAGGAATTTCCAAGGGTTGAGGCCACAAAGAAGAAAGCCAATTGTCTGGTGGATTCATACTTGGCCCAGGGCCGTGAAGGTTGTACACGTTTGTCGTGAAGGGAGCTTAGGCAATGGGGGGCACATATGGAATAGTGAGAGAAGAACGATACTGGGGGGCTTTATTGTGCAGGGCCTTGGGATTAGTGGCTGAATATTGTTGCTAACTGACTAGCTAAGTGTGTCAGCCCTGCACAGCCACTGGAACACCCCATCACTAAGCGGATAGAGACGGGGCTTTTAAATCACTTGGGGGGGGGATATTCAGTGGCAGTAAATGGGTTGGTGCCCCTGTATATCCTGGTGAGAGGTATTGATGAGGTTTGCATGTCTGAAAACTGCATAAACACCTTTGAATATGCCCCACCTTAATTTTTTGCCTGCAAGAACCTCTTCTATACTTAACTTATAAGGACAATGAAGAAATCTGTCTGTTCTTTCTTATCCCATTTGGGAGGTTCTTTGCTCCTGTACCCTACAAATCTGAATTTCCAGGGCTTGCACCAAGTTTGAAACATCCTATGAAGTGCCTGACTCAGTCTTAATCTGCGACTTAAAATTCCACAGTCCTTTTTGCTGTAGAGTCAATAGAAGATGTAATAAAAAGTAAGGGGATGTGCATGACCCAAAAAAGTTTGGTTAATGTCCATATTTTCATGTTGTTTTTCACACATTCTATGCACCTTAAACCGTTTTTGTGCTTGCACAGTGATTTCTTCTCTTATCACAATGGAGTTCCTTTCTGGTGTGCCGAATTTTAAGACTGTAAACCTCTTTACTTAATTTTCTGAAATAAGCATAACCATAAACATTGTACCTGTGTTAATTTGTAGACATGTGCACACGCAAGCAATTTGCACACACTTTTTAGGCACCTGAATGAACCAGATACACAAATACATACCCCTATAAAAAGTTCTAGCTTAGATACTGTTTTCTAAAGGGGGCATAGTCAAAACGTTTAGCCAGATAGAAGGACCACAGCGATCCCGACATTCAAATAGTGCCAATGAATATCCCACAGACCGCAGAAAAGACGCCTTGTTAAAACCGGGGCAGTCTGTAGGCAGAGCCAGAGCAGTCCCAGCAGCTATCCACTTAGAGGCGATATTCATCCACTAATTGGCTTGCTGGACTATATAAAGTTAGGACAGATCAATGGTTGTGCTTTCTGATTCATGGCTCTCTCTGGTGAAACCAACTATTCAGCGCCAGATGCCTGATAAGCTCTAGCCTTGAATATCCGGTTTCAATTAAAGTAACGATGGTAGGCGCTTTAAAAGTGCTGACTGTCGCCGCTGAATATCACCCTCTAAATTTCTTCCAGAATGGCTTGCTTGGGCACAGGAGCATCACAATTTGTAGTCCCCAGCATACTCTGTCACCCTCTGAGTCCTAGATACTAGGTCTTCAGCATTATCTCTGTAGCTACTCACTTTCACTTTCAGCATAGCAACTATTTGTGTACCAGCAGTTATTAGCAGGGGGAATTGCAGGAGTTAAATATTCTTAGTTTCATAGTGTTCTATGTTATCGATTCCCAAACTTTCCTGGCGGACCCCCAGCCATTCAGGTTTTCATGATGCCCTCAATGAATATGCAGGAGAAGGGTTTGCATGCACCGCTTTCCTTGCATGCAACTCTCTTGTACAGTATTTTCATTTGAGAATTTATTGAAAACCTGAGTGACTGGGGGTTCTTCAGGACAGGTTTGGAAACAACCTTTCTATGCAGTCATGTGATAAATACCTCAGCCTCTAACTGTGCCAGCACCCTCCCCAGCGCTGCTGAATTTAAGTGACTCAAATTAAGAAACAGTTTAGTCGCAATCTGATCTTTTTCACTACGAAACATATATGGGGTGTCCATGCCCTCTATTCGTGCCTTTTCCAGTCCCGTCTACCTTCCCCGCGTCTTGTACAGGAAAGGGGCGGATCGGGGGCGGCATTAGGGTGGGCAGTGGGTTGTCGTCAGCCCCAGACGTACAGGACCGATTCCAATGTTGGCCCTGTACATCTGGAGCCAACAGCTTGGACGGGGAACGTATTCCACCTCTGAGGTGGAATAAGTTCCCCAGTGCAGAAGGAATGGCAGGCCTGGGGCTGGGAAGGGGCAGCAGAGGGCTTTCCTTGCAGCCCGACCATGGCCTTGGGAGGCAAGATCGGGGGTCGGGCTGCAGGGAAATCATTTTGGGAGCAGGCAACTGGGGATCGCAGCTTTTCAATGGAGCCATGGCGCCACAGCTCCACTGAAAAGCCCTGAATGAGTTTGGTAAGGCCTGTATTTGCAGGCCAGACGGAGTTGGGGTCCCGGCCTGCACGTACAGGCCTGTTTGTGATTCTGATCCCGTGGGGCTAGGCGTGCCCTGTGGGATCAGAATCGTGACTCCCTCTGTGCGTTCGGTTCTGACCGGGCGCACAGAGGGCCTGGATGTCCAGGATGGAATCAGGCTCAGTTTGTATATTCCTCATATTTTATTTCTTATACTTTGATCCCTTCTTCATCATTTTGTCCTTTTTGTCCTATTTGTTATTTCTATTTAGATGTATTATCTTGACCATTTTTTGTTAGCTATCGCATAAATGGAACTTTTAAAGAAAAATCAAGTCCCCTTCACCATTCCTTCTCCCTTTTTCCATTTAATGCCATGATTTCTTTTACAGGATTCTATTGTCCCAAAGGGACTGGCTGGAACTGGCAGCCTTGTCCACCAGGGACCTACAGTCGCGAGCAAGGACTGTCCAGCAGTAGTGGGTGCCGAGTCTGCGATGGAGGAAAATTCTGTTGGTTCCACAATGCAACAGATGTCACAGGAGAATGCTGGGATGGATACTATTGCACAGCTGGATCCAGGCTGCCAAATCCAGATATGGATCTCCAAGGTAACCCACGAACACTTTCCAAAGCAGATTCCTCCCCATTTCCCACATCTGGTGAGTTCCAAAACAAATCTGTCCAAGGATTGAATGGTGCAATAGCACAATGAGAAGAGAAAAGATAACATATATCACAAACGGAGACCACTTCTCCCATCCCCTTTCAGGGCCCTTCCATCAGGCTGTGATAGAGAAGAGGCGTCTTTATCATGCCTCTCAAGTCACTGCTTAGCGTGTCACCATGTGCCCTCATTAACTTTAACTTCTTGTTGTTTTTAGGCCTGGCCGGTCCCTGTCCATCAGGCCACTACTGCACTAAAGGCACTGCAGTCCCTAGGCCATGTCCTATGGGATCATTTAGCATGAGAAGGAGGCTAGCCTCAGAGGTATGATACGCAAGGCTGTCAGTGCAAGACTATCTGCAGGGGTACAAAGTAAGCTACAGTATATGCATTATTTCGGTACATTGGGTGCTTGAGCATCTCATGCATTCTCGATGAATTCCTTCCTTCTGACTGCCTGAAATTGGAAGATCGCTTAGAGATATTTGTCCACAGGGCGACAGTATTGCACCATCTATGAGGGATTCTCATGTTGCTAGCATCTAGCATCAAGGGCTACCATTAGACACTGGAATACTTGATCCATTCAGATCCTCCTGACCAGCAAATGGCAGTAAGGTTACAATTCCACTAGGAGTATTAGTTATGAATAGCACATCCATAGTACGGGGGGAGCGTGCATTCAGTTCATTTGGGTTACTAAAAATTTTACGAGCACACAAATTGCCTGTAAGCACATATACCTACAAGTTAACGCACATACAATCAATTTGTATGTACCAAACCCACAAAAAACTCAGGAAAGTTAGGAAATCTGCAAAACAACCTAATTTTTCTTTGGAAGTGTGCATCCCTAGTTCATAGTGTAGTCACAGCTACCTCTTTAACAAAATTTCCCTGAAATGAAAATTTATAAAAATGAAATGAAACAAAATGATTTATTAAAACAAAACATCCAAAAGTGGCATCCCTAATATTCCATGGTGATTGATAAGGCCTGAAGATGAATTATAGTTGGAAATTCCTTCTAAGAGCAGGTTGGAAAGCAAACTTTGTTCCAAATCTGAAAACTCATATCTAACCATCTTCCCAAAGACATTAGGCTAGAAAATGATTATCTATATTTTGGAAATGTGCAAAGACTTATGGATGGAAATTTTTAATGTAAGATCATAGTTGGTGTTTGTTTTTTAATTAAAATTGTAACGTGGCCTGATGCCTCACCCTTTTTGTAATTGTAAGCTATCTCAAACCCCATCTACAGGGGATATAAATGGGATACAAATGCCTAATTAGATTAAGAAGCTGCTTGTTTTTGCATGACTTTGTAAATTCTTTTCTATCTAGAATTTTGTAAGCCTCCCATAACTTCTCTGCTTAGATCTCCTGTTTATAACCAGTGCTGGGTAGGGGCATTTTTTTCATGTTTCACATATTCATTATTCAGGCATGCATTTTAAGAGTCCAAAATGATTGTATGCACATTAAGTCATAGTAATATAAGCAATTTGCGGCTTTAAAGACTTGATCTTCAAAGGCATTTACACGATTTACAGAGCTGTAAACTGTGTAAATGCCCCTAAGTTGGATTCTCAGCGGCACTAACAGTGCTGCTGAATATCCCCAAGTCAGGGCCGTACTGATTGTGAAATGCGAATGCATGCTCACAAATATATCTCTCTAATGCTGGATACAGTCATGTGATCTATCAATAATGCATAAATCAGTAAGTGGTAGGTAGGGTTCAGTATCTTCAAATGAGACCAGATATCTCACAGTGCTCCATGACTTTGGTTTCCCATAGACTGGCTGCTCTCCCTGTCTACCTGGGTATTTCTGCAACTCCACTGGCCTTTCAGCCCCAAGTGGTCAATGCTGGGAAGGATTTTATTGCTTGCTTGCATCTACTTCTCCTAACAACCCCGTTGCCGATAGAACTGGAGGGCCATGTCCTACAGGTAATCCTATGGGGCACAATTTTCAAAGCCACTCACATGGGCAAAAGGTTTCACCCTTTTCCAGTTGGCAGAATGTGCAGCAGAGGACTACAGAGCCTGGTCTGGAAGAGAGAGGAGGAGTTACCTACTGGTTAGAGCAGTGGGCGGAGAATCGGGGAATCCTGTGTGCAAATGCTTCTGACATCTCCTCTTGTGACATTGGGCATGTTGCCTTCACCCTCTATTGCCTAAGGTGCAAATATAAAGCTTCTTTTATAAAGTTGAGTTAATGTCTTAATGTGTCATCTTTAGCCTAAATATTTCTCAATGGAAAGTAGGTTTAATAGTATTTAAGTGACTTAGGAGTGCCAATTGAATTTAAACCCAGGTATCTTTTGATCATAGGTCAAAGCTTTAACCTCTATCTACTTCTGCACACCATGCAGAGATTTCAAGTGTATGGTTTGGGCAGGCCATAAATAAAGATGTGTATTTGCCATTTTACAAGGGGAATACATGTAGAACAAAATATTTCCATGTCAGCTTTTACATCTGCCCTGAGGCACACAAGTGCCAGCTTGAAGGGACAGCTGCACAAATCGACAGATCACCCTCCCAGAACCCCTCCTCCCAGACCTTCCTGATATCGTGAGTATCCCCCTGTATCCATAGTACTCCCACCCTATCCTTATACTGATATCAATACTACACCCCCAAACCCCCACAAAGACAGATCCCTACTCCTCCTGCACCTCGACATAAATTGTATCCCCTTGCTCTCCCTGAAAATGGTAGAACCTTCCAGATAAAAACTCCTCCACTCAGACCCTCCCTTGGGTCTTACCGGTTGTCTTTGTCTAGTGAGGGGAAGAAGAGATCCCTAGTCGCTCCTGCCCCATGGCACCAGCCGACTCCAGGCAGTAGTTTCATGGTACTACCTCTAGTACTGAAGCTGCCAAATAATGGCAAAATGCCCCTGCTGTTAGACCATTTCATCTCATCCATGGGTATGTTCTGCACTTTCTTGCAGCAATCCCAGAGATCAGAGAAAATATCATGGCAGCATGTGAAGACTCCAAGTGAAGGAAAGTCAGACACTGGTGAAAGCAGGTGAAAGTTTGTCCTGGTGATCTGACCGCTTGATTTCCCTTTACAGGACATTTCTGCCCTAGGGGTACAGCTGTCCCTCAGATATGTCCAGCAGGAACATACAGCCCTATAGAAAGACAAGCCAGCTGCCTCGCATGCGCCAGAGGGTAAGATGGAGAGAGACAGTGTGTGTGTGTGTGTTTCCAGGGGACCAAATCACTTCAAACCTTTGTCAGGAGAACCGTTGTATTAAGAAAAGCTCTACACTGATTCTGAAACTAGGGAGGTCTTTTACTAAAGGGCACTAAAGGTGTTGCACCTAAGAAGTCAAAAGCACTGAAACCAGAGTGCATTAGATACAACACCACTGCATTAACTGTCAGGGGTGTGGGAAGCATTTCCCCGGCAGTTAATGCAGAGCCCTTTCCCCTAATGCATGCCATAATTGCATGGGTGCACTTAGCGCCACCTACTGAGGTGGCATTAGGTGAATTGCACTAATGCAGTTAGCGCACGGTGTGATCCTGGTTCTAAATGAGCCGAGCACACCATGCTCACTCTCCACTCCTAACCCTCCCACTGGCGACCCTAATGTGCTAACTGTCATGGCCCATGGTAGCTGGCAATGTGTGTCCCAGTGCTCCTTTGGTGTTTGCCAGACACACATTGGCACGTTCTGCCAGCTAGCACCCCTTAGTAAAAGACCCCCTAGGAGTTCCATCATTTTTAAGCAAAGTTATTTGCTCTTCTTGCTCAGCCTTCTGTGTATCTTGGACACTTCTTTGCTGGTGTTTTATACAGGCGTATAGCTAATTGTATTTAATAGAAAGGACATGTCTCTACTTTCTTTATAGGCATCTAGAGATGATGCCCCAGCCCCTTCTTGGACATAGAGAGATAATTCCCGCATAAATGTGGGCACATATGCATATAAATAGCCTGTCACAAAGTTCTGACCGGCATAAAAATGCACATATTGATCTGATCATGTATACTTTGCCGGTAGGCATAGCCAGGGCATGGTATAGGTAGAGCGCATGTGGAGTTCACAAGTACAGAAATTGATTATAAAATACTTTAATCAAAATTTATACCTGCTCTCAAGCACGTGTAAATATCCATGCTTGCTTTCTGCCAATTAGCATTTAATACAGGCATATCAGTGCCTACGTGTCTTTATACACCAGCACCTAAGTAGGCACTTCCTTGTCCCACCCCCTTGTAAAATGACCTCCAGGGAGAGTGGTTTTCAAAGATGTTCATATGGGGAAACAGCTATTTATCCTCAAAAATCCTTGCTGACCCTCCCTCACCCTCCACCTCCCATATATGCATAAAAGTGTTCATGTTGTTCCCAGGGAGGGTATCTTTAAAAGGTCAATAAATGGTGGGTTTGGTTGGGGGAGGAAAAAGTATACCTGGAGTACTATCATGAGGTTGGTATCAATAAAGATGCAAAGTTGAAAAGAAACCCTGTTTCTAAGAGAGATCTAGATGTGCAATTACCGCAAAGCACAGCTAGAGGGGGCAGGAGTGATCATACAGGAGCTAATGAGGCCAAGAGAGCTAACTACTTACACCTGGAAATGAGCCCGGGAGATTCAAAGGAAAGGTTCCTTTATAAGCAGAAGCTGAAGGCTAGCAAAGGAGGAACAGCTCCAAGGGCAGGAGAAAGAGGAACAGCTCCAAGGGCAGGAGAAGGAGGAACAGCTTCAAGAGCAGGAGAAAGAGGAACAGCTCTGAGGGAAGGAGCAACTCTAAGAGAAGGAGAAGGACTTGGAGAAGGAACAAGGAGCACGGCTAAGGAAAGAAGGAGAGACCTGAGGGAAGGAATCCTCCTTGAGCAAGCCCAAAGGAACTGAGTTCACAGAGGTGGAGTTCAGAGGGGCCAAGCTACGAGAGCGGCTGTTCAGAGGGAGTCTGCTGGGGAAAGCAGTCAGGCTGGAGAGTGTGCCACTCCCTGCTCAAGCAACGTTCCTGAGTCCAAAACTGAGAGACGTATCCAGAGAACCAGAGAACCAGGTTTGGAGGAAGACCTGCAGTCACTGGAACCTGCTAGACAAGTTTTACCAGGTACTCGAGGAAAAGGAGTTTTTAGCAAGGCTACTTTATCACTGAAGCATAGAGTTGAATCCATACCAGGTTTTACTAAGCTGCCAGAAAGCACAGCCCTGCCCAGAGGCTACCGGCAGAGAACCTGTTGCAAGAGAGACGTTCTCGGGAGAGAAAGCTCCAGGGATTCAAACTACAGAAACTCAAGGTATGAAAGCTTTATTCCTGATAAAGAATGCTTAACTCCTAGAAGCACTGCTAAAACAAGTATTCAGTTTGTAAGAAGGAAGAAACCAGAGTGGTTTCAGAAAATACCAAGAGAACTTAAAACACCGTCTTATTGGAGGCAAGAGCCTAGAGACAATCCACGTAGAGCTGTAACAGCCAAGGACAGTATTTACTCAGAGGGGGAATGTAGTGGAGCAGAATCTATGGAAATTGAAGATATAAATGCTATCCCCATTCCTCAGGCAGAAGATATGAATTGTGATTTGTGCATGGCCACCAGTCTAGAATCTATAGCCACTGTATAAATAAGAAGAAACTTGTTTAATTGATGTTGCTTTGGAATGAAGTGAATTCCTCCAGTTAACCTTGGCATTAATTGTGAAGATACTAACAATAAGTTAACCTGTTTAATACTGGCACCTTTACAAACAAAGGACATTCTTTAATTTTCTAGTGTCTTAATGAACCCTTGCACAGAGGGGAAATAAAAGCCTTGTTTCCCTACACTCTTGGCTTGATTATTGAGTTCACACCAGGAGCTGAAATACCTAAGGCCAATCTCCATTTTTGCCTTACATAAACCCCACGCTCCTGGAAAAATAAATATATCGTGGAGCATGCCCTTACCGCCCTTGGCCACTAGGGGCTGCCACCACAACAAGTACCCATAGATATATTTTCTTTCTTTAAAGCAGAATGTCACTTCAAAAATGAATTTGTAGTCTATAAGGAGATTTATCTTCATATTTTACATTTTGGTGGTCATTTTATAAGCGACTTAAGCTTGCAGAACAGTGTTTTACACAATCAAATAAGCACATATAAACTTGCCTTAGAGTATACTGATTACCATATGGGCTGGCATTCAGCGGCTGGACATCACTGCTTTAACGAAGATCTCGATATTCAATGCTAGGGTCATTTCTGGTCACTGGCATTGAATATCCGGGTTGGCTGGACAGCGATTCTGCTAAATGGGCAATAACAATATTCAGTCACTACCCAGTTAGCTAAATGGCCTAAAGTTAGGACGGCCTTTCTCAGGGGCACTGGAACATCTGTTTGATTAGGGGGCGAGCCCAAGCTCTGCACTAATCCCCCCCCCCCATGGCCTTCCCTTCCTGTTCTGCCCATGGAGGTTCCTATCTCCCATGGGCAGCCAGAAGGTGTCATTGCTGCAATCGCAGGCAGAACAGGAGGGGAAGGCCACGATCGCAGCCTCCATGATGTTGTTAAGTGCCGTCGAGTCGGAATCGACTCATGGCGACCCTCTGGATAGCTATCCTAAATTGTGTTCGGTCTTCAGTCAGGCAGCTCATTGTTGACAGACTGGTATCCGTAGCTGCTGTTATTGTATCGATCCATTTCATTGCTGGCCTTCCTCTATTGCGTTGACCTTCTATCTTGCCAAGCATGATGTCTTTCTCTAATGATCTCTCTCTTCGCATGATGTGTCCAAAGTATGAAAGTCGAAGTCTTTTCATCTGAGCTTCTAAAGAAAGCTTAGGCTTGATCTCCTCTAGTACCGACTGGTTTGTTCTTCGGGCAGTCCATGGTATACACAATATTCGCCACAGCACCATAATTCAAAGGCATCAATTTTCTTCCTTTCTATCTTTTTCACTGTCCATCTTTCACATCCATATGATGTTATTGAAAATACCATCGCTTGAACAAGTCGAATCTTTGTATGGAGAGAGACATCTCTGTCTTGAGAATCTTATCTAGGTCTTTCATAGCCATTCTGCCAAGAGCAATATGTCGTCTGATTTCTTGACTGCTTGTTGCTGCTTTATTGATAGTTAGTTGATCCAAGTAGGCAATCACAGACCTCAACAGAGATTTCCAACATGCAGTAAGACAGGACAAGGAAAAGTACTACAACGACGCATGCAAGGAAATAGAAGCAGAAACTATTAGAGGAAGAACAAGATCGGCTTTCCTAAAGCTACGAGAGTTAAAGAAAAAATTCCAGCCTCAAATTGGAATGTTACAAGATGCTCAAGGTTCTATGTTGAATGATGCTGATAAGATCAAGAAAAGGTGGAAGGAATAATACAGAGTTTTTATATGATAAAGATCAAGTGGAACAACAGCCGTTTCAACCTGTACCTTATGATCGGGAACCATTGGTGATGAAAGAAGAAGTTGAAGCAGCATTGAAAGCCTTATCAAAGAACAAAGCACCAAGCATTGATAGCATTCTCATAGAAGTATTACAGCAATCTGATGCAGCTGTTACCGTACTTACAAGGCTCTGCCAAGAAATATGGAAGACAACATCATGGCCAACTGACTGGAAAAGATCTGTGTTTATACCAATACTAAAGAAAGGTGATCCAACTGACTGTGGAAATTATCGTACAAATCACTCTGATCCCACATGCCAGCAAGATTCTACTGAAGATTATTCAAAAGAGACTACAACCATACCTGGAACAAGAACTACCTGAAGTGCAAGCAGGGTTCAGGAAAGGGCGAGGAACGAGAGACATCATTGCAGATGTGAGATGGATCCTTGAAAAGACTAAAGAATACCAAAAGGATATCTATTTGTGCTTTATCAACTATAGCAAGGCTTCTGACTGTGTAAACCATGAGAAACTCTGGGCCACATTAAGAAGCATGGGTATACCAGAACACCTGATCATACTCTTGCACAATCTGTGCATTGATCAAGAAGCAATAGTTTGAACGGAACATGGAGAAACAGAATGGTTTAAAATAAGCAAAGGTGTAAGACAAGGCTGCATACTTTCCCCCTACCTGTTTAATTTATATGCAGAACAAATCATCAGAGAAGCAGGATTGTATGAAGACAACAGAGGTGTGAAGATTGGTGGAAGACTCATCAACAACCTTCGTTATGCTGATGATACCACATTACTGGCTGAAAGTGAAGATGATCTGAAACATTTGCTTCGCAGCCTCCATACAGGTTATATATTTTGGTGGGGGCAGGGCCCATGTGGCCCATCCATTCCGATGTCTATGACCTTTTTTCTGCCTAACTTTAGCTGCTTTAAGATAACAGGCCAGTGGCTGAATAACTCCGCTGACTGATCTTCGGTGCTGCCCCTGCAACGCCCTGAAGCTAGGCAGTTAGCATTGGGGTGTTTAATGGGGTTAGGGGGCATGTTCAGCGGTGAAAAACAGTTATGTGCCTCTGAATATCCCTCTCACCATGATTAACACGTTTAGCGAGTCTGCCAACCATGTTAATCATTTTGAATATGCCCCCTACAGAAAACAGTGCCTACTGTTATGCCTAGGTGTTCCTAAGGGTAGAGAATGGGTGATACTTGTATGAGATCAGCACTTATGCATCTCTTTTATAAGATACTTACCAATTCCTATTGGCACATACACACCTAAAGTTACGCCTGCCTCAGTGTGGGAGGTCCCCCGAAGTGGGAAGCTTGGGTTGGGAACATCCATCTCAAGCAAGCTAGCATAAGAGGATTTCCAGCAGCATAGTGAAATAAAACCATGAGCCCCCATTCTCTGTGAGTGTTTATTGAGATATTGTAAAATACAGGAGGGTAGCAGTGTAGCTCCTTCTCCACATCTTCCTGTCAAAACAAGAACTTTTCAGATGCTTCTTCATGCCTGGAGTAGATTTAACTTTAGACATGATTCAGGACATCCAGGACATTTCTGAGATCAGGCTGGGGCATCAAAGATGTTAGGAATCACCCAGTTATGCCTCTGCCACACTCCCGTCCAGACCTGGATGTCCTCATGTTGGGGACCTCTACAGACCTGGCTTCTAAATTGGCTCTGAGGACGTCTCTGTACTTGGACATCTGCATACCCATCTGAGGGTCAGGACACAGCTAAAAGTATGCACTTTGTGGATCAATGCACATGCTTTTAGCTACCTTAAGGAAGGGCAGTTTTCAGACAGCCAAAATAACTTTGAAAATTGTCCTTAGAAATCTGGAGGCCAATATTTGGCGGTCAGGCAACCACATATAAATATGTTTGTAAGTTATCTGTATATCTCTATGCAAATATTCAGCAGTGATATCCCTATAAGTTATACCATTGAGTACACCACTCTAACTTTATGCGGATAAGGTATGCATGCAAACTTGGGTCTGCAATTTCTACATTCAGACTTATACAGATAAGTTAAATGAATAGCAGCTGAATATTGCTGTTATCCATATAACCTTTGGCCCCGCCTTGGCACACCTCCCATTATTCAGACATTTGGTTTGCAGCAACTTATGCAGCATGCCAAGAAATGTAAATAAAAACATTTGTGTGGCCAGAACCCGCTTCTGCCTGCATAGAGATTCTTTTGAAAATTGACTCCCATGGTTTTTAACATGTTTTACTCCATTTCTACTGGTTGGCAATGCCTGGGTAAAGTCCCAAACATTATTATTGTAATTCATGACAAATGTGAAGCAATTTGCAGTTGCTTTTGAACACATGGCGATGGCCAGGACATAATTGTAATGATAGTTGTCAATATAATGAATTTTCGAGTCAGTGGGTGATCAGATGTCAGCCCTCTCAAATTTCAGGTCTATCAGGTTTGTTATCGATTCTGGATAGAATCCCAGAACTTTTTTTGCACACAAATCTTGAACCTGGATGTAGATACTGTGATGAATAAGGGCTCTATTTTTTATTTCTTACCAGTGATTGACTCAGTTGGAGAGGTGGGAACTTAACAGAAGTGTGGGCTGATTTATTTAATGTACACTTCTGCTTTAATGAAGTACTAACTCTTCCTGTCAATCCAGTCAATGTTATCATCACAGAAGAAATGAATGAAGTTTAAATACTGTAAACCCCCCTATGAATATAGTGTAGATATATATTTGTAAAACTGAAGGCTATTTGAATTCCCATGTCCTACAGCTTCAGGCTTGCTCCCTGTCATTTGAGTACTTGTTACAGTGTAAAATCTTGTCAATTTTTAAAAAGCACTCAGACATTTGGTGCTGTGACGAATGTCTAAGTGTTTTCTATTTGCGATTTTCATCAGCATTACACGTAGAATAGGATTTAAATATCCTGCTCAAGGTACAATACTGTGTGTTCAGTGGGAATGGTGGGCTTGGGGCATTCTGGAGCGAGGTAGCCAAAACAACTAGTTTAGATGTCTAGGTGGCGATTTTCGGCACCCAGATGCCCAGACTATTTATTTGGTTTAGGTATCATAAAGCCATGTCTAACCTGGAGCGTCTAGCCAAATGCAGTCTAAACCTATAGGCAAATATGTTTGGTGCCAAGATATTTAATCTAGGTGCCTACTTGTTTGCATGTCCAGGCACCTATATTCATTTGCTTAGCACTGCTGAATATCAGCATAAATTGAAACATCTTGTTTAGATGTTTTAATTTCTACCCCAGACATCCTACCGAAGATAAGCTCCCATGATGTTAGAGTTAAGTCTCTACCATCCATGGTGCTGTCAGACACATTGCTCTGAGAGTCAGATTCTTGCAACATCTCATGAGGTAGGTACAGTTAAATGATACCCAGAATTTGAGTTTGTGTGGTAGGGGAGCACTGGAGAAAATGTTGAGGATTAAGATGAGTTAAAATAGTCTGACCAGATTTGGAATGATCTGGACCTTCCATTTTGAGAAGCTTTATAAGGATATTGTTCATACCGGAAACGGGAGATATCTTGGGATTATACAATGAAGAGCTCACATCCATAAAAATGTGTAGGTAGAAGAGTGGATATGGGCAAGTATTACTTTGTTTTTTTTGTATTTAGATAAAATATTAATGCTTGTGGTTATTTTTATTTTATGGCCTGTTGCATTATTGGAAATGGGTTCGTGTATCTGAGGGAAGCAATATACATAGGTAAATAAATAAAATGACATTTATTTATTTTATTTATTTATTTACATTCTCTTATATACCGCACTATTCGGCATCAGCGCGGTTCACATAGAACAAAAAGTCTCAGTACAATAACAAGCATGAGATTACATATAACAAGGGAAGGAACTTGGATAACAAGGGAAACTATTTACAGTCTATTTACAGATGTAACACTACTGCATGGATACAAGTTATTAGGAACAGGTGCTAAGAATATATTCAATAATCAAGGCGCTTCATCCTATGTCTGTTATTGAGAAGCCACGAGACTGAATAGCTGGGTGGAATCACTGATGTCAATGGGTGTCAATGGCTCTATAAGATGTTTGTTAAAGAGATGGAATTTGAGGGCTTTCCTGAATTGTGATACACTGTTGATAGCCCGTATGCCAGGAGGTAGTGTATTCCAGCACCAGCTCATGTGTGTAATGTTCATTCTTTCTGTCTTTCTTTCTTCTAACTTCCTGGGTGTAGATTTTATTGTCCTGCAAATTCCTCAGGTTTCATTGACAGCAAGTGCCCAGCTGGTCATTACTGCCCACCAGGAACCGCCACTGCGACCCAGTTCCCATGCCCTCAAGGGACATACAACCCACAGATGGGGAGGGGCTCCTTAGCTGACTGTCTACTGTGCCGCCCAGGTATAATCCAGACCTTTGGGATAATGTTAGTGTGAGATTTGAAAAAGCGCAAAGAAAGAAGCACAAATCATAAAAAGGATAAAATTGCTTCCTTAGTAAGATTTAATAAGACTTAGCAAGATAAAGCTTGTTGGCTTGAAGAAAAGGTAGCTTTTACCTATGGGCAAACAGGGCAGCTGTCCCAGGCCTTTGCGCAGTGGGGGCCCATCTGCCCTGCTTCCCAGGAGTGGCTGCAGCTCGTATAATTAGAGGCGATCACTTGTCTTCTGGATGGTGAGGCAATTGGGAAGGCAGGAGGCAGTGATAGGCAGTGTGGGGCCTTCCAATCCCTGTGACTGCACAGTCTGTCAGTCCTGCCTTCTCTGAAACAGGAAGTCTGCATCAGAAGGGGCTGGAGTGACTGACTTTAATGCGCGTGCAGGGGCTGAAAGACCCATGCTGCGTGGCGGCTGGGCCACAGGAAGGACAGCAAGTGAAAGGCGATGTGTTACATTCCAGCAGTTGCAGGGAGAGATGCTGTCCAAGGAAGTAAGGGAGGAGAGATGTTGTCATGAAGGGGACTCGGGGGGGGGGGGGGAGAGAGAGGGGCCCACCCTCAAAAGGGAGCCCACCCTCAAAAGGGGGCCCAGGGCCCCATAAGTGGTTGAAGCGGTCCTGAAGATTTAAATCATGTTTTATTAATTATTTTTTCAGTCAGTGAATAGGTGGGCTGTGGAATTTGTTTAAACTCAGCCTAGCTGAGTTTAAACAAAGTCTGGACAAAGTCCTAAAAAATTGATTAGTCAGACTTGGGTGCTTCTTTCATACTTATGGGAGTGAGCAATAGGGAATTAACTTTACTATAAGGATATGCTGAGATTTTCCAAACAACCCAGACTGGCCAGCGATAGGATGTGGGGCTCGATGGAACCTTGTTCTGCCTCAGCATGGCATTTATGTTCTTTCTATGATTTTCCAGATCAGGGAACAACTTCACTCATCATGGGCTGGACTCATGCTGCTATTGCCTGTTCTTATCCTGATAAGAGATTTTTTTGTTTCTCCCTTTCAGGACAGTACTGTGCTTTAAGTGGACAATCTAGGGTAACGGGACCCTGTGCTGCTGGATATTACTGTACTGGTGGTATAATCACGCCAACACCAGAGGATGGCATTAAGGGAAATTTCTGCCCAAAGGGTTACTACTGTCCTCAGGGATCTATCAGTCCACAGCCTTGTCCTGTGGGCTACTACAGCAACTCAACAAGAAATGTTAGAATTGAGAACTGTCAACCATGTGACCCAGGTATAAAATGTACTGCCAACAAAGACATATTGCAGAACACACAGAAAGGTTCCAGCTCCTCTCAGACTGACCATATTCCTCATCAAGGGAAATTTTAGAAAGGACATCCAAGGGCAGAATGTGCAGAAAAACACCAGGGATCTCTATGCCTAACTGATTTCAGGAACATAGACATCCCCGACGTGGACATGCACGCGGCTGGGCACAGATGTCCCCATTAGTGATGTTTGGGTCATGGACATCTATGTAAGGGAAGCTAGCATAAGGGGACATCCAACAACACAGCAAACTGAAAACAGGAGACCCCCATTCCCCGGTGGTGTTTGCTGATATACTTTATTTGAACAGATTTAATATACTACCATTCAGTCTATCCAGCCATTTAAAATTGGCGGTTTACAACTTAGACAAATTTCTCTGGTCAACATTGAAATCGTTACTGACTTTAAAAGGCCCTAATCTGTAGTATCTTGGTGAGCTGAACACAAATATAACATTAAAAAAAATGTTTTGGCTCTCGTTTTGAAGATATTGCATTTAGTTCATTTTTGACGTTTCACCATGTAAATTTATCCAGTAGGACATCAACAACATCCCAAATAAGCCTTGAATGATGTAATATTGCATCACGTTGCATAATACCAGCATGCACACATCATCCAGAGTTGATTGCATCATTTTTTGATGCAATGCAATACTATTGCCAGACGGCTGCTGAAGCCATCTGACGTCAGCAGTGTACTATACGCAGTCGGAAAGAAAAGTAATCTGGTATTCTGTTCCGATATTGAAAGCTTCATGAATGCCTTAATCACTCATGACCCACAAGACTGGAGACTATTTATAGACTCTTCGAAACTGAGTCTGAAGGCTGTGCTTTTGAACAATGGAAACCGTCTTCCATCTATTCCAGTAGCGCATGCCATCCACATGACAGAGACATACGATAGCTTAAAGCATCCACTGACTTCCATTAACTATAACAAGTACAGCTGGCACCTCTGTGGTGACTTGAAGGTAGTTGCCCTTTCAATGGGACTGCAGCAGGGATATATAAAATACATGTGTTTCTTATGTGAGTGGGATAGCCGAGCAAGGGATTGGCACTACTTGTGGAAGGAATGGAATCGCAGACAAAATGTAACAGTTGGAGAGAAGAATATCCAGCACCCAGCTCTGGTTGAGGCTCACAAAATCCTGCTAGCACCCCTTCACATCAAACTAGGTATGATGAAAAACTTTGTGAAAGCCATGGACCGCACTTCGCCAGTTTTCTGATACTTGCATGAAAAATTCCCTCGACTCAGCGAAGCAAAGATTAAAGAGGGAGATTTGTGGGTCCTCAGATTCGAGAGCTCTTCAAAGATGACTGGTTCAACAACTTGCTGCAGGGTGATGCGAAACAAGCATGGAATGCTTTTCGCCTAGTGTCAACAAACTTTCTCGGGAATGTTAGGGCAGAAAAGTACAAGGAACTAGTAGAAGACATATTGATGCAGTATCAGAAACTTGGCTGCAATATGTCTCTAAAGATCCATTTCCTTGATTCCCATCTCGATTTCTTTCCTGACAACTGTGGTATGGTTAGTGATGAACAGGGCGAACTTTTCACCAGGATATCACAACGATGGAGCAAAGATACCAGGTAAAATGGTCCACTACAATGCTGGCTGACTACTGCTGGACACTCCCCAGAGAAGCTCTCGAACAGCTGTACAAGAGACAGGCGAAAAAAATCTAAGAAGTAGTCTATGACTTGTTTTTTGACAGGTATTAACTGAAGGCCTATTATATTCACTATTGACATGCATTTCATGATATAAACATTAATTCTTGTAGATTACAAAATAAACTAGAGCCAACTTTGCAATTTCACTGTCATATTCGTGTTCAGCATATAAAAATTGATTAGAAATGACTATTTTTATTTCAGTAACATGACTTTTGTAAAAATTTGTTTTTCCAGTGTTTCAAAAACAATACACTAAGAAGACACCACTGACACACAAGGCCAAAGGATGAATAGTACAACAAAAAAAACCCTTGTAAAACAAAAACAAATCCGGGGGCGCACAAGAGCAAACACACAAAAAGTCATTACTGCCCATCACAACAGTGAAATATGGGGGGTAGCAGTGTAGTTCCTTCGCCACACCTTCCCGATGTTTGCCTGACAAAACACACACTTTTCAGATGTCTGTTCAAGCCTGGAGTAGGTCTAATTTTAGATGCAATTCAGAATGTTGAGGACGTTTCTGAGATCGGGCAAGGCCGTCCAGGTTCTTAGGAATGCCTCAATGCCGCCTCCGCCATGCCCAGTTCAGACGTGGACATCCTCACGCTAAGGATGTCTGCAGAGCCAGTTTCCAAAATGGCTCCAGGAACATCTTTGTGATTTGGACGTCTGCATGCTCATTTGTAGACATCCAAATCATGAATAGCGCTTTTAAAATAACCCCCTTTGTTTCTAAGGAACAATATACAATGAGTAGATATTCTAGGGTATGCTGAGGATTCTTTCATAGATGATTAATTTGCTGTTAAGCTGAGGTTTTCACTCAGTCTTTGGAATTTATGCTCAAGCTATAGAAGAACAGAGGAGGAAATCTGAATTGTTTAAGACTGTGGCTGTCTTTCAGTCTCTTTGCCAGCCACTTCCACCCTGATTATGTCTCATGACTCTGTTTCAGGCCACTTCTGTAAAAGGACCGGACTGACGACTCCTTCTGGGCTCTGTGATGCCGGATATTACTGTGTCAAGGGCTCCAACTCCTCCAGACCTCAGGGGGTACAAATTTCAGCTTAAATATGTGTATTGACTCCTGGAAAGGATGTACTATATGGTTCCCTTATCCCAAATTCAAGCATTAAACCTTGTCCCTGTCCCCTGAACTCTTAGGCATGAGTGACCATTCAAACAAAACTGCAGTAGGAATGAGAGAGGTGAGAAAAGTGGGAGAAAAAATATTTATTGCAGACCCATTATTTGTTTTTTCCAAAAATTTGTCAGCATCAAAGTAGCTTAAATTCTAAAAGTTTAAAATAATTATACTATTAAATCAATTAAGCTCCCACTTACTCAAAATACAACAAAATCATATTATTCAAATCAAATCTCTCCCCCTGCCACTACCAAACCGGTAAAACTCAATAAAAAAACAATTATTTCTTCTTAAAAGAACCAGTCTATATGCACAAACTTGAGAAGACACTTTCAGAACAAGGGATTTTGACTACCCTGCAAAACTTTAAGTAAAATTTTCCATCCAAAACTCCAGTAGCAGAGCATTCCACAATTGAGATCCAAAATAGCAAAATGCTATCTTCCGTGTTAACTCTAATCACACCTCACTGAAGGAACGGATAAAAGGATTTGATGTATGGACCTTAATATCCTCAAAGGAGCATACAGAATCATTAATTTAGCAATATAACTCCAGATATCTAAGATTAAAACCTTAAGAAACCAACATCAGTAATTTTACGAAGGGCCCGTGATTCCATGGGATGCCAATAAAGCCTGAATAAAATAGGTGACATTGAGTTAAGATTTTTCACACTCATAATGGTTATGGTTATAATTTGATATACCGCAAATCTGTATTCAAACTATGCTGGTCACAATAAAAATTAAAATAATAAATTATAAAATATATAATAAAAAAGTAGTAATCAGCTTTGCAGCAGTTTTTTGTACCATCCGAAGATGGAGGAGGCTGGTTCCTGCAATCCCTTGATAAAGGAAATTACAGTAGTCCAATTTTATAATAACTAGAGCTTAGATTATATTTCTGAAATTGCCATATCAGATATGGGCACAGCCATCTAGTTTCCTTTAAAGAAGCAAACAGATTGCACAGCAGTTGAAATCTGGGATTTCATAGATAAAGACTCCTCTAACAAAATCACTAAACTTTTCACTTTTGGATGAAAGATAAATAAATTGGTAGAAAGCATTGTCCATCATGGTTTAACCAAAGGCATTCAATTTTAGATGGAACGAAATGTTCTTAAGCTTATGGGGCAATTTTCAAAGGACTTTCCCTTGGCATATGGAAAAGAAATCTTTGGGGAAAAGGAACGCCACAGAGGTAGGGGTAGGACGGGCTGGTTGAAACATGCACATTTTGTAACGCAAAGTATGCAGGTAAAGAATCCACATTTAGCAAATGAGTTTCCCTTTGAAAATCAGTGTGCTCCACTGTGGCTGGTTTAAAGATTGGCCTCTTGGATACCTGTCATACTCTCATAATGACAATTATCAGGTATACAAATTTGTTCCTACAGAAATAATGTGGGGAGTTTGTTTCACTTCCACCCATGTATCCTATTCATGACAATTTTCCCTTGAGGTCTGGCTCATAAGCCTACGGACCTGAGCTTCCTTCCAGTTCCATTCTTCCTCACCGCCATTCATAACTGGGGTTAGCATTAACACATCTTAATAACTAGCCCTCTCAGTCAGTTAAATTCTATATGCATCTTCTAAAGTCCTTCTTCCTGCTGTGTGTGTGACTCTGCCCTTTCCAACAGAATCGGACATTTTAGTTATTTATTTGTGCATTTCTGTACCACAAGAATTCCAAGAAATATACAGAGCAGCTTACAATTTTGATAAGACATATTTAAAATAAATTCAAAACTAAATAAGAGACTACGACATTAACAAATGTAACATCAAGATCACTCCTAGGGGGAAATACCCTATATCATTCTCCGCAGTAGCAGTTACAGTCTTTCAGGCAACCATCCCAAACCCTTCAATCTCCCCAAACGCAGATGTATGACCAATGGCAACTCTCCCTACTGACCAGATGGACAATGTCATCAAGCTTTGGCTTACAGTATGTTTTGACACAGATGCACTGCTATCAAAGAGGAGAATTATATTGTCGGGTAATGTAATATGAAACTAGAAGAATGACAAAGTTTAATCAATGTTTGAGAAAATGTAGGAATTCTGTGGCTTGGGTAGCTGCATGCAATAGGAAAATATGTTGAGAAAGCATCTTGACCATTGCCCTGATGTTCGGACACTGCCTAATTTCTAGGGATGTACATTTGTGTTTCATACTAGCACATGCTATTAAACTGAGCATGCATGGGCACAGGTTAAAATGAAAATAAAATGACCGAAATAAACAAAACCAAAATGAACAAGTGAAAGCTCCCCCCCCCCCTTGTGCACCCCTACTGTTCTCCAGGTCACTAGCAGTGGAGGTCCATGCCCTCCTGGACACTTTTGCCTCATTGGGAGCATCAGAGCCCTGCCGTGCCCTGCAGGCAGCTACAGCCCATCCTGGGCTATGGAAAAATGTTTTGACTGTCCAGAGGGATTTTATTGTCCAAAGGAATCTTCTAGTTCCACAGCCTGCCCTGCAGGTGAGTCCAGCTTCTCTGCCCACTCCCGACTGTATTGCAAGCTTGTCTAAAGAGTCCTTCCTAGGAATTCACAGCTATTTCTTCTGCCTTTCCTACAGGTTATTTCTGTCCCCAAAGCACTGAATTTGCTTCGCAGTATCCTTGCCCACGGGGTACTTACAACAATTATTCAAGTACAGCCGACAGTTCTGCCTGCCAGTTGTGTCCTGCTGGACAGTTCTGCTCCAGACCAGGCCTAGCAAGCCCTGATGGACCCTGTGCTCCTGGATGGTTCTGTCCACCTGGATCAGCACTGAGGAAGCCCATTTTCCCTGATAATGTCTCAAGTATGGACTGGAACTGAATCTCTTGTTCTTGCGGATTGCATCTTCTGCTCTTGAAAAAATGTGGGGGGGCTGAGGGGATGACTTCAGGCACTTTCCCGAAGAGTCTTAAGTGTAAAGAGAGAGAGGAATTAACAGAAGCATACCTCAGTATTCAAAAAATACTATCGGCCTGATTCTGTCCCACACGTACAGCCTCTTTGTACATCTGGTCTGAGCCTAGCCCCATGGGATCAGAATCGCAATCAGGCCTGTACGTGCAGGCCGGGACTGCGATTCAGTCCCGGCCTGCACATACAGGCACTGCCCGGATAGCTCAGTCAGGCATTTAAATGGAGCTGCGGCAGCATGGCATCCTGTTGCCATGGCACCATGGCTCCAAAAATGCAGCGATACCAACCACCAGAAACTAAAGTTTATTCCCCACAGCCCAATCCCTGATCTTGCTGCCTAAAGTCAGGGTCGGGCTGCGGGGAATAAACCCTGGCCCCCTAGCCCCTTCCACACCCTGTGCTGCAAAGAAAACCCTGTAGATGCAGGGCCGGCCATTTTGCCAGCCCTGCATCTATAGGGCTGACATTAGAATCGGCCCTGTATGTCCAGAGCCAGCGACCGCCCACTGCCTGCCCTCTCTCCGCCCCCGGGCTGCCTCTTCCCCGCCCCCGACTAACTTCCCACATCCCCGCTATTTGTGTCTCAGAATAACCCCCTGTGGTAATATGTTTTTTATACTGATTGTAGCATTTATTTTACATTCTTTAAGTTACATCTGCTGTTCAATATTCAAATACACTTATACAGTCAGTGAGGACATGAATCACATAAGTACTTTTAAATCCAGGCCAGTTGAATGGATAAATTTAGCCATTTAAACTGCTAAATGGTCATAATTTATCTGTTTAAAAAAATGGGCATGATTGGGGGGGGAGGGGCTTCTGGGCCTAGCTGCAAAGTTATCCATCTGAGATGCTGCACCTTTTCTAATGTAAACTGCTTCGGTGCATCCTTGCACAGGGCAACATAGAAAATATTGTATTAAGCTAAATTAAACTTTGAGTTATACAGGGATTTTCAAGCAGGGCCACTTGAATGAATTGCTGAAAATCTGCACAACTGTGAGCAGACAACTTGTCTGTAGTCGCCATCAGACTAAAAGTTACCTTCTTCGAAAATGGATTTGCGATCTTTGCTGCAATTCTCTAACTTTGACCCCATATTGTAACCTTTACTGCCTTTCCCTGCATATGACCCTTGGTCTCTGCATCCTCTGCCCTTCATGTACCAATGCCAGGACCTGCTTTTTCTGTGACCTTCTGGCATGGAGGAGTAGCCTAGTGGTTAGAGCACTGGCTTGGTAAACAAGAAACCAGGGTTCTATTCCCACTAGCCAGCCCTGGGCAAGTCATTTAACCCTCCACAGCCTCGGAAGGAAGCCCTGGCATCTACCTCTGGTCACACTGCCAAGAAAACCCAGGAGCTGCTGGGTCACCAGGAATTAGCATTGACTCATAGCCTAGGCACACATTGCGTTGCATTTAGCAGTATTCAGACTTATGGACTTCCTTCCACCTGAACTTATCAGTAGCATTTCCAGCACAACTGACTTTCTTCAAAGCAGCAAATGCAGCGTAGCGCCTCCTCTGAATCTTTCCCTCTCTGCCTCCCACTGCCCTGCAGTGTCCCCCCTTCCTTTTTCTCTCTGCCCAGAAGCAGCCCTCTTTGTCTTTCTTCCACCACCTCATGCCAGCAGCATTCCTTCCGCTTTCTTCCACTCACCTGCCGAGTACGATTCCTCCTCTTTCTCTCCATCCCCTTGTCCAGAAGTGTTCCCCCCCTCTTTCCAACCATCTCTTGCCTAGCATCTCTCCTTTTATTTCTCTCACCACCTCCGACCAGCTCTCTGTCCCCCATTCAACGAGGCATTCTCCTCCTCTCTTCTCCACAACCTCTGCTGCAACATCCCCTTCCGCCTGCCCAACAGTCCCTTCTCTCCCCACTCGCAGCAGCATCCAGCCCCTTCTCTCTTCCTGTTCAGCAGTAGTCAAGCATCCTCCCCTTTTTCCTTCTACCTCCCTCCCAGAAGCATCAGTCTTCCACTTCTATCTTTCCTCCCTCCTCTCCCATTCTCCATTCAAATGATTCAGGATGGCTGGAGCAGCCATGTGGCCTCGGTGGTAGCAAAGCACAAAAGATCAGCACGTAGAGCCTGTGGGTGTCACATGCTCACAGTCTCTACTGTAGCTAGTCCTCCCTCCCCTCCTCTCCCCAAACACACAAGGGTTTCCTGTTGCTACAGAAGCCTGTGCAAGGGATAGGACTGCGTCAGGGCTATGAGCTTGCAGTGGCTCAAGTCCCTATGCTGACTTTGCTGCCACATTCAGTGTGGGAGACTGATGACAGCCTTTAGTGCCGCTGGGCCCCTGTCCAGTACTGCATGTGACCTTCACGTACCTTGCCTTCTTGTGGCCTTCATGTCTTCCCTTTGAGCTCTGCTCTCCTTCTTGAATGTGACCTCTGTTCTCTTGCCTTTGTGTGGTCTTGGCCTTCTTTTGATTTTGGCTACCTTTGCTAGTATATTTTTAATACTTGCAATATTCATTATTCCTTCAGATGCATTTTATTTTATTTTTGGCTCTCTTCTTTGAATGTGACATTTGATCTCGGCTTTCCATTTCTCCGGCTGATCTTTGATTTCTTTCCCTCCGTTTGACGTATTGTCCTGTTTTTGGTGTGACCTTTACACTCTCTTCCTTCATATGATCTTTGCTATCTGCGTAAGTGTGATACTCACTTTCTTCTCCATCAGAAGCTGATCCCCCTCCTGCATTTTCTCTGCTTGCTTTGGCAGACTCGGAAGCTGCGTTACTCACCCTGGGAATGTGCCCAGCAGGAACGTTTTGTCCAGAGGGCTCTTCTGCTCCTATTTCCTGCACTCCAGGTATGATCTTAGGTGAACAAAAGGGCATGTGAGGATGTTAATCACTCACTTAACATCAATGTCTGTCAGCACAAGCTCTTTTTAAGCCAAGGGTTTTGGGCAGAGGTTGCTGACGGGAGGTTCCAAAATGGATGCCACTCTATCGGCAATTAGCCACTTGACTAAAGACTGAACACTGTTTAGGTCAGCTGTCCACAGGGTCACCATGAGTTGGTACCGACTCGAGGGCACTTAACAAAAATGTGTACATGAGGCCATATAAGTGCAAAAATGACTTTATAAAGTTTCTCCCTAAATGTATGTTAGCCTAATCTTTAAAAGCATATTTGGGAGGAGCGGCCTAGTGGTTGGGGCAAGTTATCTCAAGCCAGGAGGGCCAAGGGTTCAAATTCTGCTATAGGATGGCAAAGTTGGGTCGGAAGGACTGGGGTTTCTAGTCCTACAGGTGCTCCTTGTGGCCTTGGGCAAGCCACTTAACCCTCCTTTGCCTCAGGTACAAAAAATGTAGATTGTGAGCTCTTCAGGGACAAGGGAAATATATATAATTACCTGAATGTGCACTGCTTTGACTCATAGGAAAATGGTATATAAGCCTATTTAAAAGCATACCTAATGTACTTGAATGTAACCTGTCTTAAACTTCTGAGAAAGGGTGTGAGCTAGATCCAGTGCCCTTATAATGGAATCTTCAGCATAAGTGCTTTTAAAAACAAAATCCACAGTGATTCTCTGGACAAATGTGTCCATTTCCTAAGTAGAATCTGTAGTTTAGGGTGGGGAAAAGGTGGCTAAAAATGTTATAAATGTGAAGTGGTATCATACAAATGACGTCCAAGTGCAATCTGGGATATCTAAACCAGAATGTCTTGGGGGGGGGGGGGGGGGGGAAAAAGCAGGCACCTTAACCGGGATGGAACCAGGCTGCTGGCATTAACCTTTAAAAAGGAGATAGAGAAGCTTTTAAACAACATAATTGGGGAAAACTGACAGTTGCCCAAGAGCATATGGTTTGGAAGGATATACCCTTGAAGGATACTAGCAAAAGATTGAAGTTGGGGGATATCGACAAAGGTTAGACAAAAAGTAACCTAAATGCCCTTAAGTACAGAGCAGACAGAACATAAAGATTCCAAATTACCCTGCCTACCGGTAATCAGATTAATTTGAATAAAATACAGCCTCTAAAATACTTGTATGCAAATGCTAGAAGTCTAAAAAAATAAGACGAGAGAGTTAAAATGTATAGCATTAAATGAGAGGTTAAATATGATTGTTATCTCAGAGACATGGTGGAAGGAGGACAACCAGTGGGACAATGTGATACCTGGGTACAAATTATATCACAATGATAGAGTAGATCAAATTGGTGGAGGGGTTGTGCTCTATGCACAGGATTAAAGTGTTGCAGGAAGTAAAATACACTGTAGAATTTCTATGGATTGAAATGCCACATAAAAAGGGAAGGCGATGGCAGTGGGGGTGTACTATCGACCATCTGGCCAGAATGAACAATTGGATGATGAAATGCTAAAAGAAATCAGGGAAACTAACAAGATTTACAGCACAATAATTATAATGGACTATTTCAATTACCCCGGTATCAACAAGGTCAGTGTCGCGGCAGGACATGCTAGGGAGATAAAGTTTCTAGATGAAATAAATGACTGCTTCTTGGAGCAGCTGGCTCATGAACTAACAAGAGGGGAAATCATTGTGGACCTCGTCCTTAATGGAACCGCAGATCTGGTGCAAAAGATAAGAGTGTTGGGGCCACTTGACAATAGTGATCATAGCATGATCGCATTTGATTTAATAAATGGAGGAAGGATGGCAAGGAAATCCACAGTACTATCTTTTAACTTTCAAAAGGGAGACTATGAGGAAAACAGTTAAGAAAAAACTAAAAGGAGCAACTGCAAAGGTTAAAGATTTACATCAAGCATGGGTGTTTAAAAATACTATCTTGGAAGCCCAGGCCAGCTGTATTCGATGTTTTAAGAAAGGTGGAAGGAAGTCCAAAAAACTGCCAGCATGGTTTAAAGTTGAGGTCAGAGAGGCTGTTTGTAGCCAAAAAAAGAATCTTTCAGGAAATGGAAAAGAGAGCCAAATAACGAAAACTGGAAACATAAGCACTGGCATTTAGATGCAAGGCATTGATAAGGCAGGCCAAGAGATTTTGAAAAAAAGCTTACTGTGGAATAAAACACAAACTTTAAGTACATTTCTAGCAAAAAACCTGTGAGAATTAGTTGGACCACTGAATGACAGAAGGTTTAAAGGTGCACTAAGATGGGACAAGATTGCAGGCCTACTATTACTAATTTGTGAACTATCATTAAAATCATCAGTAATAACTGAAGATTGGAGGATGGCCAATGTAGCGCCAATTTTTAAAAAGGGTTCCAGGGGTGATCTGAGAAACTACAGACTGGTGAGGCTGACTTCAGTATTGGGAAAAATGGTAGAAGCCATTAAGAACAAAATTTATGAACATGGAGATAGTCATGATTAATGGGAGACAGCCAACATGGCTTTAGCCAGGGAAGGTCTTGTCTTACTAATCTGTTATATTTTTTTGAAGGTGTAAATAAACAGGCAGATGAAGGTGGGTCGGTCAATGTAGTATATCTGGATTTTCAGAAAGCCTTTCACAAGTTCCCTCATGAGAGACTATTGGTGAAATTAAAAAGTCATGGGATAGATGGCAGTGTATAATTGTGGATCAGGAACTGGTTAAAAGATGGAAAGAACAGGGTAGGGCTAAATGGCCAATTTTCCCAATGGAGAAAGTGGAGTACCCCAAGGATCTGTGCTGGGTCCGCTGCTTTTTAACATATTCATAAATGACCTAGAAATAGGAATAACGAGTGGGATAATCAAACTTTCAGATGACATAAAATTATTCTAAGTTGTTAAAACCTGAGAGGATTGTGAAAAACTGCAAGAGGACCTCAATAAATTTGAAGACTGGATGTCCAAATGGCAGATGAAATTTTAATATGGACAAGTGCAAAGTTGCGCACCTAGGAGAGAACAACCCAAACTATGGTTACACGATGCAAGGTTCCACATTAGGAACCACCAACCAGGAAAAAGATTTAGGTGTCATCATGGATAATATGTTGAAACCCTTCATCCAGTGGGTAGCAGCAGCCAAGAAAGCAAATCGAATGCTAGGAATTATAAGGAAAGGAATGCAACCACACCTTGAATTTTGTGTGCAATTTTTGTCGCCATATCTTAAAAAGGATACAGCAGAATTAGGGAACAGAGAAGAGCCACCAAAATGATAAAGGGGATGGAAGGATACCCTTATGAGGAGAGGCTAAAAAGGTTAGGGCTCTTCAACCTGGAAAAGAGATGGCTGAGGGGAAATATGATAAAGATCTATAAATTAATGAATAGAGTGGAACAGGTAAACGTAGATTGATTGTTCATGCCATCAATATGTAGAAAGACTAGGGGACATGCAATGAAGCTACAGTGTAACCCATATAAGACTAATAAGAGAAAATATTTTTTCACTCAATGTGTAATCAAACTCTGGAATTTGTTTCTGGAGGATCTAGTAAAAGCTGTCAGTGTAGCTGGATTTAAAAAAGGTTTAGACAAGTTCCTGGAGGAAAGGTCCATACACCATTATTAAAATGGACCCGGTATATCACTGCTTGACCCAATACAAGCATTGTGGAACCTGTGTCTTCTGGGGAAATTACTAGGTAATGGTGACCTAGATTGGCCACTTTTGTTCTACCCTTTAACAAATACTCTGAAGCTATAGCTTCCTTGAGCCATCTAGCAATAGAAGCCTTAGAAGCTGCCTGACCTCTCTTTGCACCTCCAAAGAGAACAAACAATCTATCTGTTTTACGGAACTCCTGTGTTCGATTTAAATACATCTTTAACGCCCTACGAACATCCAACAAATACAACTTCTTGAATTGATTCTCCTTTGTATCTTTTTCTAATATTGGTAATGAAACTTCCGGATTGATATGAAAAGCCAGTCCAACAAAGAGGCACAAATCCACGTACAGCAGACACCCAGTAAAAAACGTGGATTACAATGAAGAGACGTTGATATGAAAAGCCGACATCACCTTGGGTAGAAATGAAGGCACTGGCCTTAAGACCACTTTTTTCTTGAAAAATAATAGAAAAGGTTTTCTACAAGACGATGCTTGCAATTCTGAAATTCTTCGGGCCGATGAAATAGCTACAAGAAAAACTACTTTGAGCGAAAGATCCTTTAATGATGCTCAAGACAACGGCTCAAACGGTTCGCGCACTAAAGCCTCTAAAACCAAATGGAGACTCCAAGACGGAACGAGTGGTCTACACGGTGGCCTCAATAATGAAACTGCTCTCAAAAAAACGCTTCACATCCGGATGTGCACCCAGCACTTCGCCTTTTATTCTCCCTCTATAACAAAGGCCTGCCAACTGCACTTTCAATGACGCCGGTGCTAAACCTTTCTCAAATCCTTCCTGCAAAAAAGATAGAATTTGAGAAATAGAAGCTTTAAATGCTTCAAAACACTTGTCTTCACACCACGCCTCAAATATCCTCCATGTACAAATATAAGCCAAAGAGGTAGATCTCTTCCTTGCTTTCAACGAAGTGTAAATCACCGCCGAAGAGTATCCCCTGGCCTTTAACCTTGCCCTTTCAAAAGCCAAGCCGTAAGCGAAAATCGATCCACCTGAGGCATGCGTAACGGACCTTGACTCAATAGATCTTCTCTTTATTGGTAAGAGCCAAGGCCGGTCTACCAACAATCTTATGAGATCCGCGTACCATGGACGTCTTGGCCAATCTGGAGCTATCAATATTACTAGCCCCTTGTGCCATTCTATTCTTTGTAGAACACGCCCTATCAATACCTATGGAGGGAAGATGTATAGAAGCTGTTGCTCCGGCCAACTTTGAATGAGTGTGTCCAGACCTTCCGACATTCTTTCTCGCCTTCGACTGTAAAACCGATTGACTTTCGCCGACTTGAAGGTTGCCATGAGATCCATTACTGGAACTCCCCAATGATTTATTATCAATTGAAACACCTGGGGATAGAGAATCCACTCTCCTGGATCCACTTTCACCTGACTCAAAAAATCGGCTTCCACATTGTCCACCCCCGCTACATGACTTGCAGACAAAGCTTTCAAATTCCTCTCGGCCCACACGAACAACTGCTCGGCTTCGGCCTCCAGAGCAACACTGCTTGTGCTCCCTTGACAGTTGATGTAAGCTACTGTGGTTGCGTTGTCTGACAGAACGCAAACAGCCTTCTCCTGAAGATAACATTGAAATGCTTGTAGAGCTAAGGTTTCCGCCCTCAACTCCAATCTGTTTATTGACCAAACTTTCTCCTGTTCGGTCCATTGACCCTGAATGAATCTTCCTTCGGAGTGAGCTCCCCAGCCATTCAGACTGGCATCCATCGTAAGAGGAATCCAAAAAGGCGATTCTAGCTGCATTCCCACCTCTAGAATCCCCGGTTTTATCCACCAATGTAGAGCCTGCTGCGTCTCCGGAAGGCAGGGTAACCTCCTTGAGAGAGGATCCCTCTGCGACCACCTCCTTAGTAACGCTCTCTGTAATGGTCGCATATGAGCTCTCGCCCATGGAACCAAGTCTAAGGTTGCTGCCATGGTTCCAAGCAACTGCAAATAACGCCATGCAGTGAGATTTTCTCTGGTCAAGAAACTTCGCACCAGATGTCTCAATGCCAGGGTTCTCGACTGAGGAAGAAATACTCTTCCTTTCTTTGTATCGAATCGAGCACCCAGGTGTTCTAAATTCTGTGATGGAATTAACTTGCTCTTTGCCATATTGACAACCCAACTCAGACTTTGTAAAAATTCCACTACTCTGGCTGTTGCCAACTTGCTTTCCTTCTCGGACTTTTCCCGAATCAACCAATCATCTAAGTATGGGTGTACTAGAATTCCTTCTTTTCTCAATGCTGCCACAACGACCACCATTACCTTCGTAAATGTCAATGCTTGAAACTGGAAATGACCCATTGGGACTGCAAACCTCAAAAATTTCTGATGCTCCTGATGAATGGGAATGTGTAGATACGCCTTTGCAATGGTCTCAATTACGGAGAGCCGAACACATCTGGAGGAAATCTAAATCTGCTACCACCTATCAGTATTTCAAATCCTGTCATGCACATTATCGTACCAGCATCCATAATGCTAAGCGTTCCTTCTATTCTGAATCAATTGCCTCGGCCCCAAACAGACCCCGGCATCTCTTCACTACCCTTAAAATGCTTTCTCGCCTGCAGTCACATTCTACCCATGGATCATCTATCTCTACATCAACCCCCAGTCCTACCAAACTGGCTTCCTTCTTTTCCTCCAAAGTTCATGACCTTCGTTAATCGCTTCCCTTTTGTCCTCAAGCCCTGTCTTCACCTCCTCCTATCTCACCCTCATCATCCCCTCTACTTTCGCATTCTTGGTCCAACTTCTATACTATTACTTCTTCAGAACTTATTAAACTTCTGTCTACCACCCACAAGACCACCAGCCCATTAGATCCTATACCATCCAGCTGGTTTTCAGAACCCTCCCCCGAATTACTTCAACCACTTCTTACCATCATCAATTCTAGTTTGTCATCTGGATCCTTTCCTCACACATGAAAACATGCTGTGGTTCATCCCCTCCTTAAAAATCCCTCCCTGGACCCGTCTGTACCAGCGAAATACCGGCCTGTCTCCAACCTTTCGTACGCTTCTAAGCTTCTGGAAAAAACTGTCTTCTCCCAGCTTTCGCATCACTTGGACTCCACACGGTTCTTGCATCCTCGGCAATCCGGCTTTCGACCTGGTCACAGCGTCGAAACCACTATCACTGCAGTTATGAACGAAATCCACTCTTCCCATGATCATGGTGACTTCACGGTGGCAGTATCCTTAGATCTTTCAGCTGCCTTTGACTTAGTAGATCACTCTCTTCTTCTTTCTAGGTTATGGGATGCGGGTCTCCGAGGCACTGGTTTCACTCCTTCCTGTACTCCTGGCCATTTGCGGTCTCTTCCGCCTCCGCTACTACGGATAACTTCCCTCTCACCTGTGGTGTCCCTCAGAGCTCAATATTGGCCCCTCTCTTATTTAACACATTTCTGACCCCTCTAGCTTACTAGTCCAGCAATCAGATATTTCAGGCTATTATTATGCTGATGACATCTTCCTTTTGTACCACACGTCCTCTTCTCATCCTGACATTACCCCTCTCAACAACTGCTTATCCCTGGTTTCTTCCTGGCTCTCTACAAATTGTCTCATTCTTAATGTTTCTAAAACCGCGTCCATCTGGTTTCCTCACAGTTCTATCGCTCCGTCACTCACTCCCTCTTTCTCAGGTACCCCAATTTCTTCAGTCTCTAAGCTTTGCTATCTTGGTGTCCTTCTTGATAGCAACCTTACCTTCCGTGGCCATATTTCCAAGGTCTCCCGACACTCTTTCTTCTGCCTTAGACAAATTCGTGCCATCAGACCATTTCTATCTTCCCAGGCTCTTACCACCCTCCTTCTTTCCCTAATCATCACTAGACTGGACTTCTGCAACTCTATTTATGCTGGCATCCCTCAATACTAACGTCACCGGTTACAATTACTACAAAACACTGCAGCCCGGATGATCTTGCACGCTTCCTCTTGCGATCACATTACTCCCATCCTTCAGCATCTTCATTGGTTACCACTAAACTTTCGGATCCAATTCAAGATTCTTACTCTAGTACATCGGGCCATTTATCTCCACACTCCTCAGTATTTATCTGATCTATTAACTTTTCACACTCCTACCCATAGTCTTCGATTGGTTCATATTAATCGCTTACACCTTCCCTCTCCCTCCCAGGCTCATCTTCAATCAACTCAGCAATCAGCATTTTTTTACCTTGGTCCCGCCCTATGGAACTCCCTTCTCACTGTCCTTCGACTAGAAGAGTCTCCTGCTAAATTCCGCTCTCTTCTCAGAACCCATCTTTTCTCCTCTGCCTTCAACCTCCCCCCGTGATCCCTGACTTCTCTGTATCTACTATTGCTGACAATCTGTGCTCACCCTCTGTCTCTTCTCTCTCTTTCCCTTTTTCTTAAGTTATTGTAATTTTTTCTTTTCCTTTCTTAATTTATAATTTTAATTTTTTTTTATTGTAAACCACCCCGATGTAATGGGGGGAGGTATATCAAGTGTTTTTAAACAATAAACAATTAAACAAACTACCATTATTACAGACCTCAGTGTTTCCATACGAAAATGAGCTAACCGAAGGTAACGATTTACCTTTTGAAGATCCAAAATTGGTCAAAGACCCTTATTTCTTTGCAACCACAAAATAGATGGAGTATCGACTGGAGCCGTGTTGGCTTGGCGGTACCGGAACAACAGCTTTGAGATTCAAAAGTCTTTGCAAGGTCTCGCGCACCACTGCACTCTTGATGCGTGCCTTGCAAGGAGATTGAATGAACAAATCAATGACCGGGCGTTGAAGCTCCAGAGCATAACCTTCTCGAATGATTTCCAACACCCATCGGATGTGATTTGAACCCAGGCTGAATAAAAGTCCTGTAGCCGACCTCCTACAGAAATAAAATCCGCCTGGGTCTTCCTCATATCATTGTGATTTTCTAGAGTTCGAAGAGGAAGAGGAGGTTGCAAATCCTCTGTTTGCACCTCGAAAACCTCGAAACCCCTGACTCCTGAAAAATTGATGGCCTCTTTGAAATTGACTGAAATGTGCAGAACGAAATTCTCTGTACAGTCCCCTAGACACCTGAATTGGGCGCCCTAGTTTCTGCCTGTCCTCTGGCAGCCTGCCACCTCTAGTATCTCCCAAGTCCTTTACTAATTTATCTAAGTCCTCCCCAAAAAGGAGTTTACTCCTGAAAGGAAGCTTAGAGAGTCTTGCTTTAGAAGAAGCATCTGCAGCCTAGTTACGCAACCATAAATATCTTCTAGCTGCCACAAGAGAGACCATGCTCTTTGATAAACCTCAATATGGCAAAGAGCAAGTTAATTCCATCACAGAATTTAGAACACCTGAGTGCTCGCTTCAATACAAAGATAGGAAGAATATTTCTTCCTCGGTCGAGAACCCTGGCATTGAGACATCTGGTGCGAAGTTTCTTGACCAGAGAAAATCCCACTGCATGGCATTATTTGCAGTTGCTCGGAACCATGGCAGCAACCTTAGACTTGGTTCCATGGGCGAGAGCTCATATGCGACCATTACAGAGAGCGTTACTAAGGAGGTGGTTGCATCAGAGGGATCCTCTTTCAAGAAGGTTACCCTGCCTTCCAGAGACGCAGCAGGCTCTACATTGGTGGATAAAACCGGGGATTCTAGAGGTGGGAATGCAGCTAGAATCGCCTGTTTGGATTCCTCTTACGACGGATGCCAGTCTGATGGGCTGGGGAGCTCATTCCGAAGGAAGATTCGTTCAGGGTCAATGGACCGAACAGGAGAAAGTTTGGTCAATAAACAGATTGGAGTTGAGGGTGGTAACCTTAGCTCTACAAGCGTTTCAATGTGATCTTCAGGAGAAGGCTGTTCGCGTTCTGTCAGACAACGCAACCACAGTAGCTTACATCAACCGTCAAGGGGGCACAAGCAGTGTTGCTCCAGATGCCGAAGCCGAGCAGTTGTTCATGTGGGCCGTGAGGAATTTGAAAGCTTTGTCTGCAAGTCAGTATTTGAAAAAGATACAAAGGAGAATCAATTCAAGAAGTTGCATTTGTTGTATGTTCATAGAGTGTTAAAGATGTATTTAAATAGAACACAGGAGTTCTGTAAAACAGATAGCTTGTTTGTTCTCTTTGGAGGTACAAAGAGAGGTCAGGCAGCTTCTAAGGCTTCTATTTCTAGATGGCTCAAGGAAGCTATAGCTTCAGCATATTTGTTAAAGGGTAGAACAATTCCTGATGGGCTTAAGGCGCATTCAACGAGGGTACAAGCTGTGTCCTGGGCTGAGTACAGTTTGGTGCCGTCTGTAAAGCAGCTACTTGGTCGTCATTAAATTCCTTTGTTAAACATTATAGATTAGACGATTGGTTTGGAAACAGGATACTGGGCTTGATGGACCTTGGTCTGGCCCAGTATGGCATATATTATGTTCTTATGTTCATGTCAAAGTTCAGGCATGATTTCACAAATGTGGATGTGCCCAATATGGACATCTACAGGAGTGTCTATATAGACATCCTTGGAATAGTATTCGAAAACCTAGACATCTAGGAAGAGCCTAATGGTTGGTGTAGTGGACTAGGACCAGGAAAGCTAGGGTTGATATCCCACTGCTGCTATCATTGGAATTGTGTAGAGTACTGGAGATGGTGTAGTGCCATCTTCTCTACTCCCTCTGGATGTTTTATGCCCAAAATGAGCACTTTCCTGATGTCTATTCGTGCCTGCAGCAGGTATAACCTTAGACACCACTCCAGATTTCCAGGACATTTCTGAAGTCTGTTTTTTGGGAATGCCCTAGCAACACCTCCACCATGTCTCCTTTCAGACATGGATGACCTCATTCTGGGGGATGCCCACACACCTGGCTTCTAAAATGCCTCTGAAGATGTCTCTGTGCTTTGGATGCCACTTTGCCAGTTTTCAGACCTCCATAGCACAAATAGAGCTTCTAAGGTAATACCCTCAGAGGGTAATTTTGTATTTTCCTTTGCTGGTTCCGTGTGCACAGTTCAGCCTGTTTAATAAGGTAAAGTGTGCATGCACTTTACAATATGTTATAAAATGGGGGCATACAGACATGTTAAACCTAGGCATGGCCACTTATGCCTGCTCTAGGGTAGACATAACTTACCACGGCTAGATCGGGCCACTGACTCTGCTCAAATACCACTCCCGGACATGGCCCACCAGCATTTCAAGCCCTTAACAATAAAGCACTTCTATAACTCTCCTCTTTCATCTCTCATTATGCACCCACTCATCTGCTTCATTCAGTACATGGCGTCTGTCTCTCCATTCCACCTCCCTCCAAGGCTCATTTTGAGTCAACTCGACCCGCAGCTTTTTTCTTTGTTGCTCCTCACTGTGTGTGTCTTGCGTCTACCTACAAATCATTCGAGACAGATTTGAAGACCTTTTTGTTTGAACGTGCCTTCAAAATCCCAGCACGTTGATGGGTCAGTGGCCATGGACTGGAATTTCGCAGCCTTTTCCTTGGTCTGCTCCCCCTTATGTTAGTCATCTCCCTCTGTTTTATACCTTGTGTGCGCCTTAGTGATGTATATCAATGACCATCTATTAGATTTGTTTACTGTTTTTAAGTTTGTTTGTAAACCGCTTTGCTTTTGACTTTAAAGGCAGTATATCAAGTCAAATAAAACTATAAACTATCTGCACAATGGACACTTGTGCACATGCTTAGAGAATAGCTCCTGGGCAAGACATGTGCGTAAATGCCCATTTCTGTGCATAATTCCTGTAAAATAGAGACTTACGCTCATATCTCCTGTGTAACTTTCCATGCTGCCTATATACATTCGGCTTCTTAGTGGCTAAATTCAAACACTAAGTGGGTTATTTTTGGAAGCTTTATTCATGATTTATACAAGGATAATCAAGCATATACAAATGTAAGTGGCATCCATGTGTAAATGGCAATGGCCAATTTGCACATGGATGTGTTACTACTTGGAATTGTAAAAGGGCATGTTGGGGGCATGGTTATGGTCTGGCCAGGGCAGGTCAAAAATCTACACATGAATTCCCCATGTTATGTAGTGAATACACACATGTCTGTGTGTGTGCCGTCAAGTCAATGCGGACTCCTGGCATCCCAGCCCTCTGACATGCATTAGCCCCTACTTTTTAAAGACGTCTGAGGCTGGATGAGCATTTATGCATGCACTTTAGGCAACTATCGCGTGTACTTTCAGTTTGGGCATGCACCCGGGCAAAGCTTGCTTGTAGCATAGGCGCAGGCTACATTTACATGCATAGGTTATAAAATATTATAACTTAAGCGGGTTTCTGAACAATCTAGTCACAGGAATTTATATCACTAGAGCAGGCATAACTGCTGTAAGTAGTTTAAGGCACATCATTACACCTCTATTTTATAAGGTAAATTACACGTGGGCTTCACTTTATAAAATAGGCCCTACATATGCGTGTGGTAAAACGCATTAACATCCCAGGAGCTTATTAAATTACCCTCTAAAAGCTCCATTAAACACCTAATGGTGTCCAGTAAACAGGACCAGACCCAGAGTTGGTTCAAGGTGTTGATGCCCTCTGCATACCTTAAGCTTTATACCCCCTCTGGCTGTATGCCCTGTTTTTTTGCTCCCTCCCCCCCCCCCCCCAAATGTTGCTGCCCTAGGGAACCGCATAGTTTGCCTAGTGGTTGGCCCAGCCCTGTTAGCAAATAGGTCTCTAAGAGGGCAATAGTGGTAGCTTTTTCAATGGCTGAAATGCTATTTCACTCACACAATTGAGCTTTCATCACTGTCTATCTTATACACAGGTAGATATATCTGCATTGTTCCACAGTGCATGTATTTTTACTTGGTGTGTGTTCCCAGCACAGAGTTAGATTAGGAGAGAAATGCATGCTCACAGTTTTAAATAATCAAAACCACATACACTTCTGCCTTTAGAAATTTTTTTTCAGAAAGGTGGCACAAATCTGTGCATATACTTTTCCTTAGGCAATAATTAATGCAAACCTACAGTACTTTATTTTTGTTTTGATTATTGCAGCAAACCCCATTGGGTTTCCCTTACCATTGGTAATTTGAGTGTTTATTCCTAAGAGCACAACTTTTAAAGTATTTACACAGTCAAAATGGTCTATCTGGAAATTGTGCTCTTCGGAAAGGCTAAAAATATGCATTAGGTTTAGAGGATGTGTACTTTTAATTGCATGGAAGGAGTTGCTCTCAGCGAAGTATTTAGGTCAAGAAACAAAAGTACCCAGCAGAATAGAGTTTGCAAATCTGTTTACTCCCCCCTTTTTTCTACCCACAGATAAAGGAGGTGTAAAGCCCATGATTACTGAAATCTCCAAATGCTCACATAAACACATTGTCAAAAATAAAACTGCAGGGAGTGTTTTCTAAGCTGTGTTTAGGGTTAGTGCATGGTTTACCATGAGCCAAGTGTGGTGCGCCAACCATGAGTGCAGGGTGCCACAGTAAAAACTCACACTAACCACCTTAGAGTGTCATGGGGCAGGGGCTGAGTGGGTTTGAGGCAGTCTCAGCACATCATGGTTAGAATGGGTGACATTGACTCTCGCTGACTCTGCTTGTCCTTAGCATGAGTGCCCTTACTGCCGCCTCAAGGGGTGGTGATAAGTGCACCCACATGCTGGTTAATGCGGTGCTGTCTGACTGCAACGCATTAATGCTAGGGGGACATGCCAGGCCTGCCCATGACAATTAGCTTGGGCCATCGTGCTAATTCCAGGTCCCAACTGCATTCAAATAGCATGCCCATTAGTAAACACGTTGCTATGTGTGTCATTTTCATTAAATACTGCCCACCAAGTCTGTGCTAGATGTGCTAGTGAAAATTTCTCCTCCAGATCGAGTAACATAAATATTGCAGAATTCCCATTGGGTGAGATCTATATGCTCCCCACAGTTCTTCTTTTCTGTGATTCTGGATGAACCTGTCGTCTTGACAACTGTGCACTCGGGGAGCCAGGAGTAATACCCCTTTCTCTCCCGCCCTGTTTCTCTTTCAGGATATTACTGCGCCTCTGTGGAACTCTCAGCCGTGTCAGGGCCCTGTGATGAAGGATATTACTGCAGCGGCAGTTCAACTGTCCCCAGGCCTCGGGATGGTCTTGTAGGGAATATTTGCCCTCCTGGGTTTTACTGTCCCAAAGGAAGTTCTTTTGCAAGCCCATGTCCTCCAGGTGTGTTGGAGATAAGGGATAGGGGCGGGGATGTTGCCCGGCCCTTATCCCTCCATCTTTTATTCCATAGTACACCCAAGTGAGCAAGGTACTGCCTGGCTACATGATCCCATCTGGTTCCTGCTATCATTCTTCCAGTGTATACGTGTTTCCATTCTATTATCACCCTGCCAGGGAAGTGAGGATATTGATTCCAACACTGCTGATATCACATTGATCCATGTCACTGATGTCGTTCAGGAGTCAGATGGAACCATCACTGTTGCATGTGATATTACTACAGTGAGGTACACTTTACAACTCCTCATCCCAAAGATATTCTAGGGCTTTTTCTACAGCATTGACCATTGCAAGAGCCCAGCACTGGAGAAGCTTTGAGTGTTTTCACAAAATTATGTGCTATTTACTGTGCTGAGTCTACATGAAGCTTTAAGTATTGTGAGCTTCCCAAAGTCTTCTACATCTTTTTAGTACTACTTGTGTTATTTCAGAGCTTAATCAAAGCACGCGTCAAGGCATCCATGTTAAGTCTATTTTATGTAGACAAGTAGTCACCGATATGGTCTTTATAAAATACTAGCATAAGTGGCTTAATGAATGCCTACATTGCAGGTGTGGATTTTTTACAGCAGTCCTAGATTTGGTAGAAATGCCTGCACCCATATTTTGGAAGTATGCATATAAATTACAGTATTTTACAATCTATGGGCATACTTAATATACTCCGTCCATGTGCACGCCCACTGGAAAAGTATGCACCTTAATGCCAAAATGCGTACTCTTACTCTGATCAGTATTTTATAAGAAGTCAATTACATATGCTTGGGAATGACTTTATAAAATTGTCAGCCCAATATTCTGATTTGAGATTGGTTTGCTCATTCTTGGCAGCACAGACATTTTTATCAGCGTGATGCAATCATACCACCCACCCATTGTTCATTTGGCATACTGATAGACACTTCTGTCTTCTCAGGCACATTTTTGACCCACCCTGGGAGTCGGTCAGTCCTCGATTGTCAACTGTGCTTAGCAGGCTGGTTTTGTCCACACTGGGGTCAACGTTCACCAGAAGGCTTCTGCAAAGAAGGCTGGTTTTGCCCAGCGGGATCTGTATCCAGCCACAATCCAGGTAGAGTCGTCCAACTTGGAAGAGGACCATATGATCCAGCCCGACAAATTCCTTCTCTGGTTGGATTTATTTATTTATTTATTTAAACTGATTTCTATACCGCCTTTTCCTACAATCAAGGAGGTCTACACAGCAAACAATCAACAAAATGCAGTGTCTAGTGTGCGCATGCTTTGAGCAGTGAGTGCGTGTGCATGTATATGGTCATTGATTCTTGGTGAGCTATTTACAACGTGCGCTATTTACAATACTATGTACATCAGGACTTTACTTTAATACTATAATCGTGTCGCTAGGGTAGGGTGTTGAGTTGGGGTATTGTCTGTATTGTCCCTTCCTCTGTTTATTATCAGGCAATAAGTGAAGGGAAGGTTTACTGTGTTTTTATGTCTGTACTAACAGCTTTTCTATTTTTTTTTAGTTTTTTCTGATATTTTAGTTTTCAACATTTTTTTAAATGTACCTCACCTTGACATTTTGAAAGGTTTACCAAATACAGTATAGTAAACAAAAACATAAACATAAATATGCTGTAAAAAAACAAAAAATAAAATGAGTTATTCTATGGGGATCTCTGGAAGAACTAATCCTATGAATAACTTTCATTTGCTGGGTTCAGGTGCTCCCTTCAATTTGTATCCCAAAAAAGCAGGCCTCTGAACAAGATTTGGAGACTTTCTATGTATCACATGTATCCATAACAAGCATAAGGGAATTTGAGTCTTAAGCAGACCATCCCATCCTGTGTTTTGAAAGCTGGGAAACTCAAACTACAACTAGACTCTAGTATTAAGTGATAATGTGTGTGCATGTAGATATAAAATGTATATATTGTCAGGGTGTCAGCTGCACCTGTGGGTGAGGAATCCGGGGGAAGGTCATACTCTCATAGGTATAACATAACCCAGTCCTCCAAATCCAAACAAAATACCTCCAGAAACTGTTAAAACACATCCTGAACTTAGTCCATTATGTTTGCTGCCCAGTATTTCTCTTTTGACAGTAAAACTCCAGACTGTCGGTCAACCTGGCTGGAACCCGAACCATACCCCCCTCCCCTTTTTCCCTGGAGTACATAGAAGGCGGTAATCTGTATGCCCAAACTTAGTCTCTTGGTTATTTATAGTCCAAAACCCTCAAAAGAAAAGCTTCAGCTGGGTTCTCCTGGTAGTCCCTAGGCTGTGGCAGCAACCACCCTTCTAGTGTTTTCCCTTCACACTGGCCTTCCCTCATGGCCCAAAAGCAAACTAAACAAACCTCGATGCAACCAGTCAACCCTCCTTTCCCCATAGGAGATGTAAATGACTTTCAAAAACCAAACAGGGGGTTTCCCTTAACTTATCTGCATCTTGCTGTCCTCAGGACTGATGGACTGTTACCATCCAGTAGGTTCAGTTCCATGACCTCTATTTCCATGGGCTCTGCAGGACCCTCAGTTTCTAACTTCCAAGGCTCTGTCTCTATTGACTCCCCTTGATCCTCTGCCTCTTCCTCTCTCCTCTCTCTGGCCACTTCCTGGAGGCTTCTCCCCTTCCCTGCCTCTTCCACCAATGCAAGGAGCAACCCCCTCCCCCTGGTCACTTCATGGAGGTTTCCATTCCCTACACCCCTTGTAGAACTTCCTGTCCAAACTTGGCAGGCTCCTAAAGGCTGCAGTTCCTTCCTTCCCTGGGTCCCTCCTCTAACTGCCCCTGCACTGCTGTTTAAACATATAAACAGGCTCCACCGTGATGCCTTGGTTGCCTGCTTTGTTTCCCTATTAAGCTGGCCCTTGCTTAATAGGGTTCCTAAGGAAAACCTGGCTTCCTTTAGCTCTACTTCTCGGGTTGCTTATTGTTGGAGCCTTCGGCCACCTGTATGTGCTCCCTCTACGCCTGCTTGGTGCAAGAGCTGCGTGTGCCATCCTGCATATCAATGCCTGGTTTGAGAATTCCCCTCCCCCAGCTCTTAAAGGGCGCTATGCTCCCCTACCCCAGGGGAATATGTGGTGAGGCCATGAACACCACCGAAGGGGGTGTCTACCACATTGCAATATATATATTCTACACGCGCGCACACACAGACACACACATATATACGTATATGAGGAAGAGTAAAATGTCATGTATTATCTGCCATTCTAAACACACATCTACTGAGAAGCAGAATGTCTTAGATATTTAGCGATTGGCGGCTAGCGCTGAATTGTAGGCCGAGATATTCAATGCCAGGACCATATCCAGCCCCTAGCATTGAAGATCTGAGTCAGCCAGATGGCGATGAAGCAAACCAGGCATTAAGCCGGTGCCCGGTTCGGCCAGTCTTTAAAGCGGTTAACTTTTGCCGCATTGTGATAAGTGGGCAGAGGTTCAATATCACCTCTGCCCATTTATTGCTGGATGCTGCTTCTGTTCTGCCCCCAGATTGCCCTGATGCCAGCTGGATAGCACTGGGGCATGCGGCAGCGGCACCCGCACATATCCAGTGGCACTAATCGTGTTGGTGCCGCTGAATATCCTGGAAAAGACAAGTAGCGCACTTAACAGGTCTGCTAACCACGTTAATCCCTTAAAATATCAGAGACCTATGGACCCTTCTCATATACAGCATGCATAGTCAGCTGAACTATTTACTAGGGATTTCCTTGATTGTCTAGTCTTATGACATTCTGAAGCAGCCCCAAGAGTTGACGGTGGAGTCTTGGAGAGGGAGGGAGTCCGGCTCTTGTCTCCTAGCCTGCGTGGTTTGCGGGTGGCACCATATCATTTTGCCCCTGTGGTGGTATGCTTTGAAGCTCACATTTGGGATAGTTTCTCCAGTTCTGTGGGCGTGTAATGAACAAGTATTAAGTATCACACTATTTAAAAGGTGGGGGTGAAGGGGATCTGTTCATCCCTCCAAGGTGTAATCCAGGTATCCATCTTCAAAGGAAAAGACAGGACAGAGATCAAGCACTGGATACAATAGGGGTAGGGAGGGGAACCCAAATTTTTTTTCTAGAGAACCTTAATTGCAGAAGGGAAAAGGAGGGATCCCAGGATGGGGTATAAAAAAGGATCGGAAGCCCCATTTTCGAGTATAAATGTGCCTTATGAATACCTTGCCTACTAAGTGCACAGAAATAAAGATTAATGTGCAGAAACAAAAAGCCAAAAGATATAAGGAAATCAATAGTAGCAGCTTCATCCCATAGCTTCATATAAAGTTACACTTTCTATTTATGAGGTAGCATTTGTGTTTGTTATACAGGTAGCAATTGACATTCATTGCCCTCTGTATAGTTTTTCTCCACCCCAGCCCACCCTAAATCCCATCCTAAATAAAATGTTTAACTTTTGGCCACCTAACAGTTCATATAGCCAAAAGTTAAACAAGAACTTATGCTTTTGCCACCTGCTGCCAACCACAAGTCATTTTGAATATTGACCTGCAGGTGATACTTTTTTATTAGACTAACTTAATAAATTTATTGACTAGATTTGGAAGCCGACTCTCCCTTTAGTTCTGACCACAGAACTCCAAAAAGCTAGTCAAGTCAAGAAATATATTAAATTAGTCCAAGAAAAGGTATCACCTTATTTTTATTCTTTTTTTTGTCGTATATTACATTTATTTCCATCATGCAAACAGACTAACACAGGAACCTGGGTACTGTACTTAGCAAGTGTATCAGATGCCTAATAATTTCTGCTGACATTTTCCTGTCAAATTTATTTTGGAATATCGCACTGTGTGAGGACTCATTCTTGAAACAAAAAAAAGAAGGAACATAACCAAACACATAGAACCCTGAAAAGAAATCTCTCAACCCCCACCCCCCCCCCCTTGGAGAACTCCACCAGGGTTAAGTGAAATGAGTCGGGACTCAGCCACAATGCTAAGTGAGCTCTTATACCATAAAATGGACCTAAGATGGAGTTGCATTTGGAGAAATGTTTGTGTTCTATAAGACAGTGCGAAAGCACCTAAAACCTCGGTGTACTAGGAGCTTTTGGATAATTGAGCCAGTTCTTTCACCTCCCTCTTTTGCCCTGGGCAACCTCAACTTGGGTGCCCTTTAACTAGCAATACCTTTATTTGAGTCTGCCTGATGGCTCTGTGGTAAGTTTTAGGCACGGTCATGCAGATTCCCAGTTTATTTATTACATTTGAGTTCCACATTGGGTCTTCTGATCCGCGGGTCAGATAGGGGCAAAGGTGCTGTGGGAAGGGAGTGATGGGCATTTCTTCAAGGTGATACCACAGGTAGAGATTCAGAGTTCTGGAAGCATCACTGGTGTGCGATTCAGGACCATTGCTATAATAACTAGGCTAGTATGTTTGGGGTTAAAGGAGATATGAAATAGGATAAACGTTCCTGCATAGCTGCAAATGAAAATTCATGATTCCAGATTCTAGCCCTGGTTCCACTCGATCTAGAAGGACAAAGGAGGAAACTGCTAGGTAAAATTAAAAAATATATATATGTCTTCCTCCTGTGGCTGGCATGAAGAAAGGCAAGCAATGTGGAGTCTGAAGCTTGCCTTCAGAGAAGAGCTTTGTCAAACACCAGCCCGCTGATGGAATTCTCATTTCAACTTGGGGACTGCTTGGAGAGACCATGTGTTTTCTATGATTACATAAGGGGGGTTTTTTTTGGTGGGGGGGGGGTGGATTTTATTTGAGATTTATACTGTTTCATGCTTTCAACTTTTTTTTAAGGCGGCGTGTAATCGTGCAAATATATAAATCTGTAACCGCTTTGTTTTCCAGATTATATCTGCCCAATTGGGCACTCTTGTACCAGTGGTAGTTCAGCACCCAAGGCCTGTGCTGCTGGTCAATACCAGGACCAGACAGGGCAAAGCACATGCAAGATATGTCCAGCAGGGATGTAAGTGATTTATTGTAATAGTTTAGTCTTCTAGTCACACTAAACTAACATGTGATATGCACACTGTGCATTTCAGCTGCTCTTAGACTTCCCTGCGTTTTCATGCATTCTTGTGGATGATTAACGGGAAAAGCAGCATGAACATGCCAAATGGCTAAAGGTGATAATTCAGCAACGCTAGCCGGTTAGAGCGGGATGACAGCCGTTTATCCGGTTAGTTCCAATATTCAGTCACTAACCGGATAGCTTTGCTGTCCTAACTGCTGAAGCTATCCGGTTAGTGGCTGAAGATCAACTCTAACTGGATAACATCTCCGGTACCAAGCCAGCCCAGATATTCAGCGGCAGAGACTGGATCTGTTTTCGTTGCTGACTATACCCCCCCCCCCATCCCCCTTTGTGTTTAGGATATTGTACACAGCAAATTTTCCAGAGGAGGATCCTGGTAGGGGTATTTTTTCAACATGAGCATGAACGTGTGTTCCAGGAAGTAGGCTCCATTTATTTTACGTGGAACTTCCTGGCATGTATTAGAATTGCAAAGGTAGGACTGGGCTCAATAGTGAGTATTGCCAGACTGACTTAAGAATTGGATTTCCTTTTTAGGTTCTGTGGTCCTGTATTTCATACCCAGGACCACAAAGGAGGGCTATCAAATGGTGTGGCCAAACCGATGGTTTGCCCAGCTGGGTTTTACTGTATGGCAGGAAGTCAGTATGGCCAGCAGTACCCTTGCCCAGCAGGCACCTTCACTAATCAGACAGGACTGATGAGTTCCAAAGGATGCAAGCCCTGCCCTAGTGGGAGGTTCTGTGCAAACCCAGGTAAACTGTGGGTGAAACATTATTGCCAGCAAAGTAAAGCTCAAGATAAGGATCAGTTATAAACATGTTTTACAAAACTTTAGTGGAGGAGATAAAATCAAGGAAGTATGGCCTGTAGAGCGAAGGAAAGATTATTGTAAATAGTTCACTGTTACAAGTATGTTTGATGTATTATGTTTGTTACATTATAAACCACTCTGATCTCTGGAAGGGACCGTATGTTCTAAATAAATAACAAAGGAGAAAGGACAATGAATGGGCAGAGATTCTAATTTGCATTTTATCTTACTGTTTCCCTAAAGGTATTTGGTTACATCAAAGCTCTCATTGTCTCAAACCAGAGTCATAATTGGTAAAACTAGAATATATAAACTCTCGTAATATCCCATAAACACTGACCTATACAATGTATATAGTTGACCTGTAAATAAGTTCATCCTAACTTTTACTGTAGGTATAATGTTCACTTTGAAGTGTTTGCCTTGATTTCCTTGGAAACCGTCTTGATTTCATGGATAAAGCGGTATAGCAAACACACAAAGAAATTAATAAATACAATTAATAAATGTTTTCCAGAGCCTGGAGGTATCTAAGAGTTACACTTCCTGCTCATTGATGAAGGAAAGCTGCTTGTTGGTGTGGGGAATGGGACACTGTAAATACCTTTGGTAGTACTCATGGTCTTTCTTGTTGTCTGTGTGTTACCAGGGCTGATTATACCGACAGGACCTTGCTTGGCAGGATACTACTGCACATTACAAGCGAGGGTGCCTAACCCTGTGGGTGATGAGACAGGAGATAGGTGTCCTCCAGGACATTTCTGTTCAGTGGGTAGCAGCAGCCCATCCCCATGTCCTTCAGGTACCTTCCTGCCCCATTCTGGGATGGCATCTCGCAGTGCCTGTCTACCTTGCCCTGGAGGAAAGTTCTGCAAGGGGGAGGGTTTGCCTCATGTATCTGGTGAGTTTCACATTTTATTTAGAATAAATAAAAAGAGAAGCACAAAACAAAAATAAGGTAATACCTTTTGGTTGGACTAACTTAATACATTTTTAGACTAGCTTTAGAAGCTTAAACCTTCTTCCTCAGGTCAGGACAGTCACCCTGGCACCTGCTGTTGGACAGCACTTCACAGGACCAGAGCACAGCATTCATGACTTTATGGTGAGGGTCCTGAAAGGAAGATTTAAATCTTTCCAGGACCTTGAAACCTTTCAAATGAAGATACGATACTTTGAATCAAACCAGACAGGACTCAATAAGGCCACTGGCTTCCTGACACATTATAAACTATTAATATTTACAGCCTGGTCACTCTCTGATCAACCATCCATGCCCTCCCCTTCCTCGCCTGTCTATGTAATGCTGGATAGATTCCTGTATATATATTTGGTATCAACATCTGTTGCTCAAACTGTCCTGACCTGAAGGTTTCACCTTCTGTATTAAGTTAGCCAATAAAAAGGTATCATCTTATTTTCCTCTTTGTATCTTTTTTTTTATTTAACATTTCATTCACAAAACCAATGGTTTCTGTGCCTTTAATTTTGAATTGAGTGAATATGTACTTGGTGAGATGCCTGGTTCGAGCTCCCTGCATGTAGAAGCAAGTTGTGTAGGGAGCTGTTCATGGGTAGGAGAGGGCAGGCTGAGGGAGGAGCGAGGGCAGGCAGTGGGCGGCGTCATGATTCTGAGGTCGGCCCTGTACCTCCACGGTTGGTCATGTAAATGGGGGACTTATTCTATCTCGGAGGTGGAATAAGTCCCCCTGGATGTTGGGGGATGCTGGAGCCAGGGTGCCAAAGGCAGGTGAGGGGCTGCAGGGGGATCTCTGTGACCTGTCCCTGGCATGGAAGGCCCGATCGGGGGTTGGGTTGCAAGGAAAGGAAATTTCGGGGTTTGGTCGGTGATGCTACATGCAGGAGTCAGGCTGGACTAGCAGAATAAGTGCCAGGACATCCAGGGTGCCTGAAACAGGGCATGTCCTGGACGTCACGGCCTTATGCTGCAATTCTGCTCCCGCAGGAATGTCTAGCCCCTGGGGACACACAGCACTAAATGATCCTCCACACAAGAAACAATTGTATTTCTTTATTTGTTTATTTATCAGCCTGTTAAGGTGTCCTTATCATATTACAATTAAAAGAGCCCCAAATATTCATCCTACGGAGAGACTGACCAAGAGGTAGCAGAAAGAGCTGGGCAACAGTGGAAAGGTTTTTGCATGATTGCAGTTGAAGTCATGACAACAGAGTAAAGATTGACCTGACTCTACAAAAACACAAGAACATAAACGGGCACGTTTACTAAACCACATTAGTTGCTACCACGGGGTTAACACAGAAATACCACCTGGCAATAGCAGCAGACACAATGGAAATGCAGATTTCTGTGATGTCTGCATTTCACGTGGGGGTGGGGGGGGGATGGGCAAGATCAGGGCAGGAAGTAGATGTGCTGATTATCGGCAGCTATCATGCAAAACCTTTGCAATGGCTGCCAAATCGGGCCCCATTGTGGCTTCAGATAATACCACCTCAAGAGGTGATGTTAGCTGCAGCTGACTCGGCTATGTGGCTGATCATGACCGTGATCACCTCCCCAGAATGGATTGACCCCACCAATCTGACAATATTGTCAGTGTCTCGATCTAAAAATTTGATGCTCTAACAATAATAAAAGTGCCTGGCCCCCTTCAGTACTGATTCCCGCCCGTCCCCGTCCCCCGACAGCTCCTGATTCCCATCAGGAACTGGCTGGGGGGGGGGGGGGGGGTTTCCAGTGCAACTCCTGTCCAAGGCAAGAATTCTGGCTAGCCAGTTGGGTGGTAAAAGGGACACCCCTTGCCATCCTTACCAAAATCCCAGTTAGCCAGTCAGGGTCCCTCCCTCCTTTCCTTCCTCCTAAAAATTCAAAGCCAGCTAGCCAGTCTGCGGGGGAGGGGGGAGCTGGGTCTCCATTAGTCCCTACCTTAATTCCTAGTGGTCTGTTGCTCAGTGGGGGCAGGAGTGGTCCTTCATGCTTTGGTCCTAATAGTCAGGTCTTGTCAAAATAGGCATGATCACTAGGGATTAAGGTAGACACCAGTGGGGATGCGGTGCTGGTACTACATTACATCTATGGCACCGACAATATTGTTGGGGGGGGGGAGACAATCGGGCCATGCGAGACCACAGTAGCAATCGGGGCACAGGGCTCATGAGAGCTCTGTGCACCTGATTGCTATCTGTCCTCTCCATTGATTTGCCGTGAGGACCTGCAATACCTGCATTGGCAGGCACCGCAAGACTTCCCATGCTACCTGCTGATGCAGGTATCACGGGTCTCTGTGGTAAATCCAAAATCTCTGCAATATCAGGGGGAAAGCCGGGAATACACCCTGCAGATACTACAGAGGTTTTACCCTTAACTAATAGTTGCAAAAAGCTTTCGTGGTTTAGTAAATGTGCCCCAAAGCCTTAAAATTTGTCAGTAGTACAAATACTGTATTCTCCCTTCAATGATGTAGCCTGGGGTGGGGGAATATGGTCTCCCTCCAGAGTCTTAGCTGTCACAGTCTACTTTGCCTTTTGGGAAGTCATTCATGATAGGTATGACGGTTGGGTTTAGAAGGTGCATGTACTATATATTATTCTAAGAAAAAAGCAACATAATTTGGAGAAAATCTAATACTCAGAACTAACATAGTTCATGGGTCAATGATATAAAATATTCTGAAACTTGCCTGAGCAGTGGCACCTATGTAAATCCAGAGTGATGACTGTCTCTATCCTTTTGGATTAGGAGATTGTGCGGCTGGGTCTTATTGTGTCGTGGGTGCAAGTACTGAATCTCCTCTGGATGGAGCGACAGGGGCTCCCTGTCCTGAGGGACACTATTGCCCACCAGGTGTCAGTGCTCCCATCCCTTGTGCCACTGGTAGGTCCCATACAGAACCCATGTTCCTTTACTGAATGAACCTGACGAATTGTTGTGTTGTGCATTGCAGTGCATGTTTCTGCACGTGTGTGGACGCATGCATGTGTTTGAGCATGCAGGTGCGTGTACTGAGAGAATGTCTCTTATTCATGAAGTCCTCCTTATTTCCTATTTGGTGGACTTCAAGCAGTAACTAGATAATATTGATATACCTCTTTCTCCTCTGGTGCTTTGGGGGTCATTCTGAATGACGAAGAGAGGGGATGTACGTCTGATTTGGACGTACATCCTTGCTATTTGTCTGGGCCCCTATCCGCTGCCCAAAGCTCCCTGCACATACATAGGAGATGTGCAGGGAGCTCTGGATGGGGGCGGGCAGGGGCAACGACAGGGAGGAGAGTAGGCAGGCTGGGGGTGGGGCGCACAACCCGGATGTACAGGGCTGATTCCAGACATGGCCCTATATGTCTGGGTTCACCAGGATAGATGGGACTTATTCCACCTTGGAGGTGGAATAAGTTCCCCAGCATTGGAGGATGGCACCTTCAGGCCCCTACAACCAGGTAGATGGCTGCAGGGAGTTCTCCATCACCCAATCCCAGACTTGGAAAGTCCGATTGGGGGTCGGGCGGTGGAGAACAGGGCATTTTATGCAGTGTGGGCAATCGGGGCTCCTGCATGAATCCATGGCACCGTGGCTCCATGCAGGAGCCAAGCTGAGCTAGCCAGGGAAGTGCCTGGACATCTGGGGTGCCAAAATCGGGGCATGTCCTGGATCTCCGGGCCCAATGCTGCAATTCTACTCCCATGGGAGCAGAATTGGGTGCATCTCCAGGCTGTCTGGATTTCTGGATGTCCAGACAGTCTGGATATGGACCTACAGAATTGGCCTCCATGTCTTTTGTCTTATCCTAATTCTCCCTTTCATCTTATTGTTTTGACAGTTTTTCTTTGAATTGGTCTCTGAAGGGAACTGCTGCCTACCTGCAAAGCAGTTTGGTTAAGGGGGACTGTGTTGCTCCTCAGTAATATCAGCCTCTTTCTTTTCTAATCTGGTGCCTTTGCGAGTACAGTTCCCAGACTCTGGACAGCTTCTGTGTTATGACTGTGTGTTCCTTTTATTTCCTTCTTTATTTCTCTTTGAAGTGGAGGAGTGGCCTAGTGCTTAGAGTCTTAGGCTGAGAGCCAGGATTCAAGTCCTTGTTCTCCTTCCCTTTACCCTTCATGTCCTCTGGTATGAAATCTAGGACTAGACTTGCTAATCTGCAGTAATGCATGTTATAGCAAGCCCCTTCATTGCGAGTTGGGTCTATCTATTAATAATGTGCATTAATGCATTAACACAAGTTAGTAAATCTAGTCTTCTTGGAAAGGGAAATATCTACTGTATCTGGACATAATTTGCATTGAGCTCAGATACGGAAATGCAAATAATCAAATCTAAATTCCAAATCAAATTAGTATCCTGTAGTTCTCATTTGCTGATTTCTGTGCATTCTCAGCTTTAAGGCTTGTCTACTTGGCCAGACACCATATGCTGTTTCGTGATTCCTTCTACGTCTTTCCTTTTCTTGGTTTCTCCTGCAGGCTTTTTCCAGGCAATGCAAGGTCAACATTACTGTAATCCATGCCCCATCGGCTTCTACTGTAGCTACTTGGAGTCTCGTGGGGTGATCATCCCACAGCCTTGCCTGCCTGGCCACTACTGCCCAAAGGGAACAGCATCTAGCATGGAACATAAATGTCCCAGAGGGACCTACACAGGAAGAAGGCAACTGGTGGCGGCAGGTATACGTGTTGCACTCTTTGCTCTCCATACTGTGAGTAGAAAGAAATGTATTCTAGATGGAAGTCAGCCTCATCCTGTGCAAGATCCCCTCTTCTCAAATCACTGTCACTCCATAGGAAATCCGCTCATCATGCAAATGACACTTATGTGTCTTTCTCTTCTACTTCTCCTCTCTTATCTCTCCTTTTACCCTTCCTCAGGAACTCCACTCATCAAGCTTTTATTTCTGCCCTTCCCTTTTACTGCTAACTCCAGATTCCATTCCTTGCACTTTGCTGCACTGTATGTCTCAAATAGAATACCCGAGTCGATACACCGGGCTTCATTTATGCTCCTATTCAAATCAAGGCTAAAAATTCACCGAGACTGTTTGCTTTTCGATCCTGACCCTCTTTTCTTCCTTTTCACACCCATGTGTCTTTTAATCATTTCCTTCAAGAACTACCCTGTGCCTTGATTGTTCTGTCTGTCTTGAATAGATAGTAAGCTCTTTGGAAAAGAGACTTTGTCATGTGTGTTCTTGTACAGTGGTGCAAATGCTTTGTAGTAGTAAGGTGAAAGGGCAGATGGAGGCACTGATTAAAAACAGATGATAATAGGGATGAGGGTTGAAAGATGAGGGGGGAAGAACTGAGCATTATGCATGCAGTGAAAGCAGAAGAGTTTGAGAGAACTGTATCTATTTTCATTTCATTTCATTTACTTTTCTAACCCACCTATACAAAAATTCTAGGCGGTTTATATAAACATACATACGTAATAATACCACAACAAATATTAAAACAAATCAATAAACTGACACAGTTAAAATATTAAACATTAATCTAGAATCAGTAAAAAAACAAAACCACAGGAGCGGAGATGGACCATTGACATTAAACAAAGTAACAAGATGATGCAAAGGCCTTTTATTGTATCTTCACTACTGTGTGTTCAGTCCATGGTCCACCTCTGCTCCTGTGGTTTTGTTGATTACACTTGCGGAGTTCTTACTTTCCTTTCGCTTCTTATTCTAGAATCAGTAGTACAGATAAGAACTTTTACTCAAAATATAAAATCAGTAATCAAGTAAAACCCTCTCTAAATGAAAAAGTGGAATATAAGAAAATCACTTTTCTGATGCAGATAATGGTAATTTATTCCACCTGCTCGTGGCATAATAAGAAAATGTATAAGCAACAGTAAGTTATTTCTTCAAACACTACATGTATAACAGAGAAGCCCATAAAAGAATTTCGTTATTAGAGCATAATTCATGACCATGGACAGAAAAATCAATGGAATGTTGAAAATCAGGATTTTTCTACATTCATAAAATTTAAAAAACATACAAAAAATCTTAAATCACACACAAAATGTAGTAGAAAGCCATTAAGACCGGTGTTACATCATCAGTTGTTCTCTTCCTGTTGCATGGGGGCTGAAGCAACTTCCACCCCTATGTAAACAGGAATCGCAATCAGAAGGGGCAGAAGCAGGGAGCGGCACCACAGAGCTCGAACTGAAGGTAACTCCGGCACTTCGGTGCCATTTTAAAAGCATTTCCTATTAACAGAATTAAAATATATCAGGTTCTGTATTACTTTGGTCTTAGAATATTTCTCGTATACTCAGTGGAAGAACTTTAAACTATTTTGAAAGCACAAATGGCCGACTTTAATTCTCACCTGGACCTGTCATATGTTTTTATAAGTTCTTCTTTTTTAAATTCTTTAAGCAGTTCCCCATAACCTTTGAGAGCAGTCATGTTTTCAGGAGTGTCAATTTTATTGATTAGCGATGTTTCAGATAATCCTGATAGGTGACACCTGTGTACACATGATCTAATTGGTAAATATTGACTGCCATTTCACAAACTGCATCAGACACCCATTCACACAGCCTGAGCCAATCACATGTCATTTTGTATTATGTCAATTGTGGCTCGCTTTCAACGATGGCTGCTAGGAGGGAGTTGGACATGCAGGTGAGACACTTACCAAAAACATATCTAAATTTTAACTGGATTTGCTGAATCCTGTAAGAAAAGAGGAACTAGAGAAGATCATCCCAGTTATCTCTTTGGCTGCGTTCTTTTAAGTTTCTGACTGACTGATGTTAGGACACTGCTTTTGTTTCAGCTGAGTGCACTCCTTGCCCTGCTGGCTACTTCTGTGCTTTGGAGGGTCTCAGGGAGCCATCAGGCCGCTGTCTGCCTGGATATTGGTGCATTGGAGGGGCTCAGGTATCGAATCCCACTGATGGAGTGACTGGCAGGGCGTGCCCAAGAGGGAAGTTCTGTGAGGCTGGCATTATCTCAGGTAACAGCTCTCCTCTGCATCGGCCAGTGGCTGTGAAATGGGATGTATGGGATATTAGAGAGCAAAAGAGGCCAGCATTTTCAGCTGGGATGAGCGAATTAAGGAACTGCTGGTGCTTAGCTTAATCTGTACATCTGGATAATTAGGGGTGTTGAATCTGTGTGGAGCAGTGACCACACACCTGCGCTATCTGGATAGATTTAGGCCTGCTATGAAGCTGCCTCTACTCCTCCCCTAAACGAGCGCCTTTGTATCCAGATAATATCTGGCCATCTCATGATTTTAAATGGGCAGATATTATCTGGATCTCTTTCAAGAGCTCTAAGGACTGAGGAAGCCCCAGCTGCTGACAGATAACTTGACTTTCCAGACCTTCTTCACTTACCCTCATGGACCTCCCAAAGTCCTAAATGGGCAGGAATGATCCCATCAGCATTACTTTGGGTTATGGCATGAGCAGGGTAGGAGTGACTGGGAATTGCTGCTGCTCCATTTGGGCCTGGGACACAAGGGGAAGATATAGGAATCTGGGGACCTATGCACGGAGGGGGGAGGGTATATTGTGGGAGGGTGGGGTTATCAACAAGGGTGAAACTTCCTGGGAGGAATGTTGATATTTCAGTGTTGGGTCCATAGATAAATTTCACTTTGTGCTCTTTTGTGTGTGTGGATGGGGTGAGGTGGGGGGGGGGATGTTTGCATTCCCTTGGGGCTAGCTCTTTAAGATCATGGAGTCATGTCTGGGAAAGACAAGAACGAAGAATCATTTAATTTTATAATTTATATCTTATCAATGATTGTACCAAATTATCCACCAAGATCTCTAACATTTGATGCACAGAAAAGGGAGAACCAGAGGTGATGGGACTGTTTAGCTGCAGTATTTACTGTTATTTGTCTCTTTAATACCAGTCTGATATCCAGCAGCCCAGTTCCCAATCTCCTGTGGACTTTTGATATGTAAGCCACCAGCAATGCTAAGACCTTTAGCCAATGACGCCGCCGACTGGATATCCTCACAGAGGTATCCTATCATGTCAGGCCCCCAAATGTTGTTCCTCTCTTTTCCACCATGCTTGCAAAGACATTAAAAACAAGGAAAAAAGTAAACTTAAATAGGGAATCCAGTCCAAAACCACACCTTCAATTCCCTTCTGCCTGCCCATGTCTGGAAGGCTACTTAACCAAGCCTAAAGCTATTGATGATCCATTAAATACAAGAAAGACAGAATCCCTGTATCCATACAGTACAGGATGGCATCCAAGTGAACTTAACACTGTCTCTGTGCTGTGGCCCTCTCGAAACCCTATCTGTCTAGGTCAGGATCTATCCCTGAAACCTCCTCTTAAAAGGAGGAAGTCTGAGCCTTTTTATGACATTAGGTAGGAAGGGTACAGGCTTGTAGCTCGAATGCATAGTAGCATCTAAAGATACTAGTGGGCATAATCAAAGCATTTTTAGCAATTAACAGACCTACTAATTGGCTATAACGTGGTGATCCTGATATTATCTAGACAATGCCACTGAATATTGCCTCAGGTCGTACAAAGACGCTCCGTTAAAATGGGAGCAGTGTGTGAGCAGATCCGGGGCAGTCCCACCCTCTATCCAGTCAGTAGCGATATTCAGATGCTGACTGCCCTTATTTTAACTGGATTTTGTTATCTGATTAATGGCTGAATATTGCTGGATCGTGACAGCACTGTCCAGTGAAATCACATATTCAGCACCAGATGTTGAATACTTTAAAAGCACCTAGCCATATTCTCTGAATATTTGCACCACTTTCTTTTTTAAAGGGGGGAAAACGGAGCCCTTTAGGGAGACAAGCAAGCATTCCTTCTGCAAGGAAGAGTTACATTAAAGTGTCATCTGACATAAACTTTACTATGAGGGATCCTACAGACATGATTCCTTAATCCCAGCCAACATTTTTTATTAGGTTTTTCATTTCAGTCAAAGCTGTTTTACTTTGTAGAGTACATTAAGCAGGGATGTTGAAAGCTTGGATTTTTCTGAGGCAATGGGGTGACTTGCCCAAGGCATACTGGTGGGAATCAAACCCTCATTGCTTGGTTTCCAAACCAGTGCTCTAACCATTAGGCTACTTCTCTATGCTGTAGGTTTCATATCCATTTATGATAAAGGTGAAAACAGACCAAAGATCTGTAGGTCCCTGTCCTGAACTCAAGTTGCACAGCATATCAATGTACTCTCCTTGAGCCTCAGCCTCTCTTCGCTGGGTTTTGCCTCTTTTTGGATTGGAAACGCAAGACAAAACAAGAAAGGTTGCAGTGTTTTCCCTGTCATTAAAAAAAGACACCCCCCCCCCCCCCACCAGAAACAAAAACAGAATTGTTTTCCTTCTTGATTCTTTGCTGTTTAGGACAAGCTTTGGGGACTTTGGGCAAGAGAAAAAGGCTGTTCTTAATTCTCTCTTTGTAGGTGACTGCCATGCTGGTTATTTCTGTGACTTATTATCAACACAGCCTGACCAGAAGCTTTGCCCACCTGGCTACTACTGTCCAAAAGGCAGTGAGTCCCCCATCCCTTGTGATGCTGGCAGCTACAATGCGCACAGTGGGAAGCGGCAGCCTCAAGACTGTCAACCCTGTCCAGCTGGCCACTTCTGTAATGGTATGGACTCATCATGAGACATGATCCTGTTTAAGCTAGTCCTTTGATCTTCACTCCAATTCCTGCAGGGCTGCCATGAGCCAGGTTTTCAGGATATTGCTAATGAATATTCATGAGAGAGATTTGCTTATTACCTCCACTCATGCATATTCCTTAGGGATATCCTGAAAACCTGACGTGGTGGTGGTCCTCCAGGACAGGAAATGAATACCACTGAGCTAGCCTATATAGATGTGTGCATGCAGATTTTTAATGTATTTTTTGTGTATATAAAAGACTGGGAGCAGTGCCTGTGTGTATAATGGAGAGGCTTCCATCTAGCAGAGGATGAGAATGATTTGTCTGGCCAGCTTCTACAGTGTTGATACAGATGCATTAAGTCTGGTGGCCGTCATCTAAACCAAACAGAAATGAGGCCGTGATGTTTGTAGTTTTCAGTGTTTCTAATTCTAATGGGAAAGAATAGGGATGAAGGGATTTTCACAGTTGTGTCCATTAACCTTGAGATTAAGGACCACGAGAATAGAACAGCCAGTGCAAACTTAAATTCTGCAGTTTTCTTATTTCCCTTTGTTTCCTGGAATGCATTCTATTCTATACCTATTTATTGAAAATGTACTTGTTCTGGAAACTGCAAACATGCATTTGATCAGGCTCCACGGCAGATTGCGTGTCCTGAATTTGACTAGATAAGGGAGACAAAGGCTAAATAGAATTCTTGCATGTTTGTCTACCCAAGAGGGTGGAATATACAGGAAGACTGCCTTAAATAAGGAGTCAAAGGGTCACATTCTATGAGTGGTAGCTAAGACACATTCCTCAGTAGTATGGACAGGAATAACTGGGCAGACTGGATGGACCAGTTGGTTCTTTTCTGCCATTTTCTACTATGTTGCTATGTTACAAATACTCCGTTTATAAAAAAGAAATGGAGCAACTATAACTCTGAATAAGAGAAATTCTAAAGAACCTCAGGTAGAAAGTAAATGAATGTCTTCAGTTTTTCTGCTGTCTTCACAAACAATTTAACAGACGTTCTGGAAACTTTACTTATTATCGTCATCATTTGCAGGTATGGGAAAGGCTGCTCCAGAAGGCATGTGCTCTACAGGATTCTTCTGCCCACCCGGCCAGACATCTGGAAACCCAGCAGCCTTTCGCTGCCCACCTGGATTCCGATGTCCCAGGGGATCCCCAGCTCCAGAGCTTTGTGATAGAGGAACCTACCAATCACAAGAGGGAAGGGGATCATGTGATCTTTGTCCAGCAGGATTCTATTGCAAACCAACTAATAAAAGTAAGGAGGAGGAATGATCTAGAGAGTGGTAAATGTCTTGTGAGAGAGGACACGATGGTGATCCCAAGGGCCTCTGACCCTGGTCCCTGAAAATCAGTACCTATTTTTCAAAATAACAAGAAACAAAGGGAACTGAGGAGTGCAAGGATGTAGGGAGAGGAAGCACAAAATAGGAAAGGGTAAGCTGCTTGCAATTCCGTCTAAACAAACAAGATTCAGATTGAATCAGAACAAACTGTGAACTGGATCTGAAAGTTCATAGTTGATCTCAGATCTCCTTATTCACCCAATTCAGATGTCTGATCAGGCTCAGATGTAACAGAGAATGCTTTTTCATGAGGCCAACAGTCAACATACCCAAATTCTCAAAGAATGTTGCAGTGTCCAAGGAAAGTCTAACTTGGAGCATAGAATACTCTCAGTGAGATAGGCAGTTTGCTAATTTTCTTGGCATAAAGTGACATTTTACCTAACAGTTAGTGTTATTTCCTTGAGTCCTGCTAGACCAGTCCAGACAAGTGGGTTGTGTTCCCCTACCAGCAGATTGGTGGAGACAAAGAACCAATGAAAAGCCCAGGTTTCAATGACATCACTCCTATGCCTCTATTCACCTCAGCCACCAGAGGTCCATTCAATATTCATCCGAAAGCATATGGGAGAAACGTGGCATTGTAGTGGGTCACTATCAGATCCATTTTGAGGCAATCCCAGTGGCACAGAATCAACCAAAGCACCTCCTGACTCAACTCTCACTCTCCAATATAATCAGAGAGGATGAGCCAGCCGAAGGGCAAACCAAACAAACATCAAACGAATGGTGCCACAACAATCGAACTGTGCTCAAAAGACATCAGTGGTCAGAAAAAAACCTCTATAATGGGGTGCTGAGCAAAACATTAAATGGTATTCAAAATAGTTAAAAAAAGAACCCCCAAACAGCTCAGATTGGTACACCAGCAGTCCTAAGACAGCAGCATGGTAGAAATCAGAAAATCAGCAATAGTGAAAAATAAAAAATACTGAAGAAAATTAGCTTAAAGTCTGCATGGCAACGTGATGAAGATCATGAAGTCTGCAGCATTCAAGGCAACACTCAGGAGCCCTGACACTGGGTGTTTCACCAAACTGCTTCTTCAGTGAGCTCAAAGAAATCAAGAGCGCTGCTGTTGCCGAAACAGTAAAGCAAACCAAAGGAGCAACACCAGGCCCACCTCTAGAACTGCCGGCACAAGAGGAGTAAAGAGATCTCCTTAGCTTTAAACTGGTTAGTGATGCGCCACTGTTGAATAGAAACATTGTAAGAATTGTTCACAGAAAAAGTCTTGACTACATTTATAAGTATTTATTTATCAGAATTGAATTGACAATATTTTTTTTAATTAAAATTAGAAATGTTTACAAAAGTTCAAGTGCTTCCTTGTGAGAGAGTTCTCACCCCTTTGGTCAGTTCTGATTTGAATTTAAGGTTCAAGAAGTTGCAAAGTGAATTGAGAAAAAAATTAAAAATATTTTCTCTGTAAGTTGGGAGTTGCCATTGGTGGCTTACCTGTGACACTCATTACATCAAGGTAGAGTAGGGTAAGGCCCCTGTGGAGCCCTCCGGTTTACATTAATTTGACTTGTATAGTGGTAACGCAAGGCAAGTTGCATTCGGGAATAATAGGAATTCCCCTGTCCCAGGAGAGCATACAATCTAAGCTTGTACTGAGGAAATGGAGGATGAAGTGACTTGCCCGAGGTCAGTGTGAGGAGCTGGATATGAATCCTGGTTCTTGGCCAAGTGACCCTACACTCCTTCAAGTGACTATTTTCACTGAAAAGTGGACAGCAGTGTGGCAGAGTAAGTGCATGTTGGAGGGGGGGAGAGCAGTTAGGAATCTAGCATGGATTTTCAACAGTTGACACCTAAATTAGGAGCCTACAATCTAGCAAATCTAGAGTTATTTTAAAGCACTGGCCACAGCATTTAAACTGAAACCATATATTCATCATTAGAATCCATCGCAGAATGTCCAGTTTCAGCTCTGACTATCGGTGCTAAACAGGTGCTGACAGTATTTTGTTGCATCCAGATAGCAAATTGCATAAAGTGAGACCTGTTTCTTTTGTGGCCTAACTTAATGCAGTTTGTTATCTGGTTAACGGACTGAAAATCATCACTAACTGGATAACGCTGGGGGGCTGCCCTTGGAATCCTGCCCACGGATCACGCCAGTACTATCCAGACAGGGCTGCTCATCGAATAAGTTCCCTTGAATATGTTTTAGAATCCTAAATATTTGTAGGACAGGTTTCAGCTGAAAATGTGGACACCTACATTTGGCAAAAATCCCATCCAATTTAGCGTCCTAAAACTTAGGAGCCTAAGTGCTATATTGAGCATTTTTGGCAAATTGATCCTGAAGTGTCTTGATTCTCATATTGTAACCACAAGTAATTTAACCAAGATGTGAACTCCTGGAAAACTGAAGAAGGCTAAGGAGAATCTAGTGGACTAACTGTTGCTTCCATTCCAGGTTCTGATGTGCACGCTCCTATACCGTGCCCTAAGGGCTACTTCTGTCCAGCTGGTGCTAGCCACGGCACAGAGCATCCTTGCCCTCAGGGTACATTCTCCTCCAGAAATGGTGCTATCAGTGACTTGGACTGTGAACCCTGCCCAGCAGGTTAGGATCTTGATTTATAATCCCTTGGCTTTCCAAGATTTGTTAAAAAAAAAAAAAGTAGAAGTGAGGGCTTAATTTCTGGGGAAATGGCTGGAATGCAGTTCCCTCACTTCATTTCAGACTCACAGCTCAATGCAGAAACCTTAAACTGGTACCCAGCACTAATACTCTAGCTCGGGTTTTTCTAACGCATGTTGAATACAGACGTGTTGCTCATGCATGCTGTAAGCTAAACAGCATGCAAATGAACCTCCACAAAAATCCTGCATGAAACATAGAGAGCAAGCCAGATACACGCATACAGAGATCTGTGAGGAGCAAGACTAGCGTGGAAAAACCTCTGTCAAAACACTGTGCTAGAGCATAACATAGTTCGCTGCATCTAGCCATCAGAGTAGCAGGGCAGGGGTGTTCTGCTCCAGCCCCTCCATCCAGGTGGCCTGCAAAGAAGAGGAGGGGTGCAGGTAAGTGTTGAGCAAAGCAGTCACTCTACTCTTTAATTCTGCCTTTCTGCTGTTGCTCCTGCCCCTGGCTTACCTGCCTCCTCTTTCCGTTTTCACAAATTAACGGGCCGATGCAGAAACCCTGAGCTTAGAGCCCAGTGCTTTAAAGCTCTAGCGCAGGGGTTCATAGTGTGACTTTAACGCAGACTCTTTGTGCTGGAATGCAATATTCAAATTAACCAGTGTGCAAAAGTCAGCGTTAAACAGGGAGAGCAAGCCAAACACATGCACGCAGCAGTCAGCACAAGTTTGGCATGCTATTCCAGAGAAACAAGGTCATCTGAGGGGAAGTCTGACACTTCATCTCAGATGAACTAGGCATCGGGAAAGCCCCCAATGCCATCAGAATACTGTCGGGGGCTGGTGCCCCCAACAATGTTCCTCAATAGAAAACAAATCCCTGGCGTCCCCAATCCCTGCCTGCCTGCCCGCCCAATTTAAAAAATATATATATATATCCTTGGTGGCCCAGCGGCCCACCCAATAAAAAAAAAACCTGCTGGCACTGATCCCACCCACCCAATAGCAAAAAGCCCATATAAGACTGGGTGCTTCCCAGCTAAAAGCTAGAACAAATACATGATTCCAATAAGGTCAAAAGAAGCTTAAGGAGCACTGATTGACTAGAAGGGTGGGTTTGTTAACCACATGGAAGGTTGGAGAGAAAATCTGTCATAATATTGCATTGTTGCCTGGGTTTAATGGTGCACTAGTAGATTCCATAACTCAGGATAAGTTGTTGGTTTTTAACCTGACATGGATGAAATCTAGATATTAGTATCAAGCTTTACCATGCAATCAAATGACATTTTTAAATACAATGTACTGTATAATACATTTCCTAAAGGTTACTTAATTAGGTTTATTCCATGATTTGATCTACTGCCTCTTTATTCTAAGAAAAACAATAGTAAGGGGAGAGCAGATATGTCACTAAGTTCCAGATACAGCTCACATTCCTCTCTAGAGACATAAATAAGAGGGAGCACTTCAGAAACATCTGGCCCGTGTTGTGCCTGTGAACAGTCTGCCACATATTTCCCAGGCTCTGACTTCAAGGTGTGAAATGTAACCTGACTGTGAAAGTGAATTGAGGACAGGGTCCATGCCCATGGCATAAGGTTATCCTAGCTCCTGGGTGAAGGGTGCAGCATGAATTACTGCAGACACCACTGCCCGCAAGGTAGTGAGAAGCTGGTTGAACTCATGAATCTCTGGCGTTTTGTCAGTCTAACCAACTATGTAACAGTATAATTAGTCGTAGTAGACAGAGGACAGGGAGTGCCCTGATGTTGAAAGCGGCCTATGATATGCTCAGAGGGCAGCAGGATTTGGAGGTGGGAAATAGGCTGCATCAGAGACAAAGGACACTCATCTGTTGACTTTCTTTTGGTTTTTGGTTTACTTGTAGGTATGTATTGCTCTTCACCAGGCCTGTCTCGGCCATCAGGATTCTGCCATGCTGGCTACTATTGCACCAAAGGGGCTGCACATCCCATGCCCATCACACACAGGGTAAGCACAACTATTAGACACAGGGAAAGCACTTGGCAGAGTGTACAGCATACCCCCATCAGACATAGTGGACGCACCCGTCGGAGAATATACCCCTACTATACACAGGTGGAGAGTCTGGCTTGGGATGCACACTCATAAATCCCAAAGTGAGCTTCTGACAGAATGCACCTTCATTGCACACAGGGCTGTACCTAGCAGAGAATGCACTCTTGTAAAACATGGGGTGAGCATCTACCAGAGAACATACCTCTCTAACACTCAGGACGATCCACTGTCAGAAAATGTACCCCTATAAAGAACACTGAGAACAACTGGTAGGGAGCACACTCCCATCCTACCCTCATGAACTAATACACAGCCGGGGTTAGAATTAAAAGCTGTATGACTTTATGCATAAAGTTACATTTCAGAATATATTTATATTTCATCCACATTTCTTATCCCTAAAGCAAACTGGGATATTTCATTTCTTTCTCTTGTTTTTTTCCAGGAGGACTCTGCCGCAGTGTCTATTACAGGGAATGGCATCTGCCCTCGTGGCCATTTCTGTCCCAGTGGTACCAGATCTCCTGTCCCCTGCCCCCCTGGGTCTTACTCTGCCTCCCTTGGTATTGGTGCAGAGGATCAATGCCTACCCTGTCCCCCCGGCAGATACTGCAGCCAGGCTGGGCTTTCTGATCTGTTGCAGGCATTACCTTGTTCCACAGGGTGGGGTAACACTTCCGTTCCTCAGTGGCAAACATACTTTGATCATGTTAGATTAAAGGATCATTCATACAGTGGGTAATTTTCAAAACAGCTCCGTCTGACAGGTACAATGTCTATGGGTCTTTTCCCTTTGAAAATTGCCCACAAATTTTGTACCTGCTTTTAATGTGGGCTAAATTTGGCTGGGAAACAGAACATGTACATTTGGCAGTACAATTTTGGAATACGGTTTCCTAGCACTACCCAAAACATGCCCCTGGGAATGTCTTTTAGCCAGGTAAAGTGTGAACAATTTTCAGACAGACCTTTCACCCAGGTAAATCAGTTTTGGCCTAGTACATGGATTAGAAAATTGGCATACAAATGAAAAGTGGGGTGGGGGAGGGGAGGGGGGATTTTCCGAAGCAGTGGCCAGCATAGTTAAAGTGGCTGGCCATCACCACTTTAACTTTGCTCCAGATGTTCAATGCTGGGGCTATATCCAGGCCTCGGCGTTGATTGTCTGGATTGCCCGGATTGCGGCTTGTAAAATCCACCTTTCCCCAACCTGAAGGTTACATTTATCTGCCACACAAATGGACAAACGGGGATGTGCTGAGTAATGGTTCAGGTACATGCAGGTTATCTCTCGATTTGAGAAACTTGCACATGCTGGATATGAACATTTGCTATTTCGGGGAGCATACAGATGCCCACGGCCTTATTTCAGAACACACCCATGTATATCCCCTGATCCACATCTCAGCCTGGAAATGTGGATGAGCAGTTGCAGGTGAGCCAGGTGAAATGACTTTTTACTTACTGTCATATTTTTTTGAAGGAGCAAAAAATATCAGGAGTGAGCAGTCATTTATTTCTTCACCTTACAAGTTAGTTTGCCGAAACAAGCACTTTTCAGAGCCTTATTCATGCCCTAGAGCCCATATAGCCATGGATGTCTCCAACAATTAATTGAGACATGCAGTGCAGGTCTAAAATTGGGCACACATGTGGTTCTGTTTTGGTCTGCCCAGCTATGCCCCCAGCCTGGCCCCATGTGCTTGACGTGATCATGCCAAATATGTGTGTTTTTGTGGTCTTCTATAATGGCTCAGGAGACATCCCTGTGATTTCCACTTCTGAATGGGTGTTTTCAGATGTGGAAACCATGAATTCGTCTTCTAAAATGGCCACCTTAGTGCATGGCAAACCCTGTGCTAACCATTAATACACTTTAGTAAACATGCTCCTAAATAATGTTAGCAATGCCTACATACCCTAGAGTTAAAGCAGTAAGCGGAGAGCAAGAGAAAGGGTTCATATGACCCTGGCCAAGATACTTCATATTCTATTGCCTCAGATATGAACTAAGGGGTCCTATTACTAGAGTGCTCTAAGCAGTTAACATGCGTTTTTGCATGCGATAACTGTGTGCAAGGGCCTGTGGTAACTTATCATGCAGGCCAGAACAGTTAGTGCAGGCTAATTCCTGCGCTAACCACCTGTCGTGGTAGGGAATGAATGGGGTAGGGGCAGAGAATGTGCATGGACAGCATATTGTGATTAGCATGGGGGAACATATCCTGCACTAATGGCAATATAACCATAAGCATGGTTGCATCTAATGCCAACTCAATAAGTGGAGTTAAGTGCACCTACGGTAATTGTGCTATGCATTTGGGTATGCACCACATCCACACGCTGATTATCAAGAAACAGAGCCAGCCCAACCATCAAGCAAGCTAGGAGGTAGCCTAGGGCATCAACCTTTGGGGAAAAAGCAAAGACCAAGGTATTCAAAGCTAGACAATAGATTAACAGCCAGAAGGGCATAAGGCTTAATGTTTGCCTAGGGCTAAAACACCTTGAACCAACTCTGGGGTTGGCCCTGCCGAGAACATGCTAACTACTCCCCCGACAGGTACCCAGCCCCAGCCCGAGGGTTTCTGCACCCCAGGCAGGCCCTCTTTGCTGCCCCCACCCCAAACTCTGGCACCACCTGGCCTGCCATGCCACCCCCTGGCAACCATTTTTTACCAGGAGAGGTGGCACGGCGATCTCTTCATTCGGCCCCACTTCAGCGTGTTGGGCCTCAAAGTGCCCGCACACATGCGTGCTCAAGACCTGCTGCTCCTGCCCGCTCTGATGCAACTTCCTGGGGGCAGGAGCAGCAAGCCATAACTGCATACATATGCGCGGGCATTTTAAAGCCCGCAGTAGCACTGAACTGCTGGACAGGCCAGCCCTGGAGTTACCGAGGAGGCTTTGCACTTAATGCACATTAGTTTTAATGTTAAATGTGCATTAGGTGCAATACCCTAACACACTTTAGTAAAAGGCCCCTTAGATTGTAAGCCTTCTAGGAACAGGGAACCTGAATGTAACTTACTTTCCACTATCAATGAAAAGGCATGTGCTAAACCCAAATAAATATATGAAGTTCTTCCACAGTTTTCACAGGCCCTGTGAGCAGCCACATTTGGCACGTGTTGGCCCATGTGTGAGTTTGTAATTTCATGATATGTAAAAACCCATTAGATCCGACTCAGATTAGCTGATTTTGAATGTCTTTCAAATGACAAATGTTTATGGCAGGTCTAGAGGAACAGCTTGAAGAATTTAAAAAAAATGGATTGAAATGAAAATATTAACTTCTGTAATGGTATTACTATTAGCTCTATAAACTTTCCCTAAATTAAGGAGAACACAGTTTTCGTTCAAGTCAGTTCACAATGGATGTTGAGTTGAAGGAAGAAACCAGCAAATATGGAAAGTGAAATAACTTGAACTGAACAGTAGATGGCGCATATAGACTGTGTAAAATCTAAGGGGCTCATTCCAGAAGACGAATAAGGGGTTTGTAAATGCGGCGGGGATGTTTGTGGCAAAAACATCCCAGACCGTATTCCGAAACGCTGCTGACATGCACATCCACAGTGATAGTATCTCAGAATGTGGGCTAGAGAGGGCAGAACAGGTGCATGGTCAGCAGCAGAGACATAGAAAGCATAGGTAGGAAAGGTCTGTGTACTTAAGTGTTTCCCAGAAACATCCACATTATTCCTGCTGAAACACGGAATAAGACTAGGACTTTTATTAAATAATCTGGTGCACTTTGCAGTGCTTCCATAGAGAAGAATGGTTGTGACAAGTATGTTTTGAACTGGAAAAATACAAGATGCTGTCTTAAGGTGCAGGGAACAGAGGTGAGGACTTTTGTAAGGTAAAGAGAAATTTATAAACACCCTTACAGAAATATTAAGAAGAGCAATAGTGTTTATTCAGGTTATGCACTTATCTGCTGTTTGTGCTAAAAGAACCAGTCTCTGGGACCCTAACAATTCCCATGTTCAGAAAAATGGGATTGTTGAAGTAGGGATAATTTGGACGTGAGTAGGGAAAGGATTCCTTTTGGGGTAAGAAACGGAGATTATATTTGTAGTCCTGGTGCCCCATGCAAATGTTATGTCATAGCTGCTATATAGGTTCAGGGAATCATTTTGGCAGAATCATGTTTTTGTGACAAAGTGTGTGTCTGTGGTTTGAGGGGTGCACATGAAAGCCTGGCCAGTACCTGGATGACCGCAGTGTCACCAGATGCCAGTGTGATTGGGCAGTCAAACTCAGAGAGGGTTCACTATAGCCAAATGTCAAAACACATTCCCATTAATAAGGGACCCTCAGAATAAGGGCATTCAACAGTCAAACAGCACTAATGCATGCCTATGATGCACATTTTGCTGATAAGCATGCATTAGTGCTGTTTGCAGTGCTAAATGTCCTTATTCTGAGGGTCCCTATTGACAGGGATATGTTCTGACATTTAGCCATAGGGAACCTATGCTGATTCCATCTGGATTATTTTACATAGGGTACTCTAAGTAGATCAGGTATTGTTGGCAGTGTGATAGGGCAGTCATACATCTGCTGTGCCTGGCACTGGGAGACACAACTGATGTAGTGCCAAAATTCCCTGAATTGTCCCATGCGGCCCACATCCCTGCCCAGGCCAGGATCAATGAGAGCTGTGAGAGTGGTGATATATCTGGAGTCTGGCTACTTGCTGTGATGGCACAGGGATCTCCCCTCCCATGCAATGTTCCCTCTAATTTTCTGTAGGCTGTGTGCGCGCATAAAATATCAGCTGTGCAGCTTTTGAAGGAAGGTTAAATTTTTGTGCGCCACATAACGACACTCGGAGTTATATACTTTAAAATTTGACTACACGTCAGAATACGGTATGTACACCACATTGATTGCACTAGAAAATATTGTAGAACTTGTGAAAACCATAAATACACAACAGCTTTTCAATTTTAAGAAAGTCTGTGTTGTTTTCTATCAGAATCAGAGCCGTAATTTTTGTGCGCTCTGTTGTAAAGTATGTGCGCTCACTCGGTGAGGTGTGTGCGCGCGCACACGCGCACAGCTTAGAGGGAACAGTGCTCCCATGCCCACACAACCCTGAGTAGGGGAGCAGTGCCACAAACCTGGCTGTGGGAAGGCAGACAGGGTTACCCCACAGGTAGTGGATGTATACAGACTGACATACGCCAAATGGGACAGGTGTAGCTGCTGTAAGAAATGACAGTACTCAGATAGGTGGGCCTCAGAAGCCATAGCCAGAAGACCCTACTACAACTACTTCTGATCATTTGTATAGCGCTACAAGGTGTATGCAGTGCTGCACAGACACACGTAACAGATGGTCCCTACTGAGCAGAGCTTACAATCTAGTCTGGATAGACAACACAGCAGCTGTGAACAAGATACATCCAGGGGGAATGGTCAGGAAACACAAGGGAGCTTAAGCAGATACGATCCAACAGCAGCTCTGATGAAGTGAGCACTCAGCCTGGATTTGAGCAGGGCCAGGGACGAAGCATGACATACAGATTCAGGTAGTTTGTTCAAGGAATTTGGAGCAGCAAGGTGAAGGGAATGACATCTGGATTTGGCAGTAGAAGAGAAGGGCACAGACAGAAGCAATCTGACACAAGAGTGGTGTTCACGGGGAGGGGTGTAGGGAGAGATAAGAAGGGAATGGTAGTGCAGAGCAGCAGAATGAGTGCACTTATTGGCCAGAGGCACCGAAAGGGAATACATTTGTTGTTCAGCAATATTATGCATCCTTTGGGGACCTGCAAGGTTAGTTTGGGGTTTTGTGGACTTGGTGAGGGTCCGTCCCTAGCAGTTTAAGGCCTATTTGTAGAAATAACCAGGGCAGGAATCACTGGGCCATTTTCTAATGCCATGTACCATTTGATGCAAGGTATGTCCTGACATACATGTTCACATTTACATTCTGGTGTACCATCTTGGGTTGCACTGGGCTTACCTAACACTTCTCAGGGCATGAGGGGGACTGGGATATGGTCTAGGTTGCAGCAGCTGTCAGTTCTCATTGGCATTTGTCTAGTGTGCATCTGCAAACGATTGTCTGTGATGAGCTGCTTAGGAGATGCACATGTTTCCCAAGGCGCATGGCATTCACGGGGACAGGCAGGATCCGAAATGTGTAACATTTCAGAATACTGTGGGTGTGGGGACGTTTCCCTGTGTCTGAGGCAGGGGGCTGGCTGAATAGCACCTGCACGTGCCGGGAGAACACGGGAATCTCCCCGATTCCAGACCCATGGATGCGAAATTAGGTTCAAAGAGGGCCCATTTTTATTTTAGACGTGTCCATGGACTGGACATTCATATTATGAAATTGGACTCCAAGAGTTTTCTCCCTTCATAATGTCTACAGATTCCAAGCATCACTGGTATACATTCTGTTTTTAAATTATTTTCTCTTTATCAAATGAGATATTTTTATGGAAGCTCATACAATTTGCTTGAAAATCAAAGTAATCATGTAGTATTTTTACATTTAAAAAAAATTAAACAGAAACTAAGGGGCATGTTTACTAAAGGATTTAATGTGCATTAATAAAGTTAACGCTCGGTTAGTGCCCAGAACCATTTTATTTCTATGGCTACAGTGGCACATAACGTGTTAATTTCATTAAAGCACATTAGCCTTTAGCAAACCTGCTCCTAAGAGTCCCTCTTAATAAACTGCGGTAAGCGTTTGCATTTGCTGCATGTTATACCCAAAAATTAATGCACAGTAAGTGCCCAGCATCTGCCCTGCAATTACCAAGCACTGCATAGGTCCTCTGTTATATGTATTGGCAGCATGGGTGTGCTCACGCTACCAGCAGATTCCTGTAACACAGGACCCTATGACACCTCAACAACTCATCAAAAAACGACTTCCATGCTGGGCACAGATAAGCAGAACACCCTCCCACTGCCCTCCACCCCATCCCCTATTGGATGTGCAAGGTGCCTTCCCCTCCCCCGCAATCCAACCAACTGCACCCAACAGACCCAGAAGAACCGCAGAGTTAAATATGCTGACAGTCCCAAAAGATATGACTTGATGCAATGCGACAACAGCTAGCAGGGCTTTCAAACTCTGTGCCCCAAGACTCTGGAACACCCTACCGACACATATCAGGGCAATCCCCAATCTGAGCCAATTCAGGAAGGCCCTTAAACACTTCCTGTTCACCAAATTTTTCACAAACCACACCGAATCTCAGCTCCACCCAAATATCGATGACATCATCAACATTAGCAGTCAGTCAGGCAAGCCCTCTCAACATGTCGCCCCAACACTTTAAACCACCATGCAGTCTCCCTTTTTTGCGACTCTGTACTTGTAAATAGTTTCCCCTGTTATCCAGGTTTCTACTTCCTGTTAATTGTAAGACCAGACATATGTAACTTGTCGGATGTTTTCTGTTCCATGTCAACCGCGCTGATGTCGAATAGTGTGGTATATAAGAAATGTTAATAAAATAAATAAATAAATAAATCCATTCCCACCCTTCCTGTGACAACATCCCAGCATCATCCAATCCCCAATGAATTTCACCCCCACCCTGCAACAACCCTTTCCCCCCACCCCTCACACCCCAACCACACCCAGTCACTTACCCAAGCTTCTCTTCTAGTGGACAGAGGAGGATTAATCCCTCTTTGTTTCTGTTCTGTTGTCACCAGCAGTACCACGAGGTTACCACTAGAGTTCAGATCTGCCATTTTGCATCCAGGTGGCAACTGAGCAGAAGCGAAGGGCGATTGCTCCTGCCTCATCCACTAGACATCAGAGAGAAGCTCAAGATACGTGACCAGGGCGTCATAGGGGTTGCTTCCAGTATGAGGGAGTGGAATGTGTTGGGGGGACTGATGCTGCAGGGGTTGTCATGTGGAGGGGGCATTCGATCGGGCTGGGGGGGGGGGAGCCACTTTTATGAGAGCTGCGGGGCAATGCCGGAGAATCCATTTTAAGAAAGTTATACATGCCAAAAAAGTGCAACATTACACAGGCTTTATTTGTGCAACGCGGACATCTACACATGATCTCACCATACAACATGCATTTGCCATCATCTACATGTTTATGTGCTAGATTTTATATAATTACACATATAAGAGGAACCAATTAAGTTGCTGTATGAAACTATTTTTGATGAATTTTTGAGGTGGTGTAAGGACTATTTATTTAACAGGTTTTCTATTCCAATTTATCCTACGGTCAAGGCGGTTTACACTGAAACAAAACTTGATCCATTGTAACAGGGCAAAGAACTTGGAGAGGAGTTAATGCAAGGGGGAGGGGAGATGGAATGGGGGGGGGGGGGGGAAGAGGCGATTGCATGAAGGCATTATGTCTTGACCTTGGTGAAACAGGCTGTAAAGATGTGAGTCTTGAGGACTTTTCTGAATGTTATTAGATCCTTTGTGGCTCAGAGTTTGTGTGGGATTGAGTTCCAGAGAGAGGGCGCATATAGAGAGAAGGATCTACTGGATGTGGTGGTGCTAGACCTTGTGAAGGATGCTGGAGTTGCTAGGGTGTTCTGGGTGCTGGTTCTTTTTCTGAGATTCTTTGGTCTCGTGTATTATTGTTTGGAGGTGAGTAGCTGATAGGATCTTGAAAACTGTAAGGATAGCTTTAAATTTTGTGCGTTCGATGACAGGTAGCCAATGAAGATGTTTGAGCAATGATGTTATGTGCTCAGTTATGCTGGCATTGCAAAGGATACGTGCTGCTGTGTTGAGGGCTAGTTGAAGCGGGTGGACTGTTTTCTTAGGTAGGCCTTGGAGGATGAGGTTGCAGTAGTCCAGATGCAGGAAGAAAAGAGCTTGAAGGACTGTGTAGAAGTTTTGTTGAGTTAGGAGACAGTGCCCCCTGAGTCACTGGTGGAGACCCCAGGATCAGATGAGCAGGTAGATGACACTGTGGCATGCATGGAAATGTTGGAAAGTATATATGTATTCCCATTGTGAAATGAGAGCTATGGGGGGATAGTCAGCTATGGCAGTCAGCACTTTTAAAGCACCTGGCAGCCAACACTTTAATTAAGACTGGATATTCAGTGCTGGAGCTTCTGTGCGGTTCAGCACTGAATATCTGATTTTGCCGGACAGCGCTGTTATTATCCGATTAGCGGCAATATTGACTTGCTAACCAAATAGCTAAACAAAGTTAGAACAGCTATTGACCTGTCCTAACTTTATGCAATTTAGCAATCCAGTTAGTGGCTGAATATCACCATTTACTGAATAGCTCTCAGGACCACCTCAGCTCCACCTACAGGCCGCCCCTGTTTTAACTGGGCCTCCTTCCTTTGGGGATATTCAGCAGCACTATCCGGATAATGCTGCTGAATATTGGGATCATCTGGATTTAGCCAGCTACAAGTCCTGCTAACTGGCTAAACCCTTTTCAATATTCCTTCTCCACATGTATAATTTGTGTCTACTTCATCATGCCTAAACCATGTTTCCTTGAAATCTCTGCCTTCTGGGGCATCTACACGTGAAATTGAAGCTTTATGAAATTGCCATTTACACATGTATATAATTTATATATGCAAATGCTGCTATTTCCACCTTTGAATACTTATAACTAGACACCTAGGGCCCGATTTTGAGTTGGGCAGGCTATGTGCGAAGTCAGCACATAGTCTGCCTGCCGACCCCCTCAACCCGGATCTTCACTTCCGCGGCAGCAGAAATGAAAATCCGAGTTAGCCTGGATGCCCCGGAAGCTGCAGAGGCTACATAGGTAGCAGAGATTTTTCAATGCTACCGAGATAGGCAAGGTTTTTTCTCGCCTATCTTTAAGGCGCAGAGGGCTACACAAGTAGCATCGAAAATCGCTGCTACCCGTGTAGCCCCTTCCTCCGCCCCGGAACACCCCTAACATGCCTCGATGTTATGCAGATAGCATCGAGGCACGTTAGGGACATATCCGGGATTTTCGAAGGGCAGTACAAGTGTTGGTGCCCTTCAAAAATCCCAGATAAGGCCTTTACACAGGTAACTAGGGAAGTTACCCATGTAAAGGCCTTCGGAAATCAGTCTCCTTATGCATTTGCATGCATGTTTTATATAACATGCATATATCTCAACTCTGTCCAAACTATACTCTCAGGAATGCCTATAAGCAGGTCGTGTAAAAATAGGTGGAATGATGAGCACCCACTCTTTATAGGCGTATAACAGCATGCAATTTAATAACAGACATTTTCTAGACAATGCTTTATTAAATTGTCCCCTTTGTGGCGTTATGATTTTTCTTTGTGGTTCATGTAAGTACCAGGGAGCATGATAGGGAGCAAAAGAGATGGAGAAGAGCAGAGAGCAGTGTGAGACCATAACATTAAAAAATGATCAAAATCTGGAAACATGAGCAAGGTTAAGAGGAAAGCTGAACGCAGGGAAACCTGGTGCACTACAGCTGCCAGTTTTCTTATTGAAGACGGCACTTGATAATGGTGATTAATTAAATGAATAAGAACATACTGTAAGAGATGCCATACTAAGTCAGATGAAGGCTGCATCAAGCCCAATATCCTGTTTCCAAAAATGGCAAATCCCAGGTCACAAGTAGCTGTCAGGTTCTCAAAAAGGTGCACATATTCTACAATGCCTATCACAGAGGTAAAAAGTGGATTTCCCTGGTCCTCTTTAATAATGGTATATGGGCTTTTCCTCCAGGAACTTGTCCAAAACCTTTTTTAGACCCAGCTACACTACCAGCTATTACTACTAACAGGTAAACAAAGGTGAGCTGGTCGATATAGTGTTTCTGGATTTTCAGAAAGCCTTTGACCTCATGAGAGACTCTTGGTGAAGTTAAAGGAAAAAAAAACATGGGATAAGACTTGGCAGTGTACTATTGTGGATCAGGAACTGGTTAAATGATAGAAAGAGGGTAGGACTGAATGGCCATTTTCCCAGTGGAGAAAGGTGAATAGTGGAGTACCCAGGGATCAGTGTTGGGTCTGCTGCTTTTTAACATAGTCATAAATGACCTGGAAATAGGAATAACAAGTGAGGTACTCAAATTTGCAGATGACAAAATTATTCAAAGTTCTTAAAACTCAAGAGGATTGTGAACAATTGTAAGAGGACCTTGATAAATTGGAAGACTGAACGTTCAAATGGCAGATGAAACTTAATGTGGATAAGTGCAAAGTTATGCACATAGAAAAGAACAACCCAAACTATGGTTACACAATACAAGGTTCCACATTTGGAACCACCACCTAGGAAAAAGATTTAGGTGTCATTGTGGATAACACATTGAAACACTCTGCCCACTGTGCAGTGACGTCCAAGAACGCAAATAGAATGCTAGGAATCATAAGGAAAGGAATGGAGAATAAAACAAAGGATATTTTAATGCCTTTTTATCATTCTATGGTTCAGATACAGAAAAGAGCCACCAAAATGGTAAAGGGGATGGAAGGATACCCCTATGAGAAGAGGCTTAAAAGGTTAGGGCTCTTCAACCTGGAAAAGAGACAGCTGAGGGGAGATATGATAGAGGTCTATAAATTAATGAATGGAGTGGAACGGGGATGCCATCAAAAAGTAGAAAGATTAGGGGACATGCAATGAAACTACAGTGTGCCCTGTTTAAGACTAATAAGAGAAAATATTTTTTCACTCAATGCATAATCAAACTCTGGAATTCATTACTGGAGGATGTAGTGAAAGCTATTAGTATAGAGGGGTTTAAAAATGTCTTGGACAAGTTCCTGGAAGAAAGGTTCATAATCCATTATTAAAGAAGACCTGGGTAATCCACTTCTTGCCCCAATACAAGCATTATGGAATCTGCGTGTCTTCTGGGGAAACTGCTAGGTACTTGTGACCTGGATTGACCACTGTTGGAAACAGAATACTGGGCTTGAAGGACCTTGGTCTGGCCCAGTATGGCGTTTGTGTTCTTATGTACATCCTCCGGTAATGAATTCCAGAGTTAGAGTACACGTTGAGTGAAAAAATATTTTCTCCTATTAGTCCTAAATGGACTATATTGTTGCTTTGTTGCATGTCCCCTAGTTTTTCTATTTTTTGAAACAGTAAACAACCGATCTACGTTTACCCGTTCCACTCCATTCATTAATTTATAAACCTCTATCATATCTCCCCTCAGCTGTCTTTTTTGCCAAGTTGAGGAGCCCTTTCCTTTTAAGCCTTTTTTCATAGGGATATCCCTCCCTACACTTTACCATTTTGGTAGCTCTTCTCTGTACCTTTTTTAATTCTTCTACATTCTTTTTAAGATATGGTGACCAGATTTACCCACAATATTCAAGATGCAGTCACACCATGGAACGATACAAAGGCATTATGATATCCTTGGGTTTATTCTCCATTCCTTTCATTATGATTCCTAGCATTCTATTTGCTCTCTTGGCCGCTGCTGCACACTAGGCAGATGGTTTCAACATATTATCCACGATGACGCCCAAATCCTTTTCCTGGCTGGTAGTTCCTAATATGGAATCTTGCATCGTGTAACTGTAGTTTGGATTGCTCTTCTCTAAGAACTCACTGGATCATTTGCTAAAGGTTAAAGCAGGCTAATGCTGTTATTGCACACTAGCCTTTAAAAATGATTTCCTTAAATTTTTATCCCACCAATCACCTCAGCACTTAGGTGGGAAAAGATAATGAAACAGAATTAGAGAACATTTTTTAATTATTTTTCTAAAAACATGATTGTCAACAGAAGTCCATATTTCTGGTGGTATAAGGATGTATATACCTACTCTTAGCTAATCAACATTCAAGACTTGTCTTTAAAGATGAAAGTTATATTTTCAGGATACTGCCCTTGTTTCTCTGCCATCATAATACTTCTTATTGTGCCCACAGATACATCTGTCGAGGAGGAAGTTCCACACCCTGTCCTTCTAATGGCATTCATGGCTACAGGTGTCCACCAGGGTTCTATTGCCCTACTGGTCAGGGCATGGAGCTCCCTTGTTTTCCTGGCACATTTAGTCCAGTGCCTGGTGCAAGCACTTGTATCACATGCCCGGCTGGGACTAGCTGCATGAAGGCTGCCACTGTGGAACCAGTCAATTGTCCTGCAGGTGACCAAAGAAAAAAAGCACCATGGGCCTGATATGAAGCCAGCTTCATTTTAGAAGGGCTGCGCTCTTTGTCAGCGCATAGCCCTCCCTGCTGCCCTCTAACCCAGATTCTCAATGCCATGGCGACAGCGTTGAATATCCAGGGATTGCCGCACAACCGGAAGCCATCAAAGCTAAGGGGACGGCAGCAATATAGCATGCTGCCTGGTTAGCTCCTGCGCCTTAAAGATAAGCAAGGGGTTTCCTCGCCTATCTTTCAGGCACAGGTCGCTAATCGGGCAGCATGCGATATCGCCGCTGTCTGGTTAGTGATAGTTTCCACCTCTGCTCCACCCCAGAATGCCCCCAACACTCCCCGATGCTAACCGGATAGCATCGAGGTATATAGGGGAGTTAGAAGGGGATATTCAAGGGCACTAGCCATATACGTGCCATTCAGGGCCGGATTTACCTTGAGTGAGGCCCTATGTCAACAAAAATTGTGGGCCCCCAGCAGGGGCGGCCCAAGGGGGGTGCGGGGCCTCATTTGCATAAGGGGCCTCATTTGCATAAATATTTGCATAATGTTACCATATACTAACTTTTAGTAAACGTGCCTCTTAATGAGTGTATGGATAAAGAAAGACTAAAAGATTTCTACATTACTATAATCCAGTGCCAACTGCCAGACACATTAGGAACTACTACAAACACTGCCCATTTAGAACCCATAGCAAACCCGCCGTATCCTAACAGCACTACCAGGACTCACAAAGCACCATACTCTACCAATCAAAAGGCAACACTGCAAATATTAAACCAATACATTTCAGAGAACAACAATACATGACCTACTGGGGAAAGAGAACAAGTGGCACTGTCAAATAGGAATTATATAAACAGAACACCTCAGCTCAGTTACACATGCACAACATAGACCGTCACCAAACAAGGAATCACAATTTAGAAACAGGAAGACAATAATTAAACTGGGAATCCCAAAAGCCAAACTTGGAATGTACAACACTGTAGAAATAAAACTATACATTAATTTGCTCTTGTACTAAACAAAGCGCAGACGTTAATGATGCACATTTACCAGAGCTGACATATTCCAATTAATAAATTCAAAATACAGTCAAACCTTGGTTTTCATTTGCCCCGGTTTTCATACGCTTCGGTTTTCAACGTCTTTTTTGACTGAGATTTTGTCCCGGTTTTCATACATCGCTTCGGTTTTCAACGTCTTTTGACTGAGATTTTGTCCCGGTTCTCGTACATCGCCTCGGTTTTCGTAAAGTACAGTACTGTAAATACATACACCCTCGCGCTGCACACCATTCTGTATACACTGCCAGAACGCCTGCCCGGTCCCAGCAGCACTGCCCCCCGGACTCACCGATCGCCAGCGTGATGAGAAGCAAAAGCCAGCTGAGCACGTAAATGAAACACATCCTCGAGCCTGGTCAGAGTCAGAGAGGCAAGGATTGCGCAGAGAGGAAGGCCCTGATCTCGTCCACCGCCTGCCCTTTCTCTGGAGCGCCCCCTCAGGCTCGGAGGTAGCAGGGAAGAAAAGCTGTCAACGTAAGCAGGAGATGTTGCATGAATGTGGGAGGCAGTTCTTTCTCTTGCATGGTACGTCTGAAGCTATATCATTAAGATTTTCTGCCATTCTGAAGCATTGAGCAGATAATGTAAAGGTATTTTAATGGGCTGAATCCAATGTGATTCCGAAGAGAGCTGGGCACAGCAGCTTGTCAGGGGTGGCTAAGGCCAGATGTTAACATACTGTACTGTACAGTACTGAACTTAGCTTGCTTTCAGTGATGTTAAATGTTCATTTATCCATTTCATTAGTCATTTATATTTATTTCTCAATGTTTTCTGTATGTAAAAATATAGTTATTCTCTATAAAATGTATTTTTGTGAATATTTTTGGGTGTCTGGAACGGATTAATTGGATTTACATTATTTCTTATGGGAAATATTGCTTCAGTTTTCATACGTTTCGGTTTTAGTCAGACTTTTTCGAACGGATTAATCATGAAAACCGAGGTTTGACTGTAAAGAGATATTTTTCTACCTTTTGTGCATTTTTTTCAGCTGCAATTGCTCCAGCCACTTTCTTCTGGTTTCTTCGTGTCTTCTGCTAACCCTCCATCGTCTGCTGTCCATTTGTCCTTTCTTCTCTCTTCTAGTTTTTTTCCATTCTCTCTCTACATCTGCTTTAACATACTAATCTTTCTCCTTTTGCTCTTTCCTCATTCCTATTTCATCCACTCAAATTTTACCCCTCCATCCTCAATCCCCACTTACTCTCCCAATACCCGGCCAATTGTAGATTTTTTATCCCTCCCACACAAAATATTTTTCCCTTCTCCATTTTACTCTTCCAGCCCCATCCCATTCTAATCCTCCCCCAACATCAGCTCCCTTCTAGTTCCAGCCTCACCCAGCATCCATTCCCTTCTAGTTCCTGCATCAGCCCATTTCCAGTCCTAGCCACCCATCAGCCCATTTCCAGTCCTAGCAACCCCCAACCCAATACCAGTCCTAGCCCCCCCATCAACCCACTTACAGTCCTAACCCCCCATCACCCCATTTTCAGTTTAAGCCCCCCCATAACCCATTACCAGTTCTAACCCCCCATCAGCCAACTTCCAGTCCTAACCCCATCAACCCATTTCCAGTCAGCCCCCCATAGCCCATTGCCAGTCCTAACCCCCCCCATCAGCCCACAGCCCATTACCAGTCCTAACCCCATCAGCCCACCTCATCCTAACCCCTCCCCATCAGACCATTTCCTGTCTTAGCCCCCCCATAGCCCATTATCAGTCCTAACCCCCCATAGCCCATTACCAGTTCTAACCCCCCCAACAGCCCACAGCCCATTACCAGTCCTAACCCCATCAGCCCACCTCGTCTTAACCCCCCCAGCCCATTTCCCATCCTAGCCCCCCCATAGCCTATTACCAGACAGCCCCCATCAGCCCACAGCCCATTACCAGTCTTAACCCCCTCCCCTAGCCCATTACCAGTTCTAACCCCCCCAACAGCCCACAGCCCATTACCAGTCCTAACCCCATCAGCCCACCACCAGCCATAACCACCTCAGCCCATTTCCAGTCCCAGCCCCCCCCACTCGCCCATTACCAGTCCTACCCCCCGCCCATTACCAGTTCTAACCCCCCCAACAGCCCACAGCCCATTACCTTTCCTAACCCCAACAGCCCACCTCCAGCCTTAACCCCCACGCCCTTTGCCCGTCCCAGCCGCCCCCCCCCCCAATAGCCCATTACCAGTCCTACCCCCCCCCCCCCATCGGCCTAAAGTAAAATTTAATTTAAAAAAAAAACGCTGGCTGCCGCCGCGGCAGCATGGACTGTTCCCGCGGGGCCCCCACTGCTGCCGCGGCAGCATGGATTGTCCCGCGGGGCTCCCTATGACCGGCTGAATCCCCTCTCTCCCTGCCGGCTTTGAGAGGCGCGAAGGGAGAGTGTCTCCCTCGCGTCTCTGTTAAGCCCGCAGGGGCTGATGGGAAATTTCCCATCAGCCCCTGCGGGCTTAACAGAGACGTGAGGGAGACACTCTCCCTTCGCGCCTCTCAAAACCGGCAGGGAGGGAGGCAGGGAGGGGATTCAGCCGGGCATAGGGAGCCCCGCGGGACAATCCATGCTGCCGCGGCAGCAGAGGGGGCCCCGTGGGAACAGTCCATGCTGTCGCGGCGGCAGCCAGCGTTTTCTTTTTAAATTTAATTTTAAAAAGGCTATTTTTGTGGGCCCTTGTCAGCTGTGGGCCCTACGCCACGGCGTAGGTGGCATATAGGTAAATCCGGCCCTGGTGCCATTGAATCTTCCCATTTAAAGCATTTGCATGGTGTCCTAGCATGTGTAAGCTGGTCAGGTAGACATGGCAGGATGAAGGTGGAAGCCTCACTCCAAGTGCGGTTTCTTCCCCACCCTTGCCAAGCAGAGCTTTTCCTGTGCCCCATCCATACATTAAGCTTGACAACCAGATACCTGCCCCTATCCATGAGCACCTACTCTCACCTTCTGGAAATGTTTCACAGATGTACAGGGATTCCTGAAGTTTGGCATATCACAAGATATATATGCCTGCATGTGAAAACCCATAGGAGTGAAATTTGAGAGAAAAAAGTGGAAGAGGCCCTAATATCCCATTGAATGTGTTGAAATAAAAGCATTTTGACAATGGAATTAACACTTTTTTTATAGATGGGATTTTGCTAATAAATAAACCAATAATTCTATAGTCCTACACTGAGTCATTCCCTTCAGGATCTATCACCAAATATGCATATTGACTTAGTGGACTTCATATGATAGGAAAACATGGTTATTGGCATATCATTCTGCATTTTCAGGTTACTTCTGCCCTTCTGGGACTACCTCACCACTTCCCTGCCCCGAAGGCACCCTGAACCCCCTGGAGGGGGCTTTGTCACCTGCTGCCTGCAGGAACTGCCCAGCTGGGAGTTACTGCAGAGGGGAGGCCAACCTGGAGCCGGATGGTAAGCAGTGATGTTGCTAGACGATTACAGTAGGGTCATAGGTTCACTGTGTGCAGAAGGTTTTCAAAACCCAGGAAGACAATAAGAGAAGATCGTAGGGTGAAGTCAGGATATTGAGATGAAAGTGGAGAGAAACCACAAAAAAGTGTGGATGGGTGAGGATTAGGACAGTGATTCCTCTAAGTCAGCATTTCACAAGAAGGAAAGAAATTCAGCTATCTTCTTACCTGTCTACCAGGTGTGAAAGCCAGTGAAAGAAAGAGTGGGAAAACGCAGCACGGGCTGCAAGTCGCCTCATAACGGCACAACGCACAATGTGCAGGCCAAAAATATGCTTTTATTTAATTTCCCATATCCTTTACGGCAGTTTCTATTTTGTTCATTTTTTTTTAAGTACTTTTTTCAGGGGCCAATGTTGTCAATTTATTTAGCTGTATTTAATAATGCACACTATTATTATTATGCAATAGTGCTCAGAATATTGGCTCTTATATTTTCATATAGTTGCGAGAATCCAATACATGTGGCCAATGAACATCAGTTGACTAAGAGGCATGTTTACGAAACTGTGTTGTTAGCACTGGGTTTGACACACGCTAATCAAGCTTTCCTCATTAGCATATGGCGCCCCATGGTAAAAATCCTGTGCTAATCGGTTAGCGTATGATTGGGCAAGGAAGGGGCAGGTTGGGGGTAATGTGGGCATTTATGGTGCACCGCAGTTAGCAGGAGCATTATGGGCACACAGCAACTGTGAATGTTGCCATAACGAATGATATACTTAATGCCACCTCAAGGGGTGGCGATAAGTGTATCCACATGCCAGTTAACATGGTGTGGTGCATTACCAATCTGCTAATGGCAGGGGAACAGGCACAGTGCCCCCAAACATTAATGTGACCCTCTGTGCTAGTTTTGCAGCTCAAATGTGCACCAATGGCTTGCACTTTAGTAAATATGCCCCTAGGGGTTCCACCATCTAGCAACATAACAGCTGAACATCTCCTAGAAAAGACCATCGTTCCCCTCTGCTCAATGCCTGTGTGTGCATATGTGGTATGGCAGTGAGCATATAAGCATATAAATAAATTATTACCATTTCTTCTCATAGGTCTATGCTTGGCTGGATATTATTGTGAAGGAAGAGCCGCAAATAGCATGCCTCAGAAAGTAGCTGGTTTCCAGCAGAATGGACCCTGTCCAAGTGGACACTACTGTCCCGAGGGAACAAGATCGCCACTGCCTTGTCCCCCAGGCACAATGAAAAAGGCAACAGGTGTGTGAGGATTCAAACTTATTCACCCAGGATCTTAAAATGATATAGGAGAAATAGGAGGTGCTCAGTTTCGAGGCATAAAATTGTAGTTGGAGAAGGGATTTTGAGAGACTCTCAAGGGTCAGATTGGTATTGTTGTCTTTTATATTTGGAGACCTGTGTTCAAATCCATTCTAAATTCTAAGGGAAATAAGTGTGACATTGTTTACTCTTAAGGACATTTGATCTAAATTAAGGGGGCAATTTTCCAACTGTCCATGTTTTTAGCCATGGATTTTGCACCAGGTTTCCAAGGGATAGCATGCATACGCTTTGCTTTTGAAACTTGCCTTGGGCGCAAAGTGTCCATGGATTCTTGCATCTCCTTTTGTGCAGGCAGAATTATAAAAGAAAATAATGTGTGTAAGTTTGAAAAATACAGTCAGCATGCATTATTTTGTAATCCTGCCCAAAACATGCCCAATGGAATCCCCCAAATTCAGCTAAATTTATGTGTTATGGTACTGCCTCAAGTATCTATAGCCAGACTAAGGAAGAACAATTTTTCAGACAGCCAATTTGCTCAGGTAAATGGTTCTGAAAATTGTTCTTGACTCCAAAATAATTAGCCAAACTCTACTGGAAATGCCAAAGACTGGAATAGAAAGCAATTCATATTCTGTTCAGAATAACAGTAACCGGAAGTCGTTACCATATGAAAGTCAATTGGTGACCTAAGTGTAATGTTCTAATAGTTTTAGTCTATTTTGCAGTATATGAGTATCCACATCATAGAAAGCACACATTCAATGACTATTACGTGGGAATGGAGGCCAGTAAGCCAAGCTCTACAAATTATCTCAGCAACTAGAATCACGAGGGAGAGAGAGGTGCATTGCCAGAACTGTGGTGTTATTGACCTTTGGAAGTGCGATACTGAAACCAGTGGTATTGACCATTGAAACTGAGATGAGTTAATGAAGCAAGGTGTAGAATTGTTGGTGTAGTAGTAAAACGGGCTGCAAGACAGAAAGTTTTCATGGACACCTACTGGAAGAAAGTTACTCAGCTAGAGTAATCAGCCTCCTTACCGATCAAGCCTCTACCACAACTCCTCTGAAACTCTTGGAGCTTCTGTGTCAGCCAGAGAGTCACAAATGACCTTACTGGCACTTTTTTTTTGTAATAGTTGAGCATCTAATACTAGCAAGGAAGAAACATGCACAGATTATCCTCAAGTTTATTTTTCTAGGTCTCCCTCCCTCCTCTTGTTGCTTCTCTTTCCTTTCTGGCTAACACATACATTCTGTGCTCTGTTTTCTTTCAGGTGGCTCTTCTGTGGAAAGTTGTGAACTTTGCCTTCCTGGCTACTTTTGCGCCAGCCCTGGTTTAAGCTCGCCAACCGGACTCTGTGCAGCGGGATTCTACTGCCCAGCAAACTTCAGTTCCATCACTGCAGTGGCTTTCCTCTGCCCCAAGGTAACGCCACATACAGAACACCTTGTGTATGCTCAGGTCCCTTCTACCTGAGTATTTTGTTATATATCAACAGGCTGTATTTTAACTGAACACTGCCTTGCCATCAGTATGCACGTTTTCAATCCAGTCAGAAGCAATATTCAGCTGCTAACCGATTTGCGATGTTGCGTTCAGATTAAAAACAATATGAAATGACATAGGAAATGTTGTTTCCCGTGTCATTTCAAACGAATACCGATCTGCTTTGTGAAAACAGGCCGACAAAGTTGTGGTTTGTTTTTTTTGTTTGTTTTACATGCCTGATTTTGTATCAGAACGGTTCATACATCATCCATTACATGCCAAAGTTTGCAACAAAGCAGCTGAATTTTTCCAAGTCACACAGAAGGCTGAAATGATGGGATTCTTGCACATTTCTGCCTGTTTTTCTGCATGCCGCACTCCCCTTACAAAACATTTGCACTTTAGTATCACAGCCCCTAGAATTTGTAGGTGCTTAGATTATTGCTAGCTTTGTAGTTAAAAATGGGAAGGGTAACTAGAAAACAAAATTCATGGCACAGTTGCCCCTTTGAGATGAAAACCCAAAGCATTAAGAGGAAACCACAAAGCCATAAATAGAATTTAAAAAACCCAAAGTTTTAAAGCTACGGTGCATGGAGAAATCACAAAGAAATGCATACAGTCATGTGGAAAAAGAGCCACATTTGGCCATGCGATGACATTTGTTAAATACAATTAATGTAGTCAAGATATCGGTGACTTCAAGAGTGTACATTGGCAGCAGCAGCTGCTGTTTTACTTAAATTGTGTGGTGTTATATTTAGACTGGAGTTTCTATTGTGTTTAGCCTGAACTACCAGCCTTGGGAGGTGCATTAACGTCAAAGGTTCTTTCAGTGCATTGTGTGAGAATTTTTTCAGTGTGCTCCAAGCACCAGTCACGTAGAGGAGTTTTATTTGTACCAAATGGAAAACTAAATGCTCTGCCTATGTAAAGAAAAGTCCAACAGAGGCTTAAACACACATTCCAAAGAACTGCATAGCAAAACTTTCCTAATAAGCAAACTATGCAAGTAAGAAAACAGAAGTCAAATTAAAAAAAAAAAGAAAGAAAAAAAAAAAGAAAAAAATATATATAATACACACACAGGGTGGCACAAAAAAAGTGAGAACATCTCGTAACTTATAAGTTATTTAAAAATTCAAAAAGACAGATATAAACGATTGACAAATTTAAAAAAAAGATGGCGACTGGAAATTGTCTAAATAAAGACATTATATACCTAAAAAAGGTAAATAAGTAAACTATTTAAGCTTTTAATTTACGAGATGTTCTCACTTTTTTTGGGCCACCCTGTATATATCCTGATACGCTGCAAAGAAGATCTCTGTCAACCATAACTTCCAGGGATTGCTGACAGGTGCTGATCACTGTTCTGACATTTTCCTCGTTAGAAAGAAAAGTAATATTCTGGAGAAATCAGAAAAAAAACAGGGGTTAGTCCAATCATGAATGCATAAATTACAGAGAAACTGCATGATTTTGTGTAGCATATCAAAACAATGCATTTTTCCTAAAACAAAAAAGTGCCAGTATTCATATATAGGGAAGCAGGATGAACCAGTCTTGCGTGTGGATATTGTCACTGCATGGTTCTATGCATGGAACATGCCCTAGCATTAGCTAGAAAAGCCTTGTAGGACACTATGCCAGCAACGCTCTGCCTGTGCCCCCTCAATCTAATGTGCCCAGATCTACTGTTACTATCTTTCCTACCTCAGTAGTGAGGCTCCTTCTGAATCGGTGTTTTTATTTCTAAGTTCAGATTTTAGGTGGTTCTTTCTCCTTGAAAGTTTTCTCTGATCTTGTTTGCTCTGGTGCTTGTGTGTGGGCAGTATATAAAGTGACGAATAAAGATAAAGACTTTTACAGTTCCGCTGTATTCAGAAGCCTTCCTATTCCCCTTCAAGACCTCTTGGAATTCTATTCTGCTGCCCTGTTTAATAATGGGGAATTCTATCCCAATATTCCATTTCATAACTTCAAGGTTTCAATATCAGTAATCTCACAGTATTCTTTTCATTATTCTTCAAGATTCCTTCTTAGTGTTCTTTTCCATAGTTTCAAAAGATTCTTTCCCAGAATTCTATTCCGATTTCAGCATCAGACTTCCATGTACTAACTGGGCCACAGCCGGTGAAAGTGTGATAGCAAGAGTAGTCTGTTTTAGATAGCAGGTGATATCTGATATGGTCCAATCGGCTTATCCAATCTGTCTGGTTGTTCCCACCTACACGGCAGTAGATAAGGATGTACCCCAGCTGTCCTTCGTTCAGATTTGATCATCTGCAAGCTATCACTCCTTATCTGACTCTGTTCTTTGTTTTTCTTCTTCGTTCCTCTACCATTCTTGGTAGATGAGCATGGAAGTTCTCTTGCTTAAACTAAAACCTAGAAATCTCCCCTCAATCCTTCCATCCCATTCTTACTGCTGTCTTCTGTGTCTATCCCGAGCAAACTTAAATTCCTTCACTATTTCTACAGATAGATTATTTCAAGTCTCTGCCACCTTTTCAGTAAGGGAATGTCGTCTTTTATTCCCTCTGAGTTTCCCTTTCTCCAACTTGAATTTCTTTTTCCCAAGGATGATTGCACCTTCTTTTGCTTCATTTCCCATAAAAGGCTGGTCCATAATACTGTAGCTACAGTAACTTTTGCTCATGTGCATAAATCGCTTGTACGCATGTATACCTATGAATTCACACATGCAATTGATCTGCATACTTTAAAAAGTTTTAGCATACATGCACTCCATGACTAAAGAATGCTCCACTGGATCTACGCCAACATGGTTTCAAACCATTTCATAATGTAGAAACTCTTCTTATTTCTTTATTTAACAACCTCTTAACGGGTCTAGATAAGAAAAATAGTGTTTTTCTTTTAATATTTATTGACATTTCAGCAGCTTTTGACACAATCTCTCATCCTTTAATGCTTCAACGTCTAGAAGATATTGGATTATGCGACAACACACTTAAATGGTTTACATCCTACCTGAACAATCATACGCAAATAGTAAAATGTGGAGACAAAAAATCATCTCAAATCCCAGTTACACAAGGCATACCACAAGGGTCAGCATTATCATCAATCCTTTTTAACATCTATATTCAACCTATATGTAAAGTTATTCAACAATATGGAATAAATTACCATCTATACGCTGATGATATTATGATCTACACTGCAGTTAACCAGAATATATTCAACACTGAAATAATTGATAACTGTTTGACTAATATGAGCAACTGGCTTACAGCTAACAACTTTAAGATAAACCCAGATAAAACAGAAGCGTTATTCATTTTTAATAATCAAAACTTAAAAACTCCTAAAGAAACCAATATACTAAACAAATCTATAAAGAGTAAAATACCTTGGTATAATCCTAGATAAACATATTAACTTAAAATCCCATATAAATAAAATTACAGCTAGAGTATACCATCGTTTAAAAATCATTAGGAAACTCAAGCTAATTTTACAACTAAATCACTTTCGAACGGTATGTCAAGCAGTTATAACACCACTCCTCGACTTTGGAAATATCCTTTATCAAGGTCTTCCAAAACATACTACCCATCCCCTCCAACTGGCACAAAATACCACCGCAAGAACTATAATGAATTCTCCAAAATATGAGCATATAACTCCCTTGCTTCAAGAATTGCATTGGCTTCCAATCACTATGAGATTGAAATACAAGAACCTTATGAACATTTTCAAAATTTTGCACGAATCATCAGCAAACGTTCTAACAACTATTATCTCTAAAGATATAGGTTCAAGACCCAGACGCTCACAGTCTACTAACAGACTTAATTCCCACTTGAATTTTAATAGATCCAAACGACATCTAATAGGGCTTTCTCCTTTATGGCACCACAACTATGGAATTCTATTCCTAATGATTTAAGAAATCAGTTTGATATCAAAGGTTTTCCAAAGTCCCTTAAAACGTACTTATTTATTGAAGCATATGGCAACTAATCTGACTCTATTAGAACGAAATGTTTTAACCATTTAAATTTTAAACTGCTTATAATGTCTAAATTATTTTAACATGTTGTAAGATTGCAGTTATTTGTTTAATGTAATTGCAATGAATTATTATGAAATGTAATTTTGCTGCAGTTTATGTAATATACTGTAACGTAGTATAATTTAATGTAATGTACTGTAATTTACTGTAATGTACTATCTTATTGTCTCCCCCCCCCTCGATGTAGTCCCTTTTTGTCTTGTTGACCACTTTGATTGAAGGATAAGGTGGTATATAAAACTGATTAAATAAAGAAAGAATGAATATGTGAAATGAGCATGAAAAAATGCCCAAAAATCAGGAAAAGTACACTTTAAATTAGCACAAAATAAACTTTTTTTTTTTTAAAAGTCGTGCACACTCTTAGACATGAACTCAGAGCTCGGTTTTCCAGCCTGCCTCACTTTTCCTATCTGCAGCTGAATCTGGCCCAGGAAGGAAGATTTACTACTTTTTTTCATGGGCAGCAGTAGAAAATGCAGTAAGGTTGGTGGGGGTTCTTGGGCTCCATCAGCCAGAGACGGTGAAAAAGGGATCTCTCTTGCTCAGCAGATTCCAAAAAGACCTCAACAAGCTACATGGTGAACCCCTCACCAGCTTTTCACCGATTTGGAATATTCTTGTGACTCTTCTCTTGATAAATGTGGGGACCTCTGTTCTGAACAAAAGCTGTTTGGGGCTCATCGCTCAATATGGTGAAAGGAAAGATCAGGCAGGTGCAGTAAGATATTGTTAAATTCCTTCTTCATAAGGGATGATTACATAGCTATCCTTTGGTTGAAAGGCAATATTTCTCTGTCCTATTCAACTATGTTTGAATTACTTAGATTTGGGCATTACTTGTTCATGGTGACACAGAAGTCAACAAAAAGCACTTAGAAGATCAACCAATTACAAATCTTCTTAAACAAATAACGTCTTGCCATTCTGTGCTTATGGAATAAAGGCTTATGTTCTTTTGTTATTCCTGGAAAGCAAATAGAAATAATTCCTGAATCAGTGCTAACGAATGGAAATCTCCATAAATCAGACCACTAAAAAGCTATTTTTACCTAATGATATGCCACAATAAGACTGGGGCACCAGGAACTTCTGGTCTTCATCTGCTGAGACCCATAATATTCCTTCATTGAATATATATTTGTCCTGTTTTTTGGTTCCCTCGCCCTTGTGAAATCCATGAAACATAGTTCTTGATAATCTGCCAACAGAGAATGGCAGGTCTATGTTTATGAGACTGCTTAGTTAGCAAGGATATGGGTTTCATCATTTGCAGTGATGGTTTTACCAGTAAGGACTGTTGACTCTTGTCATGTACCTTAACAAGGCTGGGATGGTGTAATGTTACAAGGAAGACAGTCCAGGACAGACTGACATCAAAGTACAGCGTGTTCTGATGAACTGGGAGGTACAAGAACTCTCTATTTTTTTTAATAGCACAGGGTTCCAAGAACTGATCTGTTTGGTTATAATGTGGTATGATACAAATATAGAGATGGCAAACAGTAACCTCATGGTAAGATGAATCAGTTAATATTGGCTATCTGTTGGTGAAAGGATGCATATTAAAGGGTCGTATTCAATATCATGAATGTTAATTGTGTTCTGAAATATTCTGAAAACAGACATAACATCTCTGCTTAACAAAGTGATTGCAGGGATACATATTATCATGTCTTTGGGAGAATAGGTTTTGGGTCTTAAGGCAAATCTACAATTTGCATAAATCTCTGTGGGATAAATTTTCAGAAAGCCTATTCAAGCATTAAAGATATAATTCTCTACCAAGCTGTGTAAATTTATGCACCATCAATGCTTGCAAGTTGCCTATTTTTAATGACTTCCATGTGGGGATGGGCACTTTAGACGGGTGCTCTTCTGTGTGTGCATCGGGGTGATGGTGCATAGTTTCAGAGGGGCAAGTTCAGGGGTAGAGCTTGGATGGAGTTAAGGTGGCATGCCAATGCAGCCCACAAGTTATAGAATACTATAACTTACGGACACTTTCCACAAATCTAGTCGCAGGCATTTACACCAAGTCTACGGTTTGTGTAAGTGGTCATGCCCAGATGTGGTGCGGAGGGCTCCTCTTCTATAAAATAAAGTGTGTGCGTACTTTATAGAATATGTGTAAAATACGCAAGCAGCAATGCGTGTTAAACCAAGCAACCCTTCTATAATTACCCTACGTGTCTGTAGATGGGCCGAGAGGCATTTTCAGCCATCTAAAATTAGGTGCATGAGTTCATAATGCACATAAATTTGGTAGCATGATAAAGTGGCGTTCCCTAAGGAAGAGGACATATTAAGAATCTACCTGCATATGTTTAGGAGGTAATTGTCACACTGGTTGTGGGCTTTGCAGGTTCATGAGTATCTTGTACCTGCGGGCTTGGATGCTAATTTTCAAAGGGAAAATTTGTGCCAATGGGGAATAGGAGTCTTTAGTAAGCACATAAATTTGTATCTGATTTTCACTGCCCTCTTTCCCTATCAAGTACAGTTGCGATGGCGAATTCCTGCTCCTAAATATTAACTCGGTATAAGGCATAAAAGAGGATAAAAGTCTTGCATTCTTAAACTAACTACTTTTCAAGTTTGATTCTGAGGGCAACATGAAAATAGCACAAAACTCTCATTTAAGACAATTATATTTCCTGGATTCCTCTAAGAGATCAGGCTGACCCAAAGAAGCACTGGAAGCATAAGGATATAGTTCTGATTTTCCTAAGGAAAACAAGAGAATATTTCCATGCAAGTGATAGAGCCAAACCAGGACAGAATGAGTCTCTTGTGACTGACCTAGACTGAGCTGCCAACCTTATGGTCTTGACAGTATAACCAGGACCTCCAATTCACCGCAATTCTGGTAATGTGTCAAGAGCCAAAGAAGAGTGTCATTGCTATGGCATTGTGGAAAATGATGGACCACTCTGCTAAGTTGTCTCACTACAAAATTGTACATTTGTATATAGTTATCCGACCCTAATTATCCATGTATAATTGTTACACTGTATCTACTAGCTAGGTTTCATGTGCACTGCCTTGACCAGGAGAAAGGTGGTATATAAATACAGCTAAATAAATGTCACTTTTTCAGTTGCTCAGCTTAAGTGTTTTAAAATGAAAATACTCTATAAATATAATAAGTTATGCACTTTGACACTGTTCTGCATTATTAAGCCTTATTTCTGATATCACATGCATCACTTTCTATGCTATGAAAGGAATCATGGTTTCTGTGTCATGCAAGCTGAATCTTCTGTTTGTTTCAGGGACATTTCTGCAGACCTGGTGCTGTCCGCCCAGTCCCTTGTCCTGCAGGAGAATATCAACCAAATGGTGGTTCTGGTTTCTGTATTCCATGTCCGCCTGGGTTCTATTGTCGGGGAATGGTAATGGGATACCTGGAACGCTGTCCACCACACTCCTACTGCCTTGCCGGTATGCACAAGTCTGATATTAAGGGAGAGTGATATGCACAGGGAAAGAGGGATGGTATCATATGCACAGGGAGCAGAGATGGCATAGGTGTAACCACTTCTTTCTGGGTGGGTGCAAGACTATTAGATGCCCTAGCCACACCTTCAGCCTTGCACTCTACTGTCTTCAATTATCTGTCAGGCCCATAGGTGCACCCCCTAAGATTTTGATAATGGAAACTCAACAATCATGATTACCCAGACACCGCCCTTCCCAGAGCAATCTGGTTAACATGTATAATTAGACATCATATTTTTAAATATTAAATTTTGTTTTGTACATATATACTTAATGAGGACAGTTTATGAAAGACATTTACATGGGTAGAAGGGCTATTTGAAAATTGTCCAGCTTCTCAGTAAGTACAAGCTGATGATCCTATCGTTTCGTCTTGAATGCAGCTGATCTTTGCCACCACAAGTACATATAAGACAAAAGCAAAAAACATAAATTCACTAGATAAAGTCACAAGCAGTTCCTTATCTCAAGTCCTTGGATTTTGGGCAGGGTCCTTCAATAAATTCCTTCTGGTTGGACTCCTACCTCTTCTTCTCCCTTTAGAGTCCCAGGCTGGATGTCAGTATGTCTGGACTCCCAATTAGAAAAAAAATCCCCCAAACCACTTCAACAAATATCTCCTCTGAGGAGATCTGAAAACAGGGACAAATGTCTCTCTCTTTCAATAGACCAGAACGTCTGGGGGGGGAAAACACCCCACAGGCACGTGCAAGTTCAGGCACAATTCCAGAAACATGGACGTTCCCCGATACTCACATGTATCAAATGTCTACATGCCCAAGTGCACCATCATCGGTCTCTACAAATGTGCGCATTTGTAGAGAGCAATAATGGTGTCTCTAAGATATGTCTTTGTGGTGTTTGCACTGCTGAATGTTCTCAGAGGGCCTCTTATTAGTGATAGGGATATGTTTGGACATTTAGCTATGGAGGACCTGTTCTGCCTTGTTCTGGTCCTTACTTAGCATTGTACAGACATGTTCTAGAGATGTCCAAAACATGCATAACTAGGGAGGTCTTCTACTGCCATAAATTTTGTGATGCAACGCATCTCATAACAAACAATTCACTCTCTGCTTTTATACTCCTATTCTATGTTCAGTGTTCTGGGTATGCCACAGACTAGTTGATATAGTCTACCTTGCATCCACATCTATGAATCATCAGCTTTCATGTGTGGTTTGCATCAGCACAGCACTGTCAGTGAGCATAGCAGCATAGGAGATACATGTTTTACAGGGGAGGCGTGGCCATTCGCGGGTATTTTGCTGAGATGGGCAGGAACTAATACGTCCATCGTTTCTGAATACAGTGAGCATGGGGACATACACAGCCATTGGTTGCATATACCCATCTCTTGTACACCATAGTGCTATGTTCATGCTGCGCCAAGTACATCTATCTCAGTAATTCTGTACCCATGTCTGCATCTATCCCTGCGGCTGCGGAGTCACATTTCAATCGGGCATGATTTTGATTTGGACGTGCCCACAGGACAGATGTGCATCTCCTGGAAATGGCCTCTCTCTGGATGTTTTAAGATGAAAACAAGCACTTCCCTGATACCTATTTATGCCTGGAGCAGGAATAAACATGCACGTGCCTGCAGATAGCTCCACTGCTTCTGGACTGAATGGAGATTTGTAAGTCCCTTGCCCCTCCCAGACAAGCCTCTGCCAAACCCCCATGCCTACTTGAACGTCCCCGTACTGGAGACGTCTGCAAATGGCATTTGTGGAATGGTTACAGAGACGTGCCCATGATTTTGACTTCCATGTGCATGTCTGCAGACATCCAAGCCACAACTAAACCTTTTAGAATGACCCTTTATAAGGGTATTTTAGAAGTTCTACCCATGTCTGGACATCTGAAAACAGGCATTCAGATGTGGAAGTCACAGAGATGTCCCCAGACCCATTTTAGAAACTGGGTATATAGACATCCCCAGCACAAGCACATCCATGTAGCATGGGGGAGTGGGCTGCGGAGGAGGCTGTGGGCTGGGCGAAACAATGGAGAAGCGTGGTGTGCTATGATTGTTGAGGCATCCATGCTTATACCAGCTCAGGGCCACAAATAAGGTGTAAAAAAGTGCTTGTTTCATGGCTGCAATATTTACCGGGGTCAAAGCAAAATGCACTTTCATCGCCACATTTAATATCTTCTGATCAATGGAACCTGCATGTAACTACATACTCCGACAAGTAGTGAGCCAGTAATATATTTAGAGTATCTGAAATGGCAGGCCAAGATATGCAAGTCTCATAATATAGTCTCTCCCCTTCTGAAATACTCCTGCTGGCATATCCAAGTACCCGGTTCTGTGGGCATGCAATTCAGGGACATCCACATTTGTGAAATGGCCTGTATCTGTGCACGTGCCTGGCCTTGCTTTCTGAATGGGGCCCATCTCAAGAATTGATTACGGGGACATTCATTTTTTCAGGTGGAGATAGGCATGTATAAGTGCCTTCTGAAATTACTGCCACTCCCCCAAATTTTTGGATGTTCTACTTTGGACATCTCAGATGTTTCCTACATGCCCCTTCTAAAATCTCACTTCACATCACAAAAGTCACTCCTGTTTAAATGCTTGGGATGTGCAAGAGAGCCTGGCCCCTTACAACAGAACCGGATTTCTCAAGGATTGAGGCAGGGTGCATGCAGTAAACCCCACACACCTCCTGAAGGATACCAGAAATCTCTCTAGCAGCTAGATTCCTTCAGAATAGTCTTAGGGTCTCAAACTCCAGTCCTGGAGGGCCGCAAACCAGTCAGGTTTTCAGGGTATCCCTAATGAATATGCATGAGATATATTTGCATACAATGGGGGGGGGCATGCATGCAAATATATCTCATGCATATTCATTAGGGATACTCTGAAAACCTGACTGGTATGCGGCCCTCCAGGACTGGAGTTTGAGACCCTCTGCGGCTTTTCAAAATTCTTTCCCTCCTGGATTCTCTTCCAAACCCTCCTTGGATCTGCCAGCCTCTTCCACTTTCCTTCCTCCTCAGATTACGCTTAGCCAGCCTAAAGAAAAAGCTCTCTCCTTTTGATTGACCTAGTTGACCATCAGAGAATTAACCCCCTCTTGCTGCTCTCTGAAGCCTGAGACACACCGCACTCACAGGGGTCTATGCCTGCCTCTGGCAACAGACACAAATACATCACTATGCAGACCCCAAAAATGGGGCCTTCTATACTTTCCTCCCAAAATCAGGAGGATGCACCCATTGCCCAGTGATAAGTGATCCTTGGAGCAATGAACGCACTTGACTTCCACCAACTAGTAGATAAACTCAAGCATAGTAAAGAAAGCATATTGGATCTAATATTTATACCCAAGGACATACTAAACAATCCCATTCTCTCTACCTTTCAAGCTCTGCCAGAACCCTAGACTGATCACTTTGCAGTTAGTTTCTCCATACTTTGTCAGTTCACCACAACCAAACCAAGACCAACCCCAGCCTCAGCCTGTCGCTTCCATTATTTTGACCAGGGGCAGCTCAAGGCAATCTGCTGCCTGAGGTGAAGAATGAGATGGTGCCCTCCCCCCCCCCCCACTAGAGGAGGGCGGGGCTTTTTCAGAGCTCCAATCAGGGACTGAACCAAACCAAAAAGCCAATTAGATTATATGGAGGGAATGCACGATGTTTGCCCACAGGGCCGTAACAAGCTGCAATCGCGCCCTGTTTTTTTTCATGGCGGCACTGGCAATAGGAAAAGAGCAGGCAGCTCTGGATGGAGGTATGGGGAGGAGGAGGGGGCATGCGCCTGATCTGAAAGGCGCCAGCACTTTAAGCAGATCTGTCCCTCTCTGCTCTGACATCGCATCAGAGGAGGGAGGGACCAGACCTGCTAAAAGTGCTGCAAAAAGGATAGGGAGGCATATTTCAGCTGCCTGCTATTGTCCTGCCAGCAGCAGCAGGGCAGCAGCAGACAGCCGAAATGCGCCCCCCAAGCCTTTGTGCCCTGTGTGGCTGCACCGCTTGCACAGGGCTAGGTACGGTCCTGTTTGCACACCAAGGAACTAAAAGAGAGCAAGAATCAACAGCACAGCTTATAAAACTAAACTACAACTCATTTTTATTTTGTTATAAACTGTGTTATGGTTCTTGCTTTTTCTTTTTCAACATATATTTTGCATCCACAGTGGGTGCAGAGCAGAACCAGGACATTCACCCACAGAACTCAGTATTTAAACACTATTCTCCAGTACCAGGCATATTGTGAACTAATACAAAACCCTACAACAAAGATCAAACCTACCATACCATACCATATCAGCACAAACTTCCAAAACTCACATAAGGAGCCCATCCGAAAAAAGTGTCACTGTAAATACTACAGTGGGCCCTGGAACTTCCATACACCTACCTGAAAAGCCAAACAAGTCAAATTACTACAGTACAGTATAGATCTTTATGTACAAACTCCATGTTATCAGAACACCTGTCCTCAGTCACACTCACAACATCGACCCTCACCAAGTACAGAATAAGCAACCATAATGTAAAGTAAAAATAAAAATATGTAGATAAAATTTAAACTGAAACCCCAAGAAGCCAGAGTCCACATGCTGTGCAAAATAAGAGATGCACTTCCACAATACTATGTAAAATATAAAAATAGCACAAAGTCCAATCACTAAAATTAAATGAAATTATGTTTTTACCTTTGTTGTCTGACCATTTTATTCTCTGATCATGCTGGTCCCGATCTGAGGCTTCTGTTTTCCTGTCTTCTCTTAGCTCTCTTTCTGTGGTCTATGATCCATCTGCCATTTCTTATCTCTTCTTTTGTTTTCTTCACTTCTTTCCATGAGCCTATTTCAAGTCCCCGTAACCCTTCCCAGTATCAGCCCCTTTCCAGTCCTCCCTCCTGGTAGCTTCCAATGTCAACTTGCATTCCCATGACTGCCACTGGTGTCCATTCCCTTCCAGTCCCCCTTCTTCCCCACTGTCCAGCTTCTTCTAGTCCAAATACCATGGCAGTCCCTCTCAGCATCCACTCCCTTCCAGTCCCATTCTCCCATCCCCTCGATCAGCCCATTTGTAGCCCTAGCCCCCAGTTTTCTTCCAAAGCCAGCAGCTCTATCCTCCCCTCCCCACCATCAGCCCATTTCCAGTTGAAGCCCCCCCAATCATCTCACTTCCAGTGCTAGTTCCCCCTCAACCCCATTACCAGTGCAAGCCTCCCCTAATCAGCCCATTACCAGTTCTAGCCTCAACTAATCAACCCATTACCAGTGCTAGCCCCCCCCCGATCTGCCCATTACCAGTGCTAGCCCCCCCATCAGCCCATTATAATCCTAACCCACATTGTCTCTCCCCTCTGTCCAGCATTATCCCCTGTCTGTCCAGTATGACGTCCCCCCCCCCCGTCTCCCCCTTTGTCCTCCATCTCTCACCTTTGTCTCTCCTTGTCCTCCTCCTGTCCCCCCTCCCTCCACCTGCACCTCTCATCCGGCTGTTTTAATTTTAGATTTTGCCGCCTCTGCCCTGCCTCTGCCTTCCCGCTGCGTTTTGTTCCTCAAGAATGCTTACAGCAAAAAAAAAAAAGCGTCAGGAAGGCAGAGGCAGGGCAGAGGCGGCAAAATCTAAAATTAAAACAACCGGAGTGCTGCTGCCGCACAAATTAGCCTGATTGATTTGTTCGATGCCTGTTGTTCCTGCTGGATGACAGGGAACCCATGTCAGATCCCTTCCAGCCCCCTCCCTCCCCCATGTCAGCCCCCTCCCTCCCTCCCTCCATTCATCCATCCATGTCAGCCCCCCTCCCTCCCTCCCTCCATCCATCCATCCATGTCAGCCCTCTCCTCCCTCCCTCCATGTCAGCCCCCTCCCTCCCTCCCTCCATCCATGTCAGCCCTCCCCTCCCTCCCTCCCTCCCTCCCTCCCTCCATCCATCCATCCATCCATTCATGTCAACCCTCCTCTCCCTCCCTCCCTCCATCCATCCATCCATGTCAACCCTCCTCTCCCTCCCTCCCTCCATGTCAGCCCTCCCTTCATTTCTTCCTTTCTTCCCTCCCTTCCTCCATCCATCCATCTCAACCCCCTCCATCCATCCATGTCGGCTCCCCCTCCCTCCCTCCCTCCATGTCAGCCCCCCCTCCCTCCATCCAGCCATGTCAGCCCTCCCTTCCCTCCCTTCCTCCTTCCATCCATGTCAACCCTCCTCTCCCTTCCCTCCCTCCCTCCATCCATCCATCCATCCATGTCAGCCCCCTCCCTCCCTCCATCCATACATCCATCCATGTCAGCCTTCCCTCCCTCCCTCCATCCATGTCAACCCTTCCCACCCTTCCCTCCCTCCCTCCATCCATCCATCCATGTCAACCCTCCCTCCCTCCAGCCATCCATGTCAGCCTTCCCTCCCTCCATCCATCCATCCAGCCATGTCAGCCCTCCCCTACCTCCCTCCCTCCTTCCATCCATGTCAACCCACCCCACCCTTCCCTCCCTCCATCCATCCATCCATGTCAACCCTCCCTCCCTCCCTCCTTCCATCCATGTCAACCCTCCCCTCCCTTCCCTCCCTCCCTCCATCCATCCATCCATCCATCCATCCATCCATGTCAGCCTTCCCTCCCTCCCTCCCTCCATCCATGTCAACCCTCCCCTCCCTTCCCTCCCTCCCTCCCTCCATCCATGTCAACCCTCCCCTCCCTTCCCTCCCTCCCTCCATCCATCCATCCATCCATGTCAGCCTTCCCTCCCTCCCTCCTTCCATCCATGTCAACCCTCCCCTCCCTTCCCTCCCTCCCTCCATCCATCCATCCATCCATCCATCCATCCATCCATCCATGTCAGCCTTCCCTCCCTCCCTCCTTCCATCCATGTCAACCCTCCCCTCCCTTCCCTCCCTCCCTCCCTCCATCCATCCATCCATCCCTGTCAGCCTTCCCTCCCTCCCTCCCTCCATCCATCCATGTCATCCTTCCCCCCCTCCCTCCATCCATCCAGCCATGTCAGCCCTCCCCTCCCTCATCCATCCATGTCAACCCTCCTCTCCCTCCCTCCCTCCCTCCCTCCCTCCATGTCAACCCTCCTCTCCCTCCCTCCCTCCATGTCAGCCCTCCCTTCATTTCTTCCTTTCTTCCCTCCCTCCCTCCATCCATCCATGTCGGCTGCCCCTCCCTCCCTCCCTCCATGTCAGCCCCCCTCCCTCCATCCAGCCATGTCAGCCCTCCCTTCCCTCCCTCCCTCCCTCCTTCCATCCATGTCAACCCTCCCTTCCTCCTTCAATCCATGTCAACCCTCCTCTCCCTCCCTCCATCCATCCATGTTAGCCCACCTCCCCCTCCCTCCCTCCCTCCCTCCCTCCATCCATCCATCCATCCATGTCTGCCTTCCCTCTCTCCCTCCCTCCTTCCATCCATGTCAGCCCTCCCTCCCTCCTTCCATCCATGTCAGCCCTCCTCTTCCTCCCTCCATCCATCCATGTTAGCCCTCCTCTCCCTCCATCCATCCATCCATCCATCCATCCCTTCATCCATCCATGTCAGCCCCACCCCCACCCCCAGGTCAGCCCTGTTGCAGATTATGCCCTGTGCCTCCTTCTTCTGCAGCCTCGGTTCCCTGCCTCTTAGGGAACTGCACTGTGCTGGTGAAGCCGTTGTGGAGCCTTCCTGTCTCTCGACGGGCTCCGTGCAGCATTGTCCCACCGCCAAAGGAAGTTGTTTACCACTTCCTTTAGAGGTGGGACAATGCTGCACGGAGCCCATTTAGAGACAGAAAGGCTCCACGATGGCTTCACAGGCACAGCCGTGGTTCCCTAAGAGGCAGGGAGCCGTGGCTACAGAAGAAGGGAGGTGGTGAGTTTGCCGCTGATGAGAAGTGGACTCGGCAGCGGCAACTTCAGCGCTTTTTTTTTTTTTAAATTTAACTTAAAAGCGAAGTGAGGCAGCTGTTTTGGGGGTATTTGCCGCCCTCAAAACGTTGCCGCTTGAGGCAGCCGCCTCACTTCGCCTCTTTATAGAGCCGCCCCTGATTTTGACAAACAAGTATTCCTGAACAAAACTATACAGCACCTCAACACAAAAAATCTGGACCTCGATTTCCTAATAAGCAATTGGAATGAAGTCATACAGCAAGCAGTATTAGCCCCACAAACAATTCACACCACCAAAAAGCAAAAGCAAAGCACAACCAGGTATACACAAGAAATAAGGTACTTAAAAAAAGCAGCTAAAAAAGCTAGAGTGCAAATGTAGATGGACAAAACTACTAGACAACCAGAACAAGTTCCTGGCCAAACCACGAGAGTATCGTGAAAGTATCAACAAAAACAAGACAGTATCACATATAGCTTTTTAATATGCTTAGAGAGCTATTTGAAATGGTAAAATCCCTAGTTAAAGCTCAGAGGCTCGATCTAATACACCTACCCCTAATCCATAAATTCTGGCCAACTATTATATGTGCAGAATACCGAACCATGCTCCAATACTCCCTGAATCAGCTCACATCACCAGCACCTCCAATATGCTGTGGCAATCTTTTGCACTAATATCATTCGATCAACTACAAAATATCATTAAAAGCCTAAATACAGCCACATCTTCCCTTGACCCCTGCCCAGAAAGCTGGGTCAAAATAGTGTGAGAAGAAATGTTACCTACAATCCTAAAGCAATACACCTTTCATCCCAAAGTTACAGGCCCAAGGACCTGAAAATTGACTCCATACGACCAATTCTAAAGAGTTCCTTACTAGACAGATCAAATCCTAGCTCTTACAGACCAATTTCCAGCCTACTGTTCCTAACGTAAATAATAGAAAAAGTGGTACAACAGCTTCAGGATCATATTGAAAAATATGCCCCACTGGATCCTCAACAGCATGGTTGTAGACCAGGACACAAGGTAGAAACACTTCTCACTGTCCTCTTGGATAGGCTAATAAAAGGAATTGACAAGCCAAAACTTGGCTTCATTCTTATATTCTTGGATATTGCTGCTGCCTTTAATTCAGTCTGCCATAGTCTCCTTCTATCAAGACTCCAGGAGATTGGAATCAAGGGCATCACATTAGAAGTACTGTATATAACCAGAGAGAAGACTTTCAGTCCTCCAAATACACTAAGGGGCCAATTCTGTTGTAGGCATCCTGCCCTTGTGCAGCTGGTCAAAATTGGGGAATGCAGCAGTAGCACCTGATTCTGATTCCATGGGGGATAGACGTGCCCGTGGGATCAGAATGGGTTCTACGGCCTGGATATGCAGGCCAGGCCCCGATTCTGAATGGCCGCACACCCAGCCACATATCCAGCTAACTCAGCCAGGCTCCTAAATGGAGCCGCAGTGCCATGGCACCGCAGCTCTATTCAGGAGCCATGATCGCAAGCCACCACCAAAAATCTCCTTTCCCCGCAGCCCAACCCACGATCTGGCCTCCCATGGCCATGGTCGGGCTACTGAGATGCTCCTGCACCCCTCATCCGCTGCTGTCACCTCGTGTCCAGGGGGACTTATTCCATTTATTCCCATTCAACAGGCCGAACCCCAACGTACAGGGCCGACCTCAGAATTGGTCCTGTATGTCCAGAGTCACAGCCCACCCATGCCCCACCCTCGCTCTACCTCCAGACCGCCCCTTTCACCCCCATCTAAGGCTCCCCGTCCAACAGCGCTGTTCGTACTGGGAGCCTTTACACTGAGAGTGGCAGGGGGACGAATAGCAGGGATGTACATCCAGGCAGGACATACATCCCTGCTATTCGTGGTGCAGAATGACCCCCTGAATGTCAATAAAGCAACACTTCAAATTAAGCAAGAAGTACAATACCTGGGAATAACTTTAGATCGGCAACTAAACCTGACTACACACATCAATGACGCAACTAGAGCAATCTACAATAATATAAACATCCTGCAACATCTACGACCACTTTCATTGTTAAATGACTTCCATACAGTTCTACTAGCTATGAGTTTTCCACACTTTGACTTCTGTAACAGCATGTACAAAGGACTCCCAAAGCATATCTTACACCAATTGCAAATGGCTCAACATACAGCCGCTCGACTTCCCAAAATCTGAACACATTACTCCTATCCTAAAGTGGCTGCACTGGATACCAATTACTAGCAGGATCAAATTCAAAGCACTACTAAATACTTTTAAAATACTCTACAACCTATCCTCTAGCTATTTAAAATCTCTTCTACAAGCAGCTCCAAACACAAGATCAAGAAGAGACTGTTCAACAAACACACTTACCTGTGGAATACACTGGAAGTAATCAGTCCAGATGTAATAGAGTATACTCACTCTACCTGCCAAGCTTTGGATCTCCCACAAAAAATAAGAGCTACTCCAGACCCATCATCATTCTGCAAGCAGCTTTAAACATATTTATTCACTGAACATTTTAAAGGAACAATAACTTGACCAAATGATTGCTTAATGTAAATTCTGTCCCTATTCCCCTCTATTTCATCCTCTTGCCTCTTAGGTCTTCCCCTCAGATGGCACAACCACTATAGACTTATTTCATTTCTCAACCCTATTACAACCCTGCTGCATACTCCTATTCCAATCGTGATATAAGCATGATTAGATATAATCGATGTTAAAATGTTCTCTGTTTTCCCTAGTTTCTGCACAAGTTCACTGTTAGTAACTTTTTTTTTTACCTGTTCCATGTAAACCGCTTTGATTTTAGATAAAGCGGTATAAAAGAACATACAAATATATAAATAAATAAGTAGGCAGGCCCATTGCATCATTACCTCTTAGTTCACACTTAGGAGCAGGGACTCCAGAATTTTCCGCTGTTTAACTATAAAGGGGACGATTTAGTGCCTTCCTACACTCACACATGCACACTTCTATTGCATACTTCTAGATTAATATTTAGGGGCTTGATATTCAACAGCAATGGCTAGCGTAGCCACTGGCATGGAATATCCAGCTAGCTAGCTGGGCAGTGGCTCATCGCTGCTGCTTGGTTAGCACCCACAGGCAAAGTTACCCCAGCTTTTACCCACAGGTTGCTAACCGGGCAGCGGCTCATTATTGCTGCTACCTGGTTAGCCACAGGTGCCCCTCCATTGCACCCCAGAATGCCCAAGGCATGCCCCGGGACATGTAGCAGTGCCACCTGCGGATATTCAGTGCCACTAACTATGTTAATGCCACTGACTATCCCACTTGGGGGCATTTACACGGTCTACAGGTCTGTAAACCATGTAAATGCCTTCTAATATCGGGCCCTATATCTATAGCTTTTCTCAGCACTTTGATTTACAGTAATAGGGTCCAAAGATGTGATTGGCAAGGCTGGTGCGACCACTAGGCACTCTAGCAGTCGCCTAGAGCATCGTTGATTGGGGGGCACTCAATTATCAACCTTCTCCAACACCTGCAGCGGCTGCAATGGTCATTCCCGCAGCGTTCACCTTCAACCCCTGGCGCTGCAAGACTGTTTCCATTCTGCCTCTTGCCAAGACATGATGCCAACTTCCTGCTTGCAAACTTGGCATCAGGCTTCAGTGGGGGCAGGAGTTGAACAGCCCCACAGTGCTGGAGGTTGAAGGCAAGGGGCAATTTTTCCAAATACCACTATATAGTGCTACAAGTTGTAAGCAGCACTGTTCATGTACAAGTAAGAGGCTGTCCCTGCTCATCAGAGCTTACAAGCTAATCAAGATTGATCACACAACAACTGGGGACTAGGGTAATTCAAGGGGAATGGCAAGATACAGATAGGTGATAAGCAGGAAGGGTAAGAGGATCAGGATCCAAACACAGCCCTGGAAAGGTGGGTTTTTTGCCTGGATTTGAATAGGGCCAGTGAAGGAACCTGGTGTACTAACTCAGGTAGTTTGATCCAAGCATATGGAACAGCAAGATGGAATGAGCAAAGTCTGGAGTTGGCAGTGGCAGAGAAGGACACAGATAAAAGGGATCTGCTAGAGGAAAAAAGTTCCTGGGGAGAGGTGTAAGGAGTGATAAGAGGAAAGGTAGCGAGGAAATGCAGAACGAAAACACTTATAAGTCAGTAGGAGAAGTTTGAACTGATGGGGGTCGGGGAGGTGGCGGGAGCAGAAGCCAAGGGGACGCGCAAGGGATGAGGCTTGCCTAGGGCTCCTCATCTCCTTGTGCTGGCCCTGGTGGTTGGTACAACTAACTTCCACACATGATCTGCATACATTGTACAGCACTTCAGCATTATCCATTTTAGTTAAATAGACACATGTATAATCTCTGAAGCCCATCTACTTTCTTCGCATATGTGATTTTCCCTTCTGTATTTCTTCTAGGCAAAACTTTGCTAATCCCCTTCTCCACTATGCATCATGTACCCCCTCTGATCTCCTTCTGTTTCTATTCTTTCTTTGTGCTCCAATGTGTGGCTCTGTTCTTCTAGCTCTGTCCTTCTATGTAAATATTAAACTTAATGGTGGGCCCTGCTAACTGGCCAAAACCCGCTGAACCTGATATTCCATGGTAGCAACAGGTTACTACCATGACGATCTGTGACTGTATCATGGCAGATACCAGTTGCTATCCAGTTAAGTGGCAATAGTCGGCCCCCTAACTAGATGGCTTAAATGGTTAAAGCAGGTCATCGGAATAGTTGGCCTAGCTTTAACCAGATTTCGATATCTGTTTAGCGGCTGAATATCGCTGCTAACCAGATAGTGACGCTAGATACATTTAATTAAAGCAGCAGCGGCTACGTGCTTTAATAGCATAGCCAAAGCCACTGAATATGCCTCCTTATATATCTATAAATCTATGCATAGATATTAAACATATAAACATATAGATGAAGTTAATTTCTCTTTAATTACTGCCTTTCATTTCAGGAGCATTGTTTCCTGCACCATGTCCCGATGGGACATACACCCCACAGGAAATGACTGGATTGCGTGAGGAGACAGAATGTCTGCAGTGTCCCCCTGGACATTACTGTAGGTCAGTAAAAGATTGCGTGATTAAGGGTTTCTGTACATCTACACCATCACCCCAGAAGACAACACAACATAGCAGCATAACATAATAAACAATGGCAGAACAAGACTAGATTGGCCCAAGCCAGTCGTGATTCTTCTTCTTACTTGAGTAGATGTGCCTATAGGGGGTAACTATAAAGTGGTTTCCACACAGAAAGCCTGTTTTACAGGAAGGTAGGGTTTTTACAAGCTTGCATGACTACATATTCATATAAAATGTAGGCGCATGGAAAGAGCATGTCCGATTTTATGTAATCTGTGTGTAGGCATTCTTGCAGGCATTGTTTATACAAGGAGGAGATGGACCTGTAATATATGCTCATATTTTATAAAATACACAGGTAACGCACATATTTACACTATTTACAGAGCATGTATACATTTATGCATGGGTATTGCATGCTGTGAGGATTGGTTTTAGGAACTTATTCAATAAAGACATATAGAGCCCGATTCAGAGAGGGGGCCGTCCAGATGTTCTTGAGGAAGATGAGCCAGTTAGAACCTGATTCTGAACCGTAGGAACTAAACATTCCCACAGTGCACAGAATCGGGCACGTGGACAGCCTGGCGTGCCCCTGCCACCTGCAGGGATATCCTCTCCGCAGGTGCCCCCGACTCCCGTGGCTTAGGCCCCCCTCCTCCTACTGCTCATCCCACAGCTGGTCTGCTGGGGCCTAGATCAGGCAGCAGGGATCTCCCCAAGGGGCAACAGAACAGCCAAATGATTGGGGGGCCCAAGCTACGTTCCAAGCTCCACCCTCACTGCCTGAAGATCTGCCCCTAGTCCTGTGGTCTTCCTCTCCTGTTCTGCCCATGAAGATCTGATTTCCCGATCATCACAGGCAGAAGAGGGGGAGGAGGAGGAGGAGCATGGCAGAGACTTCTAGCTGCCCCAAACTCCCGTGAGCAGACAGGAGGCGTCTTTGTCGTGATCATGGCCATTCTCTTCTCTTCTGGCCATGGGAGATTGAATCTCTGTAAGCAGACCACCTGCATGGAGGTTGTGTTCAGGGACCTCCGTTCCTGTTCTGCCCATGTGGATGCAATCTCCAGCAGGCAAACCGAAGGAGTCTTTGCTGCAATCACTTGCTCTCTTTTCTTCTGCCCATGGGAGCTGGGATCCCTGTGGGCAGAACATTAGGGGAAGGCTGTGATCGAGGTATCCATGCAATTTGCTTGCACCTGGCAGGCAAACCTTTGCTGGGCCAGGGCTCATGTGGCCCACCCCATTCTGCTGCCTGTCTGCTTCAGGCATGAATAGAAATCAAAGTGCTCATTTTGCCAGCGAAACATCCGGAGGGTGTGGAGAAGGAGGTACTCTTATCACCTATATTTTCTAAGTTGACAACAAACACTGATGGGGAATGTGGGCTCTTGCTTTCATTTCGCCATGCCAATGGATGTCCCCGTATGCAAATTAGTATCAGAGAGAGATATCCCCATCTCACTTTTTTTGTAGTGGGACATATATGTGAATGCCAGCAAAGGCATCCATGTCAGGGGCCTCTGTTTTTAAAAACAGACCAAAAAATAGATGTTGCCGTTTTTCCGCACATTTTGCCCTGGATATCCCAGAATGAACTTGGATGTCCTTGCTAAAATGCCACTTCATATATTTAATATATTGCTGTGGGCATCAAATATGCATGCTAGGAGCCACTCTCCTGGATTTTGTACATCTGTGCCTTTTTCATCATTTGCCTCACAACGAAAACATTTTTAACAAGCTCTCATCGTTTGGATATCTATATTGGATTGTACATGCATGGATATATAAAAGCAAGATAATGGCTCCCAATGTGCACATTTGATGCCCACAGTGATATATAAAAATTTAGTTGATATCTGTTTGGATTATGATTTAAGTTTTTGAGTGTTTCAGTGTTTGTTTTGTTTATTTTTAGTTTTGTACTACAGAAACACTTTAATTGAACTTTATTTGGTGGGTATTTATAAAATAGGCTTAAAGTATATGACCTTTTGGACTTCTCACATAGATGCCCTGTTAAAAATTACCCCCAACAAATTCTCATACTCAAATTAATGTCAATACTCCAACCCAATGTCTTTTACCTAACTTTTCAATTCTTTTCCTACCATAACCTCTATATCGGTCCCAAATGCACCAAGAGTTTGTTAAAAGTACTAGCTCCCTTCACTCAACTGGGACATCTTGTCATCTCCCTCTGTAATTCTTACAAAACCAACATTAAATCCAATTTAATAAAAATCAGTTTACTCATGCCTTTGTGCAGGCAAAGCCTAGCATGTATTATGACAGATCTAATAATATACATATATATAACAACAAATCAAATACATCACAAAAAATATAAATATCTAACATCAGGTTTCCCTTCCAAGTTTTCTAAAAACCACATACATACATATTAAAAGAAGCAAATCCATTGTCTAAAACACCCAGAATCCCTTGCTTGCAGATTACCCCAATATCTCCTTGGAAGCCAGTGCAGTCATAACTACCACACTATGCAGGTCACTCCATTGTCGCCTTGTACCCTTGCCAATAGTCCTTCTCCAAACCTTTCTTTAGTGAATACTGAACAGATATGTTTGTTCAGCATTTCTGATTTTCCTTTATCTGATTGCTCCTTTATTTATCTTATTGTTCCTTATCTCCTCTCAGTCTTTCAGGTCCAGCTCTAGCCTTCCTCCATTCTTGAAAGAAAGTCTTGTTTTGCTTTACCTGCTTGCCTATCTTTTCTTCCACTCACACACTTGCTATCTTGATTTCTTTCCTTGTCTCTTTCAAATTTACCATATTTTTATGATCTTTTTTACTTTTTGAATGCTAATATTTTCTCAGCCACCTCTTTGGAGAGTCAGACTGGTTTCTTCTTACTTTATTTACTTTTCATACATTTAAAAAAAATCCTGCACCCCTGATAATATCTAAACATTGTGGGTTGGTTCACTGAGCTCACAAAAGGTTTGCAGATATGTCGGATTAACACTGACAAATTATTTTATTTTTAAAATCAGAAGCAAACTGCTTAAAGTTAGGAAATATGTGCAAAACTCATCCAGTTCCCTAATTCACACACAAATCTATAGCAAATTTGCACTAAATCTGGTCAAAAATGTCTCCACATTTACTGGGAAAATATCATCAAATTTCACCAGTGAAATCTGAAGAAAATGTGAAAATTCCATCACATCTAAGCCTGGCTTCAATTCAACTGCTTTAAACTCCACTTTGAATCCTTAAATCTACTCTACAATGAGATCAGAAACAGTAAGGTCAGTATTCAATGGTGCCAAATCTGGTTAAAAATATAAATTAACTGAATATTGTATCTACTTAACTTAGGTCTGCTTTTTATTTGACCCAACTTAACTATATTTAAATGTATAGCACTGATTATCAGCATGCTTAAGTTAACTTATAACCACATTCTTTGCCTGTATTTACCCTATAATTATCCAGTTAAATCTGAACTGGATAGCACTTTGTCTAGTTAAAATTTAATGAGTCAGTGGTTCGGAAAATGTACATTTAGTTTATCCAGTTAGCTCCCTGCTTAAGCATGCACAAACAGATATGTGTGTTAGCCCCCACCCTTCCAGGAAAAATGACAAGCTCACATCAGCAACAGGCGGAAGAGCAGCGCATGGTCATGATCGCAGCCAGAAGAGATGCATTGTGCCCACGGAGCAGCGTGTACTGTGGACAGCAGAGCATTGTGAAGCTGTGATCAGGGCTGGCCCATCCACTAGGCAGGTTAGGTGACTGCCCAGAGCAGCAGTCCTTGGTGGGTGGCGCGGTGGCTTTGTGCCGCTACTTTGGAGCCTGTGGTAGGCCAGGTGCTTCGGCACACACGACCTGCCATTTCTGACCTCTCTCCAACGCAACATCCTGTCAGAGAACGGTCAGAAGCGGCAGGCCATGTGCGCCAAAGCACATGGCCTGCCACTGGCACCAAAGTGGTGGCACAAAGCCATCACTTGTAAACTGCCGCCAGCCTCCCAGAAGATGGAATCTGTAGTGGTAGCAGCAGAAGCAAGGGGTGGCAGTGCGGATCATCACAGGGGGTGGGGGGAGTGTGGGGGAGTGGCAATGTGGCCGTGGCTCTTGACTTGGGTGGTAGAAACCCTTGGGCCTGCTCTGGCCATCATCGTGACCAAGAATGGGAGTGCAATGCCAGTTTAGAGTTGGGGCAAGAAAGAGATTAGGAGATATTTAAAGGAGCAGTGGTTTAGGGAAAGGAAGATAAGGCAAAATGGAGGGCAGGGGGTGAGATTGCAAGGGGAAGTGAGAAAGGCATAGAGTTTTAGAAGGGGCAGAGAGTGGGGGAGCAGCAGGAGAAGGGCGGAGAGTGGAGGGAAGAGATAAATACATCCGGAGAAAAGGCCACAATGTAAAGCCCCCGAGAAGACACAAACACCCCCCCCCCCCCGTTCACTACACTATACCACATACATAGGCACCCCATCCCCATGCACCACACACACAGGCACCCCACGCACCACATATACACAGAGTCATTCCACCCTGAAACACAGACACACACACAAAGGCACCCCCACCTCACAACATACATAGACACCCCACGCCCATGCCAGACACACACACAGGCACCCCACGCATCACATATACACAGAGTCATTCCACCCTGAAACACAGACACACACTCAAAGGCACCCCCACCTCACAACATACATAGACACCCCACGCCCATGCCAGACACACACACACAGGCACCCCACGCATCACATATACACAGAGTCATTCCACCCTGAAACACAGACACACACACAAAGGCACCCCCACCTCACAACATACATAGACACCCCACGCCCATGCCAGACACACACACACACAGGCACCCCACGCATCACATATACACAGAGTCATTCCACCCTGAAACACAGATACACACTCAAAGGCACCCCCACCTCACAACATACATAGACACCCCACGCCCATGCCAGACACACACACACACGCATATGCTGCCCCTGACACATTTTATAACACACATGCACACAGAACTTGACACTCCCTATGACACGCACAAGCATATAGTCACAACGGTGCCCATGTGGCACACGCACCCCCTGAGCACTTCCTATGGTACACACAGATGAACCCCTGAATGCTTGCATCTGAAAATGGGGAAAACAAGCCATTGCATCACGCTGCAAGTGTGCACTTTTCAACTTGTTCATCTTTATATTCTGTTGCTTTTCTGCAGAAGTGGGAAGCTGGCTGGACCATGTGCTGCTGGGCACTACTGCTTTGCTGGGAGCTCGGAAGCCACTCCCCAGAATCAAATATTTAACAGGAGCATCACAATGGAGTGCCGCTGGGGAAAGATGTGCGCTGGACTTTGCCCACCAGGTGCCAAGAACCCGTCTTCATATTTGTCTAGTATATGTTATGATACACCTTAAAGACTCTGTTTAGCGAGGCAAGGTTACCTCCCTGCGACCTTTGCATACATACAGTGTGACAGGGTATAATTAAAGATATTTAAAGGATATGATATACATTTAAAATATTATAATTATGTCTATTGAAGGCATAAGTCTGCCTCTCTTCAAGGTAAGGTTACAAGATAGCTTCAGGCCATCTACAACAGGTATGAGTTAATCATGTATGTTTTATGCTTTTGTCTACCATCCAAATGTACTGCGGCTCTTCATAATAATTATTTGAATTTGTGAAACCACTTTCATTCAAAAGACTCCCAGCATGCTTTACACCAATAACACATCAGAAGAATTTTATTTAATTTAATTCAATATGAGAATTATCTGACTTTCCAAGATTAAAACCTGCTCAGTGCAAAGTATAAATCCAGAATATTGAGAGGAGCAGCATATATCTTTTTAAATAAATGTATATATAAATAAATAGAAATAATACAGCATGATAAATCCTATATAATCAAACCAGAGAGTGAAACTGATATTGAAAAGTGCTTTAACAGCTCATAATAAGATTCAAGCCATTAGTCAACTTGCAGTTCCTGTACTCTCATAGAGCATTGGAACCGCACATTAATCTCATAAAGATCTTGAAAAATTAGATGTACAAACAAGAAAACTTTCATTCCCACAAGGTAATTGGTAAGAATCGGTGTATGCCAAGAATTGAAGAAGGAATGGGTCTTACTTAAAAAGGTTATGGGGATTATTTTAGAAGCCCTATTCATGCTTTGGATGTCTGAAAATGGGCTTACAGACTTCCGAAGCATAGGGACTTCTCCAGAGGCAGTTCAGAAGCTGGGTCTGTGGAAATCCCTGGCGCGAGGACATCTAAGTCTGAACGGGGGCATGGTAGAGTTATTGCCAGGGTGTTTCCAAGAACATAATGTCACAGCCTGATCTCAGAATCCAGGCTCACATCTAAAGTTATACCTGCTCCAGGCACAAATAAGCATTGGGAAAGAGTCTAAGGTGATACCTACTACAGACAGGTGTAGGCATCACGAAAGTGTGGGTGTTTTAGCCTTAAAACATCTCAAGAGTATAAAGAAGATGCACCCCATCGTTCCCAGTACTCTCCACAATCACAATGATAGCAGCAGTGGGATATGAGCCCTGGCCCTAGCATACTACTCTAACCATTAGGCTCTTAGACATGCCTGATCTTGAATACTATTTCAGGGATATCTGTGTAGAAGTCCCTCAGGACATCCATATCGTGCACATCCAGATTTGTGAAATCATGCGTGAACTGGGATGTGCCTACTTTTTTTTCAGACATTCTAGCTTGGACGTCCTGACCTAGACACTTGAACATTATTTGTAAAATACCACTTCGCACATTCAGAACTATTACCATAGGCCTCCAGACATATTTAACTGCATCAATAGATCTAAATAGGCAAAAAGTGCTGAAGCATGAAAGGAAACATCCAATCAATCTCCATCCTAAAATTTAAACAAGTGTTCTGATAAGCTGAAGAAATAAGTAAAAATCCACTCCCAAACATTAGGGAAAGAAACAGCAGATTTTGCAGAACAGGAGAGAAAAACTCTTTTAAGAATCAGATCAAGAAACAAAACAGTCGGCTAAAACATAAATGCAGTGGAAATACAGAGTCACTTAGCAATCACAAGTAGATCAATGCCTGACTTAGGAATGGCTGAGGAGAAGTGAATGTAAGACTGATGGAGACTGTTGCAGCACAAGGCAGTGGGCTATGAATAAGAAAGCTCAGAAAAATGATAAAGCAGGCTAAAGCAGAATATGTAAAACAGTAATGGATATTGTTAGACATCTTGCTGCTGGGTGTGACGCACTAACTTTAGAAGGCCTATATACAGAATAGTACTATTGAAAACTGTGTGTAACCTGAGATCCATTAGGGGTGATGTTTTGGCCTGGACAACCCCAGAAGTTATAGAAAATATTTGTAAACCTCAGCACGTTTCTGGTGGGTGGGAAAGGCAGATGACCTAAGGCCCTGCTTGTCCAATCTCATCTGGAATAAAAACGTCACGCTCTAAAAAGAACATGTTCACTCCAAGGGATACTTTTTCCTAAAAGCACCTTTATTAGGAGACTCCCTAAATCAAGGTACAAAGTGCGATCAAAAAGTATACAATAAAACAAGAAGTATAAACCAACAGCTATTGCACTCAATCTCCTTCCAATAAAACACACTTCCTCCAGCATTTCTGCCACTGCTGGAAACAATTTTGAAATGCCTCTTTCGTTATGCTGTGAAGCTGCTCTGTCAAGTTTTGCTTAATGGTCTCCAAGTCATCAAATTTCTTTCCTTTCAGTAGTAATTTCAGTTTTGGAAACAAAGTCAGAAGATAAGAGGTCAAGTGAGTATGGAGGCTGATGGACTTGCTCGATTTGGTGTTTGGACAAGATGTGATGCGTGAGCTGGGGCATTATTGTGATGAAGCAACCATTGACATTCCTGTGCAACTCTGGCCTCTTACGATGAACTGCATCTCTCAAACGAGTCAGAACTTGGACATAGTACTCCTTATTGATGGTTTGACCTTTTAAAGCATACTCATGATGAACAATACCCTGGTAATCAAAGAAAACTGAGAATGACCTTGACATTGCTCCTCACTTGACGGGCTTTCTTGGGTCTGGGAGTTTTGAGTCTTCCATTGTGAGGATTGGGTCTTAGTTTCCAGGTCATAACCACAAACCCATGATTCATCACTAGTAATAATCTTTTTGATGAAATCAGAGTCATTTTCAGCACATTCCAACAACTCCCTGGTTGCAGACAATCAATCTTTTTGGTCAGGGGATAGGAGTTTTGGCATGAATTTTGCAGACACATATCTCATCCCCAAATTGATAATAAGAATGGACTGTATCAACTTGAAACTGATTTCCATGTCCTCAGCAAGCTTCCTGATAGTCAATTGATGATTTGAATGTATTGCAGCAATCAGTGCTTCAACTTTGTTTTCATTCCTGCTCATGGATGGCCTTCCAGAACGTTCATCACTATCAACACTTTGGCGGCCCTCTTGGAAATGTTTGTACCAGTCATAAACTTGAGCACGACTCATGCATCCATTACCACACATTTGCTGTAACTAGTCATAAGTCTCTGCAAGAATCTCCAAGTTTCCGGCAGAATTTAATGCAAATGTTCTATTCAACATTTTCACTCATTGAAAATCTGATGAACTGCTTTTACACAATAACAAACATCACGTGATTGATTAAAAAAAAATACAGTGTGCTGCAGCCATATTACACTCTGCACATGCAGAGTGCATAACTAGGTTACCGCATGCTTAATAGCATCGTCTTGTGACATATTATATACAGTAGCTAAATAACAAGTCTTGATACTTTTTGATCACACCTCGTACATATTCAAAACATTATCAGAGTTCAACTATGGCCATACCACCCTGGGTGAACCTGATTTTATCAGATCTTAGAAGCTACGCAGATTTGGACCTATTTAATTCTTGAATGAGAGACTACCAGGTGCTGTAGACACACTGGGCCCGATTCTGTCCCCGCCCATACATCCCCTTTGTACGTCTGGTCTGAGCCGGACGTACAAAGGGGATCGTGATTCTGATCTCACGGGGCACGTCTAGCCCCGCGGGATCAGAATCACGAACAGGCCTGAACGTGCAGGTCGGGACTGCAATTCAGTCCCGGCCTGCAAGTATAGGCACTGCCCGGATAGCTCAGTCAGGCTTTTAAATGGGCTGTGGTGTCATGGCGTCATGTTGCCATGGCACCGCGGCTCAATTTAAAAGCCTTGATGCCAGCCACCACAGAAAAAGGTTTATTCCCCACAGCTCGACCCCCGATCTGGCCTCTTAAGGCCAGGGTCGGACTGCGGGGAATAAACCCTGACCCCCCCCCCCCCCAGCCCCTCCCGCGCACCGAGCTTGGAAGAAAAAATAACCGTCCAGGGAAGTTATTTCACCTTGGAGGTGGAATAACTTCTCCAGGCATTTTGCCATCCCTGGACGTCCAGGGCTGGTGACCACCCACTGCCCGCCCACTCTCTGCCACTGGGCCGCCTCTTCCCCACCCCTAACTAACTTCCCCGCACAACCGATGGGGAAGTTAGTTGGGGGCTGCCGCCAGCATGAATAGTGGGAATGGATGTCCCGTTGGGGCAACTAACCACAGGATTGCCAGAGGTTGGCATCAACTTGATGGCATATCACAATATCAGGTTAAATTTGATGTGAATTATCAGTGCATATTTTGAGTAATAGCTCTGAATGCTTATCATGTTGGGTTTTTAATTTGTAAAGGCTCCTACTGTGAAGAAGGTACTGCATTTCCCAGCCCATGCCCAGCCAATAGCATCAGAACCAGCTCAGGAGCCAGGCAGAGGGAGGACTGTTTGCCCTGCCCAGCAGGACGGTGGTGTAAAGATGGTAAGAACATAAGATATGCCATACTGGGTCAGACCAAGGTCCATCAAGCCCAGTATTCTGTTTCCAACAGTGGCCAATCTAGGTCATACGTACCTAGCAGTTTCCCCAAGGGACACAGCTTCCACAATGCTTGTACTGGGTCAATTTATTTATTTTATTTAACTGCATTTATATCCCGCTTTTCACCGGGTCAAAGCGGTGTAACATGTAACATAGGGAGGGGTAATTTCTTTTAGGGTGGGGCCATCACCAGGGTCAACAATTAATGATTGTGGGTAGACATGGACATGATTTACTTCTGCTAAATCTAAGTATTAGGTCATGGTGGTGTTTCCGTTGAGAGATGTTCACGGAATAGGATTGTCTTCAGCTGTTTCTTAAATGATGTGATGTCATTGTTGTTCTTGATGTGGTTTGGTAGAGAGTTCCAGAGGGATGGAGCATAAAGTTCGAATGCTCTGTTGCAGGTCCGTTGTGTGGATTTGGTTCTTTTGTGGGGGACAACAATAGAGTTATTGGAGGAATGTCTGGTTGATCTGTTGTGGGATGGTCGAGGCAGTAAGGAGTGTAGTGAGGTGTTCCGTGCTTGGTGGATAGTTTTGTGGATGAGTAAGATGGCTTTGTACTTGATTCTTGCTTGCAGTGGAAGGAGGTGAAGGTCTCTTAGGATTGGGGTGATGTGCTCCCGTTTTTTTGCATTTTGAATAATCCTTGCTGTAGTATTTAAGGCAGTATGGAGGGAGTTGGTGTGCGAGGCAGGAAGTCCATGATAGATTATGTTGCAGAAATCCAGATGAGGGAGTGTCACAGCTTGCATCACTGTCCTAAAGTCGTGAGGTTCTAGGAGGGGCCGGAGTCGTTGGATAGTTTTGGCTTTGTGGAATATCATCCCAGCGGTTTTGTTGATTTGTTGTTTGAAGGTGAGAGCTTGATCAATGATGACGCCTAGATATCTTATTTGAGGCTGGATTTGTATTTGTGTGGTTCCCATGTTGAGGTGGGTAGGTGGTTTGAAGTCAGGTTCTTTTGTTACTATTAGGGCTTCGGTTTTCTTTATGTTGATGGATAGATTGTTCTCCTGTAGCCAGTTGGCCACGTCGTTGAAGCAGGCTGATAGCTGTTCGTTTTTTGGGTTGGTGGTTGTAATTGGTGCGTAGAGCATTATGTCGTCCGCGTAGATGTGGAAGTTGATGTTGTGGGTGCGTATGATTGAGCATAGTGGACGGAGATATATGTTGAACAACATGGCTGATAGGGTGGATCCTTGGGGTACTCCTTGAAATTGTTGGTAGGGGGGCGAAGATGTGGAGAGGGTGCGAATCCGTTGCTGTCTGTTAGTTAAGTAGGATCTGAACCATTGGAGTACAGTGTCTTTGATTCCAATTGTTTGTAGTCTGTGTATGAGGATTTCGTGTGAGATTGTGTCGAAGGCCGCTGATATGTCTAGGAAGATCAGGATGTATCCCTAATTTTTCTCTTGTGTTCCGATGATGAGTGTGTTCATTAGGATGGTCATGAGGGTCTCAACTCCATGTAGTGGTCGGAAACCGTGTTGCTGTGGGTCAAGTATGTCGTTGGTGTCTAGATGATCTTGGAGCTGGTGTTGGACTATCTTTTTTATTATCTTGGTGGCGAGGGGGAGGCTTGCCACTGGTCTGTAGGAGGTGGGGTCCTTGGGGTCCAGGTTGTTCTTCTTTATGGTTGGTCGGATGATTGATGTTTTGAGGGCATCTGGCATGTATCCTTGTTTAAAGGATTCGTTTACGATGTGAGTTAGTGGGGTACTCAGGTCTTCCTTGGTTTTCTTTATCCATTCGGTAGGGCAGGGGTCCAGTGGGGAGGTAGTGGTGTTCAGACAGGAGATGGTGGAGGATATTTCTTCCTTTGAGGTGTCATTGAATGTATTCCAGTCAGCGTTTATGGTGATTCCTGGGTATGTTCTTGTGGCTGTAGCGCAGCGGTAAGGTTGTTGAGGTTGCTGAAATTGTTTGTATTGTCGGGCCAAGAGATCCGAGGGGATATCTGGGGGTTGATCGGAAGTGGTTGGTGTCTTTGTCAGTTTTTTGGCAATTTGGAAGAGTTCTCGAGGTTTGTTTGCAGTGGTCGTGATGATTTTGGTGTGGTAGTTTCTCTTTGCATTGTCGGTTTCTGAGTGGTAGGCAGCAAGTTCATATAGGTATTGCTTTTTGTCTTTGTCATTTTTGTTTTTTCTCCATTTTCTTTCTGTTCTTCTAAGTTTTGTTTTCAGTTTCCGGAGGTCAGGGGTGTGAACCAGCGGGCCTTTGAGGAGATGGGCTTGTTGCTGGTCTTGTTTACAGTTGCTCTGGATGCTGAGGAGATTGTGGTGTTCCAGTTGTCCATGAGGTCATCAAGGTTATTTGAGTTCGTAAGTAGATTAGGTAGGGTCAGCGTCAGGAAGTCTTCTTTGTTGAATGCTTTGAATCTTCGTGTGTGTTGAGTGTATCCTCTGTTTGTATTTGGTCGATATGCGTGGGAGAGGTGGATGATGTAATGGTCTGACCATGGGACTGGTGAGATTGTTGGACTGCTGCATGAGGTGGATGCCTGGGAGTTCAGGAATATGAGGTCCAGTGTGTTTCCTTTTTCGTGTGTTGGTTCATTTATGATCTGCGATAGGTTCATTGCTGTCATGGCGTTAAGGAATGTTTCTGTTTGTGTGTCTTGGAGGGATGGGAGATTGAAGTCTCCTAGTATAATTGGTTCCTTTGATGGGTCGATGCTTTTGGAGATCAGGTGCAGTATCCTTGGTAAGTCAGAGTTTGCAGCGGGTGCTCTGTAGACCAGGCATATTGTGAGGTTTTTGTTAGTGAGGGTAAGGATGTCTGCTTCGTCAGAGGTTTCAGAGGTGAGGGTGCGCAGGTGGAGGTTGTCCTTTGCGATGATGGCTACTCCTCCGCCTTTTGCGTGCGTTCGGGAACAGTGATGAAAGCTGTATCCGGTTGGTGTCAGTTGGTTCATTATTACTGTGTCCGTTTCTGTTAGCCAGGTTTCTGTTATGCATAGGATGTCGGTCTTCTCAGATATGATCAGGTCTTGGAGCATGTGGTATTTGTTCCTGGTGGAGCGTGCGTTTATGAGTGTGATGGAGAGGTGCAGGTGACTGATGTGATTGGTGCTTTTGGCTGGCGTGTGGTGTGTGTGTGTTGGGTTGTTCGTGTTGTTGTAGATGTTTGTGGGTTGCAGTCCTGTGGTTCCTGTGTATGGGAGGTCAGTAGGTGTGGTGGGGTGGGAGTACAGTGTCTGTGCGGAAGAGGTTGTGCCTGTCAGTGTGTCTGCGTAGAGAGGATTGCTGAGTGTGCTTGGGTGGGGGTACAGTGTTAGGAGAGGAGTGAGAAGGTAGATGGGTGTTAGGAAGGGCGGCATGTTGTGAAAGAGTACCTGGGGTTTTGAAGCAGTGTAGTCTCTTTCTTGCCGGTTTGCTGGAACTTTTGAATATCCGGTATGTGCCCTGTTGAGCTGTTTGCTGCGTTGAGTCTCTTCTATATCAGAGATGGTTGTTGGGTGTTGAGGCTGGGAACAGGAGCCGGTGTGTCCACCTGTGATCCAGGGAGCTCCTGTTTAGCAGAGTTGGAGTTGATGATGTTGCTATTGTTGGCGAGCTCAGACCCAAGCATTGATATCCTGGGTCCCTTCTTAATAATGGCTGATGGACCTTTCCTCCAGGAACTTGTCCAAAACCTTTTTAAACCCAGCTACACTAACAGCCTTTGCTACATCCTCCGGTAACAAATTCCAGAGTTTGATTACACGTTGAGTGAAAAAATATTTCCTTTTATTAGTCTTAAATAGTTTACCCTGTAGCTTCATTGCATGTCCCCTAGTCTTTCAATATTCTGATAACGTAAACAATCGATCTACGTTTACCCGTTCCACTCCGTTCATTAATTTATAGACTTCTATCATATCTCCCCTCAGCCATCTCTTTTCCAGGTTAAAGACCCCTAACCTTTTTAGCCTTTCTTCACAGGGGTATCCTTTCATCCCCTTTACCAAGGTACTGTGGAATGAGCATGGTGAAAACCTGCTAAGGTCAGTAGGTAGACTAATAGTAGGGGTCCATCAAGCAAATACAAGATTCTTGTATAATAAGCTCTTCATCAGTGTTGCTTTATTCTTAGGTGAATCAATGAGCCTACCATGTCCTGCTGGACATTATTGCAGTGGAGAAAATTACACTGACCTCAGAAGCCCCCTAGGACCTCAGGAATGTCCTGTGCATTCTTACAGAGCAGAGCCTGGAGCGGAGAGGCGAGGAGATTGCCAGCGGTGCCCTGCAGGCTACTACTGCTGGGAGACAGGTGAGCATCCTAGTGCCAAGCAAAAAAGACTGTAGTTCTCCCTGACTGAGGAGGTCATTTTATACCTACTTGCACAGGTTCACAGGGCATGCAGACTTTTCTCTATGAAAACTTTACCGCATTTCATAGCAAAATTACACATGTTTTTTGAAAATTAGCTCAGGAAAACTGTGTTTACTTTTACGTTCACTTTTTGGATGCACATATTTTCTGAGTAAACTTATGCATGTACACAAATTTTTAAAAGTATGTCCATATATGCAAAACACTCTCCAGCTCTTCTGACGAAGTAGCTCTTCAAACAGTGGGTAAAGTTCTGTGTATCCAGGCTGTATGTACATACCTTTATCCTCATATCAAGCAAACAATTTTATATCCGTTCCTTTCTGTGGGTAGAGCACTGCTTTACCCACAGAAATACCTTTGAAACTTGTCCTCCCTGAGACTATCACGTATGCAATCTTTTGGCCTGAGATCCAGGAAGAGATTTCTTTCTATAGTAGATCTGCTTTGGTTTGCAAAATCAAATCATTTTTCTCACTTCTATTCACTTTAATAAGGTCTTACAGCATTTGAAAATTACCCATGCCCCCCAGGATACTGGTGCCCAGTCATGAGTGATCCTGTTTTATGTCCAGCTGGGACCCTGAGGACCCAGCCTGGAGGAGCTTCCCTGGAGGATTGTGACCTGTGTTCTCCGGGAAATTATTGTCCTGATCCAGCACTAACAAAGCAAGCCAATACCAACAGCGTGCCTTGCAGACCAGGCTATGAGTGCCCTCAAGGTGAGACTTTGCTCTCTGATGCATTTCCTCTAGACTGAAAGGAATAGTTACTAACATGTATTAAGGGAATAACCCACATTTTTTGCCATTTAACATGCATTAGATGGCAAGAGCCATTGTTCTTAATGTATATTTTGGCACTGAAATGTTCCAAGGATGAACTTTATTTTACTTTTGTGTTATTCACAATGTGAAATATTCCTTGCAATGCCACTGCTATTCTTCCTTCTCCTCAGTCCCCATAGTTTCTGTGACTTTCTGCCTGCCGAGTGGACTACCCTACATTAATAAGATGACCTTAGCTTGTAGCCACTAACTCTCTGCAGAAAGGAATTAGTCGTTTTGACATGAATAGAAGATCCCATGAAGATTGGGTGCTCGTCACTGACACCTCCCTCAATTTCTTATCAGGGGCTATCAGTGAGACTATTTGCAGGGCAGGTTCTTATTGTGGGCCACGCACTGGGATTCCACCCTTGTGTCCCGGAGGCTACTTTTGTCCCGAAGGATCATCTGTTAAGCACTTGTAAGTATCAAGTACATTACATTCCGATATACTACCATGCTGTGAATACAATAGAGCTATTGCAACATTACAATGTAAGTTTCAACCTCAACGATAAAAAAGAGAGGCGGAAGAAACTTTTCTTAATGGAAAGCCCTCTACTTCCTCTCTTGTCCAGGTGCGTTTTCCCTTACTATTGCCCCCCTGGCAGTCATCAAATGCTACCCTGTGATGGAGGCTACATGCCAGTGGAAGGAACCGGACTTCGAGATTCTTTACAGAAAAGCTGCAGGAGTTGTGAAGTGGGGACCTACCGCTCCAATGCAGCCAGCAGTGTTCTCTGTCAGGTCTGCCCAGAGGGTTTCAGCTGTCCACCAGGTGATTAGAATTCTGTAGGTTGTAGGAACTGGCTGGAAAGATGCTCTAGACTTGAAACGCCTAATGTCTTCCTGTAGAAAGCTCTGAATGGTTTCTCATAGGCTTTAGGCATTTGTGCCTAAACATTAAACGTGCAAGCAAATTGTTTGTGTGCATGTTAATATGTTGGTATGTGTGCATAAGAAATCGGAGTGCAAGTAGGCATGCAATTATGACAAACACGAAAAAATCTGTTTATTTTTTTGGGGGGGAGTGGGTTGGCCCTGCACATGCCTAACTTTCTGCTTATTTCCTATGACTTCTCAGTAAAATTCTGTTTCTCTAAAAAGATTTGTTTGGAAGATGGGATCAAATTTTATGATGGTACCAGTAGGATCTGCATTACTATGGGGTAAGGAGAAATGGGCAAACTGAATGAGCCTTGCATTATTTTATGGATTTTCCGTCTTTTCATGTGAAAGTTAGCTCCTCTGCATGGGTAGCTAAGTAGCAAGCTTTCGCATGAAAAGTTGCTACAGTGCAGCCAAACAAAGATAATGACATCTTATTTATTTATTTAACATTTCTTATATACCGCGCTATTTGTCATCAGTGCGGTTTACATTGTAACAATAAAACACATAGGCCAAATAACTGGCTTTCGTTTACAGATAACAGGGAATTAAAATGGAGGTAAACCAGGGGAACTATATACAATCTTTGAAACTACCTGTTGGGACATATGTCAGCTCTGTACATTCATAAAGGATAGGTATGGGGTTGTGAGGGTAAGTGTGGGAGGGGGGAAGGTATGTCCAGAAGCTTAAAGTGAGTGATAAAAAGGTAGTGTTTGAGGGCCTTTCTAAACTGTCTAAGGTCCCTGATCGCTCTAATGCCGGGAGGGAGTTTATTCCAGTATCTGGGGGCGAAGTTAACAAAAGCTCTGTTAATCGTTGATTGGTTGGACTTGATGGAGTTGCTTGGTATGATTAGCATGTCCATGGCAGAAGCTCTTTTAGGCCTGTTGTTCTCTGTGTGTGTGATGAGATCTGAGATGGCTGCAGGAGATAGTTTGTTGAAGGCCTTGAAGGTGATGAGGAGGGCCTTAAATAGGATCCTAGAGCTTATTGGAAGCCAATGAAGTTCTTCTAGAATGGGGGAGATGTGGTCACTCCTTGAGGCTCCGTGGAGGATCCGAGCTGCTGCATTCATGGCTAACTGAAGTGGGTTGATGGTGTTCTTTGGGAGGCCATGGAGTATTATATTATCATAATCGAAGTGAGGTGTAACTAGAGCTTGGAAGATGGTTCTGAAGTCATCAGGTTCCAACATCGGTTTAAGGTGTCTCAGGGTTTTTATCTTAAAGTATATGGTTTTTACGGTGCGTCTTAAATGATCCTTGAAGTCCAGTTGTTGATCCAATATCACTCCCAGATAGTGTATATTGGATTTGACCGGGAGATCGGCATCTCTGACTTTTAGGGTGGGTGGAGGAGAGAAACGTTTATTTCTTGTAATTATTAGAACTTCCGTCTTTTTGAAATTGATACGGAGGTTCTGAATAAGAAGCCAATCCGTTATTGCATTAAAGCAGTTGATTAACACTGTGTAGTCTGGGCATGCGACAGATATGGGAGAGAATAGCAGCACATCATCTGCATACATGAGGCAGGATATGCCGAAAGAGCGTGTGATGTCGCAAATTGGCTGCATGTAGATATTGAACAGAAGTGCAGACAGGGAGTAGCCTTGAGGGACACCCATTGTCTGCTGAAAGGGATCAGATGTAGCGTTACCAATACGTATGTGTTGCAGTCGGCCTTCAAGGTAAGATTTGCACCATTCCCATGCTCGGTCATGGATTCCTTTCTCGTGGAGACGCGTCAGAAGCTGTGTGTGATCCATGGAGTCGAACGCAGCCGCTATATCCAGAAAGATTAAAGCAAAGCCATCTTAAGACTGTCGATGCCGTTGATAAGAGTGTTAATTAGAGTTGTTAGTAGAGTTTCTACACCGTGGGCCTCCCTGAATCCGTGTTGACAGGGATCTAATGGGGAAGAGGAGTCTATATGCTGCTGGATCTGTCTCTGGGTTAGCTTCTCGAGAATTTTGGCTAGTAATGGAATACTAGAAATTGGACGGTACGAGTCTTCTCTCTTTGGGTCCAGTTGATTGTTTTTTAGAAGTGGACGGATGGAGGTTTGCTTGAGGGCGTCTGGGAAGACACCAGATTCAAATGACATCTTCGCAATGTTGGCTATGACTGGACTGAGCTCTGTGCGCATGGTCCTAATCCAGTGTGCAGGGCACGGGTCAGTTGGGGCCGTTGTCGTGTTAATGGAGGCAATTACATCCTCTATGGTCTTTGCAGATGGTGGGACAAGTTTGGTGATTGGGAACTGCAGGTGTGAAGACTTGGAGGGTTCATGTGGTGTTGCAGTTGTTATTATTATTGCTTTTGATTGTATATAGTTTGCATAAGCCTGGGGCTGAATAAACTCTTGTTGAGGCGGGGATGGTTGGCTGGTATAGGATTTTACTAAGTTGAATAGTTCCCTTGGCTTGTTCAATGAGTGGTTGAGGATCTCAGCGTGGAATTCCTTCCTCCTGGCCCAGGTTGATACACGATGTCGATTAAGATGATCTAAATAGGTGGCTTGGTCGGAGGAATTACGCGTGGATCTCCATTTTCTCTCTAGTTTTCTGAGGTGGATAAGTGAAGTACGCAGTTCAGGGGAGAACCATGGCGCCGATTGTTTTTTGGTGGTTGGGTTGTTGGGAGTCGCTTTCTTGACAGTGGCCGGGTGCAACGCATATGAGGAGAGGGTTTCATTCCAGTTGCTTACCATTTCATTAAGGTTGGTGGTAAGTAAGCATAGTTCTTTTAGAGAAACCAGCTCGCAAACACACTGTTGCTGGTCAGTTTTCAAAAGAATTAATCAGTGCCGAGTATGTTTTTGCATCACAGCAGTTCATTATCTATGAATTCAAATAAAGTTTTATGTGGAGCAGACTTTGTTGTGATTTTTTTCACAAAACAGTGTAATAAGCAAAAAAAAGTGCATAATGCTTAAATTTCCGTTTTTATGTGTTTTAAGGCATTTTGTGCAGTTTTTGGTTCATTGTGCCTTTTGCAAAAACAAAGAAAAAAAAGAATTCAAGCTTCAGTAGACTTCTGAGCCACCATTAGCTATTACAGCAGTGGTTCTCAACTCCATCTTTGAGACACCTCCCAGCCAGTCAGGTTTTCAGGGCATCCACAATGAATATGGAAGAGAGAGATTTCCATACAGTAGACACAGTACATGCAGATCTATCTCATGCATTTTCATTGTGGAAACTCTGAAAACCTGGCTGGCAGAGGTGCTCCAAGGACTGGGTTGAGAATCCCTATACTAGAACTAAGCATGCCATGGGCTATATTTTCTGTGTGTTTCTGATTTCACCTGTAAATAGCCCATGGATGTTAGGGATGTTCAGGGATTATTTCTTTCAGAGGTATTATTTTGGTTTTCTGTTTTTTTAGTGCACACTTTTAAAATTCCAGGAATGTGTTAATGGCTTACTACATTTGACATACTGCCTATGATTTACAATTCAGAAAAACATATAGGGGTTCTTTTCCTAAAGTGCAGTAAGTTTTTACAACTATTGCACATTTTGAGTAAGCATGAATGCATGGTAAATTTAAACGTTGGGCTGTAACTGTCTGGGGTGTGCCCAGAATGTCCCCTGCAGTTATCTGAAAGACTGAAAGCCCTTTACAGCGCATTGAGATCACTCGCAATTAGTGCAGGTGCACTTAATGCCAGCTATTGCAATAAATATTGTGCGCTAACTGCAATGTGCAATCCATGCCCACTCTCTGCCCATTCCTCATCCCATTGCATAATGAGCAATTAAAAGGGGAATTAGCACATAGTAGCTGTATGCTGGTGCAGTGTTATTGTAGCACATGCTAAGTTACCACGCACTAAAATATATGTTAACCACCTAGCGCACTTCAAGAAAACAGCCCTTTTTAAATTTGGCTTTGCCTTCTTCAGTCTATATACACAAGCTATGGTTCTATTTTGTTAAGCTGTTTTAGAGCTGTGAGCTTTCTTTTAGATTCTGGTGCTGTTATGAGTTAATATATTTTATTAGCTTTTAAAATTTTGTGTTCTTATTTTATATTACTATTATTTTTTAATCTGCAGTATTGACTATTTTGTAAAACCTTTATATTATGCATTAGTTTATACCATTTATTGATATTTATTTGGTGTTTATTGCTAATTACTGTTCTTTTTATATTGGTTGTAAACTTTTTTATTGTGATCTGCCTGGCATAATATGAAAAGACAGAATATAAATCAAAATAAACTGAATTAAACTATATTATTGTCTGCTGTATCTATGTTAAGCATGCTAATTTCTGCCACATTTTTTGACTTGTACCACCTATTACTGACATCAGGTCCTTTGGGGCATCCACCACCATCTCTCTAAATCAGAGGGTCCCAAACCTGCCTCCCAGCCAGTCGGATTTTCAGACTATCCACAATGAATATGCATGAGAGAGATTTGCATGCACTGCTTCCATTGTATGCAAATCTCTTTCTTGCATATTTATTATGGATATCCGGAAAACCTGACTGGCTGGGGAGGTCCCAGGACAGGTTTGGGAACCCCTGCTCTAAATGCTCTGCATGCGGTGCAGTATGCAGTCGCATGAGGATTATTATCTAAGATCCGCTATGATCATATTACTCCTTGTTTATGTGATTTGCATTGGTTGCCCCTCCAAAAACAGATCCATGTTAAGGTGTTGTGCATGGTTATAAAAATTTGTTTGGGTTTGCCAGCCGAATGCCTTAATGCATTATTACAATGGAGTTCCTCTGTACAACCAGTTCGTGCACAAAACTTGTTAGTTATTCCATCTGTACACTTGGGTTGCCTTCATACAACGCATGCCCTTGTTTTTATACATTTTGCACCAAGAATATGAAATTGTGTGCCTACAGTTCATGATCACCTTGTGATCTGTTGAGTTTTCATAAGACTAAAAGCTCAATTTTTTCAGCAGCTTTTTAGTTTTATTGTAAATTGATTGATTTTTATTGTCAGTTATTGTTGTTTCGTTGTACATTTTTGTCCACCGTGGACTTTGTGATTAGGCAGCGTATAAATATTTTTCAATAAAAATCTCCATTTAAGAGCTATTTTCTCATGTTTTCACTGAATGTCCACCACTGTCTTCCTAGGAGTGGAAAACTATCTGCAGCATCCCTGTCCTGCTGGTCATTACTGCCCTTCTATGACCTCTGCTCCTGTGCCGTGCCCCCCAGGAACCTATGGAAACACAAGCCTTGCAAAACATTCTGGAGAATGTTATTCATGTCCTGCCAGTACCTTTAACCACTTATTTGGTCAAAAAGCTTGCTTTCCCTGCGGGAGTTCTTCCTTTTCTCAGACAGGTGAGTCACTGCATTATTGCACTGTTTCATGCCAATGAACAAGCAGCTCTTACAAGATGAGGCATCAAAATTAGATAGTCGTTTCAGCAGAAGGACTGCATGCATGAAAGGACATTCTGAGTAAGTACCAGATGGATGAGGATATGCCCTGTTCACGTGCGTTCGTTTCATCACTGAAGGTTATCTTGTATTTTCCTGAATCAATCTGCAGAGTAGCACCAAAGTCTGAAACAGGGACTCAGTATATTTTTGTCTATATAAATATTATTCATGAGTTAATGTGTAGAAGGATCAACTATACGTTGTCTATTTTTTATGCTTTCTTTTTTTATTTTAGCAAAAACGAGATTTGAAAATAAATGTTCTTTTGGGTGGGAGGGGCAATTTGAAAGAAACTATCTGAGTAACTAAGCAGTTTCCTGGGTAATATGGGGGCTGAACAGAGGACAATGAAGATTTTGCTTCCTAAATACTTTTAGGTGTATCTTATGGATAACCGAGGCAGGCGGACCCGGCGCTGCAGGCCCCTACCTTACACCCCCCCCACCCGCTCCACAACAACCCCGTCCCCCCCCCCCACCTCCCCCACAAAAACAACACACCAAATTTCATGGAACAAAACTGGTCGCAGCTTTTATTAGCCAACAATTTAACAAAACACACCATAACTTTTCAAACCCCTCCATTAGCGGCACCCGACTGCACCAGCCATACCTCAGCAAAGTGCCTGCCACCGCTAATGCCATAACTCGCCACCCGGCAAGTTACCATACCCCTCTCCCCGACTTCGCCATGCTAAGCAAAAGTCGGCCGAGGGTTTGACCGGGTCAGGGGCAGCCCGCCCCGCCCAATTGTCGCCTGCTGCTCCGGACCCCGGAAACCTCCGGGATCCCGCCCCCCACCCCCAGCTGCAACACCCCAAAAAACCCCCCACTGCCTAACGTTAGGGAGGGAGGGAGGGACGCCGGCACCGAAGCAGCCTCCGCCCGACTGACCACGCGGAGGCTGCCCGGCTCCAACCCCCCCCGCGCCCCAACCTCCAAGGCACTAATTGGCTCCCATGGGGCCGTGACCCACGGGAGCCAATCACTTTAAAAGACGCGCGCACCCGCCCAGGCCGCGCACAGGGTCCCCGCGCCGGGCCGCGCACCCGGTTAGCAACGGCCGCCGGGACCCTGCCCGCGGCCTTGGGATAACCGAGGCAGGCGGACCCGGCGCTGCAGGCCCCTACCTTACACCCCCCCACCCGCTCCACAACAACCCCGCCCCCCCCCCACCTCCCCCACAAAAACAACACACCAAATTTCATGGAACAAAACTGGTCGCAGCTTTTATTAGCCAACAATTTAACAAAACACACCATAACTTTTCAAACCCCTCCATTAGCGGCACCCGGCTGCACCAGCCATACCTCAGCAAAGTGCCTGCCACCGCTAATGCCATAACTCGCCACCCAGCAAGTTACCATACCCCTCTCCCCGACTTCGCCATGCTAAGCAAAAGTCGGCCGAGGGTTTGACCGGGTCAGGGGCACCCCGCCCCCGCCCCCGCCCAATTGTAGCCTGCTGCTCTGGACCCCGGAAACCTCCGGGATCCCGCCACCGGCACATAACACTGTTCATGTGCCGCCCCCCCCGGCCCCAAGCTGCGACCAGACATATATTCCAAGGCCTCCTGCCAATCATTAAGAAGTAGGTCCATGCCAACAGGCGACAAATGAACCCCATCAGCCCGATAAAGTCCCGAACACCCCACATCCACCCAGTCGTACAGGTTCTGATACCCGCCCCTCTCACAGACCCAATGACCAATCTGCCGATTGACCTTGGTCAACCCCCGTGACCAACGACGCTGCTCCCGGCAGGCTGGCCTTGGAATAATGTCTGACCACAGAACAATAACACCGGGAAACATCCGCAAGACAAGTCCCAGATCATCTTGAACCGCCCGTATCAGCTGCAGGCAGGACCAGGACGCCAGATCATTTCCACCCAGATGCACCAACAGGGCGGCCGGCCACCGCACCGTCCTCCCGTGGCATCGCAGCAAAGGCAGCAGATGCGACCACCGCATGCCTCGCACGCCCAGCCATTGGACAGCCACTGATGACGGGTTCAATCCCAAGTTGGCGCCGATAGGGCGGTCCGCCGCGCGCAGACTCGCCCAATGGACGAAAGAGTGGCCAGCAACCCAACATCCACCAGGTCCGACACCCCCATCTGAAAGAGAAATAGACAGTTAAAACCCCACCCAACACACCCCGGCCCCTACAGCTGCACATACCCTTTGAAAACCGAAGACCGCCACCTCCCAATGCCCTGTATAACGTGAGCCGGCAACCCCGCAGCCGCCGCACTAGTGGCAGCCCCAATCCGAAAGGAGTGAGGGGCAAAGCGGAGCGGATCCTCCCCCACCGCGGACAACACCAGCCTCAAAACCGCAGAAACCTGGAAACGGGTTACAACCCGAGAATCAGCATGCACGAAAAACCCGACTGCGCCCGCCGGACGCACCGCAACATACTGGAGCAGCGCCCGAACCGGGCAAGTCCGGGGTTCCGCGCCCACACCCAGGCACACCCACAAACCTTTACCCATCGGATCTGTTTTGGACTTAGCCAAAAGAATCCGCACCCCCCCTTCAACCACCCGAACATGACGCACCAACAGCCCCCCAACACCCCCCTCCCGGCCAGAGCCCGCAACCAGTTCCCCGATACGAAACGCTCCAAAAAAGGCAAGGCAAAAAACCGCCCGGAACAAAACAGCCTCATACTCAGACGAAGCCACCTGACCCAAGGCCCCACAAACCCGCACGAGGAGCCCATGTGTGATCGGCAACCGCGAATCGCGCGGAGTCGGCTGTGCCCGCTCCCCACCTTGCATAAGCCTACGCGTTAAGACCCCCCCAGCCAGGAGTCCCCAACCGACCGCGCTCGCAAAAAAGTTAAACCCCGCCAAATGCGCGCGCACCGCTGATCGCGAAAACCCGGCGCTCTTGGCCGCCACAATATATTGGCCAAGCAAACCCTCCGGGACCCCCCCTGCCTGCCACCCGCACGAGCACAAAAAAGCGACCACCCGGTCGCACCCTCTCCGGTACGCAGACCAGGTCCCTGCAGACACCGAACTCCTCAGCAGGTCTAGCATCTCTCGAGGCCAATGCTCCACAATTTCTCTGGGACCACAGCTCCGTCCTTGTCCGCTTTGGGGGCCAACGCCCGGAACCGCTCCCACTGAAAACGAGAAAGAGCATCAGCAATCTCGTTAGTGGACCCTGGGATGTGCTGCGCTTGCACCGCCACATTCAGCTGCAGACACGCTAGGACAACTTCCCGCATCAAGCTAGCCACCCACACGCACCTCGGGGTGTATCGGTTAATCACACTGACTACCGCCGCATTATCACACCACCAAAGCACCCTCCTGTTCCGAAGGCGCTCCGGCCAGAGCTCCAAAACTACCCGAATCGGAAAGAGCTCCAAGAATGTGATATTCCTGGTCAGGCCCGCCGCACACCAAGACGCCGGCCACCGATCAGCGCACCAGACCCCTCCGAAATACACTCCCAATCCCGCCCCCCCCCCCCGCCGCATCAGTGTACAGTTGTAAATCGTCACTGGATACTTCGGGCTCCAGAAGCACCGAAGTCCCATTGAAGTCCCCCAGAAAACGATCCCACACCCGCAAATCCGCGCGCATTGCCACCGTCACCCGAATCCGATGATGAGGTTTCCGCACCCCGGCCGTCGCACAGGCCAACCTCCTGGAAAACACTCTCCCCATCGGAATCGTCCGACAGGCAAAATTGAAGGACCCCAACAGGGACTGCAACTCCCGCAAGGAAACCTTACGAGCCGACAACACATTGGCCACCGAAATCCGCAAGCGAGCGACTTTGTCTTGAGGCAACCGTGCCACCATGTACGCAGAATCCAACTCCACACCCAAAAAGGTCAACCGCGTAGTCGGACCCTCAGTCTTCCCGTCCGCCAAGGGAACCCCAAACTCCTGCGCCAGCCGCACAAAGCCAGATAACAGCCCTTGACATTCCCCAGAGTCCGCTGTTCCTACAAACAAGAAATCGTCCAGGTAATGCACCACAGACAACAAGCCAGATTCTCGAACCAACACCCACTCCAAGAAAGTACTAAACATCTCAAAGTAAGCGCAAGAGATAGCACAGCCCATCGGCATACACTTGTCAAAGTAATACCCGTCCTGAAAACAAAACCCCAACAATGGGAAGGAAGCCGGGTGGACGGGTAACAAACGAAACGCCGATTCAATGTCCACCTTCGCCAGTAACGCCGACCGACCGGCCCCGCGCACCAGCGAAGCCGCCTTGTCAAAGGAAGCATAGCGAACCGAACACAATTGACGCGGGATAGAATCGTTCACCGAAGCCCCGATGGGACAGGACAAATTGTGAATCAAGCGGAATTTTCCCGGCTCCTTCTTGGGCACAACACCCAAAGGCGAAATCACCAAGTTAGGAAATGGCAGCTCCGCAAAGGGGCCCGCCACCCTCCCCAACTGCAATTCGCTCAACAATTTGTCCTGCACCACCGTCGCCCAACGATGCACCGAGGGGGAGTTCCGAGCAGATGGCGCCGACACCACCCCCTTCACCGGGATAACGAAACCGTTTCGAAACCCAAAGCCCAAAATCGCCGCCTCATGCCGCCGGGGATAAAGACTTAGCCACCCTACCAACGCCTCCACCCACACCGGGGAGGGGGCGCGCCCGCGCCACTCACTGCCCTTTTGGGGCAGGGCTGGCCATGCCAGAGGTGCCCTTCTTGATGCACTTGACCACGGAATGGGGACCCCCGCACAAGGAACAGACGTGCTGGAACTTGCAATCGGGAAAGGGACAGGTGGAACGGTTGAAACGCCAGCACACATCACCGCTCCCGGCCGAGACTGCCTTTGCAGGCACCCCGGCCGCACCTCCTCAAAAGGGCCGTGCCACCCCCCCCATCGCCCCGACGCCACTCTTGGCCCCGCCCCCCGCACTGGACCTCGCCGACATCTGGGTCAACCACAGGTTAATATCCTGCGTGCCCCACGAAAGCGCGCGGCTTTCCTCCATCCGGTCCCTGAACTTCTCATCGTAATTAAGCCAAGACCAACCCTCGTGCGTCTGAGACGCCTCAAGGATGGAATCGGCATACGCCAGCAGCATCCCATACTGCGACGGATCGCTCTGGCCCCAAACACTGGCCAACTGCAAAAAGGAGCGCGTCCAGTTAACCACGTTACGCGCCACCTTCCGAACCCGTCCGGCCTTCTCATCGTCCCTTCTCTTTTTCCGACTTTCGCCCGAGCGCTTCTGCCCCTCCAACAAATGGAAGATATCAATGTATCGTCGCTTGCGGATTTTACGCCTCAGCTTACGTGGCACCCCCGCCCATAATTCCGGCAAAGACACCACCGAGAAGGCCCCCCCACCCACACCCACGCCCCCCCCACAATCAGTAAACTGCCGATCCCCCCTCCTGTCCGACCCCCCGGACGAACCACTCGAGGATGAAGAAGACGAGGACGAGTCGGAGCTGCGACGCCGCCGACACGACCGCCGGTGCTATTTTCGCGAAGCCCCCCCTGCCTCCTTGGACGACTCACCCCCTTCACCCATTAACTCACCCGGCGAAGCCATCCGCTCACCAGCCACCGCAAGGTCCTCGCCATCTGCGCAGGCCAAATCCCTTGAACACCGCTGGGCCGCCTCTGCTGTCGTTCCAAGCTGCGACTTCGCTCCAACCGGAGAACTCACCCAGCTCTCTCCGCGAGCCGTGCCCCCGGGCCACGAGGTCTGCGCCATAAACTGCCCCTACGGAGACAAAAAGGGAAAAACAGGGGAGGAAACCGACACCGGCCATGCCGGAGGCCGAACCTCCCCACCCCGCCCTAGATGTACCCTGCCCCCCAGACATCCACTGCTCCCATGGAGAAGCCCCCCCCCGGCGAGCCAAACCCCCCGGGGCCTGAGAACCACCCCACGGGTCCACCACAGCTCGCAACCCATGGTGCCCCATCGGGCCGTAACCCACCCCCTTGGCCCGGTGCCCCAAAGTCCCCCCCCCGCCCCCCCAACAGTCCCCGCCCCAGCCCCCCTTCCAACATCCCCCCCCTCACCCCTCCAGCCACCGGCAACCCCTCTCCCACCCCCTGCGAGCCACAGGGAGGGAGGGAACCCCTCCTGCCTTTTCGGCCCCGCACCACACCTCCCCGGCCCCTTTTACCCCCTCCTCCCGCTGCTGCAACCCCCACCCCCCCTCACCCACATGCCCGGGCAACCCCCACCTCTCCCAGTGCCCCCCCGCGACCTGGACCCCCGCCCCTTAGCCGCAGCTTTTTTAGGGGCCAGGCCCCCAGCCTTTGTCCTGCCAGGCATCCCTCGTGTTTTTTTTTTTTTAAAAAAGACGGCCGCAAACCAGCAGGGGAAGCCTCAGAGCCGGAAAGCCCCCCACCACGCCAGAACCCGACGTAGCCTCGACCGAGCAAACTGCCCCCACACTCACCCAGCCTCTGCCGAGCTAAGACCAACCGCCGCAGCAACAGGAGACCGCGCTCAGCAATCGAGGTAGGGACGCCGGCACCGAAGCAGCCTCCGCCCGACTGACCACGCGGAGGCTGCCCGGCTCCAAACCCCCCCCCCCCGCGCCCCAACCTCCAAGGCACTAATTGGCTCCCGTGGGGCCGTGACCCACGGGAGCCAATCACTTTAAAAGACGCGCGCTCGCGCCTGTCCGGGCCGAGCGCGTGTACCCACCCAGGCCGCGCGCAGGGTCCCCGCGCCGGGCCGCACGCCCGGTTAGCAACGGCCGCCGGGACCCTGCCCGCGGCCTTGGGATTTTGGGTTGCTGGTTAGAAAAATCATCTTGAAATTTTCCTATCATGCACCATGTTTTTGCAATCGTCTATTTTTGTGATTTCCTTGCATATTCTAAGTCTACTTATATGTTGCCTAGAAAGTAAGCTGTTTTGTTTAGTCCAGGAACGCCCGGACATGCACTCAGTGTGGGCTCACAACCTGCAATGGAAATGTTACTGCGCGGGAATGCGTGGGCAGAAAATGCTGGTAGTACAGGCCATAAAAGCAGCTTTCATAAACAGATACTATGCATGATGACATCAGTTTGTGTACTTAACAATAGCATTTACATGTTAGCTTCTTGTCAAAATGACAAGTTGTTACAGCAGAAATGTCTCGTCAATGTCGCAACAGCCGTGATGCATTCTGTTATATTTGTGCTGAGTATACACTTAAGCCTCAAAGATGCAGCATGACTGTACTTATTAAACAAGCATATGAGCTCTACTTTGGTTGTAAAGTTGTTGATCAAGACAAATCCTGGGTTCCTCACATTTGCTGTGCAACATGTGCTGTCCATCTCAGAAGTTGACAAGAACAGAAGGATCATGTGACGGACTGTTACTTCCGTTTGACTGATGTATCTGGCTTCTCTGCTAAAAATAAGAAATCTATTGAATACCCCAGTCTAACTTCAGCTGTGAGACCAGTGTCGCATGACAGCAGTATGCCAGTACCAAAGCCACCAGAGACATGGAGCCTAGATGAGGCAGACGAAGATGCCACAATACATAGGCCAGACATGGAAAATGATATATTTTAAACCATTTTTGTCTGGTGTGCCTCATCTGATAACATAGTCCGAATTGAATGACCTGGTGAGGGACTTAAGTTTCTCAAAAAGAAAAGCTGAACCACTTCAAGATTGCAAGGATGGGGTTTGCTGTCACCAGGTATGAAAATTTCTGTCTTTTGGACAAGAAGATATGAAAAATGTCTTTGTGCAGGTTGACAACAGGGCCGGTCCAAGGGTTTTTGCTGTCCTAGGCAGAAGCCCTGGCCATGCCATCCAGTGGGCCATGCCACCCGCCCCCGCCCGCCAGCTGTGCTGCCTCCCCAAGCCATGCCAAGTCCCCCGTACTGGGTCACGGTACTGCCAAGTCAAGCAGTGGGGACCTGCTGCTTCTGACACCCTCTGACATAACTTCAGGGGTTCAGAGGTGGCAGGCCATGTGTGCTGAAGCACATGGCATGCCGCAAAAATCAGTGGCTGTGCAGCGCAGCTCAGCACAGGGGGGGGGGGAAGGGTGGCACAGCTCAGCAGGTGGGGAGGGGCGGCAGGCTATGTGTGCCAAAGCACATGGCCTTCTGTCCACAGAGATCTGCCGCCCTATGTGACTGCCTAGCCCATCTAGTGGATGGGCCGGCCCTGGTTGACAACCTCTGTTTCTGCACTGACATTAATAGGTTGTTTGTGGCTTTGATGCCTATTTATCGATTCATCACGGTTAAACCTGAAAGCTATCTTGTTGTTCACAGCAATATCTAAAGCCTTTGCAGCACACTTAACCCTCCATTGCCTCAGAATCCAAGTTATCAATATCTCTGTTTAATGTACATTACCAAGTTTAAGTTGCAATGTAAACAGCTTTGACTAAAATGATAAAGCGGCATAACCCCCACCCCCCTGAAAAATAAATAAATAAATAATAAACATGAATGAAAGAAACCTACAAAAATATGGAACTGTTGTTGAAACACATACAGTGCAACAACTACAGCTGATGGTGCTCTCTAAACGTAGTAGTAGTACCTGCTACTGGGAATGCAGCTCGGGTATACCAAGTACTGTTTCATTTGCGAATAGGACTCCCATGCTAGAGAGTCTCATTACTTTAAAAAGAACCGGCCACTCCATAATTTATTATTTATTTACAGTCTCTTATATACAGCACTATTCAGCATCAGCGCGGTTTACATGGAACAAAAATGCTCAGTACAGTTAACACGTATGAGTTTACAGATAACAGGGCAAAAAACTTGGATAACAGGGCAAAAAACTTGGATAAGTGTTTGGTTCCAGGACAGAAAACTGTGGCACATGAACCACTTGTCGACACAAGTAAGATATTTTTGCCTCCTCTTCATATAAAACTTACACTGATGAAAAGCTTTGTGAAAGCGATGAATAAGGACGGTGAAGGATTTCAATATTTGAGACATGTTTCTAAGAGTAACTGATGCCATGATTAAGGAAGGCATTTCTGTGGGTTCACAAGTCAGATACGTCATCAGTGATATGTGGTTCAACGATCTACTAGTGGGGCCTGAGAAAATCGCTTGGAAGGCATTCAGGATGTTGAGAATTTTCTTGGCAATTACAGGGCACCAAACCATGTCCAGCTGTTTGACAACGTGCTTCAAGCATACAAAAACCATGAAGTGCGTGTCATTGAAGATTAATTTTCTGCATTCACACTTGCACATCTTCCCTGCTAATCTTGGTGCAGTCAGCAACAAATGTGCTGAAAGGTTTCACAAGGACATTGCGACAATGGAAACGTGATATCAGGACAACTGGAACCCATCAATTCTAGCTGTTATTGTTGGACACTGAGACGAGAAGCATCAGATGATGAATACAAATGAAAATCAGGAGCAAAACAATTTTAGTTCAGGTGAACTAGTGCAATAGTTGTGCCATTAAACATGCTAAATTCAGTCAAAATTTAATTTTGTTTCTCCAAATTCCTAAATGATAAAGTCAGTCTGACGTTGTTTGTGCTCAGCTTGAAGCTGTCTATCATCAGCAAAACCATTTTAGGAAGCAACATTTTTGAACAAATATCTCTGATAGAGTACTTAGACATGGTTTCACAGAATTTCTGGCATAAGAACATGACAAAAACCCATCTTTGGAATTGATCTCTACAGCAGGAGTCAATATTCACAAGGCAAATAATCCAGTCAGTATTTTCCATAGAGGTGCAGACCAGACAAACTTTGGCCAATCAGAAAACAGGAAAAAAGATCATCAACAATACACAAGTTAAGAGCAAGCTGGCAAGAGCTGGACTCCCATGAAGATGTGATGGCTCTTCCGCAAGTTGCCTGCTTTCTGACCAAAAGGTCACTGATTTGAGGCCAGCCTCAGTGAGAAAAAAAACAGTTGGGTTTATTTGCCTGAAACACTAGTAACCTATCAACTGTTTTTCATTTGGGCAGCGGCCATGGCTACCTATTTAATTAACAAAATTGCTCCCAAATGAAAATTTATAAAAACGAAATGCAACAAAATGAAAATGTATTAAAACAAAACAAAATAAAATGAAAGGAACTGTAAATGACAAAGGAAACAAAACAAAACAAGCGGGGTTATTCAGTGGCAGCAGCTAGTGTTGATAAAGTGGCTAGTGGTCACCACTGAACTTTGAACCCAGATATTCAATGCCAGAGTAATATCCGGCCACCGGCATTGAATATTCAGGTTCGCTGAATAGTGTCTTAGCTAACTAGCTAGTGACAATATTCATAAACTGGCCAGTTTGCTAAAGCGGCAACAGTTAGGAGAGCCTTTCAGGTGTCTAACTTTCAAGACTTTGGGATAACCAGCTTGTGGCTGAATATAATCACTAGCCGGTTATCCCTGGTCCTGCCTCGGCTCCAGTTCTGGAACTCTCCAACACTAGCAGGCTCGCATCAGGAGCTTAGGGGCTGAAACCAGGCATATTCAGAGGCGTTAACCATGTCAGTGCCACTAAAGAATCCCACTGTGCACCATTTAGGCGGTTTTCAGGTCTGTAAACTTCCTAAATGGCTTTGAATATCCCCACCAAAATTGATTCTGCCTGCATACCCCTAGAATATACACCCCCCAACAAAAACAGCCATACCTACAGCAGGAAGAATGAGAAAGGAATACAGAAACCAAAGACAAAATATTAGAAAGAAATGCCTCTAACTATAGTGGCTCAAAAAAAGACAACACTATTCCCTTGAAAAGTAACTAGACGTTTGCATGGAAATAATAAAAAAAAAATTTAGCCCCAATTGCAAATGCTTGTAATTTAAGTTGAAGAAAAGCCTTCCTCCCCAGTGGGAAAGACTTGAATCTTCTGGCCATAAAACAGCAAAACTATTTTCTTTAAGTAAGTTGGAAGAACATGAAATTTATCTGGATCTGAAATGAATGAAACAAGAAGCACAGCCCTCTCAGAGATCTCCAAAAAGCCAGTTAAATTCAAACTATCTGCTTTTACCACTAAATACCCCCTAACCCCCCCCCCCCCCTCCAGCCTTGTTCACTACAACATTCATTGAAATGTAATACCTGGCATCTTGAGATACTGATGTCATTCATCTGGGGGACACACAAGGTTTCTGTTAGATATTTTTTTAAATAATATCTCAGGAGAAAGCAAACTTGTCATAAGATAATTCAGGGCATGCAAATTCTTAAATCTAGCTACATTTTCTAAGGCCTCCAGTTTAAAATGAATAACCAAACTATCTTTAATAGCAGAAACACTGGATACCTGTAACGTGGCTTGTTGCAGCTCCAAACATGTTTCAGTCTCACCTGTTCATTTATCTAATTCTTACAATTTGCCAGCAGTCTCTTTTGTGAGATCGCATAAGAGATGTGCTATTGTTTTTAAGTACCATTGAGTCAATGTCAACTCCTTGGATGTTGTCCATGTTGTGACTATCCCCTGGGTTTTCTTGGCAATGAAAAATAGAAGTAGATTTCCAGACCCTTGTTCTTCACACTAAGGAGGTCATTCTGTGGAGCGAATAGCAGTGTTGGTCATACTGTCTGGAAGTCCAACCCGTGCTCAGCTCTGGGACCCAATTCTCTCGCCAGCACTCCCCACACGTACAGAGCATTTGTGTGGGGAACACTGGATGTGGGTGGGAGGGGGTGGTGTTGAGGCAGAGTGGGGGTGCGGCCAAGAGCCGGGACATACAGAGCCTATTCAGGAAAGGCCCTTGTATGATCCCCGGCACCAGCCTGCACATCTGACTTATTCTACCCCGATGGTGGAATAAGTCCCTGGGTCCACACAAGACGATGCCACCAACCATGCTGTGCACCTGTAGCCATGATCCGGGCTATGGGGGCCTCCAATGCTGCTCGGACATTGGCCTGCAGGTGCTGGCATGGCATTCCGAGTCATCATGTAGATGGTTCATTGCCATGGTGCCAGGATGCCACTGGTGTCGGGACGGGCTGCTCCCCATACGTCGATCTCCTCAGCATATGAGGAGTGTCCAGACTTCTATGTCCCTGATCTTGCAATCATGGGTATGTACGGGCCCCGCGGTGGCAGAATTGGGTATATTTTTGGCACGTCTGCATGTTGGGTGGGCAGGTCGGCCAGACGTTCGGGTTGCTGAATTGGCCTGCAACACTTGACATCCCAAGGTAGTCTCCCAACCAAGTATTAATCATGCCTGACTCTACTTAGCTTCTTAACTCAGACAAGATCAGATGCACTCTAGGCGGCGTGAGCATAGACAAATATAGAAATTCTTTATTTCCCTGAGCTGAACGTTGCTTTTTAAATGCAGCTTTCAGAAAAGTGCCAGAGCACCTAACTTAGCCAACTTGACAGCACTTATCAACAACAAGGTAACTATAGTCCTCTTCCAAATAACTTCAGTCTTGTAACTACTTTCCTTACGTTAGGCAAAACCCCCCCTCAGAAGTAGAACCACATACTGCTTGATTCAACAGAGAAGGCAGCTGAGAAGCAATTTATATACAACCAAGGCTGAAGTACCTAATTTACTAAAGTAGTAGTCTTAAATCATGCTATTTGACTTCAATAAATTCTACTGTATGTCCAGAAATGAGGACATTGTAAGCCATCATCTCATTACTAAAAAGCAACTTCTCTTAAGGTGCCACCAGCTGTCATTGTCGAGGGCAGAATCGGGTCTTCCAGGAGTCGGATGGCTCCTGTATCTGTCTGGCTGGCTTTGTTTACTATGATGAGAGAGGAAAGGAGTATTCGGATGGCAACAGCGACTTGGACTGCCAGCCTCAGGTAGGGCAGTAAGCGTAGCAGAAAGAGCAATTGCTGATATATAAAATTAACTGAAGAAGTTTTTGTTGGGTGATATGGGGAATATCCTAGAGGTTGAAACTCTTTGCTAAGATCAGGAGGTGTGTCATACTCAAGAGACACAGGCACTGAGAGTTTTTCGAGGAGGGAGCATGCTGAATGGATGAACTCAATGGCCTGAGGATGTAATGCTTGAGTTTTGTGTTGTTCCAGGTGGAAGAGCGCTGTGCACTCGTAGAGATTCGCTTGGCTTCTTCACGAAAGTGCATTGTCCCAGAGCAGTATGATTGCACTCCTTTTTGTGGCCAGTTTGGTGGAGAACTCAGTCCCGAGCTGGGAATGTTAGTGCATTTTCATTAACATTCTATATTCTATACATCCCTCTTCATTTTAGCCTACTTTCTAAAGGAAAAGAAAGGGTGTGCTTGTGCAAGTGCATGTCTATGTTCCCAGATAATTTTTGTGAAGGGTGTTCCATCCACACTAAATTTTCAGGACCTGCCAAGTGGACAGATGGGAACAGAAGAACCGAAGACATGTCCTGCTGGGTTAGACTAAAGGTCCATTGAGCCCAGCATCCTGTCTTCAATAGTGGTCAACCCAATTCACTAGAAGTACCTGACAAATCCCAAGGAATCAATACATTTCTTGTTGTTCACTTCTAGAGATAAATGGCGGCTTTCCACAAGTCTGCCTGGCTAATTGTTTATAGGCTTTTCCTCCAGGAAATTGTCAAAACTGCTTTTAAACCCAGCTATGAATGTCCCAAAAACTGGTTCTGGAGATAGGCCCCATGCAGATAGCAAGGTCAGGTACATGTATGAGTGTAGGTCATTTTACAAATGTGGATGTCCCCAAAGGGCACAGCCACAGAACCGGGTACTTGGACACCCCAGCTTGGGTAGGTCAGAAGGCAGGCATCTAGGTTATAAGACTAGCATGTCCTGCTCTGCCATTTCAGATACTTAGACATACAGCAGCAGGACAGTAATAAGTTTGGCATATGTATTCATGGACAGGTTTCTTTGACCAGGAAATATGAGCTGCTGCGATGTGAGTGCGGTTTGCACTTCCCCCTGGAAGCTTTACAGCCATGAAAGGAGCAGCTTTTTGCACATTATTTCTGATCAGGAGAAGGTATAGGCATGGACGCCTCAACAACCAGAGTCTAATGTGCTGGTACCATTCTGAAATTGCACCGTGATGTGCATCTCCGCCTAGGGCGCACCTCTACCACTCCCCCCTGCTACCTGGATGTCCTCATGCTGGGGACGCTATATAACTGGCATTCCAAAATGACTCCTGAAACGTCTCCATGATTTGCACATCTATGTGCCCATTTTCAGATGTCCAAGTCATGAATAGAGCTTCTAAAATACCCCCCACTAAATGCAAACTTGTCCCCATTGCTGCTTGATAATGATATTTAACACATTCAGAAGTTCTTTCTCTGTGAGATCAGCTCTCATGTACAGTAACTCAGTTTAACATAGTAAGTTACCGCATATCATGTAGGATAGAGTTTCTCAAGCCAATCCTGGTTTTACTCCTTAGCCAGTCTGGTTTTCAGGATACCCACAATGAATATGCATGAGCTAGATCTGCATACACTTCCTTCATTTCATGCAAATCTATTTCATGCCTATTCATTATGAATATCCTAAAAAACAAAATAACCAGGTGATACCCCAGGATCAGCTTGAGAAACACCGGTAGGAGATATTGCATTTACGTGTCATTCAGCTACACATCTCACAAATTTTGTGCCAACTTGGGAATAGCATATTTAATTGGAAAAAAAAAAACATGCAAAGCCAGGCCTTATTCAATTGTTGCAAGAAGAAAGAGTGAGAGACCTAGGCCATGTCTGTTCCTCTTACTCCATATGCAGATTAAGATTTATACGTACTTTGCAAAAATATTGCAGAGAAGGGAAAATGTTCCAGAATCTGTTTGTCTTGTCTTTATCCCTCAAGAGTCTTTGGGGAAAAAAAGATATTTCTCTGTTACGCTAAGCCATATTTTTTTTTTCTCAGACTAGAATAAAATGCCATTTTTTTGTATTTCAGGCTGCCTTGAAAGCAGCAGTCAAATATGACTGTGGCCGTGTTTTTTTTTTTTTTCTTTTCCATATGACCATATTGAATTGCTCTCCCTTAAGAGGCCCATTCTGGTTCCCACACATTAGCCTGCATTGGCGGGGAAAAAACCAGATGTGCGGGAGATAGACCCAATTCTGCCATCGCAGGGCCTGGACATACCCATGATGGTGAATTGGGCAGATAGATGTCCAGGAGCTCCCCATATACTGATCAGATGAATGTACGAGGTGCTGCCCGTCCCGATGCCAGCACGTCTCTGCTAGAGAGGGGAAGCAGTGGAGTTCTGGCACCACGGCACGACTCTGAATGCCGTGTCATACAGCTGCCACTGCAGACCACTGTCCAGCCATCACCAGCAGCTGCTGTAAGCTGGATAATGGCTGCTGGTACACAGCGGAGCCAGCAGACTGTGGTACAGGGGCGTGCGGCGTGCAATGTGGGGGGCATCCGAGATTTTTATTCCATCTTCGGGGTGGAATAAGCTGGGCATTTAAGTCTGTGCTGGGGAACGTACAGAGGCATGACCTGAATTGCCCTTGTATGTCCCGGCAGCAGGCCCTGCCCCCGCTCTGCCCCAGCAACCCCCCCCCCCCCCACCTCTTGCCCCCATCCAGTGCTCCCCACTCAAACGCAGTGTACGTGCGAGGAGCTCTGGGAGCAGAATTGTGTTCCATGGCTGAGTGTGGTTTGAACGTCTAACCCAGCCTCCAACCCCATTATTTGCAGGTCGGAATGCTGGCCTAAGTGTGTAATAGGACGAAATGAACTGGTCTTCACGTCTGTATTTTTCTGTACTAGTTGCTCTGGTTTCAGGCAGAAAACAGCTTGTAAAGTCCAGCTTCATAGATAGAAACCTGCAAGGGAAAGACAGGTTGGAGGTACAGGTTACCTTTCACATTTTTTCTTTTAAGAACATTTCAGGGCATATATAGTATGCAGCCCCATTGAAAAAGTCAAGATAAATGTATAATGTAAAATAGTATAATGAAGACTTACTATTGATCCATTACAGGACTTTTTAACTTTAACTTAGAAACAATAGGCTCAATATTCAAAAGCGGTCATGGGAGTTATTTTGGAAGCTTTATTCGTGATTTTCACATGTAAATACACTGTCCACTTACACGTGCAAATTGTATCTACTTAAATGGTCATTTTAGAAAAGGCTTGCTTTACATGTGGACACCCATATCTCATTGAAATTGAATAGGGATATGTTGTGGGTGGCACAAAAATCTACACAGGTATTCCCCATTTCATCTAGGGAATGCATGGGTAGGCTCAAAGTTGCCCATGTCCAGGTTTATACCTGCTCCCTGTCAAGAATAGGTATTTCAAAAGTTCTATCCCTTTACAGGAGTGATTAAGGACCATCTCCTTCTTAATCCCCCAATGTTTATTTCTGCTTAAAAATGGAAATGAGGTAAAGAAGGAGTCTTGTGTAGTTAATAAAGCCCATCTGCACATCTAGGTTTGCAAAATGGTCCGGATACATGTGCAAGTGATGACATTTACACATGAACGCTGTGGACTGCACTTACACATGTAAATTGCTGGGTTTCCTCTGTTGATTTTTTCCCAAGTGTACTTTTGTAAAATGGCCTCCTACTGCACATGGATAGAAATCCCCACGTGTCCCTGCACCTCCTTATTCATTTATTAGAAACAGCTCCACTTTTAGCAGAGCTGTTTCTAAAATGCCTTTGGAATTGTGTACATTGCAACCTCAACATCTCAGTTCCAGTCTTGGCCTTCATGTGTTTACTGGCAGCTTTGGACCAGGACCATATCTAGCCCAGTGCGAGCGATGAGGCTGCACAGGGCGCAAAGGCTTAAGGGGCGCATTTCAGCTGTCTGCCATTGCCTGCTGCCACCGCTTTTTCGTCTCTCAGCGGCGGCAGGCAACGGGACAGCTGAAATGCCCCTTATGTCTTCTCGTGGCACGCTAAGCATGTGTGGTCCCTCCCTCCTCTGACGCGGCGTCAGAGCAGGGAGGGACAGATCAGCTTAGTGCATCAGCGACTTGCACATTAGGTGCGCCTCTTCTCTCCTGCCGTCATCCAGAAAGTGGTTGGATGGAGGTGCGGGGAGGGGGGGGGGGCGCGCGCCTGAAGTGCAAGACGCACATGGTATGGCCCTGCTGGGGACTATATAGCTCTCACTTGCTGTATATGTTTAAAGGCTGCATGGATAGTGTTGAGCTGAAAATCCCTCGAACCGGCCCAACACCAGCGGTATAATGAAATGGCAGAGTGGCAAAATTATCCACACAGGTAATTTTCAGCCTCTATCCATATAACCTAGAGGATATGTTTATTAAAGTGCACTAGGATTTTGCAGGTATTGCACTTTTAGGATAGATATTAGCACGTGGTATGTGTAGGTCATGCCACTACATGTTGGGGGGATGTACTGCATGGCTTCAGAATACTATCACACTAATTCAGACCCTAATGCACACGGAGGCAACACAGAAGCACTTAACACCATCTTGTTTTCAAATATAAAAATAAATAGCGGGCAGTGAGGCAATAAGAATTATTCTCATTGTTCCCAGCATATTCCGAGCCTCTTTATCATATGTAAGCCTGTCTCTTTTCTACAGGTGCCACTGTACACAGTACATTTCAGCTGAAGAACTTTGTGACCGAATCTGTCTGATGGATGCTCCTCAAGTGTCTTTGAATGTTGGCTCCAACAGAGAGTTCCTACTGCATTTTAAGTGGAGCAAAGAGAGAAGGAGCAGGGAAATGGTAAGGCTCGAGAGGGAAGACAGGGAGTCATCTGGTGTGATGTGAACGGAAAACATGCTAATGCCGTGGGATTGATTAATGGGGGACTGGTTTATAGAATTGAACAGTAGTAGCCCAATTCTGTTCCAGACTTAGAGGCCCTCTGTACATCTGATCTGAACCAGGCATATAGTGGGCATCGCGATTCTGATCCTGTGGGGCACGTCTAGCCCCATGGGATCAGAATCGCGAACAGTCCTGTACGTGCAGGCCAGGACTGTGATTCAGCCTGGCCTGCACGTACAGGACATGCTCTACTAACTCAATCAGGGCTTTCCAATGGAGCCACGATCCCGGCTGTCGGCTCCTGCAAATCATTTCCCACAGCCCAATCCCCAATCCGGCCACCTACAGCCAGGGTTGGGCTGCAGGGAATGTCCTCTGCCCCCCCCCCCACCTCATCCGCTCCCTGGGCCACCAATCCCTGATGTCTAGGGTAGTTATTCTACCTCAGAGGTGGAATAACTTCCCCATACAAGTCGCCGGCTCTGGACGTACAAGGCCGACATTAGAATCGTCCCTATACGTCCAGGACCAGCGACCGCCCACCGCCCTCCCTAACTCCACCCCCGATCCTCCCCCATCTAACTTCCCCATTCAACCATTGGGACATCCATCCTTACTATTCATGGGACAGAATAACCCCTTAGGGCTCTATGGCATGACAGTGCATGGCAGGTGCTTCGGGATGGTTGGTACCAGTATGATGGGATATGATGACATTGCAGGACTCTTCTGCTATTGGAATAATTGGGTGCTGTGACACCGATGGAATACATTCTTGAAGAAAAGCTCTTGAATGTTGATGAAGTTAGGTGGCACAATGAATGGAGGAACTAACAAAAGAAGAAAGGGAGTTGGAAATGAGTCAAGAAAATTAATACAAACCATAGAAGAGATCCATAGAATGGTATAATCATTAGATTTGATTTACATGGTGGTACTGGAAGGGTCATACATAGCTCGCGGGTCTGAGTGGGATCAATACCCATTCTTTAATTTTACCATGGTTGGACTATTGTAATTCTGTGCTATTGGGCTTACCCCAAAGGGGATAACAAATGTGTACATAAGAACATAAGAACATAAGATATGCCATACTGGGTCAGACCAAGGTCCATCAAGCCCAGTATTCTGTTTCCAACAGTGGCCAATCTAGGTCATATGTACCTAGCAGTTTCCCCAAGGGACACAAGTTCCACAATGCTTGTATTGGTTCAAGCATTGATATCCTGGGTCCCTTCTTAATAATGGCTTATGGACCTTTCCTCCAGGAACTTGCCCAAACCTTTTTTAAACCCAGCTACACTAACAGCCTTTACTACATCCTCCGATAACAAATTCCAGAGTTTGATTACACGTTGAGTGAAAAAATATTTTCTTTTATTAGTCTTAAATAGTTTACCCTGTAGCTTCATTGCATTCCCCTAGTCTTTCTATATTCTGATAAGGTAAACAATCGATCTACGTTTACCCGTTCCACTCCGCTCATTAATTTATAGACTTCTATCATATGTCCCCTCAGCCGTCTCTTTTCCAGGTTAAGGAGCCCTAACCTTTTTAGCCTTTCTTCATAGGAGTATCCTTCCATCCCCTTTACCATTTTGGTGGCTCTTCTCTGAACCTTTTCTAATAACTCTATATCCTTTTTAAGATACGGCGACCAGAATTGCACACAATATTCAAGGTGCAGTCTCACCATGGAACGATATAGAGGCATTATAATATCCTTTGTTTTATTTTCCATTCCTTTCCTTATCATACCTAGCATTCTATTTGCTCTCTTGGCCGCCGCTGCACACTGGGCCGAGGGTTTTAACATGGTATCCACAATGACGCCTAAATCTTTTTCCTGGGTGGTGGTTCCTAATGTGGAACCTTGCATCGTGTAACCATAGTTTGGGTTGTTCTTCCCTAGGTGCATAACCTTGCACTTGTCCACATTAAATTTCATCTGCCATTTTGATGCCCAGTCTTCCAATTTATCAAGATCCTCTTGCAATTTTTCACAATCCTCTTGGGTTTTAACAACTTTAAATAGTTTTGTGTCATCTGCAAATTTGATAACCTCACTCGTTATTCCACTTTCCAGGTCATTTATGAATATGTCAAAAAGCAGCGGACCCAGCACAGATCCCTGGGGTACACCACTATTCACCTTTCTCCATTGGGAAAATTGGCCATTTAGCCCTACCCTCTGCTTTCTATCTTTTAACCAGTTCCTGATCCACAATAGTACACTGCCTCCTATCCCATGACTCTTTAGTTTTGCCAAAAGTCTCTCATGAGGGACCTTGTCAAAGGCTTTCTGAAAGTCCAGATACACAATATCAACCGACTCACCTTTGTCCACCTGATTATTCACTCCTTCAAAAAAACATAACAGATTAGTAAGACAAGATCTTCCTTGTCTAAAGCCATGTTGGCTGTCTCTCATTAGTTCATGACTATCTACATGCTGAGTAATTTTATTCTTTATGATGGTTTCTATCATTTTTCCCGGTATTGACGTCAGGCTCACCGGTCTGTAGTTTCCCGGATCACCCCTGGAACCCTTTTTAAAAATTGGTGTTACATTGGCGATCCTCCAATCTTCAGGTATTAGAGATGATTTTAATGATAGTTCACAGATTACTAATAGCAGGTCTGCAATCTCATATTTCAATTCTTTCAATACCCTTGGATGTATACCATCCGGCCCAGGTGATTTGCTACTCTTCAGCTTATCTAATAGTTGTAATACATCTTCTCGATGTATCGATATTTCCTTCAATTCTTCTGCACCTTTAAATACCACTTCAGTCATGGGTAACATCCCTACATCTTCCTCAGTAAAGACTGAAGCAAAGAATTCGTTCAGTCTCTCCGCTATCGCCTTGTCGCCTCTTAGTGCTCCTTTAACCCCTTTATCATCTAATGGACCAACTGACTCTCTCACAGGTTTTTTGCTACAAATGTACTTGAAAAGGTCTTTACTTCGCGTTTTTGCTTCTGCAGCAAGCTTCTTCTCAAATTCTCCCTTTGCCTGCCTTATCAATGCCTTGCATTTACATTAGTCCAGAATACCGCTGCATGGTTAGAGGGTAATTGTATAAGTTGTGCATAGACTTACATGTGTTTTTACATGTGTATTTCATGCCTATTTTATAAAGTCAAGTGTGTGCGTACTTTATAAAATAGAGCACAGCGACAAAAAACACATGTTCATTTAAGGCACAATCACTCACAACCCCATCCCTTTAGCCACGTGCTTAAAGGTCAGGGTGGACATTATTGTTGTATTGAAGGTAGAAACTTTTGTTAGCCCAGAAGCCTTCTGGTACTAGTAGTCCCTTTCTTCATAATGAATAGTTATGTAAGCCATGTGAATGGTAAAGTATAGGGTTTTATTCCCTTAATGCACAAAAGGTTCAAACGAAGACAACAGGATTTTCACCTTCTTCAGGATTTTCACATAAGGTATTTACATAGGTCAAAACTTGGATATGCTTCACAGTCTTTGTTAGTTATGCAGGGTTCAAACAAAACAGGTTATATTAACAAAAGCAATGCTTCTTCTTTCAGCTTGTCAAACAAAACTGTGTTTCAAAAGTATATCCTGCATGCTATATTTCTCTCAAGGATTCTAAACTCCCAGTACAACAAAACGTACAGTCCATAGGGCATTCAGTTAGCAAAGGGTCAGGTTCAGCAGGGTCTATCTGCATAGCCTCTTGTTCTGCTGAGATATCTGTGGCCCCTGAGCTTTCTCCATATATTCCTGGTTTTACTTCAGAACTTCTTCCTAAGGCTCTCCAGCAGGGGCGGCCCAAGGGGGGTGCGGGGCCATGTGCGGAGACTCGGTGCGGGGCCTCATTTGCATAAGGGCCTCATTTGCATAAATATTTGCATAATGTTACCATACACTAACTTTTAGTAAACATGCCTCTTAATGAGTGTATGGATAAAGAAAGACTAAAAGATTTCTACAATACCATAATCCAGTGCCAACTGCCAGGCACATTAGGAACTACTACAAACACTGCCCATTTAGAACCCATAGCAAACCCGCCGTATCATAACAGCACTACCAGGACTCACAAAGCACAAGACCCTACCTATCAAAAGGCAACACTACAAATATTAAACCAATACATTTTAGAGAACAACAATACATGACCTACTGGGGAAAGAGAACAAGTGGCAATGTCAAATAGGAATTACATAAACAGAATACCTCAGCTCAGTTACACGTGCACAACATAGACCGTCACCAAACAAGAAATCACAATGTAGAAACAGGAAGACAATAATTAAACTGGGAACCCCAAAGGCCCAACAGCACTGTAGAAATAAAACTATAAATTAATTTCCTCTTGTACTAAACAAAGCGCAGACGTTAATGATGCACATTTCCCAGAGCTGGCATATTTCAGTTAATAAATTCAATAAAGAGATATTTTTCTACCTTTTGTGCATTTTTTTTCAGTTGCAATTGCTCCAGCCACTTTCTTCTGGTTTCTTTGTGTCTTCTGCTAACTCTCCATCATCTGCTGTCCTTTCTTCACTCTTCTAGTTTTTTTCCATTCTCTCTCTACATCTGCTTTAACATACTAATCTCTCTCCTTTTGCTCTTTCCTCATTCCTATTTCATCCACTCAGATTTTACCCCGCCATCCTCAATCCCCACTTACTCTCCCAATATCCGGCCATTTGTAGATTTTTCTTCCCTCCCACACAAAATATTTTTTCCCTCTCCATTTCCCTCTCCCAATTCTATCCCATTCTAATCCTCCCCCAACATCAGCTCCCTTCTAGTTCCAGCCCCACCCAGCATCCGCTCCCTTCTAGTCCCCGCATCAGCCCATTTCCAGTCCTAGCTCCCCCATCCGAGTCCCTCCATCAACTCATTTCCAATCCCAGCCCCCCAAAAGCCCATTTCTAGTCCTATCCTAGCCCCACCATCAGCCCATTTCCAGTCCTAGCTCCCCCATCCGAGTCCCTCCATCAGCTCATTTCCAATCCCAGCCCACCCAACAGCCCATCTCCAGTCCTATCCTAGCCCTCCATCAGCCCATTTCCTTTCCTAGCTCCCCCTCACTCAGCCCATTTCCTGTCCTAGCTCCCTCCCCTCACAGCCCATTTCCATTCCAAGCCCCCCTCCCCATCAGCTATTTGTAGTTCATGCCTTCCTTCCTTCCTTCCACTCAGCCCATTTCCATTCCAAGCCCCCATCCCCATCAGTTATTTGCAGTTCAAGCCCTCCTTCCACTCAGCCCATTTCCAGTCCTAGCCACCCCCCCCCAGCCCATTACCAGTCCTAGCCCCCCCATAGCCCATTAACAGTCCTAAGCCCCCCATAACCCATTACCAGTTCTAAGCCCCCCATCAGCCCACTTCCAGTCCTAAGCCCCCTCATCACCCCATTTTCAGTCTTAGCCCCCCATAGCCCATTACCAGTCCTAACCCCCATCAGCCCATTTCAAGTCCTAGCTCTGCCATCTGAGTCCCTCCATCAGCTCATTTCCAATCCCAGCCCCCCATCAGCCCATTTCTAATCCCAGACCCCATCAGCCCATTTCTAGTCCTTTCCTAGCCCCACCATCATCAGCCCATGTCAAATCCTAGCTTCCCTCCACTCAGCCCATTTCCAATCCAAGCCCCCCATGAGCCTACTTTTAGTTCTAGCCCCCCCATGAGTCCATTTCAATCCAAGCCCCCCCAACAGCCCATGTCCAGTCCTATCCTAGCCCTCCATCAGCCCATTTCCATTCCAAGCCCCCTCCCCATCAGCTATTTGTAGTTCAAGCCCTCCTTCCACTCAGCCCATTTCCAGTCCTAGCCACCCCCCCGCCCATTACCAGTCCTAGCCCCCCCATAGCCCATTACCAGCCCTAACCCCCATCAGCCCATTTCCAGTCCTAGCCCCCCATAGCCCTTTTCTAGTCCTAGCCCCCCCCATAGCCCATTACTAGTCCTAACCCCCCATCAGCCCATTTCCAGTCTTAGCACCCCCATAGCCCATTACCAGTCCTACCCCCCGCATCAGTGCATTTACAGTCCTAGCCCCCCCCCTATAGCCCATTACCAGTCCTACCCCCCCATCAGCCGATTTCCAGTCTTAGCCCCCCCATAGCCCATTACATCCTAACCCCCCCTCCATCAGCCCATTTCCAGTCTTAGACCCCCCATAGCCCATTACATCCTAACCCATCAGCCCATTTCCAGTCCTAACCCCCCATCAGCCCACTTCCAGTCTTAGCCCCCCCCATAGCCCATTAGTAGTCCTAACCCCCCCATTGCCCATTACCAGTCCTAACCCCTCTCCCCCCCATCAACCCACTTCCAGTCTTAGCCCCCCCATAGCCCATTAGTAGTCCTAACCCCCCCCATAGCCCCATTACCAGTCCTAACCCCCCTCCCCCATCAACCCACTTCCAGTCTTAGCCCCCCCCATAGCCCATTACCAGTCCTAACCCCCTCCCCCCTTCAGCCATGACAGATTAAAAAAAAAATGTCTGCTGCTGCCGCTGCTGCCATGGCAGCGGCAGAATCAAATGTCCCGCCGCGGGGCCCCGCCTGCCCGGCAGAGCCTCCCTTCACCATCAGCTCCGGAGTCCCTCCCAATGCGCGGGCTTTCAGAGCCGTGAGAGCTTGTCTGACCTCTCGCGGCTCTGTTAATCCCGCCGGGGCTGATGGGAAATCCCATCAGCCCCGGCGAGATTAGCAGAGCCGCGAGAAGAAAGGGAAATTCTCGCGGCTCTGAAAGCCCACGCATTGGGAGGGACTCCGGAGCTGATGGTGAAGGGAGGCTCTGCCAGGCAGGTGGGGCCCCGCGGCGGGACATTTGATTCTGCCGCTGCCATGGCGGCAGCGGCAGCAGCTGCCATTTTTTTTTTAATCTGCTTTTGCTAATGTAGAATGTTTTTTGCGTGGGGCCCCCTGAAACGCGGGCCCTGTGCAAAAAACATTCTTGCTCAATGGACGGGCCGGCCCTGCTCTCCAGCCTGGCTGTACCCGGTCTGGCAAATATGCAACAGGATTTTTGGTAAGCACTCTTTCTATAGGTTCCCAAACCTTTCTCCAGCTGCCTTGGCTGCTCTTATGGCTCCCTGGCTTCCAGGCCTTTCTGTGACCCGGCCTCAGTTCCTGGTTCAGATCTGTGTCTCTTAGACTCCTGGGCTGAGTCTGGTTCACCCACCTCTGAACTCCTTGGGGCTCACATACAGGGGAAGAAGCATGAAGGTACCTCTGAACTCTTGGGTCTGTGTCTCTGGTATTCTCCCTACCAGGCACTCTCCTGGTTCTCCTTCTGTCCTTCCTGAAGACTTTCTTCTGGAGCTTCCCAGCCTGAAACTGGCTCTCCTGGAACTTGTTCCTTTCCTATAAGGGCTGCAAGTTCAACTGCCTTTTCTCCTCTCTCTGGAGCCATCTCCTTTCTCTTTCTTCTCTATCAGCAGCTGCTGTGGCTCGTGCCGCTCCTCTCTCTCCTGGCTTGTCTATGCTTTGCTTATAAAGCACAGTTACTTACCTGTAACAGGTGATCTCTGGGAACAGCAGGAATTAGTCCTCACATATAGGAATAAGTCCTCACATATGGGTACGTCGGAACCGACGGAGCCTGCGCGGGAAAGCTCCCCAGCTTCCTAGAATGGAAGCTTTTGGGACCTCCCACTGCACATGCGCGCTGCCTTCCCGCCTTCCTGAACAGCTCTCCTCAGTTTCGAGTTTATAGCTGAGACAATAGAGAGAGGACAGGAAGACAGATAGATAGAAGATACAACTCCTAGGGGAGGTGGGTGGGTTGTGAGGACTAATTCCTGCTGTTCCCAGAGATCACCTGTTACAGGTAAGTAACTGTGCTATCTCCAGGAACAAGCAGGAATAAGTCCTCACATATGGGGACTCCCTAGCTGAGATGCCTGGGAGATCCCCCTCCAAGGGTTCGCCATCTTCGTATGGATCTCAGGCATCCATCCTGGGAAGGTGGGCAGGAGTTGTCTAAGAATGGAACAGGTGTTTGAGGACAGCCTGGCCAAACAAGGCATCCCGGCGGGAGTCCTTGTCCAAACAGTAATGGGCTGTAAAGGTATGAACCGAGGCCCAGGTAGCGGCTCGACAGATCTGATCAATGGAAACAGAGTGCAGATGAGCCATAGAAGTTGCCATGGCTCTCACATTGTGAGCTGTGACATGGCCTTCCAGAGAAATGTTTTTACTCTGGTAAGCAAAGGAAATACACTGAGCAATCCAATTGGAAAGTGTACGCTTGGAGACTGGAAGTCCCAAATGTGAAGGATCAAAAGCCACGAAAAGTTGAGAAGACTTTCGATGTGGCTGAGTCCTATTAAGGTAAAAGGCTAGAGCTCTTTTACAATCCAGAGTATGAAGGTTCCTCTCTGCACTGGATGCATGAGGAGCTGGAAAAAAGACCGGTAGATATACCTCTTGATTAAGATGAAAAGGCGAGACCACTTTGGGCATAAAGTGGGGATGCGTCCTAAGGACCACCTTGTCATGATGAAATCTTGTATAAGGTGGATTAGCCACTAGAGCCTGCAGTTCGCTGATGCGGCGAGCGGAAGTGACTGCAATTAGGAATAGTACCTTCCAGGAAAGAAATTTCAAGGAGGTAGAAAATAACGGCTCAAAAGGTGGCTTCATAAGCTGACCAAGCACTAGATTCAAATCCCATGCGACCGGGGGGGGGTCTGATGGGAGGTTTAGTGAGAGTCAGGCCTCTCATGAATCTTGCAACAAGAGGATGAGAGGAGATAGGTTGTCCATTTATAGGTTTCAGGGATGCTGAAATAGCACTTAAATGGACTCTTACAGAATTCGTCTTAAGGCCTGCATTGGAAAGATGCAGGAGATAGTCTAAGAGGGAATTCAAAGGAAGTGCCAGAGGGTCAAGGCTCTGCTGAGCACACCAAATGGAAAAACGTTTCCATTTGAAAGCATAAGACCGCCTCGTGGAAGGTTTCCTAGAGGCATGAAGGATATCTTTCACAGGTTGAGAAAGATTAAAGTCTTGAAGACTTAAGCCTTCAGTAACCAAGCTCGGAGATGTAGGGATTTGGGGTTTGGGTGCCACAAAGTCCCCTCCTCCTGAGACAGAAGGTCTGGTGCAGCTCCTAAGTCCAGGGAGGATCCCTGGGAGAGCTGTAGAAGCAGAGGGAACCACACTTGGCGTGGCCAGCGTGGAGCTATGAGGATCATAGAGCCGTGATCTCTCTGGAGTTTGAACAGAGTCTTGGGAATCAGCGGAATGGGTGGAAAGGCATATAGGAACGCCTGACCCCAATGGAGGAGAAAGGCGTCCGTGGCCTGAGCTTCCTGACACGGAGTCCTGGAACAGAACCGGGGAAGTTTGGCATTCCACGGACTTGCAAAGAGGTCTATGTCCGGGGTCCCCCATTCCTGAAAGATTCTGCTTATCTGGTCCACGTGTAGGGACCACTCGTGTGGCAGCAGAACTCGACTGAGCCTGTCTGCTCGAGAGTTTTGAACTCCTGGAAGATACACTGCTAGCAGATGAATTTGGTGCTCTCTGGCGAAGGCCCATAATCTGAGAGCTTCGTTGCAAAGCGACAGAGAGCCCGTCCCTCCTTGTTTGTTTATGTAAAACATGGCCACCTGATTGTCTGTCTGAACCAGGACAGTCAGGTTGGCAAGGAGGGTATAGAAGACCTTGAGGGCAAGGTAAATTGCTCGCAGTTCCAGGAGGTTGATATGAAGGGCGGCCTCCTGTGGAGACCAAGTGCCCTGAGTGGAGAGAGTTAGCAGATGGGCTCCCCACCCGAATTGGGAGGCATCTGTTGTGAGGGTTGCTTGGGGTAGCAAGGGCTGAAAGGGAGCCCCCAACAACAGATTCTTGGTGGATATCCACCAATGGAGGGACCAAGACAGACGGTTTGAGGTTTGTATTTGGTCTGAGAGTGCTCCCGACGCCTGAGTCCACTGGGTGGCCAGGGTCCATTGAGCTGCTCTCATATGAAGACGAGCATAGGGCACCACATGTACTGTGGAGGCCATATGGCCCAGGAGGCGTAGCATTTCCCTGGCTGTCAAGTGAGTACTGGACTGGGCTTGGGAGGCCAAGCTCAGCAGACGCTGACCCCGAACCAGTGGAAGGTAGGCTCTTGCAGTGGTGGTGTCCAACTGGGCCCCTATGAATTCTAGAGACTGAGTAGGGCTGAGTTGAGACTTGGGAAGGTTTACCACCAGTCCCAGATACTGCAGAAGGCTCCTTGTGCGGTCTAGGGAAATCTGGGCCTGCGACTGAGTTGGAGCTCGAATGAGCCAGTCGTCCAGATATGGGAATACGAAAATCCCCATGCTTCTGAGAAATGCGGCTACGACTGCCATGCATTTGGTAAAGACTCTTGGGGCAGAGGCGAGACCGAAGGGAAGTACTCTGTATTGGTAATGACTTCCCCTGAACAGAAAGCGAAGATATTTTCTGTGGGATGGATGGATGAGTAGATGTGTATACGCATCCTGCAGGTCTAGAGAACAAAGCCAGTCCTGACTCTGAAGGTATGGAAGGAGAATGCCCAAAGAGAGCATTTTGAATTTCTCCTTGTACAGAAATTTGTTCAATTCTCTCAGATCTAGGATTGGTCTGAATCCCCCTGTCTTCTTTGGAATGAGAAAATAGGGGGAGTAGAAACCTGACCCTTGTTGATGAAGAGGAACCTCTTCTATGGCCCCTTGGGCAAGCAGAGAAGAGATTTCCCGACCCAACAGGGCTAGGAGAGGAGATGGAGAATTGAAGGGTCTCACCATGTGATGAGGAGGAAGGTTGGAGAAATGAAGTTTGTAACCCTCTCGGATGATAGAGAGGGTCCATTGCTCTGTTGTGATTTGTTCCCATCTGGGAGCAAAGTGAGCTAACCTTCCAGGTATGGTGAGAGGTTCTGGTTGGTCCAGAACCAGGAATGGCAAGTTCTCTAGGGGCAAGTCAAAACCCCTGAGGGGGTGGAGCCTGTTGAGCTGTAGTAGCTGCTGCAGGCTTTGCTCTTGCTTGTTTCGTTTGCTGACGTTTAGCCGCAAAACGAGGTTGAGAAGATTGCTGGCCAGTATTGGAAGCATATCTGGCCTTCTTATAATAAGGCCTCTTGAAAGACTTCTTCTTAGTGGGAGTAGAAGTGGACTTAGAAAGTCTCTCTAAGGTGGCATTTTCAGCATCCATTTGAGTGGCTTTAACTTGCCACTCTGCACCGAATAAGTTCTCACCTGTACAGGGCAGATTCCGTAAGCCATCTAGAACCCAGGGTTCCAGATCAGAAGCCTGGAGCCAAGCCAGACGTCTGGCTGCAATAGCAATGCCAGAAGCTCTGCTGGCTCCCTCGAAGGAATCAAAGGCAGCTCTGTTGGAGAACTTAGAAACATCTGAAAGTTGTTTCACTACAGAAAGGAAGTCCTCCTGTTTATCCTCAGGGATAAAGGGGGCAAAATGCCGCACTTTCTTGGCAAGTTCCCCTAGGAACATGCCCATATAGAGGCTGTAGGAATTAATCCTGGCTATAAGCATACTAGCCTGGAAGATTTTCCTACCAAAAGAGTCCAGTGTCTTACATTCCCTTCCTGGAGGTGTAGAAGAGTGCCTTTTAGTACTCTTGATCTTTTTCATTGCAGACTTTACCACAATGGAGTGGTGAGGCAATTGAGTTTTCTGAAAACCAGGAGAAGGAGGGACCCGATACATGGTGTCCAACCTACGGGAATAAGGAGACAGAGTTAAAGGGTTCTCCCAGAAATCCATCAATTGTTCCTGAAGGATTTCATGGATAGGCAGGGTAACTGCTTCTTTAGGAGACTTAGAGTATCCTAAAATATCCAATCTTTTTGACCTTGGTTCCCTTTCAGAGGAGGTAGTGATAGAAAGGCCTTTAGCCATTTCTAAAATAAAGTCCTGAAAGGACAAATCCTCTGGAGGAGACATTCTCCTTTTTGGAGAAGAAGGTTCCTCAGGAAGGTCAAGGGAGAGCTCTGCAGACTCATCAGAGGAGCCAAAATCCTCAGAGGAATCGGTGTATTCTCTAGTTTCCTCCAACGCACGATACGCATACCGATCGGTATCGACATCGGGCGTACCGGGTATGGAAGCGGTATGGAGCGAAAGCCCATACGGTACCGATTTGCGTTTAGAAGAGGAAGGCCTGGGTTCCGGCATGGCGGATGATACCGGAACCGGGCCCGGAACCGCTGGAAGCGGTTACCGATGGCGTTGCAGCTTTAATGAAAGCCATGACGGCCTGCTGCATGGATTGGACAGTATTGCCCATAGACGCCACGGCTGCCTGGATGTCGGTACCGGTATGGGCCGGTACCCCAGAGCAGTCCAACAGGTGATCTGTCGAGGCCGTGCCATCGATGTCAACCTGTAGCCCCTGAATTGGCGTTTTGGAAGGCAGAGCTTCCCGCCGGGGCTGTTTGGCTGGGGCAGGGTCCTCAAAACTAAGAGCCTCTCGATGCTTTGAAGGAGATTTGCCCTTTGAGGACTTGCCCACAGAAGGTTTGGTTACCTGAGATCCATCCGGAGATGATGACCTGGATGACTGTGATGTTGGATTCTCTGAAGCAAACAGCACATGGAATTTGTTGGCCCGGTTCTGCAGCCCACGCTTAGACATTTGGGAGCAGGAAGGGCAGTCCGGAATGGAGTGGTCAGGCCCCAAACATTTAAGACACCATTCATGGGTGTCTGTGACTGATATTACAGCAGTACACTTGGTACACTTCTTAAATCCAGGGGCTGGCTTCTCCATGTGGAGAATTCAAGTAGGCCTGAAGGCCTAACTGAAGTGACCAAGTGCTGAAAAATAATAAAAGAAAAAGAAAATAATTTTTCAAGAAAGAAAAAGGAAGACCGGCGATACCGGTATCGGTATGGGAAGGCAGGTACGCGGTCTAAAGAAACAAAACAAAAAACTACAATTTCTTCAGCGGTGACAGGATACACGACCTGCTGGCTCCGCGGAAAAAGAGAAACTGAGGAGAGCTGTTCAGGAAGGCGGGAAGGCAGCGCGCATGTGCAGTGGGAGGTCCCAAAAGCTTCCATTCTAGGAAGCTGGGGAGCTTTCCCGCGCAGGCTCCGTCGGTTCCGACGTACCCATATGTGAGGACTTATTCCTATATGTGAGGACTTATTCCTGCTTGTTCCTGGAGATAGCTGTTTCTTAGGTAAGGATTCTGTCCCTCTGACCAGGTGTATCTGATTACGCTTTGAATTAGTTCTTGCATCATCCCAACCTGGGCGTGTCAGCCTACCTTCTGAATCTCCGTGCATGCTCCCTCTAGCTGCACTTCTCACTAACTGCATTTTATGTATATCATTTCCTTTAAAGAGATCAGTGCTTTCTTCTACCTCCATGGGTTTACTGGCGTCTGCTTCATCACAGCGTAAATGATAGCCTGTTATTATTTATACATGTAATTTTGAGCCCCACCCATGCTCTGCCCAAACTCCACCCTTGTGCACACCCACAGTGAAAGTGCACACGATCAGATGTGCACATGTACTTATAAAATGGAGCTTAGCGCCCATGTAATCATTTACTCGCAAATATGACTAAAATGCATAGATTTCAATGAATTGTTCAAGTGTAAGTCTGCATCTCCTTACAAAATTACCACCTTAGTGCTGCTCTTACAAAATCAGATCACGTAAAGTCGATTCTAGTGCAGTTGTACAGGTTGCCAGTACAGGCCTGTATTCAAGATGCTGATGTTAATATTTGAAGTTAGTGCTACATGTGCGCCCGAGTATCTTTAGCACAGAATTTGTGCTTATGTTCCCAGACCGAATTTGCGAATGAAGTGTGGTAAGTCCATCATCGAGAGAGGGCATTCTTGTTGGCAGAATTCACAGTTATGAAATTCCCTTCTGGGCGAATTATGTGATGAACAGGATTTGTTGAGGTTTAAGAGAATTGAAAACCTTTTCATTCCACAGTGCATTTGAGTAGGGAAGCTGGGATGATGTTGTTGTTGTGCATGAGATTAGGGTTTGATATTGACTATTTTATGTGATTTATTGTTTTATTTTTGTTTGCACACTTCATGGAATTTCAGTATAAAACTGTGTAGAAATAAATACATAAATTGGTGGGCTAGTTAAAGAAACAGTGGGAGTGAAGAGTCTGGTAAGATTGTGGATGATGAATTATTAGCATTGGAGCAGGAGTTGATTGAATAAACAAAGCATTGAAAGGATTTATGAGTTGTAAAGAAATGGGATGGAATAGATGAACGAAGGACATTTGGGATGGGGCTGGAGCCTCTTCTGTAACAGGCCACAATCTTGGATTTAAGTAGGTGATAATCCTTTTCCTGTGTTCTGTTTTCAGGAAGTTTTGAAGGTGTTGGGCCCAGAGGAGCACGTATGGAATAGTGAGCGGATCCACTTTGTTCTGTTTGGGCCAAATGGAGTGTATGGGTTGATTCTTTCCAGTGTTGAGGTGCTGGAATCATTTTTAGCAGGTATAGTATGTAATGTTGATTAGGTGTCAATACATGAAGAGCACAATTTTCACCCTGCCCGCATTGCTGCAAAGTTCATGGGAACCTTTTACTTATGGAATTTGCCCAGTCTGAAAGTGAAAGTACAGTGGTGTGCAGAAGTCTGGAATCACTTGTAAATTTGATGTTTTTTCAACTTCATGACCTTATATCTTAATTTCTTTTCCTCCCAGTGGCTTTTTCTGTGTATCTCATGATAAGTGATAGATCTGGCTATTAGGGCCAACATTTAGTATTGGTTTGGCCCTTATTTTCTGAGTTTGTTCCCTATAGTTGTCCTGTTGATAGATTTCTGTGAAAATCACGTAATGTACATTGTTGGCCAACGATATATTATTGTAAGTATGCTTTAAAATAATATGTACGCACGCCAGATGTCCTCAAATTAATGTATGTGGCCTTGAAAAAGGCCGTTTTTATGTGTCAGTGATGGCTCAGTATTTGATGGGCCACCCTTTGTTCTTGATCACCTGACTGCACCTTGTCGGCATTGAATGAACAAGTCTGACAAGGTGATCGTTGGTGACAACGCGGTTCCAAGCTGCAATGAGTGACTCAATCAGCTCACGCTTTGATGTCGGATGCCTGTTAGATATTTCCAAGGCCACCTTGTGCCACAGGTTCTCGATTGGATTCAGATCTGGAGACTGGGCAGGCCAGTCCATTGACTTGATGTTCCGCTGCTTCCAGCTGATCACCTGTCTGGAGCAATGGCAGGGTGCATTGTCATCTTGGAACAGGAACTGGCCAGGAAACAGCTGGTGTGCTGATGGCACCATGCACTTTTGCAGTATGGTGATGTACTTGGCCCCGTTGACCTTTCCATTGACGATGTGAAGACATCCTACGCCACTGGCAGCCATACAGCCCCAGACCATGACCTTCAAAGGATGCTTCACAGTGAGGTTGAGACACTCAGGCTTGAATTCCTCTCCAGGAAATCTCCTCACATAGGGGTGGGCCTGGTTACCAAACAGGCAGAAGGTGCTTTCATCGCTGAATAGCACCTTTTCCCACATTTCAGTCAACCAGGTTGAGTGCTTTCTCGCCCACACGATCCTGTTGAGCCTTTGTATGTCAGTCATCAGTGGCTTATTCCGTGCTTTGCAGCTCCAGAGACCAAACTGCAGGCACCAGCGACAAACTGTTGATGAGCTGACACTGACCTCACTCTTGTCTGACCACTCTCGAAGTAGCTGAGGAGAGACCAACTTGCGATTAGTCAGTGAAATGCGTCGTCGTGCGCGGTTCTGGCGTGATGTTGATGCACTTGGACGACCTGAATGAGGCTTGTCCTCCGCTGAACCCGTTTCTTTCTTCTTCTGTACAATCTTAACAGCGCTCTGACTGCAGCCAACTTTCCTGGCTATCTGACGGCTTGAAAATCCTTCCTTGCTCATAAAGGACACACGAACACGCTCCTCCAACATCAGGGTCCGAGTCATCCTCATGGTCGATCCAGAAAGCGTATGAAATTCAAAACTTCCGCGCGTTTTTATAGCTGCACTGTTGGCTATATATGTGCATTATGGTTGGTTAGTGAAACCAGCCTCCTGATTGGTCAGAAATAACGTGTGCATATTGCTTAATCTCGATCCAGTTTTGACACAGGATCCACAAAAATCGCAGTAGCTATCTCCCAGTGTCTGTAAAGTGTTTAAATTGGAAGCAAGGAATGCAAAAAAGTCAACTCTAACAGACAAATGTATCCCTTTTAACGTGGTAGAAAGATGAATATGCTGGGGTAACGCAAAATTTAAAAAAAAAAAGTACGAAAAACGCAAAACTCACAAGTGATTCCAGACTTTTGCACACCACTGTATGTACACACTTGCATTGTGAAAACTGCCTAAGGAAAACATGTCCATAAAGACTTGCACTTGCTTTACTTTGGGTAATTTTTACAACTAAAACCGTGCACATAAGGGCATGTTTTCTAAAGTGTGTTACGTGGTAGCACGGGGTTTAGCACGAGATTTGGGTGCAGTGCTAAAACGTAGCACAGGCCCTAGCACCAAGAATCCCATGCTAACCTGGTGAGCAATGGGGGAGGGACTGGGCAGGATGGGGAGGAAGGAAGACATTGCTGACATATCGCAGCTAGTGCAGGTATTAGGAGACTGCGCTAACCTCAATTGCCGCCTTAGCATAGGTGCATTTAATGCCTTTATGGTTGCTGGTAAATGTGCCAACATGCTGCGTAGCATGGCATGGTGCCTTGGGCCCATATTAACTGCAAGAGGACAGAGACACATGCCCCCTGAAGTTAACACATGTGTTACCAGTGCAGACCTTAGTAAACCTGCCCTAGACTGTTGCATATATAAAATTACACGTGTTCTGTCAATCTCATTCCAATCCTACCCCCCGGAACACCTCCACTAAACGGTGATAAAATTGCACATGTTGTGAAACTACCCACACACTTGTGCCTGCATAGTGGTGGGCAGTTTTACAACAGGTGATTTAGGGCCATAGTTACTAACGTGTGCTACTGCTAATGAGAGCTATTTTACTGATAGTCCCTAGTTTTTTACCACAGGTCTCACTGTATGCATTGAGACCTAGCTACTAGTATTGTACATTCATCACTACAGCCGTTATGCAGTTAAAATGGTTTTTAAAAGTATATGCTTCAAATATACACCTGGAAGGTAAGTTTATAACAGGTCATCTATGTTTGAAGGCCATGGAGATGGCTATTTTTAGCCTGCTTTATATAGACTCATAGGTGTCTGTATATCTTTCTATAATACTACGGGTAAACCAGAAAAATGGCAGTTAGATTGAAGCCGCAGACATTTACGACTGCTTGGGAGAAGGTGCAAATGTTAGCAACTAGGAGGTAATTTTGTAGGGGCAGGTGGAAGCTTTCAGGCTACTAATGTTAAAGGACTTATGTAAGCGAAAGGGCACTACACGCATGCTTTCGGCTGTCACTGTTCTGTAAACGTACGCATAAGTCCCATTGAATATACTTTAAGTTTGTGTGTGCACCAGAGTGGAGCTTTGACGGTGTGTAGGTGGGTCCTAAATTTACACATGTAAGTTATCAAATGTTATAACTTATGCATGTTTCTATTTGATCTAGGAGCGAATATTTACACCTGCTCTAGAGCAGAAAGAACTGCCATGACTAGGTTAAGGTGCATCATTACACTTCCACATACACGCCTGGTACTGTACACTAACTGCGGCTTAAAAATTGCCTTCATAAAGTGTACGTGTATTTAATAAAATGCACTTGTAAATCATGAATCTGCATATGTTCTGGCCAGTCTCCACCCCAGGATATGCCTGCACATGGGTTGTGTAAAATTACATGCTGCCTTCTCACCACATGTACTTTTATATGGGTGTTAAAATACTTTTCTGCATGAAAATCCTTTATAAATTACCTCCTCATTGGAGGAAGTAGCCTTTCCTTGGGTGGCCATTCAGTTCAGTATTTTCCACTCCCAACTCTATTCTAAATAAAATATTTGCAAACAAACATGCTAAGTTAATTTTGGCTCATTCATGCCTGATCTTGTTTTAGAAAACATAAGAAATGCTTTACTGGGTCAGACCAAGGTCCATCAAGCCCATTATTCTGTTTCCAACAGTAGCCAATCCAGGTCACAAATACCTGGGAGGTTCCAGAAAAGGTACATAGGTTCCAAAATGCTTGTTACCAGGCAAGCAGTGGATTTACTAGGTTTTCTTTAATAATAGTTTATGGACCTTTCCTCCAGGAACTTGTCTAAACCTTTTTTAAACCCAGCTACACCAACAGCTTTTACTACATCCTCTGATTACTCATTGAGTGAAAGAATATTTTCTCTAATTATTCTTAAATGGCTTACATTGTAGCTTCATTGCATGTCCCCTAGTCTTTCTATTTCTTGATGGAGTAAACAACCAATCTACCCATTTTACTCCATTCATTAATTATAGACCTTTATCATATCTTCCCTCAGCCGCCTCTTTTCTAAGTAGAAGAGCCCTAACCTTTTAAGCCTTTCCTCATAGGGATATCCTTCCATCCCCTTTACCATTTTTGTCACTGTTCTCTGTAGCTTTTCTAATTCTGCTATATCCTTTTTAAAATATGGCAACCAGAATTGTACCAAATATTCAAGGTGTGGTCACACCATGGAATGAAACAGAGGCATAATATCTTTGGTTGTATTCTCCATTCCATTTCCTTATGTTTATTCACTCCTTCAAAAAAATATAACAGATTAGTAAGACAAGATCTTCTTGACTGAATCCATGTTGGCTTCCTCTCATTAAATCATGACTATCTACATGTTCAGTAAGTTTATTCTTTATAATGATTTCTACCATTATGCCCAGTACTGATGTCAGGCTCGCTGGTCTGTAGTTTCCCAGATCACCTTTGGAACCCTTTTTAAAAATTTGCATTACATTGGCCTTTCTCCAATTTTCAGGTACTACAGCTGATTTTAATGATAGTTCACATATTACTAGTAGTATGTTTGCAATCTTTCAGTTCTTTCAGCACCCTTGGATGTATACCATCTAGTCCAGGTGCTTTGTTACTCTTTATCAAATAGTTGTAATACATCTTCCTAGTTGAAATATGTACTTCTGCTTTAAAAGTTACCCTAGGAGGGCTCCCATGATGGCGCCAGGCAGAACTAGTTTGCTCTAATATTTCCCTGAATGGGTAAGAGAGAGGCCAAGTCAGACAAGCAGCCCCAGGCTGCCCAACTGGCCTCCTCTTCATAGCTCCCAATGGGTATGAAAGGCATCTCAATGGACCAGTAGAGGACAACAGTCGATGAGTGTGGGAGCAGTGAGTCTGGCTGTCCAAAGTAGACAGGCTCTGAGACCTTATTGGACATAGACCTCACACCCCTGAAGCATGGAAACCCTTGAAACAAGCATGTGCCAGCATTAGTCCGGAAGACCAGCAGGTTGCAGGCTTGCCTGAAGTCAGCTTGCCTGCTTCTCGACTGGGGACGGCATCCAGATGTGATGCAGGAATTCCTGTGACCACGGGTCAGCATATGTCTAACACACAGCTTGAGAGAGGAGGATCACCATCGGTGGCTGCAATTGTCACTGAGCAACCCCAGATGGATACCACCCATGCTTCTACCGACCCAGACATGGAAGGTAATGCTTCATTTTCCTTTTCTCTTCAAAGGCCAGAGCAGTCTACTCTTGAAGCGATATGGACAGCTATCAAGCAGTTGGGTGAAACTATTTTTCAACAAGTTCAAATGCTGCAGGCTAAGTTCAGCTTAATGAGGACACTTGTGTTAACAATACTGTATTGATTGAGACACTGAAAACATCTTTTGGTGAAATTGTTGAGAGAACTGTTCATCTAGAAAGCTATTCTGATGCCTTTGCCAAAGACGTTATTCACTTAAAAGCTCGAATTGAACACTTCCATAGCCAGTCTTGACTTGCTAATCTGTTAAACTTTGCAAAGTTTCCTGTTATATCTGCTAAAAAAGATGTTTAAATCTTCTCTCTGAGATTTTGGGGGTTCCCCCTGAATCCCACGCTGCTTTGGTAAAAATATATTATTTACCGAGTGGTCGGAAGATTTTAGCGGGTGCTGAGATAGAGGGTCCTCAGTGTTGATGTTGTTAATCTTTCTACTCTTTTGGAGAGTTCAGATAGTGAGTCTGTCACCCCTGCCATATGTTTGATTACATTTGCACTTGTATCTGATAGAGAATGGTTTCTTAAGATGTTTTTTAGGAAGAACCTTCGCTTCAGGGACCTTCTAGTCCGTTTATTTGGGGAAACCCAATGCCACAGGAGGGAGGTTTTGCTCCTGTAGCCTTGGGTATTACAGGTTGATGGGTCTTCTTTTTCTCAAATACCCCTGTAAGTGTCTGGTGAAGTTACAAGCAGTTTCCTATATCTTTTTATTTCCCTTCCAGTTGATTTTCTTTTTGAATGTCCAGGGTTGTCCTGGTCCGGGGCTAGGCGATTCCCCTGCTCCGTAAGATGGTAATGGATACCGACTGTTTAGCTCTGCCTTTTCTCTTTCTTTGATATTATCATACTGGACTTTTTCTTTTCATCTTGGGAACCTATAGAGGGCTAGAGTAGTGGTTGTTTGCTTAATTTGTTATTACTATGTGTCGTATTTGTTGAATTGTTTTCAGTGGTTATCATTATTTCTTGTGCAAGTTTTGTATGCTTGTAGTAATATGAAAGTCATAAATAAAAAAAAAATCATAAAAAATAAGTTATCCCAGGATAGGTATTTGCTGACATTGACATCTATTTTTTAGCGTACATAATTTTTTTTGGGGGGGAGGGGGGTTTACACCAGTGGTTCTCAACCTTTTTGGCTGAGATAGCCCATCAAGATTCAGCCAGGTACTCAGATATCCCCTATGTATATATATGCTAAAAAAAATACTATTGTTTCAGTGTCAATTACTTTTTATGCATTTCCAAATACTACACGGATAGGCATACTGAAAACTGGAACCCCTGATGTACCCCCTTGTATGCCTCAAGGTTCCCCTAGGGTTCACATACTCCCCAGTTGAGAACCACTGATTTACCCCCATATGACAAAAGAATGCAGGTAAGTGCTCTTGTTCCATCCCCAGGAAAGCCACTGTTCTCTGTGGGTAAAAGTCTGCACAGGCTGTACATACATACCCTTAGTCACACATTGGACAGACAGTTTCTTAGTAGTCCATTTCCACAGGTTTCAACCACAGAAATGCTTTTGAAAATGCCCTTGCTTCCAAGACAGTGTTGAACTGTAGCATCTCCTCCTGAAGAAATTCTATTTTTCCTGAGTGTATTTATTAATTGTTCCCACTGCAGATTCTTGGTCAGTTTCTTCAACCAGAAAACATTACCAGGAGAAGAAGACCTTCTCTTTTTGGAATTCCACCTCCTTACCCCTCATTCCAAATCCCATTGTTTGCTTGAAAGAAGGGGATGCAATCCTTTTCCAGCTTGGCATTTTTTCCAGGAGTAAGTATTGTTTTGTTACTATACCTTTTCCGGTCATGTTTTCTTGGCTTAAGTGCAAGCTTACCTGTCTACATCTTTACCTCTTCCGTAGAGTCACTTAGCATTTTCCTAACTCCTTTCTGGTCCTTTTATAACGCCCTACCTAGCAAGTGTGGCCTTATGGAATGGGAATGGGATTCACAGTGCCTCGCTCCCTTTTTTACATGCTGGCAATATGCGCCAAAGTTAGCAATACTTGTATCATTTGCAGATCGCTCTACCAGTCACTATCCTGTGTACCAGAAACAACACTTGTACAATAGCAACGCCAAGTGGGATTTTGGTGCATTTAGGAGACTGGACCACCTCATTCGAGAGACTCGCCTAAATATCTCCAGGTAAACCCTATTGGTCTATTTGGGGTTCTTTGGTAGAGCCAAATGGGAGGACAACCAAACAGAATAAATATGGGAAAGAAATTATCTTCTCTTCAGAGAGAAAAATCAAAGAATCTGTGCTTTAAGCTAAGTTGTTTAGCTGTAGATTTAATGCTGACTTAGAAAATATATTAGGGATACAAGAGTGATACCCTTTGTTGCCATTGCCAGAATAGTAGGGACAGAACTGGATGGACCACTTGAGTTTCTTTCATTGCCTGTTTTGTATGTGTAGCACCAGTGCCACATGGTAGATCCCAGAGAGGACAGTCTGAACCCCTATGATTTGTGCCTTAATGGTAGTGCCCCAGCGATACCGTGAACAAGTTTTATAGCAGGGGTGAACAAACATTTTTTTCCCAAGTGCCACCTTAGTGGCATTTGCTTGTACCAGGGACTAGGAGCAGGGATTGTCCCCCAGATGAAAATGTAGGAGTTCTAAAGACCCCGGTGCAGCCTAAACTTCACTACTGTCATTCTCTGCTCAGCTACAGCCAAAGAATATTTTTTTAGTAATTTTTCACCTTTTTACATTTTTCGATTGGTTTCCTTTTCTTAGTCTGCTCTTTATTCTTTGGCTATATTTTCATTTTGTATTTTTTAAATCTTTTTGCTCTCTTTCTCCTTCATGTCATTCTTGCCCTCTTAAAACCGTCTCCCTCCAGGCACTTTGCCCTCCTGGGAGCTCTGGCTTCTCAACCCAAGGACCTGGGTCCCCTCCCTGACATTGGTGGCAGGACCCAGGATATTTTCTGGGTCCTGCCTCTGATATCAGCAGTCTCTTCCTAGGCTATCCCCAGAGTTACCCTTATTCTTCCCCTGTGGATGTGGCAACCCTGGTTCCAAACTTCAAAAGCAACCATATAGTCTATAACAGGTCAGATCCAATTGTGACACCACAGGCAGACCAAAAAAAGGCCTCCATCCATATTATGCCCACCCCCATTCCAGAGGGAGTATGTTTAGCTCAATGAGTCTAGAGTGAGTTTGAAGTGTGAAGCTGTGAGCTTGAAAGGCTGCAGTGAACAGAGACGAAAGGCAGAGAATCCACTGAAGGAATGACTAGAGAATTCCAGTCTCCTAGTGATGCTCTGAGCTCCTGGGAGGAGTATGCGCACCTCATCTGTGAGACTTTTCAGTCCGAGAACTGTGGGTATCAGCCAGGGGATCTTCTCAAGCACATACACTTCTTTAGAAGAACTGAGACTCTGCTAGCTGGTAACTTAGGGACAGAAGGAGTCACTGGGTGGTACCTTATAAGAAAAGAAGGCATAGACTGAATCAGTCAGGTTCTTAGGTAAATTGGGAAGCATATCAGAAGTTTGAATAAGACCTATCCATGATTGGTCTCTTGCACTGATGTCTGGGATTCTATAGTTCCAAGTTGAAACTGATACATAGGAGGAGGAATCTGTGAATCATGGAATGGAATATTGAAGTGGAACCCCAGTATGCTAGCACAGATCATTATAACCTGTGTAGACTCAAAAATGAGCCTGATATAAGTTTATGCTGGTAAATTTAACTTTTATCCCCATAAATCTTTGCATAAAAAACATTCCCAATTTGTCTGGGTAAATTTGTATGCTTCAAATTAATGTGCAATTAATGTGCAGAAAAGAGGCCAGGTCAGAGGCATCCCTAGGGTGGGCAGACAAATTTAGTCAGAGCACTGTATTGAATGCTAGCAGCTATATTTGTGTAGACAAGCGTGCCTCTATAAACATCAGGGATGTGCCTGAGTGGAATATATCCAAATATTCTGCTCCATTTTCACCCAAACAAATGCAGTTGAACATCCAGACAAAGATAATCAAAGTTTGCTCTACACCAGCTTAATATCAAGCCAAATGTGACTGAGCAGTTTGTAAATACTTGACTTCTAAATATAGGCTGGAACAATTGGAATCACAACTACTGGAGTCATTTTAGATCTTGACTACCAAAGACCATTCTCCCTGAGCCAACAGATATATATGGACTGTAGCTATGAATTGCCATTTGCACATCTGTCACATGTAGCAGTAAAATCCACCTTTCTTCTGCTCCTTTGGTCTCAGGTTTGCGCATGTTTTCCATCGTTCTGGAAGATATGTTTTCACGGACAATGGAATTGAGGGCCGCATGCTCATTGTCATCGTGAATGGGAACAATACAGAGTGCGACCCCATAGCAGCTCCGTTCCAGCCATCTTCTCCATATCAACTGGTCAGACATGGGATTCTGAAACAAAAGAAATTAAATTTATCTCCAAACTGGGTGGCTATTTTAGGTATTTCAACACATCTGCATATACATTGGAGACAGTATTTCCTACTCATATAGTGTAATGGATACAATCCGTCCTGTAACTCATTTCTGTCTTAAGCATAAGCGGATGTTCTCCCTGGTAATTTCTTATAGTTAGTGGTCACTGAATATTCTTCCAGCCTCTTATTGAGCTGCATCTTCTCTCGCCTTTTCCAGGAGTGCTGCTTCTCCTTGGCCTGTTATTGGCTCTCCTGCTGGTCTTAGCGGTATTGTTAAGACCCTCCATCTTGAAGCCTAGCCCCATGAAAAGCTGGAAGCCCAGATGGAGGAGCCTTGGTGAGCCATACATCCCTCCTGAATATGTCCTCACTCGAGACAGGTTAGTATAATTCAAAACAGGAATTTGAGGAAATAATCTGGCTGTTTCTTCTGGTGGTTATTTGTGGAGGCATTGATTAAGTCTTGTTCCACTGAAGCATTCCTGTTTTAATCCATCTGCATTTTTTTATCCCATTGTTGGTCGCTTAACTGTGCTGTTCTGCATCTATCATATTGTGATATCATTAAAAGATGTCGCTGACACTCAGCACTTAGTTTACAGTTTTAAGATTGCCTTAGCACAGTGTATGCGTGAAAGCTTGGAAGTACATTTATCGTACCTGTGGGGCTGTTTCTCTCTCTCAGTCTTGAGTACTATGAAGCTCTTGGGCCAAGAGGTTCTGGAGAAGGGGCAGATGCTGGGAAGGATGAAACCGCTTATGGATCAGGTAACCTGCCTTGATTTCAACAATTTCTTTCACTGCCTTAACAACCCCTCCTTCCATTACACCTTCTTAATCAAGGCACTTAAATTCTCTGAGCAACAGCCATTTCAGCAAAGCCCTAAGGAAATACGAGAAGGCCAATTTTAAAAACCATTTAACCTTAGCTGAAAATCATCTTCTTCGGCTTGTAACACATTTCCTAGGATTAATGAGGTTTACATGTAACAACTTCAAATACAGTTAACAATTGAAGTGCAAAATAAGTAACCATAAGGGAAGGTATAACATAATGTTGTAACATTAAGGAATTAACATTATATGTAATAAAATTTAGAGAAGACGTAAAAGGTCGGAAATAGCTTATATACAGCAGGATGGTCTAGGTGATGTGAGGTTGGGGTTCTGTAACATAGAAACATAGAAACATAGAAACATGATGACAGAAAAAGACCACAAGGCCCATCTAGTCTGTCCTTCCATAACAACAACTACAACAGTCCACTTTCTACCTTTAGAGATCCTCTGTGTTGGTCCCATGCTTTTTTGAATTCAGTTACTGTCCTCATCTCTACCACCTCCACTGGGAGACTATTCCATGGATCCACTACTCTTTCCGTAAAGAAATATTTCCGCATATCACTCCTGAATCTATCTCCCTTCACCCTCATCCCATGTCCCCTCGTAGCAGAACTTGCTTTCAATTGAAAGAGGCTCTCTCCCTGAACATTTATGCCACGGATGTATTTAAACATCTCAATCATATCACCTCTATCCCGCCTTTCCTCTAAGGTGTACATATTAAGATACATATTAGAGATTGAGCAGAGATGTTATAGATGTGAGGGGCGTTGGGAGTAATGGAATACAGGGATATTGGAATACAGGACTATAATTAATGCTGTCTTTCTTTGAAATGGCCTCTAAAGAGACATACACATTGGCTTCAATAAAATGCACTTTTAGTGATGCTGCTAGGAGGCATTGCCAGGGATGCCTTTAGGCCAGGGAGGGAAATAGCACATAGCATGACATTTCCAATTTTTCATGGAATGGAGGAATAGCCTAACGGTTAGCACAGTGGGAGATGAACCATGGAAACCAGGGTTCCAATTCCACTAGCACTACTTGTGACCCTGGGCAAGTCACTTAATCCTCCATTGAGTGAGGCACAAACTTAGATTATAAACCTTCTAGGGATAGGAAAATATCTACTGTAACTGAATGTATCTCACCTTAAGCTACTACTCAAAATGGTATAAATTAAACCCCAAGTCACTTCTCCTCTTGGCCATCAGCAGAAAAGAATAGTTGCTTTTAGCATGCATGCCTTATTCTAATTTTCAAAGAAAAAGTACTTGGATACAGCCTCTTCTGAAAATTGGTGAAAGGTATGCATAGTAAAAGTGCCCATATACAGAACTGCAAGTTACCCAGTTCTAGGAGGAAGACTTTTTGACCAGTCCTGATTTTGAACTTACATCTTAATGAAATGTGGTATTTGCAGTCCCTGAGTCTACCCATTACAATTAGTGTTTTCAATCCCAGCATGCATCAGGTGGGATTGTCAGAATCCAGGAAAGAAAAATTTAGGAACAGAAAAGGGGGACAACATTCAAACACACGTCACCACAAAAATGTGAACCCGATTTGATTAGCCAGAAGTCTACCAGTTCATCTAGCAGTTAAAATATTTTTTTGTCAGACTATTACTAGCAGACCACACAATATTGTCTGTGTGATTGGTTCCTATCAGTCCATTTTACTTTAATAAAGATGCAGTCATGGTATCAACAACCCCTTTATTCTTCTGATACAAATATCCAAAAAATGTATCTGATGAGAATAAAATGAGGGAACAAATTGGATATTAGGTTATTGTTAAGCCATGAAACAAATTGGTGTAAAGTATCAATAGTTCTTCCAATTGAAGAGAATGTCTTCCAATTACCGGCACCGCAAGCCAAATTTCTGGGACCATTGCAAGGTATAGATATTCCTCTACTCAAAATCAGTGATATATAGTGTTATAGGTGGGGCCACTGTGGCCCCCATAGGAATGCCAAAGTCTGCAAATAGAAATGGCTCCCATACCAAAAGAAATTCCGTTTTAATACCAGCCATAATAAGTCCAAAATAAAAAACTTGGGAATATAAACAGGTTGTATAATTCCAAAGTCCAACTCTTCCAGTATATCAAGGGCCTTGTCTTAGTAAATATTGGTATAAAGAGCAGTTACATCCAAAGAGACTAGAATCATTAAATTGGTGATCTGACCATATTGAGTCAGCTTATTCAACAGGACTGGCCTAAAATCTCTGTAAGCCTCCCCTTGCCTTGAAGTGGAAGGCGGGTCCTTCAGGGGCCAGTCACAGAACAATTTTTATCTCAGGGTCCACCCTCTGCTTCAATCAGCTAGCACACCAAGGAGCAGGTTCTCTACAGGGGGGAAGGGAAATCCTTTCAAGGACCTTGGCACATAAATTAAAGAGGTTCTTGACTCTGAATTGGGTGCTCCAATTCTCTTTACTGCAACAAAATGTCCAATCAAGCATTAACATAGAAATGAAATCTGTACAACAAATACATCATCTTGGAACACATATTGTGTTCTTTTTGAAGTATTTGTGTCTGATCCCAGTTAAATGTTTATTAGTTCTGCTGCTGGCAGAAGGATCCTGGATTGGCCACTGTTGGAAACGGGATACTGGGCTTGATGGACCTTGGTCTGACCCAGTATGGCATATCTTATGTTCTTATGTTCTTAGGGCTCCTGTGTACTTAGCAGATTACAGTGTCCTTTCTTCCTCCTCATCCTATTCCTATAATCCTCTGTATACCTTGTAAGCAGTCACCCCACTGTACCTCTTCCAGCAAGCAACTCTTCTGTAACACAAACACCTCTTAAGGCTCAGGTAACAAGCCATCTCCTTCGGTCTGACTCCTTAGTTAGGTTTGGGTAACAAGTCAGCTCCTTCAGCATCTCTCCACACTCAAGAAGAGGGGTGGATAAAAACCTCTGACAGGCTCTCCAATCTTCACAAACAGATTCTTCATGAATCAAGGCCTAATTCCACACAGGCACAAAATAAAATAACAAAGCCCAGAGTGGAGCTTCTGCACACACACACATCAACGGGAAACCAACTACACTGAAAACCACAAGGAAAACCACACCTTAAATCCTGTGCATTGAGGTTATACAGAGAACAGGAAGAACTAAAGTAGCCTTCCGAAGAGGGAGATGTTACAGTAAGATGGCATGCACCTACTGCAAAGGCTAGAAACAGAATGATCCTGTACACAAAGCACCTGGAGTTGGATCCTGAAGGGATCTCTTACATGTCCCCCCCAGAAATGGATAATGTGGCATCTCTGCATTCAGGACATCTGAACATGATTTGTATATTGCTCATGATAATAGATGCAAAAAAGGATTGAATTAGCACAAATTTGAAGCTTGTCAGCAGTAGCATCAATCATCACATTTCAACCCTGGCTACAGATCATTCACTATCTTCTATTTACATTCATAAGTCAGTATATCTCTAACTTAAATTTCTTAAATATATACTATCTAAAGTGAGAGTATATCTAAAATTCACTCATTTCCTGTTTGGAAGAGAAAGGACTGTGCTTTCTGGCTGTATACTAAGAGGCCATTTCCGAAAACATGCATGTCCGATCAATGTGCACATCCAAATGGAAATGTACAGAAATAGAACCCAATTTTGCACACATCGGGATAGATGCAGCCGCCTGCACAGAATTGCCCACATAGAAGTGCTAGGCGTGGCCCACACACAGTGCTATGTTATATGAAGATGGATATATGCTGACAAGGGCATTTTACATACCCAGGCTTCTCATATTCTAAAAAGATATACGTCTGTGACCCTGCCCGTCTCTGCTATATATCCATGAATGGTCATGCCCCCCTTCAAAATGGGCAGCTGTGAAGCTGCTGTGGGCACGGACAGAGCTGTTCTGAGGCTGAATGACAGTGTAAGATGGCCAGACTCATAGGTGGATGCAAGTCAGATAATAGAAATTAGTCTATGGCATGCCCAGACCATTACAAAGCACTCCCAGCATACAGTACTGCAGCAGGAAAATGGGCAGAGAGTGAATCTTCTGGCACAAGATGCAGTGCCACACTACAGACATGGCAGTAGACGCCCTCCCGAGGTATGCACATTGTGAATGGTTCAGGAACATGACTGTAGAATGCTAAGTAAGGACATGATCCCAGCAGAATAACCCCCCCCCCCCCCCAATAGGGAACTACCCAAACACTTCCCCTGCACTACTAAAGGGCCATTGGAATGACAGCAGTCAGCAGTGCAAGCACCACACAGACATGCCTAGAGACACCATCGGTGCTCCCTGCAAATGTGCACATCTGTAGAGACCAATGCTGGTGCACCTGGGAATGGCGTACTGTGCTTTGCACCTTTGCACGCCCATCCTCTGAGGTCCCCTGAGTAGTGACAGGGAAGTGCTGGACAGGGAAGTGATTGCGGAACCGTCCTGTGCACTCCTGCCTGTATGCACTGGCACCTGGTGAGTCTGCAGACAGCCATATGGTCCAGGTACCTGCCAGGCATACCTGTCCCTCCAAGATATGTGGATGAGCTATCTAGAACCCCCCACCCCCACCCCCATGCACACACAGACTCACAGAAACAGCCACCTGCCAAAGGAATGCCCAGCATCGAATGTCTTAGCTGATGGGTATGGAACCATAGCAGTCAGTACTTCCAACCCAACATCACACCTGCTCACTGCATTTCTATTTGGCTTTCTACATACATGATAACTACAGTGGTGGACCTCAATCTGCTACAGAGCTGCAGTGGGTCCAAACAGCCCTTCCAGTATATCTGTCTCAAGGGTCAAACCTTGCACTTTGCACATCATTGCCCCACATATGTAAACAACCTCAACAGAAGCCAGTGCACAAGATATATGCCATGTAGCCACCGGCGTAAGATATCCCCAGCATAGTGTTCCAATAGGAGTTATGTAAGACCTTATCTGCACCAGCTGACTGTGCATATTGCATAGAGCATATTGTGGAAATCCACTGTGCGGAGCGCAGCACTCCAGCTGGCTGGTTGCTGCACATAGCATCGAAGGCTGTGCTTAAATTTTCACATGGGGTCCTAGGACACTATCACTAGTATCACATCCAGGACATAGGGACGTGGGCATTGGTAGGATGACCTAGCTATGCCCCTTTAGCTCACACAGCAAATGCCAGCATGGCTGGATTGAGCACAGTGCTCAACTGCATAAAAGTTGTGGTGGTGTTTATTTCTGCTACTTTGACTTACATCCTCCCTCTCCTCTGCTTTCTGTTCCATATCACTGCATGCTGGGGTTTTCCAGACTGCAGTCACACCAGTGCACAGCATAAGTTACACATCCATTCACCACTATTGGCTGCATTGGGGTGAGGAACAGAAATATTTCTAAGTCCTACTTTTATTCCACATTTTTGCAGGTATAACGTCTACGCGACTGGAATACGCTTCATATGTCTCCGTGACTGGCCACGCCCCCATTCTGTCCCTTCCCTCCCACATTCTGAGATCCCCGTTTATGTGCTATGTACATGCAGGGCCGTGAAGGTTCAGAATGCAGTTTTGGACGTTTTTGCAAGATACATGTCGATCCCACATGTACGGTGACTTATTTGTGCTACAGAATGACCCCTTTAATGAATTTCTTTAGGAAATTCAGCTATCAATTGGGAAACAACTTTGTAGAAGGTTTGATTGCCTCGAATGCTAAAGCTTTACCAGCGTAACAGGTTTTCCATCTCTAGAATAGAGTGAGGCTGTCCATGGATGCCAACCTAAGACACAAATTCATCTAGCCACAAGTGAAAATTCATCTATCCACAAGCCGGCAGAAGCTTCTCATGTATTTCTGGCCTATTATGCTGTAGCAGCTGTGCCATACTGTGCTTTTTCTTATCACAGAGGATGCAATAGGGGAGCAGTAAAACTGAGTCTAAGAGCAGTACCAGTGAGCCAGTGGTGTTTCCATGCTGTAAGCGGAAGGCATATGTTAGCATAAACTGAGAGTGGAACTCTTCTAATAGTATTAAATAAAAAATCAAACTCTGTATCTAACAGGCAGAGTTTGGGCAATGGAAGGCTGACTAACAAATATTGGGTGAGACTACCGCAAGAATTGGGAATGGGAGATATTATAATACCTTGGCTTGGTAGAGAATTTCTTAAAATTTTCATGGATTCTATGTTTCATTCTTCATAAATGCATTAATGAAAGTTACGGTATAACCTGGATATCACACCCAGCTTTTCGGCTCCTCTTTAGATCGAGTCTCTGGAACTTAAAACCAGGACTGTACCAAGGGCTGTGCAAACGGTGGGGCCACACAAGACACAAGTGCAGAAGGGGTGCTGATGTCATCACTGGGCTTCCTGGAAGCCCAACAAAAGCGCAGTTGGGTATGGGGGAGGGCACTAAGTTCACCAGTCGCACAGGGCACATTGCTAGCTTGGTACGGTCCTGCTTAAAACTCCTCTTGTGTTTTAGATAAAAAGCCCCCGATGTGGCATCTGGAGGACTTCAATGTTAGAACGCTGTATGATAAGCTGGAAGATCAGAATTTGCACCTGGCCTCTCAGCTGGGAAGGCATCGGAATGACACCCTGGCATTTTATAAGGGAATTAGCCAACGTGTCCAGGTCCTAAAGGTGAGTATGGAGAACGGGCACTCATGCCACTGCTGTTCCATTGCTCTTTTTGTGGACTAGGGATTGCCATGCCAGGGACTATGGCAAAATCAGGCATATCTGTGCTCCTTGTAACTAGGACATGCTGCAAAGACTGGACGTCAGCAGGCTGAAAGAGAACCTAGACAAAAGCAGAGGAACTGTGGATGAAATGCAGGGCAGACTGCAGTTTACCATGTGCTCTGAGCAAAGTGATAACGCAATGAGCAATAACAGGGACTTTCAAAAAAGGAACCATCCAACTGCAGGTAAGAAATATGATTGTGCAGAAAAGTGAGCTTGAGCACCAAAAGGTGTAGACCGGTCAAGCAAGCCAATAGACTATTAATTTAAATCTCCAAAGGAAAAAATCCTGTTCACTCATTCCAAAGAATAGTTTACAGGGAGAAGCAACCAGCCCGAGTATTCAATGCCCCAAGCAAACCATCTGCCAAGCATCCTCTTCTGCCTGAAACAAGAATTGAGATGGTGACCCCCTCCCCTAAGGCACCTCCTCAGATCTCTGGTTAGGAAAGAGGAGGAAGGGAGCATCTCTCACTCAAAACATTGGCCAGATAGTAACCCCCCAAAAAACTAAGGGAACTTATATTCACAGGCTATGTAATAAAGAAGTGAAAATCACTGAATATGCTCAGCAAATATTATAGTATTTAAATTATAGAGCTTAGGACTCTAATATAAAAAAAATACTGACTCCTGACCCTGCACAGTGGACCACCACAGTGTTAATTGTGAACATCTATTCTCCATCCACAGATGTCTCTGTCACCCAACAAGGGATGAAGAACTGAACTAGAGCATATTCCCATAGAGCTCACCATATAAAAAAATGCTTGATTTTTATTTTAGCACAATAACAGCAATATAAACCCTCACTAGTACCAGGCATGTTGTGAAGTAATACAAAACCCTACAAAAGTCTAGAACTCACGCAACAAGGAGCCTACCCAAAAAAGGGCATCCCACTGATTTATACATCCTGTCAGTGGGAACAGAACACAGCAGGCCTTGAATCCTGCACCAATGCCCCTCCCTCAACCCCCCTCCTCCCCCCCGAATTCCGCCATCGCAGTCAGACACTTAGTTCACCTGTGGTAGGGCCAACCCTGGGGAGCATCATGAGTATTCAAAACTAGAAGTTTGGATTTGCAATGGAAGGGATCTTTTCCCCCTCCCCTACAAAACAAAAAAAAAACACCATTAAATAACTTGTTTTGTTTAGTTGATACTTACAGACAGGAAGCAGCAGAACTGATGAAAGCTCTGAAACGCCTGGTGTTTAAAATTCACAATGGTTTGATTGATGTAAAAAGGGAGCACAAACCGAAGTTGACAGCAATATCCAGTGATGGCAACCTAGAGAACTCCAGGGCTGAGCAGAGCCTGGTAAGGACAATCACGGTTTGGTTTTCCTTAGAATTATGGTTTCAGAAGATAGTTTTTAAAGGGATTTACCTAGATAACAAAGGAGTTATATGGTCAGATTCCCCTTGTTGACAATTTTCCTCTCATAGCAGATAAATATACCTGCCTAGGCTTTAACTGAGGACTGGGATAAGTTGGAGAGTTACAACATACATAATTTTGATGCAAGATATACAATTTAATTGATAATAGGAGTCTTCATTTGCAATTACCTGGATTATTTCCTTTATTTTGTAACCTTCCCTAGCCCAGCCATTGCATTGATGATACCAACAATGATTCCATACGAGACATGCGTGCACTCTTTTTTTTCTAGTAGATATCATTGTTGTGCAATGGCCAGGAATCCTTCCACCCATGGACTATGAATGTTGCCCCTGCAGCATCCCCATCTCCAGCAGGCCCAGAAAGTGGAAACGAGGCCCAGTAATCAAATCCGGGTGTTCCACACAGCAGTGCACTGCACAACACTCTTAAGAATGAGGAAAGGAGTTTTCAGGTGTTTTTGCTGGTTCCGGGTTTTTTTGCCCTTCAGATTAACAGCCTTTTCCATCAACAGGTACATTATGGAGTCAACAAACCTGGAGGTAGAGAATCTGGCATGCCTTCCATAGCATGTGCACGTAAGAACGCTTGTTTCCCAAGACCATCTCCCTTGTGTGTGAATCTAAGATGTTGGGATATTTTAAATGGGCCCATAAAGTCATTTCCAATTAATGGTTTTTGACATTCTCAGCCTCCTAGAATACAATCCACTTTTGCTTCCATGGAGATCTTCAGCCTTTGTATTTGAAGTGTCCACCATCTTCTATTGTAAGGTAATGTTTCTGCACCTGGAGCTCTGATCTTGTCAAGGTTCAGAGCAGCTCGCTAGCATCCTGCAGTCATCTAAGCCCATGTGCCTGAAATTTCAGCAAAGCTCATCATGGAACCCTTCAACATTCTAAATCTCCACAGTAGAGGATTAGTCTCCTCAGAACCGGAAGATCATTTAAGATCATAAGATACAATATGCATGCCATGATTCCAGGCTGAGCGTCATAAGATTTTATTTGACTGAAATGTAGGAATTCTGGAAACAGAATGGAATTTTCTGAGTATCGTAGGAATCAGTATTCTGATTTACATGAATGGAAGGGGTGGGGGAAGGGAGTCCTTACGTTTGGGAGGAAATACAATGGGTATTCGCAGAATTACCAAATGTATCGGGTTGATATTCAAAAGCACTTATCTGGGTAAAAGCAGCAAAAGGGTGCAAAACTGCATGGATAATTTATTTTTTATTATGTGCCACACTGAAGGTTTAAGACAGCCTGGCCCATTTGGGCTCACAGCAGCCAAACAAGACCACTGCCCAGAGGCCACAGGGTACTGGTACCAGAGAACAGGAAAGGGCTGGAGGAATGAGGAATCTCACTTTGGAGAGCTCACTTCAAAATGCCCAGTATGAGGAGGCCAGGAGAAAGAGAAATTGAGGCAACCCAACCAGGTCAGAGGCAGTGGAGGTCTTAGGGAAGGCATAATAGGAAACAGAGGGAGAAGGTAGGGGCACACCTCCCATATGAGCAGAGCAGTCATCGTCCCACCCCCAGTCTCTATACAGAGAGAAGTTTATCAAAAGAGTTGGGTATTGATGGGGGTAAAGTGCCACAGCTGAGTGAAGCTTCACCAGCATAATTAGATATGGGTGCCTCAATATGTTTGATTTGTATAGAGTCAAATAATGAAGTACTTATTTTTAACTCAGACAGTGGTGAAGGTGGTTTGCAAGAAGGCTGATGGAGGCAGCCTAACGGCATAGGGGCAGCAATAGTCTCATACCTCCAACAGCTTCTTTCATGGGGTGGAATGATGCTGAGTAATCACTTAGCTAGAAAATTATTTAGCTAGCAAATTCAGGAGTAATATTCTCATTGTCAGTGGGAAGAGGACAAAGCCATTATCCTGGATGAAAAGTTGACTTAACAAATAATAAAGCTGTGGCTATTTCATCCACCCCGTGAAGGTGCGGTGTGCCTTTGTTATGCAAACTTTCTACCACGCTGCAATGAAATAAATCTTTAAATATGAGGAAAATTATTTTCTTGTGCAGATTTGAAGTAGAATGAGCTTTGACCAAAGCACTTGGCAGAAACAAGAACATGAAAAATTGCATCCACCAAACGGTGCACAAAGTTCACTGTAAGACTTTTGCTCCCATAGATCAAGATGCCAGTCCCTACATCAGTATGGGGAAGCTTCTAGCATGTATATCAAGCGCAAACATCAGGACATCCAATCATTCTGAAAACATCTCTGTGCTCTGATTATTTGATTCCTGTGTTTCAGGGCTGGATCTACATCATCCAGGCACTTTACTGACCCTTTCCTGTGAGGCAGAGCTAGAGAGACTGATTACATGTAGTCCTCTTGCACAAACCCTGCAAGACATCAAGCAAGCACTGAAGAGCTTTGCTCCTTGGGGTAGGGATTGTGAATTAGGCTGCAGAATTTGTTGAGAAAAACCAACAGCTGTAAGATAAAGCATGCAGTCCATAGAAGGTCCACTAGGTAGCACTGTTCTCTTTCAGAGGTTGAAGTACTATCTGCTATTTATGTATGCATTTATTTAGGGATATTTGATATACCACTGTAGTCACAGGAATCTGGCTTCATAGTGGTGTACAGCAATTAATTAATACCTAGACCTAGTGTATGACATAAACAAACACATAATTCAGAGATACACAAAAGGAGGGGAGTTGACTAGGACAACAATAAAAACCAATGACAAAATTACTGTCCATTCCTGTTTATGTTTATTAATGATTTGATATACCGTCCTTTACAACTACATGTCTTATTGATCATTGATTGAGGGAATAGTAATCACTCCCTTTCTCAAGCTACAAAATACAAAGCCCTGAATATTAAATAAAGGCCTGTTTCAGATTCATGCAGCATTTTGTTGAGTATTTTGGAACAAGTTTACTCTAACAGAATTGATGTCTTAACCCATCCTGTCGATTTTTATCTGAACTGACAGCCCTCTGTTAGGCGGGTTCCCTGTCGTTATACAACATATGCCATTTACTACTTCAAGAAGGATAGAACTCTTAGCTTTTAGAAAGAGATTAATACTTTTTACATTTTGTTGTCTCTTCAGGGAGAATCATGTTATGTTGATTTAGCTGAATGACTGAATTTTCTTTCCAGAGAACCATGTGCCTGTAAAGGCATCAGGGCCAGGAGAACATGTTCTTGTCCCGTCGGGCTTGAGCAGTCTGACTCCTCGTCAGCTCGTGGTTTATCGATTTGGATGCGCCCTTGTGCGCATGTTGTGCAGAAGCTACTCCCAGTGGCCCCTGATGCTTCAGCTTGCTCAGAGGATTCCTTGCCAGGGTATGACGTGTTTCAAGGATGAGATTCGTGTTGGAGATTTCTACTATGATGCTGCCAGCCGGCTCCTCTACATCCACACAGCTCAACTGGACAACATTGGTAAATTTGCAGTGACCATCGTGACTGCCATGGCACAGATAAAAGCAGGTACTGTCATTCATAATGTTCTCATGTAAAGGAACAGTAGGGAGGATGAGAGATTTTAGTAAAAGGGCTTCAGAAATTGTCTAGATTTTAATGTTTGGAACAGCTTTTCCCAAATCTGTCCCGGGAGATCCCAAGGCTTTAGGTTTTTAGGATATCTTCAGTGAGTATATGCGTATACTATCTTCATTGCATGCAAATCGTGTGCATATTCATTGTGGATCTCCTAGAAACCAGACTGGCTGGAGGAACCCTAGGACAGGTTTGGAACCTCAGGATTAGAAGCTTTCCTAAACAGGCCTGTTGACGCAATAAATGATCTGGATTCCCCATTCTAATATTTCTGCCTTCCCTTGTGGCCACATCTGATACGTTACTCTGTTCCAGGAAGGAGACTTTCTGGCCAGCCCTGGTTTGGAATCTACTTCCCAAAGCTCGGTAGTATTTGTAGCTTCACGTGCGATAATACATCAGGATGGGGTTGTCAGAAATCCAGAACTGGGTATCTTGGCAGCTCTGAGGGACTCAGCATTTCAAGGTAGGGAGAGGGGGCTGGGAAGGATATGGCACTGCCACCACCCTCTTAGTTTCTTCAAATGCTCAGTGGGAAATCAGATGTTCTCCCTGGTCCCATGTTTCTTTGAATTTGGCTGCTCCGTTTCTATTTTGAGCAGTGCTACAAAACAAGAATGTTCTTTACAAGAGCACTATGTGTGACAGCAGGTTGAAAAGGGTGTGCAAAGGTGTCAAGATTCAGTCTCTTAAAAACAGAATATCACTGACGAGGAATGTTCTCAGTAGAATGCACCTGGTTCTGCATGTCGCATTTCACCTTGGGGTCCAGCAAATGCCACATTTGTTTAACTAAGAGACTTGTATTACTAGTGAGTGACGATTGATTGATTGATTATCTCTTCTCTCATAGTTCCCAGAAAGCCAGGTCCATGAAGTCTTTTGCTTGAATGATGAGGTTTGCTTGTAACCTACATCATACCTCTATTCAGGGCCGGTCCAAGACTAGGTGATCGCCTAGGGCGGCATCTTCCGAGGGATGCAAAGAGCAGCAGAAGTCAAATTAAAACACATCCCGACAACCCTACAAACTCAAAAAATCCTCAAAACATTCTTTTACCTGCAGTGAGAGCAGGTACACGCATACATAAAAAAGCAAAGCTTAATATTTAAAAATGAGATGTCCAATTATACATTTTAACAGCACAGACGTGGAAATGGTGGTGTTGAGGTGATCATGACTGAGCTGAATTATCAAAATCTTTGGGGGGGGGGGCATAAGGCTGATGATTTGCCTATGGTACCTAGTACCCTTGCAGTGGCCCTGCCTCTGTTGGCTCAGACTAATCACAATATGATCATAAAAATATGAACTCATCTCGTAATGAAACCCAGTAGACGGCAAAAGAAGAAAGGGATGACGCAACACAGAACTCAAAACCAGAAAAATGTCATTGGATCTGGAGTCATAGAGGGGAAAACCAACATAGTACGATGCAGTGACAGATTTGGAAAGGAAACAGAGTAACACATTATGTAAAGTGGTTTAATAAGGAAGAAACACTGACAAAATTTGTTACAGTATGGATATACACAATGGTGTAAATTCCACCCAAGCTGTCGGACATTGTGGGGGGATACAGGTAGGAAGAGGGCCTGGCAGCCCAATGCCCCATTGTCCTGAAACTGCTGACCGGCAGGGGTATAACCACAGATGCGCTTGGGTTGGTCATGACCCCACCAGCTTTTGACTCAGACCATGAGCCATGCGGCTGGAAGAAAGCAAAGGTAGTAGCCTCTCAGGACAGAGGAAGCCACATACATTGACTGAAAGGCTTGAATGGCTAGAGAGATGGAAATATAGCAGTCCTTCAGAGTCAGAGGAAACACAGCCCCTTCAGGGCTGCCATGTTGACTGAATTCATACCAAAATAGTGCAATATCCCCAAACGGTGATCCAACATAAGCATTCAACTAAATAAGATCCCTACAGTGAGTAGCAGGATCGATAAATTGTGCCTACAAACATGCCTGTTGCACTTATAGGGAATGGCTTCTTTGCGAATCAAAAGGGGACCCTATTAGTTTGCATAAAGATCAGGTGATGGGGGTTCTCCCTTACATGCAACATTCCTATGAAGTCACTAGACTATTGCATCAACACTGGAATATCTTGTCTCCACACTTGTTTTAGAAAACTGCTAATGTTAGCGTACTCGCGCAGAGCCAGTCTTCATGATGGATTAGTTCATTCTGCATCACTGGTAGATAGACCTCTAAAATTCCATCCTAATCCGGGCCATTATGCATGTGGGGACTGTAGTTTGACTTTAGAAGGTCCACAGTGGCAGGACAAACATTAGGGAATGAAGCTTTATTTCCACTGGCACACTACATATAAATCTAAATTCATAGTATATTTAATCATCTTCCCTTGTCAGCTTTATTATATTGACTGCACGATGTGACAGTGCAAACTCTGATTAGGGGAACATGCATCACGACTTCGCACTGCTACATCATCAGCACCAATGGTTGAACATTGTCTTGAAAGGGCCATTCATTTGAACAATTACATTGGCGAATAATAGACTTTGTTCTTGAAGACCCTCGGAGGGGGGGGGAGGGGTGATAGGACTTACCAGCTTCAAAGGTGGGAACGGTCTTGGATATTTAAACTTCACACTGTCACCCCTCATGGTTTGAACTTTGAATTAGATTGGGCGAGTCTGTTTTGATCTTTAGCAATCATCTCAGGGAGGTTCTGTTTTGTGGACGCCCCCTGGTGTTTGATTGCATATTGTCACCCAGCTCCACCTCTGAGGTCAGATGCCACCATTCACATAAGTGGCAGGTTTTTTTTAGGTTAGGATAAATGTGTGAGCAATTGGAATCCTGTAATCCTGAAGCAGGGTCCAAGGGTGGACTCGAAATGTGGCATGTCATTGTGGTATTCCCAAGCTGCCAACTTTCAACAGTGCTAATTTTATGAGCTAAGTAATTCTTATTAATAAAATATAATTAAAAGCAGCTGGGGGAAGAGCTTGTCTCTCCTTCCCTTGGCTGGTATATCTGACAAATAGTAATTTATATATATTCCTGCTACTCACTATCGGGATCTTATTTAATTGAGTGGTGTCTGAATTGGCACGTGTGGCCTGGAAGACAGATGAACCTGCAACTAAATCAGCCCATATGGGCCAGAGGAGAAACAAAGCTGAAGTTGAATCAGACCTTGGCCTCAGAGGTTGGAGGTAAAGGGAACAGTGCACTGGGGTCCAATTAGGGAGCGGAGGGGAAAGTGCTGCGATCAGGTTGTGAAGGGGAGAGTGCTGTATTTGGGCAATACAGTATCATCCAATGTCACCTGTCCAGATTTTCTGTTCTCCAAATAAAAACTCAGAAAGGGCTCATTGGCCTTTCCTAACAAGCATAGTTGCCAGTTCCCCTTCAGCTCATAATATAGCTTGAGTGGTAATGTAGGAAGAAGGCAGGTGAGTTTGTGTGGTTGCATTTTCCTGCTTTTCAGTGAGAATCTCCATTACAAGTAAACAATTCTGCTTTCTCTGTGGACAAGCTAGGAATGGAGCCACAGGTTTGGGTAATTCCAGAACTGAGAGTCACTAGTCCTTAATAACCTGGGGAAATGTAGTTGGTGGATAGGGACTAGGCAAAAATGTTCTTCACTATGGGCTGCCCGAACACACTGTTCATGTGGGAAATCGAGCTCAAGCTGTAGTATTTGGTAAAGGTGTGGACGGATATCCATGTTGCCATTTTACAAATGTCCACAATGGAGGTAGACCTTAGGTTGGCTATTATGACAGATTTCAAGCAAAGTCTGTAAATAGCAATCTGGCATGGTGGCGGCTCACCAGCTTTAGCAAACAGTAGCCAATGTAGTCCGAAATCCATCAGCATAAGGCTTGCTTGGGGCATATGGGTCAAAGGAGGCAAACATTTGTGCATCCTTTCTGATGTCTCAGTTGGCCTTAAGTAATAGAGGGGGGCTCGTCTACAGTCAGAGGTATGTAAGGGTGCCTGGTTAGAGTGACGTTTTGCAAGGAAAGACTACAAGCATAATGGATTGGTTACGGTAGAATATCGAGATTATCTTCAGTAAGAAACTAGGACATGTCTGCAGAACCACTTTGTTGGGGAAGGGGAAGTGATGCACCAGGAATGCAAATCATGGACTCACATGGCATAAGTAATATCCATGAGGAACAGAACCTTCCAGGAGAGATGTCATAATGATGCCTGGACCAGGGGCTCTAAAAGGGCTTGCATGAGCAGATTCCAAGGCAGGAGGGAGGGGGGATGGTCCCTTTGCCAACTTGTCAACTTGTGATAAGCTGCAATGGCCAAATGGTATAATCACTGAGTTTGTTTTCAAACCGGAGTCTGACAGATGAAGAAGGTAGTTCAGTAGTGGAGGTTCAGAGCAGTCAATAAAATTTTGGTAGTGCTAAGAACACCAAATGGCTAGGCGCTTCCATTCCGTGTGTTATGATTTTCTTGATGCCCACTTCCTGGAGGATATGAAGAGCTTCTTGTGACAGCTGCAGGAAGAAAATTAATCAACTTTCAATTTATAGGGTGCCAGCGACAGGGAGTTCAGATTGGAGAGCAGGAGATGGCTTCCCTGCTGGGTGAGAGGAGAAGGGGCAAAAAAGTATCAGATATGAAGGACCATAGTACTTTCAAGGTAACGTCTTGTCCATGGCCTAGGAAACAATATTGGCTGCTCCTGCTGGTGCCCTGTTCAGGTCCCTTAGGGGGAGATCAATAGGGGCAGCCTTTTTGTTACCTAACCCCATGGTTGCCTGAGGGCAGCTTGTTGGGTGAAAGTATTGGCCATAGCAAGGCTTTGAAGTTTGGAGAAGTATTTTTAATAATTTCCTTTCTATTTTTCTTTTGTATGGAGAGTTAGTGTCCGATGGGTCCACGTGGATATAAATAACAAGGGGAACTGGTGTCCATTAATAACTTGGGAACTCCTGCACATGGTCAGAAGGGCTGCAGGGCTTTTCTGAATTTTTAATTGGAAAACAGAAGACCTTGGCAGGCAATGCTGAATGATATCATTCAGACCTATGACTCCATTCCCTGCTTGTCCACAGAGACTATGCCACTTTCACTGTCTATCATATCTGAGAAAGAAGATCCCCTTCCACTGCCCTGCTCTGGAGGCCCTCAGTGAAATTTTTATTTGGGTGCTTGGAATTTGTACTCGCACCACTGGATATGTGGCAGTGTGGAAGCTGACAATCTGGCATTTTGATTGGGTATAATGTGCAGGGGTGTGGACACAAATTACGAAAAAGCAAGAGTCAGGGAGATGTGCAGGAAATTTTCAATACTACTAGTAGTAATACTATTTAGCACTTATATAGCGCCACACCCCGCAGCGCTGTACAGACAAACATACAAGAGACAGTCCCTGCTCGTTAGAGCTTACAATCTAGTCGAGACAATACAGAGCATTAGTCAGTTCGGTGCAAAGCACAATATGGTTTTTACAATTCGGTCATGAAAATTGACGGGAGTCAGGTTAAGGTAAAGGATAGAAGTCAGGATCTGAAAGCGACAGTGAAGAGGTGGGTCTTCAATCTGGATTTGAAGAGGGCCAGGGAGGGTGCTTGGCGAATAGACACAGGTAGGCTGTTCCAGACGTAAGGTGCAGCAAGGTGAAAGGAGCAAAGTCGGGAGTTAGCAATAGCTTGTATTGTTTGGCAAAGTACGTAAGCATTAGTAGACTGTATACGAGACATTGCAGGTAGTTTTTCATGGGAAACCAGACACAATTTTTTCCTTGGAAATTTAGTGGTTTTGAAGTATGTGCATTAACAGGTGCCTATCTACATTGTTCCTGCTATTTGTGCAGGCATCTGAAAAGGGAAAAAGCAGCCTTCACATTCCTGAAAATGCTCCTGTTTTACTGCCCTCGATCTAAACCAGGACAGCACTTTTTAACCTGGCTAAATGTATGTGCATTATGGAAGCCCATGCATTCCCCTAACCAGGTGGGGGGGGGGGGGGGAGGGTGGAGAGGAGGGGGAGGGGCAATTTTCAGACAGGCCAATTTACCAGGTTAAATGCTATTCATTCAGGTAAATCAATTTGGCAACTGCACTTACTTGGAGCAATATTGAAATAGCCAGTGGGTCTATAAGCTAATTTTCAAAGGGAAACCCCCCACAAACACAAAAGTTCATGGTGAACTTTCAAAAAGAAACCCCATGTGTACTCTCCTTCCTCCTAACCTCTCCCCTTTTTGCCACAAGTGAAAGTATGCATACATATTTTTATCTACTGTAAAGAGGACAGTTTTCCAAACCTCCATTCAACTGTAGAAATAGCTTTGGAGCTGTCCTTTTATATTTGTCTGCAAGGGTAGCATTGAGGGAGGGGGGATAAGTCAATTGCCCTCAGTTCCCATGCCACAAGGGCCCCAAGCCTTCCCAAAACTGAAGGAGGAACAGCCTACTGGTGGGCTTTGTGGCCCTTCCCAAATTTCTGCCCTGGGCCGCAGCATATTTAACACTAGCCATGTTTATAAGCAAGAAAAAAAGCAAAATATATTTCACAAGGAACAGAAGAAAAACAAGCTCGGAATAGGGTCATTGAGCACAGTGAGATTACTAAGATAGCAGGAAGCGGGGTATTCTATAGGCGTTAGAGAAGCCTGCCTGAAATAGACTGGCACAGAATAAACCATTCTTGGTTCAGAAGCAGTTAAGATAGGGAATGTGCTGAGGTCAGAGCAAGGTGATGTTGCGAAAGAGTTTGCAATAATGTCCATGCGTGTCTGCATTCCTCGGAGCCCCACTGTCCTTTCCAGAGGCACGAGATCCAGGGAGGGATATTTCATAGAATGATAAGTCAAAAACAGGAGCTATTTATCTGCTACATCTTGCCTAGTATCCCTTAAAATCTCTTTTTGCATGGATTATTGCCTAAGGAAAAATGATCTGCTGAGATTCACACCTGCTTTTTGCAAGGGTCATTTTTTAGCTCTCAAATGCACATGTAGTTCCATCCTCTGCCCTCCTCCCACTTTTGAAGTATGCAGATAAAAGTAGGTGGGTTGCTGAAATACACCATTTTTTATACATATCCAGGGTGGGCAATAATCAAAAAGCCCACTTTTGCATATGGAAGGTAATTTTCTAACAGGTTGCCTAAATTGGACATCTACGTATTCTACTCTATAAAGATACATAGGGGCCTAGTTACTAATGTTAACACACATTAATTCACCATAACACAGTTTATTTTAGCACAGTTCCCATGTTAGTCAATGGGACCTATTACTAATAACACTGAATATCACCACTAACCAGATTGTAAAACATCAATTTGGACAAACTGGATATTCCCTGCCAGTCTCTGGATAAGCACCGGCACTGAGTATCTGGTCTTAAATTAAAGTGCTGGTGGCCAACCGCTTTGAAAGCACTGACCACCACTGCTGAGCTCAGACTACACCCTGAACACGTTTACATGCCGGTAACATAAAAGTACAGTACATTTTGGATGAACACCGACTTGTCCATTCAAAATGTATGCACCTGGCAGCCCGGCATTTAAAAAAAAGAAAAGCATTTATTTGATTAGTAGTACCCAATGCTGACCATATAAGTGTTTTTCTGTATCCATCCATTTTCTTCATGGTTTCTTATGAAACTGTGCCTTAGAAGTGCTTTTAACCCTATTTAAGCAGAGCAGTGTGCTGGCTGAAATGCTGTCATGCATTTTGAGCTTCTTACTTGTAATTAAGGTTGAGACCATGGCAGGATCATGCTCAGTGAGTTTGATCTGCTCCTTTTCAGATTTTAATGATCTCAGTAGAGTAACTCCATATATCTGAAAAGAAATAATTACATGAAGCTGATACTGTATAAGGTGATTTTAAATGTCTGTGGGTGGAAGGGGAGGAGGAGGAGCCTCAAAGCACATATACATCGTCCATGACATATGTAAGGCCTTATACTTCTATATAGTTATTCCATATATTCAGAAAAAAAAATTGTCAACCCTGTATAGATAATGGCATCAGCCTCCTCGAGAATGGTAAAAAATTCTATTTTTTCAAGAGTATTACTCAATAGGACATCAAAAGTATTTCAGGCATCTTTTATAATCCTGATTTTCCCAAAGATCTTTAACACGATCTATTTATAATGTCTAAGTCAATATAAGTATGAAACATACCGAGGTTTTCTTCCGTAGATCAATAACTAGGCACAATGAAAATATTTCCGAGACAAAGGTTTGTTACACAGGCATTCATTTGAGTTCTCAGATTTACTTTAATTTCTGATATGCACCTGTTTTATTTTCTGTCCCCTTCCTTTTTGTCTTCTATAGCCACTTAGCTCAGGTATCATGGAAGCAATCAAATCTTTTTCCTTCATCACTTCAAACATCTTTTCAAATCTGGCTGTTGGGTGGATCAGGCAGCAAGGAGACTAGATTATAGAACTTTGATTTTTTTTTCTGGGCCTGGTTTATGATTTAGAAATTCAGGGAATTGAAACAGAAACAAGAAACCCGTAGATAATGTAAAGCAATTAAATAGGCAGACGAGAGCCATCCCTATAACTTACATCTATACAATAGTTTCCCATTGACGTAATTTGAACAGCTTTTAAGTTTCAGGATATTAATGCAGAGCTGTCACTGTTTCTAGGCTATACCTTAAGATATGATCACCCTGACTTCCTGAAGCAGTTAAATCGTGCCATCATGGACCTGGCTACTTCTTTATTCCACTCCTCTTGGAGTGGAGTACACTTTGAAAAGAAGGTAAAAGAACATTTATTTGCTTCCTTAAACGTAGTCCTCTGCCCACTGATGACAGTAAGAAGAATACTAGGGGATATTCACAGCTCTGGTCGGAGCCAATTTGGGGGTATCACCTCTCGCTCTCATAGGAAACCTTAGACTTGTGTCAATGAGTCTTATGCATCCCTTTGGCCATAAATGAGACCTAGCTTTTGACATGCGTTAAAGGTTTCTCACCAGTCTATGCTTTATTGCTAGATGCCTTTGACATGAGAAATTAATCGACATAAGCAATTATCTCAGATGCCAACTGTCACAGGCATTATCAGGTAAAACAATACTGTGGTATGTTAACAGGAGCAGGACGTGTGCAGCTCCCCTTCGCACGTTGATGGAAGTTCAGTATTCAGAGACCTTCTGGACATGAACCTTTCACCACATTCCCAGTTTACCAAGGAGTCCCGACATGCAAGGTACTGTAGCTTCTGTATGATTGTTGATGAGAATAAAGAAATGTTTTCCCATATTTTTCTATATGTGATTGAATATGCCAATAGTTGGTGTCGCTCCCTACAGTAGGGATGGGGAACTTCCAACCCATGGATCAAATCCAGTTCCATCTGGCCGGCTGCAGTATCTCAATTGCTGTCCAGAAGGGCAAGAAGGAAAAAGATAACTTTCACCACTGCTGTGCCCGCAGAAGTACTGTTTTCCCTTTCTTATCTGCCTCCCCCACCAGCAGACATGAACAGCTCCTTTGACACTCTCTCCCCACTCTGATTCCTCCGACTCCATTTTATTCAATCCACAGTTTCACATGGGGCAGAAGCAATCCTTGGTCTTACTTGCCCTGCTGCTTCTGTTTTTGAAAACAGCACCGATTGGACAGTCCATACAGGAAAATGGAGCCAGCTGTATGGTCTGCACTGCAAAAGGGCACCGGCCGGCCATTTTGAATGACAGGCACAGCAGGGCAGGAGCATCCCAGGATTTCTCCTGTCCCATGTAAATTTGCAGATGGGGTCAGAAGGATCTGAGGGAGATTCAAGAGTTCCATTCATTTCACCAGTTGGGGACGTGCAAGGGATGTTTCTGGGGTTGCAGTAGCTATGGCAGCAACAGGAGAGCAGTGTGTTCTCAGATGGAGTTGGGGATGGGGATTGAGAAGGAGAGAGACTGTTGCTGGAATTGCCGATATAGAATGGAGGAAAGCCAAAGAGGTGAATAAGGGGGATCTGTATTTAAGAGACTTTTGGAGGGGTCAGTAAGGTTCAGAAGGGACTTTCCCTAGCTCTTCCCTAGCCCAGCCTTATGTGGAAAAGGTTGTTTGTATTTCTGTATCGTTAATTTATTTTATTATTTATTTATTTGTGCAGTTTTTTTTCTTATACTGCCCTATCGTGCAATCAGGGCAGTTTACATTAAGAGCAACACAATTACATTTAAACTTTTACATGTGACAGGTAAGGACATATATATATAAAACAATCACAGATATGCATAAGATCAGTTTTTATAGCTCTTTTGGAAACGTACAGTATTTACAATTTTTGTATGCAATTTTGGATTTTGGGTGATATTTCATGTTTCTATTCTCTGCACTGTTGCATAGAGACCTGTGGTAAGGGATTGGGAAGCAGGGTAGCATATGCAGGAGATTAATTTGTTTATGGTATTTATGTTGGGTCTGTGTTATATTCATTGTCACCAAAATGCTCAATGAAGAGGAATGTTTTGAGCTAGGTCCAGAAGGTAGTCAGGTCAGTTATCTCTCTAATTCTCTCTGGTAAGGTGTTCCATAGTGATGGGAATAAGTATTCGAAGGCCCTATTGCTAGATTGTTTTTTGGTTTTGCGGTAGTCAGATGAGTGTATTTGTCATTTTTCCTCTACATTGACGATTATTAGGTGTAATCCTGATTAAATGTGCTAGGGTTGTGGAGGCTAAATTTTTATAGTTTTAAATGTAGTCATTATTTGTATTTGATTATGCTATGGACTGGTAACCAGTGGAGTATAGGTGTTATATGTAGTATAGGTGTTATATGTTCAGATTTGCGTGAATTATAAATCATACAGGCTGTTGAGCCATTTGAAGGCCATGCAGAGTTTGTTTGTTTGGGGAAACCATGTAGTACACTATTACAGTAGTCAATATAAGGGAATATCATTTCCTGCAATACCGTCCTGAATTAGTTACTCTGTAATAGAGGCTTCAGGTGCTGAAACATTCTAATTTTGTTATATATAGTCCTAGTGATGAGTTTAATATGGGATTTGAAATTTAGGGCTTTGTCTATTGTAACTCCCAGATATTTCACCTCTTCTTTAACTTGTAGTGTTGCACCATGTACATCGATGGTAGTGGGCGGTGTGAAGCTTCAGTTTATCTTTATGAAGAGTACATCTGTTTTTTTATAAAGGCCATGAGATTTCAGCCAGTGAGCAATTTTGTTGAAACATTCTATGATGGGTTTCAGCATGGGTTCCTTAGTGTTGAATGGGAGGTATAGCATTATGTCATCTGCATAGATGGCATAACCTACATGAAACTTTTTATTATTTTACATAGCGATTGGAAATATATATGAGGAGTGGAGGAGTGGCCTAGTGGTTGGAGCAAGGTACTTCAGGCCAGAAGGTCAGGGGTTCAAATCCCACTAGAGGGCAGCAACCTTGGGCCAGAAGGACTGGGGTTTCTAGTCCCACAGGTGCTCCTTGTGGTCTTGGGCAAGCCACTTAACCCTCCATTGCCCATGTTCCCTGTAAGTATTAGTGTATGTGTCTTGTATCCCCCAATTGTGTTGTGACCACTTTGATTGAATGATACAGTAAGGTGGTATACAAAACTGTCTAAATATATCTTAAATTGAAGCACAGATAGGGCTGTTCCCTGTGGGAGACCTTTTGTTTGGGTATAGGTACTAGAGCTTTGTTGATCAATTCTTACTTGTTGTGACCTGTCCATAAGATATGAAGTGAACCAGTTTAGGGTAGTGTCATGTAATCCAATTTGTTTTAATCTTTGGAATAGTAGATTATGATTTACTGAATCAAAGGCTGATGTGATATCAAGGAATATTAGTGTAAAGGCCTGGTTTGTGTTGTCAAGACCTTTTATGAAATTGTTAATTAGTACCAGTAATAGTGTTTCTACACTGTGGTATGGTCTAAAGCCATACTGATGATCATCTAGAGGAGCATACTGTTTATGTGGTCTTGAAGCTGATTATGTACATATTTCTCTATTATTTTTGCTGGGTCCGCTGCTTTTTGACATATTCATAAATGACCTGGAAAGTGGAATAACGAGTGAGGTTATCAAATTTGCAGATGACACAAAATTATTCAAAGTTGTTAAAATCCAAGAGGATTGTGGAAAATTGCAAGAGGATCTTGATAAATTGGAAGACTGGGCATCAAAATGGCAGATGAAATTTAATGTGGACAAGTGCAAAGTTATGCACCTAGGGAAGAACAACCCAAACTATGGTTACACAATGCAAGGTTCCACATTAGGAACCACCATCCAGGAAAAAGATTTAGGCGTCATTGTGGATAACATGTTAAAACCCTCGGCCCAGTGTGCAGCGGCGGCCAAGAGAGCAAATAGAATGCTAGGTATGATAAGGAAAGGAATGGAAAATAAAACAAAAGATATTATACTGCCTCTATATCGTTCCATGGTGAGACCGCACCTTTAATATTGTGTGCAATTCTGGTTGCCGTATCTTAAAAAGGATATAGCGTTATTAGAAAAGGTTCAGAGAAGAGCCACCAAAATGGTAAAGGGGATGGAAGGATATTCCTATGAAGAAAGGCTAAAAAGGTTAGGGCTCTTTAACCTGGAAAAGAGACGGCTGAGGGGAGATATGATAGAAGTCTATAAATTAATGAACGGAGTGGAACGGGTAAATGTAGATCGATTGTTTACGTTATCAGAATATAGAAAGACTAGGGGACATGCAATGAAGCTACAGGGTAAGCTATTTAAGACTAATAAAAGAAAATATTTTTTCACTCAACGTGTAATCAAACTCTGGAATTTGTTACCGGAGGATGTAGTAAAGGCTGTTAGTGTAGCTGGGTTTAAAAAAGATTTGAACAAGTTCCTGGAGGAAAGGTCCATAAACCATTATTAAGAAGGGACCCAGGATATCAATACTTGACCCAGTACAAGCATTGCGGAACCTGTGTCTTTTGGGGAAACTGCTAGGTACGTATGACCTAGATTGGCCACTGTTGGAAACAGGATACTGGGCTTGATGGACCTTGGTCTGACCCAGTATGGCATATCTTATGTTCTTATAGGAACGGTAAGTTTGAGATTGGTCTGTAGGAGGATGGGCATTTATTATCCAGTGTTTTTTTGCTTTAGTATAGGGTGAATAACTGCAATTTTGAGGTCTTTAGGCATGTGACCTTGGGTGAGGGACAAGTTTACTATCCTTAAAATGAAGGGGGCTAGTTCTTCATGAGAGGCTTTGATCCAAGCTACTGGGCAAGGATGGAGGCAGGATGTTGTTAATTTAGAATCATTAATTAGGGCTCTTCAAGTTAAGGCCACCCACTGTTCTTCTGTTTCAGGTGCAAACTTGTAAGCCTTCCAGGGACAGGAAAATACCTAATGTGCTTGAATGTAAAACACCTTGAATTACTACTGGAAAGGCATGAGCAAAATACTAAATACTTCAGTTGTCAACAGATGATCCATTGATCAATCCTATCCTGCTATAAGACTTCCACTCAATTTCAGTCTTCAAGGACTACCAGGAGGTCTTGTTTTCAGGATTATCAAATATGAAAACTACTGAATTCCTAGATTAAAAGTATCCAGATATTTCTAAGGAATAATTATTTCATTTCTTTTATTACACTTACTTATCGCCTATCAAATATTCCTAGGCAACTCTTACATAAAACCTAGTCATTATTACAACCGTAATTTTGCATAAAAAGCAGTCATTCACTATACCCAGCACACTTCACATCTCTAAAATAAGCTTAAAATTATTAAAATCCTAAGTAAAATATACTAAATTAAAATCATTAACAAAATAAGAATAGAAAATTCTTCATATAATGGCAAGATTAATATCCAATATCAACTAAAACAAAAAAATAAGAGAACCAAAATCGGTCATAAATCTGCATTAGCAAGTCATTTCTTTTCATTATTCTGTTATTCTGAAAACTAGACCAGTTCCTGGGACTTCAGGACTTCAGGACTAGAGCTGAAGACTTAGGATGGCTATAAATTGTAAAGAACTTGTACAAGCTATTCATTAAGATGCACTAAAGTCATCAATTCAAGGATCTAATGACCATAATTAATAGAAAACATCAGTGGCTTGTTTTCTATCAGTCCTACTTTAAACATGCGATTATTATGAAATACGTTTTAGCTAGTGACTGCACTTGTGGATTATACAAGGTAGGTGTGGCTGAAACTAGGGCAATGTTTCTGAGTACTATTCATTAATAATGGATACACTGATAGGCACAAACCAGAAGGCACAGGCTTGTTGTACAGGCCAAATCCAGTTTGCACTTTGCTCAGAACAGGAGCCACCTGCACAAGGGTGGATTGCGGGAGCATAGTGTCCTGGCCTGGGGGATTTTTTTGCACAGTGGCCTATCCTCCCCCCAACAGTCCAGCATCTCCCCTCTCAACAGAAAGCATTTCCACTCCCTCCCCCTAACAGTGCAGCATTGTTTCTCTCCCCCCCCCCCCCCGACAGTGCCACAAATCTCCTCTCCAATGCGCAGGAGATGTTGCCATGCAAACCCCAGCATACCTAATTGGATGCAAGTTGCGCTCCTTCCTTCAGTCCCAACAGCATGATTCGATTATGATTCAGTTCCATGTCTTGGGGCTCACCAGAAGTGAAATTAGAGCAAGCACTGCTTGCAGCTGGGACCTGAGTAAGTAGTGCAAGTTAACTCACATCCAATTAGGTATGCGGGGGTTTGTGTGGCCGCATCTCCTGCTGCCAGTCTTTGCTTGTGCTGACACACCTGCTGCTACTGCTGTACCAACCCCTTGAAACCTCTGCCACGCTGGATCCAAACCATGGGCAGCTTAAGGCAATCTGCTGCTTGAGGTAAGGGATGAGATTGTGCCCCCTCAAGAAACCCGAAATGGGAGAGCCTCCTCACAGCTCCAGACAGGGAGCAGAGGTTCTCCTCACTCAGTGGTCTTTCCCAAGAAAAAAGGAAAGCAACATATTTCCAGGCTATCTGACTAAAATGCAGCAAAAATTGTAGCTGTTTAATTATTTAGCCTGGCACCCTGGGCCAGCATAGTGTTAAATGTAAATGTACATTCTACAAAAAAAACAAGGAGATATAAGGTGCTCACACACTAAGGGTCAAAAAGAAAAAGAGAACCACAGCACATTTTGTACCACCAAAATAATTTATAGCTAATTTTATTTTCGTGTTAGAAATTGTGCTATGGCACTTATTATTTTTCTTTAAAAAACATCTTTTTGCATCCAATGATACAGAATAAGGAGCCTACCCAGGAAAACGTAGCACCATAAATATTGCCGTGGGCCCTAGAACATCAGTACACCTATTGGAAAATTGAATAATCCAGATTACTACAGATCCCTAAATAGAAACTCCATGATAACGGAACACTTTGGCCTCAGTCACACACACATAACACAGCTGTGTTCTGCATCAAGTACAGAATGAATTATCACATACTCAAAGTAGAAATACGTAGACAACAATTAAACCGAAACCATAAGAAGCCACACACGGCATGCACTGCAACACCAGAAACATAGAAACAGCGATGCATTTCCTCCTGTACTGTGCAAAATAGAAAAATGGCACATATAAAATCCAATGTCCACTGGCCCCCTCTCCCCCAATCTAGAATCTCCTCTGCCCCATGCCACTGTTCAGCTCCTTCTTCCTGTCAGTGCCCACCTCTACTGCTGCCGCTTGCCAGACCGACAGTAGCCGCTATAAAGTACAAAAACAGAGCAGAACCTGAAAGTACATGCACGCCACTGACTTCCTGCTTTGGAAGAGTGGGACCAGCAGAGCCGTCAGCGGCACATACGAACTTGCAAGCTATTATTGCTGCTGCCACAGAAGTCAGCAAGCAGCAGCAGCAGCAGGGAGATGGCAGATGAGCCAGAGAAAGTCGAGTTGCAAGACAGGAGCCCGATGTTAGCAGCGTGCAGGTAGAAAATGTGTGAGAAAAGAGGACAAAGGCATGTGCGTGGGGATGAATCTGTGTGACTTGGCATGTCTGTGCCCACCTGTATGTAAAGCTCTCTCATTTCTGACAGCTCATTTCCTCAGGCTGCAGCGGTCCCCTCACCCTTTGCCCTATCCTTATCACCTTCCTATTCCTTCTCAGCAATATTCCTTTTTCCCCCCAGCACACTTGCTGATTCCACTGACTTTCTCCAGGGTCAACCCCATGCCTGGTGCAAAGCTCCATCCCCCTCCCCCAGCACAATTACACAGCAGAAAAATGGTAGAAACAATTATAAAGAGCAAAATTACTGAACATGTGGATAGTCATGGTTTAATAGGAGACGCCAACATGGCTTTTGCCAATGAAGGTCTTAGCTTACTAATCTGTTGTTTTTTTGAAGGTCTGAATAAACAGGTAGACAAAGGCGAGTCGGTTGATATAGTGTATCTGGATTTTCAGAAAGCCTTTGACAAGGTCTCTCATGAGAGACTCTAGACAAAATTAAAAAATCATGGGATAAGAGGCAGTGTACTATTGTGGGTCAGGAACTGGTTAAAGATAGAAAGCAGAGGGTAGGGCTAAATGGCCAATTTTCCCAATGGAGAAAGGTGAATAGTGGAGTATACCAGGGATCTGTGCTGGGTTCACTGCTTTGTAACATATTTTTAAATGACCTGGAAATGGGAATAACGAGTGAAGTAATCAAAATTGGAGATGACACAAAATTATTCAAAGTTGTTAAAACCCATGAGGATTGTCAAAAATTGCAACAGGACCTTGATAAATTAAATTTTATCTGCCATTTGGATGTCCGGTATTCCAATGTAGACAAGTACAAAGTTATGCATCTAGGAAAGAACAACCCAAACTATGGTTACACGATGCAAGGTTCCACATTAGGAACCACCACCAATGAAAAAGATTTAGGCGTCATTGTGGATAACATGTTAAAACCCTCGGCCCAGTGTGCAGCGGCAGCCAAGAGAGCAAATAGAATGCTAGAATGAAGAATAGAACAAAGGATATTATAATGCCTCTGTATCATTCCATATTGTGTGCAATTCTGGTCACCGTATCTTAAAAAGGATATAGCATAATTAGAAAAGGTACAGAGAAGAGCCACCAAAATGGTAAAGGTGATGGAAGGATACACCTTTGAAGAGAGAGGCTAAGAAGGTTAGGGCTCTTCAACCTGGAAAAGAGATGGCTGAGGGGACATATGATAGAGGTCTATAAATTAATGAATGGAGTAGAACGGGTAAATGTAGATCGATTGTTTTTGCCATCAAAATATAGAAAGACTAGGGGACATACAATGAAGCTACAGTGTAACCTATTTAAGACTAATAAGAGAAAATATGTTTTCAGTCAACGTGTAATCAAACTCTGGAATTTGTTACCGTAGGATGTAGTAAAAGCTGTTAGTGTAGCCGGGTTTAAAAAAGGTTTGGACAAGTTCCGGGAGGAAAGGTCCATAAACCATTATTAAAAGGAACCCAGGATATCACTGCTTGACCTAATACAAGCATTGTGCAACCTGTCTTTTTGGGGAAACTGCTAGGTACTTGAACCTAGATTGGCCACTGTTGGAAACAGGATACTGGGCTTGATGGACCTTGGTCTGACCCAGTATGGCATATCTTATCTTCTTATGTCCCTCTAATTCACAACTTCCCTTTCAGTGACCAGAGCTGACTTCAAGTGCTCTACCCCAACTGCCTTTCCATTGGCTAGATCCTACCACAGGCTATGTTAGTTACACTGGAAGAAAGCAGGACAGGCTTAGTCACATGGCGGGGGGGGGGGGAGGGATTTAGAAATCTGCAGCCAGAAATCTAAATTCTGGACATTTTTGGGAAACTTTAGTCATCCTTCTGACTTCCAGTATTAATGCAAAAATCTGTATAGTCCTGAAAAATCCAGGTAATTGGCAACTGTAGCATCTTGAGTCCAAAGAACATCTGAATATTTGGACCCTAGGCTCAAGGCTTAAACCTAGCTGTGATTATGGCAATATGAATCTTTATTTGCAGCTACCTGAGATACTCTCCCATTTTTATACCTCCTTCCAATATATGTAGTCCAGCCATTGGAGCCAGAGACATTCTTTTGCCAGGGACCAGAGACCATGGCTCCCTCAAGAACATGGCAACTTGAACCTGAGTCTGACCACAAGGTGTCATCATTGCACAATGACGGGAACTCCCTAGCCAGCCCAGGGAGCACAGTCCTGGTATAGAACTCAAGCCAATTCCTCTGTATTACAGTTCACAGCACGTGGCACCAGGCCAGCCCTTTTCTTGTATTTCAATGTTCCTGTTGCATTGATATCTTGTTGCCCTTTTATTTACACAGACTACAAAACTACAGAGCATTTCAGTTACAGATAAAGATTCAAGAAACGATGAGAAGTTCAAGGAGGTCAGAACCTGAAACGTGGAATGAAGGAGGCCCGAGCACGGACGTGCTGATAGCCAGGACAAAGGTGAATAGTTCACTTCAAGTTTATGGATTTGCTTTAAAGAAAGTAGGCCTGAGGTTTAGCCCATTTATATATAATATTGGCAATCATATTCTCATTACTAGTCTATTTAATTCTTAGCATTTGACAAGCCCTTCAAAAATATGAAGTCCAATTTAAAATACCTCTATGGCTCTCTCCTACGCACTTCCCAGGTTAGCTGCCCTGGTTAGGAGGTGCTGAGAGAGAGCCGAGTTGGGGATATATGCCTTGTGAAAGTATTCATCCCCTCTGTTTTTGTTATGTTTTGTCGCATGATGTACAACTTGGAATGAAAATGGAGGTTCATTTGGATATTAGGTAATGAACCTAACAATAAAGTCCAAATTGGTGAAGTGGAATGGCAATAAAATACCTTGTATATATAAAAAACAAGTAAAAACTGAAAAGTTGTGAGTGCATATGTATTCATTGCATTTGCTATAAAACCCTTAAATAAGATCTGGTCCCCAATCAATTAAACTCAGATGTCACCATAATTAGTTGATTAGGGTCCACCTGTGTGCAATCAGTGTCACATGACCTGTCACATGATGCCTATATAAATATACCTGTTCTGAAAGGCCCCTGACTCTGCAACACCACTAAGCAAGCAACATGAAGAATAAGGAGCTCTCCAAACAGGTCAGAGACAAAGTTGCAGAGAAGTATAGATCAGGGTTGGGTGTTATAAAAAAAAAAACCAAATTCTGAATATCCCATGAAGCACCATTAAATCCATTATAACAAAATGGAAAGAATATGACACCACTAAAAACCTGACAAGAGAAGGCCGCCAACCAAAACTCACAGACAGGGCAAAGAGGGAATTAATCAGAGATGCCACAAAGACACCAAGGACAACACTGAAGGAGCTGCAAAGATCCACAGCGGAGATGAGAGTATCTGTCCATAGGACCACTTTAAGCCATACACTCCACAGAGCGGGGCTTTATGGAAGAGTGTTCAGAAAAAAGCTATTGCTTAAAGAAAGAAATAAGAAAACATGTTTGGAGTTTGCACAACAGCATGTGGCTGACACCCCCCCCCCCCCCCCAAACACATGGAAGAAGGTTCTCTGGTCAGATGAGATGAAAATTGAACTTTTTGGCCATCATGGGCAATGCCATGTGTGGCGCAAACCCAACAATTCCCATCATCCCAAGAACACCATTCCCACAGTGAAACATAATAGTAGCAGCATCATGCTGTGAGGGTGTTTTTCATTGGCAGGGACAGGAAAACTGGTCGGGATTGAAAGAGCAATGGATGGCACTAAATACAGGGCAATTCTTGAGGAAAACCTGTTTCAGTCTGCCAGAGATTTGAGACTGGGAGGAAGGTTCACCTTCCAGCAGGATAATGACCCTAAACATACTGCAAAAGCTATACTGGAGTAGTTTAAAGATTTAAATGTCTTTGAATGGCCTACTCAAAGCCCAGACCTCAATCCAATTGACAATCTGTGGCATGATTTGATGATTGCTGTTCACCAATGCACCCCATCTGACTTGAAGCAGTTTTTTTAAATTTATTTAACAGGTTTTATATACCACTTTATCATTTCAATCAAAGTGGTTTACATTGTAACTTAAACTTGGTAATGTACATTAAACAGGGATATTGATAACTTGGATTTTTTTCTGAGGCAATGGAGGGTTAAGTAACTTGCCCAAGGCCACAGGGACTGCTAGTGGGAATTGAACTGTGGTCTCTAGGTGCACAAGCCAGTGCTCTAACCATTAGGCTATGCCTCCACTCCATGGAGTGCATGTTTTGCCTTGAGGAATAGATGAAAATCCCAGTGGCTAATATGTCGCTAATAGAGACATACCCCAAGAAGCTTGCATCTGTAATTGTAGCAAAAGGTGGCTCTACAAAGTGTTTTATTTTATCTAACAGGTTTTGTTTACCACCTTATCTTATATAATCAAAGCAGTATTGTGCATATGTATTGACTTTGGGGGAGGGGGGAACACATATGCACGCTCCTGATTCCTGGGGGGGGGGGTCTTAATTAATATTTGTGTCATAATAAAGGATAATTTGCACCCCCAAAAATCCATTTTAATTCCAGATTGTAATGTGACAAACAGGACAAACATCAAGGGGATGAAAACTTTGTTTGCTTATATGGGAATTTTGCCCAGGTACACCCAGAATGAAATAAATAAAAGCACAAGCTTCATCAACAACAAACCATAGCAGACAGTTGCAAGCCCTTTTTCAACTCTTCCACCCAAATGCACTCAGTAAGGGCCGAGAAAAATCAAGTGAACCATTTGGTCTGCCCAGATCGAGACTCTTCCTCTCTGGTACTCTGTCTGCTTGAGTTGGGAAGCAGACATATCCTCACTGCCCAAACCAACATCTTCTCACCACCCATCCTCTCAACATTTCTGATCACGATCCTGTTTGAACTTTCCCATAAGCAAAACCTCAATCCTATTCCATATTTGCTTATAAATATAGAATAAGGGGCAGCACCCAGAGTCCTTATCGTCTTCCTGTTTTAATGTCTGAAATGTGGCTGACTTTAACCTTTTAGACCTTGTTTCCCCTACTTTTCTCTGTAGTTGGAGGAAGAGTTGGATGGGCTGGAGGAAGAGTTCTTCCAGCTCACAAAGCTAACGTTGAAAGAGAATAAGGAAGCAGAATTATTAGACCAGAAGCTCAGAATGTGGGAGGACTCATTTCTGGTAAATATAAGAGCTGTAGCATTCTGAGATTAAATTTAGGGTACTGGAAATAAAAGAAATTAGGCTTCTTTGAGGAATGGGACGATTCAATTGTGAAGAATTTATTGCTAGAACACGTAATACATTTAGGAGGTCATTTTTAGATGGTTCTCATGTCTTTCATACATGTAAACAGCAGTGTTGCAGGGCCAGTGCAAGGATTAGAGGCTCCCTAGGCAAGCCCTCCATCCTGCCAGCCCCGTCATTGATGTCGCTGCTGCTCGTCTATGGGTCTGCAACAGCGGCAATAGCATTGAAACCACAATGCAGCACTTCCCTGAACTCTCTGATGCTGTATCACAGTTTCAATGCCATTGCCATGCTGCAGGTCCCAGAAAAGGGCAGAGGTGGCAGTAACGAGGTGCCCCTCAGAACATCAGAGCTTTAGGTGATTGCTTAGTTTGCCTAATGGTACCACCAGTCCTGTTTTTACATGTGTAAATACCCTACTTAAGGAGACTGTTATTGCTAAACGGTGAAAGTTAGGCACAGCAAAGTCTGAATATTGCTCCTACCCAGTTAGCTTTACAGCAATCCAGGTAACCCAGAGGTTCAAAGCTGGTGCCCAACTATGGCCATGGCATTAAATATTTGGGTTTAAATTCAGCGGCAATGGCTAGCCACTGCTGAATATTGGGCCCAGTGATTTTAGAAAGCTACTACTTATGTGTTTTAGATCCATAGCAGCCACAGTTTCAAAGGAGGGGGGGGGGGGGTGCTGTGGGTATGGTGTAGATAGATCTGTAAAATACACATGTATTTCCAATTTTGCAATGACAAGATATACAGTACTTAAAAAAAAATAGATGTCAGAATTTACACCTTCTCAACCTTACCCAATACAGTACTTTAACCATTAAACTATTAGACATCCATGCTCTGGGATACTATTCTATGGACATCTATGTATTATTTATTTATTTCCAATTTCTTCTATACCGCACTATTCAGCATCAGCGCGGTTTACATGGAACATAACAATCAGACAGGGTACATAGGTCTGAGTTTACAATTAACAGGAGAAACAACTTGGATAACAAAAGGTAACTATTTACACAATGAAGTCACATAAGACATAGCAAGAGATTTAATGGTCAAGGACTCCTTACATGGTGTGGACGCCTGGCTTACAGGGTGTGGTGGGACAGTTGTAAGTATTTGAGTGGGGATGTGGTTCATTGTTCTCTGGGAAATATTTAATGAAAAGGAAGTGTTTAAGGGCCTTCCTAAACTGGGTTAGGTTAGTTATTGCCCTGATGTTTGTTGGTAATGAGTTCCAGAATCTTGGTGCGCAGAGACTGAAGGCCCTGTTTGCGGTTATTGAAGTGCATTTTGTTAATTCTCTCGGCAATGATAGCATATTTATCGCAGTGGATCTTCTTGGTCTATTAGGCGCTGTTGCTTGGATAAGGTCAGAAAGTGAAGATGGAGAGAGCTTATTGACCGCTTTGAATGTCAGCAGCACTGTCTTGAATAAGATCCTGGCTTGTACAGGAAGCCAGTGTAACTGCTTTAGAAGGGGCGTCACATGGTCTCTTTTAGATGACCCCTGGAGAACCCTTGCTGCACTATTCATGGCAAGTTGTAAGGGGTTCAAGGTGGATTGTGGGAGACCTTGTAATATGGCATTGGCATAATCCAGATGTGGTATTATCAGGGCCTGGTAAATTGTCCGAAAATCTTCCAGTTCAAGCAAGGGGCGTAGATGTCTGAGTGTACGGATCTTGGAATAGATTGCTCTTACAGTGTTAGCTATGTGTGCCTTCATATCAAGGTTTTGATCCAGTGTAACTCCCAGGTAACGAATTGTGGGTTTTGCTTGAAGTTCGGCCTCTTTCACCTTCAAGTATTTGGATGGGCTGAAGTTTGGGTTCCTCGTAATGAAGAGCACCTCCGTTTTTTTATGTTGAATCCGAAGGTTTTGTGACAGGAGCCATTCAGATATGACATTGAAGCAGTTGGTCAAAGGGGAGAGGTCAACTTGGTCTATGTAGAACGGCATATAGAGCAGGACATCATCTGCATATACCATACAACTAACATTGAAGGACCTGATGATATAGCAAATGGGTTGCATGTATATGTTGAACAACAAGGCCGATAGGGAGGATCCCTGGGGAACTCCTTGGTTTTGATGAAACGGTTCTGATGTTGCTCCGCCTGATCGTACTTGCTGCCATCTATCGGTCAAGTATGATTTGCACCATTCCAGTGCTGTTCCGCAGATGCCCTTCTCTTTTAGTCATCCAAGAAGAAGCTCATGATTTACTGAGTCGAAGGCTGCGGCAATGTCTAGGAAAATGAGTGCAAAACCCTGATGAATGTTGTCAATGCCAGTGATTATATTATTGAAAAGGGTGGTGAGGAGTGTTTCCACTCCATGTGACTCCCTGAAACCATGTTGGCATGGGTCAAGTGGAGCAGCAGAGTCGATGTGGTCTTGTAACTGCCTTTGCACTACTTTTTCCATTAATTTTGCGAGAAAAGGTATACTTGAAATGGGTCTGTAGGAGTCTACCTTTTGGGGGTCTAGTTTACTATTTTTTAGCAGTGGTCTGATCGATGTGCGCTTGAGGGCAGATGGGAAGTAACCACTTGAGAAGGATAGGTTCATTATTTTTGTTATTATCGGACTGAGATCACTGCGGAGTTCCTTTATCCAGAAAGCCGGACAAGGATCTGTTTGTGCAGTAGTGGTGTTGAGGTTCATGATAGTATCTTCAATGCACTTCTTGGAAGGGTTTGAGAAAGACGTTAAAGATGTTGTATATGTTGTACACCCTTGGTCTGTGGGGGAGGCACCACTTGAAATTGTATTTGTCTGACATAACTTGGATTGTAGGTAAGAGGCAAATTCCTGCGGATGGATTTCACATTGGTGCTCCGGTGTTGGCTCCTTGGATAGAGACTTGACAAGGTTAAACAGATCGTGAGGTTTATTTAGCGAGCGTTTTAGGGTGTCCGTGTGGTACCGTTTCATTTTCTCTGTGATGGCTTCACGTAGACATCTTCCTGTAGACATATCTATAGATGTTCATATCGGGCATGTCCATGTTTCTGAAAACGTGCCTGAACTTGCATGTGCCTGCTTTTTTTTTTTTTTTTTTTTTTACCCCCAGACATTCTGGCTTTGATGTCCCAGATTGCACTTGGATGTCCCATTGTAAAATGTGCCTTTTAGTTATTTAGCTAGATCCTTCTGAAAGTTGTCCTCTTAAGATATTCTATAGGGCAGGCTGCCCATGGTCGATCAGATTCTCAGGATATCCACAATGAAGATGCATGTGATCAATCTGTACATTAGAGACTAAGGGGTATGTTTACTAAAAGCCGCACAATTGCGTGCCGCACAATAACGCACGGAAACGCGGCACTCAAACGCTAAGAAACGCTCTTAAACGCCCCGCAAAAGTGCGCGTGGGCCCCGCACAATTGCGCGCCGCACCAACGCACCCCGCACAAGTACCCGGCCCGCAAATGTCCGATAGAGGCGTGGAAAGGCATTCTGAGGGCGGAGGAAGGCTCCCGAGGGGCGGAGAGATGGGGTCAATGGGCGGGGAAGGGGAGGGGAGAGGCTCCCCGCACATGATCGGGGCCGAATTCACAGGTTAAAAATAGCGCGAGTGAAACACTCACGGTAGAGGGCATTTAAAGGGAAGAGAAACCATTTCGCGTCAGCAATGTACAGGGAAACCGGGGAAACCTGCAAAACGTGAGCAGTGTGATACATGTGCACAGAACAAACGTGCAAATAAAGATAGAAAAAGACCCAAACAAAAATATTAAAAATAGGAAGGCAGCTGGGTAACCCCGATAATAATGGGCAAACATAAGAAACACACCCAGGAAAGCTCAAAAAAAATGAAATGAAGGTTGGAAGGGGCTACGGAGGGGAGACCCTTCCAAAAACCATTTCCTTTTTTCTGAGCCTTCCTGGGAGTGTTTGCTATGGTTGCCCATTAATATCACTGTTGCCCAGCTTGGTGATATTTATCCCCAGTTGTTCGTGGTCGGTTGAGGGGTGTATTTGCACATATGTCACCAGACATGGTGACGGAGCCCACAGTACAAATGTGCAGAGCAGGGTTTTTGACTCTGTTGGTCAGGTTTCCCACCCCCAGGGACTGCACTATCACTGTGGCCACAATGTGGTGCAGCGGACAGAGGCAGTACCTCTAGGACCAGAGGGTCACAGGTTCAAATCCAAGCTGGGGCTCCTGCCAACCCAGTCCCCATATTTTACCCACCACTAAACAGAGATAGTACAGACACTCCTTTATTGCAGAGGACATAAGCATGGTTCACACACCCATTTTGTACCCAACACCGCACACACACCATAACAATGGGCATTACCGACAGCCGAGTCCCCCAAATGCAGTCCTGGAGTGCCACAACGCAATCAGGTCATATGCTTTTCCAAGATACGGACATGCCAGCATGTTGGCGGTAGGGTACAGGTGGTGGAGGGGGCAGTGGCTGCTAGCCACAGAAGACAGTGGCCGAGCCATGTGCAGGCTGGCACGTCCACTGCAACATAGGCCCTGTCGGATGTACAGTCATGGACTTCCCAGGGAATTCAGCACATCTGTGGCAACACAGTGGTGCAGTGCACACAGACAGTGTGTGCAGGAACAAAAGGTCACAGGTTCAAAGCCCAGCTGGGGCTACTACCAATCCTGTCCACATATTTTCCCCACAACTAAACCATGTTAGTAAGGGCAATCCTTTATTGCTGGGGACATACGCATTGGTCATACGCCATCTTTTACACCACCAAGCACAGACACCATGACCAGGGGCATTACCTAGAGCAGAGTCTCACAAATGCAGTCCTGGAGGACCACACACCATTCAGGTTCCATGCTGCCACACATACAAATAACTGTGCTGTATATCTATGCACCACCCCCATGGCATGTAGATGTAGCTCATGCATATTCATGAGGGACAGCAGGAAACCCCAACCAGTGTATTGCAAACCTGGACTGGATTTGGGAACCTCTGCCGTACAGCAGCAGCCAACAGGGGCAGACACACCCACACCCACAGGCCCCATTGGCCAATGCCTCCTGGAGAGGCAGGACATTGGGCCCTGCGTGCAGCACCCAATACCAGCACTTGCATACCTTAGCAATGTCACCCTACACCTGGGTATATGGTACACAGCTCTCAAACGTTTGCTATGAGTACTGGCAGATAGATATCCCTACGTTACGCACAGTCTGCTCTTTGAGCTCCATCATAACAATCTATCTGATGTCTGCGGTGTGTGCGTCAGGTCTGGCCCCTGACAGTGTTTACCACCCTGGGGAGTGACCCCCAACCGTACTGCATACCATACCCATGCCTGTACTGTGCCCAGGACTGGTGTGGTGGGCAAGGATTCTGAACCCCTCTATAGTAGCACAATGCTGGCATACGTGTGGGAGTGTGTGTCCACAGCCCACACTGTCCACAGCCCACACTGCCAGCACTGTTGCCAGTTTGGGCCTGATGATGTGCATAATGAGCAGCAAGGTACCATGGGTATAGCTCAGACAGGGTGGGCTGGCCAGGATGCATCTGCACAGGGCATAGGGCACTGGCAGGGACATTGTAGTGGCCGTCCACCACCTCCACAGACAGGGTGACCTCTGTATGTGCTGCTGGGCTTTCACTCCACCCTGACTGTGCAGTGACGGCAGCATGGCTAGGCACCCCCATAGTGCTTCATAGCATTTCCCTCATGTGATATATATGGGTCACCTGTTGGGGGCCTAGTCACTGATGTATCTGCTTGTGTGTGTTGCCATCCCAGTTGTGGGTGCATGCATTTCCAGCGGGACTAACCAGCAGACTGTTCACAGCTGGTATGTGCCCTGCTGGAGTGCCGTGCAGTGGCTGATGGCTTGATGCAGGGGAATAGCAGATGGTGGTGGGGTGCATCTTAGTATATCCAGGCCTACTGTCTGTCTGATATTGTGGTCTGGGTGTGTGTGGGGCTGCTTGGACTGCCCTGTAGGGTGTCTGTTCCCCAACAGGACTGGGGTTGATGGTCCACTCTACTGCCAACATTGTGGGGGGGGGGGGTGGTTGGTGGTACATGGCCCACCTAGGGGTCCATGGGGGTTCCCCTGACTGAGACAGACAGAGATATCCAAGGTGTTCCTGCACAAACTACCTATCTGACTGATTACGACTGATTTGGAGCTCTGCCATGGCCTCTCTCAGCCATGGAGGGTGCTGTTGACCTGGTCCAGGGCGCCTCATCGCACACTCAGGGTGAGCACAGTTCCCGCACAATGTGACTGTGTGTAGCTACTCTGTGCCAGTTAAGCACCCGGTCAGTACCTCCTACCTGGCCAAGGTGCTGTGTGGGTGCACACGGACACGTCCCCCTACCAGGCCGGGGAGCTGTTGGGGTGCATTCCCCATCTTGTGTTCATCTGTGGACAGCTGATTTGCATGTGCAGTGCATCATGGGTATGGGTGGCCTAACCCTATCCTGGTTACCACAGCAGACTGTCTGTGTGGTGACATGCAGGCTCTCTGCAGCCAGCCAGGGGCTTGCTGGTAGCTATATAGCTGTAGCCAAATGGTTACTTCACTGCCTATGGAGCCAGAGGTAATGGGTTCAAGCCCACAGTGGGGTTATTTGATAGGGTTGTCCAAAGCTTTTTTTAGATTTAATGTACATATGTTGCTGCCATCAAACACACCCTCAGTGTACTGTACCCATAAGGTGCCTCTGAGGGTGCTTTATAGGGCGCCCTATAGGGCACCTTATGGTTGCTGTCCATATAAGGTGCACTATACATTATCCTGTGATGCAACATATATGGTGCCCTATAGGGGACATTCTAGGGTGCCTTGGCGGACAGTGAACTTTAACATGTGCCTTATGGGCCGCCTTATGGGCCGCCTTATGTTAACACGCTTTGTGAGTGCGTTTGCTAGTAGTGATAACTGAAATAAAAATAAATTGCCCCCTACAGCACTCATCCCCATAATATGCACTGCCTCAGTGAGCCTTCTTCATTGGGCACTGTGGGGGATTGAACCCCTGATCCCTGCACCATTGGTCAGTGTCTTAATCATTGTGCTGTGGCTCTGGTCCTGTGCTTGGGCATCAGCGCACTGCCTTATGCCGCCCAAGATTAACAGTGCACCTCCTTATGCCGCCCAAAATTAATATGCCTCCTAATGCACCTTTACCCATTAAAATTAATGCCTCAGCCAGCCCTTTTTGTTGCACACAATGGGGAATTGAACCCATGGCAGCTGCACCAGCTGTCAGTGTCTTAACCATTGTACTATGACTCTGTTCCTTTGTGTGTGCCTATCAGGGCGCCACTTAGCCTTCCCACACACTATTTTGCACAGCGCACATTAGCGCGCCGCGCAAATGTGCGATCGCTTACTCCCGTTTTTTTTCTTTTTTCTGCCTGACCCGCCCACTCCTTATATGGCACAGGCACACTACCGCGGCCCCGCACGTTAGGAATGTTTAGTAAACATGCCCCTAATATAGCAAATATACATCAGGCATATGCATTGTGGATATCATCAAAACCCAAGAGAATGATTTTGAGAAACCCTGTAGTAAGCTCTGGAAAAGAGGTTTGCTTTTGTTTAAAACTATTACGGGTCAGTTGTGAACTTGTTTTTTGTTATTTGCAGTCTATCGATGTTCACCATTTCATGTACAAACAACTGAGTTAACAAAGTCCCAACAAAAGTTTAGGAAGCTTTAAAGAGACAAATGAGCTGAGCAACTGAGTCAACTACCTTGAATTTAGAAGATTAATTTGGAAAAATAAAATTCTCTAAGACAGTGCTCTGGCTGCAGTGAATTCTAGGACTGTGCATTCCAGAGTGCACATTGAGCTTGTCTAAAAACTTAAAGGGTGTAGAAATCACTTGTTTGCACTAACACCTATAACTTAATCTGTGTACAATCAATTTGCACACTTTAAAAAAACAAAATGTCCCAGGCAGAAATAACAAATTGGTGAACTTGAAAAATAACTGAAAATTGGGAAACATTTCTTTAAGACTAGCGTGAAGCAAGCTTTTTTTTGTCTGTGCACAGCCCTAGACTGAATTCCAGGGATGTTAGTCGCATCAGGCCCAAATTTTAAGGAAGCCTCTGGTCCTTCACCAGGAAATAGCAGTATAGATATGACGTCCCGTTAACTAGGTGTTTCTTAATATATCTGTGCAGAAGCTGGAAGAACCTTTCAGAAAAGCAGATACAGCATTCAGGAAACAGTTGGAGGCCTGTGCCAGGCACAAGGACCAAGCCCTGTTGCTGGAAATCAGGAGGCGCTGCATAGCCAAGAGGATCAACAGCACTGAGCACAAACTGTCTCTCCTTCTCCAAAGCACGAGTCACGATTCAAGTTCTCAGCCGTCGAAGCAACAGAGATGAACGGCCAGCTCAGACTGCATGTGAAAATGAGTGATAATACCATCTCATTCGATTATAATGTTTATTATTATTATTTTATTTATTTTATTTTTATTTCTTATATACCGCGCTATTATAATCAGTGCGGTTTACATTTGAAACAGAACATACAAGAATGTAAGCAAATACATCAAGTTTTTTACATTGAACAATTCATGTTCAACATGTTCAATTCACTTGTCCACTAGCCGTTTTCATTGAGATCCTTAAATTCTAAGGTGATAGTGAGAATCAACAATATTTATACTCATGAAAAGTCAAGTGAAATTCTTCTCTAGGTGATGAGCACTTCTGTAGTGCAGAGGTCAGGAGTCTTTGTAGGTTGTGATGTCCCCTACCTATTAGACCGAAAAGCTAGCATACCTGAACGTTCAAGACGAGACAGGTCCTGTCTTCAGAAGTCACTTAGTACTGCTGCCCTGCTTCTGTAGGACCAAACCATTCATAGAAACGTGCACAAATGTTACCACTGCATTTCCTGCTCACTATTCATTTTTCCTTGCACTTAGCTCTTGTTATGGTACTATCTTTATGAATATTTTTCTTTCCTGCAATAAAAATGAACTCACGTTATATTGCATTTTCTGCATGCTTTATTTTAGTAATACATTTGGAAAGTCAAACCAAGATATGCTTTACTGAAAGGTTCAGCTCTAGGCTAACCAGTGTCCAATACAGAAACTGTAATTCACATCTCATCTGCTTCACTGGTGGTACCTCCAGTACGGCACTCCCTTCTGCCAAGGTGGTGGCTTTCTGTCTCTCCTCCTACCCAGCATCTCCTTTTCTCTCCACCCCCCCCCCCCCATCCCTCTGTCCAGCACCATTAACCCCACCAGAACCTATCTCTCTCTTCCTGTCCATATGAATGGGGGACATCAGCATAACAGTAGCCCTAAAGCCAGCACTGGCTACTGTATCCTTAATACTTTTCATTCAAGGCTGCAGAAGAGAATCTGCCCATCTGCCTGGGGGCACAATATTTCCTGTAATGGCCCATAGATCAGAGCCAGTCTTGGGATGAAAATGGACTGTGCTCCTGCTTCCTATCTTCTTGAAAATGTTCTTAATCTGATAAGAGTAAGGCCATTTTCAACAGGGTCTAATCTTAAAAGCGCTAGAAATTCTCTGCATGAGCGTGGCTTTCACTACCTCCCTTGTTTCTCTCCCTCCAGAGTGATGAGTCCATTTCTGCCTTAAACAGCTACCCCATTGCACTCAGGCTTTCCAACTGGCTCCAGCATTCTAGGTCAGGGTGAGCCATCTGCCTATATGGGTTGTAGTTCTGGTTTTCAAATGTGTTGTCCCTTATAGAATGACTATTTGCTGGTAACCAGGTAGAACAAGACATCATTCATTTAGACTCCACAATTACCATTCCCCTCCCTTTCTAGGTGTCTACTGTACCAGTCATTTTGCAGGTGCAGGAAGTAAACTTTTGTGGTCAAGCTGCTTAGCAACAGCACAATGACACAGCCGACGTCTACCAAACTCAGTCAGCGTCGTCCAGGTCTTTTTAATTAGCAGATGAACTCTATTGATTCAGCAACCTCTCAGCAGTCACGGGGTAAAGAACATTTTAATCTCAAGATTTACTGATCTGAGCAGAACTCTTGCAGAGCTTCTCAGGAGGGACAGTTCCTTTGCTTCTCAATTTTTAGTTAAACCATTTGACATCCCAACGGGATTTGTGATTCTTGGAACCTAAATCAGCCGTGTTTTGTAGTTCAGGAAATCATAAAACTGGGATGTACTTATCCTGGGCTTCCATTGTGTAAGAAGGTATTTTAAAAGCATTCTCACAAGAGGGAAAATGCCGGGGTTGGGGGGGGGGGGGGCGAGGAGTGGAAGAGTTCAAAATGACATCGCCTGAAGTAAAATGGAATGAGTAAACAGGGAAGGATCCAAGAACAAAAATGTGGTCTTTCCTAAAGAAGAAACCCTTACTTTCATGTTCCTTGTATAATAATTCAATGTACATGGTCATAGATAGAACTGGGGGACATTGAATTTTCATGTGCTTTTCCAGATCATTCTCAGAAATGTTCATAACTGTGCTCTATGGAGGTAAGTAACTTTATGATATTTTTGTCCTGATGTATTTGAAGTACGTGAGGAAAAATCTGGTAGCTACTTCTGAGGACTAAGGTTAGTCATTCCTGCTACAAGGCTGCCCTTAAGACATCTATTTTTAGCCTGGCCTTTGGGACTTAATGATACTCTTTCCTGGTCTGGGGGCCCTCCTGCAGGGATGCTGATTCCTTCCTCAATTTCTTCTCTTTTGATAATGACATTTGATTACAATTCATGGTTTCTTTTCTTTTTTCTGCATCTGAACTGCGTTGTCATGCATAGGCCAACTGTGGTTTGTTAAGCCTCATAATCTAAAGTAAACTACAAATTAAGGTAAAGTGATGGCTGCTTGAGAAAGGCCCCTGGTAAAAATCGATATGGACAAGATGTCACTTCAAAGTCTCTCTAGAAAGTTCATCATCTTCCTCAAAGCCACAAATATGAGTATGAAATAATAAGTCCTCACTTGGGTTTGAGGTAGATCATATTGCTATATCCTCTTTAAATGTCCTTTGTAAGAAGCCTTTGGTTCACTCTTATGTGGCCTTGTACAATGGCTGCCAGTGGAAGAAGTAGGGATTGCAGATAGAGAGGGCTCCAGTTTGCTGTGTTCAGTTAAATTTGACAAACTTGCCAGTAAAACAGTTCCCTGTTTAATCCTGGAAATGTTCTCGTGTTTTTTGGGAAGTGAAAATAAGATCAGTTTTTCAAGTAAAATGAACTATTTTTTGGGAAATCGTTTGCATGTACTATCTAAATTTAGGAAGTGTTTCTTTATACATGCATTATGGATTAAATATTGTTCAACCTGAAGTGAAGATAAATCCATCCTACATTTCTCATAGGACCTTCTGCCAGGAGATAGTGGCACTGTGATGGCTATACTCCTGCTTGGAGTACACGTAGACGTAAACTGCCAAGCTTATGTGTCATCCCAGTTAACAGTTCTTAGCAAAAATCAGCATTGGAGAAGTTGTGAACTCTCAAAATACTCTTGACAACGTTTCTTCATTGTGACATATGAGAGCAGGAATATTTCAGTGAAAAGATGCTGATGTAGTGGCCTAAATTTTCTTCTAACATTTTAGTCAGTTTATAGGCGTCTTTATCTTAAAGTCAAAGCAGTTTACAATGAACGTTGACAGTGATTACATTATTTTATACATGGACATGCTTTTGGGACGAGTTATGTCTCCTTCCCAAACTAAGAATAAATGGGTCTTTAGTTTCTTGCAAAAAATGACGAGATCTGGAACGGCTCGTATTCTGTCTGGAAAGGTATTCCAAAGGCCAGGTGCATAGAGCAAAAATGCATGGGTGCATGAGGCATGGCTCCTTCTTTCTCTTAACATAGTCAAAGACCAGCCATGAGTTGACAATTTGCATAATATTTTTGTTTGAATAGATAATGAAGAGGCCCTTTTTAACACCCAATGTAAAGTCCAATTACTCTTGGAGAGTATCAAGACTAGCTGCCACTGCGAGAATGAAGGTAGGTTGAACTTTTACTTCATGTTCTGGTCAGCACTATGTGTCTATGTCACAATACACACATAGATACATTTATTGATATGCTTCAGTTGTTTGGTTTGAACTTTATGACAAGCAATGGACTTTTCGTTATGACTGTTAGGTATATCTTGATTTCTTTTTTCCATTTTTTTCTTTTGCCTGAAAGCATTCTTGCACTCTTTTGTGTTTCCTACTCAATAGAAATCTGGCCCAGCTGGAGCTACAATGTCATATGTTTTCATATGCAGCTACCCAATGAGCTGGGGGTGGGGTGGAGGGTTTGATTTAATACCATTTTGTTCCTTTCCTGCCCCTTCCATTCAGTCCAGCCTGTGATGTAGAGTCATGGAAATCTGATAGAAGATATTGCTGTCAAGCGCTGACAGATGTTGCTGACAGGTACTCCCTGCAGCCTGCAAAGAAGAGTAAGAAGGTGCACAGGGAAAAGAAATGTAGTTAGTTTTCATTTTTTCGTGAATTTATCCCAATTTTAGAGTTTTTTTAGTTTGTTTCACACATTCAATAGGGAATTTTTAGTGTGTCCCAAATTACAACAATATGCCTTAATTCATCAGTTAATGTACATTAAATTAATTGAATGTGCTGTCCAGATAGCACGGGGCTGGGTGTTAACCGTGATCGGGCTGAGAGGGAGCGCTGCTACCATGCACCAACAGACTTTGTGAACATAAGGATGGAGGGGTTAATACCAGCTTTGAAAATTGCACCCTCTCCAGGCACGCTGCTTTGCAGTGTGTATGAAAAAGGAAGGCATCCGCAGGAACATATTTTGGACATCATCAGAAATAGGGTGTAAATTGCATTTGATTCCAGGGAAATGATATCAGCACAAGCTGGAGCAAATGTCCGCAGCTACTTTGAACATGTGACAGTTTTCAAAGGCATAAGATCTGCAGATACAAACTGGGAGCCTGGAAGGGGTTGTGGGACCCAGGGCGAATCACCTGGGGGTATGTTTACTAAACAGCGCTAATGTTGCAGTGGTGACGTTATCGCGTGATAAGTGACGTTATCGCGTGATAAGTGACGTTATCGCGTGATAAGTGACGTTATCGCGTGATAAGTGACGTTATCGCACGATAATGGCGCATTATCTTGTGATAACATCACTTACCGCGTGATAACATCTCCAGTGGTGTTAAGGTGCGCAGAGGGTGGAGTAAGGTTCCCCAGAAGGCAGAGATAAGGGGTAAATGGGCAGAGAGTGGGCGGGGAGAGGCTCCAGGCACACTAATGCTGTGAAATGAAGGTCTGAAAATTAACGCCACTGAAAACGTTGCGTTAGTGGCACATATGTAGGAGAGAGAAACCATTTCAGTTAGCAATGTAAAGCAAAGGCAAGGAGACCCAGATAAGTGATAGTAGTGATACATGTGCAGTAACAAAACATGCAAAAACCAGAGAGATAATGACCAGAACCAAAATAGAAATACAAAACACCGAGCTGGCCAATAGAAAAAACAATGATAAACGGTACTCAACACTACCCATAAAGAATAAAAAGGAAGATGTCACTTTTGGAAGGGTCAATTCTGATTCCCCCTACAAAAGTGAATGTTCCAACATTGACAGTGTTGATGAGGGTTTGCTGTGGTGTATATTGGGCAGCTTGCTTATGTGGCTTTCACATGTGCAGCAACAGCAGTGTGGCCACATAGGAAAGGGCACTATGGTGATGGTGTAAATGGGGTACAGGGGGCTGTAGGCAGCACATGCAGTGGGCCAGCTGGGGCACATGGTGGACTAGTCAGATACCTAGGTGACACATAGGAATGTAGAAACGGAAAACCAGCAAGACAGCAACTGACCAAGGGCAAACGTCCACGAGTGTGTGTCCCTCCGGCACAAGGGCATGTCAGCATGGTGGCGGAGGGGTGCTGGTGGTGGAGGGGGCAGTGGCAAAACCAAGGCCAAACCTTGTTTAGGTGGGTGCCGTGCACTGCAACAGACAAGGTCTGTCTGACAAACAGTCATGGCATCCCCAGGGAATGATCTGCCTCTGTGACAACAGTTTGGTGCAGTACACACAGCCAGTATATTCAGGGGCAGAAGGTCACAGGTTCACGTCCCAGCTGTGGCTCCTGCAGACCATGTCCCTATATTTTACCCAGTACTAAACCATGATAATAAAGATGGAACCTTTATTGCAGATAAAATAAACACACCATAAACGCCTATATTTTACCCTAGAGAGCACATACACCATAGACATGTTCAACCCCCCCCCCTAGAGTAGAGTTTCTCAACTGCAGTCCTGGAGGGCCAAACATCATTCAGGTTTCATGCTGTCCCTAATAAATATGCCTGTGATGCATTTGTATGCACCGCCCCCATTGTATGCAAATGTAGCCATGCATATTCATTAGGGACAGCATGAAAACCTGAACAGTGTTTGGCCCACGAGGACCGGAGTTGGGAACCTCTGCCTTAGAACAGCGGGCAACAGGGGCACAAACACCCACACCCACAGGCTTCACTATCCAATGGCTCATGGAGAGTCAGGTTGTTGGGCCCTGCGCCGAGCAGCATCTACCAATGCTAGCACCTGCATGCCTTAGCAATGCCGTCTTAAACTTGGAAACACGTTCCACATATATCAAAAGGTTGCTATGAATGTCAGATAACAAATCCTACATTAAACACAATTTGTTGACAGAGATTCATCATAGCAACCTTTCTGATATCTGTGGAGTGTGTTTCAGTTTTTGTTTCTGACAGTGTTTACCACCCCAGGGAGTGACCCTAACAGTATTGAGTACCATAGCAATGCCTACACTGTGCCCAGGACTGGTGTGGCGGCCAGGGCTGCCAACCACCTCTATATTTTCACAATGCTGAAATAAGTGTGGGAGTGTGTGTATGTCTATCAAGTGTTTTGTGACTGCCTACACCTTACTGAGCCCACAATGCTTGTACTGTTTCCAGTGTTAGCCTGACAATGTGCATAATGAGGAGCAAGGTACTGTGGGTATGGCCTGGCCAGGGCAGCCTGACCAGGATGCATCTGCATAGGGCAATGGCTGGGACATTGTAGTGCCCGACCACCACCTGCATGGACAGGGTGGCCACAGCATGTCATGCTGGGGGGTCACTCTCACCCTGACTGAGCAGTGACCATACAAAAAATCAGGGTCTTTCTTATGGAGTAATATAATGCACTAATTTTATGGAAATCACTCCAAATAAACAAACTGTGACAGAATACAAGGGAGGGTTATAAAATTCAATATCGAAGTATTTCAATCAAACCAAGAAACTGTCTCAGACCAAGCGGCAGCCTATATGCTGGGAAAGGGAATTCAGATTCACCAGCGGCGCCTTTAGCATCAATGACAGGTTTTTGGTATATTTTTCTTTTATATTTAAACCCTCTCTCCACTGTGTTTTGAAAAATATGCTTAAACAAAATGACAAACAGTCTCTGTGAAAACAGGTACTTAGCTTTTCAGTTTCTGCAATGGAATCTTAAATGTAGTAATATTCCAACGCTCTCCAGAAACCGTTTGACTTTGTATGTCATACTTTGTATGTCATACTTTGGTATGTCTTTACTCTCTTTATAATGAACTCTTTTCTTGCAATCAAGCTCATCCAAAAAACGCCACGCACATGAACTGCACATGCGTGGCGTTTTTTGGATGAGCTTGATTGCAAGAAAAGAGTTCATTATAAAGAGAGTAAAGACATACCATCTGAACTACATGCAACTTCGGTCAATTTTGGTCAAAAGCCAGTTGGAAGTGATTCATCCCCTGAAGAACCTCGAGATACAGAGAGAAACGCGGAAGTAACGTTATGAATATGGCGTTGGGAAATTGAAGCACATTGTTTTCAACTACAAGAAAGGCTATTGAGAAGGACTGAATTACTAAGTCAAACGGTTTCTGGAGAGCGTTGGAATATTACTGCATTTAAGATTCCATTGCAGAAACTGAAAAGCTAAGTACCTGTTTTCACAGAGACTGTTTGTCATTTTGTTTAAGCATATTTTTCAAAACACAGTGGAGAGAGGGTTTAAATATAAAAGAAAAATATACCAAAAACCTGTCATTGATGCTAAAGGCGCCGCTGGTGAATCTGAATTCCCTTTCCCAGCATATAGGCTGCCGCTTGGTCTGAGACGGTTTCTTGGTTCGATTGAAATACTTCGATATTGAATTTTATAACCCTCCCTTGTATTCTGTCACAGTTTGTTTATTTGGAGTGATTTCCATTAAATTTGAGCAGTGACCATGGCATGGCTAGGTTTCCCCATAGTGCTATACGGTATTTCTCTCAAGTGATATCTATGAGTTCCCTTTTCTGGGGCCCAATCACTGACATACCTGCTTGGTGTGTGTGCTCACATCCCATTTTTGGGTGCACACAGTTCCTCCAGGAACATGCACAATGTACGAGCTTGCAGACTGTCTGCAGTTAGCAAGTGTATGGCTGAAACACCTTGCAGGGTGCAGTGGGTGGAGACTGACTGTGCCCTCTTCTGGTGAATGTCAGATAGTGGTGTGGTGGGGTGGGGTGGGGTGGGGGGGGCAGCTGAGCTTTTCCAGGCCTACTGCCTGTCTGCCAGTGCCCTATGTGATGCGTACATATCTGCATTGACTGCCCTGTAGGGTACCTATTCCCCAGCAAGACTGGGGTTGATGATCCCCTCTACTACCACCATTGCAGAGATGTAGAATGTGGATCTGTTGGTGGGACATCCTGACCCCCACCCTGAACCACAGAGGGTGTGTTGGGTGGTGTTACATAATCTTCTTTTGGGTTCAAACACCCACCTTCTCTTATAACATGTGACCATGGCAACCACACAGGATATACACTATTCTGGGTGCATCATAGTCCACAAGGGCTAGACATGACTGGGAAATGCAGATGGACACAGGTGTAGCCTAGGTGTGTCTGCAAGGACTACCTATCCCACACTGGCACTTAAGGGTACCTGCAGCACAGCCTATCTCAGCCAAGCCAGGTGCTGCGGACCTGGTGCTGGGCGCCCCACCTCACCCTCAGGGTGAGCACAGGAACCGCACAATGTCACGGTCTGTAGCTACTCTGTGCCAGTCACACACATGGTCAGTTCCCCCTACCAGGCCAGGGTGCTATAGAGGTGCATACCCCATCTTGTGATAAGATGTAGGCTGCTGATCTGCATGTGCAGTGCATCATGGGTAAGGGTAGGTTTACCCTATCCTTGTAACCACAGAAGACAGTTTGTGTGGTGACCTGCAGTCTTTCTGTAGCCAGCCAGTGGTGTGTTAGACGCTATAGAGATGTAACCCACTGATTACTTCAATGACTGCAAAGGCAGAGGTCATGGGTTTGATCCCACAGTGGTGTTATTTAATACAGCTGTCTGAGGCTTTTCCTTTTAATTTAAATCGGTGCTGCCAGCAGAAATGCCCTCACAGTGCCGTAGCCTAAGGTGCCTCATAAGGTGACCTATAGGGCACCCTATAAGGCGTCCAATACAGCGCCCTATAATGCGCCCTATAGGGCACATTATAAGGTGCCTTGGCAGACAGGGCACTTTATAATGTGCCCTATGGAGTGCCTTATAGGGCGCCTTATGTGGCACCTTAGGTTACGGCACTGTGAGGGTGTTTTTGCTGGCGACATTGATTTAAATTAAAAAAGGAAATGCCTCAGACAGCCTTCTTACATAACACCACTGCAGGATTGAACCCATGACCTCTACCTCCACAGTCATTGCAGTAACCAGTGGGCTACATCTTTATAGTTTCTAACTCTGCGCTGGCATGAACTTAGGGTTAACGCGCGTTAACGTGCCATGGCGCCCACTATTGCACGATACAGATTCTTGCTACCTTGCCACCAGAACGCCCACTACCTTATATGGCATTCTTCACATTAACGCTGCAACTAGCACCGGTAACATTAAGACAGTTTAGTAAACATACCCCCTGGTGTAGGATCCTCTTAGCATTTTGGCTTATGCCACCACTCACCTCCTTGGTCTCAGTAAGCCACAGTTTCTGAGGAGCAGTAGTTTTCCACCCCTGCCCAGGGCACTTCAAAGAGGGTCAGTGGCGTAGTCTATGTCGTTTGGATCTGCAGCATCAGATAGACAAATGGTTACTGTGTTTCTTCATTGAGAAGATTTTCACAAGAAATGCTTTACTTTCAGTTTTGGGGTGGGTACAGTCTGTATCGGTTGCAGGTGGACTGTGACTTTGTGTGTGGTATCTTCCTAGATATGGTAGTGTGGTCACTGTTAGTCTACTTTAATGACTGATAAATACAAATAAAACAAAAATAAGAAGATAAGGTGATACCTTTTTTGGAATATGACTAGTTTACAATGAAATAGAGACTTTTCTACAAACAGTCTCTAGTTATATGAATAAGGTCTCTATGGCATACAAGCTGGGGTCTTTTTAACTCCAAATTAAAATTGAAGGTTCAATATCAAAAGCTATTGACTATTTATGGAAATATATACAGTCTTTTTCATGCAGTTCCTCTTGCATTCTACTTCATGTAAACCATGAAATTAGTCTGAAGGCATAGGGCTATTTGCATTAACATATACTCAAGATAGAAAGAGCCATTATCATATCCGATTTCAGTAAATTGTAGGTGCTCAAGCCTAATTGCAACTGTTCTTTGTTCAGAATCAAGACAGCTGCCAACTAAACCAGACTATTATCTGACCAAAATCATCACAGATTAACTGCTTAATCCCTCAAACAAAGAATGCATAGCCAGGGAAGCCAGGAGTGGAGCAGAACAAAGACTGAGATTTTTCAGACAGTACCTCAAAAGTATGAATCTAACAAAATATAGATGTTTTACTACTTTGCAAATGAAAGAAACAGCATGAAATGTAATATGCCTTTTTGGTTACCCCTGAAAGGATACAGTAGCAGGTTCCATCCTATGATCTGTGAGACCATTATAGGTGGTCTGCAGGACATAGGAAAGAGAAGTAGCTAGACTGGCCTAGATTGACTATAAGGGAGCGCTTGGTAAGAACCAGCTAGGGGGAGAGAGAGATTGGAGGGAACTGGCTGGGGAAGAGAAGGAGAGACTGATGGGAAATGGTTGGGAGAGAGAGAGACTGATGGGGACTGGTTTGGGGGGGGGGGGGGAGAGAGACACTGGAGACAGGAAGGGAGCAGGAAATAAAAAGGCTAGTGGAACAGATTTGGCACCGAGGGGAAGGTATCCACGAAGAGTGGGGAGAGGGGGATAAAGTGGGACTCCCTGAACTTCTTTGAGGTTGATATGGGGGACTACATAATCAAAAGGATTTGGAACCTCTGGGATAGGAGTACAGTATATGCAGTGATGGAGGGAGAGGCACAGACAGATAGTGGTAAACAGAGATAGAAAGACAGGCAGGTAGAAACAGATGGATTACAGATGGTGAGGGAGAGTCACATGCAAGGACAAAGGGACAGACCCTTGCATGACCCTCAAGTCTGTGTATATCATTAATTCCCTACTTAATTACTACTACTTCTATTCAGTATTTATATAGCGCCACACACGCAGCGCTGCACAGCTAACCTACAGGAGGTAGCCAACATATAAGAGACAGTCCCTGCCCGTCAGTCAAGCTCATCAGAGCTTACAATCTAGTTAAAAGAACACAGTACAGTCATAAGTTAGATCTAAATGCAACGGTGAAGAGGTGAGTCTTCAACCTGGATTTGAAGAGGGCCAGGGAGGATGCTTGGCACACAGATGCAGGTAAGTTGTTCCGGGCGTATGGAGCAGCAAGGTGAAGTGAGCGCAGTCGGGAGTTCGTGGTGCGTGTAAAGGGCATTGATAGGAGTAATTTGTTAGCAGAGCACAGATTACAAACAGGGACGTAGGGGGAGATAAGAGATGAAAGGTATTGAGGGGCCATAGAGTGAATGCATTTATAGGTCAGCAGAAGCTTGAATTGAATGCGGAATTGGACAGGGAGCCAGTGAAGTGACTTGAGAAGAGGAGTAACGTGAGCGTGGTGAGGCTGGCAGAGGATTAGTCGAGCAGCGTAATTTTGTATGGATTGAAGAGGGAGGAGGTGGCTTACGGGGAGACCAGCGAAGAGGATGTTGCAGTAGTCGAGGCGCGAGGCGATCAAGGAGTCGACAAGCGTTTTGGTGGTGTGTTCAGAGAGGAAGGGGCGGATTTTGCTAATGTTGTAGAGAAAGAAGTGGCAGGTCTTAGCTACAAGCTGGATATGAACGGAGAAGGAGAGAGAGGTGTCAAAGATAACCCCTAGATTGTGGGCAGATGGCACAGGAAGGATAGTAGATCCATCTACCTGGACTGAGAGATGGGGAGTTGGGGGGAGGAGTTGGGCAGAAAGACAAGGAGTTCAGTCTTGGCCATGTTCAGTTTCAATCGGCGATGAGACATCCAGGCAGCAATGTCCGAAAGACAGGCAGAGATCATGGACTAGGTTGCTGGAGAAATATCAGGTGCAGAGAGGTAGATCTGGGAGTCATCGGCATAGAGATGATACTGAAAGCCATGGGAGGAGATAAGCGCACCAAGGCCTTGGGTATAGAGAGAGAAGAGGAGGGGGCCCAAGACAGATCCCTGGGGTACACCTACATGTAGCGGGGTAAAGGAGGAGAAGGAGCCACCAGAGCATACTCTGAAATGAGCGATGAGAGAGGTAGGAGGAGAACCAGGATAGTAGAGTCCTTGAAGCCAAGCGAGGAGAGGGTGGTGAGGAGAAGGTTGTGATCAACGGTATCAAAAGCAGCAGAAAGGTCAAGAAGGATGAGGATGGAATAGAGGCCCTTAGATTTAGCCAGGAACAGGTCATTGGTGACTTTTGTGAGTGCCGTTTCAGTGGAGTGTAGGGGACAGAACGCAGATTGTAGTGGGTCCAGGAGGGCCTGGGAGGTGAGGAAATCGAGGCAGCGATGGTGAACTGCTCGTTCCAATAGTTTGGATATGAAGGGAAGGAGGGAGATGGGTCGATAGTTAGAAGGGCATGTGGGATCAAGTGAGGGTTTCTTGAGGAGGGGTGTGACAACAGCATGCTTGAAGTCGATGGGGACAGCTGCCGTGGAGGTTGAGGATATGAGTGATGGGGGGGACAATGTAGTGGGAGATGGAACGTAGGAGATGGGTTGGATAGGGTCTGATGAACAGGTAGTGGATTTGAAGGAGGAAAGGAGGAGTGTGGTTTCTTCTTCAGAGATCGAAGGGAAGGAGGAGAGGGTGGCAGGGGGAGTATGGATGGGGAGGAGAAATAGGGGGGAGGGGAGATTACCTCTCAAGAGTTACTGGTTCTCATGAGTTAAATGAGCCAATCAGTCACCAAAGGAAGGAAGATGGGCTCAGATGTCTTCCTACTGGTGGGTGCCACCTGATTTTTCTCTTAGGATCACCTCTCGTGCATGTGGTGATCAGAACTGGTGCACTGGCATTGAGGCTCTGATGAATGAGAGAATGGGCCCAAAGAGTATATGAGTGCGAGAACCTTCCAGTGGGTGTGGCACATGTCTAATGTGTGAGACGTGGCATCTCTGGTATAATACAAGCCTTCATTCCAGGCTTGGACTTTGCTGAAACATTTTCAGAATCCCCTCTTCGGCTTCTCTCCTGCCAGCACCACCTCTGAAATCCCAATAGAAGTACAAAGTATAATCTATAAAGACCGATCCTTTGATAGATTATCCAGAGCATTCTTTGTATGTTACAGGTGAAATTGAGCTGGCAGATGAAAATGGTCACGTGAAGGATCTTCTCAGAAACCAGCAGTGCTATGCATCAGAGTTTCTGAATGAGAGGGAGAGCTTTGTCCTTCTCGCTGTGAACCGTATGTATTAAGCAAACCATTAGGGATGTTCATAGAAACTAGTTGTAGGGATCAGCTGCGAATAGCTTTTTCCCGGTGCATAGTTCAGCTTTACAGTACTGGGTGCAACAAAGAATTACTGTAGCTTTCCTCCAATGCATTGGTCGCATCATGACCAATATCAATACATTTTTCTTGACCATGGGATGCAATACTTGGCTAGGAGGCTTGAGAACTTCATCTGCATATGCCATAGAAAGGGTCCATCTCCAGCTGCAGTACTCTTTCTCATGGAAATGCTTACACCCCTTTCTTTTCAAAAGAGTGACATTGTCGTTCTGTTATACTGCACAAAAAGCTAGATTCAAAAGCTATACCAACAATGGAAGATAGTTGGAAGTGGAGGTGGTAAGATACAAGGATACAAATAATAAAATGACAACTTTGAAACCAGGGCCTTATCCTTTCAGAAGGGTACAATTAAATGATAATTGTCATTCGTACTGTTTGGCATACATGCAATGGTAGCATTTTATTCAACAGGCAAAGTATGTGGCAGGAAACGTCATCCGCCCAAACAGTAGTTGGAGCACAGTTCACACTGCCTAATTACGCTGTACATAATTGCACACATGGAGAGTGATTTCATGAGGGTTGCCTAGATTTCTAGCATGGAAAGCATGGTACTTGAGTGGTTTCCATGCCTAAATGGCCATTTATGCACAGAACAGAATCGTTCGCTATTCTGTAAGTACGAGGGCGGACCGATGGCATGTACTTTAACTGTGGCCATGTTACTCCACTTCTCATTCAATATCACTGGCTGCCTATCACTTCACAGATTCAGTTTAAAACTTTGACCTGTCTGCTCTGATCTCCCTGCATGGCTCTGCTAGGGCACTGCGCACCATACATGGCCAACGCTTACACTTTCCATCCCCTTCTTTGCTGCAGCTCCTGCTCTTATGAAGTGCCTTCCTGCCCCTATTTGCATGGAGCACAGTTTTAAAAGTTTTAAAAAGGTCCTTAAGACGCACCTGTTTGAATCTGCGTCTGGCAATCCCTCTTTACCTTGAGGACTGTAACCTATGACCGTACTAGTGGCACTATCTATTCCCTCCTCTCCCTTTTCTCTGTTTCTTTGAACTTTCCTCATATATCCCCCACTATTATTGTCCATCTTTTTTTGTTTTCGTCTTTCCTGTCATATAATTGGAAATTCCTTTCTTTTACACTTATACATTTTTAAATTGTGAGTTACATAGCTTGTACACAGTTGTATATCAAATAAAGAATAACCATAACCATGTACAGCAATGGAGTTTGGGCGGAGCATCAATCTTTGCTTGTAAGTTATAAAATGTTATAACTTAGATATACTTGGAAAATCTAAGCATGGTCATTTATACCTGCCATCGGGCAGGTGTAAGAGCTCATGCTTAAAGTGCATTTCTGATCACTTATGCTTCTATTCTATAACATAAAGTACGCACTTGACTTGCTTTTTGTAAAATAGAATGACACATGTAAAATAGTGCATACATCTAATCGACCCTTACAAAATTACCCTCATGCTGCTGACAGGGCAAGAACTCCCTGATGAAGCCAGATTTTTGGTGAAACCATCAGCTGAGGTTGGAGACGGCCATGGGTTGGCTAAGAAGATTTATATGGACCAAATGTTTGGCTGAATGGGCATGCAGAACTGAACTTAAGATAAAGTTGTGCGTAAAAATTTTTCAAAAGAAATTTCACTATGGGAAGAGCATTAAAAGTAATGAAAAAAGTTTGAAAAAGAGAAGGAAAAGGAGCAATGATGAAATCAATGGTTGGGTTGCTATTCATAAGTAGGAATAGAACCGATGAGTGAGCTCCTCGAGTGTTTCAAACTTATGCACTGGTCAAATTACTTGTTAATAGTTGGATAGCACAGCAATATTTTTTGAATTTGTTAAAGAATGAAAGATTAGGAGACCTAAAAAGAGAAGAAAGTATTTCTACTTGCTCCAATTGGTTTTGATGGGCTCTTATGTTGCCTTTATAAAATAAGCTTCTATAATGGTCCTGAGTAGTGCATAAAATCTCACGGACACATTTAGACCTGCTGCAAAGAAATTGTAAAATGTTTGCATGTATTCTACGCATGCATGTGCGTTATTTTATAAAATGCATGCATACGCCGTAACTCTGCCTACACCCCGCCTACTTTCTGCTGGTAGGAACCTGTTTTGCCAGCATGTGTACTAAGGGGCCCTTTTACTAAAGTCTGCTAAAGTTTTGCACTTAATGTGTGTTACAAACCAGGACCGTACCAAGCGTGAATTGTGCCCTGTGTGACTTGCACATCGGGCGCATTCCCCCCCCCCCCCCGCACCTCCATCTAGCCACTTTCTGGACAGTGGCAGGAGAGAAGAGGCGCGCCTAATGTGCAAGTCACCAGCATACTAAGCAGATCTGTCCCTCCTTGCTCTGACGCCGCGTCAGAGGAGGGAGGGACCAGACCTGCTTAGCATGCCATGAGAAGGATTAAGGGGTGCATTTCAGCTGTCTGCCATTTCCTGCCACTGCTGAGAGAAGAAAAAGTGGTGGTAGCAGGCAACAGCAGACAGCTGAAATGCGCCCCTTAAGCCTTTGTGCCCTCTGCGGCCGCACCACTCGTGCAGGGCTAGGTACGGTCATGTTACAAACACACATTTAGTACATGGTCTTCATGTTAGTTGTCAAGGGCACGACCAGCATATTCTTAGTAGCTAACATGACCAAGCACTTTAACAGGCGGCACCCTTGACACAAGCGCATTGGTGCTAATTGATACATTGCCACTGAGCGTGCGTCAATTGCCCTTGCGCTAGCAGCAATGTGCTCTCCACACCCATGCTCCATCCATTCCATGCCCCTTCGTGCCATTGCCAGTTACAATGCGCTTTAATGCACCATTGCTGGCATGTCTCAGCATTCTCATTCCTGGATGCTAGTTGCCCCGCATTAAAATTCATATTGATCATTTACCGTGCTTTGGTAAAACAGCCTCTTATAATCACCTATTCAATCAGTTTTATAAAGCCATTATCTTCCTGAGATGCACTCACTGAAAAAGCACACCTACCGACAAGCTAGTGAGCCTCTCCAACAACCAGAGGTGGGAACAAGGAACCTTGTAGAAAACCTCTCAAAGACCTGTTTGACTCATGACTTGGGTCCATTGTCCTGCATTAGAGAAACCCATGTTTACAGCTTTAGCATACATATTAGCAATTTAGTGCCTTCGAAAATCCCCCCCAAAGTTCCCGACACGCCCTGATGCTATCCAGTTAGCATTGGGGCCTGCTGGGGGCGTTCCAGGGTGGAGCAGGGGCAGAGGCAAGCACTAAACAGGCAGCAGTAATCTTTCCATGCTACCCAGTTAGCGCTCTGCGCTGAAAAGATAGGCAAGGAAAACCCGCGCCATAGTATGCTGGCTGCTTTTATGCACAGTAGCCATTACCTTGGGTCTGCACTAGCATGTACTGTACGATAAAACACACGTGAACTGCTTAACAAGCTTTAGTAAAAGGGCCCTATATGTTAAGAGGATCTGATGTTATAATCTCCTTTGGGGGGAATTTTAAAGATGCAATTCACTTGTCTGAATCGGAACTTGGAACTGGGTAGGCTAAAATACATCACAAGAGCTCAAGGGGAAAGCCACACTTAAATATATTCCCAATTCATCTATATGCAATAAATATTTTAAAAAAGCAATATTTTCCACAGCATACATTTGTCCCCATGAAGAAAACAGTCTGAGCAGAATGTAGAAAAGCGGTCTGGAGATGATGCTAATTAATTTTGTTCTCAAAGCTGAAAGTTGTATGTTATAAACCTTTGGTTAAAACCTAAGTGAAAAAAATGTAATTTAAAGCCTGTATTCGTTAGAGAGTTTCCTCATTCAAAGCAAATCACAACTAAAATAAAGAAAATGTCTGATCCCAATCCCAGTAATCACCCAAGTACAACCTAAACAAGACATAACAAAGACAAGGCATCGCATACAAGAGAAAAAGGTCACCAAACCCCTAAAAGAAACAATCAAAATTCCAGAACTAAGTGTGGCCACATTGGCGTTTCAGAAGGTGCCTTTATCAGATGAGAGGGTTCTCTTGCTCAAGGATGGCTGGGAAGACCTTGAGGCAAAGAGAGCAGATCTGACTGCCGTGAACCAGGCACAGGCTACCAGCGCTTCTATCAGATAAATGCTACCTCCAGGAGCGCGTATTACATTGAAACACATCAGCGGATTTCACTTTCATACATGCTGTCTCACAAATGTTTTAGGAGGACTTAGAAGTGGTCTGGGCACCGCTGGTAAGCTGAACTTGGCAAATTAAAGCTCAGTGACATTATTAATTGTGAGGGGGTGCACGCCCTGTCACCTTAAGGCCAGAATCTTACTAAAGAGGGCATGAGTTTTCAGGCTCACAGGCAGAACAAGGTTAAAATAGAGAGAACTACATCTCCCAATAGCCAGAGAGTACAACCTACTACGGGTGTGCAAGCCAAAAAACGTTTTGTTTGGTTTCCTGTGTCTGCAGGTTGTCATTTTGGTTTCTTTTTTGTTTCAGGGTAAGTTTGTTAATAGGATGTACTCAGTAGTGTCTGGTATTTATCAACAGTCACACTATTCTTCAATAGGTGCCTCCCGAACAATGGTGCACACTATTCATGACCTGGGGAAAAAAGCTAAATTTCAGGGGGGGTTCCTGTCATTTTCAAAAGTAATATGAAATGAAAATGAATGCACATCCCTACAACCTATAACCATCGGAGATTCCTGAGCGTTGGATGGCTCGGCGCCTCAATCTCCTTGGAATTCAAATGAGACATTTAAGCAGAAGCTGAGCAAGTCGGGGAGGGGAGCAAATAAAAAAAGAACATACTTCACTGAGCACAGTAAACCTACTAAAAATGCCAAAAAATTAATATCCTTTTTTTTTCCTTACCTAGGACTTCCTGGTACTTCTGAAGTTGGGTTCATGCCACTTTTAAATGATGACTGCATTGTGAACCAAAAATTCTTAGGTGGGCATGATGAAGCTTGCTGGCATGCACAGCCATTAAGTGCCCCTTTGCTGATATTACCATGTACAAATGAAATGATTTGGACGGCACATGCATCTGATATTAAAACTCGTCGTTAGGTTTATCCAAGCTATCAGTCAAATACCTTTTCTCGATGACTAGGACAGCTGAAGATTGGAGGTAGTTTAAATGTGTCCTACTAGTGGGCACGAATACAGCCGCATCTGTAGAGAACTGAAGGGCAGGAAGGTCAGTTCTTTTCTGTATTTTCAGTGTGACTGGTCAGACCTCATGGAAATATGTTTGTCTTTCTGTCCTTTTTTTTTTTTTTAATTACAACAGCCCAACCATCTCAGGACGTACCCAGGGGTATCTCTGGTACGCTAATGGATGGGACAGGAGTGATCCTCCTCTGCTCCAATCCCATTGTTGCCCAATTTCAAAATCGCAGCTACAATCCCTAGGGATCGTCTCGGAGTACTACTGCTAGAAATCAATCTAGCAAATAAGGCGTGATGACCACTAGTAATGATACTGTAACTGTCATTCTGAAATTAGGCAGCAGCAAGGCAGGAGCGGAGGGGGTTTGTTCCCATCCCATCCACCAGACTAACAAGGATACCCACAGTTGAAGGGATGGTTGGGTTGTACTCAGATCATGGGGACCTTTGAGTGGAAGGGGGCAGGGGGGTGATCAAGGCGGGATGAATTAGGCAGTCGATATCTTGAGTGGGTGAGTGATAGTACCTGGGGGGTTGGGACTTTGAGTGGGGGTGTTGGGGATGGCATTCAGTGGGTCAGGATGTTTTTATTTTTAGGGCCACGACTGTGCTACCAGATGCTGACACAATAGGTCACTTATTGTCACCTTTTGAGGCGATAGCCCTGACACGTGGAGGCCTATTCCCTACTGGATGTCCAGTATGGCCCCTCAGAATCGGGACACTGGCTTGTAATATGCAGGCCAAGCCCCAATTCTGAAGGGCCGCACATCCAGCCACATCCACGTCAAACTCCGCTTGCCTCCACAATGAAGCTGCGGTGCCATGGCATCTCGTTGCCATGGTACCGTGGCTCAATTAAGGAGCTGCGATTGCCAGCTGCTGCCGAGAATGTCCTTTCCCTGCAGCCAGACCCCCAATATGGCCTCCCATGGTCAGGGTCCGGCTGCGGGGAACCTCCTGCAGGCCTCCCTGCTTTGTCCCAGCTGGCTGCCACTGCTACTCTGCGTCCAGGGGGACTTATTATACTTCTGAGGTGGAATGTCCCCCATCCAACCGGCATACCCCGGATGTACAGGGCCGACCTCAGAATAAGCCCTGTATATCCAGGGTGACGGCCCACCCACGCATCGCCCTTGCTCTGCCTTCCTCCCACTCCCATCTAATGCTCCCCATACAACTCCACTGTTCATAGAGGGAGCATTGCACAGGGATGGCCAAGAGGATGAATAGTGGGGATGTACGTCCAGGCAGGGTGTACATCCCACTATTCGTGGCTTGGAACGACCCCCTTAGTGTATGGTAAAGTACCATGTGTAAGCTGCTAGATCTGCCCACGCCCTGTCGCTACTGACAACCCACTCAGTTCCTGTCCCTAAGCAGTTAGCGTGGGATTTTTACCATCAGCTGTTTTTAGTATGTGCTACCTGTTTGCATGGGTCTCTGTGAACTGTGCACACTGAAATGAACGCTAACTGCTAAGAGCGCACTTTAGTAAACATTCCCCTTAAAAGCTAATTTAATAAGAAGTCGCGCAGAGTTACACACTATCAATGTGTGTAAGTCATTTATTTTCAGTAACTTACATGCATACTTTAGCCAGCCGCCATTTTGTAAGTACACACATCAGGCTGATGATGCATATTTTTGGTGTGAGCACGCACATGGGTGGAGCTTGCGTGGAGCGCAAATCTTCACATGTAAGCTATAAAATGCTATAACTTAACATTTGTTCATTAAAGATCTACGCAGAGCTTTTACAGCAGCCCTAGGGCTGTTATTAATTCTTGCGCCTAGATTTAATGCGTGTTTTTGATCAGGTCTGCCCTAATTTTATAAAAAAAATAAAAAGTAGGCGCCTGATTTTCTTTATAAAATAGGCTTAACATAGGAGCATTTTAGGTACCCAAAACTAGGCGCCTGGTTATACAATTACTCTCCAAATGTATAGAAGAAAGTAATTGAACTGAAGGGAAAAAAATTGTTAGACAGCAGCCAGACAGGAGAAACGAGCTGGTAACTTTCATCACCAGACGGTACAGTGCAAGGGCTGAGGCTATAATTCACAGTAATTTAATCATATGAAAATCTGCTAATTAGATTTATGAAGCAGCTATACCTGGATGAATACATAGCATATGATTAACAAAGACATATTTTTAGCTCACACGTATGCCATCTGCCATATGTCATACACATGTGCTTAGAAATCCTTTCCCCTGACCTTATAAGATGTGAGATGGCAACTGGCTTAACCCCCTCTCAACAGGAAATCCTGCGTACACAATCTAATAGCTCCACATTCTCGTCCATGCGCTACTTTCACACATTACTTACAAAGATCTCCCTTTACGCCTTTCCCCTTTTTTGTCCTTTCTTCTCTCTGTAGCTAAGCTGGGAAACTGGGCCAAAGTCTCTAGCCAAAGGCCAAAATCCAAAAGAACAAGCAAAAAACCAGCTGTGCACATAGCAGCGACCACTCCAGAAGGTGAGGCGCATAGGAAACCGCAGTGCGGTTCTGCTATCGGATTAATTGGTTCGTTTCCGCCTTCAAACGTTATAATAGAGTGCATTATCCAGTTTGTCTGATGTGGAGAAGATGTCTTTTGTTGAAAGTAGTGCTCACTGAACATGGGCACTCCACCATATCAGTTACAAGTTTAGTTTAGATTCTTGCTTCTTTTGCCTGTTTTGAACTGCAAATATGCGAGGAGGTGCCCAACAGTCGGGAATAGAAATTGAAATAGATTGGCAGAAGGATACAAAACCTTCTGCCTCAGGCTCACTCCAGTTTAAATCCAGCTCAGGTCAGTAGCAATCAAAAGAGATGTGGATTCATTACTGTGAACTTGGACCATTAATGCACTTAAAAAATGTAGTGTGCACTAAAGGTGATTTCACAGGCACGACTATGAATTAATGCATATTAAGTCTATTAATGAATATTAAAACAGTATGGGAGTCATTTTAGAGGCTCCATTTGTGATTTGGAGGTCTGAAAATAGGTATTCAGACGTGCAAATCACAAAGGCATCCCTGGAGCCATTTTAGTATTTAGACATCCCCGGTATGATCACATCCGTGTTGCATGGCCTGGGTGCTCCTACAGAAACGCAGAAAGGCTTGAACATATCTGGCCCAGGCTGGTGTCACCTCCATGCCTATACCTGCTCCTGACCAGGAATAAGTGGAATAAAAATGCTCGTTTCATGACAGCAGCACTTGTAGGGGGAAGAGTGAAATGTGCTCTCACCGCCACAGTCATTTTAGCTGGGTGAACAACGTTAATAAATAGTCTTTTCATTTTACTACCTGGCCGCCACACGTCTGCAGATCTAAAATGGCAGGCTGGGGCATGCATATAGCATAGCATAGATGCCCCTGTTCTGAAATACCATTGCCGGCATGTCTATGCACTCCTTTCTGCGGCCATGCATTTCGAGGACATCCATGTTTCTAAAATGGGTTGCAAACGTGCATATACCCAGCCATGCCACTCGTATGGGCCCATCTTCAGGACTGGTTGCAGGATATGCATCTTTAGAGGTGAAGATGGAGCACTCAGAAGGCACTTACATGTGCCTCCCTTCACTGCCACCACTGCTCTGGTATTTTGAATGCTGTTACCTGGACTTCCCAGATCCTTCCTAGACATCCCTTCTAATATATCGTTTCACGGTATTCATTAAAAAGTCTCTATTAAAATGAATGTATGGAGGGGAGGAAGTGATGTCATCTGTAAGGATGGCCACATGAGTCGGGAGCTCCGGAGTTAAACCCAGTGATTGGCAATAAATCCCACCCCCCCCCCCCCCCCGGATGGCGAAAAAAGCGGGGTGAGCGAGGAGAGACCCGGCGGAAAGAAAGGAGAGGGGATGACAACCAGGAAAAAGGCAGCAGACCTCAACGGATTCGCGTATGCGAGAGGACACGCTCATGGAGGGGAAAGCAAGATGGCGGCTGTGAGCGCGACGGGCAGTGAAACAATGGAGCGCAGAGGAGGACGGTATGCTGAGCCAAAGCATGGAGAAATGATAGTTAAAAACATGTCCAGAGAAGAACTGAGGGCATGGTTTGATGAGATCAAAACAGAACTGACAGCAGTGAAAACGGAGGTGGAAGAAGTGTGTGCAGAGCTCAGAGAAGAGGTGGGTGAGCTGACAGGGAGGACAGAGGAACATGAGCTGAAATTGGAGCAGTTACAATCTAAGCAGGCAGGAGTGGAGAAATCCTTGAGAGAGGTGGATAAATGGAAGGAACAAGTGATGTACAAAATCGATCTCGGAGAAACAATTTGAGAATAAGGGGAATTCCTGAAGATCCAGAGCTCAATGATAGTAGGAAAGTAGCAGAAGCGGTGTGTAATGCTATCCTGCAGGAGGAAGGGAAGGAGAAAGAGATGGACAAGGTGAAACTGGATAGAGCTCACAGGGCGCTGGGTCCGATCAGACCTAAAGGACCCAGAGACACAGTAATCTGTGTGCAAGACTTTACAGTCAAGAAGAGGATAGTGGCACAAATGCGGAAGCTACGAGAGTTCACATGGCAAGGCTACAAAATAGAAATCTTTGCAGATTTGGCTGCTGGGACCCTGCAGCGACGAAGAGTAATGCAGCCCATTACAAATCTATTAAGAAAAGAAAATGTACGGTACCGTTGCCTGTACCCATTTGGCCTGTGCTTTAATGGGGGAACAAGGAGCTGGAGAGTATGTAATTATGAGGAAGCAGAAAAGGCAGGAGGAGACAGGGCTTGAGGAGATTCAGGGAGTGCGGCTGTGAAAGGGGAGACCAGAGAGAGATCCAGATGCTAAGAAGAAGCTGAAGGGGAGTAGTGGGTGAGAGCGATTTGAATAGCTCCAAGAAGATGAGAGAGCAGACATCCAGGATGGCTCCAACCTGATGAGAGGAAAGCAGGAAGCTGGTGGATCTCACAGGAACAAAAGACATTGAGGGTTTGCTGATTGAAATGTTTAGGGTTAAATGGAGGACAATTGAATAATTGGACTGAAGGGTGGAAGGGGGTGGAGGGTGGAAGGGAGGGAAAGAAGAGGGGGGTGTTGAATGTTGGAAGTTCAAGGTTAAAAGTTAAAGATAAAAGTTAATGTAATATTATTAAGGATAAAGAAAAGGGGTGGAGAGATGGAGGAGGGGGATAGCAGGAGGGAAAAGAGGAATGAAGTTTAAAAAATTGAAGGGAAGGGGAGGATAAGGGGGGAGTTCCGCAAGGGAAAAATGGGATGGGGAAATAAGGTGAAGACGGTTGCTCCAGACCGATGAGCATTACTCCAAAGGAGGCCTCAGGAGGGAGGGAAGGGGCAGTTGCTGAGGGGGAGGGGGAGGGGGAGGGGGAGGGGGAGAGGGAGGTGGGAGGGGGAAGGCAAGAGGGGAGAGGGGGAGGGGAAGAGGGAGAAAAGTGGGGGAAGGGAAGGAACGGGGGAGTTCAAAAGTAGGAGAACCAAAAATGAATGTGGTCACAATTAATGTGAAAGGATTGAGAACATGGAGGAAAAGAAGGTTGGTGGAAAAAGAGGGGTGCAGACTTCATTTGCATTCAAGAAACACATCTGAGAGTGCGGCAGGAGAAAATGTTACAGACAAAGAAATACCCAAAGGTGATTTTAGCAGGGCAAAGAGCAGAACCTAGGAAGGGAGGGGTGGGTTTAATGGTGCGGGCAGGAATGGCTGATAAAGTGGTGGGGGAGTATAGAGATAAAAAAGGAAGGTGTGTAGGAGTAAAAATGCAAGTGGGGAAAGAGCAAGTGTGGATTCTTAGCTTGTATAGGCCTAATGAGAAGGAGGGTGAATTTTTTGAGCGTATAAGGGGGGAGCTGGAGGAATGGGGGGAGACATCGATAATTGTGGGTGGAGATTTTAATTTAACGGTGAACTCTAGACTGGATAATGGGGAGAGTAGGGAAGAAAAAGGATAGAGAGAAAATGATGAAAATGAAAGAGGGCTTGGGGCTCATAGATGTCCAGGGTGAAAACAGTATACGTTCTATTCAGCCCCACACAGTACATACAGTCGTATAGATATGATATGGGTGGAAGGCAGGTGGAGGAATAGGGTGGAGGAAGTGGATCGGGGTCCATTACCTGGATGGACCATGCTCCGGTGAGTGTGAAGTTTAATTTGGAATATATTGATGAAGGGATAAAGTTTTGTAGATTGAATGAGGAACCAGAAATAGTAGAGAAAATGACTAAAGTAATAAAGGAGTATCAGGAATTTAACTTGAACAGAGAGGTGGGTATAGGAATGGTGTGGGATGGATTAAAAGCGGTGGTGCGCGGACATTTGATTGGGGAGGCAGCGAGAAGGAACAGAGTGAAGGGGCAGTCAGGGAGACAAATACAAGAAGAGATTAGGAAATTGGAAAGAAGCCATCAGTGCGATAGAAAGGGGGAGGTTGGGAGAGCTACAGAGATTGAGGGGGAAGTAAGGGCAGTTGAGGGCGAGTAAAATGGCATATGAACTGAATGTAATGAAGCAAGCCATGTTTGAGTGAGGGAATAGGGTGGGCATATCTTAGCCCATAGAATAAAAGTGAGAGCATCGCAGAATAATATAGAAAGCATAAGAAGTGGGACGGGGCAATTGGTTAATGGAAACAATGAAATTAGAAAAACGTTTAAAGAGTACTATAAGAAACTATATAGTAGGGAGGTTAAGGGAGGGAATGGAAAAAGTAAGGAATATTTTGGAAGATTGCCAGCTACCAACCATAACCAACCATGGAGTGGAGGCGTGGTTGAGGCAAGGTACTTCAGGCCAGAAGGTCAGGGGTTCAAATCCCACTAGATGACAGCAACCTTGGGCCGGAAAGACTGGGGTTTCTAGTCCCACAGGTGCTCCTTGTGGTCTTGGGCAAGCCACTTAACCATCCATAGCCCATGTTCCCTGTAAAATAGTTCTCTCCAAGTTATAATGCCCTGTTCAATGTAATTTCAGTTTGTTCAATGTAAACCGCACTGATGCAGAATAGTGCGGTATATAAGAGAATGTAAATAAATAAAATAACTCATGAGGAGGCAAATTGGATAGATAGGCCTATTGGGGAGGGAGAGATAGAGGAGGCCATTAAATCTTTAAAGCTGGGTAAAGCACCGGGGTTGAATGGTCTCAGGGGAAAATTCTACAAGGTATTTCAGCAGGCCATTAGACCCTTAATGGTGGAAGTGTTTAATGGGGTAATAAAGGAGGGAAGAGCACTGGGTTCGATGACAAAGGCAGGGATCACAGTGTTGCTGAAGCCCGGGAAGGATCCTATGGTGTGTTGGTCATTATAGGCCAATATCCTTACTGAACGTAGATGCCAATATATTGGCAAATAGATTGCAAAGAGTAATGCAGAAATTGGTCAATCCAGACCAAATGGGGTTTGTGGCTGGCCAGCAAGGGGGAGATAATATACGGAGAATTTGTAATTTAACGTGGGAAGTGCAACGGACGGGTCAAAAAGCAGTATTTATAACAGTCGATGCAGAAAAAGCATTCGATAGAGTGGCGTGGCTGTTTATGATACAAGTGTTGGAAAAGATGAGATTGGGAGAACATTTTGTAAAATGGATACAAGCACTTATATCATTACCGGTCTTGATGCAGGAAATAGAACAATACAGTGGGGTGGTGGGATATAAAATAAATTGTAGCAAAATGGAGCTATTAGGTTTCAACTTTAATGTGGAGCTGGTGAGAAGCCTAAAGAGTGGGTTTGCGTTTAAATGGGTGGAGGGAACGTATCAATATCTGGGGATACATATGGGGAAAGATATGCAACAGCTGTGGAAATGGAACTATGGCCCGTTGTTGCAAGAGATGAGAAAGGATTTACAGAAATGGAAGGGATTATATTTAACATGGCTGGGGAGAATAGCAGTTATAAAGATGAATGTATTGCTGAGATTTCTGTTTTTGTTTAGCTCAATACCGTGTAGGGTTCCACGTATATATATGAAGCAAGTACAAAAGTTAATGTCGGAATTCATTTGGGAGGGGAAGGCCCTGAGGGTATCTCGATACACAATGTTTAGGGATAAAGGTGAGGGAGGCTGGGGGTTCCATGGATGGAGAAATACTATGTGGCATCACAATTAAGAGCTTTGGCGAGTTGGCAAGGGTTGGGGGAGGTCCCCTTATGGGTAAAATTGGAACAAGAGAGGCAGAAAGGAAAGAATTTGGAAGTTTGGATATGGGATCCGGTAGCAAAAAAAGGAAGAGGGGAAAGAAGGTAATCCCTATAGGGAGTTTACTAAGGAGATATGGATGAGAGTAAAAGGGCAACTGTTGAACGGGAAGAGATATACGAGGGAAACGCATATCATGGGAATGGGAGATTTTCAGCCTGGCAAAGAAGGGGAGACATACAAGGAGTGGGGGATAAGGGAGTAAGGACGTTAGGGCAAATAATAAATAAAAGAGGGGAGATTTGTAGTTTTGAAAAGCTGCAAAAAAGAATATGGGATACAAAGAAAAGATTATTATGCGTACACGCAGCTGGTGTCATATACATGCAAGATGGGGGTCTGGGAAGATTTGAGGGAGGAAGAAACCAAGTTTGAGGTAGTAATGAGAAAGGTAGGAACTAGAAAGGGGGTGATAGCAGTGATGTACGCTGATTTGCTGGCGCGGGTAAAGGAAGGGACTCGGGAGAAAAGTAAAGGGGAAAGAGGGTGGGAGCAAACATCAGGGGCGGATTGCGACAAAGAACGGTGGCAAAATATTTATAAATGGTCAAAGAGGTTGGCACCAGGAACGATATATTTGGAAAATAGTTTAAAAGTGAGATATCAAATGTATGTATTGGACTCCCTGGAAGGTAAGGGCATTTAATAAACAAGAAAAGGGGGAATGTTGGAGGGGATGTGGGGAAAAAGGGAACTTGAAACATATACTGTGGGGATGCCCAGTCATACAGAAAATGTGGAAAGCAACGGAGGGGAGAATAACTGAAATGGTCAAGGTGACGGTAGAATTGACACCCTCTATGGTTATATTGAATGAAATGCAAGAGGAAAGAGATAGAAATGTACAAATGTTGATGGGATACTGTATTGGGGGGATTATGGCTCACCGGAAATGCCAGGAGGTGCCAACTTTACAAAAGATAATGAACCGCATGGAAAGGCTGTGGAATATGTGTGAAATTGCAGCGTATAAGCAGCATTAAATAAAAGCATTTAGGGAATTATGGGGATGTTATGAGGAATGGCGAGATAGAGAAAAGGAGTCGTGACGGGGTTAAGGGAAGGGGGGAAGGGGGAGGGGAGGGACAAAAGAGAACTGTCATTACTGTGATAAAGATGTAAGATAAGGGAAGATGAACGGAAAGCTGGAGTATACATGGGGGAAAGTATTTCCAATAATATATGTAAAGCTGTTCAGGATTATAAAGTCATTGGAACTGGAAACACCAACAATCAGAGGGCAAAGGGGTAAATCACAACTGAAGACTAGGTTTGAGTAAAAGGGGGTTGGTAATGTAGACAAATTTTGGTAATAATATAAAAGAATGGAGACATGGTATAGTTGAACTGTTTATTATGGAAATATATTAAGAAAGCAATAGGAGATTAAAATAAGGAAATATGGCTATCACATTATTTGGAATGCATTGATGTATAGAAAGTTTGGATGTTAGCTACCCAAGGTATAGTTGATGGAATGCTAATGTTATATGTATATGGTTTTGTTAAAGAAACATTGATGATAAAAATTTAAATAACAAAAAAAAGATGAATGTATGAATCTGAAACACCTGAAAATTGGGCAAATTTGGGGGGAAAAAAACTAGCCAATTCTTTTGCCTGAACATATTCTTAGTGATCAAAGGTCTTTGCCACTGTTGGCCATTTTGTAATGTATGTAGAATGAGTGGATGGCCTCGTTTCAGTCGCCGGTGGAAACCTGGTCACGCTAGCCACTGCCATATCTGACACTGTCCTTCTTAGCCATCCCAGTGAAGAAGCAAAAGACTGAATGAGCATTGAGACAGTTACCTACTATCCCTTGCATTTGGCACTTCTAAAACCAGACAGAGGCACAGTTTCCAAGCCATTGTCCATGTTGTACTTGTCTTGTGGGTTAAAACAGAAACAAGTTTCTTGTCCTCCAGCCAATGCACCAACCAGTAGGCTATGCTCATTGAACAAGGATTCAATTCCCAGTATTACTCCTTGTGCAGTCACCATTACCCATTGTTATGAAGGACCTTGGACAGACACAGCTTGGCCCGAGATGCACATTGTGGACCCTGCATGCATTTTTGGGGACCTGGCAGGTTCTTCTGACCTGGATTAGCCACTACTGACACATGCTACTGGGCTTCTTGGACCACCGTCTGACCCAGTGTGGCTTTTCTTATGCTGTTCTGACCTTTTGTCAGATATCTTGTGCTTAATTTTTCTATGGTGCAGCTCCCTGACAGCTTGGCCAGCTGCATCCAGTCACAGGCTGCAGCAATGCATGACACCTTGGTTGCATTTGTCTTTTATGCAGTCCCTGTTGTAGAGCTGCCATAGTAGCATCATTGCATGTTCACTGATGGTTTGGTGGATGTTGTCTCAGACTGCAGTGGAGTTGCCTTGTGGTTCTGGCACTGGCCTGAGACACATGGGAACAGGGTTCAATTCCCACTGTCACTCCTTATGGACATGGGCATCTCACTTCCCTTCCCTTGCTTCTGGGGATTCCAGGGTCACAATGTCTCTGTTTTCAGTTTCCATTATAATGTACAACATGTTGACTTACATAGTTCTTCCTTTTATCTGCAGACTCGTGGGAACCCAGCAAGGGTCTTCCAGCCAGGATATTAGCCGCAGTTGTTTGTCAGCCCTGGGATGCGCAGTGACTTGTCCCAGCCCACATGGCCTATGTGTGGGACTCAGAACCACCTCACCTGAGTTGCTACTCCCCCACTGGGATACGATGATGTCACACCAGTTCCATACATAACTGTTGTCAGTATATGGCAACCTGTTGGAGTTGGTTTCCACAGGTGTCTCATGTGCCATTGCCCTTCTCACTTTTCCCTCCATCAGATCTGACTCATGGTCCTGGATATATGCCTCAGGTCATACATTTCCTATTGAGCACTAGAGCTGTGGGGTCACCACATGTCAGCACAGACCTCATGGGACTATCTGGATCTGACACATAGCTGCCCATTCATGTGTTCTTATGCAATCTAGATTTTGGGGGCATTATTGTATCTCACCTGGGCCCTCAGCATGGCACAGTGGGATACTGTTAGGTATGTGGACCTTTCATTTTTGGGGATGTGTCTCATCCCCTTGTGCATGTTATACATGTTATGGTTACCCTCCCCCTATCATATATGATAGATAGCAACCAGGACTGCATACACTGTGGAGACATCATGGTGTGGCATAGTTATCACACTGGTTTGGTGCCTGGGCAGAGCATATACACTGCAGAGGCATTTTCAATGGGCGGCAGGGAGACACGTTTTCAATATTGACATGTACAGGGCTCACATGCCCAATGGGGTCCGATGTATGTATAGGTGCAGATATGTCTTCAGGGCGATTCCATAGGTGTTTGTGTACATACATGCACCTGTCAAATCACCACCGGGAGATGCCTGTTTCCAACATTCGCGTTTTTGCTGGGGCTAGCCATCCTTTCCTGAATCAGCCTCCATGTGCATAACTTTGCACTTGTCCACATTAAATTTTACCTGACATTTGGACATCCAGTCTTCAATTTATCAAGATCCTCTTGCAATTTTTCACAATCCTCTTTGTTTTAATAACTTTGAATAATTTTGTGTCATCTGCAAATTTGATCACCTCACTCATTATTCCCATTTCCAGGTCATTTATGAATATGTTAAAAAGCATAGCACCCAGCACAGATCCCTGCGGTACTCCACTATTTATCTTTCTCCATTGAGAAAATTGGCCATTTAGCCCTCTTCTCTGCTTTCTATCGTTTAGCCAGTTCCTGATACATAATAGTACACTGTCTCCAATTCCATAACTTTTTAATTTTGTTAAGAGTCTCTCATGAGAGACCTTGTCAAAGGCTTCCTGAAAATCCATATACACTATATTGACTGGCTCATCTTTGCCTACCTGATTATTCACACCTTAAAAAAAACCATAACAGATTAGTAAGACAAGACTTTTCTTGGCTAAATCCATGTTGGCTTTCTCCCATTAAACCATGACTATCTACATGTTCAGTAATTTTATGCTTTATAATTGTTTCTACCATTTTGCATAGTACTGACATTAGGCTCACCAGTCTGTAGTTTCCCGAATCACCCCTGGGACCCTTCTTAAAAATTGGCTTTACATTGGCCATTCTCCAATCTTCAAGTATTACAGATGATTTTAATGATAGTTCACAGATTACTAATAGTAGGTCTGCAGTCTCATATTTCAGTTCTTTCAAAACCCATGAATGTATACTATCCGGTCCAGTTAATTTGCTACTCTTCAGTTTATCAAACAGTTTTAATACATCTTCCTGGTTTATCGATATTTCTTTAAATTCTTCTGGTACATCACATTTAAATGCTATTTCCACCATGGGTAACTTCACTATATCTTCTTCAGTAAAGATTGAAGCAAATAATTCATTCAGTCTCTCCACTATGGTCTTGTCCTCCCTTAGCGCCCCTTTTACCCCTCTATCATCCTTCCAGTTTTCCTAAAGTGTAGAATACATCTGGTCTGGGCTTCCAAGATATTATTTTTAAACAATGCTCATTCTTGATATAAATCTTTAACCTTTGCAACTGTTCCTTTTAGTTTTTTCTTAGCTATTTTTTTCATTTTACCATTGCCTCCCTTTTGAAATTTCAAAGGTAGTACTTGCCATCTTCACTCCATTTATTAAATCAAATGAGATCATGCTATGATCACTATTGCCAAGTAGCCCCAACAAACTTATCTCTTGCACCAGATCCTGTTTTCTACTAAGGACTAGATCCAAAATAGTTTTCCCTCTTATTTGTTCATGAACCAGCTGCCCAAGAAGCAGTCATTTATTTCATCTAGAAATGTGCAGCCTGATTCAGGGAGGGGTATGTCTGGGACGTCCAGACATCTCCCAGGAAGACTAGCCCATTTGGACCCAGTTCTAGACTGTGCTCCTACCGCCTGTGAGGATGTCTTCCTCGCAGGCACCCTCAACTCCCACAGCTTTGGCTCCCCTCATCCCCACTGCCTGACTCATGGCTGGCCTGCCGGGGCCTGGATTGGGTGGCGGGGACCCCCTCGCACCTGGCCCCGGAAGTGGATCCCTGGGCCCGATTGCTTAGTAGGTGCTGCTTATTTCACCTTTTGAGGTGGCATCTTTGAGATGGAATAAGCAGCACGTCCCCTTTGACCCGGCAGGACGTACAGGGCTGTTACCTGTCCCCACTCTGCCACGATCCCACTGCCTCCCGCCCCCCACAGGATCTCCTGTCCTGCTGCTCAGGACATAAGGGGAGAGCTGGGGGGAATCAGGCCGGGATGTGCAGCCCCGCAATCCGCATCCCAGAATCAGGACCTTTATCTCCCTAGCATGTCCTGCTGTGACATTGATCCAGTCGATACCAGGGTAATTGATATCACCCATTATTACTATGTTGTATCTTTTGTTAGCTTCCCTATTTCTTTCAGCATTTCATCATCCATCTGTTCATTCTGGTCAGATAGTTGGTAGTACAACCCCACTGCCATTGCCTTCCCCTTTTTACATAGAATTTCTATATATAGAGATTCTACAGTGTATTTCCTTTCCTGCAAAACTTGAATCCTGTGTGACTTAATGCCCTCTCTAACATAGAGTGCAACCCTTCCACCAATTTGAGCTACTCTATCATTACAATATAGTTTGTACCAGGTATCAGTGTCCCATTGGTTACCCTCCATCCACCAGATCTCTGAGAAAATATGGTAGAGAGGTTCTGGAGGCTAAATTTAGGCTTTTAGGTATGAAGTTGAAATCCAGAACTTCCAGGGTAGCCTTCTCTGAAATGCTTCCCGTTCCACTTGCAGGACCCAAAAGGCAGGGAGAGCTCCGGATTTTCAATGACTGGATGAGACGATGATGCAAGGATGAGGGTTTTGGATTTGTTAGGAACTCTGGAACATTCTGGGGAAAGGAAGAGCTCTTCCGAAGGGATGGGCTTCACCTTAAGTGGGATGGAACCAGGCTGCTAGTATTAACCTTTAAAAAGGAGATCGATCAGCTTTTAAACTGGAGAGTCAACAGTCGCCGAAGAGCGCATGGTTCAAAACAATGTATCCTTGAAGGATACTATCAAAAGAATGAAGTTAAGGCATATCAGCAGAGAGGTTCCAATAAAGACAAAAGTAGCCCAAATGCCCTTGAGTACGGAGCAGAAAGAGCTTAAAAATTTCAAAATACCCCTGCCTACCGATAGTCAGATTAATATAGATAAAATACAGTCTCTAAAATGCTTGTATGCAAATGCTAAAAGTCTAAAAATATAAGATGAGAGAGTTAGAATATATAGCACTAAATGAGAGGTTAGATATGATTGGTATCTCAGACACATGGTGGAAGGAGGACAACCTGTGGGACACTGTGATACCTAGGTACAAACTAGATCATAATGATTGAGCTGATCAAATTGATGAAGGGGTTGCGCTCTATGTTAGAGAGGGCATTGAGTCACAAAGGATTCAAGTCTTGCAGGAAACAAAATTTGCTGTAGAATCTCTATGGATTGAAATTCCATGTAAAAAGGGGAATGTGATGGCAGTGGGGTTGTACTATCCGACCGCCTGGCCAGAATGAACAAATGAACTTGAGAAGAAGGTTGCTGTGGAAGCAAAAACACATAATAAAGACTTTTTCAAGCACATTTGTAGCAACAAACCTGTGAGAGAGTCAGCTGGGCCATTAGATGATACAGGGGTAAAGGGGGCACTAAGAAGGGACAAGGTCATAGCGGAGAGACTGAACGAATTCTTTGCTTCAGTCTTTACTGAGGAAGATGTAGGGATGTTAACCATGACTGAGGTGGTATTTAAAGGTGATACTGCGGAAGAATTGAAAGAAATATCCATACACAGGGAAGATGTATTACAACTATTTGATAAACCGAAGAGTAGCAAATCACATGGACAGGATGGTATACATCCAAGGGTGTTGAAAGAACTGAAATATGAGATTGCAGAACTGCTATTAGTAATCTGTGAACTATCATTAAAATCATCTGTAATACCTGAAGATTCAAGGATGGCCAATGTAACGCCAATTTTTAAAAAAGGGTTCCAGGGGTGATCCGGGAAACTACAGACTGGAGAGCCTGACGTCAGTACCGGGAAAAAGGGTAGACACCATCATAAAGAACAAAATTACTGAACATGTAGATAGTCATGGCTTAATGGGAGACAGCCAACATGACTTTAGACAAGGAAGATCTTGTCTTACTAATCTGTTATGTTTTTTTGAAGGTGTGAATAAACAGGTAGAAAAAGGTGAGTCAGTTGATATAGTGTATCTGGACTTTCAGAAAGCCTTTGACAAGGTCCCTCATCAGAGACTTTTTTGGCAAAACTAAAAAGTCATGGAATAGGAGGCAGAGTACTATTGTGGATCAGGAACTAGTTAAAAGATAGAAAGCAGAGGGTAGGGCTAAATGGCCAATTTCCCAATGGAGAAAGGTGAATAGTGGAGTACCCCAGGGATCTATGCTGGGCCCACTGCTTTTTGACATATTCATAAATCACCTGGAAAAGAGAATAATGAGTGAGGTTATCAAATTTTCAGATGACACAAAACTATTTAAAGTTGTTAAAACCCATGAGGATTGTGGAAAATTGCAAGAGGATCTTGATAAAATGGAAGATTGGGCATCCAAATGGCAGATGAAATTTAATGTGGACAAGTGCAAAGTTATGCACCTAGGAAAGAACAACCCAAACTAAGGTTCCAAATTAGGAACCACCATCCAGGAAAAAGATTTAGGTGTCATCATGGATAACATGTTAAAACCCTCCACCCAGTGTGCAGCGGTGGCCAAGAAAGCAAATAGAATGCTAGGTATCATAAGGAAAGGAATGGAGAATAAAACAAAAGATATTATAATGCCTCTATACCGTTCCATGGTGAGACCGCACCTTGAATATTGTGTGCAATTCTGGTCGCCGTATCTTAAAAAGGATATAGCATTATTAGAAAAGGTTCAGAGAAGAGCCACCAAAATGGTAAAGGGGATAGAAGGATACCCCTATGAAGAGAGGCTAAAAAGGTTAGGGCTCTTCAACCTGGAAAAGAGATGGCTGAGGGGACATATGATAGAGGTCTATAAATTAATGAATGGAGTGGAACGGGTAAACATAGATCGATTGTTTGTCATCAGAATATAGAAAGACTAGGGGGCATACAATGAAGCTACTGGGTAACCTATTTAAGACTAATAAGAGAAAATATTTTTTCACTCAATGTGCAATCAAACTCTGGAATTTGTTACCGGAGGATGTAGTAAAAGTATAGCTGGGTTTAAAAAAGGTTTGGACAAGTTCCTGGAGTATAGGTCCATAAACCATTATTAAAAGGGACCCAGGATATCACTGCTTGACCCAATACAAGCATTGTGGAACCTGTGTCTTTTGGGGAAACTGCTAGGTATTTATGACCTAGATTTATGTTCTTACGCCAATTATATCTAACTTTTCATTTACTGCTATATATTCTAACTCTTCTCTCTTATTTTTTGGACTTCTAGCATTTGCATACAGTCATTTTAGAGGTTGTATTTTATTCATATTAATCTTTATTTGATATGGGTAATTTGGAATCTGTCTGCTCTGTACTTAAGGGCATCTGGGTTACTTTTATCTTTATTGGAACCTCTTTCGGGATGCCCTAACTTCCCTCTTTTGCTAGTATCCTGCAAGGATAGATCTTTCCGAACCATAAGCATGTTCCTTTCTTATAATGCCAATCTTATAATTTTTATTGTAAACAGCTCTGCTGCTGGTTTAAAAGGCTGTATATTAAGCCAAAATAAACCATAACCATAAACCATGTTACAGTTTGAGGAGAAGATAGAACTGCATTACATTGCTTCATGTTTTCTATTCAGGTACATTATTGAAGGCAAACTCCTTCCTTAACAAGTAACTACTGTCTTCTTCACTAGGGAAACAGGGCATTTTGGGAGAAGGAAAAGCCTTGAACTCTCCCACCCAAAAACATGTGGAGTAACCATGACAGAAAGAGAGGCAAACTCCCATCAACAAACCTGGATCGAGTGGATGGAAGAAGGATGTGGTATTTACTCCAAGAACTTTATTTGTGCTATGCTGTGCTGCTCACATAAATCAACCTGATCTTATTCTTGATGTAGTTAAACCAGCTGAATGACTTTTGGAGACATCAGCGGCCTCGGGCTCCTAAGGATGTGCAATTGATGGCACTCCTCAGGTACAACAGGCCACGCCTGACGACTGTCAATCAGAAATGGAGCATTAGTCAGTTAAGGTACCTCCATTACTCAGTACTAAACATACAAGAACACTTACACAGATACACAGGTTGGAAAGATGCATTCATCAATAGATATGACAAAATCTGGAATAGGCAACTCTGGTACAGTAATGCCCAAACTTCCATTTGGAACACACTTTCTATCTAGGGCAGAGGATGGTAGCATGTTTGAGCAAAGTGCCAAATAAGCATAATATCCACATGAAAATATTGGCATTCCGGGCAAGTAGGGTAAGGATGAGGCGACTCTTCTGTCTTGTACAGCCTCCATGCTCTAGCCCACCTCGTGCATTCTCTAGTTCCAGTCTCTTCTCCATGGCTCCCTCTCAGCGGCCTTGATACCATCCAGTGACCTTCCCAGATGGTGCACAAACTATAATGTCTTCATATGCCATGTTCTAGCACATGTATTGGGTATACCGACTTCTGATCTAGGACAAAAGACCCACCAAGAAATAAAGTGAAATCCGAACAATGCCCCTGATCCCAACTTAATTTAGTGGCTGTGATGGTTTGGACAAGTTCCTGGAGGAAAGGTCCATAAACCATTATTAAGAAGTGACCGAAGATATCAATGCTTGACCCAGTACAAGCATGGTGGAACTTGTGTCTCTTGGGGAAATTGCTAGGTACATATGACCTAGATTGGCCACTGTTGGAAACAGAATACTGGGCTTGATGGACCTTGGTCTGACCCAGTATGGCATATCTTATGTTCTTATGTTCCTATGTTCATCCTCTTTTCTATTCTATTTTCATTGTTTACATTCTATTTCCTGTCCTTTCATTTAGTTAGACTATCAGTTGTTACTCTTCATGAATGTTTCCAACAGTACATACATAATCGGCATGTACTGCTGCCTTTCTGTCCTGTTCCTGTACACTCTGTTTTCCAGGATCCATTAGTGGGCCCAAGCTAAAGGTTTTGAAGGAAAGAGAATTACCAAAATGTCAACTGGGGGCTATGGTTCCTGTTTCAATTCTGAGGCTCACTGCAGAGGAGTTCAATTTCCTCTATTTTGCCATCATTCAGGGGGAAGGGGGAATTATATATATTTAGAGAGAAAAATGGGTTTGATATTCAAAAGGGTTTAGGCGGTTTGCAGGACCTGCAAAGCTCATAAACCCTGGTCTGCCGAAAATTCAGTAGCACTAACCAGCTATTGCCGCTGAATATTCCTACAGGCCACCTTAGAAATGTGCAGTTAGTTTCCAGGTGGCCCATGTGTGGCGTTGGAACATTACCAGTGCTACATAGTTAGTGGTAATAGTCAGCCACTAACCAGATTGGCAAACTATCAAGTTAGGACAGGTCAATGATTGGGTCCTAACTTTATGCAGATCTCGCTTTCCAGTTAGTGGTTGCATATTGCTGCTAATCTGATAGCAAGACTGATCGCTAGCAAAACCGGATATTCAGCGCCGGACACCAGATAGGATCCACTGCATAATATACAGTTTCATGTTTGGCCTCGCAGCACTGACACCCCCCCCAGTCTGATATCTACCCCAATGTTTTATTGTTCACAGACCTAGTGACATTCCCAGAAAACACCTTTCCTATGTTCCTGTATGCGGCCATGTGATCAAAGTCCATAAGAAATGTAAATCTAGACCAGTGTGTTCTTTCAGATTATACAACGGTTTCTTATAAAACTGGCACCATAAACATACAGTACTTTTAATAAAATCAAGGTTCATTTTATCACCTCATAATAAAGGTAATGGTTACCTTCCTTACACAAAAATGTTTCCCTGTATAATGGTTCATGCTAATTCTATTGAAAGACCAGACTTCTCTCTCCTTTCCCAACTAGGCCTCATTATGAAGCCTTCATATTGGGCCTTTTTAGTATTTTTTTAATTACTATTTCTTTGTTCTGGCACTTTCCTTCTGCTCCTTTTAGGCCTTTATTGGAAACAGGATCCTGAGTCTTCACTTGCAACTATTTTATATTCCACCAACTGGACATATTCTAGTCATTGCAGAGATGGCCTTGGCGTGGAGTCCATGCACTAGGTTCTTACTTCTTTCTGTAACCCTGCAGTCATAGCTCCTGAATCCAGTCACGAAGCTGGCTAATGGTTAAATATGTGAGGAAGGGGAAGAAGCTGCCTTGAGAACCATCAGCATGTGCTTGTTTCTCATGGTGTCACGTGCTGCTTGCTTTCTGCCAGGCTTTACGTGCCTGGACTTTGATTTTGTGATGGATTTATTTACCTAGAGCAGGGGTTCTCAAACCATTCCTTGGGACATACCCAGCCAATCAGGTTTTTAGGATAACCACAATGAATGTGCACGAGAGAGACCTAGAGAATACATACAAGGTAAGTGAAAAGAGAAGGAGGCAGAAGGAACGAAGAGGAATTCATAGGAGACTAAGGGAGCAGATCTTGGATGAGAGATGGACCTGGAAATGGATGAAGGAGTAAAGAAGAAAGTGAAGAACATAGTGGATGGAGAGTGAGGGACAGGAACAGGGCCAGTGACCATTATGCATACTAAACAGTAGCCTAGAGTGCCTGCCCAACAGGGGCACCCATTGCTGCACCACTACATGCCCCCCCCCCCCACACCCCAAGCAAGGGAGGTGTGGGTTGGATGGCACCTTGTAATATCAAATCGTCATGTCGGCAGTATGTTAAACACCTCATTTGCAAGCCCTCCCTTCCCCCCTCCAGCTCTACTCTACAACTCTGACTATGTGACTGACCAATATTGACTGAAGCACACAGGCCCTATCTCCCTGACACTTCCACACCACAGAACACCAGCAGCCCTCTGTCAATTATCTAATACATATGCAGACATGAACAGCATTCAGTCTAGACAGCTGTTGGTGATTCTGTGGATGTTTGCCCAGTGTCCCAGCAGGGTCACCCCTGACCTGCAGGCTGTCAGGCTGTTGTGATCCACTGTCATGGCAGCTGTACCATGCAGCCCTTCCAAACAGGTGGCCTAGGCAGGTTTCTAGGTTTTCTGCTAACATTGCTTATTTGCCTTTTTTAAATTATATGTTTTCCCTGTTACTGCCAATCATATTTTCTAACACTTGCATATGAACTGCATGTTCAAGACATGCTAAGAAGGTGGGTACAACTTCCGCCTGGTCAGAGGCAGGCGGGAGTTGTACCCACACTAGTGGCGCCTCTTGCATGCGACTAGTATAGCTACATACCACATTGCCGCAAACTCACTGTCTTCTCTGCCCTATCTCCATCTATTGATGCGCTATTTGGGAGTGCAACATTTTTAGCATGATTGTGTTTTAGCCGCATGCTCCCAGCTATCATGTGTAAAAACACAGAAGTGGAGGAGTGGCCTAGTGGTTGTGGCAAGGTACTTCAGGCCAGAAGGTTGGGGGTTCAAATCCCACTAGAGGACAGCAACCTTGGGCTGGAAGGACTGGGGTTTCTAGTCGCACAGGTGCTCCTTGTGGTCTTGGACAAGCTACTTAACCCTCCATAGCCCATGTTCCCTGTAAAATAGTTACCTCCAAGTTATAATGCCCTGTTCAATGTAATTTCAGTTTGTTCAATATAAACCATCATGAAAGGCAGTATATAAGAAATGTTAAATAAATAAATGTAAGCCCTGCTCTCCTGGCTACCATGTTTTAGTAAACATGCCCCACATAATTTTATCCAGTCTGAGAGGACAAACTTTTAAACAGGGCAATCTACCTGGGCAAATCTCAGTGAAAAGTTTTCTCCACAAATAGGAGGGAGTGCTGGATGTTGGTGTGGGCGGGGGGGGGGGTTGTTGTCTTTTCCTTTTATAGTCCTTGTATCTCCCAAATCAATGACTTTCCACATACCATCACTTAACTGTTTATTAGAGGATGAGAAATAACAAGGAATAGAAAAGTCTGTTCTGTTCAGGCCAAGCACATTTTCATTTTTGTGATAAACCCCATGACTCCAGTATGTTTCTGGCAAGAAGCTCACCTTTGTCCGTAGAGGCAGGGGAATGTACTGGTACCAGCACAAAGAGAAGGTGGAATGATTTGTGATGGATTTATGCACTTGCAGAGATATAATTTGGGCTCTGTTCACTACTGGTACCAGCAGATTCTCATGACTTCATACCACCACTCCCTCAAGCTATGAAACATGATCCTCAGTCTCTTCCTTCTCAGGCAGTGTACAACAAGCTGTCTCAAAAGGCAATAAGTGAGTATTTATGGCTTAAATCCATTAGACAGAAGAACTAGAGAAGCCGTTTAAAAACTGAGCTGAGTAGAATTAGAAAAGGGGCTTTGTTTCATAGAAGCTTCGCTAAGTGGAACTGTTTCGTAGCAGAGCTCTCCAAAACATTTTGACTTGCAAAGTCCTGAGAGGCCTATCTGACAACACTGAATATCTCATGTTATTCATGCACATATAAATCCCGGCCTAAAAACTCAGACTAGCTGATTCAAGATTCATAGATCTATGAGGCTCCTCATGCAGCCCCAGCTTCGCTTATTATTGTAGTTCTTCCAGGTCTACCTGTTTCACAAAATCTTCAGTTCCAGTGGGGTTTACAGACTTGCTCCCAATAACCCCAAAATTCTGAGGGACATGTTTACTGAAGCACGGAAGCTGAGACACTGTGGTTTAACGCAGGACTAATGCACATCTTGGCCCTGCGGTAGCTGGGAATGTGCAATAAAAGGACAGCCGTATTAAAAAGCCTGCTCTACCTACCTACCTTGTGAAAAGGCAAGGTCAGGGTAGAGAGTAGGCAGATGCAGTCATCCACATTAGGGGTGCTTTCAACCACAGATAACGCCTTCCTCTCATCAGGAGCTAGATGCACCCACTGCGCTGGTATATTCCAAACACACAGCATGGGTGCAAGCTCCATGCTTCCAAGAGCCCCAGGCCAGGCCACTCCACCAGAAGCCTCTATATCTGCCCTCCCCCCAAGTTGTCAGGCACCTTGGGTGACTCAAGGTGAGAGGGTTTCATACTCCAGTGCCTACATTCTGGGCAATGCTGGTACCCTGCCTTCATCAGACTGGGACCCCCTGCTCATGCGGATGCAACATTTATGCTCGGATACCTTCTGACATTGGTGCAGCACAGTCTCTATCCATGTGTTTGATTTACTGATTTGCATGGCCCACCCCCTCGTATTTCGGCCCATATCTGAGCTATGCCGCAGGGTGTACCTCTCCTCCAGTCATCCTTCTCTAGCCTTCGCTGGCCACTTGCTCTATGGTCTGTTGGGGTGGTTGGTGACCATGTGCCTGTTCTCTCTGCTGAGGCGTGATTTGGCTGCTGCCATTCATGTTGGCAGGGTGGCACTTCAGCAGATCTGCTGTCAGGACCCTCGGGTTCAACGGCATATGGCTGTTATCTGAATGCTTCCACTCACACCCTGCATCTGTGAAATACTCCCATCCCTGCACACAGCACAGAGATGTGGCCTCAGTGACATACACCTGTCTAGGGGGGTCACAGTGGTATTGGCACATAAGTGAGGGGGGTACATAACATGTGCCTTCACAGTGTGGATGCACAACTGACGTGGGATCGCGACTACCATGCGATGACACGCCTAGCACTGCAATGCCTCCCTACTGCGGTTGCACCTCCTGCATTTACCGGAGCCGCTTTGTCCCCTGCTGCAGTAGAGAAGCACACTAACCACGTGTTAGTCCTGTGCTACTTACATCACTTTAGTAAGTATGATCTTGAGTGTCTTGGCACAATAACATGAAATGCTTGCTACTACTCCTTGTAACTTCTGTGACTATTTGAAATTTTGCTTATTATATCCGTTTTAAAACAGTTTAGTCTAAACTTGAGGCAGTCCTCAGTGCCTTGGATGGTGGTATGTCTTACACTGCTGCCCAAAAATGGACGAGGGAAAGATCTGCCAAATTTTCTTCTGAAACAAGAACTCCAAAGCATAGGCTTCTCTCATGGAGATTAAAAGCTTCTGCACACATCGGTACAAAATGTTCCAGGTAAATGTTCATTTTCTTCTTTATCTAAATGTGAATGTGGCTTTAGGTTTTGAGATTAGACCCCAGCCCCAGCTCCTGTTAACATACACTCTGTCGCTCTCCTTCTCTTTCTGTGTTTCATGCTGATTTGGTGTAGCAGCTGTGTGGGCAGTGACAGATTCTTCCATTGAAACATCTAGCTGAATTCCTCTCATAGTTAGTTAACTATGCTGTTTTTGCATTGTTCCCCTTTTTGGTATTCCTTGTGTTGCACTGAACTGCTGGCCTCTGCTCCTTGGGCCAGTTGAAGCCGGAACTACCCAGGAGGAGGCAGAGAGTCTCAGGAGCTGTTCTTAAAGAGACAGGTGTTGTCTACCTTAAGAAAGCCCTTGAAACAGATTCAGGAGCACTTTGTTTCCTGCCTTCTCTCTAACACACACACACAATCCCTCTCTCACTCTCACTCCCTCTCTTATTCTCACTCCCTCTCTTCATCCTTAGTCCACATCATTTTCTTCTAGACTGAAGCTGCAAAGAGCTAAAGGATAATTATTGTTGTGGGATCTGAAAGTTGGTCGCCATGAGAAGGGAATAAACTAGTAGTTTTCTGATGTATCAGAATATAATACCAAGATGACTGTAGTCGGAAAAGGGAAAGATTTGAATGTGATACTTGTTTCATCTTTTAAATTTCCTTTCTACTAATGATCTTTTCTATGTGTCATTGTTGAGTGTAGTGTATAATGTCAGACATCTGAGTCAGGTACTTCGTATCTTTCAAGGGCACATTGGAAAAGATATACAGTAAGAGGAAGGTGACATATTCTAAAGAATATGGCCCCAAGTGGGTTCAGTGTGTTAGAGTTGCCAAGTTACCCAGTTCCAGAAGTGAGGGGTTATTTTTTGCCATTTCTGGTTTAATTTACAATGCAATATGGCATTTGTAATCCCTGAGTTTACCCATTGGTATCAATGGCTGCAAGTCCCATGATGCATCTGAATAAGATTGTCAGAAATCCAGGACTGGCTTAAAACCTCACTCCTTGAACTGGGTAACTTGGCAACTCTGGTGTGTAGAGATGAGTGATGTAAATAAGGCCAGTGGACAGCTGGGAGTGTGGCACTACTGGAGGTGAATGAGGAAGGGAGACCTTGCAATAGAAAAAAACAGTTAACTTGGATAACCACCCTGTATTAACATCTGAGAGGCCTTCTGAGAGAGGCAAGCATAAGAACATATTGAGAACACAGTCCCCAATCTTGTTCTAGAGGTTTCCTCTGCTGAGTGACAGTACAGCCTGGAGGCTATTGAGGTGGAATTCACTTAATATTTAAACATTAAACCAGGTTTCATTAAGATGCAAATTACATTGTATCCTATGGTGATGTGATTCGGATTTTAGATTAATAAGCTGAAAGAATTTATCAGTCACTGGTTTGGACAAATTCCTAGTGGAAAGGTCCATAAACCATTATTAAAGAGGACCCAGGAAATCCACTGCTTGCCCCATAACAAGCACTGTGGAACCTGTGTGCCTTTTGGGGAACCTACCAGGTACTTGTGACCTGGATGGGCCACTGTTGGAAACAGGATACTGGGCTTGATGGACCTTGGTCTGCCCAGAACTGGCATTGACATAGCAGGCTAGATGAATGTGTGGGTCAGGTACAAGTTTCCAACTGACCATAAGCAAATAACGGGGCCAAAATTCAAAAGGACATATGCATTTAGCATCAAGTATAACTGCATAAGTCCCTTTATTCCACTTATGTGCATAGATTAGGGATGTGCATTCATCTGAAACAAAATGGGAAATGCCACTAATATTTCCTATTTCTTCTCATATTGCTTTTGAACAAAAATGGACCCCCCCCCTGAAATTTCATCACTTCCTATCATTAATAGTGCACATTATTGAGCAATAGTGTATGTTATGGGCAAATAGTACACACCGTTGTGTTCACCATTGAGTGATAGTGTGCCCTATTATCCAATAATTTGCTCTATTTGCACATGCATGAATAGTGCACAGTTGTATAATAGGTCATACTATGGCTTAACAATATGCAATATTTGCCCATAGCCCATGCATTATTGCTCAATAGTATGCATTATTAACAATAAAAGGGAAATGGTCTCATAAGGAACTAAAAGAAACTAAACAATATGAAAAATTCTGTAAGCAACATGGAAAGCTGAATTAAATAAAGCTTTTTGGCCTGCACACCCCTATAATGGATACATTTTGGCCAGAAAACTCAATGTCCAGTCAAAGGTTATCTGTGTCAAAGAAGGAGGGGCCTGGATTAATGCAGATAGCAGCAATCTCCATCCGTTATCTGGATAGCATTATCCATTTAGTAGAACTGTGTAAATGGCAGCCCTAATTTCAACAAATGTTATCCATTTGAATGTAGGACTGAATATGCAGCAGATCTACATAAATGGCTAGCACTGCTGAATATTGGGCATAAAGATGAACAGATAGGTTTCCCACTTCTTGAATGCGGCATCCGGGTGCTCCCTGGTCTCTCTCTCAAGCAGTGAACTATGCAGGGCGAACCTCATCTCTTTGTGCCGCCTCCCCCTCTCCAGCCCCCATTGCCACCCCTCTCTAGGGCTTGCAGGGGTGGCATTGGCCTCAAACGGCCCCATGGTGCTTACCTTAAAACTTCGGCACTGTGGGGTTTCTTGGCTTCCATTCCCACTGACGTCTGATATCGACTTCCTTTCTATGTGGATGGAAGTTGCTTCTACTCCCATGCAAACAGGAATTTAGCATCAGGGGGCAGAGGAGGCAGACGCAAAGAGTCCTGAAGTGCCAAAATTTTAAGATAAGCACCGAGGGACTGTTTGAGGCCATTGCTATTGCTGTAGGTCTCAGAGCAGGGTAACAGCAGAGGCAATGGATTGCCCCTGGACCATTGGTGCTCTAGGCAGCCACCTATTTTGCCTAATGGTTATGCCGGCCCTGGCCCCAGAATATTCCTCATGTTGTCCAATGCAAGGGACATTTTGGCATCCTGCTACATCCTGTTCCAATATAAAAGAAGAGTCTTACATAAAAATGGTGAGACAGAGCTGGTCCAAACTAGAACGAGGAATGTGAAGAACAAAGTTATATAAAGAAAAGAAAAAAGTAGCTGGCAGAGAAAACAAGAAAATTTTATCTTTGCAATTTAATTTGTGGCTCAGGAACCAACAGGTTTGCCTGTGACCGGAGCCAGGTGTCATGTTTCTTGGTTACTGATTTAACTCCTAGAAGACATTCTACAGATTACTCTTGCCTTGTTTATGTTCCCTGTATGGTATGTGTACTGGGTATGATTATGCAGAATGTTCCTATGAAACGTGACGTAATTGTCATATAATACCACACCACACCCAGTGTACGTATCAGTCACATTCCTCTACTACTATAACTACTATTTATACAGTGCCTAGGGTTAGGCCTGGCTGTAGAGGTTGTGGTGTCCTGAGCCAACTGTTACTTTTGTCCCTTCCCCCTACCACCTTGGGATCATTCTTGGAGTACGAGCAGCGCAAATAGGGGTAAATTGCATGGCCATTGCTGTAAGTTAAATGCCAGCTGCGTCCTCTGAGTTAATCTGTATATATGGTGCCACTATGCATCTACAGGGCGGCCCAAAAAAAGTGAGAACATCTCGTAGCATATAAGTTATATAAAAATTCAAAAAGACAGATGTAAACAATTGACAAGTTAAAAAAAAAAAAGATGGTGACTGGAAATTGTCAAAATAAAGACGTTATATAGCTAAAAAAGGTAAATAAGTAAACTATTTAAGATTTTAATTTTACCTTTATAGAAACATAGAAATATGATGACAGAAAAAGACCATTTACGAGATGTTCTCACTTTTTTTGGGCCACCCTGTAGATAGCTATGCTGAACATACAATTAATACAGTGATTGCAATGGTACTATCTGTTTAGTTCAGGCTAAATATTACAGTTATCCGGTTAATTTGTCAGGCTTGTCCTCACTCCTCCCCTAACATGTCCTACAAATATACAGATATTATCTGGCTGTTTAGCTCTTGAAACAGTCAAATATTATCTGTATATTTCTTTTAAGTACTAGCATGAAGCAGGAAGTGCTTGTTTTGGCGTTCTGAAAATACCACGTTGTCGGCAGCTGTACCGCAGCACAGCAGCGGGGGGAAAGGAAAACACTCCCACAGCTGTGTTAAACTTTAATGATGTCATATTGCAATTGATTTAATCAATTATATTCTGATGTTCAATTCTGGAGGCTATCCCACCAAAGAGTACAGCTGGTCCAGAGAAGAGTTACCAAAGTGGGTGCAGTCTTTATCAAAAGTTCTATCAGATGAAATGTAAGGATAGAAATAACAAAGAGATGAGAGAGAGAAGATACGATAGAGATTTTCAATCCCTCCAAAACACAATGCACAAGGAGGACCCCAGGGGGCAAACTAACATTTGAAAATATTTTTTTTTTTTGCTGAAAAGGTGCTGGATGTTTTGAATGGCCTCCCGGTGGAGGTGATGACATTAAAAACAGTACCAGAATTCAAGTAAGCACAGAAGATCCCTAGCTGAGAAGTGAGGGGAAAGCCATGAAAAAGGTAGCAAACTGACCAGTTGGAACCAAAGCACAAACTCGGTACAGCAAAGGAAAAGCCAAAAGATCATGGAGTCCCCGTGCTCTTGTTAGTGGAATCATGTTCAGATCTTGCTAGTTTTTAGGTCGGCTTCTTTTTGTTCTTCATTGTCTGCAGTTTAGCCAGATAGGTCCAGGACAGGCGTAACCATTAGGTAGACTGTGACTACATAGTCATCTGGATAGCAAAAGGCAACTGTAGTCAAAACAGATGAATATATCCAGATAGCCACACAAACTCAACCATCAGTACCTACTTTTACTAGCAGGGTGAGCGATTTTTCAGTAGCCATTTACCCTGGTAAATGGTTTTTGGAAATTGTGCTCATTGGAGGTAATATCATAAAATCATTTTTGTGTGCATGTAGCCACACAGGCACGCAAGTGGCCTCATAAAATACTGACATTTTTGCTTTGGCACATACTTTGCAGGTGGGCATGAGCATAGGCAGCGTCTGGGCAGAGCACATAAGTATGTATATGGATTATCAACTAACATAAATCACACGCCTACATGTAAAATGGCCATGGCTGCAACGTAGGCAGGCCTTGTCCCACTTGCCCTATTATTTGATAAAGATAAGTGGCCACCTACTCGTCCATATAACATCAGCTTAACATAGGTGCCATAAAACAAAATGTAATACTTAAAAGTGTGATGCCCTGTAATGAATTTTTAGAAGATTATTCTGAGAGGGCTGGTATCCGACTGATCATGATTGTTGAGTTTGATTATCAAAACCTCAGGGAGGGCGGCACTTAGAGATCTGAAAGTTAACTGAAGTGGGTGCAGGCCTGAAGGTTTGCCTAGCATGCCTAAGACCCTAAACCAGCCCTGGCTAGGTCTCAACTCAAAACATCGATAGGGAAATGTACCGTTTTATCACACTTTTTCCATTTGCAAACTCATGTGAGGAGTAAGCTAGTGGTTAGAGCACTGGCTTGATAACCCACAATACAGCGTCTAATTCCAACTGGCACTTCTTGTGGGCTTGGGCAAATCATGTAACCCTCCATTGCCTTGGAAGAAAGGCCTGGCAATCTACTTCTGGTTACACTGCCATGAAAACCCAGGAGCTGTTGGGTCACCAGGAGTCAGCCTTGACTCAAAGGTAGACAGTGCAATGTACATGTCTGTGGGAGGATGGAAAGAGTTCAAAGAGAGATTGTAGTGTTTTGCAGTACGGTTGCAGAGGCTGTATGAGGCAGCCTTATAACTGGTGCTATGTATATATGTATTTGTGTCTTTCCTCAGATAGTGGGTCTATGTGTTTGTGTGATGCAAGTGAGGGGTGCCTGTGCATGTTTTCTTTGGGGGTGGGGTGCCTGTGTAAGTTTGGTTCAGGGGGTGGGGTGTTTGTATGTGTATGTAGTGTAGGGGTGGGATGCCTTTATGTGGGTGTGGTGCAGGGTTGGGATACCTATGTATGCATATGTGAGGTGCAGAAATGGAGTACTTGGGCATGTGTGTGTATGTGATGCATGAGGTAGGGTGACTGTGGTGTGTGTGTGTATCTGGTGCAGGAGTCCAGTGCCTGTAAGTGTGTATGCTCTGTAAAAGCAGAATACATGTGTGTGTGTTTGTGTATGCATGTGGGATGTGACAGTGTATATGGGTGTGTGGTGCAGGGGTGGAGTGTGTGTGTGTGTGTGTGTGTGTTTGGGTGGATAGCGGTGAGGTGCCCTTGTGTGTGGTCCCTATGCATTCACATCTTCAATCTCCAATCTTTTGCACTCCTATCACCCCTCTCCAGCCCTCCTCCTGATGCCCCCTCCCCAGTCTGTTCTCCTTCCCAGAAGCGCTCTCTTTCTTCATGCCCCTTGCACTCTCCCCTCCCACCCTCCATTCCCCCTTCTTTCTTTCCTTTCACAAGCCTACGGACCCTTTAAATTTCTCCTGCCTTTTCTACATCTCCCTCTCCCCTTCTTCTATCCTTTTTCCTGGCCTACAGGTAGGTCCAGCATTGCGTAGCCTTCTATCTTCCTCTGCCAGTAGGGGCTGGGATCCCCACAGCCAGATTAAGTTCTCCTGGCTGCGATTGCAGCCTTTCTGTCCATGGGAGATTGGGTTCCTACAGGCAGACCGGAGCATCTTCACCATGATCGCAGCTTCTCATTACTGTCCGCTAGTCTTAAGCAGAATCCTAGGCATACAGACAGACTAAACACAACAACAGAAGGAGGGAGCTGCAACAATAAGTGCTCTCGCTTATGCAAAATGAACTTAGCCTGCTCAAACATAGCTCACCAAGTCAGGCACTGGGTAAGGGTCAATTTTCAGAAGATTCTAGTCATCTAACTCCAGTGAGGTGGCCATATCTGACTGGCAACTGACTTCAACTTTTCCTTGTGGAGTGGCCAAATGATAGCTTCCTCTTTTCAACCACTTAAGTAGGTAGGGATAGAAGCAGGGGTGAAGAAAAGGGTGAAACTGCTGGCTAATAAAAATCCTCAGCACTAGCCAGCAAATGTAGCCAGTTTTGTGAAATTTTAATAGCAGACTGGACAACTGTAATGGAACTGCTTATGCCATCACTGATTCGCTCGGCAAATATTCATGTCCAAGGGTAAAAGTAGAGTAGTAAGAGAAACTAGGCTTCACATTTGATAAAAAGCATTTTGATTATGTTTTCAACATTTATTACTATTTTGGGAAAGTACGATTTTTCAAACATTTTGGAGTTTCACCCTAAAACATCCTGCAACCTAAAACATAAAACTCAAACGGCTCTCATTTTATGAACACAACTTAACCCGTTTTGGAACAGCGTATGTTTTACATACATAAGGTTTCCATACTTACTACTCAACTGTTTACTAATTAATGGTTATAAATTCAATGGAACTATGTTTAGCTATTATCGTTATGTCAAAAGGCGTTATATACAGATTTTTTTATCTGAGATCTAGTTAGTTTAATAGGTATTCGAAGTTTGCTGATTTTGACGGTACTGGCAGCTCAACATAAAAAGATCACAAAAAGTAGTAAGTAGCTTATAATGCTGTAATAGCTACTATTTTGCAAATAAAAGTATTTGTAGACTTTAGAAAATATGTTTGGATAACTAAGTTACTTGTGTCAGAGTTATTGGTGCGTATATCGGCCTTGTATGTTTTTCATAACATGTTGTCAAAACTAATTGCTGTCAAGCATTCTGTTCTAGGTGTTTCAATGGTGCAATATCGACGCACTGCATCAGAAGTGTTTTCACGTGTATCATATTCCGCTGCCAGAATGGACTGTTGACAAACTATATTATATCATAATAAAGTGTTTTAAATGAAAACTGCAGTTTCAATAGTATCATACAGTATGTTTATGTCAATGAATATTGGAACTGAATCCTATCTTTTCTGAAGACGGACAATATACTATATTGGACCAGTGTATGAAAAACATACACTATGTGAAACTTCTATTTTCTGCAAAGTTTTAATATTTTTTTATTATTGCTGGTATTTCATAGTTGTTTGAGTGTAACAAATCTAATAAATCATCCAGAACAGAGAGAGAATATGCGAGCTGTCCAAAACGGGTTAATAAATAAATAAATAAAATGACATCCATCAAAGTACCAGCGAGATTGTGTTAACATTAGCATGCTCTCGCATGTAAATGAGAGTATCGTACGTAAATGAGGCTTCCAAACTTTTCCCCTACAGCATCTTCTCCTGCCCTTCCCTTTTCCCCTCAGTTCTCCTGTCTGCACTGCAGTTGCTATCAAAGGATACCACTAGGAGGTGCTTTCCCATATTCGATGAATAAATGCTGTTTAACATAGTTTGGGGGGGGGGGGTTCCATTTTGAACAGGAACTCCATGCAAAGAATTCAGGCTGGGACATTTACATTTCCCAAGTGTTTTACAAAAGGCCCTGCTGAATGCAGGACACTGACAAATATATGTTCATAAAAAGATCCGCATCGCTCAGGGCTTGTTTATAAAATACATTCCTACGTTGGCTGCAATTTCCGTGGCTTTGTCCTTAGTGTTTTATAAAGACGCATAGGCTTAAAATAGTTGCTTACTTGGCTTCATACATAGGTGACCTATTATAAAATTACCCTGCATGTGTGCGCGTGCTACTGGGCATCTAATCCTTGCATGGGTTTGCAACCATCCATTACTGGCATTCACGAAGGCACGTCCTCGATCTGTCTCCACTAGTGAATATCCTAAATGCAGTTTGTTTCACATCCTGAACTTAAACAAGACAAAACATGAGGTCTTCCTAAACATATCCAGCTCTGGCTTTTGTAATAGGGGTATGCAATCATGACTGCATACTCAGTTTGTTTGGATGCCCAAAAATTAAACGTGCATGCAAATTTCTTGTATGTGTGTACACTGCAAATTAACATGCATGCAAAAGATTTGCATGTCTAAAAAAGGTCTGTTGTGCGCTCAATGCACAGCTTAAAAAAATGTCTGAAAACTGGGAAAAATTAGTTTGAAATGCAAGCAAACTGAATTTTGTTTGCCCATGAACGTCCCTGCTTTGTAAGTGCTTTTTAATAATCAGGTTCTATTGAACCTGAGTAGGGTAAATTCCAGGATCATCATTGGGTTTCATACAGTTTAAATCTGATACAGTAACCTGGTAAAAGGTGGAAGATAAAACCAGCATGGCTCATCTAGTCTGCTCTGCAAGGTGTTTAGGACTGTAACTGCCACGCCATGCAAGTTACCCCCCACTCTATGCTTTTTACTTTGGGCTGTAATTGCAACTCTTGACAGCCACTGCTACTATGCTTTTTTGAGGTGTGAAAGTCATTTAAGTTTTGCTTTGAACAGGAATGCTCCTCGACCTGTATAGGTATTCTCTGTGCTTATCCCATGCCTCCACTTTTGTTCCCATCGCTTCCAGTGGGAGGGCTTTCCAGGCATCCACCACCCTTTCCATGAAAAGGTATTGGTCCATCTTAACTAAAATGGCCTTACCACCAGATAGATAGATGAACAAGCAGATTGAGCAAGCGAAATAAGCATTATTCTGACGTGTTGCAAAATGCTTCAAAAGCTGAACGTTGGTTTTTTGATATTTCAATACCTTGCAATCAATTAACACAAGTAAAACAAACAGTCTAATAAGAAAATGACCAGCAACATTTTACTGAATAAAAGAAATGTTCTTAACTTTTCCACTTAGCACATACAACAATGCCAGTATTTGTGTACACAGCTCAACAGTACCGGAATAGTTTTAAGAAAAGTTAGTGCAAGTTATTGCTTTACATTATTCACATACTATTTCCTTTTTTTTTCTGTATTTTTAAGCATATTTCCTTTGAAGTTAAACTGTACACTAAGGAAAGCGTCATATTTTAAAAAAATACACATTTAACACATTTACAATAGTCTTCTGTGAGTTTCTATGCTGTACAAGTAGAACGTTGACCAGTTTCCGATTGTCTTCATCCTTGGTTCAGTTTTGTTGACATTGAATGGAGAAGCTTCCTAAAGCAGCAAGAGTGAACATGTTCCACTGGTGTGGAAGACACACAGATGAAAAGTTTCTTCAGTAGTACATGTTCTTATCCCACCAACCTGAAATGTATGTGCAGGAAAAAAAGAGGCATTAGAGACTGAGGAGAAACCTTTTCAAGGAAAATATTAACCCTAGCCTCTTGTTATTCATTTAATCTTGGGATTTTTCCTTCCCACTTACAACCTAGTCAACACAGCAATGGTCCTTTGCCATGAAGCAGCAGACCATGGGTTTTTCAGGCCCTATTGAGCATGCATCTTGAGTTTGAGAAGTAAGTGCCCACCATTGTGTGATGGTTGGTACCCTTCCTTCCTTGGAGCTGTGATGACAGCATCCCTAGGCCTTCACAGTCTGAGGAGCAGGAGATAGACCAAAGAATCTATTGCAGGAGTCGCGCAATACCGTGCATTTTTATATTTTCTTGAACATATTAATGCAAATAGTGTTTTTGCAAATTGACAGCAAGATATAAGGTTTTATTGTTCACATTGCAGGCATGAGCCACTTACTTCCTGGGTATCGTCTGATGAACAGTTTCCGCATTTCATCATAACACAGGATCAAAATAGCATAAGGTACAGAAACAAACCAGTACTGAAAACTGAAAAGACAAAGAAAGAATGGTTAATTTAAAAAATCAAAACCAAAAATGAGTCACTCAATCAAGATGATTTTCAGCCCAGCTGTCTAACTTTGTGCTATCTGAATTTCTTTCTAATAATTCTGTTTCAATAATCTGATGTTATTGGTCTGTAACTCTGTTAATGTTATATGCCCCTGGTGCTAAAGTATGGCTGCTTGCTCCTGCGCCTTTAAGCACACTTTTATTCCTGGTAGTCTTTCCTTTCTGGAAGTCTTCTCTTGATGCTATTCTCTAAGAAAAATTTAAGTCTTCCAGAAGCTCTTCTACTATCTTTGTAATATCCCTCTCTTATCGCCCTTTCTTCTGCTATTTGACTTCCACTGCTCCTTCACCTGTGTCTCAGTCCCATTGTCTCTTTTCTTGCTATATCTTAATCATACTGGCGCGTCTTCAGCTGTTATTTAAAAAATGAAGAGCCTGTGCGGACTATAATCTAAGATGAGATCTTGCACTTTATGGACAAAGGGCAGCCAGCCTTTGGTTATGTGAGATCTGTTCTCCACTTTTGAGCTAATGGATCCGGAGTTGTTTTTTTGGCAAGATGGAGGGAATAAAGGGTAATTGGCAAGAAGGGATGGGCACAGGTGAAAAACAAATTTGGATAATTTTCATTTTTTTTCCAAATTTTTCTTGATATTTGTGTGCTTTTTCCAATTCCTTTCACATGTTCATCTAAATAATTCTTTAACTTGTGTTATTGTGTTTTAACATACTCTAATCAACTTAATGCTCTTTAATTCATCAGTGCTTGTTAAATAAACTTACTGTGCACTAAATAATTTAAGGCAACTAATTAACCGAATGCACATCTTTCTTGATAAGGGACGTAGCACCAGCTATTTTTTCAGGGGCAGACAGTATGTATTGTAGGGAGTGAGGTGGCGCTGTGGAGTTCCCCAGGGTTCTGTTTTTTTTTCTGCCTATTGGGTAGATTAATAAAACAGTTAGGATTTCATGGGTTTATGTATGCTGATGACATTTGGCTGCAGCTTCCCTTAAGAAAGAACAGGGTACATTCATTAGCCTCTCTTAATCCAGCATTGGGCTTTACCTCTGCTGGCTAGTAAGTTGGCAATGAATGCTGCTCAGATTGAGAATTTACTGTTAGCATTACAGAACCCTACTCGAGATCCAGTACAGACAATTTAGATCTGAGGCCCTTGTTCTTCATAAAGGAGGTTAAAGATGTGGGGTTTAATTTGGATCGAGGAGTTTAAAGGGGAGTACGGGTATATAGGTGGTAAGAACAGTCTAGTACAAGTTAAAAACAGAGAGAACATTGACTCCATTTGCAAAGCATGACACATTTTGAAATGTGGGCCATGCACTGGTGATCCCACACCATATAGACTACTGTAATATCTGTAAGTGGTATTACCACAATAGGCTATTTAGGTGCATTATGGATTATGGTTTATTTGTACACTTGATATACTGCTTTTAGCTAATAGCATCAAAGAGTTTTAGGTGAATCAAAATGGAGCAGCACAGATACTATCCCCCAGGCAACAATTAGTAGAGAAGCTGTGATTATTACAAAAACCCTTCCTGTCTGCCCTTGGGAGATTCGATCCTCACGGGCAAAGCAGGAAGGCTCTTTGCCACAATCATCACTTTTCTTCTTCTGCCCATGGGGAATGGGATCCTCATGGGCAGCCTGCTGTCTGCCAGCTGTGATCATGGCAAAGACCCTTCTGCCCATAGGAGATCAGATCCACACAGGCAGAACAGGAAGGGTCTCGGTTCCACGGGGCAGATCTAGGGGCGGAGTTTGGACAGCCCTCAACAAAAAAGGCTTTCTGCTGCCCCTTCGCTGAATATCCCGGTGAAGAGGATTAACATGGTTAGCAAATCTGCTAACCATGTTAATCCCTTTCAATATCAGGCCCTAAGGTTAAAGCAGAATTACAGACTATTTCAAGAAAACTACTGTAAAAGACTGGCTCTTTCCTAAACTTAACTTGCAGATGTGAGGGGGAATATATCTGTTTCTAGATAATGCTGTTTTCTTCACTGTGTGGTTAATGGAGAGAGGTGGGAGAGGGAGGATGGAGTATCAGGTTTTTATGGGTTTAAGCAGAATCCAGATATTCAGGGCCAATAAGAGGTGCAGATTATCCAGAGTCCGTGCTGCCTGCCTGGCGTTATCCAGATCGCTATCTGACAGCAATCTGCAATTCACAGCTATCGACATAGGACAGCAAAAAAGCTGCTTGAAGTGCTAAGTTACACGGGGACGTATGTGGATAGTGGCTTTGAAAATCACTACTATTCAGATAAATTCCCACACCGCCCCAACTACATCCCTGGACCACCTCGGCACAATCCGAATCGTGCCAAGGCAGTCTATGGGACGGATGTGCATTCATTTGGAATGTCATGGGAAATGGCCATATGGTTTTTTTAACCGAGATGCAGATGAATATCACAGTCAACAAGGCTTATCCAGTTAGCAGGTGCCGACAGTCAATAAATGAATGTGTTCACTTCGCAAAAAGCGGAACTCACCGGAGAGGTGTAAACTTTAAAGCATAGGGCATTCCAGGGCAGTAAGACAGAAATGCGCCAATGATTAATTGGGATGCTAGACCGAGTAAGATGACCTTATTCCTGCAGGAAAACAGAGAGGAGATTGTTACAGGAGTGGTGTAATTCCCTTCCTCGCACCCGGTGAAAACCCTTCATTGCCAGGAGAGTAAGACTGCAACCCCGTTCCATAAGGAAGACTTTTTGGCCAGTCCCATCTTCACTTTTCTAATGCAGCATCATTTTTATAAACCCTGGGCCTGCTATTCAGCGGCAGTGACTAGCCGATCTAACGAGGCTAGCCGTCACCACTGAACCTGGCTATTCAATGCCGGGGCCATATCTAGGCTCCAGCATTGACGCAGTGGGTTTTCTGGATTGTCTCAATGCTAATCAGCAGCAGTGATATTCAGCCATTGCCCGGTTAACTTCGGCAGCAAAAATTAGGCCAGTCTTTCCTGCACCTGACTTTTGCTGCATATTGCTAACCAAGCAATTGAATTTTGGGCCCCCTTATTCTTTCCATTGAAATCAGAGCTGCCAGTCATGTAATGTATCAGAAATTAAGGACTGAATTCAAATCTCCCTCTTGAAGATGGACAATATGGCAGTGAATGAGAAAAGGGAAGGAAGGGTTAGGTATAAAGGGCAAGGAGAGAATGAAAGGTATAGCTGCTATCCCACAATGAAGGCATCTGCAAACAGACCAAGGGAGCTACTTAATAAAGTGCACTAAAGTTAACGCATGTTATTAGTAACTAGGTCCACTGAATAACATGGGACCTGCACTAAGATAGCACACACCAATGGTGAATTGATGCACTTTAATGTCAGTGTACCTTAGTAACTGATCCCCCAATTGAAGAAATATTGAGGAGAAAACTCTCTAAAAAGAGCTGTGCAGGTGTGCCCAAACTAAGCTGGTATGACTCACGTGAAGAATCCTTGTTGAAGGACAGAGTTCCTGCGAGTTCTCCTCATGATAAGATCAGCCATTTGTTCTACCACAACACTGATGAAAAAGGCTGTATAACCAGTCCACTCCAGGTATTGACGCTGATAATATGTCTAGAATGAATCAAAGTCCAGCCAATCATTACTCACTTGCAATTATCATGAATCAAATTTTAAGGGTGGCCTTGTGGTTGAGTGGCAGAGCTTGGGACTGGATTAAGGCACAGGCAAACTAGGCAGGTGCCTAGGGACCAAATGCTTAGGAGAGTCCCTCCCACATGTGCTAGTCAATGGCTCCCAAAGCTAATGTTTGTACTAGTAAGTCAGCTACTGGTAGAAAAGAGGGAAAGAGTGTGAGGGAGGCTCTAAGCCAATGCTGCCTGCAGATGTCTGTCTCTTCTCCCCACCGCCTGTACATTTTCCTTCAGTTGGCAGGAGGAGTTGGCGAGCAGCGCATTTCACCTGCTGCTTCCTCCTCTGAAGTCAGACCCACAGGGGCCCATTTCTGAGAGTTTTGAAATGTATTTATAATAGGACGGGGAACCCAACACGCTCGTTTGCCAGGAGTGCAGCACAAGGGTTAATCCTGCCCTAGCAGAGCCGCATACTGTCAAATGGCAAGGCCTGAGTTTGGTTCCCAGTTCGGCTCTTCTGTTATCCAGATTAACCGGGGCTGGGAATGCTGTAGAGAGAGTGCTCACAACTTGGGGGAGGGCGGGATCTTAGTCATTATGCAAGGAGAAAACCTAATGTTGGAATTAGGGCAGCTGCCCTGATACCAGTGTAAAGGTGCGGTATATCAAGCACGCTGATAAAGATAAAGATGCTCGAATGTTCTTATATTCTTATGAATAGCTTTGAAACCAAGAGCAATGGAATAAATCTCTTCTTGTGATGAAAAGTAACTATAAAATTTAGGCTTGTCTAACTCAGACACTTGATGTCCGCTTACTAGCACTTTCGTTGGGCGCCAGGCTGAAACCTAGGCGGCTAGATTTAGTTTAGATTCAGTTCTAACTTCTTAAATCAAGCTGATTAAGCTTCCAGCTAATTCCCTGCTTAGGGGGTACATCACACACACCCTCTTTATACAGTCAAGTTCATGTGTATTTAGAGACGTAAATAGTGGAAAACTCATGGTGAATCTAGGCGCAAGCACTTACACCAGCCTTATGGCTGGCATAAATGACTGTGTAACTCTTATGCACACACGCCTGTATTCAATAAAGTCTGTGCGTATGTGTGTGCTCTGCCCTCGCTCTGCGTATCTGAAAGTTCACGATGAATTTATGCATTATTGGCTTGACATGTACACTTATAGAAAAGCAAACAGCTAAAGTGTGTGTGTCACGTCCCATCGACTTGCGTAAGTCATTAAAAAAACATGCTTTATGCATGTTGATGGCGGGTATCTTTATGTGGCTCCTTATAAAATTAGCTCCGTCTGCAAATGTGACAGATAAAGCAGAGCAACTGGTATAACTAACTGCATCGTGCGTTATCCGCCGGGTGGTTAATGCTCAGTAGCAAACACCTCTCTATGTTAGCTGCACAACAGTCCTCCCAAAAATAAAGGAAATTTCTCCAACACTTAACATGGAGGCTTTGTAGTTACCGCACGTTAATGCTGGTGGTTAACTACATGTCACTGCAAGAAGCACATCTTAGTAAGCCAACAGAAAGCACATCTTAGTAAGCCAACAGAAAGCCTCTGTCTTGCCACTCAGACTATTTCAGTGGGTGATCTTCTATGTGTAAATTATTGCCAGGGACACTGTAAAGGATGTACAAATGGGGAGACCATCTGGGGCTCTAAGCTGGGGGCTGGGGGACATCATGCTGCCTTTTTGTGTCAGTCTACGAATGTGAGAGCCCGAAAGAGAAAGCGGTGCCAGAAGGTACTCTTGTTCTCGGCTCCATTCTGTCCAGTGACTGCACTGCTGACTATATAAAAGACCGTCTATGGACTGTAAACGTTTGGCAAATTCCAAAATGTCTCCATTCTCTTTAGACTAGGTACTGTACGGACTATGTCCTTACCCATTCCTGTCCATAGCTGTCCTCGACTTCTTGATCACGAATATCTTCCCAGCGGACCCGCAAACCTAATAGCGTGTACGGCAGAAAGCCCTGTTGTGCCATCACAGTGAAATAATTCAGGAATGCTCCAATAGACTGCATAATCCCTGCAAAAGGAAAAGAAGAAGAAAACGACTTTAATTAGAGCTCATGTATTAGCTGAAAGCTCAGCATAACACAATTAGCCTGGAGATAATAGTTATTTGAAATACATATGGGAGTTACGCATTGCCTCTAATGGAAACATGGGTTTAATTGAACACTACTGCCTACGAAAGGTCAGCCTTTCTAAGTGGCTTCAAATGTCAAGCAAAAGCATTATAGGTTTCCCATGCAGTAGATCACATGAGTTACGGTTTAGAAATATTGATTTTTTTTGCTCTGTATTTATCTTTATTATGGGCTTTGCATGATAATAATTCTGTAACAGTTGAAGCTGAATGCTGCATTTTGCCATAACTTGTCAGAGCCAGAGTGATGCTTGTCATGAATCATTAGGGAACAAAGTGACTTTTAATTTATCAGTTCCCCGGCCATGTCCCTTGTAGCAAGCCAGAGCCAGTCTCTGCCTTCTATTAGAGCTGTGAGTTCCACCTTCACCCCAATATTCTCTGGAAGAGGACAAGACTGAAGAAAAGGATTCTCAAAGGAAAACAGTCTTTCCTCCATAAACTGGACTCACATTCTTCAAAATAGCCAGTCTGCTATGTGGTCTTTTGCACTTCTGAAGTTTATACAACAAACACAATGGGACTTATTTTAGAAGTACTTTGGACATCTGAAAAGGGTCGAAGAGACATCCAAAGCATGGAGATATCCCTGGAGCCATCTTAGAAGCCGGATTTGTGGATGTCCTCAGTTGTGAGAACGTCCAAGTTGGAATGGGGGTGTGGTGTAGGCGCAGTCGGGGAGTTCCCAAGAACATGGATGCCCTCACCCAATTTCAGAAACATCCTAGCTGTCCCGAGCTGTGTCAAAGATTATACTTGTTCCAGGTATGAATAGGCATTTGAAAAGTGTTCGTTTTGTCAGGCAAACGTCTGGAGGGTGTGGAAAAGGAGGTACACTCACATCCCCTTTATTTTACAGTTTGAGAACATACACTGATGGGGAATGGGGGCTCATGTTTTCATTTTGCCATGCCACTGGACATCTCCATATGCAGCCTTGCTTGAAATGAAGATACTCGCCCCACAATTTCATAGCGCAGATGTCTATATGGACGTCAGCACGGGTGTCCATGTCAGGGACGTCTATATTTCTAAAATCTGGCTGAAACATAGGCATCCCCAGCGTTTTTATGCATTTCTGCCCCGAGCATCCCTGCTTGCACTTGGATGCCCTGTCTAAAATATCACCTTAAGTATCCTCTTCATGTAACTTGATTCTCTCAACAGCCAAGGCTGTAAGGGAAATTCCATGAAAGAATTCTCTGGCTGTGGGAAAAAGTGAAGGAATACCACTGACTGGTCCAGAGAACATCAAGGCTCCTGAGAGTAATGAGCGTAGAAGACTGAATGCCATACACAGTGCTTCGAGGATATCCAACTCCCTGGCTCTTGCTTTCCTTTCCTTTCTCAACTGAAGAACTTGCTCAACTTGGAGTTCCATAGGGATGACCTAAGGTCCACCTGCAGAAGTGTCCACTTGACTCAAAGTAGGACAAAAGTCACTTTATGCTTCAGAGTCCCAAAAGAGTCAGCTCATTGGTTCTCCACTAGGACCACTTTCCTCACTTTAGCTGCCCCAAAGCACAACATCCCTATAATAACCATGAAGGAGATACCAGATCCATCCCCTACCATATATGACTGTGAAGAGACATCTGCTCATGCTCCTTCCAGCCTCCCTAGAAAGAGAGAAAGTAGCTTTGTGACAGTGGACTAATTGAGCAAGTGAAAATTAGAGCCCAAGACCTGCTGAAAGGACCATGCTTGGGGGAGATGCGATCTGGATAATGGTAGTGAGATCTTGAGTCCATGATGTTGTACAGGATTAAGTTGCTCTGCAAGATAATCCTTAGGCAGCCTACCCACAGAAACCTGGATGCAGCCAAACAACTCTCCTACTCGGTGCTGAATAGACAAATGTTTGAATAAAGTGCCATTCTGAATATTGGTACAATGCTGCAGGAGCAATTGGGTATTATGTCTGTTGCAAAAGACCCATGGTTTCTTTCTTATGGTGAGGGGGGCTAGGGCACAGGGACCCAAATTTTCTTGAAACATGAGTAGGGTGGGATTTACACGAGGATGGGGCATCACTGAAGAAGGGATGGGGGGATTGCTGGGTAAAGGGTGTTATGCTGGAGGAAGCAGCAAGGGTCTAGTAGTGTTTTTTTAATGTAAAAAATGTGGTTATGGGTGAAGGGGGTGCCATGGGGATATATGCCCCATTAAATATTACAGGTCAGGCTATCAGCCTGCTGATGCTCTAAGTGGATACTCTTGGGAAATATCTAACTTTCCCCAATTACTGCAGCAAAAGAATTTTCAAGAATCCACTACTGGTTAGTAAGATAATGTGAAATAGCTTTTTAGCATTCCTGAATTACATCTGAATTTTTGACCTGGAAATTTACATCTGCTCTGGAGACACCCGTATATATCTTCATTTTATAAAGGATATGTTGTTGTTGTTAAGTGCCGTTGAGTTGGTGACAATCCATGGCGATCCTTTAGATACTGTAATTGTCCTAAACTGAGTTTGGTCTTCAGTCAGGTGGCTCATTGTTGATAGAGTGGCATCCATTGCTGCCATTATTGTATCAGTCCATCTCATTGCTGGCCTTTCTCTTTTGCATTGCTATCCTACCTTGCCAAGCATGATGTCTTTCTCTAATGATCTCTCTCTTTACGTGATGTGTCCCAAGTATGAAGGTCAAAGTCTTGTCATCAACTTCTAAAGAATGCTTAGATTTGATCACCTCTAGTACCAACTGGTTTGTTCTGTGGGCAGTCCATGGTACATGCAGTATTCTTCGCCAGCACCATAATTTGAAGGCATCGATTTTCTTCCTGTCTATCTTTTTCACTGTCCAACTTTCACATCCATATGACGTTATTGAAAATACCATGGCTTGAATGAGTTAAATCTTTGTATGGAGAGAGACATCTCTGCTCTTGAGAATCTTGTCTAGGTCCTTCATAGCCATTCTGACAAGAGCAGAGCATTGTCAATTTCTTGGCTGTTTGGTGTTTCTTTGTTGATTATTGGTCCAAGCAGGTTAAATGTATTCACTATTTCTCCTTCGCCATCAATGATGAACTTACTGAATTTGCCAGTTGTCAGAATTTTTGTCTTCTTCACATTAAGGTGCAAGCTCATTTACAGACTATGCTTAAACCCCAAAATCCACTTAACGCCACCCCCCATGAATGCCTACTTCACAGGGCCGGCCCAAAGGTTTCTGCCGCCCTAGGCAGAAACCCCAGCTGTGCCACCCTCCCCCACTGCATCGAGCTGTGCCATCTTTCCCCTGTGCTGAGCTGCGTCGCCCTCCACCCCCCCCCCTGCTGAGCTGCACCACCGCCCCCTGTTGCTACCGATTCTGAAGGAGAGGGAGGTGGCTTGGCTCGGTTGCGGCGGCAAGCTATGTACTTCAGCACACATGGCCTGCTGCTTCTGACCACCCTCCAACACAACTTCCTGTCAGAAGCAGCAAGCCATATGTGTCAAAGCACATGGCCTGCCGCAGGTGCTGTGCCATGCCACGCCACCCACGGAGGTCTGCTGCCCTAGGCAGCTGCCTATCCCATCTAGTGGGCGGGCCTACCATACTACTTCACAAATAAAATCAAAAAGTATACGTAGAATCACTCCCTATGTGTGCTGTCATATGTATACATGATGGTGAATTTTTTATAACCCACTTTATCAATAAAAACCTCTTCTAAAATTATTCTCTAAGGGGACTAAACTTCTAAAGGCTATTTTGTGAATATTTATTTATTTATTTAACACATTTATAATCTGCACACTAATGTGGCAGAATACAAAAAAACACAATATTTCAATAAAACAATAATACAATATAAAAACATAAAATAAAACCTTCTTATTAAATCAAACAATACAAATACTAAATATAATCAAAGAACCTAGCCTGTCAGCAGAGGAAAAGCTTGTTTGAAAAGATGTGCTTTTAGTTTCCGCTGAAAAAGCAACAGCTCAGAAATTTACCAGTATACTTGCAAAAAATATCACTTATAAAAGTAATCCCTGTGTAAAAGTATGTGCAATGACAAGAATGCACATAGTTTTACGTGACTCAGGTGCAGAAGTGTTCAGGAGAGTAGTTTAGATGAAGCGTGCAGGCAGAATCAAAATTTACGCACATGGGGTAAGTGTACTAATGGTTAATGTGGGCTTTCCTACACACTCTAAGTGCACCACGCTAATAGTGCGGGATCCCATGGCAAAAATCCTGTATTAACCAGTTAGTGTGCAATTGACTGGGGACTGGATGAGTTAAGGTGGAACATGGGCACTGATGATGAAGCGTGGTTAGTGCAGGCATCCTTAGTGTGCACTAACTCTGCCTGTTGCCATTAGCACAGATGCACTTAACGCCCCCTCAATGGCCTTAAATGCACCCACATGCCCGTTAGAGCGGTGCTGCGCGGTTGCAGTGCCACACGTGCCCCCTGAGGTTAGCCTGGGCCTCTGCACTAGAATCATAGCCCAGTCCCACACTAACTTAGTGCACTTTAGTAAACATGCCCCATTGTTTATAAAATAGAACCACATGCACGTACTTTATGCATGAACGTTTTCACCAGCTCCCAAGCTGACGTTAATGTGCGCAGCTTTATTTTAGCTATGATTTTGGCTGTTTTTGTGTTGATACGTTATAAAGACACAAGATGCCTATTTGTGTTTATAAACTGGACTCAAGATAGTCATTTTCTTAGACTCCCATCCTAGGCAACCCGTTATAAAATTAACCTCTAAGAATTCCACTCACCAATTTGTAGGTAAGCGTACAAGGCGAGCTGCTGGTTGACCAGCCTGTCTATGTTCTTACGTCGAGGTTTCCTGTTCATGATGTCACGTTCAGCTTTTTCATATGCAAATGCAACAGATGGAAGCTATGAAGTAAGCAAAGGCAGTGTAGCAATTGCACGGTAGTCATGGGGAATGTACCTGCTGGAAAGGCAAGTATAGATCTCTGTGGTACTTTTCCCTAGATGGTTTTCAGAGAAAAAATATCTGCACATTTCCCATTTGAAAACTGGTGATAATTATCCAGAGAAAGGTACCAAGGACATGTGAAAATTGCTCCCTCTACCTTGCAAAATTTCAAAGTCGTAACAATAGTTTGTTTTCATTAGGAATCCTTGAAAATGCACTTTTCAAATGACTGAAAACAAATGAATATCACACCTAGCTAGAATTCAACCTCAATGACCTCAATTAGTTAATCCAGTGGCTTAGTTCCCAGTGAAAATGCATTTTAAAGTTTGATTTTGTATTGTTCAAGGAGTAAAAATGTATCTGGGGAATTAAGCAGATGATTTCAAAGCATTTTGAACTGTTGAGCCTGTAAAGGATTATACATTATGGATAAAGAGTTGCACAGCACATTATGGGGCAATTTTCAAAACCTAGTTTTAATTCCTATGAATACTTTTCCCTGTTGACGTTGTACCAGTTTAAAAAAACTGTTTAGAGAGGAAAAGTACCCACAAAGATTTGCACTTATATTTTCTGTAGGTATTTTTCCCTTCAAAAGAATGCACAAAGATTGCATTTCCTGCCTTAATTCCACTCCTAGGAATATCCCCACTCAATGAAGGTAACAGTATGTGTGTTGTTCCGAGGTAGATGGCTTTTGAAAATTCTCCTTCCTATGAATCTAAGCTAAATACTCTTTTCAGACCCAGAAATAGACCTTGACATCTGGTTACATCATTCCTCCCATTCTGGGAATCACAGGCACACATATCCAACACTTCGGCCTACCAATTGCAGCTGAATGAAATACTTACAATATCCGTGCCCAGATCTATGAAGAGGATGGTGATGGTGCCAATCGGCAGTGGAACACTAGCAATAATGTAGATCAAGAAGGGACATAGTTCAGCAATATTCTTGGTCAAGGTGTAGCCAATAGATTTCTTAATGTTATCAAAAATCAAACGACCTGCAAAGGGGGGAGCGGGAGAAGAACAGAGAAAAACAAAATGCTAATGTTACTACTCAGTCCTATGTATGTGAAAATATTTTAAAAGCGCATTGTTTTAAAAATTAGGATTTTTATTAATAAAGCAATTATACTGTTTGACTGAGGACCCATTATATGAAATAACTAGATCTTAAAATTAGAACAGGATCTCTCTCATGAAAGTGTTTACTGAGAAAGCATACTCTCTGCCCCAACAAGGAATATTTTAGCCTTGAACTAGTTTCTGAAGGGACAACATTGAACCATCTGAAGAAGAGCTCTGTGAAGTCTGGAAAGGTTGTTAGAGCTAAGTAGTGAGAACATTTCATTTTGTTGTGAGTTTTTTTGTTGTTGTTTTATTTCATTTTTTGTATTTTATTGTGCTTCATTTTAGTGCATGCTATTTCATAAAAGCAAACACCATTTAAAGTGACATTTTACAAAGGACATCCACGTACAATCTGGGACGTCCAAGACAGAACATCTGGAAAAAAAGCAGACCTATCCAAGTTCAGGCACAATGTCATAAACATGGGCATGCCCAGTAAGCACGTCTGCAGGGGCATTTACATAGAGATCTCCAGAAGAGGGCTGCGGACGGTGGACATCTAGGAATAGCCTAATGGTTTGAGTAGAGCAGGGAAGTCGGGGTTCAGTAGCATTGCTGCTGTCACTGTGATTGGGGATGACGGGGTGTCATCTTCTCTCACCCTCTGGATGTTTTATGCACAATCCAGATGCCTGGAGCAGGTATAACCTTAGATAGGATGTTTGTCCGGGTTCTTAGGAATGCCCCGGCCGCGTCTCCACCATGTTGCCTCTGGAGACATCTCTGTGCCCATTTTCAAATGCCCAAAGCACAAACAGGGCTTCTAAAATAAACCCTTAAGGGGTCATTCCGAGGCACAATTCGGGCCCTTTCCCAATCCTGTCTACCTTCCCTGCGTGTTGTACGGCCGGAAAGGGGTGGATTGGGGGTGGTATTAGGGCGGGCAGTGGGCAGTCGTCAGCCCCGGACGTACAGGGTCGATTCCAATGTTGGCCCTGTATGTCCAGGGCCGGCGGCTTGAACGGGGAACTTATTCCACCTCGGTGGTGGAATAAGTTCCCCTAGTCGGTGGGAGATGGCAGGCCCGGGGTGCGGAAAGGGCAGGGGGTGGCATTCCCCGCAGTCTGACCCTGGCTTTAGGAGGCCAGATTGGGGATTGGGCTGCAGGGAAAGCATTGCAGCTGGTGGCTGGGGATCGCGGCTTTTCAATGGAGCCACGGTGCCATGGCAACTGGACATCATGGCGCCGCAGATCCATTCAACAGTCCTGACTAAGCTATCTAGGCAAGGCCTGTACCGTGCAGGCCGGACTGAATCCAGCTCCCAACCTGAACATACAAGCCTTTGTTAGAAGCCAGATCATTTTCATCACAACAAGGTACAGAGAAATCAGGGGACATATAGATCACTTTACTGAAAAAAAGTTAGGATATTCATGACACATTCCTGAAACTTCTTTTAGGTCCATTTTCAGCATGGATTTGGAAAATTATGTAATGCGTTACCTTCTTCCACTCCGGTGACAATGGAGGCAAAATTATCATCCAGCAAGATCATGTCAGCTGCATTTTTAGCTGCGTCTGATCCTGCAATACCCATTGCAATGCCAATATCTGCCTTCTTCAGCGCTGGGGAGTCATTGACCCCATCACCTGTCACAGCAACAACAGCATTCTGGATGCGACACACAACAGAACATATGTGACTCACCCATCTCAGGAACAGACAAAAGCACGGGGAGGATAATGGATAGGGATATGCATTCATTTGAAACGATATTGAAACTGTACAGTGCTTGTTAAAAGTCACAAATAAAGTACTTATATGTTTAGAGAGTAATTCTATAAGGGTTGCTTAGTTCAGTGCATGTGACACCTAGTCTATAAAGTATGCATTCACGTACTTTATAGAATAGGGGTGTAAATGATGAGATTTGCGTGCCAAATCTGGATGCAATCACTTACATACCTACTAACAGGACAAAGAACACTAAAATACCACTTGTGTGTACAGCTGTACCCTCTTACCATCTACCACTATACAGTACATATAAGTGTCTTTGAATCTCCAGTCCTGATATTTTAAATGACAGATCCTATCAGGTGATTCATGTGCATTTCTCATCAAGGAAATTAAGTAAAATATTTTCCCTCAGGCAATTCAAAGGTGAAATGAAGAGTGTTTTGCAGAAAAAGTCTATACTTTATCCTTAGGTGAGCTGCATTCTGAAATAGTTCAAATGCTCATATATTTAAAGGGACGATAGATATCATCAAGTCATCGTTCCCACTGAGAAATAAGCTTTACTGGGTCAGGGGAAGATATCACAATCATGCTGTTTCAGTTGGAAAGGAGAGCTAAGATGCTGTAGAAGTCAATGCCTTCTGAAATACAGTTTAGAGGTTTGGAGGGGAATTTTAGAAGAGCCGTCGACGTGCACTTTGGGACGTCTAAGCCAGAATGTCGGAAAAAAAAGCAGACACATCCAGGTGCAGACACAACTGCCCACATGTGGACATGCCAGATACGAACATCTGCAGGGGCGTCTACATACATATCCCTAGAATCATATCTCCTGAGCTGGATATCTGGGATGGTTTAACGGTTAGAGTAGTGGGTTAGGAACAAATCCCACTGCCGCCGTCATTGGCATTGTGCTGAGTGCTACGGATGGAGGAGCGCTTTGTTTCTCCACCCTCTGGGCATTTTTCTGTTAAAATGAGCACTTTTCAGATGCCTGCAGCAGGTCTAATGTTAGACGAGATGCCAGACATTCATGACATCCAGGACCCTGGTCACGCCTCTTCCATGCCCCCATTCAGACTTGGACGACACCAGAGTTGGCTTCTAAAATGGCTCTAAGCCCATTTTTAGACATCGAAGCACGAATAGGGCCTCTTAAATGACACCCTTTAGGTACCCAGAGACATGTTATCTATACATGAATGTACAGTTAAGAGAATTTTATAATTAAGAAGTGATCCAAATTGGTATTTGACCCACCTGTCTCTGGCAGCCTTCCACTATAATCAGTTTTTGTTGAGGGGAGGTGCGAGCAAAGACAATCTCGGAGTGGTGGATCAAGATTTCATCCAGCTCTTCCTCGTTTATATCCTTCAGTTCTGCTCCATTTACTACTGCTGCCTTTGCGTCCCTGCAGATATCACACAAAACAAAACTTTCTGGTTTCTTGCATCACAACTGCTGTGGACTAACCTGAGGGATTTCCTGAGGGTTAGCAGCCTCCTTTCCACAAAAGTTTGCTGTCCATAAAAATGAGCTGGATAGGAAACTTTCATGAGAGATTTTGCTCCAAGATGGCTGTAAAAAGCATTGGGGATAATTTTCAGCACAGGCAGTCAGTGTAGTCATTTAAATGCTGTCTGTGCATGTAGTACGGTGACTGTTGCTGCCAATATATATATAGTTCTGGCCCGCTATTCAGATAGATGGATAATTTTGCTTCACATTCTTTCTACCCCACCACTATGCAGGTAGGGTTGGAGTGGTTAGACATATTTTTGGCCCAACACTACCTGCATCCCTGCTATTCGCCTCTCTGCTATCCTTGTCAAAAGCCTCCCTGTGTGAACAAGGCGTTTGTTTGGGGAGGCTTAGACAGGAATGGGAGGGAGCGTTCTGGAGGCGGATTGAGGGTGGGACATGGGTGGTCCGTGTTCCCAGACATACAAGGCCAATTCTGAGGTCGGCCCTGTATGTCCAGGGCCGAAACCTCTACAGGAAACAGCAGGCCCGGGCAGCATCGGAAAGGTGAGGGGCTGCAGGGGATTCCCTGCAGCCTGACCCTGGCCATGGAAGGCCAGATCGTGGGTCAGACTGTGGGGAAAGAAGATTGTGATCGGCGGCTGGGGAGCACCATGGTACTGACGCCATTCAGGAGCTTGACTGAGGTAGCAGGGCAGGTAACTGTGCATGTGGGACGATTGGAATCGGGTCCCGGCCTGCATGTACAGACCCTAGACTGGATTCTGATTCGGCGGGGCAGGTCTAGCCCCCGCAGGATCAGAATCAGGTCTACCTCTGGGCGTCCCGATTATGATTGGATGCATAGGGGCCTGGACACACACTTTAGAATATACCTATATCTGTACAGTGGCTGACAAAACAAGGATGGCAGAGTTGTACATATAGTAGAAAACATAGATTTGCATTTCAAAGTTGACCCCATTATTTCCCACTGGTAAGAAGTGTTTTCCGTGGACAGCAGGACTGATCAGACATATAAGTGCATGACGTCATCTGATGATGCTGGGATGGATCAACTCTCCCAGAACTCAGAAGTAAGTCCAAAGTTCTGATCATGTCCCACTCTTCCAGTTGCCATCATCTCCTCAGCACCTCACTTAGCTACACAGCTGAAGAAGGAAAGCAACACTCAGGGAATGAGGGACTGTGCGCCTGCTCAGTCCTACTGTTCGTGGAAAACATTTACTACTTGTAATAAAAAATATTTTTTACTTCAAAAAACAGGTATGAGTTCGGTACACAAGTGAAAGACTCCCAAGCTCAGGGCTTCTCGTTTATCTATGAGCTGTCCATTGCTAGGAGCAGCCCAATCATAAAAAAAGCAAGAGTTACCAGTATTACAAAGACAGGTAGACAAACACAGTTCAACCGAATGCCCTATCTCTGATTACGGACTAGGCCAAGAAGCAGTATGAGGTGAAAATAAGAAGCAAAGGCAAATCACAATTTGGGATGTGGAGAGTTAGAACAGTTCTGCTAAGCGGAGTAGGTCAAGTAGGTGTGTAGTTTGAGTTTATAAAGGCACATAGACCACTATGTATCTTTATAAAATGATGGCTAAAATGCAGCCAGGAGTTGGTGTAAAGATCCGCACATGATATACATAGAAACATAGAAAAATGACGACAGAAAAAGACCACATGGCCGATCTAGTCTGTCCTTCCATATCCATATACGTGTGGAGGTTATGTATTTTATAAGCTATGTGAATGCTTTGTGACGCTGCCCATGCACCACTCCACCTCCTCCCATAAACATGCCCAGACGTGGGTCACATAAAAGTAGCACCTTCTTGTCATAGGCATACCTTTACGTATACTGTACCCCAGGGAGTAATTTTATAAGAGGCCTTTATATGTGAAAAATTCTTTATAAAGTTATCTCCATGGGATGGTGTCCGGTAAAGCAGATTTCAGGAGGGCCAAGGGAGTTGCTGTTGCTCTGATTTGATATGGTTTAACTGCCTGGTGAGGGAAGTATTGGTTTGTTCATAACAAAATTGGATACAGGAAGCTAGCTAATTTGCTAAAGCTCTACTGGCTACTGGAATGCCCCCTACATTGGGGTCGAAGGAGACAAACAGCTGCATAGTCGTTCTTAAGGATTCAGTCCTTTAGATGTAATACGGGAGAGCCTGCTTGCGGTCCATAATGTGAAGCTGCTTCTTGCATGGATTCATATGAGGTTTAGAGCCAAACATAGCAAGTACTAAGTCCTCATTGATATGAAAACGTGAAATTGTCTTTGACAACAACATAGGATGAGTATCAAGCATTATTTTGTCGTGATGAAACAGAGTATATGACTTACAGGTAACCAATGCTTGAAGTTCACTTATTTTTCTAGTGAACATAATTACTACTAGGAAAAAAGGACCTTCCGGGAGATATGCTGGAGTGAAGCAGACTCCATTGGCTGAAAAAGTGGCTTCATGAGTGATATGAGGTATAAGGATGACACTAAGGTCCCAGGGTAGAGACTTCTGCACTGGTAGTTAGAGAAATTGAGAAATTATATCATATCATAAAGCCAGGAGCCTATTAATGGGGACACAAGAGGTTAGAGTGCTCTGATGGAAGATGTTTGAAAGTCCAGTTGATAGAGATGGTACAAGCAGAACAATACAACATCAGGAGAACCCTGAATGGGGTCGTAGTCATTTGTGAAAAGTCAAGTGGAGAACCTCTTCTTCTTAAAGGCATAGGTATGTTTAGTAGATGGTTTCCATGCAACAACCAATATATTTTGTATAGGTATTGGGAATCCTAGAGTGGAAACTAAATGTTGCTCAACTTCCATGTTGCTAGGGTTAGTGATTTCAGATTTGGATGAAGAATGATCAGTGATGGAAATATTTGCAGGCTACAAAGAGGAAGAATGACAAGTCCTTTGAAAAGAGGGAACCACAGGCCATTAGGATTCTATAAGAAGCATGGTGCCAGTTCTCTGTTGGATTTTGTGCAAGGTCCTTGCAATGAGAAGAAGGGGGAATAAGCACAGAAGAGAGATCAAGGCTAGTTTATAGCTAGATTATCTCTTGCAAGCTAATACAGCAGTGGATGTGCATAATAATAGAATGGGAGCTTTGCATTTTCACTGCTGGCAAAGAAGTCTGTTTTGGGGTTACCTAGGCCTGAAAAATGGTGTGTAGGGTTTGCCGGAGCAGAGACCACTAATGAAGTAGAATAACTCTGATGAGTCTGTCAGTTATCTGGTTCTGAATGTTGGGGAGATAAGTGGCCTGAAGTTGTAATTGACTGGAGATCACAAAGTCCCAAATTCTTGCTTCTTCTTGGTATAAGCAGAGAGACTTCATTCCTCTCTGCTGACATAAAATAAGGCAATTTGATTGTCCATTTGAACTAGGACTGAGAGATCCTGAAGGAGATGCACAGACACCCAGAGGGAATGAAATATCACTGGGAGCTCCAGAAAATTGATATGGAGCAGTCTTTCAGATTGCAACCAGGTCTTTTCAATGAGATGTGCGCTGAGTTGGGCTTCCTACCTGGTTTGGGAAGACTCTGTCATGAAGAGTGCTTGATAATAAATCTGCTTCTAAGCAGGATTCTGGATTAAGAAAATCCAGATTTGGTAGTCCTCTGGGGCATTTTGCAAAAGTTCTGAGCACAGTAAATCGGGGAGTAAGAAATGGCTTCCTTGATGCTCAGAGTCCAACGTAGAGAGAAGACAGACTTTTAGCTCTTGAGATAACAGAGTGTCTCTCTGTGCAGAAGTAAGGCCTATAGACTGAGACAGCATTGCACTGGCTTACAGTAAACCTTGTTGAATCTGAGCCTGGAAACTACACCTTTGCAGCTGGACTCTTAGGAGGTAGTTTTATAAACCCTTTTCAGGCATAAAACACTAATTTATGTGGGTAAAAGACTTCTTATAATATTATGTCATACCTAAAAGTACACGTGGCACGTAGGCAAGTACTTGTGTGTATGCTCAAGGGAAGAGTTTGAGTGAAGCGTAGGCAGAGTCACAATTTGCACATGGATTTTATAAAACACGTGCATATGCACAAACTTTGCATGCTGACATTTGCGGCTGTAACATTTATGCCTGCCTACAATCCAGGTACTAGTTCTGCCAGATTTGTGCTAGGCACAAGAATGTGTGCTTTTGAGTCAATGCTGACTCCTGGCGATCCAGCAGCTACCGGGTTTTCTTGGCAGTATGACTGGAAGTAGATTGGCAGGCCTTTCTTCCAAAGCAATAGAGGGTTAAGTGACTTGCCCAAGGCCACAAAGAAAGCTAGGGGGAAATGAATGCTGGTCTCTTGGTTACCAAGCCAGTGCTCTAAGAACTAGACCACTCCTCCACTATGTGTGATGTACATAGATGCCTATGCGTCTTTATTAAATAAGTCAGCACTAAGCACCTTCTAGACCCCCAAACCAAAGCACCCTGTTATAAAATTACCATCCATAAGTAGGGAGGTAGATAAAATTTCTTCCAAAGAGCTTCTACTAGAATGGCAGAGTTATCCAAACTCTGTGAAAATGGCATACTCTTTTCCTCTTTCTGGGTGAGCAGAAGTCTCTTCCGTACTTCATTGTGATTATGGAACCAATACAGGCAGTCCTTTTGGGCTTGTGGAAGCACCCTTGTGCAATATTTGCAAAGAATATGAAATGATACCTTTTTATCGGACTAACTTAAAAATATGCATTAGCTAGCTTTCAGGGGTTAAAACCTTCCTCGGGACAGGATACTATTGAAAAACAGTCAAAAAATGTATTAAGTTAGTCTGATAGAAAGATGTCATCCAATATTCATTTTTTGTTTTATTGATTAATTATTAAAGTGGATTAACATGGCAACCACACTACAATTCTTGCAGTCAGCCTGGTTATGATGTGAGCCCAAAAAAATAGGAATTTGGGAGGGTAACTTTATAACAGGTCACCCAAGATAAGAGGGCAAGAAAGTGCATATTTTTAGCCTATCTTTCCCCCCAAAACCTCCCCCTCTCTTCCTCCTTTCTCAGTCTGTGTGGATAACTCTGTACTCCTTCCTGTTTCCTCGGCCCGCAATCTTGGGGTTGTCTATGACTCCTCTCTCTCTTTCTCCACACACATCCATCTGATAGAAACGGCAGGTCTTAGCTTTCTTTATAACATCAGCAAAATCCGCCCTTTCCTTTCTGAACACACTACTAAGACGCTTATCCACTCCTTGATCAACAATCTCGTCTTGACTACCGTAACCTACTCCTTGCTGGTCTTCCTTTGAATCATCTCTCTCCCCTTTAATCTGTTCAACACTCTGCTGCGCGGCTAATCTTCCGCCAGCCTCGTCATGCCCATATTACTCCTCTTCTCAAGTCACTTCATTGGCTCCCTATCCGTTTCCACATCCAGTTCAAACTTCTCCTGCTGACCTATAACTGCATTCACTCTGCGACTCCTCACTACCTTTCCTTATTTCTCCTTACAACCCCCCTCGGGAACTCCGCTCTTCTAGCAAACTGCTTCTATCTGTGCCCTTCTCTTCTATTGCTAACTCCAGACTTCACTCCTTTCATCTTGCTGCACCTTACGCCTGGAACAAAGTACCTGTGTCTGTACGCCAGGCACCTTCTCTAACCCTCTTCAAATCCAGGCTGAAAACTCACCTCTTCGCTGCTGCTTTTGGATCTTGACTCACCTTATCTCCTTGTTTCGTTACCTTTCCCCCTTGTTTTATCCCTGTCTACACCTTCTGTGTTGTCTGTCTTGACTAGATTGTAAGCTCTGATGAGCAGGGACTGTCTCTTACATGTCTGTGCAGCGCTGCGTATGACTTGTAACCTATACAAATGCTCAATAGTAGTAGTAGTAGTTTGACCCTGAAAAAAAGAAAATGAAATAAAATACGGCCTTTTTAGGAAGCAATGAGAGACAATGTTGGAAACAGAGAGGAAAGCAATTCTCAAATATGGGGGAGCTTTGTTTCCATATCTGTTTGACAGAACTGAGCTGCTGATGTGACCGCTGCGCATGGGAAAAGCAGTACATGCTCAGAACTTTGCGTTGAGTTCCGAGCTCTGGGAAAGCTGTTCCATCCCGAGTGCTGTCAGATGACATCACCCACTTGTGTGCCCGATTCAGTCCTGATTGTTGGTGGAAAAGGGAAACTGCATCTCGCTGAAGTGTACTTACCTTTTCTACACAAACTAGTAAGGAAAGATATTTTTGCATGCCAGTTCTTAAAAAGTTAATAATTAGTGAGCTGCTCTGCATTCTTTTCCATCTCCGGAGCCCTTTATGAATTTGTATAAAACTTTGCACCTATCAAACTATTGAGGTCTTTTTAAAAGGCTTGTGTGGCATTTGCATGTGGAAATAGTGGGTTTAAATATGTAAATAGCCCAATTCATTTATTTATTTCACTGAGTCTAAATAATGATTTTAGAAAAGCCACTACTTGTGCGGGTATATCTGCAGCATGAGGTTTTCAAAGGGGCATGTTCTGCACATGATTGAGGGAGCCTGAAAAGAATTGGCCTGATATTGAAAAGGATTTATCTAGTTAGTAGTATCTGCTATCCGGCTAAGTCTCACTGGGAGGGACATTCCACACCACTATCCAGACATTGGTTCTGAATACTTCCTTTGACTCTGTCTGGAGAATGCCAGGGTGGGCCATAGCTTGGTACGATCCCGTTCACATGTTTAAGTACCGGCACTTACAACCTCAATGCATTGAGTGATGCCGCTCAATTTTTGAATGTGTTTCTTTATAAAATGGTTATTTAGTTTAGTTCAGTTTATTAAAAGACCTTTTATGCCACATATCATTACAGAAACAGCAAAGATGTTTCCGCTGTATGTGCTGCAAAACTACGTCTATTTCCTGCATCCTTAGAGGTATTTTACAAAAGGCTTTGTGCTTAGCACACCCTTTCTTAAATATTCAAGAACTGTGCATGTCCTGACTTAGACATCCCTTTCCCTACCTAGACAGCCTATGCAAAATAATCATTCATCTGCAGGAGTTTAATACATAGGCCAAAATATACATTTTATTTTTGCAAAAGACTACAACGTGTAAAAAACATGCAAAATGCCAAGTTTTTAGCAGAATCTGCCATGCCAGTGCTATTCTGAAAAAATCGCAGCAGTGGTGCAGGAGCAATAGAAGATTGCTTCTGCCCTAGAGAAAAATCAGATTGGGTGCAAAGGAGATTCAGGAGCGGGGAGAGCTCAAGTGCAAGTTTTAAAAACTGGTGACCCAAACAAAGTGAAAAACCGAATGTCATTCATTTTGTTTCATTTGAAATGACAGCCACATCCTTCCTTACCGCTTATTGACCTGCTCAACAGGAATGTTCAGGCGCTTAGCAATGTCATCGGTGGTTTCACTACCAGCTGAGATGATACCAACGCTCTTGGCAATTGCTTTTGCTGTGATAGGATGATCGCCAGTGACCATGATGACCTTAGTGGGTAAAAGGAAACCCATTGAAAAGAGAAGCTTGAACATACAACCTTTTCAACATCAGGCTGAAATGTCTACCTAGATACTCTAGTGCATGCAATTCTCTCATACCATTTGAATAGATCCAAGTTCTTAGGCACACTGGGAGCAATGTTTTAAAAAGTAAAGAAAAGAAAAAACTCCATAAGAAGAGTAACTAGCAAAAAAAAAGAAGCAAAGGTGACCCACAAAGGGGACAAACCTCAGAATCAGATATAAATTAATTAGATTGACCTGACACCACCGTGTTTCGGCTGAGTATCTGCATCAGGGCTCCACAGATCATATAAGGATCGCTGATCAAATAGGTTGCTTTAGAACAGCATACTACTAATACTTTTAACTCAACAGCAGTAATTATTACTGATATTCCATCCTTACAGAGCTCTACTGCTCTTGTAGTGGTGGCTGTGGGAAACCATTATTAAATACCAATATGCAGCTAAAACTTTGAAGTAGATATTCACAAAAGCAGTTAAAACTCTGCTTCTATAGTGATATCGCTATTTAAATGTCCACGGACAGAGTCACACCAGCAGACATTTTTACTTTTGATAGAAGCGAGTTGTCGGTTCAGTTTTATTTTGACATTTATATACTGCTGATCTGTATTTTTTGTGGTTTACAGTAAACGTATGAAATAATAAAAGGCAGATTAAAATAGAAACTTAAATAGAGATAACAAATAAACAACAAAATAATGTAATAAACATATTAAAAATAAAATAAAATAACTAGCAAATATGATATTTGGGAATTTTCATGCCCTATCAAAAGCTTGTTGAAAGTGAAAAGCCTTTAATGACTTCCTAAAATCTAACATGTCATCAATTACTCTCAGTTGAACTGGTAATTGGTTCCATTCCTTGGGGGCTGAGACAGACAACAAGTGATTCAAAACCTGAACTGCTTGAATAAAAGGCAATATTGGATTATTCAATAATCTTCCTCTTTGAGAATGCAATTGCAGGGATGGACAAGAAAACATCCAAGCAATCCTGATTGGAAGAAAAATCCAAACTTCGATACTTTAAAAATCAAGGCCACCACTCTAAAGTGAATCCTAAATGCAACAGGCAAAAAGTGCAGATCTTGGAAATGGGGGCTAATGTAAACCCATTATCAGACACGATGCAACATTTTGGAGAATCTGCAAGTTTTAATTATGAATGAATTAGTCCATGTAAAAAAAAGGGGAATGCACAACTACTTGAATAATCGTGGGCACCATTTTCAATCCAGTGCCACAAAGGGCAAGAGCGGGCTGGGGATTGCTCCTGCCCAAAGACCTCTGGACTACTAACTACATTTAGAGATAGGCCCAGGGAGAGCCTTTGGGGCAAATGTGGGGAGGGGGGTCTTTCTCAGGTTTGGGAGCAGAGGGAGGGAGAGAAGTAGAGTGGAGGAGAGTGGGGGTGTGGGGGATATTAAAGGGAAATGTTCTGGGGGCTTGGGGGGGGGGTCTTCATTTGGACAGTGCCGCTCCAATGCAGCTGGGAGCATCGGGCCTCATGTTCGAGCAGTCAGATGATAGAAAACCTACCTTTATTCCAGCGCTGCGGCACTTAGTGACTGCATCAGGCACAGTGGAACGAGGTGGGTCAATCATAGACAGGAGCCCCACAAAGCAAAGGTTTGAGGTAGGGAAGTTCATGCTGTCAGTATCAAATGGATAGGAATCTGGAAACTCATCCTCTGGCAGGTATAGATGACAGAAACCTTTAAATGAGCAGGAAAAGCCTAGTCAGAACTAGAGACCAAGGGAGAAGAACACGCTGCAGAGCAACCAGTTCTCCGTCTATGAGCTCTAGCAACCGGCCTTTCCAGCAGTGGTTCAAGGCAAGTTCTAATCAGGTAAAGTATCTCTCTCTCTGTCCCCAGAGGGCTTACAGGCTTGTAACTGAAGCAATGGAGGGTTAAGTGGCTTGCCCAAGGACACAGAGTATCAGTGGGATTTAAACCCTTGTTTCTTTGGTCACCACACCACTGTTAAAACCAGGAGGTTACAAGTCCTAGTGGTTAGACCAAGTAGCCCTTTAACCTGCCCCATGGACAGAGGTACCTTGCGATCTATCACTATGTATCTGGCAGTCCACTTTATCCAAGTTCCATAGCTTAGGCAATTAACACCCTCTCTGAAATCTTCTGGCTCTTGCGGATAACTCAATTCTTTACTAAGGAAGAGCAATTTTAAAAGCAGTTTCCACATATAGATAAACTCTTTAAGGTAGTAATTTTCTAACAATGTTTCCACCTATAAGCCTTGTTTATACAAGTGAAAACTGCAAGGCCGTATACACACATAGAAGTTTGCACGCTGAAAAGAAGGTATGTAATTATATGTGTGCCGCACCTAGGCATTTGTAGGGTCATAGTTTGGATGGAGCGCGAGCCGAGTGCAATATACATGCATATGTTATGAAATCCATGAGTACAGGCACACATTAACGCCTTCTTTGGAATGGGCGCATGAGAAAGTGTGCACTATTGGAAATACTTCCAGGTAGCTGTTTTTTTAAAGGCACATAGGTGGCTTTTTGAGCTTTCCTCATAGGTGTCCTGTTATAAAGTTAGGGGCATGTTTACTAAACCCCGTGCTGGTAATGTGCATGTGGGTTACATTAGTAGCGTAGGGCTGCATGCTATCTGAAGGGGGAGGGGGTACAGCTGTCTCCCTGCATTTACCGCACATATTGAGATAGCTGCATCTGCATTACTTGCACGAAGCGCAGGCAGCATGGGCTACAAATGCCCACGATAGCTATGCCACAGTGGGAATGCCCCAGCCCACCCAGTTTCCGCACCAACATATGCTGCAAAGGTAGCGCAATGTTTTTAGCATGGGGTCCAATACCACCCGCAGACTCTGCACTACCTTGGTAACACACTTTAGTACACATGCCCCTTAATCCCTACTAATGGGGCTTTTACAAAATGGCCACCCAAAGTCTGGATAAATGTATGTTTACTGCCTTTAATCACACAAGTTTACCCATATTTTGAAGGGGTGTTCCTGGGGGTAAGGTTGTGGAAGGGTTGGCAGTTTTACCTCAGAAAAAAATATTTGCACAATTTAGGGAGTGTCAATGTGAGCAAACATTTGTCCTAGGATAATTTTGAGATTATGTGCACCGTTTCATTTTGAAAACCCATCTGTGTGCACTTTTCATGAATGTCAGCACATGTAAAATTAGCCCCAAATAAAATGAATTGTCACGGAATTACTTAGTTTGCTACCACAGAATGTTCACTGCAGCAGAATCTGTAGCTATGTACCTCATATATTCAGGTTGAGCACTGAACTGAAAGAAGGATGCTAAAAAGATGCGCAAATCCTGGGACACATCAGACCAAAAGGCAGTTCTGAACTACAGACCGGTGAGCCTGGCACCAGGCAAAATGGCAAAAACCATTATAAAAAATAAAATTACTGAACACATAGATAGTCATGGTTTAATGGGAGAAAGCCAACATAAATTTAGCCAAGAAGATCTTGTCTTACTAATCTGTTATTTTTTTGAAGGTGTGAATAAACAGGTAGGCAAAGGTGAGCTGATCAATATAATGTATCTGGGAGTGGAGGCAGTGTACTAGTGTGGATCAGGAAATGGTTAAAAGATAGAAAGCTGAGATTAGAGATGAATGGCCAATTTTCTCAATGGAGAAAGGTGAATAGTGGAGTACCCCAGGGATCTGTGCTGGGCCCTCTGCTTTTTAACATATTCGTAAATGAACCAGAAATGGAAATAATGAGTGTGGGGATCATAATTTGCAGATGACACAAAATTATTCAAAGTTGTTAAAACACAAGAGGTTTGTGAAAAATTGCAAGAGGACCTTGACAAATTGGAAGACTTGGTGTCCAAATGGCAGATTGGCAGATGAAATTGAATGTGGACAAGTGCAAAGTTATGCACCTAAGAAATAACAATCCAAGTTATAGTTACACAATGCAAGGTTCCACATTAGGAACCATCACCTATGAAAAAGATTTAGACGTCATCATGGATAATATGTTGAAATCCTCCACTCAGTGTGCCACAGTAGTCAAGAAAGCAAATAGAATGTTAGGAATCATAAGGGAAGGAATGGAGAATAAGAAATTGATACTGTATTATAATGCCTTTGTATAGTTCCATGGTGCAACCACACCTTGAATATTGTGTGCAGTTCTGATCGCCATCTCCTAAAAAGGATATAGCAGACTTAGAAAAGATACAGAGAAGAGCCACTAAAGTGGTAAAGGAGATGAAAGGCTACCACTATGAGGAAAGGCTTAAAAGCGTTAGGGCTCTTCAACTTAGAAAAAAGACAGCTGAGGAGAGATATGATAGAGGTCTATAAAATAATGAATGGAGCGGAACGGGTAAACATAGATTGGTTGTTTTCTCCTTCAAAAAGTAGAAGGACTAGGGGGCATGCAATGAAGCTGCAATATAGCCCATTTAAGACTAATAGGAGAAAATACTTTTTCACTCAACGCATAATCAAACTCTGAAATTCGTTACCGGAGGATGTAGTAAAGGCTATTAGTATAGCTAGGTTTAAAAAAGGTTAAGACAAGTTCCTGGTGGAAAAATCCATAAACCATTGTTAAAGTGGACCATGGAAATCCACTGCTTACCACTGAGATAAGCAGCATGGAATCTCTGTATCTTTTTGGGAACCTGACAAGTACTTATGATCTGGATTGTCCACTGTTCAAAACGGCATACTGCACTTGATGGACCTTGATCAAATAAAGGCCCACTATCCAAGGAGTTACCACATCTATTGTGGTGACTCCATTATTAGAATATCAAGTTGGGGCCTTGAGCTCCGTGGTAGCAAAGGTGGAGCCTCAGGTTGCCACTTTCGCTGAAATGTCTAATACATATGCCAAAGATACTTTTGCACCAAAAACTTGAGAATTTAGAGAACGTTAATCATTCTAGAAATTTACGAATTTTGAATTTTCCTATTTTTGCCTTGCTCTCTCCTTTAATGCTATTTCAGAAATACTTGAAGGAGAGCCTTCTTTTTCCCCATGCCGACTCTTGTGTAATCTTAAAATGTTATTACTTGCCTTCTACTGTATCGGCTGGCAAGGTGGAATCAGAGGACCCTCCCTTAGCTGAGTTAGATGATTTTAATTTAACCGCATTTTTAGAGGAATCACATGACCTTATCTCTACACGGGCTACATTGCTGGTGACCTTCTCTTCTGAGGAAGATAAGATCAGTGTTCTTAGGCTTTATTTTCGGAAAAAGGAGATCCAGTTCTATGGGGATAAGGTCATGATGTTCCCCGATGTTTCTCGCACCACTCAGTTGCGTAGGAAAGTCTTTCTGTCTTATAAGCCTCGGTTACTTGCCTTGGGAGCAAGTTTCTTTCTAAAATATCCCTGTAAATGTTGTATATCGTTGAATGATGTTAAATTTGTTTTTCTTGTACCTTCTGATTTGGAGAAATGGATTCTGGACAAGGAACAGCTTAAGGTAGTTAGAGATTCTGAGAAGGGAGGGTCTCATTGACCGGTTAATTGCTGGCCGCAGGCTTGTCCTGCAGGCCTGGATTTTCCTTTTTTTCTTAAAGTTTCAACAGATTTATCTCCCCGTTAATGTGGACTGGGTTCTTTTTGTTTATTACTTCATTGATATTTTTGATACTGTGATAATTTGTTTCTTTTGACTAAGAATTTTGCTGTATGTTACTGTAAAATCATTCATAAATAAATAATTTAAAAAAAAAAAAAATATCCATAGTGACACGCCCAGCTAGACTGGTTTTCAGCCCATGATTGACTATGACGGATATCCTGAAACCAGACTGTCTAGGTGCATCCAGAGTGCTTGATTGAGAACCAGTGGCCTAGCAGTATCTCGTGATAGCCAACAGCATCTACTGACTAAAGAGGACACCAGAATTGTAAAGAGATGGCAAGACTTCTAGGAGCCCAGATCGAGGAGTATGTGCTATACTCAGTACAGCCGCCTTGTCCTTTATCAACACTGTACTCTAGTGGCCATATGGTAACCAAATGATGCCCTCTGGTGCTTCCCATCATTGGAAAAGTGAACTAAATATTGGATCTATGTTTTGCCTGACTGGTGGCCTCAGACTGATGGGCCACTGTTTATTTATTTATATAACAGGTTTTATATACTGCTTTATCATTTCAATCAAAGTGGTTTACATTGAAACTTAAACTTGGTAATGTACATTAAACAGGGGCATTGATAATTTGGATTTTTCTGAAGTAATGGAGGGTTAAGTGACTTGCCCAAGGCCACAAGGAGTGCTAGTGGGAATTGAACCCTGGTCTCTGGGTTCCCAAGCCAGTGTTCTTAACCATTAGGCTACTCCTCCACTCCACTGTGAATTTTGAACTGCGTATGTTAGAAAACCTTGACCAAAACAAAGATATTCAAAGAAACTCCAGTAAAATTTGATGGTTTTACGTGGTGACCAGGATACAATTCCCATTATCACTCCTTGTGGCCTTGAGCAAGTCTCTTACCCTCCATTGCCTCAGAAGAAAGGCCTCCAATGGGTAAGAAAGGAGAATGCCTTGATACTGGTTTCAGGATTTCTTAAGCCTTGCTGGGAAATTTAACTGCAAGTTGCTGCAGAAAGAAATTAAGGCCCATTATTTATATGCCACTTAGAGAGATATTCAGCAGCACTAACATGTTTAATGTCGCCAAATATCCATGGGTTCTGCCGCTACACGCCCCAATGCTAGCAGTGTAGCATCGGGGTATGTCATGGGCGTTCCAGGGAGGAGCGAAGACGGCACTCATCGCTAACCAACCAGTATAGCATCGGGGTATGTCATGGGCATTCCAGGGAGGAGCGAAGACGGCACTCATCGCTTACCAAGCAGTGTAGCATCGGGGTATGTCATGGGCGTTCCAGGGAGGAGCAAAGACGGCACTCATCGCTAACCAACCAGTGTAGCATCGGGGTATGTCATGGGCGTTCCAGGGAGGAGCGAAGACGGCACTCATCGCTAACCAACCAGTGTAGCATCAGGGTATGTCATGAGCGTTCCAGGGAGGAGCGAAGACGGCACTCATCGCTAATCAAGCAGTGTAGCATCGGGGCATGTCATGAGCATTCCAGGGAGGAGCGAAGACGGCACTCATCGCTAACCAAGCAGTGTAGCATCGGGGCATGTCATGAGCGTTCCAGGGAGGAGCGAAGACGCACTCATCGCTAACCAAGCAGTGTAGCATCGGGGCATGTCATGGGCGTTCCAGGGAGGAGCGAAGACGGCACTCATCGCTAACCAAGCAGTGTAGCATCGGGGCATGTCATGAACGTTCCAGGGAGGAGCGAAGACGGCACTCATCGCTAACCAAGCAGTGTAGCATCGGGGCATGTCATGGGCGTTCCAGGGAGGAGCAAAGACGGCACTCATCGCTAACCAAGCAGTGTAGCATCGGGGCATGTCATGAGCGTTCCAGGGAGGAGCAAAGACGCACTCATCGCTAACCAAGCAGTGGCGATATTGAATTGCTGACCAGTTAGTGACTCGTGAGTAAAGATAGGAGCGGGAAAAGCTGGCCTATCTTTACCCATGGAAGCAAACCGGGCAGTGGCTCAATATCGCCCCCTGTCCACTTAGCTTCTGCACCCTACAGCAGACCCAGATATTCAGTGCCGATGGATGGATATGGCCCTGGCACTGAATATCCAGAGTTAAGGTTTAGAAGCACTAATGGCCTCCGTTGAATCTCAAGCCTTAGGGGTTTTGAACTTGCTGTGATGGCGATAGATTAAATTGCTGTTTTACTTCTAGGACATTAGCATCAAACATTTTCTCATTTCCCAATTCAATATGACAAAATGTGAATTTGACTGTCTTAAACCATGGCCCAGTGGTTCAATATCTCACAGCAAACATTTGACAACTCAGCTGCCCTAGACATCACTTAAACTGGTTAGCTAGCTTTTACTCTCAGATTCTCCACTCTTGCTGAAGCCTTCCAATTTCTGGCAGCTTTCTAATTCCTTACCCAGCACTCTCTCTCCCAGCCCCCCTAGTTCCATGTATGCGGTCTGAAAGGCCCCCTTCATCTCTTCATCCAGTTTCTGCTCTTCGCCTCCAATCATGATGGTACTACATCGATCCAGTATCCGCTCCGGTGCGCCTTTCATCACCAACAGAAATCTCTTATCACTGGGATCATCCGTTTCATGTACCGAGAGCTGTTAATGACAAGGACAAAAGGCTTATGATTCACCATTAGATACTTTGCTTCTCACCTAGACCATTAGCACATGCATTCTTTTTGCTGTTTATGCATGTCTAATTTAGCATTTGCAGAGGCATTCTCAAAAATTAAGTAAAATTATTAATGAACTAGAGAATCATATAAATCAGCTCATTAGGGATTTATGTATAGCAAAATTACATGCCGCTTCTGCTTAGCAAAATTACATGCCGAAAATCACGAGGAACCATGGTTAAGTTTTTTCGTGATAAAATTCACAATAGCAAATTGACGTTTCCACAAAATAAATACTGCAAAACTCATTTGAATAATATTTAAATGAGCTGGTATTGTGAGATGAAATTCTAGCTGTACCAGCTCATTTGTGTGAGTAAACTCACAGCTTGGTACATTTGCTTCTAGATTTGATAGTACAGATTTTCTCAAAAGTTTAAAATACAATAGGGAATCAAATTATAAAGACAAATAATTTCCTGCAACTGATCTGGATCAAATTAATGGCTTGGTGGTATTGCTGTATATTGCCATGCAGAAAACCTGGGTTTGATCACAAAACTTGGCTTTTGCTTCTTAGTCAATCATGGGCTGAGGATGCTACAAAGCTGGAAGCACCAGCCATAGCATTACAGTGGCACCTAGTGGCCAGATTTAGCATTTACATGTAGCAATGTCCACATTGATCTATGGTGTTTGACTCCTGGCCAAGGACTGCTGCTGTGAGTTGAGAGGAAGACTAAAAATGGAAGAGAAACTCAGGGTTGTTGCCATAGTCTTAGTAAAGCCCAGTTCCACTTAGGTGGAAACCAAAATGCACAGATGGAAATTTCAGGACAATAAATAGGGACCAAATATTTTCAGTTCATTAATGAGATCCAGGTACATGACTTTAAGTCATATCAGACTCTCCTTCTTGGCTTTGGAAAGATATGGATCTTGTAAAGAATGGATCTAGTAGGGTAGGCACCATATCATTTTCAAGACAAGGAAAAGTGTGCACCTGAAATTTGTTAGTGGAGTTGAAAGGCACTTCAGTCACTTTTTTGTTTTGGTTCCTAATGCCCATTACATCTTCTGTGATGACTTCAGAAAACTTCAGGAGAGCTGTTTCCGAGGCATCTCCCACCACGATTCTCTGCAAACAAAGAACTATGTTCCAGTAAAATAGATAATTTCCACTGGTTCTTGCTAAGTATCTTAGCTGTTTTCCAGGTCATGCCATGTCTTGGTAGGTGAAACCAATGTTTCATCCACAGAATGATGGTTGAAACTTCAATTCCACCTACCAAGACACGGCATGACCTGGAAAACTGCAAAGATCATGATAATAGCCGTGGAAGCCTAAGAGAACAACCAGTTAAAATGTTCTTGCTAAACTTTAAGGCAGGGACAGAGAGACTTCAGTGATGGTCCAACTATGTAATTGCCATCAAATGCTAGCACAAACGTCTTTGGGTCTGTGGAGCTGCTGCATTCCCCAGGAGCTTGAATAAGGAATCAAAGAAAGGGACTAGTAAGGTTCTGCTGAAGCTTTCATAGCAAAAAAGGGAAACAAAAACAAAGCCAAACTGGGATGTGAAACTTTCTCCAGAGAAAGATAATTAGAGAATTTCTGTGTACCTTCATTATTGGAACACTTTCTTGTCCTGGTCTGAATTCGGCCCGGTTACAAAGTGTTACAATCCTTAACAAGGCTTTCCAGGTTTCAGAATTTTGGTCAAATGATTGAGCTGAAAAAATAATAAATGAGTGGAATATTAATTTTGTGATGACAAAATATTTTAACACTGGAGCAATTATAGCAGGCAAGGTGAAAACAGAAAATAGTGACGCTATGCTGCCCAAATCTGGTTATCTAGTGTTTATGTTGATGCTATTATATTTACATGTTTGATCTTCACTGGTGTCAGCTGCATGTATCTGGTTGTCAAACCAAAGGTGGGCTACAGTCATCCTGTTCTGAGTGAGGGTTCCTGTCTTGTCAGAGCAGATAATGGAGGTGGAACCTAGTGTCTCCACCGCTTCCAGGTTCTTCACCAGGCAGTTCTTCTTTGCCATTCGCTTTGCTGTCAGAGAGAGGGTTACCTAGGACATATACACCCACTGTTAGCAGATAACACTGTGATTTTCTAGTATGCCCCAGAGTAATAATGTCTAGTGCCAACATGTAAGCTAGCCTTGGCGAATATGACTGGTGGACCATCCATAAGAGATTATTTTAGGCTCATCTTCCATTGACAATAGGAGGTAGGCTTGCCCTAGTATAATAGAGGCAATGCCTAGGCACTAGGATCTTGTAGCAAATCTTCAAAGGGAAACTACCAGACTGCCAAGGAATGCATATTTGGATTTGAATACTGGCTGAAATGTTGGCTACATCCCTTTGAGATCTGTCCTCATTATCCCTCTGTCTCTTTGAAATAGAAATGGATAGAATGAAAAACCTAATATCCCCTCATGGACTGTTTTATTAGGGTTCTTGGTTTCAGCAGGTAAAGGTAGTTGTCATGAATTTTGCATACTATTAATGTTAGGTGTCAGGTTAATATTCTAGTAAATGAATTAAATTAAATTCAATATAAAATGCATCATATGGATCCATGAGACATTAAAAAGATTTATTTTTGTTTCTTGTATGACTAAAGATCATTCAGCCTACAGGTATGCTAGAGAATGCCAGAGGGCATGTCTACTTACGGTTACAGTGGCTAGTAGTCCTTCGGGCACATTGGCAACAATAATTCCGATGAGGAAAATGATAGAATCCAGAATCTTATAACCCATGGAGACAGCAATGATGAAGAAAATAACTCCAACAGATATAGCCACTCCTGCTACAATATGGACAAAGTGCTCAATCTCAACGGCAATGGGCGTCTTCTCGTTGCCTACTCCAGATGCCAGTGTGGCAATCCGTCCGATGATGGTATTGTCACCTGTATTGATTACGATGCCTCTTGCAGTTCCTGCAAAGGAAAGCAAAGAGAACTATCTAGTCCTGCTGTGCAAAGGGTATTGGGAACAGAGACTGGAGAGAGAAGAGGCCAATTAAGGGGCAGCGATCCTTAGAATAATGGCCGCTTTTGGACAGATATTCAAAACCCCTATTTGGATAGCCCACGGGGGTTATCCAGATAAGGGTGCTGAGTGAGATATTATTCAGATAGTGTTGCTGAATATCTTCACAGATTGCCCTTGCACTATGAGGTTAATGCAGGGATGGTTCAAGGACAGAGTGAAGCTGTATGAAAAGCAGGCTTAAGTTGCTATCCAGACAAGCACCAACAGAAAATTGCCGCTAACTGGATAAAGTCGGGAGTTATCCGGGTGGCACCAATCTAGATATTCAGCAGCAGCTACTATCCAGATACTACTGCACTATATCCTGCCGACGTTTAAGCGCCACATCTGACCACCATGGCGTTCAGCTATTGACTTTTTGGAAAATCTGGCCCTTTGTTTCTAGTACTGAGTGGCTTTAAAGATTTTAAAATAGTGCCAAGTGTTAATTTTTAAATGAAGCATGGAGTGCATAGTTTCTGTAACATAACAACATGCTAGGCAAGCAATCTGATCATGCATATGTATTCCACCTTCTTAATCTGGCAAGTTTCCCGATAAACAAAATAATCTCCATTTGTATTCAATGTGACCTAAAGTATAATCTTGAATGCTGCCAAGATCATGCTAATAAGATTATTGTGAATTATTTTCTTCATTTTCACTCCGACCTTTTCACTACTATTTTAAGACATGTTACATTTAGGTACAATAGGTATTTCCCTGTTCCTTGAGGGCTTCCAATGCAACTGGATAAGTCCCTGTGAGCTCAGCGTTCATCCAGATAGTGGCAGGGCGGTCTGTGGGCAAAGCTGGAGAGGAGCAGACACTTATCTGGACGGTGGCGATTTTCAACACTGCTCTCCGGAGACAAATCCACATAACTTGTGGCAGGAAAAATGTCGTCTGAACTGTATGCGGATCGGCTAGCTGGATCCACCACTAAACATCCCAAGTTTTCTTATTCACGGTGCCTATTTTTCTTACTCATGATCTGGGGTACAAATGATTATAAAAAGGTTCCCTCCTAAACCCCCATGGGAGGTTCTCAAAGACCTTGCAGGTAAGTATGCTCTGGTCCTCCCCCTACAAAGCTATACCCCTTACATTAAAAAAAAAATAAAATGTGTTAGAGCCACCGAATATCCATGGATACCACCGCTGCATGCCTCTATGCCAGCCAGTTCGCATCAGGGCGATATTGAGGCGCTGCCTGGATATGGCTACGTGGCAAACACCTGGTGCAGCAAAGCCTGGCCTAGCTTTCAGCATGGAAGCTAACCAGGCAAGCCAAATATTCCATACCGGGGACGCCTTAGATTGGCTAGCTGCTGCCACTGAATAATTGGTGCTGGCTATTCAGCGCCAGCATCCGGATAGTGGCCAACAACAGCACTACCCATATAGCAGCGATTTTCAGTGAACACTATTCAGATAGGGCATTTGTAGAGCAATTAGGACAGCTTTTTTCTGCTGCTGCTCTGCCCCCGGATTACCCCAGCACTATCCAGATAGTGCCGAGGTGGTCTGTAAAGAAATCTGGTTTTAGAAATACCGAGCTCTTCATCCAGGCCATATCCACTTCTCTGGCTTCTCGTACACCTCTCATATTCCTGGCCGTGACAACAGGCTCTCTCTTCCACCGTATGGTCTCTTTATCTTGTGTTTCTCTGGGCAGACTGGATAGGCCGGATGGTCTTTATCGGCCATCGTTAAAAAAAAAAAAAGAAAAAAATCTATTCCTGTTTGGAATTTTGCACCATGGGAGGGGGGAGAGGGAAAAGAGACAGTAAGTCTTGGCAGTCAACGTTTTAAAGGGCAAGGGCATGATTTAACGAGAGATACAGGCTGAAAAATGAATAAAAAATGACAGCTAGTTATGTGGGAGTCTGTGAGGGGGTTAACTTCCCTTCCGTTTCTGCATCCAATGCAAACTTCTCCTTCTGACCTATAAGTGCATTCATTCTATTGCCCCTCACTACCTTTCCTCTCTTCTCTCTCCCTACATCCCTCCTCGTGAACTCCGCTCTTCCTCTGGCTTGCTTCTCTCTATGCCCTTCTCTTCAACAGCCAATTCCAGACTTCAATCCTTTCACCTTGCTGCTCCTTATGCCTGGAACAAACTACCCGAGTCTATATGTCAGGCTTCATCTCTCCCCCTCTTCAAATCCATGCTAGAGGCTCACCTCTTTCAGACTGCTTTTGGAGCTTATTCCCCTTTTCTCCTTCTGTCTCATTACCCTTCCCTACTCTACCCTTGTTCTCATCTACTGTACTGTCCATCTTGATCAGATTGTGAGCTCTGATGAGCAGGGACCATCTTTTATATGTGTCTCTACAGAGCTGCGTACGCCTTTTTAACACTATATAAATGATTAATAGTACTAGTAGTCATGCTTCTATGTTTCTAGTTCCACACACTCACTTGGAATCCACAGGAATGTCAGCTTTCTCTTCATACAGCTCCATTGTAACCAATCAACCTTCCACCTACTCTCAATGCAGAACTATTCTATATTCTATAGAATACAGAATATATTCTATAGAATATTCTATATTCTGAGCTACCCTTTTGACGGACCAAATGTGGGATAGCAGCTCATCTGACTTCGTAAGTGTCTACTTTTGGTCTCCTTTTTCTCTTATCCTATAATGAATTATGCAGTTCCATTTCTGCTTTTATTGATTTTAATGTTGTGTTAATGTTGTAAACTGCTTTGCAAATATAAAGGTGGAATATCAAGTCCAATTAAACCATCCATAAGTCATATTCAGCGGCACTATCTGTATATTATGGTTAACAGCACATCCAGATAGTAGTTGCATCCATCCAGATAAGTGCTTTTGAAAACTGACCTCAAGGAAATTAAGCATGCTAGACACAACTTCAGTCTTGCTACCTCTGCCTCGAGTAACTTTCATGCTCCTAGACCCCTGCCTCTCATATTTTGAGAATTAAGCTCAATCATGATCACTCCCACACTACCCTCCAGAAGATCTTATAAAAATGCAGAATTGCACTCCAAACTTTTAAATAGTAAAGTTTTGCTTTTTGCTATTCGCTAACCATTAGGCAAAGTAGGTTGTCGCTTAGAGTGCCAACCTTTCAAGGTGGCATAAAGCTGCCCTTGCCGCAATGACATGAGAACAGTAACACGGCATTTACCCAAATCCTCCAACAGTGGCCAGCCGCTTGTACCCCCAAGCAAAGAGGAAATGTGTGTCGGAGGGGATGGAAGCGGCTGCTCAAAGCACGGCACTAACAGCAAGCAGCGTTGGAGGCTTTGGGTAAGTGCTGGGTTTCTATTTTCATGCCACTGCCACCGCTGAAAGTCCAGAGAGAGGTGGCAGCGGGGGCAAGGTGGGGACACAAGGGGGCTGCAGGAACGAGGGCTTATGCAGGGCTCCTTATTTCCTTGCATCGGCCCTGAAGCTAACTAATCTTGCACATAGGAATAGTCGCCTATCTTGGCTGAATAATGGTGAAAATTGGGCTGCTGAAGATAGCTGCCGAGTGACAAGTGGATCCTAATTTTGTACAGGGCGTCCAGGCTTCAAAACAGACATTTAGTTCCGTGTGTGCAAAACTGGGACTTTATGCAAACACACACAGAGGCATAATGAAAGAAATTTCCAAACGGCCACCCTTCCTGTGGGTAAAAGTACATGCTGGTGATTATAATGGTGGAGACTGCTAGGACCTATTGTGCTGATTTCGGCTGCTCTCTGCCCTAGGCATCCACATCGTTTGGCCTAATGTTGAGCTGTCCCCAGTCACATCTGCTGCCTTGAACACGGTACAAGTCTTTGCGGTGGACCTTTTTTTGCAGAGGGCAATAGCACATTAATAGGAAAAGCATATAATCAAGACGGTCATCTCAGGTCTTCCAGAAATCTTTTGCATGATGCCAGTGCAATGAGCATTTTTATTTTTTCTCTGGAGAGGCACAGCACAGAGAAATAGAGAGTGTGGTGTACTAAGGAGCTAACTACTTTCTCTGGGTCACTTCGAAAAGCCGCAACTTTTTACTGCGACATTCCATCATTTTAGCTGTGCTGTATGCTACCGGCATTCTCAAGTTGCCCGGGTCCATCTAAAGCTTTGTCAGCACTGTCCTCGGTCTCTCTCTCTGCATTCTTGTAGACTAGGGCTCAAACTGAGCACACATTCACATTTCAAACCTGTTTTCTCCGAGGCCAATATTCACTAAACCGATGAGGAGAATAGGAACATAAAAGTACGCTCAGCTTTAGCCAGATTTTCAGCAAGATTCATGTGAATAAGTCCCAGCTGTATGACAGCTTTCTACCAGAACTAAACATAGGCACATTTACATTAGCCAGTGAGCACCGCTAAGCGTATAACGTTTTGCTGGGACCTGGGAATGCCTCTTCTTCTGCAGCTAAATGCTATACCCATGAGTAGCATGCACAAAATGTTCCCACTAAGGGGCTCGTTTTAGAAGCCTTATTTGCTGTTTACACCTGTAAATCTCAGCACTTACATATGCAAATGGTATCCACATGTAAATGGTGATTTATAAAGGGTTGAATTTACACATGGATGTCCTTATTATGGGCCCAATTCTGGGATGCGGGTTGTGGGGCTGCATGCCTCAGTAAGACGTGGAGCCCCGCAAGTCGTCTGGGCCTGATTCCCCCTCCAGCTCTCCCTGTAGGTCCTGAGCAGCAGGACGGGGAGAGCAGGACGGGGAGGCGGCGGGATATCGGTAGAGTGGGGGCGGGCCAGCCCAGCAGGACAAACAGGGCTGATTCAGGTCAAGGCCCTGTACGTCCTGCCGGGTCAAAGGGGATGTGCTGCTTATTCCACCTCAAAAGGTGGAATAAGCAGTACCAACCCAGCAATCAGGCCTGGGGATCCATCCCCGGGGCCAGGGCCGGGGCTGGGTGCAGGGAGGTCCCCACCGCCAATCCAGGGCCCCTACATTAATTGGGCTCCATGTGTAAACTGCAAGGGAGCATGTTGGGGTGTAGTAGGGCATGCCTCAGGGCAGATCAAAAATCTACATTTCATATGGGGGATACATGTGTATGACCAGAAATGTCCATGCTCCCTGGCACGTTTAGGATTTTAAAAACTGCTTGATACAACCATTCCTTTACAGGGGGGATTAAGAGCGTTATCCCCCTCAATCCCCCATTGTTTATTTCCCCCTCAATGTTGAAATTAGAAAAAGATAGTGATATCTGCAGTTCACTGGTGGCATTACACGTGAGGCTTACAAAATGGCTCACAGAGATATGTCAGTGCATGGGACCTACATGTATGTGTTGCAAAATACTGACCTCTGAGTGTAAGTAGCTGTACTTATATGTGTAAGAAGTTGCATTTCCCCTGCTGTTTTTATTTATTTATTTATTTACATTCTCTTATATACCGCGCTATTCTGCATCAGTGCGGTTTACATTAAACAAACTGAAATTACATTGAACAGGGCATTATAACTTGGAGATAACTATTTTACAGGGAAAATGGGTTAAGGAGGGTTAAGTGGCTTGCCCAAGACCACAAGGAGCACCTGTGGGACTAGAAACCCCAGTCCTTCCGGCCCAAGGTTGCTGTCCTCTAGTGGGATTTGAACCTCTGACCTTCCAGCCAGAAGTACCTTGCCCCAACCACTAGGCCACTCCTCCACTCCATGTGTAGGCTTCTCCCACTGTATATGGACACATATCCACATGCGTCCCGCACTTCCTTCTAGTTATTTTAGAAATGGCTCCATATTTAACAGTGACCTTTCTACAATACCGTCAGAATCGCATATATTGCAACCGTCACGTCTCAATTCTGATCTTCACGTCTCATCTAAAATGTAAGTGTGTGGATAAGTTGGGGGAAGGTGAATTTTCAACCCCAAAGAACTGTCTGGATAACTCCCAAAGCTGAGTAGACAACTCTTCAGAATATTGATTTCTCTGTATTTATAGTGACTTCTTCTAGGAGATGGGATTCCATGGATGGCAAAAACTCTTTACAGACAGTCCTCAAAGCCATTTATTTACACATGCATATACTTTCCCTTTGATGAAGAATACATGGGTAAAAGGTACTGGTGAAGTCTGCATCAAAATAGACAGTTTAAAAATTGTCCTCTGAAATTCCTATAAATTTCAAATTGCTCCTGCAGCCACCTTTCTCCCAATCGCCAATTCTGTCTTTAAGTGGTTAATAAGAAACAAACAGCTGAATTAATGCTAAACATCACAAACATACCTTCCAAGCAGGTTGTGGAGTAAAAAGCAATGTTTTTTGTTTCCAGGGGATTTTCATGGGTGAACTCATTTGATCGAGGTTGAGCTTCTGATTCCCCTGTAAGGGAGGAATTGTCCACCTAGTTCAAAGACACAAAATGCATTCTTGGTGAGTCCTACTTAATTCCACACACATACAGAATCATTAAGAAACACCTAATGGGTCAGTCTGAAGGAGAATGTCTCTGTCACATATTCAGGTAGCATCTGGATGAGTATCACTAGCACAGAGAACGAGCGTGTGGGAGAATTCGCCACCAGTACAGATTAAATGGCATACCAATGAAGTGTGTGATTTGTTTGCAGAAGGCTTACCTAAGAGGTAAGTCTATACAGAGAGAAGCAAATACTATTTAAGTTATATATTTTCTAAAGCCTCCTACATAAATAAGAATTCCTCACCAGGATGATGCCACACTCATTCACTTATGTTTCTTTTGCCCTCGTGACTCTAAGGCTATGATTTGCGATCACAAAGTCCCATATCTGCCGTACACAAGCTTCTTTAAAAGACCGTTGAGAATTCTACTTTTAGCATCTATGAAGACAGTTTTCCCAAACTTCCTACCTTGCATCCCTGGGTGAAGGTCAGCAGGAGGTCAGCCGGAATGCGATCTCCTCCTTTGATCTCCACCAGGTCTCCCACCACTATTTCTGTTGCAAGGAGCTCCTGTTTCTCTCCATCTCGCGTAACAAGGGCATTCTAGAGAAAATTCAATAGTAGGTGTTGATTTTCTTCCCTTTAGAGTTGCAGCCACTAGGCTTCCTTCTCAAATAACTTTCTTCTGGGCCACCACTCACTTTTGAGGTTCGTTCCAGTTGTAGATAAACAATAACTGGAGGGATGCAACTGTAGCAACTTTAGTGCCACATCTGCAGTTCTACTTCCTTCCCCCTTTTTTAGTACGGTGTTTCAAATTCATTTTTCAGTTATGAAAGGGGTTACTCATAAGCAAAGAGGTAGAAGAGAAAGCCCTAGGCAATATATGCAGAGGCTCAGTAGAGGACATAGTGTTATCTTCAGGTCATAATTAAATCACATTTGGTGGTTCTTCCAACATCAAAAGGCCCCAGATAAAAATAGATACCAGAAGAGAATGCATTTTCATCCAAAACCAGAGGAATTCGATCCAGTACCTTTTTCAGAGACCTAATCATGGAACTGATGAATGGTTCAACTTTTCCCTCATGCGATCCCTTACATTCAGAAAGTATAAAAACCCACAGAAAGAACAAGAGGAGTGTTTGAATGACGATATCCGATTAAATTTAAATAATAATCCTAACTGCTTACCTGTGGAACCATGTTTCTGAAGCTAGCCATGATGTTTGTGCTTTTGGCTTCTTGGAAGTAAGCAAAGCAGCCAGTGAGGAAGACCACCACTGCCAGGACCACACCTAGGTACAACTGAAATGTAAGAAAATATTCCCATCAGGGTACAACCCATTACAGTTCAAAGAGAGATGATTACCTGAAATAACATCTCAACAAAGTTAAAAATGTTAATGGAATTCAGGATAATTGTTGTGAAGGGGCCAAGTAGGGTGTGCGGTATTGAAAAAGGATAGAAAATAAAAGCATTAATATTGCGCATTTGTTTGTAATTACATATTTGATTATGCAGTTATGGTGTATTTTGTATATATCTTGTTTTGTGATAAACCACATTGAGTTGTCTTTTGCTATATGAAAAAGATAACATATAAACTCCAGATTAGATTAAAAAAAAAGATCAAACTGGCTAGGCTTTGTCATTCACTATCTGAGTCAGTCATATTCTGAATTTGTACTGTTAAGATTACACGTAACTCATGGACCTACTGACTGAGGGTTTCATGACGACAGAACTTGCAGTTTCAGCAGCGTGATGCTTACATTATCCTTTGCGATTGTATTGTCCTGGGCATACTGAATCCCAAATGCAATCCAGCAGAGAATAGCCCCTGCCCACAGGAGGAGGGAAAAACCCCCCACCATCTGCTTTAGGAACTTGATAATTTCAGGAGTGCCTTTTGGAGGTGTAAGAGCGTTGGGACCATCTCGAGCCAAAATCTCTGCAGCTCTTGCACTGGTGAGACCCTGTGTACGAAGCACAACATTTAAGTTTGAATCCAGTGGCAAATATTTGTGTGACTCAGTTTTCTAAGTCCAGCAAGAAAGAGATAGTGATCTCTTTTATTTTATACAAATGAAGAGGATTAAGAGTTTACAGTGTGGAAATCTGCGATGATCTTGGCTCTGCCTGGGGGAAGGGTGGGCTGTTTTCATTTTATGGAAACTGAGAGGATTATGGGTATGCCATGTGCAGGAGATAGGTCTAATGAAAGTTCTTTGAGGAGCAACTGAATTAAAAATGATGGCCCTTAGGAGAATTACATCAAAAAAGGGATTGTACACCCTTCATACAATATACTTAATAAGTGACAACATGTAAGCTTTTATATAGACTTTTCACCCTAGAAGTGGCTGCATGCAATAGTGAAAAAAATATGATAGGAGGTAGAATATTTGATACCCTACTGAATTCTAACCTTGTAGCATACATAAATAAGTTGTTTGTGCACTTCAGTCCTCTAGTTTAACTCTGCAGTTTGTATATTCATCTGAGCTCTCCTCAATGAAGTGTCTCTCTAAGAGAAGGGTATTTAATAATGTTTTTTGACTAGTAGAAAAACAGTATAAAAAGATGTTAAATAAAATAAAATAAAATAGTCACTCCGGCTAAAGAGTCAGCTGCTTGAAATGTAATTGGGGAGGTGAGGGAGGGGGAGGTTGTAACTTTTGTTTTCATAATATTTGTTTATTTAATAAGGTTGATTTATTTTGATGTCATTGCGTTATTTTTATTTTATTTAATTAATTTATTTATTTATTATACATTTTTATACCGCATTTTCCGGGTGATTAAATGCGGTTTACAATGAAACAAACTTAGAATAGCACAATGGAAGGTACACATTCATTTACAAAGAACGAATTATCTGCCTCGGAAGAAAGGCCTGGCAATCTACTTCCGGTGACACTGCCAAGAAAACCCAGGAGCTTCTGGGTCGCCAGGAGTCAGGACTGACTCGAAGGCACACATTGCACTTGCACATTAATGTGGTTTTAAAAGAAAACAGTCATAAACGTAAAACTATATACAAGTTTGATTGTCATATGTGTAAGGATATTGGTTTGGGTAGGATTCCCAGTCCAGCATGGCTGATTTATGCATTCGACGGAAAGAAAATCACCGTTCACTACAAGCAGCCTCCATTGGCTTCCCTATAGTGCTTCCCTGAATTAGCGCTGGAAATTTTGGTGTTGTTCGTATGCTGCATTTCTGCAGAATAAATGTGTGTCTTGGGAAAACCTTTCCCAGTGCTGAGATGTACAGGATCTCTGCCGAAGTCCCATCAAGAGATGCAGCAAATGAATACGTAAGGAGTTTCCCATCGCTAGGTCTTTTGAGCATTGTAAGCTTTCTGCAACCCTCCGCCCCCCTATCCAGTGTCAGGGAAAGTCCCAAGTACACCAATAGTTTCAGAATATCTAATTAGCACCTCCTTTCATTCTCACTTACTTTGAGGATACTTGTAGAGAATTTAGCTTCCAGTTCTTTTATACTCAGTTTGTGGTCTTCCTGAAAACCAAAAGAAAGACTTTTTACCCACATCCTTTGCAATCATTTTCAAAGTAGAAGCACATGCACGCTTTCACTTTGAAACTTGCACACACACACACACACTTCCCTTGCGAATGGATACTTTTTTAAACTACTGTAAAAGAAAACACACACTTTTGAAGATATGAATGTAGATATGTTGTTTCTGTCCCTCTCCCTCCAAATGCAGGCGAAATGAAGCACATTATTGCCCTGCGCACTTATCTGCACATAGGGTGGGCAGTTTTTTTCATTGAAAATCAGCCCTGAATTCCTGACTTTGCTGACCAAATTTAGGAGCTGCTATAGCAGTCCTAAATCTGACTGGTCAGAGATTCCTATCTCCTGGAGAGCAAAAGCCACCATGGCACCCAACAACACCATCCTTCCCTGCAGTGCTAAGTAACAAGTCGGCCAGGAAGTGGTCCCCCAACAACTTTCCATCCTTCCTGCACCAGCCAGCTTATCTGGTAGGAGGACAACATGATTCATCCTCTCCACCCCCTACCCTCCACCATCTTCTCCAGCCATTTTGGGGGTAGGATACTGGAGGCCAGGGCTGAAGTGTCTTATTCTGATGACACTCACAATGGTGTCCAAGCCAGGGGGAGCTAAGACTGCAATCTCCTCCCACTGTGGGAAGAGGACACATAGGAAAACATCTGAGGGGTGGGAAGGTGGGAGGATGCCTTGAGAGGAGGAGATAGTTGGGTCTCCCCCATGACAGACTAAGGGGGCTAGTTACTAAAGTATGTTAAGGGAATATTTGTCCCTTAAAACATTTTAAAGGGCAACAATGTATGTTATTTTACCTTATTGCATGTTAATTTACCCCAATGTGCATTGCTTCATGAGATGCAAAGTATGCAAATGCATGCAAGGCACCTCATTATGATACACATAGAATAACACAGCTTGTGCTGAACAGCGCAAACTGCATTATTTCTGGAAAAATAATGTCAGTCATAGCTGGCATTATTTTTCCTGGCTTGGAGCATCAGGCCACTAACACATGGTGTGATACTCCAGGCCACATCTTAATGGGGATCCAGACAGATACAATCCCCATTCGCTCCTGTCCAGGATGGCACCGAGTTCAAAATGGCACCCATGACTCCTGCAAAAGGCATCCCCTACACGGAGTTGACACATCGATGGTCTTCCTCATCGACATTCTAATAAAAAGCATACAAAATACTGCCGAAGGATTCATTTTGATCTTCCTTGACATCCCAGCCACTTTTGACATTGTCAACCAGAACATCCCCATTCAATGCCTTCAATCCACTGGTATCCAAGACACTGTTCTCCAGTGGTTCAAATTATACGTAACCAACAGACACCAACAGATAAAAATTGGAAGAAACACCTCCATCTCTTTCCAACGAACACAAGGGTTACCATAAGGCTGCACCCTATCCATGCTCCTATTCAACATCTATCTTCAACCCCTCTGCTCCATCATCGAATTCCTCAACCTCACCTTCTATATTTATGCTGACAATACCATGCTTTATGGACCATTCAACATGAAACAACCCTCCTTCTCCAGTCACCAAAACTGCTTCTCTGATGTCTCCGACTGGCTAAGCGACAACAATCTTACAATAAATTACAAAAACACTGAAACTCTATTCATAACGAAAGACAACTCATTCTCTCCCCCAACTATCCTAACACTAAACATTCAAATACAAGTTCAACCATAAGTGAAATACCTTGACATCATACTAGATCGACACCTCTTCTTCAAACAGCAAATAAACAAAACCGTCAAAGCAGTATATTTCATAGCCAAAATCATGCAACGCCTCAGACCCCTCTTAGATCCTCCAGACTTCTGCACAGTATTCCAAGTCATAATCTTCCCTCACCTTGACTACTGCAACTCCATCTACCAGCGCCTCCCACAAATCACCTTACTTCCATTATGCACTGCTCTACATACAACAGCATGCATCCTGCAAGAAGCCTTGAAAAATAACCACACCACACCCATCCTTAAACAACTCCTGTTCTATGTAAAGCATAAGCATGTTATCCAAGTTGTTTTCTCCTGTTCTATGTGAAGCCAAACAGTTTGTTATGGTCATTTTGTTGTATGTAAACCGCGCTGACAATAGTGCGGTATATAAGAAATTGTAATAAATAAAATAATAATAATAATAAATAAATAAACTCCATTGGCTACCAATAACAAGCTGGATAAAATACAAGACCTTTCTTCTAACCCACAAAGCCATCCACTCACATTCCACTATACACCTCCACACCCTGCTCCATACTCAACAACTAAACAGGGCCAGACGAATATTCACAAAGAACACACTCACCATCCCCCATGCTAGAACTAAATACAACCAACAAGTCTGCAGACGAGCCTTCCAGCTATATGCCCCCTCCATTTGAAACACCCTTCCAACCTCATTAAGAAACACCACCGACTTCCTCACTTCTGAAAACAACTACAAACGCATCTTTTTTCAGAATATTTTAGCCCTATGACATAACTGCCTCCCATCTTCTGTATTTACTGAAGACGATGTAAGCATATGTGTGTGTGTATATATATATATAAAATCAAGAATTGATATCCATTGTACATAGCTAACTGTTCAAATTTATCCAATGTATAGTGCATATAGTTTGCATGTTCAGTGTAAACCGACTGGTGTATTACTGATCTATGTAGATAACTTTGACCTGGCGAAAAGTGGTATATAAACACTGTTAAATAAATAAATAAACTAAACTAATATAACACCTTGATCCCTAGCGGTAGACCCACAAGACTGATTCTAGAGGTCATGGTTTCTATTTTAAACCTGATGCCAGCCCAGACAAGAGCAATTAGGGATCACTCCTGTCTGCTTCACACTAGACCACCAGAGATGATTCAAGATAGTCCTCCTGGGGAGGCCTCCAGGGGATGGGGGGGTGTCCTTGGAAAGGGGTTTTTGATCAAGGTCCCGGAGGTGTGGATCTTAAGGGAGGGGGTCTTTGATTGTGGCTTGGGGGGGACTGGTGTCTGTGTTGGAAGAGAGGTACCTTTTGGGGGGGGAGGGGCAGCTGTGTGTTGTTGCTGAGGGGAGGAGACCTCCAGACTGCAGATTTTTGTTATAAATACTGGGAGCATTGACCTACATGTTAGTTGGCCAATGCTCCCGGCCAGGAAAACTAATTCCAGCTTTGAGCTGGCGTTATTTTTCCCTCAGAATAACACGCAAGCTGCATTACGTATTCCTTTACCGCAGGAACCACTAAACTGCAGTACTGAGTTAGTGCAGTAAATTATGCTGCAGTAACAGAGAAATTCTACCGCAGCTTTATAGCTAGTCCCCTTTGTAGTTAGTACCAAAGGGAGTGAGGTTCACAAGGGGACCCCTCAAATTATTAGGGGGAGGGAAAACATACACACATAGAGATAGGACTGTCTTAAATCTTCTTCCCTTCAGAAAGCAGGATAAAAAGAAAAATGTGGATTCTTAATTTTATACTTTATGATGTGAGATTACAATCCTCTTGCCACAGGGGACATCATCCAGCTCTAGTATCAGCTGTGACAAGCTTTAAATCTATCGCTTTCTACCAAGGAGCATAGGTTGCCATGGAAAAGTGGTAATGTTGCTAAAATTAAGAACATACCCAAACCAAATGCTTTTGCCTTCATATTACCAAAGATCAGAAATAAGATTTAGACGTTTTGTTGCTTCCCTCTTTCTTTACTTTGCTGCCAGTGTCCCTTTATTCACCGGACAAAGCAGACATTTCGGTTTTAAGACTTTTCTAGCCGCAGACACGGCAGCCCAGAAGAAGTCTACACTGGTTTTATCTGGCCCTGGAATTAAAGATAGGCTTTCAGTTCCGCCCACTGCATAATGGATGGAGATTTGCCTCTAGCCACAGAGTGACCAAACCTGAATGACAAAGGCAGCTGTTGTAATGATGGGTCGGCTCTGCATAGTCTATGGAAAGATAAATGAGCATGAAAGAAGACTCGAGGTTTATTTTGGGAATGAATGACAAAGCTATCAAGGACTAAGCAGCCCTCCCCTCCCAGAACCAGAGAACTGATGATAAAGGACTTCTTTTTTTTTTTTTTTTTTTTGTAACTAGAGAGATTGACTTGTCTGCGCCCCTTCTCACCTTCTTTGTGACACAGATCCTAGCATTGGATCTGGGCTATGAGCTAGAGATGGTGCCTTTGGATTAATGAGACAGAATCTGCACAATGGAGGGAATGGGAGCTAATGGCTAACGCCTGCCATCTGACCCTTCCTAGGAACACAAGGATGTTATTGCACTGGTGAAGAAGAAGATCAAACTGAATTTCCCGCTCCAACAGAGCCAATACTCACCAGTTCAAGTTCCTGTTTAAGAGCATCCACTTTCTTGTCCTTTTTCTTCTTCTTCGGTGATTTCTTTTTGAGGTCTTTGTAGTTTCCCTGGTCATCATTTCCTTTTTCCGGCTTCTCTAGATCCTGCGTCCCATTGATCTCTACAGAGTATACGTCAGGCTTTGTCTGGTAAAAAGCAAGGCAGAGATCACAAATGTTTCTTTCTTGATCACTACTGATAAGGAAGGAAACTGTACTGTACAAATTCCACAGCTTACCAGATCTGCACCCTGCTTTCTCTAGTTCCCTCGTCAAGGAGGCTATTAAAACTCAATAAATATGATTTCAGTGCTGCGGCTGCTTCCTCTTGGGCTGCATAGGGCTCGGTTCAGCAATATTGCCTTTTGCTGTCATGCAGACTGGAGACTGTTCTGTGCATCACTGCTAGCAAGCTTGGAACCCAGCAGCACTGTCTAATTAATAAATGTTATTGTTTCTGTACAGAACAATGTAAATCTGTAATTAAGGGGGCCTTTTACTAAAGTGCGCTATGCAGTTAACATGGGTTTAGGCACACAGTAACTGCACACTTGGAGCTACAGTGATTGTTAGCATAGAGGCAGGACAGTTACTGTACCTGATTTATGTGGTAACTGTGAGTCGTGCACCCAGGTGGTGAATGAACGGGTTAGGAGAGGAGAGTTGGCATGGTGAGCGCATTGAAGTCAGCATGGGAGTAAACACTGCGCACTGTCACTGGTGTAATTAGTAAGAGTGCCATTATCTCTACCTTAATAGGTGGCGTCAAGGGCACCCATGTTAATAGCGCCCTGTGTTAGGATATGATTCCATGTGTTGATAGCTGGGAACATGCTCTCCGCACCCCGGGCAGTTAACGTGGAGGCTTTGCACTTAACACGCATAAATGTTCACTCTATGTGTGCGTTAGGTACAAAAGCATAGCACACTTTAATAAAAGGGCCCCTAAGTTTATGAATTTGCCGGGAATATTTCCACGGCCCATGAATGAGTGGACTTGCATTAGAAACACAGGAGGATCTATTTTGCAAAGATTTAACCAGCTCACTTCAGGAGTTAGCGGTTAATTTAACATTTCATTTTGTTTAATATCCAACTTTATAGGCCACTTTCTCCTTTCAGCTATCTAAACTGTAGAGAACAGATTACTGTAGAGAATAGTTTCTACTTTTAAAAATGTTTCCTTACCACCTGACTGGCCTGGCCAAATTCAGTTTCCTAAATTTACAAGATGGCCAAATTTAGCAGGGGAAGAAAGGGCTTTTTCAGAGCAGGTTTGTTGGTGTTGGGAATGGATCTGCTCGGTCACAGTCGTGGGGATCAGGTGCCTAGGGAAAAAAGGCACATGGGTGGATATGTTATGCCTATTATAAAGACAACATATGCACTTTTGCTGCTTCCTAAAATTACCTTCCCCAAAGCTGTTGCACAGCATTATAGCTGCTCCAAGGAGAGGGTCACTTTGTGCCTGTAGAAACTATTGCAAATTTGTGCATTTTATAAAAGGCACATGGAAGTGCTAAAATTACCCTCATAAATTGCAGACCTAAGTCTTTACCCAGTTAGATTTAGGAAAAATTCAGCTGAAAGCCAATTTCATTATGGCCAGCTAAATATTACCCTGTGGGTAAAGAGTTAAAATGAACTAGTTATATTTGATTAAAATCTTTTCCTTTTCTTTATTGTACTTTAGGAATGCAAAGAGCAATCCTTCCATAAGAAAAGAATGCTATTCTGCGGAAACATGACTAACATATTCAGTCAACAATAACCAAACGGGGCGTTTTACAAAAGAAGTTAGTGTGGATTTAGGCGCATGATAACCACGTTCTCAGACCCGCGATAGCTGTCAGCACAGAAGCAGAACAGTTACCGTGCGGTAATATGCGCAGCAACTGTGACCTGCGCATCAAGGTGGAGAATTAATGGGTGTAGGGGCAGAGAGGGTATGGTAAGTGTATTACAGTCAACATGGGGGTAAGCAGTGCATGCTGTAACTGTTGCAAGTAGCATGGGTACAATTACCACCACTTCAATAGGTGGAATTAAGTATACCCACAGTAATAGTGCCCCGTATTAGGGTGAAGCGCTAGGCATTAACCATCAGGAAAATGCTGTCCATGCCCAAGACATTTAATGCGGAGACTTTGCGTGTAAGGCATGTGACCTTTCTCACTATTGGCATATTACAGTAGGTGCGAAACCATAGTGCTCTTTAGTAAAAGGGTCCCAAAGAGAATGAAAAATACAGCAGCAAGCTATTCATAGCCCTCAACATAAAAGGGGGATTATGATCATCAGCATCTTCAGAGGGTTTAAGTGTCCTAAAAAGTCAGAGGGAATGGACTGTTCTGAAGACCCAGCTTACCCATGATGTATCTGTTGCTTAGAAACCAGGAAATAGGCACATGGCACGTTAATGAAAGCCCAGTATTTCTTTACATCTAGTTTGCCTTTAATCTGCTTCACAAAAGACTTGGTTGACATTGTATAAGTTAGTACAACTGTCAAATGTGTGCAGTAGTATCTGGAAATCTGCACAAGTCTAGTGTACTGTATGCGTCAATCATATGCTGCCTGTTTACAGATAAATTTACAGAGCCTTCGGTTTAATCTGTCATGCAATTCCTCTCTCCTTTTCTTATTTTAAAAGCTACTTCATTCTCATTCCCTTCCATTTGTCCTCTCTCTCTTTCCCACTCCCCATCAAGAGCCTATTGCACCTTGCCATATCTACATCTATTATTTTGAAGATGCGTTTGGTTCACAGCCACTGACTGACTGAGCCAAAGGTCCCTAAACTACAATCTGTCCCTCAAACCCTTCTATCGGCTCCTTAGGGCCCAGGTCAGGGCTTCGAGGGTCAGCTCCTGGTGGCCCAGGATGAAGCTTTCTCAGCAGTGTGAAGAGATAGACAATGTTGTTCTAGCGCACTTCCCCTGCCATTTTTTTCAGCAAAGCTAGAAAAAGGTTGCAGAGGTTGAATGCTGAACAAACAGGCATAAACTCTTCACCAGCAGTGATTGCAGACCTTGATCTAATGCTTCTTCAGATTTCGTGCTAAAATCTCGTAGTGAGCTCAGCCTCCTGGTCTATGCACTTCGCTGTATCTTAATTGCTTCATTACCATCCATCTACATGGATTTGTAGGCAGTTACACATTGTTTATGCTCAAGTTAGATTCCTTTCTGCTTTTGCGACCACACTAATGCAGAAAATTTGGTGTAAAAACTGCATGGCACTTTTCTGCATTAAGCTATAAGAGGAGGAGAAGGATAATGGTAGCGGTGGTGGGGAGGGTGAGATAGGAATAGTGGAAAAGAAAATGGGAGATGCTGGAGGGGGTGAGGAGGTGAGGGGTAAGGCAGGAAGCAGAGACTGCACAGTTACTGACACTCTTATTTGTCAAGTTCTTAGAAACTCTGCCCTCTGCCTCCTGCCCTCACTACTATTTCCCCCACATCCTCTCTATTTGAAATCACTGAAAGGGCTGGAGAGAGCCCCCACTCATAAACCTGCAAACTATGAGGGTGATCCTTTTCTTCCTTTCTCCCCTTTGCATGCCAACCCCCTGGCTCAACAAACTGTGAGGTGGACCCCAGGCACACTCTCTTGGGATTAAAATGCCAACAATGACATAGGGAAAATTCAAAAACAAATTTTTTGACACTGATCTGCTTCTACACTTTTTGCCTGGAGAATTTCTTGCTCTTTTATCAAGAACATCTGTCATCCACACGTCTTAGAATTTGGAGTGAAGTGAATCATTAGAGCAATTGGCCGAGAAGAAGGTAAAGCAAGATTCAAATCCCACTCCCCCCCCCCCCCCCCACTGAAACTCCATATGAATTACTTAGATTGTAAACTCTTTGTATCTGAACACTGCAAGCTGCTGTGAGCATTATTTGTAAAGGCAGGCTAAAATCCCAGAGCTATAGATAGTTTGTCATCCTCTGCCTTTGACATAATAGTTTTTCACTAGCCAAAATGATTGAAATTCAGTAAATGAAGGATGTTAACCAGACAGCAAAATGTGCAAGTCCATAAGTGTTTAAATCTAGTTTTCCACAAATGTTCCTTGCTAATAGCTATGTAGTAGACAGCAATTACTGAAAATCTGTGAAATAATGTTCTAGTCTGTCAGGGTTTTAGAAATTGGACTGTAGCCCTGAAGCATTAATTCCATTATGACTGTAAGCAAGGAAACCCTAAAACAGTTTTAGACACCAAAAAGGTGATCGAAAAGCTGATAATTCTTAGAACACAAAGCACAACAGACTATCTCCATTAAGCAAAAAAGATGTTCCAAGGGCGTTCATCCTAATTTCATTTCATTTCATTCTATTTATGACTCTGCTATCTACCATGTTAAACATATTACAAACAACATTAATAATAATCAAAGAATAAACATAAAACAATACAAAGCTTTAAAAAATGACCTAATATCTCAAAAACTCTATTAGGAAAAAAAAAAGAACTGAAATCTGTATTCTGTACTAGTCCAGCATGTCTCATTGCCTGAGAATTCAATCTTTATCTGTTGATAAGGTGCATTTGAAAAAGAAAATTGCAAGGGGAAGTAAGAGAGACTATGACATAACACTAAGTTTTCCGGGTGTGCAACAAAATCACTGGGGGGGGGGGGAGGGGGCTGTACCCATGCAAATTATATAACTGGATACTTATGCTGTGTCCTAACCTAGCTTTAACAATAGAAGGAGGCCTTTGGACAGGTACGCATAGAATTGAGATCAGATGGCTACTTTAGCAATTGAGATTAAAACAAAAAATGCTATGCTATCTACCCAACTGGCCTGATAAAGCTACAATTTTGGTTAATGCATCCAAAAAACAGAAAAATGAGTTTTATTCTGCTCTTCACTGAATGAGTTGCAGAGGCAAATCTCCTAAATCCCTGATTTTAGTGCTAAACATAAACCCAGGTTGGAAAAGCTTACCTCAGGTCCCATTGTTGTAAGTTTCTTCTGGGCAGCTCAAGCAGATCTGCTAAGTACCACTCTATGAAAGACTTCTGAGATGCGGAAAATGAAAATATTGAACTTGTTCGAGAAACGTCACCGTTTGATTTTACAAATGCAAGAGCTTGCTGAGATTTTGGCTGTCCCAACAGGAAAGCCAATGTTAGCTGCAGTCTTCGCCACACTGGGACATCTTCAGGCAGGACAGGAAAGCCTCCCTAGAGTCCTGTGCAGAAGGTACAACTCACTGGCCCTATAAGTAGTCCATCATTACTCCTCCCACACCTGACACACCTATGAAGTCCAACCCATTTCTTTATCTGGGAAGGTGGAAAAATACCAAAGAAGTGAGGATGCACTCCAGAGATTTTGTAATTTATTTCTAGGAAACCAACCAAGCTACTATGCCTCTTATAACAGATAAGCATGTCTTTGGATCCTGAGGTCATAAAAGGTCACATCACTTACTTCTCAGCAAGTGGCAAACAAAAAACACAATACAATCATAGTAGGAACTGTGTGGACAGAAAATTGTGAAATATGCTCGATTCTGAATAACTTTTAACTCTGTTTGCAGAGGCTGACACTGATGTGTTTCTTTTTCAAGTAATACACAGCTGGCCTTTATCCTTTATTAGAAACCACTTTACAGACTCAAAAGAATCACCCAAAGTAGTGCACAAAAGAAAGTATAAAATACATAGAATAAATGAAAAGACAAAACATATACAAAAGTAACATAATTCAAGTAATTTTAATAAGCATGATAGTAGCCTGTTCTTTACCATAATTGTATGCCTGGCATTATGGAAACCGCTATGCTTTCACTCTCTTCCTATACTGTTAATCATTTTCTTCCAAACACATACAAAGCTTTGAATGTTAAAGCTAAGGAAGGTAGGCTGCCAAGAGTACTTCAGGGTGTCTCAATCCAAGAGTTCAACATAGCATCACCCCCTCCTTCCTTAGACAATAATTCACAGAACCAATAAGTGTTTTCTTTCTACCAGGGGGTAATTAACTTGTAGAACCTTTTCGCTGCCTGGTGAAAATGAGTGTAAAAGAGGTGACTTGCCAAGGAAAAAGCAAAGAAACAAACAAGTTGGAGCCATTTCTTACACAGTCCTTGTTGGGACAAAGACCGCACTTGCTGTAACCTGAACGTCACCCCAATTGTTATTTTGAAGCATTCCACCAGTACATCTGTTTTTTGTGAAGGTAGAGTTATGCTTGAAAAGTACATTTGAATGTGCCGTCTACATATGCACCTTTCCTTGCTTGACCTAAACATGCTCCAGGAACATCTCTGTTCAATTGCTGCATTTCCCACCATCTTAAGGGTGGGCAATTTTCAGACAGCTGATGGATTCTGGGAAAACACTTCGAAAACTGCCTAAACCATTGACAGGATCATACACTGGCCAGGCATCCGTCTGACTGGAATGTACATCTTGAGATTCCATTGAAAGTCCTTCCAAGATGGTGTGATTGACCCTTCAGGCTAATGGTGGCAGTTTATTGACAGGTGAGGCTACATAATTCAGATTAATCAGCTGAGATCAAACAAAGCATTGCGTTCAAGGTCCAAGGTATATTTACAGTACAGTTTCACCTCAACATTTAAAAAGCCCTCAGTTTAGATGTGAGCCAACTCACTGAAACTGCGTAAATGGCGCTTTGATGGTTAACTGTTGATGCTGTGTGTACAGAGACCCTCAAACAGTGCTAGGAAGCCCTCTACAACTGAATATGTTGAATAAAACAAAAAAATGGGGAGGGGAGGAGTGCACAGATTTTATTTAGTCTTATACTCTCTGATTTGGACATTTTCAGCCAATGTTTTCAGTTTCTCAAAATTGCAGAGACCATTATGCAACTGCATTAGGTGAAAAGGTGAGACTAAGGCTAGAAGGTAAAAATGTGCCCAATATGTTAATGCACCGTGAAAGAGAAACTGCAGATGTTATCTTTAGCACCTGTATCTGCATATAAAAAGAGAGAATGGAAATTATATTCTGAATATAACCTCTTCTTTATTTGTAAACGCTCTGCCTTTCAGTACGGCTGGCTGAACCAGTTATGCCGCATGCTGTTCCTCACTCTGGGGTGTTGTGAGATGTGAGGGGCCTTGGGAGAACTACTGTTCCATAGACCTAACATAGAAACATAATAGCATAGCATAGAAAGAACAATTGACCCGCCCAGGCAAGCTTGGCAGCCTGCAGATTATCGCTCCTTATCCAACATTTGTTGTCTTTCCTCTTTGAACCTCTACCATTCTGGGTAGATGAGCAAACAAGTCTCATCCTCCAGGCCCTTACATGCCCTTCTGTATCTCAGTCCTGTTTTTAGTGATGTCCTCTGTACTATCCCAGCAGAATTCTTCAGTATACCTAGGGGCCGATTGTAAAAAAGTATCGGCCTGGGAGATTTTGTGTTTTTAATACTGGCCCACTGTTGATTTTCCATTCTTTCCAGGTGCCTCCATTTAATTTCCTCCCCTCTGTTCCAGCCCGGTTCCAGTTTTTTCAGTCAGCTTTCAGTCAGAAATGTCCTCCCCTTCGGTGCTAATTCCAAGGTCTTTGGAGATGGCCTTGTACCCCTTTGAAGTTTGATGTTTGGTGGTAATAGCTTTTCAGATGGTCTCAGGCAGCTCTCTCATCTTCACCATTGTTAAAATGTAGCAGGGAGTGAATGTGGACATTTTAAACATTAGAGCCATCACTCATTGGTTGATTCAAATTATGTGAGTACTGACAATTGATTGCAGGCGCGTCTAATTTTACTGCAGTGGTAATGCGGTTATTCTGTTCATACTGATTTGAACTGTTTATAAGGGTGCCAATAATCATGTCCTGGCAATATCCTAGTTTTTTATACTATTTCCTACTATTTCCTTTTTTAATTGGTCTTGTTTTATTTGGATTCTTTTACATATCAAATATGTGTGCATATATAGTCCAAAGCCATTTCATTGGCCCTGTTTTTTTACGAGATATTGGATGCTAAGGGGTTGAACTGCAAGGGTGCCAATAATGTTGAGCACAAAAGTAAAATAAACTTATTAAAACTAAATGAAACACATCTCTCAGTGTCTGTCTGCATGATTGCTAGCACATCCCCAACCAAGACTTACGAAAACGCTTGTGCAAAAAAACTGGTTTTCAGCCCTTTCTTAAAAATCGACAGGGAATGCTCCTGGTAAAGACAGAATGGAAGTGTGTTCCAGAGTGAAAGTTCTAAAACAGTCCAAAGGCCACGGAGTAGGTGCTTCCCAGATGGATCCAGAATACAGGAGGAAGAGAACATTTACCCCCTCCATTGCCTCAGGTACAAAGCCCTATTGTACCTGAATATAACTTGCCTTGAGCCACTTTTTTTTTTTTTTTAGTGCCATTAAGCCAGTGTTGACTTATAGCAACCCAGCTACCTCTGGGTTTTCTTGGCAATGTATCACTGGAAATAGATTGCCAGCCTTTCCTTCCAAGGCAATGGAGGGTAAAGTGACTTGCCCAAGGTTACAAGGAGTGCCAGTGGGAATTGAACCCTTGATTTTCTGGGTACTAGGCAGTTGTGCTAACCACTAGGCTACTCCTCCTGAATATAACTTGCCTTGAGCCACTACTGAAATCCAAATCCAAACTTGCAATGCTGTAAGATTACAGAGGAGTCAGTAAGGTGTCAAACATTTGGCAAGATAAGCTAGTTGTTCTGTATGTGATGCATCACTCCCACCCCTCCTCCAGAAAATAAAGGAGAAAATTTTGGGTGAGGAAGGAAATCAAAGAGGGTATGGAAGTCACATTCCAATGTTAAAGCATTTTGACCTGGCTGCTAAATCATTTTTAGAGGAGCACCTATAAGAATCTAGTAATTTGAGTGTCTTCCAAAACTAAAAACAGCAATGAGTAATCAGTCCTTCAGAGCACTATTACAGCATAACATGTAGCTCAACCCAATTACTAGAAACCCTCTCTCTGAAAACAAATGTAGCTGAATGGGTTTATGAGATGGCGTTCTATTCTAAATGGTTGAATGGGTTTATGAGATGGTTCTATTCTAAAGAGCAGAGTCAATATTTGGTTCCTTCCACAGGGACCACAGTATTCCTATAAACCCTATTTTGCTTTGGTCTGTGTAATTGTTTTGTTTCAGATCTTTAATATATTTTTAGAATTAGGTGTACACCCTAATACTTAAATAGGTTCTCATAAGTTATATGAATGTTCTACTGTGCTATTTTAAAAGGTGTAAGATTGCTCTTGCAAGCATTTAATTAACCTGTGTTTAACGAGGTCTTTTACCAAATGGCAGTGTGGCAGTGCATTTAACATGCCCACAATGCTCATGGCACAACACTGTGCACCCTGCCTTATCATGGCCTATAACCTGTGTGGGTGCACGCCCTCCCCATCTATGGAGGTCGCAGTAAGTGCACCTGCGCTAATGGCATGCCTTGCAATTAGCATGCAGTGCACACTGACTGCAAGGTGCTCACTCCACCCACTGTCCGACCCTAACCAGCCACTTACCACCCCAACGCACGCAGTACAGTTACCACAGAAATCAGAACACGCAAACTCTGCTGGCCCTACGCAAACAGTTACCACAGGTCACAATACATAGGGGTATGTTTACTAAACTTTCTTAACGTGCGCGCCGCGTTAGTCTGCAGGATGCCATATAAGGAGTGGGCGTTTCAGTTTAAAGCAACAAAACGGGATTAGCGCGTGCACTCTTGTGCACCACGCGCTCTTGTGCGCCGCGCACATTAGCGCATGAGTAACACGCGCGGGAAGCATAAGCAGGTGCGCTGATGTGCAGAGGAACAGGGCTGCAGTACAATGGTGAAGACATTGACAGATGGTGCAAGGGTCATGGGTTCAATCCCCCACTGTGCCCAATGAATAAGGCTGGCTGAGGTACTGCCATTTATGTGCAATATTGCATTATGAGGCATTTAAATTTTATTTTAATTACTGCTGCTAGCAAACGCACTCTCAAAGCGCTATAACATAAGGTGCTGCATAAGGCACCCCATAAGGTACCCCAGAGGGCACATTTTAAAGTGCACTGTCCGCCACGGCACCCTACAATGTTGCATAAAGGGTGGCCTATAGGACACCCAATAGGGTGCCCTATGAGGCACGGCAAGGTCATAGCACTGTTTTTGATGGCAGCACTGTGCATTGTAACGCATGAAAATGTTCAGTAGGTGCGCTGACATACAAGGAGAAACAGCAGTGTAGTACAATGGTTAAGACACTGACTGATGGTGCAGGGGTTATGGGTTCAATCCCCCGCTGTGCCCAATGAATAAGGCTAGCTGAGGCACTATCTGTTATGTGTAATATTGCATTATGAGGCAATTTAATATTGTTTTAATTAGTGCTGCTAGCAAACACACTCTCAAAGTGCTGTAACATAAGGTGTCACATCAGCCGCCTCATAAGGCACTCCAGAGGGCATACTATAAAGTGCACTGTCCGCCCAGGCACCCTAGAATGTTCCTTATAGTGCGCTTTATAGGGTGCCGTATGAGGCCCCGCAAGGTCATAGCACTGCTTTTGTTGGCAGCACTGGGCATTTTAACGCATGGAAATCTTAAGTAGGTGCGCTGACATGCAAGAAGGAACAGCAGTGTAGCACAATGGTTAAGACCCCTGATGGTGCAGGGGTCATGAGCTCAATCCCCCAGTGGGGTTAATGATTACCTGTCTCAGGCATTACACTTTATTATACAGCAGTGCTGAATGAGGCATAGTGCTTTTTAATGTACATCAGTGCTGCGTGAGGCATATGTCTTCTTATGTTACAACAGTGTTACCTGAGGCAGTCTCCTTTCTACGTTACAGCAGTGCTGCCAGGTGAAACACCCTCACAGTGCTATAAACGTCATGCGCAGTGCAGCATGGTTACAAATAGATCAACCCTACCCTGGTAACCGCAGCACCCAGTCTGCAGGATTCCTTCTGTAGCCAGCCAGGCATCTGTTCTCAGCTATAGAGCTGTGGCCCACAGGTTACCTTGCTGCCTGTGGAGCCTGAGGTTGTGGGTTTGAATCCACAGTGGGATTATTTATGAGGGCTGCCTGTGGCAGGTTTTTTAATTTAAATTAGTAGTGCCAGCTCAAACACCCTCACAGTGCTGTAATCTTCAGGTGCCCCATAAGGCACCTTAAGGTTACAGCACTGTGAGGGTGTTTCTGCTGGCTGTACTACTTGAAATTACACACAAACTGCCCCAGACAGCCCCCCATGTACCCTGTAAAATAGTTATCTCCAAGTTATAATGCCCTGTTCAAGGTATGTCCAGTTTGTGCAATGTAAACCGCAATGGTGCAGAATAGCGCGGTATATGAGGGAATGTAAATAAATAAAGTAAATTAAATAAATAAACCCACTGTGGATTCAAACCACCATCCTCTGGCTCCACAGGCAGTGCAGTCACCAGTGGGCTACAGCTCTACAACTGTAAAGAGATGTCTGGCTGGCTACAAAATAACTTCTGCAGACTGTGTGCTGCGGTTACCAGGGTAGGGTTAGTCCTCTCGCACCCATGATGCACTGCACATGCAAAGCAGCAGTCTACAGATGATCTGAAGATGGGGTATGCACCCCCACAGCACCTAGGCCTGGTAGGGGGTACTGACCGTGTGTGTTACTGGTACAGAGTAGCTACAGACCATCCCAGTGTGCAGGTCCTGTGCTCACCCTGAGGGTGAGGTGGGGCGCCCAGCACCATGTCCACAGCACTTGTCCTAGCTGAGATAGACTATGCTGCAGGTCCCCATTAGTGCCGGTGTGTGATAGGTGGTCCCATCTGTATATCCCAGTCACGTCCGGGCTTTGTGGACTATGATGCCCATGGAATAATGCATATCCTGTGTGGGTGCCATGGCCACATGATATATTTGCAGGGTGGGGGGAGGAAAGGTGCTGTTTGGACCAATAGGTGGAGTGTGTTGTACCACCGAACCTGCCCTCTGGAACTCAGGATCCCCAAACAACGGATCCACATTCTACATCCCTGCAATGGTGGCGGCAGAGGGGACCATCAACCTCAGTCCGGCTGGGGTACAGACAACCTATGGGCACTCCATGCAGTTATGTACGCAGCCATACTTCAGTAGCAGACAGACAGTATGGCCTGAAATGCCCAGCTGCCCCCCACCCCACGACATTTTCCAGAACGAGCAAAGTGAGTCCTCAGCTGCTGCACGGTGCTCCAGCCATACACATACCAACTGCAGACAATCTGCTAGCTAGTCCATAGTGCATGTTACCGGAGGGGATGTGAGCACACCCACCAGACAGATATTTCAGTGTTTGGGCCCCAGAGAAGAGAACCCATATATATCACTTAACAGATATTCTACATAGCACTATGGTGGAACCTAGCCATGCCGTGGTCACTACTCAGTCAGGGTGAGAGTGACCTCCCAGCAGGACATGCTGTGGCCACCCTGTCTGTGCAGGTGGTGGCCGGGCACTACAATGTCCCAGCCATTGCCCTATGCCCTGTGCAGATGCATCCTGCACAGGCCGCCCTGTCCAGGCTATACCCACAGTACCTTGCTCCTCATTATGCACATCGGCAGGCCGATACTGGCAACAGTGCTAGCAGTGTGGGCTGAGGAGGGTGTTGGCAGCCACCACACACTGGATAGATGGACACACATTCCCCTCACCTATGCCAGCATTGAGCAACTATAGAGGTGTCTGGCACCGTGGCCACCACACCAGTCCTGGGCACAGTGCAGGCATGGCTATGGCACGCAATACTGTAGGAGTCACCCCCCAGGGTGGTAAACACTGTCAGACACAGGACCTGTATCACACTCCACAAACATCTGAACGATTGCTATGATGCAGCTCACTCAGCATATTGTGCTTAACTTAGGAATTGCTATCTACCATTACTCATGGCAACCTTTTGATAGATGTGTACCATATTCCCAGGTATAGGGTGGCATTGCTAAGTTATGCAAGTGCTAGTATTTGGGGAAGGAAACAGGGCCCGAAGCCCTGCCTCTCCAGGTGGCTTTGGATAATGGGGCCTGTGGGTGCAGGCGTGTCTGCCCCTGTTGTCCGCTGCGCTGGGGCAGAGGTTCCCAACTCCGGTCCTGGTGGGCCAAACACTGCTCGGGTTTTCATGATATCCTTAATGAATATGCATGAGATACATCTGTATACCATGAGGGTGGTGCATGGTGATGCAGCACAGACATATGTATTGGAAACAGCATGGAACCTGAATGGTGCTTGGCACTCCAGGACTGCCTTTGGGGGACTCTGCTCTAGGTACTGCACATGTTTATGGTGTTTGTGCTCTATGGGGTAAAATATATGCATTTGAGGCATGTTTCTGTTCTCAGCAATACAGGTTCAGTCTTTACTACCATGTTTTCTTCATGGGTAAAATAAGGGGACTGGGTTGGCAGGAGTCACAGCTGGGACTTGAACCTGTGACCTTCTGCTTTTGAACACACTGTCTGTGTGCACTGCACCACCATGTTGCCACAGATATAATATATTCCCTGGGGAGTCCATGACTGTACATCCGACAGAGCCTGTCTGTTGCAGTGGACGGCACCCACCTACACAGGACTGGGCCTGGACTGCTGTGGGCAGCTGCCACTGCCCCCTCCACCACCAGTACTCCTCTGCCACTATGCTGACATGCCCTTCTGCTGGTGGTGCTGGTGGTGCGCAGTCTCAGGCCATTCAGTGTGCGGGTAGGCGGCTGCCTATGGTGCGGGTTCTGGGATAGGGGTGCCTGCATAGACGTCCACGCTTCCCCCCCAGCACCTCCTGCCACTGCTCTGTGCCCTTGGAGGTCAATACTGGCAACAGTGCTGGCAGTGTGGGTTGTGGGGGGGTGTTTGCAACACCACACACTGGATAGCAGATACACACTCCCACACCTATGCCAGCATTGTAGAACTATAGGGGTGTTTGGCAGCCCTGGCCATCGCTCCAGTCCTGGGCACAGTGCAGGCATGGCTATGGCACACAATACTGTTGGGGTCACTCCCCAGGGTGGTAAACACTGTTAGACACAAGACCTGTAGCACACTCCACAGACATCAGAAAGGTTGCCATGATGCAGCTCAATCAGATAATTGTACTTAACCTCGGAATTGCTATCTGCCGGTGATCATAGCAACCTTTTGATAGCTGTGTACTGTATTCCCTGGTTTAGGGTGGCATTGCTAGTATTGGGAGATGCACGCAGGGCCCAATGTCCTGCCTCTCCAGGAGGCATTGGATAATGGAGCCTGTGGGTGCGGGTTTGTCTGGCCCTGTTGGCTGCTGCTTTATGGCAGAGGTTCCCAACCCCGGTCCTGGTGTGCGCAACACTGTTCGGGTTTTCATGCTGTCCCTCATGAATATGCATGGAATACATCTGCATACCATGGGGGCGGCGCATAGAAATGCAGCACAGGCATCTTTATTAGAGGCAGCATAAAACCTGAATGGTGTTTGGCCCTCCAGGACTGCATTTGGGATACTCTGCTCTAGGTAATGCGCCTGTTTCTGGTGTCTGTGCTCTGTTGGGTAAAACGTAGGTGTTTTGGGCCTGTTTACGTCATCTGCAATAAAGGTTCTGTCTGTAGTAGCACGTTTCAGTTGTGGGTAAAATATGGGGACTGAGTTGGCAGGAACCATAGCTGGGACTTGAACCTGTGACCTTCTGCTCCTGAATACACTGGCTGTGTTCACCACACCACACTGTGCTCACACAGACAGTGCAGTCCCTGGAGATACCATGGTTGTTTGTCAGACAGAGCCTGTCTGTTGCAGTGCATGGCACCCACCTACACAGGGCTAGGCCATGGTCGGCTCTGGGCAGCTGCCACTGCCCCCCTCCACCTCCAGTACCCCTGTGCCACCATGCTGACATGCCCTTCTGCTGGTGTTGCTGGTGGTGTGCAGTCTCAAGCCATCCAGTGTGCAGGTAGGCGGCTGCCTATGGTGCGTGTTCTGGGGTAGGGGTGCCTGCATGGGCGTCCACGCTTCCCCCCAACACCGCCTGCCAATGTTCTGTGCCCTTGGGGGTACCTGCTGGGTACTATCCCCTGTGACACTGTGATAAACACTCTCGTGCCCATGTTGGGCCCTCATCAGATGCTGTCTGGCTGCTGTTAAGTTTCAGCATTCCTAAGTGCCACCTAGGCATCTGCCTAGTCCACACTGTGCCCCAGCTGCACCACAGCATGTGCCGCCTGCAGCCCTCTGTATCCCCTTTCCCAGCAACTGTCCAGTTGCCCATTCCGACATGCCCGCCCTGCTGTTGTGGAACATGTGCATGCCATAGGCAACCTGTCCAATGGAGAGGGAAACCCTGATCAGTGCTATTTCACTGTGGGATCATTCACCTTGTATGGGGACGGAACGTAGACCCTTCCAAAATTCATACTTATTTTTTGGGGCTTTCTTGGGAGTGTTTTTTGATATTTCCCATTACTATCACTATTGCCCACCTTGATTATGATTTTTATTTATTTTGTTGGGGTCCTTTTCAATGTTTATTTGCACTTTTGTTCCGTGCACATGTATCACACATCACTATTTTGTAGGTTTCCCTGGTTTTGCTGTACATTGCTGACAGAAATGGTTTCTTTTCCCTTTAAATCAGCTCTAACGCGAGGTTTTCACTTACGTTAGTTTTTGCCTCGAATTTCACATCGTTAGTGTGTGGGGAGCCTCTCCCCTCCCACTCTCCACCCATTGACCCCTTCTCTCCGCCCCTGGGGAGCCTTCCTCCGCCCTCCGGGAGCCTTTCCCCGCCTTCAGCGCTTGTTTGCGCCGCTGCGCGCTTGACCGCACACTACAGCACATTTTTTGCCCCGTAAAGCGTCATTAGCGTGTGCTAAGGTACCTTAGCGCACGCTAAGGTACCTTAGCGCGTGCTAATTGCGCAGCGCGCACGTTAAGAAAGTTTAGTAAACATACCCCATACTGTAACTCGCATTAACTGCTTAGAGTCCTTTAGTAAAAGGGTCCCTACGTTTATCTCATTGTTCAAATTGTCTGTTATGCTAACATGGAGTCACTTTGCTATTGTTAAGCTGCTATTAATATGTACATTTTTGATGTCACTGGAGGCCTGTTCTATATCACCTTGGGTGAATCTCTAGAAAGGCAATTAACAAATCCTAATAAAACTCTGTTCTGCCCTGGTAATTATACTTGGTTTCATACCTTAACATGTTGCTATTATTTGGCAGGAACTCTTTATACACCCTTGTCTGTTGGATTCTTCCATGAGGAGGCCGATTTTATAAAAAGTCAGATGGAACGTTTTGTGCTGTGTACACCTGCCCTGCTGGGACTAGGTTGAGACACTTCCCTATGCCAGTATTTTACAAAGTAAATCAAGCATGTGCTTCACTTGATAAAATAGGCTCCACATACATGTGCAGAAACACAAGTACCTAGGGTTGTCAACTTTTTGGAAGGAAAAAACCTGCTACCTGCGGCTACTTGTACCCCACCTTCTGCTCTGCCCCTGCCCCATCCCCAACAAGAAACTGCAGAGAGGATAGCAGTGCAGGCTTTAGTATCTGCAGGCCACATAGAAGTTGGGGAGGGGGTACGTTGCATTCTTCTGCATCCATTCAGTCACAGACCTCAAAATACACTTATGCTCACTCATATGGTATTAAATCCAAATATATTTTCTGTACTTCGCCATACTGCTAACCATATAAAACAAAGATATCAGTAATGGCAAAATGAACCCTGTGAGTACCAGGCCTATTGGAATACAAAAAATATCCTTCAGAGTCAAGAGCAAATCTACAGCACTAACTTCCAAAACTCACCTAAGGAGTCTACAGGACATGTTTACTAAACTGCGATAACATTACAGACCGCACGTTATGCAATGTTAATGCTCGTTAGGTAACGTTAACGCAGGTATGTAACGTTAATGCGCGTTAACGTTACTTAACGATCATTAATGTCCCCGGCCGCGGTAAACACCGCAGAGGGTGGAGAGAGGGCAGGGGGAAGGAGTCAATGGGCGGGGAGTGGGCAGGAAGAGGCTCCCTGCACATTAACATGCTGAACTGAAGGGCTGAATCCTACCGCGAATGAAAACCTGCCGTTAGATGCACATTTGCAGGAGAGAGAAACCATTTCAGTGTCAGCAATGTACAGCATAGACAGGGAGCTCAAGACACGTGATAGTAGTGCTCCATTTATAGCACCAGCATAGGGGGCTGCAGGCGGGACATGTAGCGGGGGCAGCAGGGGCACAGGTTGGACTAGGTGGGCGCCTAGGAACATAGAAACCGGAAATCAACATGACAGCAGCTGACAAAGGCCAAACACAATCCACCTACATCTACCTGATCCACCCAAGCTAACAGTTGCCAGGGCACTGACCTGACATCCCCCCAGCCAACCCTCCCCCAAACGGAAGGAACAGACTACTGGTAGGCGGTGATGGGGGGATGTGAGGATGCTCATGTATGCCCCATGCCCCAGACCCCGCTCCCTAGGCGACCACCTACCCACACAGTGGATGGCCTGGGACTGCGCACTACCAGCACCGACAGCATATGGCCATTTCAGCATCTGGGGGGGTGCCCGTGCTGGAGAGGGCAGTGGCACCTGCCTGCAGTGGATCTAGGCCATGCCCTGTACCAGTACGTGGTGTGCAGTGCAACATAAAAGGTCTAGCTGAGGAAAGGTACAGGTAGCCCCAGGGACCACCATGCATCTGTGGCAACAGTATGGTGCAGTACACCCAGCCAGTGTGTCCAGCAGCAGAGGGTCACAGGTTCAAGCCCCAGCTGTGGCTCCTGCAGAGCATGTCCCTATGTTTTACCCTACAATGCAGATACAACAGCAACATGTGCAAAGCCCAAAGTAGCGGCAAACAGGGGTACAAACACCCACTCACACAGGATCCACAATCCAAAGATGCATGGAGAGTCAGGCTGCTGGCCCCAGTATTGAGCTGCAGTTATCACCAGGACACTACTACTACCTCCTGCACAGTTTAGCAATGTCAGTACTGTGATCAGGACCAATGTGGCAGGCAGGTTTGCCAACCACCCCTATCTTTGCACAATGCTGCAATAGGAGTGTGTGTGTGTATGTCTATCCATTGTTTTGTGGCTGTCCACACCTCACTGGGCCCACAATGTCCCACTGTTACCAGCGTTAGCCTGAATATGTTCATAATGAGGAGCAAGGTGTTGTGGGTATGGCCCAGGCAGGGCAGATTGGCCAGGATGCATCTTCACAGGGTGTGGGGCAATGGCTGGGACTCTGTAGTGCCCGACCACTGCCTGCATGGACCGGGTGGCCACAGCATGGCATGCTGGGAGGGCACTCACTCTGACCGAGCAGTGACCATGGCATGTCTAGGTTCCCACATAGCGCTCTACATTACCTGCCTCCAGTGAACCTGTTGTATTCCCAGTGCTGGGGCCCCAATCAGTGAGATGCCTGCTTGTGAGATGCTCTGTGAGTATGTGCTATGGACTGGCTAGTGGACTGTCTGCAGTTAGACTGTGTATGGTCGGAACACCTATACGGTGCAGTCTGACTGTGCTGTCTGCTGGTGACTGGCAGACAGTGGTGTGAGGCAGTTGGGGTTGTCCAGAGCTACCCCGTCATTGCTGCTGGTCTGCCACTGCCCCAGCCACAGGTATGGCTCTGGCCCAACAAACCCTGCAGGGCTGTCGCATACCAGCAGGATGGAGGTTGCTTCACAGGGGCTGGGGCAGCTGTCCCTTACCTACGAAAAGGGTGATGTGAGCCCTTTGGGGTATGTAGTGTATACCACTTTGACCTATAAAGGCACTGCTACAAAAACCTCATGCAAGTCTGGAAACCCCTCTGCCCTGATAACAGGTGCCCATGTCAGTCAGACCCTAACACGGGATACACACTAATCTGGGTGGTGTCTGGTCCCAGAGGGCCACATGTGACTGCAGGATAAAGATGGACACCAAATTACCTTCAGCTGCACTGCAAGGAACACCTGTCACACACTGGTAGTGATGGGGATGAACAGCAGGGCCTATCTCTAGAACCACATGTACTGCAGACCTAGTGCTGGCCACCAATCCTATCCCTCAGGGAGAACACAGAACCTGCACAATGGCATGGTCTGTAGCTACTCTGTGCAAGTATCATGCACTGTCAGTTCGTCTTTCCAAGCTGAGGTACCGGAGAGGTGCAGACCCTATTTGCTGATCAGCTGTAGACAGTTATTCAGCATGTGCATTGCATCATGGGTACTGGTGGAGTTACCCTATCCTGGCACTCAGAGCAGACAGTTTATGCGGTGACATGCAGTCCTTCTGTACCCAGCCATTGCTGTGACATACACCACGGAGGTACAGCCTACTGGTTAATACAATGCCATTCTTGGCAATGTTCATGGGTTCAATTCCTCATTGTTCCTTCCTCTCATGCCTGTCCTACTCAAATAGTGTGCATGCCTGTAACAGTCATATTTTTGCAAATTTGTGCTGCCAGCCCATAATACCCTCGCCACAATTGCCAACATTCCCTTGGTCCGTCTATCTGCATCTGTCAGCTGTGTAGAGGCCTGTCTGCCTGTGCGGGCTGTCACCCCATGTCCTGCACTGCTACCCTTTCCTGCATTACGCCTCTTCATGCTTGCCTCGCCTGTGCCTGATCTGCATGGCACCACCACTCCTCTGTCCACCCATCATTGTAACTATCCTGCCACCTCTGCCTCCACTGGGGGACACGTATTCCCATCATCTGCCACCAACTGTCTTTCCAGTACTTTACATTGCCAACACCCTGTGCTGTGGTACAGTTGCCCCCACCATGTTTGTCATCAGTACTGGCAGCTACATGGGATGCCTGCAGACATGACAGATCCAGTGGCTCCCAGCTCTCCCTTCTTCACTCACCTGTTCATTGCCTTTCCTGAGTTCTCTATCTAGTGTTAGGGCTACATCTGTCTCTGTTCCTCACAGGTCATGCATGTCATCCTGCAGCACCTTGCAACCCTTACGCCATAATAACATAGGGCACCATAACCTTGTTAGGCCACCGTAACCTATGGTTCCGTAACCCAGGGTGCCCTCTAAGGTGCCCTGTCCAGGTGTAATACGGCGCTTAGCCTAAGGAGCCCTACTGTATAGGGCACCTTACAAAGCGCCTTATGAGGCACCTTACAAGGCACCTTATAGGGCACCTAACAAGGCGCCTTTATAAGGCACCTTACAAGGCACTTTACAAGGCGCCTTACAAAGCGACTTGTAAAGTGCCTTGTAAAGTGCTGTATAAGTAAGGTGCCTTGTTAGGTGCCTTATAAGTAAGGTGCCTTATAAGGTGCCTTCTTAGGTGCCCTATAAGGTGTCCTATAAGGTGCCTTGTAGCGCGTGTTAGTTTGTAACATGCGTTAGCTGATACGGCTTGCTGTAACGATGCACCGCCCACGCCTTTATATGGGCATCTGTACCTTTACCGCAGAACCTAACGCGAATGACATTACCGCAGTTTAGTAAACATATCCCTATAAGGAAAAGGCAGCACTGTAAATACTGCAGTGGGCCCTCTAACATCAGTAAATTTATTCGGAAAGCTGAACAAGCCAGATCACTACACATTCTTAAATAGAAAGTACATGCTAACAGAATACCAGAGTTACCAAGTTATGCGATTCCAGGAGTGAGATTGTAAGCCAGTCCTGGATTTCAGACCATCTCATTCTGGTGCATTATGGGATCTGCAGCACTGATTTCAATGGGTAAAATTAAGAACTACAAATACCATACTGCATTGCAACACAAATTTAAAACCAAAACTGGCCAAAAATCTTACTTCTGAGACTGGGTAACTTAGCAACTCTGAAATACCCAGTCTTAGTCGTACATACAGAACACAGATAGACCTTCACCAAATAAAAAAATAAGTTACAAAACAGTGAAAATAGAAATATGTACACAAAACTGAAAACAGAACTTCAAAAATCCAGATCCTGCATGCAATGCAACAGCAGAGGAACGGAAAGAGATGCATTCCCCCTGTATGGTACAAAAAAAAGAGCAAATGTCAGGACTGGTGTTAGGGCAATTGCTCTGGACCCCCAAGACAGACAAGGCCCCCAAACCAGTCTGATGCTGAAGGAGGAAAATTTTGCTAGTAGAGTTTAGGATCCCGTCCAAATTTTTGCCTGGGCTGGGCTCCAGCCATGTCTAACACCAGTCCTGGAAGATGTACATTCCAAAAACTGACATATTCCAAGTACTAAATAGAAAATAGAATTATTTTTTCTACCTTTGATGTCAAGGCATTTTAATTTTTTGTTTTTGATCTCAGTCTCTGTTGTCTTCTCTTACCTCTCTTTTCATGATCTCCTATTCAAACTGACCATCTTTTCTAATATGGGACACTCAATCAAGCTGGGGGGGGGGTTCCAAAATTAAGGAAAATCAAAATGCTTATAATTACAGTTTTAACCCAGATTTTTAATCAGTAGGCTAGGTTTATAACTATACTTACAAATGTGCCAATCAGGCCTACTTGTTGTACCTACAGAGTGAATTTTCTTCAAAATCGCAAAATTTCTGCTAAAATAAATAAACAATTCTGGGCAATTCAATTCAAAATTCTACTTCACAATCATTAGACATTTGAGAGTCTCTACATACAGTTGGGGTTTTTTTTCTATAGACCACACTTTGTTCATGATTGAAAAGCACCTTTCAAGTGGAACCTGGCAAACATAAAAATAATTCAACCAGTTTGCATAAATTTTCATATGGCACCTCATTATATTTGAGGTGTCCAAACGCCTTCTTCCATTTTTTTGCCAACCATGATGTCTGTTTTTTTCCATTCTTGAACTTTTTCTTCAGAAACAAATGACTTAAGACAAGAGAATTCGAACAGTTCAGTATCATTTATTATTGACTCTAAGGGGCATGTTTACTAAAATCCGCAAAATAGCGCGCCGCAAAATAGCGCACGGCAACGCGGCACTGAAACGCGCAGAAACGCGTTTAAACGCCCCGCACACGTGCGTGTCACCCCCGCACAGGTACGCGGCTCACTAACGGGCCCCGTACAAGTGCGGGCCCGCAAATGTCCGATAGAGGCGTGCAACGGCGAAAGGAGGGCGGAGGAAGGCTCCGGAGGGGCGGAGGGACGGGGTCAATGGGTGGAGAGTGGGAGGGGAGAGGCTCCCCGCACAGTATCGGGCCCGAATTTGCATGTAAAAACTACCGCGAGTGAAACACTCGCGGTAGAAAGCATTTAAAGGGAAGAGAAACCATTTCCGTCAGCAATGTACAGGAAAACCGGGGAAACCAGAAAAACGTGAGCAGTGTGATATATGTGCACAGCACAAAAGTGAAAATAAAAATAGAAAATGACCACAACAGAACTATTAAAAATAGTAATTCAGCTGGGGAACAGTTATAGTGATGGGCAAATACAGAAATCACACCCAGCAAAGCTCCAGAAAAAAGAAATGAATTTTGGAAGGGTCTACTGAGAGGAGACTCTTCCAAAAAACATTTCCACGTTTTGGAGCTTTCCTGGGAGTGTTTGCTATGGTTGCCCATTAATATCACTGTTGCCCAGCGTGGTGATATTTTGTCCCACATTTCCCGTGGTCATTTCCGGGGTTTATGTGCACGTTTGTCACCAGACAGGGTGCATATGCCCACAGTAGAATTGCGTAGAGCAGGGTTTGTGACTCCATCCTGCCAGGCTTACTGCCTCCAGGGGCTGCACTGTCTCTGTGGCCAAAGTGTGGTACAGCGGACAGAGTCATTACCTCCAGGACCAGAGGGCAGAGGTTCAAAACCCAGCTGGAGCACCTGCCAGCCCAGTCCCTATATTTTACCCACCACTAAATAAAGATAGCGCAGACACCCCTGTATGCATGGGGAAAACACCCATATTTTACCCAACACCGCACACACACCACAACAATGGGCATTACCTACAGCCAAGTCCCCCAAATGCAGTCCCATACTGCCACATTGCAATCAGGTCAACTGCTTTTTCTGAGAGAAGTTCCTGCCAGCATGTTGGCGGACAAGTACATGTGGTGCAGGGGGCAGTGGCTGCTAACCACAGAAGACAGAGGCCTAGCCATGTGCAGGCTGGCACAGTCCACTGCAACAGACAGGTCCTGCCGGATCCACAGTCATGGACAGTCCAGGGAATCCAACCAATCTGTGGCTACACAGTGGTGCAGTGCACACAGACAGTGCATACAAGAACAGAAGGTCACAGGTTCAAAGCCCAGCTGGGGCTACTGCCAATCCTGCCCACATATTTTTCCCACAACTAAACAGTGATAGTAAGGACACACCTTTCATGGCGGGGACATATGCAATGGTAAGACATCTATCTTTTACCCCACTGAGCACAGACACCATGAACAGGGGCAGTACCTAGAGCAGAATCACCCAAATGCAGTCCTGGTGGGCCACACACCAGTCAGGTTCCATGCTGACATTCATACAAATGCCTGTGCTGTATATCTATGCACCACCCCCATGGCATGTAGATGTAGCCCATGCATATTCATGAGGGATAGCAGGAAAACCCGAACAGTGTGATGCAAACCTGGACTGGAGTTGGGAATCTGTGCCGTAAAGCAGCAGCCATCAAGGGCAGACACACCCACACCCACAGGCCCCATTGGCCAATGTCTCCTGGAAAGGCAGAACATTGGACCGTGCATGCAGCACCCAAAACGAGCACTTGCATAACTTACCAATGTCACCCTACACCTGAGGTATACGGTACACAGCTCGGAGACGTTTGCTAGGAGCACAGGCAGGCAGTTATCCATACGTTACGTACATACTGCTAGTTGACCCCATCCAAACAATCTGTTAGGTGTTTGCGGGGCATGCTCCAGGCCTGGCCTCTGACGGTGCTTACCACCCTGGGGAGTGACCACCAGCTGTAATGCGTACCATATCCATGCCTTGCCGTGCTCAGGACCGGTTTGGTGGGCAAGGCTACTTACCCCCTCAATCGTAGCACCATGATGGCAGAGGTGTGGAAGTGTGTGTCTGTCTATACAGTGGGTGTTGGCTGCAAGCCCCTTCAACAGCCCGCACTGCCAGCACTGTTGCCAGTATTGGCCAGTCAATGTGCATAATGAGGTGCAAGGTACCATGGGTATAGCCAGGGCAGGGTGGCGTGGCCAGGATGCATCTGCACTGGGCATAGGGCCCTGGCAGGGACATTGGCTGGGATATTGTAGTGTCCGGCCACCACCTACACAGACAGGGTGGCCAAAGCATGTCCTTCTGGGGGATCATGCTCACCCTGACTGTGCAGTGACCACAGCATGGCTAGGCCCCTCCATAGTGCTGTATAGTAGTTCTCTCATGTGATAGATATGGGTTTCTCTTTGGGGCCCAGTCACTGATCTATCTGCTTGCTGTGTATGCAGACAGCCCAGTTCTGGGTGCATGCATCTCCATTGGGAACATGCACTATGGACTAACCAGCAGACTGTTTGTAGCTGGTAAATGTCTTGCTATACTGGCTTGCAGGGTGCAGTGGCTGTTAGCTTGCTGCAGGGGAATATCTGGTGGTGGAGTGCAGCTTACCATACCCTGGGCTTATGTCTGTCTGCTATTGTGTTATGGCTGTGTATGGACCTGCCTGCCTGTGGGGGGTGGCGGTGTTCCTCAGCAGGACTGGGGTTGATGTTGCCCTCTACTTCCACCTTTGCAGGGAGGTAGAGTGTGGATCCCTTGATGGGGACCATGTTTGCCACTTGGGGGGGGGGGAGGTGCCTGATGGTGGCAGACAGGGATATCCATGGTGTTTGTGCAGAAACTAGCTATCTTACACATTAACACTGCTTTGGAACGCCCACTTGGCCTCCATCAGCCATGGCAGGTGTTGTTGACCTGGTCCTGGCCACCTCATTGCACACTCAGGGTGAGCACAGTACCCGCACGATGTAACGGTGTGTGGCTACTCTGTGCCAGTAAAACACCCGGTCAGTGCCCCCTACTAGGCCAAGGTGCTGTGTGGGTGCACCCAGTCACTTCCCCCAACAGGGCCGAGGTGCTGTGGGGGTGCATTCCCCATCTTGTGTCCATCTGCGGACAGCTAATTTGCATATGCAGTGCATCATGGGTACGGGTGGCCTAACCCTATCCTGTTGACACCAGCAGACTGTCTGTGAGGTGACGTGTAGGCTATCTGCAGCCAGCCAGGGGCCTGCTTACAGCTATGGAGCTGTAGCGCAATGGTTACATCACTGCCTGTGTAGCCAGAGGTCATGGGTTCAAACCCACAGTGGGGCCCTTTGGTAGGGCTGTCCACAGCTTTATTTTTATTTACTGTACATATGTCTATGCCGGCAAGACCACCCTCAGCTTACTATACCCATTAGGTGCCTCTGAGGGTGCTTCATAGGGCGCCCTGTAGGCCACCTTATGGTTGCCATCCCTATAGGGTGCACTATACATTATCCTGTGTCGCAACATACATGCTGCCCTATAGGGGTCATTCAAGGGTGCCTTGGCGAACAGTGCACTGTAACATGTGCCTTATGGGCCGCCGTATGTTAACATGCTGGGAGAGTGCGTTTGCTAGTAGTGATAACAAAATAAAATTATACAGCCTCCTACAGCACTCCACAACATAATACATACTGCCTCAGCAGGCATTTTTCACTGGGCACTGTGAGGAGTTGAACCCCTGATCCCTGCACCATTGGTCAGTGTTTTAACCATTGTGCTGTGGCTCTGTTCCTATGCTTGTGCATCAGCGCGCCGCCTTGTGCCTATCAGCGCGCCGCCTTCTGCCGCCCAAGGGGACCAGTGCGCCGCCTTCTGCTGCCCAAAAATAACTGTGCGCCGCCTTATGCCGTTCCAAATTAATTTGCCTCCTAAAACAATGTTAATCATTACAGTTACTGCCTCAGCTGACCTTTGTCGTTGCGCACACTGGGGGATTGAACCCATGGCCCCTGCACCACTGGTCAGTGTCTTCACCGTTGTACCACGGCTCTGTTGTTTAGTATACTCAGCTGCGCGCGCCACTTTGCCTTTCCACGCGCTAATGTCGACCCCCGCACATTAGCGCGACGCACACACGTCCGGTTGCTTACTACCGTTTTTTTTCTATTTTCTGCCTGAACCGCCCACTCCTTATATGGCACAGGCACACTAGCACGGCCCCGCACGTTAGGAATGTTTAGTAAACATGCCCCTAAGCCAGGTCTTGTAGACAAAATGTATTCTAATGACAACTCTAGCTCACACTACTCCAGTTGTTTTTGAAGGAGAGTCCATTGTTGTTTCCCAGTCTCCAGGAAGCGAGTGGTCAACTGATCCAAGTAATCAATGCAAGTTGTATAAAAGGATGACACAGATTGCTTGAAATCTGTTTCATCAATGCTGCCCTCTTCTTCAAGATCTTTTATCTTCTGATTTCATTCTTCCTAGTTACTAACTTGTTCCTAAGGTCATTGATTACTCCAGCCACCTCTATCATTGAGATTTTTTGAGACTCAATTTTAAAAGTTGCATTTTGAAAAATCGCTGTGCAGAAAGAACAACCAAACATCTGCTGATTCGTTCTCAAAAAGGTTTTTGATGATAACTGGGCATTTTTCCTGGCTCAGAAAATCTGATTTCACTGGTTAGAACATTTTAATTAACTTCTCTATTGCTGGTGCTAAAGCCAGCCATCTAGTGTTACTGTATCCAAGGAGCTTTTGATACTCTTAACAAAGTCACATATCTCTTTAAGTTCTTGAATTCTCCCAGTATAAATGTGAAAATGTCTGAATATCTTGTCAACAATAACTTCAATGTCAAATGGCAGGCATTCAGCAGCAGTGCTGATACAATTGTGAACAATGTGAGCTGCATAGTTTTCACCAATTAAATTACTTCCGAAATCTTTTTGCAGCTTGCAAAAATATTGTTACTATACCTTCTAGCATCCCCACCAAAATTGCAATTAGTATTGTCAGCACACAATGCCGAAACTTTGGATCTTAGCTCATTGAACTCAACTGTATCAAGAATGTCCTTCGAAAGAATGTCTGAGGTTTCACCTTTAACTTCATAGACATCAAGAACTTTTACTTGTACCTCTTCATCAGGAAGAAAGTACCTTACTAAAATAGGGCACACTTTAATGCTTCTATGGTTTGGGCAATCACAAAAAGTGTTACAAAAACAAATTCTCAGAAAGGTCTCTCTTGAGGGAATCAATAGAGTCAGGTTTGAAAATATTACAGACGATTGCTTCCATTTTGGTTCAACCACAAGAGTATTTTTTATCAAAACATTTTTTCAACAACTTTGAAGTACAGTCTGATGACCAAAAAGGATGGTTGTGGACAACTCAGTGATATGCGCATGTACCCTCAGTTTGAGCCAGTGACTGAGTTCTCATCAAAAGTTTGACTTTAAGAAAAAAGAAATCACAGTTCTACTTGAGGAAGCACTTACATCTGCTGTCTTGTGTTTGTCCGTCCTTAGGTGCTGAACAATATTACTCTTTCCTGCATGTGCGATTGAAAAGAAAGACCGGCATTTGTTACAAAATACCGTGCTATCACCAGAATGTTTCTTAATGAACGAGTATTCAGTTTGTAGTTGGTCATTAAAAACACACTTTCTTTTTGGCATTTTAAAACAAAAATAAAGTCTAAAGACAAAATTATTGCCCTATGCTCTTACCAAACAGATGCATTTTACTACACCAACTACTTTACAGCCTTACAAGCTCCCCCTATATATATATCATACTTCCCAACCATATACCGACCTTTATACACATCTGCACACTTCTAACCTCACACATCTGCACACTACAAGCCTCACAGCAAGAGACCTACCAAACATATTCAAAAAGAACCATCATCACAAAAATATGTACCTCAATTGCACTCTCCACATACCATCTGCTTAACCATAGGCCTGATAAATGCAAGATCAATATGCAACAAAACAAGCACTATTACCGACTACATCTATGAAAACAACTTTGACATCCTATGCATTACTGAATCATGGCTCAAGAGCACAGACCAGGTAATACTGAACCAAATAACACCACCAGCATTCACAGCTTACAACTGCCCCAGAATCCACAAATGAGGAGGCAGAGTATTAATCCTTGCCCAACCAGAATTAAGGCTCAAGACATCATCCTCTAAAAGCTCAGAACACTGTGAATTCATCAACACTGAAAAACAAACATCTATCCCTATACCGACCTCCCAATGCCCCAACAGAGGACACATCCAATATCCTGAAAATGATATATGCAGCTAACTCACCACACAAGACTCTCATTGTACTAGGAGACCTAAACCTCACATCTGCCTCAACAACAATTGAATTCGCGTTTCACAAAGCAATGGAATCCATTCAACTCAAGCAAATCTTATCGGGCCCACCCCATCACTCTGGCTCAACACCAGACCGCATATTCATTCCAACCAACACCCTAGATAAAGGTCTCATAACACCACCTAAAACTACACCAATACCATGGTCAGATCACCATGCCATATCATTTGAACTCCACCTCAATACCGAACAGGCAGCTCGGAAAACGGAACATCCAACAAGACACTTCAAAGCTTTTAACAAAGAGCAATGCCTCAAAGATACTGTGCAGTCACTACCCCAGGATTTCACCGACCTGGACAAAGCCATCAACTCATGGAATACCACCATATTTGCTGCATCTCAACTAACACACCATACGAATTCACACCACAACAAAAACAAGACCAGATCTACACCATGGTACTCTAACACAATAAGATAATCCAAAAGAAAACTAAGGCAACTGGAACGTCACTGGAGGCGCAACATATCAGAAACTACACTGAAACAATACCAGGAGATGCAAAAAGATTACAATAACCTAATAAACAAACATAAACAACAATACCACACAAACTTTGTACTAAAAGCCTGTAATAAACCTAAAGAGCTCTTCAACATAGTTCGCACACTAACGAATAACCCAACAATGAAAGATGAAAGCAAAATGCACCCGCAAACGTTTGCTGACTACCTAACAGCCAAGAACAGAACCAACACACACCATAAAAATATCCCCCTTATGGACACACCAAGAACAGATGGCTCTACAACTACCAATCAATGGAAGAACTTCAGCATTCCATCAACAAAACAAATAGAACAAACCATCACTGCTCTAAACACCACCACCTCTCCATCGGACCCCTGCCCTGTAATTTGGATTAAATCCACCAAAGAAGAACTAAACACATTCATCCAAAAGATAGTGAGCACCTCTTTCACCCAGGGCTACTTGCCAAAAGCCCTCAAGCAATATACTATCCGCCCCATTCCTAAATCTATCTCATCCAACAGTACTGACCCTTCAACCTACTGCCCAATATCCAGCCTCCCATTCCTGGCCAAAATAACTGAAAAAAATTGTACAGAGACAGCTCCAAGATCACATTGACGAATCCGCCCCACTAGATCCCCACCAGCACAGATTCTGTCCAAAACATGGCGTTGAGACACTACTCATACATCTATTCAATAACATAATCAAAGGAATAGATGATATAAAGCAGGGCTTCCTACTAATATTTATCAATATATCATCAGCATTTGACACAGTTTCCCATCACATCCTACTGAAGCACCTAATGGAGATTGGACTACAAGATACCACAATTAAATGGTTCCAATCATACCTTGAAGATAGACAGCAGAGAGTAAAATCTGAGAACCTCACCTCAGAACCCTTCAAGACTACTCAAGGAGTTCCCCAAGGCTTATCAGCTCTCCTCTTCAAAATCTATATTCAACCCATATGCAAAATATTTAACAAACACAAGATACAATACGCCATATATGCTGATGACATCATGGCATATACCCCTATTCAACTGGACGCCCCAGACTATACCACTATATCAACCTGCATTCAAGAAATAACAACCTGGTTAAATAACAACAACTTAAACTTCAACATAAAAAAAACTGAAGCAATTATCACGAGAGACTCCACATTCAGTCCTCTTACTGCTATCAACATATCCAATACACCGATTACAATAAAAGATGAAGTCAGATACCTTGGAGTGATTCTAGACAAACAACTCACTCTCCAACTGCATATCAATAAGATATCCAAAATAGCCTTCTTCAAACTCGCAACACTCTGGAGACTAAAACCCCTCCTAAATAAAGAACATTTCCATACAGTATGCCAGGCCATCATTACACCACTACTGGACTACTGTAATATACTATAACCGGGTAAGGCGGACACGTCACCCTCCGCCCCTCCTCACCACCCCCTTCATTTACTTCCAGCCGGTACATGTTAACAACCACATGACAACTTTTTGGATTTCAAAACTGGTCGCAGCTTTAATAACCTTTTTAACAAACCATTTAAATACAAATATAAAACAGTAAAACTCCCCCCCCCCCCGCCAAGCAGACCGAGCCATCACCAGCCATGTTAGTAGCAAGGTGACGCTGCGTCCGCTTCCCCCGGGCACAGGCCCTCCAGCCTCAGCAACCAAAAGACTGAGGCAGCGCCAGGTCCCCGCACCTCCCCCCCTCCGCAGCCCGCCGCCTCGGACTCCCATTGGCTCCCGCGCGCTTGAAAACCAGCGGGAGCCAATGAGGCCGCCGGTCGGCGCGGCCCCCTGCAGACGCACGCGCCGCCGAAGCCCGAGGGGGAGGGCAGCCTGCCGCCCCCCGGTTAGCGGCGGCCACGGGGACGCGGACCAGAGGCCTCTCAATTCCAAGGTCTGCCTAAACAAACCACCCACCCCCTACAAATAGTCCAGAAAACTGCTGCCCGCATCATTACTAGCGCTTCAAAACAAGACCATATAACTCCAATACTACAAGATCTACACTGGCTACCAATCTCCTCACGGGCAAAATATAAATCAGCGCTCACTGTCTTCAAAATTAAAAACAACATCTCAGCAGGAATACTACAGGAACTCATTGGAACCAAAACAAACAAAAGACCAGACAGAAACAGCACCAAAAACAATATACCAACGCCTATTCTATTCGCAAAAACAAACAAATCCACATCCATGCGAGCCTTCTCTCTTGCTGCCCCTGCTATCTGGAATGTCCTCCCGGATAATCTAAAATCAACAACAGATATAAAAGATTTCCAGAAGTTACTGAAAACCATCCTATTTATTGAACAATTCAATGAAGACCACTAATCCACCCTAACCACCCCACAAAATGAGTTACCCAAGACATGACATCCACAACATAAAAACATCCTATTACTCTCAATAAATTGTATATAGCCCAATGTAGATAGCTCAACCTGTATAGATAGCTCAACCTGTATATACTGCACCCCAAATTAAGATTTACCTATCCACACACTTACGAACCCTACCTTCACAACCACTGCATGCCGACACCCCCGCACTACCCTACTTGATTGGTTTGCAGTGAAATCCGCTTTGATTCAAGGATAAAGCGGGATATAAATAATTTTAAATAAATAAAATAGAAACAGGCACCCTAGACTAAGAGCCTACACAGATGACAGAATCAACAAAGTCAGCTGACCATTGATACTGATGTTGGCCCGAGGATCATAGGTGCCAGCACCCCCACTATTTTCTCCTGTAGGTCTATATATCTGTAGCAAAAAAAACACCATATGACAGAGCTGCAGGACATGGGAGAAAGGAAGGTTTCTGATCCTAACTACTGCTCCCACATCCCCCTGCTCCATATTGGCTGGCTGTGTCTGCTGCAGCCTATTGGATGACTTTGTCTGACTATTGGTTGCCTGGGCCCTGGGGAGGAAGCAGAGACAGATTTGTCAGATGTGCTGAGGGTTCAGGAGATTAGGATTGCCAACCATTTAAATTATTTTAGAATTCTACAACTTTGTAAAATAACTGCCTTAGAATGATGGTCTAAAGTGTCTGGGTATTTTTTAGAATTTAACTCTACAGCTTGCAAGTGCTTCCCCCTCATTGTGCAAATAAAGTGGTAGGTTCCAGCCAATGGAAAGGCTACATTAGTCATAGGAAGGATGGGCTGATTTTCTGCACAGTGTGGGAGAAAGTCAGTGAAATAAGAGGGTTTCTTGGTAGGGGTGAGTGGGATTGCTGAGAAATGGTAGAAATGTAAGAGGGATAGTGTAACGTGTGAGGAGGCTATTGCAGGCTGAGAAAAAGAACTGGTAGCAAAAGCAAGAACTTGGGGCTTTGAAACAGAAGAGTGCAGAAGAAGCACAGAAGAAGCACAGCCTGTCTGTCTGAAAAGTGCTAGTGTGCATATGTATACCTGATTTGGGGGGTGGGGAGGGTGGATGAATGCATGTGCATGTGTGTGTGACTGAATTACAACAGGGTGCATGCATGCATATGTTTCTGTGGCTCTGATGGAAATAGTCTCATATAAATAGAGTTGCCCTTTGAAAATTTCAGCTGGAGTGGAGAAGTCCGTTCTTATAAATGTGGAAGAGTGTAGAGTGGGACACGTGTTTTAAAATAGGGGACCTTTAGGCATCCCATCAGAAGTAATAAGATTCCAGGGACAAATCCTTAAAATATTGGACTGTCCCATATAATATGGGACAGTTGGTCTCTTTACCTATTCGTTTGCCATATCTTCTCTCTCCTGCCTTCACTTCCTCCCTTAGGTCAGTCTCTAACACCAATTTTTTCTTTTCTGTTTTTCTTGATTATTTTTCTGCTTCTCTATCCAAATTTCACTCCTCCTTCTTACCAACCACGTCTCAGTTTTACTTTTTTTTTTTTTTTTTTTAACTGTACTTAGCTGCAGTTTTCCATCTTTTCCCTCACCCTGACTCTCCCATTCCCTCTCTCTCCTTCCCCAGTCTCTTATTTCCCAGTCTTTAACTCTCCTTCCCCTTCTCACCCTATATCCAGCATATCTCCCCTCTGTGCCCCTATTCCTATTCTCCCCACATCCATCATCTCCCCTCTTTTCCTGTCCCTTATCTCCCCCTCCCCCCCTATGTCCAGCACTTCCCCTCTATGGCCCTATCTTTCTCCTGTCCAAAATCTCCCCTTACTGTCTCTATCCTCTCCCATGTCCAGCATCTCTCTTTAGTGTGCTCCTTACCAGCACCCCCATGTCCACCATTTGCTCTCTCTCTCCTATCTCCCATATCTCTTTCTCCCCATCTCCCCCTATGTCTTGAATCTGCCCTTTCTCCCCTATGCCCCCCATCATGCCCAGTATGTGCCCTTTCCCCTATATCCCCATCTGCTCTTTTACCCCTATTCCCCCCGCTCAGCATCTGCCCTCCATTTGCCCTTTCTCCCTTATGCCCCCCATCGTGCTCAGTATCTATCCTTTACTCCTATGTCCCCTCACCATCTGACCATTTCCCCCTATCCTCCCCATGCCCAGCATCTCTTCTCCATCCTCCTTCAGGATGTCCCCAATGAATATTCATGAGATATATTTTCGTGTGCTGTCCTGTCCTCATTATATAGCAACCTTCAACCCACTGCCACCTCATCCCATGGCTGGCATTTGCCCTCCACCTCCGCCTGTAGCCATCATTTTCCCTTCTTCCCCCTGGCCAGCATCTGTCCTCCTTACCATCTCTACGTCCAGCATTTTTCCTCTGGCCTCAGTGTCCAGCACTCTCTCCCTGCCTCCCCTTATCCATCAGAAGGGGGCAGGACCAGCAGAGACAAGCGAGCTGGAAGCGGGACCCCACGCTTTGGTTTGGCTTTTTTTTTTCTTTCAGCCACTACCGCTGCTGATGCTGCTGTCATCATCAGCTGGGACGGGAGGCCAGGAGGCCGGGGGATGATTGATGCCGCCATGCCACAGACCCAGAAAGAGTGGTGGCGTTGGAGACAGTTTTTTCATGGCTGGTTTAAACTCTTTTACATGGCCAGGCCGGCTGCCAACAAATGGCCAAGCCAGCTGAAAACCGTCCAGTTAGCAACCCTATGAGTAGCCTGAATGGGAGTTTACATAATTAGCCTCCAAATGTGAATATTTCCTTTTTCATGTGTAAATGCTCTCTGAAGAAATGCTCTCATTTCCATAGCAGTACCCTGTCAGTTATAAGATTTAATTCAGTTTTAGAGAATCATAGTTGTTTTAATGAATGCCATGGATAAGAGTACAAAAGACTAAATAAAGTTGGGAGAGGGGTGGGGTGAACAAAGAACCTCCACCTAAATATCGCTCCTCCCACCTCTCCCTCATCCTCGATGAAATGTAGAAAATGTTTACTGTCACTGCTAATTAAAGCTTTTGAAATCTGCAGATTGCTCAAGATAATGGCCTTTCACAGAACTGGGTAGTTGACAACTTGGAATCATGTTTATTGCATCAAGACATGACAAGAAGCTGACACGCCATGCAATGTTCCATCGTTCACGAGAAGAGATGGCTTTCACAGACTGAGTCTGGCAAGGAGGCACATTTCACAATGGGATGTCCAAGTACAATCTGGGACATCAAAGTCAGAACGTCTGGAAAAAAAAAAAGCAGGCACGAGCAAGATCAGGCATGATTTCGGAAATGGGGATAAACCTGATATGGATGTCTATCAAATGTCTATATAGACATCCCCAGGATAGCATTTCAAAAGCAAGATGTATAGAGGTTGATTCTGAGCAGGGCATGTCCGGGCCGCCCTAATGTCCAGAAAATGAATGGGGCCAATGTGCAACGGATTCTGCAACCGCAGGAGTTATACGTTCCCACAGTTGCAGAATCAGGGCACTTGGATGGCCCGTGTGCCCCTTATTCTGCTGCTGTAGATGTCCAGTGCACTGCCGGCCATCCCCTGCTGGTGTGCCAGTGCTGTGGCGTTCTGTCATCATGGCACTGGCACATCTAGACTGAGCAGCAAATGCCCGCCCGCAGAGGACAGCCCTTTTCCCCCATCACCCCACCCTCAGTGCGGCAGACAGGGCCAGGATTGGGCAGCAGGGGCACACCCACAACGGCCCTGTTGTTGTAGGGGGGGCTGCCTGCCCCAATTGCACCAGTGCCTGGCACTTATTCTACCCTCAAGGTGGAATAAGCCAGGCGTCCAAATTGAGGCTGCTGGATGTACAGAGGCACAACCTGAATGGCCTCTGTACATCTGGGCATGTCGGTCTGCCCCCACTCCTGCTCCAAGCTGTCCGCTTCTGCCCCCGTCCAGCAGTCCCCACAGAACAGCGTTGTATGTGCAGGGAGACCAAAGAATGGTATCGGGAGCAGCAGCTGAGCGCATCATGGTTAAATTAGTGGCTTAAAAGTAGGCTGGCCAGGGCTCAAATCCCAGTGTGAGTCTTTGCGATCTAAGGCTAGTTACTTAATTCTCCATCTTCTCTACACCCCCTGGATGTTTTAAAGTGAAAACAAGCACTTTCCTGAAGCCTATTCGTGCCTGGAGCAGGTATAAAGATGGACTTGCCTGCAGACGTCTCTGACGTTTCTGAAATTGAACTGTGCTCCTCCCCAGACATGTTTCTGCCACATCCCCTTGCCTACTTGGATGTCCCTACATTGGAGACATCTGAAAATGTCATTTGTGGAATGGCTACAGAGACAGCCACATAATTTCGACATCCACATGGATGTCTTGAGATGTCCAAATCACAATTAAACCTTTTAAAATGACCCTCTTAGCCATTCATTAACCGATACTGTATGCCACAGAATCCCCAGTCAAGACAGCTTTTGAAGTAGGGAGGCTGTGCCATCTTCCCTCCAAGGCCCAGTCTGCCATTGAAGTAACACTTGAGCACAGAAATTAACTCAGGATAGCACAGTAAAGAGCAGATGCAGAAAATACACATCAGGAAAAAGGGCATTCAAGAAAGATTATATATATATATATATTTTTTAATTGTTATTAGAGTGGGGCATTTGAAAATTTTTCATTTTGTATTATTTTTGGTTTTTCTTTGTTTATTTTGCTTAAGAAGTGTGTCATTTTGAGCATTATTAGCCTGCACTCTTCTTACTTAGTGAACACTGTATAAGAATAAGGCGTGCTATGTAAAAATAGTGCACATTATTGACATCATGCTTTCATGTACATTGTGGCACCCTCAGTTATTCCTGGCATGCAGCCCGCCTGTCTCCAAGAGATATTCCTAGCTAACATTTGGATGCATCAGAAAGAACAAACAACTCAGTTTTTAGAACCAAATTTATTCTTGCATACATTAGGCCGAGACGCCAAAGCACGTACACCGATAGGTATGGCAGCACCAGACACATAAGTACTTTGGCCATTTTGGGGGTAATTTCATACGAGGCCACCCACATCAAGGGGCCCTTAGCTAAAGTGTGCTAAGCAGTTAAAATATGTTTTAGCATGTGGTAACTATCAGTGCAGGGCTGCAGTAACTCTTACTATACAGGCATGACAATGAATGCATACTAATTCCCATGGTAACTGCAAATCATGCAATGGGGTGGGGAATGGGCAGATTAGGGGCATGGCGCAGACATTGTGATTAGTATAGGGGAATATATTGCGTGCTGTTAAAGTTGCAGTTAGCGTGGGTGCACTTAAGGACCCTGCAATGGGTGCAATTCAGTGCATTGACATTAATCACAAATTTAGCTGCCGCGCGTTAAGTGATCTGTCTGTGTGGTAACTGCTGGGAAACTGCTAGCCACACCTCTGACAGCACAAAGACATTGCATTTACCACACATTCATTTTAGGACTAAGCATGCATTAAGTGCCAAAACCTAACGCACTTTAGTAAAAGAACCCTTTTAGGAAGCAAGAATGCACCTAATATTTTAGTCATTTACTCACATACATGACCTCTTATAAAATACCAGCTAGCGATGGGAAGCACCATCGTGCTAAAATTGCACATTTATTAAGATTGCAAGATGGAGAGCATATTATCCAGGAAGTCAGGAAGTCCAAACAAGTCTTCTATTTTAACTGGTGTGTTCATGATTTCCTCATATAAGTGTGGAGACAGTGTATAAGTGAAGTACAAGTGGGCGTTGACAGAGAAAGGACTATCAGTGGGCCTGTGGTACATTGCCATCCTCAAAGACAATGAACTTAGCTAACACCACATCCTCACTGACCCAACAGCAGCAAAGAAGCTCTTGCCCTGCCTCAATGTTGCCCAAGGGTCTGGGGCTCATCACGTTTCCACTCCTGAGAGAAAGTGCCCGAGTGGCAATGAGGGATCTCAGGCAAGAATCCTTGGCAGCTTCACTATCACCCATAGTTGAGGAGTGTGAAGAGGAAACAACCTTGGAGGAAGCTGAGGATGAAGCATTAGCGGTTGAGGTGGGGAAAGGTCTCTGCTTCAGTTATTGAGGCCTCTGGTGTGCCATTTGACTCTGCTGGACTTGGAGAGAAAGTCCTCACAGTACTCTCTTTCTGACAGTAAACGAGGCTCTGGAAGCTGAGTATTGTTTTTGATGCTTTGGGTTTTGTTGCTTTATAAAATTGCCTGCATAATTTGTAAACATCTAGAAGTCTTTTATTAAAAGGTACTCTGTACATCCAGCACCTAATGCATCTTGTTGGCACCTAATGCATCAAAAGCACTAAAGCTATAGCACATTAGGAGCCACACCACCATGTTAACTGTTGGAGGTGTTAAAAGCATTTCCCCAGCAGTTAACACGGAGCACTTCCCCTAACCTGGGCCACATTAGCGCATCTGAACTTAACTCCACTGAATGAGGTGGTGTTAGGTGAACCTGCAGTAATGCAGTGGGCGCACGGTGTGAACACAGTGCTAACTATGCTGAGCTCATCATGCCAACTCTCCATCCCTAACCCACACACTCATGACCCTAACATGGGTTGCACAATTAGTGTAGGAACTATCTTGCACTGTCATGGTCCATGCTAGCTGGCAGTGTGTCCCAGTGTGCCTTCAATGTAAGCCAGAACACACACTGCCAACTAGCGCCCTTTAGTAAAAGGCCTCCTTAAAGTTATATGTGTGTCTTCAAAGCAGCAATTATATGGATATTTGACTCTGAAGATCAACATAACATAAAGGAAGTCATTTTATAACGAGCCACCAGACATTTGCACACCATCAACATGCATGTTGTTGTTGTTAAGTGCCGTCGAGTCGGTGTCAACTCATGGCGACCCTCTGAATAGTTTTTCTAAAATGTGTTTGGTCTTCAGTCAGGTGGCTCATTGTTGACAGACTGACACCAGTATCTGCTGTTATTGTATCAATCCATCTAATTGTTGGCCTTCCTCTTTTGTGTTGACCTTCTACATGATATCTTTCTCTAATGATCTCTCTCTTCGCATGATGTATCCAAAGTACGAAAAGTCAAAGTCTTGTCATCTGAGCTTCTAAAGAAACTTGGGTTTGATCTTCTCTAGTACTGACTGGTTTGTTCTTCGGACAGTCCATGGTATAGACAGTATTCGTCGCCAGCACCATAATTCAAAGGCATCGATTTTCTTCCTGTCTATCTTTTTCACTGTCCAAATTTTGCATCACTATGATATTATTGAAAATGCCATGGCTTGAACAAGTCAAATCTTTGTATGGAGAGAGACAGCTCTGCCCTTGAGAATCTTGTCTAGGTTCTTCATAGCCATTCTGCCAAGAGCAAAGCATCATAGGATTTCTTGACTGCTTGTTGCTTCTTTATTGATAGTTGATCCAAGTAAGATAAAGTTGTCCACTATTTCAATTTCTTCTCCATCAATGATAAACTTATTGATTTTGCCAGTTGTCATGATCTTTGTCTTCTTTACATTAAGGTGCAGGCCCATTTTAAGACCATCTTCCTTGATCTTGAGAAGCAAATGTTATAGATCATCATCACTTTCAGCCAGTAATGTGGTGGTATCAGCATAGTGAAGGTTGTTGATGAGTCTTCCACCAATCTTCATACCTCTGTTGTCTTCATACAATCCTGCTTCTCTGATTATTTGTTCTGCATATAAATTAAACTGGTAGGGGGAAAGTATGCAGCCTTGTCATACACCTTTCCTGATTTTAAGCCATTCTGTTTTTCCTTGTTCTGTTCAAAATGTTGCTTCTTGATCCATGTAAAGGTTGTGGAAGAGAACAAACAAGTGTTCTGGTATACCCATGCTTTTTAATGTGGCCCAGAGTTTCTCATGGCTTACACCTTCAAAAGTCTTGCTGAAGTCAATAAAGCACAAATAGATATCCTTTTGGTGCTCTTTAGTCTTTTCAAGGATCCATCTCACATCAGCAATGATGTCTCTCATTCCTCGCCCTTCTTGAACTCTGCTTACACTTCAGGTAGTTCTCATTCCAAGTATGACTGTAGTCTCTGTTGAATAATATTCAGTAGAATCTTGTTGGCACGTGGGATCAGAGTGATTCTGTGATAATTTCCACAGTCAGTTGGCAATTTCTTTAGTATTGGTATAAACACAGATCTTTTCCAGTCAGTTAACCATGATGTTGTCTACCAAATTTCCTGGCAGAGCCTTGTAAGTATGGTAACAGCTGCATCAGATTGCTGTAATACTTCTATGGGAATGCCATCAATGCCTGGTGCTTTGTTCTTTGATAAGATTTTCAGCGCTGCTTTGACTTCTTTCATTACCAATGGTTCCAGAACATAAGGTTCAGGTTAAAACGGCTGTTGGTCCACTTGATCTTTATCATATAAAAACTCTGTATATTCTTTCCATCTTTTCTTGATCTTCTCAGCATCATTCAACATCAATCATTGAGCATCTTTAACATTCCAATTTGAGGCTGGAATTTTTTCTTTAACTCTCGTAGCTTTAGGAAAGCCACTCTTGTTCTTCCTCTAAAAGTTTCTGCTTCTATTCCCTTGCATGCATCATTGTAGTACTTCTCCTTGTCTTGTCTTACTGCATGTTAGAAATCTTTGTTGAGTTCTGCAATTGCCTCTCTAGCCTTAGCTTCTCTGCATTTCTGGGCAATTTTCAGTTTCTTCGTTCATCCATTTTGGCCATTTTTGCTTTTTCACCTTTTGTAGAGACTTTTCGCTTTCTTCCATCATAACCTTCTTGATGTCATCCATAACTCTTCTGGAACTCTGTCATCTATATCTAAAGCAGCAAATCAATTTTGCAGGCAGTCTTTAAATTCCAGTGGTCAAGGTCATATTTTGCTACATTCAAGAGTGGTTTGCTCTTTTTCAACTTTAGTTGAGTTTATATACTAGTACTTAGTGATCTGTACCAGTCAGCTCCAGGTTTTGTCTTTGTTGATGTTAAAGAGCTTTTCCATCGTTGACTTCCACAGATGTACTCAATTTAATTTTTGTACAATCCTTGTGTGAAGTCCATGTGCACAATTGCTGCTTGTGTTGCTGGAAGAAGGTCTTTGAGATGAATAGATAGTTGGTCTTGCAGAATTCTATCAGTCTTTCTCCAGCTTCATGTCTGTGGCCAAGTCCATATTTTCCAACCATTTTGCCTTCTTCTTTGTTGCCAACTTTTGTGTTCCAGTCACCCATGACTGTCAAGATATTCTGTTTGCATGTTCTGTCAATTTCAGCTTGTATTTGTTTATAGAACTCATCATTTTCATCCTCCTGCAGCAGTTGTTGGGGCATATACTTGAATTATAGTTGTGTTGATAGGCATTTCTTGTAGACTAATAGAAATTAAGCGTTCACTAATTGCATTGTATTTCATTGCAGTTCTTGCAAGTTTCTACTTAATGCAACACCATTTCTTCTTTGTCTTTCATTTCCAGCATAGTAGATCATGTGATCATCTGATGCAAAGTGCCCGATGCCAGTCCATTTCAGTTTGCTGGCACCCAACAGATCGAGTTGTACGCATTCCAGTTCATTCTTGACCACGTCCAACTTCTCTTGGTTCATGCTTCGTACATTCTATGTCCCAATATGTAAGACATATTTGCAGCTTCTGATTCTCATTTCAAGTGCTGCTACATCAGCAGTCAGATGTCCCGAGGGCTTTGTTTTAACCACATCATAAATACTGGCTTTACTCTTAAAGGTCTTCAGCTCCTCCCAAGTAGCCAGTTGAGTGCCTTCCAACCTTGGGATCTCATCTTCCAGCACTATAGTACAATTTGTTTTGTTGTGACTATCCATTGGGTTTTCTTGACAAGATGCGGAAGTAGATTGCCAGGCCTTTCTTCCATGCAGTTTAAGTTTAGTGTTGTTGCCACTGTCAGAGAAATGTGATCCTCTGCCGCCAACACTCTCCCATTCTGCTGCTGCCCAGATGGGCGATTTGTCTTGGTCTGGCACCTTAGCTGAGACCTGTCCATCTTGGGAGACCCTGCCAATAGTTAAACTACTGATAGCTTAGCCCTCAGCATCACTGATGCACACAAGCCCTCACAGCACAAAAAGCTGCAAACCAAGTGAGGGTCAACATGCATGCTATCTGTTTTAAATGACTTAAACAGGGGATGGGCCTTTACATGCCGAGTGTAGGCAGCTGGTATGGTGTTAGTGTGTACATCAGGGGGATGGCACATAGTTTTGGAGTGGGCAAGCACAGAGGCAGCATGTGGTAAGAGTGCAAATTTACACATAGAATATTCTAACTTATATGCATGTCCTACAAAGCTAGTCGTGGACATTTATACCATTTGTCCTGCGTATTCCACTGCTTACGCCCTTATTCTATAAAGTATGCATATTCTTTGTTATAGAATAGGTGCTAAAAACATGCCTGACAACGCAAGTGAAACTAAGCAGCCCTTGTAAAATTACCCTCTCAATGACCAGTATTACATTTAAAAGTCAAATGGCGGAAGTCATGCCACTAAATACTGACCTCACTGAATTGAACGTGTTTATTCTATTTATGTAGTCAGCTCTCTGAGGATAGCAAAATACCATCTGTACCTGAATGTAGCACTCCTTGAACTACTACTGGAAAGGCATGAGCTCTGTTTAAATTAATTCGACCTACAGCTTTTTCAAAATCTGGCTTAAATACAATGCATTATAACCTACACGATGAAGCCTTTTGTGATATTATCATGACGGGGGAGGTGAGTCATCCTGACAGAACAGTACGCTCCCCTCCAAATACTGGCTTGCTTCCCATTCCTATGTTTGTGTCATCCACAGACTGGGGGAGGGGTGAAAGTAAAGAGATGTAGCTATAAGGTAAGCAAAGCTTTTGTTTTCTTTTACATTTGATTTAACAACTACTTAACAATTGCAACTCTCCTAAGCATGTCAAATCAAACATATAGTTCAACAAAAGCCCATCAGATGTTCTAGATCAGGGGTGTCTAATTCCAGTCCTGGAGGACCACAATCCAGCCTGGTTTTCAGGATGTCCCCAATGAATATTCAAGAGATAAATTTGCATGTACTGCCCTCATTAAATAGGGGGATGTTTACTAAACTGCGGTAACGTTACATAACGCGTGTTAACCAACATTAACGATCGTAAAGCTCCGCGGCGCGGTAAAACACCGCAGAAGGCGGAGAGAAGGGGTCAGTGGGCGGAGAGTGGGCGGGGAGAGGCTCCCTTCACACTAACGCGCTGATCTGAAGAGCTGAATCCAAATTTATTTATTTATTTATTTATTTAACAGCTTTTATATACCGCACTTTTGATATCAGCGCGGTTTACATTTTAACAAATTTTGTACTTAAACATAAAACAAATGTTAAGTTTACAGAGAACAGGGAGTAAAAACATGGATAACAGGGATTGAAAACCTGCCGTTAAATGCACATTACAGGGGAGAGAAACCATTTCAGTGTCAGCAATGTACAGCCCAGGCAGGGAAACCTATAAAAAGTGATAAGTGTGATACATGTGCACAGAACAAAAGGGCACATAAACACTGAAAATGACCCCAACAAACTGGAAAAAAACCATAACCAAGCTGGCCAATAGTGGTATCAATGAGAAACATCAACCCCTCCCCCCCCCCCGAGTAAGCTCCATAGAAAAGATATAAATCGTGGAAGGGTCTATACTCCGTCCCCATACAAGGTGAATGAGCCCACAGTGAAATAGCGCTGCTCAGGGTTTTCCCCACCATCGGACAGGGTTCCTATGGCATGCATATGTTCCGCAACATCAGGGCGGGCATGTCGGAATGGCAACTGAACAGATGCCGGAGAAGGGGATACAGAGGGCCGCAGGCGGCACATGCTGTGGTGGAGCTGGGCCACAGTGTGGACTAGGGTGATGCCTAGGTGGCCCATACGAATGCTGAAACAGCAGAACAGCCAGACAGCAACTGCTGAAGGCCCAACATGGGCACGAGTGTTTTTCCCACAGTGTCACAGGGGATAGTACCCAACAGCTACCCCCAAGGGCACGGAACATTGGCAGGTGGGGCTGGGGGGAGCGTGGACGTCTATGCAGGCACCCCTACCCCAGAACCCACACCATAGGCAGCCCGCCTACCTGCACAATGGATGGCCTGAGACTGCGCACCACCAGCACCACCAGCAGAAGGGCATGTCAGCATGGTGGCTGAGGGATACTGGTGGTGGAGGGGGCAGTGGCAGCTGCCCAGAGTAGACCGTGGCCTAGCCCTGTGTAGGTGGGTGCCATGTACTGCAACAGACGGGCCCTGTCTGACAAACAGTCATGGTATCACTAAGGAATATACTGACTCTGTGGCAACAAGGTGGTGCACTGCACAAAACCAGTGTATTCAGAAGCAGAGGGTCACAGGTTCAAGTCCCAGCTGTGGTTCCTGCCACCCCAGTCCCCATACTTTACCCACTACTACAACATGCTAATACAGACAGCACCTTTATTGCAGATGACGTAAACATGCCCAAGACACCTACATTTTACCCTACAGAGCACAGACACCATAAACATGCACATTACCTAGAGCAGAGTCTCCCAAATGCAGTCCTGGAGGGCCAAACACCATTCCGGTTCCATACTGCCTCTGATAAAGATGCCTGTGCTGCATTTCTATGCGCCACCCCCATGGTATGCAGATGTATCTCATGCATATTCATGAGGGACAGCATGAAAACCCGAACAGTGTTTGGCACCGCAGGACTGGAGTTGGGAACCTCTGCCGTAAAGCAGCAGCCAACAGGGGCAGACACACCCACACCCACTGGCCCCATTATCCAAAGCCTCCTGGAGAGGTAGGACTTTGGGCTCTGCGTGCATCTCCCAATACTAGCACTTGCATACCTTAGTAATGCCACCCTGAAACTGGGAATATGGTACACATCTATCAAAAGGTTGCTATGATTACTGGCAGATAGCAATTCCTAGGTTAAGTACAATTTTCTGAGTGAGCTGCATCATAGCAACCTTTCTGATGTCTGTGGAGTGTGCTACAGGTCTTGTGTCTGACAGTGTTTACCAACCTGGGGAGTGACTCCTACAGTATTGCGTACCATAGCCATGCCTGCAGTGTGCCCAGGACTGGTGTGGTGGCCTGGGCTGCCCAACACCTCTATAGTTGCACAATGCTGGCATAGGTGTGGGGAGTGTGTTTCTGTCTATCCAGTGTGTGGTGGCTGCCAACACCCTCCACAGCCCACACTGCTAGCACTGTTGCCAGTATTGGCCTGCCAATGTGCATAATGAGGAGCAAGGTACTGTAGGAATAGCCTGGATAGGGTTGCCTGGCCTGGCCGCATCTGCACAGGGCATAGGGCAATGGCTCGGACATTGTAGTGCCCGGTACCACCTGCACGGACAGGGTGGCCATAGCATGTCCTGCTGGGAGGTCACTCTCACCCTGACTGAGCAGTGACCATGGCATGGCTAGGTTCCCCCATAGTGCTATATAGCATTTCTCTCATGTGATATTTATGGGTTTTCTTTTGTGGCCCATTCACTGACTTATCTGCTTGGTGTGTATGCTGACATCCCTGGTCTGGGTACATGCATCTCCTCCAGGACCATGCACTATGGACTAGCTGGCAGACTGTCTGCAGCTAGTATGTGTCTTGCTGGAACACCTTGCAGGGTGCAGCGGCTGGAGGCTTGCTGCTGGAGAATGTCAGATAATGGTGGGGGGCAGCTGAGCATTTCCAGGCCTACTGTCTGTCTGCTATTGCATTATGGATGTGTACCGCTATGTCTGTTCCCCAGCAGGACTGGGGTTGATGGTCCCCTTTACTGCTACCATTGCAGGGAGGTAGACTGTGGATCTATTGGTGGGTGATCCTATTTCCCACCCTGAGCCCCAGAGGATGGGCTGTTTGGTGGTACATAATCTGCCTATGGGTCCATACACTCCCCCTCCCCCTTACAGCAGGTAACCATGGCACCAACACAGGATATGCACTATTCTTGGTGCATCATCACCCATAAGGACTAGACATGACCGAGACATACAGCAGGACACAGATGTATCCTAGGTGTGTCTAACGGAACTACCTATCACACACTGATGGGGACCTGCAGCATGGCGTATTTCAGCCATGAAAGGTGCTCTGGACCTGGTGCTGGGCGCCCCACCTCAACCTCAGGGTGGGCACAGTACCCGCACAATGTGACTGTCTGTGGCTACTCTGTGGCAGTGCCACGCACGGTCTGTTGCCCCTACCAGGCCGAGGTGCTGTGGGGGTGCATACCCAATCTTGTGCCCATCTCTCAACTGCTGATTTGCATGTGCAGTGCATCATGGGTACGGGTGGGTTAACCCTATCCTGGTAACCACAGCAGACAGTTTGTGTGGTGACGTGCAGTCCCTTCTGCAGCCAGCCAGGGCTTTGTTCACAGCCTTATAAGGTGTCCTATAGGGGACATTATAGGGTGCCTTGGCGGACAGTACACTTTATAATGTGCCCTATGGAGTGCGTTATGGGGTGCCTTATGCGGCACCTTAGGTTATGCCACCGTGAGGGTGTGTTTGCTGGCAGCACTAATTAAAATACACATCAAATGCTTCAACAATCACTACTTAAATGTAAAGGGTGCTGCCTCCTGCGCGCCTTCTTAAGATTAACGCGCGGTAACGTGCCCTGTAGCGCTCGCTCATTTATGGCGCCTGGTAACGCGCATTATCGGTAACGATGTACCGCCCATGTCCTTATTTGGGATTTCTGTCTCTAATGCGAATCACACTAACGCAGTTTAGTAAACATACCCCATAGTGTATAGTATATCTGGATATTCAGAAAACCTTTGACAAGGTCCCTCATGAAATACTCTTGGTGAAATTAAAAAGTCATGGGATTGGAGGAAGTGTAGTACTGTAGATCAGGTACTGGTTAAAAAGATAGAAAGAAGAGAGCAGGGTTAAATGGACGATTTTCTCAATGGAGACAAGTAAATAGTGGAGTACCGCAGGGATCTGTACTGGACCCACTGCTTTTTAACGTATTCATAAATGACCTGGAAATGGGAATGAATGAGATGATCATATTTGCAGATGACACAAAATTATTCAAAGTTGTTAAAACCCAAGAGGATTGTAAAAAATAGCAAGAGGACCTTGATACATTGGAAGACTGGGTGTCAAAAAGGTAGATGAAATTTAATGTGGACAAGTGCAAAGTTATGCACCTAGGAAAGAACAACCCAAACTTTGGTTACACAATGCAAGGTACCATCTTAGAAATCACTACCCAGGAAAACGTTTTGGTGTCATCATGGATAATACATTGAAACCTTCTGCCCAGTGTGCAGCAGCAACCAAGAAAGCAAAGAGAATGGAGAGTGGTTATCGTTATATTTTATTTGATATACTGCAACATTGCATAGCAGTCTATGCAGTGTCAGAGAGGCTTTGGTTGCCAAAAAAGCATCTTTCAGGAAATGGAAAAAGAGCCAAATGACGAAAACGGGAAACAGCACAAGCACTGGCAAGTTAAATGCAAGACATTGATAGGCAGGCAAAGGGAGAATTTGAGAAGAAGCTTGCTGCGGAAGCAAAAATGCATAATAAAGACCTTTTCAAGTACATTTGTAGCAAAAACCTGTGAGAGAGTCAGTTGGTCCATTAGATGATAGAGGGGTTAAAGGGGCACTAAGAGGCGACAAGGCAATAGCGGAGAGACTGAATGAATTCTTTGCTTCGGTCTTTACTGAGGAAGATGTAGGGATGTTACCCATGACTGAAGTGGTATTTAAAGGTGCGGAAGAATCGAAGGAAATATCGATACATCGGGAAGATGTATTACAACTATTAGATAAACTGAAGAGTAGCAAATCACCTGGACCGGATGATATACATCCAATGGTGTTGAAAGAACTGAAATATGAGACTGCAGACCTGCTATTAGTAATCTGTGAACTATCATTAAAATCATCTGTAAAACCTGAAGATTGGAGGATGGCCAATGTAACGCCAGTTTTTAAAAAGGGTTGCAGGGGTGATCCGGGAAAGTACAGACCGGTGAGCCTGACGTCAGTACCGGGCAAAATGGTAGAAACCATCACAAAGAACAAAATTACTGAACATGTAGAAAGTCATGGCTTAATGGGAGACAGCCAACATGGCTTTAGACAAGGAAGATCTTGTCTTACTAATCTGTTATGTATTTTTGAAGGTATGAATAAACAGGTAGACAAAGGTGAGTCGGTTGGTATAGTGTATTTGGACTTTCAGAAAGCCTTTGACAAGGTCCCTCAGAGACTTTTGGCAAAACTAAAGAGTCATGGGATAGGAGGCAGTGTACTATTGTGGATCAAGAACTGGTTACAAGTTAGAAAGCAGAAGGTAGGGCTAAATGCAGACTCAAGGGTGAAGGGGAGGAATATGTAGAAGCTGATGAGGATAAAGCGGAATTGCTTAACCAATATTTCTGTTCTGTGTTCACAGATGAAGAACCAGGAGCAGGACCTCAGAAAACACCCACAAATAGGAACAGAAGCGAGGGACATCTTGAACAATTTTCAGAAGACTGTGTTCGTGAGAAATTAGCTCAACTTAAAGTAGACAAAGCGATGGGACTGGATGGGATACACCCTAAAATACTGAGAGAACTTGGGGACGTTCTAGCAGCTCCACTGACTGACCTTTTCAATGCCTCGTTGGAGTCGGGAGTGGTGCCAAAGGACTGGAGAGAGGCTCATGTGGTGCCTTTACACAAAAGCATAAGTAAGGATGTGGTTGAAAACTACAGGCCTGTTAGTTTAACTTCAGTGGTGAGTAAATTATTGGAAACACTGTTGAAAGAGAAAATAGTGAGGTTTCTGGAGTCCAGCGGATTACAGGATCCGAGGCAGCATGGATTCACCAGAGGCAGGTCTTGTCAGACAAATCTGATTGATTTCTTTGACTGGGTGACCAGGAAGTTGGACCGAGGGAGAGCCCTAGATGTGGTGTATTTAGATTTCAGTAAAGCCTTTGACACTGTTCCTCACAGGAGACTTATAAACAAACTGAGCACCCTAGGGATGGATTCTAAAGTTACAGCTTGGGTTAGAAATTGGTTGGGTGGGAGTCGACAAAGAGTACAGGTAAATGGAGCTCACTCTGAGGAGAAGGATGTCACCAGTGGTGTGCCCCAGGGATCTGTTCTTGGTCCGATTCTTTTTAACATCTTTGTTAGTGATATAGCAGAAGGGCTGTCGGGTAAGGTTTGCCTCTTTGTGGATGATACCAAAATCTGCAATGGAGTGGAGACCCAGGAAGGTGTGGATGGCATGGGGAGGGATCTAGCTGGGCTTGAGGAATGGTCTAGAATTTGGTAGCTGGGTTTGGTGTTGAAAGGTGTAGAAACATAGAAACATGATGACAGAAAAAGACCACATAGCCTATCTAGTCTGTCCTTCCATATCAACAACTACAACAGTCCACTTTTTACCTTTAGAGATCCTCTGTGTTGGTCCCATGCTTTTTTGAATTCAGTTACTGTCCTCATCTCTACCACCTCCACTGGGAGACTATTCCATGGATCCACTACTCTTTCCGTAAAGAAATATTTCCGCATATCACTCCTGAATCTATCTCCCTTCACCCTCATCCCATGTCCCCCTCGTAGCAGAACTTGCTTTCAATTGAAAGAGGCTCTCTCCCTGAACATTTATGCCATGGAGGTATTTAAACATCTCAATCATATCACCTCTATCCCGCCTTTCCTCTAAGGTGTACATATTAAGATCCTAAAGTCTGTCCTCATATGCTTTATAATGAAGCCCACTAATCATTTAGTAGCCACCCTCTGCACCGACTCCATCCTGTTCACATCCTTTTGAAAGTGCGGTCTCCAGAATTGCACACTATACTCCAAATGAGGTCGCACCAAAGACTTATACAGAGGCATTATCACCTCCTTTTTTCTGCTAGCCATTCCTCTCCTTATGCACCCAAGCATCCTTCTAGCTTTTGCCATCGCCTTTTCTACCTGTTTAGCTACTTTAAGATCATCAGGCACAACCACGCCTAGGTCCCGCTCTTCTTTAGTGGACAAAAGTATTTCACCTCCTATACTGTATTGCTCCCTTGGATTGCTGCAGCCCAAATGCACGACCTTACATTTTTTAACATTAAATCCCAGCTGCCAAATTTTAGACCATTCTTCAAGCTTAGCTAGATCCCTCCTCATGTTATCTACACCTTCCTGGGTGTCTACTCTATTGCAGATTTTGGTATCATCTGCAAAGAGGCAAACCTTACCCGACAGCCCTTCCGCTATATCACTAACAAAGATGTTAAAAAGAATCGGACCAAGGACAGATCCCTGGTGCACACCACTGGTAACATCCTTCTCCTCAGAGTGAGCTCCATTTACTTGTACTCTTTGTCGCCTCCCACCCAACCACTTTCTAACCCAAGCAGTAACTTTAGGGTCCATCCCTAGGGTGCTCAGTTTGTTTATAAGTCACCTGTGAGGAACAGTGTCAAAGGCTTTACTGAAATCTAAATACACCACATCTAGAGCTCTCCCTCGGTCCAACTCCCTGGTCACCCAGTCAAAGAAATCAATCAGATTTGTCTGACAAGACCTGCCTCTGGTGAATCCATGCTGCCTCGGATCCTGTAATAAGCTGGACTCCAGAAACCTCACTATTTTCTCTTTCAGCAGCGTTTCCAATAATTTACTCACCACCGAAGTTAAACTAACTGGCCTGTAGTTTTCAACCACATCCTTACTTCCGCTTTTGTGTAAAGGCACCACATAAGCCTCTCTCCAGTCCTTTGGCACCACTCCCGACTCCAACGAGGCTTTGAAAGTTCAGTCAGTGGAGTTGCTAGAACGTCCCCAAGTTCCCTCAGTATTCTAGGGTGTATCCCATCCGGTCCCATCGCTTTGTCTACTTTAAGTTGAGCTAGTTTCTCATGAACACAGTCTTCTGAAAATTGTTCAAGATGTCCCTCGCTTCTGTTCCTATTTGTGGGTGTTTTCTGAGGTCCTGCTCCTGGTTCATGCATTTGGGCTGCGGCGGTCCAGGGGAGCAGTGCAGTGTGGGGGCGAGGTGCTTTTGTCCACTGAAGAGGAGCAGGACCTGGGCGTGGTTGTGTCTGATGATCTTGGAGTGGCTGAACGGGTGGAAAGGGCAGCAGCGGGAGCTAGAGGGATGCTTGGGTGCATACAGGAGGGGAGGAAATCGCTAGCAGAAGAGGGGGGGAGGGTGATATTGCCTCTGTGTGGGTCTTTGGTGTGACCTCATTTGGAGTATGGTGTGCAATTCTGGAGACCACAGCTTCAAAAGGATATAAACAGGATGGAGTCGGTGCAGGGGGTGGATACTAGAATGGTTGGTGGTCTTCATTGTGAAGCATGTGAGGACAGACTTGGGGATCTTAACATGTACACCTTGGAGGAAAGGCAGGATAGAGGTGATATGATTGAGATGTTTAAATACCTCAGTGTGATAAATGTACAGGGGGAGAGCCTCTTTCAGTTGAGGGCGGGTTCTGCTATGAGGGGACATGGGATGAGGGTGGAGGGGGATGGATTCGGGAGTGATGTGCGGAGGTATTTCTTTACAGAAGGAGTGGTTGATCTGTGGAATGGTCTCCCAGTGGAGGTGGTAGAAATGAGGACAGTATCTGAATTCAAAAAAGCATGGGACAAACACAGAGGTTCTTTAAAGGAAAAAAGGGGACTGTTGTAGTTGTTGATATGGAAGGACAGACTAGATTTATTTATTTATTTAAATGGATTTGTATCCCGCCTTATCCTAAAATCAAGGCGGCTTTCACATCAAATGATTTAGATATGTGGTAGGGTGGGGGTGTCGGCATGCAGTGGTTGAGTAGAAGTGTTTGTGAGGGGGAGGACCTGTAGAGCTCAATAAATACATGCAATATATACAGCATGTGCTATTTACAATGTACTATACACAGTTGTGGGGAGGGGGGTTAGAGAGAAAAAAGGGGGGGGACTTTGAAGGGAGGGGGATGGTGGTGAATGGAACAGGGTCTATGGACAGTTTACGTGATGTTGCTGTAGTGTTCTATGTAAAGTGTGGTCTTGAGTAATTTTCTGAATTCCTTCAGGTCGACAGTTGATCGTAGGCTGGCGGGGAGGGAGTTCAACATGGTTGGTGCTGTGAGGGATGTTGCTCTCTTTGACGTGGTTTGCTTTGTTTTGATGAAGTCCTTGGGGGTTACGAGGGTGTCAGAGGTGCCTTTCCTCCTCTGCCTGTTGCTTGTGTCAAATTTGATAATGGCTAGTAGACTGTTCGCTGAGAGGCCCTGTTTGATTTTGTAAATGTTCAATATGGTTTTGTACCGGATGCGGGAGTCAATTGATAGATAGGCCATGTGGTCTTTTTCTGTCGTCATATTTCTATGTTTCTATGTAAATGGCCAATTTTCCCAGTGGAGAAAGGTGAATAGTGGTGTACTCCAGGTATCTGTGCTGGGTCCACTGCTTTTTGACATATTCATAAATGACCTGGAAAAGGGAATAACGAGTGAGGTTATCAAATTTGCAGATGACACAAAACTATTTAAAGTTATTAAAACCCATGAGGATTGTGGAAAATTGCAAGAGGATCTTGATAAATTGGAAGACTGGGCATCAAAATGGCAGATGAAATTTAATGTGGACAAGTGCAAAGTTATGCACCTAGGGAAGAGCAACCCAAACTATGGTTACACAATGCAAGGTTCCACATTAGGAACCACCACCCAGGAAAAAGATTTAGGGGTCATTGTGGACATGTTAAAACTGTCCGCCCAGTGTGCAGCGGCAGCCAAGAGAGCAAATAGAATGCTAGGTATCATAAGGAAAGGAATGGAAAATAAAACAAAGGACATTATAATGCCTCTGTATCGTTCCATGGTGCGATTGCACCTTGAATATTGTGTGCAGTTCTGGTCGCCGTATCTTAAAAAGGATATAGCATTATTAGAAAATGTTCAGAGAAGAGCCACCAAAATGGTAAAGGGGATGGAAGGATACCCCTATGAAGAAAGGCTAAAAAGGTTAGGACTCTTTAACCTTGAAAAGAGACAGCTATATGATAGACGGTCTATAAATTAATGAATGGAGTGGAAAGGGTAAACATAGATCAATTGTTTACGTTATCAGAATATAGAAAGACTAGGGGACATGCAATGAAGCTACAGGGTAAACTATTTAAGACAAATAAGAGAAAATATTTTTTCACTCAACGTGTAACCAAACTCTGGAATTTGTTACCGGAGGATGTAGTAAAGGCTGTTAGTGTAGCTGGGTTTAAAAAAGGTTTGGACAAGTTCCTGGAGGAAAGGTCCATAAACCATTATTAAAAAGGGACCCAGGATATCAATGCTTGACCCAATACAAGTATTGTGGAACCTGTGTCTTTTGGGGAAACTGCTAGGTATGTATGACCTAGTTTGGCCACTGTTGGAAACAGGATTTTATTTATTTAGACAGTTTTGTATACCACCTTATCCTTCAATCAAAGTGGTCACAGCACAATTGGGGGATACGAGACACATATGCTAATACTTACAGGGAACATGGGCTATGGAGGGTGAAGTGGCTTGCCCAAGACCACACAGAGCACCTGTGGGACTAGAAACCCCAGTCCTTCCAGCCCAAGGTTGCTGTCCTCTAGTGGGATTTGAACCCCTGACCTTCTGGCCTGAAGTACCTTGCCCCAACCACTAGGCCACTCTCCTCCTCCAAGGTGCTCTAGGATACTGGGCTTGATGGACCTTGGTCTGACCCAGTATGGCATATCTTATGTTCTTATGTAATAATTAAAAAGAAAAGAAGTGAAAGGAACTCCATATAAATAAAACCAAGATAATAAAACCGAGGATATTTTAATACCTCTGTATCATTCCATGGTGCACCTTGAATATTATGTGCAATTCTCGTCGCCATTTCTTAAAAAGGATATAACGGAATTAGAAAAGTTACAGAGAAATGCTGCCAAAATGAAGAAGATAGAAGGATACTCCTATGAGGAAAGGCTTAAGAGGTTAAGGCTCTTCAACTTGGAAAGGATACGGCTGAGGGGAGATATGATAAGAGGTCTATAAATGAATGAATGAAGTGAAACAGGTTAATCTAGATCAGTTGTTTACGCCATCAAAAAGTAGAAAGACTAGAGGACACGCAATGAAGCTGCAATGTAATCCATTTCAGACCAATAAGAGAAAATATTTTTTATTTAATGCGTAATCAAAACTCTAGAATTCATTACCGGAGGATATTTTAGTGTAGCTGGACAAGTTCCTGGAGAAAAGGTCCATAAACAATTACTAAAAAGGACCCAGGAAATCCTCTGCTTACCCCAGGATGAGCATTGTGGAACCTGTGCCTTTTTGGGAACCTGCGTGGTACTTATAACCTGAATTGGCCACTGTTGGAAACAGGATCTGGGCTTGATGGACCTTAGTCTGACCTAGGCATTTGTTATGTTCTTATGTTCTAAATATATCTCATGAATGTTCATTAGGTGCATGCTGAAACCAGGCTGGATTGTGGTCCTCCAGGATTAGAGTTGGAGATTTTGTTCTAGATTTAAATAGTTCTAAAAGGTTTGAACGTGATAAATTAAGGCACTCAAAATTATTTCCATTTCATGCTTTTTTTGAATATAGTTGCAAGAACTTAGTAACCTTCCATGTTTAAACGCCATCCGAATTGATGTCCTATATATTAGTGTCTTTCAAGCCGGTCCTTATGTACTTCCTAGCCAGTATGGTTTTCAGAATATCCACAATGAATATGGATTTGCATGCATGGCTTCCATTGGCTAAGAGGTACACCAGGATCAGCTTGAGAAACAATAATCATAACTTTTTTTTTCATTATATATAACTACTTACAAGCAATCCACTTGTTAGAGAAAAGAAACAAGCTCCAGAATACAGATCAGAATACCCCCCCCCCCCCCCCAAAATAAATTAGAAGAATTATCGGGACATGACTCAAAAGCCCTCAAAAAGCAGAGGAGGCCTATCTGAAATGGAAGAACATTCAAATAAACTAAAGAATAGATGACATAACCTGAGCAAGCAACATACTATAATATTCAGCGTCGAGCTTTCTCAGGCGGAACGGGAGAAGGAACAACCACTATTTGCCTAGCATTAATATAGGCTGCTAGTTCAGCAGGTTGAAAAAAAACATAATTAACTGAATTATACTTTACTAGGCATTTGCAAGGATATTTAAAAAAAAAAAAAAAAAAACGACCTGCAAAACTCCAGGTTTTAACACAAGAAATTCTTTGTGGCGCTTCTGGGTATCCCTGGCAAGGTCCGGGAAGACCCTAACATTAAAGCCTAGGAAAGGGATTGTCCAATTCTTAAAGAATAATTTCAAAAACATTCTCTATCCAAAGTTAAACCACATGATATTAATCATGTACAGGGATCAATGACTCAGACTGCGATTCCTCCAAAATAGCTGAAACATTCAATGTGTCCATGGATGCAACTTCGCCCCCCATTTGCTTCCTTCCAGTAGGAAGGTAAAATATACGAGATACCGGAGGAACTGCATCCTTGTCACCTGCAATATCTCAGATAGATACCTATGAAATATTTCACAAGGAGATGCAGTTGAGATTTTTGGAAAAATTAATGAAATGCAAAATTAGAAGTCCGAGAAGCGTTTTCAAGAGTCTAACTTCAGACGAGCAGAGATTAAATCCTTAATCATTGCAAAATTTGAGTCACAAACTGAGTCAGTTCTAACAATATGATCTGATACAGAAGCTTTTAAAGCAGCAATTTCATTTTTTTGAGAGGCCACCACAACTGTAACTGTGCTTGCAGCAACTGTGTCTGAGAAGTCAGATTAGCAATTGCATCCCGCAACGTTTCTAGTGTAAATACTGCTGGTCTTGCCGAGACCAACACAGGTAGGGAAGTCCTAGCAATAGCCGCACCTGTTGCAGTGGAGGCCCCCCACTGAAGCTCCTTCTTTACTCTGTCTACATTACTCTCTTCTAAAGTCATCGGGTCTCTACCCAGCGAGATAGATGGTGCAATGCCAGCCGCAGCTGTGCCCCCTTGATCGCTAGACATTCCCACACTGCCATCTGACCGGGAATCCTCTGTGTCCTTCTGTGGCTGCATGCTAGAAGCAGGAGGCTGGGGGGGGGGGGGGGGGGGTTGTTGCTCCTTCAGAGTTAGTGAGATGTTATACTCTGAGGAGGATGCTGGACCCACTGACCATGGTGTTGATACAGCCGAAGTCGCTCCGGAGTCAGACGCTGCTTGGTGCTCCCGCAAACACTGATCCATCAGACCTGTTAGAGGTAAAGCCAGGGTCGCCGAGGGTACTTTCCCCAACCTTACTTTAGCCTTCCACGTGCCCAATAAAAGCTCAGAGCACCACACAGCTCAGGCAGCCATCTTAACTCAACCTCAACCTTTTATCCCTATATCATGTTAACCAAACCTTCTGAAGACTGCTTCTCATTATGAGGGGTCCAACACAAAAGAATCTCTAAGCAGGCAGAGGATTTTAGAAGAAGTGTTAACATGTTCCCTCTTATCATTCACCTTCCTTTCCCCTCCTTCCTTTGTTGGACTCTCTGATGCACCTAATGTGCCTCCTATGGTTCCCCCTTCTATGGCAGCTGCTCTTCCTGCTTACAGCCACTGATAATTTGAATCTCTCCTTCGTTGCACTCTTTATCTGCACCTGGGGACAGGCAGCCCTGGGCTAGATCCCATATGCATGTGGCAGGGCCCTTGAGCTTTTCATGGGAAGGGTCACATAAGGCACTTCAAATCATGGAGAAGGCCAGATGCGGGTGGAGTCCACCTCGCAGAAGAGTTTGCTGAGCAGGGAGTATGGGAGCTGGGACCATGTCTGGACTTTTCAGTGATTTCAAATATTTGGAAAGTAGGAAGGATCTGTCCCCTGAGAGGGAAGTAAGAGAATAGTGGAGTGGAGGGAATGTGTGAGGTGCACACTTCCTCTCAAATACTATCTCCCCGCCCCCCGCCCCCTAATATACTTTCTTCTCCCTTCTCTTCGCACTTCTGGTTTTTTGCATGGGCAGAAAGACAAAATATTCTGCCCTGGAGGCCAGATCTGATGTGAGAACAGGAAAAGCATGGAGGGTCAGAAAGATTTCCTCCAAGGCTTCATCCAGCCCCAGGCCTTAGTTTGGGCACCTCTGACATAGACTATGCAAGGTACAAGCAAAGAAAGTAAGGGCCCAATATTCAGAGGGAAGATCAGCTGAATGTCTGCGGGTGCCGCTGCTGCACACCCCGATGCTAACCAGTTGGCATCACAGCAATCCGGGGGCAGCAACTGGTGATAACCGGGCAGCAGTGACATTGAGCCACTGCTCAGTTATTGCAATGCAGTGCAAGCACAGAAAGGCTGGCCTAACCTTTGCCATGGAAGCTAACCAGGCAATGGCTGAATATCTCCGCTTCCCGGTTAGCTTCCTGGCAATCCGGGCAACCTGGATATTCAATGTCAGGGCCTGGATATGACCCCGGTATTGAATATCCGGGTTCAGCTTTCAGCGGTGATGGCTAGCTGCTGAAATTGCATTAGCCACCACCGCTCAATATCCCTCCCCAAAACGTTTTAGCAAAAATGTTATAGGAGCATTTCATGAAAGCATCAAAGGGTTAACCTTAAGCTCTTAAAACAAATAACCACCCAACACAATGTTTAAGGGTAAAACAGGTTAAAAACTGCCCCCTAGACTCAGCAGGAGCAGTCTGTAATGACTGTTGGGTATTGGAGCTGCTATCATAGGGGATAAAACACTGATCTTCTCCTTCACCCCCTCTCCCAGAAGACTTATCCTCAGGTTGCTACTGCTTGACCACACAAAATGTGTTTCCTACTTGTGGCTTGTCTCCCTGTCTCTCGTTCAGGCAATGGAGAATCCCATGCAGATGGTGGGGAAAGTGGCAGCTGTAGTGGTAGTTGGGAGGCTCCCAGACAGGCAGAAGGTCATTGCTTCAGTGGCCACAGAGGCAAGATGTAGCTCCTAATTTCAGGGGATGCTTCCAGGCAGTTGTAGTGTGATATCACGTGCAGGCTAGGTGGTAGTGTAGCCTCCCAGGAAGAGCAACTTCATTGGCTGGGAGAAGGATGCTCCTAGGTAGCAGGTAGTGAGAGTTGATGGTGGGGGCTACCAAACAGGCAGGCGGCTCTGGCTTTAGTGGCTGCAGAAACAGGGGATAGATCCCATAAAGGCCTCAGCTCCAGTGGGAGTTTCTCAGCAGCTGCAATGATGTGGCGGTCTCTGAGAAAGGCAGTTGAAGTTGTAAGGTGATGCAGCAGTAGCACACAAAGGAGGAGACAGGATCTCTGAGCAAGAATGAGCAATGGCGGTGACAACTCAGAAGCACAGGAGGTAGAAACTTGTGTCTTGCAGCATGAGGATATTCTATACCTGTGCCCCTGCTCCTGCAATCAGAGACTGCCTGCTCAGTGCAGGGGGAAAAGGGAGATGAATGTTACTACGCCATCACTGAGTGCACCGGGAAAAAGAACTGAAGGACACCACCATGTATCATGGGTAGAGAAACCCATAGACTATTTGCATTACATATGAAGAATCGGGAGGCAAAAGAAATCCTTCACCTCTGTTCCCCCTGGAACCAAAGACAGGAGGTTGCCAGACCTTGCTTAGCTTCCAAGATATAATAAGTCCAGACTGGCTATCAAGGGCAAAGACCATCTTATTTCCATGAAGGGATGGAAGAAGAAGGAACACGGGTGGTTGTTAAAGTTCAGATACTGCGTCAATTTTGGTTTGTGTTTTGTCCACCAAAGGCATCACAGCTTGCAAAGGATCTTTTGATAGGATGGGAGTCACTGCCAAGACAGACCAAATGTATACCACCTTGAATGATAGAAACCAACTTCTGTCTGTAGTCTCGAGTCCCAATTCCTTGTACCTCAACGTACAAAGTTTCATGATCTGACATCTCAGCTCATCCTGACATTTTTAACTTTTGCGACAGTGCTTCCAGACCAGTTTTTAAGTAAGGAACCAGATGAAGTCCCAGGGTAGGGATCCAGAGAAAGTCAAGGCAAACTTAAAGATGCCAGTTCTGTAAGTACTAGAGTACTTCAGATATCAGACCCATCTCTGTTGAAAGGAGAAAACGAGGAGGTGATATGGGAGCAGATCTGATATTCCGGATGTTCAAGCATCCACAGAGCTGGTGCCAAAGGGCAGCAAACGTAACCCCTAACTTCTTTAAAGCATGTGTTTCTCTCAGCTTCACGCAAACATGTTGACCAGCAGAAATCTTTTCTGTAAAGCTGAAAAACATATCCATTAGGGGGAAGGAGGGAGTAACATGAGGAGGCACGGGCATGGATTGGAAATTTTGCAGTGCTTCTTTCTTGTCTTCGATTTTCTGATTCTCCTAGGACAAGCAGGATGAGTCAGCCACACCTGGTGACGTCATCCAATGGCGCCGAGTCGGAAGTACTCTCCTATAGCTCAGAAGGCCTTTTGCCCTTCTGAGCATGGGCCAACTGGCCCCACCCCCCTGCCCGCCCCTAGCTAGCCAGTTTTCAATTCTTCCGCCTTGCCAGCAAGACGGACTTTGCTACTCTCCACCAAAAAACAATTTTCTTCTATAAAGTATGTATTATCAGTTAAATTACCTTATGCCTTCGGTTCTTCTTGCTTCTCCAGATAGAGCTCTCATGCTGCGACCAGGAGCTTGGGGGCAATGGGGCTGGAAAGGAAGCACAGCCAGCGCGGCAGCCCAGGACATGCCTAACAGGCCTCCATCCCCGGCTAGCCCCTCTACAGGCCTTCGTTTTCTCCAGATATTACAGCGGAACTCCAATTCCTTCAGTTCACTTGCTCTCTGCTGCGTGAAGAGGAGCGGGGGGTCACTGGTTCAAGCAGCACTCCTAGTGTGAGAGTCGCTGCGGCCACTACATCCAGCCATGCCTCCGATGGACAGCCCTGCTCCCTGTAGCACGAGCTCTCCCTTCTAGACCCCCCACGGTGCTGCTGCTGCTGCTGCTATGTCGCTTCGGCCGATGCGAAGGGGCATCGCACTACCCCCCCCAGCCGCAGACCTCCGGTAGACATCTCTGTGCCTACTCTTCAGTGCTCTCTCCTCCGGTCCTGCTGTCCCTGAGAGTCCAGAGCCGGCCCGCCATGAGGTTCTCATGGCGGCGGCCATCTTGCCCAATTTCATCACGGGCCAGACTCCCCCCCCTCACGGCGCCATTGGCTGGCGCCAATCCCAGCATCTGGAGAGGAAGGGCCACTCGTAGAGGACTCTCACTCTGCATAAATGGGCCCGGCTCCTCCCCCTACGGCGCCACTGGTCGGCGCCGATCCATGCATCAGGGGAGGAGGAGCTACGCGCGGAGGACACTCCATTGCCGACGGTCCCGCTCGGCGCGGAGGCATCGACGAGGACATCGCTGTCGCTCTCGGCACCGGCGCAGGAAAATCTCCAGCAGCCAAAGGGTAAGCTACTCTCCACTGCGCTGCCGAGATGGATAGGCCTCAGCCTCGGGTTGTCGGTGCCGAGAGTGGAATGGAAGGGCTCCGAGGTTCGCCTGCATGACCCTGCTCCGGCGCCTCTCAGCTCTGGGTAATTTTGCTCTGATGTTGTTCTCTAGCACCGTGACAGCGTGGAGTCCAGGTGCCAAGCCAATCTGCGAATCCAGACTTGGCTCCATACTAGCGAAGGTCCACACCAGGACCTGGAAGGATTCTGCACTGGAGTCTGCATCTCCAGCACGACTACCGCGCCGAATGATCTGAGCACCCGCCTGACAGGGAGCAGCGTCTTCTGCACCGCCCAGACAAGTCTGTCCGGCTCGCTTAGGGGGTCACGCAGACCGTGACAATCTAGGCTCTGTCTGCCCCGATAGAAGGCGACACCGCTGAGCCGCTGACAGCGCCCTAGGGAGGCTGATCCACCAGCTCCAGTATGATGCCAACTCCATGCTGATCCCCGTGCACAATATCAGTGCCATGGACCTTGCCTCCAGGCTTCTCTCCTCTTCCTCCTTATGCGGTGCAGGTCAGCAATTATGCCTCATCCCCCGCCCAGGTGACTTCAACCCTGCTGGAACCCTCCGAAAATCGCTGCGGAGACAAGGGAAGGGAGTAGAGGAGTAGCCTAGCCAGCTGCCTGCAATGAGTTCTCAAGACAAAAAAACAAAACAAAACCCTGCTGGGGGACTATGTACCTATGTGCAGTTGGAATACCACCACATACAGTAGGGCAACAGCGTGGACCAGCAGGTCTTGGAGCAGGGCATTACAGGTTCCAGTTCCAGCTGTGAATGAGCCCCAGCTGAGGTTCTTTGCAGAGCAGAATGGCAATGGAGCAGAGAAGTAGCCTAATGGTTATAGCACTGGCTTGGGGCCCAAGAGACCAAGGTCCAATTCCCACTGACACTCATTGGGGGCTTGGGCAAGTCACTTAATCCTCCATTGCCTTAGAAAGTCCTATAAATGTTACAAGGTAAACTGTTACATGGATGATTTGCCACCAGCCAAGGCTTCTGTATTGGGCAAGGCTCAAGGTCACAAGTGGCAATCTGGTTCGTTCGCCACAGAGTTGGCCTTTCAGAACGCTCCTGCATCCTCCAAATGCAAGGCTGAGAAATCCACAACCATTTAAAAAAAAAAAAAAAGAAAAAACCTTCTCACAGTTAAGATGACACTTAATGCCAAGGATGCAGAGGTAGTTCCTCACGGCCTACCAATCAACGCATAAACATACAGAGCATAAGGCTCATTGTCCTCTAGTTACTATATGACCTTCAGTCCGCGGTTCCCCCTACCACAGATGGCATAGGAAACCAATCTCACATGGCATAGGAAACCAATCTCTGCTCCTGGATGTAAGGCAGTTAGCTCCTGCAAACCAGGTCCATATATATTGCCTGAGCCTATCCTCTTCATGCACTAGGTTGGTGTTTGGGACACCATTCTATCTCCCCGGAGATCCACATTCCATTCACAGTTCCCCTTGACAGCAACAGCAGTAGCCACGAAGGCTCATCAGAGGAGAATGCAGTGGAAGAGGACCCTTGTGATCAGAGCAACTACCTAGTATGGTACATTGCCAAGTAAACCCAGAAGTAGCTGGGTTGCTATGAACGTAGCCCTCTAGTTAGTACAGGAGCTTCGGGAACAATCTCCCACGAATGGCATAGGAGACCATCCTCTGCTCCTAGGGGTAAGACAACTGTGGTAGCCCTAGGAGCAGGTTCAGCAAACTGGGCAGTTATGTTGAACACCCACCCAAACCTCCTCACACCCAGTAGCACCTCTGGCTCATCCACATTGCCCTACTGCCAGGCCTGCGCCTCGTGCCCCCTATCCTCTGTCTGGACCTCCTCACATCTGCCTGGACTTCCTCACATCCTCTGCAGCTCAGGGATGATCAGAGGTCATACCCCAATGTGTGCCAGCTGACTCCTGTGGCAGATATTGGCCTCCCCCCTTCTTGGAAATGAGTCAACCTCTGCCGTGCCATCATAAGGATCAACCAAGAAATAGACGTCCAGAAGTCCCGCATCAACTGAGGGCTGCTGCACTTGCGGAGTGCTCTTGGAATGGGCATCAGCACCGGCGGGGTGCTGGTGGAGTGAACAGAGTAGAGGAGTAGCCTAGTGTTTTCAACACTGGCTTGGTAACCAAGCAACCAGGGCTCAATCCCCACTAGCACTCCTTGAGGCCTTGGGCGAGTCTCCACCCTCCATTGCCTCGGAAAAAAAAAAAAAAAAAAGGCCTGCCAATCTACTTCCAGTGACACTACCAAGGAAGCCCAGGGCTGATTCAGAGGCACACATTACAAGAATGAACATAAGCACTGACGGGGTGCTATTAGATTTAACATCCCGAGACAATCCTCATGACTCAGGGCACATCCCATATCCAAAATGGCTGCAGTGCGGGATAATGCGCACCCACTATACCTTAGAAGAAGGAGCCACATGTCCGTGTCCCACCGCGGACCCCGGAGAGCAGGTCTCTGTTGCAGTGCCATGGCCTACCGTATGAAGCCTGCATCTCTGATAGATTTTCACATGGAGCGTCCAGAACCGCAGTTCCCGGCGCGGTCAGTGGCCACCTTCTGTCCAGGTGCACAAGGCCAAGGACAGCACCAAGATACACAGTTTTAAGAATTTGGCTGTATGCTCCAGAAAGATAAGTATCTCCGATGCTCATCTTAGGGGCCTCCATTGCCTGGGAAGGGACAATTAGGTGCAAGATTGCCCACTACACCCAGATGTCTCCCAGAGCATGTAAGTCCCATGGGCATGCTCTCAGGAATTCCTGGCTTAACCCCTGCAACAGCCAACAAAGAAGTCTGAGGCAACCTGGGAACGCAGACCCAGGCCTCTGTTCCTGGCAGCACCCACTGGCTGCGTTCAATCATCTTGAGACAGGGTCAATTGGAACCGCCTGTCTCCCGGAAATGGGAACAGCAAGCTACCATCTTGCCACCCTTGCAGAGAGAATCTTGCCCTCACAGACCCAGATCTCTGACACGGACCCCAAATAGCCTGCAGCACTAAACCCAGGCCACTGTGGTCATGAGCAAAGGAGGGCAGAGCCCTGCAGCGCCAAGCCCAGGTCCCTGTGGACATAAGTGCAAGGTGGCAATGTCATAGCCGACCAACAGTTCACCATTGTGCAAAGATCGCGACAAAGGCCCACACGAATGCCCTAGAACCTCTGATGTGCCAGACTTAACTGCGGCCAAAGGCCCAACAGAACCATCCATTCGGGCAGGGAAACCACCACTCTGCGCCATCAGCTTACCTCTCCCGCGCATGGCTGACCACAACTCATCCTACCAGAATGGTCAGAGCCAGGCTATCTTCATCATGCCCCGACCAGCTCCAAAGCGTTTCCCCAGACTTACGGCCTACGAAATCCTGGATACCGTGCACAGGGAGTAACTCGAGAAGCCGACACGGTGTATCACCAACTCTTTCCCGACTTGTCGGTATCATCTGTCCCGACTTGTCATTCCCTGATTGAAAAGCTATCCTACAAGTATTACAGAGCCATCTTCCACCAGGCAGGGCGATCGCAGCCACCTGCGACTGCGCCCAGCAGCCTTGCTGACACACAAAAAAAAAAAAAACCACAAACAAAGGACAGGGTGGACCAACAACCCCATGGCAGCTTGGCTGGCGGTCCAGATCGCTAGTCTGGATGGCATACCTACCACATACATAATGCTACCATGGCTGCGAGACACTCCACGCTCTGGATGTCATCACAGCCCTACGCAACTACTTGCCCAGGGCATACACAAAGCATTAACAGCGACCCACTGGCAGCGACACCTGCCATCACCCCTAGCTGTCTCAGGTCTACATGCCTAGCTGTCTCAGGACTGCATGCACCTTTGACAAATGCGTCGCCAGCGGTCTCAAGGTCTTGGCTGCTAGCACGGCCGATATTGCTGCTGGTGCGTCAAACTCGCACACCATTGCAGCGCTCCCAACATTGTCACCGCGGCTACCTGCTCTCGGTGGTGAACCCAAAGCTAATGCTCGTCGTTTTACCCTACGCTGCTGCATCTCTGGGCCTGCCCATTGTGACAACTACTCTCAGGGCCTGCCCATGGAGACAACTACCCTGCGGCCACATAGGACGTAGGCCTGCATGCCTACATGTTCCGTATTACGACCACAGCACTTCAAATAGGCGCGTGCCCATTACCGCCACAGGCTGCACATTCTCCGTGTGCGCGTTCAACGCACATTGGCACATTAAGGACAACAGTCCAAAGTGGCCCAGGGCACTCCATTACAACATCCATGCCCTGATAAAGTGACGCCTGAACCTGATCTCGGCCTTCCCCTTTCCACCACATCGTAACCACAGCTTGGGAGGCACCAGGTGTGGCTGACTCATCCTGCTTGTCCTAAGAGAAAACGGAGTTACTTACCTGTAACTTGAGTTCTCCAGGGACAGCAGGATAAGTCAGCCACACATACCCGCCCACCTCCCCTGGAAAGGGGTCGGCCTCCGTCCGAATGCCCGCCTCCTAGCGGCAAAAAGGCTCAGCTAGTGATGTACTGGCTAGCTAGGGGCGGGCAGGGGGGTGGGGCCAGTTGGCCCATGCTCAGAAGGGCAAAAGCCTTCTGAGCTATAGGAGAGTACTTCCGTCTCGGCGCCGTCGGATGACGTCACCAGGTGTGGCTGACTTATCCTGCTGTCCCCGGAGAACTCCAGTTACAAGTAAGTAACTCCGTTTTCTCTTCTTAGGGGTTGGTTGAGGATTTATCCAGGAGCTGCAGGAAAAAGCCCTTGCTGAAATCACGCACTGCCCCCTAGTGAGCAGATAAATAATAAATAAATAAATAATCTCACACACAACCAGTTCAACCTTTACCTGGGTTAGTAAAATTGTACAGGTGTGACAATTTGTGTGAGCTATGTTGATAAGCAGCTTTAAAAAACTGAGATCAAAGTAAACTGAAATTTTTCAAATCAACCAAATGTTTGGAGCCTACCAAGAGATGGCTACCATGTTTAGTGTTTTGCCATTCATTAACCTCTGTTTTGCTGTCTCCTCTAACTTTCCCTCTTAGAAGCAGGTTCTTATAAAGCGCTTGTCCATTTTGCATGCAAAGTTGTATGTGTATAGCCTGTGCTAAGCATTAACAGTCCTAGGCTTGGAATTGGGGGACGGGCTTATACTCATGAAGATGCCTCTAAATAAACCCATAACATCAGTGCATGCTAGCTGTGGCTTCACTGCCCTGAACAAGCCAGCTCTCAGACACTAAGCAGGGTTGACTCTGGCTAGTACTTGGATGGGCAACCTCTTTGAAATGCCAGGTGCTGCAGGTTTACTTTTTGGAAGAAATGCCTGGCTATCTACTTCTGCTTGCATCTTGCCAATCCAGGAACCAGCATTAGCACGATGGCATGAACTTTCACCATGCCTTTTATTGTAAATCGCTTTGATGTCTAGGTTTCTAGTCAAGGGACTTATAACAATAAATCAAAATCAAACCTATTTTATAAAGTCAAGTAAATGCGCACTTTATAAAATGGAGCATATGTGACAGAAAATGCTGGTTCATTTGAAGTGTCATCACTTACACCAATCCTAGAGCTGGTGTACCTAACTGTGCCTAGATTTGTATCCAACATGTATAAATTATAGTGTTTTATAATTACATGTGTATCATTGCACTGCGCCCGTGCTCCAACCAAACGCCACCCCTGTGCATGCCCGCAGCGAAAGTATGCGTGATCAGATGTGCATGCTTACTTATAAAATAGAGCATAGAGTGTATGAAGTTATTTATGCGTGTAAGTGGCCACCTATGTGCATATATGACTACACTACCTGGATATACATGTGTTGTTCTCAAGCAAATCTAGGAAACTCCTCATAAAATTTCCCTAAAGCACTTTATTATTTGGACTCATTTCCATACTGCCTTCATTCAAAGTGGTTTACATTCAACGAAGTCTAACATCCATTGATGCATCCTGTTGTACAGAGAACTGAACACAAGAATTTGATGGCAACAGTAACATGAACATATGGAAATAACCAACTTATAACATCATATATGTAACTATATACAATGAGCAATGTAATATGGTCATTACTGGAACAATGTGCCTGTCAGGCTAGAATTATGTAAATGGGTCCAATTGCCCATCATAATTAGTTGGGTGGTTCACTTATGTCGGTGTTAGATACTCGAAGGTTCTCGTTGGATGTCTGGTTGTAAAGTGGTTGTTAAGTCTGGTTTATAATGGTCCTGGTATAGGTACATTTTCAGTTTTTTGCAGATTTATGTCATGTCATGGCATGCTTTCAGAGCTGGGGGTAGTATGTTCCATATTGACAGGGTGAAGAGGGATGGAGCATGGTTACAAGTAGTTTGCTTGCTTTTAGCTTTGACGACAAGGAAATTAAGGGAGCTCTGCCTGCGGAATCTGTCATTTTTGGGTATTGAAATAAGTGGTTAGAGGCAGTTAGCTGAACTGTTCTGTATGGTTTTAATGAAAATGAGTGCTTTGTATCTTATTCTGGTCAGGATGGGTAGCCAGTGAAGGTGAAAAAGTATGGAGGCAATACAAGAATGTCATGGGGCTCCGGAGATTATTCTTGCTGCTGTATTCTGGACCATTTGGAGGTGGTATAGAGTATGTTTAGGAAGTCCATGATATAAGATGTTGGAGTAAGCGAGGATCGGGGTGATTAGTGCTTGGTACACTGTCCAGAAGAGGTCTGGGCTTAATTTCTTTCTTTCTTTATTAATTTAACCGTTTTTTTATACCACTATATTTCCAATTCTAAGTGGTTTACATAATAACAATGGAGCCAACAAGGCTTTACATAGAACCGTGTTAATATAACAATAACATAACAGGAATTAACAGCATAACATTGTGATATGTAACTATATTACATTCAACCGAATGGGAAATTATGGGGTGGGTGTTTCTTAGGTTATGAAGGCCATTAAGTCGAGTGACTAAGCAGAGTGTGTAAAGTGTGCATAGTGTCCAATTGAAGGTTCATTCAGTTCCGGTGATTAGGTTGGGTCAGCAAAGTGTTCAATGAAGAGGTGGGTTTTTAGCTTTTTTCTGAAATCCGTTAAGTAATTTGTGGAACATAGGCTTACTGGCAGTGCATTCCGGAGGGTTGGGGTGAATAATGTGAACACTCTCCTGGGGCTTAAGAGGGACAGAGGTTTCTCAGAGTTCTTCACTTGAGGTAGACTGAGTTTGTTGTTTTCTTTATATGAGATTGAAAAAAACAAAGGGCCCGAATTTCAGTTGGACGGTACTATGCACCGTGTCAGCGCACAGCCCACCCACCGCCCACCTCACCCGGATTTTCCATGCTGGGGTCATATGCATCACCAGCCTCGAAAATCCAGGTGTCACCACAGACAAGAAGCCGCAGGAGCTACCCATGTAGCACCGATTTAAAGATAGGTGATGTTTTCCCACGCCTATCTTAAAGGCACAGAGCGCTAACCGTGTAGCATCGAAAATCGGTGTTACATGGGTAGTGCCATGGCCCACCTTCCCTCTGCCCTGGAACGCCCCAACATGCCCCAATTCTATGCAGATGGCATCTGGGCGCATTAGGCACATATCTGGGATTTTCGAAGGGCACTACCCGTGTAGGTGCCCTTCGAAAATCCCTGATAAGCCCTTTACACAGGTAACTAGGGAAGTTACCTGTGTAAAGGTCTTCAAAAATTGGGCCCAAATATGTTAAACTATAATAGGAATGTGTTTCATTTGAAGCGAAAGCTGAGATTACGATGAAACAGTAAATAACGATGTCATCATTTCCTGGTTCCTGCCAATAGTGCACACTCTTATACAAAAGTGTGCACTATTAGCAATAGCATGCACGCACAAATATTGTGGAATAGTTCACACTTTCATGAAGGAGTGCACACCGTTTCATAATATGCACAATCTCGCAAAAGATGCTCACTACTATTGAGCATTAATGATACGAAATGAAAATAAAAAACACAAAACGAAATGAACATTTTTGGGCTGCACATCCCTAAAATATAAATTAGCTACTTAATATAAACCTACTCCATTCCCCATTCTCATGAGAGAATGAGTATGCCTAAACATTATTATTTTGCATCAATTTATTATGAATATATTTTTAAGTGTTATGCTTCTTTACATTTAGGATTATTGATGATTGTATATTGGAACTGTATGCCACTTAGGGGCATGTTTACTAAAAACCGCTAATTTGCGTGCCGCAAAATAGCGCACTAAAAGCGGTACTTAATGCTTAAACGCCCCGCAATCGTGCGTGTCACCCCCGCACAGGTGCGCAGCACAATAACGGGCCACGCACAAGTACGGGCCCGCAAATGTCCGATAGAGGCGTGGAACGGCTAACGGAGGGCGGAGGAAGGTTCCTGAGGGGCGGAGAGACGGGTTTAATGGGCGGGGAAAGCTCCAGAAAGAAGAAATGAATATTGGAAGGGTCTACGGAGCAGAGACTCTTCCAAAACAAATGTCCTTTTTGGAGCTTTCCTGGGAGTGTTTGCTATGGTTGCCCATTAATATCACTTTTGCCCAGCGTGGTGATATATTGTCCCCCAGTGTCTGTGGTCATTTCCGGGGTTTATGTGCACGTTTGTCACCAGACAGAGTGCATGTGCCCACAGTAAAAATGCGTAGAGCAGGGTTTGTGACTCCATCCTGCCAGGTATACTACCTCCAGGGGCTGCATTGTCTCTGTGGCCATAGTGTGGTGCAGCAGACAGAGCCAGTACCTCTAGGACCAGAGGGTCAGAGGTTCAAATCCCAGCTGGGACATGTGCCAGCCCAGCCCCTATATTTTACCCACCACTAAACAAAGATAGCGCAGACACCCCTGTATTGCAGGGAACATAAGCATGGGGAAAACACCCATATTTTACACAACACTGCAAAAACACAACAACAATGGGCATTACCTACAGCCAAATCCCCCAAATGCAGTCCCGTACTGCCACATTGCAATCTGGTCATCTGCTGTTTCTGAGAGAAGCTCATGCCAGCATGTTGGCAGACGAGTACATGTGGTGCAGGGGGCAGTGGCTGCTAGCCACAGAAGACAGAGGCCTAGCCATGTGCAGGCTGGCACAGTCCACTGCAACAGACAGGCCCTGCTGGATCCACAGTCATGGACTTTCCAGGGAAATCAGCCAATCTGTGGCTACATGGTGGTGCAGTGCACACAGACAATGCATGCAAAAACAGAAGGTCACAGGTTCAAAGCCCAGCTGGGGCTTCTGCCAATCCTAGCCACATATTTTTCACACACCTACACAGTTTTTGTGTTGAGGACATATGCAATGGTAATATATCTATCTTTTACCCCACTGAGCACAGACACCATGAACAGGGGCGGTGCCTGGGGGGGGGGGGTCTGCTTCCCCAGCAGGACTGGGGTTGATGGTTGACTCTGCTGCTGGGGAGGGAGGGAGGAGAGAGAAGGATGGTATGGGGGTCTGTTGGTGGGAGACCCTGTTTTGTTGGGGTGATCTCCAAGATGTTTATGCAGCACCTACCTATTACACAGGTTATTGCTGCTTTGGAGCTCTGGCATGGCCACATTCAGCCATGCAAGGTGTTGTGCACCTGGTCCTGGGCGCATCATCACACACTCAGGGTGGGCATAGTAACCGCACAATGTGATGGTGTTTAGCTACTCTTTGCCGTTTGTCCACCCACTCAGGACACCCTACCAGGCCGAGGTGCTGTGTGGGTGCACAAGGACACCCCCCCTACCAGGCCGGGTAGCTTTAGGGGTGCAGTTCCCATCTTGTGTGCATCTGTGGACAGCTGATTTGCATGTGCAGTGCATCATGGGTACGGGTGGCCTAACCCTATCCTGTTTACACCAGCAGACTGTCTGTGATGTGACGTGCAGGCTATCTGCAGCCAGGCAGGAACTTGCTTACAGCTATAGAGGTGTAGCCCAATGGTTATGCCACTGCCTGTGCAGCCAGAGGTCATGGGTTCATACCCACAGTGGGGCTCTGTGATAGGGTTTTCCAAAGCACTTTTTACATTTACTGTACATATGTTGATGCCTGCAATAACACCCTCAGCATACTGTACCCATAAGGTGACTCTGAGGGTGCTTTATTGGGCGCCCTATAGGGCACTTTATGGTTGGCATCCATATAGGGTGCACTATACATTATCCTGTGTCGCAACATACATGCTGCCCTATAGGGGACATTCTAGGGTGCCTTGGCGGACGGTGCACTGTAACATGTGCCTTATGGTCCGCCTTATGTTAACATGCTGTGAGAGTGCGTTTGCTAGTAGTTATCACAAAATAGAATTAAAAAGCCTCCTAAAGCACTCCACAACATAAAATATACTGCCTCAGCTAGCCTTTTTCAATGGGCATTGTGAGGGATTGAACCCCTGGTCCCTGCACCATTGGTCAGTATCTTAACCATTGTGCTGTGGCTGTGTTCCTTTGCTTTAGCATCAGCGCGCCGCCTTGTGGCCATCAGCACGCCGCATCCTGCTGCCCACAATGAACAGTGCGCCGCCTTATGCCGCCCCACAATGAACAGTGCGCCGCCTTATGCCGCCCCAATATGAACAGTGCGCCGCCTTATGCCGCCCCACAATGAACAGTGCGCCGCCTTATGCCACCCCACAATGAACAGTGCGCCGCCTTATGCCGCCCCAATATGAACAGTGCGCCGCCTTATGCCGCCCCACAATGAACAGTGCGCCGCCTTATGCCGCCCCAAAATGAACAGTGCGCTGCCTTATGCCGCCCCAAAATTATTTTGCCTCCTGACACACATTTCCTCATTCAAGGTGGTGCCTCAGCCAGCCTTTTTGGGCTGCACACACTGGGGGATTGAACCTGTGGCCCCTGCACCATTGGTTATTGTCTTCACCGTTGTGCTACGGCTCTGTTTCTATATGTGCCCAGCTGCGCCCCACTTAGCCTTCCCACGCGCTAATGTGGGCCCCGCACATTAACGCGACACGCACACATACGGTCTTTTTTTTTCCTTTTTCGGCCTGAACCGCCCACTCCTTATATGGCACAGGCACACTACCGCGGCCCCGCACGTTAGGAATGTTTAGTAAACATGCCCCTTAGACTTTTAAATAACACGGATTAGACATAGAAATAAGTACCCAAATGAAACAAAATTAAAAATATACTCCCACCCAGTAGAAAATCTCTACGTGTATATATGTGTGTGTGATATAAATGCATTGTAAAAAGTAATATTATTTTATTTATTTATTTATTTATTTAACAATTATTTCTATACCGCTCTTTCCCAAGTATCAAGTGCGGTTTACAATGAACAGTATGTTATATGGTATGGGTAATATCATACCAAGTCTTTTTACATGGAACAGGTGGAACTATTTACAGGTAACAATATAAAGTTTGAACATTAAACTATTAGAACATATTTACATTGTAGATATTTACAAATTATATCATATATCACTTGTGGTTGTATACATTATTTTAAACGTCAAAGATCACATAGTTATAAATTGTTGTAGTATGGTTGTTAACCTGTGTCTCTTTGTGTAGTTTGATTAGATTCTGCTCCTTTGTTGTAGTGTAAAGAGAATAAATGGGTTTTCAGTTTTTTTCTAAATTCTTTTATGTCCGACAGTAGGCGAATGTTGTCTGGAAGGTTATTCCAGAGGATATAAATAATGAGTCCCCTACCCAAGAGAGCTTGCAGATGTTACGATTTTGAAGCAAACATTTCCTGAATATCTAATATCGGCTATATTGAAAACCAGAACAGATGTTGGTCTTTCCCTTCCTTTCGCGCAAGTGACCAATAGCCAGGGCAGGGGTACATGGAAGAGGTGCGATGGGCTGCACTGCCTCTCACCTGGGGTCATTGAGTGGTTTGCAGACAAAAATATGTTTGTGCAAAAGTAAGGCTGAGCTTGTAAAAGAGAATTTATAAATTGTCTTTTCTCAGTCTGGTCTGAACAAGTTCTGACTGCCCCGCTGTTCCTCTGTCTGAGTGACAGCTAGTAGCCAGTTTAGCTACAAGCCAAACATCTCAGAACTGCATTGTGGTATTATTTTGGCCTCTCTTTTACCTACAACAGACTTTATTTAGTGCTGCAGGGCGCACGTTGCATTCTCAAACATCTCTCTTTTGGCTCCGACTTGTTCTTAACGCACAGAGTTCCCTCTCAAAGCTTTTCTCCATCTGCCACAGCCCTTTTGGGGATTTATTGGGTAGAGCTCGGCTGCACCAAGGGGGAGAATCAGAAATATTTGCTAGTTCTTTTAGTGACCAATGCCAAAAATATATAAATCTGCTGTTGGAGAGTGCTCAATTTGGTGGCAGTTAGGGCTGGTGCTAGCCAATAGGTGAACTAGGTAGTTGACTAGAGCACCAATTTTTCAGGGGCGACCCATTGCTGCCACTGCCTCCCCTCTCCAGGACCCTGAAGTGGTGACAATGACTTTAAGGCTCCCCAGTATCAGAGGGTGAGGAAGCATGAAGGGCACGCAGTGCCGGGGGCTTTTGGTAAGTGCTGCAGTGCAGTTTTAAAGTCACAGCCACTGCAGTGGGGCGGGGAGGGAGGAAGGGGATGACAGGAATGATGTTTGCCTAGGGCGTCTCATATCCTTGTACTGGCCCTGAGTGGAGTTAAAGGCAACAGCCATTGTGAATGGGCACTCAGGACTGCTTTTCAGGCCTTGTTGGAAAACATGGAATTCATTTGGCAATGCTGGACTGAGTGTACAAGAAGATTTGCTTGGAATGCTCGTTTTCACTCTGTCCTGGATGAACTTCTTATAGCAGGTATATAACTCACACCAATTACCTGGATCATCGAGATGAATGTTCAAATGCCACTTACTTTTTGAGTTTCTAAAGGGAGAATTTTTGTCGTTTGCGCTTCATCGTCTTTCAACGTTTTTATGTTTTGTTTAGTTTTTATTTTCTGCCAACGTGAATGAGATCAGCACCCAGGGCCAGATTTACCTCTTGCACAATATTAGGTGCGGTGCAGGAGCAGGAGGGGGGGTCCTTTTTTTAAACTGTAGGCAGGACCGGCACCACCATTAAGCAAACTAGGCAGTCTACAGAACAAGAGGGCGGCCCAATCCTGCCACTAACATCACTATCGCACCTCTCCTGTGACGGCAGCACAGCAGCAGTGACTGGAGCCTGGTGCAGTGCTCTGAAAGATTAGTTGGCCCCACCCACTCCAACATGGACTTCTTGTTCGCATGGGGGTAAATTGGCTGGCAAGAGTGCAGCACCGGCACACAGGGAATGTGTCAGCAGGGCAGGATGCAGGAAGGGGAGTTCGTTTAGGGCGCATCGTATCCTTACACAGACCCCGAGTGTGTGGGGTAAAGGGATAAGATTCTTCAGCATGGCTGATCTAAGGCAAAAGGTAGAGCTTTTAAAGCAACTAATAATCTCACCCCTTTCCTCCCTACTACTAATCATTGGTATAGCGCTGCAAGGCGCACACAGCACCGTATGTAAGAGACAGTCCCTTCTGCACAGAGCGTGCAATCTAATCTAGACAAACAGAGCAAATAGGGACTAGGGCAGTTCAAGAGGGAAATAGGCAGTGGCAGGATTGGATTTGACCAGGAACCAGTTCAGATCGATCCCGCCACTGAAGGAGCCGAGTGGGTGGTAACACGGCACGCATTTGCATTGCTAATGCTGCCTGCTCAGGTCGCTAGCGGCCACCACAGGTTAGCAACTCCCTGGTGACCCAACAGCCCAATCCCCCCACCCACCAGTGATTTGATGGCATCAGGGGCTTCCCCCAATGCCACAGTACCGCGATGCCATCAAACCACTGGTGGGTGGTGGGGGGGGGGGGGATTCCCACCAGTGCAGCGCTGGCATTGGGATGCTGTTTTCACAGTTCAGCAAACACGGCCAGTGGCAGGAACCGGTTTGCGCAATCCAGGCCAAACCAGCTGAATCTCACCACTGGAAATAGGTAAACCAATGATCCCTTTTTCTCACACACATACCCGACAGCCCCCTCTAACCCCCTCACTCACACACACACCCGACAGCCCCTTCTAACCCCCTCACTCACTCTCACACACACCCGACAGCCCCTTCTAACCCCCTCACTCACTCACACACACACACACACATTCCATACCCCTTTGTTAATCAACACACACCTCCTCTTTCCTCCCTCACACTCACTCCCCACACCCACCGATCCTCTAACCTCACTCTCACTTCCTCACTCTGAATTGCCCCCACTGATACCTAACAGGATTCAAATCCTTCTCCCACTAACTTCCTTGTGACCTTGGGCAAGTCACTTCATAAGATATGCCACTGGGTCAGACCAAGGTCCATCAAGCCCAGTATCCTGTTTTCAATAGTGGCCAATCTAGGTCATAAGTACCTAGCAGTTGCCCCAAAAGACACAGGTTCCTCAGTGCTTGTATTGGGTCAAGCATTGATATCCTGGGTCCCTTTTAATAATGGTTTATGGACCTTTCCTCCAGGAACTTGCCAAAACCTTTTTTAAACCCAGCTACACTAACATCCTCTATTGCTCAGGTATGACCTAGATTGTAAGTCCATTTAGACAAGGAAATAACTTGTGTATCTGCTTATACCTCGCCTTGAATTTGGAGTTGGAATGTTTTGTATTTAAAACTTAAATCTAAAAATCCTCCCTTTTCATCACCTCATTTCATTGTCCCTATTCTCCTCACTTTCTTAACATAATTCCTCAACCTAGGGCAGGAAAGTCACATTATGAACTGTGAGGGGCACCCTTGTGATGTGCCGTTCAAAGCATGGCACTACAACCACAGACTGCATAGGAAGAGGAATTAGCCCAAGGCACTGTGCTCCTACTTTAAAGAAACTCAGATTGGCATGGAGGTCCATATGGACCAAACAAAAGACAAACAAGGAAGGACAAACTCTGCAGATAAATCACTCAGAGTAACATGAAGCGGAAGACAACCAGGCCTTATGGGGTCCATATAGACCATCCCCACTACCTACAGCAGCTTGCCAATGTCCTGCAGCAATTCCACTGTAAAGAAGGAATTCTGCAAGAAAGGTAGATTTTGTGGCTTTTGCCATGACTATGAAATGACAGGAGATCAGGGGCACTGGTTATAATGCAATGTCACTGGTAGTTCACCACCCACAAGAGACTCTATTATAACAATAATTGTGGTTTCACTTGTCTTGTTTGATGTTCAAAGTGGGTCACTTAAAAAAAGATTACTTCCTTAGGTATACTGCAAATTGTTTTGAGGCAATAATCCTTTTATGACAGATGAATCAGACTGTAGCCCCTGGTCAAATGGATACACTTGCACCAACTGATGTCTTGCAATTAAACAAAAATAAAAGCTGGATTAGACTAGAGTATTGCACACGTGGCGAGAAACTCACACCGCTTCATGTTTTTCTTCTTGCTATAGCTCGGTATGTTTTGGCATCAGCTGGCTGTAGGACCGGTTCTGGGCTGCCAATTTACATATCTTTCAGACCTGAAAGCACCAAAGAACATTTGCAGTAAGCAAGAAAGTAGGTGAAAGGTTCCTGGCAGAAGATGAAGCACATCGGAGATCCAGAATTAAACTAAGCCCGGTGGGAGCAAAGCAGGAAGAGCTTTTCTTGGTTGTGCTCGACGGCCTCTCTAGCGTAGCGAGTGGTCGTTCCCTAGACAGGGAGGAAAGGTGTGCAACAACAGACCTACCACAGGAAATTCTGCAGGACATTTTATCACTGAAGCAATGTGTAAATAGCACATGCATGTTTTTCTCTGTGCTGTATGGCAAATAAAAGAAAATGAAAGTACGTCCATATTTCTGCTTTCAAAATGATGGCAGGGAATTTAAATTTAATTTAAATAGACATTTATTTACTGAGATTTCTTAATCCCTTCTAATGATGTCAAAGTGATTTACAGCACAGTATAATTAACAATAAAATTAAATATACAGTAAAATCATCAATTTCTATTTACTTAATATCAGAACATAAGAAAAGCCATACCGGATCAGACCAAGGTCCATCAAGTGCAGCATCCTGTTCCCAACAGTGACCAATCCAGGTCACAAGTACCTGGCAGATTCACAGAAAGACACAGAGGTTCCACAATGCTCGTCCTGTGGTAAGCAGTAGATTTACCAGGTACCCTTTAATAATAGTTTATGGACCTTTCCTCCAGGAACTTTTCCAAACCTTCTTTAAACCTAGCTAAAGTAACAGCTTTTACCACATCCTCCAGTAACGAATTTCAGAGTTTCATTATGTGCTGAGTAAAAATATTTTCTCTTATTAGTCTTAAATGGGTTATATTGTAGCTTCATTGCATGTCTTCTAATCTTTCTACTTTTTGATGGTGTAAACAATTGATCTACATTTATCAGTTCCACTCTATTCATTAATTTATAGACCTCTATCATAACTCCCTTCAGCTGTCTCCTTTCGAAGTTGAAGAGCCCAAACCTTTTAAGTATCTCCTCATAGGGGTATCCTTCCATCCCCTTTACTATTTTTGTCACTCTTCTCTGTACCATTTCTAATTCTGCTATATCCTTTTTAAGATATGGTGACCAGAATTGCACACAATATTCAAGGTGTGGTTGCACCATGAAACGATACAGAGGCATTATAATATCCTTGGTTTTATTCTCCATTCCTTTCCTTATGATTCCTAGCATTCTATTTGCTTTCTTGGCTGCTGCTGCACACTGGGGGGAGGGTTTCAATGTATTATCCACAATGACGCCTAAATCTTTTTCCTGGGTGGTGGTTTCTAAGGTGGTACCGTGTAACCATAGTTTGGGTTGTTCTTTCCTAGCAGGAATACAGCGGAGGGCAAAATACCACAGCCAATCAACTGATGAAATCAACTTTATTGGAGACCCAGCTTTACAAGTTTCGGCCAGAGAAACATAGAAACATAGAAACATGATGACAGAAAAAGACCACATGGCCTATCTAGTCTGTCCTTTCCTATCAACAACTACAACGACAGAGGCCTTCATCAGGGGTCTAAAAAACAGACATATACATTAAACATAATTATAATACATAATAAAACATATATGCATAAATAGACATGTAAGAAATAGTTAAAACCTTTACCAGATTACCACATAGAAAGTGTGTGGAACACGTCTATGGGGTGGAGCAACCACTCTTCCCAATCTAGAACGTGATAGAAATAAATACATATATGATTAAACTCTAAAATTGTGCCAGTATATAGCATAAAACAAATATGTGCAGCGAAAAAGAAAAAGAAAATAAGAACCCAAAAACAATCACGCAACTCAAAAATATATACATAATTAAAAGATCTGTCTATATGTATGTTGGAGACAATATGAAGTAGCATCAAAGTACACTTAAAAAACACATAAAAACATATACATTTATGCTATAAAAACATCATGCAAGGAGAACTGCAAACACCGTGTAAGAACAGAGGATCAAAGAACATATAGCAGCCTAAAAAATGTCTCAACAAACATATATAGTATCAACCGTGTATGATGGAATATTGATTAATAGATAATACAATTACAAAAAAGAAAATAAACAGCATATCTGAAACACGACTTGTGCATCTAACTGAAGCAGCCATAGAAAAAAACTATTGCGTGTGTGTGTGTGTGTGTGTATGTGTGTATACTCTATACACATAACATGTGATGGTTAACAAATGTCAGCAACCGCTTATTGCAAGTGTGTGTAAAATGGAGGGAGAAATACACAACCGGATTAAACTATGGGGCATGTTTACTAAACATTCCTAACGTGCGGGGCCGCGCTAGTGTGCCTGTGCCATATAAGGAGTGGGCGGTTCAGGCAGAAAATAGAAAAAAAACGGTAGTAAGCAACCGGACGTGTGCGCGTCGCGCTAATGTGCGGGGGTCGACATTAGCGCGTGGAAAGGCAAAGTGGCGCGCTGCTGAGTATACAAAACAACAGAGCCGTGGTACAACGGTGAAGACACTGACCAATGGTGCAGGGGCCATGGGTTCAATCCCCCAGTGTGCGCAACGACAAAGGTCAGCTGAGGCAGTAACTGTAATGATTAACATTGTTTTAGGAGGCAAATTAATTTGGAATGGCATAAGGCGGCGCACAGTTATTTTTGGGCGGCAGAAGGCGGCGCACAGTGCTTTTTGGGCGGCATAAGGCGGCGCACAGTTATTTTTGGGCAGCAGAAGGCGGCGCACTGGTCCCCTTGGGCGGCAGAAGGCGGCGCGCTGATAGGCACAAGGCGGCGCGCTGATGCACAAGCACAGGAACAGAGCCACAGCACAATGGTTAAAACACTGACCAATGGTGCAGGGATCAGGGGTTCAACTCCTCACAATGCCCAGTGAAAAATGCCTGCTGAAGCAGTATGTATTATGTTGTGGAGTGCTGTAGGAGGCTGTATAATTTTATTTTGTTATCACTACTAGCAAACGCACTCTCCCAGCATGTTAACATACGGCGGCCCATAAGGCACATGTTACAGTGCACTGTTCGCCAAGGCACCCTTGAATGACCCCTATAGGGCAGCATGTATGTTGCGACACAGGATAATGTATAGTGCACCCTATAGGGATGGCAACCATAAGGTGGCCTACAGGGCGCCCTATGAAGCACCCTCAGAGGCACCTAATGGGTATAGTAAGCTGAGGGTGGTCTTGCCGGCATAGACATATGTACAGTAAATAAAAATAAAGCTGTGGACAGCCCTACCAAAGGGCCCCACTGTGGGTTTGAACCCATGACCTCTGGCTGCATAGGCAGTGATGTAACCATTGCGCTACAGCTCCATAGCTGTAAGTAGGCCCCTGGCTGGCTGCAGATAGCCTACACGTCACCTCACAGACAGTCTGCTGGTGTCAACAGGATAGGGTTAGGCCACCCATACCCATGATGCACTGCACATGCAAATTAGCTGTCCGCAGATGGACACAAGATGGGGAATGCACCTCCACAGCACCTCGGCCCTGTTGGGGGAAGTGACCGGGTGCACCCACACAGCACCTTGGCCTAGTAGGGGGCACTGACCGGGTGTTTTACTGGCACAGAGTAGCCACACACCGTTACATCGTGCGGGTACTGTGCTCACCCTGAGTGTGCAATGAGGTGGCCAGGACCAGGTCAACAACACCTGCCATGGCTGATGGAGGCCAAGCGAGCGTTCCAAAGCAGTGTTAATGTGTAAGATAGCTAGTTTCTGCATGAACACCATGGATATCCCTGTCTGCCACCATCAGGCACCCCCCCCCCCCAAGTGGCAAACATGGTCCCCATCAAGGGATCCACACTCTACCTCCCTGCAAAGGTGGCAGTAGAGGGCAACATCAACCCCACTCCTGCTGAGGAACACCACCACCACCCCCCCGGCAGGCAGCTCCATACACAGCCATAACACAATAGCAGACAGACATAAGCCCAGGGTATGGTAAGCTGCACTCCATCACCAGATATTCCCCTGCAGCAAGCCAACAGCCACTGCACCCTGCAAGCCATTATAGCAAGACATTTACCAGCTACAAACAGTCTGCTGGTTAGTCCATAGTGCATGTTCCCAATGGAGATGCATGCACCCAGAACTGGGCTGTCTGCATACACAGCAAGCAGATAGATCAGTGACTGGGCCCCAAAGAGAAACCCATATCTATCACATGAGAGAACTACTATACAGCACTATGGGGGGGCCTAGCCATGCTGTGGGCACTGCACAGTCAGGGTGAGCGTGATCCCCCAGAAGGATATGCTTTGGCCACCCTGTCTGTGTAGGTGGTGGCCAGACACTACAATATCCCAGCCAATGTCCCTGCCAGGGCCCTATGCCCAGTGCAGATGCATCCTGGCCACGCCACCCTGCCCTGGCTATACCCATGGTACCTTGCACCTCATTATGCACATTGACTGGCCAATACTGGCAACAGTGCTGGCAGTGCGGGCTGTTGAAGGGGCTTGCAGCCAACACCCACTGTATAGACAGACACACACTTCCACACCTCTGCCATCATGGTGCTACGATTGAGGGGGTAAGTAGCCTTGCCCACCAAACCGGTCCTGAGCACGGCAAGGCATGGATATGGTACGCATTACAGCTGGTGGTCACTCCCCAGGGTGGTAAGCACCATCAGAGGCCAGGCCTGGAGCATGCCCCGCAAACACCTAACAGATTGTTTGGATGGGGTCAACTAGCAGTATGTACGTAACGTATGGATAACTGCCTGCCTGTGCTCCTAGCAAACGTCTCCGAGCTGTGTACCGTATACCTCAGGTGTAGGGTGACATTGGTAAGTTATGCAAGTGCTCATTTTGGGTGCTGCATGCACGGTCCAATGTTCTGCCTTTCCAGGAGACATTGGCCAATGGGGCCTGTGGGTGTGGGTGTGTCTGCCCTTGATGGCTGCTGCTTTACGGCACAGATTCCCAACTCCAGTCCAGGTTTGCATCACACTGTTCGGGTTTTCCTGCTATCCCTCATGAATATGCATGGGCTACATCTACATGCCATGGGGGTGGTGCATAGATATACAGCACAGGCATTTGTATGAGTGTCAGCATGGAACCTGACTGGTGTGTGGCCCACCAGGACTGCATTTGGGTGATTCTGCTCTAGGTACTGCCCCTGTTCATGGTGTCTGTGCTCAGTGGGGTAAAAGATAGATGTCTTACCATTGCATATGTCCCCGCCATGAAAGGTGTGTCCTTACTATCACTGTTTAGTTGTGGGTAAAATATGTGGGCAGGATTGGCAGTAGCCCCAGCTGGGCTTTGAACCTGTGACCTTCTATTCTTGTATGCACTGTCTGTGTGCACTGCACCACTGTGTAGCCACAGATTGGTTGGATTCCCTGGACTGTCCATGACTGTGGATCTGGCAGGACCTGTCTGTTGCAGTGGACTGTGCCAGCCTGCACATGGCTAGGCCTCTGTCTTCTGTGGTTAGCAGCCACTGCCCCCTGCACCACATGTACTTGTCCGCCAACATGCTGGCAGGAACTTCTCTCAGAAAAAGCAGTTGACCTGATTGCAATGTGGCAGTATGGGACTGCATTTGGGGGACTTGGCTGTAGGTAATGCCCATTGTTGTGGTGTGTGTGCGGTGTTGGGTAAAATATGGGTGTTTTCCCCATGCATACAGGGGTGTCTGCGCTATCTTTATTTAGTGGTGGGTAAAATATAGGGACTGGGCTGGCAGGTGCCCCAGCTGGGTTTTGAACCTCTGCCCTCTGGTCCTAGAGGTAATGACTCTGTCCGCTGTACCACACTTTGGCCACAGAGACAGTGCAGCCCCTGGAGGCAGTAAGCCTGGCAGGATGGAGTCACAAACCCTGCTCTACGCAATTCTACTGTGGGCATATGCACCCTGTCTGGTGACAAACGTGCACATAAACCCCGGAAATGACCACGGGAAATGTGGGACAAAATTTCACCACGCTGGGCAACAGTGATATTAATGGGCAACCATAGCAAACACTCCCAGGAAAGCTCCAAAACGTGGAAATGTTTTTTGGAAGAGTCTCCTCTCAGTAGACCCTTCCAAAATTCATTTCTTTTTTCTGGAGCTTTGCTGGGTGTGATTTCTGTATTTGCCCATCACTATAACTGTTCCCCAGCTGAATTACTATTTTTAATAGTTCTGTTGTGGTCATTTTCTATTTTTATTTTCACTTTTGTGCTGTGCACATATATCACACTGCTCACGTTTTGCTGGTTTCCCCGGTTTTCCTGTACATTGCTGACGGAAATGGTTTCTCTTCCCTTTAAATGCTTTCTACCGCGAGTGTTTCACTCGCAGTAGTTTTTACATGCAAATTCGGGCCCGATACTGTGCGGGGAGCCTCTCCCCTCCCACTCTCCACCCATTGACCCCGTCCCTCCGCCCCTCCGGAGCCTTCCTCCGCCCTCCTTTCGCCGTTCCAAGCCTCTATCGGACATTTGCGGGCCCGCACTTGTACGGGGCCCGTTAGTGAGCCGCGTACCTGTGCGGGGGTGACACGCACGTGTGCGGGGCGTTTAAACGCGTTCCTGCGCGTTTCAGTGCCGCGTTGCCGTGCGCTATTTTGCGGCGCGCTATTTTGCGGATTTTAGTAAACATGCCCCTATGTCTAACATTATTATTACTAAAAAATGAACGGATTATTTTGCAGAAAATACACAAAGCATGATTACGCCGTATAAACCAGGGAAAAAGGCAATAACGCAGCACATACAAAATAAAATAAAAACAGAATTGTAGTATTTTGTATGTACTGCGCTTCCCCTTTTCCTGTAATATTTCTGCCCTTACGTGGCGATTCTCACATTTGATATTTTCTACAAGTTTCATGTTCACATAATGAGGAGATCAATTTTGTTTTTATTTATTCGGCGTTATTGCCTTTTTCCCTGGTTTATACGGCGTAATCATGCTTTGTGTATCTTCTGCAAAATAATCCGTTCATTTTTTAGTAATAATAATGTTAGACATAGTTTAATCTGGTTGTGTATTTCTCCCTCCATTTTACACACACTTGCAATAAGCGGTTGCTGACATTTGTTAACCATCACATATTATGTGTATAGAGTATACACACACACACACACGCAATAGTTTTTTTTCTATGGCTGCTTCAGTTAGGTGCACACGTCGTGTTTCAGATATGCTGTTTATTTTCTTTTTTGTAATTGTATTATCTATTAATCAATATTCCATCATACACGGTTGATACTATATATGTTTGTTGAGACATTTTTTAGGCTGCTATATGTTCTTTGATCCTCTGTTCTTACACGGTGTTTGCAGTTCTCCTTGCACGATGTTTTATAGCATAAATGTATATGTTTTTATGTGTTTTTTAAGTGTACTTTTATGCTACTTCATATTGTCTCCAACATACATTTAGACAGATCTTTTAATTATGAATATATTTTTGAGTTGCGTGATTGTTTTTGGGTTCTTATTTTCTTTTTCGCTGCGCATATTTGTTTTATGCTATATACTGGCACAATTTTAGAGTTTTAATCATATATGTATGTATTTCTATCATGTTCTAGATTGGGAAGAGTGGTTGCTCCACCCCATAGACGTGTTCCACACACTTTCTATGTGGTAATCTGGTAACGTTTTTAACTATTTTTTACGTCTATTTATGCATATATGTTTTATTATGTATTATAATTATGTTTAATGTATATGTCTGTTTTTTAGACCCCTGATGAAGGCCCCTGGCCGAAACTTGTAAAGTTGGGTCTCCAATAAAGTTGATTTCATCAATTATTGTTGATTGGCCGTGGTATTTTGCCCTCCGCTGTATTCCTGTTTTTTTCTGGGGAAGGCATCCTTCTTTTGTTCCTTTGTTCTTTCCTAGCTGCATAACTTTGCACTTGTCCACATTAAATTTAATGTGCCATTTGGACATCCAGTCTTCCAGTTTATTAAGGTCCTCTTGCAATTTTTCACAATCCTCTTGCATGTTAAGAACTTTGAATAATTTTGTGTCATCTGCAGATTTGATCACCTCACTCATTATTCCTATTCAGGTCATTTATGAATATGTTAAAAAGCAGCAGGCCCAGCACAGATCCCCAGGGACCTCCACTATTCACCTTTCTCCATTCAAAAAATTGGTCATTTAGCCCTACTCTCTGCTTTTTGTCTTTTAACCAGTTTCTGATCCACAATACTACACTGCCTCCAATCCCATGATTTTTTAATTTCGCCAAGAGTCTCTCATGAGAGACCTCATCAAAGGCTTTCTGAAAATCCAGATACACTATATCAACAGACTCACCTTTGTCTACCTGTTTATTCACACCTTCAAAGAAATATAACAGATTAGTAAAACAAGACCTTCCTTGGCTAAATCCATGTTGGCTTTCTTCCATTAAACCATGACTATCTACATATTCAGTAATTGTATTCTTTATAATGGTTTCTACCATTTTGCCTTGTACTGACATCAGGCTCATCAGTCTATAGTTTCCTGGATTACCCCTGGAACCCTTTTTAAAAATTGACATTACATTGGCCAATACCACCATCTCAATGTCTCCACCACAGTCAAGATTTCACTAATTTGTGATTTGGTCTGCATCTTTTCTCTCTTTCCCCCTCTCTGCTCCCCAAGGTATTGTACATTTCCTTCTTTCTCTCTCTCTCTACTCCCCCCTCCCAATGTTCCCTCTAATGTTCTGTAGGCTGTGTGCGCATAAAATATCAGCTGTGCAGCTTTTGAAGGAAGGTTACATTTTTGTGCGCCACATAACGACACTCGGAGTTATATACTTTAAAATTTGACTACACGTCAGAATACAGTATGTACACCACATTGATTTTAATCAAATTAAATGAAAATAGACGATTACTAAATGAAGCGGGAAATTTATAGTAATTATAGTCATAACTTTTAAATTTTAAGACGTCTGTGTTGTTTCTATCAGAATCGGAGCCGTAATTTTTGTGCGCTCTGTTGTAAAGTATGTGCGCTTGCTCGGCGAGGTGTGTGCGCGCGCACAGCTTAGAGGGAACAGTGCCCCCTCCCCCACCTCCTCGCTTTCTACTGAGGTTGCAGTGGTCAGAGTACGGAAAGATGAGGGCCTGAAACACAATGCGGTAGTCATGTGCGTTGACCAGCACTTAACCATGCAGCCCCACACCAACAAAACTACCAAATCAATATACCATAAAATCAGAACACTTCACCATCTTTGCCCCCTACTTGATGCACATGACTGCTGCACTGTGTTCCAGGCCCTCATCTTTCCACACTTTGACCACTACAACCTCATTTTCTTTTTAACATATATATATATATACAACCCATATGTTCCATAATACAATCCTTCAACATCTACTATCATGTATAAGCAGATGACATAATGATACATGCACCTTTCTGTACAGCTAAACTGGACCACACATCATATATATGTAGTCATCTCCATTGATTTACCAATCCAACTTGGACTTGCTGCCTGAATAAGCTGATATGGACAGGGATCTAGAGCACAGGCAGTAGGTCTCATACTACTTAGAACTTTCAGAAGTTGTTTCTCCAAGACCCTCTCAAAAGATGTCTATTCATGAATTCTACCTTTGCTCAAACATTCATTACAGAGACAGGCTGAGTTAACTGGAGATGTGGCTGGACATGCGGCCAACCAGAATCGGGGCCTCAACATGCACGTCCAGACTGTAGACCAGATTCAGATTCCATGGGCACGTCTAGCTCCCACGGGATCAAAATTGGGTCTACCTCTGTATGCCCCAATTCAGATTGGCCATGCAGGGGCTGGACGGCCAATACAGAATTGGCCTCTATTTGTCTGTGCTTTCAACAGTGGGAGACATGGCCTGTTGGTTAGGACACAGTACCTCAGGCCAGAAGGCCATGGGTTCACATCCCACCTGGGGACAGCAACGTTAGGCCTGTGGGTCTGGGGTTTCTAGTCTTATTGGCATTCCTTGTGGCCTTGGGCACGCGACGTGGCCCTCCATTGGCCACTGCTTTATTTGATGGGTAAGGCGGGATAGACAACTGGTTACTTACAGAGATAACTCAGTACTTATGTCTGGCACTGCCCCTTGTACACAGCGCTGCACAGACATGTCGGGCAGACACCCTACTCACCACAGCTTACATTCTAGTTAGGATAAGTGAGAGAATGTGGTAGCAGGGGGTAGGAGAGGCGACGGAGGAGGAGTATCAGGGTAGTTAGAGTCCACAGGCAGCAGCGGGTAGGTGAGCTCTCAGCATGGATTGGATGTGTGTTTGCGAGGGTGCCTGGCACACAGACCCCGGGAGTTTATCCCAGGTGTAAGGTGCATCAGGGTGAGGGATGCAATGTCTGCTGTTCGCAATGGAGCAGAGGGGCCGTCCATTTCAGCACAGTGATCCAGTGTGTGCCTTTTGTGGTAACGTGTTTGCATTGTGCTTGTTGGGGTTGTTTGGGATAGTGGTCACAGACACCCTTCGGCAGTCCATAGGTTGCCAGTTTGATTCCCACTTGTTCTCTTCCTTTTCCTTTCCTGTGTTCTGCTAACCTGCCCATGCAATGGCCGTAGCCTCGTCACCTCTCCACACACCCTTCCATCTCTGTGCTGTGCGCCACAGTGCCCTCTCTGCAGCCTATTTGTTGCATATTGTATGTTACATATGGCTATATCTTTGTAGTGTCCATGTGAACAGTCAGCTTGGTGGATTGGTACTGCTGTTGTTGGCTGCTCTGTGCCACGTCACTAGGCAGGTTGGATTCTCACGTGCTCCTTTTTCATTCCGTTGCCCTGGTCCACAGGCCATCCACATAGCTGTCCCTTCAGCCGGCCCCTGACACCCTTCGTGTATCGCTCCCATGATCTTTTGCATGTTGTTTACACTGCATTACATCTCATGGTGTGTGTGCATGTGTTTCTAGGTGGCTCCAGTCCCATTTACAGACTGTGATATGAGCTGTGGACGCCTGTTGTGCATGTGCGTTGCATCATGGTGACTGTTTGGGTTGCCCTCTCCACAGCAGGCGTTTTGTGTGGTGCCCTGCAGTGTTCTTGTATGCAGCCATTGCTGTGGACCTCACAGTGGTGGTGTGGCCTACTGGTTTGTGCAGTGCTTTTCAGGCTAGCGGTCATGGGTTCGCTCCCTCTTTGTTCTCCTTCTTTTATGCCTTTCCTACACCGGTACTTGTCATTCCTGTAACAGTCATATCTCTGCTGATCTGTGCTGCCAGCACATATTACCCTCATCACAGTCGCCAACCATCCTTCTGTCCGTCTATCTGCGTCTGTCAGCTGTGTGGCATCCGGCGTTCATGTGCAGGCTGCTACCCCATGTCCTGCTTTTCAGGTGCCTTAACCTATGGTGCCTTATAGGGCACCTTGCCGGCACCTTATATGGGGCCTTCAGGGGGTGGCTGCATGGCGCCTTAGGTTAGGGCACCTTGTAGGGCGCATGACAAAGTACCTTGTGAGGAGCCACCGGTTAAGGTGCCTTGTGATGTGCCCTATATGGCGCCTTGCGACACACGTTACCCGATGGTGCATTGTTACACACGTTACCTGGCACAGCTCATCGTACAATGCACCGCCCACTCCTTTATATGGGCATCTATCGCCTTGTGACACACGTTACCCGATGGTGCATTGTTACACACGTTACCTGGCACAGCTCATCGTACAATGCACCGCCCACTCCTTTATATGGGCATCTATACCATTACTGTGGGAACTACCGCGGGTAACATTAACGCGGTTTAGTAAACATACCCCTAAATATACAATAGCAAACCGTACATGCTTATCCTGTTCATTCGTTAACTGACATGGACTTTGCAGTTACTTTTGAACTTGCAGTTACTTTTAAATTTAGTTAACACTGTTCTTATGTTAATCGTTGTAAGAAAACTTGAAAACCACTCAATTTTCTTGGTTGTGTCAATTGATGTACTTTGGGGCTTCTAGGTATAAATTCATTTTCCCGCTAGGTGGCGCATCTGTCATTAATTTTCGATGCACATATTTAAAAATCTTAACCTCGCTAACAAAGTCATGGAACATAACTGACATGGTTCTAGCAATGGCGCTGGTATACAACTTCGAAGATGCATTTGCGTCAATTGACGTATTTGGGGCTTCTAGTGTTAAAATAAAAAACAGCCAAAATACCTAAAAAGCAAATAACATTTGTCAAAAGCCTTACTTATCACCCAGCCTCCCTAAAAATCCCCTCATCTGAATCGCCCCTCACCTAAGCAACAGCTCAAAAAGCCAGGTTTTAAGTTGTCTACAGAATCTCAGGTAGTTTCCCTCCATTCTCAACAGCCCAAGAATCAAATTCCAGACCTGAAGGAAGTATCCCTTCAGCATCTGCTTTCTAGCAGTTATACTAAAACATCCAGTGGATGGCAGGTCTAAGAGCAATGCAGACTGTGGGTGTAAGGTTCTAGCAGGTACATATCTCCTAAACATTCCATAAGATACTTTGATTCATGGGATTGGGCCATCTGGAAAGTTTAAATAAGAAGTTTAAAAGAACCCACTTCTGAACCAGTAGCCAATGCAAACTGCTCAACAATTGGGATGACATGTTCTTATTTCTTCTTCCCCAAAATGAGTCTAGCTGCCACATTTTTGTACCACTTGCAGCTTTGATAACTTTAGTGATAATCTCAAGTACATTATAATGAAATAATCCACATGGAATAGCACTGTGTCTTCAACTACTTGCTTCATATTTGATTCACTAAAATAAGGTTTAATCTGCATATTAACCAAAACACCCATAGTCCTTAGCCACCACAGCAATTAATTTGTAGTTCCAAAGACAAGGAGGAATCAAGGTCCTAAATCTGGGTCATTCTGGAACAGACCAAAACTTCATCAAGTCTAATATCCTATTTCCAGCTGTGGCCAATGCAGGTCAGACGTTCCTGGCAGGATCCCAAAAGGTAGACAAATATCTTGTTACCTACCCTCAGGGATAATCAGTGCCTTTTCCCAAGCCTGTTTAATCACAGTTTATACATTTTTCCTCTTGGAACTTGTCCAAACCTTTCTTAAATCCAGCTACACCAACTGCTTTTACCACAGTCTCCAGCAATGAATTCCATAGCATAACTTCTGTGGAGTGAAAACAATTTCATATTTGTATTTTAACTTTATGCTTTAGAAACATAGAAAATTAGAAATATGACGACAGAAAAATACCACATGGCCTATCTAGTCTGTCCTTCCATATCAACAACTACAACAGTCCCCTTTTTACCTTTAGAGATCCTCTTTGTTGGTCCCATGCTTTTTTGAATTCAGTTACTGTCCTCATCCCTACCACCTCCTCTGGGAGACTATTCCATGGATCCACTACTCTTTCTGTAAAGAAATATTTCCGCATATCACTCCTGAATCTATCTCCCTTCACCCTCATCCCATGTCCTCTCGTAGCAGAACTTGCTTTCAATTGAAAGAGGCTCTCTCCCTGAACATTTATGCCACGGAGGTATTTGAACATCTCAATCATATCACCTCTATCCCGCCTTTCCTCTAAGGTGTACATATTAAGATCCTTAAGTCTATCCTCATAAACTTTATAATGAAGACCACTAATCATTTTAGTAGCCACCCTCTTCACCGACTCCATCCTGTTCACATCCTTTTGAAGGTGCGGTCTCCAGAATTGCACACTATACTCCAAATGAGGTCACACCAAAGACTTATACAGAGGCATTATCACCTCCTTTTTTCTGCTAGCCATTCCTCTCCGTATGCACCCAAGCATCCTTCTAGCTTCTGTCATCACCTTTTCTACCTGTTTACCTACTTTAAGATCATCAGACACAACCACGCCTAGGTCCCGCTCTTCTTTAGTGGACAAAAGTACTTCACCCCCTATACTATATTGCTCCCTTGGATTGCTGCAGCCCAAATGCATGACCTTACATTTTTTAACATTAAATCCCAGCTGCCAAATTCTAGACCATTCTTCAAGCTTAGCTAGATCCCTCCTTATGTTATCTACACCTTCCTGGGTGTCTACTCTATTGCAGATTTTGGTATCATCCGCAAAGAGGCAAACCTTACCCGACAGCCCTTCCGCTATAATCAGCAACAAAGATGTTAAAAAGAAGCGGACCAAGGACAGATCCCTGGGGCACACCACTGGTAATATCTTTCTCCTCAGAGTGAGCTCCATTTACCTGTTCTCTTTGTTGCCTCCCACCCAACCAATTTCTAACCCAAGCAGTAACTTTAGGGTCCATCCCTAGGGTGCTCAGTTTGTTTATAAGTCGCCTTTGCGGAACAGTGTCAAAGGCTTTACTGAAATCTAAATACACCACATCTAGGGCTCTCCCTCCGTCCAACTCCCTGGTCACCCAGTCAAAGAAATAAATCAGATTTGTCTGACAAGATCTGCCTCTGGTGAATCCATGCTGCCTCGGATCCTGAAATCCACTGGACTCCAGAAACCTCACTATTTTTTCTTTCAGCAGCGTTTCCAATAATTTACTCACCACTGAAGTTAAACTAACCGGCCTGTAGTTTTCAACCACATCCTTACTTCCGCTTTTGTGTAAAGGAACCACATGAGCCTCTCTCCAGTCCTTTGGCACCACTCCTGACTCCAACGAGGCATTGAAAAGGTCAGTCAGTGGAGCTGCTAGAACGTCCCCAAGTTCCCTCAGTATTCTAGGGTGTATCCCATCCGGTCCCATCACTTTGTCTACTTTGTTGAGCTAGTTTCTCACGAACAGTCTTCTGAAAATTGTTCAAGATGTCACTTGCTTCCGTTCCCATTTGTGGGTGTTTTCTGAGGTCCTGCTCCTGGTTCTTCATCTGAACACAGAACAAAAATATTTGTTAAGCAATTCCGCTTTATCCTTATCATCTTCTACATATTCCTCCCCTGCACCCTTTGAGTCTGACAATACCACTTTTGCCCTTCCTCTTCTCACTAACATATCTGAAAATGTCTTATCCCCCCATTTTATTGCATTGGCTATTTCCTCCTCCTTTTGAATCTTTGCCTTCCTGACTACTTTGCTAGCTTCTCTAAGTTTTTTCAAATACAGATGCCTGTCTTCCTCTCTCTGTGATCTCTTGTATTTCATGAAGGCCTCCCTTTTTTTCTTCACTTTTTCAGCTACTTCTTTCGAAAACCATAGCGGTCTCCTTTTCCTTTTATCTTTATTTACCATTTTAACAAAAAGGTTGGTTGCCCTTAAAATATCCCCTTGCAGTTTTGCCCACTCTTTTTCTACATCTCCGAGCTGTTCCCATCCCACTAACGACTCCCTGAGGTATTGGCCCATCTTGGCAAAGTTAGTCTTCCTAAAGTCTAAGACCCTCACCTTTGAATGGATTCTAACAGCCCTAGTCCTAATACTGAACTACACCATCTGGTGATCACTGGATGCAAAATGATCTCCCACTACAACATCAGAAACACTTTCACCGTTGGTAAGCACCAAGTCCAGTATGGCCCCTTCATGTGTGGGGTCTGTTACCAATTGCCTGAATAGTTCTCCCTGTAGAGAATCCAGGATCTCCTTACTTCTAGATGATACTGCAGCAGGAATGTGCTTATGTGTTATGGCCAATTTTTTCTATGCCATTTTATGCTCCTGCCATAGGCAGCATATCAAGCAAATAAATGAAATATGACTTTTCTTCATTATACATTTCATAGACACACACACACACTTTCCCTCCCTCCTCTATAGGGCAAGGCCTGTGAGAAAGAATGATATGAAAGCGCACAAAAGCAAAGAAAAACTGCTACTGTTATCAAGATGATCAATCATGGTTTCACTAGATTTCTCTTGGGCAAGACAAGAGGAGGAAAGTTAAATGAGTTTTACTCCTATGCTTAAAACTTTGCCTGTCCTCAAAATATAGCAAAAACATTAAAAAGGTTTATATTCAAAGTATTTTAGTCAGTTAGCAGACTTCCTAACCAGCTAAAACACAGCAATTTCGACATTCAGTGACACTGTTCAGAGTACTGTTGAATATCGTCACAGACCACACAAAAGACACTCCGTTAAAACCAGGGTAGTCTGTGGGCGGATTTGGGGTGGATAAGAAAATTACATCAGTTGTACAGTCCCTTAATTGCTCCACCTCTTTTCAGGATCCAGTTCCATCTGGGCCTCTTAAGACTACAATGAATAACCTCTTGCCATGGTTATTAGCTATCATCAATTCTGCCTTTAACCTGGGAAATTTCCCCTCTAGATTAAAACAAGTAGTGATTAGATCTGTTCTAAAAAAAAAAAAAAACATCCAAAATACCCCAGGATCTTAAAATATCTGAATTATCATAACAAAGCTTCCTTTTTAGGAAATATGTTTGAAAATTAATTTGCAACTTGGCGTCTACTTTGACAAAAATGAAGATTCTTCACTTTTGGCAATTGCGTTTCTAGGCAGGGTAGTATGAAGGCCAGACTACCAGAAATGGTCAATAATTTCTGGGTAGAAGTAGACAAAGGCAGGGACTCTCTTATTCCTGCTGGATTTGTCCATTGCGCTTGATATGCCAAGTCATGCTCGGTTTACCAAACATCAGATTAATAGATTTCCTTACTGTTGGAATCCTTTGTGTCAATATGATCTTATATGATAAGATAGGTAACACAAGAACATGAATTACTCTAACAAGAAGGTGGGCACATGAAAGTCCAATGCAAAATTAACATATCTCCACCCTTCACTGCAGGCGTGCCTCTTGTATCAAAGAAGGAAGAGCAGGAACTCATGGGATGGACATCCATGTGCAGCAGGAGCAGTCATTTCACAAAAATACACGTGAGAAAAATAGACTTCAGAAACCTGGCGACTTACACTTCTTGTAAGTCCTGACATTGTACAGTTGGCACTTATCAGTATCAGCATTTGTGGTTTTGCCATTTTGCAAATCTAAACATGTAGATGCTGCTAATTAACTACAGAAGCCCTTGTTGTTCCCTCCTTGCAATCAGAGAGGGATGAAAGGGATAGCCCCCTTAATTCCCCTTGAAAAGGGAAGGGCAAGAGGAACACTTATTTCCTCTAGTCATGTCAGAGAGCAGTTGTAAATCTGGGATACACATATAGACTTTGGTGCCACCTTGGACATATCCCCAACACTCCCATGCAACATAGGCATGATATGGGCATCCATGTGCAAAATGGACCCTTTCTAAAGTGGCCTTTCACACGTGGATGTGATTTACACATGGAAGTGATCATAGGTGCATGTGTAAATTGTGAATCAGGTTTCTAAATAACCCCCTTATATTTGCTCATGCCTTTGTTAGTGTACATTTGGTTTATTAGTCCATCTAAAAAAAATGTAATGGGCACTAAATTGCTTTAACGCATCTTAACACATGTTAAAAAATTCCAGGGTGCATTAAGAATTTTTTATTGAATGTATGAAACAAGCCAAAAACTGGGGTAAAAGTACAAAAATGACCAAAAACCATCCAAAAGTGCCTTTCTGCATATCTCTACTATTAAGATGCTCTTGGACCCTCCCCAGACATGTTCTGAAAATTTGGTGTGGATAGGATTTCAGACACAAAATTTATTGGTGGAAGAAGGGGGGGGGGGGGAGAAGGTCTCTCTTTCACACACGCACACACAGTGATCTCATTAGAATACTTTTCTTCCTTTGGAAAGTACATTAAAATCAAGGTAGGCTTACCTACTAATTAGATTTTCCACAAAATACATCATGGAAATATTGCATAACAAAAGGAAGATTAAAAAGGAAAGACAAGTATGGCATAACAAGGAAAATGAAAAGGGCGGATGATGGGGCGATATTGCAATTCCCTGAAATATCTCATCTGAATGTTATTTCAGCAGGTGGTGTTTCAGTGACTGAGTGTTGAAGTCAAACCATCTCTCCTTTCTTTGGACATTTAAAAGGGCATGTCTCGCGGAAAATAAAATATTTGCTGAGGTGAAGAGTGATTGCTGAAACAGGGTGTGGCGATATTGGTAAATTTCTACAGATTTGGTGGAGTTGCCCGGTGCTGCTGGTCCATAGTAAAAAAAAAGTTAGGATGGATCTGAAGGTGCATATGTTAGGGTTTCTGAAAGATGAGGTCTATGGGCAAACTGACACTTTGATCTCGTAGTTCTGCTTAGTGTCTGTAGGTTGTGAAATTGTTGCAGCACTGAAACAAAGGGGTATGTTTACTAAGGAGCGTTAAGGAAGCAAAGGTGCCATTAACAGATGTAATCGGTGCCCATGAGTGGCTAATGCTGCGGAAAGCATCGATATCACTGGAATAACATGCGTTAGCTGATCCCCTAGCATTTAGGTGAATAGGAGTGGAGAGCAGGCATTAATGGGGTGGAGATTGGGCAGGGATAGAGTGTGCACTGTTACTGCCGGCTGTTACCGTGCATTAGAGGTGCAACCGGCAGGAACCCCAGTGCCAGCTCAGAGCTCACATTAAGGGCTACCTCTGAAGGGAGAGAAGCATTTACGCTATGCAAGCAGCACACAGGGAGCCTATTTAGCTGTATGCATTGCGATACTCCCATTGTAGCCCTAGAATTGGTGATAGTGGTGCTCCATTGGCAGTAACAGCATGGTGTCCTAGAAATGAAATGGACTATGTTGTTGGTGCCAGATTGCCACTGGAGGTGACACGGGAGCGACGCAGAAGGGTCAGGCTGGTCCTCTAGGTTGACCAGGCACCCACCTAAGATGTACATCTGAGATGTCTGTTGCGACTCTGCGATGATAGCTGTGGCCCACATACATGCTACTGCTGTCTGAAATGAGTTTTCCCACTGCCACTGCCACCACACAACTATGTTATCATTGTGTGTGGGTGGGTGTGGTAGTCAAAGTGGCTATGGCCTGTTGTGGATTAAATCTGTGTCCCGGCCTTGTGTTTCAGTTGCAACGCTGCAGTTGCCACTGTCAGTGGGACAACAAGCATGTCAGCAGCACGTACAGAGGAACACATGGTGATCCCTCCTCCCTGAGATCTAAGCCAGCAGCACGCACGCCCACATCCCCCCGTGGAGGGGGGTAGGATTGGCATGGTGTGCCTAGCTGCATGTCTGCACATTCCGTAAGACACAAAGGGAGAGCACCAAACTCGCAGAGAGTCCAAAACAAACAAAGGAGCGAGCAGGATAAGAGATCACTGGCACTTTATTAATGAACAACCCCAATGCGTTTCAGCAGGTGCCTTCATCAGGGGGCTAAAAGGACTGCAAACCAAATAAAAAAATATAACAGGACATCAATAAATACATATTAAAATAATAAATATAATAAATATAAAAAATGATGAATATAAACATCCATATATGATCACAAGTAAATTATACTTACACGTTGTACTTCTAGTCATGCATTAAAGGAAGCGCATAAACAATGTGTGACCAATAGTACAATAGAAATAGCTGAAAAAAACAATAAATACGTTAAAATATAAAACTGCATATAGTTCCACGTTAAAAAATAGAGGAAAATGGGAGACCCAGACCAAAAACCAACATAATAGAGAGGTATATATAGTATAACAATAACGTCTATGTCATAACACCAAAAAGAAATAAAAATATATAAAAATTAAAAACAAAATAATTTAATACATCAATATGAAATACAATCAAAAAGGCATGAAATCATTGGCAAATAAAACAATAAAAATAATAATAAGAGTAATTATCAATAAACAATAAAAACTCTAGGTATAAAAACATTAAAACAACTATACAATAAAATTGCTAGGTATTTTGTTGTGTAGGACATGCCTATGCATAAAGCTATAGCATAAGGACAAATAATGACATACTAAAAATAAAACAAATACGATTAGGTGTATCAACCTCTAAACCAAAAATAAATATAAAACCGTACAGTGTAAGATCATACCAAAAGGGGCTTAAAAAACATATAGATAAATAAATATATTAATAAAAAACTCTTTGTAAACACCATTGATCAAGACCTCATTTATCCAGATTGAAGAAGGGGCCGCTCGTACCTTAAGCAATTGCATGAGGGATTACAATGTTTTAAAAAAGGGGGGTAACTCAGTGTAAGCATCGATAAACCGACTGTATTTGGATGGATGTTTAGGCAACCAGCATACTAATCTGGCTTATAAAAAAGTGTGACCATGTCCACAACCTCTAACATAAAGGATACAGAAAAGATTATATATCCAAAAGAAATTCTCATACGAAAATAAAAAGAAAGTCAAAGGACATAGTACTTCAATTTTTTATATAAAAAAGGGGGAACCAATCTTAAAAGAACATTAAAAAAAGGACACAAGCCTCACCGTATATGCCTTTGTATTAAAAACCTAATAATACCGAAAAGAACAAATACCAACGTCATATCTTACGTGTGGACAAAAGCAGCCAACAGCGATTAACCAACTTTATCTAAATAAATGTAAGGCAATGAACCATACTGATCTAATAAAGAAGTAAAACGTATTAAAAAAAAGTGATACAAAGCCTACATGGAGGCAAACTGATACAACCCGATGTCGGTGCGTTATGTAAACACAGAAGGGGGTATTGAATGCCGCGTATATAAACAACAATCAGTAGAAGAAACCATGTATATGTACCGTCATGGCAACTGCACGTAGAAAGTCAACTAGAAATCAATGCAACATCAACTAAAAACAGGAAGGAGATAAGGAAACCATACATGAGAAGACACACATACCTTCAGACCGGCATAGGGAACTGAAACAGCCTTAGAACGACGCGCTGAATTTTGGCGCGTTTAAGAAAATCACAAGACCCGATTTTGCATAAATGCATATGCATTAGAAAACGTGATAGCATCAGGTGATGGTGAAAGTCTAATGCTAAAAATAGCTTATAAACTACAAGGGTGTATAAATGTCTGCTATTTTATCAACGTTGCTAATATCATTATTGATTGAAACCCAACCACGTAGAACAATTGGGCCATATAAATAAGCATCACAGAAGTGCTCATTATGACAAACAAACACTCCTAAGGAGAAGAGGACACTCTTGTATCCTCAACATTTTTCGCAATGGTAACGAAACACACAGTTAATGAAGACACATGTTTTGTGGCTGTGGTGCAGCAGCATTATCCACATGTAAAATGGCTGGCCAGTACATATGTGTTACCGCACATAGACGTGTCCTTTCTGAAATACTATCCAGACATCTCTATGTAGCCCCTGTGCATCACCGTCCATTATGGGCACACGGAAGTTATTAAAATTGGCCCGGATCTTGGACAAGTCTGCACTATTGATATGCACACATCTGTCAGTTTCCAGTCATGGAGATGTGCATATTTACGGTGCGGCAACAGAGCAATTTTAGAAGATCCATTCATGGGCCTGCCTTCACTGCTGCCACTCCCACTGTATTTGGGCCTTTTTCACCTAGACATTCCAAATTTCACCTAGACGCCCTTTCTAAAATGTGCCTTCACATGGATAGTGTCATTAGAAGCTCAGTATAGCCACTATCAGGATAATTTTGTGGGCCATCCTTGCCCGACCCTTAATGTGGCCCACAATTATATGGAATCGGGACATTTAGCAATTTAGAGAGACAGATACTAAGCTTCAGTTAAACACAGTTTTATCACATCTAAATTTACTATGAAAGTCACAAACCTGCACATAGGCTAGGGTACCAAATTTTGAAGGTATCAAATACTTGGGCCAAAGAGGAGCCTATTCCTGCTTACCTTAGAGCCATGTGGAAGTGGTATGTCAGTGGAGTACCACTGACATCATGGCTATATTTACATTCTCTTATATACTGCACTATTCTGCATCAGTGTGGTTTACATTGAACAGGGCATTATAACTTGGAGATAACTATTTACAGGGAACATGGGCTATGGAGGGTTAAGTGGCTTGCCCAAGACCACAAGGAGCACCTGTGGGACTAGAAACCCCAGTCCTTCCAGCCCAAGGTTGCTGTCCTCTAGTGGGATTTGAACCCCCAACCTTCCGGCCTGAGGTACCTTGCCCCAACCACTAGGCCACTCCACTCCACTTTGCTCTGCTTCTCTCCAAGCTCTCTAATCCCTTTCCTCTTCCCCCCCCCCCCCCCTCCATCTCTCTGGAATCTGCTATCTGGTCTTGCCTATAGGCACCAAAATCTTTAATATGGTCCTGAACCTCTGCTACTTCAGAACCACAAGTTAGTGGACTTGTGCAGTATACTGAATTTTGCATTGCTGCAGTCAGGAACATTGCATGCTCCCAGTTGCAGCGATGCAGACAGTGAGCTCCAAAGAGATCTTTCTGTCTTTTGAAGAACCGGGTAGATGCTATAAAAATTTACCCACTACCCTGATGCCTTAATCCAACTTTCTTCCTGATCCCACCCATGCAATTTACCCTATGCATCATTGACCCCTATCAAGGGTCTCTAAATGTGCCTACATTGTCACTCCCAGTTTCAGAGCAGACAAAGTAGTATTCATGTGGTGGTATCCCTAGGGAGTCAGACTGCTAAATAAAGGCATGCTTATAGGTTAGCATGCATTACATTGATTTTGCATGCATTACATTTTTAAGACTTGCTATCAAACTGAATGCATGCTATTGAATGCACATCCCCAGGTCCTAAGATTGGTATCTAAACATAGTAACATAGTATATGACGGCATATAAAGACCAGTATGGTCCATCTAGTCTGGCCAGCAAGACAGCAAGAGTAGGTGCACTTGCCGCTCTGTGCAGGTCACCCCTCCCCATGTCTTTGTTTAGGGGTATACCCACTGCTCCGTGCAGGTCACCCCTATTTTTTGATATATAAGAGATAGTTAAGCTTATTTTGATTTTATCCTGTTGCTATAAAGAGATGCCATTTTGAACTCTGTCACTGTGTTTGCCCCCACCACTTCCATCGGGAGGGCATTCCAAGCATCCACCACCCTTTCAGCGAAAATGTATTTCCTGACATTGCCTTTCAGTTTACCCCCTTGTAACTTCATGTTCTGCTCTCTAGTTTTACAGCTTCCCCATCATGGGAAGAGGTTTGTTTGATCGTTAAGTATTACCTGCTCACTATTGGACATATTTATTCTCACTATATTTAGCATATTTACTCTTTAATTTAATTAACTTCTTATCCACGGCATTAATAATTAACCAAAATATCCATGTATATAGTTGCCATGTATATAGTTATTTATATATAATTACCATTTTTTACCAAGTTTATTTACCTTGTTCATTGTAAAAAACCAATGCTGTTTGTACCATTGTGTTTATATTTGTTCATATGTAAACCGCACTGATTTAAGAGCGCGGTATATAAGAAAAATAAATAAATAAATAAATAAATAAAATAAATAAATAAAATTTAAAGGTCTGAATCACATCTCCCCTGTCCCTCCTCTCCTCCAGAGTGTACGTATTTAGGTCTTCAAGTCTCTTCTTATAAGTCTTCTGGCGCAGGCTCCAAATCATTTTGGTTGCTTTCCTCTGAACCGCTTCCAGCCTTTTTATATCCTTTGCAAGATACGGTCGCCAAAGCTGAACACAATATTCCAAGTGAGGTCTCCCCAGAGACTTGTACAGTGGCATTAGTACCTCTTCCTTTCTGCTGGTAATTACTCTTTGTATGCCACCCAGCATCCTTCTGGTTTTTGCCATCGCCTTGTCACACATCTTCAGAAACAATCACTCCGAGAAAAGCAGTGTAATATTCCTACTTCTCTGTCTTCTCAGTCTGCCCCTACTTTCCTTGTTAACTCTTTTGAAATGTTAATTGTCTAGAATTGAACTGTTAATTTTAGCATGAACTTTCACATCTGTTTATACCAGGGCTGAAGTGAGCTTCTTAATAATAGGTGTGCTGGCAATTTTGTTCCATTTTTCTCTTTTAATATATAGGCACAGCGGGCCCAAATAAGGAAGTACTCAGAATGCTGCTAAAATTGTACATCTATTCTATATTCAGATCCGCAGATAATGAGCATGATCCAGCAGGGGACAAGACAAACCCAGGCGGAGGTCACAGTTCTGCAATGACATAGAAGCAGAAAGCAGTAAGGATTCTGGCCTCCTGTCCGTGGCCTAGAACGCAGGTTTTCACATTCTTCTGAAGTACATGCCTGGCTCTGAAAGCTACCATTCACTGCAGAAGGGTAAGGCAGCCTTTACAAGTGTAAAATGCAGGCTGGCATGTGTACATGGGCATCCACATACTAATAGAGGCCCATTCAGAAAGTGTACACCCGGGCCGTCTGGATGTCCAGAAATGTGGACAGCCCAGAGATGCACTTGATTCAGCTCCCATGGGGGCTAGTCATGCCTGTGGGAGCAGAATCGCAGCATAGGGATTGGACGTCCAGGACATGCCCCGATTCAGGCATGCTGTACGTCCAATCCACTGCCTGACTAGCCCAGCCTGGCTCCTGCATGGAGCCGCGTTGCCATGGCACTACGGCTCCATGCAGGAGTTGTGGTTCCCTGTGGCAACAGCAAATCCTTTGTTCCCTGTAGTCCAACCCTTGACTGGACCCTTCTATGGCCAGGGTTGGGCTGCGGGGCACCCTCTGCACCTCACCTGTATTGCAGGTCCCAGCTCCAGCATTCCCCAACGTCCAGGGGGACTTAATTCACCTACAAGATGGAATAAGTCCCCCGTTTAAATGGCTGACCCTGGATGCACAGGGCTGTCCTCTGAATCAGCCCTGTATGTCCGGGGACATGGTGCCGCCCACTGCCTGCCCTCGCTCCTCCCTCAACCTGCCCCCTCCCACCCCTGCTCAGAGCTCCCCACACATCTCCCCTATATGTGCAGGGAGCTTTGTAGTAGGAATATGGTCCTGGACTTTTAGCAGGTCTGGATGTCCGGATATGATGTCTAGACCCACTAAACACGATTCAGAATGACCCCTACAGTGATTTTAGAAAAGACACTACTCACATGTTTGCCCCCCTTAAAATCTGTACATGCTGTGGATATAAAGTATGGACATGGCATGGGTGGAATTTTAAAAATATATTGTTACTTCCCATTTTACAAGGGGAACACATGTATTTCAAAAACATTTTCCTGTCAGCATTTGCAACACTGAATCAGGCATGTGAGTTGGCTCATTTGTACCTGTCATTTTGAAGAATGAGTGAGGTGGCAATTGTGTTGATCTCTCTGGCCTTAAAAACCACATCATAAAGCTAAAAGTGTGAGGTTTAGACAGGGACAATTCTTCCATTAGCCAAACTAGGTGGTCGCCTAGCGTACTGAGATTCAAGAGGTGGCAAAAGACAGCAGATAAGTATTTACATCCTCTCCCTCCAGCTTGGTCCCTCCCCTCCCAGAAGCCCTATCTTAGTGCTTATTCTGGTGGCTCAGTGCCAACAGCTGGCAAAAAGAAGGACACTTAAGCATTATTGCCTCTTCTGTGCAGGGCTAGTGTTGTGATATGAGCCTTGAGATCCCATAATGTCATGACTCATGCTACAAGACTAGCCTTGCATGGTAAAGAAAGCTGGACTGCTATTAAGCACCCTTTCTCCTGCTGTCCATAAGGCCGAGCAGACTGGCGAAGGGTTGGGCCTATGGGGGTTGTGAGTCCAGAATCATAGGAAGCAAGGGCTGTCTAGAGCACCAAATATCCTTGCACCAGCCCCAGAGGCCTGAGTCCTGCTCAGGTATCCTCCGCAATGTGAAGGCCAAGGCAGGAAGGGGGCCCATACCCATACAGCTGTGAAGGCAGAGCAGCAAACTTACCTTTACATCTCTGCTGCACTGCTTCCCTTCTTTTCTTTTCTACACGCCTGGCAGCCTTCACCTCCTACCTCCAGCCCAGGCTGAAATCTTGTGATAACAACCACAGTTCATGAGACTTTGGCCCGGCCTGGTGATGGGAGGTGAAGGCTGCCGGGCCTGAAGAAACAAGAAAATGGGAGGCAGTGTAGCAAAAACCTAAAAGTAAGTTTGTCTCGGGGGGGCAGTAGAAGTGGTGGCTGGTTGCAACAATAGGGGGCCCTTAGCAAAATGTTGTTTGGGGGCCCTTCATTAGAACCTATGCCATTGACCAACCCTCTTCGCCTCCTTAATTGGCCCTTCCTGTGTGTGTAGATTTTCAAAATCTGGCATTTACATGCTTAAGCGCCGTCGCTTGTAAATATAACGTCTCAAGTAAAGCTAATCTTTTTGCACAGGTTTTTCCGTTTCCGCTGTACATTTCAGAAAATATATGTGCACTCCCACACGTCCTTGTACATAGTGAGCATTTAATAAACTACACGGGAAATTCTTAATATCCCGACTTGGGCGCCCTTTTCTGCACTGGATGATCTATGCAAAAATGGGGCGTTATAGCTTTTAGTCAACCATATGAGACTGAAGTTCATATACATGTCACTTGCTATTTAACTGATAAGAAATGGGAGCGTGGAGAATGATCTGCAGACTTTCCAGAAAATAAACGAGTCTAAAAATAAATAAACAGAGGAGTAATCATGGCGCTATGCTGAACTGGAAACTCTGATGCCATGTCAGTAATCTTCTGTATCCACCATTTATGAGTAGTTCCCTGATCAGGCCCAAGCACAGGTGCAGAGAATGCAGGCTCAGTTCCCCCATCTGTTGGGAAGAGGCGAGGGAGGGAGGACAAGTGCCTATATTGCAGTTGCTTCTGCCATCCAAAGACAGCTGCCGAGCGTATGCCATAGAAGAGGTAACCTGCCACTTGTGGTTCAGCTAGTGCAAAAGGTCTCAAACCAGTTCTCAAGTATCCTTAAGCCCAGAGCCAGCACTACGATTAGGGAAACTTGGCAGTTGCCATGCATGCCAGCCCTCCGGAGGCACCAATTGCATCCACAAATTGCAAGAGGATCTTGATAAATTGGAAGACTGGGTATCGAAATGGCAGCTGAAATTTAAATGTGGACAAGTGCAAAGTTCTGCACCTAGGAAAGAACAATCCAAACTATGGTTACATGATGCAAGGTTTGACTTTAGGAACCACCACCCAGGAAAAAGATTTAGGTGTCATCGTGGATAACATGTTAAAACCCTCCGCCCAGTGTATCATAAGGAAAGGAATGGAAACTAAAACAAAGGATATTATAATGCCTCTGTATCGTTCCATGGTGCGACCGCACCTTGAATATTGTGTGCAATTCTGGTCACCATATCTTTAAAAGGATAAAGCGTTATTAGAAAAAAGTCCAGAGAAGAGCCACCAAAATGGTAAAGGGGATGGAAGGATACCCCTATGAAGAAAGGCTAAAAAGGTTATGGCTCTTTAACCTGGAAAAGAGGCGGCTGAGGGGAGATATGATAGAAGTCTATAAATTAATGAACGGAGTGGAACGGATCGATTGTTTACATCAGAATATAAAAAGACTAGGGGACATGCAATGAAGCTACAGGGAAAACTATTTAAGACTAATAAGAGAAAATATTTTTTCACTCAACGTGTAATCAAACTCTGGAATTTGTTACTGGAGAATGTAGTAAAAGTTGTTAGTGTAGCTGGGTTTAAAAAAGGTTTGGACAAGTTCCTGGAGGAAAGGTCCATAAACCATTATTAAAAGTGGAGAGGAGTGGCCTAGTGGTTGGGGCAAGGTACTTCAGGCCAGAAGGTTGGGGGTTCAAATCCCACTAGAGGACAGCAACCTTGGGCTGGAAGGACTGGGGTTTCTAGTCCCACAGGTGCTCCTTGTGGTCTTGGGCAAGCCACTTAACCCTCCATAGCCCATGTTCCCTGTAAAAATAGTCATCTCCAAGTTATAATGCCCTGTTCAATGTAATTTCAGTTTGTTCAATGTAAACCACACTGATGCAGAATAGCACAGTATATAAGAGAATGTAAAAAAAATAAATAAAAGGGACCCAGGATATCACTGCTTGACCCAATACAGGCATTGTGGAACCTGTGTCTTTTGGGGAAACTGCTAGGTACTTATGACCTAGATTGGCCACTATAGGAGGCAGGATACTGGGCTTGATGGACCTTGGTCTAACCTTGTATGGCATCTCTTATGTTCACCACTGCCCCTCTCCAGGGCCCGCAGCATCTTTGTTTCTCTGCTATTGTATTGTATTGCATGCAGGGTCTGGCTTTTTGAAGTTCCAGTTTCACTTTTGTATACATATTTCTATTTATTTTTTATTTGATGAAGGTCTATCTGTGTTTTGCATGTGTGACTAAGCCTGGGTATTCCACAGTTGTCAGGTTACCCAGTTCCATGAGTGAGATTTTTGGCCATTTCTGGTTTTAAATTTGTCTTGCAATGCAGTATGGTATTTGTAGTCCTTGATTTTACCCACTGAAATCAGTGCTGCAGATTCCATAATGCAGCAGAATGAGATGTCAGAAATCCAGGACTGGCTTACAATCTCACTCCTGGAACTGGGTAACTTGGTAACGCTGATATTCTGTTAGCATGTAATTTCTATTTAAGAATGTGTAGTGATCTGGCTTGTTCAGCTTTCCTAATAGATTTACTGATGTTCAAGGGTCCACTGCAATATTTACAGTGCTGCCTATTCCTTATAGAGGCCTTGGGTGAGTTTTGGAAATTAGTGCTGTAGATTTGCTCTTGGCTTTGAAGGATTTTTTTGCATTAATTTCCAATAGGCCTGGTGCTCAGAGCGTTTGTATTCCTGTTACTGGTATCTTTGCTTTATACAGTTAGCGGTATGGGGAAGTGACCTAGGCGTGGGGGAGTCTGTGGATGCAGAATGTAGATTTGGATTTAATACCATACGGGTGAGCATAAGTGTATTGGGGGGTCTGTGACTGAATGGATGTGGAGGAATGCAACCTCTTGTACTCCCCTCCCCGCTTCAATATGGCCTGCAGATACTAAAGCTTGCACTGCTACCCTCTCTGCAGCTATTTGTTAGTGGTGGGGCAGGGGCGGAGCAGAAGTAGCCGCTAGTGGCAAGTTTTTTCTTTTCAAAAAGTTGGCAACCTAGCGCCGCATTGTGGTTTCTGAGCCATTGCCACCGCTGCAGGTCCTGGAGATGGTGGGAAGCAGGGGGCAGGAGGGCGGCTGGATGGACGGCCCGCCTAAGGTAACTCCAATCCTTGCACCTGCCCTGCTCCAGCCAGTCTGGTTTTCTGAATGTCCACAAGGAATATTAATCTTAAAAACGTATGCCATAACCTCAGTGGCAAAGTCTAAGTCAGAATTGCATTCAGTGATGGAACCTATAAGCAAGTCTGTCTCATGCATATTCCTTATGTATAGCCATGGAAATCAGGTGGCTTGGGAGATTCATGAGAATCAGTAGGCCAAGATTCCCTCAGGTTACCCAGGTCTTCCCTATGGGCAGTGGGGGTGAGACTTCAAAGATAAAGGAAAAGGGTTGAAAAACAAAAATTTTGGAATGGAATAATGCATTATGTTACATTTCCCCTCTCTACAACACACAGAGGCACCTATGTGTAAAATCCACAGGCACTTTTTACCCATAGGTTTTATATCAGTTTTCAAAGGGAAACGTCCCCTTTGAAAATTGGCATGTGGTAAGTAAGCACACAAAGCCACTTTTGCTATGAACACTTAGGGGCATGTTTACTAAACTCCGAAATTGTGCGGGGCCGCGGTAGTGTGCCTGTGCCATATAAGGAGTGGGCGGTTCAGGCAGAGAAAAGAAAAAACCGGGAGACAGCGACCGTACTTGTGCGTGTCGCGCTAATGTGCGGGGTCCACATTAGCGCGTGGGAAGGCTAAGTGGTGCGCTGCTGGGCACAGAAAAAAACAGAGCCATAGTACAATGGTGAAGACACTGACCAATGGTGCAGGGGCTATGGGTTCAATCCCCCATTGTGTACAACAAAAGCTTTTGTCTGAGGCAATAACTGTAATGGGTTAAAGTGCTGTAGGAGGCATATTAATTTTGTGCGGCATAAGGCGGCGCACTGTTAATGTTGGGCGACATTAGCCCGTGTTGGGCGACATTAGCCCGTGTTGCCACAGATTGGCTGAATTCCCTGGGAGGTCCATGACTGTACATCCGACAGGGCCTGTCTGTTGCAGTGGATGGTGCCATCCTGCACATGGCTAGGCCACTGTCTTCTGTGGCTAGCAGCCACTGCCCCTCCACCACCTGTACCCTTCCGCCAACATGCTGGCATGTCCTTATCATAGTAAAACCATATGACCTGATTGAGTTGTGGCACTCCAGGCCTGCATTTGGGGGACTCGGCTGTAGGTAATGCCCATTGTTATGGTGTGTGAGCGGTGTAGGGTACAATATGGGTGTTTGCAACATGCTTATGTTCTCTGCAATAAAGGAGTGTCTTTACTATCTCTGTTTAGTGGTGGGTAAAATATGGGGATGGGGCTGGCAGGTGCCCCAGCTGGGATTTGAACCTGTGACTCTCTGGTCCTAGAGATACTGGCTCTGTCTGCTGCACCACACTGTGGCCACAAAGACAGTGCAGTCCCTGGAGATAGGAAACCTGGCAAGAAGGAGTCGGAAGCCATGCTCTGCACATTTTTACTGTGGGCTCGTTCACCTTGTCTGGGGACAAAAGTGCAAATACACCATGAAAATGCCTGCAAAAAAGGGGGAAAAAAGATAGCCAAGCTGGGCAACAGTGTTATTAATGGGCAACCATACACAACACTCCAAGGACAGCTCCAATAGCAAGAAATGATTTTTGGAAGGGTCTCCACTCCGTGGACCCTTCAAAAATTCATTTCTAATGTTATGGAGCTTTCCAGGGAGTGTTTTTTGTTGTTGCCCATTAATATCACTGTTGCCCAGCTGAAGTACTATTTTTAATATTTTTGTTGTGGTCATTTTCGCTTTTTATTTGCACTTTTGTTCTATGCACATGTATCACACTGCTCACGTTTTGTGGGTTTCCCCGGTTTTCCTGTACATTGCTGACGGAAATGGTTTCTCTTCCCTTTAAATGCCCTCTACCGCGAGTGTTTCACTCGCAGTATTTTTTACTTGTATATTCGGCCCCGTAAATGTGCGAGGAGCCTCTCCCCTCCCCTTCCCCGCCCATTGCAGCCGTCTCTCCACCCCTCGGGAGCCTTCCTCCGCCCTCCGTTAGCCTTTCCACGCCTCTATCGGACATTTGCGGGCCCGTACTTGTGCGGAGCCCGTAAGTGTGCCGCGCACGTGTGCGGGGGTTCATTGCACGTGTGCAGGGTGCTTAAGAGTGCTTACGTGATGCTTTTAGTGCGCTATTGTGCGGCGCGCAATTGTGCGGTTTTTAGTAAACATGCCCCTTAATGTGCAGACTTTTGCAGAGCGTAATGTATGCGTTAAGAGCACTCTCCACCTCAACCCTAACTCGCATCTGCACTTAAGTGCGCGTGTTAGGCAAGTGTTAAAAGCTCCATTGCCCTCAGCGTTACATCCCTCTTTAGACAGACACCAAAGGTTGCCCTTGTTCACCTCTGATCTGCGGCAGGTGTGAACAGGAATAGAACAGTGGGATGAACAGTCTCAGCACAAACTCTGGTTGCTTTCTTTGAAATGGGAAAGGCAGCATTTAAGGCTAAATAAAAGAAAGAAAATCAACATTTACAAAGCAATAACAGAAACAGCCAATGATACAATAAAATTTAACAAGTCGCAAAGTGCATTGACTAAGCATTGCACAAAGACATGCTTTGCTGATAGAGTCTGTGGGGGGTGGAGTGGAGAGAATGAGTGAATGGCAGGGGTAAGATTAGTTAGGGTGACTGAATCAATAGGTGCATGAGGAGGTTATGAGCAGCAGTAGGGGCCAAGTGACTGATGGGAGGCGGTTGTGAGTGGGGCTGAGCGAATAAGTGAGTATATGGGAGACTGAGTGGGAGGATGGGGTGGTCAGTGGTAGGGAGGCTGAGTGAGTGAATGATGGGTTATAAGTGATGGAGTGGCTGAGTAAGTGAGAGGATGGGGGGTACTAGTAGCAAGAGAACTGAGTAAGTGGATAGGGATTATGAATGTGGGGGGCTGAGTGAGTGAAGGGATGGAGGACGTATGAGTGCTAGGAGCAGTGGAATTGCAGGGAAAGCTGGCAGGGTGGTGATTTGAAATTACTGGAGGAATGGTTTCCATGCTGGAAGACTGGAGTCAGCCTTTTCCTGTCCCAATTCTCTTGAGGTTAGGGCATATCGACAGAGAGGTTTCAATAAAGACAAAGGTAACCCAAATGCCCTTAAGTACTGAACAGACAGAACTTAAAGATTCCAAATTACTCCTGCCTACTGATAACCACATTAATATAAATAAAATACAGTGTCAAAAATGCTTGTATGCAAATGCTAGGTCTAAAAACATAAAATGGGAGATTTAGAATATATAGGACTAAATGAGAAGTTAGGTATGATTGGTATCTCAGAGACCTGGTGTAAGGAGGACAACCAATGGGACACTGATACCTGGGTACAAATTATATCACAATGATAGAGTAGATAAAATTGGAGGAAGAGTTGCACTATATGTTATAAAGGGCATTGAGTCACAAACAATTAAAGAATTGCAGGAAACAAAATACACTGTAGAATCTCTATGGATTGAAATTCCATGTAAAAAAGGGGAAGGCAATGGCAGTGGGGGTGTACTACAGATCGCCTGACCAAAATGAACAAATGGATGATGAAATGCTCAAAGAAATCAGGGAAGCTAAAAAAAGATATAACACAGTAATAATAACACAGGTACACTAAAAAAAATTTTTTTTAAACTGCCTCTAATGTTTCGATTGATTTTTACGTTTTTTGGTGCGCTGAATCCAAATCTGGTAACCAATTTGCTCCATCACGTACAGATTTTTTGCTACATTGGGTTAGCAGTTTGAGGTGAACGTTTCAGATTGAGTGCGATCGAGATAAAAGTTTCTTGGATGAATTCTTTATACTAATTGTTTAGTAGTTATTCAAATAAGAATAAAGAAAATTGTAACAAGGCAGCACATAAGAATAGAGTAATGTCAACAAAACACACTGTGATGGTAGCAAAATTGTCTGCACTTAAAACAGCCACATACATGTGCACAAACATTGAGCATATAAGAGCGAGGTTAGACACAAAGCAAAGCAAAGAAATGTGCAAAAAATGTTGTACAGGTATGTATGTAAGAATAGAAAACGCAAACCGCACCATTGCAATACATGAAGACAAACACCCGATGGTGTGAAAATAAAATTCTAATAAATGAGATCCGACACTGTGGTAATAACTAGCAAATTTTTATTTCAAAGTTTAGTAAAAACACGATATTTGTCAACACAGTTTAGATTTTAAAGTCATTCTTGGGTCAATCAATCTCCTGGTGGGCCCGTTTCTTCTTCCCCCGAATGCTTCTCTTGGTGCGCTGCTTGGCGTATTTTTCATCTGGGGTTTCCCGCAGCAGCAACCAGCAGAAATCAGCCATCATAGTGGTGTTCCATCTTCCTTGGTACCTTCTCTCTGCGTCCTTGATGTCCTGGTGAAACCCTTCACCTTGTTCTTCACTGCACGCCCCCAGGTTTTCGGGAAAGTAGTTCACATGGGAGTGCAAGAAATGGACTTTCAGGCTCATGTTACAGCCTTGTTCTTTGAAGGCATTGAGCATCCTGGCAACAATATCCTTATAGTTCTCATCCCGCCTGTTCCCCAAGAATTTGAGAACAACATCCTTGAAGGAATCCCAGGCTTCTTTTTCCTTCTCAGACATCGTTTCAGTGAATGCTCCATCTGAAATGAGTTTCCTTATATCAGGGCCAACAAACACTCCTTCCTTTAGCTTTGCTTCAGAAAGTCGGGGGAACTTTGAGCAAAGGTACCGAAAGCACTCACCATCTTTTGGAAGGGACTTGATGAATTGCTTAATGAGACCCAACTTAATGTGGAGAGGTGGTAATAGAATTTTATCACGAGGTACCAAGCTATCATGAAGAACATTTTTCTCACCGGGTCTCAAATACTCCCGAATTGGCCAGTCTTTTTTCCCCCAGTGTAGGTCGCGGGCCCGGCTATCCCACAAGCAAAGGAAGCAGGGATATTTGGTGAAACCGGATTGCTGCCCTAATATCATGGATAGAATTTTAAAGTCTCCACAAATCATCCACTTATGCTCATCATAACGAATCTTCTGAAGAATCAGGGCCAAATTCTCGTATTTTTCTTGGAGAATAACAGAGTGAGCAATAGGAACTGAAGCGAATGTGTTGCCATTATGAAGAACACCTTTTATGCTGTCTTTTGACGAATCAATGAACAGCCGCCATTCAGCAGGATCATACTTGAGTTTAAACTTTTCCATCACTCCGTATATATCGTTGCAAAATACCAAATCTTCCTCTTTGCTGAAATACTTCAAAAATTGTGTCTCGCGGTTGCGGTACCAATAAAAAGTTGTTCCTGGTGACAATAGATTTTTCTGTTTAAGCCGAGAACCTAGCAGTTGGGCAGCATCTTTTGGGAGTCCTAAATCCCGGACTAAATCATTCAATTCAGCTTGAGAGAAAAGTTCAGGTTTCGGATCTGGTTCAGTTTCAAACTCGGAAGTACTGGACTCATCGGGAAAAGCCATCTGATGAGTCTCATCATGATCAGAACCGTCCACACAAATATGATCCAAAGATTTTGGTGGTTCAGGCACAGGTACTTCGTTGCTATGAGGCATAGGCCTAATTGCTGAGGGAAGGTTGGGGTAACTTATTACGTTCTTATTTTTCAAGTTGTATCCCTTCACAATGCAAGAGCAAAAATAGCAGTCACTGCTGTGGTCTCTTTGTTCACGCCACATCATAGGTATTCCGAAACGAAATGCTTGTTTTTTACCTTTCATCCATAAGCGTAGATCTTCCTCACATGTCTTGCACACTTTGTGAGGAGCCCACGGTTTGTCTTGATCGCCTAACTTCAAACCGAAATAGGCGAAATATACTTTTTTAATAAATGCAGAAATGTTCCTCTGCCGCTTTTTCACGGTATATTCCCCACAAATAAAACAAAAACTGTCCAGAGAGTTGACGCAACCTCTGGCTCTGTGAGCCATCACAAATACACAGCACTGCAAACTACAACTGTAGTGAACCACTTCGGAATAAAGCTGGATTACGACTGAGCAAACAAAAGGTAATAATGAACTTGCAATAAACTGAAATTTGACTGTAACTTTCATGTCGCAACCACGGTGTTTGAGCGAGCGCGCGAGCGAACGAGGCGAGGCGAACAGGAAAGAACATGCGCCAGCGCGAGTACTGGATTTAGCCCCCCGCCTCCCAATTGTCCTGTTAATGTATAAAATGAATACAAAACACTCTAAAATATCATGAGGGAGTGTTTCTAGTTAGTTAACCATTACAACCTCTATTTTGGGCCAAGAAAATAAACTGCAGTCGGCTAAAAAGAAATTATGTGAACATTCCTTATATGGGTAAGAAATCTAATTTTGCAAGAAAACGTGACGTGATGGAACATTTTGGCTATTTTTCCTGGATTCAGCACCCCAAAATCTATAGGAATCAGTTGCAAAACTGGAGGCAGTTTTTTGGTAGTGTACCTGTGTAATCAGTGATTTCAGTTACCCTGGGTCAGTGTCACAGTAGAACTTACTAGGGAGATAAAGTTCCTAGATGAAATAATTGACTGCTTCTTGGAACAGCTGGTTTAAGAACTGACAAGAGGGTTTTGGGGCCACTTGGCAATAGTGATCATAGCATGATTGCATTTGATTTAATAAATGGAGGAAGGATGGCAAGGAAATCCACAGTACTACCTTTTAACTTTCAAAAAGGAGACTATGATAAAATGAGGAAAATAGTTAAGAAAAAAACTAAAAGGAGCAACTGCAAAGGTTAACAATTTACATCAAGCATGGCTGCTTAAAAATACTATCTTGGAAGCCCAGAACAGCTGTATTCCACACTTTAAGAAACGTGGAAGGAAGGCCAAAAACCTTCCAGCATGGTTTAAAGGAGAGGTCAGAGAAGCTGTTGTAGAGTCAAATGACGAAAACTGGAAACAACATAAGCAATGGCAAGTTAGAAGCAAGGCATTGATAAGACAGGCAAAGAGAATTTGAAAAAAAGATTGCTGTGGAAGCAAAAAATTTTTCAAATACATTCGTAGCAAAAAATTGGTGAGTCAGTTGGACCATTAAATGATAGCGGGGTAAAAGGGGCACTAAGAGGACAAGGACATAGCAGAGAGACTGAATGAATGCTTTGCTTTGGTCTTTACTGAAGAAGATGTATTGCAGTTACCCATGACTGAAATGGTATTTAAAGGTGATACACCGGAAGAATTGAAAGAAATACTGATAAGCCGGGAAGATGTATTATAACTATTTGATAAACTGAAGAGTAGCAAATAAACTTGTACCAGAGGGTATACATCCAAGGGTGTTGAAAGACCTGAAACATGAGATTGCAGACCTACTGTTAGTAATTTGTGAACTATTATTAAATCATCTGTAATACCTGAAGATTGGTGAATGGCCAATGTAACGCAAATTTTTAAAAAGGGTTCCAGGGGAGATCCAGGAAACTACAGACCGGTGAGCCTGACGTCCGGACCAAGCCAAATGGTAGAAACCACTATAAAGAACAAAATTACTGAATATGTAGGCAGTCATTGTTTAATGGGAAAAAGCCAACATGCCTTTAATCAAGGAAGATCTTGTCTTACTAATCTGTTATATTTTATTAAAGGGGTGAATAAACAGGAAGGCAAAGGTGAGCTGGTTGATATTGTGTATTTGGATTTTCAGAAAGCCTTTGATGAGGTCCCTTATGAGAAACTCCTGGTGAAATTAAAAAGTCATGGGATAGGAGGCAGTGTACTATTGTGGATCAGGAACTGGTTGAAAGAAAGCAGAGGGTAGCGCTAAATGGCCAATTTTCCCAGTGGAGAAAGGTGAATAATGGAGTACCTCAGGGATCTGTGCTGGGTCCACTGCTTTTTAAACATATTTGTAAATGACCTGGAAATGGGAATAACGAGTGAGGTAATCAAGATGACACAAAATTATTCAAAGTTGTTAAAACCCAAGATGATTGTGAAAAATTGCAAGAGGGTCTTGATAAATTGGAAGACTGGATGTTCAATGGGAGATGAAATTTAATGTGGACAAGTGCAAAGTTATGCACTGGGTCAAACCGAAGTATTTTTTACAGGCACTATTGTAGACATCCCTTTAGGGCACGTCTAACCACTATGGCATCAGAATCCTATCTAGGCCTGTACATGCAGGCCCAAACCCGATTCCGGTCAGCCTGCACGTACAGGCCTCTGTCTGGCTAACTCAGTCAAGGCTCCTGAATGGAGCCATGGCACCCAGTTGCCATGGCACTGCGGCTCCATTCATTAGCCACAATCCCTGGCTGCTGACCACTTTTTGCATTCCTCACAGCCTAACCCCCGATGTGGCCTCCCAAGGCCAGGGTCAGGCTGCAAAGATCTCTTGCACCCCTCCCAGATTTTGACATGCCCCAGGCCTGCCATCCCTCTCTACCCCCGCCCCCCCCCCCCCCATCTAGGGAAACTTATTCCACCTCAGAAGTGGAGACATCAGAATCGGTCCTGTACATCCAGGGCCGCAGACCGCCCACTGTCTGCCCTAACTCTGCCTCCGGACCTCCCCTTTCCCATCCCCGTCTAACCTCCCCTTACAAGGGAGGCTTGGTGGGGACGAGAAAGGCAGATGAATAGCGAGGATGGATGTCCGTCCCTTCTATTCATTGTTAACAGTAAAGCCCTTTGTGTATACTTTTGCCATCAAACCCACTATCCTGTTTCCAAAAGTGGTCAATGCAGGTCACGGGTACCTCAAATCGAAGCATGCTATCAAAACATGACTACTAATCTATATTCCAAAAACAGAACAAATGAAAGTGATAGGCATCAGTAAAAAATCGTATACAAATTCATTGTGGGTCATAAAAGAACTGCTATAAACTGAACCATGTAAAACATCAAGTGCCTACACCTTCAACTTAAAATATACAAAACACACATCTTCAAAAACATATATGACTTCAGAGCCACAATACAACTTCATAACATCAGACTAGTACCCCGACACTGGCAGCATTTCGCAATGTAAGCTACATCAGGAGGTAATTTCAAAGCCCTGACATCACGCTACGATCCACCGGATCAGAATCACTTCTGCAGAAGTAGCTTTCCCCTGGGTTAAGATGGCTATGAAACTCCTTCTCCTGTATAGTACAATGGTTAAGTTAACTGAAGACCCCTAATCTTATGTTGTTGCTGCAGTGGCTCAACCATCCGAAGACAGAAGCTGCCCCTAGGCTGGGTCCAATGGAGGTCTCCTCCTACATCACTGGCCATGGGAGCCCTTCCAAGTTCTGGAAACATTAGGTGACAAAAAAAGGTCTACAATACATTACTACTGTAGATCCCCTAGAGGTCTCTGCCATCATAACACAGTAGAATCTTAGGGATCTCTAGAGGTGTTAACGGTGTGTTAAAGTGGTAGCATACTTTAGTAAATCTAGCTCTTAGGTTTCTAAATGTAAATGTTCATTTAGTTTTGAATATCAGCCTCACTCTCAATATTTACCTCTATGTTTTGCAGTATTTTACATAATACAGACTGATAATGGTGGTTGAATTCATATATATGAGGCATGACAAAAAAAGAAACAAGACTGTGGCAGGCACGCCCATGACTCAATGCCAGTTGGCTAACCACTTATGTCAGTGTGTTGTGCAACATCTCGCCACTATTCTACTATAATATTTTTCATCTCTCTCAGTTTTTCTTTTTCAGGTTTTTTTGTAGCACACTGCTCCATCGCTTTGTCATGTAACTGGAGGTGGCAGAAATATGGAGCAAAGAATCAACTTGAAATTTCTGGTTAAGTTGTAGAAGGGCCCAACTGTTTCCAACTTCTCCAAAAGGCTTATGGAGAAGATTCAATATCAAGGCTGTGGGTCTTCGAGTGGCACAAATGCTTCAAGACTGGCCGCGAGGAGGTGGAGGATGACCCCAAGTCAGGACAGCCTTTCACGACAAAGACAGTTGAGAACATTGACAGACTGAACCAGCTGGTGTGGAGTGATTGCAGATTGATGATGCGGATGATAGCTGAGGAGCTCAGCCTGAACAGGGAGTCAGTTCGGACCATCTTGGTGCAGGAGCTGGGGATGTGGAAAGTGTGTGCCAAGATGGTGTCCAAGCTTTTATCGGATGACCAGAAGGAGCACCGGGTCGATGTTTGTCGAGACTTGCTAGAGAAGATCCAGAGTTTGTTGGCTGAGTCATCACAGAAGATGAGACTTGGGTCTTGCAGTACAACCCTAAAAGCAAGAGACAGAGACTGCAGTGGAAGACTCGACTGTCACCCAGACTCAAGAAGGCACGCATGTCCAAATCAAGGATCAAGGTCATGCTGATTGCATTCTTTGACCAGAAGGGAGTGGTCCATCATGAGTTTGTGCCCGGGAATCAGACAGTCAATCAGCACTTCTAGCAGCAGGTCCTCAATCGCCTCCATGACCGGGTTCAGTGCAGCAGGCAGGCTCTGTGGCTGCTCCACCACGACAACGCGGCCGCACACACCGCGCTCAGTGTGAGGCAGTTCCTGGCCAACAAACAGATCACAGCTCTTGACCACCCTCTTTATTACCTAGATCTCGCATCGTGTGACTTCTGGCTCTTCCCCAGACTGTAGACTATGCTCAAAAGGAACTCATTTCGCCTCTGTAGAAGAGATCAAAGCCACTGTGAAGAGGGAGCTGAGGGACCTCAAGGAGGAGTACTTTACCAAGTGCTTCCTTACGTGGCAAAAGCAAATGCAGAAGTGCATTAATTCGGGGGGGGGGGGGTTACTTTGAAGGGGACAATGCATAATTTCTCTGTAGATTTTGTAATAAAACATTTATGGGACAGTCTTGTTTCTTTTTTGTCACACCTCGTATATATAATTTTTTTATAACTTTATTTTTATACATTTTCAAGTCTCAAAAACAGTACCCAATGTACAACATGCCTAACAATGCAGGATAACAATCTTAAACTCTATCTACAGCCAACCCCCCTCCCCCCCACCGCCCCCCACCCCACTGCCCCTCACCCCACTCACTCTTCCACCAGTTCCAGTAAAGAGTCCTTGCCAAATGCAGCTGTTCCCTTCACCCACTCTGCAGGGCCATAAGTCTTTGAAGGCTGTAATATCCATGCAAGCAATCCTGAAAGTTTAAACAAGTCCAGCAGCTTTGCTGCTTTCCAATGAAGAGCAATCTTCCCCCTCACTGCAATAGCATACTTCAGGAATTCCCACAATTTCCACCCCACCCTGGGGACATATTTATGTAATAGAAATACCTTGGGATCACAGCCCAGTTATACCCCCACAATCTCCTCCATACACCAGATACATTTCTTCCAGAACTTACACACACTGGGGGCACAGACACCACATATGATAAAAGGTGCCCCTCTGCCCACATCCTCTCCATCAAAGATCAGATTCACATTCCCAAAATATGACTTAAACAATACAGTAATTTCAATCCATTCCCCACCACATTTGCCGATATAGATATCTTACAAATATTAAGAAATATTTTGCGCCAATAGGGGTCAGAAATGATACCTGCTTCCCCTCAGTCATCTTCAGAGTTCTCAGGAAAATTGAGCTAAGAGATTATTAATCCCCCTAGTCCTGCACTCCTCCCTTGGCATCCAAATCCTACATCCCAGAGGCATCCCCCCCGACAGTTTGCTCGATAACCATCCATTGCTTCCCCAACCCTCTTGTCCACTCCCACATAACCTTCATCTGGGCGGTGTGATAGTATCGTCTAAGATCAAGTACATTCAGCCCCCTCCCCCCCCCCCCCAGACCTTACTCAGACCCAACATCTTACGGGCCATCTTCAGCGATCACCCCTTCCAAATACCTACCAATTCTATGCTCCCATTTCATAAATACTCTCAATGAGATTACTATAGTCAACATCACAAAAAGGTAACAAAACAAAGGGGCTGGTTTACTAAACCATATTAGTCATTAATGCGGCAGATAGCTGTTAACACAGCATGATAGCACCGGCTAACGCAAGGAAAATGCAGATACCTCAGCAATTTTTCATGCTATCTGAATTTCATGTGTTAGATGAAAGGAGAAGCAGGATTGGGAAGGGAAGAAGGTGTGATAGCAAGAGGCAGCCAGCATGCAAGCAATTGTCATGTGCTGGATATGCAAATCGCTGATAGGGTGGCTGCAGATAACACGCCTCAAGGGGTGGTGTCGAGCAGCTGAGTTAGGGGGATCGTTGCTGCATGGCTGCAGCTGATCACTGTGGCAGCAATGTAGGTGATGGGTCCCCCCATGTCCTCCAATCCCCCCCCCAAGACCCCTCCAAAGCCCCAAGAAGCCCAATCCCCTCAAAGACCTCCCCAAGCCCTGACAAGCCTGATCCCGCCCTGAAGGCCCCCCCCCAGCACCTGACAAGTCCAATCCCATACAAAGGTCCCCCCCCAATCCCTGTCAAAGTCTGCACCATCCCAAGCATCCCCAAGCCCCATCTAATTCCAATTCCCACCCCCCAAAGCTCACATCCAGCCCTGTCCTTACTGGGGGCTTCCTGGTGGGCCAGTGGTGAAAGGAGCAGGCGCGGACTCCCTCCACTCCTGCACCATCATCAGTCAAACTGGAACTGGTCTTGCAGTAATGTAAGGGGTCAGCACCACAAGACTGGCACCATTTTGAATATGACAGAGATGGGGCAGAAGCATAGGGGGACTGCTCCTGTCTTTCACCTCTGGCCCACCAGAGGAACCCCAGTAAGAACCAGGGCTGGTTGTGGGTTTTAGGGGGGGGGGGGTCAGAATTCAATGGGACTAGTAGGGGAGTGGATTTCAACAGGGCTTGGAGGGATTTTGGCGGGAGGGGGTGGGGAAATAAATCGGGCTTGTTGGAGCTTGGGAGGCTCAGGGGGACATTGCGGCTACTGCTGCTTGTCCTTCCCTTCTCCTTCACTCCGATCCTATGTTCCCTGCATAGTACTGCAGGTGCTCCCGTGCTGCTGCCTATGCAGGGAGCATAATGGACAGCCCTGTGCAGTATCTGTGCCACGCCCCCCTGCATTTACCACACAGGTTTTGCACCTATCACATGCCATTTTGAAATTGTATTTATTTATTTATTTATGCCACATAGTAGGTGAAATATGCCACATAGTAGGTGCAAAGCCATTACCGCACTTTAGTAAACAGACCTCAAAGATGCCAAAAATAAAACTGGAAAGCAATCTAGTGTCTGGAAAATTGGCCACACCACAGATCATTTTAGAAGCCTTGCACATGTAAACAGCCACATTTACATGCATAGATTACATACACATGCAAATAGCCACATTCTACAACAGAGATTTGCATATAGAATGGCTGTGGGATGCAGAGATTCAAAGGGAGTTTGTTTTGCGTATGTTCTGGACATGTTTTGGGAGGTCCAAAAATTACACGTTTTTCTCACTTGTATTCGTTTTACAATGGAATACACCAATGACCGAGAAGGCAATTGTGCGTCCCTCTGTGGTGCCTAACACCACCTCAGAAACAGAAAAGTTATTTTGCTCAGCTCCTTAATTGACTCTTGTGTATGTAATTTTGTGAAATCCAGCATTACCCATGTGGTTGCTGGCACTAACATGTGTCTCTCTTTTTTAAGAGTGTGTATGTTTATGACATTGATGCTCCCACCACACATGCCAGCACATACACGAGTATTTGCCAGCCTCCTTATGCAAATTTTACCAAAGGCTCTGCATTCAGCAAAAGGTTTTGCAACATACTCGTGGAATTGCGAACAACCCCACCTGGATGTCCCAATTCCTACATAGACGTCTTATGCTAAACGGGGCTTCAAATTTGCTAGGAGTCCCAGATTTGATTATACTTTTCAAGTCTGCTTTTAAAGAAAGCCTTTTTGTACTGTCTAAAGTCAAGCTGAGACTTGATTTTTGAATATATTTTCTAATGCAAGATTCAGATTTGAGTAAATCTGTGTCTGTTGAACTACCTAATAATATGTCCATGAGACACCTTAAAAACAAAAGTCAGATGGGCAAATGTTTCGAAACACAGCTCTACAGGTGCACAAAATCTGCTAATAATTTGAAAATTAAATTTCTCCTTCAGGCATCCAATATAAATTGGAGAGATTGTTGCTATTAAGACTGGACTTCCAGTGATGCTGAAAGCCACTTCTTATACAGGTAACACTGGCCACATCACTTGAAAGGCACACATAACAGCATACATGTGAGAGTAAAGCCCAGAATACATTCTCGCTCTTTGGGTGTCACTAACATTGAGCAAGATAGGAAAGCTTCAAAAAAGTAACAAGGAAGTAGGAAAAAAGCACCCATAACAGGTGAAGGAAGGTAAAAGTCTTGTTATCTTGTTAAACAAAGAAATATTACCACCTGCCATGCAATGTTGATCTAGTCTTAACTTTTAACAACATGCAATATATGAGGTTTTATCTTGAGATACTGAAATCAGTTGATCTGGAGAAGAAAATAGTCTGGAGGACACCAGGCTGCTCTGATGTGGCAGAAACCAGCAGTGGTTTGTCCAAGGTGTCGTATTAAATTGTCTTGAAAGGTACAAATACATTAATAAGCGGGGTATGGCTAGCTTCATTGACTGTATTTTGGGCAGAACAGGTTTAACCAGTGCCATGGGAACTGGCTTCCTCTTCAATCAACTCAGTGTCATGATGAAACTGTTCTTGCAGATATGAAGGCACATTTCCATACACTGCTTCTATTTGAAGTCAGCACCACTATGCAGAAGAAAGAAGTTGAAAAAAAAAACCAGACTGAATGAATCATAAGGCCCTTCTTCATCTCCGCTATGAAATTACACAACGTCAAACTGTTCCCATTTCTATAAAGCTTTGCTGGTGCATGGAAAGTGCTGGATAGCAAACAGCAGAAACATATTCAATGGAATAAAGTCTTGGAATATGGTTATGATTACTCAGATAGCTGAAGACAGTATACATGGGTCATATCATCGAAACGTTTGTCTAGGTTTCGCTGTAGCACCTCAGGATCACCTCAGATACCAGCTTGCAATCTTTTGACTGCTTCAGTTTTTGGATCAAAAATATCCCCCAGTTTGTTCTAGAAACAAAGCTTGAGACCCCCTCCCCTTTTGGATTGCAACCATCGCCAGCAAAATATTAGCCCCAGTGTGGAAAACATGCAATAAACCATAAGCATTAGAATGGGGTGGGCTACTGGAGTCATGACCCAACCAATAATTTGTGCAACACAGAATCAACAATTAGAGAGCTTGGGGACGGGGATGGGGATTGTTTTGTTTGGCTCCTCTAACCAAAAAGGTATTCCGCTGCCCGGCTACCCCGCAACAAACCTTGCGGCACCCTGTTTCCTATTTCACCCCAGTGCATGTGCCTTTTCCCACAATCCAATCTGATGTCACCTGCTCTTGCTTTCATGGGAAATTCCTCTTCTCTCTTTTAATGTGTAATCCCTTCTAAACAAAATTTTAACCTATGTATAAACCACCCTTATGGCAATAATAGCAAGTATTCCTGTCTCTAAAACACTGATCAGACTTTCAGGTTCTGAAGTCATCTGGTTCTTTTTCTGTTGCAGGATCTCTTATCTTACGCCTTTTTTTATTTATCAGTTACAGTCATTGATATCTGTAAGTGCTTTCTGATTGTTCTCCATTGCAAAGCTTTTCTTCCTCATTCCAGCAGGCGTAATAGGAATTCACACTCCCCACATACTCTCTGCCTTTTCCAGGTCTGGTGATGCAGCAGCCTCTTGTGGTCATGAGTAGTAGCTGCAGATCTTTTCTGAGGTGAATGTATGTTATCCATGCAGGACTCCAATTGAGGAGCACTGCAGTTCTCCTCCGTAACTGAAACTGTGAAAACCCTTCCCTTCATATCAGAGGATTTTAGGGGAGGCGGGTGAGCAGAAATCAGGAAAAGGGGGAGCAGAAACTGTAGTGTCCCAATCCCAGCCAGCCCACCATTTGGGCTACATAATTTTGGGTGCTGAGCAGACCCAGCTGCAGAGTTGGTTGAAGGTGTTGTCACCTAAAGCAGAACTTAAGCTTTATACCATCAGCCATCAAAATGTATTGTTTAGCTATGAATGCCCTGCTTTTTTGCCACCACCCAGAGGTTGCCGCCCTAGGTGACCACCTAGTTTCACCAGTGGATGGACTGGCCCTGAAGCGTACGTTCCCCGATGCAGATAAGCATATTGAAACACAATATTTTAAAAGCCTTAGGGGCATGTTTACTAAAATCCGCAAAATAGCGCGCCGCAAAATAGCGCACGGCAACGCGGCACTGAAACGCGCAGAAACGCGTTTAAACGCCCCGCACACATGCGTGTCACCCCCGCACAGGTACGCAGCTCACTAACGGGCCCCGTATAAGTGCGGGCCCGCAAATGTCCGATAGAGGCGTGGAACGGCGAAAGGAGGGCGGAGGAAGGCTCCGGAGGGGCGGAGGGACGGGGTCAATGGGTGGAGAGTGGGAGGGGAGAGGCTCCCCGCACAGTATCGGGCCCGAATTTGCATGTACACTCGCGGTAGAAAGCATTTAAAGGGAAGAGAAACCATTTCCGTCAGCAATGTACAGGAAAACCGGGGAAACCAGCAAAACGTGAGCAGTGTGATACATGTGCACAGCACAAAAGTGAAAATAAAAATAGAAAATGACCACAACAGAACTATTAAAAATAGTAATTCAGCTGGGGAACAGTTATAGTGATGGGCAAATACAGAAATCACACCCAGCAAAACTCCAGAAAAAAGAAATGAATTTTGGAAGGGTCTACTGAGAGGAGACTCTTCCAAAAAACATTTCCACGTTTTGGAGCTTTCCTGGGAGTGTTTGCTATGGTTGCCCATTAATATCACTGTTGCCCAGCGTGGTGATATTTTGTCCCACATTTCCCGTGGTCATTTCCGGGGTTTATGTGCACGTTTGTCACCAGACAGGGTGCATATGCCCACAGTAGAATTGCGTAGAGCAGGGTTTGTGACTCCATCCTGCCAGGCTTACTGCCTCCAGGGGCTGAACTGTCTCTGTGGCCAAAGTGTGGTACAGCGGACAGAGTCATTACCTCTAGGACCAGAGGGCAGAGGTTCAAAACCCAGCTGGGGCACCTGCCAGCCCAGTCCCTATATTTTACCCACCACTAAATAAAGATAGCGCAGACACCCCTGTATGCATGGGGAAAACACCCATATTTTACCCAACACCGCACACACACCACAACAATGGGCATTACCTACAGCCAAGTCCCCCAAATGCAGTCCCATACTGCCACATTGCAATCAGGTCAACTGCTTTTTCTGAGAGAAGTTCATGCCAGCATGTTGGCGGACAAGTACATGTGGTGCAGGGGGCAGTGGCTGCTAACCACAGAAGACAGAGGCCTAGCCATGTGCAGGCTGGCACAGTCCACTGCAACAGACAGGTCCTGCCGGATCCACAGTCATGGACAGTCCAGGGAATCCAACCAATCTGTGGCTAAACAGTGGTGCAGTGCACACAGACAGTGCATACAAGAACAGAAGGTCACATGTGCAAAGCCAAGCTGGGGCTACTGCCAATCCTGCCCACATATTTTTCCCACAACTAAACAGTGATAGTAAGGACACACCTTTCATGGCGGGGACATATGCAATGGTAAGACATCTATCTTTTACCCCACTGAGCACAGACACCATGAACAGGGGCAGTACCTAGAGCAGAATCACCCAAATGCAGTCCTGGTGGGCCACACACCAGTCAGGTTCCATGCTGACACTCATACAAATGCCTGTGCTGTATATCTATGCACCACCCCCATGGCATGTAGATGTAGCCCATGCATATTCATGAGGGATAGCAGGAAAACCCGAACAGTGTGATGCAAACCTGGACTGGAGTTGGGAATCTGTGCCGTAAAGCAGCAGCCATCAAGGGCAGACACACCCACACCCACAGGCCCCATTGGCCAATGTCTCCTGGAAAGGCAGAACATTGGACCGTGCATGCAGCACCCAAAACGAGCACTTGCATAACTTACCAATGTCACCCTACACCTGAGGTATACGGTACACAGCTCGGAGACGTTTGCTAGGAGCACAGGCAGGCAGTTATCCATACGTTACGTACATACTGCTAGTTGACCCCATCCAAACAATCTGTTAGGTGTTTGCGGGGCATGCTCCAGGCCTGGCCTCTGACGGTGCTTACCACCCTGGGGAGTGACCACCAGCTGTAATGCGTACCATATCCATGCCTTGCCGTGCTCAGGACCGGTTTGGTGGGCAAGGCTACTTACCCCCTCAATCGTAGCACCATGATGGCAGAGGTGTGGAAGTGTGTGTCTGTCTATACAGTGGGTGTTGGCTGCAAGCCCCTTCAACAGCCCGCACTGCCAGCACTGTTGCCAGTATTGGCCAGTCAATGTGCATAATGAGGTGCAAGGTACCATGGGTATAGCCAGGGCAGGGTGGCGTGGCCAGGATGCATCTGCACTGGGCATTGGGCCCTGGCAGGGACATTGGCTGGGATATTGTAGTGTCCGGCCACCACCTACACAGACAGGGTGGCCAAAGCATGTCCTTCTGGGGGATCACGCTCACCCTGACTGTGCAGTGACCACAGCATGGCTAGGCCCCCCCATAGTGCTGTATAGTAGTTCTCTCATGTGATAGATATGGGTTTCTCTTTGGGGCCCAGTCACTGATCTATCTGCTTGCTGTGTATGCAGACAGCCCAGATCTGGGTGCATGCATCTCCATTGGGAACATGCACTATGGACTAACCAGCAGACTGTTTGTAGCTGGTAAATGTCTTGCTATAATGGCTTGCAGGGTGCAGTGGCTGTTGGCTTGCTGCAGGGGAATATCTGGTGGTGGAGTGCAGCTTACCATACCCTGGGCTTATGTCTGTCTGCTATTGTGTTATGGCTGTGTATGGAGCTGCCTGCCTGGGGGGTGGTGGTGTTCCTCAGCAGGACTGGGTTTGATGTTGCCCTCTACTGCCACCTTTGCAGGGAGGTAGAGTGTGGATCCCTTGATGGGGACCATGTTTGCCGGGGGGGGGGGGGGTGCGGTGCCTGATGGCAGCAGACAGGGATATCCATGGTGTTTGTGCAGAAACTAGCTATCTTACACATTAACACTGCTTTGGAACGCCCGCTTGACCTCCATCAGCCATGGCAGGTGTTGTTGACCTGGTCCTGGCCACCTCATTGCACACTCAGGGTGAGCACAGTACCCGCACGATGTAACGGTGTGTGGCTACTCTGTGCCAGTAAAACACCCGGTCAGTGCCCCCTACTAGGCCAAGGTGCTGTGTGGGTGCACCCGGTCACTTCCCCCAACAGGGCCGAGGTGCTGTGGGGGTGCATTCCCCATCTTGTGTCCATCTGCGGACAGCTAATTTGCATGTGCAGTGCATCATGGGTACGGGTGGCCTAACCCTATCCTGTTGACACCAGCAGACTGTCTGTGAGGTGACGTGTAGGCTATCTGCAGCCAGCCAGGGGCTTGCTTACAGCTATGGAGCTGTAGTGCAATGGTTACATCACTGCCTGTGTAGCCAGAGGTCATGGGTTCAAACCCACAGTGGGGCCCTTTGGTAGGGCTGTCCACAGCTTTATTTTTATTTACTGTACATATGTCTATGCCGGCAAGACCACCCTCAGCTTACTATACCCATTAGGTGCCTCTGAGGGTGCTTCATAGGGCGCCCTGTAGGCCACCTTATGGTTGCCATCCCTATAGGGTGCACTATACATTATCCTGTGTCGCAACATACATGCTGCCCTATAGGGGTCATTCAAGGGTACCTTGGTGAACAGTGCACTGTAACATGTGCCTTATGGGCCGCCGTATGTTAACATGCTGGGAGAGTGCGTTTGCTAGTAGTGATAACAAAATAAAATTATACAGCCTCCTACAGCACTCCACAACATAATACATACTGCCTCAGCAGGCATTTTTCACTGGGCATTGCAAGGAGTTGAACCCCTGATCCCTGCACCATTGGTCAGTGTTTTAACCATTGTGCTGTGGCTCTGTTCCTGTGCTTGTGCATCAGCGCGCCGCCTTGTGCCTATCAGCGCGCCGCCTTCTGCAGCCCAAGGGGACCAGTGCGCCGCCTTCTGCTGCCCAAAAATAACTGTGCGCCGCCTTATGCCGTTCCAAATTAATTTGCCTCCTAAAACAATGTTAATCATTACAGTTACTGCCTCAGCTGACCTTTGTCGTTGCGCACACTGGGGGATTGAACCCATGGCCCCTGCACCATTGGTCAGTGTCTTCACCGTTGTACCACGGCTCTGTTGTTTTGTATACTCAGCAGCGCGCCACTTTGCCTTTTCACGCGCTAATGTCGACCCCCGCACATTAGCGCGACGCACACACGTCCGGTTGCTTACTAACGTTTTTTTTCTATTTTCTGCCTGAACCGCCCACTCCTTATATGGCACAGGCACACTAGCACGGCCCCGCACGTTAGGAATGTTTAGTAAACATGCCCCTTAGTCATGATTTGGACGTCTGAAATTATGCATGTGAGCTTTTAAAGATGCCTCTGGTGAGGGGACATCCAAGAAGGCAGCGGCTGCTCAATGGCTTAGGTGTCCCCGCTGAATCTCAGAAAACGTATGCATGTTTAAGCTTAGATCTGCTCCAGGTACAAGAAGGCATCAGGAAAGTGCTTTTTTGGCCTTAAAACATCCAAGGAGAAGACTGAGGATTAAGCAACTTGCCCAAGATCACAAAGAGCAGCAGTTGGATTTGAATTCTGCTTTCCTTGGTCCTAACTCGGTAGTCTAACCATTAGGCTATTAGGCTCAAATACCATTCTGGGGATGTCTATATACTGTAGACATTCCCATAAACATCCATATTGGGCATGTCCATGTATGTGAAATCATGCCTGAATTTTCACGCGTCTGCTTTTTTTTCCAGATGTTCTGGCTTTGATGTCTCAGATTCCATTTGGACATCCTTTGTAAAATGTGCCTTCAAGGGAATATATATTTATTATTTGCAATTGCAATTTTTGAGTGGCATCTGATCCCCTTAGGAGCTGTATGATGAGAGAGGCATGTTGTGTGTCATGTCTAGAGAGAACTTACGAAGGAGAGAAGTGACCTGGTGGTTAGTGCCACGAGTTAAGGATTAGAGAAGCTGGCATTTAAATGCTGGTTCTGCCACTAATGGAATGGATATGCACAGGCAAGAAAACTGCAGTCAGTGTTCATTTTTTCCAGGACATTTTCCTGAATTTTGGGAGTTTTATGGCTACTTTCACACATTCATTTTAATGGAGAGTTTAGTGCATGCTAAATTGGGATTTAACATGCACTAACTGACAAATTAAAGCACTCCAGTCAATTAGTGCATGTTAAATCAGTTTCACATACACAGTTTAGGCAACTGCTGATCCAGGCATCTTGTGGTGTAAAAATCACTGATCCAAAAAGATCCAGAATTCAGACCTAGAAGAACTAGCAACAAAAACCAACTCCTTACCTCCAACACCAAAGCAAGATGCAAAAAAAAAAAAAAAATGCAACAGGGCACCCTCACTATATGCCCCAACAATATGGAACGCCTTACCAGAAGAAATCAAAGCCACGACAGATATCCAAGACTTTCACAGGAAACTCAAAATGTTGCTATTCTCTGAACGCTTTGGCACCATCACATAGCCTGCAACAAAACACTTAACGCCACTACAACACCCTTCCCTATTCCTCATGTTAACAAACATCCCACCCAAACCCTTAGAATGTTAAATCCTAGTTTTGTTACCAGTAGTCCAAGTCAATGGTCCTGTTGTAAGGTATCACCAAGTTTGTTATAATATAAACTGCTTTGACTACAGGATAATGTGGTATAAAAAAAACCTGTTAAATAAATAAATGCAAAGCACAAACAAAATGAATGCATATCCCTAACTGACACTCTTTGTGACCTTAGCAAGCCACTTTATCTCACGTTGCCTCACTGCTGTTCAGTGCTGTGTATATCCCACAGCACTATGAACACGTCAAAAGGACTATACCATCTGTAAAGCAGCCCAGTGAGCGTATGAAAAGTGGAGAAAGCATTCGTAAGAGTTTTGTACATTCTGTTTCCGGGGCCGGCCCCAGAGTTGGTTCAAGGTGTTGGTGCCCTAGGCAAACCTTAAACCTTACACCCCTCCTGGCTATCAAAATCTATTGTTTAGCTTTGAATGCCATGCTGTTTGCCAACCCCCAGAAGCTGCCGCCCTAGGCGACACCTAGTTTGCCTAGTGGTTGGGCCAGCCCTGTCTGCTTCCCTGCAAACCTTCAGTATGAGCCAGGTTATACAAAATCTATAGCTGTGAATTTGCCAGCGAAGGCAACTGCTGATCCAGGCAGTGTGACAATCACTCCGTCAAACAATGCACCTGGCAGGATGAAAACGGATATTCATTCACAGGAGCTTTAAAAAGAACAAGCTCCCCCCTGCTCCCTCTTCCACCTACCTCCTGGCATTCTGCTGACAGGCTTAGGGATCTCGCTTAGCCTTTCAAGCTCTATAAAAAGTCCAACAAAGACCCATCTGCTCCTCTCACTCTTTATCACCGAGGGAGAATGCATTATGTGTTAAAAGTCTCTTTTTAGAGGAAGCTGTTTATTTTTCATGTTACAGGCAGCTGTGCTCTGCTGACATCATGTGCACTGGAATCAAAAAGAGCAGAATGCAATGTGGGACTTGATCATTTTTACCTCGATTTCCTGGGTGATCCAATATACCCTGTCTAGAGACTACAGCTGGGATTTAGAATTGCAATTACTGATCATGAAATCAGTAAAATCAGGCCCGATTCTGAGGGTGCATATGTCAGTGATGGTGTATGTGTATCTGTGCACATTGAAAGGCAGATTTTAGATAGTATGGGGGTTAATCTGTCCCTCAAATAGCGGGGATGGACATTTTGAGAGTATGTGTGTATGTCAGTGAGTGAGTGCATTGCATTGCATTTGCTAAAGAACGTCATATGTAATGTGTGCCTTCAAGTCAGTCCTGACTCCTGGCGACCCAGAAGCTCCTGGGTTTTCTTGGCAGTGTGACCAGAAGTAGATTGCCAGGCCTTTCTTCCGAGGCAATGGAGGGAAAGAACGTCATAGCCATGTCCAAAATCATTGGTAAGACCCCCCCCCCCCCTTCAATACTATGATCAGTTCTGCAGACCAGATCTACAAAAAGATAATAGAATATAAAGGCAGTCCAGAAAGGGTTACAAGTATGGTGCACGGCTTGACCCATAAGCCCTATGAAATGAAACTTAAGGACTTCAGTATGTAGATTTTAGAGAAGAGAGAGGGAGGAATATGATGAAGACATTCAAAACCTCAAAAAGTATAAATAGAGTTTCAAATTTTAGATGCTAATAGATAAACACTGATAAAACACTCTTGGTGCAAGAAAAGCGTAACAGGTGCTTCCTGGCTAAACACTGGAAACCCGGCTTTCCCTAATGTTCATTTTCCCTGCCCTTGGATCCTTTCCTCAAAGGGGGTAAACCATGAAGTAATAAAGATTTCCAAAACCACTGAACAAAATATCTCACCCCTGGAACTGGGCATCTTGGCAGCTCTGCAACCCATTACTGTGTGGCAGTATATTAAAAAAAAAAGACACTCTAGGACGCAAGGGATGCACTATCACCCCCCCCCCCCCCGGAGCAACACAGAGAACTCATGCACTCCACAAGAGGACGGCACAGGAACTGCATGTGCAAGCCATTCATGTACCTCTAAAAATATTTTAACTGATATTGGTGTAACGATACAAGGCTTTTTCTGGCTTAGCCTCTTATGTTATGCTACCATCTGCTGGTAGCTGCTAAACTTTGTTAATATATTATACCTATGTCCAGGCATTGATGTTTGTATTCTGATTGGTGGATTGATCTTAGGAAGAAGCAGGAGTATTATGGGAAATCTTATCCCAGCATGAGAGAAACTGTGTTACACACAGCATGTTGTTTTAATACATTTTCATTTTGGGGCAAATTTGTTAATGAAGTGGCTGCTGCCCAGCTGAAACATACAGCTGAACGGTTACTAGAAATTTCAAGCAAATAAAAAAAACACAACTGGCTTTTATTCTTACAGTCAAAAGCTGGTCTCTCCATACAGCTGGCTCTAGCCAGTCTGCTGTTGATTCTTGCATTGCTGGTGATCTTCCTTCCTGTTTTTATATACAAGAACTGTCCTTCAACACAACTATTAATCAGACATATGCACCAACAAGAAACTGTTGCTCCATCTTGGGTCCAATCTGGTATGGTCAGTTTCCAGGTGCATCAAGTAGGCAGTTGATAGCCTCCCAACTTAAATCTGCTCCAAAAGAAAAATCCAGGAACCATCTCTTTAGGGAAATCATCATCCCCCCACCCCATCCCTAGCAGGGAGGTCTATCTCTGAGGTTCCCCTGTACATTAGGGTGAGTGATCAAATAGTCCCAAAGTCCACATTTGGTGAGACTGCTTCCTACACTGGTGTCTGCCCCCCCCCCCCCACACACACACACACACACACATTCTGGGCAACTGTCCCCTCTCCAGGTCCAAAGTAGCCCTCACCAGGGTCCTTTGAATCAACACAAATGTGAATGATATTCAAATTAGGTCAGCAATATGCAAATGATGTCTTCTCAACATCCTTCAGTTTAGACAAACATATACATTGAACATTAAAATAAATTCCCCCCTTTAAGTCTTGGATTCAACCGAGGTGTGTCCCAGGTGTGGAATTACCTGGATGCCCCAACACCTTCCATATAGCTGCTTGTTGCTACTACCACCTCAAATCTGGCATGCTATCCACCAGCTGAATGTCCATGGGTATCTCTTCAGCAACTAGCTGTTGCTCATTTCCCAGCTCTATACCCTCCTCCCGCTGGGGGTCAAACTCCATGGGGGGCTGGGCCAAGTCTCTCACCTCTCTCTCATCCCAGGTGTTGTGAGAGAGCTGGGCCCTATTTCTCCTAGCTGAGGAGAAAACAGGGGTTTGGGTCTTTCCGTGGCCCCTGGGTGTCCTTGTCTGCCACTCTAGGGTGCCCACGCTTAAGTCCATAGGGGTTTGGGCCCTTCCTCAGTCCCTGGGTGTCCTTGTCTGCTGCTCTAAGGGGCCCCCTCCTAGAGGGGTCCATATCTCCAGAGCTGAGGCTGACCCTATGTCTCCTAGCCAGGGGGGGGGGGGGGGGGGAGGATGCAGGGGTTTCGGCCCTTGGATATCCTTGTCTGCTGCTCTAGGGGGGCCCCCTACTAGAGGGGTCCATACCTCCAGAACTGGGGCTGGCTGGGGTACACCGGGAGTTCTGCAGTGACGGGACGTGCACCCATCACAGAGATGCAGAAAAGGACAAGGTTGATCAGTCCTATGGACAAGTACAAATTGTAATCAATAGAACATGAAAACAAAATATGCTGATAGTAAATCGGAGTTACTTACCTGTAACAGAAGTTCTCCGTGGACAGCAGGATAAATCATCCACACCAGGTGACGTCATCCGACGGCGCCAAGATGGAAGTACTCTCTCTAGCCCAGAAGGCTTTTCCCTTCTAGGCATGTTCTACCTGGCCCTACCCCCAGGTCCGCCCCTAGCCAGACACTGTGTCCCGAGCTAGCCAGATGCTAGGGGCGATGAGGGCCAGGACCGAGGCAGCAGGGAAGGGTGGGAAAGTGTGGATGACTTATCCTGCTGTCCACGGAGAACTCCTGTTACAAGTAAGTAACTCCGATTTCTCCTAGGACAAGCAGGATGAAGTCATCCACACCAGGTGCCTCCATAGCTGCGAAGGGCTGAGGTGGAAGGGGCCCTGTCAGAATATATAACAGAAGTGGTACCACACATAGTGGGTTGGGACAAGGCTTTATTTTGCTGGTCAACCCAAGCATATAACATGTGCAAGTCAAACAGCATGTGCAAATCAACAACATATGCAATATGTGCAAATCAATAGCATGTGTAATGCAAGTAAATAACATGTGGACATCACATGTGAGATGCAAAACATATGTAAACATCAATCAAGAACATGTGCAATCCATCCAATGACATGTGCAAACCAGCAAAGACATGTGCAAATCAACAACGTGTGCGAACTGCAGCAACTGTGAAAACAACCCTGAGTAAGCAACTTGTGCCCAGGAGCAATTTTACAGGTTCATGTGTCAAGTGGCCAGCATGGCCATAGTTCAAATGTTCAAGGGTTGGGTGGTCCGCTGGTGGCCACCAGGACCACCCGTCTGAAGGAGCCTGTCTGCAAGTCTTTGGAAGGTCTGGAGGGAGGACCAGGTAGCCACTTTGCATATGTCGGCTACTGGTATCGAGCATAGGTTGGCAATTGAAGTAGCGAGCACCCTCAGCTGGTGCGCGTTTGCTGGTGGTGAGGGCCCGGTGAGGGCTTGTTCCAGGCAGAAGGAGATGCAAGCAGAAATCCAGAGGGATAGGGTACGCTTGGTGACTGGGTGGCCTGGCTTGTTTTGGTCGTAGGAGACAAAGAGTTGTGTGCCTCGTCTCTGGGCCGCAGTCCTGAGAAGGTAGAGGTGCAAGGCCCTGACGCAGTCCAGTTTGTGCATCTGCTCCTCCTCGGGGGAAGCGTGGGGCTCCGGGTGGAAGGTAGGAAGTTCTATAGTTTGGTTGATGTGGAAGACCGAAGCTACCTTCAGAACAAATCTAGGGCATGTCCGGAGGGAAGTGCGGTCCCCAGAGAGCTGTGTGTATGGTGGGTGTGCCACCAGAGCCTGGAGTTCGCTGATGCGCCTGGCCGAAGTGATGGCGACCAAGAATAGGGTCTTCCAGGAGACGAGCTTGATGTCAACCGACTGCATGGGCTCGAAAGGAGGTAGGGTTAGCTGGTTGAGAACCGCATTGAGGTCCCAGTGCAGTACAGGCTTCCTGATTGGGGGGTGAAGGTTGGAGAGGCCCTTCATAAAGTGTGTGACGATGGGAAGTTGTGCTATAGAGCTGTCCCCTGGGCAGTCGTGGAAGGCCGCGATGGCTGCTAGGTGGACACGGACGGACTGCGTCTGCAGGCCTTGTTGAGATAAGGAAGTCAGGTACTGCAGGATGGTTGGTATGGGGCAGGAGAAAGGATCCAGTCCTTGAGAGGAGCACCAGGCGGTGAAGCGCTGCCACTTGAGGCTGTAGGATTTTCTGGTCGAGGGGCAGCGGGATGCGAGGACCACTTGTTCGACCTCATATGGGAGGTGAAAAGGGGACAAGGCTATCCGCTCAGCTTCCAGGCTGTTAAGGCAAGTGTTTGTAGGTTGGGGTGGAGGGTATTCCCATCGTCTTGTGAGAGTAGGTCCGGTACCAGGGGAAGCCGGATCGGAGGGCGCACTACCAGTCGGTGAAGAAGCGGGAACCACCCTTGGCGTGGCCAGTGTGGGGCCACTAGGATGGCCTGCGCTCTGTCGCAGATGATGCATTGGACGGTCCTGGAAATCAGCGGGATGGGGAGGAAGGGGTACACTAGAGACCACTCCCCCCACGACACATCGAATGCATCCACTGCGTGGCTCCGAGTAGAGGGGCTTTTCGAGCAGAAGGTCTTGCATTTCGTGTTCCCTTCTGTAGTGAAGAGATCGACTGCCGGTTGGCCCCATTCTTGGAAGAGAGAGTGGGACACTTGGGGTTTGAGGGACCACTCGTGTGGGTTGAGCTGCCGGCTGAGTCTGTCCGCTAGCTCGTTCTGTAGACCAGGGAGGTAGGAGGCCTGGAGGGTGCAGCGTTGTGAGATTGCGAAGGGCTTCTCTGCAAAGGGTCCGTGACCCTGTGCCGCCCTGTTTGATGATGTAGAACATGGCCACTTGGTTGTCCGTCTGTAGTAAGACTGTTTTGTCATTGATCATGCCTTGGAAGGCCTCCAGAGCGTACCTCATGGCTCTGAGCTCGAGGAAGCTTATGTGGCATTGTTGTTCCTGCGGCGACCAGGCTCCTTGTGTCCGGAGGTGAAGGCAATGTGCCCCCCAGCCCACTGGGGAGGCATCAGTGGTGATAGTCAGTTGATGTACGGGATGGGAGAGGGGTCTCCCGCATGATAGGTTCCTTCCACGGGTCCACCAAATGAGGGAGGAGATCACTGTCTTGTCCAGAGGAACAGTAGTTTCCACAGGTTGTGAGTGTTGGGACCAGTGAGCCCATAGATGCCACTGGAGGCAGCGCATGTGGAGCTTCGCTAGGGGTACTGTCTGAGTAGCCGACATCATGTGACCCAGGAGGCGAAGGAGTACCCCCGCCGTAGGGGATCGTTCTGCTTGCACGAGCTGTGCCAGGTCCTTGATGGTGTTTACTTGCAGCCAGGGGAGGAAGGCTTTTGAGTGAACAGTGTCTATTAGTGCTCCGATGAACTCCAATGGCTGTGAGGGGTGGAGGTGCGATTTCGGATAATTCACCAGAAACCCCAGGGAAGTCAGCAGGGAGATGGTTGCCTGAGTTGAGCGCTTGGAATCCCTCGAGGAGGGGGTGGAAATCAGCCAGTCATCCAGGTAGGGGAAAACGCAAATCCCTTGTTTGCAGAGGTGTGCAGCTGCCACTGCAACACACTTTGTAAACACCCGTGGCGCGGGTGACAAGCCAAACGGGAGGACTTTGTACTGGAAGTGTTGCCCCACGGCTTGGAAGCGTAGGTACTGTCTGTGGTCCCTGTGTATGGGGATGTGCGTGTATGCATCCAGGAGATCCAGGGATGTGAGCCACTCCTTGGGTTGGATGAGGGGCATGATGGATCCGAGGAAGTGCATCCTGAATTTTTCCTTTGTGATGAATAGGTTGAGCTTGCGAGGTCGAGGATAGGCCGCATGCCGCCAGACATTTTGGGGACTAGGATGTATCTGGAGTAGAAGCCAGTGTTCTGCTCTGCTTCCGGGATGGGTTCAATGGCTCTGGATGCTAGGAGGGACAAAATCTCCGTCTCTAAGGAGGAGGCAGATTCTTTGCAGACTGGAATCACCCGCTGTAGCGGGGGTGACAGGAATTTTATCCGGTATCTGTTGGAGATGATTGCTAGGGCCCACTTGTCCGTAGTGATAGATTTCCAGGCCAGCAGAAACATGGCCAAGCATCCCCCTGTAGGAGGGTTGGCCCCAGGCTTCGCGTCTAAAGGCCTGGTTGGCCTTTCCCTGTCCCGGTTGGGAGTTTTTCTGCGGTTGCTTCCTATCTCGCTGGCGGGGCTTTTGCCTGTAAGCCGATTGTGAAGGATGAGGCTGTGATTTGTAGCGGGGTTGCTGCCATCTTTGAAAGGACCCGTATTGGCACTTGGATGAAGAGAAGGAGTAGGGCTTCTGCTGGTAGGAGCTTTTGTGGTTGGGCTGTTCCATGCCCTCGTCGGCGAGGGTCTGCAGTGTAGTGCAGTGGTCCTTCAGGGTGTTGACGGTGTCATTGACTTTTTCGCCGAACAGGGTGTCTCCAGTGCAGGGGGCGTCAGCGATGCGGTCGTGGGTGGCTTCCCGCAGGTCAGATGCTCTGAGCCAGGCTAGCCAGTGAACAAAAATAGAGGTGGCCGCCGTGTGAGCCGCTGCATCAAATGCATCAAAGCATGCCCGCACCTGGTGTTTGGTGCACTCCTGCAGGTCCGCGATGGAGGCGGAGGTAGCTGTCTGTGTCTCCAGGCTGGAGGTGGAGAGGGACGACTTTAACTGTTCCACCAGGGTGTCCTAGTAAAGGGCCTGTTGCAACTGGTGGGTAAAGACAAGCGATAGAGCTTTCTCCTTTGCTGCCCCCACCCTCTGGAATGAAATACCATTAACACTACGCATGATAAAAGACCTTCATCAATTCAAAAAGGAACTAAAAACCTACCTCTTTACAAAACACTTTGAGATCCCACATCAACAAAAAACCTCTCCAAAACAATCACAGAAACACATCCACAGTACCCAAGACAGAACAAACGACTAACTCAATAAACCTTACATATCTCACACAACATGCAAAACATTTCACACAACATGCAAAAGATCTACTCAAACTGTCGGCTATATCACTATTGTAAATAACCACTGGTAATCAACTACATAAGAACATAAGAACATAAGATATGCCATACTGGGTCAGACCAAGGTCCATCAAGCCCAGTATTCTGTTTCCAACAGTGGCCAATCTAGGTCATACGTACCTAGCAGTTTCCCCAAGGGACACAGGTTCCACAATGCTTGTATTGGTTCAAGCATTGATATCCTGGGTCCCTTCTTAATAATGGTTTATGGACCTTTCCTCCAGGAACTTGTCCAAACCTTTTTTAAACCCAGCTACACTAACAGCCTTTACTACATCCTCCGGTAACAAATTCCAGAGTTTGATTACACGTTGAGTGAAAAAATATTTTCTTTTATTAGTCTTAAATAGTTTACCCTGTAGCTTCATTGCATGTCCCCTAGTCTTTCTATATTCTGATAAGGTAAACAATCGATCTACGTTTACCCGTTCCACTCCGTTCATTAATTTATAGACTTCTATCATATCTCCCCTCAGCCGTCTCTTTTCCAGGTTAAAGAGCCCCAACCTTTTTAGCCTTTCTTCATAGGAGTAGCCTTCCATCCCCTTTACCATTTTGGTGGCTCTTCTCTGAACCTTTTCTAAAATTGCTATATCCTTTTTAAGATATGGCGACCAGAATTGCACACAATATTCAAGGTGCGGTCTCACCATGGAACGATATAGAGGCATTATAATATCTTTTGTTTTATTTTCCATTCCTTTCCTTATCATACCTAGCATTCTATTTGCTCTCTTGGCCGCCGCTGCACACTGGGCCGAGGGTTTTAACATGGTATCCACAAGGACGCCTAAATCTTTTTCTTGGGTGGTGGTTCCTAATGTGGAACCTTGCATCGTGTAACCATAGTTTGGGTTGTTCTTCCCTAGGTGCATAACCTTGCACTTCTCCACATTAAATTTCATCTGCCATTTTGATGCCCAGTCTTCCAATTTATCAAGATCCTCTTGCAATTTTCCACAATCCTCCTGGGTTTTAACAACTTTAAATAGTTTTGTGTCATCAGCAAATTTGATAACCTCACTCGTTATTCCACTTTCCAGGTCATTTATGAATATGTCAAAAAGCAGCGGACCCAGCACAGATCCCTGGGGTACACCACTATTCACCTTTCTCCATTGGGAAAATTGGCCATTTAGCCCTACCCTCTGCTTTCTATCTTTTAACCAGTTCCTGATCCACAGTAGTACACTGCCTCCTATCCCATGACTCTTTAGTTTTGCCAAAAGTCTCTCATGAGGGACCTTGTCAAAGGCTTTCTGAAAGTCCAGATACACAATATCAACCGACTCACCTTTGTCCACCTGTTTATTCACTCCTTCAAAAAAACATAACAGATTAGTAAGACAAGATCTTCCTTGTCTAAAGCCATGTTGGCTGTCTCCCATTAGGTCATGACTATCTATATGCTGAGTAATTTTATTCTTTATGATGGTTTCTACCATTTTTCCCGGTACTGATGTCAGGCTCACCGGTCTGTAGTTTCCCGGATCACCCCTCGAACCCTTTTTAAAAATTGGTGTTACATTGGCGATCCTCCAATCCTCAGGTATTAGAGATGATTTTAATGATAGTTCACAGATTACTGATAGCAGGTCTGCAATCTCAAATTTCAGTTCTTTCAACACCCTTGGATGTATACCATCCGGCCCAGGTGATTTGCTACTCTTCAGTTTATCTAATAGTTGTAGGACATCTTCCCGATGTATCGATATTTCCTTCAATTCTTCCACACCTTTAAATACCACTTCAGTCGTGGGTAACATCCCTACATCTTCCTCAGTAAAGACCGAAGCAAAGAATTCATTCAGTCTCTCCGCTATCGCCTTGTCGCCTCTTAGTGCTCCTTTAACCCCTTTATCATCTAATGGACCAACTGACTCTCTCACGGGTTTTTTGCTACGAATGTACTTGAAAAGGTCTTTATTTCGCGTTTTTGCTTCCGCAGCAAGCTTCTTCTCAAATTCTCTCTTTGCCTGCCTTATCAATGCCTTGCATTTGACTTGCCAGTGCTTGTGCTGTTTCCAGGTTTCATCATTTGGCTCTTTTTTCCATTTCTTGAAAGATGCTTTTTTGGCAACAACAGCCTCTCTGACCTCAGCTTTAAACCATGCTGGCAATTTTTTGGACTTCCTTCCACTTTTCTTAAAGCGTGGAATACAGCTGGTCTGGGCTTCCAAGATAGTATTTTTCAACAACACCCAAGCTTGATGTACGTCTTTAACCTTTGCAACTGCTCCTTTTAGTTTTTTCTTAACTGTTTTCCTCATTCTATCATAGTCTCCCTTTCGAAAGTTAAAGGGTAGTACTGTGGATTTCCTTACTATCCCTCCTCCACTAATTAAATCAAAGGCGATCATGCTATGATCACTATTGCCAAGTGGCCCCAACACCCTTATCTCTTGCACTACATCTAGTGTTCCACTAAGGACTAGGTCTAATATTGCTTCCCCTCTGGTCGGTTCATGAACCAGCTGCTCCAAGAAGCAGTCATTTATTTCATCTAGGAACTTTATCTCCCTAGCATGTCCTGTTGTGACACTGACCCAGTCGATGCCGGGGTAATTGAAATCACCCATTATTATTACTGCACTGTAACTTTTGCTAGCTTCCTTGATTTCTTTGAGCATTTCATCATCCATTTGTTCATTCTGGCCAGGCGGACGATAGTACACCCCCACTGCCATCGCCTTCCCCTTTTTACATGGAATTTCAATCCATAGAGATTCTACAGCAAATTTTGTTTCTTGCAAAACTTTAATCCTTTCTGACTCAATGCCCTCTCTAACATAGAGCGCAACCCCTCCACCAATTTGATCAGCTCTATCATTTCGATATAGTTTGTACCCAGGTATCACAGTGTCCCACTGGTTGTCCTCCTTCCACCATGTCTCTGATATTCCAATCATATCTAACCTCTCGTTTAGTGCTATATATTCTAACTCTCCCATCTTGTTTTGTAGACTTCTAGCATTTGCATACAAGCATTTTAGAGACTGTATTTTATTCAACTATGTTGTGCTCCATGTTATTATAACCTGTACATAGTTTGATAAGCACTGTTCTAGTTAACGTTCAAAAATATGTTCCTTGTAATTACACTTGTAAATAGTTAAAAACATAATGTTCCTTGTAAATGTATACAGACGTATACAAATGTTCTGTTCACTGTTTTAATGTAAACCGCCCCTGATCTCTGGAAGGGGCGGTATAGAAGAAAATGTTAAATAAATAAATAAAATAAATAAATAAGACTTGGGAGCAGAGCATTGCTCTCTGGAATGTCTTTCAGCCGATATCATCCAGGAGTTTGAGGTATTTTCCGGGGGGGTAGTTGGTGTGGGTCCGGTTGGTCTTTGAGCACTTGAGCGCGGACTCCACCACTATGGAGTTGTGAGGGAGCTGGGTTTTGTCGAAGCCCGGGGAGGCCTGTACTTGGTACTTGGCATCCAGCTTCCGTGAGATGGCTGCCCCTGAAGTAGGGTTCTGCCATAGGGAGAGGAGGTTCTCTCTCAGTAGGAGATGTACCGGGATATGTGCAGAGGGTCGTGGGGTCTCCAGGAACTTTCTTGCCGCTTAGGTCTCCGGGTGCTGGTCGGATGAGTCACAGGTGCTGATAGGTTGAGGGCGGTGGCGACCTTCCTGAGGAACTTGGGGTAGGTTAAGTCCTCTGCGCTACTGGTCGGGGCGTCCGCCGAGGTCTTGGCTGACGGTGCAGAAGACTCGAGATCCGCGGAGGGGGGGATCTCCTGTGGATTCTTGTGCTGTGTGTGTTCACCTCAGTGACATCACAGAGTATGGAGGCCAGGTCGGGGACCTTGGGTAGTGCCGGGGAAGGAAGCTGAGAGCAAAGAGGGGTTGCCGCAGTAGGGATCTGTGCTGTGGAAGTCATTGTGCAAACAGATCTGAAAGGAAGGAGAAGAACTGTGTGCGTGGCTCAGGCACCTCAGGGGGGCCGGGAACAGAGCAAGCAGGTTCCGTGGGGATTAGGAGTTGTTCCTGAGGTTCCGGGGTGGCTGGAGAAGGAGCGAGAGCCAGGAGTGGGGAGAGATTGCGTTGGATGCTGTACCTGCTGCTGGGTTGGCTGCTGTCAGCTGGGGAGTGTCTTCTGTAGCTGCCTCTGTCGGTGCGGCGATGTTTCCTGTGGTGCTGGGCTGAGCTGCTCCTGTTGCTGCTGCCACTGCTGCTTCTTCTCCTTCTCCCCTGATTGTGCCGGTGGCTGGATCGTCGGCGCGGGTCCGAGCGCTGCCTCTGCGCCGAGTGAGAGCTCCGGTGGTGGGCGTGTCCATAGGAGCGGCTCCTCCTCCTCCTGTGATGTGGGCTTTGGCGCGGACCAATGGTGCCATGGGGGGAGGAGTTAGGAGCGCTGATGTCATCCAAGATGGCTGCTGCCATGGAAGCCTCGTGGTTGCACAGAAGCAGGGCTGTTTGGGGCAGCCGGACAGCAGAGCCAGTGCCCGAAATGGAAAGGCTGTGGCTGGAGGCCCCTGCGGGCGCACCCGGAGCCATTGGATGCAGCGCTTTGTTGACGAGGTCCTGGGGTCCAAGCCACTGACCTGAGCTCCTGCACCGGAGGGCACTGCTGATGGAGTTGGAATCAGCTGAGGCCCGGCCGGCGGAACTGGAAACAGCTCTTTGAGGGCATTTCTGCAAGATTTTCTTGCTCGAGGCGACATCCTGGCACAGTGGGCACATTCCTCAACTCGGTGAGAGATACCCAGGCATCGGAGGCAGCAATCATGCAGGTCAGTGGAGTTCATCTTTCTAGCACAGCCCGAGCATTTTTTGAAGCCCGGCTTAGGCATTGTGAAGGTCTTGATCTCAAAGTTCTTGAAAATGTAGTCTTTAAAATTGTTTGGAGAGAGGTTAGTATCCGTCTTGCTGGCAAGGCAGAAGAGGTAAAAGTGGCTGGCTAGGGGCAGACCTGGGGGTAGGGCCAGGTAGAACATGCCCAGAAGGGAAACGCCTTCTGGGCTAGAGAGAGTACTTCCATCTCGGCGGCGTCGGATGACGTCACCTGGTGTGGATGACTTCATCCTGCTTGTCCTAGGAGAACTGAAATGTAGGTGGGAAAAGCCTGACAGAATTCTGTAAGACCAATAATCTCAAATAGCTTCTTCCAACAACACAAGGGAAAATGGTACACATGGACTTTGCCTGGTGGATTGTGAACATAAACAGTGGAAAAGCTCAACAACATCAACAAAGACAAAACCTGGAGCTGACTGTGGTACAGATCACCAATTATTAGTAAGCAAACTCAAGCTAAAGCTGAAAAAGAGCAAGACACTCATGAATGCAGCAAAGTGTGATCTTGAAAATACACGACTAGAATTTAAAGACTGCCTGCAAAATTGATTTGCTACTTTGGATACAAATGAAAGAGTACCAGATGAGCAATAAGATGACATCAAGAAAGTTGTGCTTGAAGAAAGTGAAAAGTCTTTGCAAAAAGTGAAAAAGCAGAAACAACCAAAATGGATAACCAAAGAAACTCTGAAAATTGTTCTGAAATGCTGAGAAGCTAAAGTCAAGGGAGAAAGAAAGGTAGTCACAAAACTTAACAGAGATTTCCAATGTGCAGCGAGATGAGATAAAGAGAAATACTGCAATGACGGATGCAAGGAAACAGAATAAGAAAATATTAGAAGAAGAAGATTGGTGTACCTAAAGCTATGGGTTTATTAAGCAGCAATAGTGGTGATCATGTGAAATTGGTGCCATGGCCCCATTGAATAAAATGAGGCCGCACCACTGATTTCACACAATCGCCACTAGAGCTCACTGTTCCCTCTAAGCTGTGCGCGTGTGCGCGCGCACACACCTCGCCGAGTGAGCGCACATACTTTACAACAGAGCGCACAAAAATTATGGTTCTGATTCTGATAGAAAACAACACAGATGTCTTAAAATATAAAAGTTTTTGTGCAATTACGGATTTCACAAGTTCTACAATATTGTCTAGTGCAATCAATATGGTGTACATACTGTATTCTGACGTGTAGTCAAATTTTAAAGTATATAACTCCGAGTGTCGTTATGTGGCGCACAAAAATTTAACCTTCCTTCAAAAGCTGCACAGCTGATATTTTATACGCACACAGCCTACAGAAAATTAGAGGGAACATTGCTAGAGCTGCTTAGTAAACCCCAGTATATGAGAGTTAAAGAAAAAATTCCAGCCTCAAAGTGGAATGCTAAAAAATGCTCAAGGATTCATGTTGAATGATGCTGAGAAGATCAAGGAAAGATGGAAAAAATACATAAAATTATTAAACCATAAAAATCAAATGGATCAGCAGCCATTTCAACCAGTACTTTACGACCAATAACCACTGGTAATGAAAGAAGAAATCAAAGCAATATTGAAAGCATTATCAAAGAGCAAAGCACCGGGCATAGATGGCATTTCCACTGAAGCAATACAGAATTTGATTGCAACTGTTACAATACTTGCAAGGCTCTACATACAAGAAAATGTGGAAGACAGCATGATGGCCAACTGACTGGAAGAGATCTGTGTTCATACCAATCCTAAAGAAAGGTTATCTGACTGACTGTGGAAATTATCACATGATCATTCTGATCCCACACGCCAGCAAGATTCTAGTCAGCATCATTCAATGGAGACTACAACCATACCTGGAAAGAGAGCTGCCTAAAGTGCAAGCAGGGTTCAGAAAAGGGTGAGAAACAAAACACACCATCGCGAATGTGAGATAGATCCTTGAAAAGATAAAAGAATACCAAAAGGATATCTACATGCTATTTCATTGACTACAACAAGGCCTGCTGACCTATAAGTGCTTTCACTCTGCAGGTCCTCACTACCTTTCCTCTCTTATCTCTATTATAAAATTACCCCAAGGAAACCAGGTGTACACGTTTACCCCTGCTCCAAGGCAGGTGTAACTGCATGTCTGTGCAGTAAGAGCAGGTGCATATTTGTGCAGTAAGCGCAGGTGCATATATGTGCTTTTTGTAACATAACTCCGATCCAGCTAGGAGACTTACAATGCTGCGCTTTTGCTGTTTTTCTTTGTGCTTTCTTTTGTTTTTGATGAACTGCACCTGCAACTCCCTAAACGCTATAGCAGACAAACCAGAACTGGCTGAGTCTATCTTTGGCATAGGGCGACCTGGCCACTTTACAGTCGGTGTACTTGTCTGGGATTTATTTTGCACGTTGACACAAATACTGCAGTCGCGCAGCTGGTGCGTAGACATAACGCCCGGACTTTGTACTGTAATTATTATTCCTTCTTTGTTGTGGCTCCCGCTTCTCGTCCGGTTTAGTCACCCTCCTACAATCTGCTTTGCCCTCCCGGGTCCCAGCGAGGGACTCGGAAAACAGATCATGTACCAGCTGAGCAGACGGCAGACGGAGGGAGCGCACGGAAACAGCGCACGTCCGTCTCTCGTAGCCATCGCAGCGCGGTTTCGACAACGAATGACAGCAAGCTAAACTCCAAGCTACCCTGCCTATTGTTGCTATGCTTTTGAATTTTAAGGGATGCCGCTTTAAATAAGACGTCAGGGGTTATTGAGCTTGCTTGTTCCCACCCCTCGTCGAAGTCCAAGGTGAGAGAAGCGAGCTCTTCGCCCTCTGGCTGGAAGATCTGGAGCCCTTCGGAGAAGCCCCCCTTCTTCCCCGTCTGTGCTGAGCCTGGGAGACGCTCGTGGAGAGGATCATGGCTGCCTTCGGGAAGGTCTCTGTAGCTTCACTCCTTGTGCTCCTCATGGGTATGTGATTGTGCTCTTATCATCTATCATAGCACTTTGCGCGGATGGGCTCAGATCTCTTACTGTAGCCCGTAGAAGCAGTTTGATGAGGCCTCTCTGGTATTTCACGGCAATGCAAATAGAGGACGAGGAACGGGGTTCCTTTTGCTTTATTCGCTTCGTTTTATAATGAGGGGTCTAATTATAGTTTGTAATGTTCTTTAGAATTAGAATTGCCTGGTTTATTTCAATGAGTGTTATAGAGGCTGCTGGGATAAGGCGGCTTGCTTTGTTAGATAAGGTAAGAGCAGAAGTGTAAACAGCACGATGGAAAAGTGCTCCGTAATTTCTTTACTGATCCGTCAGTGAAAATCGGGACACCAAGATAGATGGCAGCGTAAAGATCCCAAATACCAGTGTGAAGCCTAAGGTGGCAGCCAGACATAGATGCATACTTTGCATAGCACGTACTGAGATATTTATAGGGTATTGCATTTAACCAGTTGTAAATACAACCAGCACTGATTCACTAAAGGCTACTAACAGCAAGCAGGCAGGCTAAATAGGGTTGCTAGCACCCTTGCTATTGAGCAAACCCCTTCACCGTGTTGAGTGTAGCACCCCAATCGTTTTGCAAAGTTGGCCCCTATGGTTCCCAGCTAATCTCTGCTGGATGGAACAGGGTCGTCCATTTGGTTTTGCCCCCTTGTATGCCTGGAGTTGCAGTTCTGATTCACCCATTGTTTTCCCTTAGATAATGGGAGGTACCACTTCAGGCATGCAGTGGGGCAAAACCACAACTGTTCATGTCACCCAAGGTGAGTTGGCCATCCTAATGCTTAAATCCTTTTAATGTGATCAATGGCACTAGTATAGTGGCTCTGGATGGATGTGAGGGGTGCTGGTAGAGGAAGGGGATGGAAAAGACAAGGGGACAGGGCGTGCCATTGCTGCTCTGAGTGGAAGGGGGGGCAGGATACCCTTCTTTGATGTTGAGGAAGGGTGGGTGACATCTTCCCCATGCTAACCAGTTCTTGCACTTTGAGAGGTCAGCAGGAGGGTTTGAAGAAACAGAGTCCACCCGTGGAAAGGTGCGCCCACTGTTTCAACATGCATACGCTCTGCATCTTGTTAGCATCATGAATGTGTTTATGCTAATTTTAGCATATATGCTAACTTTTTAAAATTGAAATTTACATGTCATTGATAAGAATCAAATAGTGGTTTGGTGGACTAAAGGAAGTATTGAGAATTGTTTCCTAACTAATCACTACTAGTATGTTTCTTTCTGATTCAGACTTTCCTATTCTTTAAATTCTTGTTATGAGAATTGTAATATGAACATTGGTAATTAAAAGAAAAGAACCAAATCATGGAAAATCACAGTGATTGTTACAGCAACCTGGAACAAAAATAGATGCAACAAAAGAACAGTGGAAAAAAATCATTTAATGATCCCTTGTACTTTAGTTCCCAGTAGGAGAGAGAAGAATCAGGAGCTAAATACAGCAAAAGAAGCTATTAAACTGGAAAAGCTTGAGAGCATTTAATGCAGATCTAATAACGGCTAATCACCCTAATCACTGGTAGCCTCCATGTTAACAGATACTACTCCATCTGAATGAATCTGTCTTATCTGACTGCCTTGCATCAAGAAACATGTTTAATTGGGCCGATCAAAGAACATATGCTTCACATTATTAAACTTAACATTAGTTTATAGTTTATTATAATATTCAGTCTACCGCCCTATCCAAATATCAAGGCAGTTTACAAAGTAAAAAACATAAAAGTTAAAAACATATACTAGTAAACAGAAATGAGGGTGGGTCATATAAGTCAAGGGAAACAGTATAAAAAATATCACTTATAGATCAAAATAAAAACCAAGGGGGAGGGCAAGTCCGCCATGTCTTATCAGGGAAGTTATATGCTACCTGGAAGTAATACGCCTTAAGGCCTCTCTTTAATTTTTTTAAGAGAGATTTTGTTTCTAAGGTGTAGAGGGAGGAATTCTAAAGACAAAAGTTGCATCTAATTCCAACCCCTTAGAGCACAGCTTCAAGAGAAATTTCCTTTTTTCTTCAACAGACCCCTAGCAAGGTCTGGAAATATCCAGATTCCTTGTCGGAAGAAAAGAGTCTTGGCATCAGGAAAGTAAAGCCTAAGAATTATGTTCAGATTTTGCTGCACTTAACCAACAAAGTAGACCTTCCCTCTTCACCAGCTGTTGGAAGACTCCAGTGATCTTGTACCATCCAAACTGTCCAGTGATAAATTACTTCAATCTTGCTTAGCCCCTAACCAAGGCCAGCTTGACCATTAGGAAAACTAGGTGGCAGCCCAGAGCGCCAGTGGCCAGAGGGCACCCATTTCCACCACTTCCCCCCTTTCCGGGACGTGCAGTGGCAGCAGGACTTTAAACGGCACCGAAGCAAAGGAATGCCCTCTCGTCCAGCTCTGCGGTGCCATCCGTGTGCTGCCCCCCACTCTGATTCTACTTCCTGTTTGCATTGGCGCTGTTTTAAAAGTATTGTCGTTGCACGTCCTGGAGTGGGGTGACAGTGGCAGCAATAGGAGCGTGGGCTGGAGCAGGGGCGACGCTGGGAAAAAGGTTCACCTGCGGCCCCTTATATCCTTGCATCAGCCCTGCCCCTAGCGACGAGCTATGCTTATCCTCTGCAAGGTAATAAATCTTATTCAGTGGCGACGTAGCCTCTTCTGGAAGTTATAATATCTCTCTTTAATATATTTTTAAAATAGCTGCTTAGGAGGCATACTGTAGCTGTCACCCAAGGGAAATTCACCTAATATATCTGTTGTGCCCTTTAGTGAATCGGTCCTTTAACATGTAAGAGATACACAGATATACCAGTCAGGCCTGAAATGTGCAACTGTAGAGAGAAAGGTTAACAGCAAGATACTGCACTTCTCTGGTCAATAATCAATTATTATTAGCACATTTAAATTAGATATTCTTGAGATTTTCAATGTACGTTTCCAAAGTCAGCCAGATGTGATTGCGAGAGTGAGGAGAGTTGTGGCGCCAAAGGACAAGAGAGTAGAGAAAGGAGGAGTGGATGGATCCCTCTCAAGAGACCCTGGGATGGGATCTAGAATGCATAGCCGATGAGAGAGAAAGTACCACTGCCTAAAGATAGAGATCTCATAGTGGTTACTTTTAAGGCCAGGATCCAGCAGCAGTGAAGGAGAGGGTGGCATGCCATATTTAAGATAGATCTTAGAAAACGTAGCGGTGTTCATTCCCTTCATGAGAACAGGCTGGAGTTCAGGGTTTGCCATGGGAATCCAGGACAGTCGTATCACTATTGGCCAGAGTGAGCATGACTTGTTTTGGACTCTGGTAAAAATTATTATGGAAAGCAGATCTCCTGCTACCTATTTACCATTAAACAGGCATCATGGGATTTTTGGGTAGGCCTGATGGTTTACAAGACCAGAGTAAGGATTTGGAAAACAAGGCAGTTGCCTAGGGAGCAGCTTCTGGGGGAGGAAAGGAACAACAGACATCAAAGCAAAACAATGGGCCTTCGACAGCTATACTAACTCAAACAACCATCAGAGCAGTTTACCATAAAATATGACAAAAGTGAGGAAAATTAAAATGAACTCCAACAAAATAGATAGAAAACAGCATTCATACTGAAAGGGGAATAGATGAATGGAATAGAAGGAGGGGGTGGGGAAAGGAAAAGGCTATACAGAATAGAGTTTAGATGATGGGATGATCGAAAGTGACAAGGAACAAATGAGTCTTCAGTGCAGTTTTGAATTTTTGGAAAGACGGTTCCAGATGGAGATCAGGGGGTACATTATGCCACAATGGGGGGCTAGGAAATAGAAAGTAGAGTGCCTTGTTGATTCACAACCTGGCCTGCAAAACAGAAGGAAGGAAAAGACAGTGTGAATTTAGTGCAGTAGGCAGGAGGGGGCATGCGGTGTAATCAGAGATGAGAGATAGGCAGGTGTACCGTGTAGAGGACTTTAGGATCAGAATGAGGATCTTAAATTGAATACGCAACTGAACGGCTAACCAGTGAAAACGAAATAGAAGGCGGCTCAAGCTAGTCTCCCGGCAGCACCACTAGACGTTGCAAGACTAGCACGAGGTGACCCCAGAGCCATTTGGAAGGCTGCTGGAGCCAGATCAGGAGTGGAGGGGAACCTCTCCTGCCCAAATCATCACTAGACCACCAGGGAAGACCCGGTTGGGCACTGGGTAAGTGCCGGGTGGCGAGGGAGGGTACAGGTGTGTTTTGGAGGAGGGAGGCTTGCATCCAAGTAGTTGTTGCACCACTTTGCAGGGTCCCCTTGGCCAGATCACTTTCCAGCCATGGTGATTCTGAAAAGGGGTCCTGACTGGGGGGAGGGGGAGGTATGTCATGGCAGATGTCGGGGGGAGTGGAATTCAGTAGCGGAGGGTGGATCACGGGGGCCAATCATTAGAGGGGGCTAATAGGCCTGGAGTCTGCATCCCTTGCCTTGGCAGGAACAACGGTTGATCCTGTGCTACCTACCAGAGACCACGCATGAGCCATCCCGCACTACCTGTCAAGGACCACGCGTGAGCTATCCCACGCTCCCTCCCAGGGCAGGATTCACAGGCCCCTGCGCTATTTGGCAGCCCTGCACACTAAATGCAGGGCATGTCCCCTGCTTTTGCCAGGCAGCCTTTGCACCTACTGCGTGGTTTTTCCAGTGAAACATCCACGGTAGGTGCAAAGCCCTACTATCCTTCAGTAAAAGGGGCCCTTTGTTTCACTTTCAGCAATTATAGAAATATTCAAAAAGACATTAAGAATAAAAAGTCTTGATTGCAGACGTTTTCACACCTTTTGCCCTAGCAAACCCAAATGAGCTGTTTACAAAAATTGTCTTAACAAGGCCTGTGTAAAGCTAAATAGAGTCGTTCTGTGTCCAATCACAGTAGCTGGGTTGATTCGAATACTTATAGATGAAGAATCAAGTTGTTTTCTATTCTATAACATGAATTTGAAATAAAGGTTTAAGCATGTTAAACACAGAGCTGCCAGAAGGACTCTGGGATAAGGCAAAGGCATAGATTGGGCAAAAGCTGTAGCAAAAAGACAGTGTGTTCGAATGTTACTTGGGGCACTGCCAGGTCCATCACTGTAAAGTGGAAACTCTTTGGCAAGAACAAGATACTGCCTCCATCAGGCTGTTCCTCCAAAAGCAGAGGCTGTGGGTCAAGGAAGCTCTGAGGAAGGCCATTGTGAGGTCTGACTTCACTTTGAAGGAACTGCAGAGGTTTCTGGCTGTGACTGGGGAAGATGTTGACTGTTCTCCAATTTCAAGTTTAATCCACCAGCATGGCTTGTATGGGAGGGCAGCTAGAAGGAAACCGCTGAGGACCAAAAACCATACGAAGTGCCACATAGCATTTGCAAAGAAACTCTTAGACTGCAATATCTTTTATTGCCATGCTCTTTCTCCAAAGTCATTACAGCTACTACAGCTCTGCACTATTGGAAGCTCTGTAAACTGAATCAGAATTGATTGAGAAAATGGAAAGTGTATTAAACAACATTAGAATCATATCCCATCAAAAGTCTCACAGTGATGACAGCACTGTTCCTACGCATCACAGTTTTTGCACTAACTAAGATGAAGAAAGGCACAAATAATCTTATAGGGCCCGATATTGAACAAGGCGGTGATGAAGACCCTACCCGCTCAGGAAAAGAGCACGGATCGTGTGTTAGGCAGTGTTCATGCAGGCAAGCACTGAATATGAGAGCTGAACAGTTCATGGTGGCAGCCATGTAAAGCGTCATAGGCAGGCAGTCACAATAAGAGGATATTGGTTTACCCATGTAAGAGCCCAAACACTGGTAGCGAGCAAGAGAAGGCACCCCAGTAGAGATCAACACAACGCATTGCATAGGTAGATAAGAAGGGGGTCGCAACTCTGTAATGCACGGGCAATAGCAGGAGGGGCAAACAAAGCGAACCCCCCCCCCAACTGATCCAAACAAAAAAACCCGTTTAGGGGTGCGCCACCATACATGGGTATCCAATTCCATCCGTCTGCAGCCTTCCCCCCGTCTCCTTCGTCCAGCACATGGTTATCGTCTCTTTCTTCCCGCCCCATCCTCAGCTCACCTAGAAACAACACGTCATTCCGCTTTTTACTTTTTAGCCCCAGCCCTCTGAGACTCACTTCCGGTTACTCTCCGTACTGAGCTATCTTTTCAAAAATTTAAGTGCCCCCTCAAGACTCATCTTTTCCAGCAAGCCTTCGACCTCCCAGACCCCTAAGACCGGTCTCTCTACCAGTATCTCTTTTTGACTTACTTCTTTCCTGCTCATCTGTCTTTTCTCCGCCTCTCCCTGTCCTGTCTGAATAATGGCGTTCTTTTCCTTTTCTCCTTTTATTGATTATATTGTACACCGCCCTGACGCGCTTGCTTGGGCGGTATATCAAGCAATGATTAAAGATAAAGATAAAGATATCCTGACAGTGAGGAGAATACACGGTTTGGTGGTCCGCCATACCCATGTAGCTCCATTCCGCCATACCCATATAGCGCCGACTTCCCTATATAGCGAGGTTCGCCCATCTGCCTTTTCAGGAGCCCTCTTTGGCTGGGCTGATAGTAGCAGCATGGCATCCAGGAGGACTGCAAATTTCAGCCCTGATGAGGCAGAGGCCTTGGCAAGAGCTGTCCTCAAGTATGAGGGAGTGCTGTATCTAAGGGGCAGTCGGAGGCCCAACCTGAGGCTCTCCATGGCCATTTGGAGTGGGAGTGAGCTCTGACTGCGCAAGTGAGTAGCCATGTAGGTGCAAGGATCACAGTGGGGGGAAGGGCAGAGCTGCAGGCCAGAGCAAACACACAGGCACAGGCCTAGTTGTGGGAATGCACATGCACACTGACGAGGGGACATGGCACATGCTGGATTCAGGACCCATGTGTCTGGGTCATGAGCCTGCCAGGTTCGGCACTGCAGAGTACAACCCTGCCAGCCCTGGCTGCCAACATCAGTACTCAGCCTCAGACCTAGCATGGTTTGAAGCCGGAGCTCTCCCTGGTGAGGGATGGTTAGCAATGTCAAGGCCCACAGACATATTACCACAGAATGGGAACAATAGTAGAGCTATGGATCTGTTCAGGGTGCTTTCTGTTGTGAGGGTGCCACCATAGCCCCTAGACCTTGCCTGCTGCAAACGCCCAGCACTCACAGCATATCATAGGCACAACATACGAACATGGGCACATAAAGGACACAGGCAGGAAGCATGCTCAGTAGGTCATGTGTGTGTGCACCCGTGTGTCTGTTCTGTCCCATCCACTGTCGGTATGTGCTGATACCCATGTAAACCTCCCCTATCCCTCTCCCTACAGCCAATGCCAGAGAAGTCATAAGCACCATGGAACAGCAGAGGGTGCCACCTCTGAGTGGTCAAGCAGGACCAGCACAGCATGGAGGCCAACCCACCCCTAGCAGCTCCTCCACTACTGATGAGGAGGAGGCAGCACAGAGGAGGAGGAAAGCTTCATGGAAGATGAGGCAGCAGGGGAGCAAGAGACAGGGATGGAGGCAGCAGGGGAGCAAGAGACAGGGATGGAGGCAGCAGAGGAGACCTCAAAGGATGGGGTAGAGGAGTTGTAGGTGGAGGAGGCTTAAGAGGCGGAGGAACTGGAGTCGAAGATGAAGGAAATGGAAGAGGCAGAGGAGGTGGAAGTGGAGGAGGGAAACACCAAGACCAAGGAGGTGAAGGCGGAGGCTGAGGAGGTGGAAGAGGTGGTAGAGAGGACTGTGGCAGAGGAGTCAGAGGAGTCGGGGAGCCATAGATGGGGGAGTTGGATTTGCAGGAGGAAGTGGGAGGAATGCACATACTGCCCTCTGTTCGCCCTGGGAACGGGGAGGTGAGCATGTGCCCAGCTACCCCGCACATGAAGGAGGAGCCTATGATGGAGCAGTGGGTGTCTGCAGTGCCTCCCACACCCCAGCTCGGCATGCCCATCCCACTATGCCAGATTCCCACCTCAGGGGATGGCACAGCAGATGCTGAGGCCCCATGCCCTGATCAGGGTCACCACCGGCTCCACTGGACCCACGGCCCCATAAGTGGTGGGCCCAAACCAGGCCTGGCACCACCCCCTCCCCCCCCCCCCCCCCCAGGCAGCTGGGAATGGTGCACTGGCCATCCTCATGGTGGAGGTGTGCCTTCTCAGAGAGGAGGTGCATGAGGCAGCACAGGCCATCTCCAGGGGCCTAAAGGCCATTTCAGCTGCACTCCAGAACCACTGACAAGGTCCCCCAGCCCATAGGGCCATCTGTTCAGGGGCACAGCCAGAGCAGATGTGATGGGTCAGAATGTTAACACCGATAAGTTAGTTATATATGAGTTCAGGCACTGTTTGTATGCGTGAAGTTGTGTTGCAGTGCTGGTCCCTGCAGCCTGCCACATTCAGGCTACCATATTAGCCAGTGTTTACAGTGCTGTATATGTGCCAATAAATATGTTTCTGGTTTTACATCTCACTGTGTCATCACTGTAGTCAGCAGCATAAGTGTTGGGAATTGTGGGTTACATGTAGTGGGTCATGGGCATAACTGGGGTGCCATGTCCTTATTGTGGGCCTGGGTCTGCATTTGTGTATATTGCATGCCCAGGCCAAGGTGGTGTATATGCTGTGACTCACATGGTGGAGGTGCTGCTAGAGTAGGTGTGCTTCCATCATGGCATCAGGGCATGCATGCAGAGGAACATAGAACATAGGAAAGGCCATACTGTGTCTGACTAGGGCCCATCAGCTCTGGGCTCCTGTCCCCATGATGTGCCTGGTCAGGTCACAGGTATCTGGCAGCATCAGAGAGGGACACACACAAGTTCCACAGAGTTAGCCCTAGCCCAGGCCCTGGGAGCCCCTTGCCCCCTCATATAACAAGTTCTGGGCCCCCCTCACAGATGTCATCCACACCACCTTGACACCCAGCTCCAGCAAGTGACTCAAGTATAGCCACTGTTTATGGATATCAGGGCTGTATGCTGCAGTGTGTGAGGCCAGTATGTTCTCACTGTGGTCATAATTATGGTTTATGGTTTAGGCACTTGATATACCGTCTTTTACTGTGTGTAATTGTCCTTTCTTGCTGTCTCAATGCATCTCCCCTAGGCCTCCTTATGTCATGATGGCACTATAAACAGATCAGCAATTGGCCCCTCCATTAAAGCGCAACAGAAGGAACCTTTGTCATGTCTCCATTTACCATTATCACCTCATGGTTGTGACGCACTAACCGTCGATGTATGCCCCATCTGCTGCGACAGGGCACATGCAGTACAGCCACCTATGGGTGACATAGGTGGCAAGACTGACAGGACTGATGATGAAGTCCAATGGTGTGGCATAGCTGGCAATGCCCCTCACACCAGACACAGGCTGTCATGTCACCTCTACAGAGCATAAGTGACCTAGGGCCCTGAAAAGACTGCATGTTGAACCATGAGGATGGGCACCATCACTTCAAATGCCAAGGTAGATTACTAGGGTGATGTGGATGTGAGGGTATTGGAACTATGACTGGAGGCAATCATGAACACACAACCTTGTTAGTATGCTATGTCAGGTATGGGAGTGTGGATACCAGAGGTACCATAGAACAGCAATGCACATGTCAGCTCATGGCAGAAGAGCTGCATGATGGAAGGTGTGGGTGGTGGTGTCTGGAGGGCAGTGAGGGCAGGCCATTGACTGCAGCAGTGAAGACTTCCACAGACCTCTGGGAGCATGAGAGTATTGTGCAGCAGGGATACCCAGAGAGGCCAACAACTTCATACCCATATCACGTTATACCCAGCCCACAGGCTGACAGGCACAGCATGCTAATCCAGATCTCAGTGCCTGTTAAGAGATGCCACTCCATCTGTCTGTCACAGTGGGGCCCGATATTCAGTTAGGCTGGCCATACCCCACTATGGCGATAGCCCTGCTCGCCGACCCTTAACCCCGGATATTCAATGCCAGGGTCATATACGCCCCCAGCATTGAATATCCAGGTGTGCTGCACATGCCAGAGGCCACATTAGCTAACTGGGCAGCAGTGATATTGTTTGCTGCCTGCATTGCTCCTGCGCCTCATAGATAGGCGTGGGTTACTCTCGCCTATCATATAGCCACAGGTCCCTTGATGGGCAGCATGCAACATCACAGCTGCCTAGGTAGGAACTGTCACTGCTTCTGCTCATCTCCAGAACTCCCCTGCCCCACTCCAAGCGGTTAGCATCAAGATACATAAGAGAAAGGGGGAGGGGAGATGAGATATTCAGCAGCACCAACCATGTTAGTGCCATTGCATACACCTGTCAGCGGCAGTTACATGGTTTATAGGGCCATAAACCATGTAACTGCTCTTCAAATATTGGGCCCAGTGGCGTCCGCTATCCACTAAACAGTGTATGTAACCCATGGAACACATTCTTGGATGGAGTTAGACCAATGTGCTGGGGGACTAGCCACACCTCAGACCTCTCCCTCCTCTGCAGTGCAGACCGCTACATCACATCAGGTGCTGTCCCCCAGATCCTGCTCCCCTAGCCAGCCACCTAATGTGCATGGTTGTTCGCCCTGGCCTGACAGCTGTACAATGTACCCCTGGGATGGCTATGGTAGTGGACATGTAGAGCGCCATAGGCCTCAGTGGTAGCCAACATGCACATTTATGACAGGGACATGGAAGAAACCATGAAGGGGCCAGGATGCACTTACCCGGTTGGCACAGCAAGCATGGGCACGCACGCTCGCCTACAGCCGAGATAGACATGTATGACAACGCTGTGGAACTATCTGTTTATGACCAAGATGTACCTTACCAGGGTACTGATAAGCTGGCACCCTGGCATCAGACATACACACAGATATTCTATCATATTCAACCAACCCGGTTATTGTGGTCTGACTGTGTGTGCCTCCGAAAATCCTCTCATTAGCATCCTCCACAGCTATGGTGGCTCAAGGTGGCGTGTCCTGATGCTGATATTCAAAGTTCCGGTGGGTGAAATGTTGTGAAAATGGAGCAGGAAGTGAACGTGTCCATTTTAAACATTAGAGCATTATTCATAGACTGATTCAAGTCATGTGAGTACTGACGATCACAGGTGTGTCTAATTTTACTGCAATGGGAATGTGGTTCTTCTGTTCAAACTGATTTGAACTGTTTATAAGGGTGCCAATAATCATGGCCTGGCAATGTCCCAATTTTTATACGGTTTCCTACTATTTCCTTTTTTAATTGGTCTTGTTTTATTTGATTCTTTTATGTGTCAAATATGTGTGCATATGTAGTGCAATCAATAAAATAATAGCAGCTATGGGTGTCACTCCATCAACTATGAGCCGCTTGACTGAAGACCGAGCACAGTTTAGGACAACCATCCAGAGGGTCACTGTGAGTCGACACCATTTCAACGGCACTTAACAATAAAACAACATGTAGTCCAAAGCCATTTCACTGGCCACTTTTTTCTTAGGAGATATTGGACATTAAGGAGTTGAACTGCAAGAGTGCCAATGATGTTGACCACAACTGTAATTAAGCTGGTCATCATGCAACTGATATGAAGACCTAAGTTAAATGTTAGCGCTGGCATTCAACTTAATGCGGATATTAAGCATAGCTATAGATATAAGCGATGGCGCTGAATATCTAGGTAGTACAATCACCACACCAGCACAACCCATTTAGCTTAGACCTTGTATTCAGCAGGTCTAAAGTACCGTAAACGTGTAACTTATCTTGATACCAGATAAATATAGCCACTATCCAAATAATTTTGCAACGCTCCCTCCCTCCACCACTTTCTTTTCATGGTTATGATTGCATATGACTGGCTTTGAATATTGGCCTGGTAAGTTTTGGACATTTCACATAGGTACTGTGCGATGAAATTGCCCCTCAGATGTATAATGGCTTTCTCTGTGGCTCTGATAATGAACATGCTAGAAGGAATATAGCAAGTGGAAGAGTAATTGGCATCAGAAGCTAAAAATGTCAGTCTTGTCCCTTTTTCCGAGTAGCGGCACATGAAGACGTGGACGTGATCGGCTCTTCTGCAGAACTGAGCTAGCAAACTTGTATAGGAAAGCTGAGGGTTTAGTTTTCTCCAGTGATTCAGTTTGTAGGAAAGGAATGGAGCTATAGATAACGTTGAATATTATATAATAAAAGGGCCCTTATTTCTTCTAGGAAGTTGATTTTCAAATAACAGACCCCCTTCCTTGGTGTTTCTCTCTCATTCATTTCATCTTCCTTTTTTGTTTCCATTGTACATCTATTGCTTTCCACCTTTTTACTGCATTATTTTTGCATCTGTATTGCAGTGCATTTTTGCACCTCATAGATATCCATCGTTACATTTCCTTATGATTTCTACGGTTACTGTATTCTTTCATTGTGTCTCTTAATATTCATTGTGTCTCTTAATATTAATATTTGTTTTTCCACTGTCTTTCAGGTTATATCTGAATTGTATTCTTGCACGCCCACTATTTAACTGCCTCATTTTCTTTTGGCCTTACCTGCTCTTTTGACTTGCTGTTATTCTTCTGGTATCTCTTTGTTTTTCTCTCTTTCCCACATGGTTCTGCCGGATGGCTGCCTCCAGCTGGCTTCTGCTGGCCAGTGTGCGTGGAAGTTCCTTCAGAGACCAAGGCGGTTCAGGGCTATCACATGAGGCTCCAGTGCATCTCCTGCATGAAGAGAGAAGAGGTTTCCGCAGACACCTTTGTGGAATGGTTCTTTAAGCCTGAAGGTGGTGAGGATTCACTCGTAAGTACCTCTGGTTTATTTTCTTACTCTTAAGCAAGTCAATCTCTTTTCTCCTCTTCCCCACATTACATCATGCAAAGATTTTGGTTTGCAGATAGTTCTACCATGAACTTGTGTAGGACAGAAGGGGAAGTATTGCTGAGAGATGTTAGCACAGTTCCACATACCCCACAAAAGGCCCTCCGTTGTCTTCTTTTTTAAAAATTTGTCTCAGTAGGTCTTCTGATGTTCCCTTGGTTTCTAGCTCAGTTGGATTATGTTACCATGAGCCTTGATTCACAGCTATCTGGTGTTTTTTCCAACCTCTTCTCTACCTTTCCCCCAGGCCAGCCATTGCAGAACCAGTCCTTGGTCAAGCGCCAAAATGCTGGCTAACAGGAGCCTAGTCAATTGGGATGTGCATTCAGTTCATTGGTGTGTCTTAACAAATTTAGTGCACGCTAAATTGACTTAAGGTATACTAACCTCTAGATTAACCCACATTAAGTCATTTAGTGCATGTTAAAATTCTATAGTACATACTAAACAATTTCCAATAAAGTGAATGTGTGAAGCAAATATATAAAAATGATGAAAAATCTGGAAACATTTTTAAAAAAACAAAGAGAATTCTTTTGCCTGCTCACAAGGTGGACCTTAAGTTTGGCCACTAGGTGTAACCCATTCACTGCAGACCAGGACTTGCACTTCACCAGGGATTGTGAACAAGGCCTCTGCAGCATCCAAGGCCCTGGCCAGCTTTCCCCCACTTCTTCGCAACTAAGGATCCTCCGTGCTTATTCCAAGGCTTCCTTGAATTCCATTATTATTTATGTCTGCACCGCTTCCACTGGAAGGCCATTCCATGCATTCACCTGATTTTTAAGGAGAATATTTAATCATGCATGAGAGAGATTTGCATGCTCTGCCTCCATTGTATGCAAATCTCTCTCATGCATATTCATTGTGGATATCCTGAAAACCTGACTGGCTGGGGAGTCCCCAGGACAGGTTTGGGACCCACTGACCCATACGCACATACTCAAAACTCCCCTTCAAAAAGTATCCCTTCCACTCTCACCTTGATATGATTTGTTTATCCATGAAAGTGTACACCAGTGCTCCCCAACCTTTTTATCGCCGCGGACCGGTAAACGTTTGATAATTTTTCCGTGGCCCGCTTGTTTTAATTTAATAATTTTAATTTAATTGTATTTAAACATGCCTTCAAAATAAAATACAGCTACACCAAAAATGAATATAAAGTGATTTATTTTATTTAACTCACTAGAATTCCAAATCAATGAGAACCCTGAGCTTGTTTCTTTGCAACGAGACGGTTCCATCTGGGGGTAATAGGAGACAATGACACCCGAAGTGTGTTGCTTATGTCCAGTTTATTCCGTTGTTTTGTTTTGGTTGCTGTCACTGCAGAAAACCCCGCTTCACACAGATAGGTTGTCAGAAATGGTAATAGGGATTTAAGTGCTGTGGTGGCAATCTCAGGATATTCCGATGCATGTTTTAACTGAAAAACATCCAAAGGAGAAAACACAGCACCATCACCAGTACAATGTCAGCAATAACTGCACTGGGGTTGGTAAAAATTGAACATGGACAATAAAATAAAACCATTGGCCTGTTCATAAAAAGGCTTTAAACCTATCACAAGATCATAAAGTCTAATATGGCCATGTTAGGCTTAGCACAAATGAGATGGATACTAATGTCGTTTACATTAGAAAATAGCCATTGTACTACAAAATTAACTAGAGTACAGCCACTCCTCGCTTAACGACCTATCTGTTTAGCGACCGCTCGCACTTACGACCATCTCACCGACGGTACGTGCTAAAACGTGGTTGCGCTCTAAAACGTGGTAGCGGCCCTGCGTCTCAAAGTCATTCATCATTCATGGCTGAAATTGTACACTACTGTATTCTGAGGTCCGGTACTGCTGGTTTCCTGGTCAGTATTCACATTTCAGCAGTACTGTAAATTACTGTACTGTATTTTTTTTGCGATGCAAAGAAAAAAACTTGTCAAATACTATGCATATATTGTACAGTACATGCAGTTCCTCACTTAACGACCAATTCGCTTAACGACCAAGTCGTTGAAACGGAACTCGGTCGTTAAGCGAGGAGTACCTGTAATAACATGAAAATGAAGAATGAGAGATGGCTGGTGGGGAATTATGCCTCAAGAGGAAATTATTAACAAAGATGTGTTTAAAGTACAAATTTTGCCTACATTTCCAAAGTGTAGATGACAGTATTTTGGTGGATTGTAGATAATATCCCACAAGGTCATAATAGACCTGTATCAATAAGCATATTTTTATTTCACCTATCTCTGTTGTAAACACACCCATGCAAACATCCTAATTTTTGCTAAAACATGTTTAATGCTGATGTCTGTTGGGTCTGGCAGAAGCACAAATATGGGTGGCTAAAAAGGTGCATAGCAGCCACCATCCTCTATCACCAAGGAGTAGTGGAGGCTCTATAATTAGGAAAGGTGAGGCAGTTGCCTTATACAGCAAATTTTTGTGGGCACAGCAAGTGCTCCCCAAATGCCTCTGAAGTGGCTGCCTCACTCTGCTTTCTGGGGAAGGAAGGCTACTTTTTTCTCTTCCTCCACTTAGGCTGGTTGCTGGAGGAATAAAATCCTTGAATGCAAGTTAGAAGAGGTAGAAGTGAAATAGAAAGGCAGTACAGGGCCATAGAGCCTGTGCCTGTGCTCGATATCTGCTTTTCCCACCACCTCTGACAAAGGAAGTCTGCGTTGGAGGGACAGGATGCACAGACCTGCAGAATATACTCTGCCCTTTTCTTTCACTTCTGCTGCACACCCAAGAGGCATGGCAATGATGACAGTGGTGGTGGACGCAATGAGGGAAAGGGAAGTAAGAGTTGTGCTGTGCTGAGTCACTTCCTGTTTGCATGGGGCAGAAGTCACTTCCGCCCCTATGATAAAGGATGTGAAATTGGAGAGGGCAGATGCAGGAATGGCACTGTGGTTCCAGAGTGAAGGTAACACTGATGCTATGGTGCTGCTTTAAAAGCATTCCTCGGGCGGCCCGGTACCGTTTGATCCACGGACCGGTACCGGTCCGCGGCCCGGGGGTTGGGGAACACTGGTGTACACGTTATCAAGAGCACAGTGCCATCGAGTGGCCGTAAAATCCATGTCTGAACGTTATTGAATAGCAACAGCAGTTCGGCATCATTGACTGTGCTGCATAAGTTGTTGTTTCGAGTCCGAGCCAGAGCCTGATTTCACATTAGTCAGAATCGACAGCTGCTTTCCAGAGGCGTATATCTTTGGAAGGTGACCCCATATTCATCCCAATCATGCAGGGTGGACAAATAGCAGTGACCGCCCCCAGGCATCATGCTGCGATCCTCTGCCTCTCCTGTTGGCAGGAATTCAACAAGACTTCTTCCCTACATGGGCCTACCTTCTCCTCCAACCTCATTCTGAGCTCTGGACCCCACAGTTTCACTAGATTGAATGAGACCGTGGGATCCTGTGGGGTTCAGACCTCAAAGTGAAGCTAGCAGGGATGTTAGCAGAAGCAAAGAAGAAGTATTCCTCTTCCCTTCTGTTGACAGGATGGTGGACTAAGTCATACTCTACTTACGGGGATAGAGAGGACTACTGCTACTATTACTTAGCATTTGTGTAGCGCTACAAGGATTATGCAGCACTTACACATACATGTGAGAGACAGTCCAAGCCCAACAGAGCTCACAATCTATGCAAAATAAACAAATGCAACAAACGGGACTGGGGTAGAAATTAAACACATTGGGTGGTAAACAAGAGAATAAACGAGGTCAGGATCCAAAAGCAGAGAGAAAACACTGAAGGGGAGGGGGAGTAGATATCTAGTTGGAGAGAACATGGAGGAGGGCCACACAGGTTTATTTGCCCCGAGTCCTGCTCTGCTCCCCCCTTAGGTAAAGCCTACCAAAGGGGACCCCACCTCTTCTTGCAGTTTCAGAATTGGACTGTCCTTGTCTTTCACAAGAAGCAAATTGAGCCCTGGCCAAGTCGGGTCTCTTACTTGAATTGTTGGGTCTTCTACATTGAATTGTTTGAAATAAAATTGCTTTTTGGCAACATCAGTTGGTGTGGCTGTGTTTTCCTCCGCTCCTTATGGACTTGTTAAAATAATGGACCAAATGTGTGCCAGCAAATGGACATTCCTGTTGTGCCAGCAAATGGACATTCCTGTTGTGCCAGCAAATGGACATTCCTGTTGTGCCAGCAAATGGACATTCCTGTTGGTTCTTTTCTAATTAGATAATGGGTAGCACTTTGCTGTAAACAAAAATTCTACTTTATGTTTAGCATAAATATTCTATAAACATTTTTCCATTTGGTCTTTAGGAAGAACAAAAAAAATGCAAATTGAGCGTTTGAGGAATAAAATCTCCTTTTCACTTGAAATGTTGTCTTACAATAATTGGCCTTATCTTTCCTCACGTTTACAAACATCGCAGTGATTTGGGCAGGTTTCTTCCAGTGGTGTCAACTCTGGCTAGAATATAATCAAACATGCTGAAAGGGTAAACCATGTACGTAAGGTTTATGTTTGAAGCAGTAAAGACAGTGGATACAGAGTTGGATTGCCTGTGAAGGATGAATTCCATTGAAGAATACTTAAGAGTTTTTTTATTTTTGTTTTTTTTAGAAAAAAACGTTTTAGTTGATTTTCTATACATTTATTGTGTAGCACTTATGGTGTTCGAAACTCTTGTTGGCACAGTTGGGGCTATGTCACCTATGATTTCGAAAGAAGAGAGTTGAATTGACCAGTTACCATACAAGCCTGATAACTCAAGTGGTGAGAGCTAAGGGAGATAGTATGATTACCTACCCATTTATTTAACCTATACAGATTATCCTTTTGCTGTGTTCAGTATTGTGTTTTGGGAATTGTTATTTGACCCTTATTTATTTTGTGTTGAGAATATAATCAAGTTATGGTTGTTTGGATTCTGTGGTTTTGCTCAGTGAGGCGGGAGCCAGGTGGAAATAAAATACAGCTTAGTGTCTTGGTAAGATGCAAACAACTTGTTACAGAAAATCAGAGTCGTTCATAGCACCAGTGTTTCATAAGCTTCCCATGCTACCTGTGACAGTTTTTTGGTGTCCCTTTCCATGGTGCTTTTACCATGACCTCACATACCTGAGCCCAAACCTTGCAGGCACTGGATTCTGAGACCTAGGTGGAGGGTTCTTGAGACATACTGTTTCCTTCTTGGACAAGAGTGGATTAGGGAAGGGGTATGAGTGACCAGGCTGGAGTAAATGAGGTTCTCCTACCAGAGCATCTAGCGGTATGGCGTGAAAAGATTCCTTGTTCAGATCCTCAGGTCCTAAGTTAAAAAGTAGACTGTGGCACTGTGGAGCACTACGTTGAGCATGAAACTATCATGCTATATCAAAGTATCATCATAGTTAAGTGTTTACACTTGAGGTGTTCATGTAGAAGGTTTGATAGCTGGGTTGCCTATATTTATCAGACACCTGAGAAATCATGTGCCTATTGCTGTTACAGCAAATCTTGGGTGTGAATATATTTCATATCTACAACTTGGAGGATAGGCACGGACTAAGAACACTGTCTTCATGCCAGCATATGGTGTATAAGTGTAATATATACCTTGTAATAGTACTCAAATGGTGAAAGGGTTTCTCTTTGAATGTTTCTCTCCTAGATCTATGAGTTCAATGGTGGACCTCTGGAGTACATTAGCCCCTTTCAAGGTCGGATTCAGTGGAATGGTAGTAAGGACTTACAGGATATCTCCCTTAATATATTAAACGTCACCAAAAATGATTCAGGGATATTCACCTGCAATGTTACCCGCAAGTTGAACTTTGAAGTCTACCACACAATTGTGAGGAGCAGTAAATCCATTCATCTCATCGTCACTGAGGAGGGTAAGAGGGATCTGGAATTGACAAGATGTGTGAAAAGTGATTCAGCCTAAAGCAGCTGGACCACTCCCTTGCATATGTGACAGATATGGAGCAAATACATAAGAACATAACAAATGCCATACTAGATGAGACCAAGGTCCATCTTTACCTGCAAGATTTATTTCAGAGTGTAAGTAAAATTATCTGCAGGTCTTTAGCCGCACCACCTTGAGTTATCTATGAGATCATGAAGACAAAGAAGGGTCTCCAAAGAACAGAGCATACGGAAAGTAATGCAAGTGGCGCAGTTAGGGGAACACTTCCATTTGAAGCAGAACTAATCAGTCACCCAGGCAGAAGGGGGGCCAACAAGGACGCAGTGAAGGCAGAGCAGTAAATTTACTTTAAAAGCTAAGCTCTACTGCCTCCTGCTCCTCTTTTTCTCTTCAGGTTTTCAGGCCCGGCGGCCTTCGTCTTCCACCACTGGGCCAAAGTCTTGTGAATCGCTGTGGAAGGTGAAAGCTGCTAGACTTGGTATACACTCACTGGCTGCATCATAGGATCTCCTGCTCCTGGATTCCGTGTGGACGGCAGAACCTATGAGTATTGGGATTTAATGACTTGCTTTTTCAAATCCAAGCTCAAAGTGAGGTTCACATTAGGTAGGGTCCATGCCACAGAGGGCTTGTTGGCTAACCTCCGTTAACATTTTAATATGCATCAATCCAAGCAATGCTCTTGGGGGGGGGGGGGATATTCGGTGTGACTTGGAAGAAAGGCCTGGCAATCTACTTCCAGTCACACTGCCAAAAAAACCCAGCACTGACTCGAAGGCCCACACTGCCCCTCAAGGCGATTAGCAGACCTAATAAGCGTGTTAATTGTGGTGGCCAGGATATTCAGCTACACTGATGTGGTTAATGCCGCTGAACATCATGATGCTAGTTGGCTACCATTGGAGCTCTCCAACGATGGACTGGAGGTGGCACCAGACGGTAACCAGGCAACAGCAATATTCAGCCACTACCTGACTATCACTAAACAGCGTAAGGTAGGCACCTCAAAGGGTGGCTCACTTTTGTCGCAGAAGCTAACCGGGCAATGGCCGAATTTTGCCCCTGCCCGATTAGATGCTCTGCTATCCGGCCCACCTGGATATTCAATGCCGGTGGCCAGGTATGGCCCCAGGTCTTTAGTTCAGTGTGAAGGCTAAACTGCTACTGCTAAATATCGGGCCCTTAGTAAATAGTCACCATTGAAAATAAAAGGGGCTTGTGATAAATCACATGTGTTAATTTGCACTGATTTGTTTAACACAGATTCTGATGTTTAAACACCACAATGGTTAACAGTGACATTTAAATATCCTCCAGCTATTCAGGAGCAGTATCTAGATAGAAACATGATGACAGAAAAAGACCACATGGCCTATCTAGTCTGTCCTTCCATATCGACAACTCTTAACAGTCCCCTTTTTTCCTTTAGTGATCCTCTGTGTTGGTCCCATGCTTTTTTGAATTCAGTTACTGTCATCATCTCTACCACCTCCACTGGGAGACTATTCCATGGATCCACCACTCTTTCCGTAAAGAAATATTTCCACAAATCACTCCTGAATCTATCCCCCTTCACCCTCATCCCATGTCCCCTCATAGCAGAACTTGCTTTCAATTGAAAGAGGCTCTCTCCCTAAACATTTATGCCACGGAGGTATTTAAACATCTCAATCATATCACCTCTATCCCGCCTTTCCTCTAAGGTGTACATATTAAGATCCTTAAGTCTGTCCTCATATGCTTTATAATGAAGACCACTAACCATTTTAGTAGCTACCCTCTGCACCGACTCCATCCTGTTTACATCCTTTTGAAGGTGCGGTCTCCAGAATTGCACACCATACTCCAAATGAGGTCGCACCAAAGACTTATACAGAGGCATTATTACCTCCTTTTTTCTGCTAGCCATTCCTCTCCGCATGCACCCAAGCATCCTTCTAGCTTTTGCTGTCACCTTTTCTACCTGTTTAGCTACTTTAAGATCATCAGACACAACCACGCCCAGGTCCCGCTCTTCTTTAGTGGACAAAAGTACTTCACCCCCTATACTATATTGCTCCCTTGGATTGCTGCAGCCCAAATGCATGACCTTACATTTTTTAACATTAAATCCCAGCTGCCAGATTCTAGACCATTCTTCAAGCTTAGCTAGATCCCTCCTCATCTTATCTACACCTTCCTGGGTGTCTACTCTATTGCAGATTTTGGTATCATCCACAAAAAGGCAAACCTTACCCGACAGCCCTTCCGCTATATCACTAACAAAGATGTTAAAAAGAATCGGACCAAGGACAGATCCCTGGGGCACACCACTGGTAACATCCTTCTCCTCAGAGTGAGCCCCATTTACCTGTACTCATTGTCGCCTCCCACCCAACCAATTTCTAACCCAAGCAGTAACTTTAGGGTCCATCCCTAGGGTGCTCAGTTTGTTTATAAGTCGCCTGTGAGGAACAGTGTTAAAGGCTTTACTGAAATCTAAATACACCACATCTAGGGCTCTCCCTTGGTCCAACTCCCTGGTCACCCAGTCAAAGAAATTGATCAGATTTGTCTGACAAGACCTGCCTCTGGTGAATCCATGCTGCCTCGGATCCTGTAATCCACTGGACTCCAGAAACCTCACTATTTTCTCTTTCAGCAGCATTTCCAATAATTTACTCACCATCAAAGTTAAACTAACCGGCCTGTAGTTTTTAACCACATCCTTACTTCCGTTTTGTGTAAAGGCACCATATGAGCCTCTCTCCAGTCCTTTGGCACCACTCCTGACTCCAACGAGGCATTGAAAAGGTCAGTCAGTGGAGCTGCTAGAACGTCCCCAAGTTCCCTCAGTATTCTAGGGTGTATCCCATCCGGTCCCATCGCTTTGTCTAGTTTAAGTTGAGCAAGTTTCTCACGAACACAGTCTTCTGAAAATTGTTCAAGATGCCTCTCGCTTCTGTTCCTGTTTGTGGGTGTTTTCTGAGGTCCTGCTCCTGGTTCTTCATCTGTGAACACAGAACAGAAATATTTGTTAAGCAATTCCGCTTTATCCTCATCAGCTTCTACATATTCCTCACCTTCACCCTTGAGTCTGGCAATACCACTTTTGCCCTTCCTCTTCTCACTAACATATCTGAAAAATGTCTTATCCCCCCATTTTATTGCATTGGCTATTTCCTCCTCCTTTTGAATCTTTGCCTTCTTGACTACTTTGCTAGCTTCTCTAAGTTTTTCCAAATATAGATGACTGTCTTCCTCTCTCTGTGATCTCTTCTATTTCATGAAGGCCTCCCACTTTTTCTAAACATTTCAGCTACCTCTTTCGAAAGCCATAGCGGTCTCCTTTTCCTTTTACCTTTATTTACCATTTTAACAAAAAAGTTGGTTGCCCTTAAAATATCTCCTTTCAGTTTTGCCCACTGTTCCCATCCCGATCCCGCTAACGACTCCCTGAGGTATTGGCCCATCTTGGCAAAGTTAGTCTTTCTAAAGTCTAACTAGATATGTCTAGATAAGGGTTGCCACTTGATATCCAGATTGTGCGGCCACTATCTGAATAACTGTGGCACTTACTGCATAGTGCTGATTTTCAGCCGCTATCTGGAAAAGTTATCCACATAGCATAAGAACATAAGAAATGCCATAGTGGGTCAGCCAAGGTCCATCAAGCCAAGTATCCTGCTTCCAAAAGTGGCCACTCCAGGTCACAAGTACCTGCAGGTTCCCAGAAAGGCACATAGGTTCCATAATACTTGTCACAGGGTAAGCAGTGGATTTTACCGGTCCTCTTTAATAATGGTTTATGGACCTTTCCTCTAAGAACTTGTCCAAACCTCTTTTAAACCCAGCTACACTAACAGCTTTTACTACATCCTCCGTTAACGAATTCCAGAGTTTCATTATGTGTCAAGTAAAAAAATATTTCCTCTTATTAGTCTTAAATGGGTTGCATTGTAGCTTCGTTGTGTATCCTCTAGTTTTTCTACTTTTTGATGGTGTAAACAACCGATCTGCGTTTACCCGTTCTACTCCATTCATTAATGTACAGACCTCTATCATATTCCCCTTCAGCCGTCTCTTTTCCAAGTTGAAGAGCCCTAATCTTTTAAGCCTCTCCTCATAGGGATATCCTTCCAAACCCTTTACCATTATTGTGGCTCTTCTCTGCACTTTTTCTAATTCTGCTATATCCTTTTTAAGATAGGGTGACCAGAATTGCACACAATAATCAAGGTGTGGTTCCATCATGAAACGATACAGAGGCATTATAATATCCTTTGTTTTATTCTCTATTCCTTTTCTTATGATTCGTAGCATTCTATTTGCTTTCTTGGCTGCCGCTGCACACAGGGTGAAGGGTTTCAACATGTTATCCACGATGACACTTAAATCTTTTTCCTGGGTGGTGTTTCCTAATGTGGAACCTTGCATTGGGTAACCATAGTTTGGGTTGTTCTTTCCTAGGTGCATAACTTTGCACTTGTCCACATAAAATTTAATCTGCCATTTGGATGCCCAGTCTTCCAGTTTATCAAGGTCTTCTTGCAATTTTTCACTATCCTCTTGAGTTTTAACGACTTTGAATAATTTTGTGTCATCTGCAAATTTGATCACCTCTGGCCCGATTTTCAAAGGCATTTACACAGATAACTGCCTTAGTTACCCGCGTAAATGCCATATCTGGGATTTTTGAAGGGCACTTGCATGGGTAGTGCCCTTCGAAAATCCTGGATATGTCCCTAACGCACCTGATGCTATGTGGTTAGCATCGGGGTATGTTAGGAGTGTTCCAGGGCGGAGCGGTAGTGGAGGAAAAGGCTATCCAGATAGCACTGATTTTCGGTGCTACCCACTTAGCCCTCTGCATCTTAAAGATAGGCGATGCTAAGCGACTAGCTCCTGTGGCTTCCGGGGTGTGCGGATAGACCCTGATTTTTAATGCTGGAGCCGCATATGACCCATTGAAAATCCGAGTTAGGCGGAAGGGGGCTGGGCTATGCACCAACACAGCACATAGCACCGCACAAATGAAAATCAGACCTCTCACTTTTTATTCCAAGTCATTTATAAATATGTTAAAAAGCAGCGGGCCCAGCACAGATCCCTGGGGTACTCCACTATTCACCTTTCTGTATTCAGAAAATCGGTCATTTAGCCCTACCCTCTGCATTCTATCTTTTAACCAGTTTCTGATCTACAATACTGCATTGCCTCCAATCCCAGCTACATTAGGTATATCAACCGTCTCACCTTTGTCTAACTGTTTATTCACACCTTCAAAAAAATATAACAGATTAGTAAGAGAAGGTTTTCGTTGACTTTCTCTCATTAAACCATGACTATCTACATGTTTAGTAATTGTATTCTTTATAATGGTTTCTACCACTTTGCTCGGTATTGACGTCAGGCTTACCGGTCTGTAGTATCCTGGATCAGCCTTGGAGCCCTTTTTAAAAATTGGAGTTACATCGGCCAACAACTTTGCCCAGCCCTTTCAGCGGCCCAAACTACCCACATCACTTATCTGGATAATGGCTGAAAGCATCACTGTCTGGATAAGCACCACAGACCGTGGCAGTCTTTGATAGTGCCTCTGAATTGCTCTCTCAGTGCTCTTATTCCAGTATCCTCTGTGGTTATCCAGACAAAGGGTTTTGAAAACTGACCACGTGACGGCACATTCTGAGATGTGTGTCTCTGAGCCGTCCGGATATCTAGATGACTGGACGACCTGGAAGTGCAGCCGGTTCAGGCACCTTGGACATCCATTCACTTATCCAGTTAACACAGCCAGGTTCCTGAATGGAGCCGCTGTGCCATGGTGTCCCCAGCCACTGCAGAAAAGTTTATTTTCCTGAAGTCAGACCCCTGATCTGGCCTCCTATGGCCAGGGTCCGGCTGCAGGGGACTTCCTGCACCCCTACCTTCCGTTTTCTCTGCCGGACGCCACCAAAACACCGTGTCCTGGGGACTTATTCCATCTCTGAGGTGGAATAAGTCCCCTGTCTAACGGGCATACCCGCCCTTGCTCCACCCTCGCTCTGCCCTCTGCCTGCCCCTATCTAAGGCTCCCCATACAACACAGCTGTACGTACGGGGAGCCTTTGGAGCGTCATAGCCATTTCCACGGATACATGGTTGTGAATGACCGCCATAGCTGGTCAAGTTAAAAAGTTTATGCCTGTGGTAATAGAGGACAAAAATGATCTCCAGAGGTCACAAGGAACATCACAGGGAGCAGCAGAACTGAAACGATGGCTTGTCTGGTTCTCAGGCATCTGATCTAACCAAAGGAGCAGCTTCCATTCTAAGCTGCTTCAGGAGAGCAGCTGGGGGAGAGAAGGCCATGAATGGAGTTTCCCGAGAGAACTAAAAGTGAATGTGGCTCTGAAGTAGGGGGAGGAGAATCCATGAAGGAGGGTTTGGGATCCATGGTAGGGACCGCACAATGTATATTTGCATAGGGCTTCCATTCTGCAGATCTACTGGTGTTGGGGATACTATGGAGGCAGCTTTTACAACTCCAGGAGGCCCAATTATTTTGCGACAGTGACATCTAGTGGCTGGATTCAAGAGCCATAATTGCAGTGTGCCAGAAGGAGCCTTCAGCAGAGGACTATCACTGCAGTGAGCTGGGAGGTGAGATAAAGCAGGAGAAGAATCCCCATGTGGTTGGGAATTAATTTTCAATGCAGCATAGCTTAACAAAGGCTGCTGCCAATTGAACTGGCATATTCATGGTGGTTGTCTTGAAAACCTGACTGGCTAGGTGTGTCCCAAGGACTAGATTGAGAATCCCTGCTCTAAAGTACACGAATACCATGTAAAGAGATTAGTAGACATGTATGCAAAATCTTCAAGCTAACCAGGATGCATCTTTCTTCCTGACTTAGTGCCATAGTTACCAATATTTTACCGCAAGTCCTATTTTATGCAGTGGGACCTAGTTACTATTAACGTGCATCGACCTTATTAGCACTTGCAAGAATAGCACCTGGTAGTAACTACAGCCCCTTAACAAGGTGTATTTCCATTAACCCTCCATTGCTTCAGGTACAAACTTAGATTGTAAGTCCTCCAAGGAGAGAGAGACCCACTATACATGAATGTGCACACGTTGAACTGGAAAAGTGTGAGATAAATGCAAATAAATAAATGAAGGACTCCCAGTTTTGCCTGTCCAGTGGAAGAACTGAGACTGACAGTCTCTGAAATGCCACAGAGCTCTGCATCCCAATGAGATGGGGGTCAGAATAGTTCAGTTTTTTTTTAAATTTTGTTCTTAAGAGGAGAGTTTTGAAAGTCTCTGTGCTGAAATGAAAACTCTAAATCCGGCCTTTAGTATCCCTCAGTTGCAGTTAACCTTTTTCTTTTCTGGATTCATCCTGAAACGCTTTTGGTTCTAATATTATTTTCCTCACTAACTAGCTGAAGACGACTTTACATCAGTTGTGTCTGAAATCATGATGTATATCCTCCTGGTCTTTCTCACACTGTGGCTCCTGATTGAAATGATTTATTGCTACCGGAAGATCTCTAAAACAGAGGAGACTACCCAGGAGAGTGCGTAAGTATCTTTAGGAAAGGAAAAGTGTCTAACCCCTTTTTTCCCTCCGTTTTCCATATTCTGTAAGTTCATCTGAGAGACTAGAGTAGTCTTAAGACTGTGAGTATGGGATCTAGAACCGCCATCTGAATTTCAGCATAATCAAGCATCCTTTGGATGGCCTTCAGCAGCAAATCATTTGATCTCTTTACAACTCGGTTAACCCAACTTGAACCAGAGAGAAACCATCTTGACCATCAGTCTCAAATGTTATTTTAAAAGTTGTTTATTTATTTTATTTATTTAACGGGTTTTTTATACCACTCAATCCTTCAGTCAGAGCGGTTTACATTAAACAAAAACTTATACAGACAACAAGGGACTGTGTCGCAATGTTGACTGCTACATTAAACAGAGTCGATAACATAGCAACATACTTGTAAAACTTATAAACAGAGGAACTATATACAATGCAGAGGATAGGCCTGGAAGAGTGATTAACTAAGAATGCAGTGTGGTTGGCTTTTACAGAAGTATGCTAGTATGATGTGGGTTGCATTATTTATGTATTACTTATGTGATGTGACCAAAGTGTTCAGTGTAGAGGTGTGTCTTTAGCTTTTGGCGGAAGTCCTTGATATCCTTGATCTCCTCGGTTGAAGAAGAACAAGGCACTTTCTCATAGTGATGATGTCTTGTGACTTGGGATAGAAATTTCAGCCCAAGAAGTAGAGCTGATGCTCCTTACCTCTTACAGTATTCTCATACTTATTTTGCATCTCCCAAACTCTTTCAATCACTTTTTGCACCTCCAGTAATGGCACCTTTCCATGTCTTTTGCCTTCTTACAGAACTGATTATCTTGCCATTCCCTCAGAAAACAAAGAAAACTGTACAGTTCCCGTAGAAGAATAGCTTCCAAACTACGCCTGAGATGTGGTATGGCCTGAAAATCCTGGTAATGTGCATAAAAGCCTTTTAGAGGTGGTGAGGGGTTTGCATAGAAAATATAGTTAGACAGTTAGTCATAATTTGAGAAACTCATTGTCCTTGTGACTGATTAGAAATCTAAGACCATAAGAACATAAGAGATGCCATACTGGGTCAGACCAAGGTCCATCAAGCACAGTATCCTGTTTCCAACAGTGGCCAATCTAGGTCACAAGTACCTAAGCAGTTTCCCCAAAAGACGCAGGTTCCTCAATGCTTGTATTGGGTCAAGCATTGATATCCCGGGTCCCTTTTAATAATGGTTTATAGACCTTTCCTCCAGGAACTTGTCCAAACCTTTTTTAAACCCAGCTACACTAACAGCTTTTACTACATTCTCTGGTAACAAATTCCAGAGTTTCATTACACATTGAGTGAAAAAATATTTTCTCTTATTAGTCTTAAATAGTTACCCTGTAGCTTCATTGCATGTCCCCTAGTCTTTCTATATTCTTATGACGTAAACAATCGATCTACGTTTACCTGTTCCATTCCATTCATTAATTTGTAGACTTCTATCATATCTCCCCTCAGCCGTCTCTTTTCCAGGTTGAAGAGCCCTAACCTTTTTAGCCTCTCTTCATAGGGGTATCCTTCCATCCCCTTTACCATTTTGGTGGCTCTTCTCTGTACCTTTTCTAATAACGCTATATCCTTTTTAAGATACGGCAACCAGAACTGTACACAAAACTCAAGGTGCGGTCGCACCATGGAACGATACAGAGGCATTATAATATCCTTTGTTTTATCTTCCATTCCTTTCCTTATGATACCTAGCATTCTGTTTGCTCTCTTGGCCGCTGCTGCACGCTGGGCAGAGGGTTTTAACATGTTTTTTCCTGGGTGGTGGTTCCTAATGTGTAACCTTTCATTGTGTAACCATAGTCTGGGTTTTTCTTTCTTAGGTGTGTAACTTTGCACTTATCCACATTAAATTTCATCTGCCATTTGGATGCCATGTCTTCCAATTTATCAAGATCCTCTTGCAATTTTCCACAATCCTCATGGGTTTTAACAACTTTAAATAGTTTTGTATCATCTGCAAATTTGATAACCTTTCTCGTTATTCCCTTTTCCAGGTCATTTATGAATATGTCAAAAAGCAGCGGACCCAGCACAGATCCCTGGGGTACTCCACTATTCAACTTTTTCCATTGGGAAAATTGGCCATTTAGCCCTACCCTTTGCTTTCTATCTTTTAACCAGTTCCTGATCCACAATAGTATACTGCTTCCTATCCCAAGACCTTTTAGTTTTGCCAAAAGTCTCTGATGAGGGACCTCGTCAAAGGCTTTCTGAAAGTCCAGATACACTATATCTACCAACTCACCTTTGTCTACCTGTTTATTCACACCTTCAAAAAAACATAACAGATTAGTAAGACAAGATCTTCCTTGTCTAAAGTCATGTTGGCTGTCTCCCATTAAGCCATGACTATCTACATGTTCAGTAATTTTGTTCTTTATGATGGTTTCTACCCTTTTTCCCAGTATTGACATCAGGCTCACCGGTCTGTAGTTTCCCGGATCACCCCTGGAACCCTTTTTAAAAATTGGCGTTACATTGGCCATCCTTGAATCTTCAGGTATTACAGATGATTTTAATGATAGTTCACAGATTACTAATAGCAGTTCTGAAATCTCATATTTCAGTTCTTTCAACACCCTTGGATATATACCATCCAGTCCAGGTGATTTGCTACTCTTCAGTTTATCAAATAGTTGTAATACTTCTTCCCGGTGTATGGATATTTCTTTCAATTCTTCCGCAGTATCACCTTTAAATACCACTTCAGTCATGGGTAACATCCCTACATCTTCCTCAGTAAAGACCGAAGCAAAGAATTCATTCAGTCCCTCCGCTATAGCTTTGTCCCCTCTTACTGCCTCTTTTACCCCTCTATCATCTAATGGTCCAACTGACTCTCTCACAGGTTTTTGCTACGAATGTACTTGAAAAAGTCTTTATTACACGTTTTTGCTTCCACAGCAAGTTTCTTCTCAAATTCTCTCTTTGCCTGTCTTATCAGTGTCTTGCATTTAACTTGCCAGTGCTTGTGCTGTTTCCCGTTTTCGTCATTTGGCTCTTTTTTCCATTTCCTGAAAGATGCTTTTTTGGCAACAACAGCCTCTCTGACCTCACCTTTAAACCATGCTGGCAGTTTTTTGAACTTCCTTCCACTTTTCTTAAAGCGTGGAATACAGCTGGTCTGGGCTTTAAAGATAGTATTTTTAAACAACACTCAAGCTTGATGTAAGTCTTTAACCTTTGCAACTGCTCCTTTTAGATTTTTCTTAACTATTTTCCTCATTTTATTATAGTCTCCCTTTTGAAAGTTAAAAGGTAGTACTGTGGATTTCCTTACCATTCCTCCTCCATTAATTAAATCAAACGCGATCATGCTATGATCACTATTGCCAAGTGGCCCCAGCACCCTTATCTCTTGTACCAGATCTGGTGTTCCATTAAGGACTAAGTCCAAAATGGCTTCCCCTCTGGTCAGTTCATGAACCAGCTGCTCCAAGAAGCAGTCATTTATTTCATCTAGATACTTTATCTCCCTAGCATGTCCTGCCGTGACACTGACCCAGACAATACAGGGGTAATTGAAATCACCCATTATTATTACTGTTCTGTAACTTTTGTTAGCTTCCCTGATTTCTTTGAGCATTTCATCATCCATTTGTTCATTCTGGCCAGGCGGTCGGATAGTACAACCCCACTGCCATCACCTTCCCCTTTTTACATGGAATTTCAATCTATAGAGATTCTACAGCAAATTTTGTTTCCTGCAAAACTTGAATCCTTTGTGACTCAATGCCCTCTCTAACATAGAGCGCAACCCCTTCATCAATTTGATCAGCTCTATCATTATGATATAGATTGTACCCAGGTATCACAGTGTCCCACTGGTTGTCCTCCTTCCACCATGTCTCTGAGATACCAATCATATCTAACTTCTCATTTAGTGCTATATATTCTAACTCTCCCATCTTATTTTTTATACTTCTAGCATTTGCACACAAGCATTTTAGAGACTGTATTTTATTCATTTTAATCTGGTTATTGGTAGGCAGGGGTAATTTTGAATCTTTAAGCTCTATCTGTTCCGTACGCAAGGGCATTTGGGCTACCTTTGTCTTTATTGGAACCTCTTTGCTGATGTGCCCTAACTTCATTTTTTTGGTAGTATCCTTCAAGGATACATTGTTCTAAACCATGCACTCTTGGCGACTGTCGACTTTCCCCTATTATCTAGTTTAAAAGCTGCTCTATCTCTTTTTTAAAGGTAAATGCCAGCAGCCTGGTTCCATCCCAGTGAAGGTGAAGCCCATCCCTTCGGAAGAGCCCCTCCTATCCCCAGAATGTTCCCCGGTTCCTAACAAATCCGAAACCCTCATTCTTGCACCATTGTCTCATCCACGCATTGAGACTCTGGAGCTCTGCCTGCCTTTTGGGTCCTGCGCGTTGAATGGGAAGCATTTCGGAGAATGCTACCCTGGAAGTTCTGGATTTCAACTTCCTACCTAAAATCCTAAATTTAGCCTCCAGAACTTCCCTACCACATTTTCCTATGTCATTGGTACTGACATGTACCAAGACAGCAGATTCCTCCCCAGCACTATCTAAGACCTTGTCTAGGTGGCGCGTGAGGTCCGCTACCTTCGCATCAAGTAGGCATGTTACCAGGTGATCCTCACATCCACCAGCCACCCAGCTATCTACATGCCTAATGATCAAATCACCAACTATAACGGCTGTCCTAACCCTTCCCTCATGGGCACATCGCCCTGGAGAAACTTCCTCGGTGCGAGTGTTCTACATCACTTGGAGGACAGGTCCTAGCTATAGGATCACTTCCTGCCATACCAGGGTGATGCTGTCCTGTCACGTGACCTCTCTCCTCCATGGCAACAGGGATGCTGCCAGACTGGAGGTGGGACTTCAGGACTATATCCCTGTAGGTCTTATCTATGTACCTCTCTGTCTTCCTTATGACTTCCAAGTCTGCTACTCTAGCCTTCAGAGATCGGACTCGTTCCCTGAGAGCAAAGAGTTCCTTGCACATTGTGCACATGTAAGACCCCTCACCAACAGGGAGAAAATCATACATGTGACACTCAATGCAAAAGCTTGGAAAGCCCCCATCTTGCTGCTGGACTGCTGTCTGCATAGTTTTAAGGCTGTGTTTAGATATTTAAGTTCTTTACTTACTAAGGGTTGCTGGGGATACTTATATTAATACAACTATACCTAATACATTTAATGTACTTTGTTCACCTGAAATTTAATTAATCTCAGGTCCTTAATGTATGCTGATGAGAATAAACAGCTGCAGCTGAGAGTGAATATGGCACCTCCTTTCCTTTAAGAGGTTTAAGCACCCATAAAGCTACGATTATCCCAGGGATGGGTGGGTGTTCGGGAGGGAGGGAAAGAAGACTTATTAAAAGCTGGCTGCTACACAGTACCCTGTCTTGGGCTTCTAAGGTAATCTGTGACCAATCTCCAGGGGGAGTCCCACAGCCCTTGCTTGGATAGAGGCAGTCTTTGGTTCTAAATTTAACCAGAAAGCTCTCTTCTGTGTTTTAAATTTAAACTGAAAGTTATTTGCTGCTACTAGGCCCTGACTGATTTAACAAATACACTAGGGGCACAGATTAATCAGCTTTAATCTAAAAAATTCCTTTTCTCCAAGATTTAGAAAAATTCCCAGAAGTAAATACTTACAATTGCAGATCTCTCTCCAGAAGTAGCAGTCCCCTTTTGTAGTCCTTCAAGACTCTGTGTCATGAAGCATCTCATGTTTAATAAAGCTGTTTATTCAAGACAGTGAACATGGGAGTCAGGGGCGGCTCAAGGCAATCTGTTGCCTGAGGTGAAAGTATGAAAAAGGTGCCCCCCCCACCTTAGAGGGGGACGGGGCTTTTTCAGAAATCCAATCAGAGACCGAACCAAACCAAACCAAAAAGCCGATTAGATTATATGGAGGAAATGCAAGATGTTTGCACACAGGGCCATATCGAGCTGCAATCACACCCTGTGAGACTTGCAGCTCGGGCGCACACCCCCCTCTACCCCCATACCTCCGTCCAGCACTGCCTGCTCTTTCCCTGCTGCTGCTGCTGCTGCCCTTTGTTTTCTTCACGGCGGCGCTGGCAGCAGGGAAAGAGCAGGCAGCGCTGGATGGAGGTATGGGGAGGAGAAGGGGGGCATACGCCCGATCTGAAAGGCACCAGCACTTTAAGCAGATCTGTCCCTCCTTGACATCGAGTCGGAGGAGGGAGGGACCAGACCTGCTTAAAGTGCTGTGAAAAGGCTTGGGGAGTGCATTTCAGCTGCCTGCTATTGTCCTGCTAGCGGCGGCAGGGCAACAGCAGACAGCCGAAATACGCCTCCCAAGCCTTTCCGCCCTGTGCGGCTGCACCGCTTGCTCAGGGCTCGGTACGGTCCCATTTGCACACCAAGGAACTAAAAGACAGCAAGAACTAACAGCACAGATTATAAAACTAAATTATAACTCATTTTTATTTTGTTGTTATAAACTGCGTTATGGTTCTTGCTTTTTCTTTTTCAACATATATTTTGCATCCACAGTAGGTGCAGAACAGAACCAGGACATTAACCCACAGAACTCAATATTTAAAAAAAAAATCTGATTCTGATCATCTCACTAACAACAACCACTATTCTCCAGTACCAGGCATATTGTGAACTAATACAAAAACCTAGAACAAAAAGCAAACCTACCATACCATACCATATCAGCGCAAACTTCCAAAACTCACGTACCGAGCCCATCCAAAAAAAGCATCACTGTAAATACTACAGTGGGCCCTGAAACATCCATACACCATTTGAAAAGCTGATCAAGTCAAATTGCTACAGTACAGTATAGATCTTTATGTACAAACTCCATGTTAACAGAACATCTGAACTCAGTCAAACACTCGCATCGACCCTCACCAAGTACAGAATAAGTAACCACAATCTAAAGTAAAAATAATATGTAGACTAAATTTAAATTGAAACCCCAAGAAGCCAGAGTCCACATGCAGTGCAACATTAGATAAATAGATAAATAAGAGATGCAGTTCCCCAATACTGCATAAAATATAAAAATAGCACAAAGTCCAATCACTAAAATTAAATAAAATTATTTTTTCTACCTTTGTTGTCTGACCATTCTCTGATCATGCTGGTCCCGATCTGAGGCTTCTGCTTTCCTGTCTTCTCTTAGCTCTCTTTCTGTGGTTTATGGTCCATCTGCCATTTCTTATCTCTTCTTTTGTTTTCTTCACTTCCTTCCAACAGCCCATTTCCATTTCCAGTAACCCTCCCCAGTATCAGCCCCCTTTCCAATCCTTCCCTCCCAGTACCTTCCAATGTCAACTGCCTTGCATTCTCACGACTGAAACTGGTGTCCATTCCCTTCCAGTCCCCCTCCTTCCCTACTGTCCCAGCCCCTTCTAGTCCAAATACCATCCCAGATATTAGCTCATGTCCACTCTCAGTGCCAGCCCCCAGTCAGCTCCCTTCCAGCCACCCTACCCTCTGCCATCCCCCTTCCAGTGCCATTTGCATATCAGCTCCCTTCCAGCTTCTCCCCATTACCCAACTACCTACCACTCCCATCCCCAAGTGTCAGCTCCCTTCCAGTCCCCCTTTAGTACATCCCAGGTGTCAGCTCCTTTCCAGTCCCCTCCTTCCCCCTTGTCAGCTCCCTTTGTGCCCCCTCCTTCCCCTGGCAGACCCTCCCATTATCTGATCCCTTCCAGTCCCATTCTACCATTCTCCCGCATCAGCCCATTTGTAGCCCTAGCCCCTAGTTTTCTTCCAAGGCCAGCAGCACTCTTCTCTCCCCTCCCCCAATATCCCATTTCAAGTCCCAGCCCATTTCCAGTCCTATCCCCCCCATCAGCCCACCTCCAGTCCTACCCCCCCATCAGCCCACCTCCAGTCCTAGCCCCCCATAGCCCATTACAAGTCCTAACTCCCCCCCATCAGCCCATTACAAGTCCTTGCCCCCCATCAGCCCATTTCTAGTTCTAGCCCCCATAGCCCATTACCAGTCCTAAACCCCCATCAGCCCATTACCAGTCCTAGCTCCCCCATAGCCCATTACCAGTCCTAGCCCCCATCAGCCCATTTCCAGTCCTACCCCCCCCCATCAGCCCATTACCAGTCCTAGCTCCCCCATAGCCCATTACCAGTCCTAGCCCCCCATCAGCCCATTTCCAGTCCTAACCCCCCCCCATCAGCCCATTACCAGTCCTAAACCCCCATCCGCCCATTTCCAGGCCTAGCGCCCCCATAGCCCATTACCAGTCCTAGCCCCCCATCAGCCCATTTCCAGTCCTAGCCCCCCATCAGCCCATTTCCAGTCCTAACCACCCCCCATCAGCCCACCTCCAGTCCTACCCCTCCCCATTAGCCCATTTCCAGTCCTAGAACCCCCCATAGCCCATTACCAATCCTAACCCCCCCCCCATCAGCCTATTACAAGTCCTAACCCCCTCCCCTCCGGGAAATATAAAAAAAAAAAAGAATCTGGCTGATGAAGCCGCTGCCGCCGCGGCAGCAGGAAGTGCTCCATGGCCGCCCCGGCAGAGCCCTCCTGTCTCCCTCAGCGTGGCTTTACAGAACCATGAAGGCTGTGTAAAGCCGCGCTGAGAGAGACAGGAGGACTCTGCCGGGGCGGCCATGAGGCACTTCCTGCTGCTGCAGCAGCTCCTCTCCTCGGGTTTTTCTTTTTGTTTTTTTTTTTATGGCCGGCAGCGGCAAACTCAACCTCTGTTTCCAGACAGCCACGGCTCCCTGCCTCTTAGAGAACCGCGGCTGTGCTGTGACTGAAGTTTTAAATACAAACGAAACCGGTGCAGAGCCTTCCCGCGTCTGTGAAGGACCCCTGGAGGCTTTGTCCCACCCCCAAAGGAACTTCCTCCTTTGGGGGCAGGACAAAGCTGCACGGGGTCCTTCACGGAGGCAAGAAGGCTCCGCACCGGTTTTGTTTGTATTTAAAACTGCAGTCACAGCACAGCCGTGGTTCTCTAAGACAATACGTCATTGGCCTCTTGCTCATGAACGATTGACAATTGCAATTCAAAAATTAAGATTGTTCACTCTCACCACTTCAAGGATCAGAACTGAATTTCAGAGGTCTCAGTTAAAAAAGAGCATTGCTAATTAGGCTTATGCCAATTTACAGCAGAATGCTTTATCACATCAACGACCTCAAAAGTGATAGTAAAAACAAGTAACTAGTCTGCATTATTCTTCCATATCGTGAGGATAAACAGATGAACTCTGTAGACTTAACTTGCAAATCTCACTGGCAAGACTAGACTTCACCATAACACTCGTTGATCCCAACGTACATCCCCGGTACCATCAAGATGTTTCACACGAACGGTTTCTTCAGGGGATCATGTAAAATCTATAAAACAAACAAAACATACCAATCACCACCGTTCTAATCCCAACTATACACCACCTCAACCTGATAAATAAAAATATAAACATGCAAATGACACCATCAGACCCTTACCGCAGATGCTGCCCGCGTTAAAGCAAATGTCGGCTCACCGCCGCTCTCATTGAAACGAGAGCTGTAACTGCCTTACTGAACGAAAACGCCGCGCATGCGGAATACAGACCAAAACTCCATTTTTAAAGCCCCTTGGGTATATAATGCAGCGGTACCAGCCTATCAAGAACTTATACGTCACGAACCCTACAAGATCATAAAAGAAACACCCTCCTTCCATCATCACATGTACCCACGAAAAACGAGGAAAAAATAACTTCAACTCTAATAAACCTAAACAGAACGATGTATGCAAACCCACCACCACAAAGGAACACCTATCACTCTAGGCATTTCCCTTACTGCAAATATGCTTTAAAACTACCAATCCACTACTCCCGCAACCCTGTGGCAAATAGCACCAAGTTAGAAACATGCCGACAATTCAGTGCTATTATTTAATCCCATCGGGGCAAGGGTATTCAACTGCTCTGTCTTGATCAGAACCTGGTCTAGCGTCCTGCCATTTCTTCCCCGATCTACCTGGTCTAGACACAGGCAGCACAACTGCTCAAATATGTGACCCCGTTGGACACAATGCGAGACAATTGGGGCCTCCAAAATCTTACGATTCAAGCGGCTCCGATGCTCCCTCATACGTATGCGGAAAGGACGCGTGGTCTTACCAATGTAGCATAACCCGCAAGGGCATAATACAGCATAAACTACATTGCTTGAGCCACAAGTGGTTGAACATCTCAATTTAACTCTAACTCCCTGATATTCAAAAGCCGTAGCAGGGATGGTAATCCCACAGATATCGCACTCTCCACAACCCACATGTCCTGCCTCCCTACCAATTGGAGGCCCCTCTGAAATCAATGGCAATACTGCAGAACTCAACCATTCCTTCAAATTACGATCCCTTATGGTGTGTGTGGCAAAGGGATCGTAATTTGAAGGAATGGTTGAGTCCTGCAGTATTGCCATTGATTTCAGAGGGGTCTCCAATTGGTAGGGAGGCAGGACATGTGGGTTGTGGAGAGTGCGATATCTGTGGGATTACCATCCCTGCTACGGCTTTTGAATATCAGGGAGTTAGAGTTAAATTGAGATGTTCAACCACTTGTGGCTCAAGCAATGTAGTTTATGCTGTATTATGCCCTTGCGGGTTATGCTACATTGGTAAGACCACGCGTCCTTTCCGCATACGTATGAGGGAGCATCGGAGCCGCTTGAATCGTAAGATTTTGGAGGCCCCAATTGTCTCGCATTGTGTCCAACGGGGTCACATATTTGAGCAGTTGTGCTGCCTGTGTCTAGGCCAGGTAGTTCGGGGAAGAAATGGCAGGATGCTAGACCAGGTTCTGATCAAGACAGAGCAGAGATTAATTTATCAGTTGAATACCCTTGCCCCGATGGGATTAAATAATAGCATTGAATGGTCGGCATGTTTCTAACTTGGTGCTATTTGCCACAGGGTTGCGGGAGTAGTGGATTGGTAGTTTTAAAGCATATTTGTAGTAAGGGAAATGCCTAGAGTGATAGGTGTTCCTTTGTGGTGGTGGGTTTGCATACATCGTTCTGTTTAGGTTTATTAGAGTTGAAGTTATTTTTTCCTCGTTTTTCGTGGGTACTTGTGATGATGGAAGCGTTTCAATGAGAGCGGCGGTGAGCCGACATTTGCTTGAACGCGGGCAGCATCTGCGGTAAGGGTCTGATGGTGGCATTTGCATGTTTATATTTTAATTTATCAGGTTGAGGTGGTGTATAGTTGGGATTAGAACGGTGGTGATTGGTATGTTTTGTTTGTTTTATAGATTTTGCATGATCCCCTGAAGAAACCGTTCGTGTGAAACGTCTTGATGGTACCGGGGATGTACGTTGGGATCAACGAGTGTTATGGTGAAGTCTAGTTTTGCCTGTGAGGTTTGCAAGTTAAGTCTACAGAGTTCATCTGTTTATCCTCACGATATGGAAGAATAATGCAGACTAGTTACTTGTTTTTACTATCATTTTTGAGGTCATTGATGTGATAAAGCATTCTGCTGTAAATTGGCGTAAGCCTAATCAGCAATGCTCTTTTTTAACTGAGACCTCTGAAATTCAGTTCTGATCCTTGAAGTGGTGAGAGTGAACGATCTTAATTTTTGAATTGCAAGTGGTTCTCTAAGAGGCAGGGAGACGCGGCTGCCTGGAAATGGAGGTTGAGTTTGCCGCTGCTGAGAAGCAGACTCGGCAGCAACTTTTGCATCTTTTTTGGGGGATTTTTTTTTTTACTTTTGAAGGTGAAGTGAGGTGGCTGTTTTGGGGGGCATTTTTTGCCGCCCTCAAGACTTTGCCGCCTGAGGCAGCCGCCTCACTTTGCCTCATTATAGAGCCGCCTCTGAGGGCAATTGTACTATTGTTATTGATGAGATATGCAACTACCACATATTGAAGCAAATATTGTGGAAACTGCAAGATATCTTAAAGCCACTAGGTGGCAGTATTCTTTTGGGGATTTAAAGCAAGTATGTTTTTTTTCTGTTCAGTTGCTATTTTTACTGATCTTTTTCAGAGATGCTACTTACTCTAGGATCTCAAATTGTAACAAGATGAAAATTCTGTAAGTAAAGTCTTGTTGCAGATTCCAGCTATATTATTTTCTGGAGTAGGTGGAATAAGCTCAATCTGTAACAGTTGATGTCGTCATATAGCTGGGTCTTCTCTGGACGTAGCCATGCTTGCACAAGGTGGTTGCCGAGTATCCAGACTCTCGCCCATGAGTGTGGCATTGCATATGAGCCAACAGATTATAGCAAGGGTACACCCTATTGTCTGGTATAACATGCTACTATGGCTAATTACTAGTGAAATGTTATAGAAAACTCAGCAGTCTGCCAAGAAAATGTTCAATTGGGGGGGTGTGACCAGCATGTTCCCGACAAGCTAACGCGTGACGGGTTTGCCTAACGCGTGACGGGTTTGCCCAACTCGCGCAAAATGCAACAGCTAGAATTATATTAAAGATAAATTCAAGCTAACGCGTGACGGGTAAATTATATTAAAGATAAATTCAAGCTAACGCGTGACGGATAAATTCAAGCTAACGCGTGACGGGTTTGCCCAACTCGCGCAAAATGCAACAGCTAGAATTATATTAAAGATAAATTCACTCCAACATATTACACCAATACTAGCTTCCCTGCACTGGTTACCAATACAAAGCAGGATAACCTACAAAACAATAATAACTACATTCAAAGCCCTAAACGACATGGCCCCGAAGACACTATGTAATTTAATAAGCAAAGAACTACCTAAGTCCACTCATAGAAAAGGACAATCAAATAAACTAAAGATTCAAAAAGAATATATAAGATCTCACAAAATTACAAATAATAGAGCCTTTTCCCACATAGCTCCAACAACTTGGAACTCGTTACCAGAGGACTTACGATCACTAACAGAGATAACAGAATTCAGAAAAAAATTGAAAACATATCTATTCACTAAACACTATAATTCCATAGAAAACCTTCCACTCAACTTAGATAAAGGCTAAACATGAACCTCCCCACATCAAGCGTATACTCCCTTCTTCAAGGGATAACATACAAAACATAATCGAATGAACACTCCACTCCTATGCACTGATACCCTACTTGTATATAGTTGCAACTGATATGATCTGCCTATGCGGTAGAGTCAGTACTTTGTTTAAATTGTTACACATTCTGTGTTAGTTGAATTATTCTGCTTAGTTTTTAAACCCTATGTGTGCATGTTAAGATGTTCTATGTAAAAAGTTATATTGTTCCATGTAAAACAAGCTCTGCATTGTTAACTGTTGTTAATTGTACACCGCAACTGATCGCTGGAAGATGCGGTATATAAATAAGTGTTAAATAAATAAATAAATAAATAAATAAATAACATGCGCGCCACCATGGCGGGTTCACTTAATGACTTCTCTAGAGGAGTCATTAAGTGAATCTATGTTAAGAGCCAGGTTGTCGCTGAATGCATGGCAGTTGCCTGGGCGTCGTGGAAATGCCCTTCTCATGCCCACTCTCTGCCCATTCCCCGCTGCATCTCACATCTCATTTCTTATTATCGAGTGTTTTAGTGTGCAGCTATGGACCTACTTGCGTGTTATGTTCCCAGCGCCCTGTTGCCACGCATTAAAATGCCTATTGACCAGCTAATGCGTTTTAGTAAAAGGGTCCCTAAGCGGTATATCATGTCTAAACCATAAGTAATTTATGAGTCACTCTTTAAACCCTTGGTCTTTATTCATTTTTAAAAATTGGCCACCGCATTTAAATGTTTTCCATATTTTCCGTGCCGCTATCTGAGAAGAATCCAGAAGGAAGCACCTGCACGTGGGGTTAACAGCAGTCTTCCAGTCCTCTCCCTTAACAGAGCACAGTGCTTGCCAAATAGGATTATTGGAAACTGCAGATCAGACACTTATTTTTAAATATAAGGCTTCTTGCATCAAGATTGTTTTGTGTAGACCAAGGAAGGGAAAAAAGGCTTAGTGCCATAACATTCACTTCTGGGTTATCGAGGGCCGCAAACAGCTGGGTTTTCTAGATATACATGAGAGAGCTTTGTATGTATTATCTGGAAATCTGTCTCTTGCATGCTCATGAAAGATATCTTGAAAACCCAGCTGTTTGCGGCCCTCAAGGTCCAGAAGTGACTATCACAGCCTTAGTGAATCACTCTCTTTGAAGTTCAGCTTAAAGTTTCCTTTGCACCGAAGAGTTCAGTAACTAAATGAGTTTCTCTTGTGGTGGTCTTTTTCATTTCCAGGCAGTGGGACGCTTGAAGGATAGGAAGACTTGAGCCTAAGGGCATAGGGGCTCTATCGTGAAAAATGAAGGCTGCATTCTTTTTCCATTTGCCTTAGATTCCCTGTGGCCTCCTTTTCTACATCTGGACACCTTGCCCTTGGCCCGTTTGCTGAAGAAATCTCCTTAGAAGCACGATGCATTGAAGGAGGAGGGGCTGCTGCTTCCCCAGCCCTCTTTGGCGTCGCCTGACTGCTTAGTAATATAACAAAGATTTATTTTATGTTATCCACTTTCCTTGTGGTGTTCTTGTCCATGAGATGTGCTTATTAGCCTGGGCAGGTGTTGTCTGGGAAGCCACACGATGGGGAGTTGTCTTGTGCACTGTGTCCAGTGTCTTCGTGTGGGAATATTATTACTGTGTATTTATTGATATGACAAGAAGCGTAAAAGGTTTTCTGTTAGGCAGTGTCTAAACAATAAGTGCCAATAAGCAGTAAATAGGCATTAGCACAATTTACAAAGTCCTTGCCCCAGGCAAACTGGGCTTGGATGAAAGTTACTGTCCTTCATCTGGCTAAAAGGCTGTACAACCTTCCATAGTATATATATTTCTAGCCCCGCATTTCCTTATAAAAGTGTATGAACATGGGATTTACCAAGCTTTGTGTATTGTTTTGCCTCCACTCGGTCACCCACACAGCTAACAGTTGCAAGGTACATGGCACTTGTAGCCACACTTAGTCCTAGATTTGGTTTTTGGGGTATCTAAACAATGCAAATAAATCTGGCTTTTATATCACAGCTGTTCATTGTGAACAGCCTGAAATGGATCTGCTTGCTCCTGCTATTCAACCTCACTTTCTGTGAATCTTTCCAGCTGTTAAAAATATTTCCCTTTCTAGAGATTTGCATACTAGATGTTAACAGCTGGAGTAAATAATACATATTTTCTCCATGGCAATTAACAAATAATAATTGGGGCAGCAACTGTACACCTCAGTCATTTTGCCAAATGACACAGAGGCAGTGAGAAAGAGTTTCTAAACAGTATCTGTTAATCCACAGAAAATTCTAGAACATCAGTACCTTGCAATTATAAATTACAAATGTGGAAGCAATAATAGCGCACTGTATCCTCCTCATATACTGTAAACAGGAAAACATTTAGAAGTGGGATTTGAGTTTCCGAGCTTTGACAATCTGAAGTCATGCTTCAAAATGTTGCCATCTGGTGGCAACTAGAGGAAAAAACATTTACAGGGTAGTTTTCAAAGGGATCTAGGCTATCTGCAACTGGAGGTACACAAGGACAATTATTACTGTACTATTTTTATAGTGCTTGCCAGATGCATGTAGTGCTGTGTAGAGATACACACGAGACAGTCTTTGCTGCACAGAACTTAGACATACTTACAAGATAAACAGGCCGAACAAATACGATTTTGAGGTAACGGAAGGACCAGGTTGGAGAGAAATACATTGAGTGGGTTCTAGGCAACTCTGGGAAGGTACTTTGTTCTCTGATACGACTCATTTCTACTTGAAAATCTGCCAATGCTTACTAAGGTTCAGTACAAAAGGGAACAGAGGTTTGTGAACACCTGGTCAAATGATGATTGTAGTTGAACATAGCGTGTGAAGCTTCAGTGGATCGAGCTATTTTTTTCTAATGTGCAGCCCCATTTTGTTAATTTTTCAAGTAGACTTCGTTGTAGATGATTTTTTTCCAAGATAAAGATGCAAAAGAGACAAAGGTTTGTTATTTTATTTGTATAATAGTCGTAATCTTTGCTTTGACAATACATATAGTGCATGATGAGAGTCAGATATAACATACTATACAGTTCATATAGATTACCTGTATGCATGTGTCCATATGATGATCACGGAAGGTATCGTTAATTTCAGGACTTTGTGAGCATTTGTTTATGAGAGTTTCTGATTAAATTAGAATTACGTGGTATAAAATTACTTCTTCCTGAAATCCCCCATAATGGGTAGTCAATGCTTATTGCCTAGAAACGACCACATCCTAACACATGTATCAGACATAATTTGCATATCTCGTTTGCAACATCATGCCAAACTGAGGATGAAAATGAGCGCAAACCTTTGCTCCCCACTGTACCTATGTATCTTTCCACTGGGCAGCTAAAGTTGCCACATTACCTAGTCCTGCCTTACTCTGATGCAGACCTAATTTCAATGGGTAGAATCAGAGTTACAAGCACCACATTGCTTTGGGATGTAAACTATATAGCAGGACTGGTCAAAAGGTCTCTCCTAGAACTGGGTAACGATATTATCTGCCGTCCATATTTCTGTTTCAAAGTTTACTCATTTACTCTTTTAACCCCTGTCTGCTTAAAACTGTAAACACTTCACCACTCTAATGTATTTCCTACAACCTTGACCGTGCAATTTAAATCAACAGTGCCTTCTCTGCATGGCATGCTTCAGAACGAAAGAGGGATGGGCTGGGGACATATTAGAATGAGACAGTTTCAGTGCCAATTATTTGGGGATTGAAAATGAGAGTTTCGGCACCTCGCTTCCTCTGCCATTTTTGAAGCAGCATCTCATTGACGTCATGAGTACGAGACACGTCTATTCCATACTTTCTTGGGTCTCAATTAAATGCCGCTAACACCAAGGCACTTAACAAATGTTGAATGGTATCAAGGTTTGTCTTATGACTTGTGGCAGATTTAGATTTTTACCCTGAATGTGGAGGCACTGGACCCAATTTTGAGCAGGGTGTGTGGGGCATAAACAAGATGTTTCAATTTATGTCCATCTTCAGCGGCACTTTGTGTTTTCTTAGCGTTGCTGCATATTGGCAGATGCGTACTTTATAAACATAGTTGCCCAGTATGAGCACCTCATTGGGTGTAAAATGCACATGTAGGCACTGAAAATAGGTGCCTATTGGCAATGTATATGTAGTTCTTCTGCATCTGTGTCAAAGTGTAGTCTAGTTCAGTGGTGGGATTTGAAACCTCCTAGAAACCAGTTCAGTTGGTGGGAACCAGCTGGGTCGCCCTGGTTCACGCAAACTGGTTCCTTGTGTTTCCTACGTTTGCCGAATCGCTCCCAACAGGCTGTGTCACTGCCACATCCACAATGGCAAGATTCAAAACACGTAATAGTAATTTGATGGCATTGGGGTGATCGCGGCATTGGAAGAATCCCCCAATGCCATCAAAATGTTGTCAGGTGTTGTGAATCCCACTAGTGCAGATGCGGCAGTGACATGGTTTGTTGGTACCAGTTTGGCAAACACAGGAAATGGTTTGCGTGAACCGGCTGAATCCCACCACTGGTCTAGATGTATAGGTACCAAAACCTGGCACCTATCTATGTAGAATCTGCATTTGTGGCCCTCCCCTTGGAATGCATAGCATCTAGATTATTTTTAAAATTTGAGGAGACTGTTGCTTTAATTCTAGTCCATTTTTTTTCTCATGAATTGGCTGAACTCAGCAGGCTACAGCTCTGGCCCTATTCAAAATCCTGATCCCCTTAGTCTCGTGGTCACCACCTATGTGCTTCTTTACCATTCCCCTAGATATATCCTAGTCCCCAGTTGTGTTGTCTGCCTTGATTAGTCTGTAAGCTCTGATGAGCAGGGATTGTCTCTTACCTGTCTCTGTGCAGCTCTGCATATGCCTTGTAGTGCTATACAAATGATTCATAGTAGTAGTAGAGGCTGGATTTCCTGTTCAATTCATTTATGACTTGCCTATCTTTACACTAGCAGTGGTACAGCGGTTTTTCTACGGTCTTTCATGTTATTTGTAGGTGAGCAGCAGTTCTGCTGGAAGGAGTCAAGCTCACGCTTGGAAGTGGCGGATATCAGGTCTCGTCCATAAGTAGTCGTGCTGACGCTTTCAGTTCAGATGCAATTGACAAAACCATGTTACAAAGTGAGGTTTTACCCTATCATTCCTCTTTGCAACAGACCTTATTTTATAAAGCTGGGGAACAAGTGGTGACTCGATGGATTGTTTCCAAGGACGAGGAAGCGCATGGTTGCAGTCTTCACATCCATAATCTTAAGTGCTTTGTCTTCTTTATATATATATATGTATATACCAACACATGCTTGGTAAAACGCATGCATAGAATCATGGTGCTGTGGACACTTGCAGGAGGGTTGGGGGAGGGGGAGACAGAAGAAGCTATGTTGTCAGTGGAAAGAGAGGGGAATTGTTTTGCTGCTAGGCAAGGGGTGCCAGTAGCTGAAGGTGCATAGCTCTACTGAGTCACAAGACCCAGTCTGTTGTCCATAACCGGACATTGTGACATCAGCTATAGAGTAAGCCCTACAGCTTGCACAGGGTCACCAACTTGATATTGCTTTGGATAAAAAGACACGGTGGATCTGCATTTGGCATGAACATTGTCTATAATAGATGTTTTTAAAACTGTGTGGACTCTCCAGTCACTTTGACAAATAAATCATTAGTTTTGTTTTTTTAAGATGGGGCCTTCTTTGTCTCTCTTCTCAAAAACCTTTTGTTTTTGTTATATGGCAAGACCAAACTCAGTCAAATGTGCTCGTCCCGATTACCACCCTCGGTACTGGGCTCTATGGTAATTCTTAGGTCTTCCCTGGCAGCAGCAGCATGTTGCATTGAGCAGCTTTAGCCGTCACTGCCACACATGAAATCCTTTTTGATAGTTTCTGTTGCTGTACCATGAAGAGTCAACATTCTTTCTGTCGACATAGGCATCTAGATTACCTCTTAGAAAATAACGACCGGTGTAAAAGTTCACATTTTGTCGTCGAGGCATGTACTTTGCCAGTGGGCATGCACACAGGTGGAGTACGTAGTACATACATAATTATAAAATACTGTAACTTATGAATGTACTTCAAAAATATAGGTGTGGAGGCTGGTGGAAAGTGCAGGCATGTGTTAGGCCACCTAAGCCAGTATTTTATACAGACAAGTAGATATCTACTTGTCTTTATAAACCAGGTTTAAAGTAGACACTTACAACACCCTTTAATAAGGGACCCCTCTAAAATTACTCTCACCATGAGTGGCCATCTAGGGAGAGCACCAGTCAACTTTAACTGCTCACAAGGATACATGCCTTGTTCCCCCTAAGAACTTCAATGGGATAAATAAAATAGCTCTAAACGTTGTCTAGAGGCTTGAAGTGACCACAGTCTGGTACTTAGTGACCCCAGAGGGGTGTCCATAGTACATCTGTCATCAGACCCATCTCCTGTGGACAGTGCACAGTCTTACCTGAGGATCTAGACTTACCTTGTTTTATCCAAACATGGTTAAGGCCACACAATTTAATCTGAAGAGCAGCCTATGAGTAGAAAGACAGCCATGAATTTATATGGTCAAAGACTTGTTGACTTCAGCCATCCTTAAGCTTCCAAACAAGAGCTTGGTGATGGAGTCCATATCTGTCCAGGAGTTGGAGCAGTGGGAACTATCTGGAAGGGAACTTACCACTCCACAATGCTGAATGTCTAAATTAGAAAATTCTTGGCTCAAATGGCCAGAAGTCAGCTCATTCTGTAGAATGACATAAAAGAATTTATAGAGCGTTCAGAATAGTATGCAAAAATTCGTGGAGCTTATTCCTTAGGGCAGACTTAGCTATGGCTGACTGCAGTTCTTTGAAGGGTCATTCTACCTAAAGAAACAATGGCTTGTCATAGCTACCATAACATCAGCGAACAGCAGCACATCAGTGTAACTATTAAAACGCCATTTTTGGAAAACAGCAATTACAAGGTAGTTGCTCTTTTTGGTTTTCTCCATCCTCTGTCTGACTTGTAAAAAGAACCTATGAGACACTTTTACTAAAGTGCACTGTGGTTTTGCACGTAATGCGCCTTCGGAATGCAAGACCAACATGCATTAAGTGCAGAGCCATTGCGTTACTTGTCAGGGACATGGACAGCATTTCCCCAAAACCTTACTCATGGCACCATTCAATAATGTGGGTCACCAATACCGTGGGTGCAGGTCACTTCACCTATTGAGGTGGAAGTAATTGCACCCATGCTATTTGCAAAATGCGCCGTTAGCACGCGGTGTATACCAAACACTGATGTGTGCCGTGTTCACCATGCCCTAACTCACTCATTCCCATCGGCGTGTGCTGTCACAGCTGCTATGTGTGTGCGTTCATCCTGGTATCTGGCATAGATGAAAAAGTCAAAAAAACAAGGACACCCCTTATGAAATTTGGTCAATTATTTTATTCAGATTTCAATTGTTCTAGCTACTTTTACATTAAGATTTGGCTGTGCAGCCTTTTATATGACTATTTTTTAGCAGGTAAGATTACCATTTTATCACACTCTGCGCACAGCGCAAAGTTTGTTACAATTACAGATCAAAACACAGAAAGCCAGACAGCTCTATTAGAAGACTGTTGTTCCTTCCGCGCATGCCTGATGTCAAGAATTTAATAACACTATAAAGCATTCCAGCTTCACCCATGATCAATGTGACTTCCTGACCCGCAGGCTCAGCAATCGTGACCTGACCCGCAGGCTCTATTACCAGAAGTTCCTTAGACAGAATATTCCAGCTTGCAGAGGAACTAGCACCTTTTGCAACCTTAATGGGGAAAGCTGCTGCGGAGTGGAGGGCAGCTTCCGTCAGCTTGGAGACATAATGGTGAGCTGGTTGACTGTTCTAGCTGGACTGTAACCTCAAAGTGCCAATGCCTATCTGCAAGGATTGCACAACACAGTTCAGTCACTGCTTTCCTGTCAACTGGAATAAAAACAAAAACCAACACTTTCAGGTTTGAATCCAAGTTCTGTGCTTTCTACTGCAAGGGAACTAAATGATAATAATAATAATAATTTAAAAAAATAATAATTATCTCCTGCCTAGAGTTACACGCCAATGAAACCATCATGTGTTAAGTGTCATCTGGAAAATTCTCTAGATAAAGAATTTTATGCTGTATAGACGATCCACCAGCGGATATCAAACATCTGTTACTGCTCTATTCCTGGTCTGGCAATTAGTATCGAGAATGGAAATGAGAATCCCACCTAGCCTGGTTCTTGAGCCATGTCTCTTCTGCTTGGAACTAAGAAGATAATGCCCAAAATGGGGTGAGGTGAGGAAAAAGGACAGGAAAAAGGCCAAACATACATATCATTCAGAAGTACAGGTTTAAGGTTTTGTTTTTTTAAATATTACCTAATAACACAGGACCCTGCTTCTTGCGTATCATAGAGAAAAGTATAATACCAGAAGCTCTTGAATCTAGAACCAGGAAGAACCCAGATTTTAGTTCTGGAGCTGCCTTACCTCCAGTTGGGAAATGCACGGAGCCACAAAACAGAGAGAGATCTGTGACCTTTTGAGGACAGAGGCTAAAGAGCGAACTATGGTTAGATAAATATTATCTGGGCCCAGTAGATTTAGTCCATGATTTTGTTACAGATCTTCCACAAAGGACAGCTTTAGAGAGGCTCAGATAGTGAAAAATGCAGCTAATTAAGAGAAAGTGAGGGGTTAACAGTGCACATTTTTCCTGCCTTTTGCATCTAAAAGAATGCTTAGGGCACAAAAGCAAGAGACAGCTGCCACTTGCAGCTAGAGAATCAGGAAGAATACATGAGGCCGTATCTAATTTAAAGGGTTACACCTTTCACTCTCTTGTACACCTTTTCTCTCAAGAAGTCCATCTCCAGGCCTTTTTTGCATTCTAGATTCATCAACAAGTCCCATAAGCTACCACCTTGTAGCCAGTCTTAATTCAAACAAGCACATGCACAAAATTTAAGATGTTTTTAATCTATCTATAGAGAGAAGGAGTAGCCTAGAGGCTAGAGCACTGGCTTGGTAACCAAGAGACCAGGATTCAATTTTCACTAGCACTTCTGGTGGCCTTGGGCAAACCACTTAACCCTCCATCGCCTCGGAAGAAAGGCCTGGCAATTTACTTCCAATCACATTGTCAAGAAAACCCAGGAGCTGCTGGGTCACCAGGAGTCAGTAGTGACTCAAAGGCACACATTGCATTTGCAAACTATGTACATGTATCAAACACTATTGTTGAGATGGAAAGCTGTGAAACATAAATTAAATTACGTCGTGTACCTGGCCCCAAACCTCACAGAAATAACTAGTCTTATTTTTTTTAGTAATTCATTGAGAATTCTGACTTTCAGGAAACCCTCCACGGCATATCTGAGGCAAAACCCCTCAATTTCTCTGCCACACCCTCTACCGCAGTTACGGCACTGGTTCCAGCCTCTTGGTAACTGATGAATAAGATTAAGGCGATGAACACGGGGCCCTGCAACTGAAACGGTGGAAATAAGGAAGGCCTCTTATTGACACCGCTCCTTTCTAGAACCCCTAATTATTTCCAGATGCCCATAAACATCACGTCAAGACATTCCCACATGGCTTGGGAAATAAAGGCCTCTTCCCCCTTGTGCTTACGGCAAACCCTTCCAGCTCTCAAAGTTAGAGGTTCTCATGTGATACAAGTCACCTACCACCCATTTTATGGCTGTATTTAAAAGCTTCAAACGTCAGAACTAGATGTTGTTCTTAGTGGGAAACAAAAAAAAAAAAATCCAGTGCATTTGTAGTATACTTCTATGATAGCTGTAAAACTACAGTATAGAAATATCTGCTAGCAGGAGCTTTCATGGTATAATAATGTTAGCACTATGAGCTAAATTTACAATGCATAATTATGACGCACGCACGCACGCAAAGAAGAGGAAAAGAGGTATGGAAGGAAAAACTGATTTATAATTAGCTAAGCTAAAGACAGAAGAGGTCAGGCTGGGCTTAGCCTGGATAAGTTCCAGCAGTCATTTGGAATGGGCGCATCCAGCTTATACATAATGAATAGAGATTAATGAACTGCTCACTCAGTGGGGGTGCACACCGTTTAAAAGGATGTGTTTAAACCACAAAGAAGGTACATATAAATCATGTTTTAAAATCTTTAAGTTGATGAGTTATGCCACAAACCTTGATCATGACAGATCAAGGGATGGCAGGGCTGTGGACATCTTGTGCAAACATCCGGAGCCAAAACAGTAGTAGATTTTAAGAATGCTTGGGACAGACCCAAGGGGGACCTTACTGGCAGGGCAAAGGTGGGCAATGAGCAGAGATCATGGGCACTCTGGCTGCAGAACAAATAAGTACAAATGTGTTAGGATGAGACAAAAAGTCTTTTTCTATATCTGTGGTTTGACTTTGCCAATTCAAACCCTTTCAGCAGGCAAACCGCACGGGAGCTTTCTACAGTCCAGATCAGCCAATTAGCTTCTTCCATACTAAGCAAGAACTATGCAATGACTTTAGCTATTGGATTTAATTTTCTAATGTTCTTTTCATGCTGCTGCGCTGATGTCTATTGGAGCAGGGATGAAAAAGCCAAACGCCTCACTGTGATCTCACCCAATGGGGTCCGATGCAATCAGAAACTTCCAGGCTCAACCTGGATTCAGTGCTTACTGTAGATTAGTCCGGATTAAGCAGTGCAGCCGCCATGTCAGTCCACATGAATGGCCCGGAATGGGCAAGAAACAGCTTAACAAAGACCTACGTTTCTCAACTCATTATGAGCCAGAAAATTCTACTCTGTTGCACTCAGATCACCCATCAACCTCCTCTCCTCTCACCTTTCCTATTCATGCTATCATTGAGGTGCTGTTTTATAGTTTCTACTAATGTCAGCGTTTGCTCATTCTGTTCTGACCCAGGAAGGGAATTTTACGTCCCAAACACTAATCAAGAAAGGCATTAAATTAGTCCACTAAAAAATGTTATCACCTTGTATTTTTTTGCTTCAGTTTTTATTTGCTTTATTTCCGTGCATCTATATGATTCTACTATTGAATTTTGAGAAGAATTTGCAAGTATATAAGGGATATACTTTGCGTTAACGTGGATCTACCTGTGGGTTTTGCCAAATTTTAGCAGGTCAGAATAAGGGAGAGGGTGCCAAAGTCAAACGTCCCAGCCTGCTCATCTTCATGTCGACTAAAACTTCAACGGAAAATTGAATCACCCCTATATGTCAACACAGAGAAAAAATAAAGAAGCTTTGTTGAGGCTGAAGTTTATGTTTATGTGATACTTTAAGGAAATTAAAGGGCCGTGTTATTAAAATGAGGTACGTTTCTTTAAGTGCTGTGCTTTAGGGGCAAAACCTAAAGTGTGGGACATGCAAAAGCTGTGGGGTAACTATAGAGCACACACGCAACATGTCCCCTGCACTCATTGCAAGGAAAAGTCCCTTATCGCATGTTAAGCTCATTTGCAATTAGTGCAGGTACACTTAACACTTCTGTGTACACCCACGCATGGTAATTACCGTGCACTAACCACAATATGCAGTCCACGTCCACTTCCCTACCAGTCCTCAACTCTTCCCAAGCTAAGCAGTTAAAACATGATTTTTACCATGTTGGCTGCTTTTAACATGCGGTTAGCTGTTCCTGGGGACTGTGCTAATAGTTGCCATGCGTTAAAATACGCAGTAACTGCTTAGCGCACTTTAGTAAAAGGGCCCCCCTGAAGTTGAAAGTGTCAATGTATATGAAGACGCCTAAAACCATCTCCTAGATCCATTTTCTGCAGCCCTCAAATCTTAGAAAGGGATAATGGATTTTATATTTATGCACATCAAGTATCAGACCAATACAATATGAAAGGATTAGAATACTAAACCTCAGCAAGTAGGGATTATAATGGATATATTGATCTAGCCTTATCGCAGAAACCATAGTCTCCCTAACATTACAATATTTAGATCACCGCCTTGTTTTCTGACTGTTCCATATAGAATCTGCAATTCAAACATCTTGTCTTGAAAGTCTTAATAGCACCAAAACTTTGCCTTTGAAATAGGGTAAACAATGAATTCATTCAGACTGTGCTGAAAATACAAGCCCCTTGATATCAGCTTGCATAAGGCTTTACTATATCTAGAAAAGACAGCAACACCACATGTAGACATCGAGGGCCGAAAACCTGCATTTTGCTGTGTTTTCGTTATCTGCCATAGCCGCTCTCATCCTGAGAAGGGTGATCTTGTGCACTTTATATTCTTAGAGAATCTCTTAGAGCACAGATATGAGTTGAAAGCTCTGATGATGGATATATTATGAGAGAGACCTTAGAGCAAAACAGAATGAGTGATTTTTATTCCAAAATGAGAGACTTCCTCTCAGTGGAAGGCAGTGAACACTTCGACAGCTAATACTTAGGCAATTTCTAGCTATTCCAGCAGTGCTTCCAGGAAAGGAAATAGGGAAGGGAGAAGATTTGGGATTTAGCTCATGCCCTTTTCGGTAGAGCTCCAAGCGGTTCTTTTCAGGTACAGTACTGAGGGAGGGAACTGGAGTTAGCTCAAACCGCTTTCCAAGGTTCAAGGCAAGTTTCAGTTACATTCAGGTGCTGTAGGCAGCTTCCTGCCCCCAGAGGGCTTACAGTCTAAGTTTGTACCTGAGGCAATGGAGGGTTAAGTGGCTTGCCCAAGATCACAAGCATCCACAGTCATAAGTCATTCTCTTTGCTTAGTGTTGGCAACATAGAAAAATAAGGAGAAGCATTGGTCCAACCCTAAGTCTAAACACAATAAATACTTCAGTTTCTGAAAAGCAGCTGGAAAAAGAAGACAACAGAGGGCAAAGTCATGAAATACTGTGGAAATCTGAGGTGGTCCATAGATTTTGCCATGGACAATCCACAGGCAGCCTCAATGAAATCAATAAAAGCCACAGCAGATATTTCCACAGCTTTCTAGAGATGGGCACTAGAGTTCACAGAATAAAGAAGGGATGGTCCTGTGCAAGATCAGCTAGACCAATGTAAAACTGTTCTTCGTTCACTTAAATAAATAATGATGCTACCTAAATATCAAAGAAATATAATTCAGTAATAGATCCAAATACAGACAGCTAACAGAAAAACAAAATCAAATGAAGCTCTCTAGTAAATCTTAAATATTTATACTTTTCCAACATAGTTTTAATAAGAATTAAGAATCATCAATTATGGGAGCATATAGTGGACTAATTCATGCCACTTATAAATCTATTCTGTTAGTAACATCATTGTTCTAAATTAATAAATAGCTATTTGAATAAAAGTTTATAAAGACATTTCAGTCATAAAATATGTACTTTGTTACAATCCATAATGCTTCAAGATCCCAATTTGTGCTTTCGAAATCTCAGTCCATAATCCTGACATGGACCTATGTTTTGCATATACTGTGTCAGGGTTGTGTCCACAAAGGTCTCATTCTTGTTGAATGAACACCGCTTAGTTGGAGACCTCTGTGAGTACAACCCTGATGAAGTATATACAAAACATGATACTATGTCGGGCTTATAGACCGAGATTTGGAAAGTATAAATTGGGATCTTGAAGCATTATGGATTGAAAATTGTATTGGTGAAAATAAGGCTCATACTCACATCCCATTGGATGATGAGTTTTGATATGAACCAACATGAAATATGAACTCTGATGTTTAAGATTTATAGAGATGAAAGAACAAATATTTAATGACCAAAATGTCCTTATGAACTTTTATTTGCTATCTATTTATTAATTTGGACTGATGATGTTAATAATGGTAGAGATTTACAAGTGGTATGAATTAGTCCACTATGTGCTTCCATAACCGATGGTCCTTAATTCTTATTAAACTATACTGGAAAAGTATAAATATTCAAGATTTGCTTTAGCGATTCTTTTGATTTACTTAAATATCAAAGAAATAGAGAAGATTCTGGAAGCACCAGGGATCTAACTTAAACTCCGGGCCTAACAAGGTTCTCCTGCAGAGTGGAATTTTTGCACTCAGGAAGTGTAAATCAACCAACTGGATTGGCCCACTTGCCTATCCAACTGACCTTTCCCTCTACAGAATGGTGAGGGGCCTGTCCAAATGCTTGAATCAACTTTATAGGTAACAATATTGACAATAAAATATTAACTGTTCATATTAATATTTTTTCTGCCAGCACGTTACGCTTCTAAATTGTTTAGGCATCAGTCTGCAGAGTGTTAACAAGCTGCTTCACTTTGTCTTAGTTAAAGTGCCGTTCAGCTGCAATGTGATGACATCAAATATTGTGAAACTGCTTAGCCACGAGTTACAGCTGATGAATTAGCTGGTTTTGGACTGCTGTCAAATTAAGGATAACATCCTTACGATGGAAGACTGGTAGCAGTGTGATATTCTCTTGCTGCGATACTCAATGTGAGGGTAAAACTAAGAGATTATGACAAAGAGGGAGACTGTACTCTTTTGCCATTGTCAGTACTGCTCTTATACCAGCTGATTGGAAAAACGACAATGCAATGCAAGATCTCACAGTTACTTTGGCGCTTAAGGAAGAGAAAGGAAAACTGCTTCCTGTATATAACCCTTCAAAATGTTGGTTTTCATATATTCAAAACAAAAGCAGAACCTTAAAACAATCTCTTTTTGTTTAGTCTACTCTTCCGTGTTCTTGGAGATTTCCCAACTCATCTTCTACCAGCAAAGACCATTCCCTATGTTAACAGCACCCACCATTTCTTCAGAGCTTTTAACATTAACAAATATCTGAGATTTTTTTATTGCACCATAGCACAATGTTGAAATAAATAAGACTCAATAATTTATATAAATTGGCCAATGAGCTCCAGGGTGAGACTGAGCAGTCAGGTTTGAACCTCTCACCGATTTCTCTTGGACAAGTATGGGCTATTTCTGTTTTTCAAGTGAATATGTTGTATATACATGCCTGGATTTAGAAAAGTAAGAGCCCTCTGAACTCAGCTCCAGAAATAAGCATCACTCATCATCAAATGTCAAACAATCTATACTAATCAAACAAGGAGATGAGCAGTTGCCAACTAAGCTGTGCAGATCTAGAGGCTCCTTCTCAACAACTTTCAGTTGGCCCATAGAGATCAGTCCTGCTTGTTACAAGCTTACGACTAACCTTTAGGATTTATTTACAATCATCAGCAACTGCAAATCAACCTCATGGAAACCGGTAGACGATAAATTGCAACCAGGCAATGGAAATCAAGAATACTTGTCATTAGCTATGAACAGTGCTTGTAAATACAGCTGCTGACTGTCCCCAACCTCTAGAAACCATCAGCATTTGTGAATGAGCCCCCATCCAAGTACCATTTGGACAATGATACTAAACATCCGCTAAATATGATCAAAGCTTAGGATGAAAGATGGTGACCCATTTCACATCCTTAGTGCTCTGAACAATGGAGGGCCACATTCCCAGTCATACAAATTTGCTCCTCTAGAACAAGCAATAAAGAGCAATTGCAAGGCAATGTTGACAACAGCCAGCAAACCACCATGGACCCCGTTTCTCTAGTATGTTCCCTGTCTATTCTTTCTTCCACATGGCTCCAATCAGTCCAATGAAGAAGAAAAGACAAAGGAATAAATTCAAGAAGATTCCTCTGTAAGCTATTTAGCATTCTGTCTCTATTGACTCTTAGCTGCTGTACATTAAATATGGAATAACCTCAGGTGACTGCAACAGCGGCATCATGTCTGAGATCTTCCACCTTCCAAATTTACGTCTCACATAAAATCTCCCACTTTCATCTCACTTGCATATTCCTGTGGTTACAATAAGATAAAGTTTGAGAGGGGATAAGGTGTGAAGGGCAGAGACCTACCCATTACAAACATTAGCTTCAAAAATTGTGAATACACCATAGGTAAAATACTCTTTCAACATTCAAGTATTTGCATTATCTAAAAATTATTAGGAAAGGTGACCTCTCCCATGCATTACAGATGTGAGGGGGCTTGATACATAGGAAAGAGGCTCTTTTCATATGACACCCATGCTGTCAGGGATCAGTTCCAGCAGAAGGGAGACTGTTTAATATTATACACTAGTTCTGGGAGGGGGAAAGAAAGAGTCAGAATCATGGAGTAGGAAGCTCTGTTTTCCGTGCACCATGGGTTGAGGCTTTAGCAAAATAAAGGTATTGATATTTCGACATTTATCTTTTTTAATTTCTAGAAAATACAGCCTCTCCTCTATCAATGAAGTGACGTTCTCATGGGGAAGGGCTCTTTTCTTGTTACTTCATCTTCAGCTGACGTGCATTGGCTTTCCCTCACCTCTCCGCTCTGCGCCCTACTTCCTTGCTTACTTTGATCAGTACCTGTGGAGTTCCCACTCTCCGCTCTTTCCTTGAAGACAGCTCTCCTTCCTCCTGCCTTCTATGGCTTCCACTCTGATCCTATGCCGACTTCCAGAACGCTGAAATGGATTTCAGAGGCAGTAGATACACAATCTCACTTTTGGTCCGGATTTGTTTTTATTTAGTTTCTCTTAAAAATATTTGTATTTTTTTTAATTGTTTCTGTGCTGTAACTTGAATCTTCCACAGTGAATTCCATATTGTACCCCCATCTGTAAGGGGGGTCAGATTCCACCATAAAAATTAGTGCATCAAATCTCCACTTTCAACTCTAACAATCTCAGAGTTGAGGCCTGGGAGAAGTGCCAACTGCTGGACTCTCCGGAAACTTCAGTTCTTGGTCCCAAGCTACACTTGTTTCATCCAAATTCCACTGGGTTGCTTGATTTCAAGGAAGCCTATCCCAGTCAGAGCCCCTGTTAGAAGACTGCAGTGGTAATGGTGACGACTCCTACAGTGTGCAAAGACTGCCAGGTGTTGATGCAAATTCACTGGACTCGGAGGTAGAGGCAACCAACAATGTTTAAGAATCTTGATGATGCTTCTGTCCATGATGGACCTTTGCTCTATGATACTTTGAAAAAAAAAACACACACACCAAACCAGATGATGGTAACTGTAACATCAAAAAGCATGAAGTGGAGGCCCAGGTTAATCTGTATTCTTCTAATTAAGAGGTCAGAAGGTCAAGGCTCTAGTCCAGTGCCTGTTTCATAACATGCGGGAGGGTCAGCACTGCCCTTTGTTTCAGTTCATAAACATTCCTGTTTTAAAATCTATATATATATATATAATATATATATATATTTATATATATTTTTATGTATATATCTATGTCTCTCTTTTTCTCTCTCTCTCTCTATATATACACACATCTATATCTATACGCACAGATATAGATATAATTTAATTTCTATAATTTCTATACACATATTGCATACTATTCCTCTAGCAGCTTTGTCATGCTTTAGGTCAATGGTAATGGTTCCGTTTTTCATCTGTTTTTGACCCATAATCCTGGGATCCAATGCCATTCTGAAGGTTTATCAAAGAGTCTTTCATCTGCAAAGTGAAAGCAAGAGAAGGAGGTTGAGCTCAGTTATATATATATTGGGGGGACGAGGAGAATTCTGTGCACTAAGCATATAACACAAGGTCTCTCTCCCCGTAACTCAGAAGGCAAATGCTGAAAAGCCCATCTCTGCAAAGGTCATTCTTCTATACAAGATAAAGAGCTCTGCGGGTCCTGCCCTGTCACCTCACTCTCTTGTGTCAATTCAGAGCGCTAGCTCCCTTTCCTGTCCCGTCTCGATCAGGGTCACTATAGGCACTATGCTTGGATATCTGCTCTTTCCACCTGACGCATCCTTTCTGGGATTCCTTATCAGGCATAATATACCATCTTCGCACTGAACAATATTCAAGTTTTCTCCCCTGCCGTCCTTCACACTTCCTCCCTGTTTCAGCGTGGCTTAATTTTCTGCTTTTTATCTTTGGCCTCCACTTAAAGTTTGCTTTTGAGAAGTCTGTTTCTTTTTCTCTCTTCCCCCTCCCTCCCCACTTCCCCCTTCTTCTGATTTCTGTTCCCACCTGGTCTAGCAGCATCACAGAAGACTTGATAATCTCTCTCCATTTCTGTAACTCGCTGTCATGGTACTTCTGCTGTGATTCCAGCAACTGGGTCCATTCAGCCTGAGACTGCGGCACTCTGCCCAGGAGAAAGAACAAGGATGGTTTAGAGAAGACAGAGGTGGAAATGGCACAGTCCCTCCTCGTCCATGAAAGCTCAATGCAGTCTCTCTCCAGAAATCCCCTCAGTCCGTTACTGTTCCTAAAGCCGTAGCCCTGCCATGCTATTACGTGCCAGGGCAGAGTCTGAAGGTCTTACCTTTCCTGCAGCCGCAGCCCCTGCCAGGCAGTGAGTGTCTGCGTGGTATACTCCAGCATCCAAAGTTTGTAGAAAAGCATCATGTTAAGAATTACCAAGAGTACAAGGCTGGGGAGAGAAATGTCAAAATAAAAAAAGATTTCAAACAGAAATATCCTTCGAAATCCACCTCTCTTATGAATTCCCTATCAAGGAATGAAAAACTGCCCTTGGGAAACTTCTTTTCTCCCTCTCCCATCCTCATTCCAAAAAAAAGCAGCAGCAGAGAGGCAGCTCAGATAGGACATGAAAGCGTAGTTACTCACCTGTAACAGGTGTTCTCCAGGAGCAGCAGGAATCAGTCCTCACTTATGGGTGACGTCGGCGCCGACGGAGCCCTCGCGGAGCAATTTTCCCCAGCTTTCAAAGAAAGCCTTTGGGAATTGCAGCGCGCATGCGCGGTCGTCTTCCCGCCCGAAGGTGCCATCTTAGCCAGTCAGATGACATAGCTAAAAAAGACAGCATAAAAATTTGCAAAAAGAACATAAGCAGACGATTGCAACTCCAAGGGGAGGAGGGAGGGTAGTGAGGACTGATTCCTGCTGCTCCTGGAGAACACCTGTTACAGGTGAGTAACTACGCTTTCTCCAGGACCAAGCAGAAAGTCAGTCCTCACTTATGGGACTCCCAAGCTCAAGGCTACCGGAGACCCTAAGCACAAAAATGAGCTCCCTCTAGCTCAGCAGCACAGAAGGAAAGAATCTTCGCTGAATTATCACCCACCGGTAGCCCACATCCGGGATGGAGGGTAGGAGTTGCTCAGACCTCAAAGAGATTACGGAGGACTGCCTGTCCGAAAGCACTGTCCCTACGGGACTCCCTCTCGAGACAGTAATGGACCGCAAAAGTCTGGCTCGAAGACCAAGTAGCGGCCCGGCAGATGTCTGCCAGCGGAACAGAGCGGAGGTAAGCCACTGACGTGGCCTTTGCCCGAACACAATGAGCCGTGACTCGACTTTCTAAGGAGAGTCCGGCTGCCCCATAAGCCCAAGAGATACAGTCCGCAACCCAGATGGACAGAGTACGCTTGGAGACCGGAAGCCCCAATTTATTGGGGTCAAAAGACACAAAAAGCTGAGCAGCTTTACGGTGCTCCCGCGTACGGTCAAGGTAGAAGTTCAATGCCCTTCTACAGTCCAGGGTATGGAGGACCGTCTCAGCTCGGCTGGAGTGTGGTCTGGGAAAGAAGGTTGGAAGCACCACCTCCTGATTCATGTGAAAAGGGGAGACCACTTTAGGCAGAAACTTAGGGTGAGTCCGTAGGACTACCCTATTCTTGTAGAACCGAGTGTAGGGGGGATCAGACACGAGGGCCTGCAACTCACTCACGCGCCTAGCGGAAGTGAGGGCTATCAAGAACAGCGTTTTCCAAGACAGAAAACGGAGGGAACAGGTAGCCATAGGTTCAAAAGGCGGACAGGTGATCCGCTGCAAAACCACATTCAGGTCCCAGTCAGGTGCTGGCGGGCGCAGAGGTGGTTGAAGTAGAAGGAGACCTCGGAGAAACCTCGCTACGAGAGGGTCGTTGGAGAGAGGTCTGCCGTCCACCGGCACATGATGTGCTGAAAGAGCACTGAGGTGAACTTTGACGGAGTTGGACTTAAGTCCCAGATTAGAGAGGTGTAGCAAGTACTGTAAGATCACCGACACCGGGCAGGAGAAGGGATCCTGAGACTGTTGGGAACACCAGATTGCAAAGCGACGCCATTTAAGGGCGTAGCATTTGCGGGTAGAAGGCCGTCGCGAAGCCAAGACGACCTCCTCCACCTCCGCCGGCAAGAGAAGAGGAGCAAGGACTACCCTCTCAGCAGCCAGGCCATGAGGTTGAGAGACCTGAGGTTGGGGTGCAGTAGGGACCCCTGATCCTGAGTGAGGAGATCCGGTTGTACCCCCAGAGGGAAGGGATCCTCCACCGCCAGTTGCAGCAGGAGCGGAAACCACGGCTGCCTGGGCCAGCGAGGGGCCACCAGGATCATGAAGGCTTTGTCTCGGAGAACCTTGAAAAGAGTCCGAGAGACTAACGGGATGGGAGGGAAAGCGTACAGAAGGCTCCCCGACCATGAGATCAGAAAGGCGTCCGCCGCAACCCGAAGGGGGTGTGGCTGACGGGAGCAGAAGCGAGGAAGCTGCCGGTTGTGAGGACTGGCAAAGAGATCCACCGTGGGGAGACCCCACCTGAGGAAGAGCTTCTGAACGATCAAGGGATCCAGACGCCACTCGTGCGGCTGGAGGACCCTGCTGAGTTTGTCTGCCAGGCAATTTTCCTGGCCCGGGAGATAGACTGCCTTGAGGAGAATGCCGTGACTGACGGCCCAAGAGCAGAGTTTCTGTGCCTCCCGGCAGAGGAGGAAGGAGCCCGTGCCCCCCTGCTTGTTCACGTAGAACATGGCAACTTGATTGTCCGTCTGGACAAGGACGGACTGTTGGGAGGTCAGGTGGGAGAAGGTTTTGAGAGCTAGGCGGATCGCCCTGAGCTCCAGGAAGTTGATCTGCTGAGCAGACTCCCACTTGGTCCAGAGGCCCTGAGTACGTGCCTCTTGGCAATGTGCTCCCCAGCCCAGGAGGGATGCATCGGTGGTCAGCACCCGGGTCGGCTGAGGTGACTGGAAAGGCATTCCTAATATCAGGTTCGGCTGCCGGAGCCACCACCGGATAGACGAGACCAGCGGCTCGGAGACGCGCACTAGGTCTGCTAGGCCGCCTGTGGCTTGTCGCCACTGCCGGCGGAGACACCATTGAGCAGGCCGCATATTCAGGCGGGCATTTGGGGTCACATGGACGGTGGAAGCCATATGGCCGAGCAGTCTCAGGAAGCGCCTGGCGGAGACCAGGGGCTGGCTGCGAAAGCGGCCGGCTAGGTCCATGAGCCGCTGAGCCCTGTCGAGCGGTAGGTACGCTCGCGCCTGAGGAGTGCGCAGTCTTGCGCCGATGAACTCGAGATCCTGTGAGGGGAGCAAAGTGGACTTTGCGAAGTTTATGACAAAGCCCAAGTGCTGCAGCAGAGTCACCGTGCGGGACGTGGCGTTGGTGACCTCCTGAGCGGACGCTGCTCTGATGAGCCAGTCGTCGAGGTACGGAAAAACATAGAGGCCGTGAAGCCGGAGATGGCCCGCCACGACCGCGAGACATTTTGTGAAGACTCGCGGTGCGGAGGACAGGCCGAAGGGCAGTACTCTGTACTGGTAATGATTTCCTGCCACCACAAACCTTAGGTATTGGCGGTGGCTGGGGTGGATGAGGATGTGCGTGTAGGCATCCTTTAGATCCAAGGAGCATAGCCAATCTCCCTGCTGGAGGTAGGGCAGAAGGATTCCAAGGGTAAGCATTTTGAACTTCTCCCGCACAAGGAACTTGTTGAGGTTGCGCAAGTCCAGGATGGGTCTGAGGCCTCCTGTTCTCTTTGGTATCAGAAAATACCTTGAATAGAAGCCTTGACCTCTCAGGTGGTGTGGCACCGGTTCCACCGCCTGTTCCTGCAGAAGACCTGCTAACTCCTGAAGGAGCAACTCCCTGTGCAGAGGGGGGCGCGGAGGCTCTCCCGGAAAATAGGAGGGAGGAATCTGATGGAAGTGGAGGAGGTAGCCCTCTCGCACGACCTGAAGCACCCAGGCATCTGTGGTGATGCTGGACCACCTGTGGGCGAAGTGAACCAGCCGGCCTCCGGTGCTGGAGGGGACCAGCGGGGGGGGAGAGGCTATGCTGAGCGAGTCAAAAACCCCCACCCTGCTGAGCAGGGGCTGGTGGTGCAGGCTTGGGGGCTTGCTGCCTACGGGACCCGTTACCCCGTCCCTTGGCCTGCTGGCCCTGTTGGGGAGCTGCAGGGGCCTGATAATGGGGGTATTGTTTGTAGGCAGCTGCCTTCCTCGGGTAAAAGGACTTTTTTCCCGAGCCCTTCTTTTTCTGGGAAGGGGCGGAGGTCTTCCTAGAAAGCCTGGTCCTGGTGAGAGTCTCAGTCTCAATTTGTGCAGCCTTTTCCGCCATGGGCTTGCCAAAGAGGTTTTCGCCTCGGCAGGGGACATCGACCAACTTGTCCTGTACCCAGGGTTCAAGGTCGGACGACTGAAGCCAAGCCTGTCGGCGGGCACCGATGCCGGCTGCGGCTACTCTAGCCGAGGCTTCAAAGCCATCATAGGCTGCTCGGGACATGAACTTCGAGCATTCCCGAATACCCGTGGACAAGGCCAGGAACCTCCGCAAAGGCTCCTCGGAGAGACCAGCGGAGAATCCGGCTAGCTCTTTAGCCAGATCCCTGAGATACATGCCCATGTATAGCTGGTAAGTCTGGACACGACAGGCGAGCATAGAGCCCTGGAAGCACTTCTTGCCAAGGCCATCCAGGTTACGGGCCTCCCTCCCAGGAGGCACCGAGGAGTGCATCTTCTGGCTCTTAAGACGATGCATGGCCGATTCCACTACCATGGAATGGTGTGGCAACTGCGCCTTTTGAAAGCCAGGGCTCTTGCGGACTCGATAGATAGAATCGACCCGCTTGCTCAGGACCGGCGAGGAGGCCGGACTCTCCCACATGCGGAAGAGTAGTCGTTCCAGCATAGGAGGAACCGGCACAGTAAAGTGTTCCCTCGCGGGAGAGTCATACTGGAGGGCGTCGAGCTCCTCGGCTCGAGGCTCCTCCTCGGGATCCGCAGGGAAGGCCAAAGCCTTGGCCATATCCCTAACGAAGTCCGAGAACCGGGCATCCTCTGGGGGGGACTGCTTCCGAGGCTCGGACTCCGGAGAGTCCGATGGGACACACCGAGTCCGGAAAGAATCAGGTGACTCTTCCTCCTCAGACTCCCAGACCGACTCCGACGAGGACTCGGTGGGGTCGGCCCGGGCAGGGAGCGGCGCCAGCCGCCCCGACGCCGAAGGAGTCGGCGTCGGCGACCTCGGTCCCGAACGGGAGGCCGAGGGCGACCTCGACCGAGGATCGACTCGAGTTCTCATCGACTCGAGGATCGGCTCGGTCTCCGGGGTCGACTTGGACGTCGACGTCCCGGCGGTCGGGGCAGCGACGCCAGCGAAGCCAGCGAGCAGTGCCCGCTGCTGGTCCATGAAGGCAGACAGTCTGCTCTCCAAGGCCGTCAACCTGAGTCCGAGCTCAGGTGACCCAGCAGCCCCCGACTCGGGCCCCGACGGCGTCGGGCCCGACGTCGGCTGTCGCGGAGGCGAGTCCAGAAGGACTACAGGACTTACCCGGGCAGGCATCTCCGACTCCAGGCGAGGTCGCTTCGGGAGGTGTTCCTTCTCCAAGGACCCGGGGCGGCTGTCGGGGCTATGCGACCTGGCCCTCGCGGAGCCAGGAGCGTCCACCGACGCCGCCCTCGCGGGTTTTTCCTTCCGACGATGGTCCCCGGAGGGAGAACCCCAGTCGGAGGAGCTCCGGCGACGGTCCGAGCTGGAGCCCTTTGACACGGAGGCCTCCGACGAGGTCCGGGTACGGCTGGGGTCAGCGAAGATTCTTTCGCGCTGATGCCGCCGACTTCTCAACGCCTTCGAGGACAGTTTGCTGCAGGGCCCACAGATCAATTCCTCATGATCCGGGCCCAAGCAGCGGAGGCAAAGGTCGTGTGAGTCGGTTAGTGACATATTTCGGTCACACCGACCACACCGCTTAAAGCCACTGGCAGCCATCGGGGGAAAAAGGGCCCCTGCGAGGTCAAAGGACCGGGCTGCCAGGGAAAACGAAAACGAAAGCTGACTAAGTCAGAAAAACCGAAAAAACGTTAGAGGACTCGAGACCGGCGTCGCGAGTCCGGGCGGGAAAACGATCGGCGTCGAACCGAAAGAAAAAAGTATAAAATAAGAGGAAAATCAACTTTTTCGCGGGGACAAGACGGGGACGTCTGCAGGGCTCCGCGGAAAAAAGAAGACTGGCTAAGATGGCACCTTCGGGCGGGAAGACGACCGCGCATGCGCGCTGCAATTCCCAAAGGCTTTCTTTGAAAGCTGGGGAAAATTGCTCCGCGAGGGCTCCGTCGGCGCCGACGTCACCCATAAGTGAGGACTGACTTCCTGCTTGGTCCTGGAGAATAAGGCTATCCGCTGGGATCTATGTCATTGCACCTGCTCTGGGGTACTACGTTTTCCTTATTCCTTGAGGTATCTCCAGTGACTTTACAGTCAGAAACCAGGGTGACGAGCCTTGGGATTTCTTTCTCTAGCCTTCTCCTCTTCCCAGTTCTAACTACTTACACACAGCTGATGATCAGCAGGAGTTTGGAGACACTCTGAAGGTGAAGGCCAGTCTGTCGCTCCTCTGGAATGCGTCGTGTTTGCGTGGAACCTAGTGAGAAAGGCGTATCTTTCTAAGGTTGTGTCTGACTAAGCATGCCGTAGAGTGACACTTGCTTTTAGAACCGGCCCTCGCCCCTGTATGAAGCAATGCATGGGACACAAGGAAGCGCTGAGAGCCTAGATCCTTTAGATATTTACCCACAACAGATCAGGGTTCATGTTTCTGCCTACTGGACTCGTTAATATAAAGACATGCTGAGTCATCAAAGATAATGCACAGAATGCAAAACTCTGGCAGCCTGCAGTCTCAAACCTTTGCTAATTTTGCATATTCTATGAAGAGATTTTAGTCCCTGTCACCATCCTTTGGCCAGGACCCCTGAAAGTACAAGGAGAAACCCTCACCTCATTCCAGAGGGTTGAGAGATGGGTTGCTCACACTTCATGGAGAAAACTCACTGTAGTCTCTCGCTCCCCTGCCTTTCTAGCAAGTCACTGTGACAAACTCCAAAGTGCCATAAGACCCCATCAAGGCTTCTGACTCATTATTGGAAGCCCTATCAGACTGGGACACACCTCTTTCAGCCCTTGTCCCTCGCCGAGTAGCTCTGCATTGATGAAATGCCCATACTATAGTACGTTCACGTCCATTACCTAACAGCAGTGTAGGCTCGTGAGAAGACTGTTACCTGCCACATGTTTTATTCGGTGAATGACCTCTTCATCGGTGGGGGTGGTTACTGGGCTCAGCGTATCCTCTAGATGAGGAACTCTCAGGTGTGTGTGAGGTCGCTTCCTGCGGCGCAATACTGCAGCTTTGACTACCTTCTCTTTGGGGGACTGCCGGTGTAGGTCAGCCAAGTAAGCACTCTCCACTTTGGCCAACTCACTTTCTGCAGGATACAAGTAGAAGAAAACAACAAATTAAAAAATTTAATTTCTTCTAAAGAAAACACAGGATGCTGGCAAAGACACAGGTGCAAATTCTGCAGCACACTGTTCACAATGCACATCAGTTTGGATAACCCTCCCAGGTTACCTCCGACCACCACCCTACAGGTTAAACAACCGCAAGAATGCAGCACTCACCTAAATGATGGAAGTAGTCATCCAGTCCGCTCCAGAAGTTCTTCTCTATGAAGGTTTTCACCAGCCCCCAGGGCTGTTTTCTGTAGCGTAGCTCTGTGGAAACCCTAAGACACAACAATCAGAGGCAGCTTAGAAAAGACAGAGGCAAGACAAATGTCTGATCAAAGAGACAGAGTTGTCTCATGTCAGGACAGCCATATCAAAGCTCTGCCGCTTGGCGTACTGCTCTTCCACTCTGAATGACTTCCTTCTAAGAACTCCTTGCAGATGTCTCTCGATTTAGAGGGATTACTGCAGAGTTGATGCTCCCAGTCTAAGGGATGAAGAGGTGGCATAATGGACGGCAAATCCACCACCATCTGCAAGCATCGAGAAAGCCCTCCCTCCATCCCTCTGTGGCCAGTAGGCAGAAAAGTACCTGAGTCGACTCTTATTCCTGGCAACGCGGGTGAGTGTGTAACGGTTAACAGTGTAGAAATAATCGTGATATGGGACGTCATGAGTTAGCACCTCGGCATCTATCACATAGCACTCACTCTCCTGGCTTGCTTTGTACAGAGTCTGAAAAACAAATGGATCACAGCAGGCCAATAAATTACGGAGGAATGGTTTCAGATCAGAGAAACCTAAATGCAGGTTTTACATGAACCTTCGCTTCTTCATGACAGAAGTATCCATTGGGGCAAACCTCCAAATGCTACCTATGGAAATGTCCACCCCTCCCCCTCTTTTAGAGAAACCGCAAGTCCCCATTAATTCTAGAGAACTGGTTCCTAACTCCGCATACCTGAGTCTCAGTGACAGTGGCTGTTTTTGGAGCCAGTGGGTTGGTGAGGGTGATGGTGTACAAAATGACACGGGTCTGGTTTCCGCTGTCTTCTTTTGTCCAGGGGTGAAAGATGACCTCTGGTAAGACAGGAATAGTATTAAAATCACATCATTGCCTCTTTCACTCTCAACAAAAAGCAGTGCAAACTATACCCCTTAGCCTGTAAAAAAAAAACATGTCTACAGCAGCGGTAAATTTTCAAAGACTTAGGAAGCCATTTTAGAAGCATCTCTGTGCAGATATAGCGGCATTTAAACATGTACTTGGAATATGGGACAATTGTGCCCTTCTGATGATACTTCGTAGGACCTAAGATTACCTGTTACAGTGAAATGATACATGGACACATGATAACTGTGCTGAAAAATGGATGGTATGTCCATCACCGTCTTCAACAGAGTGAAGGAATTTAAATATTGTTTGAGAGTTGTTGGAGTGCCAGAAATTAATGAAGCCCCAATTTGATGGCATTTGAAGCAGGACTGCAAGAATGCGGAGCAATCCGAAATGTAATGCTTTGTCGTCAAGTAAGACTGATCAACCATTCTCAATAGACTTTGGAGTGGACTTTTTATCTGAATCTTTTTGTTGGTAAAATCACTTTTTGAAGGTGTATGAATTTGGCAGCACTATATTTAGAGTAAAAAGGGAAATATCAAGACCAGTGAGACTAGATATAGGGGTAGGTTTACTAAACCGGGCTATCTGCCACTAGGTCCCATATTATTCAATGGGACCTAGTTGCAGATAGCCCGGGTTAACCGTTAGCCCGGTTTAGTAAACATACCCCATAGTCTATCTGGAGGACTACTGCCCAACAAAAAGTTTTGTTCTTTTTTGAAAAAGCTTTGTAGTAGAAACTACCTCCTAAAAGTTCAGTTTTTTTGGTTTGGATTTGAACTGTAATTAGATCATTATGGGGGTCATTTTAGAAGCCGTATTCATGCTTTGGATGTACAAAAACGGCCACAAAGATGTTCAAAGCACAGAGACATCTCCAGAGTCATTCTGCCAGCCAGCTCTGGGGTTGTTTCCTGTGTGAGGACGTCCAAGTATGAATGGGGATGCGGCAGAGGTGGTCCCAGGAACCTGGACATCCCTGCCTGATCTCAGAAATGTCATGGATAACTTTAGACCCGCTCCAGGCACAAACAGGCATCGGAAAAGTGTTCACTTTGGCTGAAAAAACAACTAGAGGGTGTAGAGAAGATAGCACTCTATCATACTCAGCATAATGTCAATAATATCAGCAGAGGTTCACAGTGTGGAATATGGTTCAGAGGATACTTACGTAGACGCCTCTGCAGACCTCCATATCGGTACATCTACGTTTATGAAATCATGTCTGAACCTGGACATGCCTGCATTTTTTTCAGACACCCTGGCTTAGATGTCCCAGTTGCACTAGGACATCCCTTCTAAAATTCCCCTCCATATTGCTGGATTGAGGGAGGAGTAGCCTAATGGTTAGAGCACTGTCTCAATAACCAGAGAGAGTTTGATTCCCACTAGCACTAGTTGTGGCTTTGGGCAAGTCACTTAACCCTACATTGCCTTGGAAAAAATGCCTGACAACCTACATCACACTGCCAAGAAAACGCAGGAGTCAGCATTGATGCACAGGCATTGCTGGGTTGGCTACACCTGTAAATGGAGATTTTAGAAAGCTGCTTTTTCTGCATGCTGACGTCCGGGAAGCAGAGAAATGTCTGCATTGGCACATACAAGTACCTGTTACAGGCTTGCTTGGACCTGGAGCCTTCACCAGGAGGCAATTGGGACACACCTGTGGTGTCCGCCACCATCTCAGAAACTCCAGGGAACGTGTTATTTCACTCCTCTCTTTCATTTTCTCCATGCGCACAGAGGTTTCAAAAAGCAAGTACATGCATATGTTGCAAATCTGGCAAACGTGTGTACATGCTGGCGACTACACATGTAAAGTCCCGAGGAAGGCTGCTGTTTACATCCACATGTAGGTTTCTAAAATCGCAGCTTCTGCTGGACATCCTGGCAGTCAGACGGCCATATAGGGGATTTCAAAGAAGGCTGCGCTTCTGGCAGAGAGTGTCGTGTAAAATACAGGAAGAATACAGCGCGTCCTAATCTCAGCTCAAGAACCCTATGTAAACTGGGGTTTCACATATCTGCTTACGCAGGTAGATGGATGTTCAATGCACAAACCTGATTGCATAAAAAAGAGGCATTCTAGGTGCCTGTATTAGATGTATGTTCATGTTTTGGGCCCAATATTCAAAGGAAATCCTCCTAATTTGAGAGTTTTTACTTAAAATTTCACTAAATTCCTAAATTTAGGAGCATAAAAAGTGGGTGTCAGCAGGGGTGGATTTAGGGCGGGGAAAGAAGTTAGGAGCTTAGCACTGATTTTCATCACTAAGCATCTAAATTAGGCTCGTAAATCTAGGCAAATGAATGGCAGGCCTAAATTTAGGAGCATCAATTTTAAGCTCCTAAATTAGGAAAAATTTACAGCTGAAAATTTAGGATCCTAAGTATGGCTGAAAATAGGCACAAATTTATGGGTGGTTTCGCTGCAGCGTGGTTCTGGTCCAGGTACTGCTCATCTGATGCATGCAACGGTTAATGTAGAAATGTTATTACCATGGCAGCTGCAGACCCATGGTATATGTACTGCGACAGAGGCTCACTGCGTCCTGGGACTGGAGGATGTTCTATGTTGCAATGTGGCGCTGTCCCATGCGTTGGCTACTCTATGAGACTGACATGGTTTCGTTCAGCGTGTGCATTCCACAGTGGCTATAGCTCACCAGAGAACCGGCGCTGCTCCATGAAGCTTCTCTGGAACTGTGAATCCGTGAAAAGCAGGTCAAACAATTTATCCACGTTGAAGTTGAAAACCTCATTCATATACTGTCGACCATTCAGATCTTCATAGAAGGCCTGAACTTCTCCTATGGAGCAGAGAACAAGAAGGAAAGTCGGAGGATGAGAAGTGGCAGGATTAATGGAAAAAGAGGGGAAACGATTCCCTTGAAAGACAACGGTGTAAATGATAAGAATGCAGCTCCGTTAGTGAGACTCAATATGATGCCAATCAGGTGAGATGCAACTGAATGTCTCTGATTTTTTTGTAACTCACCTTGTAATTTCAGATAAGGCGATTGTATCAAGTTTGTGAATAAATAAATAAATTATAACATCCTGCTTTCCTATACAGTTGGCATTCGTTCTGTTAACTAACGATGGTTGCTGATAGCATGTGCCTAAATATGTCTCACATGTGTCTCATTCAGTCAAAATGGGGGCCTTTCCCCACTTCTTATGCCGTGACTTGCAAGCCTGCTATGTATTTAGAGTTGCAAAGAATCAGCATAATCGACACTGGGCTGACGCTGGAGTTAGACCTAAATGTCTATCAGCTGAGAAAACGGGGAAATAGTTTTACTTCTACAATTACGTTGTCCCTGCTTCTCTCAACACATGATTAACGGCTTCTGAAAATACCATAGTGCTTGTTTTGTGTCAGGTTCATGAGATACAATGCACACATGTTAATTAGCCAGGCAAAACGACAAAGCAAGAAGCGGCTGATGGTATTTCCAACTGCCTGGAGAGACACAAAAGGAAACCGCAGACTTGGAGAAGATGTGTGGGTGGACAGCTGCAGAGGCTCCAAACTCTCCCCTCACTTCCCCCTCTGCGGTGTCGTCGTTCATGTTTGAAGAATTCTCCAGGCTATGCCGCAGGAGGCAACTGCAATCTGGCCTGATAGACTCCAGTTTCTTAGGATCCACTATTATTCCCTTGATGTCAGAAGTTGTGGGAGATCTGAACCCAGCCCTAACCCGGGGAAGGGAGTGGCTGGCAGGCTGCAGCCAGAAGATGTTCCTAATGTCTATTTTGATCTTTGATTAATTTTTTAAAGTTTCTTTAGCTTATGCCTAACTTTTCAATGGCAGTATAGTCAAAATATAGCTGTGCCTGAGCAGATGTCTGAAGACACTCACCTTCGTCGTGGGTTGCCGAGGAGTCACTCAGTTCTGTCGGGATGTCTTCATTGTCGTTGAAATCCAGGGAGGGAGAGTTGACTGGGGGGAGGAGCTCAATTTTTTCCGCGATACTTGCTATGACCAGCTCTTTTGTCAGTGAGCCGTCCCGTTCCTCCTCTGGAAGAAGTCCATCAAACTGGAGGGGAAAGAATGGCCACAGTTAATCACAGTACTCACATAAAGCAGCACAACAGCCTCAAAAGCTTGGTTCAACGCTTCCGCAGAGTTACGAAGTACTCAACATCAGTCTGGTCTCATGAACGGCAGCAGCGTTTAGACCAACACTCCTGCAAAGCTACACTGGAGTCTGCTTGCACTGCGGCCAGTAGGGAGGGGTGCTGTGATATCGCACAGCTACAAGGGGCAGAGGTAAGGCAGGGAAAAGGTTTAGATGCTCAGCACTGAACACCTAACTTGAGTGCTAAAACTAGACAAATGAAATGCAATCTTAAATTTAAGCGCCTATGTTTTAAGGTCCTAAATTTAGGTAACTTTTCAGCAGAAAACCTAAATTCATAAAATTTGCTGAAAATTCACCTCAATTTAGGAAATCTGCATTTTTTTAACTCAACACCTTCATTTCTGAGTGGTTTAATATAAATCTCATACAATGATAGCAGTGATCATGCAACGCTATTTTTAAGTAAACAGAGACAAAAAATTTAAAAAACAAAACAAAATAAAGGGACTGAGATATTAGATCAGACCACCGCTGATTTCAGTGAGCATGGAGATGAGACGACATTGGACAGTGAGAAAAGGTCACCTACCGAGATGGGTGCTTCGCTGCTCCCTGTGGATGCCAAGGTACTATTGGTGAGTGATTTTTCGTGCATCTGAGGGCTGGCATCGGGCTTTACCTCCATGCTGTTCTTAGACGTGATGTCATTCACCTCGGCTTCTTCCACAGGGATCTCTTCACAGTACCTGCACCCAGGGAGGGAACACAAATCAGTAAGTATGCCTTGACCATGCCTAATTTCCATCCTAATACTAATTACTGATGACTGTGTCTCATACTAAGAGAAAATATAGAGTATTCAATACATGTTATAACTATGGAACAATCAACTGAACGTTCGTGAACGACAGACAGGATATCAACTAGTCCGCATATACTAACTATCCCTCTGTCACACTTCATCTCAGATAATCCTTTACTCCTGCACTACAACTTTATTCTAGCACTGAGCTGGAATAAAGATTCAGTGCTACAAAGGAAGTGAAAAATCGTGCTAATTTAGCATGTTTTTTAATAATGGGGAGGAATTAGGAATTCATCCATTTGCATGTCTTTTGCATGCCCGCACACTACTCTTTAGTATGGAATTTTTCCTTTTGATTTTTCCGCACCAAGACCCTTAGCGCACTGGAAGTAAGGTTAGTGTGGGGAAATCAAAAGTAAACCATTGTGTTAAAAGGATTGTGCAGCTTACTGCATTGGTCTCAGAAATGGGTTTGACAATGATCTTTTTTGCGGATTAATTTTATACCAAGGCACCTATTTGATAAAGGCAACATAGGTCCCTATATGCGTTTATCAAACAGATTTGTACAATGTCCGCCAGTAGTGTACAAGTTATAAATGTTTTAGAGAACACACAGGTACATCACAACTCCTCCCTAGCTCTGCCCAAACTATGTCAGCAGGAATGCCCATGCATGGGTCACGTCAAATAGCCGTTATCATGTGGTGTGCTATTTTTTGTTAAACATGTAGAGCTATGCAAAATTTTATAAGCACTTGTTTCCATCTGTAACACATGGTTTATAATGTAAAAGATTTATACAAATAACTCCTATGAAGCCAGTAGGAGCTTAGTTACATGTGAGTCCTGTATCTGTTCTCAGTTACACGTGAGACCCAGGAATGCTCAAGAAGGGGGAGTATGCTGAGAGTTGAGCTTAATTATCAAAATTATGTTTGCAACTCCTATGGACCAGAGCCCTTAATCCTTTCAATGCCTAGCAATGTTGTTTATTTTCACTTACCGTGCTCATACCCTGCCTGTGGAAACACTGAGCTGTACCCCACAGAATGCAAAATGCACCTTCAAAGTTACTATCACTTACCCCATAGTGTTGAAGTCATCATCAGGAGGTACGTAGTCTTCATCGTCACTGGTCAAACCCAGTTCATTCCCATAACATTGATGGACAAAGTGCCAGAGTTCCTTTGGACACAGGGGCTAAAGGGAGAGTAAAAGACGACAGAGAATGAGAAAAGAGGGCGCAGCTGAAAAGAGGTGTGCTCTGATAGGAATGGAGCTATTAGGCCTAATCAAAAATATTCCGGGAGCGCCTCTAACTCAGCCAAGTGACAGTTTCAAGCATAATCAAACTCTGGAATTCGTTACCAGAGGATGCAGTAAAAGCTGTTAGTGTAGCTGGGTTTAAAAAAGGTTTGGACAAGTTCCTGGAGGAAAGGTCCATAAACCATTATTAAGAGGACCCAGGAAATCCACTGCTTGTCCCCAATACAAGCACTGTGGAACCTGTGTGTCTTTTTGGGAATCTGCCAGGTACTTGTGACCTGGAAACAGGTTACTGGGCTTGATGGGCCTTGATCTGACCCAGTATGGCATTTCTTTTGTTCTTATGTACTTTGTAGGGCTGGCACTGCTACCAAGTAGACTAGGTATCCGCCTAGAGTGGAAGGATTTGGGGGGTGGCTCCTTTATGGCATCAGAGCAGCACTTCAATACTGCTCTCAGCATGGCCTGGACCCTTTCAGAGCAGGCCTGCGTTCAAGCACTGCCGCGGCCTACCCTCCTTTGAGAGAAAGTCTGAATCGGAGGGGGCGAGACATGGCAACGACTGAGTGTGAGCCCATGCTGAAGGCCCCATGCAGTGCTGTACCTTCTCCAGAAGAGCATTCTGCCAGAGTCTGAACATCATCATGTACGTCCTGTCCCGAGCCCCAAATGAAGTGAAAAAGTGCTGTAGAAAAAAAGAAAAAACAAGACACTAGATAATCTCAGCGTCTCGCACATCTATCATCAACACCCCAGTCTCCCCTATGTCCAGTGCTTGTTCACCTTTACATTCACTCCCTACTGCCTCCATGTCACTTCTCCCTGTCTGGTTTTCCTACTGCCTCCAGCTCTAAACCTACAATACTGAAGTGACCCTGGACCGCGATCTCTTCTACAAGTTCCATACGAGTGTGAATAAGGTGCCAGATGAGCACCAGCAACACAACTCTTTGTTTTACCCACACACACATAGAAATATACATGAATACATCCACATGCACTTACTAACGGTCATCTTTTCCCAGAACATATTTCTCCCTCCCTAAACCCAGCACTGTCATTCCCGCCAGGCTCAACTCAGCCCAGCGGAGGATTTATCCCTTCCAAGTAAAATATGAATGAGCAGCATCCCATGAAAATCACCTCATTACTACTACAATGGTTTAATGCAAGCCATGCAATTTGTTTTATGCCTGAGAAAATTAACTATATCTTAAGAGCAATGTTCCCTCTAATTTTCTGTAGGCTGTGTGCGCATAAAATATCAGCTGTGCAGCTTTTGAAGGAAGGTTACATTTTTGTGCGCCACATAACGACACTCGGAGTTATATACTTTAAAATTTGACTACACGTCAGAATACAGTATGTACACCACATTGATTTTAATCAAATTAAATGAAAATAGACGATTACTAAATGAAGCGGGAAATTTCTAGTAATTACAATCACAACTTTTAAATTTTAAGATGTCCGTGTTGTTTTCTATCAGAATCTGAACCGCAATTTTTGTGCGCTCTGTTGTAAAGTATGTGCGCTTGCTCAGCGAGGTGTGTGCGTGCGCACCCGCGCACAGCTTAGAGGGAACAGTGCTTAAGAGGTGCGATTGACTTTGACCGAGAGCATCGAAAGGTGGTGTGCTTGCTGGTGTCTTGGCTTTGTCCTTTTCCACTTCTCCCCAGCCCCAAGAAATAATGAGGCTCCTAGCCCTAATTGCACTTACCCCCTTTCCCCTTCCCCCCTTCCCAGAGACCTTCTCGTGCACCTAGCGAGGCTGTCTTGTGTTCCTGTGGCCAGCATCAGAAACACACAGGAATTACCAGCCCTGGTAACTGCAGAATTCAGAATCCAGTAAAGGGTTTAACTAAATGTTGAACTAATAAACAGAGTGTTCTCGGAATGGACTCTAAAGTGACTGACTGGGAAAGAAACTGGTTGAGTGGGAAGCACCAGAGAGTAGTAGTAAATGAAGTTCAATCTGAAGATAGGAGTGTTATCAACGACATGCTTCAGGGATTGGTCCTCTTTCTAACATTATTGTAAGTGATACTGCGGACAATCTATTGGGAAAAGTATGCTTCTTTGCGGATGATATCTAAAACTGAAACAGGGTAGACACACTGGAAAGTGTGGATAACATGAGGAGAGATTTGGTGAAGCTTAAAGAATGGTTGAGGATTTGGCAACTAAGATTTAATGCTAAAGAAGCTGCTAAGTCATGGATTTGGGCTGCAAAAACCCAAGGGAGCGGTACTGTACTGCACAGTGGGTGAAGTATTTCAAGGCATGAAAGAAGAGCAGGACCGGTGGTTGATCATATCAGATGATCTTAAAGTGGCCAAACAGGTAGAAAAGACGACTGCAAAGGCCAGGATGCGTAGGGGTACAGGGAGAGAAATGACCAGCACGAAAACAAACTAAGAGTGCCTTTGTGTAAGTCGCTAGTGAGACCTCATCACAGTACTGTGTACAATTCTGGACACCTCACCTTCAAACGGATATAAACATGATGGAGTTGATCCAGAGGGCGACTACTAAAATGGTCAATGGTCTTTGTCATAAGGCATATGGGAATAGTCTTAAAGATCTCAATATGTATACTTTAGAGAAAGGTAAGAATTATTAAACAACTATTGCACATCATAGTTTTTTTTGTTAATAGTACTGATGTTAAACACTTGTTCCTTGTAAACTGTCTTGTGCGGCAGTTAAACGTTATCCGTAAACGGCTCTGATTACCATGACAAAGCAGTATATAAAACAAATAAATAAATAAGAAGGAGTGATATGACGATGTTGCTGTTGTTAAGTCAATATTGATTCACGGCAACCCTGTCAATAGTTGTCCTCAACTATGATCGGTCTTCAGTCAGGTGGCAAATGTCTTTCTCTAATGATCTTTCTCTTCACATGATGTGACCAAAGTATGAAAGTCGAAGTCTTATTTGAGCTTCTACAGAAAGCTTAGGTTTGATTTCCTCTAGTACCAACGGATTTGTTCTTTGGGCAATCCATTTACACAGTATTTTTCACCAGCACCATAATTCGAAAGTATCAATTTCTTTGAGTCTTTTTTTTTTCACTATTCATCTTTCACTTCCATATGACATTATTAAAAATACCATGGCTTGGACAGGTTGAATCTTTGTGTGCAGAGATACGTCTCTGCATTTGAGAATCTCGTCTAGGTCCTTCATAACTTCATAAATCAGAGTGGAGGAGTAGCCTAATAGTTAAGAACACTGGCTTAGGAACCCAGAGACCAGGGTTCAATTCCCACTAGCACTCCTTGTGGCCTTGGGCAAGTCACTTAACTCTCCATTGCCTCAGAAAAATCCAAGTTACCAGTGTCCTTGTTTAATGTACATTGCCAAGTTTAAGTTTCAATGTAAACTGCTTTGGTTGAAATGATAAAATAGTATATAAAACCTATATAAGCACATGTAAAAACAATATATCACAAAATACGAACTCTCCATCATCTCCGACCACTATTAGACCCTAGTGACTTCCGAACAATCTACCAGGCATTGGTTCTTCCACATTTCGACTACGCTAACAGTATCCTATATGGGCTCCCAAAGGCAACTCTTCACCCACTCCAAATGGCAATGAACTCTGCAGCAAGAGTACTGACTGGGACACCACGAATGAACCATATCACCCTAATTCTGATAAATCTGCACTGGCTGCCCGTTCAAGCAAGACTCTTATACAAGATTCTAATCACTACCTTCAAAGCCCTGCACAACCAATCTTCCCCAGCCATCAAAGAATTGATCCACTATTCACATCCATATAGAACCAAACAAACTATAATGGCCAACACATTGCTGATTCCCAAACAAATGACCACTTGCACAAGGACAGCCTCTAACCGAGCGTTCTCAATCTGTGCCCCCTTGGCCTGGAATGCTCTCCCAGCCGACATACGTATCATTTCTAGCCAATCCCAATTCCGGAAAGCACTTAAGCATTACCTATTTGTGAGACACTACCCGGAGTCTAACAACGTAACCTATACAACATCAAACCTCTCAATCTACCCAGACCAGACCAGCACAGAAAAGCAGACCCAGCCTAAGCTGGCCCACACTGAATAACATGGGGCACCAACCCAATACATAATCTGTACTGTATTTATTGCTGTAAATAACGCTGTAGATATGTTCATTCCCTGTTAAATCCAAGTTTTTACTCCCTTGTTTAATGTAAACTCTATGTGGCCCACCCACATAGTAATATGTTGTTTATTGTAAACCGCACTGATATTGTAATAGCGCGGTATATAAGAAAAGTTAAATAAATAAATAAATAAATATTAAATAAATAACCATTCTGCCACGGGTAAATCATCACTAGATTTCTTGACTGCTTGTTGTTTCTCTATTTCTCTCCATCAAAGATGAAATAATTGAATTTTCCAGTTGTTAGGATCTTTGTCTTCATTTAGGATAAGCAGATGTTTTAGATCGTCTTCACTTTCAGCCAGTAACGTGTTTTTGTCAGCATAGTGAACACTGTTGATGAGTCTTCACCCAATATTCCCACCTCATTTTTCTTCATACAGTCCTGCTTCTCTAATTTATATGTAGAAGAAATCATCAAACAGCTAGAGGGAAGTATGCAGCCTTATTGTACACCTTTGCTGATTTTAAATTATTCTGTTTCTCCTTGTTCTGTTCGAATATTCCTTCTTGATAAATTTAAACACTGAACATGAGAACTATCAGGTGTTTTGGTATAACCATGCTTCTTAATGTGAACCAGAGATTTGCATGACTTACACAAAGGCCTTGCCATAGTCAATAAAGCACATAAATATATCCTTTTGTCTTTAGAAGGATCCATCTCATATCCACAATAATGTCTCTTGTTCCTTGCCCTCACCCTTTCCTGAACTCTGCTTTCACTTCCAGCAGTTCTCATTCCAGGTATGCTTGTAGCATCCACTAAATGATCTTAAGTAGAAACTTGCTGGTGTGTGAGACAGGGCAATTGTGTGATAATTTCTAGTCACATTTGGATTACCTTTCTTCAGTATTGGTACGAACATAGATCTTTTCCAGGCTGTTGGCCATGATGTTTATTTATTTAACAGGTTTATTTTATACTACTTTATCATTTTAGTCAAAGCAGTTGACATTATAACTTAAACTTGATAATGTACATTAAACAGGGACATTGATAACTTGGATTCTTCTGAGGCAAGGGAGGGTTAAGTGGCTTGCCCAAGACCACAAGGAGTGCTAGTGGGAATTAAACCCTTGTCACATGGTTCCCCAGCAAAGGCTCTAACTATTAGGCTACTGTTGTCTTCCAAATTACCTGGCAGAACCTTGTAAGTATTGTAACAGCTGCATCTGATTGCTGTAATACCTCAGTGGGCATACCATCAATGCCTGGTGCTTTGTTCTTTGATGTTTTCAGTGCTGCTTTGAATCCTTCTTTCATCATCAACAGTTTCTGATCATAAGGTACAAGTTGAAACAGTTGTTAATCGACTTGATCTTAATGGTATAATGACTCTTTGTATTCTTTCCGCCATTTTTGATCCTCTCAGCATCATTCAACATGGATCCTTAAGCACCTTTTAGCATTCCAATTTGAGACTGGAATTTTCTCTTTAATTCCTGCAGCTTTAGGAAAGCCGATCTTGTTCTTCTTCTGATAGTGTCTGATTCTGTATCCTTTCACGTGCCATTGTAATACTTCTCTTTATCTCATCTTGATATATGTTAGAAATCTACATTGAGTTCTGTGATTACCTCTTTCTCCTCTGGCTTAAGCTTCTCTGCGTTTCTGAGCAATTTTCAAGGATTTCTTTGGTCATCCATTTTGGCCGTTTTTGCTTTTTTCTCCTTTTGCAGAGACTTTTCACTTTCTTAGAACACAGCTTTCTTTGATGTCATCCCGTAACTCTTCGAATGCTCTTTTATTTGTATACAAAGTGGCAGATCAGTTTTGTAGAGAGTTTTTACTTTGGAGGAAAGGCAGGAGGAAGTGATAGGATAGACACATTTAACTATCACCATGGAATAAATGCACAGGAGATGGCTCTCTTCTAAGTAAAAGGAAGCTCTGGAGTGAGGGGGGTCATAAGATGAAGGTTAAAGAGGATAGACTCAGGAGTCTGAGGAAATATTCCTTTACGGAAAGGATGGTAGCTGTATGGAACGGACTCCCAGTGGAGGTGGAGACAGGAACTGTAGATGAACTGAAGAAAGCATGGGACAAATACAAAGGATCTTCAAGGGAGAGGAAGAGATTACAAAACTTAATGGTTCTTATGAATGGGTAAACTGAATAGGTCCTATGATCTTTATTTGCCGTCATTTTCTATCTTCTATGTAACGTTAGCACATTAACATACAGTGTAAAAGGAACTTACTGCACAATTTTAGGGGGCAATTTTATAAAATCTTTTATGCATGAACGTGACCACATGCACATGTAAACAGTTTCTTATAAAATAACAATCGGTGTAAAAATATGTAGATTGGTATGAACATATGTACGATGCCAATAAAAACACAGATGGAGCTGACATGTACACACAAAGGGCCCAATTTTCAAGGATCGAGTCTGTCGTGATGTTTAAATATCTACTGGATACTCAATCGCAATATTTAGATAGTGGCTGCCACTGAATATCCAGATTGCGTGGCCACTATCCAGATAATAGCGGAGATTTTCCAGATAGTGGCAGTTTTCAAGAATGCACATCAATTTTCAATTTGTTACATTTTTGAAGGTGTTGTGAATAAACAGGTAAATAGAGGTGAACCAATGGATATTTATTTATTTATTATTTATTTATTTATTTAACAACTCTTTTCTACCGCCGTATCTACTAGTCACAGCGGTTTACATGGAACAAGCGTAACAAAGAATGTGAACGTTACATGGAACAATTTGTTGGAAGGATTAATAGACTAGGCAAACGATAACTCTGGAAAACTACGAATAAAGGAACTTATTAACATTGTAGCTGGATTGTTTTAACAGTTTATGTGTGTCCACAGGATGTTGAAGTGGTTATGTGTCTGAGCCGAAATATTCTCGGAACAGCAGTGTCTTTAGCCTTTGGCGGAAGCCTCCAATGTCTGATAGGGAGCGGAAGTCATGAGGAAGGGTGTTCCAGATGACGGGAGTATAACAATAGAAGACTCTGTTGGAAGTAGAGCTATTGGTACGGGTGAATGCTTGGGATACTGCAAGTAGAGTGTTGCTGGCGCTTCTGTGGGCTCTCTGGCTCTGGGGTCTGATAAGCATGGACTGCAGGGTATGGGCTGCAATTTCTAAAATCGTCATGAAAGCTGTTAGAGCCACTTTGTATTTCACTTTGCTTTGAACTGGAAGCCAGGGGAGATGCTTTAAGATAGGTGTTATGTGTCATGACTCGAGGTACCCGTGATAAGCCTTGCTGCTAAATTCTGTGCCAGTTGTAGTGGCTGTAGCGAGGATTTTGGTAGATCTTGATAGATAATGTTGGCATAATCAAAGAGGGGAGTGATGAGTGCTTGGCAGATGTTTCTGAAATCGTTGAGTTCTAGTGGTGGTTTGAGGTTCCTTAGGGTCTTGATACGGTGATATACGGTTCTGGTGACCTGGTAGATTTGGGCGTTGAAGTTCAAGTTCTGATCCAGGATTATGCCTAAGTATTTAACTTGGTGCTTTACGTACAGTGTTAGGTTTGCAAGTGTTATGATGTCTGGCGGAGAGAAGGTAGGGTGCCTGGTGATATGTAGGACTTCTGTTTTATTAGGATTGATGAACAGGTAGTGGGCAGTGAGCCATTGCGTGATTGCTTCTAGACATCTACTGATTAGGGAGTGGTCCGGGTTGCTGGTGGTGAAGGGGGAGTAGATAAGGATGTCGTCTGCATAAAAGTGGTAAAGGACCGTGTGACTTTGGATGATTTTGCAGAGGGGTTGGATAAAGATGTTAAAAAGTAATGAGGATAATGCGGAGCTTTGGGGTAGGCCTTGAGAGAGCTTGAACCGTTTGGAGGTTTGTGAACCTACACACATCTGTTGTGAGCGATCAGCGAGGTATGAGTGGAACCAGGATAGTGTCTTGCTCCTGAGACCAACTTCATGGAGGAGTGAAATGAGTTGGGTGTGTGTAACTGAATCAAAGGCAGCAGAAATATCTAAAAATACCAAGATGAAACCTTGGGTGGACTTTTCTGTGCCTCTGATTAGACTGATCTGACTGGATATAATGGCATCGATTCTGTGCCACGAATAGCGGGGATGGACAGCCCAACAGGACGTCCATTCCCGCCATTCATACCTTCTCTGCCCATGTCTAACTTCCCCGACGGTTGTACAGGGAAGTTAGACAGGGGTGGGGAAGGGGAGGATCGGAGGTGGAGGCAGAGTGGATGGTAGGTGGTTGCCGGCCCTGGACATACAGGGCTGATTCTAATGTTGGCCCTGTACGTCCAGGGCTGGCGACTTGTACGGGGAAATTATTCCACCTCCGAGGTGGAATAACTCCCCCATATGTAAAGGATCGGCGGCCCGGGGTTTGGATTGGGTGGGGGGAGGCCCGAAGGCATTCCCCGCAGCCCAACCCTAGCCTTAGGAGGCCAGATCAGGAGTTGGTCTGCGGGGAATGAGTCCCTGAAGTCCATAGAAGAGCCTTGACTGAGTTAGCTGGGGACAGTCCTGTACATACAGGCCAGGCTGAATCGCATTCCCGCCTGCACATACAGGACCGTTCGTGATTCTGATCCCGCAGGGCTAGATGTGCCCCGCAGGATCAGAATCGCGATCGCCTCTGTATGTCCGGCTCAGACCAGACATACAGAGGGGATCTTCGTCCGGGACAGAATAAGCCTGAATGTATCTGGATTTTCAGAAAGCCTTTGATAAGTTCCATCATGAGATATTCTTGAGATACCTGAGGAGATACTCTTGAGATACCTGAGGAGGAATGGCATAGTGGTTGGGGCAAGGTACTACAGGCCGGAAGGTCGGTGGTTCAAATCCCACTAGAGGACAGCAACCTTGGGCCGGAAGGACTGGGGTTTCTAGTCCCACAGGTGCTGCTTGTGGTCTTGGGCAAGCCACTTAACCCTCCATTGCCCATGTTCCCTGTAAGTATTAGTGTATGTGTCTCATATCCCCTTGTGTTAAATGTATCCCCCAACCGCTTTGACCCGGTGAAAAGTGGGATATAAATGCAGATAAATAAATTGAGTAAATAAGAAATCACTGGACAGGAGGCAGTGTCCTATTATGCACTGGGAGCCGGTTAAAAGATAGAAAACAGAGTGGAGCTAAATGGTCAATTTTCTCAAGGAAAAGGATCTAGGTATCATTGTGGATAATATGTTGAAATCCTCAGTTCAGTGTGCAGTGGCAGCCAAGAAAGCTAATAGAACGCTAGGAATTATAAGGAAAGGAACGGAGAATAAAACAAAGGATATTATAATGTCTCTGTATTGCTCCACGGTGTGACCGCACATTGAGTTACTGCATGCAGTTCTGGTCTCTGCATCTGAAAAAATGATACAGTCCAAACAAAAATGCGTATGGACAGACAGCTCTTCTACAACCAGGTGAATCCTCGACAACAGGCACTACACTAATGAAACATACCTAAAAAGTGATGGAAAGATACCCCTGTAAGGAAAAACTTAAAAGGTTAGGGCTCTTCAGCTTGGAGAAGAGACGGCTGAGGGAAGATATGACAGGAGTGGAATGTGAATCAGTTGTTTACTCCTTCAAAAAGTATAAAGATTAGGGAACATAAAGGAAGCCATAAAGTAGTGCATTTAAGAATAAATGGAGAAAATATCTTTTCATTCAACACATAAACTCTGGAATTCATTGCCAGAGGATGTACTGTAGCAAAAGCTATTAGTGTAGCTGGGTTTAAAAAAGGGTTTAGATAAGTTCCTGGAAGAAAAGCCCAGAAACTGGAACTTGGGATAAGCAGCATGTAATCTGTCTACCTTTTGGGATCCTGTAAGGTACTTGTGACGTGGATTGGTCACTGTTAGAAACAGGACACTGGGCTTGACGGACCGATAGTTTGAGCCAGTATGGCAAATCTTATGTTCTTATTTGTTTAATGATAGTATTTTATAATCTATATATGTACTCGTGTGTTCCACCCATGCTCTACTCATGTGCACACCCACTGGCAAAAAATACGACTTGCACACTTTTACAGCAGTCGGTTTTTTATAAGAAGTCACTAACATGTATACATGCTCACATAATGACTCATGCCCCCTTATAAAATTGCCCCATTAATGTGCCTTAGTAAAAAGGAACCAAAATTTGAGGCTAGGGCGATGAAATGACTTGTTCAAGGTCATACAGGAAGAGGGGGATGACATCTCTGCACTTACAGAGATCACAAACAAAATCTTGGGGCAACACATTACAGAGGTAACAGCCACATACCTTCTCAGTGTCAGTGCATACTTGGATGGCATTAGGAATCAGCCGGGCTGTTTTTTCCTTCGTCATGGAGCAGATGTCCTTCAAACGAACTGTCAGCTAAAAGATCAGAACACCCCCAAAGGGAATCCAGCCCCAAAAAATAAAAAAATCCAAGCGAGAAAATCAGTGAGCAGGGCAAACATCTGCTCTGTCAGAAAAGCAGGGAGATTCATGTGCAAAGGATTTATGGGGGGCATCTTCAGCAGTGGCCATCAGCAGATGTAAAGTGGCTGGCCATCACCAATTTAATTTAAACCCGGACATTCAATGCAGGGCCCTATCCAGTTACCGGCATTGACTGTCTGGGCTGCCTGGATAGCATTTTAGCTATCTGGTCAGTGGAGATATTCAGCCGCTGGCTGCACAGCTAAAATGGCTGCAGTTCTGCCTGCGTTTATTGCGCTTAACTATAGCCGGTGTAAGCAGATCAGCCAATGGCTGAATATCGCTGTTGCCCGCTTAAATCTGGTGCCGCCCCACTCCACCCATGGGATGCCCTGATACTAAGCACTTAGCCTCGGGGCGTTAAAACCAGTTAGCCGGGGATATTCAGTGGCACTACATGGTTTAGTGCCGCTAGCTATCCGGCTGACTGCAGAGGTCCCCGGTAAATATATGACTAAATGGAGAAGTGCCAGTGTTTGACTGGTTAGTGCTAATCTGCCTTCTCTATGCCCACCGACTGCTCTGCACTGACCTGTTAGTGACAGGGTGATCTGTGGAGATATCCAGCGATGCTATCCCACTGGCTGGCTAGCTAAGGGCTCTGAAGATCAGGCCCCTTATGTTTGGTTGAAAATAGAGCACAAATTTAAGCGCCTAAATTTAGAAGCTCAGCTTATTTTGAATATTGGGTCCATGGTGTATAACAAACCAAATGAGGGCCAGTATTCAGCTGCAGCATATCCAGTTAGCTTAAACTAGATATTGAAAAACTTATCCAGTTACATAGGTTAACTTTAGGGCAGCGATTCTGCCGACTAGACTTGTTTAACAATTTCAACCAGATAGCACTGAATATCAGCATTCGCATATAGATAACTGATTCTGGGTTTTTTCCTATTATCTTCTTGTTTATTATTAGCAGTTGAAACAGGCATTCTAGGATAAATGATAATTACACTTACCTGGTAACTGTAGTTCCTTGAGTGACGGCAGTTCAGTCCTCCACCTCTGGGTTGTGCACCTCCTCCTGCAGCTTGGAGACTGGACATGTCAAAATCATGATCTCACTGGATGTAGTCTGCTGCTCCCTCCCATCAGCCCCAGTGAACTATTGACAAAACATACTCAAAAGGAGCAACAGATAAGTAGCTAACAAATAAATTTTAACTAACTGCATAGCTAAACTCATCCTTCTGACAGAACAACACTTCGTCCCGTACCGTTCCCTCCTGGCCTCTAGAGAGATGAAGGTCAGAAAGAATAGAAAGGGAGTAATAGACAGAACTGAACTGAAACAAGGCAACCTCTGGAAAATTCATACCTACCTGTAACTTTACTGGTTTACATACCAAAAAACCACCAGCAACACTATCACCCCGGGTGGGATTGAGGACTGAACTGTCGTCACTCAAGGAACTACAATTACCAGGTAAGTGTAATTAGCATTTCCTTATCGTTCCGACAGTTCAGTCCTCCACCTCTGGGATGTAACAGAGCAGTGTTCAATGGGAGGGACCCCCTAAACCGGCTCGCAAAACCGCTGAACCGAACGAGGCATCCTTCGCTGCCAGCACATCCAGACGACAGTGCTTACTGAAGGTATGGAGCGACGACCAAGTAGCCGCTCTACAGATGTCCCCTCGTGGGACCAGGCTGTGTTCCACCCAAGAAGCCGCCTGTGCTCTAGTGGAGTGCACCCGCAACCCCGCTGGAACCGAACGACCCTGCCTTAGATACACTGAGGCAATCGCTTCTCTAATCCATCTAGAAATGGATGCTTTCGCTGCCGGTTCACCCTTGCGAGATCCTCCGAACTATACGAACAACCGATCAGATTTGCGAAAAGGCTCGGAAACTTGCAAATAACGCCGCAGCACTCGCTTATTGTCCAACAGAAATTGCAATCAGACGTGGACTCCCCCCATGAGGAAAGAACCAGGAGCGACACCGTCTGATTTAGGTGAAACGGAGAGACGACCTTAGGTAAAAAAGATGGCACTGGCCGCAGCACTACCTTCTCCTTAGAAAACGACAGGAAGGGTTCTCTGCAAGACAACACCTGTAATTCCGAAATACGCCTTGCCGAACAAATGGCCACTAGAAACACTGTCTTTAAGGTCAAATCCTTTACCGTTGCCTTACTCAATGGCTCAAAAGGTTCTTTCACTAACGCTCCCAAGACCAAATTAAGATCCCACGGGGGAACGATGACCCGACGAGAAGGCCTCAGCCTCGACACCACTTTCAGAAAGCGCAACACATCCGTATGCGAACCTAAGGGCACATCATGCACCTTGCCCCTATAGCAGACTAGAGCTGCCAACGGTACTCTCAACAAGCTGGCTGCCAATCCTTTGTCGAAGCCACCCTGAAGGAAACTCAACACCACAGGCACTGACGCTGTAGCCGCACGGACTTGCCGCCTTGAAAACCAATCCTCAAAGATGCGCCACACACGAACATATGCTAAAGAAGTCGACCTCTTCCTAGCCCGCAACAAGGTCACCACTACCGATCCTGAATATCCTTTTTTCTTCAGCCTCGCCCTTTCAATGGCCAAACCGTAAGCGAGAACCAATTCACTTGAGGCATTCGAAGCGGGCCTTGGAGTAGCAGATCCTCCGCCACTGGAAGCCTCCAAGGATCCCCGTCCAGAAGGTGAATGAGATCCGCATACCACGGGCGTCTTGGCCAGTCCGGAGCAACCAACAGCACTCTCCCACGATGAGCCTCGATCCGCTGCACCATGCAACCTACCATTGCCCATGGCGGAAAAACACAGAGAAGACTGAACGCCGGCCACGGCTGCATCAGGGAGTCGATCCCTTCCGACATCCTTTCTCGCCTTCTGCTGAAGAAGCGATTCGCCTTTGCGGACTGAAAGGTTGCCATGAGATCCATCACTGGCGGCCCCCATCTGCGGACAATCAGAGCAAACACTTGCGGATTCAGCTCCCATTCCCCAGCATCCACTTGCACCCTGCTGAGGAAATCTGCCGTCACATTGTCCTTTCCTGCAATGTGCGCCGCCAACAATGCTGGAAGATGCTTTTCCACCCAAGAGAACAGAATCTCCGCCTCCTCTTCCATGGCCACATTGCCTGTGCCTCCCTGCCTGTTGATGTAGGCTACTGTCGCAGAGTTGTCCGACAGCACTCTCACCGCTCGCCCGGTCACTGCTGCCTCGAAGGACTGGCGCGCAAGATACACCACCCTCAGCTCCAGCCAGTTGATGGACTAACTGCGCTGTTGGGTGGACCACACGCCTTGGGAAAACAGATCTCCGCAGTGTGCTCCCCACCCTGCGAGACTTGCATCTGTTAGTAGCAGAAGCCAGACTGGTTGCTTCAAGAGCATCCCTGCTTGCAGGGTTCCGGGCAGTAGCGACCACCGCAGAGCCCACTTGACCCGCAAGGGACAGGGAAGACACTTGCTCAACGAGTCATTCTGATGTGACCAGCGGCGAAGGAGAGCCCACTGTAACGGCTGCATATGGAACCTTGCCCAGGGTACCACCTCCAGAGTTGCCGCCATCGTGCCTAGCACGTGAAGATACTCCCATGCCGAAGGCGCCGTAGCGGAACTGAATCTGCAGAGCAGGCGACTCAGGCCTAGCGCCCGCTGATGTGGTAGAAACACCGCCCCTAGCCGAGTGTCGAACCGAACTCCCAGATATTCAAGCTCCTGGGATGGCACCAGTCGGCTCTTGGCTGGATTGACCACCCAGCCGAGGTGCTGCAAAAACGTTACCACCTTGTCCATCACTCGAACGCTTTCGGCCTCGGACTTCGCCCGAATCAACCAGTCGTCGAGATAGGGGTGAACCAGGATTCCTTCCTTCCGCAATGCCGCCACCACCACCATAATCTTGGTGAAGGTCCGCGGTGCCATGGCCAACCCGAAAGGTAACGCTTAGAACTGATAGTGCCCCCATGGAAGGGCAAACCGCAGAAACATTTGGTGGGCCTCTCTGATCGGGATATGGATATACGCCTCCGTGAGGTCCAGGGAGGTCAAACACTCCCCCTTACGTACCACCACAATAACGGAACACAAGGTCTCCATCCTGAAGTACGGTACCCGCAAGCACTGGTTTACGCCCTTTAGATCTAAAATAGGGCGAACAGAACCGTCCTTTTTTGGGCACCATGAAATAAATTGAGTACCGACCCATACTGTAATCTGCTAATGGGACCAGTCTGATGGCCTTCAAGAGTAAAAGACGATCAAGGGTTTTGTGAATTGCCAGGGCTTTTTGGGAACTTCGGCAGGGAGACAACACAAAGGAATCCCGGACTGGTCTTGCCAATTCCAGTGCGTACCCCTCGCGAATAATCTCCAAAACCCACTGATCCATCGTAATCTGGGTCCAGGCAAAAATAAACTCCCGGAGACTCCCGCCGACTGGGAGACGTCCTGCCGGGACCCTCCAGCTTTCATTGTGGCTTCCGAGGGGTCGAGGAGGAGAATCCTGCGAAACCTCTACTTGCTCCCCGAAAGCTCCGAAACCCCTGGGCTCTCGACGCAAATCGTCCCCTCTGGAACCCGCCTAGCCAAGAAGACCGGAATATTCTAAAGTCCCAATACTGACCCCGATAAGCCGGAACAGACTTACCCGGCTTAGGCTTATCTTCCGGAAGCCTACCGCCCTTTGACTCCCCTAAGTCCTTAACCAACCTGTCCAGATCATCACCAAACAGTAACCTACCCTTAAAAGGAAGCTTACTAAGACGTGACTTAGAGGATCCATCAGCCGCCCAACTCCTTAACCACAAGGATCGGCGTGCGGCCACCAAGGAAGCCATGCTATTAGCCAGGGCTCTAATCAAGTTATAATGCACATCCACCAAATACACGGCTCCTGACTCCAACCTCTAATTCAGCAGTCCCCTCTTGATCCAGCTGCGAGGACTGCCGCAATCGCTGAGTCCACCGGAGACAAGCTCTTGCCACCCAAGCTCCGCAAACAGAAGCCTGCAAGGACACGGCATCCGCCTCAAAGGACTGCTTCAACAGCCCATCTACCTTCCTATCCTGCGCATCCTTTAATGCCGCGCTACCTTCCACCGGAATTGTGGTCTTCTTGGTGACCGCCGACACAGCTGCATCAATCCGAGGAGACCTGAACCGCTCCTTGTCCTTATCCGCTAAAGGATAGAGCTTGTTCATCGTCCTAATGCCTCTGAGACCTGCCTCTGGCTGGTCCCACTCATCCTGTATCATCTTGTCCACCACCCGGTGGACGGGAAACACCACCTGCGCTTGCCTCATCGCTTGGATGATAGGGTTCTCCATACTCTCTTCCTCAGCCGGTGGTGCTGCCACCAGGTTCAACATCTGAAGGGATTCCGTAATAAGAGCTGTCAGCTCCTCCTTTCGGAACACTCGGATGATCTTTGACTGATCCTCCGGTTCCTGAATCTCACCCTCTTCTTAGTCTCCCATTTCCACCTCCAGATCTAGCTCTGCCTCATCCGTGTCATTCCCTTCCACGTCTGAAGGGGACCTCTCGCGAGGCCGCGATCTCTTCAAGGGCCTTGGGGAAACACCGCTCCTGCCAGTCAACTTCGTCTGTTGAGTAGCCGCAGGTCGGGACAAGGCTTCTGGTAAAATCCCCTGCCACTGCCTGCAAAATGCCTGATGCATAATCAACACAAAATTGGGACAAAAATCCCCAAACTGGGCACTGGTTTCCAGAACCGGCAAGGCCGTTGGCAGCCCAACGTTAGGCTCCTGGGTACCCCCACCCTCCCCGAGGTAGAAGCCAAGGCTACCTCCTCTTCCGGACCTGCTGCCGCCAGCTGCGGCTCCTGTCCAGCCTTGGCATCTAACTGCCGCTCAACGCTGGTGGATCCCGCAGCGCAACCTCTGCAGACCCCAGAATCTGCGACCATACCCCTGCAGGTGCCGCAGAGCATGCACTGGGGGCGGGACGCCATCCTCGGGGCACCCACACCCTATGGGGAGTCTCTTTGCTGTGTTTTGATTCTTTCTTTCTTTTTTTTTTTTTTTTTAAGAAAAATCCAAACCAGCCCAGGCTAGGGAGATAAACCACACACAAAATCACCCCCCCCACACACATTTTCTTTTTTTTATTGTTTCCCTCCTATGAAGAAGTTATATCTCAGACTACCCCAGAGTCTGTAAAGGCTCCGAGGGAAAAAAACGCGGTTTTAAAACTTAAAGGAAACCCTTTCCCCGTGCCAAAAAACCCAGCGCAGAGTCCCCCTGCAATCAGTTCTGTATTGAAAACAGTCCCAGAGCTCTGGCCATGCAGCGCCCATGCAGTTAAAATGGCCACCGTCACCAGCGCAAAAAGGAAAAAGGCGCCATATGCGACGCGGGGCCCCGGCTCTGTGTCGGCTCTCTTACCCGCCGTCGGAGACCGTCTGAGCCCCGAACTAACCCCTGTTCAGCTCCCCGATGAAGAAAACGTACGGCTCTTCAATGGGGCTCCAACCCGCGGTTCTGCTGCCGTCAAAGAAGAAACCACCGGTGAGCCTCCCATCTGAGTGTTACATCACCAGGGAGGGGGTTGCGGCTGCTTGCTGACAGCAGATGCTGTCTTGGTCCTGCCTCAGCGCTCTCCCCCATCCTGTCTAAGGGGAGAGATCTGATAGATGAGCCCACAGCCCCACACACACGAGGCAGGGAGGTACCGGCACAAGAGAAAAGCTTGCTCTGTTTTTTTTTTTTTTAAAAGAGACAGTCAGCAATAAATTTAAAAGTAATGCAAAGGAAATTTTAAGGAAATTTAAAAGACCATATTTGAGTCTAAGACCTATGCTAAGCTATCCTAAGTGCTCCTTATGTGTTCCTCAAGTGAGCCCAGCACCTAGGCTCACTACGTCCTCCTGCTGCATGGAGACTGGACACACTGGGGCTGATGGGAGAGAGCAGCAGACTATATCCAGTGAGGTCATGATTTTGACATGTCCAATCTCCAAGCTGCAGGAGGAGGTGCACAACCCAGAGGTGGAGGACTGAACTGTAGGAATGACAAGGAATTTATATTTTCAATTGAGCCCCTCTTGAGTTACCTTAGCTTAATCATATCTTCATAAGAGGATAGTCTAACAGTACTCTTAGAAGATATCTCACTCCAAATTATGCTCTATCGTAAAAACTATTCTATTGCCTTATTTATTTTTAGCATCAGCACTGGTTCCACTCTTGTTGAAGTAGAACTCATCCCATTCAAATGGGCTATCCCTTTCTTCAGAACGTTCCAAAACATCTAACAAATCAAAATCCCTCGTCCTGCAACACCGTCTCATCCATGCTTTGAGACTCTGGAGTCTGCCTCTGGATTCCTGAGCATGGAACTGAGAACACTTTTGAGAATGCTACCTGGGTGTTCTGGATTTTAATTGTCTCCTAACTTGCAAAATTTGGCTTCAAGAACCCCTTTCCCCCAATTCCTCTGACATTGATACCCACATGTACCACAATAGCCGGTTCTTTCCAACAAGCTCTAAAATTCTATCTAGGTGACACGTGAGGTCCACACTCTTTGCACCTTTGCAAGTTAGCAAGTGACACTTATGCCCACCAACCATCCAGCTATCTATTGCTCTGATATTCAAAAAATGTTGAGCTCCTAAACTTGGGCTCATAAATTATTTAGGCTCCTAAGTTTTCAGCTGAAAATTCATGTTAACTTAGGAGCATAAAAATTATGGAAGGTATATTCAAAATGTTTTAGTCCAATAGCAGACCTGCTAACCGGCGAAAACATGCTCACTGCAATACTTACCAGTTAGTACTGCTGAAGAAATGCACAGACTGCCAAAATTCTTCCTGGTTAAAAACAGCCACTACCTGTGAATAACGGCAATATTCAGCTGCTAACTGGTTAGCTTAAATGGTTTAAGTTAGGACAGCTGAATGGCTATGCTAACTTTTACCCGCCTAGCAATATCCGGTCAGCAGCTGAATATCGTCACTATGGCTGAGCAGCCCAGATATTCAGCGGCAGAAACCAGCTATCTTCTACCACTGAATATCTGGTTTTAATTACAGTGGCAGCTGCTGGACATTTTATTTTGCCTAGATACTGAATATGCCCCCCTATGCTCACAAACTCTGGGATACCATTCATTTGTCTAGTTTTATGAACCTAGTGCTGAAAATCAGTGTTAAACTCTTAACTATTTTCCACTCCTTAAATCGTCCCCGTTGCCACCACTTTTTATGCTCCTAAATATAGGAGTTTTTAGTGAAATTTTCAGTAAACATGTAGGGCCCAATATTCAAAGGCCCAATATTCAGACCTGTAAACCATGTAAATGCTGCTGAACGGGCTATTCCATGGCACTGAGACAGTTAGTGCCACTGAATATGCCCTACTAATGCCACTACATGCTCCGATGTTAACCGCTTAGCATCGGGGTGTGTCGTGAGCAGCCTAACTTTACCCGTAGGAGCTAACCAGGCAGCAGTTCAATATCGCCACTACCTGGTTAGTTTCTGTGACTTCAGAGGCTGTCCGGCGACCACAGATATTCAATGCCGGGGCCGCAGATGACTCTGGCATCGATTATCCAGGGTTAAGATTCGGTGGCGACGGCTATGTGCCGTATCGGCGCATAGCTTTCACTATGGAGTATCGGGCCTGTAGGCACTTAGCCCTAGTAAACTTTCAGCAAGGCCAATTTAGGAACATTACTCTCAAAGTTGAAAGCATAAATCCTTTGAATACTGGACCCCATATCTTTAATAATCAAATCGCTAATAATAATAATGGCAGCCCTTTTCCTACTCTCTTGAAGGCCCATCCTTAGTGCAAGAGTATAACACATTGTCTAAAAGGCTGAGTCCAGCTACAAGAACACTTCCTGCTATTCCTGGAGACCTTCCTCCTCCAAAGCAGCACAGGGGTGCCAAGGTGGAGGTGGAACCACTCTCTATCGCCGATGGTCCTCTCTATAGACCTCTCTGTATGCCTCTGCTACTCCAAGTCTGCAACTCTAGTAGCTTCCAGAAAATACATCTAGGAGCTCTTTGCACCAGGCGCACACTTATGAGCCGATAATTATATATATCATAGCTAATGCTCTAAGTATGTATGAAATAAGGACATATGCAACTGGGCTTGATGTACAGGGATAAAGAAACTTGCTAAACATTCAGGGTACATTAGTACAGATTACCTCAGGAATTGCACAATAAATACTAGGCATGTGTCACTGGTGCAAGAAACTTGCATAAACAGCTCTGAAGGGTGTTTTGGATACAGGAGATTTGGTGATGAACAACCACTGACAGTGTAAGATGGTCACTTGCAAAAAGTACTGGGTATGTGGTACACAGCATAAAAACTTAAATGGAAGAGTAGAGCATTTTTGATACAGGATATTGCTGGTGATGCATAATCCCTGATCACAGAGGATGACCACTAGCAAAGAGTTTGGGATATGTGAGATGGGGCAGGAAACTTGAGAAGCACTCACCAGAGTTTCCCAACGGAAGATGTTGCTGTAGAAACAGATCCAGTTTTCGGAGAGGTAGAGTCGTCCTTGCAAGAGAATATCTCTTTGAAGGGCACAGGAATAATCTGCAAATATGCAGGGGAGGAGGAGGGAATGAACCGTGACACCAGGAGCCTTCTCGCACTCTATGAATCATTTCAAATGCAGATCATCATGCAAGCATTAAGGTGGAGCAAGGCATGACTGTAGGGGCATAGGGCCCAGTCAAGATATAGCCCTTGTCCTTCTCTAATTCAGTTTACATTTTTTATGAATGTCGTCTTAATCCTTTTACAAGAAAAAGCATCAGTTAAGAAACCATCCAGTAGGTTGTATCTAACCATGACAGCACAAAGACAATTTGAGGATGCTAAAGTGTGTGTATAAGGAACAACAGAAAGCAAAGGCTGAATACTTCTACATAGTAACATAGTATATGCTGGTCGATAAAGAGCAACGTGGTCCATTTACTCTGCCCAGCAGGGCAGCAAGAGTAAAATGCACTTGCCGCTCCATGTAGGTCACCCCTCCCCATATCTTTGTAAAACTAGAGGGCATAACATGAAGCTGCAAGGGGTAAATTGAAGGGCAACGTCAGGAAATACGTTTTCACTGAAAGGGTGGTGGATGCTTGGAATGCCCTCCCGATGGATATGGTGGGGGCAAATACAGTGACAGAATTTAAAATTGCATGGTTCAGACACAGTGGATCCTGTTGGTATAAATGGATCCACTGTGTCTGAACTATGCAATTTTAAATTCTGTCACTGTATTTGCCCCCACCATATCCATCGGGAGGGCATTCCAAGCATCCACCACCCTTTCAGTGAAAACGTATTTCCTGACGTTGCCCTTCAATTTACCCCTTGCAGCTTCATGTTATGCCCTCTAGTTTTACAGCTTCCCCGTCTTTGGAAGAGGTTTGTTTGTTCATTAATACCCTTTAAGTATTTAAAGGTCTGAATCATATCTCCCCTGTCGCTCTTCTCCTCCAAGTATACATATTTAGGTCTTCCAGTCTCTTCTCATACATTTTCTAGCACAGGCTCCAAATCATTTTGGTCGCATTCTTCTGAAACATTTCAAGTCTTTTTATATCCTTTGTGAGATATGACCTCCAAAACTGAACACAATACTCCAAGTGAGGCCTCACCAGTGACATGTACAGTGGCATTAGTACCTCTTCCTTTCTGCTGGTAATTCCTCTCTGTATGCAACCCAGCACCCTTCTGGCTTTGGTCACTACCTTGACACACTGTTTCACCAACCTTGAGATCCTCAGAAACAATCACTCCGAGGTCCTTCTCCTGATCCATGCACATCAACCTCTCGCCCCCTATCACATACAATTCCCTTGGATTTCTGCATCTCAAGTGTATGACACGCACGTCACATTAAATCTTAACTGCCAAGCATTAGACCATTCTTCCAGCTTTTGTAGATCTTTCCTCATGTTCTCCACTCCCTGTGTTGCAAATTTTCTTGTCATCTGCAAAAAGACTTTTCCATTCAGTCCTTCAGCAATATCACTCACAAATACAATGAATAGTACCGGTCCCAGGACCAATCCCTGGGGCACGCCACTACTCACCTTCTTTTTATCCGAGTGAATTCTGTTTACCATCACCTTCTGTTGTCTATCAGTCAACCATTTTCTAATCCAGTTCACCACCTTGGGACCCATCCCCAGGCTATTCAGTTTTCCTATGAGGAACAGTATCAAAGGCTTTGCTGAAATCTAGGTAGATCCAATTCATTGCATGCCCTTGATCTAGTTCTCTGGTCACCCAGTCAAAGAACTCAATCAGATATGTTTGGCAAGATCGTCCATTGGTAAAACCATGTTTTGGATTATGCAACTTATTGGTTTCGAGAACATCCACTATTCTCTCTTTCAGGAGCATCTTTCAGAAGTGGAGGAGTAGCCTAATGGTTAAGAACACTGGCTTAGGAATCCAGAGACCAGGGTTTGATTCCCACTAGTACTCTTTGTGGCCTTGGGCAAGTCACTTAACCCTCCATTGCCTCAGAAAAATCCAAGTTATCAATGTCCCTGTTTAATGTACATTCCCAAGTTTAAGTTTCAATGTAAACCACTTTGATTGAAATGATAAAGCAGTATATCAAACCTGTTAAATAAATCTCAATTACTTTTCCCACCACCAAGGTAAGGCTTAATGGCCTGTAGTTTGTCACTTCTTCCTTATTACCACTTTTGTGACGAGGTACCACATCAGCCCTTCTCCAGTCCTGTGGAACTTCTCCTTTCTCCAAGGATCTAGTGAAAACATCCTTTAAAGGCCCTGCCAGAACCTCTCTGAGCTCTTTCTGTATCCTTGGATGTATCCCATCTTGTCCCCCAGCCTTGTCCACTTTCAGTTTTGCAAACTGTTCAAAAACATCATCTTCTGTGACTGGTATAGTATCTACTCCATGCCCATTTGTATATTTGCCAATCAGAGGTAGTTCTTCTCCAGGATTTTCTTTAGCAAAAACAGAACAAAAGTGTTTAGCATTTTTGCTTTTTCAATGTCACTTTCCACGAATCTGTTCTTGGCACTTTTGAGTCTTGCAATTCCACCTTTGATCTTCCTCTTCTCCCGAATATACCTGAAAAAAAATTTGTCTCCATGCTTCAGATCTTTAGCCATCATTTTTCCGCCTTTGTTTTTGCTATCCTTATTTCTCTTTTTGTCTCTTTTAACTTTATCCTGTATTCTTTTCTATGTTCCTCTGTTTTGCGAACTTCTGAATTTTGTGAAAGCTGTGGTTTTGCCTTTATTTGTGCAGCCACTTATTTGGAGAACCAAATAAGTTTCCTTTTCCTCTTGTTTTTATTTACTTTTCTTACATATCTATCTGTTGCCCCTTTTATTACCTCCTTTAGTTTAGCCCACTGCAATTCCACTTCCTTTAACTCCTCCCACCCAGCCAACTCCTCCTTCAAGCACTTGACCATTTTACTGAAGTCAGTATTTTTGAAGTCTAGGACTTTGAGCTTGCTGTAATTGGACTCTGCCTTGGCTTTTATCTCAAACCACACCGTGTGATGATCACTGCTGCTCACTTGGACACCCATTTGGACATTTGACATGCTATCTCCATTGGTGAGAAGTCACCCAATATGATCACTTCCCCCTTCATAGCTACCTTTGCAATATCAATAATCAAGTTTCCATCCTTTTCTTTGTAGAGTTGGATGCCTGTAGAATACACCAGTATTGATGATAGTGCCATCTTCTCTTTCCAACACAATCCACAATGCTTCTTCTTTTCCCCACATCCCCTGCATTTCAGGAGCTTTAACATTGCTTTTGACATATAAGGCTACTCCCCCTCCTTTTCTACCCTCTCTATCTCTTCTAAATAAATTATAGCCAGCTATGACTAAATCCCATTCATGTGACTTGTTAAACCATGTTTCTATAATGGCCACAATGTCCAAGTCCATTTCCACCATTAGGGCTTCCAGATCAGGAAATTTGTTGGCTAGGCTTCGAGCATTTGTGTTCATTGCTTTCCAGCATTTGTTGACTGGCTTGGCTGTATTTTGCATGGCTTTTGTTCTACACACCTCTTCCCACTTGCCATTGATGTGGGTTAATAGTGTGGCCGTTTCCAATGTTATGTTTTTTCTGGGAGTGATGTCCTGAATTTGTTCTTTTCCATCCATCACCCTCTTTTTCTAGTTCAAATATCTGTCCACATATTGCCTTAATTTTTCACTTAGGATCTTTTTCCCTGCGACAGGGAGATGTAGTCCATCAACACAGTATAGCCTCTTGTTGTTCCATCTATTTCGCCTATATATCTAAATCCTTCTTGTTTGCACCAGATTTGGAGCTATGTGTTAAAGTTGATTATGCGATGCAGCCTTTCTGCCCCCTTACCATGAACAGGTAGAACATCTAAGAATGCTGTAGTGTTAACAATAGGTTTGAGTTTCTCTCCCAGAATCTGGAAGTCCCTTTGAATTCCTCCCCCATAACAGCTCACGGAGAGCGCATAGTGTCTTTACGGAAGAATGGGGGATGGGGGGGGGGAGCAAGGATTGGCACTCCTGTCTGCAGAAGCTGAAGTTTACTCTTTTCTTACCCACAATGAGACGCTCACTATCCGGAAGCTGCTTGAAGAGCTTTCGGAAATCTTCATTTCGCTGCTTGTATGTCGGACTTAGAACCTGAAAGGACAAAAGCCACATTCAAATGGGAAAGCATTCATATTGGGACACTTTTGTGGAATTGAGAGATAATCAAAGGGCTGCATTTTACTGGAAAGGTTGGACAGGGATCTAACAGTTCACTAGAAAGGGAGAAACAGAAGCACAGCCTAAGGAAATCTACAGCCATAAAAAAATGGGACATCTTACTCAAAACTGAAGATAGTGAGCACACCTTCTACTACAGGAAGCACATCGGTGAACAGGAAGGAAGTGCAGTGGGAAAGCACTAAGAGTTCCTCCAGTCCCAGTCTCTCAAACATCCCCACTCGCCATCATGGCTTTCAGACATTCTCATAGAAATGGCGCCACGTCATTCTTTTTGGTTCACCGCGGACCTGACCCCTTCCAGCTGCATGGACAATGCAGTAGGGAACAGGGTCGGAATGCTGATTGTAGCCTGCAGTTTCTCCCAGCCCTCTTCCTGCTGCTTCCAGGGAATGGTGCAAGAGCACGTAAGTCTCATGGAGGAGAAGTACAACGAAAAGGCAGCAGAATGCAGAAAACATATATTCAAGTTTCCATCCTGGCATCAGTAAAGCCATGCTATCATGATCTACCCTGTTAGGTGTTATATATGTTTCACTATGAACGTGACGAGCCACTGAGCTCCCACAGCAAGAAGGTTTCTGTCCAAGCAAGCTTCCCCTTCAATTAGCTTTAACAGGTGGCTTCAAGTCATTGGAGAACAACTGATCCATTATTCGTTTTGTCCTACATTGTTAGATGACGCAGTGCTACAAGCTATTTGCACAGCAGGACAGAGGCCGAAAACTAGGGATAGCCGAGTCTGTTCCTAGACGGGAGCCCTTCTGGCCCCTCCCCTGATTAGGCTGTGACCAAATATCATCACTTGTTTAGCTGCTTCTCTGAAGAATAAAGGTCTGCTTTTAGTGTCTCATCTTTGTCTGTTTTGATAAACTTAGAATTTATTGTTTTTTCAACAGCTCAGACAAGGCTCCAAACCAGTGAGCGCGCACACTGAGCAAAATAAAAGTTTCAGCCAATATTTATTCTTAAAAATTCCACAGTTTGAGGGTAATTTTATAACTGAATGCTTATGTTAAGCCCTGCTGTATAGCAGGTATAAATGAAAACACCTGAAATTTGCAAGTAAGCATGTAGATGAAGGTATTTTATAATCAATGCGCATACCTGTGAACTCCACGTATGCTCTGCGCAGAATGTGCCCATGGCTATGTGTACCAGCAACGTACGCACCTTTACACCAACGCATGTATCTTTACACTGCTTGATATTTTATAAGGGTCTATTAGCCCGTGTAAACTGTGACATAAGTGCGTTAATGACTTTACAAAATTATCTCCTTTATGCGCTACTGTTTCCTTGACAAATTACCCATGGAGCCAAAAGTGGGGCAAGAATAGAAGTGTAATATAGCCTCCTTCAATTTTAACAGAGCAAACAATCCTGGACCAGGAGGCAACTTAAAGACCCAGACAAGGAGCAGGGGAAGGGTGGATAGTCCTTCAATCACAGAGGCAACCAAGACGGCTGTAAAATCACAGAGATAGCTTCAGGACAGGAAGATGGACAGAGGCTTCTTTGGCATTTATGTATTCTGGATTTCACTGATGCCTTTTCAGTAGCAGTTCAAGGTATACAGAGGTAGAGGAAACATTTCCCTATTGCTAGAGAGCCTACAATTGTAGGGGCATTTGGGGGCATGATTCACGTGCTAACTGCACCTTGCTCATTAGGGTGCTGAATAGGCAGCGTAGAGCAGAGAGTGGGCATGATGAGCCCATTGTAGTTAGTGAGTTGGGGCATATCGCACACTGTCAATGTTGCCATTAGCACAGGCTCACCTAACCCCTTCTCAATAGGTGGACAGCACCATGCATTAGAGTACTTGGGAGTGGAGGCGTGGCCTAGTGGTTAGGGGAGCAGCCTAAAGCCAGAAAGACCAGGATTCAAATCCCATTGACACTCCCTGTACCTTGGGCAAGCCACTTAACTCTCCATTGCCTCAGGTACAAGCTTAGATTATGAGCCATCTGGGGACAGGGAAATGCAGACTGTACCTGAATGTAACTTGCCTTGATCTCCTCCTGGAAAGCTGTGAGCTAAATACTAATAATCAATATAAATACTCATCCATGTGTTAACTGTCAGAAACATGCTGGCTACCACAGAGACTTTGCACTTAACACACATTCGATTTTCTGCTCAATGTGCGTTAGGTGCAAATATCTAACCCACCTTAGTAAAGGGGTCGCTAAGTTTGTACCGGAGACAATAGTTGAAGATCACAAGGAGCAGCGGTGGGATTTGAATGCAGGCTTCCCTGGTCCTCAAGCTACTGCTCAAACCACTAGGCTGCTCCTCTGTGTAAAAGGGACTGGCCATGATGATGTTTTGTAAATTTTATGACATCATCATTTGTTGAGCGTTTCTTTCAACTGATTTTCAATGTTTTGAAGGTAATTCTTTAAAGCAGAATTAATTTTGTAACATCACGTAGTCTGTGCAAATCCGTTTACTATTTTGCTCATGAGAATCACTAAAAACGTAAAAATATTCTTTGTAAAATTATTTCAGATACAAAATATGCAGGTTTATTTAGGCAAGCTGCAAAGTATGCACGTATATTGCCACTTAGGAGACTTAGTGAAAATTTACGCTTAAATGGTTCAGAACCAGCATGAGGGTATTGGGCACCCTAGGCGAACTTTCACTCTTACTTCCCCCCTCTCTCTGCCAAGATTTTGATCATGAAACTTAGCTGTCTGGATCTATTGCTTTGCTTTGACTGTGTTGCTCTTTGCCGCCTCCAAGAAGCTGCCACCCCAGGTGACTGCCTAGTCTTGCCTAATGGTTGGGCCGGCCCTGATTTACTGTAGCTACTAGTCATAGTAATGGAAATGGAATTGTGACTCTTATCTGATGGGCATGGTAAATCCTTAGTAGTGCCTCTAATTATAAAGTTATGCATGTGACTCCAAGTATATACAAAATGACCTAATTTTTGAACGCAGTATATACATGTAACTTTATCTGTGCAGACATGGGGGGAGGAAATATTCAACATGATTAACATGGTTAGCAAACCTAACCACATTAATCACGGTCACTGGGATATACAGCCACACTAACTTAGTATGTGCCACTGAATACCCCGAGTGTTGATGCTGTGTGCCCCAATGCTAGCTGGCTAGCATATGGGTGTTCTGGTTGGAGCGGGGGTGGCACCTGGCAATAACCGGACCGTAGAATGGCTGTTCTAACTTTAGCCAGGTCTGCAATCCGGCCAGTGGCTGAATATCGCCACTGATCGGATTGGAAGATGGCAGTCTAGGTGGCCCAGATAGGGCCCCAGCTTTGAATATCCAGGACAAGGTTAAAGTGGCAACAGTCAGACGCTTTAACTGTGCTGGCCACTGCCGCTGACACCTCCCCCCCCCTCAGAGTATACTGCTTAGTTGTAGCACCTATTTTCTAAACTGTGTTAGGTGTTTAACTGGGTTTTAGTGTGCATTAACTGTTAACATGCCGTGCTAATGTGGAGTTTCATGTTAGGGAGCGTGGAAGAGATGGAGCATGTCCCTTGCAGTTAATGCAAAGCAACTAACTACATCTTGGGCAATGTAGTTAACTGCATTGTACATGTGGCAGTGCCCATTACTTTGTGGGAGCAGCATGGTTGCCTTCTCCCAAGGGCCAGGAATGCCCCCTACAGTTACCACAGAGGTTTTGGTGCTACTGTGGGTTAACTTTTGAGTTAACACACATTAACAGCAAAACGTTAATGCAATGTAGCAAATGGATCTCTGCATAGGTTATGCTGGTTTCATGCATGATTTCAGAAAATTTAAGTTACGCTAAGTTCATAATATGCCTCCCCACAGTCCCACACCCACCTCCTCCAGAACACCTTTTTTTCATACAGCCAAATATATCTGTGCATTTTGAAGTCCATGCCTATTTTCGTGTGACTTAAAATCTACTTAAGATCATAAGCCAATTTTATATGGTCCTTTATTTTACATATGTCCAGATTAATAGTCATGTTCAGTACAGGCATGGGAGTGGCCTAGTGGCTGGAGCACTGGCTTAGTAACCAAGCAACCGGCATTCAATTCCCATTAGCACTCCCTGTGGTCTTGCGCAAGTCACTTAACCCTCCGTTGCCTTGGAAGAAAGGCCTGGCAATCTACTTCTGGTCACACTGTCAAGAAAACCCAGGAGCTGCTGGGTCAGCGTTGACTCAAAGGCACACACTGCATTTTATTTACTATAGGTTAACACACATTAAGGACCATGTTTATTAAAATGTGCTACCAAGTAGCGCAAGATTCAGCATACACTGTGCCATGCTCACATTTAGCACAGTCTGCTGAGCTAGTGATCTCATGTTAACCGATTAGCACATTAGTGGGTGGAGACAGAATGAGTTAGCGGCATAATATGGGCATTGATGGATTGTCGTGCTATGTGTTGGCCATACGGTCGTGCACTTATCGCGACTGTTGTCGCTAGCGTGGTTGTACTTAACATCACTTCAATGGATGGCATTAAGTGTGCCCATATGCTGGTTAGCACAGTGCCGTGCGATTGCAACACACTATTGGCACGGGGGTTGGAGGCATACGCGCACAAATATTACTGAAGGCTCCTGCAATCATGCAGTGGCAGAATAGCCTTTTGTAAATATGCTCCAGCTACATTAATGCATGCTAAGTGCCAACGTGGACCATTTCATTCCTATGAGCACAGTGGCATTAACATTTATTAATTTGTGTTAACCTTTAGTAAACATCGCCCTAAGTCTGAAAATGTACCACTCATAATATAAATGTCTCGGTAAATAAAGGGAAAGGCAATTAGATTCTTTATTTTCAACTTACTGCAGGAATTTCTTCTGGCTCTGGGCTGTTCCATGTGTCCCATGCTTGGGGTGAATAGCACAGACTCTCCAAGTACCACAGCAAGGCTTCTTGCTTCTCTGACATGTCATCCCAGGTACCATCAGACTCTTCCATCATCTGGTTTAGGAAGCTCTTCCCCGGCATCTCAATTTCCTGATCCTGGGTAGCTTCTCTTCTCATCCTCAGTTCTCTCTCCCTGCTGCTCCCTCGCAGCACAGGAATTTCCTCCCACTTCGACTCTCCAGGAAAAGTTAACTCGGGTAGCTTGGAAGCCCCAGCAAATCCTGAAGGAGCAGCAGTCACCACTGGTCACAGGGAAGTCACACACTGTTACCTTCACCCCCTCCAGATACAGTCAGAGAAAGCATTGTCTGATACTTCTGAAACCTTCTGCCTTTTCGGCACTAGCTCAGCAGGGCACTGTCCTAAAGGTCTATGATCTCCACCTCTTCTGCAGCTATTGAGCGCAGCACTGTGCTATAAACCTTTGACCTTGGTCCTTTAGCAACATCACCTGCCAGTAGTCCTAGAGGTCAAGCTTAGGAGCAGACAACTCAATGGAGAAAGTGTGCAAAAGTGCAGATAGCCAGGCAGACAGTTCCCATCTTTGTCTCTTTGCTGAATCCTACCTATAAGTCAACACAGCGGCTCTCTGTAGCTCCAGCTGCCGTCTTGCATTTGTCACGATGCTTCTCTTCCTATTTCTAAAACAGTTCTGCAAAGGACTAAAAGCATTTAGGGAGTTCTATGTCATCCACCAAAGTTGTGTATGGATCACAGAAACTCTCAGCACTTCTTACGGTTTCCACTGTATCCTTAAAGCAGCCTCAGCAGCTCCCAGCACTTCTCCAGGGTTGCACACAGGTCACACTAACCTTCTGGATCTACCTCATACCATCCCTCCAATTGTTTCTCCTTGGCAGTGCAGAGCCTCTGCTGCTTACTGTCCTCTCTGCTGAAAACCAAGTAAAAAGTTGCACATGCTTGAAATTATCGGAGTAACTCTCTCCTCCCAGAGTCCATGCACGGCCAATGACCTGCAGTAACCCAGCCCTGCCTCTCAGCAGATGCTCCCTCTAGCCAAGAAACTGGTTGGAATTGAAAAACAATTAAAAAAAAATGGTCTTGAAACTGAAGGAGCACGTGAGAGGTATACAGCTGGATTTGCCTGGGGCTGAATTTGGCTTCCCGGCTCCACTCTGGGATCAGGGCAAGTCTCTAAACTTTGTTAAAACGGAGGCTGTCTGATGCAAGTCTAATCGGGAATCTGTCAGTCTATGGGCGTTAAGACACCCGGTGTATTTAGGGTTTCCTGCGCAAAGGAACTGAATGCCAGCGCCTTCTGCTGCTACTCGATGCCTCTGTGCCAACCGTCTTTTGGCTCTGAACACGTATGACACATATAACAATATTTCCTATTAGGATTTCTGTTTCTGCAAAGCTGTAGATGTCTTGCAGGACTCCAAACAGAAAGAAAACACACTTCCTACCTTGCAAGAAATGGCACAAGGATCATTTTCTTAGAAAAGAGCACTGCTGGGAGGTATGAATTGATCCTTATACCCCACTCTATACACTACTTAAAAATGAAATCTTCCTACCAATGCCAGTCCTCCAGTTACACAGTCTTAGAAGGAGGGACTCTAGGACAGGGCTAGGGCTGCATTCCTACGCCCCTCAGCGGCCACAGAGTCCCAGTAAGAGAAAACTTGCAGGAGGTTTCCACGAGAAGGAGACAAAGCTGCCCGTCTAAGGTTCCAGAGTGTCAACAAATGTCTGGATTCAGAGGCACAGTCCAGGCACTGCTGGCACCCTAGCTAAGGAAAAGCTTCATCAGATGATCTAGCTTTCAGAGCCCGATGCTCCCAGAGGTGGAGAGAAAAATAGAAATCTGAAAAGTAGTGACCCTGTGGAACAAATTGCTGGGTCCAAGCAATCAGGTAGGAAACTGGAAAAACCGGAAGATTTCCAGCCCTCGGACACAGATGAAAAGCCAGAGCTGCTGGACATACGAGCAACAGCAGAGCCACTGATATTTATCTGCCTACGCCCACTCCTCTCCGTTAACATACCAGGAGTAGAAGGCACTCCCAACCGAGCGGAGGTGGTGGTAAACATTAACTCTATAGCAAACAGAGAGAGCTGGGACCAGGTGGTACCCTACACCTGCACGGTGAAAGCGAGGATACTTACGCACACAGAGATAGGGGTCCATGGGCTAGAATTGCTGGCAATACCAGCTGAGGAAGGGACCTGAAGCATTCTCAAAATTACTGCTCAGGAACAACAATATCTGAACAGGGAAGGAGGCAAAGCCGTGAGGGGACCATTATTTTATATAACTGAGCTAGCTTGACGACCTCTCCAATTTCAGCTACCAGTCAGTGTAGCAGAGCCAGGGAATGTGCAGTCAGAAAGGGGTTTATGACTGGTGTGTTTACTGATAAATAGTCTCGTGGTCTTACCCAGTTCTCTCAACTGTGGTAAGACTAGTTGGTGTTTGGGGATAAATTCAAACATGGCTATAACATAGCTCATGGAATTGTCAGTCAACCTGGGGAGAGACAGAGGCAAGCTTCAGTTTCTTAGGGGGCAATTTTCAGAGTCTTGTGGGTATGTGCATGTTTAATCAAAGGAAAAACCCTTCGAAAATGGTCCCCTTCTCTACTGGGTGGTGTCAAGGCTCAAGTTAGGGAAAGCCCCATAAAGTCTATGTGGGGATTTCAAAGGGAAACTTTGCATGGTTTTTCCCTTTGAAAATCAGTTTACAGAACCATGGATAGCTTTTTCTGGAATATGAAACCTGCCCTCATAATGGACTAGAAGAATTTTGTCAGCTGAAAATTGGCAGATTTTTTTAAAATCAACAATGACTGAGGGCTGGCAGATTTGGTTTTAGGATTTTGGAGAACTAGGGAATCTCTGCTTTACCAGTGTGATTCGATTTTAAGGAATACTGCACATTCAGGGACTAGTACCAGTCTGTGTTATAAAGAATATTTTTTTCATTGTGAACCAAGCACAGCTGCACGTAGGTTTGTGTTTATCTTCCTCATTATCATCCTAAAAGAGTTTTTCTCATTATGGACTTCTTTTATTAAGACTATGTTCGCTCATTCTCTGTCCAGAGGAAAAAAAGCTTAATAAATCTGAAGCTCTTCTATGCCAGCAGGGAGTCCTCACATCGGTGCGTAGGCATCGCTTCGGCCTTCCCCTGATGCCATGGCACCAGCGAATGGCGTCATGGGGGGCGGAGCTAGACATGCCGACATCACTTCCAGGATCATGGTGGCGAGCAGGGGTTTCAGAGACCAGCGAGCCTGCGGCCAATGTGGGGGTGTCCAGGGCACCCAGAGAGGCCAAATCCATGTGGTTTGGAGGAGGGTCAATCCCTGAAGGCCCACAGCTGAGGATGGAGGCCTTGGTAGCCACATCCCGAGCAGGGGCTACTGTGGCGGCAGTGTCCCTGGTTCCCACAAGGCTGGCAGCGTGTTCTTGGCTGGAGGTAGAGGTGAGCAGCGTCTGCTTCAATAAGTCCTGCAGGGCATGTTGATGGGATTTTAGGGACCGGGGGACATGTGTGCACAATGGGGGCAGTCCTGAACCTCGTGGCTGGCCCCCAGACACTACAGGCAGTGTTCTTGGGCATCACTGTTATTAATTTTCTTCCTGCAGTTGGGGTATTTTTTTAAAACCCGGTTTGCCCATGGTACCTCTCTTAAAGTTTTCTGCTGCTTTCACTTTTCGTTTCTGGTTTTGCTATTCTATGGTTTTTTGGGTTTTTTTTAGAGCTGTGAGATGTCCATCTTGATGGCAAGGCAGAAGAAAGAATTCTGGGCTAGTTAGGGGCAGGGCAGGGAGTAGGGCCTCCTGGTACATGCCCAGAAAGGTCTTCCTTTCTGGGCTCTGGAGAGCACTTCCGTCGTTGACACTGTCGGATGACGTCACTAGATGTGGCTGACACATCCTGCTTGTCCAAGGAGAACTCTGGTCTTCCCTCAGCCTATTTATGGAACTGTGAAACTGTGCTCACTCGTTTCATGTAAATAAGATTTGAAGATTTACTTGGGGAGATATTATCATGCTGAGTCATGTTCGGGAATACTCATATACCTTGCTGGCACTTAAGTCTCCCACGTTTGCCCTGCTTCAAAGATTGCAGAGGTGTGTTACAGTCCTACCCAATATCGATAGACCTGCTTTCTGCCTTCTGTCCATCACAATGACAGATCCTCCCACATCAAGTCAGATGCAGCACTTGAAGCCTGTTAACACTAGGTTATTCTCTGACCCTTTTCAAATCCATGCTGAAAACTCACCTCATCGCTGCTGCTTTTGGATCTTGACTCACCTGATCTCCTTTGTGTTTCCTTACCATTCCCCCTAGATGTATCCCGTGTCTACAACTACTGTGTTGTCTGTCTTGACTAGATTGTAAACGTTGATGAGCAGGGACCGTCTTTTACATGTGTCTTTGCAGCACTGCGTACATCTTGTAGCGCTATACAAATGTTCAGTAGTAATAAAAGTAGTAGTTATTTCATTTGCCATGGCCAAAAGGACCCCCTTCCCTTACATCATAAAACTATATTTGAAGAGGGTTATTTTGGAAGCCTTATTCATGCTATGGACGTCTGGAAACAGGCATGGAGTCGTCCAAAGCACAGAGATGTCTCCAGAGTCATTTCAGAAGCTGGGTCGATAGACGTCTGCAAACGTCTGAATGGGGGGTGAGGTGGAGGCATGGCCAGGGCATTCCCAAGAACTTAGATGTCCCCATCTGATCTCAGAAACATCCTGGATGTGCGGAGGCGCACCTGAGGTTATACGTGCGTTAGGCATGAGCAGGCATCTGAAAAGTGCTCATTTTATCAGGCAAACATTTGGAGGGTACACTGACGGGGAATGGGGCTCATGTTTTTGTTTTGCTACACCACTGGATGTCCCCTTATGCTAGCTTCCATGAAATGGATGTTCCCACCCCATGCTTTCCTAAGGGGAATGTCTATGTGGCCGCTGGGGTGGACATCCATGTTAGGGACATTTTTATGTTGCTAAAATTGGCTAGTGACAGACGTCCCTGATATTTTCCTGCATGTTTTGCCCTGGACGTCCCTGGTTTGACTTGGACGTCCTTTCTAAATGACACTTCACATGGGCAATTTCATAACAGGGCACCTACAGTATGTGAAATGTCCAAAATAAGGACATGTTAATGGCTATTTCATAAAGATTACATAGGCACCTACTGTATGTGCTTTTACAAAATAGGTTTTTACAATGACTCCTAGTAGTACACAAATTCTCTCAGACAAATTTGCTCCAAAGATGTAGCTCTGTGTGTGTATATTATGAAGGTCATTTTAGAAAGGGCTTTTTGAGCGTATTTGCCAAAATACATGGGTAAAATGCCTCTTACAAAATTACGCCATGCTTGAAAGTTCACATGACGACAAGAACGCGTTTGCTTTTATGTGGCATAGATGTAGGCATGCTCAGCCACCAATTTGGCCAGTGTCACGATTTATGTACCTAGCTTATAAAATAGGCAAGTACATACATACTGTATTTATACCTGCATCCAAGGAGGCCCTGCAAAGCACATACCCTTCTGAATAGCGAACCCTTGGTTTTTTTCTGTTTATGTTGTGCTACCCAGGTTCACAGGAAGAAATTCCAGGGTACGCATCAGGACATTCTGGCCCTGGAAGCCATCTATATGCAGTGATTTCCTTGTAAATGTTAAATTACTATAGCTTTGGTTAAATATGTATTTTTTTAATCTTCTCTGTTGCATTTCTGTATAGATTCTAGGAAAAAAACATCGAAACCCCCTTGATGTAAATTTGCATAATGTTGACTGATTTATAAATTGAGATGATGCTCCTGCCTTATGTGAGTTTTACTTTTACTTTTTGAAAGGTTCCTTGAGCTTCAGGGGTTTCCTCACCCCTCCCCTTATTTTTCTTTTTTGTAGGCTAATTTGTAAAAGTACATTAGTACATCGGTCTTTGTAATCACTGTTTACATATTGCTATTTTTTTTTCTTAAGAGCTAAACTTTCACTATTAATGGATTTTTTTGCTTGCTATAAAACTGAAATGGCAATAAAAAAATGGCTTTGAAAAACTTCTCCAGCTTAAGCAAATGACTTCCAAAAAGTGTTCTCTTAACTTCCAATCGGCGACTTCATTTGAAATGTACAAACTTGGCAGCAGAAAATTTCAACATCTAGGACTTAATATTTAACAGATACCCTGCCTTGTCTCAACCTCGCTGATAAATGTATGTTTAAAATTTATTAACTGCTTTTAGGAAGAGATTCTCCCAAGGTGGTTTACAACAGGTGCTTCCTTCTGGCTTCTTCGCTGTAATTCTTACACACTCCCTTCTCTTCTAGGAAAAGGTGAAAGTGAGGAAGTGATACAGCGTCTCCTCTGTTACTGCAGCCTAAGTCTGGGCTCCAGAAACACAGCTCAGAATGCAGAAATTAAAGATGAATAATGAGGGCAGTACTGCCAAGACTCCTCTCCCTCCACAAAAAGAAATACTTTAGTTTGCTGTCTTATCCATTTGCTAAATTGGAAATCATTTGTTTCTTCATTTTAGTCTTGTACATTTCCCTTGCCTGTTTCACACTGAACAGCTTTTTTTTCTTTGCAAAGAAACACATGAATTGAGGTCTCCTATGAGCACTGGCTTGGTAACCAAGACCCCAGGGTTCGATTCCCATTAGCATTTCTTGTGGCTTTGGACAAGTCACTTAACCCTCGACTGCCTCGGAAGAAAGGCCTGGCAATCTACTTCCGGCGCCGTGCCACTTCTCCCAGCTGCCGCTGATTCTGGTGGCGGGATCCGGTGGGGGGAAGGATCAGCTCGGCAGCAGGCCATATGTAGCAAAGCATATGGCCTGCCGTGGGCCGCTGCCGCCGAGCTCAGCCAGCCCCCCTCCCAATCCGCTGCCAGAATCAGCGGCAGCGTGGCTCAGCACGCGGGGTAGGGGAACAGCAGGCCATGTGTGCTGAAGCCCACAAAGGTCTGCCACCCTAGGCAGTCACCTGGCCCGCCTACTGGATGGGCCGGCCCTGCCGATCACACTGCCAAGAAAACCCAGGAGCTGCTGGGTCACCAGGAGTCAGCACTGACTCCCTCGAAGGCACACATCGCATTGCATAACCTCACAAGGTTCACTCTAGCCCATTTTCCTGAGGTCTCGAAACAACAATAATTCTAAGTCAGGATGATCAATGAGATCTGGGTAAATATTTGCTTGTTTGAATGTCATGCACCAGCAGGAAGCTGTTAGTTTTAGTATGTGATGTTTGACTGTACAATAAAAAGCTCTGTCAACTCCCTCACTTAAAAAAAACAAGGTGCTCAATGTCAACCAGCATTTAAAAGGTTAATGTGACAACAAGTTCTTTCTTGTTTGCCAATTCTTTTCATTACCGACAACTGAAAACAAGGGTGTGGATTTTAAAATGGGATTCTTGGAATAGGGTTTAAAAAACAGAGAAATACCACTCCTCCTGACCTGAAATTCTCGTGAAGTTGAACTAGAGCAGAGGTACTCAAATCCAGTCCTGGAGAGCCGCAAACCAGTCAGGTTTTCGGGATATCCCTAATGAATATGCATGAGATATATTTGCATGCACTGCCTCCATTGTATTTGAATCTATCTCATGCATATTCATTAGGGATATCCCAAAAACCTGACTGGTTTGCAGCCCTCCAGGACTGGATTTGAGTACCTCTGAACTAGAGCAACAACAGGATTTATTTGTGACATGAAAGGATATGTCACTCCTTTGTATTACAGATAAGGCTTTTAGACACAGGTCTTGATTGGTTATTTCAGTGATACTCAACCCAGTTCTGGTGTACCCCCTAGTCCATCAGGTTTTCAGGATATCCACAATGAATATGCATGAGAAAGATTTGCATGCACTACCTCCATTGCATTGTGGATATCCTGAAAACCTGACTAGCTAGGGGGTACACCAGGACAAGGTTATTTATTTATTTAGTTATGTTTAGCTTTTCTATACCGCGCTATTTGACATCAGTGTGGTTTACAGTTAACAATTTTGCACAGGACAGGGGAGGTGCCTTGTGCTTACATCGAACAGGACATAATAACTTGGATTAATAACATTGAACTATTTACATCTGAACAATGACAGATTACTAGTGTCACTTTTACATTATTAATGCTGTTGGGTGTTTGTGTTAGTACAAGGTGTAGGGGTGCAGTTGGGTTGCGAGAAGTATAATAGGAATAAATTATGTTTAATGGCTTTCCTGAATTGTGTGAGATCTTTGATTGATCTGATATCGGACGGGAGATTATGCCAACTCCTGGGAGCGTAGAAGGGGAATGCTTTGCTTCTAGTTGTTTGCGTGCATTTTGTCACTTCAATCGGGATTACTAGTGTGTTGGCACCTATTGACCTTCTTGACCTATTTTCGGGGGTGTGGGTAATGAGTGCAGTGACGGATGAGGGGGATATACCATTGATGGCTTTAAATGTAAGTAGTAGTGCCTTGTATGTGATTCTGCATTTTATTGGTAGCCAGTGAAGATCCTTTAAGGTAGAGGTTATATGGTCTCTTCTTGATACACCACAGAGGACACGTGCGGCGGCATTCATCGCAAGCTGCAACGGGTTAAGTGAACTTTTGGGGAGCCCGTGCAGAATGATGTTTGCATAGTCGAGGTGTTAACAGAATTAACAGGGCTTGGAATTAATAGGGCTTGGAATACTGTCCGGTAGTCTTCATGTGCCAGCATTGGTCTTAGGTGACATAACATCTTAATCTTGAAATATATAGCCTTGCTGGTGTTGCTTATATGCGCTTTAAAGTCAACACGTTGATCAATCGTAATACCCAGGTAGCGTATCATGGGCTTACTTGGGAGCTCCGCGTCTCTGACCTTTAATGTTTTAGGTGGGGAAAAGTTTCTGATCCTTGTGATGAACAATACCTCCGTTTTCTTGAAGTTTATACGAAGGTTCTGTTCGAGGAGCCAGTCCGTGATCATGTTGAAACAGTTAACTAAGGCAGTGAAGTCAGGATGCGAGGCATCGAATGGCGTAAACAGGAGTACATCATCTGCATAGATCAAGCAGGAGATTCCAAAGGATCGAATGATTTCACAGATAGGCTGCATGTAAATGTTAAATAATAGTGCAGATAGGGACGAGCCTTGGGGTACTCCTTGGGTTTGTTGAAACGGCTCAGAGGAGTTGGCTCCCATCCTTACATGTTGCCATCGGTCATCTAGGTATGATTTACACCAATCCCACACCAGGCCCTGGATTCCCTTCTCCTGGAGGCGTGTGAGGAGTTGTGTGTGACAGACAGAGTCAAATGCAGCAGCAATGTCAAGGAAGATCAGTGCAAATCCTTTCTTGATGTTTTCTATTCCTCTGGATAAGGTATTGGTTAGTGTGGTGAGCAGTGTTTCTACGCCGTGAGCTTCTCGAAACCCATGCTGGCAGTCATCTAAAGGGGCTGTGCTGTCTATGTGCTGGTGAATCTGTCTTTGGACATTTTTCTCAATTATTTTGTCAAGTAGAGGGATACTTGAGATCGGTTGGTATGAATCGACCTTCTGTGGATCTAAACTATTGTTCTTGAGAAGAGGGCGTATGGACGTGTGCTTGAGAGAAGACGGGAATGTTCCTGTTGAGAAGGAAAGGCTTGTGATCCTGGCTATGATAGGGCTGAGTTCTGTTCACATTGTCCTAATCCAGTACGCTGGGCATGGATTGTTCGGTGCAGTAGTAGTGTTGATAGTTGCAATAATGTTTTCGATGTCTCCTGCAGAAGGAGATGTTAGCTCTGTAAGCAGTGGTTGTTGATTGGGAGTATTTCTTGGTATGGTTCTCGAGGCTATGTTTGTTTTGATGGCTTTAGATTGGAGGTGTTCGGCATACAACTGGGGTTGTATTGGTTGCAATCCACTGGAATATTGAGATTCGTACAACTGAAATGAATCTCCCCCCCCCCCCCCCCGCGCCCAGGGATATGGAAATAGCTACTGTACCTGAATGTAATTTTCCTTGATCAACTACTGGAAAGGTGTGAGTTAAATACTAATAAATAAAATAAATTTAAAAAGCCAACAGCATATATATAATCCTACATCACATGAAAAACCTGCACTTGCATCTGAATTTTAACAATGATGTTTATTGCTATTTATTTTCTTTTTTTTTTTTTTTTTTTTTTTATTTATAAAGTTTCCAAGTTACAACAAATCGGAAAAACATCAAGAAAAACAGAAAATAACAAAAGCAATCATGCTCAAATAAGAAACTATACATTAATAAAGACCACATTACGGGAACTGACTGTGATCACATTACAAGAACTATAATTCAAATGCATCTTATACATTGAACAGAAAACAGAGCAAAAACTCGCCCATACAAGGTGTATAACAAATCACTCACCCTGAATTACCCCCGGTACCACCTGACGATCAGAAATAAACCGTTCTAAATGAGAACTATCAGTGAACACATAAAATCTTCCCTCAAAATTAATAACACAACGACAAGGAAAACGTAAGTAGAACGTAGCTCCCAAACTCAGAACCTGAGGCTTTAAAGCTAAAAAAAGCCTCCGTCTAAGTTGGGTGCTATGTGCCACGTCAGGAAAAATGTTAACTGTATTGCTATTTATTTTCTAATAGAAGCATCCTAAAGACCTGGAAAGCACATCAGTGACTCCACAGGATTCTCATATGGGTTAAGGTTAAGGTCCTGGGGTACCAACAGGAATACAATTTGAAAATGACACTTCTGAAATTAATTCCTAAAATACGCTGTGAAAATGTTTTTCTAAAAAAAGACATGTCCGCAGTACAGTGTATCCAAAGTGCTTCCATATATCTTTGGGATGTGCCTGACAACCGCTATGTATCCCTTTAAGCCGCTGGAGACATTGCACTCTTGAGGGTTCTAGGTTGAGTTGTTCTAGAATGTTCTGCAGGATTGGTGATGGAGGGAACACCTTACTGGGTGAGATCTCAAATTCATTGGAGAAATATCTTTTCACTTTGCCCCTAAACTGGGGTTTCCAGCTAACCTATACGAGGATAATGCACCAAAACCTAGCACGCGTCTTCTCTAGTCTTGGGAGCCACTTCCTAACTAATAGAGAGAACTGTGTGTAAGACCTGTGCTGTGTTTGACTGGGCAGTGCTCAGGGGTATGGCATAGAGTGTCATCAGCCCCTACTACAATACCATCCTAGGCCGTTCCAAGGAGCTTGGAAAGAATTGTGCCAGTTTCAGCCAGAACGCATGCTGCCAGGACTCTGTAGGTTACTGCTGTTACCATTTAAGACAATTCAACTTGATGAGCGGGATATCAGACTTAAAACCTGAGAAGATCTATTTTGTATTCCTTTTTAATTGCCTGTGGAGGGGACTCTGTCATTATTTTTGGTCCTGTAATTGTAGAATCACACTAAAGTGCAGTCTGATCTTTTAAGTCAAGAGTCATTTAAACCAGGGCGCTAAGAGACTGAACCCCTGCCTCTGCGCGGTGTAGTGCATCCTTACCAATCCCCAGGGCAGGGTGCTGGCACTACCCAAGCTCTTCAGTGCTCCTATATGGTGGCTGGAGTGAGGCTGCATGCTCGTCGGAGGACCCATGCTAGCTGGCCTCATCATCTTAGGGACCTAACATGTCAAAAGCGCTGAAACTATGGCATGTTAGGTCATTAACTGTCGGGGTGTGGAAAGCATTTCCCCAGCAGTTGACGAGAAGCACTTCCCCCTAACGTAGGTGGCATTAGCACGGGTGCACTACTGAGGTGGGGTTGGGTGAATGCGTGCTAATACAGTTAGCATGCAGCGTGAACCCAGCACTACCCGTGCTGAGCCCACCACGCCCACTCTCCACCCTTAACCTGCCCACTCACAATCCTAACATGGGTTACAGAGTGAGAATCGTCCTGCACTATCATGGATCCGCACTAGTTGGCAAAGCATGTTCCAGCGCGCCTTCAACGTGCACCGGAACACGTTCTCCCAGCTAGCGTCTATTAGTAAAAGATCCCCTTAGTATGCCCTGCCCCCCTGAACTGTCCAGAGCTAGCCAAGAGAGATCTAGTGAACCCTTAATTTAATATCAGTGCTAATATTCCGCTCTTAAATCACAGAAAGTGTAGAGGAGAGTACAATAACATTATTTACACATTAAGGTACAGTCCCCTTGGGCTTAGAATCACAGACCATTATTCAGCCTGCAGTGGTTGGTGCTTTTTAAATACCAGCTGCCCTGGGTAAACGTGAAACTGGATATTCAGTAGAAGTACTTAGATAACAGCTCCTGCAGAATATTTGGTTTAAGTGGATGACCAGAATGCATAAAATTAGTACTGCTATTTCTGGCTTAACGTTATGCGGTCACCTTTGCGGGTTAGTGGACTGAAAATCACTACTAATTGCCTAAGTGCCTGCAGTGTCCTTGCCCCACCTCTATCCAGATAGTGCTTTAGCAGTTAGAGGGAGTATTGCGTGACACTATGGGGCAGTGTTTCTGTATACTGGACTCACTAAGGTTTTGCCAGTTCGCCCTTTGAATATTGGACCTTAAGTTTTTATCTGAAGCAATGGAGGGTTAAATGACTTGCCTAAATATTAAAAGCAGCCCCGGTGGGATTTGAACCCTGGCTTCCCTCACTCTTCCCCAGGCTTCTCCTGCACGCCACCCTTAATAGCAAGGGATTCACCTTGGGCTGCTTCACTATATCATCTGTTTGAAGGGTTATTTATGAACCAGGAAACTAAGCAGGGACTGAAAACGCCTATCAACCAAGGGTTACGCCCAACTTTGTAACCTGTCATAGTTTATTATTCAGAAAGTCAATTATGACAGTCATCAATACTCCACTTCGCTAAGTCTTTGGAATTTCCCTTTTAAATTAAAGCTAGTAACAACTATATGAAATCTCCAAGGTGCTGAAGGCATCGCAATGGGCAGCACTGAGCTCAGAACTAACTGGATGGTTTTTGTTGTAATCACAGTCATCATAGCCATGGAAGATCATCATTGCTCAGTGCAAACGCAGCACACGATCATCGGCAGTGCCGATGGAGACAGGCCAGGCGCCCGTCTCAGACTATTCAGCAACTTCTCCCAGCATCTCCCTATAAAGGCTAAGCAGCAGCAGCTCTCCACTATGTCATGTTATAAAAAAGAGAACCAGAAACTATGCTCCAGGACCATGCCACATATCACCAGTGCTGTTGAATTCTTCCCCAGTGCCCGTCTATGGAGATCTATATCCCTACGGCGCTCCATCCCATGGGAAATAGCCGGTAACACAGCTACAGCGCTCCATCCCACAAAGTGCAAGCAGCCACACGCTGCAGTCAATGGCTCACAAAGAATGGCTTGCAATCATTCCCTTGCACTTGCCCTGCAGAAAGTAGCAAGAAACAATTTCACCCCAGCCATCACATGAAAACCACCTAGCAACACTTCCCTCAGGACGGTGCCTTACAGTCCTTAATTAGCCACGTGCCCTAGTAACCTATCCACAGCATGCCTCACTCTGTGAGCAATAACCACTAACTCACAACGGGCCCAATGCACTGACAGCCAGGGGGGCCCAGGCACCACCCTAACTCCGCTCAAGCCCCACCCCACGGGCAGAGACACGCAACTGTGGCTTTTCTTCTGCCAGCAGGTGATGGGATCCCTGCGGGCAGTCTGCTGCCTACCATATGGTGATATTTGGTGGGGGCAGGGCCCTCGTGGCTCACCCCTTTCCGACGTCTATGCTGAGGGCCCCTTTTCTGAAAGCCTGTTAGCCAGTTAACATGTATTTTGATGTGCAGCAACTGGGAATCGGGAACACTACTGTGCGAGTGTGTCTATCCCCATAAGCTAAAACACACTTTAATCGGCGATTGTGGGATGGGGTGGGGAATGGGCGGGCACTGGGCGTGGAAAGTCATTAAGTGAACCCGCTTTAGTGGAGCGCATGTTTGAGTGGCTCATCACATACTGGCCACACTCCAACGGCTAACATGGAGGCTTTGCAATTAACATGCATTTGTTTGGCACGTTCATTGCAAATTCTTTGCGGGTTTTAGTAAATGGGGCCTTAAATTTTATTTTGGTAGACATAGAATGGGAGAAACGTCTTACTGAACCAGAGTCGTTGTCTCTGCCTTTACAAGAAAACAAGCACGGAAGAGACAAAATCCGACTGTCTCTATGGAGTGAGCAGCAGCATCTGTCTGTAAGATTCTAAGGCGTCGGCAGAATGACAAAGGCTCTTTACCAACTAACAGTTAAGGAAGTCAACATCAGTGCAGCTCTCATCAGGATATTTATTTACTTATAAAGCTTCTATACCACAGATCTGTCTCAACCTCCTCAGTTTGCAAATAGCATAAGCCACAAGCATAAACAAATAAACAGAAATCACAGACAAGGTAGCAGGTGTTCTCCATGGACAGCAGGAATAAGTCATCAGGTATGGGTTATGTCTCTGACAGAGCCCCATGGTAAAATGCTCCCCAGCTTCTATTGGAAACTTTTGGGAGGTTCCACCATGCCTTTGCGCCTCCCTTCCTGCCTGCCACTGCGGCGCCATCTTCTCCAGTCTGATAACAAAGTTGTAGCAGAATGCAACTCCTCAGGGAGGTGGGAGGGTTCTGAGGACTTATTCCTGCTGTCCACAGAGAATGTCTGCTACAGGTGAGTAACTACCTTTGCTTCATGGACAAGCAGGAAGTCCTCACATATGGGACTCCAAGATACAGGCTACCAAAAACTGAGGAGGCCGCTGAGAAGCCCAATAGGGGCAATATTAAACTAAGAACTAGAGAATCAACTATGTACAGCAATGGTAATTCTCAATAAGGAACTCATCTGATTCAGCATCTTCACCATTTTTGTTTGTTTGGGGGATTTTTTGGTAGCCTGGATGGACAGAAGGGCCTTGGGGGGATGGAGTTGAATTTCAGTCCCCAAACAGATGCCGGAGTACAGATTGGCTGAACTTGTTGTCACATTGGGAATCCTTATCCAGACAATGAATGTGTAGACAGAAGATCATGTTGCAGCCCTGAAGATCTCTTCCATGGAGGCCAACGCAGCCATGGCTCTGACACTGTGAGCTGTGACATGACCAACAAGACTCAGGCCAGCCTGGGCATAAGCGAAAGAGATGCAGTCTGCCAGCCAAATTGAAAGAGCGTGTTTGGAAATGGCAGCCCCTAGCTTTTTGGGGTCAAAAGAAACAAACACCTGGATGGATTTCCGGCGGGCCTTTGTCCGCTCTAAGTAGAAGGCTAAGGTTCGTTTGCACTTCACTCTGTGGGCATGAGGCCTGGGAAGAATGTTGGCAGGACGACTGACTGACTAAGATGGAAAGTTGATACCACCTTTGGAAGGAATCGAGGATGAGTGTGCAGAACCACTCTATTATGATGGAACCTAGTGTACAGCAGATGAACTACTAGAGCCTGGAGCATGCTCACATAACTGCCACCAGAAACAAGGCCTTCCAGGTCAAGAACTTCAAAGGGCAGGAATCAAGTGGCTCAAAGGAAGCCAACATGAGCCATGCCAAAACCACATTGAGGTCCCAAGCCACTGCCGGGGGCTTGAAGAGAGACTTCAAGAGAAGTAAACCTCGCATGAAGCAAACCACTAGAGGCTGAACCGAGATGAATGAACCTTCCTGGTACACCCCAGTTGCGCTGAGGTGGACTCTAACAGAGCTGGACTTGAGACCTGACTCCGAGAAGTGTAGGAGGTACTCTAGTAATTTGCCAGTGGGGCAATTGAGGATCTAGTGCTTGTTTTGCGCACCAGAAAGCAAATCTCTGCTACTTGAATGCCTAAGACCTTCTTGCCAAGGCACTCCTAGAGCCCAACAGAACATCTGTTACTTTACTGGGCAGGTTAAGCTCAGACAGGACTAGCCTCTCATATCCATGCAGTGAGGGCCAAGGACTGGATGTAGGGATGTAGCATTCTCTAGTCTTCCTGTGATATGTGGTCTGGCGCAGAGCCCAGCCATAGAGGCTCCCACTGGAAGAGATGAAGCAGAAGGAGAAACCATAGCTGTCTGGGCCAATACGGCGTAATGAGCCATCATCATACCCCTGTCTGTCTGGAGTTGCAGCAGGGTCTTCGCTATGAGAGGTATGGAAGGATACACATATAGTAGGCCCTTCCCCCAGTGCAGGAGGAAGCCATCCGATGCTGGCCTGCTATGTGTGGCAACTCTGGAGCAGAACTGATCCACTTGGGCATTTTGTGGGGTGGTGAACAGGTCTATCGAGGGGGTACCCCACCATACCCTGTCCAGTGTCCACTCATGTGGCTGGAGGACGTGACTCTGCTGGTCCTCTATGGTATTCTGTTTTCCTGGCAGATATGTGGCCATTAGCTCCATCCCATAAGTGATAGTGAACCTCCATAACCGGACTGTTTCCCAACAGAGGAGATACAAACCTTTGGCCCTCCCCCCCTCCCCCACTTGTTTATGTGGTACATCACAACCTAATTGTCGTCTGAATCAGGACAATCTGGTTGGCCAGCTGTTCCTAAAAAGCCCTGAGGCCATTCGCTATGGCTCTCAATTCCAAGAAATTGATCTATTGCAGGCTCTCCTGTACGGACCAGATGCTTTGAATGTAGAGGCTATCCAGATGTGGTCCCCAACCCAGGCTGGATGCATCTGTTGTCAATGTTTTCTTATGGAAAGGGAGACCCCTGAGCAGGTTCTGATGATCCATCCACCAGTCTAGGGACTGGACGAGAGGGCCGGTGTCAGACACCTGGTCCTGAAGGCAGCCTGTGGCCTAGTTCCACTGAGTCCCCAGTGGCCATTGAGCCTGTCTCATTGTAAGATGAGCTATGGGTGTGACGTATGCCGCTGAGGCCATGTGGCCAGGTACAGTAGGCATCCTGCAAGCTGTTACCTGATGACTCAACTGAATATCTTGCACCAAGGCCATCAATTTTTGGAGTAGGTCTAGTGGAAGAAAAGCTTTCGGTTGGGTTGTGTCAAGGAGAGTTCCTATGAACTTCATCTGTTGGGCGGACTGAAGGTAGGACTGTGGGTAACTGATTACAAACCTCAACAGCCCTAGCATCTGAATGGTCACCCGTGCTGATTCCTGGACTCCGTCCAGAGTGGTGCTTTTTAAGAGCCAGTCATCCAGATAAAGGAAGACAAAGACCCCTAGTGTTCTGAGAAAGGCTGCTACTACTGTGAGGCATTTCGTGAAGACTCAGGGTGTCGAGCCCAGCCTGAAAGGTAGTACCCAGTACTGAAAGTGCTGGTCTCCCAGGACGAATTTGAGATACCTCCTGTGATTGGTATGCGGGTATGCACATCCTTTAGATCTAGGAAGCATAGCCAATCATTTTTCTGAAGTTAAGGGAGCAGGGTACCTAGAGATACTATCTTGTATCTTTCTCACACCAGAAATTTGTTGAGGTTTCTGAGGTCAGGATAGGCTGGACCCCCCCCCCCCCCATCTTTCTGGGGACTGGACAGTACCTGCAATAAAATTCCCGCCTGATCTGCTCTTGTAGCATGAGCTTGATGGCAAGATTTCTCTCCAAAGCAGGTCTAGATGCAGAGGGTCGAGAGGATATGCCCTCAGGAGACAATATGGCAGTAGCTTGGTGAAGAGCAACATGTAGCTGCTCTGAACTATCTGTAGCACTCACGAGTCCGAAAGTATAAGTGAGCCTTCCCATCACCAGAGGGATCCCCTCCGTGGTCCTTGCAGATTGGCTATGCTCTGAAGGAACCAGTCAATCCCCTCCCCTCCCCCCCCCCCCCACAACTTTCGCTGCAGGGCAGGCTGGGCCTTCTGAGGCTTCTCTCAATGCTGCGGGTGAGGAGCCTGTGTTTTCTGCTGGAAGGCTTGAAGTCCAGGGAAGTTCCTGTGCTTCCATGGGAAATAGGTCTTTTTCTGACCTCCACCTTGATACCTCCGGCGATAGGTAGCTGGTTTGGATGTGCGTCACGAGAATCTGGTGAAGGTGATGTGCTGCCTCTCTATGATGCCAGTCTTCGCCTCCACTTGTTCTCCAAAGAGGTTCTCTCTACGGCACAGCACGTCCGCCAGCTTATTCTGTATTGAGTGTTCCAAGTTGGAAGACTGAAACCAGGCAAGCCTGAGGGCTCCAATGCCTACTGCTACCATTCTGGACACTGTCACAAGGGTGTCATAGGTCACCTGGACCAATAACTTTGAGTAGTGCTTGCCGTGGCTCACCAGGACACAACAGTGCTCTAGTTTATCCAGGGGAAGGAACTGGGACATGTTGGCAAGATCTCGCATGATGTTCTTCAAGAACATGCTCAGGTAGAGCTGGTAAGAGTGCACTTGGGCTGCGAGCATGGAGCTTTGGAAACACCTCCTCCTGAAGAAGTCCAGTGTCCGTGTCTCCCTACCCAGGGGCATCGAGGAACGAGTCTTGGTGCTTTTAATCCTCTTAAGGGCAAACTCTACCATTAAGAAGTGCTGCAGAAGCTGAGGTTTCTCAAACCCAGGAGCTTTTTGAACCCTGTACATTGAGTCTAGTTTCCTACTAACTAGTCGTTCTCTCATATTCTCATCTGTAGCCCCTGTATGATGCGATGCACTGGCACTGTCATTACTTCCTTAGGGGCTGAGCTGTACTGAAAGATCTCCAGCTCCTCTGTTCTGGGCTTATCCTCCATCTCCAGTGATACCAATACGACCACATCACTCCACTACTCCAGACCCTCCATTGGCTACTCATAGAAGCATGTATCAAATACAAATATCTACTGTTAACTTTCAAACTATACAATAAGATCACCCCCTCATGCCTTTCCTCTCTTATTACCCCTAGTGACCTCATTAGATTCAGAAGAACATGCACCCAGAATACCCTCTCAATTCCAACCCATTTTTGTAACACAATCAAAACTACAAGTTCAAGAATGTTCTTGTTTGTAGCCCCTACTCTCTGGAGCGCTCTCCCAGACAACCTAAGATTAATAAAAGATCTACAGACTTTTCTTAGAAAAGATCTTAAAACGTTCCTCTTCATTCAACACTTTAACCTCAACCCCTCAAACACCAAAATCCCCCTTACTTCTCTCTGCTATATACTGGAGAAATACAAATACAATAAATACATACCCCCCTGAACCTCTTTCTCACTTGATATAGCTTAATTAGGTAATTACTCTTCCCCCCCTCACCTAAACCTTTCTCTTTATGAAACTCCATTTAATATATTTCTCCCTTATCCCGTCCCCATCCTACACTGTAAGTAGCTCTGCCTCAGCACCTGCTATTTTGCTGTATATGTGATCAGCTGATTTGTAAACAGTACCTTGTAATAAGGAGTGGAGGAGTAGCCTAGTGTTTAGAGCAACTGCCTAGTACCCAAAAGATCAAGGGTTTGATTCCCACTGGCACTCCTTGTGACTTTGGGCAAGTCACTTTACCCTCCATTGCCTTGGAAGAAAAGGCCTGGCAATCTACTTCTGGGGATACATTGCCAAGAAAACCCAGAGGTTACTGGGTCACTATGAGTCAACACTGACTTGATGGGAAAAAAAAAAACATGTAATATAGTTTGATATGTTCTTTGTAAACAAGTTCTGTTCATTGTAAACCACCCCTGATCACTGGAAGAGGCGGTATATAAAAACATTTACATAGGGGAGCATTTTCCATCGTGCTGTCTGGTCCCGTGGAGGTGGAGTGTGCCGGCTGTGAATTCCTCTGCTGTGTGTGGCTGCCCCAGCTGACGTCATCATCCTGCCCGGTATAAAGTGATTTGTGCCTGGGCTCTCAGTTGGGAGCATTTTCCATCGTGCTGTCTGGTCCCGTGGAGGTGGAGTGTGCCGGCTGTGAATTCCTCTGCTGTGTGTGGCTGCCCCAGCTGACGTCATCATCCTGCCCGGTATAAAGTGATTTGTGCCTGGGCTCTCAGTTGGGAGCATTTTCCATCGTGCTGTCTGGTCCCGTGGAGGTGGAGTGTGCCGGCTGTGAATTCCTCTGCTGTGTGTGGCTGCCCCAGCTGACGTCATCATCCTGCCCGGTATAAAAGTGTCTTTGTTTTATTACGGCGCTTTGCCGTCGGCGCTTTGTTTAAGGGGCGTGTTTAAAGGGGCAGGTAACGCCCCTTGTGAGCCCCTTTGGAGCCCGACTGGAGCGTGATTGTTTGCCTAAGATGCCGGGCGGGAAAAGGAAAAAGAAGCCTTCTGTGGCCAGCAGCCAAGCCGGTTCCATTGATAAGCATGTTATATCCACACCGCGGCAAAGGGACTCAGGTACTGTGCCTTCTTTGCCTTTACTAGAGGGAGCGAGTTTGAGCTCCGTGGAGCGTTCACCGCCCCTTCCGCCTAGTTTTCTGCAATTATCTAATGAGTCCCAGTCCGTTCAGAATCTCCAACGGAACAGTGTGCTTCCTAAGGTGGTATCCTGGCAGAAGCCTGCTGCTCCTATTAAAGATTCCAAAGATCTTGAAATTTCTTTAATGGATGTCTGGCAAATTGTAGCTCGTATGGAGCATACTCTATCTGAGACGGTTCCTCTGCTTTGTCAGTTTACTAAGGACACTGTTGTCAAATTTCAGAGTTTAGATTCACAGGTTGAAATGTTAAATCATAAAGTTTCTCTTATGGATAGTCAAACCAAATCTTTTGGTGAGTTTCAGTCTGCTAATGTAAAGGATACTGTTATGTTACACCAGAAAATTGAGAACCTTGAAAATTTGTCACGTGTCAGAAATTTACGTATACTTAATTTTCCTATTTGTGCTTTATTGTACCCTATTATTTTGTTTCGTAAGTATCTTAAGGATAACCTCCTATTGGCACAGGCTGAAACTATTTCCATTAATAAATGTTATTATCTTTCATCTAAAGTTGCTACAGCTGGTGTACAGGAGGTCGAGGAAAGCCTAGTGGCATCGGATAAATTTAATTTAACTGCTTTTTTAGAGGATACCCGGGACGATATTTCGACCCGGGCTACTCTGTTAGTCGCTCTTTCTTCTGAGGAAGATAAGAGTGTTATTTTTAAAGCTTACTTTAAGAGAAAATCAATGAAATTTTGCGGGGATAACGTTTCCATTTTTCCGGATGTCTCACGCTCCACGCAGCAGCGTAGGAAGGCCTTTTTAGCACTTAAGAGTAGAACGTTGGCCTTGGGGGCAACCTTTTTTCTAAAGTACCCTTGTAAGTGCTGTGTCACCTTAGGATATGAGAAATTTGTTTTTTTGTTATCTCCAGATTTAGAGAACTGGCTTTGTGGAAAGGAAGAGCCTCATTAACTTTTTCTCCCTTCTTTTTTTCTTTTTTTGTTTTTTTTCGTAAGACTAGGGTTCTAGGGGTGGTCCACATCGGACTATGTAGGCTAGGGTTTGGTTTTATCCTAGCTTTGTTTTCTTATTATTTTGTTGTTTGAAATTGAAGGATTTTTCTCCCCGAGACGTGGACTGTTGTATTTTGACATTGTTCTGGTTATTCTTTATTGTTCTGATAATTTCTTGTATTACTTTATACTGTATTGTTATACTGTATATTTGAAAATTCACATAAATAAATAATTTAAAAAAAAAAAACCATTTACATAAATAAAATGGAATAGCCTTGGCCATATCCCTCATGAAATCCTGGAAGGACATGTCCTCTGGAGGAGACTTTTGTCATTCGTGTGGTGGGGAGGGCTGGTAGGGCCTTGCCTACACTACAGCAATCTCTCTGATCTTGGGAGGTGACCTATGCCACTCATGAGGCAGGCCCAATGGAGGTCCAGGAGACTCACCCTCTGGCGAGACCCACTGGTTACTCAGCCTCTCTCAGACAGAGTCTTCAAGTGGGAAATCTGCCTGAACATCGAGGGAAGCATCACCTCTGGTGGATATGGAGTACAGGAACAGCTTCTGACCGCTGACCTGCAGCAAACTTGAGCAGCTGAAAACAAGGCCCAGCTAAGGCACCGGCATCCAAGAGCCACGAAGAAAAAGAAAAAATAAACCAATGAGATAAAAGGAAAAGTAACACGTCGGCATTGGCAATATTAAATAAACTCAGAAGCACAGAACCCCCCCCCCCCACAGGGAAGAAAAATCAATTTTGAAGTGGAGGATGATTGGAACGTGTCCATTTGGCTCCGCAGAAAAACAAAGACTGGAGAAGATGACATTGCGGCGGCAGGCAGGAAAGATAAAGATAAAGATAAAGGGAGGTACGCAGGCATGGTGGAGCCTCCCAAAAGTTTCCAATAGAAGTTGGGGAGTGTTCCCATGCGGGGCTCCATCAGAGACGTCACCCATAGGTGAGGACTTACTTCATGCTTGTCGATGGAGAAATAACAACATGACATAGCATATAATTGCAACAAAATGACAAATATTTCCAGAAATAAAAACTCTAGCCCCAATCTAATACTCAAACAGCTCTTCAGAAGGTGAGAAAATTCACCGACCCCTAACACAAAATTATTTTCCTATACCCTCACAAAAAGCCTTCCTAAAATCAAAAGGTTTCATCTTTTTTTTAAGCCAGGGAGATGGAACAGGTGGTAGAACTAAAAGAGATAACTCGGTACCACACAACCATTTGCAGCTGATCTTGGGGTGAAAAGTGTCAGAACACGGGCCGACATTTAAACATCGTGGTCGGCATGCCCTGTAAACGCTGGCCACAGATATTCAGTACCAGCTGATACCTGGACAGCGGTGCTGACTATCCGGGTATGCAGCGGCCAGCTCCACTATCCAGGAAACGGTGCTATCTGGGTCAGCACCATTTATCCATAAGTACTGTGTGTGCAGATGTGAGTATTTTATAAATTATGTCCGTAAACTGTGACCACCCTTGCTCCACTTAAATTCCGCCCCGTACAAAACGTGCTGGCTTGCACCACGCATGCTTTTAGGTGTGACCTAATTTTATAAGAGCCCATTCATAAAAAACCCTTTTCATGCATAAAACAGCATACTGCATGCATGAATGGACTCTTCTAAAATTACATCACGCCTAAAACTATGTATGGTGACAGCTGGCATTTATTTGTACAGTAGGGGTGCACAGGAGTGGACTCTGGTCAGAGCATGGATGAAGTATGAAGCAACATTAATATCTCCTCTCAAAGAGGTGTAATGTCTAGGCCTTGAATGTAGCCAGTAATGCTTTTATATTTGTCTTGTATTTTAGAAAGTCAGATTGGTGTTTATGTGGCTTTATAAAGTAACATGTAAAGATGCCTTTCTGCTCACTTCATCTAGGAGCCCTACTACAAAATTACCCCCTAAGTCGTCTCCTACATATTTTAACATGGACTGTCTACCTCATAATTCTGCTGCAATCAGTGGGGAAGTTTGGAATAACTCTGTTTGGTCAGGACCTGAGTGTGCATCACCATCCGGCTGCCATGTTCATCTAGCAGCGATGGGCATGGGGTAGATGGAGAACACGGGAGAGGAAGAGGGAACCCTCTAGGACCATCACACAAGGGCATGAACTCAAAGAGCTGTTGCTTTACTCTTCATGTTAAACCAGAAAATGGAAGGCGGCAAATACAATGAGAAAACCCAACCACAAGCATGAAGCCAAAAGTAAAGGAGTCGGAAAAGCTCTTTCATTAAAACATGAGGACCATGGGTCAATTTTAGCAGGCAATGAAAAAGATGCTGGTGCTCTCTACCACTGCGTATCCCCTCAAAAAAAGCCCTGATGCAATGTATAGAAAGACAAGTTTTCCAGCCTTGGGCCTACAGGTAGGCTTATCCCTCCCCCAACTAGAGATCTTAGACGCAATAACATGCATTTCTAGATCTTTAAGGGTCATTCTGACATATTTTTCTTTTATTAAAGCAACAGTCAGTTGTCCATAGCCCCTGTTTTAGTTTTCTACTATTTTCTATCTACAAAAACAAATATATCATTATGCACCCATCCCAGAGTACAATGGGGTAAATATACTTAACTTGGCCATGCCAGAATGCCCTACAGACAATCTGCTAGGGAACGAGCAGGTATGAAGGTCAACACTCAAAAGAATTGGGTGGAAATGGGAGCGTTCAAAGGATGTAGGGCCCGATATTCCGCGGTGGCAGCTAGTGCATTTACAGCGGCTAGCTCTCGCCGCTGAACCCTAGACCCGGATATTCATTGCTGGGGCCATATCCGGCATTAAATATCTGGGTCAGCCTGACAGCCAGAAAGCTAACCGGGCAGCGGCAATACTCAGTTAGGCCAGCCTTGACTGTGCCTGATTTTGCCACCAAGGAATAAGATCACCACTGCCTGATTATGCCCGGGTACCACTCCTGGAATACCCCGATGATATCAGTCAGCACTGGGACACGCAGAGATGGCGGCATCCTATCCCAAGCTTCTATGGGTACAACCAAACACTGCCACCTCCTTTCTCCCTACTCATACCCACACGCATACCCTTCATGGCCAAGAACAACACTGTCCTCTTCCCCACCAACATATGCAAAGATTCGATAAAGAATTGGCAGTACTTACATTATACCAGCTCTGGCTTTTCTGTAACGAGAAAAATCACAAGAAAGAAATTAGTTAGAATAGTTAGTTTATGCAGTATTCTCCTGACCTTCCAGAAACACATGGAAGACACAGACTGCAGAACTCACAGAAGGATCCTGGCATTTAAGAACGAAAAGACAGACTGAGAGAGTAAGAATTTAGTAGGAGTGGTAAGGGCCTGTTAGTGCATTGCCCAGAAGCACAGGGAGACTGGAATTTCGCTGCAGTGATTAATATTATGATGTCTATCTAATGAGCAACTGCAGGATATCTGTAGAGAGTCTACGGTCCCTGCATGCATTTTCCTGGCTAAAAGTATCTCTATTGCTGGGGCAGTCAGCTAATGCAGTTACTCCTGAACCCAGAATGCAATAAACCATACAAAAATCAGCTAAGGCTGAACAGCACACCCCACTCTTGCCCACACTTCCCAACTGCACTGCCTGGGATAGGAAAGGTAGCATGAGATCCCGCAACACACATCAGACACATGGAAAGTGTCGCATGGTCCTCTATCACCATTCCTAGTGCACAGGCCAGTTTCTGCTTTCTAGCTCTGACATACAATGTTTGCTCAGACTGCTTATCAGTCAAAGACAGGACACAGTAGCCTGTAGTTAATTTTCTGCAGAATGCAAATGAAACTTGTTTTAATATGTTCTGTTGCAATCAAAAGCCGGTCATTTCTCAACTGAAATAGTACTTAAAGCTCATGGCCCAGAGACCTTTTCTCAGTAGCCTTGTTAACCAGTCACTGTTGAACTCCAGCAAGCAGGCAAAGTAAGTGCTCTCTTAAACGGACCCTTGTAAGCCTCAATGCATTAAACAAGTCAGCTTCTGGGATCAGCCATTTTTAGTTTTTTTAATAAAGGGGACTTCAGAATTGGACTAGGAGGGCGGCAGAGCCTCTGGCAAGACAAGAGGGACTTCCCATTCTGGGGTCGATGCAAGTCTGCCCTTATTGATGGAGAGGTATCAGAACTCATAAAACGGCTGCATTTGTCGGCACATATTCGGTGTGTTTGGATACATAAAAAATGTTGTGCATGAAAATTGCTTGAGCCCATATCTACCTGTGAATTAATGTGTGTACAATAGATATGCACATGAAAAACAGTTTTAGTGATATGAGTGTGCATTTAAGATGAATGTGAGCAAAAAACAAACAAAAATAAATTTGGCAAAATAGGGAAAATTTCAGAAAATTTGAACACTAACCGAAATCTTTTTGGCCATGCATATCCCTAATACATAATTATCACCATGAAAGATCCAACCAAAAAGCTATAAAACAAAGCTGAAAATAACTGGAAACAAGCTGTCAGAAGACAGGGTGAAGCGACGTTGTCGGAATGACTTTCATAGGTCGGCATCGGCGCAGAGGAGTTGAAAAGTCAACGAACGGTAATGTATACTGTAGTGAGTGGAAGAAACACACAAGAGAGGTTCCTTTAACACTTGCGATCAGGAGAAGTGAAGAATCTTCCAGAGATGCAGCAAACATGGTTTAAGGAAAGACCTTGGCACAAGGCATAGCTAAGAGAAGTCTGGCATCCCAACATCCCTCAAAGAGGAACAAGGGCTGGTGGTAGGACAGAGAGGAATAGCTAGGCCCGATGGTGCTTAACTTTCTAACAGGATGCCTATATGAGAAGTCCAAAAAGATGTGTATTTTAAGTATATTATTAAGGCAGCATCTTCATTGCATTGTATGATTTTATTCTTCTATACTGCCCTTGATCTCTGGAAGGGGCGGTATAGAAGAAACTATTAAATAAATAAATAAATAAATTGTATTATTCATTGTTTCTTTTTATTGTATTTAATATTATTTTGACATTGTAATCCACTTCGATGTGGCTAATGCCATGAAAAGAGGACTATAACAAGCAATAAATCAAAACAGGCTCACGGAATCAGCCCCAATGGCACACAAATTTACACCCGCTCTGAAAAAGGTTTGAAATGTGTGTGTACTCCATGGAAATAATTCTGTAAGCAGCAGCTAGATTTAAATACGTATTTAGGTGCGTATTTAGGTGCGCTAATAGCATCTAGACTATAAAATCAAATCTTTGCAGATTTAATTCTACAGAATACTAGCGTAAGTGGCCACGAACATCCGTAAATGAAGCAACAGTCACGTATACCCGCTCTAGGGCAGGCGTAAATGACCACACCTTATAAGCATTGGGCCATATTCTATAAAGTAGGCACACAAGTTTATGCTCCGCCCCTATATATGCCCATAATGAAAGTATGCGACGTCGGTCTGTGGCATGTACTTTCAGAATGATGACTGACTAATCTGCGCAGTCAGTGATCACGTACATGTGCAAACTACTAAAATAACACAATATACTAGCATAGTATACATGCATATCGCAATTCTTCTTCTGCTCCGCCCAAACTACGTTACTGGACATGCCTACACACAGACTGTGCGCACATTTTGGGGTGATTCTATCTAGGGCACACAGGATGGTACGTGTATGAAATGTGCATAAGTCCCATCACGTGTTCCTGCTGTTGCGGTGTGAATGGGGGGCAAGCTTGGACGGAGCATTCGTGGAGCCTAAATCTACATGCATAAGTTACAGAAACTTAAGCGCGACACTGCCCCTAATCTAGGTGTGGACAGTCCCGCAGGCATTACCAAAGCACCTAGGTTAAGGTGTATCCGTATGGCCCTGTTCTATAATGTAAAGTATGAGTAGCCTAGGCCCCCCATATGCACACAGGAATGTGCTTTGTCTGCGTGGGATATTACAGAATCAGTCTCTTCCTGGGCACCCACATTTTATATGTGTGTACAGTCATGCAATTTTATAAGAGCCGTTTCCTACATGTAAAGCAGGTTTTATTTGTGGAAAAAGTCCTTTGTCCTAACTATTGCTTCACTGGCCTAGAGAATTCCAAAGGCTGCGTGTTGGCTGCAAAAGCACCACGGTAGCAGCAAATATCCCACATTATGTGCAGATACCACGGAGAAAACGCTAGGACGGTGGGATGGCAGCTTTGCGGATGCAGCTAACGCCCCCCACTGAGGTTGCAATACTGAATCCATAAAGCCTGCAGAATGTGGTGGCTACCACATGATGTCAATGCCCGCGGTAGCTGCTCGATACTGGAACGCCCACTCTCCGCCCACATCCCACCCATTCAAGCAGCCACCAAGCTAAATGCAGCTACCACAGAAAAAGTCCTACAGGAGCTGCATTTCTCCCACAATAGCTGTCTTCGTGGTGTGACAATCCCACATTAGCATCACAAAGTCAGCTAACGGCCTTTAGTAAACATTCCTCTATCTGACATGACCTGGAGTTGGGATGAGATAGTTAGACAGCGATACAGAGGAAGTGAAGGAGAAACGTTAGAACTGAAAAATAAGAGGGCACAACAGAAAACAAAAATAAAATACACAGATCCCCCAGAAAGTGAGGGGTGAGAGACTCTCAACACCTATATTCACTCAGGAAAGTCAAGAGCAGACTTCAGATTATCTGCAGAAAAGAGCTTCCAAACTTCTACAGCGATCTACAGGCTCCAGACATCTACAGAGAAGGGTAGGGAGCCCCCAGGCAGCCACAGAGAGAAGTGAGGAATCTCCAAATATCTACAGAGGAGTCTCAGGCCTTACAGAAAGGAGTGAAGAGCCACCACACGTCACAGAGAGGCGTAAGAAAACTCCATATATCTCATGAAGAACCTCCAAACCTTTACAGAGAACCTGCAACTGTCGAGAAAGGAGTGAAACATCTGTAGGGAAAAGTCCTTTTCATGGCTTTATTTTTAAGAGAATGAGAAGCTTAGTTCTCTGTTTATTTAAGAACATGAGATGTGCCATACTGGGTCAGACCAAGGGTCCATCAAGCCCAGTATCCTGTTTCCAACAGTGGCCAATCCAAGTCACGCGTACCTGTCCAGTTCCCAAAAGATTCCATGCTGCTTGTCAATGGGTAAGCTATTTAAAAAACATGTTCTTTTTTAAAAACCAGAACTAAGACCCACAACCTCCACTTTCAACCCACCTTCCTCCAGGCAGCGGATATTCTTGTCTGGGTAAAACATGCTCCATTATTTCATTTTCTCTTTCTCCTTCATGGAAGAAGCTCAGATGCTACAACAGAAGACCACATCACTGGTTTTTCCATAGCTATCTCCAATAGACCGACCTGCGCCCCGAAGATCACGTGCATTTAAAACACTCATTATTAAAGGCAAAACCTGGCAATTCCCTGCTTTTTATCATGCCCCCCCTGCCCTGTTCTGTAGGGAAGCAGGATGTAGAAGAGGAGGAAGTTTAATATGCTCTTGGTTTGAAGTCGAAAGAAAGCAGGAAACGTGGAAGTGATATCTTTTTCTAGGACTAAATCAGTGGTTGTCAATCCATTCCTTAGGACACAACCAGCCAGTATGGTCTTCGGATATGCACAGTGAACATGCATGAGAAAGATTTACATGCACTGCCTTCATTGTATGCAAATATCTTTCATGCATGTTCATTGTGCATATCTTGAAATCCAGATTAGCCTGGTGTGTACTGTGTACTGCTCTACATCAATAAGAACATAAGAAATGCCATACTGGGTCAGACCAAGGTCTATCAAGCCCAGTATCCCGTTTCCAACAATTGCCAATCTAGGTCACAAGTACCTAGCAGTTTCCCCAAAAGACACAGGTTCTACAATGCTTGTACTGGGGCAAGCAGTGGATTTCCTAGGTCCCCTTTAATAATGGTTTATGGACCTTTCCTCCAGGAACTTATCCAAACCTTTTTTAAACCCAGTTACACTAATAGCTTTACTACATCCTCCAGTAACGAATTCCAGAGTTTGATTACACGTTGAGTGAAAAAGTATTTTCTCTTATTAGTCTTAAATAGGGTACACTGTAGCTTCATTGCATGTCCCCTGGTCTTTTTATATACGAGGGGGTACCCAAAAAAAACAGGAATTATTTTTTAAAAGCTATTTATTTCAAATTCTTTACAAAACAACCTTATCCCCTTCAAAATACTCTCCATTACAACTGATACATTTGTCCCACCGGTGCTTCCACTGTTCGAAACATTTTTTGTAGTCATCTTTAGAAACGGCTGACAGCTCCTCCCTCCTTTTTTTCTTGACTTCTTCAATGTTGTCAAATAGGTGTCCTTTCATGCCCCTTTTCATGCGTGGAAATAAGAAAAAGTCGCACGGAGCCAGGTCAGGCGAGTTAAGGTGCGTGGGGCAGCGGAACCATGCCATTTTTAGCCAAAAACTGTTAACAGAGATGGCAGTGTGTGCAGGTGCGTTGTCGTGGTGGAAGAACCAGTCTCCTGTCTGCCACAAATCGGGTCTTTTTTGACGAACACTGTTGCGCAATCTTCTTAAAACTTCCAAATAAAAGGTTTGATTGACGGTCTGACCTGGGGGAACAAACTCTGAATGAACTACCCCCTTGGCATCAAAAAAGCAAATCAGCATTGTTTTGATGTTTGATTTGACTTGACGACATTTTTTTGGACGGGGTGACGATGACGTCTTCCATTGGCTTGACTGTTGCTTTGTTTCTGGGTCGTAACCATAGCACCATGACTCATCACCTGTAATGACCTTTGACAGAAAATCTGGATCAGTTTCAAGCTGTTGTTTCAAAACACGACATGTTTCAACTCGATGTTCCTTTTGATTGTCAGTCAGAACCCGAGGAACAAACGTGGCAGCAACCCTTTTCATTCCCAAATCTTCCGTTAAAATTTGCTGAACCGAGCTCCAAGATAACCCACTAATCTCTGACAGTTGATGAATTGTCTGTCGACGGTATGTGAGCACAAGCTCTCTAATTTTTTCAATATTTTCGTCAATTCGGGCAGTTGATGGACGCCCAGAACGAGGTTTGTCATCAATCGACATGTCGCCATTTTTAAACCGAGCAAACCACTGGTACACTTGACTTTTTCCCATAGCGTCATCTTGATAAGCTGTTTTCAACATTAAAACAGTTTCAGCAGCATTTTTACCGAGTAGAAAACAAAATTTCACAACTGCACGTTGTTCACTTAAACTTGTCATCATAAAAAAAGAAACAAGAACAAAACAGCGCTAGCAAAAACAATCACTGCAGATGAACAGAACAAGCCAGGTCGACAACACAGGCGGCACTGAACTGACAATGAGTTGCACTATACACGCCTAGCGGCAGAAGTGCGTACTACACAAGCTCCGCCCACGGCAATGTTATTCCTGGTTTTTTTGGGTACCCCCTCGTACATCTAATAACATCCAGACCTGCCAAGTTACCCTGTTCCAGGAGGGAGACATTTTAGCCAGTCCTACTTTTCAATTTATATCCCAAAAATTGTGGTATTCATAGTCGCACATTCTACCCAATGAATCCGTGGTGCAGGATTCATAATGCAACATGATAGGGCTGTCAGAAATCCAGGCCTGGCCTAAAAGTCTCCCTCCTGCGACAGGGTAATTTGGAATCTCTAGACATCTGTGTCTAGCTTTAGGAATCTCTGTTCTCTTCATCAGGTCAGGGAAGAGACATCACAGGTATATTGCGTTTAAACTGCTTAGGTTCTCTGTCCCCTTGGGATATTAAACTTCATGTAGTGTGAGAGAAAGTAAAGGTGACGAATGTGAGAATGTATGTTTGTTTTTTTCATTTGGCTATAAGCAATTTTTTCCATCTTAAGCAAAATATCATAGCTGCAGTGTTAGTCCAGTTGAATACGTAGAAATAAGAGTAAACAAAGAAGATCTAGGTGACATCCTTTTTTTGGAATGACAGATCACATTTTGTGACAGAGGAGTGGAGGAGTTGCCTAGTGGTTAGAGCACTAGTTTGGTAACCAAGCAACCAGGATTTGATTCCCACTAGCACACCTTGGGCAAGTTACTTAACCCTCCATTGCCTTGGAAGAAAGACCTGGCAATCTACTGGTCACACTGCCAAGAAAACCAGGAGCTGCTGGGTTGCCAGGAGTCAGCATCATTGACTCTAAGGCACATATTGCTTTGACGCATGTGAACATAAATAAGTGTGCATGGCCCTCTAGTGGCGAAGCTGTAGCATCACAGCCAAGATAAAACATTCAGGCAAAGAAGAACCAATCTCATGCCCTAAATCAGGGCTGATGCAATAAAGTACAGGAGGCTTTGCAGAATATAGTGCAGCTTCTGAGCACTATTTTCTGTGCTACTACCACCGCCCGATGAAAAAAAGTGTTTTCTGCTTGTGCTGACATCAGCGCGCAGCTCATTTAAATGCCATGGAAATGAAGGTATTAGCTATTAAACCTGGATGCAAAGAAACACACAGAAGATCCAAAGACTGAGCATGAGATTTTTGACACTGAGGCTTCTAACGCCAGGTCTGAAAAGGAGTAAAAGGTCAGCACAGCAGGGGTGCTGATGTCATCACCGGGCTTCCAGGAAGCTGGAAAAGAGCGAGTTGCTGCACGTGGGGTGCCAGGTTCACAAGTCGCACAGGGCGCATTTCTAGCTTGCTATGGTCCTGGTGGGCTTCAGTTCCTCCCATTTTCTACTCTGCAGTGCTACCTATGAAGGCAAGAGCCAAACTCTCCACATAAAACAGACTGGCCACCTTGCCCTAACTGATCTTGCCAATATCAAACATTTCGCAATCCTAGCTTAGATTTAGATGACTCAGCTATTTTGTTATGTATCACTGAAACCTTCAGTCGGGATGCTTTTAACTGTCACAGCTTTGTCCCCCTGGATTCTCCCTTTATTTAGCAGACTCTGCTTGGCAAAAGAGGAGGTATAGTAGCTAGTCACTGATCTGCAGATTCAGCATGCTTCTTAGATTGACCAGTTACAATATTCTGGGCATCTTCCTGGTGCATAGAGTAACTCAAGATGCCAATGAGACCCTTTCTGAACTACTGGATATGTTATTGGAAACAGTTTCAAAGTCTTGGAGGATTTCAATATCTATGCTGTACTTGCCACTGTGGGCCCAACCAGCAACAGATTATACCCTTGGCTGCTTGCAGGTATATGGACAGCCAGATGGATACCTCCTCCCCCCCCCCCCCCCCCCGCCCTCCATCCAGAGACACGTGGCTGTTCCTGCAATGATGCAGCCATGCAAAAACAGCCTCTGAAGTTTATTTCCACTGACAGTAGCAGCATCAATGGCCCTGCACACTGGCAGATCAGTGCCACCATGGGGTGGCCACCTATAGCCAATTGCCCACTAGGCCTATTGGTAAATCTGCCTCTTCTTATCTCTATGAATGTTCTGAACCTGCAAGTAATACAGGTCCTCACTGACACAGCAGGTCATATTTTGGATCTGGTCTTTACCTATATGGTAATTTTGAAAGTAAAAGACATCCCAGACACTCTTTGTTATGGTCTGAACACTGCTCTCTGAGATTTATTTCTTCTGGTACTTAACCTAATATTAAATAGGGGAGAAAGAATTTTCAATGCCAGCAGTCAGCTCATTTATTAAAACTGACCATGGCATTTCATTAAATCCAAATAGTCAGCAGTGCACTGTTGAATATACTGTATGTACATGTATTTGGCAATGACTGCCAGTCCTTATCCGAGTAATGGCAATATTCAGTCACTCTCTGGATACTTCTTAGTCCCGTCATCCCTCTGCCCCAGATCTGGCTCCATTTTATACAGAAAGTATGGAACTGGTTATTTACACATTCAGCTCCATACTATCCGTATAAATTTTGAAAACCTATGGACAGGGACTTTACACAGATACCCTCTGACTAATTGTCTAGGAGCTTTAGAAAACGTGGAACTACAGCTAAATGGCTAATATGTTGGACACCTGCAACATTTAACTAAGGCAAGCTGTTAATTCTATCGCCCCTTCTTAAAACACATCTCTTGTCCAAAATGGAAGAGATTCCCATGGTTCTCAAAGAGCGACATGCTTGGAAAAAGAAAGGCTGCCAACATGAGAGATGTTTGCGAACATCCACTTTAGATAAAGATAAGGCTGCATATCAACCCTCCCCCCCCCCCTTATTACTTATAATAATGTTATCATGGATTGCTTTTCTTTTTTTATTCCCTGTGCACAAAAGGTTTCAAAAGAACTGTGCAATTCCATTTATGGGGTACTCCCCTGAAATTCCTGATTTTTACATTTTAAACTGCCCTGTGAAAGGCAGTATAGCAAACTTTAAACAAACCAAACTGAAGTAAACTTCAGATACTGCAGAATGAAGAAAATTAACAGCAGTGTCTGGAACATGGACTTGGGGATAGGGAGTGGCTACAGCTGAAAAGACCCAGGGGAATTATAAGGTCTCTCAAAGAAAGCCTTCCCGTACGTGAGTTCCAACCCAAACGTAAACTCTACTGAAATCCAAAAATAAGATAAGGCAGCATAAGGTGTCCACAATATAGAAGAAACAACCTAGTTTTCACTGAAAAAAAGAGTTCAGATTTTCAAAAGAGAAAAATCCAAATACGCAGCTTCTTGTGCATATTGAACAAACTAGTAGCAGAAAAAGCAAGGACTTCCCTTGGCTTCTTTGGGGTCTTCTAACTTCATTACAGCGCTCTTCAGAACTACTGCAATCGTCTTCTCTAACACAATTCAAGAAAATCTACTTGGTGTACTTTCTCTCCAGACAGACTGCCTTATCCTAGGGACTACGTATTCTGCTGAGCTTCTGATAGAGGGCATAAACATCTCAGTGGGAAAAGAGAAGCAGCTCTGTCCTCCTTTTTTGGAGTCTGAGAGCACAGCCCACGGCTGCCCCTCAGCTCTTTGGAGCTGAAAAGAGCTGTAGCATTTCTCTACCTCTCCTTCTATTCCCCGACTCACGGAGCCATCTTTATGACCTCTAACATGGACCTATCTTAAAGAGAGGCTGACACATCACTTAAAAATTATATCACTACTAGTACTAATCATTTATATAGCGGTAAAAGGCGTACGCAGCACTGTCACCCTTGGGAAACCTCCGCAGTCTAAAATCTTCCCTATTATATCCATAGCCACAGCCCTCCTCTACAATAAAAGCCTAGAGGGCTTCAAGTGTGTTTTGCATTATGAATCAGCTTCTCTCTGCTCCATACTGGCAAAGTCGGTTCAGACCACGGTTACTCAATGCGATCACGTCATGCAGTGCTGTTCAGACAAGACAGGGCTCTGCATAGTGATGATATTTTTGAAAACATGAACACTCTTTCTGACAGTTTGAGTCACTGAAGATGCTACTGTAGATCTGAAGTCTTTTCAATAGAATGTGATGAATTAGACAAGCTACTTAAAGATATATGACCGATGACCTGCACATTTGACCCAGACCCTTAAAGTTAATGAAATCTACCAGAGTAGGCCTCTTTGATCATCTTTTTTTTAATTTTATATTTATGCATTTTACAGTTATGCAGCATTAACAAACATGCTTCAGGAAAAAAGAAATTAACTCCATCTCAATATAGAAAAAATATGAAGAAAATTGTAAAGAACAATTAAATCTCTTCATTCCACAATATGGGGGGCTATAAAGGAAATTGCTGGAAATAAAATTAGGATATAACAGATGAAAAAAAGTCAAGAATATGGCAGACTCAATCTTCTACAAGATCCGCACACTTGAACACCTTTGCCCAATCTTGGACCCTCCCGACTTCAGAACGGCACTCCAATCAGCAATCCTCGCTATCCTCGACTACTGTAACTCTATTTATCAAGGACTTCCACAATCGACCACCCTTCCAGTACGGACGGTCCTCCATACCGCCGCTTGTACCCACCTGACAGTCCCTCGGCAAGAACACATCACCCCCAAGCAACTTCACTGGCTCCCCCTCAACAGCTGCATCAAATACAAAATGCTGATGACAGCCCACAAAGCGCTATCTGGCCTCTCCTCTTCCCACCTCCTCAGCCTTCTCCACCCCTTTCAACCAAGCAGAGCCAGCCGGCAATCCAACAGCAATGCCCTGATCGTCCTCCACTCAAAAACTAAGAGCACCCAGCAGGCCTGCTCAAGGGCATTTGAACTATATGCACCAACTCTATGGAACTCCCTCCCCATTACCATCAGGAGCATCAAAGACCCTTCCTCATTCAGGAAGCAGCTGAAGATACATCTGTTCATCGAACACTATGGTCCCGTAACTTAACCTCATACTCACCTTCAAATACAAATCATTGTAAATAATTAAGTTATTCTGTATATAGTTAATGTTTACACTCCAAGTTTATTGTTTTTCATTTTATTGTTCATTGTAAATGAGTTGTTTGTAAACTGCTTTGACCCGGCAAAAAGCGGTATAAAAGCACAGCTAAATAAATAATAAAATCAAGTGGTCATGTAAGCCCTAAACATAATATTGTGGCAGGTGAAGGCCTGTGATCCACATTGTCTGACATAAGCAAGCAAGCCTAACTAGCTTGACCTGTAAATGAAGCTTGTGAAGAGGCCCATAGGAGTTGCACATCCCCCAATATGCTGCTGTAGAACTAGAACTCAGTAAAAGTATTGAAATAGCTTAGACAAGCGAAACAGATGGAAAAATACAGAAATTCATGTTTAAAACTGCTGACAGAGAAGTTATAGAGCCCTGCTTCCCTACACGTACAAACTGGCTCAATGGCCTTGAGAGAAGGAAAGTAACAAGTTGATGAACTGGCCATTGTAATTGGGACTAGAAGGGGGGTAAGCAGGTGCCGAGCCCACTGAAAGAACATAATTGGATAATCATATCAGTACCGGGACCAATAGAAGGGGTACGGGAGGTACGGGAGGTTACTGGGACCAATGAAATGTTTTTCTATACCTAGAATGAAGCTAAAGTCTATAAAAGTTGTTGTATTGCTAGAAAACTTCGCTCAGCCATTTTGAAATTGACTTTGCTTGAGACTTGTGCACAAATAAATGATTTGGACCTTCTGAACAGACTCCTGGTATCATTGGTTTGTCTGCGCTCTGCTGCTACATATTCTTGGTGCGTTGGCCGGGAAGTTGTGGAATCAGAGTGTATATAGGGCAATATACCACGACTTTCCGCCTCTACAGGCTTGGTCCTGCCGGTATCGCGCCCTTCCGACGGGGGCTACTCCCTGGCGCCGCCGGTCCCTTGCATCGGAGGGAGCTGGTCGGACCTCGGCGGGTGTCGGGCCCGGCTGGAGCCAACGCCTCGAACCCGAGTGAGGGGAGTCCGAGGTCCAACTCATGCGCCTGCTTGGGAAGTTTGAGGACCGGATCCGGTGAGTAGAGTTTTGATTTGTTATGTCTAGACAGATAAGAAAGAGCAGTGCTGCCATTTGAACTTGGAACTTGGAAATTGGTAAGAGAGCCTGATCACCTCTCCAAGACGGGCCGAGTAACCCCGCATGAGTATTCGCAGGGCGAAACCCCCATCTTCTTGTATTTTGGAAATTGAATAAGACTAGTCAGAATAGATAGAAACGAATGCATTCTGGGATACGTTGCTAGCATGATTGTGTGAATGAAGTGTGAATGAGAGGTCTGGCAGCACGGACCAAGTGAAGGCGGACCCCTGAGTAGCGCATTTCCTGACCGGGCGACCGCGTTCAGGTCGCCAAAAGGGGGAAGCGATTGTCGTCTTGTCTTGTTATTTGTTTCCCTTATACATTTCCAGGGCCGTGAGGACCCCTTACCCACGGTCCGCCCTCCTTTTCCCTTTTGTCTGTTGTTGCGCGCACACATCGAAATGGGAGGGGCGGGGTCTACTAGGAACACTCCATTAGAATGTATGATCGCACATTTTAAAGAAGGATATTCTGGAGATTATGGTATTAAAATGACTGCAGCCCGTTTACAGATTTTGTGTACTAGGGAGTGGCCCGATCTAGACCCTACCTGGCCCCGAGAGGGAACCTTTAATGTAGGAATTATCCAGTTAGTGCACTGTAGAGTGCGGATAGCGCACCCCGATCAGTACCCCTATATAGATTCCTGGTTAAGTATTTGTGAAGATCCGCCCCCTTGGGCGCAGCGCTGTTATGAAGAACAGTGCAGAATAATGTTAGCAAAGACAGATTATAGTCAGAAAATAGAACAGCCTAGAACGAAAGGGAAGGATAAGAAGTCCAGGAAGAAGCCCATCCTGGTAGATCCTGATTCCCCAGAAATGGTTCCCCGACAGCCTCAAACCCCAGGCCCAGTAAGAGCCGCCCGGCGTCCCGCCCCAGAAACCCCGAGACAGCGGGAACGGGACCCCACCCCTGAGCTATTACCCAGAGAGCAGGAAGATGAGCTCCCTTTACTTGAAGGTGATTCCTCCGAGACAGAAAAAGGAGAGTCAGATACAGAAACAGAGCAAGTAGAAACTGAAACTTCCCTAAGCGATACTGACAGTGTAAAAATGGTTGCCAGCGCTAGTTTGCCAGTAAAAAGTGCATCTAAAGTGAAACATGTAGAAAAGAAGAAAGTGACCCCTGATAGGACAGTTACGAAAATATCTCTCAGATCCCAAAAGACATCTACTGCCAAGATGATGCCCTTACGGCAAGTCCCGGGGGTGCCCGTAAAGAATGATGATGATGAGGTGGTAGCGGGACCCCTAAGCTATGTGTATGTCCCTTTCTCTACAACTGATTTGCTAAATTGGAGGACACATTATGCCTCCTATACCAATAAACCCCTAGAGCTTACAGAATTAGTGAATACTATTATGGAAACCCACCAACCAACTTGGGCAGATTGCCGCCAACTCCTGACCACTCTATTCACGACAGAGGAGCGGGCACGAATTAGAAAAGCAGCTATTGATTGGCTGGCGGATAACCCTGTAGCTCCGGGACCAGGGACGGGAAGAATAGACAATCGGGAAGCGGCCCAGAGAGAATTCCCGAATGAAGACCCCCGATGGGATCCAAATACAGAAAGAGGATCCACAGCCCTAGCCCGTTTTCGCCAAGGCTTCTTACAAGGCCTGAAAAGGGGGGGCCAGAAAGCTATGAATCTTTCCAAAGTTGCAGGAGTTATCCAAGGTATAGATGAGAGCCCAGCAGAATTTCATGAAAGATTAACTGAAGCATACAGAATGTATACTCCCTATGATCCCGAGGCACCAGGAAGTTTATGTATGGTGAATTCTGCTTTTGTAAATCAGTCTCAACCAGATATTAGACGTAAATTACAAAAATTAGATGGGTTTGCGGGCATGAATACAACTCAGTTACTGGAAGTCGCTCATAAAGTGTATGTGAATCGTGATAATGAAAGGCAGAGAGAATGTGATCGAAAGATGAAGAAGAAAGCTGATTTTTTGGCTGCGGCCATAGTTGAACAGAAAAGGGGAGGTACCCCTAGTCGACGGAGCAGAGGAAGGGGGCGGGGCCGAGGTGGAAGCCGGCCCCAGCTAGGCGTAAACCAATGCGCCTATTGCAGGGAAGAAGGACATTGGAGAGATGCCTGCCCGCAACTCGAAGACGCCCAGCAAGACGACGAAAACAATCATCAGTGGAGAGAAGAAAGACGAGGCCGTCCCCGAAACCGCGGAGGAGCCAATCGAGAACAATTCCAGCGAGAAAGAGGAGGAGCCATACAAGCATTGGCTACGATAGCCCATGATGAAGATGACGTGGATTAGGACAGACCGGGCTCCGAGTTTGTTTTAGGTCTCCAGGAGCCTATGGTCGGAATACAAATAGGAGACCAAGTTATGAACTTTATGGTTGATACTGGAGCAGAACATTCAGTAGTAGACAAGAAGATAGCCCCATTTTCTACAAAAGCAGTCACCATTATAGGAGCAACTGGTGCCAAAGCTACAAAATCTTTTCTTCAAAATCGTATATGCAGTCTAGGAGGACAGCAAATAACCCATCAATTCCTTTACATGCCCGAATGTCCAGTGCCACTACTGGGACGAGATATGTTAGCCAAACTACAAGCACAAATATCTTTCTCTGAAAAAGGAGAAATGCAAATGACAGTAAATCCCCAAGTCAAACCAGCAGGAATAATGCTGCTTACCGTTCCCCGAGAAGAAGAATGGAGATATTACATTGATGATTCTGTCCAAGACACTTATTTTGAACAAACTTTAAAGAACATTGATGCACCACCTGGAGTATGGGCAGAAGGCAGTCCTCCAGGCCTAGCCAAACATATAGCTCCAGTAATTGTAACCCTTAAGCCTAGTGCTACACCAGTACATGTCAAGCAGTACCCTCTCCCAAGAGCTGCAATTGAAGGCATTCATCGCCACTTGCAAAGATTACTAGAACATGGCCTACTGAAAGTATGTCAATCCCCATGGAACACTCCACTTTTGCCAGTAAAGAAACCTGGAACAGATGATTACCGCCCAGTGCAAGATCTAAGGAGAGTGAATGAAGCCGTTGAAACTATACATCCAGTTGTGCCCAATCCTTACACTCTTCTAGGACTGATACCTGCTGAAGCTACCCACTTTACTGTACTAGATCTAAAAGATGCATTCTTTTGCATAAGATTAGCCCCTGTAAGTCAAATATTATTTGCATTTGAATGGCAGGACCCCATCTCTGGAAGAGGGAGCCAACTCACTTGGACACGATTACCCCAAGGATTCAAGAATTCGCCTACCATCTTTAGCGCTGCACTGAATCAAGACCTTTCAAGCTATCCAGTGGCCCCGGGGAAGAGAGTGCTTCTCCAATACGTGGACGATCTGCTGATAGCTGCCGTATCAGAAAGTGAATGTATACAAGCCACCAAAGATCTCTTGCAGTTACTAGATGAAGCTGGATACAAAGTTTCCAGAGCAAAAGCACAACTATGTCAAAAAGAAGTGAAATACTTAGGCTTTTGTATAACTCAAGGAAGCCGAAAATTAGGCAGAGAGAGAAAAGAAGCAGTATGCAGAATTCCAACCCCAACAACCAGAAAGCAAGTCAGAGCCTTTCTGGGAGCGGCAAGATATTGCCGAATTTGGATACCCAACTTTGCCCAAATTGCCAAACCACTGTATGAAGCCACAAAAGGAGAAGAAAAGTCACCACTGGAGTGGGGACCTGAGCAGGATACAGCCTTCAAGACGTTAAAGGAAGAATTAATGTCATCACCAGCCCTTGGACTACCAGATGTTCACAAGCCTTTCCACTTGTTTGTACATGAAGCACAGGGAAATGCCTTAGGCATGTTGACTCAGAAATTGGGAAATTGGGAGCGACCTGTAGCATACCTATCGAAACAGTTGGACACTGTGGCCAAGGGATGGCCACCTTGCCTGAGAGCAGTTGCAGCTACAGCATTATTAGTGAGTGAAGCAGACAAGCTCACATTAGGACAGAATATGCGAGTCACTGTGCCACATGCAGTCCTTGCCCTCATGGAACAGAAAGCAAATTATTGGCTCACCAATTCCCGAATGTTGAAATATCAAAGCATGTTATGTGAAAACCCACAGATACAATTGGAAGTGAGTCATGCCTTGAATCCAGCCACATTGATACCCATTAGTGAAGAACTCCCAGAACATGACTGTATCGAAGTCATGGACACTGTATTCTCCAGCCGACCTGATCTGACAGATGTGCCCATAGACAACCCTGACCAAATCTACAATGTTGATGGGAGCAGTCTCATCCTCAATGGACGACGCTGTGCCGGATATGCAGTTGTCACTCAACATGAAGTAGTTGAGTCATCAGCTCTAGCCTCAGGCACATCAGCCCAGAAAGCCGAATTGATAGCACTCACCCGAGCACTATTACTAGGAGCGAAACTTGTGTTAAATGTATATACAGATTCCAAATATGCCTTTACTACCCTACATGCCCATGGAGCTCTCTATAAGGAACGAGGGCTCATCACATCCGGAGGAAAATCCGTCAAGTATGGCCCCGAGATACTGATGTTACTTGATGCAGTATGGGCCCCAACTCGTGTAGCTGTCATGCATTGCAGAGGACATCAAGCAGGAAAAGGAGAAGTTGCTCGAGGGAATAGGTTTGCAGATGCCTCAGCACGACAAGCAGCTATGACGGGACAAATTACACCACAAGCTATGCCGATGCAAGCAGCATTGTTTCCAGTACCTTTAAACTTATGGACACCACGATATACCACCAAAGAATTAGATTACTACTGTAACAAGGAAAATGGAGTATTGAAAGATGGATGGATTGAGCTGCCACCAGCAGAGGGCAGTCAACCCCCCAGACAAATAGTAATTCCAGAACTGTTAGGACCATCCTTTGTCAAAGCCTTTCACGAAGCCACCCACTATGGGAAAAGTGCTATGGAAAAAGCACTCAGACCACATTTCTACATTACTCTGTTGACAACCATATCAGCTTCAGTAGCACGCCAATGTCTAATCTGTGCCAAAAATAATGCCAAGCAAGGCCTTATAACGGCACCCCGAGTTCATTCAAGAGGTGTAACCCCCATGCACCACCTACAAATTGATTTTACCGAAATGCCAAAAGCCAATGGATATCACTACATATTAGTGTTAGTCTGTACTTTCTCTGGGTGGGTAGAAGCTTTCCCAACCAGAACTGAAAAAGCTCGAGAAGTTACCAAAGTTTTAATGAGAGAGATTGTCCCTAGATTTGGAATTCCAGCAGTAATAGGGTCAGACAATGGACCCTCATTTGTCTCCCAGGTTACTCAACAGTTAGCAAAAGCTTTGCAGATACAATGGAAGCTTCACACTGCATATAGACCCCAGAGTTCAGGGAAAGTTGAGCGAATGAATCGTACCCTAAAAGCCCAAATGTCTAAGCTTTGTCAGGAGACACACCTGAAGTGGCCCCAAGTGCTCCCAATAGCTTTACTCAGAATACGCTCAGCTCCTGTAAAGTCAACAGGTTTTTCCCCTTTTGAAGTTCTGTATGGTAAACCCCCACCAATAGTGCAGGGAATTAAAGGAAGTCTAGCCCAAATTGGTTCAGAAATAACCAGGCAAGAACTCCTAGCTCTTAGTTTTGTTCTGCAGACTCTCCATGCGTGGATCCAAGACCAGTTGCCTATCAACTTGACGGAACCTCTGCATCCCTACCAGCCTGGTACCTCGGTGTGGATCAAAGACTGGAAGAAGACACCGTTGGAACCCCATTGGAAGGGACCATACACCGTCATCCTGTCTACCCCAACTGCAGTAAAGGTAGCAGAAATCGATTCCTGGATCCACCACAGCAGAGTCAAGCCCGCCGCTGATCCTGAACCTGAGCAGTGGACAGCAGAACAGCACCTTGATGCACCTTTGCGAGTTACTCTGAGACGGCAACCAGCAGTATAAGCATTCTGTCACAGTGCTTTGCAGTAGCCAAGTCTTTCGAAGAGGATTGCTGTTTTCCCATACAGCAAGAGTTTGTTTTCAACGAACCTCATGTGTGTGATTTACCACACTACTTTGATGATACATTGATTGACCAAACTTTACAAGCCAACTGAAATTGCTAAGTTGGTTAATGTGTGATGGACAACTTGAGGATCTTCAATCAACACTCAGCACCCGTTGAATTGCTTCATTAGCGAACGGGACGAAGAAAAGAACGTCGTGGTCAAGATCTGCAAGCTGAGGATTCAGAAGAACTCCAATCAACATGTATCTTTACCTTTGCTTTGCCCTGGTTGCCTGCTTTGGAGGTTTCGAACTGACTAATCCATGTTGGAACAAATGATACTGCCAGGTTTACCTCGGAACGTATCAAAAGTGACTTCATGGCTCTGGGACAGAGGGTGAAGCAGGTAGGTGCACAGGTGGTGTTCTCTTCAATCCTCCCTGTTGAGGGCAAAGGCCAAGGCAGAGAGGCTCGCATCCTGGAGATTAATGCATGGCTGCGTGGATGGTGTCTTCGAGAGCGTTTTGGTTTCCTAGACCATGGGATGCTGTTCCAAGGGTTGCAGAGCAGAGATGGCATCCATCTGTCCAAGAAAGGTCAACACATCTTTGGTAGTAGACTGGCTAATCTACTGAAGAGGGCTTTAAACTAGATTCGTTGGGGATGGGTGAAGAAAGCCCCCAGGTAAGTGAAAGCCCCCAGGTAAGTGATACATTAAATACCTTTATGGAAATGGGTAACAGGGGTAACATATGGAAAGCAGTGTGTATTAATGCCCGTAGCATGGGAAATAAGATCTCTGAAGTTGAAGCTTTGGTGGGAGTGGCTGACTTAGATTTAGTGGCAGTTACAGAAACATGGTTCACAGAAAACCATGACTGGGATGTAACTATACCTGGTTATACTTTATTCAGAAAGGACAGGGTAGGAAGAAGGGGAGGAGGAGTGGCACTATATGTAAAAACTACTATTAAAGCTTTGGAATTACAGAGCTTAAAAGGAAAAGAGGAGGCATTGTGGGTTAAACTAGAAAGAGGGAAAGAGAAATCTATTTGCATTGGTGTGATATACAGACCTCCCTCACAAGAGGAAGAGGTGGACAGAGAGTTAATTGAAGACATACGCAGCATTGCTAGGAAAGGGGAAGTGCTACTGCTAGGAGATTTCAATATGCCAGATGTTGATTGGCACATTCCTGCTGCAGTATCATCTAGGAGTAAGGAGATCCTGGATTCTCTACAGGGAGAACTATTCAGGCAATTGGTAACAGACCCCACACGTGAAGGGGCCATACTGGACTTGGTGCTTACCAATGGTGAAAGTGTTTCTGATGTTGTAGTGGGAGATCATTTTGCATCCAGTGATCACCAGATGGTGTGGTTCAGTATTAGGACTAGGGCTGTTAGAATCCATTCCAAGGTGAAGATCTTAGACTTTAGGAAGACTAACTTTGCGAAGATGGGCCAATACCTCAGGGAGTCATTAGTGGGATGGGAACAGCTGGGGGATCTAGAACAACAGTGGGCAAAACTGAAAGGGGGTATTTTAAAGGCAACCAACCTTTTTGTTAAAATGGTAAATAAAGGCAAAAGGAACAGGAGACCGCTATGGTTTTCGAAGGAAGTAGCTGAAAAAGTGAAGAAAAAGAGGGAGGCCTTCATGAAATACAAGAGATCACAGAGAGAGGAAGACAGGCATCTGTATTTGGAAAAACTTAGAGAAGCTAGCAAAGTAGTCAAGAAGGCAAAGATTCAAAAGGAGGAGGAAATAGCCAATGCAATAAAATGGGGGGATAAGACATTTTTCAGATATATTAGTGAGAAGAGGAAGGGCAAAAGTGGTATTGTCAGACTCAAGGGTACAGGGGGGGAATATGTAGAAGCTGATAAGGATAAAGTGGAATTGCTTAACAAATATTTTTGTTCTGTGTTCACAGATGAAGAACCAGGAGCAGGACCTCAGAAAACACCCACAAATAAGAACAGAAGCGAGGGACATCTTGAACAATTTTCAGAAGACTGTGTTCGTGAGAAACTAGCTCAACTTAAAGTAGACAAAGCGATGGGACCGGATGGGATACACCCTAGAATACTGAGGGAACTTGGGGACGTTCTAGCAACTCCACTGACTGACCTTTTCAATGCCTCGTTGGAGTCGGGAGTGGTGCCAAAGGACTGGAGAGAGGCTCATGTGGTGCCTTTACACAAAAGCGGAAGTAAGGATGTGGTTGAAAACTACAGGCCGGTTAGTTTAACTTCAGTGGTGAGTAAATTAATGGAAACGCTGTTGAAAGAGAAAATAGTGAGGTTTCTGGAGTCCAGCGGATTACAGGATCCGAGGCAGCATGGATTCACCAGAGGCAGGTCTTGTCAGACAAATCTGATTGATTTCTTTGACTGGGTGACCAGGGAGTTGGACCGAGGGAGAGCTCTAGATGTGGTGTATTTAGATTTCAGTAAAGCCTTTGACACTATTCCTCACAGGCGACTTATAAACAAACTGAGCACCCTAGGGATGGACCCTAAAGTTACTGCTTGGGTTAGAAATTGGTTGGGTGGGAGGCGACAAAGAGTACAAGTGAATGGAGCTCACTCTGAGGAGAAGGATGTTACCAGTGGTGTGCCCCAGGGATCTGTCCTTGGTCCGATTCTTTTTAACATCTTTGTTAGTGATATAGCAGAAGGGCTGTCGGGTAAGGTTTGCCTCTTTGCGGATGATACCAAAATCTGCAATAAAGTAGATACCCAGGAAGGTGTAGATAACATGAGGAGGGATCTGGCTAAGCTTGAAGAATGGTCTAGAATTTGGCAACTGGGATTTAATGTTAAAAAATGTAAGGTCATGCATTTGGGCTGCAGCAATCCAAGGGAGCAATACAGTATAGGAGGTGAAGTACTTTTGTCCACTAAAGAAGAGCGGGACCTAGGCATAGTTGTGTCCGATGATCTTAAAGTAGCTAAACAGGTAGAAAAGGCGACGGCAAAAGCTAGAAGGATGCTTGGGTGCATACGGAGAGGAATGGCTAGCAGAAAAAAGGAGGTGATAATGCCTCTGTATAAGTCTTTGGTGCGACCTCATTTGGAGTATGGTGTGCAATTCTGGAGACCGCACCTTCAAAAGGATGTGAACAGGATGGAGTCGGTGCAGAGGGTTGCTACTAAGATGATTAGTGGTCTTCATTATAAAGCATATGAGGACAGACTTAAGGATCTTAATATGTACACCTTAGAGGAAAGGCGGGATAGAGGTGATATGATTGAGATGTTTAAATACCTCCGTGGCATAAATGTTCAGGGAGAGAGCCTCTTTCAATTGAAAGCAAGTTCTGCGACGAGGGGACATGGGATGAGGGTGAAGGGAGATAGATTCAGGAGTGATATGCGGAAATATTTCTTTACGGAAAGAGTAGTGGATCCGTGGAATAGTCTCCCAGTGGAGGTGGTAGAGATGAGGACAGTAACTGAATTCAAAAAAGCATGGGACCAACACAGAGGATCTCTAAAGGTAAAAAGTGGACTGTTGTAGTTGTTGTTATGGAAGGACAGACTAGATGGGCCTTGTGGTCTTTTTCTGTCATCATGTTTCTATGTTTCTATGACTTATGCCTTACCTCCATGCACTGCTTGCATTACCTCTACTCGAACTGGACTGAAAGTAACTCAGACTTTGATTTACCATTTTTATTATACCTGCACTGGAAAAGTGACTCGGTGTATTTATAACACCACTGAACTAAATGTTTGCACTAATGGTAAATCTAGAGTATGCTATAATCCGCATCAGAATCCATCCTATTACACGTTGGAAATACGATGGAAGGATGCAGATGGACCTATAATAACTGCTACACAACCACTTAAAGATACCAGTAGACCTGTTATTTTGAATTTCGATGCATGTAATGTTATAAACAGAGATAGTCGCTCCAACTGTGGTACCTGGGAAAAAGCGTATCGAAATGACCATAAGTATATGTGCCCAGAAGGTGCCACAGGATGGAGAAAGTGTACAGGTAAAAAGGAGCCAGGCTATAGTACTGCCCCAGAAGCAGATTACTATTGCCCAAATTGGGAATGTGTTTTTTATGCTACATGGAATGATGGTATAGTTGACGAAAAGATAGATAAACGAATGGCCACTCTAACCAAGTCAACAACAGATGACAAATGTCAGAAAGATGCTTGTAACCCCTTACACTTACGGATACGTAACCCTAGTGTATGGAAACAAGGATACAAATTTGGTCTACGTATTGCAGGTACTGGATCAGATCCAGGAACCATTGTGTATATAAGATTGAATACCCAAGCCCACAAGTCATCTAAATATCACATCCATAACACCTTCTATGAGGCCATGCATGTAAATAAGTTTGAGATCCCTCATCCTTCTCAGAATTTATTCTTAGAATTAGCTGGAGCAGTAGTATCTAGTCTCAAAATCTCAGATTGTTATTTCTGTGGCGGAACCCAGATGGGAGACCAGTGGCCATGGGAAGCACAAGAATTAAATTATTCTCTGACTTACAATCAGACTGAATTACACAAGACTACTAGCGAATGGGTGTTAGCGCACTCAATTGTTGGACGTCTTTGCTATACCAGAACTGGACCTCAGTTCACCCAACAGGTAGGACAGCTGGTCTGTCTTAGCCAGAAATTCTATAATGCCACTACCAAAAAGACGTCATGGTGGTCAGGAATCAAACACCCTGAACCTCCAAACCCATTAGCCAGATTTCCTGAACTTGCTGATTTATGGACTAATCTTGCCAAAACCCATGCTTGGCAAGCCCCACCTGGCTTGTATTGGATCTGTGGAAACCGAGCGTATGCACGACTCCTGCCACAGTGGGGAGGAGCATGTGTCTTAGGGACCATCAGACCTTCTTTCTTTCTTTTAAACACTGAACATGGAGAACAATTAGGATACCCAGTATACACTACCCACCGACACAAAAGAGCATTGAGACAGAAGAGATCACCCCTCCAAGTAGGCAAGTGGGAGAAGTGGAAGGGTGATGATTGGCCACCAGAGAGAATCATTGAGTATTATGGGCCTGCCACTTGGAATGATGATGGTATGTATGGTTATCGAACCCCAGTCTATATGATTAATCGTATTATTCGCTTACAAGCAGTAGTTGAAATAATAACCAATGAAACTAGCCAAGCTCTTACACTTTTAGCTAGACAAAGTACTCAGATGCGCACTGCTATATATCAGAATCGCTTAGCACTTGATTATTTGTTAGCAGCTGAAGGAGGAGTATGTGGTAAGCTGAATTTAACTAATTGTTGTTTAAAAATAGATGATAAAGGTCAAGTAGTTGAAGAAATTGCTAAAGATATGCAAAGACATGCTTATGTGCCAGTACAGACTTGGCACTCACTGAAATTCCCTAACTGGTTTGCTAACCTTTTCTCATGGCTGGGAGGACTTAAAACTTTCCTTATATTAGTACTAATAATTATTGCTGTTATTTTGTTATTACCATGTCTAATCCCCTGTTGTATGCGTTCTATTCATAGTGCTATTGAAAGTACAGTAGAGCGGAAGACCGCAACTAAGATTATGGCCTTGTACCAACCAGCACCTCCTGCATATAGTCGGAATTCTAGAACCCTAGTATAACTCTTTTGAAGTGATTTAATTCTCACACCTTATTCAGTAATAGGGTGAGAATAATCAAAGGGGGGAATGTGGCAGGTGAAGGCCTGTGATCCACATTGTCTGACATAAGCAAGCAAGCCTAACTAGCTTGACCTGTAAATGAAGCTTGTGAAGAGGCCCATAGGAGTTGCACATCCCCCAATATGCTGCTGTAGAACTAGAACTCAGTAAAAGTATTGAAATAGCTTAGACAAGCGAAACAGATGGAAAAATACAGAAATTCATGTTTAAAACTGCTGACAGAGAAGTTATAGAGCCCTGCTTCCCTACACGTACAAACTGGCTCAATGGCCTTGAGAGAAGGAAAGTAACAAGTTGATGAACTGGCCATTGTAATTGGGACTAGAAGGGGGGTAAGCAGGTGCCGAGCCCACTGAAAGAACATAATTGGATAATCATATCAGTACCGGGACCAATAGAAGGGGTACGGGAGGTACGGGAGGTTACCGGGACCAATGAAATGTTTTTCTATACCTAGAATGAAGCTAAAGTCTATAAAAGTTGTTGTATTGCTAGAAAACTTCGCTCAGCCATTTTGAAATTGACTTTGCTTGAGACTTGTGCACAAATAAATGATTTGGACCTTCTGAACAGACTCCTGGTATCATTGGTTTGTCTGCGCTCTGTTGCTATAATATCATCATACCTATTTATCTGCTTTCACAAACATCAAGGTGGCAACTGGTTCAAAGAAAACATGCTTAACCTTCTGCATAAGTAAAACACATCTGCAGTGGTAATGCAAAAGAAAAACTGCTCCTAGCTGTAACACACTAGGCCTTATTAACAAAAACTGTTTTTTTCTCCATTGTGTCAGGAAAAACCCTAACTTGTAAGGCCTATAATTAGAGAGTCTTTATCTTTGAAACAACATCCTAAGCATATAGTCTCTGTCTGAGTCAAGAGGGAATTGCCCCAAAACAGTAGAAGGAACAGCCCACACTGCACCCAATTGTTCGAGAAAATGAGTTAAAATTAAGGTATCCAAGATTACCCTTGACTTCACTCCACCTCAAGCCGGGACCTTTTACCCTTGATGTAATGAAAAGGCTTCAGTAACAGGAAGCAACGCAGATTCAGGTATCTACAAAACCTCAAGAAGATACAGCCAGTGGAAAACTGATAAACTGCAAATTCCTATTGCGGCCTCTATTTTCCAAGATTTCTATCTTCCTAAAAGCAGCAAGAGAACCACCCTTGTTAAAGTTGCTTCAAGTGTTTCCATCTTGTGGACTCTGCATTGTAAATCCATATATTGTTCAGATACTTTAGAAATTTGCACCCCAAAGATCCCACTTTCCCACAGTAAACAAAGAAACCCAGAAAAGATAGATTTTGTCTTGGTGCTGAGCTAGGAGATTTTCTGCCTTTGGAAAAGGTCATGGGAGTGATGGACCTCCAAGAAAATGAGCCTAAATAGGATAGAAATAAATCTATCCACATAGGTTAACCAAACAACGCCAAGTCACCAAGAATAGTCCGATTATTCTTCATAATATACATGGAGATGTATTTTGGATTTCCTCAAAAAATATAAGACCTTTCCATGTGTGCAACAGAGTAAAATCAGGACTGGCTCAGTCTGCAGTACATGACATGGAGCCAGCTGATAGGATCAATGGCATTAAGGAACAGTGAAATGCAGCCGCAATGTTCAGTGAAAATCACAACAGAAATGGGAAACATCTTGAAACAGGATAAAACTGATTGTATATGTGTGAGTGTGTGTGTGGGGGAAGTGGGGGGGGGAGCATTATAGGTATATGTATAGATAACGTGGGGTACATCAGGGAGCATTTCAGATGACTCTATGGATCAAGAAGAGAGAGGGTGGCTTAATCTTGCAATCATCTCTTGAAAGTAATTGAGACAACAATATGCAGGAGCAGAGCCGGAGAAATCATCGGTCTCGATCTGAATCAGAAAAAGATAAAGGAGCCTCTGCACTGAAAGTGGCATAAACACCAAGGCCATCTAGCTTTCATCCTCTCCCTCTATGGTAGGTATCTGATACACATGCTTTAACTCTGGCATTTCCCCTCCGGGAACTCGCTTTTCTTCTTTTGCCTCTTGTGGGCAAGATGTTCTTCTGCATCCCCCCTCAGCACTGACAGCCAGTCCCATCTGTCAAGCTTAATTTTATACAGGTCTGCAGCAATGGGCTGAGCCATGAGGAAAAGAAAATTGTGCATCCTCAGTTTTGGAGGTATATGCTAATTTAGCTAGCGCTCAGCTGGAAGTAGCATGTAGAAACCATAGAATAAATAATCAAACTGCCCTCATCATGGCAAACCCCACAGTTTAACAGAATGGCTTGTACCAGTAATCAAAGCAAAAATAGATTATTATCCCTGGAAAATCTATCCTTAGGAATTTACACCTGCTTATGCCGTGGGTAATGTTTCTTTTGGAAACAAGACATGCAGGGGTCCATTTTTAAAGATGCTTGTTTCTGATTTATAGCAGCATGGATTTAAATATCTTGATCCATATAAAGTACTGTGCGTTTGGTGGGGAGATGGGTTTGGGGCCTTTTCGGGGCAGAGTCGCTGGCTGGAAACCATAGTTACTCACCTGTAACAGGTATTCTCCGGGGACAGCAGGAATCAGTCCTCGCATATGGGTGAGGTCAACACCGATGGAGCCCTCGCGGAAGTATCCCCCCAACTTTCAAAGAAAGCCTTTGGGAGATACTACCACGCATGCGTGGTCCCCTTCCCACCCAAGAGTGTCATCTTACTCAGTCAGATGACATAGCTAAAAGACAGCAAAAATAAATAAAAGATGGTAAAGGAGCAACTCCAAGGAGAGGAGGGAGGGTTGTGAGGACTGATTCCTGCTGTCCCCGGAGAACATCTGTTACAGGTGAGTAACTACGCTTTCTCTAGGAACAAGCAGGAAGTCAGTTCTCACATATGGGATTCCCCAGCTACAGGCTACCAAAAGCCCATAGCGAAAAACACGGTCGTCCCCAAGGGGAGCCATGAGCAGCAGCAATTAAGTCCGTTGCTGGATGAAAACCAGTACTCTAGTAGCGTGAACAAAGAAGGGTCAGAGGTAGGAGTTGCCTAAACACCAAAAAGATTACAGAGCACAGCCTGGCCGAAGGCGTTGTCCTGTCGGAACAACCTTTCCAGGCGGTAATGGGCTGAGAAGGTATGGACTGAAGACCAGGTGGCGGCCCGGCAGATGTCTACCATTGGGACGGAGCGCAGGTTTGCCACCAAGACCACCATGGTTCTGACATGGTGTGCCATGACTCAGCCTTCCAGTGGGAGCCCCGGCTGCTCATTGGCGAGGGCGATACAGTCCGCCATCCAGGTAGACAGTGCACGTTTGGTCACTGCCTCCTCCAGTCTACTGGGGTCGAACGAGACGAAAAGCTGAGCAGTTTTGCGGTAGCCCTGAGTAAGCTGGATGTAGAAGGACAAGGCCCTCTTACAGTCCAGGGTGTGGAGGACTGTCTCCTCTCTACTGGAGTGAGGTCTTGGAAAGAAGGTGGGAAGCACCACCTCCTGACTGAGGTGGAAGGATGATACCACCTTCGGAAGGAATTTGGGGTGTGTGCAGAGCATCACCCTAGTCTTGTAGAACCTGGTATATGGCGCCTCCGCCACTAAGGCCTGAAGCTCACTAACCCTGCAAGCGGAGGTGAGCACAACCAGGAATGCCACTTCCACGAGAGGTATCGCAGGTGGCAGGTAGCCAGAGGCGAGTGAGCTGCCCGAAATACCACACTGGAGGTCCCACTTGGTTGCCGGAGGGCGAACCGGGGGCTTTGACATGAGCAGACCCCGTAGGAAGCGGGTCAGAGGCTGGACCAAGAGGGGTTTGACATCCACTGGGTGGTGGTGCGCCGCCAGGGCACTAAAGTGCCCCCTGACGGAGTTCGATTTAAGCCCAGATTGCTAGAGGTGAAGGAGGTACTGTAGTACCAGTCCCACCAGGCAGGAGAATGGTTGGCCCCATGCTCTGCACACCAAATTGAAAACCTACGCCATTTGAGGGCATATGCTTTCCTAGTGGAAGCCTTATGAGAGGCCACAGGATCTCTTCTACCTCACCCGACAGGTTGAAAGGGGCTAGGGTCATCCTTTTAGCAGCCATGCGGTCAGGGCCAGGGACCCCAGGTTGGGATGCAGAAGAGAGTCTCCCTTCTGGGACAGGAGCCCTGGAGAGTTCCCCAACAGGATGGGAGTCTCTACTGATAACCGGAGGAGTAGCGGGAACCATGGTTGCCTGGGCCATCAAGGGGCTATCAAGATGGGCGAGGCTTTGTCATGGAGGGTCCTGAACAATATCTTGGCAATTAACGGAGTGGGTGGGAAGGTATACATGAGGCTTCTCAACCCCGAGATGAGGAACGCATCCGCTGCCACCCTGGAGGGGTGGGACTGCCGGGAGCAGAAGTGGGGCAACTGGTAGTTGTTCGGACTAGTGCACAAGTCTATCTCGGGTTCCCCCCAGAGCCGAAAAAGCCAGTAGGCCACACTGGGGTCCAGCTGCCACTCATGCGACTGGTGGACCCTGCTCAGTCTATCGGCCAGCAAGGTGTTCTGGCCTGGCAGGTATACTGCCCAAAGGAGTATACCCTGCCGGAGAGCAAAAGGAGCAGAGGACCACTGCCCCTCAGCAGAGGGATCAAGACCCCGTGCCCCCCTGTTTGTTCACATAGAACAGTGCCACTTGGTTGTCTGTTTGGACCAACAGTGGCTGGTGCCATAGGTGCTGACAAAAGGCTTGGAGGGCTAAGTATATGGCCCGTAGCTCCAGGAGATTGATCTGCTGGATGCTCTTGTCTGGCGACCAGCCGCCCTGGGTGCAAAGCTCCTCACAGTGGGCTCCCCAGCCGAGCAAGGAGGCATCCACGGTGAGGATCCTTAAGGGGCTTGGGGTTTCGAAGGGCATCCCCGCCTCGAGGTTTTGGGGAGTCTGCCACCAGATCAAAGATTCTGCCAACTGGCGGGTCACTGAGACCTTGTCCCGGAGGCATCCCATGGCCTGTGTCCACTGATCCCGAAGGCACCATTGCACGGCCCTCATGTGGAGGCAGGCATCTGGGGTATCATGGACGATGGAGGCCATATGCCCGAGTAGGCACAGGAGCCCCCGGGTGGGTACCAAGGAGCAGTGCTATATGTCCAGGGCCAGGGCCCTGAGATGGTCAGCTCGATCTCCGGGTAGGAAGACCTTTGCCTGGAGGGTGTCCAGTCTTGCCCCTATGAACTCCAGACACTGTGTCGGGAGGAAGTGGGACTTGGGGTAGTTTATCACAAATCCCAAGTGTTACAGGACCTGGATGACTGTGCCTCCTTTTATGAACCAGTCGTCTAGATAGGGGAAGACAAAGACCCCTTGAAAGTGGAAGAAGACGGCTATGACTGCCAGGCATTTTGTGAAGACCCTTGGGGTGGAGGCCAAGCCGAAATGCAGCACCCTGTATTGGTAGTGGACCCCCACCCACCATGAACCGCAGGTACAGTCTGTGGTTGGGATGAATGAGGATGTGGGTGTAAGCATCTTTCAGATCCAAGGAGCACAGTCAATCTCCCTGCTGGAGGTAAGGCAGCAATACTCCAAGGGAGAGCATCTTGAACTTCTCCCTCACCAGGAACTTGTTCAGGTTGTGCAGGTTGAGGATGGACCTTAGGCCTCCAGTCCTTTCTGGCACGAGGAAGTACCTGGAATAGAACTTTTTGCCTTGAAAAGATGGGGCACTGGTTCCACCATATTAGCCTCAAGAAGACCTGCGAGCTCCTTCAGCAGAAGGTCACGGTGAAGGGGAGACCTGAGGGGTTCTTCCGGAAAGTAAGGGGGAGGTGTCTGAGTCAGATGGAGGAGGTAACCCTCCCTGACCACCCGAAGTGCCCAGGTGCCCAAAGGTGATAGTTAGTCACCCTTGGGCATAGTGGATAAGACGTCCCCCTGTGGGCTGCACACCTCCTTGGGGCGGAGAGGCTATGCCCAAGAAGACAAAAGCTCCCCCCTGACTGGGTCGGCGCCGACACCAGAGGCTTGGGAGCCTTCTGCTTACAAGGGCTATGCCCATGTCCCTTTGCTTGCTGACCCTGCTGGGGAGCCAGGGAGGCCTGGTAAGGTGGGGAGTTTCTGTAAGCAGCCCCTTTTCTCAGGTAGAAGGGCTTTTTACCCGAGCCCTTCCATCGGGGAGGGACAGCTGTCTTTTTAGAGAGCCTGGTCCTCATTATGAACTCTGTTTCCAGCTCACCAGCCTTGTCAGTCATGAGTTTGCCAAAGAGGATCTCTCCTTGGCATGGGACATCGACCAATTAGTTCTGAACTCATTGCTCAAAACTGGACTACTGTAGCCAAGCTTGGCGTCGGGTATCAATGCCTGCCGCCGCTACTCAAGCCGCCGACTCAAAGCCATCATAGGCTGCCGGAGACATAAACTTGGAGCACTGATGGACGGCCTTAACCAGGTTCTTAAACCACTGCAGGGGTTCCTCGGACAGACCAGCCGAGAACCCAGCAATTTCCTTTGCCAGGTCTCTCAGGTACATGCCCATGTACAGCTGATAGGCCTGGATGAGGCCGATGAGCTTCAAGCCCTGGTAAAACTTTCTGCTGAGGATATCCAAGGTGCGAGCTTCCCTGCCGAGAGGCACCAAGGAGTGTGTCTTCTGATTCTTCAGTCGACACATAGTTGACTCCACACCACCATGGAGCTATGCGGCAGCTGTGATTTCTCTGGCGGACTCAATACATCGAATAGAACCACTTGGTCACCACTGGTACCGATGCAGTGTCTCCCACATATGGAGCATTAGCCATTCCAGGATGGGAGGGAAGGACACCGTGATCAATTCCCTAGGAGGGGCCTCGTACTGGAAGATTTCCAGCTCCTCCGCCCGAGGGTCATCCTCCGATTCCGTTGGGAATGCTAGGGCCTTAGACATGTCCCTGATGAAGTCAAGGAATGCCATGTCCTCCGGTGGAAACTGCTGCCAGGGCTCTGAAGTAGGAGAGTCCAAGGGGACATTGCAATGTCGACGGATGTTGGGCGACTCCTCGACCTCCGTCTCCCACTCAGAATAGTCCACGAGGACTCAATGGAAGGCTGGTCTGCAGGCCCTGGACTGACCCCAGGCCGCAGCCTTCAAATGCCCTGCGCCTGGTGCCAAGCGCGCTGGCTGTGGAGGATTGTGGCCCCGTCAAGCGAGAACCGGATCAAGATCTTGGCCGAGGATTGGCTCGGCCTCCGGGGACATCCTTGACGTCGAGAGTCCAGTGGTCAAGGCAGAGGAATCAGTCGTGCCGGACAGCAGCACCCATTGCGGGTCCATGAAGGCAAACAAACTGCGCTCCAGGGCTGTCATTCTGGACTCCAAGCCAGAAGACTCCGCAGCCATCGGCGTGGGCACCGAAAGGATTGGGTCCGATGCCAGTTCCCCCGAAGGGGAATCCTTGACAAGGCCGGTCCGAGGTTGAGTCCTTCCGGGGGACCTTTGCAGGCCGCGCCCTCTCCGATCCCTTGGATAAGCATCTCGGACTGCAAGACCTGGCTCAGGACGCACCTGGCCTGTCGGATCCATCCAGGGATGCCGCCTTTGAGGTCTTCTTCTTCTTCTTGGATTCCCTCGAGGGAGACCCCCTTTCCAAAGAACCATGGCACCGCTCAGGTTCTATGGAGCCGTCCCTAGATCCTTTGGCTTCGGATGAGGCTCTGGCCTTCAGAGGTACCAGGGACTCAGGGAAAAAAAACTTATCATGCTGCTGCTGGCAGCTCTTGAGGGTCTTGTTGGACATCTTTGTGCAGAGACCACATGCTGTGGGGTCGTGATCCAGCCCAAGACAGCGAAGGCAGATGTCATGTGTGTCGGTCAAAGACATAATCTTGGCACACTGGTCACACTTTTTACAGACACTGGTAGCCATGGGAGAAAAGAGTACCCCAGCGAGGTCGAAGACCCGCTGAGCTGCCAGTTGGAAAAAAGGCGCGAAGACGCCAAGGAGGAAAAAAACTACAAAAAGGACCCGAACTCGATGTCGAGACAGTGAGGTCAGGTGGCGGGAAGAGAACCGGTGCACTACCCAAGGCAAGTATGAAACTCAGTCAAGCCAGACAGACATCTGAAGGGCTCCACGGAAAAAAGGAGACTGAGCAAGATGACACCCTTGGGCAGAAGGGGACCCCGCATGCGTGGTAGCATCTCCCAAAGGCTTTCTTTGAAAGCTGGGGAGATGCTTCCATGAGGGCTCCGTCAGTGCCAATGTCACCCATATGTGAGGACTGACTTCCTGCTTGTTCCCAGAGAAATACAATTTAGAAGTCTAGGTTCTGATTATCGGTACCTATACATTTAGACTATGCGTTTGGTTTAGGCGCTGCAAAACCACGTCTAACCTGAAGTGCCTAGCCAATGCATAATCTAGACATATGGGTGCCTATTTTTGGTGCCCATATGTATATAATATGCACCCACTTTGCCACATAACCAGGCACCTATATTCAGTGGTGCTAAACAAATACATAGAACCAATGAATACTGGCATAAATTGAAATGTCTAAACAAGATCCTTTGATTTATGCCAAAAGACATCCTGGTGAAAATTGGGGCCATAGTTTTCAGTATACAAACACATGTGTGTTGTTTCCTCCCCAGCAAAACTCCATCTTCATGATCGCCTCGAAACAAGATATGATAAAGTGCACATGTTGAACAACTTTTGCTCTTTTACTCGTATAGAGGGTGAACAGTACTAACAGAGTCTTTGATTATAGCCTTTTTTTCTTTTGGGTTATTGTGCATGGTAAACGTTCATGAGCAATATGGCGAAATAAGGCCTTACCTGCTAATTTTCTTTCCTTGAATCCCTCCAGTTCATTCCAGACTCCAGAGTTTTGCCCCCCCTCCAGCAGATGGAGACTGAGAATTTCGAACTTCTGTGATGTCACCCCATAAGAGAGGCAAACCCATTGCAGAAGACAATCTATCAATGCAGCTATCTATTCCTACACTAACGGAAACCGTAGTCCCGCAACTAATTACAAAAAAGGAAATCCCCTGGGGAAACTGGTCCAAAGGATTAAACCCCTCTGGGAAGCAAAAATAGATATAATTCTGAAATCACTGAAGGGAAATACCACCAATTGACACTTCCGCAGAACACACGCTGGCCTTGCCAATGCTGAATAGATGGATGGGTTCTGGACTGGACTTGAGGGACTCAAGTAAAGAAAATTAGCAGGTAAGGCCTAATTTCACCTTCCGTAGCATCCCTCCAGTCCAGTACAGGCTCCGGGGATGTACCAAAGGCAGAATTTAAGAGTGGAAGGGACCCATAAGGCTAGCTTGCAACACCTGCACCCTAAACCTTGTGTCTTCCTGTGCTTACACAGCCAGATGATAGTGCTTCACGAATGTGTGAAGAGACAAACATGTGGTGGCCTTGCAGATGTCTACTGGAAGCACGAGACTGATCTCGGCCCATGATGCCACCTGTGCCCTGGTGGAATGCACAAACAGCCCCACCGGAGGAGACTTGTAGTGCATTAGACAGGCAGACGCAATTGCCTCTTTGAGCCAGTACGCAATTGACACCTTTGATGACACAGCCCTGCAACGTGGACCTCCAAAGATGAGAAACAAATGATCCTTCTTCCAAAAGGACTCAGTGCGTTTGAGATAACACTTAAGTATCCTACGCACATCCAGGCACCGCAGATGCATGTCCTACACTTCCACGAAGGTCAGAAGCACTACTGTCTAGTTAACATGAAATCCGGACACCACCTTCGGCCACAGGACCTCCCTATCCTTCAAAAAGACCAGATAGGACTCTCTACATGAAAGAGCCTGAAGTTCTGAAATGCACCACACTGAAGCAATGGCTACCAAACGCACCACCTTGAGTGTAAGATCTTTCAACGAGGCTGACGCAAGGGGCTCAAATGGAGCTCCCGTCAGCACTGCCAAGACCAGGTTTGGGTCCCAAGGCAGTACCACCAAATGCACTGGTGGGTGGAACACCTTAACCATCCTGAGTAAATGGGACACATCTGGATGCACTGCCAGAGAAATCCTTTGCACATGCCCCCGATAACAGATCAACACTGCTACCTGAGCCCACAAAGAATTCAAGGCAAAGTCCTTATCAACCCCGGCCTATAAGAACACCAAAATGTCCGGTATCAAAGCCAGCAATGCCCGCTTCCTCTGTTATCACACCATGCCTCGAATACACACCACACCTGCACATACACCAGTGACGTGGAAAGCCTGTGAGCCCGCAGCAAGGTGGAAATCATGAACGATGAGTAACTATGCCTTCTCAGCCAAGCCCTCTCAAGAGCCAGGCCATAAGCAAGAATTGATCCACCTGAGGCATGAGGATCGGTCCTTGAGACAAAAGGGTCCTCCGTGCCGGCAGGTGCAACGGAGTCCCCACCAACAATCTAATCAGATCAGCAAACCATGGGTGACGAGGCCAGTCTGGAGCCATCAACAGCATTAACCCCCAGTGCGCCTCTATCCACTGAAGCAACCTGCCAATCAGAGACCATGGTGGAAACACGTACAGTTGGCCCTGTGAGGGCCAGAGCTGAGCCAAAGCATTGAGTTCTTCTGATATCCACTCTTGTTGCTGACTAAAGAAACGATTCACCTTCGCATTGTCTGCCATTGCCATGAGATCCATTATTGGCTATGCCCACCTACAGGTGATGCTGCTGAACACGGAGTCCTCCAATACCCACTCACATGGATCCAACTGTTGGCAACTGAGAAAATTGGCCTGCACTTCTCCTTCCCCGCAACATGCACTGCGGACAGTGTGAGGAGATTCTGCTCCCCTACTGAAGAAGCATCGCACTCTCCTCCGCCAGCAGTGCACTCCCCGTGGCTCCCTGGAGATTGATATAAGCTACCATCATAGCATTGTCGGAGAACACTCTCACCGCTTTGCCCAATACCAAAGTCTGGAAAGCCTGCAGCACCAGAAAAAACGCTCTCATCTCCAGGCAATTGATCAATCACTGCTTCTCCTCACTGGACCAGCACCCCTGTGCTACTTGCATCAGACAATGAGCTCCCCAGCCCGACAGACCAGTATCCATTGTCACCACCGTCCAGTCGGGTGGGTCCAGAGGAACACCCCGCATTAAGGTCTCCGGTGACAGCCACCAATGCAGACTGGTCCGCACCACAGACAGACCAACTTCTTGTCGAGGGGATGGTGTTGTAGAGACCACCTCAACAGCAGTGGCCTCTGCCAGGGACGCATATGAACCCTCGCCCATGGCACCAGGTCCAGCACTGATGCCACTGATCTCAACACCTGCAGGTAGGACCAAGCCAATGGTGATGATGGCTGTTGGAGAAAATTGCAAATCTGGCACTGCATCTTGCGGGCGCAGTCCTGTGTCAGGAAAACCCGACCAACTCCGGTATCAAAGCATGCCACAAGATAGAAGAGGTCTTGTGAAGGCGTCAGAGAACTCTTGGTTGACCATCCAACCGAGCTCCCAGAGGAGCTGGAGCACCTTCTGAGTGCTGGTTAGGCTCTTCTCCAGAGAATTTGCCCTGATGAGCCAATCATGCAGGTAGGGGTGAACCAACACGCTGCCGCCACCACCACCATGATCATGGTGAATGTGTGCAGAGCTCTCACCAGCTCGAAGGGCAGGGCCTGAAACTGAAAATTCCCCATAGGGACAGTGAAGTGCAGGTAACACTGATGCTCGATCCGAATGGGCATGTGCAGATACACCACAGTAAGATCCAGGGTGGTCAAAAACTTGCCCTTGTGCATGGCCACCATAACAGAGCACAGAGGCTCCATGTGAAAGTGTGGCACCCTTAGAGCCCAACTGACATGTTTCAGCTCTAGAATACAGCAAAAGGACCCCCTCCTTTTTGGGGACCATGAAACAGATGGAGTATTAACCTTGTTTGCATTGGTCTGCAGGTACAGGAACGACTGCTTGCAACTGCAGGAAGTGCTGCAGCATGTCCTGAATGGCCTGTCGCTTGACTCAGGCTTTGCAAGGAGACAACAGAAAGGCGTTGGAGAGAGGATGTGCAATTCCAGTGCATACTCCTCCCGAATGACATCCAGAACCCATTGGTCAGAGGTAAGACAGACCCAAGCAGAGTAAAACTGATGGAGTCTTCCTCCAACAGCCAAAACCTCCACCTGAGCCCCCCTCATCTCACTGGGATTTCTTGGGCCCGCCACTGTCCCGGAGGAGTAACCACCCTGAAAGGACTGCCCCCAAGATGCATTATGACCACGCTGATAAGGAGTGAAACGGACAGTCTTTAAACTGTCCTTGTCCTGCCTGACTAGCTTTACGTCCCTTGGGATTATCCTCCGGCAATCTATCTGGTTTAGACTCCCCCAAGTCCTTGACCAGCTTGTCCAAGTCTTTGCCGAACAACAATTTCCCTTTAAAAGGAAGCCTACTTAGCCACGCTTTAGAAGACACATCTACTGCCCAATTCCGAAGCCACTGCAGATGCCACACTGCCACTACTAATGCCATCCCCTTGGCCGAGGTCAGAAGGAGATCATAGAAGGTGTCTGCCAGATAGGCGCAACTCGACTCCAACTTGGGGACCTATGAGGACCCAGCCTCAGCCATCTCCAGTAAAGCCTGCATCCATCTTAGGCATGCTCGTGCAATGTAGGCCCTGCAGTCTGAAAGCTGCAGAGTCAAGGTATTCACCTTGAACACCTGCTTCAACAGGATCTCCTTTTTATCCTGCATGTCCTTGAGGTATGCACCACCTTCCACCAGAATGGTGGTCTTCTTTGTGACCGCAGAGACCAGGGCGTCCACCTTTGGTATCTTGAACTCCTTCTCCGCGGCCAGCATGGGATGCAGACGAGTGATAGCTCACCCCACCCAACGCAACCCAGCCTCCAGCACCTCCCATTCTAAATCCATCAGCTGCTTGAGAGCCTGATGGTTCAGAAAAGCTGTCTCCTGCGTCTGAAGCCCCTGGAGCAATGGGTCCTCCAAGGCAAAGTCTGGCACCGGCTGAGGCTGGGGGATATTAAGTGCCACCAGTGAGTGTGCAATAAGCGCCATCAGCTCCTCATGCCAGAAAAAGCCGCACAATATTGGGGTTTTCCTCCAAAGGGATCTCCCCTTCTCAAGTTCCGCATCTGTGGAATGGTGAGACTCTGAACCCATACCAGAAGGTCCCTCTAGGGCCCCATCTAAAGCCTCCGAGGTCTCCTCCACACCCTCATCCTTGGACTCGCTCTCTTCTGCCTCTGGAAGTGCTACCAATCCTGTCCAAGCTGGGTTTCCTTTCGCTGCCCCTTACCTCCCAAGCCCTGCTTCATGCAGTAGGCCTGGTGAAGGAATAGAACACTCTGGGCTAAAAGGCACAGCCATCTGACGTTTAGCAGCTACTTTGCTCCTAGAGCACTCCCCTAATGTATGGGAGGAGATAGGGACTGAACCCTGCTCTCCTGTGGCGTTCCGACATGGTGACCTCAGGGGACTCAAAATGGCAATGCTTCCCACCAAACTCAAGGGAACCACTGGCCACGCCAAAGCCAGATCCGTGCTGTTTCCAGAGGACTCCCGCTGCCCCAAGCCATTCCACAAGCGCCAGAGCCATGCAGTGACTCTCCTGTGTCACGGTCCTGCAATTTGCAGCCGCAACACAGACCCCAACATGGAGAGTTTCCCTTTCTTCAGCCTGCAAGCTACACGTGCAGCTTTAGGCATGGCTGGCACACAGTATGAGCGATGAACAGGCTGGGATGTAGGTGCAAGCCAAAACACAAGGAGAAGCCTCCCACATGCAGTTAACCCCTTTGGCAGCCCTCCCGCTCAGCGCTTACCCCAAAGCTAGTGCCTCGTATAGGTCAGCGGTGCCGAATGAAGAGCCTGTCAGCAGACTGCTACTGTGTCCTCTCTGTCAGCAGCTGCGACTAAACGTGGCTGACAGTAACGAAGGGGAGAAGTATGGCTGAGAAATTGGAATAAGTAAGGAAGACAGCTTGAGTCGGACTCAACGGAGTCTCAGTGTCTCAGCATATCTTCCCTCCTCCACAGGGGACCCTGCCGACTGAATGGCCCAGGTTTTCGAAGGGCAGCCCCCACCAGATCCCCGCAGGGAGGAAGAAAGAGAGATCCAAGAAGCAAGAAGCAAAGATACTCTGTTTTTTTTTTTAAACTAAATCCTAAGCATTCCTAACTGTCAAATGCAGTTCAGACTGAACAGGTCTTGTCCCATCTGCTGGAGACTGAGAAATACTGTCTTCTGGAATGGGTCCGCCTCTCTTATGGGATGAAATCACAGAAGTTTGAAATTCTCAGTCTCCATCTGCTGGAGGAGGGGCGAAACCCTTGAGTCTGGACTGGACTGGAGGGACGCTATGGAAGGAGGCTATTTTTTAGTACGCATGTTGGAAATATAGTGCATCATATGTTAAACATTAAGGGTCTGATATTTTTCTGGGATGGCTGTGCGCTGCTACAGCGCAGAGCCATTGTGGCTGACCTTTAACCCCAGATATTCAATGCCAGGGTCATATGCGGCCCTGGCATTGAATATCTGGGGTCGCCGCACAGCCAAGAAGCTAACCGGCAATGGCGATATTGAGCCGCTGCCCAGTTAGCTCCCATGAATAAAAATAGGCCACCTTTTGCTGCTTCTTTTACCCGTGGTTGCTAACCAGGCAGTGCTGCAATTTCGCCGCTGCCCGGTTAGCGATTGGTGCTGCCCCTGGAACACCCATAACACGCCCAATGCTAAGCGGTTAGCATCAGGGTGTGTAGCGGAGATAATCAGGGATATTAAGCGGCACTAATCGTGTTAGTGCCACTGGATATCCCACTCAGCGGCCTTTACACGGTTTACAGGTCTGTAAACTGTGTAAATGCCTTTGAATATCGGTTTATCCAGTTAGTACCATTGCGGTGCTACTGTCTGGACAGTGTTGGGGAAGTCCGTAGACAGGGCAAGAGAGGTTACTGCACTTATCCAGTTAGCAGTGATTTTCAGTCTGCTAACAGGTAAGTGCCCGCGGAACGCTAGTTATTTCCATAGCTGTCTTAACTTTATATGGTTCGGCTATCCAGAAAGAGGCAGAATATCGCCGCTGTCCAGATAGCTGCGCCAGTCAGCACTGAAACGGGATATTCAGCACCAGAGGATATCCAGATGTTGGTCCTAATATCCAGTTTCAGTTTGGCCCACAGTGACCAGGTGCTTTAAAAATGCCGACTGCCACAGGCTGAATACTGGGCCCTAAGGGCCCAATATTCTAAAGACATTTACATGGTTTACAGTCCTGCAAACCATGTAATGCTGCTGAAGGGGACATTCAATGTCATTAACATGGTCAGGGCCACTGAATATCCTCAACTAATGCTGCTATACGCCACAGTGCTAACCGCTTGGCATTGGGGCGTGTCGTGGGCAGAAACATTCGCTAACCTGGTAGCGGCAATATTGCACCGCTACCCGGTTAGCGACCTGTGGGTAAAACTAGGCGAAGCAAAAGCTAGCCTAGTTTTACCCGCGAGAGCTAACCAAGTAGCGGTGCAATATCACCACTACCCGGTTAGCTTCTAGACTTTGCGCTGACCCCGGATATCCAATGCCCGAGCCGCATATGACCCCAGCATTGAATATCCAGGGTTAGAGGTCAGCGGTGACGGCTATGCGCTGTAGCGGTGCATAGCCGTCTCAACAGAATATCAGGCCCTAAATTTTTAGAGAGCATACTAAAAAAAATGTGCATGTGTTTCAATGTAAAGGCCCCCAAGATAAAATGGAAATGGAAGAAAATATGTGCAGTCAAAATACTGAAATGTAAAACTATACTTAGTTTCTGAATAAGCAAAGCAAAATATTACCCCTCCATTAACAACACTGGGCATTTACTCTCAGTGTTCACATGGTTCTGTATTTCTGCTGAACTCTCTTTCAGTAAAGATCATTAATGATACTGCATTATTTGCCAGGCTAATGACAGCACCAACTGAGAAGACAGCCAATAGGAAAAAAGCCTCGTCATTTCAGCTGAACAGGCTAGCATGTAAACACCTCCATATGGCCCCCGACCATGAAATCCTCACGTTTTCGCTGGCATCTGGTGTTTGGCTCAGTATTGCAATTTGCCATAATTTGGGCAGTGCTAACTGATTTGAGAAAGGACAAATTGGTCCATTAGGCTGACATCATCTGCTGGAGCTGAAAGTGAATCATAGATCAAATTCAACAATGAGTCAGCTCTTATCTCTATCTGTGAAAAGAACTGTACTGGGACTCAGAAACTTCAGAGTGGAAAGTAATCTGTATGCGAGCCTCCAGACACCATGCAGCCAATCAGATCCACCGAAGAGCCAATGAGCAGCATCCAGAAAAAACAATAACCAATGGGAAATAATACAGAGGCTGTACAGTCAATTACAATCGATGTGCTGGGATTCTGAGATAAGGGGCTAGAACTGACTAAGGTATTTCCTTAAAGAACAGGAGTCTCTCTAATCATTTTCTTAAACAGTGTGAAATAGAAGAAAACAAGAAGAGTAATAAAGGCGATAAAAATCAAAGCCAAGCCTCTTACCTTGGAGTTCTTGCCTCCACTCCGTCCTGACTGTGAGGAACAGCTACGCTGCACACCTTGCTCTGGCGTAGATGGCGATTTGTCAGAAGAATGGTCCGAGCCCTTCTCCACCATGACGTCCCCCTCGTTGTTCTGAGGTGTCGGGGACCGTGAGCGCTTACGGAGGATGGGGGAACAAGCAGGCGTGCTGCGGTTCGAGTTACTGGCAGTGCTGTAGGAGGCAAAAACCGAGACAGTATTAGAGGGTGAGTCTTAATTTTTAATTAGATGTCGGGGGAGGGGGGGTTATTTCATAAGAAAGTGCCTATGTGAAAGTAATAAGAAGGCATCTATTTTATGTGCATTTATTTTATTTATGCAATTTTAACAAAAAAAGTACAAGAAATTCCTTGTACAAGAAAAGCGGCTTCTAACAAACTAGTAAAAAGAAACCCCAAAGAAAGACAATCCTCTTCAGGAAAAGCACAGTAGACCACAATAGAAAGGCAAGATGGGTCATAAAATACATGATAAATTGAATACATTGCAAAACAAAGGAAATAAAGCAGACTAAGGGAGAGTGTACTATTCCATTCCGAATTAGCTCTCTACAACAAGAGGGCTACTTTGAGGGGGAATAGGAGAAAGGCCCTGCACTTTGGATAGTCTAGAGCAGGGGTCTGCAACCTTTAAGACGTAAAGAGCCACTTGGACCCGTTTCCGAAGGGAAAAAAAAAACTGGGAGCCGCAAAACCATTGCGACATTTAAAACAAATCTAACACTGCATATATTGTTTCTTACCTTAATGCTATATACGACCCCCTACTTTTCCTGTTAAAATATAGGTGTTTGGCCTATACTCGCCGTATAAGACTACCCCTCTTCCTTCACACACCAAAAAAAAAAAACGCCAGAAAATATCACAACAAGTAACAATATTTGATTTCAAAATTATGATGATTTTGTAGTCAAATCACTAATATGAAATAAAATTATTTTTTCTACCTTTGTTGTCTGACCAATTTATTCTTTGATCATGCAGGTCCCGATCTGAGGCTTCTGCTTTCCTGTCTTCTCTTAGCTCTCTTTCTGTGGTCTATGGTCCATCTGCCATTTCTTATCTCTTCTTTCGTTTTCTTCACTTCTTTCCATCAGCCTATTTCCAGTCCCAGTAACCCTCCCCAATATCAGCCCCTTTCCAGTCCTCACTCCCAGTACCTTCCAGTGCTAATCCCCCCTCAACCCCATTACCAGTGCTAGCCTCCCCTAATCAGCCCAATACCAGTCCTACCCCCCATCAGCTCATTACCAGTCCTAGCCTCCCCTAATCAGCTCATTTCCAGTGCTCGTCCCCTCAACCCCATTACCAGTGCTCCATCCCTCCATGTCAGCCCCCTCCCTCCCTCCATCCATATCAGCTCCCTCCCTCCATGTCAGCCCCCTCCATCCCTCCATGTCAGCCCCCCTCCCTCCATCCATATCAGCTCCCTCCCTCCATGTCAGCCCCCTCCATCCCTCCATGTCAGCCCCCTCCCTCCCTCCCTCCATGTCAGCCCCCTCCATCCCTCCATGTCAGCCCCCCTCCCTCCATCCATATCAGCTCCCTCCCTCCATGTCAGCCCCCTCCATCCCTCCATGTCAGCCCCCCTCCCTCCATCCATATCAGCTCCCTCCCTCCATGTCAGCCCCCCTCCCTCCATTCATCCATATCAGCCCCCCTCCCTCCATGTCAGCCCCCCTCCCTCCATCCATCCATATCTGCTCCCTCCCTCCATGTCAGCCCCCCTCCCTCCATGACAGCCCCCCTCCCTCCATCCATCCATATCTGCTCCCTCCCTCCATGTCAGCCCCCCTCCCTCCATCCATATCAGCTCCCTCCCTCCATGTCAGCCCCCCTCCCTCCATCCATCCATATCAGCTCCCTCCATCCATCCATATCAGCTCCCTCCCTCCATGTCAGCCCCCCTCCCTCCATCCATCCATATCAGCTCCCTCCCTCCATGTCAGCCCCCTCCATCCCTCCATGTCAGCCCCCCTCCCTCCATCCATCCATATCTGCTCCCTCCTCCATGTCAGCCCCTCCCTCCATCCATATCAGCTCCCTCCCTCCCTCCATGTCAGCCCCCTCCATCCCTCCATGTCAGCCCCCCTCCCTCCATCCATATCAGCTCCCTCCCTCCATGTCAGCCCCCCTCCCTCCATCCATCCATATCAGCTCCCTCCCTCCATGTCAGCCCACCCCCCTCCCTCCATGTCAGCCCCCTCCATCCCTCCATGTCAGCCCCCCTCCCTCCATCCATCCATATCAGCTCCCTCCCTCCATATCTGCTCCCTCCCTCCATGTCAGCCCCCCTCCCTCCCTCCATCCATATCTGCTCCCTCCCTCCATGTCAGCCCCTCCCTCCATCCATATCAGCTCCCTCCCTCCATGTCAGCCCCCCTCCCTCCATCCATCCATATCTGCTCCCTCCCTCCATGTCAGCCCCCCTCCCTCCATGTCAGCCCCCCTCCCTCCATCCATCCATATCTGCTCCCTCCCTCCATGTCAGCCCCTCCCTCCATCCATATCAGCTCTCCCTCCCCTCCCTCCATGTCAGCCCCCCTCCCTCCATCCATCCATATCTGCTCCCTCCCTCCATGTCAGCCCCCCTCCCTCCATGTCAGCCCCCCTCCCTCCATCCATATCTGCTCCCTCCCTCCAATGTCAGCCCCCCTCCCTCCATGTCAGCCCAGCTCCCTCCATCCATCCATATCTGCTCCCTCCCTCCATGTCAGCCCCCCTCCCTCCATCCATATCAGCTCCCTCCCTCCATGTCAGCCCCCCTCCCTCCATCCATCCATATCAGCTCCCTCCCTCCATGTCAGCCCCCTCCATCCCTCCATGTCAGCCCCCTCCATCCATCCATATCTGCTCCCTCCCTCCCTGTCAGCCCCTCCTCCCTCCATGTCAGCCCCCCTCCCTCCATCCATGTCAGCCCCCCTCCCTCCATGTCAGCCCCCTCCCTCCATCCATATCATCAGCTCCCTCCCTCCATGACAGCCCCCTCCCTCCCTCCATCCATCCATATCAGCTCCCTCCCTCCATGTCAGCCCCCTCCATCCCTCCATGTCAGCCCCCCTCCCTCCCTCCATATCTGCTCCCTCCCTCCCTGTCAGCTCCCCTCCCCTTCTTCTGCAGCCACGGCTCCCTGCCTCTTACGGAACCGCGGCTGTGCTTTTAAAAATCATCTCGGAGCCCTTCCTGTCTTGACGGGCTCCGTGCAGCATTGTCCCGCCTCCAAACTTCCTTTAGAGGCGGGACAATGCTGCACGGAGCCCATCAAGACAGGAAGGGCTCCGAGATGATTTTAAAAGCACAGCCGCGGTTCCCTAAGAGGCAGGGAGCCGCGGCTGCAGAAGAAGGGAGGGAGCCCATAACGCCATAAATACCGGGCGGGCAGTGTGCTCCGGAGCCGCGGCAAAGGTGAGAAAGAGCCGCATGCGGCTCCGGAGCCGCGGGTTGCCGACCCCTGGTCTAGAGGAAATAAAACTAGCCAGCTGGGAGGGTTCAAAGAAAAGGTAACTGTGCCCAGTGAGTTTCACTAGGCACTTACACGGAAAGCGAAGAAAAAAACAACCCTCCCAGCTGAAGCACACCAGAACGATACATTAGGAAACTGTCGCCTTCTCTTCTGGGTAGCCCTAGAAACATCAGGAAATATTCGCAGGTGGGAGTCCAAGAACACCTTACATGGTGACCGAAAAAACAGCCTCAATAGCCAGTCTCTGTCCACCTCTAAAGCGAAAGTGACGAGCAGGGTAGCAGTCATCCCGGCCCCTGACGGGGACCTCTCAAGAAAAGTAGACAAATCCATACTGTCCACAAACAATACCCAATATCTTATGTGTATTAAATAAAGGCAATATTGGCACTTATGTGCATTTATAAAGTAAAAACCCAGAACCAGCCCAAAAGGGCACAACCACTCCCACACATATTTACACCCGCTCCAAAGAAGGTACAAGTTCTGTACATGCACCTGCGTATTTGATACAAACACAGCTCCCACAGGAGCACACATAAATACCCGCAGTCTTGTCAGCAAATGCGCTTATACCCAGGTAAAGCAGGTTTTACACATGAAAAAAAGCTTGATAAAATTACTCCCAAAATGTCTGCATCAGTTTTCATGCAATTGGGGCCAAGAATGAACCCAATTCTGTATGCTCGGACCTAATGCACAAAACATTCTACTGAGTGCACGGGCCCGTCACACACAACTATTGCACGCATCAGCCAAGACAATTATCCTAGCACTCAAAGCGCGGATCTAACATACCATGTTGTCCTCTGGCACGGACCAGTACACTGAACTAATTTATCGCTGTTTGACTGAAAGCAAAAGATCTAACATGGATCACATATGCAGAGCATGAAGAAAAGTGAGCTTGATGGAGAGTTATCTTTTTTCAAAGTGCCATTTAGGGGTCTACTTACTAACTTGTGTTAATATTAGCATGCGTTTATTCACACATGCTACTGGCAGATAGGTCTCACAGAATAGCATGGAGCCTTTGTTAAAATAATGTGTGTTAACATTGAATTAATGTGCATTAACATTAGTGTAGCGTAATAACTAGACCCCTCAATGACCATAAGCAAACTGAAACAATATCCATGGTCTGAGAGACAGCTCTGCTCTGCGGCTGTAAGAACTTACGATTTGCCATAGTGACTCACAGCAATGGTTCAATAAGTCCAGTATCCTGTTTCTAACACAAGTACCTGGCAGGATCCTAAAAGATAGGCAGATTCCCTCTACTCATCCCAGGGATTAGCATTTTCTCTAGATTTTTCCACAGTGTCGTCATCTTTGGTTTTTCATTTCTAGATTCAGTTTCTTTTGTTTACTCTTTTGTTTTTCTTTATCCTTCCTAAACACATCCATTCTCCTCTCCTTCCCCGCACACTCACCCTTCCTCACTTCTCCATATTTCCCTCATCCTTCACCTCTCCCTCACCTCTTCGCTCTCTTCCACACCACCTTCTGGCTCCTTCCTTCTCTCTCCACTTCAGCCCTTCCCACACATCCGTCTTTCAGCTTTTCTTCCTCTCATCTCCCCCTTCACCCTTCTTTTCCTTTTGCCTTTTCCTTTCTCCCTCCTTTAGCTTCCCCGCCCCATCTCTTTCCTTCCTTCTCCACACCCTCTCCTGTTAACATTCTCTTTCCTTCTTTGTCCCATTTCTCACCATCCCCCTCTGGAGCACTGTCTCTCTCTCTCTCTCCCTCCCTCCCCTTCTCCCCTCCCTGGATTTTCTTTCTCTCTCACCATCCCACCCCCCTTGGCACATGCTCTCGTTCATGCACCCCCATCTCTCCCCAGGCCTCTCTTTCTCTCCCCTCCTTCTCCCCATCGTGACACATTCTCTTTCTCTCTCCCTCTCTCTCCCCTCTTTGAAACACTCTTGCTCTCCTGTGTACCTCCAAGGGCAAGGACTTCCATGCTGCCCTCCCCCCTCGCGCTTCAAAAGAAGGCTCAGCATGCCGTTCCTTCCCCCCCCCCCCCAGCATCTATCTACCCACCTGGGGGCGGGCGGCATGCCGGGCTTTAACATACCCACACGCAGGCACAGCCTGCTGCTCTTGCCCCCTCCAACGCAACTTCAGGGGGCAGGCACAACAGGCCATGACTGCATGCATGTGAACATTTTAATGTCTGCTGCAGCGCTGAAGCGGCAGCTCAACTGCCGCCACTTCAAAGGAAGGATCGGCATGCCACCTGCCATGGTCTGCCGCCCTAGGTAACTGCCTAATTTGCCTAGCAGATGAGCTGGCCCTGCCCCAGGCATTCACTCTCTCATTCCCTCGCAAAGCAATTCTGGGCTACCCTGAAAGAAGCTACTTATAATAATACCAATGATCTATCATAATTATAAAGTAAATAAAATAAGAGGAAAGCGAAACGAATATGATTCTCTGAAAATATGTCTGATAAGATTAAAGCATTCAAAACATACAAAGCATCTCAAACAGAAAAACAGGGAAGAACATTTAGTAAAGTTTAGAGACAAAGAAAGAAATCAAGCAGACAAAAGTGCAAGAGGAAGAAAAGATTGCTAAACAGGTGACAAAGTTAAAAGACATTTTTTAGGTATTGTCACAGGAAGGAAGAAGGCCAGAAATGGAACTGTAAGGCTGAAAGATATGTGGAGGGTGACAATGAAAAAGCAAAAACGCTAAATAAATACTTCTTCTCAGCATTCACTAAAGTTGATCATGCAGAAGGATTGCTGATGGTTGGCCAGGGAATATATGGGACTTGGGGCAGAAACAACATCATTTGCAGAAGAGTATGCTTGTGTGGAACTAGGAAAACTAAGAGAGAAAGTCATGGGACTGGATGAGATACATTGGATACTATGGAAGCTCAAAGAGGTTCTGTCCGGGTTGCTGGAGGAAGTATTAAATAGATCTCTAATGATGAGAATAGTTCTGCGGGATTTGAGAAGGGCAGCTGTGGTCCATCTTTGCAAAAGTGGTGAAAGACACAGGTTGGAAACTGTAGATGGTGGGAACATGAATGGAGATTGTACTAAAGAAACGTTAGTGAACTATCTAGTGTGTTGCAGGATCCTAGGTGGAATGGTTTTACCAGAAGAAAGCTGCCTCAAATGAATCTGGTTGACTTTTTCAATGGAGTGACTAGAATTACATCAAGGGTATGTGCTGGATGTGGTTTTCTTGGATTTCAACAAAACTTTTAATATGCCCCACACAGGAGGTTCATGAATATTCTGGCAATGGGTCCCAAGGGGGAGATGAACTGGATTAGAAATTGTTTGACTAACAGATGTCAGAGTGTAGTGGTAAATAATAAATTCACTCTGAGCAGAGAAAAGTGATTAGTAGGGTATTTCAGGAATCGATTCTGGGGATGGTTCTGTTCAATATCTTTGTGAGTCATGTTCAAAGATTTTTTTGCAGATGACATGAAGATCTGCAACAGAATGAACAGACAGAAGTGATCTAAGAAATCTTGAGGAAAGGTTGTTTGTCGGTTAAAATTCAATGTCAAAAAGTGAAGGGTCATGCATTTGAAGGGCAGAAATCCAAAACAGCTGTACATGACAAGGGAGCAGGAGAAGGAGGGACAGGAGGTGTTTGAGTCTAATGATATGAAATTAGCAAACCTGTGTGAAAAAATAAACATGTTAAATACTTCACTGAAGATGACCATGGAGAAGGACCAATGATGGTTGGAAAGGTTACATAAGGGAACAGGATATTAGATACCACACCATTTAGAGTACTTGTTTAGAACCAGTGAGGTACTAGAAAGCATGAGGAGGAGGAAAAAGAAGATTATAATGTCAATGTCCAGGTCACTGGTGATGACTCACTCAGAAAACTGTGTCCAGTTCTGGAAGTTGCATCTTAAAAAGGTCAGAAATGGGATAGGATGGTCCAGAGAAAGGTAACCAAAATGGTATGGAGTCTGCACCACAAACATATGAGTTGAGACTTGGGAGACTTAAACATGTATACCAAGAGGAGATAGGTGGGTCATAATACAGACTGTTAAATACCTGAAAGGCATTAAAAATGCATAAGGAATAAACCTTTTTTTCCAGAAGAAAGGACGTTGTACAACTAAGTGTTGTGATATGAAGCTCCAGTGAGGTAGATTCAGGAACAAATATCAGGAAACATTTTTTCACAGAAAGGGTGGTGGAAGCCTAAAATGTTCTGCTGAAGTAGGCAGCAATGTACCAAGCTACAATTTGCACCCTGTGCCCCCTCCCCTCCATCATAACATATCAGACGTTATCACGTTATTACTTTAGTCAAATTGTATTTCCAACTTTGCGTAGGCTTACAGGCTAATAATGTGTGCCTTTGAGTCAATGCTGATTCCTGGTGACCCAGCAGCTCCTGGCTTTTCTTGGCAGTGTGACCAGAAGTAGATTGCTAGACCTTTCTTCCGAGGTTGTGGAGGGTTAAATGACTTGCCCAAGGCCCAAGGGGGGGGCCAGTGGGAATAGAACCCTGTCTCTTGTTTACCAAGCTAGTGCTCTAACCACCAGGCTACTCCTCCACTCCTATGCAAAAATGCTGTTGGCTTTGTCAATTTTACATTAGAATATTTCTGTAACTTAATTTTTCTGTCCCTCTGTACTTGTATCCTGTTCAACCGTCCTGCTCTCAGTCCTTGGTGTGTCACTGGAAGGAGGCAGTGGAAACACAAATAGTGATGCACATCATGACAGTGTAAACTAAGGACCTCTAGTGGCAAGAGAATGCAATGTCGCACTGGGGCAGCCTGGACCAGCACAGTTGCAATCCTGAACAGAAGGTGTTGAGTAAGTATTAAGTTATGGAGCAGCAGTTACAACCCTGTATACCTTGCTGGGCAGACTGGAAGGGCCATTTTGTTCTTACTCTGCCCTCATTTAGTACGTTACTACATTACAAAATACTAGAGTACCAAATCTGACCTCAGCAGTCTATATTATTAAACAACCTTATCATGCAATATAAAGTTCAAAAGAATTTAGCAGAACTGGAACTTTAACTCTAAAAATCTAGTGAATGAGGGAAAAGTGCTGTTGAAGTACTCATCTGGTATTCCACAGATAAATGACAGAGAGAAAAAGAGAGATCTAACGTACAGCTCTCTGCGTGAGCAGAAAGAAAAGCTATAGAGATTTAAAGCGTGCTACTTTAGCCAGCTTCTTTTCCTGAACCAAGAAATCAATGCTATTCATAATCTAAGGCTGAATATTCAGTGCACACACGCACTCCCAAACTTACCCAAAACCTGTGTGTATCGGACTGAACGCAGAGATCTCACCTACAGTTCTGTGATGTTCTAATCTTATGTATGCGAAGTATCTACCATACGGTGAGACTCTGCTACAGAGACAGAGAAAGGTGAAAAGAAAAAAGGCAGATGGAGGAGGTTATTAGAGAGATTTTTATATTTGTTCCAAAGTAAGTGAGAAAAACTAGAAAGGGCGAGTTAAAGTGAATGATTTTCCCATCCTGCCTCTGATCCGCTGATGGTCTTTCCACTCAAAATCCTGTTCTTCTGACTCTGTTTTTTGCTACCCCCTGCTTGAATGCATGGTACTGCCTCATCTGTCTCACCCATGGGGACATGTCATGATGCTAGATTAGACCTTGCTTCTGAGTTCACACTTTCTGCTTCAGGGCAAATTTTTAGTCACCAGATGGCGTCCATCTGAGACACACTTAATAGATACATGACAAGAATACTTCTTACCAAACGGTAAACACAGTAACGAACATACAAAATTGTATTTATTTATTAGGCTTTTTTATCGCGCTTTATCATTTCGTCAAAACAGTTTACATTATAACTTAAACTTGGTAATGTACATTAAACAGGGACATTGATAACTTGGATTCTTCTGAGGCAATGGAGGGTTAAGTGACTTACCCAGGGCCAAAAGGTGTGCTAGTGAGAACCAACCCCTAGTCTCTGGGCTCTTAAGTCAATGCTCTAACCATTAGACTACTCCTCCACTCCAAGGAGGGGCTTTGCAAGGAGGGACACTAATCACTGAACAGTGAGTGGCTGGTAACTGGAGGAGGATAGAGTATGAAGGGTAAGTGGATGTTCAGAGCAAGGTAGACAAGACAGCTCACACGCGTGTGCAGAGCAGGATAGGTTAGAGAGGATGTGATGGAGCAGGAAAAAGAAAGGTACGTGGCAGGCACTCGAAATGTGCAACAATGCATGGGGGCAAATTTCAAACTGTCCACTTTAGGACAAAGTCTGCAGGTGCATTTTAATCATAGATTTTTCATACTTTCATTTTGAAACTTCTGCCGTTGTGGATACTTGTTTCTCTTATGTGCAAGTGTTCTTTCGCTGACCACAACATGTGTGGAATCTCAAAGCCCCGCTTTTCCTAGATTGTCTAGGTAGGAGAAAGGGGATATCCACGTATGTACATTATCTCAGGTATTTTAGAAAAGGCCCAGTTTCCTAAGTATGTTGTAAAATGCATAGAAGGATGCAGGAAATACACATGTAGCCTGTATCAGATACAGCTGGAACAGGCATTTTAAAAAGAGCAAGGCACGACTCAAGGTTTTGACTGTTTTAAGTGCCAGTTTTGCAACCTATATATGTAAGATATGTCATTGAGAAGCGGAATATCAAGTTTTAATAAACTAGAACTATCAGTGCCAGCACCTGTACACATAAATACTGGACATCCAAGGGAAGCTAATTAAGAAGTCAAGCTAGAAAATTCTAAATTTTGGACTTTAAACATCAAAGAGGTAAGCACAATTCTCTCTTCAATCACTCCTGCATACCTCAGATCTAAATGAGCAGTTAGCTAACATGTGTAAACACCAACGACTAGATTTTATAAAGTGTGTGTCTACTGTCATTACAAAATTGAAAATACACAGTCCACTCAAACCCAATCTGCCACATGCCCTTCTATGGGGTATGTTTACTATTCGGCGGTAGTGGGTTCCATGTGATATCAGAGCTGAATTCAGTGGGGCCGGGGCTCCGATATTGCACGGAAGCCGCTACCGCCGATTAGTAAACATACCCCTATGTTAGTTTGTTACATGATGAAGATTTAGCACCTTTCTAAAATTGCTATTTACTCATATTTACATGTGTAAATGCTGCACGAGCCTTCTAAAATGATATCCTTGTGTGTTATTATCCTCCTTTGATGTAAACAGATCCCAAAAGGTCTCCCCTACAGGTGCCCAGAAGTCCACACATGTTCTAGCCACATAGAGGGAAGACAATTTTACAATAGCCAATTTGGCAGGTAAAACACATTTTACCCTTGTGAATGGCTTTCAAAAATTGTCCTTATTGTGTAAAACAGAGCATGAGATAAGGGTGCCGAGGTGGTGTGACTCCTAAATCATTTTCTTCTTGTATACAGAATTTTAAGACTTCCTGCTCTCCTCTAAGGAAGAAAAGGATTGCACACTTTGGTGATGAACACCAGAGACCAACATTATTGAATGTAATTTACCACTGAGGAAAGAGTTATGCAACAGCTATCAAGGGCTTTCAGTACTGAAAGACCAAGCTAAAAACTCCTCTTGCTTACCTACAAGTGCATTCACTCTGCAGCTCCTCACTACCTTTCCTCTCTTATCTCTCCTTAGAGCCCTCCTGGGGAACTCCGCTCCTTTGGCAGATCTCTTTTATCTGTGCCCTTCTCTGTCACTGCCGACTCCAGACTTAGTTCATTCCACCTTGCTGCTCCATATGCCTGGAACAAACTACCTGAGTCTGTGTGTCAGGCTCCTTCTCTGGCCCTATTCAAATCCAGGCTGAAGACCCACCTCTTTAAGGCTGCTTTTGGATCCTGATGCTCCTTATTCTCTTCTCTACTACTTTTGTGTGTCTTGCCATACTCTAGTCCCCAGTTTTGCAATGTTTTTTCATCTTGATTAGATTACAAGCTCTGATGAGCAGGGATTGTCTCTTATATCAATATGTACAGTGCTGCATAGGTCTTGTAGCGCTATACAAATGATTAGTATGACTCCAAGATGTTACTGTTCAACTGCTCATAACAAGCAAATGATGGCAGAAAAAGTCCAATTGGCACGGCCAATCTATCCAGTTATTCATGTCCACACTGCAAGGATAAATCCCAACTGAGAGTCATAGATTGTGACTGCTATATCACCTTTTATTCAAGACAGTTTTTGTAGTCTTCCTCAGTTTTATTCTACCAGGTTGGGCCAGCGGTGACCTGTCCCTTCCACTCCAACTACAATGGGAGAAAGGAGGCAAGTTCATAGACGTTACAGCTCAGTGACTTGGCATGATAAGGCATAAAATCACCACTAAGGGGGATGTTTACTAAAGTGCGGTAATCGTGATTAACGCGCGCAAAGTACGTTTAACGATCGTTAGCACGTCCGAACGCGCGTTCTGACGTGCTAACGATCGTTAAACGTACTTTACGCGCGTTAACCGCAGTTAACGATCGTAAACCTCCGCGGCGCATTAAAACAGCGCAGAAGGTGGAGAGTGGGCGGAGAGAAGGGGTCAATGGGCGGATAGTGGGCGGGGAGAGGCTCCCCTCATACTAACGCGCTGAATTTCTGAGCTCAATTCCAACGCGAATGAAAACCTGTCGTTAAAGGCATTTAAAGGGAAGAGAAACCATTTCCGTCAGCAATGTACAAAAAAACCGGGGAAACCCACAAAACGTGAGCAGTGTGATACATGTGCACAGAACAAAATTTCACATAAAACGTTAAAAATGACCACAATAAACATTTTAAAAAGCATAATTCAGCTGGGCAACAGTGATAGCAATGGGCAGCAAGGAACAACACTCCCTGGAAAGCACCAAATAAAAAAGAAATGATGTGTGGAAGGGTCTACGCTCCGCAGACCCTTTCAAAGATCATTTCATTGTAATGGAGCTGTCCTGGGAGTGTTGTGTAATATTGCCCAATGATATCATTGTTGCCCAGCTTGGTTATGGGTGTGTGCCCCTTTTCTGAGGTCTTTTCTGAGGTTTATGTGCACCTTTGTCTGCATACAAGGTAAATGAGGCCACAGTAAACCTGTTGCAGAGCAGGGTTTCTGACTCATCAGGCCGGTTTAACTAACTCCAGGGACTGCACTGTTTCTGTGGCCACAGTGTGGTGCAACAGACACAGCCAGGGCCCATAAGACCAGAGGGTCACAGGTTCAAATCCCAGCTGGGGCTCCTGCCAACCCAATCCCCATAGTTTTACCCACCACTAAACAGTGATAGTAAAGACACTCCTTTATTGCAGAGAACATACGCATGGCCTATATTTTACTACACCAAACACAGACACCAGAAACAGGCACATTACCTAAAGCAGAGTCCCGCAAATGCAGTCCTGGAGGGCCCCACACCATTCCGGCTTCATGCTGCCTCTAATAAAGATGCCTGTGCTGCATAGCTATGCACCACCCCCATGGTATGCAGATGTAGCTCATGCATATTTATGAGGGACAGCATGAAAACCCGAACAGTGTTTGGAACACCAGGACTGGAGTTGGGGAACTCTGCCGTAAAGCAGCAGCCAACAGGGCCACACACCCACCCACAGGCCCCATTGGCCAATGCCTCCTGGAGAGGCAAGACATTGGGCCATGCCTGTATCTCCCAATACTAGCAGTTGCATACCTTAGCAATGCCACCCTACACCTGGGTATATGGTACAGAGCTATCAAACGTTCCCTATGATAACTGGCAGATATCAATTCCTACGTTAAGCACATTTTGCTCATTGAGCTCCACCATAACAATCATTCTGATGTCTGACAGTGTTCACCACCCTGGGGAGTGACCCCCCAACAGCCTTGTGTACCATATCCATGCCTGTACTATGCCCATGACTGGTGTGGTGGGTATGGCTGCTGACCACCTCTATAGTAGCACAATGCTGGCATAGGTGTGGGGGTGGCTGTCTGTCTATCCAGTGTGTGGTGGCTGCAAACACCTTCCACAGTCCACACTGCCAGCAATGTTGCCAGTATTGGGCTGCCAATGTGCATAATGATGAGCAAGGTACTATGGGTATAGGCCGGACAGGGTGGCCTGGCCAGGGTGCATCTGCACAGGGCATAGGGCAGTGACAGGCACATTGTAGTGCCCGGTCACCACCTACACAGACAGGGTGACCTCAGTATATCCTGCTGAGAGATCACTCTCACCCTGACTGTGCAGTGACCACAGCATGGCTAGGCACTCCCATGGTGCTATCTAGTATTTCTCTCATGTGATAAATATGGTTTTCTTTTGGGGCCCAGTCACTGATGTATCTGCTTGCTGTGTATGCTGACATCCCAGTTCTGGGTGCAGGCATCTCCACTGGGCACTAGCAGACTGTTTGCAGCTGGTAGGTGTTGTGATGGAGTGGCTTGCAGGGTGCAGTGGCTGATGGCTTGTACCAGGGGAATATCAGATAGTGGTGGGGTGCAGCATACCATATCCAGGCCTAATGTCTGTCTGCTATTGTGTTATGGATGTGTACAGAGCTGCATTTGACTGCCCTGTGGGGTGTCTGTTTCTCAGCAGGACTGGGGTTGATGTTCCCCTCTACTGCCACCTTTGCAGGGAGGTAGACTGTGGATCTTTTGATAGGAGACCCTGTTTGCCACCCTCAGCCCTGGGGGAGGGGGGGTGGTGGTGCATGGGGGCTACACCTGACTGATACAGACAGAGATGTCCAAGGTGGTCCTGCAGAACCTACCTATCTCACACAGTAACACTGCTTTGGACCTGCGCCATGGACGGTGCTGTGGACCTGGTGCTGGGCGCCTCACTGCACCCTCAGGGTGAGCACAGTACCCGCACAATGTGACGGTACAACACACGGTCAGTACCCCCTACCAGGCCGAGGTGCTGTGGGGGTGCACATGGTCACTTCCCCCTACCAGGCCGAGGTGCTGTGGGGGTGCATTCCCCATGGTGTGTATCTGTGGACAGCTGATTTGCATGTGCAGTGCATCATGGGTGTGACTGGCACAATCCAACCCTGTGAAACCCCAGCACCTGCTCACAGGCTCTGATAAACCATAGGCCATCACACGTACATCTGCTAGCATAATGCATAGGTGCAAGACACCCTACAGAGTCTGTAAAATAAGATGCCCACACTGGTAAAAACACACGTACCCACGCACGTAAAAACACACGTACCCACGCACGTAACATCACACGTACCCACGCACGATTGTACGCACGTACCAACGTACGTGGCTAGGCACACTCCGAGGGTGTTTTTCTGACACCAATACTCAGCGTAACGAAAAACATGCCTCCTCTTTCCCTCTGTAATGTACAGGGTGATGCCTGGGACAGCCTTCTGCGTTAGGCACACTGGGGACTCGAACCCATGCTGTCTGTAACAGCGGTCAGTACTGTAACCATTGTGCTACAGTTTTGTTTCAGTGCTTTGTGTCTGTACGTCTTCTTACGTTTAACGCGCAGTGATGCGCCACGGCGCCCGGTAACGCTCGTTAATTTTTTTAACGCGCGTTAGTGGTGACGATGTACCGCCCATGTCCTTATTTGAGGTTTCTGTTACTACCGCGCTCCTAACGCGAATTGCACTAACGCAGTTTAGTAAACATACCCCCTAAATCTTGGACAAATGATCACAGAAAACGCTCGATTTTGCATGGAATATCTAGATCGGAAAAGGAATGTCCTAGTTGGGATGTGCACAGTTTCCAGACGACTTTTCATAAGGCTTGCTGAATGTGGAACCTTGTGTAAAATGCTTAAAAGAATTCAGGAAAGACATGTGCAAAACCTATAAGGCCACAGCACATACAACAGGAACATCTATTTTACAGAGAAATACACTCAAGAAAAAAGCAGCATCACTCATGTCTTTGAATGTGTAAGTGAAGATTCTGTAAGTGCCAAATTTTACAAAACTGAGTGCTCAAGGACAATACACATTTTGTGATTTCTAAGGTGTTTTTTTTAATGCCATAGAGGTTACTAGTCACTCTGCTCTTTATTCCACCAAAACACAGATCCAAAAGACTATTTAACTAACATACACGACTCAAAATAGGTGAGACTGGCAAATTTTAAATTTTATGAAGTAGATGTGTGGTTTCTTTGCAAAACAGAAAATATAAGAATGTTTCTCAGGCCACCCAAAATACGTCCTTTTGAAAACTGTGTGCTGTGGACCTACAGGCATAGGTGACTCTTCTCTAAAACCACTACAAGCCAATGCTGCGCAAGTCTTCTAAAATGACCTCCTTAGTTCACACTGAACCCCTTTCCCTTCCAGTGTCTAATCACAAAGCTTTGCAACAATCTAAAGAACTATCAGTATTAACATGGATATTGTTCGAATACTTAAAACAAATCACCATAAAGTTACAAAACATAAACAATCCTGTCCATACAATGCAACCAAGACTCTTAAAGATTCATTAAACCTCATTCATATTTATACAACTATATCCAAATTTAATTCAAGATAGAGTGCCAACAATCAAGATATTCTTAACAAATCTTTTTAAATTTATTGTACTTTCATAATCCAATTGATAATTTATATAACATTTATAATATATGTTTTTCACATTGTCTAAATATCCCACGTCCCAAGTCCTCAGTGTAGGCTGCCAGATAGACCTGGCAACATGAGTACTTGTGCTTCTCCTAGGGTTATTGCAGTATTGCAGTCTGCTACAAACCTGGTTACTGCAAGTTCCAGCTTGGTCACTGTCTGAACATTCGGTTTTCCAAGTCACTTTCGTAGCCTGCCAAACAGACCTGGTTACAGGAATGCGTGTCTTTCTACTAGAACTTCTAAATTTTACTGTGCCCCAAATCTCCTAGTCAATTCTATCACTGCAGCTTGCCAGACAAACCTGAGGGTTGCTTACATTTTCATTAGGACTTCCAACATTTCCTATTACCCACATTGCCAGTCATTCTGGCATCCGCAACACTCATTGCTGAACCGCCAGAGAAGGGCGTGTCAAACATTTAAACGGAAGCTAATAGATTATGCTTCTGTTGTCTCTTCACTTTGCAAATAAGGATCCTCAGCAATTATCTCATGGCTTCAGGGCAACTAGGCAGAAAAGACACATAGGGGCACATTTGGCCTACTTTATAACGGTAAGACACAGCATGTGCCTTCACAAACTAGTTTACCCAAAACCTCCCGCACAAAGTTACTTACACCTGCTCTAAATCAGGACTGCGTGCATGTATGTGCCCATAGAGATTGGGGCATAAATTAAATGTTTGAAAGCTGATGCTCATCGGGATATAACAGTGGGAGTTTCCCTGGTTTCTTAGGAAAGATGTTTATCGCTGTTTTCAGAGCTCTATGTAATGTAATCTAAAGTAGACTTGACCTACTACTTTTAAAATTACAATATGATGCTTCTGAGTGATGCAGTGTGGGTCAATTCAAGGTTGCCATCAGTGAAGACCATCATGTGATGGTATTGATCATAATATAAATAGATATTTCCTGTGTTTGGATTTGCAAGGTCTACAACCTAAATACTTTTATGACCATGCATATTAATTAAGTGTATATGCTTTTATAGGACAGGCATAAAGTAGGAGATTTTTCTAAACTGTTTATAGATGCCTCATTGTGAAATTAGCCCCCACGAAGGTAAATTTATAAGTGACTTGAGTATGTAGACCAGAGGTTTATGCACTCAGATGGGGGAGAGGGGCATATTCGAAGTGGTTTAGCCAGTTCATAGACCTGCTAACCAGCTAAACTGTGGCAATTCCAATATTCAGAGGCAATATACGGATAGTTGTCATGGCATTCCTGCGCTCAGTGCAGTGTGATGGCTATACACACCTCCCTGAAGATAGTTAGTAACCCTGTGCTGGTAACACAGCCCATAAGTGCGTTACTGGTGTGGGGCTTAGTAAACATAATCAGAAATTCATACCCACTCCAAGGAAGGTATAAATGTGTGCATGTATTCATTTTAAAAGCCTTAGTGTGATTTGGATGTCCAAAAATGTGCATGCAGATGTCCAAACCACAGAGACATCCCTGGAGCCATTTCACAAATGGCTTTTAAAGACGTCTAAGTAGGCTAGGGGTGTGGCACAGACGTTTGTGACCCTGTCCAAGTTTAGATCTACTCCAGGCACAAACAGGCATTGGTAAAGTGCTTGTTTTGGCTCTGAAATATCCAGAGGGTGTAGAGAAGATGGGGCATTAAGTGACTTGCCAAAATCACAAGAAGCAGCAGGCTATTAGTTCTCCTCAATCTTAAATATTCTTCTGGGGGCAGTGGAGAGGAAGGCAAGATGGCACCATGAGGAGACTGTGGTACGGTGCACAGTCTGAGTGCCCTACCTTTGCGGCGGCATGCTGAAGCACAAAGGCAAGCAGCTGCAACGGCCAGCGGGAGAGGCTGCAGGAAGAAATAGCCAGCTCACCCTCATTGAGCTCGGAGTCCAGCCACTGAAGGAAGTGATCCTCTGGGGCAGAGCACAGAAGGGGCCTCGTTGAGTCCCAACAATCAGACCCTTCCCTGGCAACCCGAAGGACTCTGATGGAGGGGTTGGATCTTCCGACTACTGGCAGTGCTATGCAGTTGCTGGAGGGTTTTCCGGGCTACCCTCTTGCTCAGTCTTCACCCGAATGTATGAGTTTAGTGAAAGGTGCAGGAGTTTTGCCTGTGGATCATCTCGGGAGAAGGCGCGGGGAGCTTCCTGGAGGGAAGGAGTCTGGTGTTACCTTGGAGATGCTATGGAACTCTATCAGGACTCTGGACAGATCTCTTAATGCTAATTTAGCACAACTTTCTTTGAAGGTGGATTCTCTCATAGAGCTTGTTTCTGCCCAGAGGAATGAGGCTGCTTAACATGAGGTCAGATTGCAACAACTGGAGGGTCGAGTGGCTGAGTTGGGCACATTCAAGGACGCTCAAGTGAAGGAGAATTTTGGGTTCTGGAGGAACTGGAGTTTTTGGAAAATCAGTCCCTGAGGAACAATTTACGTTTCCTGGGCTTTCTTCGATCCTCTCTGCTAGGCCCTGTTGAGTTGGTTAAGAAATATTTGATTGAGATTCTGGCGGAGCATCAGATAATCTTCCTCCTGTGGCTAGGGTATTCTATGTGCCCTTCTCTAGTGGAGGTTCTGTGAATCTAGGTCGACCCCAGCAGCAATTCAATCTGACTGGGTTCCTGGAGGGATCAATGGAACTGGTAACATCTTGGTGTACACTGCTGGTGACTTTTACCTTTGAGCAGGATAAAGTTTCTGTTTTACGTTTGTACTTCAGACATATGCAAGAGCAGTTTATGGGTTCAATAGTACATATATTTCCTGATGTATTTAAACAGACCTAGGCTCGACAGAAAGCGTTCTTGGCTTTACGGCCTCGAGTCCTTCAGCTCAGGGGAACCTGGTTGCTGATATTTCATTCTTTATATTATGTAAATTTTGAGGGCCAGAATTATTACTTTAAGGAACCCAAATAGCTCTTAGAGTTAATTGTTTCTAAGGAAGGAAATCTGGGAGCTTTGGGGGGTGGGGGGAGAATCATAGTGTGTGTTCTGCTGGCTGGCAGTACTCCTTCATAGCCTTTCTCTGTTTGAATAGTATTTCCTTAATACTTCTGAACTTGCCTTCCTCATTTGTGGTGGGCTGATGTATTTTCATTATGTATTTTTCCTTATTATATTTTGCCTCTTTGCTTTGTTTCTTTATTGCCTGTATTATTATTGAAAAATCTAGAATTATAAAATAAAAAAAATATATATATATATATTCTTCTGGGGATGTCTAGGTAGATGGCCCTATAGACATCCATATCAGATTCATCCACGTTTCTGGAATCGTATCTGAATTTGGATATGCCTGCTTTTTTTTCAGAAGTTCAGGTTGCACTTAGATGTCATTTGTAAAATATGCCTTTATGAGAGTAATTTTATAACAGGTCATTTAGATTAAGAGGGTTCGAAAGTGCATATTTTTCACTTATTTGATTAAGACACATAGAGCCCGATCACAGAAGGGGCACATCCGGGTCATCTGGATGACACCGAACAGGACAGGCTCCGTTGTATCCGATTCTGCACCGCGGGAGCTAGATGCTCCTACGGATGCAGGATCAGGCAACGGGATGGCCTAACATACCCCTGCAGCAGCCCTGGGACATCCTGGAAGCAGCACGGCCAAGCATCTCCCGCTCCCGCTGCTATGCCGACAGCCTGACGCCCCCCTCAGACTGGTTTTCCCACCGCCAGACCCTTGGTGGGTCTGCTGGGGACAGGATCGGGCAGCAGGGCAGTACCTGCAATGGCTCCGTTGCGTTGGGGGAGGCTGTCAGACTGGGGCGCATGGGCACCCAGTGCTTATTCCACCTCTGAGATGGAATGAGCTGTGTGTCCCCCTGGTGCTCCCCGGACGTACAGAGCCGTGACCTGAATCGGCCCTGTATGTCCGGGTGCCGGTCCCGCCCACTCTCCATGCTCGTGCTGCCCCCAACTCAATCTCCCTGCATAGAGCCTCTGTGCATGTGGGAAGACTGTGTCTCTGAATCCAGGCCAGACGACTAGCGGGAGCCGTACAGAATTGAGCCCACAAGCTATTATTTCCAGCATGTAGATGTGACACAAGATTAAAAGAAGCTACAAATTTATTATGGTGTGTACCACATTATGCAGAAGTTTCCATTCTTATATAAATATCATGAGTTTTTTCTATCTCAGCAAGAGAAAGGAGCTGGCCATCTCATTGTCTAATCTGTATATTTCCTGTTTCGGCACAAACAGAGGAAACAACTGTATATATGCAGTTAGTTTATTCTTTTAGCAGTAAAGAACAAAAAATCTAAATCAGTGAGTATTCATGTAACTTTCTTGTCTTTGTGGCCTGCAGAGATATCTTTATGTGTATGTCTAAAGTAGAAGTTGGTAAATTGACTGTTCTAGCAAGTGCCGTTAACTCCATGTTCTGTGCTGGACACAGATCCTTTGAAGGACTGGACAACCTAAAGTGGATGGAACTAAAGTCCCCGCACACTATGCATTTCTGTTATTTCAGTGGTATGCATTAGGCTTTACGATAAGTGTGAATTAATGATAGCAATCCCCAAATTTTCACTTGAGGAAGGTGTAAGGGCCCACTGGATTCCCTACTAATTGATGTCTCCTTTTTGCAATAAACATGTTGTTGAGTCTAGGAAGATGTTTTGACCGACTTGTTAAGGCATCCCCAGAGACCCCTACATTATTCTAGAAGCATTTGTGTAAGGAGTTATGTGTGAAGTGTGCGCTAGATATCAGAGGTAGAGGGAACAGTTTTCCTTTCTTCCCTGCAGAAATGCTGCATGAGGGGATATGGTATCTGATCTGTGGTGTGACCCAAAACTAGCCCCAAAGGAAGAGGTGTGTGAGCCGTCTCTCCTTCTGAAACAGCTGGAGGGAAAGTGAGTGTGTATCTAAGGTACAAGAGTTTCTCATGACTAGATGTGAGCTCTTACCCCTGGCATTTAGACTGCCTGCTGTTAGAGAAGATTGTTGTTATAGTGCCCGGTAGTCTAGCTGAAAGCCAGTCGCTGACAATGGTGGGGCAAAAGTTTTCATTTGGACTCTTCAGGTCAGTGTGTTGAACTGACACTCAGGCACGATTCCCAAAAGGGAAAGAAGACTGTACCTTCCCAGTACATAACAGAGGAAAGAGAGGGTAAACTGCATCGAGAGAGATTTAGGAGAGGAATCAGTGGGCCTCATCATAAGGCATATGGGGTCAGACTTAAAGATCTCAATATGTATAGAGTACCTAGGAAGAAAGGCGGGAGAGGGGGGATATGAAAGAGACGTTTAAATGACCAGGAGGAGAGCGTCTTATCGACTGGGCAAGTCACTTAACCCTCCATTGCCTCAGAAAAAGCCATGTTAATGTACATTACCAAGTTTAAGTTACAATGTAAAAAGCTTTCACTGAAATGATAAAGCGGTATAAAAAATCTGTTAAATAAATAAATTGAACGAAATCTCTAACGAGGGAGCATATGATGAAGATGAAAGGGGATAGACGCAGGAATAATTTGCAGAACTATTTCTCTATGGAAAGAGTGGTAGATGTGTGGAACAGTCTCCCAGTGGAGATAGTAGAGACCAGGACAGTATCTGAATTCAAGGAAACATGGTACAAACACAGAAGATCTCTGAAGGTAAAAAAGGGACCAAAGGAGTTGGCATGGAAGGGCAAACTGGATAGGCCATATGGGGGGGTTTTGCCATCATGTTTCTATGTTACTATAGGCTGTATGGTCTTTATTTGCCATTATGTTTCTATATTCATAAGCGGAACAATACACTACGAGAAGGAGGTTCCTTCATGGTGTGAGTTCCAACAAAAATAGTTTTGTCTAGATGTGTTTCTCGTTTGTTGGGTGATTATGTTTCTATAAGCATGTTAAAGCATTGCATATGTGGTTTGGGAAGGAACAGAATAATTCACTAGGAGATCCTACAGCAAAGAAAACACAAGAGGATCCTGAGAGAGTGTACTCGTGAAGATAAGAATTCAATTCCCAAGAAATGTACTTTTATGTCAGGTTAATAGTGTTACAAACATGAGAAGTGCTGAGCTGGGTCAGACTAATGGTGCATCAAGACCAACATTCTGTCTCCAAGATTGGCCAGTCCAGGTCACTTAGAAGTATCCATCAGATCCCAAGAAAAACTGTAAACTTACAGACTCAGGACCATCCACCTATAAAAGACGGCACCATTTTGGAGTACAACACTAGTGAGGTATGTGAATGTCTAGGCATCACTCCCTGCTGTGTGGAGGTTGGGGTGGGGGGGATAAGGGGGAAGGATGTGACCAAGCATGGAGGATGGGGCATTTTTTAAAATTTAGAGTTTAGTCAGTGGGAGATAAACCAAAGTAAATTAAATGCAGAATGAATAAAATGTTAATTTGTATTTGTTTCTTTATAGAAATTGAAATAATTTATTCATTTATTTTATTTAACCTGTTTTTTATATCGCCCTATCCTGAAATCAAAGCTGTTTACATTGCACTTCAAACTCGAACGGGATACAATGAACTAAGCTCAAGATTGGCATGCAGGATATTTAACAGGGTAATAACCTATTTACAAGTTGTTTAACTTATTTACATTTGTTTTCTGTCTATTTACAGCTGGGCAGGGTTATCAGGGGCTGTTTTAATGTTTTAAAGAGTCCTTGGTTGGGGCTGGTGTGGTTGTCGGACTACGTGATGTTTCCATAGTGTTCCATGAACAGAATTTTTTCCTGAAGTCCTTAATGTCTTCAATGGCACGGATTTCTTCAGGGAGGATATTCCATAGTTGTGGTGCGGCTAGCGAGAGTGCTCTTTTGAAGGTTGATTGTTGGCTTTTCTGGTAGTCTGTTGGCACAGTGATCATGTGTCTGTTATTGTTCTGTGTAGGGTGGATGCTGACTTCTCTTGTGATTAGTGATTTTAGGATGTCTGCTAAGGAGTGGTGGATGATTTTGAAAATATTTAGTATTGTTTTGAACTTAGCGCGGGCTTGAATTGGGAGCCAGTGCAGTTGGTGTAATACCGGTGTAATGTGGTCTTTCTTGCTAGTTCCGCTGATGATTTCATGCTGTTGTGTTCTGGACCAACTGTAGTGGATGTGTGGCTTGCTTTGGGAGTCCTTCGTAGAGTGAGTTGCCATAGTCCAGTACTGGTATAATGATGGCTTGGCATATGGTCCGGAAATGGTCCTGGTGTAGAAGTTGTTTTAGTCTTCTTATGAGATTTAGTTTGTTATAAACAAAACCGCAGCAAAGGCATATATGTGATTGGAGGTTGATGTTTTTGTCCAGAGTGATGCCTAGGTAGTGCACTTTGTCTTTTACAGATATGGTTTTGTTCAACATTTGGATTTCTTGTGGCGGGTTGAAAGTGCTGCTTCTGCTGATGTAAAGTGCCTCTGTTTTGTTGCAGTTTAATTGAAGTTGTTGCTGCTGAGCTATGTGGCTACATCTTCCAGGCACTGGGTGATAACTGTGAGGTTTGGCACTTCCAGGTCAATTTGAGTGTATACCATGAGGTCATCAGCATATTGGTGGAATAGGATTTTATGCTTCTTGATGATATTGCAGACGGGGTGTATGTATAGAATTGATGAGAGTGCAGAGCCTTGTGGAATGCCTTGTGGTATGGTGAAGGGTGTGAGCAGTTAGGCCCACATTTAACTTGTTGTAGTCTACCTTCTAGGTATGAGGTGAACCATTTTAGTGTGCTATTGCAGATGCCAATACCCTGGAGGCTTTGGATCAGGATGGGGTGTGAAACTGAATCAAAGGCGGATGTGATGTCCATGAAAATGAGGAGGAATCCGTTCTTGGAATTGTCAATTCCCTTCAGGATGTTATTGAAGAGTGATGTTAGGAGCGTTTCCACATTATGATGCGGCTTTAAGCCAGACTGTTGTGGGTCTAGTGGTGTGTTGTGATCTATGTGGTCCTGGAGCTGCATCTGAACAGCCTTCTCTATGATTTTTGCAAGAAACGGTAGGCTGGTAGATCGGGCGGTATGTTGCAGGGTCTTTCTTGCAGTGTGAAGTGTTTTTCAAAATTGGTCATATGGATGCTTGTTAAGGGAGGCTGGCATGTGTCCTTGTAGTAAGGATGATTTGACTATCTTCTGTATATATGGAATGAGTTGCTCCTTAGTGGTTTTTATCCACTGCACAGGGCATGGGTCATTTGGAGACGTGGTTGTGTTGAGTGAAGTGATTATTTGTTCTATTTGCTTGTGAATTCTCCCCAGGATTGTATGGAGGATTGCTCTTTCATGTTGTTACTTTTCAGGAGTGTTGTGAGTAGATACTTATTGAGTTTGTTGTGCTTTTTAACTAAATAGTTTGCCATTTCCTGGGGGTGGACTTGAAGGTTCTCCTGGTGTGTATTGTCTCTGGTGAGCGCTCGCACAATGTTGAAAAGTTCTTTTGGTTTATTCACCGATCAGATGATGATGTTTGTGTGGTGTTGTTGCTTGCAGGTGTTGATCAGGGTGTTGTAGTCCTTCTGTTTTGCCATGTATGATTGTAATATATCTGGGTCTTTGTTTCTTCTCCATTTCCTTTCCAGTTTCCTTAATTCTCTCTTTGCCTCTCTGATCGCGTTGGAGTACCAAGGGCCGGATGGTTTGTTGTATGTTTGTGGGCATTTCCTGTAGGGTGCTGTTGCTGCAGAAGTTAATGTGTTGGTCCAATTTTCGATGATCTTGTCGAGCTCTTCTGTATTTTGGTGTAGGTTGGGGATTACTTCTTTCAAAAAGGCTTCTCTATCAAAGGACTTTAATCTTCGTTTGGTTTTGGGTTCTTCCTGGAGTTGCACTGGTTGATTAAACTGTATTGCGATTGTTATTAAGTGGTGGTCTGATCATGGTGTTGGTATGATTGTGAGGCGGGAGATTGTGCTGGATGTTTGTAGCGATCTAGGAATGAATATAAGGTCTGGGGTTGTTCCATGCCTGTGAGTGGGTCCCTCGATCAGTTGCTGGTAATATAGTGCTTCCATTGCTTTAAGGAAGGCTTAGGCAACTTTGTCTGGAGCTGCTCTGAGGTTAAAGTCAGCTAAGATGATGAGTGGCTTGTGTGTTGCATCTTGTATGCATACTGCTTCGAGTATCTTCATTAGGTCATCAGATTTGGAATTTGCTGTAAGGCATATAGCTATGTGTTTGTTGGAGATGAAGATTATGATGGATTCTTCTGTGCTATTTGTTAGAGTGGTCTTGAATTTGTAGTGGCCCCTGGCCAATATCAATACTCCTCCATCTCTTCTGCTTGCTCTGGGAGAGTTGAAGGCGGTGTGAAGGTGGGGTTATCTGGTTTAAAATGACCTGATCAGTATCACTGAGCTATGTCTCTGTTCTGCAGAGTATATCTCGTCCTTGTGTGTGCAGGTGATCCAAGATGGTGTTAGCCTTGTTTCTGACTGATTTTGCATTGATAAGCATGCAAGTGACGTTTTCACCTACCATGAGGTTGGTGTGGTTGTTTTGTGCGGTACAGGTAGGGATTATATTGATTGCGGTGTCTGTTTTATGCATGCATGTTTTGCGAAGTGTATGTTTGATATATTTGTGCCATCGGGTGAGATATTGTATGTGTAGGGGGTGTGTGTAGATGTGCGTGTATGTTCTGGTGTGAAATGCCATTAAGAAGGTTAAGAGGTGCATTGTGCCGGCCTAGTATCCTGACCTGGTGTGGTTGGTATCTGTTTGCTTAACTTTCCTGGGTCTTCTGCGCTTGTGAGCTCTGGCTGCCATCTATTCTGTTTATATCTTGGGCAGTGTGGGGAGATAGATCCACCTGGCTCATATAGCTCTGGTGGTTTAGAATAGTGCTGGAGAGGCTGTAGGTTCATAGCTGTTCGTTTTCATGTGGCTTGTGGTTTATGGTTGATGGAAGATGAAGCTGGGGAGGCAGTTCTGGTAATTTGCTCTTTTGTTGGTGTCTTCCGATTGTTGCTTGGCTTTCTGTCTATGGTCCCTGCCTAAGGGCCACACCAAAGGGCCCTCTGGTGAGGCCCTCAGGCGGGGGCCCGCCAGCCATGGGCGCACCTGGAGACACTGCCTTTATCCATTTGCTGCTGCATGTGGTGGGTCGGGCCCGATTGGCCTTGCAGTGGGAGGCGGGGGGGGGGGGGGTTGTCGTCTCCTGCCTTTCACCCCGATGCTGATCGGGGCTGGAGGGGCTGCCAGTATGAGTCCTTATGCCTGGAGGCGCTGTCTTTACCCGTTTGCTGCTGCACGTGGTGGGTCAGAAAAGTTGTTGATATTTCCTATTTTGATTTAAACAAAACCACATCCCTAATGCCCACTCCTGATCTAATTTTCTGGTCACTTTAATGAAGAATTCAGATTTGTCTCACACCATCTCCCTCTTATAAAACCCCATGCTGCATCAGGTCCTATCATCCAGTGGATTCAAGATGCTTCACTACCCTTTCCTTCAGAAAAATCTGTTAATTAAGGTACAAGAAAGGCAGTTTTCACAGGCCAAATGGAAGAGGAGTAACTTTACAGTGGCTGTTTTAGAATCAATGATTGCAGAGTTCCAAAAGGAACCTTGGTGCAATGCTATAGGCCAAAAGCTTTACTCCAATGACTAGGCATAAGCAAAGAGGGGTAGTTGTGAATGCTCATGCAATCAGATCTCAGCCCTGGTTCCAAATGAGGGTCTGATGTAATAAGCTTTGCTATCCTTCGGCATGGCAGCTGACTGTTGATGTTCCTGCACTATCCTTACTCCCAATGCAGTAAGAATTTAGTACGGAAAATATCAGAAGTAAAGCCACTGCTCTAAAAGATCATGAGCATGCAAAAGGCATGCAAATGGACATATTCATAATTCCTACGGATATAAAAAATTGCCATATTTTTTGTACTATCCTGGTAGCAATGAATCCTTGTTCGAGCTGGAGTAAAGATGCAGCGAAGGATGATCTGAGGTGAAGTATGGCACGGCACCTCAGATGACCCTTCTAGCAGATCTCCACGGTGCCCTAGTGGGCCATCAGCCCCCCACCTCTACAAAGATCTCCCTGGTGAGCCCTAAACCTCCTACCACTGACCCTACAAAGATCTCCCTAGTCCCCCCCACCCCCACCTCCCTGTCCCCAACCCCACAAAATTGTCTTTGGAGGCCCTAGTGGTGCCCTGGACTGCCCCTCCTCAAATCCACCCACATCCGCCTTCAGGTGGGGAGGCAGGCATGGTGTCCACTTACTCCTGCCTCTGGCATTACCACACTCCAAAATGTTGGCTCCTGAGTCCTAGCGCATGGCTAGGATCAATCTGCCAAATAAGGCAATATTTCCCAATAAGTGAGGCAATGCCTTATTGGGCAGCGTGAGCCTCATTTTTCAGAATGGCAGTGAGATAAGGATGACAATGCTGAATGTCTCCCCAGGCCAGGGGGTGACAGCTCCACTGGAGGCACTGTGCCAAGGGTGCTGCCCTGGGGTGCCCAGGGACAGTCCAGGGAAGGGGCGGGGGTCAGGGAGTCCAGTTAACCTTTTTAAAAAATATTTTCGTTCCTGTTGGTGTGTGAGCCAATTCCTGCTCATGCACTGACAGGAAGGGAGATTTTTTACTCCTAACGCAGTACATCACAGCAGATTTTTATTTATTTATTTATTTAAATTATTTCTATACCACACTCTTTGAAATCAGCATGGTTTACAGGTAAACATCAGTTTGTACAAAGCAGCGGAACATGCAATGTACATTACAGAACAGGTAATACAACTTGGATTTCAACGGGGGTAACTATATACAACGGAGCTATTGTGCCGCAGGTATGCCACAGGAGTGGTTGTGAAGTCATGACACGCTCCGAACTATATACATTTCGTTAACTATTTACAGGTTTGTGCAGTAGCGCTTCTGGGTGTGGCTGTGTCAGCATGATGTGAGTGTGCTGGTGGTGTCATTGTGGTAGGTGGAGGGTATGCTGGGTTGTGATGTTTCGCTGGCCTGGGAGTAGTGTAGAAGGAAAAGATGGTGCTTTAGTGCCTTCCTGAATTGGGCGAGGTCGGTGATGGCTCGGATGGTGGTTGGAGGGCATTCCAGAGTGTAGGTGCGTAAAATACAAAGGCTCTGCTCTTTGCTGCCAGGGAGCCCTTTGTTATTGCGCTGGGGACTACAAGTGTGTTTGCAGCGAATGCCCTTCTGGACCTGTTTGGAGGGGTAGGGCGGATGGGGTCCGTGAGGGAGGTGAAGGATTGTTTGTTGATGGCCTTGAAAGTCAGTAGTAAATACTTTGAAGGTGAGCCTGCTGTGGATTCGCAGCCTGCGGAGGTGTTTCAGGATTGGGGTTATGTGTTCTCTTCTGGAGGCTCCATGCAGGATGCGGGCGGTGGTGTTCATTGCTAGTTGCAGGGGGTTCAGAGTGTTCTTGGGGAGTCTATGCAGAACAGCACTGGCGTAGTCGAAGTAGGGGGTTACCAATTACTGCGGCCGTGTGTGCTGATTCTTCTGTCAGTGCACACATCTTAACATCACGGTAATTTGAATGCCATTAGTTTAGTGTATCGAGAGTGAAAGGGGCATTAGAACGCCGTGCAATGAAGCTTACTGCACCATAATAATGTACGACTTACTGCATTGAGCCCCGACTAGAGACCAAGACCAAACAGAGCAGGAGGAAACTGCTAGTTCAAAAAAAAAAGGATGCATTAAAATTGACCCCAGAGAAATATTTCTGCACAACTAGAGAAATGAACCACAAGTAGCCAGGGGAAACAGTTTTATGCACCTAGAAAGAGAGGCCACAACTATTCTTGACAAGCACACAGTACAGTAGTAACCCATGGCATAGAACTGACAGTATAGCAGGGCATATGTATGTGAGGGCAGATAGTCGAAGAGAATCATCACAGAAGTGCTGAATTGTTCTAGGTTTCCAGTTCAAATTCAGCTCAGATGAGACACACAAGGTCAGCCTATGGGAAATGAGTCCATGGTTTCAGTCCAGACCCAAAATGCCATAGCAGAAGTATTCACACTGTGCCCGCTATCAGATTTGCTACAGATCTGTAAATTCTTCTGCACGGCTTGCCCTGATTTGTGATGAGGCGAGAAGCAAGAGAACTGGCTGTATAGCAGGGGCTGGAACGCCCGGGCACAGATCCAGCTGTCTAAGAGAGAAGCTAATTACAGTGACAGCACAGCAGCACGAAGGGAAAGCACTGCTAATATACCAGCACACGCCTTGCCCCTGCTTTGGATGCCATGTGGAAGCCTGTTACCTATACCAGACGTTCTCAACCTTTCTGGTTGTGTGGACCCCATATTTATGTGTAAAATATTCATGGACCCCCAATTTATCCCCAATGCACTGCCTCGACCCCCTTCCCTCAGCATCTAGCCTGTCCCCATTAGCCATTTTTATGTCCCTTCCCCTTTCTGTTTCCACCAGTCTCTCTCTCTCCCTCCAGCCAGCCCTCACCAGTCTCACTCTCTTTCTCTCTCCCTTTCCCCATCCAATTCCCTCCAACTTTTCTCTCTCTTAAACCCAGCCAATCCCCACCAGCCTTTCTTATTTATTTCTCTTTTCTGTCCTGTTCACTCCCTGTAACGGCCTCACAGACTCTAAGGGGTCCATGGACCAGAGGTTGGGAATCACAGAGTTATACAATCTATTTAACAAGCAAAGCCCTTTCTCGGAGAGGTAAAGATGCATAGCCTTAACATGTTTTCTTGCTCCAAGGCTCAGCAGACATGGCACCCTGCGTCCGGCACAGACGCTTCGACATGGAACACCATCCCGAGGAGGCCATCGATACAAAAACCAGTGAAGTGTGTTCTAACCTCAGCTTTGACTGCTCCGGAGAGAACTGCTTGTTGTTTTCCTTGCACATTTATCAATTCTACTTGAGGCTTTGCAAGGAAAAGAACTCAACACCTCTCTGACTCTCTCCCCCCCTCCAAGCGTGTTAATATACTTCTGGTCCCCCCCCCCCCCCCCTGCTGTCGTTCCAGGAGCCAGAGCCTGGTAGAAAGGAACAGGAAGGACAAATGCCTTTCCCTGTTTCTATGGTTACAGAGAGCTGTGATAGAACCGGGAATCCAGAATGCTGGAAATGCCAAAACAGCTTTGACCCAGTTTTGGGGAAATTCACATGGCAGGAGACCCGCATTTGCAGTGGCTCTTCTAAGGAGGCAGTTCTAGCAAGAGGGGTGGTGCAGTGGACATGGGGTGCTGCGGCCTTGCAGTAAGGTGTAAACAGGACTAGGCGACGAGGTAACTCTCTGGTCATAAGGAACAGGCTGATGTTGCTGCACTGAATCTAGAGACTTCATTTCTAAGGACAGCAGTACTACAAGGGGGCAGCATCTATAGCAGAGGTCAAATTATCAGGCCAGTGAGAGTTGCATGCTGAAAATATTTTCATATTCTGGCTTGTAAGTTCCCTGGAAAAGGGACTCTCTCTTACACACTAAGTAAATCTTGTAGTCATTTTCCTCTCACTGGAAATTATCCAACATGACCCCATTTTAACACTTACTTCAGATGATGATGAAGAAAACATCTCATCCACTTCCTCCTACCCCCACTGATCAAAAGCGGAGCTTCTTGGACGTCCAGTGATGATCTTGGTGTCCCTTCTGTACTTGGGCCCTGTGCGGCCACACCACTCGCACAACCCTAGGTACGGCCCTGCACAGGTCACAGTAGAGGAAAGGAGAGCAGCTCTGTTTCTGTGGCCCTGTCTACTGATGATGTGATCCCCATTTGGGTGCCAAACCACAAATTGGGAAACACTAATCTAGTGATCATTTTTTGCCCATTCTGAGGGAGTTAAAGCAGCCAGTGGATAGAAGGGGGCAATTCAAAGTTTGCTCTATAATTTTCAAATGTCAAAACCAAAATAGGACCAAAATATATATATGCATAAAATAAAATATTTATGAATAAAATAAAAAATACCCTTCTGAATGGATCTCCATAGGGATCTTTTAGCCCGGGCTCTGTGACCGTCAGTTTATAAGTAGACTTTGGGCTCGTTGCCAGTTGTGCCGAATGAGATGATCACAGTTTGTAGACTGCTGGTGTTGTAATATGAAACTCCAGAGAGATCATTCGGACCACCGTAACTGAAGTGTGCCCGTAGCTTTCTGATGCGTTACAAGGCCAGAGACTTATCAGCCCCTCCTCGTAGCTGATCTCCCAAAGTGCCTTCCATGAAGTCCTTGCCAACTGATTCTTCCCTCCCCCCTTGAGATAGCCTGCACTATTACCTTTGTTCTCACTCCCACCTGTGATGGCTTCTGAGCCTCTGATGGTATATCCATAAATAAATAAATAAATATGCAATCGTGCAGGCCGTATCCTAAGGGGAACGGGGAGGAAAGGATCAGTTGGCAAAGACTTCAGTGAAGGCATGCTGGGAGATCAGCTGATATAGCACAGCCATCTACAAATTGGAGATTATCTCAATAGGTACAACTGGCAATTCACCCAAAGTCTAGCTGTAAACTGATGGTCACAAAGCCCTGCTGTCTGGAACATGATCCCTGTGGAGATCCATTAAGCAGGGTATCTTTTAACTAATGGGTTAACTTTTGTTTAAGTTAAAGACTGCTATGGTAATTTATTGTATTCATTGTGAAACTGTTGTATATAATGTTTAGTTATGTTGGGCCCGATTTTCATTTAGGCAGGCTAGGCGTCGTGTTGGCACATAGCCTGCCTGCCGACACCCTTAACCTGGATTTGCATTTCCGTGGTGACAGAAATGAAAATCCGGGTCACACCGCACAGGCTGGCAGCCGCCGAGGCTAAGCGGGTAGCAGTGATTTTCGATGCTGCCCGTTTAGCCCCAGCGCTTTAAAGCTAGGCGAGGGTTTTCCCCACCTATCTTTAAGGCACAGAGTGCTAAGCGGGCAGCATAAAAAAAATCGCTGCTACCCACTTAGTGCCATTCCCCGCCTCTGCTCCACCCGGAACGCCACAAACATACCCTGATGCTAAGCGGATAGCATCTGGGCGCGTTACGGACTTAACCGGGGGTGAAGTACTTTTGTCCAGTAAAGAAGAGCGGGACCTAGGCGTGGTTGTCTCTGATGATCTTAAAGTAGCTAAACAGGTAGAAAAGGCAACGGCAAAAGCTAGAAGGATGCTTGGGTGCATATGGAGGGGAATGGCTAGCAGAAAAAAGGAGGTGATAGTGCCTCTGTATAAGTCTTTGGTGCGACCTCATTTGGAGAATGGAGACCGCACCTTCAAAAGGATGTGAACAAGATGGAGTCGGTGCAGAGGGTGGCTACTAAAATGGTTAGTGGTCTTCATTATAAAGCATATGAGGACAGACTGAAGGATCTTAATATGTACACCTTAGAAGAAAGGCGGGATAGAGGTGATATGATTGAGATGTTTAAATACCTCCGTGGCATAAATGTTCAGGGGGAGAGCCTCTTTCAATTGAAAGCAAGTTCTGCTATGAGGGGACATGGGATGAGGGTGAAGGGGGATAAATTCAGGAGTAATATGTGGAAATATTTCTTTATGGAAAGAGTGGTGGATCTGTGGAATAGTCTCCCAGTGGAGGTGGTAGAGATGAGGACATTAACTGAATTTAAAAGAGCATGGGACAAACACAGAGGATCTCTAAAGGAAAAAAGGGGACTGTTGTAGTTGTTGATATGGAAGGACAGACTAGATAGGCCATGTGGTCTTTTTCTGTCGTCATATTTCTGTTTCCAAAGGCACTACCCATGTAGGTGCCTTTGGAAAATTCTTGTTAAGACATTTACACGGGTAACATGGTCTGTTACCCGTGTAACTGCCTTCGAAAATCGGGGCCGTTATATATTTGGTTTGATATTTGCACTCGCTGCTGTATTATTTGATATTTACTTTGTAATCTGCCTTGCACAGAACAAGGATATGGCTGAACATCAAATATGACAACATAAAAAACTGTTAGTGAATGACCCAAGAGTGGCTGAATGTTACTCTCCTACCTCACACTTCAAGCCTTCTTTTTGAACAAAACAAAAGATATTATAATGCCTCTGTATCATTCCGTGGTGCGACCACACCTTGAATATTGTGTGCAATCCTGGTTGCCATATCTTAAAAAGGATATAGTAGAATTAGAAAGATGCAGAGAAGAGTCACCAAAATGGTAAAGCGGATGGAAGGATACCTCTATGATGAAAAGCTTAAAAGGTTAGAGCTCTTCAACCTGAGAGGTCTATAAATTAATGAATGGAGTGAAACAGGTAAACATAGATCGATTGTTACACTATCAAAAGAGAAAATATTTTTTCACTCAACTCGTAATCAAACTCTGGAATTCATTACTGGAGGATGTAGCAAAAGCTGTTAGTATAGCTGGGTTTAAAAAAGGTTTGGACAAGTTCCTGGAGGAAAGGTCCATAAACCATTACTAAAGAGGACCTGGGAAATCCACTGCTTGCCCCAGGAACCTGCTAGGTACTTGTGACTTAGAATGGCTACTGTTGGAAACAGGACACTGGACTTGATGGATCTTGGTCTGACCCAGTATTGCATCTCATATGTTCTTAGATGGAAAATCTCCTACTTCAGGTACCAATCATAGCCCAAAGCTGACCAGTAGTTAGAAACAGATACACATGCATTAGACAAATCCTGTACATTATAGGCCAAGACTTTTTGGAAGGAAGGGGAAACAGTGTCAAGGGCGGTAGCAGAATACCAGATGACCACCGATCACTGCACAATAAAATCAAACAATAATTATAGCAACAATGAAACTAAAAAAATCCAGAAAGTACGAATTATAAATAAGCCACAAAATTACATATGGAAAATTGCTGTGGGTTTTAAAAACATTTTTTAGTATTTTTGAATTTTTTGAGTATTTATAATTGATGCTTTTTTGATTGTTGAATGCTAGAGAACTGTAGTCCCAATATCACTTGTCATAAGGTCAAAGTGCTCTGAGATCCCTTGACATCCATTCCCTAGTGCCAGAGAGCTGAGTCTTATTTTAGTTTCCCCTCCCATGGGAGCGGAAGTAATAAATTGTTTCCTGTTGGAGCAAAGAGTTCTGAATTTATTTTCTCCTAACTCCACATAGCCATGTGCGAAAGAGAAGGGAGCCGAAAGAACTATAATGAACCCCTCCTATCTGTTAAAGTTATCTGCACCTCCTATATACAGTACTCTGTTGCTATTGTAATTCTTAATCTCGTAGAAGGTAATTTCATCATTGCCTGCACTAACGAAAAATACAAGCATGCTTCTAAACTATGTGGATTTTGCTGGACTTTCAAAGCAAAAAGATACGTATACTTCTGCTGTCAAAATTATCCCAGGAAAACTATGTGCGTATATTTACCCCTGATATTTGGTGAGCATTGTTTTTCTGTAAAAAAAATAATACGTGCATGTTTGATTTTTCAAAAGTAGGTGCGTAAGTCCAAGCTTCTCCTCTGCTCGCTGTTGGCACATACAGTTACTCACAGAGAAACAAATAAACAGGAAAAGTGACGGCAGATAAAGCCCGCAAGGCCGATCCAGTCTGCCCGTCCATAAGAACTATTACGTTCTGCAATCCCCTTCTTCTCTCTCAGAGGTCTTCTATGTCTGTCCCGCGCTTTCTGAATTCAGATACCGTTCTCGTCTCCAGCACCCCCACTGAGAGGCTGTTCCATGCACCCACCACCCTTTTTCTTACAGAAATCCCCTTTCACCTTCATCCTATGGCCCCTCGTTCCACAGCTCCCTCTCAGATAATTTTGTAGGAAACCATCGTCATAAATAAAAGTTTGCTCTTTTTTGCCCAAAGAAACAGCATTGAAAATGATCCTCTCAAGTGTTTGTCAGTATGCAATTATTTAGGTTTGAGAATTTTGCAAAGAGATAACAAAGTAGTGGGTGAAATGGGAGGGGGATGTGCAAGCACTAGGGGAAGGGGCATAGTATAAACTGTGGCTACCACTGTATATGGAAGCCAAGAGAAGATGTACAGAGAAAGCGCCAAGCACCCATGTTGTCTCAAGGGCAACAATACCACCTGAAAGTCGTTCAGCCTTTGTCAATAAATCCTAAGAGAATCACCCAGACAGCAGAAGTTCTCCAACAGGCATAAAAAATTACATCATTTCCTTCTATAAAAAAGATAGCCATGAATGGGCCGTGACCTTCTCCTTCCCCCACTTTGGAGTCAGGCCCACCCAATCTATACCAGTGACACAGGCCAAAAAGAAAACTGAAAGCAATGTCAACATCTGCACTGCTTAGTACCCATCCATGTTAACTTTGGGACCCTCCAAAAATCAATCCAAGCTATCCCACTGAGATAGAAGGGGTCAGCAGATAGGCAGGTGAAATGTAGTGGAGAGAAGGAGCTCCGAGTGTGTATATATATATGTTTGTGAGGAGGAATTTTCTTCATGTATGAGGTACAATAAGATTGTGTACATATTGTTGGGTTGCAATTGTGTGTCTATGCTTTGTGCGTGTCAGGAGGTGGTGTGTTTTGCTAGTGTAATCGGGAGCATGTGTGTGTGTTGCATATATGATTTTAATAATCTGATTTACAGATTCATGGCCTTGGAGGCTGCTGGTGTCTTTATAAAGCAGTTTTATTCTTTTCATCCCAGGGTTCTGTGTTGGGTGAAGTGTTAGATCACATCGAGGCAGCGTGGGTGGATTCTTTATTGGGCCAAGAAGGCGCATTTAGGCATGGCATCTGATGAGCTACAAGACAACCCTTCTGGTAAGGAAAGAAATATATCCAGATTCCCATATCCCTGTAATGAGAGAAGCTCAGCTCTCTTCCTAGTACTAGGACCAAAACTGATCCTGCCACAGACACCGGTCTGCAGTGTCTCTGGATTAGCAATCTGGAAATATCAATATTGCTGTCCTAAAATTCCTCTCACTGGCACGGCACTAAAGCACACAGCTAAAAATAGTCAGGGCTGAGAACTGGAAGTGGAGGATAGTGGGCAGATACAATCAAGGGGGAAGGTAAGGCAACTGGGAATGCAAACAGATTAAGGTAAGTTTTAGTCAAATGATTATTTTTTCATAATACAAGGTCAGGAATAAAGAACAGCTGACAGCTGAAAAGACAAGATAGTGGTGACTCTTTTCAGGAAAATGTAAGTGATGTGCTTCCCAGAAAACTGCAGAAACAGACCCTGAGGCCCATCCTGTCTGCTCAGTTATCCCTGCCCACACTGCTAAGAACATATCTCAACTACTAGCCACAGGTGCTTAACTGCTCGTAGGATATCACTCCTTATCCAAGTTTGGCTTTGTAGTCTTTGTTTTTTGGATAGATGAGCATACAAGTTCCAATACTTAATCCAACACTCTGCGCCCCCTCCCTCCCCCCAACACACACACATTTCTTTGGAAACAGCTACCAAAACTAGTCAAGCTATTTCCTCCTATGCGACCATCTCCAACTGCCAGCACTGGCCTTACTGGTTTCTGGGGACTAATAGCCTGATGTTACTAGTCCTGCTACCCAATGGTCTGTGAGATCTCTGGAAAGTGCTTCTCTTTAAGCCTTCTATTTTCCCCCACCACCCTGCTGGCCAATACCTGGCCTCCACCATCCTTATGGTATTGACCCTTTTGATTTCTGGGGAGTTGTAACTTGCCGATTCCAAATGAGCTATGCACAGCCTGCAAATATCATTAGGCCATGTTCCTTTATCCACCCTTTGTTTTCGCCTTCTCTCTCCCTGCCTCTATTCTCAAGGGAGTGAAGGGTGTGTTTTGAGTAATACTGCAACCTCCCAAACCTTTTCTTACCACTATCTTCTACATCAGTCCCAAGCAAAGTCAGTACAACGATACTGGGAGCCCTGGATGAATTCAGCAATCATGATCTTCATAACACCCACCCTTCCACAACAATCCCATAAAAATGCAGAAGTGGACATCATACTTTTAAACATCAATGTTGCTTTGTATGTGTATGTTGGGTCTGCTCTCTCTGCAGGTAAAAGAATGTGCAGTTGGTTCTTTGAGTTAGCGGGGCTGTCAATCTATTGTTCTTCTTTGACCACTGCTGTTTTTTGCTACCCCTCAGAAAATGCTGTCCTAGGCAACCTTGTAGTCTTTCCTAATGGTTGGGCCAGCCCTGGTCTCAAATACGCTTGAATTCTGTCACAGTACTGACTTTCAGTACCTCTAATGGTAGGTTATTCCAGGTATCTACTACTCTTCTAGTAAAATAATATTTTCTCATATTGCCTCTGAGCCTTCCACCCTCCAGCTCCATCTTATGACCACTTGTGCTCAAAATTCTTCCCTAGGATTAATGTACTTACTTAAAATATTTATAACTCACCTTTCAGCTAGGATATATTGAAGTTCATAAAACATTTGAATATTTCTATATCCCCCCTTTCTTTTCTTTTCTCTGCTAAGTACATTTTGAGCATTTCAAGTCTTTCTTTGAAGAAGTTGTTCCACAGGCCTCCTATCATTTTAGACCCTTCCATCCTCCTGGTCTCCAGAACTGAACGTGATATTCAAGCTGGAGTCTCACTAGTGACTTACACAAGAGCAATGTTGCCTCCTACCAATGATACGTCCACTCATGCAACTGGAGCACACTATTGGCTTTCTCAGTTACTTTATTGCATTGACCAGTTTTACCTGTCAAGTTTCTGTTTATCTAAATGATAACAGTTACATGGAGTGGAGGAGTAGCCTAATAGTTAGAGCACTGGCTTGGGAACAAGAGACCAGCATTCGATTCCCACTACAACTCCTTGTGGCCTTGGGCAAGCCACTTAACCCTCCATTGCCTTGGAAGACAGGCCTGGCAGTCTACTTCTGGGCACTGCCAAGAAATCCAGGAGTTGCTGGTCACCAGAAGTCAGCGCTGACTCAAAGGCACTTTAAAAAAAAAACAACAATAACAGCAGCTAGTAGATGTTTATGCCCTAAATGGGTTATGGTTTATGCTTTAATCTATACTTAACCTATTGCAGAAATAGTGAATAGCTAATTAAAGAGAAATACAGTCAAACCTCGGTTTTCATGATTAATCCGTTCTAAGAAGTCTGACTAAAACCGAAACGTACGAAAACCGAAGCAATATTTCCCATAGGAAATAATGTACTGTAAATTCAATTAATCCGTTCCAGACACCCAAAACTATTCACAAAAAATACATTTTATAGAGAGTCAATCCCACTTCTGGCCACAAGATGGTGCTCCAGAGGTATTTTTGGCAGACAAATTGTTTAAACTGCCTTCCTCTCTGTGCAATCCTTGCATCTCTGGCTCGAGGATGTTGCTCACCTGACTTTCGCATCTCAACACGCGATCGGTGAGTCCGGGGGGGTAGTGCTGCCGGGACTGGGCAGGCAGTGTATGCAGACCAGCGCGAAGGTGTATGTACACTATTGCAGTACTTTTGGTTTTCAGATCTGGCACACGCGATCGGTGAGTCCGGGGGGGGGGGGGGGTAGTGCTGCCGGGACTGGGCAGGCAGTGTATGCAGACCAGCGTGTATTGCAGTACGAAAACCGAGGCGATAGACGAAAACCGAGACAAGATTTCAGTCTGAAAAGACGTCGAAAACCGAAACCGACGAAAACCGGGGCCAACGAAAACCGAGGTTTGACTGTACATGTGTGGTGATATTATCTCTGAAGCTCATTTGCCAAACCCTTGATTATTCTTTCAGGTATTTCAAGCATCCTTTATTTTTTTCAGTCCTTCTAGTTTGTCTCCTCTGTTATAGACTTTCTGAAGTCAAGTGTATTTTATCCTCAGGTCCCTCTGCTATATTGCTAATAAAGATTAAAAAAAAAAGAGTCAGTCCCAGCACTGTGCCCTGGGGTACTCCACCAGTTATTGTATCTTCTCCAAGGTATCCACTGACCATCATTCTCTCACTCAGTTCTTCACCCAGTTTACAGCGTTCTGTCCTGTTCCCAGACTGCCCAGCTTGTTTGCCAGTCTTTTAAGCATAACAGTGTCAAAAGCTTGCTAAATCCGAACAGGAAACGTCCACTGCACCTCCTTGGTCCACTGCTACTGATATCTCACAAAAGAAATCAAAGTTTGTCTCAGAGGATATTGCCTTTATGAATCCATGCTGCCTAATGCCCCATAATCGATGGATTTCAAGCCCTCGCAGAGACAGAAGCACCTGCTCAGGCTCCGGAGGGGACTCCCCTCTGTCATCACCAGCACCCAAAACCAGAAAGAAATGCAAATAGAGTCTGCTGTGAACTGGACAGAACAGATACATACTAGCTGTCATACATGCACATGGAAACACACACTGCCAACATCCACAAACATGCAAACACATTTTCACAGATGCACGCTGACAAACATAGATCCATACAGTGAATGTCACAAATGGATGCTGCCAAACACACACAAAAATGCAAATGCACATTAACAAAGTCAAGCAAACATAATTCATCAAAACATGAAAATATACACTGACAAACACATGCAAACTTAGGGGCATGTTTACTAAAACACAGATACTGACCACACTCTCAGCCCATAAAAAGAGCGCAAGGATGATGCTGGACCTGTGTACTAAAAACAGAAGTGTGCCCAGCATATGCCCATGTAAATAGTGTGGATTCCATGCCATCCCCTTGCTATACTGTTTGGCATGATCAATGCAGGTGCACTTAACATCATCCACCCATGCTAAGTGCAACACTGCCAGTTCGCATAGGCTAAAGATTCCCATGTTAACCACAATGTGCACGCTCCACTCCCGAACAGCCCAGTCTCCGCCTCAACCTGCTCTAGGCAGTCAGCACAGGACTTTTACCACAGCCACATTTATGGCACACAGTGAAGATTACTGCGGCGCAATTGGCATGCACTAAACCTGCACTAACGGTTGCACATTTTAGTAAATATGCCCCACAGTAAAGCACATACAGGTAGGCAGTGTCAGACCTGCACAAATGCATGCACACACGGAGTCAAACACAGGTACTGAAACACATAAAGAATCAGACACTTATGTACATGCAGGTTCAGACATCATGACATACAATCTCACAGAAGCATGTGGATATCCACACCAACACTGGTCCTAAAACACACCCAGCAACACTCACTATCCAATCACATGAACACGCTTCTAGCCTTCAGCCTTGCTGTCACGCTGAATGAAGGCCCTGCGTGCTCTACAGATCTCACATACCACAAGATATTTCAATGTCAGTCTAACAAAAAGTACCAGAACCCATTAAAGATGCAGCTGACACAGAAAGAGGGACACACATGCACAGGCTCGGCGGTGCGTTGCTAATTTCAGCATCCCCTCAAATGTGGGCAGGCATCCAGCAGGAAGGGACCTTCTATGCTGTCCGAGAACATGAGAAAACAGCAGCATAGCTGTCCCCGCTACTAGCGACCAAAAGCTGCGATGCAACAGCAGTGAGCAGGCAGTATGATGTCACTGTCTTTCCCAGCCATGCTAAAACATGGACTCCGCTCCCATCTGCACCCCCATCCCCCAAAGCAGTACCCAGCCTAAGCAAGCAGATGGCAGAAATACGGCAAGAAAAAGACAGAGGGGGTGCAGAAGCCAAACGTCTGTTTAAGCACTAACCTGGTAGCCATTAAGGACTGGAGTAGAAAGCAGAGCCGTGGCAGGGTTTTCATTCATTCATGCACTCCAAGAGCGAAATGGGAGGGGGAGGCCAGTGAGCAGGAGGGAGGGAGGGTACTCACCTCCAAAACCATCTCACAGCCCTTTTGTCAGGGGAGGGGAACGAATGGAGAAGGGGGGGGGGGGTTCTCACAGTTTGTGAGAACCCTCTGTGGCTGCCTCAGCTCAGTGGCTGCTGGTGGTTCCCTCTCATAGCTGCTGCTTGCTCCCTCGTCAGGGTAGGAGTTTATTCCCCCAGAGGTGTTGAGGGTTCCTCCCTCTCTCTGTCACTCTCTCTCCGGGCTGCTCTCTGCTTGTGTGCATATGCACGTCTCTCACAACTGCTCTCTCCTCTTCTGCACACTCTGCGACTCGTCTCTTTCTGCCTCTAGCTGTGCAACTGTCATCGCTGCCCTCTCCTTACCATGGAGCTACATGCCTCTCGCCCCTTACAAGTGTCACAGCTGCTGCTGTTCCCTCCTTCCCCCTGTCGTATATGTGACTCTCCTTTCTGCAATCTACTTATTCCAATAGGTGCAATCACCTCTCTGCAATTTCTGATTCTTCTGCACCCCGGCTTTAACTCTGCCTTTCTACATTTTTTCCCCACTGATGCTCCTTGTGACCTTGGACTAATCACCTTCCATCACCTCAGCTATAACTTAGATTGCAAGCCCATTTGGGAAGGGATGGAAATAACTCTTCTACCCGACTGTAACTCACCTTGACCTTGAATAAATCTTAAATCCTAAATCCTCTCATCTGCTGGTTACACATCTCTACTTCTTTTTGCACCAGACCCCCACTTACTCAGCTGCTTTCTCTACCTCTCTATGGAAGTGACTTTCTCCATAAGTCTCTCTCCGCCTCCCTGTAACGGTATCAGCTCCATATGCATCTCCCTCTACTTCTCTCTCTGCTCCTGTATGTGTGTGTGTCTCTCTCTCATCTCCCAAGCACCAGGCATCTCATTTCGTTCCTCTGTGCCTCCCTATCAAGCTCAGTGACAGTGTCTTTCATGGTTGCCCTTCCTCTGTCTCCTCCGGCTATGTGTGCATGTCCAGTGGCTGCTGGCAGTCCTATTAGGTAAGCGGTATGCTGAAGTCAGCCTTCTATCCTTGTGAATAATTCACTTTGTGCCTTGACAGCTCCAGCTCGGTGTTCCTCCTGTCTATCCTGAAGCATCCAATTTCTCGAAGATCAGAAAGATCTCCCGCCCATCTTTCTTCTCTCTTTCTTCTGCTAGGGTCTATGAGGTCATGGATTTGGTAGTAGTTTTTGATACACATGCATAGTTTAACAGGGCAACGTCTTACAATGTACAATGTACAGTCCATATAACTCAGTGATCTATCGGCAGGATTTTAAGCTCACCCTGTTTCAAAGGGGCTAATCCATTCAGGGCAGCTGCAGGAGGAAATAGAACCCTGGGCATCCTCCCTGTCACCCCATTCTCTTTCAGGCCTATGTATTCACAGACAGACAAACGGATGGCATGGCAACCTCCTTGGCCTTCATGCCCCAAGCAGTCACTCTTTTTGCCCACCCTTTGTGACAGCCATTGATCCAGACAGAGCCAGTGCAAGATTATTAGACACTCTAAACTAACCTTCAGCCTTACACCCTCTCGGGGAGCAATTAACTTTTAGACCTGTAGCAACCCCCTTCCCAAGATTTTAATAATTAAACTCAGTCAAAATCATCTCAACACTATCCCTTCCAGAAGGATGCTAAAAAAGCATAGTTACTCACCTGTAATAGGTGATCTCCGGGAACAGCAGTAATTTAGTCTTCACATATGGGTATCGTCGGTACCGACGGAGCCTGCGTGGGAACGCTCCCCAGCGTCAAATAGGAAAGCTTTTGGGAGCATCCCACAGCGCCTGCGTGCTGCCTTCCCGCCTTTCCCAATTGTCCCTCTCCAGTTGAGTTTAAAGCTGAGACAAAAGAGAGAGGGAAAGAGAGAGAGAGATAGAAAGATACAACTCCTAGAGGAGGTGGGTGGGTTGTGAAGACTAAATTCTTACTGTTCCCGGAGATCACCTGTTACAGGTGAGTAACTATGCTATCTCCAGGAACAAGCAGGAATGTAGTCTTCACATATGGGGACTCCCTAGCTGCAGATGCCAGGGAGATGGCCCCAGAAAGTTAAGTGCCCTTGTGAAAGGGCTCCACTTCCCCCCATGGATCTCTGGCATCCTACCAGGGATGGTGGGTAGGAGTTGATTAAGTCTGGAACAGGTGTTGAAGAACAACCTGACCAAACAAGGCATCCCGGCGGGAGTCCTTGTCTAAGCAGTAATGGGCTGTGAAGGTATGTACCGAAGCCCAAGTAGCTGCTCGACAGATGTCGCCAATAGACACAGAGTGAAGATGAGCCATTGAGGCTGCCATGGCTCTCATATTGTGAGCTGTGACATGGCCTTCAAGAGGAAGGTTATTACTCTCATAAGCAAAAGATATACACTGTGCAATCCAGCTGGACAGTGTCCTTTTGGAGACTGGAAGTCCCAAATGACTGGGATCGAAAGCAACAAAGAGTTGAGAGGATTTTCTATGTTGCTGTGTCCTTTGCAAGTAAAAGGCAAAAGCTCTTTTACAGTCCAAAGTATGAAGGTTCCTTTCTGCATTTGAGGCGTGAGGCCTTGGAAAGAATACAGGAAGGTAAATTGCTTGGTTTAAATGAAAGGGTGAAACCATCGTTGGCATAAAGTGTGGATGAGTCCTAAGGACTACCTTATCATGATGGAACCTTGTATAAGAAGGATCAGCCACCAACGCTTGCAATTCACTGATACAACGTGCTGATGTGATTGCAATGAGAAAGATAACCTTCCAGGAAAGGAATTTCAAAGAGGTAGTGGCTAATGGTTCAAAGGGCGGTATCATGAGCTGCCCAAGAACCAGATTCAAGTCCCATGCCACCGGTGGTGGTTTAATGGGAGGCTTCGTTAAAAGAAGGCCTCTCATAAATCTCGCTATGAGAGGATGAGAGGAAATAGTTTGTCCATTGAGAGGCTTGAAAGAAGCTGCAATAGCACTCAAATGGACTCTCACTGAATTGGTCTTAAGCCCTGCATTTGATAAATGAAGGAGGTACTCCAGTAATGATTCCAGAGGGATAAGACCCTTCCGCGAGCACCATATACAATCAATGTAAAAATTGTAATTGCTTGTTGTGCCTTCCACCCCCACTGAAATCAATGTATGTTCAAATTCCGGCCTGTACAGCCGCCCCATTATGTATAGAATACCGCTGCTGATCGCTGGAAGCAGCGGGATACAAGTGTACACTAAATAAAATAAATAAAATAAATATGGTAAACTTTTTCCACTTGAATGCATAAGAGCATCTTGTGGAAGGTTTCCTGGAAGCATGAAGGATATCCTTCACCTGCTGGGAAAGGTTAAGACCGTGAAGTTCTAGGCTTTCAGCAACCAGGCCCTGAGATGCAGAGACTGGGGATTGGGATGCCACAGCATCCCATCCTCCTGAGAAAGAAGATCTGGAGCAGATCCTAACTCCAGAGGCGGAGCTTGAGAGAGATGCAGCAGCAGAGGGTACCACGGTTGCCATGGCCAACGTGGAGCTATGAGGATCATATGACCTCTGTCTCTCTGAAGCTTGAACAGGGTTTTGGGAATTAGGGGAATGGGTGGAAAGGCATACAGGAAGTCCTGACCCCAATGAAGGAGGAAAGCATCCCTGGCCTGACAACCTCGAGCCAGAATTCTGGAACAGAACTGAGGAAGTCTGGCATTCAGCGGACTTGCAAAGAGGTCTATGTCCGGGGTTCCCCAAATTTGAAAAATTTGGGCCACCTGGTCTGCATGGAGAGACCATTTGTGTGGAAGCAGAACTCGACTGAGTCTGTCTGCCCAAGAGTTTTGAATGCCTGGAAGATACACCGCAAGGAGATGAATCTGATGCTCTCTGGTGAGGGCCCATAGTCGCAAAGCTTCATTGCACAGCGACAGAGAGCCTGTTCCACCCTGCTTGTTCACATAGAACATGGCTACCTGATTGTCTGTTTGAACTAGGACTGTCTTGTAGCTGAGCTGGGTGTGAAATACTCGGAGAGCAAGGAAGATTGTTCTGAGCTCCAGGAGGTTGATATGGAGATAGGCCTCCTGTGGAGTCCAGGTACCCTGGGTAGAGAGGCCATGCAGGTGGGCTACCCAACCCACCTGTGAAGCATTTGTTGCTAGAGTGGCTTGGGGTGGGGGTTGCTGAAAAGGAGACCCCACCAAAAGGTTTTTGGGTGACTGCCACCATTGGAGGGACAAAATAAGGCGATCTGAGTTTGCTATTTTGTCTGACAGACAACCTGACGCCTGAGTCCACTGAGTGGATAAGGTCCACTGGGCTGCCCTCATATGGAGGCGAGAATAAGAAACCACATGCACAGTGGATGCCATGTGGCCTAGCAACTGTAACATTTCCCGAGCAGTGAGGTGAGGTTTTAGCACTGCTTGGGAAGCTAACTGCACAATGCGAAGGCAGCGGGGCTGTGGAAGGAAGGCCCTTGTCTGTCTGGTATCCAGAAGAGCTCCTATAAACTCTAGGGATTGAGTGGGAGCAAGGTTGGACTTTGGGAAGTTTATGACAAGTCCCAAATACTGAAGGATGCACATTGTGCGAGACAGAGCCATCCTGGCCTCTGGCTCTGAAGGGGCTCGAATGAGCCAGTCATCTAAGTAAGGGAAGATGAATATTCCCAGGGTGCGGAGAAATGCTGCTACCACAGCCATGCATTTTGTGGACACCCTTGGTGCAGAAGCCAGGCCAAAAGGAAGAACCCTGTATTGGTAGTGCTTCCCTTGAAACAGAAATCGAAGGAACTTTCGGTGAGTTGGATGGATGAGAACATGAGTATACGCATCCTTGAGATCTAGAGAACAAAGCCAATCCTGACTCTGAAGGTATAGCAGCAGAGTTCCCAGAGAAATCATTTTGAAACTTCTCTCTGAACAGGAATTTGTTCAATTCCCTGGTCTAGAATGGGTCTGTGTCCTCCTGTTTTCTTTAGAATAAGGAAATAGGGGGAGTAAAACCCTGTAGGGCACCTCTTCTATTGCCCCTTGAGCAAGGAGCATAGTGACTTCTTGACCTAACCGGTCATTGAGAGAGGTCTGAGAATTGAACTGTCTTACTATTGTAGGAGAGGGCATGCTGAGGAAATGAAGCTTTTACCCCTCTCTTACAATAGACAGAGTCCAATTTTCTGCTGTTATCTGACCCCATCTGGGGGCAAAATGACATTATCTTCCTGGGATGGTGGAGGGTTTTGGGCCGTCCAGGGCCAGGAAGGCAAAGTTCTCTAGACAGGAGTCAAAGCCCCTGTGGAGGCTGAGTCTGCTGAGCCGGTTGAGGCTTAGTTGCTTTTGGCTTCCTTTGTTGCCTAGGTTGTTGCTGCTGTCCCTTTTGGGCAGACTGACCTAAACAGTGTCCCTGCCGGGTATAGGAGGGATAAAACATTTTCTTCTTGCTTAAGAATGGTTTCTTAGAGGATCTTTCCCTTGCAAGATCAGCTGTAGTTTTGGACAATCTATCCAAAGTGATATTGTCCACATCAATCTCATTAGCTTTTTCCTGCCAATTCTTGCCAAAGAAATTCTTGTCTCAGTTTGTCCTGTACCCAGATTTCCAAGTCAGATGCCCGGAGCCAGGCAATTCTACGTGCACCTATGGCAATAGCAGAGGTTCTGCTTATGCATTCAAAGCAGTCAAAGGCTGCACGATTCACAAACTTGGAAACATCCTGAGCATATTTAACAAGAGCAAGATGATCTTGCCTTTTATCATCAGGAAGGAGAGGGCTCCTAAGCTCTAAGTCTTTGTGACTTCCTTAATAAACATTCCCATATACAAGATATAGGAACTGATCCTAGCAGAGAGCATGGAAGCCTGGAAGGATCGACGTCCAAAGGCGTCAAGAGTCCTGCACTCACGTCCTGGAGGATTAGATGCATGCCTTTTTGCACTCTTTATCCATCTCATGGCTGATTCCACCACCATGGAATGGTGTGGTAATTGAGTCTTCTGAAACCCAGGACAAGGAGGAACTCGATACATGGTGTTGAGTCTTCGAGAATGAGGAGATGTGGTCAGAGGTGTTTCCCACATCCTTAACATAAGATCATGCAAGATCTCATGAATAGGTAAGGTAGCTGCCTCCTTGGGAGCTTTAGGGTATTGTAGGATTTCAAATTCCTTTGCCCTAGGCTCTTTTTCAGGAGCCACTGTGATGGAAAGACCTCGGGTCACATCTCGGATAAAATCATGAAAGGACATATCCCCTGGTGGAGACATTCTACACTAAGAAGAGGAATCCTCGGGAAGAAGTACTCTGGTATTGGCAGAGCTTTCAGAGTCTTCAGACTCATCCGAGGATTCGAAGTATCTCTGATCCGGGTGATCGTGCAAGACATGGTACCGGTACTGATCAAAGTCGGCATCAGAGTGGTCCAGTACCGACTTGTCGATGCCGGACAGAGACGCATGACTAGGTCCCGGTAGAATACCTGCCGATGTCGATGCAGTTGGTGCCAGTACCAGAGTCGGTGCCGGTACTGGTTGAATTGTCTGAAGCGGTTTCAGGGGCATTGAGGCCGTGAGAAGAGCCGCCAGACTGCGATCAATAGCCAAGAATCTCTGGTCTATCGACGCTGCCGATGCTTGGGTATCGGTGCCGGATAAAACGTCCGGAACCCCAGAGCATGGCACCAGTAGTTCTGCCGAGGTTGAAGCCTCGAGAACATCCTGGAGCCCCGTTAGTGCTTTGGAAGCTGAAGCCTCCCACCGGGGCAATTTTGCCGGTGAAAGTCCCTCAAGGGCAACACCAGAGGCATCTCGATGTTTAGAAGGAGATCTACCCTTTGAGGACCGGCTAGATTTATGTTTAGTTACCTGAGATCCATGGGAGGAAGATGAAGCCCTGGAAGACGTCGATGCCATGGAGGCTGCATCAGAGGGAAAAAGGGTGCTAAGCTTAGCAGCTCAGTTTTGCCGGCCCCTTTTTGACATCATCCCACAGGCAACACACTCTGAAATAGAGTGGTCAGGACTTAAACATTTGAGGCACCACTCATGGGTGTAGGTGACGGAGATGGTAGCGCCACATTTAGAACACTTTTTAAAAACCAAAGTGGGTTTTTCCATCTTGAGGAAAAAAACTGAGCCTAGTGCCCAAAATGGCGCGTGGCACCCGAGAAGAAAATCACTGGAGAAAGACTCCAGAAACAAAGGTTTTGGGGTTTTTTTGAAAAAGGAAAAGAAGAACCGTCGGTACCGGTATAGCGTCAAGGGAAGGCAGACGCGACCACAAAAATGAAGTATTAGAAGGGAATTTTCTGCGGTGACAGGATGTGCGACCTGTCGGCTGTGCAGAAAACGAAGAACTGGAGAGGGACAGTTGGGAAAGGCGGGAAGGCAGCATGCAGGCACTGTGGGATGCTCCCAAAAGCTTTCCTATTGGATGCTGGGGAGCGTTCCCGCGCAGGCTCTGTCAGTACCGACGATACCCATATGTGAAGACTACATTCCTGCTTGTTCCTGAAGATAACACATATTTGGGCATCATAAGTTTGAATATTTAACTTTGTTTTGTAAATATATATATAATGAAGGCGTTTTCCAGCAGCCACTTACAAGGGTAAACAAACTATTTACAAACTACCCATTCTTTCTGCGGGTAAAAATACGCACTGATGAGTCTCTGAATTTGTTTCGCTATTTGGACCCATTGTTTTGTTCTGACTGTAGCTGCTCTTTGCTATCCTCCAGAAGCTGGGGAACAGCCTAGTTTGCCTAGGGATTCGGCCAGCTCTGGATCCAGTCCTGGTTTTACCTGTGACATTCATATGAATATAAGATATGCAATATTGGGTCAGACCAAGGTCCATCAAGCCCAGTATCCTGTTTCCAACACAATCCAGGTCACAAGTAGCTAGCAGTTTCCCAAAATGATTCACAGGTTCCACAATGCTTGTATTGGGGCAAGCAGTGGATTTCCCGGGTCCCCTTTAAAAATGGTTTATGGACCTTTCCTCCAGGAACTTGTCCAAACCTTTTATAAGCCCAGCTACACTAACAGCTTTCACTATATCCTCTGGTAATGAATTCCAGAGTTTGATTATGCTTTGCGTGAAAAAAATAGTGGGTTGAGTGAGTTAAATGGTAGCTTCAATGCATGTCTTTCTACTTTTTGATGGCATAAACAACCAATCTACATTTACCTGTCCCACTCCATTCATTTATTTATAGACCTCTATCATATCCCCTCTCAGCTGTCTCTTTTCCAGTTTGAAGATCCCTAACCTTTTAAGCCTTTCCTCATAGGGGTATCCTTCCATCCCCTTTACCATTTTGGTGGCTCTTCTCTGTACTTTTTCTAATTCCGCTATATCCTTTTTAAAGATACAGCGACCAGAATTGCACACAATATTCAAGGTGCAGTCACACCATGGAACGATACAGAGGCATTATAATATCCTTGGTTTTATTCTCCATTCCTTTCCTTATGATTCCTAGCATTCTACTTGCCTTCTTGACCGCCACTGTACACTGGGCAGAGGGTTTCAACATGTTAACCACGATGATGCCTAAATCTTTTTCCTAGGAGGTGATTGCCAATGTGGAACCTGCATCGAATAACCATGGTTTGAGTTGTTCTTTCCTAGGTGCATAACTTTGCATTTGTCTACATTAAATTTCGTCTGCCATTTGAATATCCAGTTTTCCAATTTATCAAGGTCCTCTTGCAATTTTTCACGATCCTCTTGGGTCTTAACAACTTTGAATAATTTTGTGTTATCTGCAAATTTGATTACCTCATTCTTTATTACCATTTCCTGGTCATTTACAAATATGTTAAAAAGCAGCGAACCCAGCACAGATCCCTGGGGTGCTCCACTATTCACCTTTCTCCTTTGGGAAAATTGACCATTTAGCCCCACCCTCTGCTTTCTATCTTTTAACCAGTTCCTGATCCACAATAATACACTGTCACATGACTTTTTAATTTCAGCAAGAGTCTCTCATGAGGGACCTTGTCAAAGGCTTTTTGAAAATCCAGATACACTATATCGATCGGCTCACCTTTGTCTACCTGTTTATTCATACCTTTAAAAAAAACAGTTTAGTAAGACAAGATCTTCCTTGGCTAAAGCCATGTTGGTTGTCTTCCATTAAACCATGACTATCTATGTGTTCAGTAATTTTATTCTTCATATTGGTTTCTACCATTTTGCCTGGTACCAACGTCACGCTCACCAGTCTATAGTTTCCCGGATCACCCGTGGAACCTTTTTAAAAATTGGAGTTACATTCGTCAGTCTTCAGGTATTACAGATGATTTTAATGATAGTACACAGATTACTAATAGCAGGTCTGCAATCTCATATTTCAGTTCTTTCAACACCCTCGGATATATACCATCCGGTCGAGGTGATTTGCTGCTCTTTAGTTTATTAAATAGTTGTAATACATCTTCCTGGTTTATCGATATTTCTTTCAAGTCCTTTGATGCATCGCCTTTAAAGCCATTTCAGTCATGGGTAACTTTCCTACATCTTCTTCAGTAAAGACCGAAGCAAAGAATTCATTCAGTCTCTCCATTATGGCCTTGTCCTCCCTTAGTGTTCCTTTTACCCTTCTGTCATCTAATTGTCCAACTAACTCTCTCACAGGTTTTTTGCTATGAATGCAGTTGAAAGGTTTTATTGTGCATTTTTGCTTCCACGACAAGCTTTTTTTCAAATTCTCTCTTTGCCTGCCTTAAATTTAACTCGCCAGTGCTTATGTTGTTTCCAGTTTTCGTCATTTGGCTCCTTTATCCATTGCATGAAAGATGCATTTTTGGCTAAAACAGCCTCTCTGACCTCACCTTTAAACCATGCTGGTAGTTTTTTGGACTTCCTTCCACTTTTCATGAAGCATAGAATACAACTGGTCTGTGCGTCCAAGATAGTATTTTAAAACACCACCCATGCTTGATGTAAATCTTTAACCTTAGCAGCTGGTCCCATCCTTCCCCATTTATTAAATCAAACACAATCATGCTATGATCAGTATTGTCAAGTGGCCCCAACACCCTTATCTCTTGCACCAGATCTGGTGTTCCACTAAGGACTAGGTTCAAAATGGCTTCACCTCTTATCAGTTCATGAACCAGCTTCTCCAAGAAGAAGTCATTTATTTCATCTAGAAACTTCTATCTTCCTAGCATGTCCTGCTGTGCCACTGACCCAAGCGATACTGGGGTAATTGAAATCACCCATTATTATTACTGTGCTGTAACTTTTGTTAGCTTCCCCGATTTCTTTGAGCATTTCATCATCCATTTGTTCATTCTGGTCGGGCGGTCAGTAGTACACCCCCACTGCCATCACCTTCCCCTTTTTACATGGAATTTCAATCCATAGAGATTCTACTGTGTATTTTGTTTCCTGCAAAACTTTATTTCTGTGTGACTCAATGCCCTCTCTAACATAGAGCATAATCCCTCCACCAATTTGATCTACTCTATCATTGTGATATAATTTGTACCTAGGTATCACAGTGTCCCATTGATTGTCCTCCTTCCACCAGATCTCCGAGATACCAATCATATCTCATTTAGTGCTATATATTCTAACTCTCTCATCTTATATTTTAGACTGCTAGTATTTGCATACAAGCATTTTATAGGCTACATTTTATTTACATTAATCTGGTTATCGTTAGACAGGGGTAATTTGGAATCTTTAAGCTCTGTCTCTTCTGTACTTAAGGTCATTTGGGTTACTTTTGCCTTTATTATTGGAACCTCTCTGCCAAAATGCCTTAACTTTAATCTTTTGCTAATATTCTCCAAGGATACATCCTTCTGAACCATGCGCTCTTGGGTGGCTGTCAGTTTTCCCCTATAAGATAGTTTACATGGAGAAGTAGTTCTAACCCACCCTTTCCCCCTCCAAAAAAAACAAACTAGGAAGACTGCATCTTCATGCATGCCATGGATGTAAAAGCAGGAATGGATCAGTCTGTTGGGCTCAGACTGCATTCAGTAGTAATGTCTTAGCTTGCATAAGAAAGCAAAGGGGCCTTTTTATCCATAAAACTCTAGGATCTGCAGCCATGTGCGTTGGTGCCAGCATGCTCACATAGGTCTAGGTCAGAAGGAAGAGATGAATCAGTGCTGTGTTTCCACTCCAGTTTTAAAAGACAAGTGGGGAAAACCCAAACCAGATTATTCTTTTTCTTGTGACGAGGGAAGAGGGGGAACTTCTCGAAGGCACATGTTCTATGTCATCTTTGGATAATCCTAGTCCAATGTAAATTAGCATAACATGCAAGGAATCAGGTTACTTCCAAAATCACTAGAATTCTGCACTGTAGTCAATTAAAGGACTATCATAGTGGTTCCCAAACCTGTCCTGGGGGCTCCCCAGTCAGTCGGGTTTTCAGGATATCCACTATACAATAGTGCCCTCCCGATGGACGTGGTGGGGGCAAACACGGTGCCGGAATTCAAAACGGCATGGGACAAACATAGTGGATCCCTTTGCAGGGGTTCTCAACCCTGTCCTCGGGACCCACCTAGCCAGTCGGGTTTTCAGGATAACCATAATGAATATGCATGGGAGAGATTTGCATATAATGGAGGCAGTGTATGCAAATCTCTCTCATACATATTCATTGTGGTTATCCTGAAAACCCGACTGGCTAGGTGGGTCCCGAGGATAGGGTTGAGAACCCCTGCTTTACAGCAACAGGGTAAAAAGAAAATAAATGGTACCATCTAACTTCTGAACCACCTAACGTAACAAATAGGGGTGTCCTTCATGGAGCGGTGGGTTCACCCCTAAACAAAGACATGGGGAGGGGTGGCCTGCACAGAGCGACAGGTGCACCTACTCTTGCCATCTTGCTGGGCAGACTAGATGGATCGTGCTGGTCTTTATCTGCCGTCATTTACTATGTTACTATAAATATTCATGAGAGAGATTATGCATTCACTGCCTTCATTGCATGCAAATCTACCTCATACAAATTCATTGTGGACAGATGAAAACACAACTGGCTGGGGAGCCCCAGGACAGGTTTGGGAACCACAGGACAGATGTTGAGGCTTTAATAGAAGAGGCTGACTTGGATTTAGTGGCAGTCACAGAAAACCATGACTGAGATGTAATTATACTAGTAAGAAGAAGGGGAGGTGGAGTGACTATATGTAAAAAATAATATTAAAGCTATAGAATTGCAGGGCTTAAGAGGAAGAAATGAGGCACTGTGGATTAAACTAGAAAGAGGGAAGGGAAATCCATTTGCATTGGAGTTATATACAGATCCCCCTCACAGGGCATAGAAGTGGATGAAGATTTAATAGAAGACATACGCAGTACTGCCATGAAAGGAGAAGTGCTACCGATAGGTGATTTCAATATGACAGATGTGGATTGGCACATCCCTGCTGTGGCGTTATCTAGAAGTAAGGCGATCCTAGATTCTCTAACAGAAGAACTATTCAGGCAATTGGAAACAGAACACACACGTGAAGGGGTCATACTGGACTTAGTGCTTACCAATGGGAAAAGTGTTTCTGATGTTACAGTGGGAGATCATCTCGCATCCAGTACTCACCAGTATTAGTGCCAGAACTGATAAAATCCATTCAAAAGCAAGGGTCTTAGACTTTAGGAAAACCAACTTTGCCAAGATGGGTCAATACCTCAAAGAGTTTTTAGCAGGATGGGAAAAGCTGGGGGAGGTAGAAAAACAGTGGGCAAAACTGAAAGGGGATATTTTAAGGGCAACAAACCTTTTTGATAGAAAAGCAAATAAATGTAAAAGGAAAAGGAGGCTGCTATGGTTCTCAAAAGAAATAGCTGAAAAGGTGAAAAGAGGGAGGCCTTCATGAAATGAAAGAGAGGAAGATAGGCATCTCTATTTGGAAAAACTTAGAAAAGCTAGCAAAGCGGTCAGGAAAGCAAAGATACAAAAAGAAGAAGAAATAGCCAATGCAATCAAATGCGGGGATAATACATTTTTCAAATATGTTAGTAAGAGAAGGAAGGGCAAAAGTGGTATTGTCAGACTCAAGGGGAAGGGGAGGAATATGTAGATACTGATGAAGATAAAGTGAAATTGCTAAATATTTCTGTTCTGTGTTCACAGATGAAGGGTCAGGGGCAGGACCTCAGAAAACACCCACAAATAGGAAGAGAAACAATAGGGATCTCAAACGATTTTCAGAAGAGTGTTCGTGAGGAATTAGCTAAATTAAAAGTAGACAAAGCATTGTGTCTGGATGGGATATGTCCAAGAATACTGGGGGACGTTCTAGCGGCTCCACTGTCTGACCTTTTCAGTGCTTCTTTGGGGTCAGGAGTGGTGCCAGATAACTGGAGAAAGGCACATGTGGTCCCTTTACACAAAAGCAGACCAAGGATGACACTGAGAATTACAAGCCAGTTAGGCAAACCTCTGTGGTTAGTAGATTATTGGAAAGGCTACTAAGAGAGAATGGTGAGGTTTCTGGAATCCAATTTATTGCAGGATCCAAGGTAGCATGGATTCACCAGAGGCAGTTCTTGTCAGACATATCTGATTGATTTCTTTGACTAGGTAATCAGGGAGTTTGACCGAGGGAGAGCCCAAGAAGTGGTATATTTAGATTTCAGTAAATCCTTCGACACTGTTCCGCACAGGCGACATAAACAAACTGAGCATCTTAGGGATGGACCCAAAAGTTACTAATTGGGTTAGAAATTAACTGAGTGGGAGCTCAGGTACAGGTAAAGGGAGCTCACTCTGAAGAGGAGGTTAGCAGTGGTGTGCCGCATGATCTGTCCTTGGTCCAATTCTGTTTAGCATGTTTGTTGGTGATATTGCAGAAGGGCTGTCAGGTAAGGTTTGCTTGTTTGCGGATGATACCAAAATCTGCAATAAAGTGCACACAAAGGAAGGAGTCAATAACATGAGGAGGGATCTAGCTAAGCTTGAAGAATGGTCTAGAATTTGGCAGCTGAAATTTAATGTTAAAAATTGCAGGGTCATGCAATTGGACTACAAAAATCCAAAGGAGCGGTACAGTATAGGGGGTGAGGTACCTCTGTCCACAAAAGAAGAGCGAGACCTTGACATAATTGTGTCTGATGATCTTAAAGTAGCTAATCAGGTAGAAAAGGCGACTGCAAAAGCCAGAAGGATGCTTGGGTGCATAGGGAGACAAATGGCCAGCAGAAAAAAGGAGGTGATGGTGCCTCTGTATAAGTCTCTGGTGCGACCTCATTTGGAGTATTGTGTGGAATTCTGGAGATCACACCTTCAAAAGGATATAAGCAGGTTGGAGTTGGTGCAGAAGGTGGTTACTAAAATGGTTAATGGTCTTCATTATCAAGCATATGAGGACAAACTTAAAGATCTTAATATGTATACTTTAGAGGAAAGGGGGAATGGGAGATATGATCTTAATATCTATACTTTTGAAAGGAGAAAGGGAGATATGATAGAGACATTTAAATACCTCCATGCATAAAGGCACAGGAGAATCTCTTTCAATTGAAGGCAAACTCTGCTACGAGGGGACACAGGATGAGAGTGAAAGAGGATAGACTCAGGAGTAATATGCAGAAATATTCCTTTACAGAAAGAGTTGATAGATGCGTGAAATAGTCTCCCAGTGGAGGTGGTAGAGATAAGGACAGTATCTGAATTCAAAAAAGCATGGGACAAACACAGAGAATCTCTAAAGGAAAAAAGGGGACTGTCGTAGTGGCTGATATGGAAGGGTAGAATAGATAGGCAGACTAGATAGGCCATGTGGTATTTTTCTGCCATCATGTTTCTATGTTTCTATGACTATCATCTTAAGATCATCAAAAAACAAGTGGATAGAATAAATGGTTTGGTCTAAGATTTTCAAAAAAGTAAGCAGCTGACAGCCAGGAAGAGTGTGTTACCTTCCATATATTTTGTGGGGTTTTGTGATTAGTGTTCTATCTAGTTCTCAGTATTTTGTGATGCTAGTCAAAGAAGAGCAATATGTTGCATCTTATCTTTAAGTAGAGTATCACTGTTTTAGAGTACATCCTGATCTGGTGGTTTCAAGCATCTCACGCTACAGTCAAAGTGCAGGGACTTTTTTTAAAACGAAGAATGTATAGCAAAATTCAGTTTCTCCACAACACGCTTTCTGTGCAAGCCCCTCTCTCAGTGCACATCCTTGTCACTTCTCTTATTCATTTACTTGCTCTCCCTCACTCCCCTCTTTCTCTTAATTAAAGGTAAAGCAATTTAGGTACACGCAAATCCTTTGCAACAGGGAGATGTAAAATGTGCCTTCACACTTTTAGGGAAGGGGATATTTATTTTGACTGTATCAGTTATCTTGTACAAAGTTTTTATGACATGGCTGTGCCACAAAATTAATGATACATTTATTATTCATTAATGGTCATGATATTAGAATAGGTCTTCTTAAATGAATGTTTGCTAGTGAAAGGCACAATGTAAACTCACTACCATTATACCTTGGAAAATGAATGATTCTGCGCTCTTCCTTAATTTTTCTTCTATCGTTCATTTTTCTTTTCCATTCCTTTCCTCTTTCCTTTCTTTTCTGTTTGCCCGTCTCTTCCCCCCCCCCCAGTTCCCCCCCCCCCCCCAGTTCCCCCTACTTGCTTTATGCCAGGATATACGAGCAGCACTGCACAAATATTTTGCTGCATCAGACAGACCAGTAACCGAAGCTGTGTCACTAATACTGTATCTCTCAGGTGATAGGAAATGACATGTCTGTTCAGGTAACCGGAGCCCCAGCCCAGGAATGATGAACACACAAGGGACGGAGATTCCTGTCAAGAGTAGGCTATGCCCTTGTACACGTCATTAGCAGCTCCACAGAAACCAGACTGTCTACAGAAAAGAGGCCCAAAGAACGTCAGATAGAAGGCAGGATACAATCTATGGGCAATCATCAATATTAGCAGGAAGGTTACTCAAAAACAATTATGATTATCCTAAAGCTTCAGTTAATCACAGGTCAGAAAGCAGCACAAGCCTCAGTCAAAGAGTGCTGTTCTATAAAACTGTAGTGATGCTTCTCGGTTAGTATTCAGAACTCTGGGACTCGGCATCTGAATCCTTATTCTGGCACTTATTCTCTAGGTTACTTAGACAATTCACTCCAACAGCCCGTACCCAAGTTCTAAGCCTTGCTGTGCAACAGACTCTCCATGTAACCCTAGGTAAGTCACTGTGTCTGTGGCACTCTCCCTGAACAGAGAAACTTAGAAAATACAATTCTCTATCCCTGGCTTTATTTTTCCTCTTGTAATTTTTTTTTCATTTTTGAAGTAGATTTTATTAAATCAATATTATAAATAATTCTAATACACTTCAACACCTTCTATCATTTTACAATTTAACATTGACAAATACAAAATCTTTCCCATCAATTGCCCAAAGGCCTTCAGTTATCACCATTTTTAAACATTTTTATAACTAAACATTTCAATTCATTTTCCTATAGCCCAGTATTCCCACCCCTCAACTCCTACGAAAGAACTAATCCTTACCCTTCCATTCCACACTAGACACATTCAGGCAATCAGCCATTTACATTAGGTTCTTTTCCCTCCTCCGTTTTGCAGTAAGGTTTTCCATATTATGGATCTCTCATATCCTTGCCAACCACTTGCCCAAATTCAGTGGGTCCACCTGCTTCCAGGCAGAAGCCAGATTCACTTTTGCCGCATTAAGGCATTGGCATACCAATAACTGCTGAGGCCTTCTCAACCTCCTTACAGGACTGTGAAACAGGAAGATCCACTGATCCTGCAGGATACTAACTCCTACAAGCCTCTGAAAACAATATTGTATGGCCTTCCAATAGCCAGGGGTTCTCAACCCTGTCCTCGGGACCCACCTAGCCAGCTGGGTTTTCAGGATAACCACAATGAATATGTATGAGAGAGATTTGCATACACTGCCTCCATTATATGCAAATGTAACCATGCATATTCATTGTGGCTATCCTGAAAACCCGACTGGCTAGGTGGGTCCCGAGGACAGGGTTGAGAACCCCTGCGAATAGACCTTTAATCTTTGGATAAGTTCATCAAATGTGTCCCAAGCTACCAATTGTCCATACAAATACCAATATCGATCTGTACAGCCTAGAAATAATTGAGCTAATTGATGAAGAGTCAGGTACCATCTATGCATCATCTCATAGTTGTTCTCCTGAATATAAGTGGCTCTAGATAACTTTGGTAACAGTTTTTCCATTTGTGCCCATAGCCTTTCAGAATAGGTCTGACACAGCTTTCCTTCCCATCAAGCTCTGTGTTTTATATCCAGAGATATCCAATCTCTCTAATAAGCATATAACGCAGAAATCAATTCCTTGGTAACTGTCTTATCCTCATCCAAATCTTCCAGTATGGCATTTTCCCTCGACACCTGTGAGTGTCCAGGCTGTTATTCCACCCATTGCCATACTTATATTCTGGAGTTAACGCCTAGTAAGAATGAGGTCTGGTTCCCTCTAGATGTTAATGGTGGCAGACCATCATTATCGCATCAAAAATGAATATCCCAGCAATGAAGAGTATTCTTTTACGGGATTAGCCTCCTTTCACTGTAATCTAAAATTCCCCTGAGTCCACAGAAGTCCCCTTAGTGGGGTCTTGATACTATTCCTTCTCTATTTAAGACCAGAATTTTTTCTCTGAACATCTTCATTCAATGGCCACTCTAGTTTGTGCCGCTATGAAATACCATTTCAAGTTGGGAAACCCCAACACTCCCTGCTTTCGATTAGTAAAAATAATACATTTCCCTATACGAGCTCTCCTCTTTTTCCCGAATGAATTTTATTACCTGCTTTTGCAAATCAGCTAAGGTTTTCCATGGGACCAACACCAGCAGCACTTGAAACTGATAATTCAGTATTGGAAGGATGTTCATTTTGATTGTACTTATCCTGCCAAACCAGATGGTCAAACTTGTATATATATCAAAGTCTCGGTAAATTTACCTAAATAAACTTGAACAATTAGCATCATAAACTTTCTGTACAACTTTAGATAGGGTAACCCCCAAATAATACACTCCTCCATTAGACTTCTGGAAAGGGTGCCTCTTTCTTAAGTACATCCAGGAAGATAAGTTAAAATTATAAGCTTCTGTTTTTCGAATGTTCATTTTAAACCCAGATAATCTTCATAGTCCCCTATTAGTGAAAGTGACTTAGGAACAGTAGTGGCAGGGGACTGCAAAGTAAGTAGAATATCATCTGTGAAGAGTGCAATTTTAAATTCTTGTGTGTTAACTTTTACCCTTTAATACTGCTCTCCTCTCTAATCTGTTGTGCCAAGGGTTCTATCACCAGGGCAAAAAGAAGGGGGCGGGGGGTAAAGGACACCCCTGTCTCATCCTTCTTTCCAAATTAAACACAGGTGGGTTACCTCCATTAATTCTGGGGTTTTATATAGATCGAGCACCCAGCAGTGAAAACTGGGGCCTATTCCCACTCATGCCTGCTTAGCATGTAGGAAAGCCCAGGAGAACTGATTGTATGCCTTCTCCACATTGAAAGATAACATCAAAGTTGCCTGCTGTCCCCAAACAGTGTAATGAATCAATTGGAGAGTGCGTTTAATATTTTCAGTTGCTTGTCTCCCCCTAATGAACCCCACTTGATCGGGATGATTCAATTCCAGGATCATAAGGTTAAGTCTTTTTCCCAAAATTTTTGTTTAGATCTTATCAAGATTCAATGAGATTGGTTGTTTATGACTGACATTTCCTATTATCCCAGCCCAGTTCGGCGAGAACTGCTAACTAGGCCTCCCCTCATAGTTCGGGGCAGCTCTTTTCCTTCCAAAACCACATTATATATCCAAGCCAGATATAGGACCAACTGATGTTTAAAGGTTTTGAGGAAGTAAGATGGCGGCGGTGCACACAGACGCACACTGAGATGCTCTAGCAATGACGTTTTTTTCCTTTACCTTTTCCTTACAAAAAGTGGTATGGATGCCACATACCACGAGGAAGCGGAAAGTGAAGCTTCTGCTGGGGCAGCCAGTGTTGGCCGGGCCGATGGATAGCTTCCTCATGCCCACTGGAGATGCTCTGGCTTAGGGCGGCCCGCTGGCAGGCGCGGAGTGGAAGGTGGATCTTTGCCCAGCCCTGGGCCAGATGTATCGTTTAGCCCAGAGTGCCAGTATCCTCCTTTGCAGCCAGCAAGTGGAGTGAGCGTGGCTGCCCCGTGTGAGGTCTCACTTGGTTTATCTGCGGGGACCTCTAGTTTCAGAGCTCAGCCCCACAGCTCCTGGAGGAGTTACCCAGGGTTTGGAAGTTTCAGCTGGGGTCACAGAAGAGAAAGTGGGGCTGGACATGCGGTTTGGAGAAGAGCGACGCAGTCTTCAGCCTTCTGGAAGCTCTGCTTTACATCAAATTTCATTGGGCCCAGTAGCTCAGCCAGTTTTGGTGAGACCTTCTCTTTTCACTTTTGAAACTGTTTGGGATGCTTTACTTCAGTTGGAACAGATTATTTCAGGCCAGCTCCAAGGGATTTCTGGCCAGCTTACCTCATTCAGAAGTTCAGTGGAAGCTCATGAGTCTGTTATGGGTTCCCTCCCTACACAGTTTTCTTCTTTGGACAAGAAGGTTGATGCAGTCCAAGACTGTAACTGTGATTCTGAGGGATGCAGAAAATTTGCAAAAAAAGACTGAGTCATTGGAGGATGTTTCCAGGAGTAGGAACTTAAGAGTTCTTAATTTTCCAAAGATTCCTTCCTTTTTGCCTATTGAACTTTTCAAGAAATTTGTGATTAATGTCTTGAAAATACCAGAGGAGTCTGTTCCCCCAATATCAAGAGCTTACTACCTGCTTTCTGCTAGAGTCCATCAGTTGGATGGCCAGGGTCAGCCCTTGGGGGAATCTGCTGGTCTGTCTTTTTGATAGTCTGAACCTAACTGATTTTTTGGAATGGTCGGTGTCTGATTCCGGCATTAATGCCACTTTGTTGGTTACGCTGGCTCTGGATGTTGACTGAGGTTGGATTCTAAAAATGTATTTCCGTACACCTACTAAAGAGTTTATGGGTTCCAGTATAAGAATTTTTCCTGATGTTGCTAGGGTAACTCAGAAGAGATGGAAGCAGTTCCTTATTCTTCGACCTGGGGCTCAACAACGGGGGGGGGGGGGGGTTGTTCCTTTTGCATTTCCATATAAATATCTCGTTAAACTGGCAAGACATAGGTATATTTTTCTTGACCCCCAAAAGTTGTCAGCTTTTTTCGCTGTCAAGATAGTGGGATGGCAGCCCCCTCCTATCGATCCCACTTAAATTGAGCCCTATGCTAGGGTAAGGGCAAGATAACTAGTAGTTAGGATACAGTATCTCCCTGTCTGCTCGGTTTGCTGTAACAATGCTTTTTTCCTTTTGGTTTTGTGTTTCCTTGGAATTATGACTTGCTTCCTCCCTTTTTGGAGACCGGTGGGGCCAAGTTTATACTTGTTGATGTTTCTTTGATTTATTACTGTTTTCTTGTTATAATTGCTTGTATGGCTTGACTCTTTTTCCTTAAAAGTATTGTACTTGGCATAGTTTGAAAATTTGCATAAATAAAAAGTTTTAAAAAAAATTATGATATTCAGGAGTCAATCCATCCAATTTGGGGTTTTTTTCCGGTAGCCAATTCTCCTATGGCTAGGACAGTTTCCTGGCTTCTTATTTCAGCATCTAGGCTCTCATGCTATTCAAGAGTTAGAGGCTTAATGGACAACCCATCTAGGCACAGTATGCCTGTATTGCATAATGTTTCTCTAAGTAAGATGCAAAGTATTCTCTGATCGCTGATGGAGTATTCATCCACTACTAATGCTCATTTTCAAATCAATAAGAAAAACATATCGATGTCTATTTGAATCACACACATTCACAAACATATAAATATCCTCTCCCCCATGTGAACCTGAACAGATATCCAATGTCCCAATTTATCCCTGCTTACTTGTAACATCTTGGGGCAAAGTACCCATGCAAACAATATAGCTACTCCCCTTCTCTTGCTTCCAATGGTGTTCCACAACTCTTCAACTACAGGACTGTCTTCAGATCGCAGGCACTTAAGATTATCTTTATGAAGGTGTGTTTCTTGTACCATTAACATATCTGATTTTAAGCAACTGCCTTCTCTCTGTAGATACGCCCTCTTAGCTGGTGAATAGAGGCCTTTAACATTAAGGGGCTTGTTTACAAATCAATGGGGCCGCGGCTCCGATAACGACCGCGAACCGCTACCGCGGCTTTGTAAACAAGCCCCTAAGTATTACAATACGCATCATACGGTTATTACTACTGCCCCAGCTCATCAAACACACACTCACTCTTCAGCCATTCACACCACCCTCTTTGCACAGTCACATACAACCACAATGTTAAACAAGTTTTATTTGCTAGAATATCACCTGTTGGTTTTCCCAAACCCCTCCAATCTCATCTTCCCTTTCCATCCCCCCACCCCATTAAACATATCTTCTGGTCTCCCTTTCAATATGGAGAACTCAAAATCTAGAGCAAGCCATCAACCACCCTTCTCCCCATCCCCCCACCCTCTGTCCACTTTCCTAGTGCACTCCAGTACTGTTCAACAATGTTCAAGCTCCTATGAAAGTGATAGCAGTTCACCACTTCTTTGTCCGTCCACTCTGTAATTAAGTTTCCATGTCATGTTTATCGCTAATGAAGCATAATGTCACTCAGACTTTTTCCTCTCCTAGCTGTTGGCAGTCACAAGCAGCACAATTCAAATCCCAAGAGCCTCTCACAGCTTTGCTCCTCTAAACTTGTCAGGTTGTGCGATGTCTCCAGTTCTGGTATTTTATGCTTATTTTGTGGGTGCACCTGTCGCCATTTCCTAAAGGCTTCCTTCTGTGTCATTGTACAAACAATCTGTATTTCCTCTGCTAGGCCTCAGTGACATCCTTACAAGCATGTACTTTTCCCACCACTGTGAAAACCAGATGAAAAGGAAAGGTTCAACGACAGGAAACATTTTCTTTGTTCCAGTATTGGTCTCATCTCTTTGTGTTTCACCAGTGTAAATCCAGACAAATCCTGATAAAAAGCAAGCACTGCCTCTTTATACTTCAATGGGCCATAAGCTCTTGTTTACTGTAGAATTTTTTGAGTGTCTGTATATTTCAGGAACAGAACGATAATGTCTCTAGCTTACTATTAGGTGGAGCGCCTACTGCTTTATATGTTCGCTCAATATGCTTGTCCATCACCTGTGATGATGAATCCCCCAGACCCCAAAATCCCCGTCAGACCTCCTACACCAGCATAGGCACATCTTCTGTACGCTCTGGGATCCTTTGGATTCTAATGTTACTCTGACTCCTGTTCTCAGTGTCATCCATTTTATATAGTATCTCCGCAAGTCTTTTTCTAAGACCTCAGTTCTGTAAGTTCGTTATCATCCCATCTTGTTCCTCCATTTTAGTTTCTAGTTCCTCCACCTGCATTCCCATCTCGCACAGGTTGCTTTGGATATTTTGTTTTTGCTGACAATTCCTCTTTCATTACCCTACACTCTTTCAAACGCACATTTAAGTCCGTCAGGATCCAAGCGTCCATCATATAACTCAGCGTCAGGCGCCATCGATGCCGTGCTGCTTGGAAAGTCGGGCCAAGTCATTGTGGAGTATCCTTGCTAGCTTGTGGCTTACTTTTGCTTGTCATTGCTATCTAAGACATTCATCTTTATCAGTATTGTTTGTTTAAGTAAGATTACTGTCTGGAGATTGTTAAATAACAGCTTTTAAAACAAGAGAGAGATGGAGCAATTCCACTATGCTGCTATCAGCTCGGGTGACATTACTTCCTCTCATAATTTTAACATGAAAAAAGAAAAATATTAATCTCAATGCCTCAAAATTCAGTTATTCAATAAAACACCTTTCAGCTACACATATTCATTAGATATATTGCAACCAATCTGCGGCTTCATGTGATCTGAAGGATACATCATTTTCCATGTCATCCTACTGATGCACCGTAGCAGATCAGGGAGGAAACTAAATATTATCAGAGCTGTTTCTCTGTCAAAACTGTTTGGGAAGCAGCATGAATACTGTACAAAACTCAAAGGTTTTAGAATAATCCAGACACAGCAAGTGATAATTCTTCCTTTTCCACCAATTTTCTCCTGGATTTGTAACATCAATGAAAAACATTCAAATTTCTTAGATTAAGGATAGTTGATTTCCTCAGAAATTTGCTTGGCACTAAAGTAACCTCTCTGCTGAGCCCTGAGAGTTTAATACTAAAAGAAATATATAGTTAAAGTGGAGCCTAAAAATGTGACAAGCCCAGGAAAAAAAATCAATCAATGAATTATTTTAAAAAAGTGATATCCAGCAAGGAGTAAGGTCATCAAACTACTGAGTGAGAAGACCACTGATTACAGCAGAATGCACTGAGACCTGTGAATTCCCATCTCCACCAATCATTGTGACCTTGAGCTGGTCACTTAATAGAGCTGTCAACTCACCTCAGGGCTACAGAACAGGCTGGCCTAATCCTGGTCTTGCTCCACTGCATGCATGCAGATGTAGTAATGATTTTGGAAGGGAAATCAATGGGACAATCAGAACTACAACTCCCTGCATGTGGCGGGACAAAATCAAGACTGCATGAACCTATTCAGTTGGTCACTTAACCTCGCTGGGCTCAAACATTAGAGGGCTAGTTACTAACATGAATTAAAGGAATAACATATTTTTTTCCATTTAATGTGCATTACAGGGAAAAAGCATGTGTTATAATTATTTGTCATGAACAAACATTTTGGCAGCACAACATAAGCAAAATAATAATGCGATGCAAAGTATGAAAATGCAGGCAAAGCACCTCATTATTATGCAAATCTAATAACACAGTCTGCCTTTAACTTCACAAGTTGCGTTATTCCTGGAAAGATAGCACAGTTACTTACCTGTAAAGCACAGTTACTTACCTGTAACAGGTGATCTCTGGGAACAGCAGGAATAAGTCTTCACATATGGGTATCGTCGGTACCGACGGAGCCTGCGCGGGAACGCTCCCCAGCGTCCAATAAGAAAGCTTTTGGGAGCACCCATATGTGAAGACTCATTCCTGCTTGTTCCTGGAGATAATGCTAGCTTTGAGCTGGCTTTATTTTTGCTCCCTGGGAGCATTGGGGTGCTAATGCATAGCCTGATGCTTCCAGGGAGCCTGCTAAAGGGGCGTGTGCCTGCACTTGAACCGCTCCTCAAACAGTCAATTACCCTTGTTTAAAAAATAAAAATTGCTGAACACCCTCCCTTTATACTTTAAGGCTCAATCCAATACTCAACATTCTTTCAAGCGAGAAAATATTTTTTTAGTTTTTTATATTTTTCTATAAAATAATCAATCAATGTACAAATGAGTATATATAAATGAAGTAAATACGTGAATGAACCCCTTGCCTCAGACTGTTACGGCAAGGTTCCTGCACCACAGTAGCGCTGGTAGACTTATGCCGATATATTGCATCAATGACCAGTTTTATTTGAGGGTTCCTATATGGATTTTCCTTAATAGCATATTACGAGAAATAGAGAGATTGTGCTTATCTTAAAGTGGAGACAAACTGCCCCTAGTATCTACAGGATACTACCACAAGATCGAACGATCCATCTACAACGACAAATTAAAGAGCTCACAACTAAAGCACTAGATTCTCATTTAATTTCCAAGAAGGAATTCAATTTTTTGAATGGTCCCTCCCCTGTATGGGCAAAGTTCTATTTGGTGCCTAAGGTGCATAAGGATCTCCTAAATCCACCAGGAAGACCAATAGTTTCCACTAGGGGCACTCTCCTGGAACCCTTGTCTATTTATGTTGATTCATATCTCAGACCCTTGTTGGAGAAGATCCCATCCTATATAAGAGATACATCACACTTTCTGACTCTACTTGAAGAACACCCACAATGGGCAAGTGAGCCAGATATTCTTTTGGCGACTATGGATGTCGCAGCTCTGTATACGAACATCCCCCAACAAGCAGCACAAGAGGTGGTTATGACAGCTTTACGCACCCAAGGGCTCATGTCAGAAGAGCTGTTAGAGTTCATAGCCCAATTAACAGCATTGACCCTCTTTCACAATTTTTTTGAATTCGAGGGCGTTTTATACCATCAAGTATCTGGAGTCGCTATGGGGGCGACCTGTGCGCCATCGATTGCTAATCTGTATATGCAGGCCTATGAGAGTCAGTGGCTTAACCTTTCCCCTTACGAATCGCATTTGTTATTTTGGAAAAGATATATAGATGACGTCTTTATTATCTGGCGAGGTACTCCAGCGGGTTTATCTGACTTTTGGAAGTGGCTGAACAGGGTTAACCCCCATATTCAATTTACATATATCTGTCATGAGTACGAAATAGTGTTTCTGGACGTGACGGTACAGAAGAGTGCCCATGGTTGGTTAACTACCACCTATAAGAAACCCACAGATAGGAATACCCTACTTCATTATACCAGCAGACACCCCAAGCAACTACGAGACAGCCTGCCACTGTCGCAATTTATAAGATATCGTAGAAATTGTTCCACATTGAATGATTACAAACAACAAGCACGACATCTCATGCAAGCTTTTCAACAGCGAGGGTACCCATCACAAGTGGTTTCTACAGCTTATAAACGAGCTCAGTTTAACAACAGAGATTTGCTTTTGCATCCAGGCAAGTCGGGGCGAATGAAAAAGCCCGTAGCAGAGACTGCTGTGAATTTTATTACAAAATTTTCTCCTTTTAGTGGTCGAATAAAATGGATCTTAAAGCGACATCAGAATGTGTTGTCCGTCCTTCCAGGACTGCAGGATAAAACGATTCGTTGTGTTTGGACTCGACATTCCAACTTAAAAGAACAACTTAGTCCAGCAAAGTTAAGACCTTTACCATCACCTGGAATGACCAGGGAAGCAGGGCATCGACCCTGTGGTAACTGCAATGTGTGCATTATTTCAGAAGATCTTACTCATTTTTCTTACCATGACCGTTCCTTTAAATTGAGACATAGCACGACGTGTGAGTCAGATCACGTTGTATATAATATTCGATGTCCTTGCGGTCTTCTCTATATTGGCAAGACCACGCGCCCACTACGAGTCCGCATTAATGAACACAAGAGCCGTTTAAAATGCAAAAAGGTTGAGGCACCAATAGTACAACATTGCCTCAGCCACGGTCATATGTTTGAAGATCTTCGGTTTTTTTGTGTGGACTGGATTGCAACGGGCAGGTCGGGCAATTCTCGAGAGAAAACCGTAATAATACAAGAACAACAGTGGATTTACCGTCTTAAAACAGTTTACCCTGGAGGTTTAAACAACATGGTTGAATGGGGAGCTTGCACCTGAGCGTCCCCTGTTGACCATTTTTTGATTCCCTCACACAAGGCGGCTTTTCCCATGACATCATTTCATGACGTAAATGTCTCAATGTTTAAAGGGCTCCATATTGTCACTATTCCGCATGCGCGGCGTCCTAGAGCAGTAGGAGAAGAATTCGCCATAGTTGAAACGGCTGCACCTTTTCTCTGTGATTTTCTGACATTTCTACGAATTAAAATAGGTATGTGTACTTTCAAAGGTACAACTAATTAAAAGGGAAATGGACAGCATTTAATACCATTTTTGCTATATTTTTACATTATTGTGTACGTACTTTGATTGCTGGGGATTGTTTTTTTCAGAGATACGCTGACAAACCCACCCCCTGATGAAGAATCCGAAACGCACATTGGGAACCAAACAGGTGGCGTTGGGGCAGTTTGTCTCCACTTTAAGATAAGCACAATCTCTCTATTTCTCGTAATATGCTATTAAGGAAAATCCGTATAGGAACCCTCAAATAAAACTGGTCATTGATGCAATATATCGGCATAAGTCTACCAGCGCTACTGTGGTGCAGGAACCTTGCCGTAACAGTCTGAGGCAAGGGGAAAAAAAAAAAAAAAAAGAAGGGGCAGTTTGTCTCCACTTTAAGATAAGCACAATCTCTCTATTTCTCGTAATATGCTATTAAGGAAAATCCATATAGGAACCCTCAAATAAAACTGGTCATTGATGCAATATATCGGCATAAGTCTACCAGCGCTACTGTGGTGCAGGAACCTTGCCGTAACAGTCTGAGGCAAGGGGTTCATTCACGTATTTACTTCATTTATATATACTCATTTGTACATCGATTGATTATTTTATAGAAAAATATAAAAAACTAAAAAAATATTTTCTCGCTTGAAAGAATGTTGAGTATTGGATTGAGCCTTAAAGTATAAAGTGAGGGTGTTCAGCAATTTTTATTTTTTTGGGCAACCAAAACCCTCTAAAACTACGACCTACACTATTGTGAATTACCCTTGTTTGGCAAATCGAACCCCAGTAGCAGCACTGTGAGACTGCTGCTAAAGGTCAATCAGCATCATTTTGGACACTGGCAGTCAATGGGGCAGGAGCAACTGGTTATCACTTCTGTATCCCCACCCATATTAGCCATCAGGGAAACTCCCAGCAGATAGTGGGTGGGGAGGGGGATTCAGGGGGATGTGAGATGGGAATTGCAACGTCAAGGGGTAACAGATAGTGGGGGATGGGGATTTAAGTGTAATGGAGTCTTGGGGGAATCAGTGGATTTCATGTTGGTAGATGGTTGCATAATGTAGTCCACTACCAGCTCTTTTAAAAGTCAGGCTTATTATCTTTGCATTACTGCTGCCAGGAACATGCAATGTTTACTGCAAGAATCCTTAATCTGCAGTACCCCATGGTAAATATCGCTGTGATAAAAGAGAAATTTTACCTTATAATTTTCTTTCTTTTAATCCTGTTAGACCAGTCCAGCAGGTGGAGGCAGATGAGCAACTTTCAGTGATATCATCCCTCAGTATATATGCTGGTGCATCACGCATTTGGCTTTCTTACCAGATAGACTAGTACAGTGGTTAGAGCAGTGGCCTGTGGGTTTGATTCCCTCTCGCACTCCTTGTGGCCTTGGGCAAGTCACTTTACCCTCCACTGCCTTAGAAGAAAGTCCTGGCAATCTACTTCTGGTCACACCTTGCTAAGAAAACCCAGGCATTGCCAGGTCAGTAGGAGTCAGCAATGACTCAATGGCACACATTGCATTTTTAACAGAATCAGAATAACTGTAGGTTATCTGTGTCAGGCACTGATAACCTACAGTGCAATTGCTTGAAGGACTGGAAAGGGGGGCTGTTACTTCTGGAGAGAAATCTGAAATTGTGAGTATATACTTCTGGGAATTTTTCTGAAAGGAATTTGTTTTCTTTTAAAGCTAATTAATCTGTGAACCCACTATTTTTTTTGTTAAATCAGTCAGGGCCTAGTAGCAACAGTTTAAGATTCAATTTAAAAACACAGAAGAGAACTTTCTGGTTACCTTTCATACCCAGTAGACAGCTGTAGTTTAAATTTCATAGTCACTCAGGGCCTAGCATCAGCAAAGTACTTTTAGTTTCAAATTAAAACACAGAAGAGAGCTTTCTGGTTAAATTTAGAATCCAGCAGAGAGCTTGTAGTTTAAATTTCATAATAGGTTAGAGCCTAGTAGCAGCAAAGAGCTGTAATTTAAATCAAATCAGAATATAGTTTTCCTCAGCAGCACAGGACAAGGTACTGTGTAGCAGCCCTTTTTTAATAAGTGTTATATCCCTCCCTCCCTCCCCACACCCACCCTCCCCTGGGAAAATCACAGCTTTATAGGTACTTGCACACCTTAAAAGACAGGAGGTGCTCTCAGGTGAAGCTCATTACCCAAATCAGTCATACACCAAGGACCTGAGATTAATTAAGCTTCAGGTGAACAAGGTATATTAAACTTCTTAGGTACAGTTTTAGTGGTATAAATATCCATTGCACCCTTTAGTACATATAGAACTTAAAGATCTAAACACAAACTTAAAACTAAGATGCAGACAGCAGTCCAGCAGCGGGATGTGGGCTTTCCAGTCTTTTGCATTGAGTGTCACATGTATGATTTTCTCCCAGCTGGTGAGAGGTCTTACGTGTGCACTAGGTGCAAGGAGCTCTCTGCTCTCAGGGAACGAGTCCGTTCTCTAGAGGCTAGAGTAGCAGACTTGGAAAACATAAGACAGACAGAGAGGTACATAGACGAGACCTACAGGGATATAGTCCTGAAGTCCCACCTCCAGTCTGGCAGCATCCCTGTTGCCATGGAGGAGAGAGGTCACGTGACAGGAGAGCATCACCCTGGTGTGGCAGGAAGTGATCCTGTAACTAGGACCTGTCCTCCAGGTGATGTAAACCCCTCTCGCACCGAGGAGGTTTCTCCAGGGCCAAGTGCCCATGCGGGAAGGGTTAGGACAGCAGTTATAGTTGGTGATTCGATCATTAGGCATGTAGATAGCTGGGTGGCTGGTGGACGTGAGGATCGCCTGGTAACATGCCTGCCTGGTGCGAAGGTAGCGGACCTCACACGCCACCTAGATAAGGTCTTAGATAGTGCTGGGGAGGAGTCTGCTGTCTTGGTACATGTTGGTACCAATGACATAGGAAAATGTGGTAGGGAGGTTCTGGAAGCTAAATTTAGGCTTTTAGGTAGGAAGTTGAAATCCAGAACTTCCAGGGTAGCGTTCTCCGAAATGCTTCCCGTTCCACGCGCAGGACCCAATAGGCAGGCAGAGCTCCGGAGTCTCAATGCGTGGATGAGACAATGGTGCAGAGATGAGGGGTTCGGATTTGTTAGGAACTGGGGAACATTCTGGGGAAAGGAGGGGCTCTTCCGAAGGGATGGGCTTCACCTTAACCGGGATGGAACCAGGCTGCTGGCATTAACCTTTAAAAAGGAGATAGAGCAGCTTTTAAACTAGATAATAGGGGAAAGCCGACAGTCGCCCAAGAGCGCATGGTTCGGAAGAATGTATCCTTGAAGGATACTACAAAAAGCAGAGAGGTTCCAAAAAAGAGTAAAGTAGCCCAAATGCCCTCGAGTATGGAGCAGACAGAACTTAAAGATCCCAAATTACCCATGTCTACCAATAGCCAAATTAATATGAATAAAATACAGTCTCTAAAATGCTTGTATGCAAATGCTAGAAGTCTACAAAACAAGATGGGAGAGTTAGAATATATAGCACTAAACGAGAGGTTAGATATGATTGGAATATCAGAGACATGGTGGAAGGAGGACAACCAGTGGGACACTGTGATACCTGGGTACAAACTATATCGAAATGATAGAGCTGATCAAATTGGTGGAGGGGTTGCGCTCTATGTTAGAGAGGGCATTGAGTCAGAAAGGATTAAAGTTTTGCAAGAAACAAAATTTGCTGTAGAATCTCTATGGATTGAAATTCCATGTAAAAAGGGGAAGGCGATGGCAGTGGGGGTGTACTATCGTCCGCCTGGCCAGAATGAACAAATGGATGATGAAATGCTCAAAGAAATCAAGGAAGCTAGCAAAAGTTACAGTGCAGTAATAATAATGGGTGATTTCAATTACCCCGGCATCGACTGGGTCAGTGTCACAACAGGACATGCTAGGGAGATAAAGTTCCTAGATGAAATAAATGACTGCTTCTTGGAGCAGCTGGTTCATGAACCGACCAGAGGGGAAGCAATATTAGACCTAGTCCTTAGTGGAACACCAGATGTAGTGCAAGAGATAAGGGTGTTGGGGCCACTTGGCAATAGTGATCATAGCATGATCGCCTTTGATTTAATTAGTGGAGGAGGGATAGTAAGGAAATCCACAGTACTACCCTTTAACTTTCGAAAGGGAGACTATGATAGAATGAGGAAAACAGTTCAGAAAAAACTAAAAGGAGCAGTTGCAAAGGTTAAAGACGTACATCAAGCTTGGGTGTTGTTGAAAAATACTATCTTGGAAGCCCAGACCAGCTGTATTCCACGCTTTAAGAAAAGTGGAAGGAAGTCTAAAAAATTGCCAGCATGGTTTAAAGCTGAGGTCAGAGAGGCTGTTGTTGCCAAAAAAGCATCTTTCAAGAAATGGAAAAAAGAGCCAAATGATGAAACCTGGAAACAGCACAAGCACTGGCAAGTCAAATGCAAGGCATTGATAAGGCAGGCAAAGAGAGAATTTGAGAAGAAGCTTGCTGCGGAAGCAAAAACGCGAAATAAAGACCTTTTCAAGTACATTCGTAGCAAAAAACCCGTGAGAGAGTCAGTTGGTCCATTAGATGATAAAGGGGTTAAAGGAGCACTAAGAGGCGACAAGGCGATAGCGGAGAGACTGAATGAATTCTTTGCTTCGGTCTTTACTGAGGAAGATGTAGGGATGTTACCCACGACTGAAGTGGTATTTAAAGGTGTGGAAGAATTGAAGGAAATATCGATACATCGGGAAGATGTCTTACAACTATTAGATAAACTGAAGAGTAGCAAATCACCTGGGCCGGATGGTATACATCCAAGGGTGTTGAAAGAACTGAAATTTGAGATTGCAGACCTGCTATCAGTAATCTGTGAACTATCATTAAAATCATCTCTAATACCTGAGGATTGGAGGATCGCCAATGTAACACCAATTTTTAAAAAGGGTTCGAGGGGTGATCCGGGAAACTACAGACCGGTGAGCCTGACATCAGTACCGGGAAAAATGGTAGAAACCATCATAAAGAATAAAATTACTCAGCATATAGATAGTCATGACCTAATGGGAGACAGCCAACATGGCTTTAGACAAGGAAGATCTTGTCTTACTAATCTGTTATGTTTTTTTGAAGGAGTGAATAAACAGGTGGACAAAGGTGAGTCGGTTGATATTGTGTATCTGGACTTTCAGAAAGCCTTTGACAAGGTCCCTCATGAGAGACTTTTGGCAAAACTAAAGAGTCATGGGATAGGAGGCAGTGTACTACTGTGGATCAGGAACTGGTTAAAAGATAGAAAGCAGAGGGTAGGGCTAAATGGCCAATTTTCCCAATGGAGAAAGGTGAATAGTGGTGTACCCCAGGGATCTGTGCTGGGTCCGCTGCTTTTTGACATATTCATAAATGACCTGGAAAGTGGAATAACGAGTGAGGTTATCAAATTTGCTGATGACACAAAACTATTTAAAGTTGTTAAAACCCAGGAGGATTGTGGAAAATTGCAAGAGGATCTTGATAAATTGGAAGACTGGGCATCAAAATGGCAGATGAAATTTAATGTGGAGAAGTGCAAGGTTATGCACCTAGGGAAGAACAACCCAAACTATGGTTACACGATGCAAGGTTCCACATTAGGAACCACCACCCAAGAAAAAGATTTAGGCGTCCTTGTGGATACCATGTTAAAACCCTCGGCCCAGTGTGCAGCGGCGGCCAAGAGAGCAAATAGAATGCTAGGTATGATAAGGAAAGGAATGGAAAATAAAACAAAAGATATTATAATGCCTCTATATCGTTCCATGGTGAGACCGCACCTTGAATATTGTGTGCAATTCTGGTCGCCGTATCTTAAAAAGGATATAGCGATTTTAGAAAAGGTTCAGAGAAGAGCCACCAAAATGGTAAAGGGGATGGAAGGCTACTCCTATGAAGAAAGGCTAAAAAGGTTGGGGCTCTTTAACCTGGAAAAGAGACGGCTGAGGGGAGATATGATAGAAGTCTATAAATTAATGAACGGAGTGGAACGGGTAAACGTAGATCGATTGTTTACCTTATCAGAATATAGAAAGACTAGGGGACATGCAATGAAGCTACAGGGTAAACTATTTAAGACTAATAAAAGAAAATATTTTTTCACTCAACGTGTAATCAAACTCTGGAATTTGTTACCGGAGGATGTAGTAAAGGCTGTTAGTGTAGCTGGGTTTAAAAAAGGTTTGGACAAGTTCCTGGAGGAAAGGTCCATAAACCATTATTAAGAAGGGACCCAGGATATCAATGCTTGAACCAATACAAGCATTGTGGAACCTGTGTCCCTTGGGGAAACTGCTAGGTACGTATGACCTAGATTGGCCACTGTTGGAAACAGAATACTGGGCTTGATGGACCTTGGTCTGACCCAGTATGGCATATCTTATGTTCTTATGTTCTTATGTTCAATTAAAAAACATCAGGGCTTTCCAACCCGTAATAGGAGTCTTCCAGGATGGGTCCTGGACTGGTCTAGCAGAATTCAAGGAAAGAAAATTATATGGTAAAATTTCTCTTTCCTTATCATCCTGCTAGACCAGTCCAGAAGAGTGGGATATACCCAAGCAGCCAGGACACAAGGTGGGCAGAAGATGATGCTCTGGACAGGACAGTCCTGTCAAAGGCACCATCTGCTCTGGCTCCCATATGCAATCTGTGGTGCTTCACCAAAGTACTCGGCGATAACCATGCAACCATCCTGTACATGTCCTCTGCAGACATCAAGGCAGACTCTACCCAGAAGGAGACTTGTGCTCTAGTGCAGTGAGCTTTGACTCTCTCTGGTACCCACTTACCAGCCAGAAGGTACACTAACCCGATGGATTTCCTTAAACCAGTGGCCAAAGAGGACAAAAAGATGATCCGGCTGACAAAAGAAATGGTAACTTTCAGGGACCTGATCAACATCCACCACACATTCACTAGATATAGTGAGAAACATAGAAACATGAAGGGACAAAAAGACCACATGGCCTATTTAGTCTGCCCTTCCATATCAACTACAATAGTCCCCTTTTTACCTTTAGACATACCTTTATGTCTATGTCCCAATTAATTGTTAAAAATCATTACTGTTGGCCACCTGGTGACGGCCCCAAACCCTTGTAATTGATTACTGTATGTTCTACCGCTTTGACCCGGTGAAAAGCGGGATATAAATACAGCTAAATAAATAAATAGAGATCCTCTGTGTTTGTTCCATGCTTTTTTGAATTCAGATACTGTCCTCGTGTCCACCACCTTCACTGAGAGACTATTCCACGCATCTACCACTCTTTCCGTAAAGAAATATTTCCTCATATTACTCCTAGGTCTATCCCCTTTCACTCTCATCCTATGTCTCCTTGTAGCAGAGCTTGCCTTCAATTGAAAGAGACCCTCCTGAGCATTTATGCCACGGAGGTATTTAAATGTCTATCATATCGCCCCTATCTCGCCTTTTCTCTAAAGTATACTTATTAAGATCTTTAAGTCTCCTCAAATGCTTCATAACGAAGATCACTAACCATTTTAGTAGAAACCCTCTGCACCAACTCCCACCTGCCTATATCCTTCTGAAGGTGTGGTCTCCAGAATTGCACACAATATTCCAAATGAGTTGGCACCAGAGACTTATACAAAGCCATTATCACCTCCTTTTTATGCTGGTCATTCCTCTCCCTATTCTCCCAAGCATTCTTCTGGCTTTCACAGTTGCCTTTTCTACCTGTTTAGCTACTTTAAGACAGTCAGACTCAATTACGCCCAGGTCCTGCTCTTCTTTTGTGGACAGAAGTACCTCACCCCCTACAATGTACAGCTCCTTTGGATTTGCAGCCCAAATGCATGACCCTGCATTTTTTTGCATTCAATTTCAGCTGCCATATTCTAGACCAGGGGTCTCAAACTCAAATTGCTTTGAGGGCCAAATGAGGACTTGTAAAATAACCCGGGGGCCGCATGAGACGTGGGACCTCATTTGCATAAGGGACCTCATTTGCATAAATATTTGCATAATGTTACCATACCCTAACTTTTAGTAAACATGCCTCTTAATGAGTGCATGAATAAAGAAAGACTAAAAGATTTCTACATTACTATAATCCAGTGCCAACCGCCAGGCACATTAGCAAACCCGCCATATCCTAACAGCACTACCAGGACTCACAAAGCACCAGACCCTACCTATCAAAAGGCAACACTGCAAATATTAAGTCAATACATTTCAGAGAACAACAATACATGACCTACTGGGGACAGAGAACAAGTAGCAATGTCAAATAGGAATTACATAAACAGAATACCTCAGCTCAGTTACACATGCAGAATACACCATCACCAAACAAGGAATCAAAATTTAGAAACAAGACAATTAAACTGGGACCCCCAAAAGCCAAACTTGGAATGTACAACAACACTGTAGAAATAAAACTATAAATTAATTTCCTCTTGTACTAAACAAAGCGCAGACGTTATTGATGCACATTTCCCAGAACTGACATATTCCAGTTAATAAATTCAAAATAAAGATATTTTTCTACCTTTTGTGCATTTTTTTTCAGTTCCAGCCACTTTCTTCTGGTTTCTTCGTGCCTTCTGCTAACTCTCCATCGTCTGCTGTCCATTTGTCCTTTCTTCTCTCTTCTAGCTTTTTCCATTCTCCCTCTACATCTGCTTTAACATATTAATCTTTCTCCTTTTGCTCTTTCCTCATTCCTATTTTCATCCACTCAAATTTTACCCCTCCATCCTCAATCCCCACTTACCTGGCCAATTGTAGATTTGTCTTCCCTCCCACACAAAATATTTTCCCCTCTCCATTTCACTCTCCCAGCTCCATCCCATTCTAATCCTCCCTCAACATCAGCTCCCTTCTAGTTCCAGTCCCACACAGCACCCCCTCCCTTCTAGTCACTGCATCAGCCCATTTTCAGTCCTAGCCCCCCATCAGCCCATTTCCAATCGTAGCTCCCCCCCATCAGCCCATTTCCAGTGCTAGCTCCCTCCCCTCACAGCCCATTTCCATTCCAAGCCCCCCTCCCCATCAGCCATTTGCAGTTCAAGCCCCCCTTCCACTCAGCCCATTTCCAGTCCTAGCAGACCCCCCAGCCCATTATCAGCCCTAGCCCCCCCATAGCCCATTACCAGTCCTAACCCCCCCATCACCCCATTTTCAGTGTTACCCCCATCACCCCATTTTCAGTTACCCCCTCATAGGCCATTACCAGTCCTAGCCCCCCCCATAGCCCATTACCAGTCCTAACCCCCCATAGCCCACTTCCATTATTACCCCTCATAGCCCATTACCATTTCTTACCCCCCCCCATCTCCCCATTTTCATTTTTATACCATCACCCCATTTTCAGTTACCCCCCTCATAGGCCATTACCAGTCCTAGCCCCCCCCCCATAGCCCATTACCAGTCCTAACCCCCCTCCCACCATCAGCCAAATTAAATTAAAAAAAAATGTATATTTGCTGCTGCAGTATTAAGCGTCCCACGGGCTCTTAAAGGGGTGAGGAGGGGGGCAAGGTGGCGGTGTGTGAAGGCTGTCTGAGCAGAATGCTGTGAGCTGTGCCGAGAGAGTAATCCACCTTTCTGTTTCCATGCCAAAACGGAAGGGCAAGCAACTGGTCTGCCCTGAGGGTTGGCCACAGGAGATAGTGGTCAGCTTACCCTCGACAAGCTTGGTGTTCGGCCTGTGAAAGAGCTGGTGGCTTCCTTGGACTGCTCCGGTGGAGTTTTGCTGGAGCAGAGCACAGATGGGCTGCTTTGAGCCCTGAAGAACGGGCCCTTCCCCAGCAACCTGGAAGCGCTCCTGGGGGGCGCAAGATCTTCGGCCCACAAGCGGAGCTGCTTTGCTGGAGATTTTGCCGTGCTTCCCCCTCACACAATCTTACCCCGAATGTGCAGGCTTGCTATGAGGAGAGGGAGATAAGCCTGAGGGGCAATGAGGGGGAGACTGGGAGAGTGTTCCAGTGGGAAGGACTGAAGGATTATCCTTGGAGTGCTGTGGAGCTTGATCAAGGCCCTGGATGGATCCCTTAATTCTAACTAAAAAAAAAAAAAAAATCCAAACTTGCCGTCGCCGCATTAAGCGTCCCGCGGGCTCCTCTGCCTGGCAGAGTCCTCTCCTCCCTGCAGCATCAGCTCCAAAAGCGGCGGCTTTCAGAGCCGCAAAGAGAGAGAGTTTCTCTCGCGCGGTTCTGAAGACTCTCTCGCTGCTCTTCAGAACCGCACGAGAGAAACTCTCTCTCTTCGCGGCTCTGAAAGCCGCCGCTTTTGGAGCTGATGCTGCAGGGAGGAGAGGACTCTGCCAGGCAGAGGAGCCCGCGGGACGCTTAATGCGGCGACGGCAAGTTTGGATTTTTTTTTTTTTACATGCCGGTAAGTGCTTCGCGGGCCGCATAAGATGCCCTCGCGGGCCGCATGCGGCCCGCGGGCCGCGTGTTTGAGACCCCTGTTCTAGACCATTCTTCAAGTTTAGCTTAGTTTGTTGACTCCTTCCTGTGTGACTACTCTATTGCAGATTTTGGTATCATCTGCAAACAAACAAACTTTACCCAACAGTCCCTTCCACAATATCACTAACAAAGATGTTAAACAGAATCGGACTTCCTGCGGCACACCACTGGTAACCTCCTTCTCCTCAGTGAGCTTCATTTACCTGTACCCTTTGTCGCCTCCCACTCAATCAATTCTAACCCAATCAGTAACTTTAGGGTCCATCCCTAGGGCGCTCTGTTTTTTTATAAATCACCTTTGTGGAACGGTGTCAAAGGCTTTACTGAAATCTAAATACACCACATCTAGGACTCTCCCTTGCTCCAACTCCCTGGTCACCCAGTCAAAGAAATCTATCAAATTTGTCTGACAAGACCTGCCTCTGGTGAATCCATGCTGCCTCGCATCCTGCAATCCACTGGACTCCAGAAACCTCACTATTCTCTCCTTTAGTAGCCTTTCCAATAATTTACTAACCACAGAGGTTAGACTAACCGGCCTGTAGGTCTTAATGTCCTCCTTACCTCCGCTTTTGTGTAAAGGGACCTCATGTGCCTCTCTCCAGTCCCCTGGCACCACTCCCGATTCCAAAGAGGCATTGAAAAGATCATACAGTGGAACCGCTAGAATGTCACCAAGTTCCTTCAGTTTGCTTGGATGTATCCCGTCTGGACCCATGGCTTTGTCTACTTTTAGTTTAGTGATTGGTCCCTATGGAAGATCCTCCTCTGAAAAGAAGGGCAGAATAAAAGTCTAGTTAAAATGGAAGGAGGACAGCACCTTTGAGAGAAAGGACAGTACAGTCTGCAAGGAAACAGAGGCCATCAAGATAATCAAAAAATGTTCCCTGTAAGACAAGAGCTCTTGAATCTGAGCCTATTCACAAGGCCTCTCTCAGGGATCTGACCTGTAGGTAACTGTTACTGGTAGCCATAGCATCCGCTAGGTTGATTTCAGAGCTGTAGGCCTTGTCCTGCAGGGAATATGTTTTGAAAAATTGAAAAAAATCTGATCTCAAAAATAGGAGAAAACACAGCAATAACGTCTAATGTTGGAAGGTTCACTATGTAGGGGGAAAGGGAAAAGCCCCTCCGAAAAGCGAACTACTCCTTTTTAATCTTTTTTATAAATGTGCAAAATGAAAACTTTCACAATAGCAACTCAAAGCCAACATGCCAAGAATAAAACTTAATAAACCAACAAGGTTTTTGAACATGTACTTAGCTGGCAATTGGAGCCGAAAATCCATGGAGATTGTAGTAGTCCAAACTGTAGCATGAAGAGCTGGCAAGAGATTTTCCACCATAAAGTGACTTGTTCAGTGCGAACCCTTCCACCATAAAGTGACTTGTTCAGTGCCGAACGCGACACAGCACTGTGTTTCAGGTCAGAAGACCCTGTCTAAAGCATTGCTTTGATAAATAGAACAAGTAGAATCCATCATCAACCGCTCCCCAAGTATAACAGCACAGATTATCGCTCAGAAGCTTTAATGTTCCCTCAGTGAGGATAGCGTCTGACGTCACAAGAGAAGGTGTGACCTTAAGTACCCTCTACACAGCTATGGAGAATCAAAAGGGACAAAATCAATGCAAAATGAAAAGTAGAAAGATGATGATCCAATAGTACTCCACCCATCAATTTCAGAATTCAAGCCATTCGGGATGACAGTATTAAGCAAAAAGATCCAACGCTGTTCTAAAACTTGAAGGCGATGTTCACGATCACCTCCCCGAGGATCAAAAGGGACGTGATCTATGACACACCATTTGGAATCCAAAAAGGAGTGTTGAAAATGAATACAGTGAGGGACCAGAGGGGCCGATAATGTCTTGGTGTGGATCCTAGATTTATGTTCTGACGTTTCTTCACAGGACAGGTATGTCGACCAACATATTGCAATCCACAAGGACAGGTAAGTATATAGACCACAAAAGTCGAAGTGCATGTGGTATGCCATGTGATGACAAAGATTCGTCCTGTCAAAAGATGTTGCCAATGAGGACCAACTTGAGATTGTTTGCAAAACATGCAACGTGCAGAGTCACAAAGAATATGTCCAGGGTCCTCATGAGAAATCAAAGGTTGATCATCAAGCACTGTGGAATGAACTATCATATCTCTCACATTGCTGCCTCGTTGGAACGCTATCATGAGATCCTTATGAAAACATGAATGAAGAGCCAGTATATGCCAGTGTTTGCGTAAAATGTTAACAACTTGTGGAGAGCCAATCATATAAGGTAATATACCCACAATCTTATCCATCACATTAGGAGGTTTATCATGGGGGTTAGTAACAGAATCCAACAGCCACTCCCTATGTACATATTTAGCCCGTTTAAACGCTGTCTGGATAACATTAGAAGGATAACCCCGATGAGAAAGTCGGTCTTGTAAATCTTGTGAGTGAAAAATAAATTGATCGTTAGTGGAACAAATACATTTCAACCAGAGAAACTGGCCAAAAGGAAGGGCCTGGGTGATGACTCCAAAATTGTAAGAATGTATTGCGCTGTACAGGTTTGTGAAATAGAGTAGTACATAATCGACCATCTTGTTTATAAAATCGTACATCCAAAAAATCTATAGTAGAAAAGTGATAGTTGGCTGTAAATTTTATATTTGGTTTGATAGTATTTAACCACAATATAAATTCAGATAAAGATTGTTCAGAATCAGCCATAAGAAAAAAATATCGTCCAAAAAGCGGACCCATAGAGGGACATGTTGAAACCAATCTGAAACATATTTGTAGAGCCACATTGCATCCTGAAAGGGCATAAAGAGAATCCATCAGTGAAATAGGCAAATCACAGAGTCCCTAACCTTTCACCAGTAAAATGCCCCAACCTCCTCACTTACTTTCTCTTGACAAGGATTTTTCTCTTCCCTCAAAGTGGGGGTCTTGATTCCTCTAACTACCATAACAGAGACACTCATGGATCCCGGAACCGCCATAGGGGAGGCATGGGCCTTGGGCTCCCATGAAGGGAGCGGTCACGAAGCTAGCTCATGCCTTTTTGAGAGTTCAAGGTGAACTGCATGCAGGTATGATAGGTATTTTCCTATAGCAGAGACTGAAGATAGCCCATGAGCTGTTTCAGGAGGTGCAGCACAAGTCAATTGAAAAGGCATGCCTTGGGGCCACAGAGGGTCCCTAGGGTCCAATGGGCTTGTGACAAGGGCCACCCCACCAGACTCCACCTCTGCCAGGTTCAAGCAGCTATCTCAAATGGCTGCGGTGGTCACAGTAGAAAAAAGCAAAGTGAAGTAGCAGCAGGGGTCACTGTAACAGCATTGGGCCCCAGGCCCCCCATGGAGGGAGGTCCTAAAATGCCAAAAAAGGATGCCCCGGGCATTCCAAACACCACTGGGGCACAAAACAGCAGTCACAGCAAAAATAACACTGGTCAACACTGAAATCATCACTGACTTTAAAAGGCCTTAATCTGTAGTATCTTGGTGAGCTGAACACGAATATAACATTAAAAACATTTTATTGGCTCTCATTTTGAAAATATTGCATGTAGTTCATTTTTGACGTTTCACCGTGTAAATTTATCCAGTAGGACATCAACAACATCCCAAATAAGCCTTGAATGATATAATATTGCATCACATCGCATAATACCAGCATGCACACATCATCCAGAGTTGATTGCATCATTTTCTGATGCAATGCAATACTACTGCCAGACGGCTGCTGAAGCCATCTGACGTCAGCAGTGTACTATAAGCAGTCGGAAAGGAAAGTAATCTGGTATTCTGTTCCGATATTGAAAGCCTCATGAATGCCTTAAAAATCACTCATGACCCACAAGACTGGAGACTATTTATAGACTCTTGGAAACTGAGTCTGAAGGCTGTGATTTTGAACAAAGGAAACCGTATTCCATCTATTCCAGTAGCACATGCCATCCACATGAAAGAGACATACGATAACGTAAAGCATTGACTGACTTCCATTAACTATAACAAGTACAGCTGGCACCTCAGTGTGACTTGAAGGTAGTTGCCCTTTTAATGGGACTGCAGCAAGGATATATAAAATACATGTGTTTCTTATGTGAGTGGGATAGCCGAGCAAGGGATTGGCACTACTTGCGGAAGGAATGGAATCGCAGACAAAATGTAACAGTTGGAGAGAAGAATATCCAGCACCCAGCTCTGGTTGAGGCTCACAAAATCCTGCTGCCACCCCTTCACATCAAACTAGGTTTGAAGCCATGGACTGCACTTCGCCAGCTTTCCGATACCTGCATGAAAAATTTTCTCGACTCAGCAAAGCAAAGATTAAAGAGGGAGTTTTTGTGGGTCCTCAGATTCGAGAGCTCTTCAAAGATGACCGGTTCAACAACTTGCTGCAGGGTGATGCGAAACAAGCATGGAAAGCACAGTTACTTACCTGTAACAGGTGATCTCTGGGAACAGCAGGAATTAGTCCTCACATATGGGTACGTCGGTACCGACGGAGCCTGCGCAGGAAAGCTCCCCAGCTTCCCAGAAGGAAAGCTTTTGGGGCCTCCCACAGCACATGCGCGCTGCCTTCCCGCCTTCCTGACCAACTCTCCTCAGTTCGAGTTTAAAGCTGAGACAATAGAGAGAGGAAAGGAAAGAGAGAGAGAGATACAACTCCTAGGGGAGGTGGGTGGGTTGTGAGGACTAATTCCTGCTGTTCCCAGAGATCACCTGTTACAGGTAACTAACTGTGCTATCTCCAGGAACAAGCAGGAATAAGTCCTCACATATGGGGACTCCCTAGCTAAGATGCCTGGGAGATCCCCTCAAGGGTATGAGACCCTGAAGGGTTCCTCAACTTCCTATGGATCTCAGGCATCCATTCAGGGAAGGTGGGCTGGAGTTGTTCAAGAATGGAACAGGTGTCTGAGAACAGCCTGACCAAACAAGGCATCCCGGCGTGAGTCCTTGTCCAAACAGTAATGGGCTGTAAAGGTATGAACCAAGGCCCAGGTGGCTGCTCGACAGATCTGGTCAATGGACACAGAATTGAGATGAGCCATAGAGGTGGCCATGGCCCTCACATTGTGAGCGGTGACATGGCCCTCCAGAGAAAGGTTCTTACTCTGGTAAGCAAAAGAGATGCACTGAGCAATCCAATTGGACAGTGTTCTTTTAGAGACTGGAAGTCCTAAATGAGAAGGATCAAAAGCAACAAAAAGCTGAGAAGACTTTCGATGTTGCTGTGTCCTGTGGAGGTAAAAGGCAAGAGCTCTTTTACAATCTAGAGTATGAAGGTTCCTCTCTGCACTGGATGCATGAGGAGCTGGAAAAAAGACAGGTAAATATACCTCTTGATTAAGATGAAAAGGGGAGACCACTTTAGGCATAAAGTGGGGATTGGTCCTAAGGACCACCTTATCATGATGGAACCTTGTATACGGTGGATTAGCCACTAGAGCTTGCAGTTCACTGATACGGCGAGCTGAGGTGACTGCAATAAGGAAAATAACCTTCCAGGAAAGAAATTTCAAGGAGGTAGTGGCTAAGGGTTCAAAGGGTGGCTTCATAAGCTGACCAAGAACCAAGTTTAAGTCCCATGCCACCGGAGGAGGTTGAATGGGAGGTTTAGTCAAAGTTAGGCCTCTCATGAATCTTGTGATAAGAGGATGAGAGGAGATAGGTTGTCCATTGAGAGGTTTAAGAGATGCTGAGATAGCACTCAAATGGACCCGTACTGAATTTGTTTTGAGTCCTGCATTGGAGAGATGCAGGAGATATTCCAATAGAGAATTCAGAGGGAGTGCTAGAGGGTCAAGACCCTTTTGAGCACACCAAATGGAAAATCTTTTCCATTTAAAAGCGTAAGAACGCCTAGTGGAAGGTTTCCTAGAGGCATGGAGGATATCCTTCACCTGCTGCGAAAGATTGAAGCCTTGAAGGTCTAGGCCTTCAGTAACCAAGCTCTGAGGTGAAGGGACTTGGGGTTTGGTGCCACAAAGTCCCCTCCTCCTGAGACAGAAGGTCTGGAGCCGCTCCCAAGTCCAGGGAGGGGGCTTGGGAGAGATGCAGAAGTAGAGGGTACCACACTTGGCGTGGCCAGCGTGGAGCTATGAGGATCATGGACTCTTGATCCCTTTGAAGTTTGAACAGAGTCTTGGGAATCAAAGGAATGGGTGGAAAGGCATACAGGAAGCCCTAACCCCAATGAAGGAGGAAGGCATCCTTGGCCTGAACTCCCTGACACGGAATTCTGGAACAGAACCGGGGAAGTTTGGCATTCCACGGACTTGCAAAGAGGTCTATGTCCGGGGTTCCCCATTTCTTGAAGATTCTGAGTACCTGATCCATGTGCAGGGACCATTCGTGTGGAAGCAGAACTCGACTGAGTCTGTCTGCCCAAGAGTTTTGGATTCCTGGAAGATATACTGCCAGGAGATGGATTTGATGCTCTCTGGCGAAGGCCCATAACCTTAGAGCTTCGTTGCAAAGCGACAGAGAGCCAGTCCCTCCTTGTTTGTTTATGTAAAACATGGCTACTTGATTGTCCGTATGAATAAGGACTGTCATGTTGCTGAGGAGGGTATGAAAAACTCTGAGAGCTAGAAAGATTGCTCGAAGTTCCAAGTGGTTGATATGAAGGGTGGTCTCCTGTGGAGACCAAGTGCCCTGAGTGGAGAGGTCTTGAAGATGAGCTCCCCAACCTGTTTGGGAGGCATCTGTTGTGAGGGTTGCTTGGGGCAACAATGGTTGGAAGGGGGCCCCCAACAACAGATTTTGAGTGGACATCCACCATTGGAGAGACCAAAAGAGACGTTCGGAGGTTGCTATTTGGTCTGAGAGAGCTCCTGATGCTTGAGTCCACTGGGTGGACAAAGTCCATTGAGCTGCTCTCATATGTAGGCGAGCATAAGGCACCACATGTACTGTGGAGGCCATGTGGCCTAATAGTTGTAGCATCTCCCTGGCAGTCAAATGGCTTCTGGACTGAGTCTGGGAGGCCAAGTGCACTAGACGTTGGCAACGGGCCTGAGGAAAATAGGCCCTTGCAGTGGTGGTATCCAACCAGGCCCCTATGAATTCCAGGGACTGAGTAGGGGTGAGTTGAAACTTTGGCAGATTGATCACAAGTCCCAGATACTGCAGAATGCATCTGGTGCGGTCCAGGGAAGTCTGAGCCTCGGACTGAGATGGAGCTCGGATGAGCCAGTCATCCAGGTATGGGAAGACAAAAATTCCCAGGGCGCGGAGAAATGCAGCCACTATTGCCATGCATTTGGTAAACACTCTTGGAGCAGAGGCTAGACTGAAGGGAAGTACTCTGTATTGGAAGTGTTTTCCTTGGAACAGAAACCGTAGGAATTTTCTGTGGGATGGATGGATGAGTATATGTGTGTACGCATCCTTGAGATCTAGAGAACAAAGCCAATCCTGACTCTGCAGGTATGGAAGGAGAGTACCTAGAGAAAGCATCTTGAATTTCTCCTTGCATAGGAATTTGTTCAATTCTCTCAGATCTAGAATGGGTCTGTACCCCCCTGTTTTCTTGGGAATGAGAAAATAAGGGGAGTAAAACCCTGATCCCTGTTGAAGAAGAGGAACCTCTTCTATCGCCCTTTGGGCGAGAAGGGTGGTCACCTCCTGACCCAACAGGTCCAGGAGAGATGGGGGAGAATTGAAACATCTCACCATGGTATGGGGAGGAAGGCTGGAGAAATGTAGTTTGTAGCCCTCTCTGATGATAGAGAGGGTCCACTGTTCTGATGTGATTTGCTCCCATCTGGGAGCAAAATGAGTTAACCTTCCTGGAATGGTGAGAGGCTCTGGTTGTTGTAGAGCCATAAAGGTTAAGTTCTCTAGTATTAAGTCAAAAACCCTGAGGGGGTTGGGACTGCTGGACTGTAGCAGTCCCTGCAGGTTTTGCCCTGGCCTGTTTAGGTTGCTGACGCTTAGGAGTAAAGCGAACTGCAGAAGACTGTTGGCCAGTATTTGTAGAAAATCTGGCCTTCTTATAGAAAGGCTTCTTGAAAGATTTTTTCTTGACAGGGGTAGAGGTAGACTTAGAAAGTCTATCTAAAGCAGCATTTTCTGCATCCATTTGAGTGGCTTTGATTTGCCACTCCTTACCAAACAGATTCTCACCTGTACAGGGCAGATTTCCCAACCCATCTTGTACCCAGGGTTCTAGGTCAGAGGCCTGGAGCCAAGCAATTCTGCGAGCCGCTATGGCAATACCTGAGGCTCTGCTAGCATCCTCAAAGGAGTCAAAGGCTGCTCTGTTGGAGAACTTTGAAATATCTTGGGTATGCTTTAGCAAAAGAAGGAACTCCTCCTTTCTATCCTCTAGGATAAAGGGGAGAAAATGGCGTATCTTTAATGCAATTTCCTTCAGAAACATGCCCATATAGAGGCTATATGAATTGATTCTTCCAATAAGCATACTGGCTTGGAAGATTTTTCTACCAAAAGCATCCAAAGTCCTGCATTCTCTTCCTGGAGGAGTAGAAGAGTGTCTTTTGGTACTCTTTATCCTTTTCATAGCTGACTGCACCACAATAGAGTGGTGAGGGAGCTGAGTTTTTTGGAAACCAGGAGGAGGGACACGATACATGGTGTCCAATCTACGAGAATGTGGAGATAGGGTGAGAGGAGTCTCCCATAAGTCCATCATGTGTTCTTGAAGAATTTCATGAATGGGCAAGGTGACTGTCTCTTTGGGAACCTTAGAGTATCCCAAAATATCCAATTTTTTTGCTCTAGGTTCTTTTTCAGAGGTTACTGAAATAGAGAGACCTTTGGCTAGTTCAATGATGAAGTCTTGAAAGGACAAATCCTCTGGAGGAGACATTCTCCTCTTTGGAGAAGAAGGCTCTTCAGGAAGAGTAAGGGATACTTCAGCAGAGTCATCTGATGAATCAGAATCATCAGAGGACTCGAAGTATCGTCTGTTTGCTTCCAGGGATCGATAAGCGTATCGACCGGTATCCACATCGGGGGTACCCAGAACCGGATCAGTATCGGGACATACCCCGGAACCGGGAACCGGAATCAGTATCCTGGTCGATGTGGATGCCCTGGGTACCCATATGTGAGGACTTATTCCTGCTTGTTCCTGGAGATTGCTTTTTGCCTCGTGTCAACAAACTTTCTCGGGAATGTTAGGGCAGAAAACTACAAAGAACTAGTAGAAGACATGCTGATGCAGTATCAGAAACTTGGCTGCAATATGTCTCTAAAGATCCATTTCCTTGATTCCCATCTCAATTTTTTTCCTGACAACTGTGGTATGGTTAGTGATGAACAGGGCGAACGTTTTCACCAGGATATCGCAACGATGGAGCAAAGATACCAGGGAAAATGGTCCACAACAATGCTGGCTGACTACTGCTGAACACTCCCCAGAGAAGCTCCCGAACAGCTGTACAAGAGACAGGCGAAAAAAATCTAAGAAGTAGTCTATGACTTGGTTTTTTACAGGTATTAACCGAAGGCCTATTGTGTTTACTATTGACATGCATTTCATGATGTAAACATTAATTCTTGTAGATTACAAAAAAACTAGAGCCAACTTTGCAATTTCACTGTCATATTCGTGTTCAGCATATAAAAATTGATAAGAAATGACTATTTTTATTTCAGTAACATGACTTTTGTAAAAATTTGCTGACCAGTGTAATTGCTGGAGGTCACAAGTTGCATCAGGCCGCATGGCTGTGCACTACAATGACAAAGTTAAAGAAAGATAATTTTAAAAAGCCCAAGGCCACAGCAAAAAGAAAGTCCCAAAAAAAGCATCGCAATACCCAAGCAAGTAAGCCCCAGATACCACACAGGCCTGGGAGGCCCTGCTGCCGAGAAAAGTTTTTTTTTTTTTTTTAAATTTGGAGCTGCTTTATTTGCAAGCAGCCAGAACGTCAAATACAGCCCACTGAAAACAATGGAAGGAAAAACAAATTATCAGAAAAAAGGCAAAGATAAAATGTGCATGCAGATCAAGGACAGTAAGAGGGAAGGGAGTTCTGGGCCTGATTTATCAACTCCCCTCAGGAGCCCTATGGGGTCCTCCTGCTCCTCTCTGGCCCACAATGTGGTAGGAACCCATGAAGAGCAGTGCTAGAAAACACAGAGCTACTTGGTTCCAGAAGACAGAGGCATACCTGAGCTCCAAGCAACTTTGGGCTTACAGGCTTACAGTCACACAGGCCACAACAATGTGGTGTGGGTCAGGGAAGTCAGGCTTTTCTGCACCAGTCCAGACACCTTGCCACCTGCTGGAGGGTGACAAATACTGCCTTAGCCCACTCATCTGGACTGGTTTAGCAGGATGATAAGGAATGTGTCACTTTACTGCGGCACAACAACCCACCCTCTTAGGCCTTGATGCAGTAAGTTTTGCATTAGTACGCTGTGCTAAGCTCTACCGCACATGTCAAAACACATTTTTACTCCCAATGTAGTGTGCTTGTAGCATGCAAATTACCATTGTGTTAGAAAGTGTGCAGTCAGAAAAACAATGCACACTCTGCTGCATCAAGAGTAAATATCTTTATTTCTATCATTCTATGAGCTATGATAGACTTATACACTGGGAGATGGTAAAAAAATAGGTTGCACAGTCCCACTGCCATCCCTTATTGTCTACCCTGAAAAATATCCTTGGTAGCCCAGTGGACCCTGGGTCCAGGACTCCCTCCCCCCCCCCCCCCCGATAGGGGAGGGCATTTATTGGCATGTATTCGGTTCATTTGGGTGCCTACAAATTTTTGGTGTGCACACAGACCTATTAATTAACATGAGTAGCATTGATCTGCAGCACAAAAATGTTTTGGCTTGTACAGAAGGCATGCATTTAAGACAAATGTGCACAAAAACAGAAAAAATCCACAAAAAAATGGGAAAAGTTCAGAAAATATGAACACTAACCAAATTTATTTTTGGCCATGCAAATCCCTGCTGGAAACCTCTTGACATCAGAAGCCTCCAGCAGCTTCTAATTATGGAATGGGCTGTGCTACCCGCAATCTAAACCACGTACCACCATGGCTAAAATGCACTTCCTTACCAAGGACTTTTCTTATGAAGCAAGTTTTCAACTGAAAGACTAAACATCTTTGCATAGTATTTATATCCTGCAAAAGACCCATCACATTTTTTCTTTGATGCAATAAAAAAAAAGCTGCCTATCTAGGGATGAAAATATTCCTATCCTTTCAGTGGGGAAAATGCTTATACAGCTCTTCTTTCATACTTCTGCTTTAGTAAATATTAAGATTTGTTTCACCTCCTGGAAGCTGATGGTCTTGCATTCGCCTTTGTCAATGGTTATCTCTTGGGTCAGTAAACGTTGATGTTCACTTTAATAAATGCCAACACAGACTTATTCTTATTACAAGTTATGGGGATGAGATAGGTAACAGCAGCTGTGCACATGAAAAACATTTAAATAAGAAAGAAGGCATGGATGAAAGACAAAAGTCTAAAGTAGTGAAGAGGAAGAGAGCAATCTGGGGAGAATGTGAGAGCTGCTTCTATGGATTTTACACCAGAGACCTGTTTACACCTGGATTAGTTAAATCTGTCTTCAATCTCAGTTCCATATACATTGTGGAACTATTCAAGGAATGAAATGCAGATTTGTTTCCCGGTGGGTGTGTTCAATCTTAATCCTAAAGCTGAGTCAAACACTCTGGAAATTCATTTCATTCATCATTCTCTGATATTCTACCTCTGGCAACATGTGCAGCAGCTGAATCTATAGCAAATGAACAAGATAGGTGAACAAAGAAAGCTCGTAATATAAACATTGGGGCCCTTTTACTAGAGTGCGCTATGCAGTTAACGTGGGTTTTGGCACGCACCAACTGTGTGCTGTATCCCGCGGTAACAGCACGCAGCCAGCATAGTTAGAGCAGGCTGATTTCCATGTTAACTGCAAATCGCTCGGTGGAGATCGAAATGGGAGACTTAGGGATGGAGAGTGGGCATGGTGAGTACCAAGCCATCAGCGCATGGGTAACTGCACATTTTGCTAATAACATGAGTGCAATTACCTCCATCTCATTAGGTGACGCTAACAGCACTTGTCTTAGTTTCTGGTGCTGAGCATTACCTGTTGGGGCAATGCTGTCCATGCCTCTAACAGGGAATGCAGTGACTTTGCTTGCAGCGCGCCTTGACTTTGCACGCTAAAGCTGCATACGGTAGAAAACCACAGTGCGCTATAGTAAAACAGCTGGGCCTCTTGATTTATTTAATTATATTTATGTATTGACGCGTTTCTTTAAGACCTAATGTGCTATGATGCCTGATTGAGAATATAGCAGTCTTTTGGTACAGGATCATTTTGTATTGATGCAAAAGAAAACAAACATAAAAATATACCTATGATGAAAATTAACTACAGATATAGAAATCTTAATTAGTTACTAGTATTTAGCTCACGCCTTTCCAGTAATAGATCAAGGCAAGATACAATCAGGTACTGTAGGTATTTCCCTATTCCCAGAGGGCTTACAATCTAAGGTTGAGGCAGTGGAGGGTTAAGTGACTTGCCCAAGGCCACAAGGAGAGTCAGTGGGATTCGAACCATGGTCTTTCTGATCCCAGGTTGCTGCTCTAAACCCTATAAAACTGAAAAGTGCTAAAACCATCATATTGTGTAATCACACATTTCAATAAAATATACAAAGCATTATTAATAAGGCATCAGACAATAAAATCCATAATAAATACAACATACAAATCTCAGTTAACAAAAATATACTCCAGCCCACACAAAGGAACTAAATTCAAAAATGGATACCAAAGTTCCCTAGTATCTTTCGTATCGGGGGAGGCCCTTTTACTAAAGCGTGCTGGGATTTTACAACTAACGCGTGTTTAGCACAAAAACTAAAGCATGGCACTTGTAACTGCTGTGTGCTAACTACCAGGAGTGTGTCCAGTATGTTCCCGGCAATTACCGCACTGGATGGTACCCTAATGCACCACAGCAGCACGCACAATTACCCCTGAGTGCACTTAACTCCACCTACTGAGGTGGCATTAGGTGAACCAGTCCTAACTGCAAGGGTCGCAATTAGCGTGTGGTGTTTACCCCCATGCTAAAAGTGCAGTGCTCACCACACCCACTCTCTGCCCCTACCCCACCCCCTTACCACCCCAAAGCGCGATTCACAGTTATCACAGAAATTGGCTCCACGCTACCTGCTTAACACATGCCAAAACACACACTACATGCATTGCACATTTTAGTAAAAAGACCCCAGTCTTTCTACATTTGCACTTTCAGCAGAAAGTGGTGTTCAAATAAATTTTTGGTGGCTTTTATTCCCCTTTCCAGAAGATAAAGCATATTCAATCCTTAAGCAAAAGATGCACAATTACAAATTTGTGCAAGCAAACTGACGCCAGACTTTTGCACCCTTTTTCTCTATTTTTGCCCAAACCATAAATCTGACCCTGTTTGTAAATAAAATATAGCTAGTGAGTGTGTAAAATGATAAAAGCGTTGCCTTCTTTATTTTCAGGAAAAAGTTTGTCACAATGCACGACTCCTTACCAAAGTGCATTTCTACTTCCTATTCAATTACTATAAATTTTGCCCTCATTTCCTCTCATTGCAAATAACTGTCTGGCAACTTCTCTGCTTTTTGCGGACACTCATGCTTGTATCTCATTAGAAAAGGCTCAAGTTGTGCTTTTTAATGGATGTAATACATTCTGCTTGGGTGTATAATGATCTCAGTGGTAGGATCTTTAGCAATCTCATTTATCGAGTTCTTCAAATCTGTAATTTCCAAGAAGGACTCGATTTAGCAAGCATTACTTCAGTAGGTATAAAATAAAAGAACTCTCTGGTAGTGAGTCTGGCCAATGCTGTTGCTCTAATCTAAAGGATGAAATACAATGGTGTCAAAAAGTCTTGCATAGGTAGTGCCTTATTGGCAGTTTTTAGTTGTTTAGATCCCAGGGACAAAAATGCCATTTTTTTCCCCTTTGTACAAATCTGACAAAATTGCCATGACTTGAGTGTTCTTTTATGATTGTTTAATACCCATGTTTGTACAAAGATGCAATGTGTGCACAAAAGGTTGCTGTGTTTTCTGGTCTGTGTATGTTGGCAGCATGCATGTTTTCTTCTTAATTTCATTAGGGATCCCTAAAAAGGACTGGTTTTTGTTGTTGGTGGCCATTAGTACTTGATAGGCCAGCCCATGCTCTCTCTCACCAGACGACATCTGTCTGGCATGGAGTGGACCAGTCTGACGAGGTGTTCTTGCGTTATGATGCAATCCCAGGCTACAATCAGTGACTCAATCAGCTTTTGCTTGATCCACGGCTGCTTCTTGGTAATCTCAACTGATACCTTGTACCAAAGATTCTCAATCAGGTTGAGATCGAGTGATTAAGCTGGCCAGTCAATGGTCTGAACTCAGTTTGTTTTCTTCCAGTCGGTGACATTTTTCGCTCAGTGGCAAGGTACATTAACATAGAAACACAGAAACATGATGACAGAAAAAGACCACATGGCCTATCTAGTCTGTCCTTCCATATCAACAACTACAACAGTCCACTTTTTACCTTTAGAGATCCTCTGTGTTGGTCCCATGCTTTTTTGAATTCAGTTACTGTCCTCATCTCTACCACCTCCACTGGGAGACTATTCCATGGATCCACTACTCTTTCCATAAAGAAATATTTCCGCATATCACTCCTGAATCTATCTCCCTTCACCCTCATCCCATGTCCCCTCGTAACAGAAATTGCTTTCAATTGAAAGAGGCTCTCTCCCTGAACATTTATGCCACGGAGGTATTTAAACATCTCAATCATATCACCTCTATCCCGCCTTTCCTCTAAGGTGTACATATTAAGATCCTTAAGTCTGTCCTCATATGCTTTATAATGAAGCCCACTAATCATTTTAGTAGCCACCCTCTGCACCGACTCCATCTTGTTCACATCCTTTTGAAGGTGCGGTCTCCAGAATTGCACACTATACTCCAAATGAGGTTGCACCAAAGACTTATACAGAGGCATTATCACCTCCTTTTTTCTGCTAGCCATTCCTCTCCGTATGCACCCAAGCATCCTTCTAGCTTTTGCCGTCGCCTTTTCTACCTGTTTAGCTACTTTAAGATCATCAGACACAACCACGCCTAGGTCCCACTCTTCTTTAGTGGACAAAAGTACTTCACCTCTTATACTGTATTGCTCCCTTGGATTGCTGCAGCCCAAATGCATGACCTTACATTTTTTAACATTAAATCCCAGCTGCCAAATTCTAGACCATTCATCAAGCTTAGCTAGATCCCTCCTCATGTTATCTACACCTTCCTGGGTGTCTACTCTATTGCAGATTTTGGTATCATCTGCAAAGAGGCAAACCTTACCCAACAGCCCTTCTGCTATATCACTAACAAAGATGTTAAAAAGAATCGGACCAAGGACAGATCCCTGGGGCACACCACTGGTAACATACTTCTCCTCAGAGTGAGCTCCATTTACTTGTACTCTTTGTCGCCTCCCACCCAACCAATTTCTAACCCAAGCAGTAACTTTAGGATCCATCCCTAGGGTGCTCAGTTTGTTTATAAGTCGCCTGTGAGGAACAGTGTCAAAGGCTTTACTGAAATCTAAATACACCACATCTAGAGCTCTCCCTCGGTCCAACTCCCTGGTCACCCAGTCAAAGAAATCAATCAGATTTGTCTGACAAGACCTGCCTCTGGTAAATCCATGCTGCCTCGGATCCTGTAATCCGCTGGACTCCAGAAACCTCACTATTTTCTCTTTCAGCAGCGTTTCCAATAATTTACTCACCACTGAAGTTAAACTAACCGGCCTGTAGTTTTCAACCACATCCTTACTTCCGCTTTTGTGTAAAGGCACCACATGAGCCTCTTTCCAGTCCTTTGGCACCACTCCCAACTCCAATGAGGCATTGAAAAGATCAGTCAGTGGAGTTGCTAGAACGTCCCCAAGTTCCCTCAGTATTCTAGGGTGTATCCCATCCGGTCCCATCGCTTTGTCTACCTTAAGTTGAGCTAGTTTCTCACAAACACAGTCTTCTGAAAATTGTTCAAGATGTCCCTTGCTTCTGTTCCTATTTGTGGGTGTTTTCTGAGGTCCTGCTCCTGGTTCTTCATCTGTGAACACAGAACAAAAATATTTGTTAAGCAATTCCGCTTTATCCTTATCAGCTTCTACATATTCCCCCCCCCCCCCCCCCCGTACCCTTGAGTCTGACAATAGCACTTTTGCCCTTCCTCGTCTCACTAATATATCTGAAAAATGTCTTATCCCCCCATTTTATTGCATTGGCTATTTCCTCCTCCTTTTGAATCTTTGCCTTCTTGACTACTTTGCTAGCTTCTCTAAGTTTTTCCAAATACAGATGCCTGTCTTCCTCTCTCTGTGATCTCTTGTATTTCATGAAGGCCTCCCTCTTTTTCTTCACTTTTTCAGCTACTTCCTTCGAAAACCATAGCGGTCTCCTTTTCCTTTTGCCTTTATTTACCATTTTAACAAAAAGGTTGGTTGCCCTTAAAATACCCCCTTTCAGTTTTGCCCACTGTTTTTCTACATCCCCCAGCTGTTCCCATCCCACTAACGACTCCCTGAGGTGTTGGCCCATCTTCGCAAAGTTAGTCTTCCTAAAGTCTAAGATCCTCACCTTGGAATGGATTCTAACAGCCCTAGTCCTAATACTGAACCACACCATCTGGTGATCACTGGATGCAAAATGATCTCCCACTACAACATCAGAAACACTTTCACCATTGGTAAGCACCAAGTCCAGTATGGCCCCTTCACGTGTGGGGTCTGTTACCAATTGCCTGAATAGTTCTCCCTGTAGAGAATCCAGGATCTCCTTACTTCTAGATGATACTGCAGCAGGAATGTGCCAATCAAATCTCCTATCAGTAGCACTTCCCCTTTCCTAGCAATGCTGCGTATGTCTTCAATTAACTCTGTCCACCTCCTCCTCTTGTGAGGGAGGTCTGCATATCACACCAATGCAAATAGATTTCTCTTTCCCTCTTTCTAGTTTAACCCACAATGCCTCCTCTCTCCCTTTTAAGCTCTGTAATTCCAAAGCTTTAATAGTAGTTTTTACATATAGTGCCACTCCTCCTCCCCTTCTTCCTACCCTGTCCTTTCTGAATAAAATATAGCCAGGTATAGTTACATCCCAATCATGGTTTTCTGTGAAACATGTTTCTGTAACTGCCACTAAATCCAAGTCAGCCACTCCCACCAAAGCTTCAACATCAGGGATCTTATTTCCCATGCTACGGGCATTTATACACACTGCTTTCCATATGTTACCCCTGTTACCCATTTCCATAAAGGTATTTAATGTATCACCTACCTGGGGGCTTTCACTTACCTGGGGGCTTTCTTCACCCATCCCCAACGAATCTAGTTTAAAGCCCTCTTCAGTAGATTAGCCAGTCTACTACCGAAGATGCGTTGACCTTTCTTGGACAGATGGATGCCATCTCTGCTCTGCAACCCTTGGAACAGCATCCCATGGTCTAGGAAACCAAAACGCTCTCGATGACACCATCCACGCAGCCATGCATTCATCTCCAGGATGCGAGCCTCTCTGCCTTGGCCTTTACTCTCAACAGGGAGGATTGAAGAGAACACCACCTGTGCACCTAACTGCTTCACCCTCTGTCCAAGAGCCATGAAGTCACTTTTGATACGTTCCGAGGTATACCTGGCAGTATCATTTGTTCCAACATGGATTAGCAACATTGGGTAATAGTCAGTGGGCTTGATGAGTCTCGGCAAACTCTCCATAACATCTTGGATTTTGGCACCAGGCAGACAGCATACCTCTCTGGACATCAATTCTGGTCAGCAGATGGACGCCTCAGTACCCCTCAGAAGAGAGTCTCCAACCACCACTACCCTTCGTTTCCTTCTGGTCACTGATTATGCAACTTTGGGGTACTTGAACTCTGGTTCTTCCCTTTCCAGGGATGCTTTCACCTCCTCCACTTCCAGGGCTGCATAATGGTTCTTCACTTCAAGGGCTGGAGAAGTTGGATTGGTCATTTTGCAGGCCCTGGTGACTTGTATCCAACCATCGACATTCTGTTGGCACCCATCTTCTCCTGTGATGGAGAGCTTGGTTGCTGCAAGAAGCATCTCATCAATGTACTTCTCACTGTCTTGAATGCTCCTCAGCCTCGCCACCTCCTCTCCAAGTTCCTCCACTTGTTTCCTCAGAGCTTCAGCATGCAGGCACCCTGCACATGGAACTGGTCCTTCAACTGGCATTAGGACCTCTGTCTGGACCGAGACAGAAGCTGTAACGGGGGCAACAGCTTTAGCAATACGATTTTTCCCAGCCATTGTTCTGTTCGTGGAGCTTAGGTATCTGTTACAGCAAAAGAGAGAGATCTACCAAGTACCAGCTGGTTTCCCAGCTGTCCTTTCAGAGAAAAAGCAGTTAAATCTCTTTAATTATATTCAAAATGTGCTGGTCCAATTCTCTGTGATTTGTTAAAGGGGGAGGTGCCCTATAAAGCAAGACTGCTCACTAGGGGTGGGTGGGAGTTGGGGTGGGTAGGGAGGGAACTAACACCTGATTAGGTGTTAGCAGTTTCCAAACCTGAGGAGGTTACTAGAGTTCAGCAACCTACTGTGCTCAAGGAAAGTTCCCCTAAAGCACCAAAAAGAAAGTAACCTTGCTTTAAAAAATATACAAAAAACCCTTTTAAGAGCTCCCAGTCAGAGAGCTAGCAATGTAATATAATAAAAACAAACAAACAAACCTTCAAATCTTTACTGTTTGCTGATCTGTAGAGCCCTGGTTAGGAAAACCTCAACAGGGCAGGGCACTGGAGCCTTTTATGCAGGCCTCAGCTGCACTCAGGAAATCAGGCCCACTAACTCCTGATTAGGTGTTAGCAGTTTCTAAACCTGAGGAGGTTACTAGAGTTACCTACTGTGCTCAAGGAAAGTTCCCCTAAAGCACCAAAAAGAAAGTAACCTTGCTTTAAAAAATAGACAAAAAACATTGTTATCCTGGAAGAAATAACTGCCAGGGACTCAGTTGCTCAGCTGATGGCAGCATGCACTTCTGCAGAATTCCTATGTATTTTGCTGCACTCACCATCCCATCAATGATATGGAGTTTTCCAACACCACTGGCTGCCATGCATCCCCAGATCATGACCTCGGTCAGATGCTTCACAGAGATATTCAAGCACTCTGGTTTGAATTCTTCACGAGGAAACCTCCTCACATAGGTTTTGTCCTCGTCACCCAGAATGCAGAACATGCTTTCATCGCTGAACAGAACTTTCTCCCAGTCAGCCTTGCTCCATTTTGAGTACTTGGATGCCCACTCAATGCGTCTCTTCCTCTGTTCCACCATTAAAAGCGGCTCCCTCCGCGCCTTACATCCCCTCAACCCGTACTCCAAGCATCGTATCCTCACGTGGAAGTGCAAACTACAACGGAGCACTTCTCCTTCCATTCCTGCAGAAGCTCAGAGGAGATTAGCTTGCAGCTGCCAAGAGATGTCTTATCAAGGCCCTGTCATCCCTCTTGGTTGACTTTCTAAGCCAAACACTATCATGTCGGTCCTGCATATTTCGTCCCCTTATGCTTCTGCAGAATGCGGACAACCATACTCTGATTGCAGAAAAGGTTGGCTGTAATCTGTCCACTGGAATACCCCTCCTCGTGCAAAACCATCACCCTGACCCAGTCCTCCATTGATAGAAAATGTGACCTCTTCACCATGTCAGGATGTTAAGCATCAGATGCGAGTATTCTACTGGTTCATTTCGATCCTGCTTTGACATAGAATCCAGTTGATCGTACTGGGACATTGTTTCCTCATAACAGCCATACAAACGTTCACAGACAAGTAATTTTGCATGCAGAAATTACTGCCAAAATAAACTTGCCACAAAACAGTATATAATAAGCCAGGATTCTGCCACAGAATTTGGAAAGATGTCAAAATGAAGCTGAGCATAGCTTGATCAGCCTATGCAAGACTTCTGCACACCACTGTATTTTCACTGGAATGCTCCAAATCTTCTGAACATGATTAAGAAAAAGGTGCTAGAGTGTCTCTGTTTACGAACCGTAATCAGCTCACTTCAGTGAGGAGAGAGGATCGGCAGGTTGAAAATGAGCATCTCCCAAGTATGGAGAGTGAAGTTGTTTTCCTGTATTGAGTGTTTTCCATAGACAGCAGGATTGATCAGGCCAGCAAATGAGTGATGTCATCGCACATTGCAGGGACACAACAGCTATCCCAAAGCTAAGGACTATTATGTAAAATTCTAAGCATGAGTGGCCTTTCCCACATACAGCAGCCTCCTCAGCTCCTCAGTTAGTTCCATAGCTCAAGAAGGAAAGCAATTCTTAGGGAGGTAGGAGGGATTGTGTATCTGATCAATCCAGCTGTCTATGGAAAGCACCTATTACATGTAAGCCATTTGCTTTTTCCATTGACAGGACAATCAGAAATGGATATCAGGGTTGTTCATTTTTATATATAATTTGTCCATTGTTCAAAAACAGCCTGCTCAAAAGAGGATGATGTGAGAGTTGCTTACGTCACAAAGATAATTTGATGAGTACTGCTCCACTGAATTTATTGTCTCTGATTAAGGACTGGTCCAAACAGTAGAAGTGAAGGTATGAAGCTAAGAACAAATAGCTCCTTTACATATGCTGTCCATTGAGTTAGACTTCACGACAGACAAGGTAGTCACAGTGGGCCCGATAATCTACCAGGCAAGCTACCGCATAGCCCTACGCGCTCACTCCTAACCCCGGATATTTAATGCCATGGTGACGGCATTGAATATCCAGTTTTGGAACATAGAGAAAACCGCTGCAGAGCCTAACTGGGTAGTGGCACTATTGGACTGCTACCTGGTTAGCATTTGCGGCTAAAACTAGGCAAGCCAAAAGCTGGCCTGGTTTTAGCCGCAGATCGCTAACCGGGTAGCAGTGCAATATCACCGCTACCCACTGCTTCCGCTCCACCCCAAAACGCCCCCAACACGCCCCGATGCTAATCGGATAGTATTGGGACGCGTAGGGGACACAGACTGGGATATTCAAAGGCACTAACTATGTAGGTGCCATTGAATATCCCCATTTAAGGCATTTACATAGTTTACTGGGATGCCTTTCGAATATCGAGCCCTGTGGTTCTAATTCAATGCGATTTGACGTTACTAGTTAGAGAAATACCAGTGTGTTCTAACAGAATCGAATACAAGAAGCTAGCCAATTGGTTAGGGCCTGCTTGACCACTGGAATGAGAAGCTTGTTAGGGTCAAGGGCAGAGCCAGTACAAGAGTATCCGATGACCTAGGCAAAACGTCAGCTGTACATCCCTCCCCACTGGACAACTCAAGGCTCTACCCTCCACTGTAGTCCTTTCCTTTTCTGACCTCCTCAATATACAGCATCTTGTGCCTCATTCTCTAGACCTTCCCCAAAGTGTCAAATATATCATCTCCCTTTCCCTAGCGCCACCTCCCCGAGGGGCCAACTCCATTACATGCATATCTTGGCCGCAGGTACGTCCAAATTGTAAAATGTGTCTGATTTAAACAGGATTCCACATTAGACACATAGGCAGTTTCGGAATAGGGACATACACGCTTTCAGCGCTGCACGAACAAAGCACTATAGAGTACGTGAGATGGCTATAAGCAGCAAACGGCACTGTATGCCCCCACGCTCACTGTATTCTGAAAGGTTTGATATTCGCAAACCCACTTGTCTCTGCTATAGACCTGTGAACAGCCACACCTCCGTGTAAATATGCATCTCCTTAACTGCTCCCCTCACTGACAGTGATGTGCTGATGTAGACCACACATGAATACTGATGATACAGAAATGGCGATGCAAACTAGACTATCTATATCAGATAGCAAAGATAGCTCAGTGCACTCTACGATAGTTTAAAAGCAAGTAGAAAGTGATTTGGTTGACATGACATACCTCACATTACAACATACAAGGCAGTGGAAAACATCCTTAGTTATGCTTGCATTGGTCATCTCGGAAAACAACCTGTGCAATGCTCAGTATGGCCCAGAAGAAATCAGAAGAGGGTCTCTATAGCGAGACATCACAACATATTCCTGTCTCTGATAAAGAACCTGCAGAATGGGACTATCCAAAAGCACCATCATCGCCCTTTACAATTGTGCACATTTCTTTAGGCCTATGATGGTGCCCCTGGGCATGTCTTATTGCTATTTGCACTGTTGATGGCTCTTATTCTGAGGGGCCCTTATTTATGACAGGGATATGTTGTTACGTTGTGCTATAGAGAATCACATCTAATGTAACCTCCCCGATCACACTGGCGCCTGGTGACACTGCGGTCGCCCCTACGGTCCAGCTACTGGCCAGGCATTTCTGTCCCCCCAGATTAGCGGATGAGCACAACTGATCCTCCTGTGCAACACTCAGACCACACACACACACACGCACACACACGCATATATACTCTCACTTGCAGCCACAACTACCATCCTCTGCCAAAACCATATCCTGCACCCATACACAAATGCTGTGAAGCCACAGCTGATCTGCATTTCTCAGGCAAACACAATTCTTTTCCCTACTACCTCACATACCATCCCTACATCTACATTCACATTGTTCCGGATGCTGGATTTGTTAGAGAAGCTGAGAATAGCCCCTTTGGCACAAGCAGCAAATATCAACATAGTCAGAATAAAGTCTATTGTAGTATTTTATATTTCTGTAGGGGTGTTTTTTATTGTTCCCTAATCTCACAAACATCCCTCACCTGTGCATTCCATTCTGTACAACTGCATCTTGTGCATTCCCAGACAGCAGACACATTAGTTCAGAACCGACGTGTCACGGTCATTCATCTCTATGTGATGCACTGGGGATCAGGGCAGGAAATTTCTAAGTCCTGGCCTTATTCCATGTTTCCACAGGTATAACTTGGATGTCCGTAGTTAACGCTGAAGACGTACATGGGCCTCTAAAGAATACACCCCATTCCGCCCCCTCCGGCCCATGTTCAGAGATCCCTATGCTAGCGCCGTGTATGTGCAGATATGCATGTTCTCAGAATATGGTTCTAGACATTTGCGAGAAAAACATCTATCCCACATGTATAACCAGCTTATTCATGACTCAGAATGACCCCCTAGGTGTCCAGCATCTCATCTCCCTTTCCTTAGACTCTATCCCCAAGGAGGCCCATTCTGGTTCCCACACACCCGCTCTCATTGGCCGGGCAAAAACCAGACGTGCGGGAGATGGACCCGATTCTGCTGCCATGGGGCCCGGACGTACCCGTGATGGCAGAATCGGGGACACAGACGTCCAGGCGCTCCCCATATGCCGAGCAGATCAACATATGGGGAACTGCCTGTCCCAACACCAGAACACCACTGCTGGAGCAAGGGAGCAGTGGCGTCCTGGTGCCATTGCAATGAGCCGTCCACGGGACGGCTCTGAATGACATGGTAGACATCTGCCCCTGCAGCCCACTGTCCAGCCTTCACTGGCAGCAGCTGTGGGTCGGATCATGGCTGCAGGGGCACAGTGTAGCCATGGGATGGAGATGCGGGGGTGTGCAGGGATGTGGGAGGCACCTAAGACTTATTCCACCATCGGGGTGAAATAAGCCGGGCGTGCATTTGCGTGCCAGTTGACGTACAGGGGCCAGAACTGAATCGGCCCTGTACATCCCGGCACCTGGCCACTCCCCTGCTCTACCCCCTCCCACCCCATCTAGCGTTCCCTGCACAAACACTGTGCATGTGTGGGGAGTGCTGGGACTGGAATAGGGTTGCGGTGGTGAGCACAAGTTGGATGTTCAGACCACACATCCAACCCTGCTATTCGGGGTACAGAATTCCAGCCATGATGTCCAGCATCTCATTGCATTTTCCCTTCCCTATCCCCTCCCCAAGGTGTCCAGAATCATATGTCCCCATTTCCCTTCCCTCTGATGGCTTGGCACACTACCTCTGTTCTCCCTTCTTCGGCTCTGCTGCACAATTAAAATTAACACAGCTCCGGTGGGCTAAGGGAACAGCAGTTTCATGCTGCTTCAATAAAGCAGCAGGCCTTTTAGTACAGGTTAGTGTTCAAGCGCTGCGCAAACCACCTCCCCTCCGATGCAGACTTCCTGTTGTAGTAGGACGGGACAAAGAAGGGCTTGAGCCTGGTGTAGGGATGTGGCAGATCTAGAGCATGGGCCTGTACCGAAAGGCCTGCTACCATGCCAAATCAGAATGAAAGTGCTGCTTCCCTCTGCATGGGAGGTACATCGCCACCCCCAACCCCCCAATTCTGCTATTCTAGGCAGAGGTGCAGGAACAGCCCTGGTCACAGGAGGCAAACAGTTGCATGTATCTTCAAACAGATTCTGTTCTTTTGAGATAGTAAGCAAGAGCCCACTTGCCATTTAGGGTGTGAAGGGCATCTCACAGGAATGCTTGTGTGGTTTAGGATAAAACATTGAAAAAACTATTTCTTCATTTACATTGAAAAATGTGACAACCTTTAATAAGAATTTAAGATGAATACAAAGAACTGCTTTGTTTATGATGAAGCTCGGTGTAAGGTTCATACATGACCAAGGCCTGAAACTCACTGATCCTTCTAACTGAAGTAGCCACGGTGAAATGCTTGAAAGAAGAGGATTTCATGGTTCAAATGCAGGGTGGCATATAAGACAACTGAATCCATAGGCAAGAAAGGAGATCAACAGGAAAAAAAGAGATTTCTGTCCCAGCACATTCCTTAAAAATCTGGTTGTTGTTTAACCCAGGTATTTGGTGCCATCAAAATTTGGCACCCTATGTTGCCTATACGTAAAGAAGGCCCTGCTCAAATGATGGTTTCAACAGATGCAAGGATGAAATTGAGATCTCATGGCACCAGAAGCTCCTGAATTGAAGGTATGCATGAAGTCATCCCTTCATGAATCTGAAAACAACTGGACACTGTGAAGCCGGGGCAGGATCTTAACCGTTAATTGAAACACTAGATCCTAAACGTTTTCCATTTAAACACATATGCACATCTGGTGGAAGATTTTCTTGCTGCTAGCAAAATGTCTTGAATAGCCAGTGGCAGATGCAGGAAGGCTACTAAATGTGCCTCAATTTCCATGTTGCTAGAGCTAGTGACGAGATCAGGATGCAGAAGAGAGCCCTTGTTCTGTGTTATCAGTTGGAAAGGTTTGAAATCTGCATGGAAGAAGAAATACTTGTAAAAGTCTTTTCAGAAAAGGAAACCAGTTCTGATGAGGCCAGTGTGCTGCTATGAGAATCATCATGGGGGGGGGGGGCTCTTTTTTACATTTCTGCAGGGTTTTTAACAATAGAGGGATGGGTGAATAAGCATAGAGAAGGGACCAAGTACAGTTTATGTCTAGCATATCCTTCACTAGGTGGGTCAGAGAAGTACCCTGAAAAACAGAGGGGCAGCTCTACATGTTTTCCACTTGCAAATGAGTCTACTTAAGGAGTACCTTAGCCCAAAAAATGTATTGTATGGTTTTATAGTCTAGAGACCATTTGTGGGGTTGACGAATTCTGCTGAGCTTGTCTGTCTTTCTGATTGCTCTGTGTTAATGTGTTGATGGACTACATCTCTCTTTCGCAGGGAAGAGGATCCTAAGAGAAAAATTCAGACATTATGTGGTCAGGCATTTAAACTGGGGAAAGGGGATGACGGATGGAGAAGAAGTAGTCCAGGACATCACTCCCAGCAAAGACATAATAACATTAGAAACAGCCACACTATCAACCCACATATCGATGGAAAGTGGGAAGAGGCGTGTAGAACAAAATCCATGCAAAATAAAGGCAAGCCAGTCAACAAATGCTGGAAGGCAGTGAGCATAAAGGCTCGAAGCTTAGCCAACAAAGCTCCTGACCTGAAAGCCCTAATGGTGCAAACTGACTTGGACACTGTGGCCATTACAGAAACATGGTTTAACGAGTCACATGAATGGGATATAGCCATAGCTGGCTATAATTTGTTTAGGAGAGACAGAGAAAGCAGAAAAGGAGGAGGAGTAGCCCTATATGTCAAAAGCAATATTAAAGCTGCTGAAATGCAGGGGATGTGGGGAAAAGAAGAAGTGCTGTGGATTGTGTTGGAAAGAGGAGATGGCACTATCATACTATCATCCATACTGGTGTAGTCTATAGGCCTCCAACTCAAACCAAAGAAACTGACAGAGACTTGATTACTGATATTACAAAGATCACTATGAAGGGGAAGTGATCATTTTATTTAACATGTTTTTTTTATACCGCTTTATCGTTTCAATCAAAGCGGTTTACATTGTAACATAAACTTGGTAAACGTACATTAAACAGGGACCTTGATAACTTGGATTTTTCTGAGCAATGGAGGGTTAAGTGACTTGCCCAAGGCCACAAGGAGTGCTAGTGGGACTGATGGGTGACTTTAGTCTACCCGATGTGGAGTGGAGTATTCCTTCTGCAAATCTAGAAAGAAGTAAAAAAATCGTGGATGCCTTCCAAGATGTACTGTTTAAACAAATGGTGATGGAACCGGACAGGGAAAGTTCGCTGCTGAATTTAGTACTCACCAAAGGAGATAGTGTGTTGAATGTCCGGATGGGTGCCCATGTGAGCAGCAGCGATAATTACACGATGTGGTTTGAGATAAAAGCCAAGTCAGAGTCCAATTACAGCAAGCTCAAAATCCTAGATTTCAAAAATAGTGACTTCAGTAAAATGTCCAAGTGCCTGAGGCAGGGGTTGGCAGGGTGGGAGGAGGTAAAAGAAGTGGAACTGCAGTGGGCTAAACTAAAGGGGGCAATAAAAGGAGCAACAGATAAATATGTAAGAAAAGTTAACAAAAACAAGAGGAAAATGAAACCTATATGATTCTCCAAAGAAGTGGCTGCACAAATAAAGGCAAACACACAGCTTTCACAAAATTCAGAGGGTCGCAAACAGAAGAACACAGAAAAGAATACAGGATAAATCTAAAAGAGACCGAAACAGAAATAAGGATAGCAAAATCAAAGGCAGAAGAAAAGATCTAAAGCATGACGACAAAACCTTTGTCAGGTATATTCAGGCGAAGAGGAAGATCAGAGGTGGAATTGCAAGACTCAAAAGTGCCGAGAACAGATTCATGGAAAGTGACATTGAAAAAGCGAAAATGCTAAACAAATACTTCTGTTCTGCTTTTACTAAAGAAAATCCTGATGAAGGACCTCCTGTGATTGACAAATATGCAAATGGAATGGAGTAGATACTACACCATTCACAGAAGATGATATGTTTGAACATCTTGAAAAAGTGAAAATAAACACGGACATGGGACCAGATGGGATACATCCCAAGATACTGAAAGAGCTCAGAAGGGTTCTGGCAGGACCTTTAAAGGTTTTTAATAGATCCTTGGAGACAGGAGAAGTTCCGCAGGACTGAAGAAGGGCTGATGTGGTACCTCTTCATAAAAGTGGTAATAGGGAAGATGTGGCAAACTACAGGCCAGTAAGTCTTACCTCAGTGGCGGGAAAAGTAATGGAGGCGCTCCTGAAAGAGAGAATAATAGGCTTTCTCGAAACCAATAGGTTGCATGATCCGAAGCAACATGGTTTTACCAAAGGATGATCATGCCAAACAAATTTGATTGAATTATTTGACTGGGTGACTAGAGAACTAGATCAAGGGCATGCGATGGCTGATCTATCTAGATTTCAGCAAAGCCTTTGATACTGTTACACATAGGAGGCTTATCAATAAACTGAACCGCCTGGAGATAGGTCCCAAGGTGATGAACTGGATCAGAAATTGGTTGACTGACAGACAACAGAAGGTGATGGTAAACGGAACTCACTTGGATGAAAGGAAGATGATTAGTGTGTGCCCCCAGGATCGGTCCTGGGCCGGCACTATTCAATGTATTTGTGAGTGATATTGCTGAAGGAATGAATGGAAAAATCTGTCTTTTTGCAGATGATATGAAAATTTGCAAGAGCAGACTTCCCTGAGGGACTGGATAACATGAGGAAAGATCTACAAAAGTTGGAAGAATGGTCTAATGCTTGGCAGTTAAAATTGAATGTAAAGAAGTGCAGTGTCATACACTTGGGATGCAAAAATCCAGGGAAATCATATGCGATAGAGGTGCACAGACCAGGAGAAGGACCTTGAAGTGATTGTTTCTGAGGATCTCAAGGTGGCGAAACAGTGTGACAACGTAATGGCCAAAGTCAAAAGGATGCTGAGTTGCATACAGAGAGGAATTACCAGCAGAACGGAGGAGGTACTAATGCCACTGTACAAGTTGCTGATGAGGCCTCACTTGGCATATTGTGTTCAGTTTTGGAGACCATATCTCGCAAAAAATATAAAAAGACTGGAAATGGTTCAGAGGAAGGTGACCAAAATGATTTGGTGCCTGTGCCAGAAGACATATGAGAAGAGACTTGAAGACTTAAATATGTATATTCTAGAGAGGAAGAGGGATAGGGGAGATATGATGCAGACCTTTAAATACTTAAAGGGTATTAATGAACAAACAAACCTTTTTCAAAGACAGGCAAGCTGCAAAACTAGAGGACATAACATGAAGCTTCAAGAGGGTAAACTGAAAGGCAACGTCAGGAAATACTTTTTCACTGAAAGGGTGGTGGATGCTTGGAATGCCCTCCTGATGGAAGTGGTGGGAGGCAAATACAGTGACAGAATTCAAAATGGCATGGGACAAACACAGTGGAACCCTTTATAGCAACAAGATAAAATCAAAATAACCTTAACTGTCTCAGCTATCTCAACAAATAGGGGTGACCTGCAGGAGTGGTGGGTACATCCCTAAACAAAGGCATGGGGAGGGTTGACCTGCACGGAGTGGTGGGTGCACCTACTCTTGCCACCTTGCTGGGAAGACTAGATGGACCATGATGGTCTTTATCTGCTGTCATATACTATATTACATGTACTATGTTAAGTGGCTTGAATTTGTATGCAGTGGGAAACCACAAAGTCCCAAGATCATCTTGTGACCTGGCATAGCTGAAGGGAACCCATACTTCCTTGATGACATAAAAGCATGTCAGTTTGAATGTGTGAATTAATATTGATTGAATCTAATGAAGAAGGGCAAACATATGAAGATAGTAAAAGACTGCCTGAGCTTTGAATGATTTATATGGCACGTTTGTTCATCTTTTGACCAGGTTCTCTGCAGAGGTTGAGAACCAAGATAGGCTCCCCAACTGATGTAGGAAGCTTCCATTGTCTTCAGATTGCATTCAGACATCTATCCAAACATGAACCGAAGTGAAGGCAATGGATGGTAGAGAGAGGCCAAGTATGCTGATTCCATTGGAGACTGAGGTCCAATTTTGAGATGAGCAAAAGGCACTACATTGACTGTGGTGTCCATATGGCCTAATGTCTGCTGGTAAATTCTACCTGTAATTTATAAATAGTACTGAACGCTCTGGATATAATCCATGAGTTTGAGAATCCTGTCTTTTGGCAGAAAATGTTCCATTTGATCTATGTCCAGAATAGCACCAATTAATGAAATCTTGTTCATCAGCTGAAAATTTGATGAAAAAGCACAAGTCTTGGAGAAGATGAATCATTAATGTTCCTGAGGATCTCTTGAGGAAGCTGTCAACAGCCAGTCATTGAGATATGCAAAGATCAAATCTCCCCTCTTGTGCAGGTGGGTCCAAGACACTTGGTTAAAACTCTGAGGTCCAAGGAAAGGTTAAAAGAGGATAATTTGCACTGGCACTGTTCAGTTTGTAGAAAGAACCATAGATACTTCCTGCATTTCAAATGAACTTGGGATATGTATGAAGGCATCCTTGAGATCCATAGAACATAGTTAACTCCCTTGGGTTAAGTAGGGAGGAGGAAGAGTGTTCATTTTGAATTTTTCTTTGAATGGGAACATGTTAAAGTTCTGAGGTCTAAGATATGCTCATATCCATTTTAAGATTATTATTTTGATATTTAAAGTTCTAAGGGGGAATGGTCCATTATATTTGCACAATAAAATTATGGTGGTATATTCCTAGTCAGGAATTATGCTCCTCCCATGCTTGTCTATTGCAGATACTTTCAGTTAAAGATATTTGTTTAGCTCAGGTTCATACAAGAATATTTTCAGTCATGGCTCCTAGATGGTGGAATGGGTTGTCAGAGGAGTGTAGGATGCAGCAGAACTAGGACATTTTAAGTGATGATTAAGGCATGGCTTTTATCAAGGGAACAGAGATAGAAGTTGGTGGAACTACATTAATGTAATAGTGGCTGGTATGGAGGGTATATTTTAAGCGATGCTGGGTCTCAATGTGTCAAACAAACAAACCACAATGCAAAAACTTTTTCTTATATGTTAAACTAATTTAAAATATGAAAACAATATTTCACATAATATATAAATCAAATACCTGTATGCTTACATATAGCACAAAATTACTAGTGTGTTGTAAAAATATATTTTATTACTATTATCAAAATCCATAAAAACTCATCCAGTACTGCGATTAGTACTGGGGTAGACGCCAATGAAGGCTGGCTCAAACACTACTGTGTAGGAGATGTCAATCTGGAGGTCTGCTATGCTCAGTGGAAAAAAAACAAATTTGCATCGGTACTGTGCTGAGGAGATCATTGTGCAAAGACGCTTGCCCTGACCATACTTTGAGTATTGCAAGTTCTAATCTCCACATCTAAAAAAGTTATAGTGGAACTGGAAAAAGTACAAAGAAGGGTAACAAAGTGATAAAGGGGATGGAAGGATACCCCAAAGAGCAAAGGCATAAAACGTTAGGGCTCTTCAGCTTTGAGAAGCGATGGCTTAGGGCAGCAGTGGGATCCGAACCGCCAAGGAACCAGTTCGGACTCAGCCCTCCCATGCATGACGGCCGGGTTGCTGCACCTCGCAAGGAGGCGTTGCAATGGCCATATGCTTGGGCCGCTGCCCTCCACCAAGGATACGCAACTCCTTGGTGGCCTGCTGGCAAGATCCCCTGCCTGACAATGTTTTGATGGCATAGGGGGCTTCTTCCGATGCCACGATCTCCTGATGCCGTCAAATTGTCAGACAGGGGGATTCCCACCACTGCAGAGCTGGTGCTGCAACGCCGTGTTTGGCCCAGTTCAGCGAATAAGGGCCACAACAGGAACCGGTTCATGCGAACCAGACAAATCCCACCACTGGCCAAGGGGAGATATGATAGAGGTCTATAAAATAATGAGCAGAGTAGAACAAGTAAATGTGAATCAGTTGTTTACTCCTTCAAAAGGTACAACGACTCGGGGACACAAAATGAAGCTACAAAGTTGTAAATTTAAGACTAATCAAAGATAATATTTTTTCACTCAATGTAAAATTAAGCTCTGAAATTCATTGCCGGAAGATGTAGTAAATGCTGAGTTTAAAAAAGATTTCGGCAAGTTCCTAGAGGAAAAGTCCATAAACCAACTATTAAAGTGGACTGGGGGAAATCTACTGTTCATGCCTGAGCTAAGCAGCATGTAATCTAACTTTTGGGATCCTGCCAGATACCTGTGACCCGGATTGGCTACTTTGGAAACAGGATACTGGGCTTGATAGACCAGTACAACAAATCTTATGTTCTTATCGTTCCCTGTGCTGGTCTGCAGCACTCTTAGCTTTGTGCTGGGAGTAAGCCAAGAACTCTGTACTGATGGTGAAGGCTGCAGGACAGCACTATGGTCGAAGCGTCCAGGAGATGCAGATTGCACAGAAGAGCAGTGTACATGTTTGCACTTAAAGACTGCATCCTGAAAGTCACATGAAGTGTGGAGGTGCTTCTCCAGCATTTTAGAGGGTGCCTTTGAAGCTGCCTTAAACTCCGGCCTATCTGATTGCATGGAAAACTGCACTTTAGGCCGAGGTTTCAGCTGAGACGTAGCAAACTGGAGGATCTGCAGTGCTTAGCCTTTGCGGCTGGACTTTTAAAGCTCTTGTCCTGAAAGATGGAGGCAACATCCACAGATGATGATCGACTGGGATGCGCAGAATCAGCTCATCTCTGCACAGAAGGTGCTCTTCGGTCTTCTATCTGTGCAAACATGAGCCTCCTCTCCACCTCATAATGATTGCCGAGCTGATCAAAATTATACTTTTGAGTTTCTTAAGTGCTTACATTCAGCCTGGTTATGGTGTGTACCCAGACAGATAAGACATTTGGAGTGAGTGGTGGAATCCTGGGGGTTTTCTGCCACACTGACAGCGCAGCCAAAACCCCAATTTGGTCTGTGGCATTTCATGGAGAAGAAAAATAATAAACTAACAAAACAAAGATTTTTTTAATAAAAGAAATGACAAAATGTTGGAAGACTAAATAAGAGAAAAAATGTCTTCAAAGATGGGAGTGCTTTCTTTTTGTATTAGTTTGACAGAGCAGAAAACACAAAACTGAGAAAACCACAATGTGCTAGAAGGGTCTGTTCAGAACTTCACACATACACGAAGCTTTGAGAAAAATGTTCAGTCCTAGCACCCACGTGTGCCTGATTCAATCCTGCTTGTTGACAGAAAATAGCAGTCTACCCATACAAAAGGTACAATGGTAAACCACATGTGTAAATGGCAAACCTGCACAATGAGCCAGAAACAGCACACCTGAGAACAGGCACTGAATAAACACTGGAGACACTATTATACAACTACAGAAGCTCATCCGTGCATAGGTGCGCAGACTGGCAGAACACCTGGACAGACTTAGACAAGCACGAAGCACACTTGTACTAGCAAAGGACGTATAGAACACCTGTTAAGAACTATGAAACTAGAAGCACACAGGTACAAAGACAGACCGTAAGCTTTTATCAAAAGAACAGGGACAAATCTGCGTATACAGGCAGAGTCAACTAGCAAAGCCTTACACTACAGTAGTGTATGTACACTGCTCTTCAAACAGAACCAAGGAAGACACCCTCACCAGGCACAAAGAAAGCACACCATGGAGTTGAGCACACTTTATTGAAAAACTAGAAAGCCAGCCCGACACGTGTTTTGGCCAATGGCCTTCTTCAGGGGACAATGACCAATTGATGCAAAACAAGAGGAACAATTGATACTTTAGACGCCTGTGGTATTGCATTTTATGAATTTGACAAATAAATTCCTTATCCTGGTAACAGTCCTGCTACAGTGAAACTATGGTCCTTTGACACCACACAGTCACTGAGGCATCACAACTGGCTTCTGTCCACTAGAGAACATTGTGTTCTTTAACAGAAACCCCCTGCTCTGTCTGAGAACGCCAGGACGGTTTGCACCTCATATTTAAGGAAGTAAGTGCAGGTTTAAGGAGGCATGTTGTTTAATGCTCTGTGACATATCATTCTTAGTAAAATTAACTGGAAAACACTGTTCCCATAAACAATTGTCCCCTTCTATCCAGCTGTATCAGCCCTTATATGTGGCAATAGATGGCAGAGTAACCACATTGCTCAATGAATATATAAGGTGCTTTTAAAAGTTAGTTCAGTGTTGTTTTCTGCTGAAGTTTTTTTTCGGGGGCGGGGGGGGGGTTGGCTAACATCACGGAATATTAAAGACCTTCTATAGCAGTGCACACTGTGATATCTGTTTTGTTCACTCATTTTGTTTTGCAAATAGAGACTATCCTAGATTTAAAGAAAGTTGCAGGAGCAGGATTTTACTTACATTTTGGAAACTAGTTCTTAAGGCCATTCCAACCTGACTTCAGGATGAAACCATGGTATCAATGATTCACAGCACCCTAAAATCACTCCCAGGGGTGTCAAACTCCAAGTTCTTGAGGGTCACAAAGCAACTTGGTTTTCAGGTCCCTAATAAAAAATTTTGAGATATAGCTGTATGGAGTGGAGAGTAGCCTAATGGTTAGAGCAACTGCCTAGTACCCAGATGATCTAAGGGTTCAATTCCCACTGACTACTCCTTGTGACCATGGGCAAGTCACTTTACCCTCCATTGCCTTGGAAGAAAAGGCCTGGCAATTTACTTCCAGTGATACATTGCCAAGAAAACCCAGAGGCAGGGTTGCCAGGAGTCAGTACTGACTTAATGGCACAAAAAAAAATATTTGCATGCAATGGGGTAGTGCATGCAAATATACATCTCATACATGTTCCTGGAAACATGACTGGTTTGTGGACCTCCAGGACTGGAGCTTCACACCCCTTCTCTAAAGTGTTTCCATTTCCAAAATACCAAGATTCCACCCTAATTCTTTGGGTGTTAAGAGGTGGTTCCAGCAAGAGACTTTAAAACCAAAACAAAGTATGCTACGAAAGGGACAGTCTTTTCTTGGCAAATATACCATATTAAAAAGAAAAAAGAAACCTGATTCTCAGGCACGTTCATAGTTCCTTTTTATCAGCATTAGGAATCTTCTCATTCTTTTGATTCAATATTGAAAATACATCCATTTCTCTCTTGAACAGTGCTAATAAAGTGACGGAGCAGTGTTTCTAAAGTCTGGCACAATCATAGAGACATTTCTGTTGAATACTAGTGTGTGGATCACTCGAAAACATCTGTGAATATAATACGGCTAGCACATCAGCCCTTCACAGAGAACCGAGAGGTCCACCAAACTTTTGAAGCTTGCTTGGGTCTTGGAGGATTGCCATTATAACATCACATAATCCCTTTGATTGCCAGTGCAATGTTGAAACAGACATCAGTCAGATGTAAACCTGTTTGCTAACTGCCTTCAAAGGCACTTGAAGCCATGAGCTTTTTCTCTACCCTGTATAATCGATTAAGTGTTTTGTGACTTCAATAGCTTTGATCTGAAAACTTTTTTCAGTAATGTCTGTCTTGTCCCTGCATTTGGAAAAAGAACTTTCCAGTCTTCCCCTAAATAACGTAGAAACTTCAACTCTCTCCATCTTTCAGCTATCTTCAGGTCTAAAGTTTCAGCAGTTCCTGCTTACCTTACAACCCTTCCTATCCCCCCTTTTTCATATTGCTCAGAGAGTGAGAGCACACACAGAGCAACAAGAAGCTTTTACAGAAGCACATGGAGGCATTCAGACATCCAAATGTTCTGTCAGTCTTACTCCTGAACCTGTCTCCACAATACACAGGCCTTCGGAAGCACAACAGCTGCCTGCATTACGATTTACACAATTCCGTGACCTTAATATAACACAGGCCTAACGAGTATAGTTATGGTAAGAGGATTACGGATCCTCATCATAGATAGCATCTCTCTCCCATTCCCTCTTCATTTCAATTGACTTTATCGGCGGGACAGGCTCTCTGTGTCTCTCTATATTTTTCCAACTAAGGATATTTACTGCGCCCCCCCCCCCCCCAATTCTACACAAATATATATACCCACCTTCATTCTTCCATGCCAATCTACTCTAGCCTTTGCTTCCTGTTCCTTATTTTACGTCTTCTTCAGGAGTCTTTTGTGCTCTCATATTTAGTTGGCTACAATGCAGTTGACTGACTTTGCCCCCCCCCCCCCCTTCCCTGCATCTTTCCATGAGTAGGAAGAGATACATTAGGGGAGGGGATACCAAGAAGTAGCCTCACACACCTACTGGAGGTTTCTATTTACTGTCCTTTATGATACATGCCAGTACAGCAGTTCCTGTAAAATTACTAATGCCTATTCCTAGAAGTGATGCCCTTCACTTGTCTTTGCTACTCTGGCTCAGTCTTTGAGGCAGCGATGAAATATCATGGAACTTTACCCATGTCCCTGAGCTCCCAAGCTCGACCAACTAACAGTCATTAACTCCAACATGACAGCACACACCCCTCGTATAAAATTCCATTTAGTAATTCCTTCTCCCTTCCATTTTACGACTTCTACTCAATTCAAGGTGCTTTGCTGGCTGAGGGTTGAAAGGGCAAGGCTTCTCCCTCCTCTCAGACAATGAGTTTTTCATTGCTGCTTTTCAGTCGGCAGGTGTCGCTCCTGTAACAGCAACCACCTTCCTCCATCTGAAACAGAGTGCATTGTCTGCTGGGCAATATTCTATTTGCTTGAGTGTGAAAAAAAAATTACACAGGACACAAACACTGCACAGTCATCTTTTGAAAAATAAGAGGAAAAGCATTTATCTGGATAGCAGCACCTGCTATCCAGATAAAGTCCGTTGTAACAGTTATTCAGCAGCACTATCATTACAGTCTCCCTCAGCGCTATCCAGATAGTGCCGGGGCAGTCCGGGGGGCAAAGCTGGGGTGCAGACATTCAGCGTTCCTATTCAGATAACGATCCGGATAATTTAGGCAATAAAAATAGCAAAGATTTTTTATCTGGATAATTGGCCACATAATCCAGATATTCAGAGGCAACCACTATCCAAATACTGCCACTGAATATATGTCCTGGTACTTGCAAAAACAGCACTACAATATCGGACAAATCTAACCAAGAGCACTCAGCTCATGAACACGTTAACTATTACCAACAAATGCAACTCTATTAACCTCATCTACAGGGCACCAAGTGCTGAATCTGAGGAGCTCTCAGACATCATCAACTTAGACTGTAACCCTGAAGACCCCTCCAAACCAAACTGGTTGCTGGGAGACTTTAATCTTGCCTCTACTCAACCTGCCCTAGCCAAAACCTTCCTAGAAGCCATGTCCGACCTTAACTACAAGCAAGTTGTGATAGAGCCTACCCATCAACGTGGGAACCTCTTGGACCTAGTCTTCGTCCCTCAATCGGACTCGATCAAGATGAACCAAATCGAACTCTCTATCACTCCTGTCCCCTGGTCAGACCATAACCTGATAACCTTTCAGATACCAACACAACAAACTACTGACTACCGTTTAAACACAACGGAGTGCTCAAGAGCTGCTCGTTTCAAGCAACTAGACAGAGAGATGATAACAAACCACGCACTCCCAAAGCTTGCCCAACCAACAGCCAACTTCAATGAAATGGTGAAGAACTGGAATGATACCCTCTGCTTATACGCTCAATAGCCTGTCATTGTCAAAAAGACAACACCTAACAACCGAGCTGCTAAAAAGCAGTCTGCTCCATGGTTCTCCTCTGAACTACATGCCTCACTGCTCCACCTTAGAAAACTGGAGAGAAAATGGAGAACTACTCGTAATTCCTCCGACCAAGTCACTTATCTAGAACATCTTAAACGCCATAGGGAATCAACTTGGGTCAAGAGGAAGGAATTCCATGTTGAGATCCTCAACCCCTCATTGAATAAGCCAAGGGAACTATTCAACTTAGTAAAATCCTTTACCAACCAACCGCCCCCGCCACAACAAGAATCGATTCAGCCCCAGGCCTACGCTAATTACATCCAATCCAAAGCAAAAAAACAACCACTACAACACCACAAGAACCCTCCCAGACCTCCTACCTGCAGTTCCCAATCACCGAACTCTCACCGCCCTCTGCAAAGACCATTGATGATGTTATTGCCTCCATTAACACGACGACTGTACCAACTGACCCATGCCCAGCACACTGGGTCAGGACTATGCATACAGAACTCAGTCCATTCATAGCCAACATCGCAAAGCTGTCCTTTGAAACTGGAGTCTTCCCAGATGCTCTCAAGCAAACATCTATCCGTCCGCTACTAAAAAACAACCAGTTCGATCCAAAGAAAGTGGATTCTTACCGACCAATTTCCAGTATCCCATTTCTAGCTAAAATTCTCGAGAAATTGACCCAGAGACAGATTCAGCAGCATATAGATTCATCTTCTCCGTTAGACCCATGTCAACATGGATTCAGGGAAGCCCACGGTGTCGAAATTCTCCTAACAACACTAACCAACACACTCATCAATGGCATAGACAACCTTAAGAAGGGCTTCGCTCTAATCTTTCTTGATATAGCGGCAGCATTCGACTCCGTAGACCACACACAGCTCCTGAGGCGGCTTCATGAGAAAGGAATACATGACCGAGCATGGGACTGGTGCAAATCCTACCTCGAAGGCAGATGGCAACAAGTCCGTATCGGTAAGGCCACATCCAAACCCTTCCAGCAGAAACAAGGTGTACCCCAAGGCTCTTCCCTATCTGCGCTGCTGTTCAGTATCTATATGCAGCCAATTTGTGACATCACACGCTCTTTTGGCATATCCTGCCTCATGTACACAGATGATGTGCTGTTGTTCACTCCCATAACTGTCTCATGCCCAGACTATACAGTGTTAACCAACTGTTTCAATGCAATAACGGATTGGCTACTTAATCAAAACCTACGCATAAATTTTAAAAAAACAGAAGTCCTAATAGTCACAAGAAACAAATGTTTCTCTCCTCCACCAATTCTAAAAGTCAGAGATGCAGAACTTCCAGTCAAATCCAATATACACTACCTTGGAGTGATACTGGATCAACAGTTGGACTTCAAGGAACACATAAAACGCACCGTAAAGGCTATCTACTTTAAGATTAAAACCCTGCGGCACTTGAGACCTATGATGGAGCCTGATGACTTTCGCACCATCTTCCAAGCGCTAGTTACACCGCACTTTGATTATGCCAATATAATACTGCATGGCCTCCCGAAGATTACCATCAACCCTCTACAGTTAGCCATGAATGCAGCAGCCCATGTCCTTTGCGGTGCATCAAGGAACGACCACATCTCCCCCATTCTAAAAGATCTTCATTGGCTCCCAATAAGCTGTAGAATCCTATACAAGGCCCTCCTCATTACTTTCAAGGCGTTTAACAAGATATCACCTGCATCAATTTCTGACCTTATCACACACACAGAAAACAACAGATCTATGAGATCTCTTGCTGCAGACATGCTACTCATACCAAGTGAATCCATAAAGATTAACCAGTCATCCATCAATAGGCTGTTTGCGAACTACGCCCCCAGGTGTTGGAACAAACTTCCTCCCAGCATTAGAGCAATCAGGGACCTTGGACAGTTCAGAAATGCCCTCAAACACCACCTTTTTATCACACATTTTATTCATCTAGACATCCCCCCCCCCCATCACCCCTCCTCACCCTCACAACCTCAGACCTCTCCTATCTGACTGCATAGAACCTACAGGGAGTACCAACTTGTAAATTTCTAAAAATGTATATAGTTTCCCCCAGTTTTTTACCTCCATGCTAATGCCCTGTTATTGTAAACGGCCAGAATTAACTGACCTAGTTTGATATTGTTTCAATGTAAACCGCACTGATGACAAATAGCGCAGTATATAAGAAATGTTAAATAAATAAAAAATAAATAAATAAATAAATATGTAGTTTTTGCTGGCAGTAGCCAACATTTAAAAAAAATAATGCTGACCGCCACAGGGTGAATTTTACCTTGTGAATAGTTAATAAAAATGATAATGGAGTTCTGAGTTCTGTCCCTTTGATACATGATTTCAGCTGAGCAGCTCAACTTAACTTCCAAGTTTAACTAAATTTAGCCACTCAAATAGTAGGTGGCCTCAAAGACGCTCCTGGGGTTGGGGGGGGGGGGGAACTTAGCTGCTTAATGCTGATTTTCAGCACTGGGTGCTAAGTCTCATTATCTCTTGGTAAGATTAAATCTAGGAAGGCACGTTTTCAGCAGTACTTTGTGCAGCTGGAAATTAGCCCGTCTTGGCCCTCTGAGTATATGTCAGCCGAATGGCCAGTCCAAGTCACTTGAAACCCCCTCCCCCCAGCAGATCCTGATGGAGAGATCCATTCCATAATGTCCACTCCCAGAAGATGCAGCAAAGCCTTTGTCTACCTGGCTAATAATTCTTAGTGGACTTGTGCTCCAGATACTTGTTCAAAGCTTCTTTTTAACAAAGCTACTTTGCTTTGACAGTATCCTCTGGCAACAAATTACACAGCGTAATTATGTGTTGACTGAAAAAAAAAAGCACTTTAGGTATGATTATGCATAGCACATAGGTTATAAAGCACAATCCATTTGTAGTAGACAATAATTTTAACAGTACTCTATAACAGACAGTTATATCAAGTATTTCACTTGTAAGGACCAGCTATGCCACATGTCCCATTTACAATAAGCAATTACAGCACATGTTCCATTTATAACAATAAGTGACACCGTATAATTTAATTCAACACTGAAACTCTCCATGTTATCTAGGACTATCGATATAATATAGCATGTAGCTTCCTAGGAGCAAACTATATTGATATTGAACATGCTTCTCTTACTACTTTGTTACCCGATACCTTAACAACCCTCAGTAACCAGCACAGAGCACCTCACTTAGAAAAAAAATGCAGTTCCAGAGCAAACTTTCTTCACCATGGGAAAACAGTAACACAAAATTCCCCAGTAAGAGTTAATTCTCCTACAATGGACGAGTGCACCCTGCTCATAACACACAGTGGTCATGATAAATCTCGAGTTTCATAATGGCCATTCCATGGGGGTTATTTTAAAAGCCTTAGTTGTGATTTGGATGTCCAAAAACATGCATGTGGATGTACAAAGAATGGAGATGCCCCTGGAGCCATTTCACAAATAGGTCTCCGGTGTGGGGACATCCAAGTAAACAGGGGGAGCGATGGAGGCGTGTCTGGGGTACGGCAATGGACTCAGATGTCCCCACCTGATTTCAGAAACATTCAGAAATGTTCCCTGTAAAATAGTTATCTCCAAGTTATAATGCCCCGTTCAATGTAATTTCAGTTTGTTCAATGTAAAACCGCCTTGATATCATGAAAGGCGGTATATAAGAAACGTTAAATAAATAAATAAATAAATAAGGTCCCCATCCAAGTTCAGATCTGCTTTAGGCATGAACAGGCATTGGAGAAGATGGAGAGTTAAGTGACTTGCCCAGGATTATAAGGAACAGCAGTGAAATTTGAACTCTGGCTTGGCTATTCTTAGATGTCCCTGGTCTTGAATACTATTTCGAGGATGTCTATGTAGACAGGACTGTAGATGTCCATATGGGGTATATCCACGATTGTGAAATCATACCTGAACTTGGATGTACCTGCTTTTTTGTTCAGACATTCTGGCTTGGACATCCCAGACTGCACTTGGACATGTTTGTAAAATGTACCTTCATGTACTATACAAATCACTCTTAGCAGTCAACTAAGAGTGCTCTGTCTACAGCACTATAATATAGGGTAGAGCGTGGAAAAACTATTTAATTCAGGCTTGAAATAGGAAGATTTGCAACTTCATTAGAGTTGAAAACATCTGCAAATGTCCCAAAGATCTACAGGAAATTGTTTTTTTAACTTTGCTGTAGATCTCGGGGAAACCATCCACAGAGGGTGTTCTGAGATACACAGAGGAGAGCTCATTCTGTCCTGGATTTAGATCCCCTCTGTATGCCCGGTCTGAACCGGACGTATAGAGGGGATCACGATTCTGATCCCACGGGGCATGTCAGCCTAGCCTGCACGTACAGGACTTTCCCGGTAACTCAGTCAAGACTCTTGAAGAGCCGCAATGCCGGCCACCGGACTCCAACGCTGCATTCCCCGCAGCCCAACCCCTGATCTGGCCTCCTAAGGCCAGGGTCGGGCTGCGGGGAATGTCTTCAGGCCCCATCTGCGCACCGGGCCACCAATCCTGGACATACGGGAAAGTTATTCCACCTCAGAGGTGGAATAACTTCCCTGTACAAGTCGCCAGCCCTGGACGTACAGGTCCAACATTAGAATCGGCCCTGTATGTCCAGGGCCAGCAACCGTCCACAGCCTGCCCAGACGCCATCCCTGAACCGCCTCTTCCCTGCCCCCCGACATCCATCCCCGCTATTCGTGGCACAGAATAATCCCCATGGTATTTGGGTGGGATCTGCCAGAGGATTTTTCAAGGATCTACAACAAATCTTCACTTTTTATTTTTCAGAACAAGTTTATGGACCGATTCTACAAACTCAAGGGGTTCCATGAAATGTTTCATCTATCTTTGAGCACAGAAAGTTGTGCAATCCTAATAAGCAAAGACACAGCACACATTTCGCTAAAAGTGGACAAACAGAACACCCCAACTACAGCGACCTCTGTCACAGTAAATGTTCTAATAGGGTGGAAGGGCATCCAAAAACATTAACTATATTTCAAAGGCACAACAGGCACTTCCTACAATAATGGATCAGCACTTGAATACGCATTCTAAATTCTACATAACTATCCCCCCACCTACTCCCTACCAAAGACCCAAAGACAACATAGCTACACACAAAGAGGCAAGTTAAATTCTACACAACCACCATCCCCCCTAAGCTACCCCCTATTGAAGACACACACAGATAATACAGATTAGATTGTAAACTCTGATGAGCAGAGACCATCTTCATATGTGTCTGTACAGCGCTGCGTATGCCTTGTAGTGTTATATAAATGATTAGTAGTAGTCGTAGTAGTTACATGCATACATACACACACACACACAGATATGCAGAGGGATGGAAAGATTTCCATGAGCCATGCTCTACATGCTTTTCCCACTTGTTTTTAACAAAGTTCTTTCCCCTTTCTCATATAATCTAACTATATAAAATTAGGTAACATGGGAAATTGTTCACTGATTAAATAGTGATTTACTGGACCAGCCCAGTAATTAAGTAGCCAATGTTGTGCTTTGCCACAGAAGATACCTGGGATGAATTTCTAGGCCAGGCCTCTGTTCCCAGGTCACTCTGGGAAGCTGCAAAGAAAGTGTTTATGGCTCCTGGGATATGAGGGAGCCTCACAAATCACTCAACAGTGAGACAGAGTGGCCAAGCTCAGGGTCAACTTTAGTCTTCAGCCGAGTTCCAGAAGGAAACATAGTGTGCGGCCTCTGGTGTAGGATTAGTGTCCAGGCTGCACTAGAAGGGGAATGTAAAAATAATGGGGAAAACACTTTGAATGGTGGTGGATGAGAACTCATGACATTATATAGCCTAATAAAGGCCCGGATTTAGGGATAGGCAACATAGGCAATTGCCTAAGGCACTAACTAAGAAGGCACCAAATATCCAAACCAAATAGAAGTCTGCTGCTGCTTACTTTAGAACCATATGCATTTACCGCTTCAAAGGGGTGTTACTGCAGCACTATGATCTTCCTCTGTTCTCCTAGCTCTCAAATCTTTGGGATATCTGACAAGCACACCTCCCCCCGCCCCCCTGCTCTCTGCCGTCTAGTCTTGCCTATGGGCACCAACATCTTAAATCCAGCCTTTGTTATGATTGAGGGGGAAGCCCAAAGGAACAGCAAGGAATGCCAGCCCAAAAAATAAAACAGATTTATTTTCAAGTGAAATTGGAGCTCACTATCAAGGAGTTTTACACCCTACTATGGGCATTTAGACAGGTCTCTCGGGTGAGACTAGACACATCTGAGACAACTAGGAAACCATCACTGAATTGGAAAACTGGCTATTTATATCCATTTTTATAGTACCATTTCCAATCCATCTCAAACATAAGCTACTCCTGGGCAACTTCAGAGTTGCCAAGTTACTCAGTTCCAGGAATGAGATTTTTGGCCAGTTCCGGTTTTAAATTTGCTTTACAATGCAGTATGGTATTTGTAGTCCCTGATTTTACCCATTGAAATCAGTGCTGCATGTTCCATAACGCATCAGAATGAGCTTGTCAGAAATCCAGGACTGGCTTAAAATCTCACTCCTGGAACTGGGTAACTTGGCAACTCTGTAACTGGAACAGTTTCAGACCACAGAAACACACAATCATGACAAAAGACAGAGAGATCAATTTACGAAGTTGCAGTGTGTGTTTGTGTGCAGTACACCCAATATAATGCAAAGTAAAATGCATTATCACATGCTAATTTCAAATAAGATGCTAAACTGGTGATTCCTGCAGGCATTTTGCATGTTATTTGCCAGTCTCTCCTCTCAATCAGGCGCAATGCAGACATTGCAATGATTTGCATCAAATGCATAGGCCTGCTCATAAAAAATCTCTGCCGCTGTTCTACTCTGAGGTGCAAATATGCCTGGAGATGTGTCTGGGGTACCATTTAAAGAGACTTTCAAGGCCCTGTAAGATGTCCCCTTACCCCTTTGATCTATGGTCCACTGGCATGCCTCTGTATTACAGCAAAGGCAGGATACGGATCACTTCGCCACGTCTTTCACTGCAGATAGGTGGGGATGGGGGCCAAAAAACCCCAGGAGTGATTTTACAATTGAAGAAGAGGTTTGGAGGAGGATGACACATAAATTGAAAGGTAATACAATGCAATTAATCAAAGGAATCTTTTTTATATTGATGTACTGGGTTTGGGGGCTAGGAATTAACCCAGGAACATTTACTCTACCTCATGAGTCACCAGGGAATTTGGGCAGGATTGTGGGGAATGCTTTACAGGGCCTTGCAATCTCTTTAAGTTGGCAGCCATTACACACTTCTGTGACCAAGAATGTGCAAATTTCCAGGCTGTAACAACATGAGGAAAATTCCTGTGGGATTTACTGGACTGCAGTACTCAAGTACTTCAGGAATTTTCTCATGCTAAAATAGCGTGGAAATGCTCCCTTTTAGGACACCTCAGTAAACAGGCCTCAAAGACTGCAGGGCCCGCCTACTCTGTCCATTCTTCCATCTCGTAAACTACTACAGCCTCAGTTCAGTCTCTGACTTTACCGGCACCGCCTCATCACTTAACGCCCTCTGTTCCTCCCATGCTTTCTAGAATTCACGCCTTGATTTTGCCCACACCATGTCCACTGGGACCCTTTGCCATGCACTGACCGCCCTCTTTGTGAAGAAGTGCCTCCGTATATTACTCTGACAATCTATTCCTGTCCATCCTTATCATACCATCACCACTTGGTCTATAACTTCCCTTCAACTAAGTTCAGATCTCATTTCCACACTTAAAATTACTCTGAGGTCAGCAGAGGGGATAGAAAGTTAAGAGAGGCTGAAATGGAGTAATCTCATGATAGGTAAGGGTAGCGGAATGCCACATACTGAGGGGCAATCCTTTATTCAACAAGAACTTATTGTTTCACTGACCCTGCTCTTCTTCCCTTCAGTAGTATAAAAAGAACCCCAGACTAACTTAAAAACATCCACTTCCTCTTCTTTGCAAAACACAGACAATAAGTGGACAGAGGGTTCAGCTGAGAAGTTGTTTAAGGACCGGAAATAGAGGGAAAGGGACATTCTCTATTCAGGCTTTCTGAAAGGTCAGGAAAGAGTCTCAGGGCTGGACACACTTGCTAAACTCTCCTGAAAGCTTTTCCTGGTCAAAGCCACACAAATGTAGATATGCTTACAGTAGCTCACACTGTCACAGCAACATAACCATGCAGTCGAGCTAGAATTATTTTCCACTCTTTAAGACCGTACTTTAAACATTTTAATGTGCAATCCACCAACCTTGGAAAAAAACATTTTGTTTAGCAGAGATGTCATTGATGGGATGGGCTACTATTGTGCTAAGTGCTTTCCAAGCCTGTCCTCAAAGACCCAGAAAGATGATTAGGTAGTCAAAGCATCTACCATGAATATGCATAAGAGATATAGTTTGGTCCACTGTATACAAACATATCTCATGCATATTATTTGTGGGTATCTTGATAATCTGACCTTACAGACACATTTAGGAACCAGTGGACCAAACTATCTCCATTTACACAGAATGAGCCAGGTCTGGTTTTATCCCCATAGTATTCATGCACTTAATGTTTCATTTTTTTCCAAGCAGTCCCTTAAGTCCATAAATATCATGGGACAAACGTGGCTAGCTCGACCTCTACAGAAGTCCTGGCATAGAGGAAGTTGGTAAGGACAGTGAAACAGCAGTATTTTCTTTTAACTTTTTGTTCACTATTCTTTGAAACAAGGAATCATGAGAAAGAATGAAGAGACCAATGCTATTATTTTGAAGGCGTTAAACTAAAAACCTATACAACTGATACATCAGTGGTAAACCCACCCTCTCCATCCGGATAAACTACATAAAACCTTGAAACCGTAAAATGTAATTGTTTTATATGTATATATGTCACAGTATGTTTTCTGATGTAAACCGTGTAAACCCTTGGGGGAAAAGACAGCATATAAAATCTGATAAATTTTCAGATTTAGGCTTTTGATCTTCCAGCTCTGAACAGATGGTGCCTCTCGCACATGTTCACTTTGGAAATGTTCAAAACCGTTTGCTAAATCTTCAGGTGAATCTGCTCACTTACAGATTTTTGTGAACAATTCCAGCTCTTGTGAAAGTATGTAAGCATGCACAGCCCATGGGCCTAGAAATGACTTGCACAAGTCTTTAAAGAGAAATATCTAAAGCTTTGGCTTGTATTGAGGGCAGAAACAAGGTCTCCATTGGAGGTAAAAGGGATTATTTTCCATCTCTATGGTCTCTCCAAGCAAGGGCAGCAGAACACATGTTTAGTTGGGGGGAAGGCAATCAAAGCAATCTCTGCCCTCATCCTCCTAGTTTTTAATGCTGTGTGGCTAAAAAAATTGATTTGGCAATGGCCCCTTTGATAGGGTTGCCAACTAGCTCCAGATGCGCCCGACAGGCTTGATCCAGTCCTGGGTTTACTCCATTGCATGCAGGGATATTTAATTCTGAATTCTCCATTGCACTGCATAAGAAATGGAAAACTACAAGTCCCGGCATGAAATGGGGTAAACACAGGACTGGATCAAGCCTGTAGGGTGCATCTGGAGCCAGTTGGCAACCCTACCCTTTGACCCACTGCAATTGGCTGCTTATGGGCAATTGGTAACCAACAAATTATTTTGCACTGAATCTTGCCAATCTCTCCTCTGATCTTGCCTTTGCTTTCATCTGCCTCCCTTCCCCAATCCCACCTTCGGTAAATCTATCTGTGATCTTAGGATAATGAATATTAAAGCTGCTTTAATCTGTTCCATGTAATTTTACTCTAAACTGGAATCCCACCCATTAGGCTGCTGAGGAAAGCTGCAAAGCCCTTGTCCTAGGGCAGCCTCTGGATTATACTGCAAGGAAGGAAGGTTTTCCCACATGACAGAATCATTCTCTCTATACATTATTAGCCGGGTATCCCTAGCAAGACTCAATAATTGTATATCAATGCCTGAAAATGTAACACAGAGAAACGCGGAATCAAATTTTCTTATGCTGAGAGCAAAAGGGAGCAAGCAATATACACGCCAGTGCATATGGAAAATATAAAGCTAATTTGCATATTGAGGAAGAAGGAGCGAGAGGAAAACAGCAGTAAATGCACATATAAACTGTTAGAAACAGACAACCTAGCTCTATATACGAGCTATACTTAGAAAGAGGGGGGAGAAACCAAGGTATACACTCATAGCCACTGCATAGAAATCATGTGTCGCCTATCTACAGGGGAAGAGACTGAGGCAGGAAGAGCGGGAGTTCCGAAAAAGAGGCTGTCCCGCAATGCCCACGCAAACCCCCCAGCCCAGAGAGGTGACCTGTCCCCTGGGCAGCTCCTGCCTTGTTGCCGTCTGCCGCTGCCCTGCACAAAAATCCCTCGCCAGTGCTGCAGTACGAAACCAACTTCCTAAAACGCTTCTTGCCTCCACCCTGCCTGCACAGCTGGGCTGGGGATGCTGCTTCTTCTACCGGGGGAGGGATGCAGTAGCGAGGAGGTGGGAGACGCTACTTCCTCTGCTTACCAAGCAAGCCTGAACCCTTTCATGAGTGCAGTAACGGGAATTCCGTGCCCATCTCTGTACCTGCCCACTCACAGCTCCGGCCGGCCCAGGACATGCTGCGTGGAGCCCGGGAAGCAGAGTCCCGCGCGCTGCGCCTGCTGGAGCCTGCAGAGGAGCGGCGCGCGCTGCGCCTGCATGCCGGCGTCCCAGAGGCGCGCGAGGCGAGTCGCTGCTAACTAGCGTGGCCGGGGACTGAGAGCCACCGGCGCCGAGCATGTGCAGCAGGACGGGAGACTGCAAAGCGAGCGAGCGAGTGAGCTCGCCGGCCGGACGGCCGCAGCAAAGCTCTTCCGGTTAGTTAGCCGGCTGCAGGACCACCAGAGGGAAACGAAAAGTGCTTTGGTGGGCGGTCTCCCTTTTCTGCTCTGCTCAGTCTCCCATTTGATTCGTTTCCCGTTCAGTTAATTGACTGCTCTCTCTGCCTTCCCCTCCCTGTCTGTCTTACATCAAGTTCTTGGTTTCTTCTGCATGAGCCTTTTCTAGTGTTTTTCTCAATTTCAGGAGGAAACTGGGCATTGAAAGGAGCAATGCGCCCTTTCAAAAATTCTGCAGTAACCCTGGATGATCAAGGAAGAGAACAAAGCACTGAACCGCAGAAGTCTGAAGGGGGGAGGAGGGGGGTCTGGGATTCAGCTTCAAACCCATGGGCCATGACTGATATTAATAGTGTACCAGCATCACTTTTCTCAGCAGCTTGGATCTCCTTCTAAATTACTACACCTCAGGGCCAGGCCATATGGTAACTCCAAGAAAGGAGAATGTTAGCAAAGCAGAAAGAGACTGAATTGTCCCAAAGAGATGAGAAATCAGCATATAGACATTAAGCAAAGGATGAAGCAAACTGTTAAGGGACAATAGGTATATGCATAGGACTCAGTCTTTCCTCCAGAACTAAATCAGTGTTTCCCCAGAGGGCCAAAATCTTTCACTAATTATTTCTATCTTCTGCTGTTTTCCATTCACCCTAATGTTTCAGATTAAGATCTGCTCATGATGACCATCTAGCATGCTGCTCAGTAATAATTTTCTAAAAAAAAACCAAAGTACTAGGTTGGGGCCTGTAAAGGATTCCACCTTCCTCTCCAGCTGCAATGGGGAAAGGAAGCCAGTGGCAAACAGTTCCAGGTTGGTGACAAAAGCTTCCAGGTTGCCAACCTAGCATGACGTAGCAGAAAACCAGCACTGATGCTCCACATCAGAGTTCTTTAAAGCTCAGAGCTCTGTCACACTGCTTTTCGACTAGCAAGAACGGTTCATATTCCCCCACTAACGCAGCCTCGTTAGTTCCTTCACACCAAGGTAGCTTGGGCAATATCAGAGGCATCAGAAGGCACACCATGCTGTAGCTATTAACTGTGATTCTCTGACCTGAAACACTTTCTCTTCAGTGCCAGTGCCATCTTGGGTTCTTTCTGCTCACTACAGCAGGAAAGGGTGCCTGGTGGGGACACTTAACTGCTGCTGAGACTGAAATGCAACAGAGCAGACACAGTACAGGTGTGAGGTCACACAACTGTGTAATGAGAGATGGCATGTGAGGTCTTTCTTCAATCTGATCTAAGACTGATCTAAGACAACCAATTTCATTTTGATAACTGGCACTGTTGTATAACGCATGCAATGGTTTTATTGTGCTTCTTGTCTGCAACCTCTGGAACCCTCTCCCAGACAACCGTAGAGCATTAAACGACCTCCACACATTCAGAAAAAAACTTAAGACTCATCTATTTACCCTCCATTTTGGCACACAAGATCAATGCAATACTCCTGATACAACTCCACCATCCTCCGAAAACTAACCAAGAGCATTACTACTCCACCTCATACACAGAGCTGTATATAGTTATTCTTACGACTTCTGCACCTCTAAATGATTTCAATTATGTTTATGTATATAGTTTAATGTATCCTATGCTACTGTATATAGTTTTACAATGTTCCATGTAACTGAGTATGTATCTGCTTTTGTACTACTCAAATTGTTGTTAATTGTAAACCGCGCTTGATCTTTTGGAAAACGCGGTATAGAAATTTTTAGCAAATAAAATAAAAAAATAAAATGCATACCGATACACATATTACCTCTCAGTAAGTACTCTAGGAATCAGGGCCTACTGCAACAGAAATCCTGTCCCGACCTCCTATCCAAATACAGCAAAGCTTGATATAGGCAGTGACACTGAAACCCCCTCCTAACACCCAAATGGGTGAATCATAACACCCACTGTATGTAAGTGCTATAAGCCTTGAATCATGCTGTACTAAAGAGACTTTCATGTCACATTCTCTTTCCCTTCTCTCAGTCAGCTCTCAAACCCTATTTCACTCACCTGACTGGAAAAGTTAAATGGCTAATGGGGGAGAGGGGTTAAGGGTATAGAGAAGAAAAAAGGCTGGGTGAGAGGAAGAGACAGGTGTGGAGGAAAAGAAGGCTGGAGATGAAGGCAAAAAGAGAAATTAAGTAAAGATGGAATGTAAGATTTTCAATTAAATCTTAAAATTCAAAATTCTGAGCCGGGAGTTACCTTTTGGACAAGTTTATGATCTTCAGCCACAGTCCCAAAGGCAACCCCAGGATTTTTACTGTAATGATCAGGGAACAAAGCATGAGAACATAAGAAATGCCATTTTGGATCAGACCAAAGGTCCATCGAACCCAGTATCCTGTTAACAACCGTGCCCAATCCAGGTCACATCCCTCTCGTAAGAGACTAAAAACTGTGGATAAATGGGCAATAAAAGGATAAACCTTCCTCTGGGGGTAACATTTCAATTCTTACACAAGTCCAGAGGAACCTAGATTTTTATCTTCTATGAGAACTGAACTCAAGAAGATAGCCAGACTACAAAAGAGCTGCTTCTGCAACCTAATTACTATGGACTACCGAGTCAGGGCCGAGATTCCTAAACTCTCCCTCAGGACCCTGAATGTTACCTTTGCACATGTCCAGTTGGCCCAGGGAACTAGAGCACGGCCCAGGAATCCAACCCAGGTCTTCTGCTTTGAATCAGCCCTTAAAGTTATATTTCTTAATTAAAAATACATATTTTAAAGAAGATGATCCGTGATAGGAGTACTCTCTTTTCACATTTCTAGTGGCATTCACCTTTCAAGACAATGTTCTCATTTATGGAACGTATCTAGTGTTTGTGGAACATAAGCAGTACTTGAGGTCTGTCTTGACTTGATTTAGGAAGCGTGCCAACTGGGCTCACGGGTCCTCATGTCCAGAAGAACAAACGAGCATGGGATGGAGAGGATGCAAGTAAAGTGTCTGCAGTGGTTCTTCACATGAAGGCGCCAGACAAGGCAATGAACAGTCCCAAGTTTTATTATACAGGAGAGAAGCAATAGAAGGGAAGGAGAAAAGCTCAACAAAAAGTAGGAAAGTGTAGTGAGGGAGGAAGTTTGGTGAAGGAAGCAAGGCTGTTGGAAGAAGTTGAAAAGGATGGAAAGAGAAGGAAAAGCTGTATCTGATGTGTGTCGCCTGCAGTGAGAAAGCAGTCATCCTTCCCATCAGTGTTATTCCTCTTTCCCCTTTTGCAGCACTTGGTGTTCAACTGAGCGTAAGGGAAAGAAAGGAAAGGAAAGAGTAGCGAAGTGAAGCCACTTACGCACAGTGAGGCCGGCAGCATTTCCATCCTACCTTTGCTGTCGCCATATCAGCTGTCTCCATGTTTTCTGCTTGGCCTATTAGCAAACAACCATTCAGAGAAAGGCGAATCAACGGGGAGATGGAGAAAAGACAAAAACAGTCCAACAAGGTGACAGTTTTGGGGAGGGCGTAAGAGGATGTCATGCTGGATTTGTAGCTTTACTGTTGTGGCTTGTGAGCTCACTATTAAATTACACCATCTGTACAAGATGAAAGTCAAAGGGGGCACCTGTCTTTTGTCTTCCCCTTCCACATATGCAGGTTTCAACAGAATTCAACAGGAAGCCTGCCTTAAGGAGAGCAAAGGGGGAGAGGCCTTCCAATTCCTCCACCACGGTACAGACTTCCCTGTCCAGAGTGCTGCAGGACTAACCTGTTAGTGCAGACCGTGAATAAGTTAGGGCCTGAGCAAGGCAAGGGTGTAGGTCAGATATGTGTTGGGGTAAATTTTCAAAAATCCTGTTATGTGGGTAAAGTCGAGTTAATCTGTGCATATCAACTGTATGCAATAAGTGGATTTTCAGTCCCCTAAAACTAATGCACAAACTTGTATATGTAAAAGGAGGTGATCTGGGGGAAAATTTTGATAAATGCACATGCCTTAGAGTTTCAAAAAGTACATTTGTAGGCAGCTTGCTGCTCACATACTTCATTTCATGTACACTTACTGCATAACAACACGATTTCCAAATTCAGGGGGCCATTTATTAATGGATAGCACATGCTAACCATTAAATGACCCCGTGAGTGTGGAAATTGGTACCTTGCATTTACAAATCACTCTTTTCTGTGCTTGCTTTTGCATCTTTGTGAAAATTTATCCCGAGATGAGAGGAACAGTTTAAGGGTGCAATAGTTTATATAATGGGTACAGATTAGGGCTAGGATGCAGGCAATGTTTTTGGTAGGTACTGAGTGGGATGAAGGTATAGACAGTGTAGATGATGGATGCTAAGGGCACTGTGGCAGTGCATAAGATGCGTTCTAAGTAGAGTAAGGCTACAGACAGCATTTAATCTAGGTGCCAAACAAAATAAGGATACAGGTAGTATATGTCATGGGTGCTGAGCAAGGTAAGTGTATAGATTTTGTATATGAAGCATTCTAAGCAGAATTAGGGTGCAGGCAGTGTATTTTTGAGTTGTCAAGAAGAGTAAATTAGGGTGCAGGCAGTACCGAATATGCATAAAGTAGAATAAGGGTAAAAGCACTTGAGGGCTGCTGAGTAATGTCTGTACGCAGAGGTAGAACAGACAAGTACCGGGGGAAGGACACAGCGGCAGGAGCCAATGAAGGTCAGCAGGCATCAGACAGTGGTGAGCGAATCAAGCAACTAGGAATAATTCATTCATCTTATCTACTGTGTTCAAAACACTCACCTTGCATCACACTCAGAATAAAAGAGGAAAAGCTTTGATTCAAACGATCGCCTCCTTATGCAAAACACCAAATGAACTTGTACGGAAAATTGTTAACATTCTGAGAGTGCTTCTGAAGCTTGCCTGCTGCATCTGCAGAGGCTACTGCCTCCCTGAAACCCAACAGGCATTCCTATTGGCTGCATGGAATGACCTCATCCAGCCCCATTCATCATTCTAGGTTTGCTGCCCAGCGGGAATGTGTCCCTAGCCACAGTACAAGCAGCTCTAACTGCCTCTGGCCTACTTTACTTCAACAAATCAATCTGGATTCCGCAAAGACAGCAATGGATCTTAAGACAGTCCCTCCATCTGGCCATCAGCAGACATTAGATAGGCAGGGGGTAGGAGGAATGCTGCAGAATCAGACAGTGAGAGTGAATGTTAAAGGCTGATGCATTCTATGCAAGAGTATAACAAAATGAGCCAAGCTGTGTGCATATCTTAGACTGCAAGATCCTCATGCTCACTGCGGGCACTGTGCACCCATACCAGGGATAAACATACACACATGCTCGCACTGTATACACCCATCATGCATATGATTTATGCTCAAGTATAGCAATTTATAAACCCATTTCTACAGGCAAATAACAATTTACCTAAACAAAATGGCTTGATTGAAAATTGTCTGAATTAAAGCAGTGAAAAGTAGGCATGAGCTTCTGTAGCATGGCCACTGTTAGCTGCAGGTAAAAGAGGCATTCTTGCGGGTGTATTTAGATTAGGGGCATATGGGCAAACGATTTTCATTTTGTTTAATTTCCTGTGTCATTTGCATGTTTTTTTTGTTTTGTTTCATTTTGGTTTTATACATTTTTATTTTGTTTTTATAAATTTTAATTTCAGAGCAATTTTGTTAATTAAGAGGTGGCCACAGCTGCCTCCCAAACCAAGGAAAAAAACAGCTGAAAGGTTGCTAGAGGTTACCAGGTAAATTAAAAGAAAGACACCAATTTTGTTGTTTTTTTTACTTTTCTTAATAGCTGCTATGGCTTGGCCTTGTACCAGTGACTTGTGGGTTAAAGGGCACATGCCTTCCAAGATGTGCTATTATATGTCCTAGAAAGGCTGGCTCTAGCCAGCCTACTCTTAACTGTGTCTTGTATCTCTGGTGATCTTCATTCCTGTTTTCTTCTTGGCCCAAAGTTTGATTGTTCTTGAACTCTGTGGAAAACTCTTCCTGGATTTGTTGCCTTATGAATCCACTGACTCCTGCTCTAGAGTAGTGGTTTTCAACCCAGTCCTTAGGACACATCTAGTCAATCAGTTTCAGGATGACCACAGTGAATATGCATGAGAAAGATTTGCATGCACTGTCTTCATTGTATGCTCTTCTAGAGGCTTACTTCAAAGACATTTTTTTGCCATGTTCTTGTACCAGCAAGTCTGTGAAACCGTGTCTAAGTATACTACCTGAAACATTTACCAAGCCTACTTCAGATTACTAATTGGAGAACCAGGATCTGGATTGGGCTTGGTACAGTAAATGTGTCTGATAGCATACTCAGACATGGTTTCACAGAATTTCTGGCCCAAGAACATAGCAAAAGAAAAGGCTTTTGAGCTGTGGTTCTCAACCCAGTCCTAAGAACACACCTATCTAGTCAGGTTTTCAAGATAACCACAATGAATATGCCTGAGACAGATTTGCATGCATTGCCTCCATTGTATACACATATCTATCATACTTATTCATTGTGGTTATCTTGAAAACTTGACTGGCTGAGTGTGTCCCAAGGACTAGGATGAGAATCTCTACTTTGGAGTAAGCCTTTAGAGCATGAGTCAATAGTCAGAAGGCAAACAATCCAGGAAGAGTTTTCCAGAGAGCTCAAGACCAATCAAGCATTGGACCAATCAGAAATACAAAGATCACCAGAAATACAAGACAGTTAAGATCATGCTGGCTAAAACAACCCTGCTTGGAGACATAACAGATCCTTCTATACAGTAAGTCACTAGTTTGAGGCCAGGTTGTAATGACACTGGGGCAAAAGAACAGAATTTCAAGTTTTTTTTCATGTCCTGTCCAGATTAAAAGCTATATGAAATGACACAGGAAATGTTGATATTTCCCATGCCATTTCAAATGAATGCATACCCCAAGTTTAGCTCAGGGGAGGGAAACAGCATGCTTATGTTCAATTTTCAAACATATGCACTAATTCCCTCCCCCAGGTGTAAAGTACATGGCACTTTTAGTTAAAGTGTTTGCACTTGCTAGTTTCCTAAAAGAAACAATGTGGCCATTTTCTCATTAAAAATGTGCATAAACTTTGTGCCTACAAAGCATCCACATAGTTTGCAGCTATGCGAGCTCATATGAGGCTTGCCCCCAGTTAAAGCACATTTTATGGTGCCTATGTTAAACCTATTTTATAAAGACAAGTAGGCACCTATTTTTCTTTGTAAAATTATAGCGCAAGTCGTATAATGCATGCCTTCATTTCTGGTATGGACATTTACCGTACACCAGTCCTTGAGCTGGTGTAAATATCCATGTCTATGGTTTTCAAGTAAATTATAGTATTTTAAAATCTATGCACATACATGCACGCTCCCTCCCCCCACTACATTCTTCCAAACTCCACCCATGTGCACACCCACCAGCAAAGTACACACCATCGTGTGAGCACACATCCTTTTTTGCTGGTCCATATGTTATAAGAAGCACATATGCATGTACTGTAAATGATTAAAATACTGCCAAAGTAGACCCGTGCACTTTACCGCTTAAAGTACGCCCCTCCCCCCTTATAAACTTTTCTCCATATTGTCCAGCCACTTTTGCCCCCATGCAAATAGGACGTCTGCATCAGAAGGGGCAGAAGCAGTAACAGCACCGTAGCGCTGGAGGTTTTGGTAAGCGCTGTGGTGCTGTTTCAAGTCATTGGCGCCGCTGTTGGTTCAAGAGAGGGGCAGTATTTATTTATTTAGCTAAGGTTATATACTGCTTTTGAATGGGTCAAAGCAGTAGCGGTGGCAATAAGGATGGAGGCAGGAGCAGAGAGGTGCCTGGAATGATGGTTGCCTAGGGCCAAGGTGCCTCATATCTTCGCATGGTCCCTGAGAGTTAAGTGCACAAGTAGCTCATGTGCTTCTGTGAATTTTCAGTCTCCTAAAAATAACACCTGTAAACTGATAACACAAATATATTTTGCAACATAAAAAGAGGCATCGTAATGAGGGTAGATTGTGAATTTATGCACCTAACTTAAATTTTTAAAACTTATGGACATAACTGGCATGTCACCTGTGCACAAGACTTTATATCCTTTTTTTGCAATAGGTGAAGTTCTGTATTTAATTACAAAACCACCTAATATTCAAACTCACTTTATGCTGGAATCTCATATTATGCATGTCACTTACTAGTTGGATATACTGCTCAAAATTCATCCCGCAGTGAAGAGTGCGCACATGGTATAGTAAATACATACTGGAGGCAACTTTGCAACCTCCGGGTACATTATAATTGCGAGCTCATTTACAAAGAGAAAATGCTGATGGCTACAGGAATGGGGCCAGAAGTTTGGCATGTATATTCATATCCAGGCCAACCAAAAAGCAAAGCACACTCACAAATGGGAAAAACAACCAGTCTAGAGCGAAGTGCAGAGAAAAACAACATATTTATTGTGTTTCCTGCACCTTTCTCTACACCATAATATTAATAAATATGTTGTATTTTATGCACCTAGTCATACCCAGGGCCACTGCTATCATTATGCACCGTAGGCGGTCACCTGGAGAACCTGCCTTCTGGGGGCGCCCATTGCCACCGCCGCTGCTCCTCTCCGGGGCCTGCAGTTGCGGCAAAGGCATTGAAACTGTGATGCAGCAATTACCTAAGCTCTCCAGCACAGCATCATGGTTCTTGCCTTTGATTATCTGCCACTTTTGCCCCCTCTGATGCAGACTTCTGGTTTATGTAAACCATAAGTCTGCGTTAGAGGGGAAGCAGCAGCAGGAAATAGGAGGCAGGAATTGTACCGCAGTGCTGGAGAGTTTAGGTAAGCGCTGTATCCTGGTTTTAATGCCCTTGCCCGCTGCTACAGACCCTGGGGAGAGAGATGGCAACGGCAGCAGGGGGGAGCAGCAGGAGGAAGGGTTCACCTAGGGCACCCCAATCCCTATACCGGCCCTATTTGTACCTGCTATGAAGCAGATAGAAATTAAGGGTGTGCAGGCCAAAAAGTTCCCTTTGGTTTAGTTTCCCACATCATTTGTGGGCTTTTTCATTTTGTTTTCTTAATTTTCTTTTGGGGGAAATTTGGTTAATAGTGCATGCTATGGAAAAATAGTGAGCACTATTGCTATTGAGAGATATTGTGCACTATTAATGACAGATAGGACGTGATGACATTTGGGGGGGGGGGGTTCTTCCATCTTCATTCAAAGCCAATCTTTAGAATTTCTGACACACACATCCTCCCCAACCCTCCCCCCCCCCCTCTTTTTCTGGGATCTGCTGTCTGGTCTTGCCTATGAGGGCCATAATCTTCAATCCAGCTCTATTCATTAGGGATATCCTGTAAACATGAGTCATTGGTGGCCCCCAACGACTGGGAGTTCTCCAAGGTCAAGCAGGATGAGTCAACTAGGTGATCACCTAGAGCACCAACATTTGAAGGATGGTCTATTGCTGCCACATCTAGCACCCTCCAGGACCTGCAGCGGCAGTAATGACTAAATTAAACAGCAACACAGCGCTTACCCAAAGCCTTCGATGTTGTATTGCTGTTGGTGCTCGCTTTGACCAGCCGCTTCTGCTCCCTTCCGGCACAGACTTCTTTTTGCATGGTCTACAGTAGCTGCTTCTACCCCCATACAAACCAGAAGTCTGCGTTGGAGGGGGTGGAAGCAGGAACAGCACAGAGCACTGGAGGTTATGGTGAGTGCCGCGGTGCTGTTTAAGTCATTACTGTGCTGCAGGTCTCAGAGGGAGCAGCAGTGGCCACAATGGGCTGCCCTTGGACCATTGGCGCTCTATGTGGCTACCTAATTTGCCTAATGGAAATGCCAGCCCAAGTTCCAAAGCTCCTATGCATATTGCTTACAATTTCCAGCACATTTTGGTCTACCGCCTCTTGTTTCCTGCTGGTTACTTTGTCTAATATGGTAAAGATTGTTGTCATTCTTCCCCTTCCCTCTGTATTTGTGTTTGATGGATTTTCTGTTAAATTGTTTGTTAGGCTATGTAATACTAATTTCAATACAAATGTTGTTAATGTTTATATATGTCTGAACTTAGGAACTGCCCTGTATATGTCTGGATTTTATAGGTTTATACAACACCATGCTATCGTTTCCATGGTCAAATGGCAGTATATCAAACACTTACAAACAAATAAATAACTATTCAGCACCACTGACTGTATGCACAGCGGCACTGACTATATATATTTATTTAAACCCTGCAGCTGACATTTATATAAATCCACTGACTGCTGGCTTTGAAAATTGACAGAACTGCATAGAGGTGGTCCTGGGGCAGGAGATAAAATTGTGTGTAGTTCGCAGTTACAAAACTCCACATATGTTTTGCATGAGAAAAGTACCCAAAGAAAACACAAGAGCACATTTCAGGGTATGTTTTCCTGCGGCAGTTCTCAAAGAAAAAGTATGTGAATAAAAGTGGGGGTACTTCTGAAAACTGACCGCTACTCTGAGTCTCCAAATGCCTCTGCATGCAGCGCGAGCTTCTCCTACTTACAAGTGCATTTATTCTAGGGCTTCTCATTTCCCCCCCTCTCTTATCTCTCCCTACGCCCCTCCTTGTAACTTCCTTTTATTGGGCAAGCAGTTCTTATCTGTGCCCTTCTCCTTCACTCCCAGCTGCTGACTCTGCGGCACCACATGCCTGGAATAGTCTTCCTGAACTGATGTGTCATTCTCCTTTCCTGGCCATAGTCAAGCCCTACCTTTCCAAGGCTGCTTTTAAATCTGGCTCCTGGCATTGTTGATTTTCACTGTGTTTACTATCACAAATAAATTTCCTGAAGACTCACATTTGCCTTGTTCATATGGTTTGAACGGACTGTAAACTCCAAGGCACAGAAATGCTCTTTTATGTGTATCTGTGAGCCCTACTTTACACAGGACAGTCCCAACTTTTAAAGAAATTGTCCTGCCCTGCTTAAATAAGAACAGAAAGTACAAGTATTCTCTTTTCTGTTCTAGCCATATATAGAAAATGAAATTTGACATATATGGTACAAGCCTCAAAGAGAAAATATGGTAGGGGGCTTTTGCTCACAGCAGCTCACAAAAGAGCAATTGCCAAAAGAGAGAGCTTTAAAAATCATTTTAAGGAGTATTATTGCTATAGCTTTTTATGGGAATAATTAGTACTCTATATAGTCTTATACCGGGTTGCAGCTGCACTTTACTATATTATATGGATTAAAGGTCCCATAGTTCTCTTTTTGGTATACTGGAGGTTAGAACCATTCAGCTCAAGTAAAACGAACATTTGTTTGTTTTTATCTATCTACGCAGCTGGAGTTGTGGTTTGCATGGCCTGGTGTGGTATCCGCAAAGAGTGTGTCCATTGTAAAGGTGCCTCTTATAGGGCCAAAAAAACCCTTCATTTCAACTGAAAATGAGCCAAGTTCTTTTTTGTATTTGTCATTATTGTGTACCTACTACTTGTGCAAATTGCTTGTGAGTGAATCTACCTACAAATTAACATGTGCACAACCAATTACATGCATGCTTATTTTTTAGGTGTGCAAGCGAATGCCCAAACGAGCCAAAATGCACATTCCTCTTATATGTTTCAGTCTCTGCGCCCCAGCGCTATGGAACACCCTACCACCACACATAATTTATTTTATTTATTTATTTAGTAAACATTTGTATACCGCCGCTTCCTACGATCAGCCGCGGTTACTTTACAGAATCATCATGTATCGTACAATACAATGAATTTTTAGAGTACAATTTTGATTTTGGCAACGATTTACATAACACACGAAATAGAGACTAGATACCCTGAAACACTTCCTTTTTGTCAAATATCTTACTGACGGCTCTGAACCCTCGTATAGCTCGTCCTCAAATATGTAAACACCAAACAGGTTCCTCCCCTATTAACTTCCTATGTATATAGTTGCCCCCTCTCTCCAAGTTTCATTCCCTGTTCAATGTAATGACCAGACATTTGTATAGTGTCGGATGTTGTTGTTCTTTGTAAACCGCGCTGATCATAAATAGTGCGGTATATAAGAATTGTAAATAAATAAATAAATAAATAAATGTTGTTAAGGTAATATAAACACCATTTCAATTGTGCTTATTTGCTTTTGGCAAGTTTGGTTGTGGCACTCAGGCATCAAAACATCTTGAATGTTTTTTAGCTCCCCTCCTCCTCCTCCTCTTTCCAGTCCACCTTTCTTGTCTCCTCTTTTCTTTTCTCTTCTTGTGACACTTCCAGTACTTCATCAATGTTTTCCCTCTTTCCCTTTTCTATTTTTTATTTTCTCTTTTTTTTATCCATTTGATTTTTTTGGTTTTGTCTTTTGGCCTTTTTATTCTTTCTTTTGTATGTTTTTTTACTGTCATATTTCTTCTACATAGGTGATCCAATGCTGATTGTCTAGATTCAAGAGAGTTATTTATTTACTCTTGATGCAGGCGATAGTGCTAAAACCACATTGGACACTAATTGAGCTGTCATCTACACTTGATGCTCTACCTTGAATAAAGTCATCTGACAGCTCCTATTAGGTCTTGTCTCCACTGTGTTTTTATTTGAACATACTTCTCTGGATCGCTATGTTTATATTTATTTAACCCAGGGATTCTCAACCCAATCCTCGGAACACACCTAGCCAGTCAGGTTTTCAGGATAATCACAATGAATATGCACAAGAGAGATTTAGAGATAGTGCATATTCATATTCATTGTGGTTATCCTGAAAACCTGACTGGCTAGGTGTGTCCCAATGACTGGGTTGAGAACCCTGATTTATCCTGATATACCACATGTCATCATGACTACATGTGGTTTATAGCATTTAAAACAGTGAACATAGAAAGAGCTGAAATTTTAGAGTTCAAAAAGATTGACAACACTGTGTCCCTTGGTCCTCCACCATTACTACCCAAGTTTGTGACGAAGGACCAACCAGCATGTAGGACTAGAGAATATTGGACCATTGCCCATATGCCAGTCCAAAAAAATAGCTGTTAGGTCAGCCTTGAACTCTTTGAAAGAGGCCTCCATTCTAAGGTCAACAGGAAGACCATTCCAGAGCATGGGAGCCATGATAAGGACAGAGAGTGCCTAGAGGAGCTGAATCATATTTTGTTTTGCAAGGGGATGATCAATACGTTTTGTTGTGATGATTTGAGAACACGAGCTAGGCAGACATAGGATAGAATTTTGACATTTTCCTATAGAACAAACATGGGCAGATCTAGAATTTTAAAAAGGAAGAGTCAGATGGTGTGATGCATAATCATCTTCCTTACCCCCCTCCCCCCGCCACCTCCCCCCCCCCAGCTCTCATCTTCTCTTCTGCTTTTTCACCACTTTGTTCTCCTTCCTTGTGCTCCATCCAGGTTCCTCTCCATTTACCCCCCCCCCCCCCATTCTTTTCCAGATCACTCCCCCCATCCCTTCAAAATTCTTTCAGTTTCCCATTCCACATTTTCATATTTTTGGGGCATAATGCTATGGGCAGAAGAGGGATCAGCAAAAGGGACTGGGGCATAAGATGTGCAGTGTTCCATTGTCCCACAGGAAATACATTTCCTTTGTTATCAAAGAGGAGACAAGGCCAGAGATCTTGAGTACATATTTACTCCATCCCCTTGTTGCTGGCTCACCATCACTACTGCTGATTTGCCAGAGAGGAGGTGGAAGAAGTTCAGACTTTTATATACAACAAATGCAGGCCCACATTTAGGCATAGGCAAAATAAGTAACTGCCTACAGCATCAGATTTTGAAGTCACCCTAAATAGGAGTCTGATTCCACTTGCTTTAGCACCACAGTCTCTGATCTCTGGGGGACAAACCTACTCTCTCCACCACTCTTTGGACCTGTCCAGGGACAGGTGCCAACTCCAGCCCTAGATAAACATGGTACAGCCTTTTACGAAGGGGTTGTGCTGTATGCTGGGGATAAATCAGTGGCTCTCCTCCCACAGTTCTGTGCATGTTTAATTGCACTATAAGAATAATAAGTAGTAGAGCTGGTAGATGCCCACAAGATTTCTCCTTTCTAGAAAAATAGGGGCAACCTCCAAGCATTCACAGAATCTAGTCAGCCAATCACAAATTTGCAAAATCATGTATGCCGTGTGTTGCTCCATACAAGAGAAATAGATACTGCAGCTGCATTAGACCAGAAAAGAGCGAAAAAGGAACCATAAAGGGAGACATTTTCATCTGACGAAACAAAAAAAGGGAAGGTCAAACAAAAGAATGAATAACAGACAATGGAGATGGACCATGGCTGAAACTTTGTTAAGGGCCCTTCATAAAGTTTCAGCTGTGGTCCATCTCCATTGTCTGCTTTTTCGTAGAAATGTTCATCTGCCTACCTAGGTGCATGGTTCACTGATATTTTGTACCTTCCTACCTTCTATCTAATGTTTAGGAGACTAGGTAGATTCCCTTTGAATATTATTTATAAGGTATGGAACTGGCTAAAAACTGCATTTTCTCAATCCCCCTGGATATAGACTATTCCACCTTAAATCAGACCCATAGAGGATCTGTTTTTTAACCTGTTACCAGAGGCTGCAATAGAAGAAAATGGGGGGGAGGGGGCTAGAGTTTATCCATGGGAAGCTTTCCTTTGTAGTAGTGAAAGAGTCATTAAATCCTGAGGGCGAGGCTCTGGATCCCCCAGATCAGAACCAGCCCAAGGGTATCTGATGCCCTAGGCAAACCTTAGGCCAGGTGCCCCCCTCTCCCCATCAAGATGTCCACCCTGTCTTCTACCCTTCCTTATCTCCACCATCAGTTGTCTAGAATCTCCATTACCCTTTGCTATCTTCTCCTTCCAGTGTCCATCATCTCTCTAGCCATTTCTATCCCCCTCCCTAGGTGTCCAGCATCTTGCCTATCCACCCTCAGGTGTTCAGCATCTTCCTTATCTACTCCTCAGGCATCCACTATTTCCCCTACACCTCTCTCCCTGCAGGTGCCCAGCATTTCCCCTTCCTTTCCTCCCCAAGGGTATCCAGCATCTTCTTCTCCACCTTCCACCCCCCAAGGGAGTCCAGCATCTCTCTCCTTCCCTATTCCTCCACTCCCCCGCCACCTCTGCAGCTACCAAGGTCAGCATCCTACCTCCACCAGAGCGAGAGTAAGTCACGAGCCTGTAGAGTTTATAAATAAAGCACAGTGTGGCAGTAGGCTTTTGAGCACCCACATGCATGCGTTCATGGCCTGTGTGCCCTGCCCCGTCTCACAAGAACATCGAAAGGGGTGGGATGTGCAGGCCTTGAGAGCACGTGCACAGTTTTACAAAGGCCTGCCGCCACATTGCCATTGCCTGTCTATCTGTCTCTGGTTTTTGCTGCTTGTGTTGGGGCTGCACTGCCACTCACCATTGTGTGTTGCCCAAGACGGATGTCTAGTCCCCTTTGTTGAAGGGTTGTCCTTGCTCCAGATGCTACAAAAGAAGCTTGCCGGTGGTTGCATACTAGCACCGCTGGAGACTTTTGCCGCAACAGATACACTGAATCTGTGCCATTTCTCCTCCATTACTGAGTTCCAAAGGATCCTGGGGATCCAGAGGGAGGAACAACACAGAGTCAGTGTATGTGCTGCAGCAAAAGCCTCCAGCAGTACCAATGTCCAGCTGCAGGCAAGTTTCCTTTTCCCAATTTCCCCAAGGTGCACTACTACAAAAGTACTGAGATCCTTGCACCCACTGTATCTTCTAGCACTGGGCATGCATGCACATTATCCCTCACCTTACCCATCCCCATGTCCTGGAAGGTCCTTTTTAGCCATGGGTGTATATATATGTGTCTATTGAAAGTAGTCAGGTAGATTGGGTATATTTACCAGCTCTGAGGGCTGCAATTTTTACCCTAAGGGATCTGTCCATGTAATTTCTTTGAGAGCTGTTCTGATAAAGTACAGCCGAAGCCTTTAGTAAAATCACTGTGCAAGAGGGTTAAAAGTCTCTGGCTGGAGATCTGTGAATCAGTCCTGCGATTTCCCACCTCTGCTTGGGCTGTGAGAGCAGAGAGAAAGCCAGTCACCAGAGATTTGTTGCTTGCAGTAAATGTGGATCTCTAGGGTTCACAGATTTTAAAGATACGGCAGGCTGGCACAAGATGAGAGGTAAAGTTTGCAGTGAAGAAAGCAGCAGAGCCAAACATCAGTGGTCGAAGTACAAAACTCTCCTGTCTGCCACACGCTGAGTTTAGGATTTCTACTCCCTGAAGTCCTGGGCAGGCTGCCTGGGTTGAACCGCTTCCCACGTTATGTATGGAAACCAAAAGAGACAGTCGATTGATTGCAGCAATGCTGCTAAAGGCTCCTGTTCTCAAGGGAAGCTGCTTGGAGACACACAGTCTAATTCAGGAAGAAAACCCAGTGAGGAATCCACAGGCACCAGGCTGTCAGATGGTCAAAATATGCTCTGCTCCCTCGGTAGTACTACAGTCAGCTTGGGTGTAGCTTGGGAGCTCAAATCCATGTATTCAAACATGCTGCCTGAAGACCTGGAATTAAGTGTTGTTCAGCAAGCAGAAGAATCAGCAACTTGAGATAGATGCTCATTAAATACCAAAGGGAGCAGCCTGTATCCCACATGCTTCTTCTCTTGCTTCCTGCAGTAAACCTTGTTCATAGCATGCCTCTCTCCAGCAGACCACCAGCTCTCCTACAGGAGCTTGCTATTAACAAGGACAAAGGCTGCAGGGAGCAGGTAATCAAGTTTGGACTCAAGGGATGGCATAAAAAAAACAAAGAACAAATACATGGCTTCCTCCTAGCTCCAAAATTGCCCAGGGCAGCAGACATGTAGAGACACCTGACTTCACATCCTCTGCTTAGTTGGTTTCATACTTCTTGAATTTCCCCCAATACAGAGGTTGCTATTTTAATGAGAAGGCCACCATCTCAGCTACATCACCTGCCTTTATTGAAGCCCATGGCACCTTCGCTGAGAAATCTCAGAATTTTATCATTCCAATTATTTGCATAGAGGGCTCAACTAAATGGTCATCTGGAGGTGTTTTAGGAGGTACAGTCTCCTCCATTCTCTCCTCCAGCATGGGTCATCTAGTCTTCCCAGTAAGGTGTTTAGGATTGTAGCTGTTGCTCCGTGCAGATTACCCCCTTCCCCCCATACTTTTACTTTGGATAATAACTGTCATTTTGTGCAGGCTACCCCCACTCTGTGCTTTTAATGTGGGCTGTAACTGCTACTCTGTGCAGGTTAATCCCCTCTTACCCTATGTTTTATAGAAGTATGAAAGTCATTTAAGTTTTGCTTTGAGCAGGAATGCTCCTCTTGTTGTACAGTGATCCTCTGTGCTTATCCCACACCTTTTTGAGGTCTGTCTCTGTTTTTGTCCCCGCCTCCTCCAGTGGGAGGGCATTCCAAGCATCCACCACCCTTTCCATGGAAAACTATTTCCTGATGTAGCTTTTATATGTTTCTCCTTTCAATGTCATTTCATGCCCTCTAGGTTTATAGCTTCCCTGTCTTTGGAAAAGGTTTGTTTGTTCATTAATACCCTTTAAATATTTAAACATCTGTGTCATATCTGCCCTGTCCCTCCTTTCCTCTGTAGTGTATCTATTCAGGTCAACTCTCTTCTCACATGGCTTCAAGTGCAAACCCCATACTATTTTGGTCACCCTCCTCTGAACCATTTAAAGTCTTTTTATATTCTTAGTGAGATACAGGGCCGGCCCGTCCATTGGGCGAGAATGTTGTTCGCACAGGACCCCGTGCTTCAGGGGGCCCCGCAAGAACTTCATTCTCGCACAAATGGATGGCTTCAGAGGGAGCCGGGGAAGCCTGTGCGAGGTCCAGTCTCCCCCTACACAGCCGCCAGCATGAAGAGTGTTTTTCCTCATGCTGGCAGCTGTTACTGTGAAGCACGCGAGTGCCAGGAAATACCCTTTAACCTTTCCCAGAATTCAGCGCACTTAAAGTAACAGCCGCCAGCGTGAGGGAAAACATTCTTCACGCTGACAGCTGTGCAGCGGGAGCTGGGACCTCACGCGGGCTTCCCTGGCTCACCTTTGAAGCTCCTTAGACAGCCATGGGCTCTTCGGTGGGCGGGCGGGTGGGCAAGGGGGGTCTAGCATAGGACTAGAAATGGGCAGATGGGGGCTAGGATTGGAAATGGGCTGATGGGGAGAGCTTGGACTGGAAATGGGCTGATGGGGGACTAGGACTGGGAATGGGCTGATGGGGAGAGCTTGGACTGGAAATGAGCTGATGGGGGACTAGGATTGGAAATGGCTGATGGGGGGCTGGAATAGGACTTGAAAGGAACATGGAGTGCTAGGACTGGAAATGGGCTGATGCGGGGGCATGGGAGAATGGGATTAAAAGGCAGAGGATGCTGGATGGGTCTAGAACTAGAAGGGAGCTGATTTTGGGGGAGGACTAGAAGGGGATTTGGCTGGGGAATGAGGATGGAAAGAGGAAAATATTTTGTGTGGGAGGAAAGAAAAATCTACCATTGGCCGGGTATTGGGAGAGTAAGTGGGGATTGAGGATGGAAGGGTGAAATTTGAGTGGATGATAAAGGAATAAGGAAAGAAAGGGGGGAAAGATCAGTATGTTAAAGCAGATATAGAGAGAGAATGGAAACAATCTAGAAGAGAGAAGAAAGGACAAATGGACAGCTCACAGAAGACATGAAGAAATCAGAAGAAAGTGATTGGAGCAATTGCAATTGAAAAATAAAATGCCCAAACAAAAGGTAGAAAAATATTTTTTATTTTGAATTTATTAAGTGGAATATGTCAGGTCTGGGAAATGAGTATCACTAACATCTTTGTGTTTTTGTTTAGTGCAAGAGGAAATTAATTTATAGTTTTATTTCTCCAGTGTTGTGTTGTACATTTCATGTTAGGCTTTTGGGGTTCCCAGTTTAATTATTATCTTCCTATTTCTAAATTGTGATCCTTTGTTCTTTGTGTGGTGATGGTCTATGTTCTGCATGTGTAACCAAGCTGAGGTATTCTGTAGTTTCTATTTGACAGTCCCACTTGTTCTCTTTCTCCCAGTGAGATGTATTGGTATTCTCTGAGATGTATTGGTTTAATATTTGCAGTGTTGCCTTTTTGATAGTAGGGTTTGGTGCTTTGTGAGTCCTGGTAGTGCTGTTATGATACAGTGGGTTTGCTATGGATTCTAAATTGTCAGTGTTTATAGTACTTCCTAAGAGGCCTGGTGGATGACACTGGATTATAGTAATGTAGAAATCTGGTAGTCTTCTTTATCCAGACACTCATTAAGAGGCATGTTTACTAAAAGCACATGTTAACATTATGCAAATATTTGTACAAATGAGGCTCTTTATGCAAATGAGGCCCCTCAATGAATCTCTGAATATGGCCTCGCACTCTCCTTGGGCCGCCCCTGGTGAGACCACACCAATAACACAGGTACACTACCAAAAAACTGCCTCCAGTTTTGCAACTGATTCCTATAGATTTTGGGGTGCTGAATCCAGGAAAAATAGCCAAAATGTTCCATCACGTCACGTTTTCTTGCAAAATTAGATTTCTTACCCATATAAGGAATGTTCACATAATTTCTTTTTAGCCGACTGCAGATTATTTTCTTGGCCCAAAATAGAGGTTGTAATGGTTAACTAACTAGAAACACTCCCTCATGATATTTTAGAGTGTTTTGTATTCATTTTATACATTAACAGGACAATTGGGAGGCGGGAGGCTAAATCCAGTACTCGCGCTGGCGCATGTTCTTTCCTGTTCGCCTCGCCTCGTTCGCTCGCTCAAACACGGTGGTTGCGACATGAACGTTCCTGTCAAATTTCAGTTTCTTGCAAGTTCATTATTACCTTTTGTTTGCTCAGTCGTAATCCAGCTTTATTCCGAAGTGGTTCACTACAGTTGTAGTTTGCAGTGCTGTGTATTTGTGATGGCTCACAGAGCCAGAGGTTGCGTCAACTCTCCGGACAGTTTTTGTTTTATTTGTGGGGAATATACCGTGAAAAAGCGGCAGAGGAACATTTCTGCATTTATTAAAAAAGTATATTTCGCCTATTTCGGTTTGAAGTTAGGCGATCAAGACAAACCGTGGGCTCCTCACAAAGTGTGCAAGACATGTGAGGAAGATCTACGCTTATGGATGAAAGGTAAAAAACAAGCATTTCGTTTCGGAATACCTATGATGTGGCGTGAACAAAGAGACCACAGCAGTGACTGCTATTTTTGCTCTTGCATTGTGAAGGGATACAACTTAAAAAATAAGAACGTAATAAGTTACCCCAACCTTCCCTCAGCAATTAGGCCTATGCCTCATAGCAACGAAGTACCTGTGCCTGAACCACCAAAATCTTTGGATCATATTTGTGTGGACGGTTCTGATCATGATGAGACTCATCAGATGGCTTTTCCCGATGAGCCCAGTACTTCCGAGTTTGAAACTGAACCAGATCTGAAACCTGAACTTTTCTCTCAAGCTGAATTGAATGATTTAGTCTGGGATTTAGGACTCCCAAAAGATGCTGCCCAACTGCTAGGTTCTCGGCTTAAACAGAAAAATCTATTGTCACCAGGAACAACTTTTTATTGGTACTGCAACCGCGAGACACAATTTTTGAAGTATTTCAGCAAAGAGGAAGATTTGGTATTCTGCAATGATATATACGGAGTGATGGAAAAGCTTAAACTCAAGTATGATCCTGCTGAATGGCGGCTGTTCATTGATTCGTCAAAAGACAGCATAAAAGGTGTTCTTCTTCATAATGGCAACACATTCGCTTCAGTTCCTATTGCTCACTCTGTTATTCTCCAAGAAAAATACGAGAATTTGGCCCTGATTCTTCAGAAGATTCGTTATGATGAGCATAAGTGGATGATTTGTGGAGACTTTAAAATTCTATCCATGCTATTAGGGCAGCAATCCGGTTTCACCAAATATCCCTGCTTCCTTTGCTTGTGGGATAGCCGGGCCCGCGACCTACACTGGGGGAAAAAAGACTGGCCAATTCGGGAGTATTTGAGACCCGGTGAGAAAAATGTTCTTCATGAGAGCTTGGTACCTCGTGATAAAATTCTTTTTTTTTTTTTTTTTTTTTATTATTTTTATAACATTTTAAACAGTTACAACAACACACACACGAACATATACAACTATTAAGATACAGTTGTCACGTAACCAGCAGATAACCACCAAAACAAAACCCTACAATACATCCCCCCACCACCACAAATTCCACCCAGCACCTTGCAAGCCTCTACCTATCCGCAGTTCCCCTTATCGTGTATAGCGGTCCAAGGAGCACCATTTGTAGCGAGTCACCTCCCCACCCCTACTTCTGTCATACTTGTCTTGAGCCCTTTCATATTTACTATATAAGCATACTGTGTTCCACCACAAAGGCCCAGATAACTTCTGAGGATCTTTCCAATGTGTCAAAATCAGTTTGATGGCAACAGTAATCATGAAATTAAACACAAAGAAATCCTCCCTGTGTAACCTAGGGATATCTGCCAACGATCTCAATACGAGAATCCTCCATGACAGAGGGGTAGAGATATTTAACACCTTCTGAATTTGAGTCCATGCTGATGACCAAAATCCCTGAATGAGAGGGCATTCCAGAAACATGTGCTTCAAAGAGCCCGGGGCAAGGCGACAGGACCAACACTGAGATGTGCCAGCAGCGCTCCATTTGGCCAATTTAATTGGGGTGATATATGCTCTATGTGCGAAGAAGAACATAGACTGTGTTAACTTCGCAGACTTCGAAACACGTACTATAGGTCCCCAGAATAAACTCCACTCCTTAGGAGACATCTTAAGGTCCAACTCTGCTTCCCAGGTTTTGTGTAAGTCCGCAAGTGGAGGTATGTTACTTGACTGAAAATATGCATACAGTCTGGAGATAGTGCCTTTCTGCGCACAGACCTCTGACATAATTTTCTCCAGTCCCCAAGACTCTGTAAGCTCTATTGGTTTTCTCCACACTTGAGATATGCAATGCCGAAGTTGCATCCATTGAAAATATCCGGAGACTGGGAGCCCAAACTCCGACTGGAGCACATGATAGCTTTTCCAATTTGTGCCCTCAAGAAGCTGGCCCACAGTCCAAATGCCACACTTTTGCCAAGTCTCCCATGCAACCGACGCTTTATTTATTTTAAATAACGGATTATGCCAGATGGGAGCTTGTCGGGAAGGCGGATTCTCTCGAGAAATAAGGGGATACAAACTCTGAAAGGCAGCCTGCGTAGATGTAACGACGCGGCCAACTTTGGGCGACTCCGAGTGCCTCATGCCCATCAGCAACCCCAGTGGGCAGGGATAGCATAGCCACTCTTCTAGGGCCATCCATGTTGGCTTCAGCAGACTATTAGCCATGACACCCCACAGTCCACCTTGCTTAAGTATCGCCGCTGAATGGTACCATTGGAAATCGGGAAAGTGCACTCCCCCCTCGCTCTTACTAGCCTTCAACTTCCATAAGGCAATTCTGGGTGGCTTACCATCCCAAAGAAAAACAGTCAAGATTTTCTCAACTTCCTTGTAGACTGATGCCGGAAACATAATAGGAATCATCCCCAATATATAGTTGATCTTGGGCATAAGAACCATCTTGATGGATTCCAGACGCCCCCACCAGGTGAGATGCAGTGGGGACCATTTTAGCGTAAAGGATCTAGCAATCTCCTTTATCTTAGCAATATTTATGCGAAGGGTTTCATCCAGCGGGGCAGCGAAAAGGACTCCTAGATATTTGATGGCCTTAGCTTCCCAATGGAAGGAGAATTCCTGCACCATGTTATTAGTTGCCAAATTGTTCAGGGGGAAGGCCAACGATTTCGACCAATTAACTTTATAGCCTGAGAGCCGAGCGTAGCTAGCTATCGCCTGCATTAGAGGAGCTATAGAAGCTGGTTGTAAGAAAAACAGAAGATCATCCGCGTAGGCTGATAACTTGATATGAAGATCCGCAACCGCAATCCCCTTAATCTCCTCCATCTGACGGACAAGTAGGGCAAGTGGCTCCAGAGCCAAATTAAACAGGAGAGGCGACATCGGACATCCTTGACGTGTGCCCCGACATAAAGAAAAGGGACTGGAAAGTTGACGATTAGCGAGAATCCTTGCAGTCGGACGAGAGTAAAGCACCCGAATCATATTCACAAATTCCTCCGGAAGCCCGAACCACGCTAGCACAGTGAACAGAAAGGGCCATTCAAGCCTATCAAAGGCCTTCTCAGCGTCCACCGATAGCCCGAGCAGGGGGGCATCCATACTGTCCGCCAATCCCAGGATATTACAAAATAAACGTGCATTGTCCGACGTGGATCTTCCGGCAATGAAGCCACATTGATCAGGATGTATGAGCAGGTGCAGAACTTTATTAAGGCGATTAGCCAAAATAGCCGAATATAACTTGTAATCCGCATTCAGCAGCGAGATAGGTCTATAGTTCCCTACCTGCTGCGGGTCTTTGCCAGGTTTTTCAAGTACCACAATGGTGGCGTCCGCAAACCCCCCTGGATTATTATCTTGCTCCTGTAGATAGTAAAAATATGCCAGGAGATGGGGAGTCACGCTCTTTGCGAACACCTGAAAGAACTCTATCGGCATCCCGTCAGGGCCCGCTGCTTTCCCACACTTCATCCCTTGTAATATCTCTCGAATCTCAGTCATACTCAGCGGCTTCTTAAGGTCCACCACCTGTTCCGCTGCCAAGACCGGGTGACGAATCGGAGCCAGAAAGTCCTGTATCAGAGCTACCTCGCTGGGACCTTCTGAGGAGTACAATTCCCGATAAAAGCTTCGGAAAGCCGTCACGATCTCAGCATTCTCTTCGTGAGAGCCCCCCTGACCGTCAGCTATAGACACAATATGCTTTTTGGCAGCACGCGGATTCAATTTAGAGGCCAGCATCTGTCCAGCCTTGTTCATCTCCGTATAATAGCGGGCCTGCGAGTCGAAAGAGCTATGTTCCACCTCCCTGCTTAAAAGAGCATTGTATTGATATCTTAGCTTTTGGAGGCGATTAAGGACCAGAGAGCTAAACTGTCCTTGCAAGAGCCTCTCTCCGGCTCTAATCTGGCCATCCAGGACTTTAAGCTCGGCTCTGGCCTTCCTGTTGTTGGCTATGACATAGCTGGTTATCTTTGCTCTCAACGAGGCCTTGAAAGCCTCCCACCAAGCCCAGATAGATGTATCTTCCGGTCGGTTGCAATCGAAATACTCGTCTATTGCTTGTTGGACATAGAGCTTGAAGGAATCCTCAGCAAGGAGAAACTCTAGGAAAAAAAAAAACAGCCCTCTTCCCTAGCTGGCACCATGCGATCTCCCAGTTCCAGCATAATCGCTGCATGGTCAGAAATATGCGTACTCAGGATTTCAACCCTATCAACTTCTCGGGCAAAAGATCGGGAGACCAAAAAGAAATCGATCCTGGAATGTGAGTTGTGCGGATGAGAGAAAAAGGTATAATCTCGTTCTGAAGGATGTCGCAATCTCCAGATATCCACCAAAGCGATGTTGTCAATGAGAGAATCCAGCACCACAGATGCTCGGCCCCTCCTAGAGATCCTAGGGGGCTGACAATCAATAAGGGGGTCGAGCACCAAGTTGAAATCGCCACCCAGTACTATAGGGAGCGGAGCGAAGTCAGCCAGCGTCTCCGCAAGCGACTGGAAAAATTTGGGACAATCAGAGTTAGGAGCGTACAGATTCACTAGCACCAGCTGCCGTTTACCAATGATAATCTGTGCACTTGCCCACCTCCCTTCGGTATCTGCTCTGGTAGATATGACTTGCGCCTGACAGGCCCGCCTAATTAAAGTGATCACCCCGTTTTTCCCGCCTGCCGCTGGCGCATGAGCGACCAAGGAGTACTTACCCCCAGCTAGCTTCACCGCCTCACTAGAAGGCAAGTGCGTCTCCTGGAGCATGACTATATCAGCTCTCTGTTTCAGACTATAGGCCAATATCTTTTTCCTCTTTATGGGATGCTTGATGCCCTTCACATTCAGGGATAATATCCTAAGCGAAGACATCTGCACAGCAGGCAACCCTGCCAAGACTCCTAAATGCCCACAGTGGTGCTCCCCAGAACCGCTTAACTGAAAGCATGATCACCTTCCGGTGTGTTTGGTGAGGCCTGCAAGGTGACAACATACCCCTGAGGTACAGAGGCAAAAAGTACTTGGGTGGACCAGCGACGGCCACAGAAAGGCCGCACGGCACCCCTAATATGCATTCGTGACTCTACCCCATTCCTCCATTTACCCGTAAGCCCGACATCCAGCATCTTAGAGTGTGACACAGCCTCTGGCCCGCTAGGGTATACCTCCACCCCCCAAAAGAAAAAAAAAAAAAAAAGGTCAAATGGCAATAGAAAAAGGCAACCATAAAAACAAACACTGGAGCTTTTCCCATTAAATTACCATCACCCAAGACCAAAAGGGGGGGGGAGGAGGAAAGGAGGGAGAAAGAGAAAGAACAAGCTTCACAGATTAATACGCTTAACAATCAATCAGATTCCCCAAATCCAGCCATCCTCAAAGAGAGGGCAGCGCTGACGGTTATAGCCCTAAGGCTAGTACAAGCCCACACTCTCCGAAAACAAATACCCAAATATAGCGTCCTGAGCAAATCAATGCATTTGCAGGGCCTCCTGCTCCTCAATGAATTTCATGGCTTCATCTGGATCTTCAAAGGCCATAGTGCGATTGTCCATCGTGATTTTCAGACGTGCAGGGTAAAAGAGCCCATACCTGGCCTGGAGGTGTAGGAGTCGAGGTCGCATAGCCAAGAACTGCCTTCTCTTGTCAACAGAAGCTTTACATAGATCCGGGTAAAAAGCGATATTTTTCCCTTCGTAAGTAAGAGCTGGCTGGGACTTAGCTGCTTGTAATATCTGCATGGCTTGCTGATGACGCAGCATACAAAAAATCAATGGTCTAGCACCCTTCGCCTGCAGGCTCCTCTGCGCGGGAACTCTGTGCGCTCGTTCAAACTCCAAGGGGCCAGAGAGCTTTATTTTCAGGACTGCCGGAATCATTTTCCCCAGAAAGGTAAATAAGTCAGAGCCCTCCGCACCCTCCGGGAGACCCACCAGTCGGACGTTATTCCTCCTGTTACGATTGCTGAGATCCTCTATTTGCAGCTCCAGCCGGCCCAGCTTCTTGTAGGCCTTACCGAGCTGTTTAAGCTGCGTAGTGTGCGAAGCAAGCATGGTTTCTGCCTGATCCATGCGAACCGTAAGCTCTTGGAATTGCCCCCTCATCTCGCTCACCTCGGTTTGCACGCGGGCTATCGCTTCTCCATTTGCCAGCACCAGCTCTTTAACCGAACGTATTTCTCCCAGAACCTCTCGTAAGGCATCCTCTGCTTCGCGCGCCGGGGCCGACTTGTGCGGTGAAAGAGGGTCTGCCTTCGCTCTCTTCGTTCCCGTGTGTTGAGCGCTGCGGCAAAGTCTAATTTAACTGGTTTTCCACTTGCCATATCTCTCCCTTCTTCCTACACTCAGACTGAATGCAGGCTCCAATAATCTCAAGGGTAGACCGCAATTTTACAGGATTTTAGCCAAGGGGGTACCGGAGCTCTTCTCCTAAGCCGCCATCCTGCTTCCTCGCTGGCCCCGCCTCTCGTGATAAAATTCTATTACCACCTCTCCACATTAAGTTGGGTCTCATTAAGCAATTCATCAAGTCCCTTCCAAAAGATGGTGAGTGCTTTCGGTACCTTTGCTCAAAGTTCCCCCGACTTTCTGAAGCAAAGCTAAAGGAAGGAGTGTTTGTTGGCCCTGATATAAGGAAACTCATTTCAGATGGAGCATTCACTGAAACGATGTCTGAGAAGGAAAAAGAAGCCTGGGATTCCTTCAAGGATGTTGTTCTCAAATTCTTGGGGAACAGGCGGGATGAGAACTATAAGGATATTGTTGCCAGGATGCTCAATGCCTTCAAAGAACAAGGCTGTAACATGAGCCTGAAAGTCCATTTCTTGCACTCCCATGTGAACTACTTTCCCGAAAACTTGGGGGCGTACAGTGAAGAACAAGGTGAAAGGTTTCACCAGGGCATCAAGGACGCAGAGAGAAGGTACCAAGGAAGATGGAACACCACTATGATGGCTGATTTCTGCTGGTTGCTGCTGCGGGAAACCCCAGATGAAAAATACGCCAAGCAGCGCACCAAGAGAAGCATTCGGGGGAAGAAGAAACGGGCCCACCAGGAGATTGATTGACCCAAGAATGGCTTTAAAATCTAAACTGTGTTGACAAATATCGTGTTTTTACTAAACTTTGAAATAAAAATTTGCTAGTTATTACCACAGTGTCGGATCTCATTTATTAGAATTTTATTTTCACACCATCGGGTGTTTGTCTTCATGTATTGCAATGGTGCGGTTTGCGTTTTCTATTCTTACATACATACCTGTACAACATTTTTTGCACATTTCTTTGCTTTGCTTTGTGTCTAACCTCACTCTTATATGCTCAATGTTTGTGCACATGTATGTGGCTGTTTTAAGTGCAGACAATTTTGCTACCATCACAGTGTGTTTTGTTGACATTACTCTATTCTTATGTGCTGCCTTGTTACAATTTTCTTTATTCTTATTTGAATAACTACTAAACAATTAGTATAAAGAATTCATCCAAGAAACTTTTATCTCGATCGCACTCAATCTGAAACGTTCACCTCAAACTGCTAACCCAATGTAGCAAAAAATCTGTACGTGATGGAGCAAATTGGTTACCAGATTTGGATTCAGCGCACCAAAAAACATAAAAATCAATCGAAACATTAGAGGCAGTTTAAAAAAAAAATTTTTTAGTGTACCTGTGTAATCTGTTCAGGGGCATTATCACTTCCCCCTTTCAGCTGGCTCTGCCCCTCTCTATGCAACCTGGAATCCTTCTGGCTTTGGTCACTGCCTTGTCACATTGCTTCACAATCTTGAGATCCTCGGACATTATCACCTCAAGGTGTCTCTTTTGGTTTATGCACATCACACTCTCACCCCCTATCACATACTGCTCCTTTGGATTTCTGCTTTCCAAGTGCATCACTTCACACTTTATTGCATTAAATCTTAAACCATTTTTCTAATTTTTGTAGATCCATTCTTATCTTGTCAGCTCCCTCCATGGTGTCCATGCTGTTTCAAATATTCATGTCCTCCACAAAAAAGCAAACTTTTCCTTCTAACCCCTCAGTAATTGTTGTTTTTAAGTACCGTCAAGTTGGTGTCGACTCCTGGTAACCCTCTGGATAGTTGACCAAAACTTTGTTTGGTCTTCAGCCAAGTGTCTCATTGTTGATAGACTGGTATCCATAACTGCTGTTATTGTATCGATCCATCTCATTGCTGGCCTTCGTCTTTTATGGTGACCTACTTTGCCAAGCATTATGTCTTTCTCCAGTGTTCTCTCTCTTCGCATGATGTGTCCAAAGTATGAAAGTTGAAGTCTTGTCATCTGAGCTTCTAAGGAAAGCTTAGATTTGATCTCTTCTAGTACTGACTGGTTTGTTCTTTGGGCAGTCCATGATAACACAGTATTTGTCGCTAGCACCATAATTCAAAGGCATCAATTTTCTTCCTGTCTATCTTTTTCACTGTCCAACTTTCGCATCCATATGATGTTATTGAAAATACCATGGCCTGAACAAGTCAAATCTTTGTATGGAGAGAGACATCTCTGCTCTTGAGAATCTCGTCTAGATCCTTCATAGCCATTCTACCAAGAGCAATATATTGTTGGATTTCTTGACTGCTAGTCCTTTCTTTATTGATTGTTGATCCAAGTAAGTTAATGTTGTCAACTATTTCAATTTCTTCTCCATCAATGATGAACTTCTTGATTTTGTCAGTTGTCAGTATCTTTGTCTTCTTAATATTAAGGTTCAGACCCATTTTAAGACTAAGTTCCTTGATCTTGAGAAAAAAATGTTTCAGATCGTCTTCACTTTCAGCCAGTAATGTGGTATCATCAGCATAGCAAAGGTTGTTGATGAGTCTTCCACCAATCTTCACACCTCGGTTGTCTTCATACAGTCCTGCTTCTCCGATTGTCCTGGAGTGACCAACAAGGGACAGACCCGTAACAGATTTGTTCTGCATATAAATTAAAGAGGTAGGGGGAATGTATGCAGCCTTGTTGTACACCTTTGCTGATTTTAAACCATTCTGTTTCTCCTAGTTCCTTTCGAATTGTTGCTTCTTGATCAATGTAAAGATTGTGCAAGAGAACTATCAGGTGTTCTGGTATACCCATGCTTCTTAACGTGGTCCAGAGTTTCTCATGGTTTGCTCAGTCAAAAGCCTTGCTGTAGTCAATAAAACTCATATGGATATCTTTTTTGGTATTCTTTTGTCTTTTCAAGGATCCATCTCACATCCGCAGTGATGTCCCTCGTTCCTTGCCCTTTCCTGAGTAATATCACTCACAAAGATATTAAGCAGACATTGAAGCATTTTATTTCAGATAGCATCAGCTGTATAATGACAATTCTTAGGGATTACTACTCCTAAGAAGATTGTATACATGTAGCCGAATGCTATCAGGATGCCATTGATTCATTACGACAAGGAAACCCCAAAATAACTGCTTCATTTATTCACTTCCTTACAGACTGTGTACCAGGGGTCAAAACTGGAAAAGCGTACAGGGTGTTCTCTCTAGTCTTGCATTCAGTTCCCTCTGTTTTTCTCCCCTTCATTCTTTTCCATCCAAGTTTCTCTTTTTTCTTCTTCCCTCTTTCATCCCCAAGTTCTTCTTCATCTATCCAGGTTTGGTTCTTCTGTGTCAGGTTCTCAGGCTAAGTAAGTTGAAACCTCAGTCTCTGTCAGGTTCTAAGCTTAATTTTATTCAGACACTGGTATAACATCTCAGGTGTGCAGGCTCACTTCACCATAGGGTTTCAGCAGTTCAAATGCACACTTTCCTCAAGAGTGGGTCATTACACAAAGAAGTTCAATATCGGTTTCAGATATGTTCAGTTCTTGTCTTAGGTCATTCACTTCAGAAAACAGGCACCCACAATCAAGTCCATTTTCAAAGTCATCAAATCCAGGTTGCCCTAAGCAGATTTAGTCCTAGAATCCAATGTACAGAAGTGCACATATTTTCACACTTAGGGCCTATGGGCCCGATATTCATTTGGGAGGGCTATTCACCACATCGGCGCATAACCCTGCTTGTCGACACCTAACTCCGAATATTAAATGCCGCGGCAACAGCACTGAATATCCAGGGTCGCTGCACAAACCCTGGAGCTGCTGAGGCTAACTGGGTAGCGGCGATATTGCACCACTATCTGGTTAGCATCCGCAGCTAAAACTAGGCGGTTATCGGTACTCCCTGACTCTGCTCTTCCCTGGAACACCTCGATGCAACTGGATAGCATTGGGCTACGTAGGGGACATAGACGGGGATTTTCATTGGCACTAACTGTGTAGGTGCCATAGAATATTCCCGTTTAAGGCATTTGCATGGTTTACTGGGCTGTAAACCATGTAAACGCCCTTCAAATATCAGACCCTATGTGCTTAAAAATAGTGCAAAAAAGCCAGAGATGTGCCAAAATGCCAGGATTTGAAGCTACTTATCTTTACATTCTAGGGTCATTTGAGAAAATATGAACATTATCTGGCCAATCCTCAGGGTAATCTTTTGCATGTGATCCACTACACATGAAATTTTGTGCAAGTTTAGTAATAATGAGCTGCTGTGATGCAAAAGCTTGCAAAGAAGCTCATTAACACAGAAACATAGAATATGATGTATAAAAACAGTATGATCCATCTAGTCTGCCCAGCAAGGTGGCTAGAGTACGTGCACCTGCCACTCTGTGCAGGCCACCCTCCTCTATTTGTTGAGGTAAGAAATAGTTACATTTATTTTGATTTTATCCTCTTGTTATAAAGGGATCCACCGTGTATGTCCCATGCTATTTTGAATTCTGTCTGCAAGCAAAAATGTCTTAGCATCTGTTTTTACAGAAAAGATAATAGCACCTTCAAAGATGCAGCTGTTTTTCCTGTGAAGTTGTCCATAGAAAACTCATGCACATACATTTTCTTCTGGGCTCCTTTGGATATGAATCCCATGAAATGTGGTGCATTTAGTTCATCGACCTCCTTGTTCTCTCAGTAGCTGATACGTCACTTTATCTTGGGCATCAAACTCACTCTCTGGGTCCCGCAGCACAGATAAGCAGCTGTTTAGTTACTGGCAAAATTTTCTCTGTTCCCAGTAACTCTGTTTCTAGTCCTAAGAAGGCAGGATCACTAGTTCCTCCGCAAACTCAATACAAGGTTTCTACCTTTATGCTAGCTTATTTTCCTTGGTTCTCTTCATTGTGTCAATGAACAAACCAACTAGGCCCCCAGTTCAAATTCTGATGCTCTCCAAACTCCATTTCAGTCTCCATCTCCCAGGTTTCTCTCCTTAAATTCCTGTTTTTCTACACATAGGGAAGCTCCAGATTTTCCATTCCCCCCTTCTCATACTTCTGCAGAGAGAGGGGGAGCAGCTGTGGGGCCAGGAATACACAATTCATGCATCCCCCACTTCTACCACCACTGTCAGTGTCACGGTACTAAAGTTGGAGGATTGCAAGCAGAGAGGGGGGCCACTGGGCCAGGAAAATTAGTATTGACAGCTCCTGCCAATGGAGAGAAGATTAGGGAAGATGCTTTATCTCTTATGTTCATTTTTAATTTTCTTCTCCTCAACCAGACTGGAGTGGGAAAGGTTCTGTCTCAATCTGAGTCTTGATGTGTATTTTCATTTTACTGTGAATCTTAGACTCAGGAAGCTTCTCCTGGTCCTCTCTCCTAGTTCTTCCAAATCTATACTTTCATCCTGTTATCAGTGGTAATTTTGTGCCATAGTGGTCTAGTTTTTAAAGTCTGGTTGCTTGTCTGTGCTTTTTGGTTATTTTTTTCTCCAAGGATTGGCATAAACTAGATGGCAAAATTGTCCAGTGCTGCTTCGCCCCCCTCCCCCATCAACATTCCCCCAGTTCCTCACTCCTTCCCATTTGCTGTGAGAGCTCTCTTGATCCTCACTGCCACCCTCTTCTTTTCTTTAGGGCCAGCCCTAGATTTTCTGCTGCCCCAAGTAAACAATTTTTGACTGTCGCACTCTATGATTTTTTTAGATTTTTACCCAAGCCTGCTTTTCAATTTTTTTCACTCATATTAGAACATTTTAATGTGTTCAGATCTATTGTATCTGTGTGCATGTTAAATCAATTTTGCATGCACTAAATTTTTTAAGGCAAGTTAACAAACTAAATGCACACTAATAAATGTGCATGTGTAGTCTTTACATGTTAAACCAATGACCGAAATGCCATCCCTGGAATATGACTCCCAAGCAGATGCATTCTTTGCTGGTGCCTACAGCTGACTCTGTTTCCTTTACTGCCATCCTGATCCACTATATCCATGGCTCAGGCTGTGAACTGTGGCACATTACCAACCAGTGCAATGCGTCAACCTCACCTCCTCCCCTTCAGGGCACATTCTGAAGGTAATGGGAAGAGACAGGTTTATGTGGTTGCTCACAGTCCCTATGTTCAGTTACCTGGTCATTGCCCAATGTACATTCAAGAAGTTGAGCAGAAGCATTAGCAGTGGTAGAGGCCCCAGAGGGGAAAGGGTGCATCAGCAGTGCTGGAGGGTCAACAGGAGGCATCAGCAGTAGAACACATGCAAATTAGACACTATCAATGAACAGGAGAATAGGCAGAATTAAGGAGGTATCATCAAGAATGATATTGACAAGGGGGGTTCCAAATGCTGAAGTTGCCCAGGGTAGTCAAAACACTTGCACCAACCCTGCTAATGATAGAACTAAAAGTAAACTGCAAGAAGGTATAAATAGGACAAAAAAAGCCCCGATTGTTGTGAATGAAGACTCATGGCACAGATCCCAACCCTGGTTCTGACTGAGCTGGAATCCTAAAAGAGCAGAAGGAACTGCTGGGTCAAAAAGAAAAGAATGTAAGGCAACATCCTGGATATATTCAGAACAGATCATTCTCTTGATGTATGCAATTCTGTTCAGTCCATTATTCCAAAATTTCATGGATAATGTCCATTTTCTTATATTGTATATGGATGAGCATGTCTTGGGCGAGTACATTTGTTCTATGATGCACTGAAACAAGTTGTATCTTGGCACCTCTACCTCCCAACTACCCAGACGATCAATACTCCAGCAAACACTATTAAGTGGTAAGCACCTATTGTTCAGTATGCCATACCAGTTCAGTGTGTTTTAAGAATTATTGGTTGTACCAGGAAGAAGGAAATGGGATAGGTGGTAGTAATGAAGAAAGGACTCAGCTTGAGAAGTATGAAGGGGCAGGAGAAAGACTGCAATATTTTCTAAGACATGCAAGACCCGATATTTGAACTTTACTCGTGACCAACATTGGGAGCCAGTAACTTTGCTACTAAAGATGATGCAGTATCCAGCCTTCTACTGCCCATCACCATCCTCAATTAAGCATTCTGAGAACCCTCCCTGGGAGGCCAGAATATAAAGCATTACAGTGGTCCAGAAAACTGATTAGTGCATGCATGACAAACCAAAGAAACAATTGATCAAGAAACGATTTTAACTGTTTCACCAGTCATAATACATAAAATGCAATCTTGCAAACTGCTGAGATCTGGCAAACACTTAAGTTTTCTATATCCAATTTAACTCCCAAATCATGATTCATATGATCCAGAGGAGTGATCATATCCTCAATCATTGGTCTTTCACAAATAGTATTCCAATCCAGCATAGCCAAAGCAATAGCTTCAGAGATAGAAGTTACGACATTATACTTCGTCCTATAGAAATAGCATATAGGCCAAAAACACAACATAAAACAAGGTAACACCAAAGAGCAAATAAATAAAACATACTCTTCTTCCTTCTAAAACTCAACATCACTCTCCACATGTGGCCTCAAGTGTCTTATGAATCCCCCTTTTCCAACAACCCTGGCTTCACTTCTCCTTTACCCTACAGCAGAGGTACTCAAATCCAGTCCTGGAGGGCCGCAAATCAGTCAGGTTTTCGGGATATCCCTAATGAATATGCATGAGATAGATTCAAATACAATGGAGGCAGTGCATGCAAATATATCTCATGCATATTCATTAGGGATATCCCGAAAACCTGACTGGTTTGCGGCCCTCCAGGACTGGATTTGAGTACCTCTGCCCTACAGCTTCAGATTTTTTAATAGTAGTAAGCAGCCTACTGTCTTTCACCTAGGCAACCACTGCCCTAAAACACTGATTAAGCTAGACCAAGGTATTCTGACCAAGGGGAACTACCAGCTCAATATTATCAACATACAAAAACTAGAGAACCCATAGGATTTAAAAATTCCTAGGGATGTGCATTCATTTGAAATAATGGGGAAAATGTCAATGACATTTCCCATGTTGTTTTATGTCATTTTAACCAGAAATAACAGGAACCCCCTGTCCCCAAAAAATGTAGTTTTTTTTGTATCATCAGTAGTGCACACTATTGCACATTAGTATACCATATTGCTCAATAATGCCTACTATTTATCAGTAGGTGCACTAGTGTATAACAATATATTAGCCCCGAAATGGAAAAAATATAAAAAAGGTATAAAATGAAAAATCCCAAAAATGACATGGGAAATTAAACAAAACAAAAATTTGGTCCTGTAGATCTCTGCAGACCTTGCCATACCCTAAAGATGGTATAGGAATAGCTGTAATACACATAAACATAATTATCCCCCTCCCCCCCCCCCCAAAGCTGCATAAAGATATTAAAATGTAATGGTGACAAAAAAAGAATCCGATGGGATTCTACATTTTGCCTTCCTCTCTGATGATGTTAGCTTATCATAACTGACTCTAAATTTTATTCTGTAGGAACAAACCCATCCAAACCAGAGCATTATCTGTTGAACCTAACTGGAAACATCTCCTCAATGAAATGTCACAATCAACAAATCAAAAGCCAATGATACAGCTAGCATGACAAGCTGATTACTCTCAGGATGCATCAACAATGACAAAAAAGCCCTACCACAAACCAACAAAAGAACCTTGAGCACATCAGTAACCATCTTAGCAGGTTTATTGCATGGTGTGCCCAAACTAGTCCTGCCCAGTAACAAACAAACTCATAAGCAAACCATGAAACGTAAATGTCCCAGCAGCAGATATGAGAACTGCTCTTGGCACATTCTGAAAAGTACCCAAAGTCATTTGCAGTTCACTTTGGGAAAAGAAGTTCCATTTCATCATTGTGTGACTCACCTAGACTTCTCCACAGTGACGTCTAGCCTAGAAGAAAACAAGCAAAAAAGGCTGGTTAGAAATGCTTCCTGCTTCCTCTGGTTAGGAGTTTTTTTCAGTGTAGCTTGTCTCTCTCTCTGAGCTCCCTCACTAGTATAGAACCATTCTCTCCTGCAGTGCTCTCATTCATGTAGGTCCTTTTTCTTGCCAGACTAAAAGGGCAGTGACTATGCAATCAACTTATGATATGTTTGGCATAACTCAAATGGCCATCATCTTTCTCGCCTCACCTTCTCCCTCCCTCCCCCTCCCCACTTCAAATAGCTACTTGAGTCAGTCCATTCAGGGTTAGCACGCACTCTTCCCATTGTATCTCCACTTGACAGATTGGGTGGCCATTGCCTCATACCTTAACACTCCACCCTACTTCTTTTTGCCTGGGTTGGGCTTACTGGCTCAGGTATCCTGAAGCTGTAACAAAACCTCTCCCATTCCTCCTCCTAGTCCAGTTCCCAATGCACATTTGCTGTGAAAGAAGCTAAGGACCTGTCTCACCCTTTTTTAACTCCTACCTGTTGGCCCATTTTCACCATAACCCAATCCTCTGACCTTCCCCTTGCCCCATAACCCAAAGCCCCACAACCAAGAAGGGAGGTGAAGGATGTTCCAGGACCCCTCAGGATAGTCAATGACACTTTGTTATTGTTGCTTGCCTGAGAACATTGGCCAGTGGGGCTTCTTTCTTGTTGTGCTATCCACAGTGTCACTGCCTGGCTTTCCAACAGTAGTGTATCTCAGGATTTGGGTTTATAATCTGACATTACTGCTGAGTGAAAGCAGCAGCCAGCTTCCTTAGCTGAACTAAGAGGAGAATCCTATTTAATTCAACCTGGTTACTCGTATCCATTCCTTTATTACTCTGTGTGCAACCTAAAAAAGACATATATTAATATGACAGTTTAGACTGTATTGATTTCATTTCAGTTTGATGGTTCAGTGATTATGAAATCACAGCAAATCACACTCTTTTTGTTACTTTCTTTAGAATGGTTGATCTTGCCATCCCCATCTCTAGGTGCAGGGTTACGCTAGAGGATTCCAGGTTAGAGGACACCACACAGACTCCACCATTAAGGAACATGTGAAGACCTTCACCTGCTTGGTGCTTGGAAATGTGTCACCTTTTTCTACAGAAATGCTCAGCTAGACCTGAAAACAAGAGTCTTTAGCTAAATCAATAAAGTCTGGAAGAAGTCCAGCAACCTACAGTCCCAGCCCTTTCTTGAAGCTATAGATTGAATGCGAGGATTTTATCATGGTGAACCCAGAACCGATACAAGGTTATTAGGTGCTGTAAATGAACCTTTGGGCTTGTGCCCTCCTTAATTAACTCTTTGGACCGTATTTATTTATTAGGCTCCATCTGAGATTTTGATAACTAAACTCAACAATCTTGACTATCCCAGCGCCACCTCATCCATGTAAAACTGCATAATTGGATAGCATACTTTTACTTATTAGAGTGATTTACTTAGGTAAATGGGCTTTTTGAAAATCAGCCACCTTCCCTGCAGGTAAAAGAATGTGCTGATGGTTCTTTGAGTTTGTGCAGCTGTCAGAAGCAGTTGTTTTGCTTGGCTCCAATTTATTTTTGCCATTCTCCCCCCCCCCCCTCCTCTCCCAGAAGCTGATACCCTAGGTGAGTGTCTAGTCTGCCTAATAGATAAGCCAGCCCTTGGTGCATTTTGCTCTTCTCTGGGACAGTTAAAGATGGATTACACATATTGACAAAATCAAACAATCCATAATTTAATATAATAAAACATCTAATAGGGCCCTAAAATCATTCCTAAACCCCACCCCAAGCAGACCCCCATACATCCTTAAAACAAACTCCAATCTATTTTTCCTGAAACAGCCACCTTTTCAATTTCTTTCTAAACAGTTGGTAGGAGCCATGCTCCTTTTCTTTGCTTGGCAGCTTAAGGAAGATGCAGGAGGGGAAGTGCTGGAGTGGGGGCAAGGAAAGCATCACTTGACAGCAGCATATCCACCAGCTGTAACACGGTCACAATGTTGTGCTATGCTAATCGGTCAACCTGGATTACTGGGCCTGTCTTGACACTTCCTCCCTGCAAGTCTTTTCTTTAGCCAGCTCCCTCCCTTTCCCTTACCCATCCTCCATCCATCCTTACCCACTTTAATCCAAAATCCTTTCCTTTCCTCCCCTCTCCCCTCTTGATATTGTCAGACTCTCTCCTCCCCTTTGCTTCAAAACTACTTGAATGAGCGGTTCACCACCACTGTCTTGACTTTCTTTTCTCTCAAGACCTTCTGGACCCATTGCAATCTGAATTTTGTTCTCTACATTCCACAGAAACAGTCCTTACCAAAACCTCAAGCATTGTGGAACCTGTGTCTTTTGGGGAAACTGCTAGGTACGTTTGACCTAGATTGGCCACTGTTGGAAACAGGATACTGGGCTTGATGGACCTTGGTCTGACCCAGTGTGGCATATCTTATGTTCTTATGTTCCTCCAGTGACTCGTTGCTTGCCAAATCCAAAGGCCTCTACTCGATTCTCATCCTTCTTGACATTTCTGCTGCTTTTGACACTATTGATCATCACCTTCTGCTCAATATTTTGTCCTAGCTTGAATTTAGGGGCTCCATTCTGTCCTGGATTTCTTCTTATCTCTTCCATCACATTTTTTAGTATATGTTCAGGTATTTCCTCCTCTACCGTTATCCCGCTTTCAGTTGGTGTACCTGAGAGCTCTGTCTTGGGACCTTTTCTTTTCTCTCTCTACACTTGGTCCCTTGGTGCACTTATTTCCACTCATGGTTTTCAGTACCATCTTTATGCTGATGACTCACAGATCTACCTTTCTGTGCCTGAAATCTCTCCAGGAATCCAGTACTGGATCTCTTCCTGCTTATCTGACATTGCTGCCTGGATGTCTCACCGCCATCCGAAACTGAACATGGCTAAGCTGAGCTCTTATCTTTCCCCCTAAACCCACCTCCCCCCTTCCTCCCTCCTCTATTTCTGTGGATAATACTGTTTCCTCAGCTCGCAACCCTTGGGTCATCTTTGACTCTACTCTCTCTTTCTCTGCACAAATCCAACAGATAGCTAAAACCCATTGCTTCATTCTCTCTAACATTGGTAAAATTCGACCCTTCCTTTCTACACACACTACTAAGACACTTATTAACTCTTTATTCAGTTCTCATCTAGACTATTGCAACTTCCTCCTTGCTGGTCTCCCTCTGAATCATCTCTCTTCCCTTCAATCTGTTCAAAACTCAGCTGGACGGCTAATGTTCCACCAGCCTCTACATATTCATATACATGCCCCTTCTCAAGTCGCTTCACTGGCTCTCTATCCACTCCCATATCCAGTTCAAACTTCTCCTACTGACCTATAAGTGCACTCATTCTGCTGCTCCTCACTACCTTTCCTCTCTTATCTCTCCCTACATCCTTCCTCGGGTGCTCCGCTTTTCTGGCAGATCCCTTCTACCTGTGCCATTCTCTTCTACTGCCAACTCCAGACTTCGATACTTCCACCTTGCTGCTCCTTACTCCTGGAAAAACTACCTGAGTCTGTGCATCAGGCTTCATCACTGGCCCTTTTCAAATCCAGGCTGAAAACTCACCTCTTTGAGTCTGCTTTTGGATCCTGATCCGCTTGGTCTCCTATGTGTTTCCTTGCCACTCCCCTAAATGTGTCCTTGTCTTCAGCTGTTGTGTTGTCTGTCTTGACTAGATTGTAAGCTCTGATGAGCAGGGACCGTCTTTTACATGTGTCTGTACAGCGCCGTGTACGCCTTGTAGCGCTTTACAAATGATAAGTCGTAGTAGTAGTAGACTGCTCCTTCTTCTTGCCTCTACTCTTTCATGAACTGTCTCTGTGCTTTCCAGCTGCCTTCTGGTTAGTAAAATTACTATTTGTATTTGTACGTTAAAGGGAGGGGAGGGGGGGGGGAAGAGAGGTGTGCTTTAAAACTGTCACTCTTTGTATCTAGAGGCATAAATGGGAAAGGGGTATCCAGTATCATGGCAGCAAACTTAAACTCTTAGCATAAGGAAGACATGATTAAACCACAGACAAGAACAGACAATGCCATGGACTCAACTTTTAACTTTCACAACTATGGGTGAATGCTTGTGATTGCTGACATAGGATAGTCAGCCCCGCCATCGTTCACATCAATAGTTAGACTTGAGAATTCTGAGGGACTGAGTATTCTAAATTCCCCTGTTTGTAGGACCCCCCCCCCCCCCCATATGTACCAGATGTAAACAGTGCTTTACAGAGATGCAAAAAGAGCAATTTTGTATATTCCCATGCGGGCAACTCCCGGTCCTGCGCGTGCAGTTCAGGTCTACTTTATAAAGTAAAGCGTGTGTGCGCTGAAACCTAGGTGTGGCTGTTATATCTGCCCGAGAGTAGGTGCAGCTTGCTGTGCCTAGATCGGCAACCTGGCACGCGTAAATCCTAGTATTTTATGAATTATGTACATCAGTGGAGGCCGTGCCTGTGCCCTATCTAGGCGCCGCCTACATGCATGCCTCTATGGCACTTAGCACACAGTGACACATACACGCTCGCTTACGGCAGTCATTATCCTGTAAGCAAGCACGGAAGTCTTTGAAAATAAGAACTTCTTGCGTGTACCATCCTGCACATCCTATATAAAATCTCTCCCATAGAGGATACGTTTTTAAACTCCTGCTGCTATGTTAACACCCATTAGAATGTGTGCCATCAAGTCAATGCTGTCTCCTGGTGACTCAGCAGCTCCTGGGTTTTCTTGGCAAGACAGGACCAGAAGTAGATTGCCAGGTTTTTTTTCTGAGGCAGTGGAGGGTCAAGTGACCTGCCCAAGGCCACAAAGAGCGCCAGCGGGAATCAAACACTGGTTTCCTGGCCACTGTTCTAACCGCTAGGCTACCCCTCCACTCCCAACATGTGTGTACTTGATAAAATGAGGGCATAGATATGTCACACCAGTTGCAAGCACTTATGCCTGCCTTATATTGGGAAAAGCAGAAAGCCGGTGTCATGTTGTCCCACACAGAATGTTGCACAGGCTGTGACTGCATGTGCAGTGAAACAACATATTGGCTGCAGCCTACAACACACCAATATTCTCAAAGAGTCTTCTTTGGTTTGGCTGTATGTCCTGTCTGTTTTGAGTAAATTGTAAGTTCCAAGGAGTAGGGACTGTCCATTACAGGAATAACTTTATAAGAAAGCTGGGTAAAGATACACACCATTTACAAGTGTAAGTCGTTCTTTTCAAGGACTTACATGTACAAATGGCCACATACACATGTACTTTAACCAATCACTATTCTGTACAAATGCACTTAAGACCAATCATGCATACTTTCTTGTGGGCATGCATGGGTGGAACGCAAATTTACACTCATAAGTTATAAAATAGCATAAGTTATGTGCATTCTTGCAAAAAGTCTAGATTAGGGCAGGCATGTGTGCTTGCGATAGTTTGATGTACGTTTTTATATTTCTTACACCCCTAGTTTATAAAATATGTGCGAATTGATATGCATTAACTTCACAGCAGTTTATAAAGTCACCCTCTATGTGTTTCTGTACAGTGCTGTGAACATCTATTGCCTGGTCTACAATGATAACAATAATATTACTAATACATGCCTAGCACTCACTCAGACCCTCTGTACATCAAGGGGGGCATATTCAAAGGCATTTATGCAGTTTTCAGACCTGTAAACTGCAAAAATGCCACTGAGAAAGATTTTCAGTGTCACTGACCCAGCTACTGCTGCTGAATATCATCTTTTAACTGGATTAAGTGTCCCAGTGCTATCTGGGTAGTGCTGGGGTGTTCTGCAAGCACAAGGGGGACGGCAGTGCTGACGATCCAGTCAGCGGTGATTTTTCAGCCCCTAAGCAGATAGTCAAACTGCATAAAGTTTAGGACTGGTGAAAGGCTGTCCTGACTTTATGCGGTTTTGCAATGCGGTTAGTGGTTTGACCAGACTGCAAAACTACAGTTTGGGCAAACCGATTATTCAGCACTGGTCATCAGATATTCACGAGTGCTGAACATCCGGTTTTAATTTAAAGTGGTGGTGGCCATTCACTTTAGTAATGCTGGCCACCACGGCTGAATATGCCCCCCCCCAATCTCTTATACATAGGTAGATAGGCAATACATTTGTAGCACACCACCCAATGCATAACGCAGTGATACACAGGTGCAGACTCAGGTCGTTACTAGAGTATGAGCTCACATGTGAATACAACAGGCAGTGATGCATCAATGCACCACATATCAATAGAAACTGTGTACTAAGAATCCTCATTCTTCATGTTAGCTCATAGAAACATAGAAAAATGATGACAGAAAAAGACCACATGGCCTATCTAGTCTATCCTTCCATATCAACAACTACAACAGTCCCCTTTTTTCCTTTAGAGATCCTCTGTGTTTGTCCCATGCTTTTTTTGAATTTAGTTACTGCCCTCATCTCTACCACCTCCACTGGCAGACTATTCCACGGATCCACCACTCTTTCCGTAAAGGAATATTTCTGCATATCACTCCTGAATCTATCCCCTTTCACCCTCATCCCATGTCCCCTTGTAGCAGAACTTGCTTTCAATCGAAAGAGGCTCTCCCCCTGTGTATTTATGCCACGGAGGTATTTAAACATCTCAATCATATCACTTCTATCCCGCCTTTCCTCTAATGTGTACATATTAAGATCCTTAAGTCTGTCCACATATACTTTATAATGAAGACCACTAAACATTTTAGTAGCCACCCTCTGTACTGACTCCATCCTGTTTATATCCTTTTGAAGGTGCGGTCTCTAGAATTGCACACAATACTCCAAATGAGGTCGCACCAAAGACTTAAACAATACAATGAACACATCAACCAAACAAAGAGAGAATACCATACAAACATGATAAGTAACTCCAACAACAAACCCAGAGAGCTATTCGAAATCGTGAAAACCCTCACCAAAGAGCAAAGGTCTGAAGATGAAGTACAAATTGACCCGCAAACATTTGCTGACCACATCCAAGAAAAATTTCACTCTGTAGAACAAACAAGACATAGCTCAGTCACAAAGCCTAACTCACACCCTAAGACCTGGGACACATTCAGCACACCATCAGCAGAGCAACTCTCCCACATCATCACCGCAATCAATACAAGCACCGCTCCTACAGACCCCTGCCCAGTGTCATGGATCAAAGCCACCAAATCAAGCTTCATCCAAACCATACACAACATGGTGCACAACTCCCTAACACAAGGATTCATACCAAATCAACTAAAGCTCGCCACAATAAGACCTATCCCAAAGAAAACCACACTCGACAAGAACAACCCAGCAGCGTACAGACCAATCTCCAGCATACCCTTTCTGGCAAAAATCATCGAAAAAACAGTACAGCACCAACTATAAGAGCACATTGACAACTACGCTCCACTGGACGACAACCAACACGGCTTTCGCCCCAACCATGGAGTCGAAACATTACTGATATACCTCTTCGTCAGCATTCTTCGACTCATAGACAACACCAAGAATGGAATTATAATGATCTTCATTGACATCTCGTCAGCATTCAACACAGTAGACCACAAAACTCTCCTGAAAGGACTACAAAACATCGGGTTACACGGTACCACCCTAAAATGGTTCCACTCATACCTAACTGACAGGCAGATACAGGTCAAGGTAGGACACAACACCTCCCGACCCATAAAGGTCATCCAAGGAGTACCACAAGGATCGGCCCTCTCAGCACTACTATTCAACATCTACATCCAGTCAATATGCGACATCCTGAAAGAGAACAACATTCAATATACAATCTACGCAGATGATATGATATACACACCTATCACAGTCGACAACCTGGACTACTCCAAAATAACAAACTGCCTCACACAAATGACAAGATGGTGTCAAAACAACAACCTCTCAATAAACTACAGCAAGACCAAGGCACTAATCATCACTCGTAACCCAGACTTTATCCACCCACCCGACATCAAGATACAAAACACAACCATACCGATAAAATCGGAAGTAAAGTACCTCGGAGTGACCCTGGACAAGGAGCTGAATCTCAAACCACACGTAAGCAAAACCATCAAAAATGCATACTACAGGATGAGAATCATCAGAAGACTTAAGCCCCTCCTCGCTCCCGAGCACTTCCGTACAGTATGCCAGGCACTAATAACCCCCATATTAGACTTCTGCAGCCCAATCTACCTTGGCATAGCAAAACAAACACTCAGACCACTACAACTAGCACAAAACACGGCGGCCCGCATAATATCTGGCTCAACAAGACAAGAACACATCACACCCATTCTGAAAGATTTACACTGGCTCCCAATCAACTCACGCATCAAATACAAAACAATCATAAACATCTTTAAGATCAAACAACACTCTTCAGCCAACAGCCTACATACCCTCATACAACCAGACACCAGCACACACCCAAGGAGAAGAGGCACCTCCAACCGTGTGAACACCCCAAAAGACTTCATAAAAACCCACAAGGACACCACAGAACGAGCACTCTCCCTGGCTGCCCCAGCAATCTGGAACACCCTCCCAGACGAACTGAGAATAACGATAGACCTCAAAGACTTTCGCAAACAGCTGAAGACAACGCTATTCACAGAGCACTATGGACATGACACATGATCTACTAACAAGCAAGAAACAACCGACATAACCCGACCCTTGTATATAAGAATGTATAATAGCACACGATGTATCATAGCGCACAATGTATAGAAGAATGTATAATAGCCCATGATGTATTATAGCGCACAATGTACATAGCTCCACCTAATCAAACACACAACACATCAGACACACCAAACATGCAATGCGCTTCACTGCATGAAAACACATGTTCACTCCTTTGATTGTTTGCTGTGAAACCGCTTTGATTGTAGGAGAAGGCGGTATAGAAATACTATTAAATAAATAAATTATACAGAGGCACTATCACCTCCTTTTTTCTGCTAGGCATTCCTCTCCGTATGCACCCAAGCATCCTTCTAGCTTTTGCCGTCACCTTTTCTACCTGTTTAGCTACTCTAAGATCATCAGAAACAATCACACCCAGGTCCTGCTCTTCTTTAGTGGATAAAAGTACTTCACCCCCTATACTATATTGCTCCCTTGGATTGCTGCAGCCCAAATGCATGACCTTGCATTTTTAACATTAAATCCCAGCTGCCAAATTCTAGACCATTCTTCAAGCTTAGCTAGATCCCTCCTCATGTTATCTACACCTTCCTGGGTGTCTACTCTATTGCAGAGTTTGGTATCATCCGCAAAGAGGCAAACCTTACCCGACAGCCCTTCCGCTATATCACTAACAAAGATGTTAAAAAGAACAGTAGCTTACAGTAAAGCAGCCATAGACTCACAGTCCAGTGCATAATATGTGGTCAGGCATTGTGTGACAGCTGTTGGCCATCCACTTACTTGGATGTGCAGAAGAGCAGTTTCTTCCTGAAGGAGGAGACCTGGAATCGGCAGACCTGTTTCACAGCAGTGCCACAGGAGACTGTCTCTGGGCACGGATTCTGCACCATGTCAGTGCCTCTGCCAGCCCCAGCCAGACGCCCATGGGAGGGCCAGGGCAGCAACCCAATTCCCAAGGCTCAGTATTCCATTCAAACAATTGGAGGAAATCTCTGGAGCTGCTAAGATGCAAAGTAGGTGTCTGGCGAGCCTGGTCTGCATAAGCTTACAGCAGAGCCACTGGCATCCCTGGCTTGTGTGCTGACTACTTCTGTGAGCAGGTGAGCAGCACGTGGAGATCCAGTTAAGATGTAAACACTCCTCTTTGCGTCAGCTGCTTCTGCTGTTTATGCCAACGTGATGCTACCTGTTTCGCTACCTACCACCTGCTAGCCATCATCTCCTCCTCCTCCCCTCCCCCCACAGCTGCCTATTCTAAGGTGATACCCTCCTGGTTCCTTTGACCCACCTCTACAGGAACATAACCACATAACATGCAGGTAAGGAACTGGAAGCTGTTGTGTGCAGGGAGGGAAGGGAAGAAAGGTGGAAGCTGGCCTATGGTGCTGTGTTACTAGCCTCTTGCTTGCTAAGCTGCTCTCAGGGGCTTTGGCTTATTTCCCTAAGTCAGCACAAGAGCTCAGCTGACTGATCGCCCGAGGAAGCTGCTATCAGCAGAAAGCAGGGGTTTTGAGTAAGGAAAACTCTCCAGCACTTCAGTACAAGCACTGTACAGTACACAGCATGTTACGTGCAAACCAGGAACTGGGTGCTCAGATCTACAACTATGCTTTTATTTTGTTTCTTTAACTGTCACCTTTCCAAAGCAGCTAGAGGTATATACCAACATATATAGGTCAGGGCCAGCCCTAGAGTTGACTCAAGGTGTTGATGCCCCTAGAGAAACCTTAAGCTTTGTGCTCCCCCCTCCCACCAGAAGCTATTGTTTAGTTTTGAATGCCTTGTTCTTTGCCATCCCCTGGAAGCTACCATCCTAGGCGACCCCCTTGTTTGCTTAGTGTTTGTGCTGGCCCTAGGACAGGTGCATATTGGATAAAGCGGTATAAAAGAACACGCAAATAAATAAATAAATAAAGGCACTCTCATTCAGAGGTCTAAAGATTTAGGGGCACATTCACACGCAGGCTTCTTGGTTTTTGTCTTTGAAAAAATGTTTAGGAAATCATCATTATCATTATCTTTTACTCCATAAACCACCATCCCGAAATCCCCTGTCCTGCCCTGCAGAAGTGTATGAATTTTAAAACCACACATTTGAACATACATAGAGAACAAAACAGATAAACAAGGACCGCAGCAAATCCAGACCTGCCTGCCAGAAATAAAAAAGGCATAAATCACATTAGCATTAGACTGCCAAAGAGATGCCAATGGGGATGCAGGTTTGGGAGAGAGATGTTTAGCACATGACCCCTACCCCAGCCTCATTTGCCTTCCAGCTCCACTCTCTGCCCCACCTCCATTCCATGGTCATTCTAGGGAAGGATGAGAACTACAGATCACTTGTAAAGCACTGCAGGGCCAGCCCTAGCAATTAGTGTTAAGTGTTTTCCACACATGACCCCACGTTTCTACCCTGCTTCCCAGCCTCTACTGACTTATGTAAATGAGGCCCTGTAATAAGTCTCGGCACGTGGTCCCACATCCATCAGTATCTCCCAAGGGCCATCCCTGATTAAGTGACACAGTATCTGCAGTTCAAAACTGGTATAAAGACAGGTTGGGGTAACATGCTCCCAATCAATATCAAAACACCACTGCCAGAATCCTAACAGGAAACTCAAGTCAGCAACACATAACCCCTATCCTCAAAAGTCTGCACTGGCTCCCAATTGCCCAACGGATCAATCATAAAACCATAACTACCACCTACAATATCCTCAATAACCTCTCCGCCACCTGTCTCAAGGATCAAATCACAAGAGTATCCATGACAAGACCAAGAAGATCTGTAACCCCGAATCTCCTGTCCATTCCTCCAATCAAGACCAAATGAACACAACTGACAAGTAACAGGGCCTTCTCGATATATGCCCCCACCATCTGGAACTCTATCCGAAACCAATAGATCTGCACAGCCCACTGATGATATGAAGAAATTACTAAAACACTTTATAGAACACTTTGGGCCAAATGACATTACATAAGTGTTGTATGTAACACACATAGCACGCGATGAGGCATCCATGCCCATTGGCACCAGCATCAACTATGCTTACTTGTAATCAGCAGCATGTATATACCCCTACCCTGGTTGAAGTGGCGCCAGCCTTGATTACGCACACCTTGTAAATAGCATCTTGTATATACTCTCACACTCTGTAAAGATTTATATATACGCTGTAAATAGTTATCCCAGCAATATCCAAGTTATAGTACCTGTTCTCTGTAAATACAGAGCAGCTCTGGCTGCTCTGTATAAGATACTGTTGTATGTAAACCACACTGATATTAAATAGTGCGTTATAGAAGAGACATTAAATAAATAAATAAATACAGTAACAATCAATGACCTGTTAACTTAAACATCCCCTATATTTATCTCCAAGTTGTATACCCCTTGTTCTATGTAAAACAAATTGCCAGAGATTATGTGCTGTTGTTCATTGTAAACTGTTTTGGTATAAAAGCGCTATATAAAAACTATTAAACAAATTAAATAAATAAATAAATACCGATTTTTAAAAAAACTCAGAAAAACCTATAATTTTAGGGATTGCTATTCAGTGACAGCGGTCAGTATCTTTAAAGCACCTAGCCCACTTCTGCTATAAATAAACCCGGATATTCAACAAAAGCTTTCACAGAGTTAGTTAGCTATGTCATCTTGATGGAGCTGACATAAGTCATTTACTGTGACGTTTGTTATTTTCCCATGTTACCTTCCTGGCTTTAGGAAGAATGGCAACTTTTACTTCAACACGTGTGATCTTATTGGAAATGGGACAATCCAGTGATGCAAAGTTCAGTTTTCTTGGATTTTTCTCACTTTCTGCTTTCTTCTGATGAGGTTTTGACTGCATGTGTATATTTATGCCTCCTCCGGAGGCTCATGTGTGCACAGCTGAAATCCACACTTCACGTGGTACATGGGAAATTACATATATGTACTTCAGCAGGAACAATAATGCTCCTGGGGGAATTCTGCACAGGTACTGACATCGACATCAGCGAGCAGTGAGGCAGGCTCAGAGCACACAAGCTTTAAGGACGCCCGAGTCTTCTTCACTGTTCACTGCTTTACAGCTGCGGAAATGTTTCCCTTTACTCCCATGGCTGTGCTACATTTCAGACACTGGTACCACAAGCTTTTAAAAGAGTGAATAGAAGTGCTTCCTGTCTCACAGGAAGTGACAAATGTACAATGGGTAGGTTCTTTTCCAAGAGGGGTTAGGATTTAAGGGGGGGTATTTTCAAAGCGATTAACATGGATACAGATCTGCTAACCCCGTTAATCGAGGCCACCGGAACATCAGTGGCACTAATGCGCCTAGTGTAGTTGAATATCCCCAGATGCCGCTGCTGAATGCCCGACTTTAGTTGGCTATCATCCAGGTGTTCCAAGGATAGATCGGAGGCGGAGCCTGGGGAAATCTGACTAGCGGTGATATTCAGCTGCTAGCCGATTATCCTCAGCAGCAAATGTTAGGCACCTGAAAGGCTGGCCTAACTTTCATTGCTGAAGCTAACTGGGCAGGGGGGAATATTGCCGCTACCCGGTTAACTTCCACTGTATGTGGCTGACCCAGATATTCAATGCCGGTGGTTGGATATGGCTCCAGCATTGAATATCGGGCTTTAAAGTTCAGCGGTGATGGCTAGCCACTGTAGAAGAACTAGCCACTGCTACTGAATATCCCCTCTTAAATCTTTCCCTAAGGCAATGGAGGGCAGTAAGAGCAACTGACACACAATTCATGTAAATGGTCTCTGCCTTTTGCGTTGTGCCCAGCAGACACACTCTTTCTTTTCCCCTCTTCCCCCCTTCATCCCCAGAACTGACAAGCTATCGCAGTCCAAGAAGAGGACCCTTTGGCCAGTCCTGGATTTGAATTTACCTCCTGATGCAGTTTGGTATTTGTAATCCCTGATTCTACCCATGGAAATTAGTGCCGTAGGTTCCGTAATGTATCAGAATGAGGATATCAGAAATCCAAGAATGACCTAAAATCTTCCTCCTGGAACATGGTATCTTCACAGCTGTGCAGGCCTAGTGCTCACACTCTCTCTCCCCCTTGACCCCAGGAGTTACACTCTTTCTCCCTCTCTCCACCTTGTTCTCAGCAGTTACATCTCTTTCCCCCCTTATCCCCAGAAGTCAAATTCTCTCTCTCTCTCTCTCACCCCTTCTCCTTACCCTTGTCTATAAGTTTGTATTACACTTCTATGCACAACTTCTATGCACAACTTCTATGCACACTACATCCTTAGACCACAGTCCTCATTTCTGCGAGGCCAGGCCACACAGCGCAGTAAATGACTGACTCTTCATCTTATTGCTTTCAAATTGCCTCTGCCTTTCTCACAGCAAAATGCTGGCCCCTTCTTAGCTGACCCCCTATAAGTATCATTTTTATTATGTCTTTCAGGGAGTTCATAATCAGGGCCGTTCCAAGGGCTATGTGAGCATTGCGGTCGCACAGGGCGCAAGCACAGAAGGGGACGATAATATCATCACTGGGCTTCCAGGATGCTCAAAAAGAGTGAGCTACTGCATGTGGCTGGGTGGAGGGGGCACCAGATTCATTGTCGCACAGGGCGCATTTCTAGCTTGGTACAGTCCTGCTCATAATTTCCACTGAGCCCCTGGAAATCCTGTAGTAACTAGTGTGCATAGGAAATCAGGTAGGAAGGGGCAAGGGGTAAATGCAGGCAGCAGGACAACAAAGCCAGTCACTCACTGCATAGGTGTCCTGGTCTCATGGGGACTGTGGTCCGGGGATCCATCCCCAGACCATAATTCCCACCTGAGCGAGGCCAGACCACCAGTGCATTGAGTGACTCACTTCTGCATCTTTCTCCAGGCCATAATTCAGTGCTGCAGCTCCCTGAATGATTCCTGGATTCACATCTGGGCACCTGCATCTTCCCCGTCACTCTTTCCCTCCCCTGTGGTTGTAAACTCCCTGTGCTAGGGATCTGCCATCTACATGGCTGATGAAAACAGATATTGTACCCATTAGTTAAAATGAATGGGCCCAATACTGAGTCCACAGCCGTCAGCCTTTCTAAAGCGCCTGATTAGCATGGGCAAAAGTGAAATCGGATATTCAGTGCCAGAGCCTATCTGGCATCTAGTGCTAAAGATACGGTTTTACCACCGACAGTGTCTGCTATCCAATCAACAGTGCATAACAAACCAGATAAACTTAGGACAGCTATTGACTTTATGCCGTTACCTAGCTGGTTAGTGAGCTGCAAATCATCACTAACCAGATAGGTGCCAGGACCACCTCAACCCTCCCTAGACCACCTCAGCACAGTCTGTGGGGATGTTCAGTAGCACTAATCTGTTAATGCCACTGAATATCAAGCTCAGTGGGGTTTATGCGGTTTGCAGGACCTTTAAATATCGGGCCCAATACTTTTTATTTTCCTTTTAATATAAATCTTCACCCAGAATTTTTAATACTATTATAAATAGAAACAAAGAAGGATCCAAAATCCACTTAAAATAAATTTGGTATCAATTTATAATTGCAACCAAAACAATTAACATTGGCCCATTAAACGCACCCCAGGGATAACTGGTATAAACAGTTAACAGTTAGAGTCAGTGTTGTGCGTAGGCCTGTGCGAGAGGTGCAGCTGCACAGGGTGCAAAAAAAATAGGGGCACATTTAAGGTTGCCAACCACCGGCCTTGACTGCCCCCCCCCCCCCCGCGCTACCTGTCCAGCCTGCCCTTGCCCCACTTTTCCTATTCCCTTGGCGGCGGCAACGGCAGCGGACCTCCAATTTTAAAAAAACAAACTCGGGTCTTTGCAACTTCACACTTGCATGGTTGGTCTGGTCCCTTCCTCTTCTGACGCAGGCATACATCAGAGGAAGGCGGGGCCAGACAGTCATGCAAGCGTGGAGTCGGAAAGACCTGCCTTTTCTTAAATTGGAGGTCTGCTGCCCCAAATGCTACTGCCACCAAGGGAACAGGAAAAGCAATGGCAGGGCAAGGGCAGGTCATGCAGGTAGCACGGGGCATCGTTTCTGCCCACTCTAAATTGTAATATCTATGTCTAAAAGTGTGCAGGTGGATTGTGGTTTCCTGAAAATACATATTTATGATATGATATATTCTCTGATATGAAATGATATATATGATATGATATATTCTTTGCATCTTAAAAAAGATAAATAACATGTAATAATATCTTGATCAAGGCAGATTTTAATAATAAGATCTCTCTAGATCTCCCCTCTTTTGTACAGTGTTGTGCCATTAAACAGTAATGTTAAGGTAGATATTCAGCCCATGGCAGTAAATATCACTCAAACATCTGACCACAGTGGACAAAAATGAAGCCAGATATTCGGTGCTGGAGCCTATCCATCGTCTGGAACTGAATATCCGGTTTTGCTGCCGACTATGGTGGCTATCAAGTTAACAGTGATATTTAGCCACTAACCAGATAGCACAGCCTCATAAAGTTAGGACAGCCATTGACCTGCTCTAACCTTATGCCGTTTGTCTATCTGAATATTGGAGCTAACCAGATACTTGCCGGAACTGCCCCGGTTCACTCTGGAATTAACCGGATGTTTGCAAGGCAGTCTGGGGGGATTTTCAATGGCATTAGTCAACAGTGCTGTTGAATGTTGCGCTGAGTGGGGTTTATACGGTTTGCAGATCCTGTAAACTGAATAAATGCTTCTGAATATCGACCCCTTTATTTTTTAGAAAGAATGAGTAATCCTTGTAGACTAGCTATTTGAATGCTATTACTTTGGAAGGCTTTAGATGTTAAAATATAATAATGTTCTGGTTCACTGATGTTCTAAAATTCTAGGTGTTCCATTACCAGGATGTGTTGGTTATTTACTGTACCGGGGATAACATGTTCTGAACGTATCGCTCCGTCGGGCCAAAGCATATAATGATCCTAGCACGAATCAAGCACTAGGAAAATGAAATGTCTCCTTTCCCATAACATCAAGCGATCCTTAAACATTTCATTAGCTTCTGTTTAATACAATTTTTGACTCCTACATAGATTACGGAGGACTCATGCACATTGGACATTGATGGTAAAAAGGGGAAGAAACCTGCAGCTACTTGTATCAGCCTTGAATGTTTCTCTAATTTTAGCAGGAAGTTTAATTCTTCTGCTTTGACATTAGTTATCATGTCCTACTCGATACGTTCGCAATCTCTGCCAAAAGGCAGACACTTTGGGTCGTAGCCAAGATGGGCAGAGATGATTCAAGAACAGAGGGCTCCTTAATCCTCATCCTGACACATAAGGCTCAGGAATACCACAGGTGCTTTTCTTTTGCTTTACAATCAACCAATCAACATTTATAAAAATAAAAAGATTCTTGTTCCAATCTGCACAATCGTTGCAAATTTCAGGCCAACATGATAAATGGTGAAGGGTCTGTGGCCAGACTCCTGCCCCCCCCCCCCCCCGGGTATATTTGTGCTCCAAAAATGAATGGGTTTCCTTATCAGGATATACATGAACCTGAAGCTCATATTTGTTGCAGTACCTCAAAAGTTTTTTTCATCTTTTCTTTAATACACTATTACTAGTCTTCTACAGGGTCATGAACGGTTGGCCTTTAATGATAAGTTACAACTGCATGATATCACAGCACCTCCCCCAGCCAGCAGCAGCACAGCTGGAGGGCTCACAAGCAGCGTGGCAGGAACATTGCCAATGTGCCCTACATTTCAGGGCTAGCTGCAGATTGATTTAGAACTCATGACTTTTGCACTGACAAATATTTGTCAAATTTATTTTGCTCTTTATCACTGACAACTCAGGAAGAGTATATTCAAATGTCCGTCAGAAACCAGTGGGTTTTCCAGGATCAAAAAGCCTGTCCAGAGTACATGTATGCCCCAAGAGAGAAGATTAATAAGGTTTATAGTGTAGCTTGTTGAGAGTTTAAGACTATGATCTCCCCATGATGAATAAAAATGTGCAGGGTGAGACTGAAGTCTGAGGGGTCAGTTTGCAAAAGCCCCTATCCGGATAATCATGGAGTTTATCTGGATAAGAGCACTGAGAGAGTACAGCTGAAATCTCCACAAATCGCTCCAACGCTCTCCGGGCTACGCTGGGGCAGTCCGGTGCAGTCACTATCTGGATAGTTAACGCACTTATCCAGATCGTGGCCAGCTGCTATTCGGATACATTTTGTGGCTAGCTTGTGCTGCTGAAAAAGCTGGCCTAAGTTGCTATCTGCATCATTTATCCAGAGAGCGGCTGAAAATCGCTGCAGGCTGGATAAATGTGGCATCACAATCCAGATATTCCGAGACAGTCACTGTCCGGCTACTGCCACTAAATAGCCATTGATCACCACGGTGTTTAAATACTTGGGGGAATATTAAGCAGCAGTGGCTAGCTGTTGCTGCTGAACTTTGCACCTTAATCTATTCAATGCTTAGGTAATATCCAATCACCAGCTTTGAATAATCAGGGTTGGCCGGATAGTGCTGCAGCTAACCAGGCAGCAGCGAGATTTAGCCACTGCCCTATTAGCTACAGTGGAGAAAGTTAGGCCAGCCTTTCGGGTGCCTATCTTTGGTTGCTTTGGGATAATTGGTTAGCAGCAGAATATCAGCGCTAGCCAGTTATCCCCAGGTGCCGTCTCCACTCCACCCCCAGGACATCCTAATGCAGTGGTGCAGCAAGGGTGGGGCGTTGGGTGCAGCCTGCCCCGGGTGCCGGCCAGGAGGGGGATGCACCCACACTGGGCCCATGGAGGCACGGCAGAAAAATTATGTTTAAGCTGGCTTTGCCACGGTATCTCGCACTCCAGGGACTGGCCACTCTTCCCTCCCAGCCAAAGTCTTGTGAATCATGAGACTTCAGGCAGGAGGGAAGAGGGGCCAACCCCTGGAACGTGAGGCACTGTGGCAAAGCCATTTTAAATGTAAGTTTGACGTGCTATCTCCATGGGCTCGGTGGGAAGAGCATTGTCACTTGCAGCGCCACCCTGCATGGGAGGGCACCAGCAGCGTGGGAGAAGATGCCTGACCCAAGTGCAGAGGGGGCTGAGAACACCACTGCCCTGTTGCTAGCTAGTGCCCAGGGGATATTCAGGGGTACTAACTGTGGTAGTGCCGTTGAATATCCTGCTAAGCACCACCTTGCTTAGCTTCTACATCTTCAGAAGTTAATGCCTCACTCTCCCCTCCCACACACACACACACTTCTGCACCTAGGAGCACCCAAACCCAACCTTGACAGCCCCTCACACGAAGGCCTAGAGAGCTGACTTTACAAGAAGATACAATGCATATGGCATCTCCCCTTCATGTATTTAAGTCCTGTTAGTGCTGATGGTGCAGGCCTTGCATCATTTTGGGTAACTGTCCTTTGAGCTGCAGCTATGCAATACTATTTGAACCCACAGAGCTATCGTTGGCTGCACTTGTGTCAATTGGCATGTTAATGGTGATCATGCGCTAATGTGCTCTCCATGCTCACACTCTGCGCTAACCCCCCACTCTCCACATTAGTGCACAATGTGCATTTTAGTGGTCAGTAGCTTGCATGTGGAGTGGAGGAGTAGCCTAGTGGTTAGAACACTGGCTTGGTAACCAAGCAACCAGGGTTCAAGTCCCACTAGCACTCCTTGTGGCCTTGGGCAAGTCACTTAACCCTCCATTGCCTCGGAAGAAATGCCTGGCAATCCACTTCCAGTGACACTGCCAAGAAAACCCAGAGCTTCTGGGTCACCAGGAGTCAGGACTGACTCAAAGGCACTTTAAAAAAAAAAAAAAAAAAAGCTTGCATGTCCACACATTAGCATTCATCATGGCCAGTTACCACACACTATAATGCACATTAACTGGTTAGTGGCACTTAGTAAAAGGGCTCCTTAATGTGTGTTTAACCTATGAATGAACATGCATAATGTCAACTTGTGCATTTCTAATGCACATTTAAAAATTTTTATTAATACAACTGTGTGAAACAATCAAAACAAGTCCAAAAAATATGGAAAAAGGCCTAGAAATTGAAAATGAACCAAAAATCTTTGCCATGTCCCAGTCTCTCAGAGTCAAACTGTGTATTTTAAAAGGCAGTCTTTCTAACAAAGGCACAAGTCAATATTCATGCTAATGTGCAATTTCCTGATGATCTATGTTACTTCTCCTTTAGCTCTGTCCCTACGGTTTCCGTATTAATTTTTTCCTCTCCCTACAGTGACTGTATGGTCCCAGTTTGCTATGTCCCTGAGGTCACTGTATTAAGTCACTTAGCTCTTTCCCTGCAGTCTCAGTATTAATTTTCTTTCCTTTGTTTCAGTTGTTGCTCTCTTGCTGCTTTTCCTGTCCCTCTGTGCTCAGTGTTACTCATACAGTAGTACTTATGTTTCATGCTCTGTATCTGGTAGAGGGATTAAAAGCTATGATATTCATCAAAAATGTAAAAGCCGTAGAAATCTTTGGATTCTCACTGTGCAAATCACTAAAATCTAGACTGTTCTTGACTTTTTTTCTATTAGATTCCATCTAATTTATTTTATTTATTTAGTTGTACTTATATACCGCTTAGTCTAAGGAGTATGTTTACAAAGTAGCGGTAGCAGCTTCCGTGTGATATCAGAGCTGTGGTCCCATTGAATTCAATGGGGCCGCGGCTCTGATATCGCACAGAAACCGCTACCGCTGCTTTGTAAACATACCCCTAAGAGTCGAAGCAGTTTAATCTTTAATCTTTAACGATACATTTGATATACCGCTCAGGCCGAAGTATCAGAGTGGTTTACAATACTACATTTGTGTTACGGAAAGTATGAAAAGAACGCCATTTATAAGATAGGACAGAATAGGAGATACAGTGATAGTCAAAGAAATAGGAAAGATAGAAGAGAAGGGAACAGCATATTACCTCCACAAAATACCAGCATGACAATTAAGCTCACAGCTTTTGTAAGATTTTGATCAATTGCCACAGACTCATGCTTTACAGAAAACGACAAGCCAACATGGCTTTACATAGAACGATAACTTAAACTAGGGGAAGATAAACAAAATGGATAAATAGACGAGTAAAATTGAGCGTGAAGAGTCTTGTAAATTGCAAAATGATTGATAGAAAGACGGTATATAAAAATTGTTAAAATAAATAAATAAATAAAGAGGAGTATCTTTAGGTTCTTTCTAAATTTCATGAAGTCATTTGTGTTACGAAGTGCGCCAGGGATTGTATTTCATAAAGTTGGTGCAAAAGGGGAGAATGCTCTTTTCGAGGTTGAACAAGTGGTTCTGGCATTAAGTAGGGGTATACATAGCATGTTAATGGAGCTAGATCTTCTGCTCCTGTTGTTAGGTGTTCTTTATATGAGTGTTTCAAGATGGATAGCGGAGAGTTTGTGAATCAATTTAAAGGTTGTTAACAGAGATTTAAATCTAACTCTCTCAGTAACAGGTAGCCAATGTAGCTGTTTCAATATGGGGGTGATATGTTTCAGCTTTTGATTTGTTGCAGAGAAAGCGTGTTGTTGTGTTCATTGCCAGTTGCAGTGGGTGAATTGCTGATTTGGGAAGGCCTTGAAGGATGATATTGCAGTAATCGATGTGAGGAAAAGTAAGGGTTTGAAGAATGTTGCAGAAATCATTATAATCCAAAAGGTTCTTGAGATGCAATGCAGTTCTGAGTTTGTAATACTGTATATGCTCCTTGTAATGCAATTAATGTGGGAGGATAGCGAGAGATGCTGATCTATGATAACTCCCAGATAATGAACTTCATGTTTGACCTGTAGTTGAGTTTTGCCAATTGTTATGAACTCAGGAGGAGTAAAATTACTATTTCTAGTGACGAAGAGTACTTTTGTCTTCTTGTGGTTTATGATGAGGTTATGCATAGACAACCAATTGGTAATAGCTGTGAAGCAGTCCTTTATGTTTGTGAGTATTGGCTTGGTTAGATCAACTGGAGCGTACAACATGACATTATCTGCGTAGATGTGGTACAATACATTGTTTGTTCGTATGACTGCAGAGGGAGGATAATGCTGATCTTTGTGGAACTCCTTGATGTTGAATGCATGGGGCTGATCTCTCTTTACTGATTTTTACTTGTAGTTGTCGATTAGAAAAGTAGGATCTAAACCAGTTAAGTGTGGTACCTTTTAGACCAATAGAGTCTAGTTGCTGAATGATTAGGTTGTGTGGTATCGAGTCAAATACTTCTTTGATATCAAAAAAATGAGTTTTAAACCCTTGTTAGGCTTATCAGGACCTCTTATTATATTGTCCATAAAGGCAGCCATTAGAGATTCTGCTCCATGATGGGGGAAATGAGAGTCTATGTGATCTTGGAGTTGAAACAGTAATATTAACAGTATTATCTTGGAATTGAAACAGTATCCAACAGGTACATCTCTATCTGCCTAGTATACAAAGCCCCGAACAGCCAAGATGAAGACCTCTCACTCATCCTAGAGCAAATCTGTAAATACTCAGGAAGCAAAAACCCTTTGTACTGTTTGGTGACCTCAACATCCCATCTACACCAAGTAAAGATGCGCAGGTATTCCAGAAGACAATGGAGGACCTACAGTATACTCAAATAATACATGGCCCAACACATAGAAAAGGAGCAACACTGGATCTCATCTATATCCCTAATGCCCTCCTTAACCAAAACCCCCAGGCACCCATTCCAACCTTCAAACCAATACTTTGGTCAGACCATCACATGCTAAATGTTACACTAATGTTCCCATCAAAGTTCTTAACAAATGAAAGGATACCTAAAGAAAGGAGGAGATTCTCCCATTTCAATGATGACACATTCATAAAAGATGTACTTCCAAAGCTGCTGTCTACCTCAACAAATCTGGAAAGTGCAATAGACAACTGAAGGAGGCCGCAACACCACCAGTCAAGAACCTAAGTAATCACAGGAATCACTCCGTACCATAGTTCTCAAAACAGATCAATGACATGAAAAAATCCTTCCGGAGAACCGAAAGAAAATGGAGAGGGACCAAGACACAAGAAGACCTTCACGAATACAAGACAAAACTCCAAGAATGCCAACATCAAATCAATACCAGTATAAAGGAATACCATACAAACCTCATTTTGAAATCTCTAAATAAATCACAAGAACTATTTGACATCGCACGCCCCCTAACCAAGAATAACTCACGATGTGATGTGACCACATCACTTCACCCTCAAACTATGACTGACTTCCTAGAAGAAAAACCGCAAACCAACACCAAACACCTGCCATCCCGACCAGAAGAAAATATCCCCAACCAAGAGTCCCCTGAGCAATAGAGCTCCTTCCACTGACCAACTACAAAGCATAGTGTCCAAAATTAACACCACTACCTCTCACCTAGATCCTTGGCCCATCTCTTGGATCAGGTTTACAGTGAAACAATTAATACCTACTCTACACAGTATCATGTGGCTCTCTCTCATACAGGGAATCATACCCACCTGCCTTAAACAAACGATTGTGAGACTGATATTGGAAAAACAAACAATGGACCCGTTAGACCCCAGCTCATACAGACTCATTTCAAGTCTTCCATTTCTGACTAAAATGATAGAAAACGTAGTGCTAACCCAACTGAAAGATCATATAGACTTCCATACCTCGCTTGAACCCTCACTTGGTTTGCAGCTTGTCGTGCTGTGAGGGCTTGTGTGCATCAGTGATGCTGAGAGCTAAACTATCGGTAGTTTAACTACTGGCAGGGTCTCCCAAGATGGACAGGTCTCAGCTTAGATGCCAGACCAAGACAAACCACCCATCTGGGCAGCAGCAGAATGGGATAGTGTTGACGGCGGAGGATCACAATTCTGTGACAACGGCAACAACACCAAACTTAAACTGCACGGAAGAAAGGCCTGGCAATCTACTTCTGTATCTTGCCATGAAAACCCAATGGATAGTTACAACAAAACAAATTGTGCTATAGTGCTGGAAGATGAGACCCCCAGGTTGGAAGGCACTCAACTAGCTACTGGGGAAGTAAAGCCAGCATTTATGATGTGGTTGGATCAAAGCCCTCGGGACGTCTGACTGCTCATGTAGCTGCGCATGAAATGAGAGTCAGAAGCTGTAAAGATGTCTTACACATTGGAACATGGAACGTACGAAGCATGAACCAAGGGAAGTTGGAGGTGGTCAAGAATGAAATGGAACGTGTACAACTTGATCTGTTGGGTGTCAGCGAACTGAAATGGACTGGCATCGGGCACTTTGCATCAGATGATCACATGGTCTACTATGCTGGAAATGAAAGACAAAGAAGAAATGGTGTTGCATTTATAATAAAGAAGAAACTTGCAAGAACTGTAATGAAATACAATGCAGTCAGCGAACGCTTAATTTCTATTTGTCTACGAGGAATGCCTATCAACACAACTATAATTCAAGTATATGCCCCAACAACAGCTGCAGAAGAGAATGAAATTGAAGAGTTCTATGAACAAGTACAAGCTGAAATTGACAGAACATGCAAACAGGATATCCTGATAGTCATGGGTGATTGGAATGCAAAGGTTGGCAACAAAGAAGAAGACAAAGTAGTTGGAAAATATGGACTTGGCAACAGAAATGAAGCTGGAGAAAGACTGATAGAATTCTGCAAGACCAACAATCTATTCATCTCGAACACCTTCTTCCATCAACACAAGCGACGACTGTACACATGGACTTCACCGAATGGATTGTATAAAAATCAAATTGACTACATCTGTGGAAGTCAACGATGGAAAAGCTCTATAACATCAACAAAGACAAAACCTGGAGTTGACTGTGGTACAGATCCTCAACTACTAGTATGCAAACTCAAGCTAAAGCTGAAAAAGAGAAAACCACTCATGAATGCAGCAAAATATGACCTTGAGAATATACCACTGGAATTTAAAGACTGCCTGCAAAATCGATTTGCTGCTTTAGATACAAATGATAGAGTTCCAGAAGAGTTATGGAATGACATCAAGAAGGTTGTGTTGGAAGAAAGCGAGAAGTCTCTACAAAAGGTAAAAAAGAAAAAACGGCCAAAATGGATGACGGAAGAAACTCTGAAAATTGCCCAGAAACGCAGAGAAGCTAAAGCCAGAGGAGAAAGAAAGACAATCACAGAACTCAACAGAGATTTCCAACGTGCAGCAAGACAGGACAAGGAAAAGTACTACAATGACACATGCAAGGAAATAGAAGCAGAAACTATTAGAGGAAGAACGAGATCAGCTTTCCTAAAGCTACGAGAGTTAAAGAAAAAGTTCCAGCCTTGAATTGGAATGTTACAAGATGCTCAAGGTTCTATGTTGAATGATGCTGAGAAGATCAAGAAAAGGTGGAAGGAATATACAGAGTTTTTATATGATAAAGATCAAGTGGACCAACAGCCGTTTCAACCTGTACCTTATGATCTGGAACCATTGGTGATGAAAGAAGAAGTTGAAGCAGCATTGAAAGCCTTATCAAAGAACAAAGCACCAGGCATTGATTGCATTCCCATAGAAGTATTACAGCAATCTGATGCAGCTGTTACCGTACTTACAAGGCTCTGCCAAGAAATATGGAAGACAGCATCATGGCCAACTGACTGGAAAAGATCTGTGTTTATATCAATACTAAAGAAAGGTGATCCAACTGACTGTGGAAATTATCGCACAATCGCTCTGATCCCACATGCCAGCAAGATTCTACTGAAGATTATTCAAAAGAGACTACAATCATACCTGGAACAAGAACTACCTGAAGTGCAAGCAGGGTTCAGGAAAGGGCGAGGAACGAGAGACATCATTGCGGATGTGAGATGGATCCTTGAAAAGACTAAAGAATACCAAAAGGATATCTATTTGTGCTTTATCGACTATAGCACAGCTTTTGACTGTGTAAACCATGAGAAACTCTGGGCCACATTAAGAAGCATGGGTATACCAGAAAACCTGATTCTTCTCTTGCGCAATCTGTACATTGATCAAGAAGCAACAGTTCGAACGGAACAAGGAGAAACAGAATGGTTTAAAATAAGCAAAGGTGTAAGACAAGGCTGCATACTTTCCCCCTACCTGTTTAATTTATATGCAGAACAAATCATCAGAGAAGCAGGATTGTATGAAGACAAGAGAGGTGTGAAGATTGGTGGAAGACTCATCAACAACCTTCGCTATGCTGATGATACCACATTACTGGCGGAAAGGGAAGATGATCTGAAACATTTGCTTCTCACAATCAAAGAACATAGTCTCAAAATGGGCCTGCACCTTAATGTAAAGAAGACAAAGATCATGACAACTGGCATAATCAACAGGTTCATCATCGAAGGAGAAGAAATTGAAATCGTGAATAACTTTAACCTACTTGGATCAACTATCAATAAAGAAGCAACAAGCAGTCAAGAAATCAGACGACGCATTGCTCTTAGCAGAATGGCTATGAAAGACCTAGATAAGATTCTCAAGAGCAGAGATGTCTCTCTCCATACAAAGATTTGACTTGTTCAAGCCATGGTATTTTCAATAACATCATATGGATGTGAAAGCTGGACAGTGAAAAAGATAGACAGGAAGAAAATTGATGCCTTTGAATTATGGTGCTGGCAGCGAATATTGTGTATACCATGGACTGCCCGAAGAACAAACCAGTCTGTACTAGAGGAGATCAAACCTAAGCTTTCTTTAGAAACTCAGATGACAAGACTTCGACTTTCATACTTTGGACACATCATGCGGAGAGAGAGATCATTAGAGAAAGACATCATGCTTGGCAAGATAGAAGGTCAAAGCAAAAGAGGAAGGCCAGCAATGAGATGGATCGATACAATAACAGCAGCTACGGGTACCAGTCTGTCAACAATCAGCCGCCTGACTGAAGACCGAACACAATTTAGGATAGCTATCCAGAGGGTCGCCATGAGTCGACTCCGACTCGACGGCACTTAACAACAACAACAACCTCGCTTGACCCCCACCAGTATGGGTTCAAGCCAAATCATAGTGTGGAAACGCAATTCATCTCTTTACCAGATAGAAACATAACCACTACTGATGACAAAAAAATGGGCATGCTTTTAACCTTTATTGATATTACTACTACTACTACTACTACTACTATTCAGCATTTGTAAAGCGCCACGCACGCAGCGCTGCACGGCTGACCTACAAGAGGTAGCCAACATACAAGAGACAGTCCCTGCCGGTCAGAGTCAAGCTCATCGGAGCTTACAATCTAGTTAGAACAAAACATAAGTTAGAACAGTATAGAGCATTAGTCAGTTCTGCGCAAGGTAGAGCATTAGTCAGTTCTGCGCAAGGTACGGTTTAGTCATAAATGATGATGGGGGTTAGGGTAAGATGAGGAAGGAGTCAGGATCTGAATGCAACAGTGAAGAGGTGGGTCTTCAATCTGGATTTGAAGAGGGCCAAGGAGGATGCCAGGCGCACAGACGCAGGTAGGCTGTTCCAGGCGTAAGGTGCAGCAAGGGAGTGCAGTTAAGAACATAAGAACATAAGATATGCCATACTGGGTCAGACCAAGGTTCATCAAGCCCAGTATTCTGTTTCCAACAGTGGCCAATCTAGGTCATATGTACCTAGCAGTTTCCCCAAGGGACACAGGTTCCACAATGCTTGTATTGGTTCAAGCATTGATATCCTGGGTCCCTTCTTAATAATGGTTTATGGACCTTTCCTCCAGGAACTTGTCCAAACCTTTTTTAAACCCAGCTACACTAACAGCCTTTACTACATCCTCTGGTAACAAATTCCAGAGTTTGATTACACGTTGAGTGAAAAAATATTTTCTTTTATTAGTCTTAAATAGTTTACCCTGTAGCTTCATTGCATGTCCCCTAGTCTTTCTATATTCTGATAAGGTAAACAATCGATCTACGTTTACCCGTTCCATTCTGTTCATTAATTTATAGACTTCTATCATATCTCCCCTCAGCCGTCTCTTTTCCAGGTTAAAGAGCCCTAACCTTTTTAGCCTTTCTTCATAGGAGTATCCTTCCATCCCCTTTACCATTTTGGTGGCTATTCTCTGAACCTTTTCTAAAATCGCTATATCCTTTTTAAGATACGGCGACCAGAATTGCACACAATATTCAAGGTGCGGTCTCACCATGGAACGATACAGAGGCATTATAATATCTTTTGTTTTATTTTCCATTCCTTTCCTTATTATACCTAGCATTCTATTTGCTCTCTTGTCCGCCGCTGCACACTGGGCCGAGGGTTTTAACATGGTATCCACAATGACGCCTAAATCTTTTTCCTGGGTGGTGGTTCCTAATGTGGAACCTTGCATCGTGTAACCATAGTTTGGGTTGTTCTTCCCTAGGTGCATAACCTTGCACTTGTCCACATTAAATTTCATCTGCCATTTTGATGCCCAGTCTTCCAATTTATCAAGATCCACTTGCAGTTTTCCACAATCCTCTTGGGTTTTAACAACTTTAAATAGTTTTGTGTCATCTGCAAATTTCATAACCTCACTCGTTATTCCACTTTCCAGGTCATTTATGAATATGTCAAAAAGCAGCGGACCCAGCACAGATCCCTGGGGTACACCACTATTCACCTTTCTCCATTGGGAAAATTGGCCATTTAGCCCTACCCTCTGCTTTCTATCTTTTAACCAGTTCCTGATCCACAACAGTACACTGCCTCCTATCCCATGACTCTTTAGTTTTGCCAAAAGTCTCTGATGAGGGACCTTGTCAAAGGCTTTCTGAAAGTCCAGATACACAATATCAACTGACTCACCTTTGTCCACCTGATTATTCAATCCTTCAAAAAAACATAACAGATTAGTAAGACAAGATCTTCCTTGTCTAAAGCCATGTTGGCTGTCTCCCATTAGGTCATGACTATCTGAGTAATTTTATTCTTTATGATGGTTTCTACCATTTTTCCCGGTACTGATGTCAGGCTCACTGGTCTGTAGTTTCCCGGATCACCCCTGGAACCCTTTTGAAAAATTGGTGTTACTTTGGCGATCCTCCAATCTTCAAGTATTAGAGATGATTTTAATGATAGTTCACAGATTAATAATAGCAGGTCTGCAATCTCATATTTCAGTTCTTTCAACACCCTTGGATGTATACCATCCGGCCCAGGTGATTTGCTACTCTTCAGTTTATCTAATAGTTGTAATACATCTTCCCAATGTATCAATATTTCCTTCAATTCTTCCACACCTTTAAATACCACTTCAGTCATGGGTAACATCCCTACATCTTCCTCAGTAAAGACTGAAGCAAAGAATTCATTCAGTCTCTCCGCTATCGCCTTGTCGCCTCTTAGTGCTCCTTTAATCCCTTTATCATCTAATGGACCAACTGACTCTCTCACAGGTTTTATGCTACGAATGTACTTGAAAAGGTCTTTACTTCGTGTTTTTGCTTCCGCAGCAAGCTTCTTCTCAAATTCTCCCTTTGCCTGCCTTATCAATGCCTTGCATTTGACTTGCCAGTGCTTGTGTTGTTTCCAGGTTTCGTCGTTTGGCTCTTTTTTCCATTTCCTGAAAGATGCTTTTTTGGCAACAACAGCCTCTCTGACCTCACCTTTAAACCATGCTGGCAGTTTTTTGGACTTCCTTCCACTTTTCTTAAAGCGTGGAATACAGCTGGTCTGGGCTTCCAAGATAGTATTTTTCAACAACAGCCAAGCCTGATGTACGTCTTTAACCTTTGCAACTGTCCTTTTAGTTTTTTCTTAACTGTTTTCCTCATTTTATCATAGTCTCCCTTTCGAAAGTTAAAAGGTAGTACTGTGGATTTCCTTACTATCCCTCCTCCACTAATTAAATCAAAGGCGATCATGCTATGATCACTATTGCCAAGTGGCCCCAACAACCTTATCTCTTGCACTAGATCTGGTGTTCCAGTAAGGACTAGGTCTAATATGGCTTCCCCTCTGGTCGGTTCATGAACCAGCTGTTCCAAGAAGCAGTCATTTATTTTATCTAGGAACTTTATCTCCCTAGCATGTTCTGACGTGACACTGACCCAGTCGATACCGGGGTAGTTGAAATCACCCATTATTATTACTGTGCTGTGACTTTTATTAGCTTCCTTGATTTCTTTGAGCATTTCATCATCCATTTGGTCATTCTGGCCAGGCGCTCGATAGTACACCCCCACTGCCATTGCCTTCCCCCTTTTACATGGAATTTCAATCCATATAGATTCTACAGCAGATTTTGCTTCCTGCAAAACTTTAATCCTTTCTGACTCAATGCCCTTTCTAACATAGAGAGCAACCCCTCCACCAATTTGATCAGCTCTATCATTTTGATATAATTTGTACCCAGGTATCACAGTGTCCCACTGGTTGTCCTCCTTCCACCATGTCTCTGATATGATAGTTGGGAGTTCGCAGTGCATGTGAAAGGCATTGATAGAAGTAATTTGTTAGCGGAGCGCAGATTTCGAGAGGGGATGTAGGGAGAGATAAGAGATAAGAGGTAGTTAGGGGCCATAGAGTGGATGCACTTATAGGTTAGCAGGAGAAGCTTGAATTGGATGCAGGATTTGACAGGGAGCCAGTGAAGCGACCTGAGAAGAGGAGTAATGTGGGCATGGCGAGGTTGGCAGAAGATTAGTCGAGCGGTGTGATTTTGTATAGATTGGAGGGGAAGGAGGTGGCTAGCGGGAAGACCAGCAAGGAGTAGTTTGCAGTAATCAAGGCGAGAGGAGATTAAGGAGTGGAAAAGTGTTTTGGTCATGTGTTTAGAGAGGAGGGGCGGATTTTGCTGATGTTGTAGAGAAAGAAGCAGCAGGTCTTGGCTACAAGCTAGATATGAGCAGAAAAGGAGAGAGAGGTGTCAAAGGTAACCCCCAGATTGCGGGCCAAGGGAAGAGGAAGGACAGTAGATCTATCCACATGGATTGAGAGAGGGGGAAAGTGGGGGGGAGGAGTTAGGTTAGTGGAGCAGCGTTCGACTCGATAGTTCACTCAGCACTACTGGACTGTCTCAAGAATGTGGGCTTAAATGGGATCACCCTCCAATGGTTCTCCTCATACCTCAGTCAATGTACACTACAAGTAAAGTCTGGTACCAACTATTCAAAGATACTTGGTCAACCACACAGGATACCTCAGGGATCAGTACTCTCTGTGGTACTATTCAATATACACCTACAACCCTTGTGTGACTTAATAAAAAGATACAGCATTGAATACCAAATTTATGCAGACAACATAATGGCCTTTGCCCCATTCCACACCACTCAATCTGACTTCTCCGGGATTATATCCTGTCTAGAAACAATGACCAACTGGCTACATCAACAAATCCTTTCCATAAACTTCACCAAATCGGAAGCACTCATCATAACCCGTTACAACTCTTTCACATCCCTGAACAAACTTAATATACATCAGAACAGCATAGAGATTAAGCAGGAAGTGAGATATCTCAGAATCATACTGGACCGTAACTTAAATTTTCAAACACTCATTTCTAAAGCAACAAGATCAGTTTACCACAAGCTATGAACAATACAAAGACTCCAACCACTCCTAGATGAGAAGAGCTTCTGTACCATCTGCCAAGTGATGATTATGCCAATACTAGATTACTGCAACTCCATTTATCAAGGCCTGCCAAAACATAGCATCCAACCACTACAACTAATTCAAAACATGGCAGGCAGAATATTATCTCGGATCCTGAGGGACACCCATATAACCCCTACATTAAAACAACTGCACTGACTCCCAGTCTTTCAAAGATCCAAATTCAAATCACTCACTATCATCTTTAAGATAATTCACCAGCTGGCTTCAATTACCCTCCAACCAATGATAGAGAGAGACCCAGAAACAAGAAACTGATGAGCCTCCACTAGAAACCTTTTGCTCATCCCAAAGACAAAAACGAAAGCATATTGTGTTCAGTTTTGGAAACCGTATCTCGCAAAAGGTATAAAAAAGCTGGAAGCAGTTCAGAGGAAGGCGACCAAAATGATTTGGAGCCTATATCAGAAGACTTATGAGAAGAGACTTGAAGACCTAAATATGTACACTCTGGAGGAGAGGAAGGACAGGGAAGATATGATTCAGACCTTTAAATACTTAAAGAATATTAATGGACAAACAAACCTCTTCCAAAGATGGGGAACCTGTAAAACTAGAGGACATAACGTGAAGCTGCAAGGGTGTAAACTGAAAGGCAATGTCAGGAAATACTTTTTCACTGAAAGGGTGGTGGATGCTTGGAATGCCCTCCCAATGGAAGTGGTGGGGGCAAACACAGTGACAGAATTCAAAATGGCATGGGACACACATAGTGGATGCCTTTATAGCAACATGACAAAATCAAAATAAGCATAACAATCTCATATCTGAACAAAGAGGGGTGACCTACACAGAGCGGTGGGTACACCCCTAAACAAAGGCATGGGGAGAGGTGACCTGCACGGAGTGGCAAGTGCACCTACTCTTACCGCCTTGTTGGGCAGACTAGATGGACCATACTGGTCTTTATCTGCCATCATATACTATGTTACTATGTAAAGCAAAACAACTAACCTGCAATAGAGAGCCCTCTCTATATGCAACAACGCTTTGGAACTCATTGCCAGAAACAATAAGAGCCACCACGGACCTCCAGGATTTTCACAAATCCATAAAGACATTCTTATTCACAGAGCATTATTCCAACGTTACTTGATGAACACATTCTAGTCCTGCCTTACACAACCTTAGCACATACCCTTCATTATACAACCGGTCCCCCTTCTTTAACTCTACCACTAACCCCTTACAATACTCCAATATAACAGATGATTTAACCTACAGGCCTATGGTTCTACTGTAAAATACTATTGTATAATAGTTCATCTAAGTTCTTATATGTTATATGTATAATTCTCCAAGTTTAATTCCCTGTTAACTGTAAAGTTGTTGTCGAAGTTATAATGTAAACTGCCCTGAATGGAAGATGGGGAGGTATAGAAGACCTTTTAAATAAATAAATAAAAACAAATTTCTATTATTTTTGCTAAAAATGAAATGCTGGCAATTGGTCTGTAAGAGGTTGGCTGTTTAGAGCATTCCCTGTAGCCTTTCTTACTGGGCGGATGGAAGCCATTTTCAATTTTGTTGGTAAACCTTGATGTAGCGATAGTTGAACAATCTTGAGAATTAAAGGGGATAGTTCAGAGTGAGCAGCTTGGATCCAGCTAACTGGGCATGGATCAAGTGGTGATGTGATAGTGTTAATGTCTATGATAGTTTTTTCCAATTTGGTTGTAATGGTGATGAAAGAATCCCAGGTGATTGTGCTATCCATGGGGCTATGTGAAGTGGAATTTGATCCACTGTGATGGAGAATATTAGATGGGTGAGTAAGGGACTGAAAGTGGTCAGTCATTAGTTGAGGAGATATTTTTAAATCCTCTTTTTGGGATGATGGGTCTTTTGTTAAAGATTTAACTATGTCGCAGAGCTCCCAGGGTGATTTAAAGATTTTTGGAGAAGCTTTGCATAATATTCTTTTTTAGACTTATTTGTAGCTGCCTGGTATTCATATAGTTTAGCAGAATAGATGTGAAGATTGTCTGGTGATTTAGAGCATCTCCATTTTCTCTCCTGCACAGTTGTCTGGGCTTTACTTTTTATGGGTATCTTGTTGATAATATTGGGAAGGACGGTTTTCAAAGAGGAACCTAACCGGGTGACTAAGGCAGTGCTTCACAACCCTCTCCTGGAGGCATACCTAGCCAGTTGGGTTTTCAGGATTACCACAACGAATAAAGCGATTGGAAGAACAACTTTATTAATACAAAAAAAGCCTATGGCCTGACACAGGCCGTGTTTCGTTGCCTTCTTCAGGGACAGGCTATATAAAACAACAACAAATAAATAATTAAAATACATTATAATCACATAATTAAAATATAAAAACGTATAAGAATGTCATACTGGAGGATGACAAAGTAAAACACTTAATAATATAAATACATACATATCATATAAAAACCACACTAATAAAAATGATGAAATAAAAGATCAGCAACAGCATAATAAGGACAACAAGATCTCAAAAGACATGCAAAGGAAACATCATAGCTAATACATGTGTAAATACATTATATATAAATAAATAAATAATAGTAAACCAAATGTGTAAGGGATGTCTATTACATAGGGAATGCTATCACTTCATAAACACATGTAAAAATGTATAAAAAGAATAATAAATAATGAATAAAACAAACAAATTAACATTGCATACCTTTATAAACAATCACACTTCCATGGCGCTTTGAACACTATAAGGGACAAGGATGAGAACCATATGGATAAGTGCAACAACATTTTAAAACACTACATCCAATGCCTACAGGTATTTATTTTAGTAGTTCCTCTATGGCATTGGATGTAGTGTTTTAAAATGTTGTTGCACTTATCCATATGGTTCTCATCCTTGTCCCTTATAGTGTTCAAAGCGCCATGGAAGTGTGATTGTTTATAAAGGTATGCAATGTTAATTTGTTTGTTTTATTCATTATTTATTATTCTTTTTATACATTTTTACATGTGTTTATGAAGTGATAGCATTCCCTATGTAATAGACATCCCTTACACATTTGGTTTACTATTATTTATTTATTTATATATAATGTATTTACACATGTATTAGCTATGATGTTTCCTTTGCATGTCTTTTGAGATCTTGTTGTCCTTATTATGCTGTTGCTGATCTTTTATTTCAGCATTTTTATTAGTGTGGTTTTTATATGATATGTATGTATTTATATTATTAAGTGTTTTACTTTGTCATCCTCCAGTATGACATTCTTATAGTTTTTATATTTTAATTATGTGATTATAATGTATTTTAATTATTTATTTGTTGTTGTTTTATATAGCCTGCCCCTGAAGAAGGCAACGAAACACGGCCTGTGTCGTGCCATAGGCTTTTTTTGTATTAATAAAGTTGTTCTTCCAATCGCTTTCCACGTTTTCATACTGGGGTCATCATAGCACGTGGATCGTGCCCCCTGTTGATACCTTACCACAACGAATATACATGAGAGAGATTTGTGCACAGTTGATCATACACAGGGTGGCCCAAAAAAAGTGAGAACATCTCGTAAATCAAAAGCTTAAATAGTTTACTTATTTACCTTTTTTAGCTATATAACGTCTTTATTTTGACAATTTCTGGTCGCCATCTATGTTTTTTTAATTTGTCAATCGTTTACATTTTTTTTTTAAATTTTTAAATAACTTATATGCTACGAGATGTTCTCACTTTTTTTGAGCCACCCTGTTATATGCAAATGTATCTCATGCATATTTGTTGTGGTAATCCTGAAAATCCAAATAGCTAGATGTGCTTCCAGGAGAGTTTTGAGAAGCACTGGACTAAGGCATTAACTAACAAGATCCCAGGGTCAAAACTGCATGTGGTAACAGGGCCACACCAAGGACTGTGCAAGTAGTGTGGCTACACAGGGCATAGGTATGGAAGACGTGCTGATGAACATCACTGGGCTTCCAAGAAGCCCAACAAAAGCAAGTTCATGATTGTGGCTGAGTGGGGGGTGCTAGGTTCATGAACAGGGAGCATTTCTAGCTTCGTACGGTTTTGCCTGGTGTAGCAGCTAAATGTATGTGCAAATTTTCATAAATACATAGGGGGTTATTCTGAGCCACGAATAGCAGGAATGGACGGCCCGACGGTGCAGGGAAGTTAGACGGGGATGGGAAATGCACGGCGCAGGGGCAGAGTCTGGGCGGGCAGTGGGAGGTCGCCGGTCCTGGATGCAGAGGGCCGATTCTAATGTTTGCCCTGTATGTCCAGGGTTGGCAAAATGTCTGGGGAAGTTATTCCACCTCCAAGGTGAAATAACTTCCCTGGACATGTTGTTTTTCATTGCCTGGGACGCAGATGGGGCAGGGGGCCCGAGGACAATTCCTGCAGCCCGACCCTAGCCTTAGGAGGCCAGATCGGGAGTTGGGCTGTGGGGAATAAACCCCTTTTTCAGGCGGCCGGCATCGCGACTCTTCAATGGAGCTGCGGTGCCATGGCAACATGATGCCACGGCGCCACGGCTCCATTGAAGAGCCTTGACTTAGTTAGCCGGGGACAGTCCTGCACATGCAGGCCAAACTGAATTGCAGTTCTGGCCTGCACGTGCAGGACTGTTCATGAATCTGATCCTGCGGGGCTAGAAGTGCCCCGCAGGATCAGAATCGCGATCCTCTTTGTGCATCCGGTTCAGACCGGACGCACAGAGGGGATCTATGTCTGGGACAGAATCGGGCCCATACGGATTAAAAAGAGGTGTTCTGAGGGTCAAGGATAGGTCAAGGGAGTAAACTACATGCCCAATACTGCATTTTCAAATCTGTATGCATATTTTGCCCCTGTTTCTTCATCTGCAAAAACAGCAGGAGCAAAATGCCTGGTATTTGTCTGTGTATTTGCTGAAAAGTAACAGATACAAAAACATCTGCCTATCTTGCCAGTAGACAGCTTTGTGAAATTGTTCCTATAAGGCCCTATGTACTACGACGTTTTCCCATAGATACAAAATGATAGAAACATTTAGTATAAAGACCTTATAGCGTACAAATGTTGAATCTTAGTGCAAGCAACTGAGTGCAAAGTATTTATCAGGATAGTTCACAGTATCTGATGCTGAAAGTTGACTTTAATATTGGTCCATCCCTCCAAAGAGAGCAACAGCTCTCTTCTAAGAGAAGCTAAAGTCTCTGATTTCTGACTCCCCAATTCTCACTGCTCTGACTTCTCTGAACCAGCTGCTTGTTTGAGAGAACCTACCTTTCTTCGCAGAAGTGGGGACTCAAGTATCGGGATGAGTCATCGTCATGACTGCTCTGCTGACTGCTGTGAGATCAAGAAGAAGGAAGAAAGGCGGGTTAAAAAGAGAGAGCACGGGAGACAGAGGGCAAGATCACGAGAATGGAAAAGCGCTAGAATTGTGTAGGTTGCTGGATTTGACTAATTGGAAACATTAAAAACATTACAAATCTGAAGAGATTTTTATAAGAGCATATAAAACAGGCCCAGGTTTCTAGCAGCCATTCTGTTAGTTGGTCCCTTATTATGAGTGTACAGCACAGCAGGGGTGGACAACTCTGGTCCTTGGAGGACCCAAGCCAGTCAGTTTTTCAGGACAGCTGTAATGAATAAGAATGAAATCGTTCTGCACACTACTGGGGCCATGTGCATGCAAATCCATCTCATCCATATTCATTAGGGATATCCTAAAAACCTGCATGGCTTGAGGCTCCCAAAGAGTTGCCTGCTCCTGCAGTACAGTACACAGCATTGTCCAAAACGTAAAGACTGTCTGCACAGTTGTAGAAGCTATATCCGTCTTGTAGAAAACAAGATTATTTTAGGTTTCAATACCTTTCATTGAACCAACATAAACATGTATTTACTTTACCCTTAGCCCAAAGCATTTACAAAGAATAGTAATAGCCAAGAGGTTTTAGCATATGAGTGTTGGTGTAGTCAATTGTTTTAGCCAGTGGGTCCCTAGCTCTTGAATGTTTTTCCTGTTTCATTGCATACAGTGATAGACTTTAAATTCAGGAAATCATTGAGAACTGCCTTGTTTTCTGAGGCCTTCGGTTGAGCTAGTTGTAGCATGGCTGTCTATGATACTACAGTATTTTTACATTTGTTTGTTTTGTGATTTTTGAGTGAATGATTTCTGATGCTTAGTTGTAATGTGCTATGTATTGTTAGATAGGCAGGATATAAATATATTAAATAAATAAATATGAGCTTTTGAGACTACATGGGCCCCTTTTTCATATATTGTATGGCTGCAAGGCTGAAGGGATATTGTGAGGACAGGAGCCCCTTCAGGACGTGCCAAGTGGAGACGGTAATTAATGTCAATTAGCACTTCAGAATCTGAGGATCCATGTTGGTCTTGGAAACATCTGAAATCTTTGTAGGTTCTGATATCCTTCACTGGACCAACAAAAACAATTCTCTGTTCAAGGTAGAGATTCCTCTGTAGTCTTGGAAGCTCATGTTTGGAGCAATAAAATGTATCATAACCTATAAAATATATCAATTAGCAGAATATGTTAGAGTTCTTGTGATCACATTATTAAGATAGCATCTCAACAAGATTTGAAAGTCTTAAAGGTTACCATGATGAAACAGCAATGCAACATTTTGGTTCCATCCATTATTTTTTAACCTACGAAAGAGGCAATTTTCAAGCTACTTGCACGATGGCAAAGTACACTGGTGCTTTTTATCTATAGACGTTGCATTAATTTGACTTCTACTACGGAAGTTGGTGAAACAATGTCCACACTTTTGTATTTTCAAAAGTGGGATTTTTTTTTCATTGAAAAAACTGTCTCTGAGAAAAGGGAGTGAAACTGTGGGTGGATACGAATCTCTTAGGCAATTTTCAAAGCGAAGGCAAAACAGTAAAGTAGCAGATGATGGCAGATAAAGACCAAAATGACCAATCTAGTCTACCCAATATTTATTTATTTCCTTTCTTTTATTGATCACCTCCATCATAGAACCAAAGCTATATACAAGAAACAGTTTAAAAACAATAAAAAATGATTCAATCACGTTTCAAATATCCCATCCTCCGTAATATCATCATTCCGTTCACATCAGTCAACCACTCCTATTATAAAATCCAGTAAGTTACATCAGTTCACATTCAAAATTTATATCTCCACAACTCTATACCAACACCAAACCATTTCCCACCTCTCAACTTACCTCCATCTTAAAATCTTCAACCACAGGCAGACAACCTCCTTCCATAAACATGTGACCCTTACAGCCCTAAATGAAAGCACGGCGGATTAATCTCCACAGAGTGGCAGCAATAACCCTAAATGGAGCAGCAGTTATACTCTAATCACTTTATTGGAAAAAACGGGTGGACCATTTCAATTTTTATCTGCTGCCATCTACTATGGTGCAATGCTACTTTAAATTATTAGGGAAAAAGTGCCCACATGCACTTCCTCTTCTGTACTGTGGGGTGCCTACCAAAGTACAAAGACTGTTTCGGTCCTCACCCTGAGAAGACTTCCTTCAGTAAACGGGTAGAAATACACACATTCTTGCACTTTGCTCATACACTTTCCACATACAAGATGGACAATTTTCAGACAGTTGATTTGTGCAGGTGAAAGGTTTTTGCCTGTAGAAATTGCTTTGAAAATTTTTCTACAAATGATTATGTTCCCATTCTCATCTCCTTCTTTTCTGTATGATTTTAAAGTTACCATTAAGTACCATTTGGGTCTTCAGTGTTTGAGCAGAAGATCTCCATAGAACAATGGGTACTGTCAGGCGCTGGTAAGCCAGAATGGGGCACTCTGCTATACCATTAAGAATATAAGATTTGCTACCCTGGGCCAGACCAAAGGTCCATCTAGCCTAGTCTCCCATTCCCAACAGAGTCCAACTCAGGTCATAAGTACCCATCAGGATGCCGAAAGCTACATAGATTCCATGATGCTTATTCCTAAGCATAGGCAGTGGATTTCCCCAAGTCCACCTTAATAATGGTTTATGGACTTTTTCTCCAGGAACTTCTCCAAACCATTTTTAAACCCAACCACACTAACAGCTTTTACAACATCTTCCAGCAACGAATTCTATAGCTTAATTATGCATTGCATGAAAAAAAGAAACATTTTCTTCAATTTGGTTTAAATGTACTACAGTAGTTTCTGCTATTACGCCTGTTTCGTTAACATAAATTGATGACTAGGTGAATGCTGTTTATAAAATGTGAACTTTCGCATTTGTATGGTGGCTAATATGCGATGTCATCCCCAGCATGCATCGTATGCAGGAATATAATGTAACACCAACATATTTTCTTGCGGCGCCAGCAAACACTCAACTAGCAAATAGATTCACCCATGCCACCACCAAACACTCAACTGATCCATGCATGTAATTCTGAAGTGCTTCTTTAGTGGTGGTGCTCTGCAATTATTGTTATGTGTTTGCAAATTTTGCGGGGTTATGCATAAATATGGGTTCGACAAAGTGATAAGAATGTTTACAAGAAGCATTCTGGTGATCAAACTGCTGGCGGTGAATGCAATAAAATAGCAATAATACTTGAAGAGAAAGCAGATGTCAAAAGCGTTTTAAATGTAGTGAAAAACGTGGGACATTGTTCACGCAAACAGAACAAAGGAAGTCTATGTTATGTATCATTGGAGACAATGCTGATAAAATTTAAACAAGTTGTACTGCTGGAACAAGCTTGAGTGCTAGCAAATCTGTGAGATTACAACCAAAAGAAGTTGAGGAGATGGAGCGGTTTCTAAGTGTGTGGATAGAAGATCAAATGAAAAAGCAATCTGGGACAAACTTTCTCACCATACAAGAAAAAGCCTTATCAATTTATGAAGACCTAAAGAAAAAAGCCCAAAATCCTGCATGTGTCTTCCTTTAGTAACTGGTTTGCTGTTTAAGAATTGCTATACTTTTCATATGTATATAAAAGATAAAAGATATATCACAATTTAGAAAAGCTTTAAAAACCCACCTTTTTTTACAACACTTCTCTTACATCAATATTTCCCCCCCCTCTCACCCCATTATCTCAACTCAGCAATAATAGTTAAATGATGATGTTAGACCGTTCCACCTTATGATATTTCACTGTATGTACCTGCTCTGTTAAATGTTATTTATGACATGTCTCTATACCCACTCAAGATCTCTAGTCTGATGTAATTGCTTTTATTTAATTATTCTTATGCTATTCCCCAGTTAATCCTTGTTTTATTCCCCTGTTACTTGTAACTTGGACAAGTTCTCTAAATCTGAGTGTATTTTGTTTAATGTAAACCGCACTGATGTCAAAAAGCGCGGTATATAAGAGCTGTTAAATAAATAAATAAATAAATATGTAAAATTATGTAGTGAAGCTGCCAGTGCAGACAAGGAAGTTGTGAAGTTATTTCCCTCTGTGCTGAAAAAATTGAGGAAGAAGGCTACACCCTAGATGAAATTCTCAATTTTGAGGAAACAGGATTGTGCTGGAAGAGGATGCTATCAAGAACTTACATTTCTAAGAATGAAGGACAAGCTCCATGCTTTAAGGCCACAAAAGATCGTAAGACTGAGATGCTAGGTGCCAGTCCAAGTGGAGATTTAAAGCTTACAGTAAGCCTGTAGTGGTATATCACTCTGCCAATCCACGAACCTTGAAAGGATTCATTAAGTATACCCAAGGTGTCTACTTTATGTCAAGCAAAAGAGGTTGGAAGAAGGGGCAAAGTTTTTCTAACTTTATTGTTAGTTTTGTTTATTTAATATTCCAACAATTGCACAAAAATACAAATTATAACACATAAGATAAAAGAAGAAGGAAATCCCCAAAAGGCAGGTGAAAGGGATCCTCAGGAATATTTTTAAGGAGTCCAGATGTAGAAGGAGTGGTGATATCCATTGTTTCTAATCATTGAAGAGTTTCCACATACACACAAACTGTACAGACATCTATCTTTAGTAGTCACAGTCACTTCATGTCTATTGGTACGTCGCTAACCTTATACACGTCTTACAACAACATGATCTAACCACCATCATGATGTAACCACACAGCCATTTCTCTTCCATATACACATGCAACACACACTGACTCCACACCTCCATTCATTACATGTACTCACCCACAAAATATCACCATGTTTCACCCAACACTTCCAATCTCCTGCCATATATAACAAACATACTAAGCCCAACAGGGACAACCAGCAATCACACAGAAGGGTCATCATGACTCAAGAAGTAGAAAACCAACCAGCTGGCACTACTCTTGGAAGTGTAAGGTAAACCTGTTCACAGGCGCACTATATGAGAGAGTTCAAGCTGGCCATCAAACAAGTCACTCATTGGACATGATCATCCAAAATCTTTGTAGTTTAGCAGTATCCTTGTAGTTCTTTGAAGAATTCATAAAGGTTACATGGATCCATGCTGGATACAAAATTCCAAATTGGGTTTTGATGGCTTTCTGATGAGGAGGTCACATACTAAGAAACTATTTTCTGCACTGCCTAAAAATATTAGAAGAAGAAGTGGAGAAAGACCACAGCTACACAGATGGAGTCTTCTATGAGTAAACCTTATAGAGGACCCGACTTGGCAGAGTTTTGGCAAGCATGCCTGTATCAGGGGTCAACAAATGGTTCAGTCAATACAACATAAAACAATGAAGAGTCACAATACACAACCAGTTCACGGATCCTCATAGAAGACTTCATCAGTGTAGTTGTGGTCTTTCGCTGCATTTTCCTCTTCTGTTCATGGAATTTGTCTTCCCCCCTTTTTTGATCCTGCCTTCAAATATCACCAACGGACTACTACAGAATTTACAACACTTGGGGTAGCAAAGACATTTGAAAATTACTGGATGCACATGGAACCCAATGAGCTCTTTTTAGTTCAAAAGGACTGTTGAATTGTAAAGTCAGAAGCATCAGAATCTGTCACTCTAGAAATTCTACCGTTGAGGTGCTTTTGCTCTTTTCGGGTAGGCCCAAAATACACAGGTTCATCATCGTGCTGGTGAATATCCCGGTGAGCAACATTTGCACAGCATTAACCCTTTCAGTGCTGCTGAATATCCCTGGTTTGTGCATCTAAATTCCCCAGTGCTAAGTGGCTAGCCTTGGGACATTCCAGGGGCGCTTAAGCATGCAGCAATGATATTCAGCCGCTGCCTTGTTAACCCTAACTGGCCCTTGAATGAGTACTATATTGTGGCCTAATGTTAGCCAGGTTAGCTAACTGGCCAGTGACTGAATATTGTGGCCTAATGTTAGCCAGGTTAGCTAACTGGCCAGTGACTGAATATTGTGGCCTAATGTTAGCCAGGTTAGCTAAATTGTTATGTGGCCAACCCAGAAATTCAATGCTGGTGGCCGGATATGACCCTGTCCTTGACTATCTGGGTTCAGTATTCGGTGGTGGCAGCTAACTGCTTTAACAGCGCTAACCATTGCTGCTGAATATTCTCCCCCCCCCATTGTGTTGCTCTTGCAGCGCAAGTTGGATTTGAATAAATGGAGAGGAAGGATGTTGAAGAAGTGCTTAGGACATAAAAACATAAGAACATAAGATATGCCATGCTGCTTCAGATAAAAGGTCCATCAAACCCAGTATCCTGTTTGCAACTGTGCCCAATCCAGGTCACAAGTACCTGTAAGGTTCCCAAAAAGGTACACAGATTACAGGCTGCTTATCCCAAGGGTAAGCAGTAGATTTCTCTTTAATAACAGTTTATTGCCGTTTACTCCAGGAACTTGTCCAAACCTCTTTGGAACCCAGCTACACTAACAGCTTTTACTATATTGAACCTCACTGTGAAGGTCTCTCTACAGCTGATCTACAACAACTTGTTGCTGAGGGAGACGTGGAAGCTGGAGAAGAAGTGGAAGTCCAGAATGCAACACCATGAGAGCTTCCCACTTCTCATTTGACTTTCATCTTGATGGAAATTGGGAAGCAGTTGCACCTACAGTATTAGAAGGCAATTATTTCATTGAGGAACACAGCACAATAGCTGTTCATGGAATAAGGTTTTATTTGGCACCTTATGAATGACTTTTTTGTGAAAGAAGGAAAATGACAAAAGCAGCAAAAACTAGATGCATTTTTTAAGCCAACCCCAAACAAGCAGTCAGAAGACAACGAACCACCACCATCCACTTCTGGATTAATTGCAACCGCAACTGCATCTGAAAACAGTGATGATGATGATGATCTTCTGCCCCTCAGCAATCTCAGCATTTAACATCGTAACTTTAACACAGTAAATTTAATACGCTACCTTAAAATATTCAACGTAAAGTGTTAAATTTCCTGTATTATTTTGTTATTTAATCAGTGCCGGCCTGTGCATTGTGTGGGAATGTTGCCCACACATGGCCCCATGCCTCAGGAGGCCCGAAGCCCTGCACCCTGGCTCACCTCTGCAGAGCCGTGGGAGAAGAGAATGGCATTTTCCTTCTTTCCCGTGGCTCTGTTAAAGTTGAGGCCACCGGTGCACTGAGTGCCAGGAGATTAAACAGGGGCATTTCTTGTTTCACCATTCTTTCTTGCAGCTCTGCAGAGGTGAACCAGGGTGCCAGGCTTCAGGCATCCCCGGCTCCCTCTGAAGCCGGTCAGGCAGGCACGTAACTCTTTAGGGGGGGGGGGAGGTGTTGAAGGGCTAGGATTGGAAATGGGCTGAAGGGGGGAGGCTAAGACTGGAAATGGGCTGATGGGGGGGAGAGATTTGCTAGCCCTGGAAGACTGTGGGCTAGGACTGCAAGTAGACTGATGCGGGGGGATGGGAGAATGGGACTAGAAGGGAGTGGATGCTGGGAGAGAGGCTGGGGGAGAGGCTGGAACTTGAAGGGAGCTGATGTTGGGGGAGGACTAGAAGGGAATGGGCTGGCGAGAGAAAAAAAGAAGCTGGGGGAATGAGGATGGAGAGGGAAAAAGATATTTTGTATGAGAGGGAAGATAAATCTATGATTGGCTGGGTATTGGGAAAGTAAGTGGGAATTGAGGATTGGAGGGGATGAAAAAGGAATTAAGAAAGAAATGGAGGAAAGAACAAAAGGGGAAATATAAGTATGTTAGAGCAGATGTAGAGAGAGAATGGAAAAAGCTAGAAGAGAAAAGAAAGGACAAATGGACAGCAGACAATGGAGAGTTAGCAGAAGACATGAAGAAACCAGAAGAAAGTGACTGGAGCAATTGCGACTGAAAAATATAATGCTCATACACCAAAAGGCAGAAAAATACTTTTTTATTTTGAATTTATTAACTGGAATATGTCAGCTCTGGGAAATGTGCATCGCTAACGTCTTTGCATTTTGTTTAGTACAAGAGTGTTGTACATTCCAAGTTCGGCTTTTGGGGTTCCCAGTTTAAGTATTGTCTTCCTATTTCTAAATTGTGATCCCTTGTTCTATGTTTGGTGACAGTCTATGTTTTGCATGTGTGACCGAGCCGAGGTATTCTGTTCATGTACGTAGTTTCGATGTGACAGTCTCACTTGTTCTCTTTCCCCAGTTGAAGATGTATTGGTATTCTCTGAGATGTATTAGTTTAATATTTGCAGTGTTTGATAGGTAGGATTTAGTGCTTTGTGAGTCCTGGTAGTGCTGCTATGAAATGGCGTATTTGCTATGGGTTCTAAATGGGCAGGGTTTATAGTACTTCCTAATGTGCCTGGCAGTTGGCATTGGAGTATAGTAATGTAGAAATCTGGTAGTCTTTCTTTATCCTCACTGTCCATACAAATGGAAGTCAGACACTCATTAAGAGGTGTGTTTACTAAAAGTTAATGCACGTTCACAAATGTTAATGTGCATTAAGTGCAGGAACACCCATTTATTTCTATTGGCACAATGGCACAAGGCACATTAATATTTAGTAAACATGCCCTTAAGTCATTAAACAGGAGAAAAAAGAGACTTCTGAAGGGCTCTTTTGCAAGCTGCCTAAAATTTTAGATGGGCAACGTATACATTTTAAAATAAAGTAAATTAAGTTTATGCAAATGAGGTCCAGTGGACATGCAAATGAGGCCCTGCAATGAGTCTCCGCACATGGCCCCGCATCATCCTTGGGCCACCCTGTATTTAATATTAATGTAATAAGTACTAAAATTGTATTATCTTTTGTGTTACACCAACTAATAAAAATATTTTGATTCTGAGTAATAATCTGAATAATTTTTGTGTTTTTCCCCAACCCTATTATTTAGATAAGCTCTGGGGTTTTTTGAGTGGTTTTCTATAGCGTGAGATTTCATGAGAAAGCAACTATCACATTATTTCAGCGACAACTGTTTTTAGGAACTTCATTGAATGCCCCCTATTCTTTGTTCTTTTTGAAAGAGTAAACAACCGACTTGTTTCCATGTTCCATTCCACTCATTATTTTACATTCCACTCATTATTTTACAAATCCCACCTCTTCCCCCAATATTACTTGATAACTAACCAATCTTAATCACTACCCAAACTAAGAACAAATCCTGTAATGTATACCTGTAAATACTCTTGTAAATACTCTTGTAAATAGTTGCAGTAATGACGTTCCATGTTTTATTCCAAGTTCTCTGACCTTGTTCTCTGTAAAACCTAACAGTTTGTTGTTATGGTATGTTGTTATATTGTGAACCGCGCTGATTCTGAATAGAGCGGTATATAAGAGCCTGTAATAAATAAATAAATAAATAATAAAGATGTCTATTGTATCTCCCCTGAGCCATAACCTCTCCAAGCTTTTGCCTTTCTTGATAGCGGAATTGTTCCATTCCCTTTATCATTTTGGTTGCTCTTCTCTGATCTTTTCTAATTTTTCTGTATCTTTTCAGAGATGTTGTGATCAGACTTGCACACAACACTCAAGGTGCAGTCGCAATGTGGCATAAGGGATTGGCACACCATTGCTGTACTGTATACTCTCTGTTTACTGTAGATCCCATAGCACATTTTGTAAAAGTAGGAACATTTTCAGGCCTGTAGTAGTTAGGTTCTTTCCCTGGTGGCACAATCTGGATGACAACATTTTTATATAGGAAAATCATATGTTAACTTTAGAAGAAATCTCTACCCACTTTATTATATATCCCCAACTAAATAAATTATACATAGCTTTTAGCAGAAATACTGTGCTCTCTCAGTTTCACTTGTGGAATTACTGCTGCTGCCCACAAGATGGTTCCCTTCCCTTTCAAAACAGAAACCTAGCACACCAAAAACAAGAGCAAGTCAAATGCCGACATGGTCGCTAGAGGGACAGCTGTTCAGGCTGTTGCCAGACTATACAGATGCCCCCCCGAGTGAAAGGCAGCAGTAGATATACAGATGACAGTAAGGACAGCCGGAGAGGTACAGGTGACCAAGGGAAAAGCAGTCAAGCTTAAAAAACATTCGACATGCAGGTGACCGTGAACATGGAAAGCAGGTGTAGATGACAGCGAGACTAGTAATGGGCTACAGTTGATGTTGGCAATGACAAAAGTGAGAGATGTCAATGACAGTAGACTCTATTTACCTAAATTTCTGGAGGATGAATAAGGGACAAAACACCAAAACATCAACTCTGATAAAAACAGATATTTGGAAAAAAATGGGGCAATTTGTTACAGCAATGCACAAATGCATACCCAAACACACTATATACTATATGTACATATGCACTGAAATACCTATAAATGCACAGACGTATATATTCCTAAATCCTTAGCTTCCCATGCTTTAGTAGAATCTCACATGCTAACAGCACGTTAGCTCAAATGCTCAAAGATCATCTTGGTTGACTAAAGACTCTGGTTTTCTCCAGGACTGCTAGAACTCCATCCACACTTAAGTAAAATAATCCTCAGCAGTTGGAAGTTTCTTTTGGTTCTGAATGAAAATGGTATTTTCATTTTGCATTCTGGATTCATATTTATAGAATCTGCATGCTGCTCACCCTACAAGTCATTTGGGACAATGATGCACAGTCACTTTCACTTCCATTGAAAGCAACCAACTGTGGGATTATTCTTTAGCCTTGGCTGTCTCCTGTGACCCAGCCAACTATGTAGAAGGAGAGGTACCCTGACACCAGGCCAGCCCAACTGTCACGCAAATAAGGCAGTTGCCTATGGTGGCAGCTTCTGAGGGGCAGCATAGAGCAGGGCATTCACAGCTAAACAATAGATTCTGACAGCCAATAGGGGCGTAAGACTTGCCTAGGATGCCAATACCATCAAACAACTCTAGAGCTGGACCCTGGACACCATGAGCCCCATTCCAGGAGGGGACATCCAGGCCATCTGGATGTCCCCACTAAAAAGGGGCCATTAAGACCCGATTCTGGTCTGTGGGAACAAAACGTTCCCACGGGATCCAAAATCGGGCCCAAGGATGGCCCAGGATGCCCCCTCCTACTGCAGGGACGTCCTCCCCACAGCTGCCCTAGACATCTGCATTCCTGGCCCCTCTTTTCCCTGTCGCTTGACCCAAGGCTGGCCTTCTGCAGCCTGGATTGGGTGGCAGGGACCCCCCCCCCCTGCACCTGGCCCCGGCCTCGGAGTGGATCCCCTGCTCCAATCGGCCACAAAATGCTGCTTATACCACTTCTGAGGTGGTAAAAACAGTACGACCCTGCAGGCCCGGCAGGACGTAAAGGGCTGTGACCTGAATCGACTCTGCCGGTCTGGTCCGGCCTTGCTTCGCCCCCGGTCCGCCCCCTCCTGCCCCCTGCTGGCTCTCCCCATCCTGAAACACAGGATGTATGGAGAGAGCCAATCAGGGAATAGGATCTAGGTGGATTGCAGGGCTGCGCGTCCCGGCAGGATGTGCAGCCCCGCAACCCGCGTTCAAGAATGAAGGTCCATATGTAGACAAACATGCATAAATCATACCCTGAAGGAAAGACTTATGTGACACGGCAACCCCTGGGTTTTCCTGGCAAGGTATGACTAGAAGTAGATTTCCAGGCCTTTTTGTCCAAGGCATTGGAGGGTAAAGTGACTTGCTCAAGGCCATAAGAAGTGCCAGGGGAAATCAAACACTGATCTCTGAGGTACTAGATTTTTACTCTAATCACTAGGCTACTCCTTCACTCTATATAATTATTATGTTGGTCTAATAAAAGCTATCACAGACAGCAAAGGGTAGGGTTGTTTAACAATACAAGGGGAAAAATGTGTTTCAGTTTCCACTTACTGGGGGTAATTTTGTAAAGTTAGCACACGTTCCAGCGCTTTCAGACTGCACCTATTTTATAAAGAGAATCGGGCATCTACTTTTCTTTATAAAACAGAGGCATAAGTCGCAAGACAGGCCCATTCAGATAGCAAGGATGGGTACATGAATGAGTAAAGGCCATTTCACAAATGTGGACGTATCTAAATTCCATAACTTCAGAACGAGGTACTTGGATGTGCCGGCAGGGGTATTTCAGAAAGGGGATGGACTATATTATAAAAATTCCATGTCCCGGGCGGCCATTTCAGATGACGTGTGGCGGCAGGCCAGTAATATGTTTGGAGTATGTATTTACATGCAGGTTTCTTCAGCCAGGAAATATTAACTATGGGCCCCATTCATGAACGTGGGTTGCAGGGCTGCACATCCCAGCTGCCTGAATTCTATTCCCCCTCCTGCCCTCCCTGCGGGTCTTGTGCTGTAAGACAGTGAGAGTCGGCAGAGGGCAGGAGAGGGCAGGGTCTGGGAGGAGTGGGGGCAGGCCAGCCCGGCAGTATGTACAGGGCCGATTCAGGTCACGGCCCTGTACGTACTGCCAGGCCCATAGGGACATGCTGCTTATACCACCTTAGAGGTACTAGAGGTGGTATAAGCAGCAAAAATCTAGCAATTGGGCCCAGGCCAGCCATGGGTCAGGCGGCAGGGATAGTGGGGGCCAGAGCAACGGATGTCGAGGGTGCCTGCGGGGAGGATGTACCCACAAGCGGCAGGGACATGCCATGCCTTCCTGGGGCCCAATTCTGGCTTCCGTGGGAACGTTTTGTTCCCATGGACCTGAATTGGTTCCAAACAGGAGATACAACATTTTTCAGATATGTTAGTGAGAAGAGGAAGGGCAAAAGTGGTATTTCCCTCCTGCCCTCCCCCCCTGTCCCCCTCTTCCCTTCCTCCTAACTCCCCCCTTCCTTTCCTTCTTCCCCTTTTCCCTCCCTTTCCCATAAATGGTCCTCCTTTCAACCTGTGTCTATGCCAGATCTTTCCAGGGTTTACTCCTCCACTCGAAAGACTACCTGTATCTCTGATCCCATCCCTTCCCAATGGCTTCTGGACCCCTCTCTGGCCCTCTCTCCCTACATACTCTCCATTATCAACTCTAGTTTAACCTCTGGTTTGTTCCCCGCTGTCTGGAAGCACGCTATTATTTGTCCTATCTTGAAAAAGAACTCTCTCGACCCGTCCTCCCCAGCCAACTGGCGCCCTATCTCAAATCTTCCCTTCCTCTCCAAGCTCCTTGAGAAACTGGTTTATGCACAACTTTCCTCTCATCTTGAGGCCACCTTTACACTTCACCCCCGCCAATCTGATTTTCGTCCCAATCACAGCACTGAGTCTATTCTGCTTTCCTTTCTTAACGAAGTTCATACCGCACACGACCAAGGCCGCATCACTATTGCCATTTCTTTAGACTTATCACCTGCTTTCGATCTTGTGGACCACCCTACTCTTCTGGCCCGTTTACACGACATTGGGCTCTCTGGCACTGTTCTTTCTTTGTTTCACTCCTTCCTCACCCACCGAACCTTTTCCATCTCTTCAGGCCCCTCCTCCTCTCCTCCCACCCCTCTCCCATGTGGTGTTCCCCAGGGTTCTGTCCTCGCCCCTCTCCTGTTTTAACGTCTTCCTGGCCCTCCTCGCACTCTTAGTTCAGCAGCATAGCATCTCAGCCCACTATTACGCAGACGATATCATTCTTCTTCATCACACGGACCCTTCTGCCCCTGAACTTGCCCCTCTCAACTCCTGCTTGGCTTCAGTGTCCTCCTGGTTCTCCACCAATCTGTTGCATGTGAACCTCTCCAAATCATTTGCCATTTGGTTTACGTATGGTGCCCCAATTCCCTCTCTCACCCCTACCTTGTCCGGTTCCCCATTGCCAGTAGTCTCCTCCCTCCATTATCTAGGAGTTACCCTGGACTCCGCCTTATCCTTCAAGGAACATATTTCTTCTGTTGTGCAGCAGTCCTTTCACACCTTACGTCAACTCCGTGCCATTCGTCCCTTTATATCTGTCCCTTCCCTGACTACACTGCTACTGTCCCTGGTGGTATCCCGTCTGGACTATTGCAATGTTGTCCTGGCCGGTCTCCCTCAAATCCAACTGCGAAGACTACAACTGGTCCACCACACAGCTGCACGTATTCTCACCCATGCTTCCCGCTTCGACCACATCACCCCCATCCTGATTCACCTACACTGGCTTCCCCTTGTTTACCGTATACAGTTCAAAATCCTTATATATGTGCACAAAACCATCCATACCGGTATTCCCCTCTACCTTGCCAATCTAGTACATCTTCACTCGTCTCACCGCTCCCTCAGATCAGTCCACCTGAACCGCATGTCCCTCCTCTCCCCATCACAAGCCCACCTCGAGTCCACCCGCTCCTCAGCATTTTTCTTCTTGGGCCCGCGACTCTGGAACTCGCTCCCCGTCACCCTTCGTCTAGAACCCTCCTACAAGACTTTTTTTTTTTTTTTTTTTTGACAGCTTTATTTTCATTTTTCCATCAATACAAACACTACAAAACCACACAGGAAACTAACTAAACACAGCAATATCTAACACTATAACGAACAAGACAGAGTACAAAACCCCTAGGAAACCCTCACCCTCCCCCACCCACCCCTGCACTCTCCTCCAGGGTCCGTTATCTGAACTCCCACTTTATGCTTAGCAATACCAAGAGTTGAACAGCTATGTTATTTGGCAGACGCAATGTAGTCATTTAACATTTGCCATTTGAGAATACGTTTCCCAGATAATGATGTAGGTTTACCTGAGCCTTGTTCAAACTGACTGTACAGGCTAACCCGGTTCCACCATTCCGGAAAGGTAGCTTTCATAGTAGCTTTCCAGTGGCTAATGACCAAGCATATCGCTATACCGATCATAAAATCCAGCAGAAAGGCACCAGCTTTAGGTAGTGAAGGTAGATCCGCTGCAGACCGGAATCCTATAATCTGCCAAGAGAGGGGCTCCCTGAACTGTAAAATGAGCTGCACCTGCTCCCACACGGAATCCCAGAAGGTTCGCACCCCCAGACATTCATAGACTATATGCCTTAAGGTGCCAATCTCAGCCCCGCAAGTCCAGCAAAGGGGACTGAGAGAGGCATCCCATCGTGCAAGTTTGACAGGAGTAAAGAAACAATTATGAGCAAAATAAAACAAGGTCTGGGTCAAGGAAGCGGATCGAGTCACTCTGATTTGTTTACACCAAAATCTCCTCCACTGAAGTTCAGAGAGCTCTCTCCCCGTTTCACTTTCCCATCTCTTTTGGACCTTTCTCATCGACAGGGATGCGGACCCGGTTAATCTCTTGTATATCTGTGACACTATTCCTTTCCCTTGTCTGATTTCATGTAGGATCTCAATAGTTCCCACCGAACCAGAGCCCTGTCCCGGAACTATTCCCGCACCCACCAGACAATGCCGAAGCTGAAGCCACTGAAAATGACAGGATGAGGGGAGATCAAATTCTTGTCTAAGCTCCCCATACGTTTTCCACTTATGAGAAGTATGTAACTGGCTCACCGTCCAAACCCCCCGAGAATACCACGGTTTCCAGGCAAAGGGCTGCTTACGAATTTGAAATAAAGGATTATGCCAAATGGGCAAGTAGGAGCGAGAACAGCCTGCAGGATCATGAGTTTTGATGAATAGCTGTAAAGCGTTGAGTGTGTCTAAAATGACTATAGGGAGTGAAGAGGTGGTGGGAAATTGCATCCCTGGGGCACACCACAACGGGACTGGAACTAACAGCTTCTCCTCCAAGAGAACCCATATCGGTCTCCCAGAAGTAGCAGTTTCTAGCCAGCGAGACCCTTTCTTGAGCAGGAAGGCGTGATGATACATCTTAAAGTTAGGGAAATTCACACCTCCCTGTTCACGATGAAGCCTTAACTTGTCTTTAGCTATCCGCGGTGTTTTGTTCTGCCACAAGAATTGAAGAAGAAGCCGCTCAAGATGCTGATACGTTTGAGCAGGGAGATAGCAAGGCAACATCTCTAAAAAGTAATTTACCTTGGGGACAATCATCATTTTGATAGTTTCTAGCCTGCCCCACCAAGAAAGCGTTAGGGGGGACCACCGCGAGGTCAGCTCCCGAGTTAAGGTCAAGATCTCCTCGGTGTTACGACGGATCGTTTCTTCAAAAGGATAGCAATAGCGGACACCTAAGTATTTCACCGCACCCGATTCCCATATAAAGGGATGCTCACCAAGGTCCTCCTTATGAGTCCATTTGTTCAAAGGAAACATTACAGACTTGGACCAATTGATTTTATAGCCTGAATATCGCGAGTAATTCTCTATTTGTTCCAAAGCTATGGGAATAGAATCGGGCGATAGGAAGAGAAGAAGGTCGTCCGCGTATGCTGAGAGTTTGATCTCCTGTCCCGCAATCAAAGCGCCATGGACCCAGGGACTTTGACGCAGGAGAAGAGTTAAAGGCTCCATCGCTAGGTTGAAAAGCATAGGGGATAGGGGGCATCCCTGACGAGTACCACGCCGAAGAGCTAGAGATGGTGAGGCCACTCCATTAACACAGATCCGTGCGGTAGGATCCGTATATAAGATCTCTAGAGCCCGTAGAAAGACTTCCCCAAAGCCGAACCAGCGAAGAGTCGCAAAGAGAAAGGGCCACTCTAAGCGATCAAAGGCCTTTTCTGCATCTAAGGAGAGACCGACCAACGGCGTCTCCATCGCGTCAGCTCCCAATAAAATATGACACAAAAGACGCCCATTATCAGCAGTCGAGCGGCCTTCGGTGAAGCCACACTGATCAGGATGTATTAAAGTCGGGATAATCCCTGAGAGCCGGGTCGACAATACTGTTGCATAGATTTTATAGTCAGCATTGAGCAGCGAGATGGGACGATAGTTGGGTACTAATTGAGGATCCCTACCTGGTTTCTCAAAAACCACTAAGTTAGCCGCAGCGAAAGTGCCAGTTGGCTGCCCTGGCGCCGCTAACAATCGGTAATACTGCTCCAAATGAGGAGCAAGTGCCTTTGCAAAGCTTTTAAAAAATTCCACTGGCAGCCCATCTGGCCCCGCTGCCTTGCCCGGGGCCAAGGATATTATCGCTCGTTTAATCTCCTCGGCGGTAATAGGAGCGTCAAGCTCCGCTCGATGATCCACGGAGAGGATAGGGTGTTGCAAAGTAGCAACAAGCTGTGCGAAGCCTTCCGATGAAAATGCACATTCCGAGCTATATAGACGAGAGTAATAGTCCCGAAAGGCCTCGGCAATCTGAGCATCTTTGACCACTAGGTCCGTGCCCGATGGATTCTTGATGGCACTGACTCGCTTGACCTCCCGCTTACCCTTTAATGTGGTTGCTAGTTGTTTACCCGCTCTATTCCCTTCACGGTAATAGTTCCCCTGTTGTCTGTGAACGTATTGAGAAGCTGCGGTGGACACGAGGGTATTGTACTGGAAACGCAAGCGCTGCAATCGGATTAAAATGCACGAATCCGTATGCCGTGTGAGGACCCTTTCCCCCGCTTTGATCTGCAGTTCTAGATCTTGCAGCCGTTGATTCCTTTGTTTTTTCCGTCTTATATTAAACCCAGTGATAACCGCTCTGATCGTGGCCTTGAAGCCCTCCCACCAAGCCCAAACGGATGTGGCATGGGCTGAGTTGAACCGAAAGTAATCGGCAATGGCCTCCTTTACTACAATCTGAAATTCAGGGACATCAAGGAGAGATCTATCTAAGGCCCAAGCTGGGGCCGGGTTGTGTAGGGAATCATCTTGTAAGAGTAAGGAGATTGGGGCATGATCCGACACGTGGATTGAATGGATGCTGGCAGGGCCTACGCTAGGGACCAAAGCCTTAGAAATTAAGAAATAATCTATTCGGGATTGCGACGCATGCGGCGCTGAAAAAAAAGTATATTCCAACTCCTGTGGATGCTGTAAACGCCAAATATCCACCAGAGCTAATTCCTGGATCATGGAGAGTAGGACATGTTGTCCCCTGGACCTCTTAACCGTTCGGGGAGGCTGTCGGTCAATAAGAGGATCTAGTGTTTGATTAAAATCCCCACCGACCACAATCAACTGCCCGCTGTCAGCATGTAACGCTCTCGCTACAGCGGTATAAAAGTCCGGACTGTCCACAGTGGGAGCATATATACACATGAGGAGCACTTCAATTTCACCTAGCCTAATTAGCACTTTGGCCCAGCGACCCTCTTCATCAGCACTACTATTTAGCACTGTTAGCTTGAGAGAGTTTCTCGCCAAAATGGCTACCCCATTATGTTTCCGAACAGCAGAGGAATACGCTATGACTTTATAGGGTCGCTGTCCGAGTTTCAAGGTCTCATGCAAATTTAAGTGTGTCTCTTGCAGCAACAGTATGTCGGCCCCCTCTCGACGTGCATAATCTAGAATTTTTCGTCTCTTAATCGGGCTATTGAGACCCTGCACGTTAAGGGAAACTACTTTGCAAGGAGCCATTGGGATTTGTATCGAGTGAAGCCTCTAAGGGCCTGGGCTTAGGGCCTGTAGTGACCTGGGAAAGTATCTAGCTATCGCAGAACTAGTCTTGGCGAACCTGTAATGAGGGAGCATTAGTAACATCTCTTGCAGACAACCATAACGAGCAAATAGTGCCGTCCCTGGAGGAGAGGCAAAACCCTGTAAATATGTCGGTGAGCGCAGGCCGGCTGAGCTGGCTCAGGAGACCTGAAAAGACAGGCAGGGCCATTGCCGCCGCCAGCATGGACCACCCGGGAAAGCAATTATTATTGGAGGCATGCGAAATTTCAGCAAAGCAAGATATGAACAGCATATTGCAATTATCATATAACGAGTTAACTACCAGTGATATGTTGATATACTAGCAAAGAAATATAAAAACCATAACAAAAGGAGAGCCATCTCTCAGTCCAGTCCTCGAGCCGCTCCAATTCTGGCATCTCTGGAAGGGGCCACTCCGACCACAGGAGAACGCCGTTAAATTCGCAACAGTTCCATGAAGACGTCAAGTCTGTGGTACTGTGAAATGCGATAAATCAGGGTAAGTTAGGCCATCCGTATTCCACAGTTCAACGCATCTGGGCAGCTTCAGCTTCTTCCAGGAATTGTAGCAGCGCATCTGGCTCCTCAAAGGTGCGGGTTTGATTATGGAAGGTCACGCGCATTCGCGCGGGATACAGGAGACCGAAGCGCGCCTGGATCTGCTGAAGTCGGGGCCAAAACTCCAAGAGCTTTTTGCGTCTACTAACAGTGTGCTTGGCGAGGTCCGGATAAAAGGAAAGTTTTCGCCCCTCGAACTCTATCGGAGCTCTTGATCGCGCCAGCTCCAAGATCTGTGCAGCCTGTTGATAGCGCAAAGTGCGAAAAATGACAGGGCGCGGTCTGGAGTTGTGAAGCGTGGTGTAAGAAGGAATCCGGTGGGCACGATCAATTTCAAAATCCTTATCGAAGGTACAGCGCAAGATCTCAGGTATAATCTTGTATAGAAAAGCACGCATATCTTTCCCTTCTGCTCCCTCCGGCAGGCCCACCAATCGCACATTGTTGCGGCGTGCTCTGTTATTGCCATCTTCCACCTCCCGCTGCAACGATTTGAGCTGTCTCTCCAGTTTAGATATTGTTTCTATATGGGCCTCATGAATTGAAAGTATTGCCTCCACCTTATCCTGTCGTACAGAGAGGCCTTCGATTTTAGCGTTGAGCCCGGCGAGCTCTTCTTGCACTGAGGCTAATGTTACCCCATTGGCCTTGACTAATTCCTTAACTCCCCGTATTTCAGTGAGGAGCTCGAGGTGAACATCAGGCCCCTCTCGTGCAGGCGCCATTTTTTGTGGGGAGATGGGCTCCGTTTTGGTCCGTTTTGCGCTGCTATTCGACGTCCCCGAGTAGTCCAAGCGTTGCGGTTTTGGTCCCGCCATCAGGAAGGTACCGTAGTGCGGTTCGGGAGGCTTTTTGCTAAAGGAAGGTACTTGTAATACAGGATTCTTGCCAGATCTCCACGGAGCCACCGCACTAGACGTCTACTCCGCTCGGCATCAAGCTCCGCCCCCCTCCTACAAGACTTTTAAGGCTAGGCTGAAGACCCACCTTTTTTGCACCGCTTTTAACCTCCCTCCTCCTCCTGCTCCCCTTTCTCCCCCACCCCGCTGATCTATAATGTTCGTTATTTTGTGTTTTGTCTGCTTCGTTGCTTTCTCTGTAGCTTTACTCTCTCTCTCCACCCTATCCTGTCCTTTTCATTATTTTTGGCGTTCCTTTTCCTTTTCAGCAGCCTATATATTTTACTGTTGTACACTGCTCTGGTGCCACCGGTAAAGAGCGGTTTATTAAATGTGACAATAAAGATAAAGATGATCAGACTCAAGGGTGAAGGGGAGGAATAAAGCGGTGATGACGATAAAGCGGAATTGCTTAACAAATATTTCTGTTCTGTGTTCACAGATGAAGAACCAGGAGCAGGACCTCAGAAAACACCCACAAACAGGAACAGAAGCGAGGGGCATCTTGAACAATTTTCAGAAAACTGTATTTGTTAGAAACTAGCTAAACTTAAAGTAGACAAAGCGATGGGACTGGATGGGATACACACTAGAATACTGAGGGAACTTAGGGACATTCTAGCAACTCCACTGACTGACCTTTTCAATGCCTCATTGGAGTCAGAAGTGGTGCCAAAGGACTGGAGAGAGGCATATGTGGTCCCTTTAAACAAAAGCGGAACTAAGGATGTGGTTGAAAACTACAGGCCAGTTGGTTTAACTTTGGTGGTGAGTAAATTATTGGAAGTCCTGTTGAAAGAGAAAATAGTGAGGTTTCTGGAGTCCAGCGGATTACAGGATCTGAGGCAGCACGGATTCACCAGAGGCAGGTCTTGTCAGACAGATCTGATTGATTTCTTTGACTGGATGACCAGGGAGTTGGACCGAGGGAGAGCCCTAGATGTGGTGTATTTAGATTTCAGTAAAGCTTTTGACACCATTCCTCACAGGAAACTGAGCACTCTAGGGATGGATCCTAACGTTACTGCTTGGATTAGAAATTGGTTGAGTGGGAGACGACAAAGGGTACAGGTAAATGGAGCTCACTCTGAGGAGAAGGAGGTTTCTAGTGGTGTGCCCCAGGATCTGTCCTTGGTCCGATTCTTTTTAACATCTTTGTTAGTGATATAGCGGAAGGTCTGTCGAGTAAGGTTTGCCTCTTTGCGGATGATACCAAAATCTGCAATAGAGTAGACACCCAGGAAAGTGTAGATAACATGAAGAGGGATCTAGCTAAGCTTGAAGAATGATCTAGAATTTGGCAGCTGAGATTTCATGTTAAAAAATGCAAGGTCATGCATTTGGGCTGCAGCAATCCAAGGAAGCAATATAGTATAGGGGGTGAAGTACTTTTGTCCACTAAAGAAGAGCGGGACCTAGAGGTGATTGTGTCTGATGATCTTAAAGTAGCTGAAGAGGTAGAAAAGGCGACGGCAAAAGCTAGAAGGATGCTTGGATGCATACGGAGAGGAATGGATAGCAGAAAAAAGGAGGTGATAATGCCTCTGTATAAGTCTTTGGTGCGACCTCATTTGGAATATTGTGTGCAATTCTGGAGACCACACCTTCAAAAGGATAAAAACAGGCTGGAGTCAGTAAAGAGGGTGGCTACTAAAATGTTTAGTGGTCTTCATTATAAAGCATATGAGGCAGACTTAAGGATCTTAATATGTACACCTTAGAGGAAAGGCAGGATAGAGGTGATATGATTGAGATATTTAAATACCTCTGTGGCATAAATGTTCAGGGGGAGAGCCTCTTTCGATTGAAAGCAAGCTCTGCTATGAGGGGACATGGGATGAGGGTGAAGGGGGATAGATTCAGGAGTGATTTGTGGAAATATTTCTTTATGGAAAGAGTGGTGGATCCATGGAATAGTTTCCCAGTGGAGGTGGTAGAGATGAGGACAGTAACTGAATTCAAAAAAGCATGGGACAAACACAGAGGATCTCTAAAGGTAAAAAAGGGGACTGTTGTAGTTGTTGATATGGAAGGACAGACTAGATAGGCCATGTGGTCTTTTTCTGTCGTCATGTTTCTATGTTTCTATCTTGCCTGGGGCCTATGAGAATCGGGCTCCACATCAATGAAACACATTTTGGTCTTCCCCCTGGAAGCGTTGCAGCCATGAAATGAGTGTTTTTTTCACTTTATTCATGATCAGGAAAAGGTTTAGTCATGGACACCTCAACAACCAGGGCCAGACATGCTTGTGTCATTCTGAAATCACACCGTGACATGAATCTCCCTTGCTCCGCCCACACTATGCCTCCAACACACCCTCTGTGTCGTTGATGTCTGTATACCTGGCTTTCTAAAATGGGTCCAGGGACATCTCTGTGATTTGTACATCTGATTGCCTGTTTTCAGCAATCCAACTCACAAATAGAGCTTTTAAAATGACCCCAATAGAAACAGACAGGCATATACACACGGATAAATGTTTTTGAGAAAAGGTGTCGGTGTCTTCTTCGTTGAGTCATCACTCTTTTACTTCTTTCACAAATGGTTACCCACAATGACAAAAGCCATTAGGTCAGAGGGCATCATAGGGGCTAATACGGTAAATGAGGCTGACTATGCATGCAATGCTCTTGCAACAGCTGCTAAGCCTGAACAGTGTCAGTGACAGCCTTCCAGACTGTCTAACAAGCAGGTACATACTCCTCCCTGGCTATCGGATTCAGAGAGGCTAATGGCACAGAAGGGAAGCATGGATGGAAGCCTATTTTCTACTACTTATTAGAGAAGCTTCAGTCTCATTAGGGGATTATTTTAAAAGACATATTCACAATTTCCATGTGGAAAATCTAGCCTTTACACTTCAAAATTAACATTATAGAAACAGAGAAAATGATGACAAATAAAGACCATACGACCTATCTGGTCTGCCCATTTATAAGAACTATTAACCTCTATAATCCCTTTCTTTCTCTCAGAGATCCTCTGTACTTATCCCATGCTTTCTTCAATTCAGATACAGTTCTTGTTTCCACCACCTCCACTGGGAGGCTGTTCCACACATCCACCACCCTTTCTGCAAAGAGCTATTTAACGGAGTTACTTACCTGTAACATGAGTTCTCCGTGGACAGCAGGATAAGTCAGCCACACTTGGTGACGTCATCCGACGGCGCCGAGACGGAAGTACTCTCCATAGCTCAGAAGGGCTTTGCCCTTCTGAGCATGAGCCATCTGGCCCCACCTCCCTGCCCGCCCCTAGCTATCCAGTACGTCACAAGCTGAGCCTTTGCCGCTAGGAGGCGGGCACTAGAATGGAGGTCGACCCCTTCCCAGGGGAGGTGGGCGGGTATGTGTGGCTGACTTATCCTGCTGTCCACGGAGAACTCATGTTACAGGTAAGTAACTCTGTTTTCTCCTAGGACAAGCAGGATGAGTCAGCCACACTTGGTGACTCCCAAGCTACCATGCGCTGTGGTGGAAGGGGGAGGCCGAGGCACTATTTCAGGCTAGGCTAGAGAAGTCTACAGGCAGGCCAGCATGTAGTCTTGTGATGCCGCGAGTTGCCCAAAGAGCATGTAGGCCTGTAGAGGCTATGCACGCCGCATGCATGTGCAGTGGCCGCGCTGAGGGGAGTGCAGTTATAGGGCACTGTAAGCCGGCCTGCAGCCGCGAGGTACGAATGTGCAGAGGTTGTACCAGATATACTTGCGTGGAAAACGGAGATATGGGCCCGTTGGCAGTGCGAGAACGGTGCCAATGTTGTATTGGAGCTCGAATACCTCGCAGACACGAGAGGCATCTCTTGTTATAATATTACTTATTGTAATCGTTTATTTATTTAATTTTTTTTTTTTTTTTAAATCCACCTCAGGGATTTGTCGGGACCATTAATCACTGCTCGACCCGACTTTGGGAACCTATGTCTCAGGGGAGACATGACCTGAAATGGTCAGCGTTGTACATGACCTGCATTTGTTGCTGATGGGACGGATACCGAGCACAGCGATGTTGCAGGTTAAGCAATCCGGACATACCCTGCATAAGGGCGTGTGTATGCCCTCATATCTCTGTTGGCACCAGCGGCTGCAGTCACAAGCCGGGCGCTCTAAGTAGCGGTGACTGAAAGGCTCATGGGAGGGAACCAGTTGGTGCCACCAACAGGAGAAAACATCTGGTCGGGGGATGAAGAACCAAAGGGCTCATGGACAGGATCCAGTTGGCGCCGCGTGACAGTCGAAGGGATCCCGATGCTGCCCTGGGTGCTGCTGCCCTGGGTACTGGGGCTGAAGCATTACTATGGCAAGGGTTGGGCCTTTGTCGATGGTCCTTGCTGTCCGTATTAGGATCGCTGGCCATAGGGAGGAAGGCAGGGAAGGCTTCTTAGCGCGAGTGCTGGTGATAGGGCGAGATGTCCCGCCCTAAGAGGCGTTAGCAGATAGACGTTTTGCTCTTTACGGCACTGAACCTTGACATTTCACAGGCATCAGCGCATGCTCACCGTAAGGAGTGGTAGCGGCTGCACTTGAGCAGGATTGACCTTTTGTCTTTACGGCCCTAAGCACAGGTTTAACCACTACACTACATCACCGTAGAGAACGGTAAGCTCAGGCCAGAGTGATACTGGGCCCCAGCTGGTATTCGAACCTGACCTTCTGTTCTTGAGTGCACTGTACCACAATGCGGCCACTGCTGACCTAGGACATTGCCACTAAGGAGATAGGGAGGATGCCACAAGTGATGCTCCTTGTAGGAAGGAAGGAAGTGGGCGTCCATAATCGGTGAGCCCATCTCAGTGAGTCACTACCCATCGGGTGGTGTTATTGCACCCACAGTCTGGTTCTGGCGGTAGCCCCACCTCAGCCGGACACCGTCGGAGAGGGACGGGGAGATAGGCCATAATGGTTCAGAAGGCAATTGAGAATGTAGGACACTCGGGGAACCCCCTTAAGTCCTTGTAGAATTTTTCTAAGGCCAGGCAATTGTTTAGGCTTAACCACTGCAGTGTGACATCAGTAAGTACCCAAGTCCGCTTATTGCCTTTACACATATTGGTCTTTCGACGATCATACGCTGGGTGACCAACACATATATACATGGATATATACATATGCCTTGAAGTCGGTGGAATCGCAAACTTGACATGCGAGGTTCATTTATGGCTGGATCGGTACTCCTTGTTCCCTTCGGAGTCGGGAACATAGGTATCTGGGATGGGCCAGATAATAAGCGCAGCTGGACCTTTTCTTTCTACTTATACCGATGCTCTACCCGGAAAAGCGATGTGGAGGGAGTCTCTTAATCTCTGTGCACCGTCTGGGGTCCTGAGGCCCCAGGTCACCTTGGTTGGGATGCAGGGTCACGGATTCCGCACCACCCGAGGCCTCCATGGTGTAGGTAGGTGAGTCAAGTGGGATTCGACCCCTGGTATAACGTGAATGCATGTGAACTCGAGTGATGCTGCAGCACTCGTGGACACAGCACTCAGGTCCGGGTTTGCGGCAGGGGCTTGAACCTGTGACCTTTTGCATCTGAACATATGCACTGCACCACCGTGTTACCTCTTCTTTTTTTTTTTTTTGAAGTAGGAGCTGGAAGATGACGTGGCCAAGCTGGCCATTCTGGATCTGATCCTGGCCATTCTAGATATGGCCCTATTCTTGATCTGGTCCTGGGCTACCCGAGCCTCCCTTTGAGGATTGCTACGGGTCTGATGGTTGGAGTTGGCCGCGAGGTTGCTAGCGGGAATCAACCTCGGTGGTGTGGTTAGCCAGGTAGAGCTCTGGCATTAGCGAAGCCCGGTAGTGCCGCATGCGAGGCCCGTAGGAGTGTTGTAAGTAGCTAATCAGCCTGCAGTGTTGCCATCTTTTCTAGATGCTGTTGGGGATTCCACAGACAGGCAGTCGGTCAGTAGCATGCCGGTCTGGAGTGATGCAAGTGGGAAAAACGACAGCGCCATATGGGACATTTTCCTTTCTCATCCGAATTTGGACGATTCCTGGCCATGTTCTGTCCTGATGTAAGGTACTGCCTCAGCCAGCCTTCTTCATTGGACAGTGGGGGATTGAACCCATGGCCCCTGCACCAGCAGTCAGTGTTTTAACCATTGTACTATGGCTCCGTTCCTTTGCAGGAGGCGGCTGCCGAGCTGGTACCCGGGTCGTGATACTATAGTTGACATGGAGGAGAAGCACCCAGCACTATTGCCATTGCTGTGACGGTTGCCTTTCCTGATAGGCCGGGTCTCCCTGCCAAGCAGGGTTCATGTCAAGACTGGAGCGGAATCCTCTACCACAGACGATTCCTCCCAGTGCCCTGCAGGTGCAGGCCTTGCGTTGAGGAGGTAGCTGGCCACTCGAACGGCGTAGTGTAGCTGAGGAGGTGGCTGGGCACTAACAGTGTAGCTGTAGGCCTTGACTGGAGTCATATCCTCGCAGTGTGGGGAAGCAGGTCACACTACTGCGTAGGGGTCGTTGCGACGCGACTCGGCCCCGAGGCGTGCACAAGATGTTCTACCCTTGACCCCGATGCGCACACTGAGCTTACCATCCGCTCACACGCGAGGGTGAGAGGTGAGGTAGTAAGCGGATCCCGGGCACTCAGTTCACAGGATCGTGGAGGCAGAAGCATCACCAGAGAGATATAGAGCTGACCCACCTGATAACACACGAAGGTGAGAGGTAGGGTGGTAAGCGGCTCCCGGGCACTCGGGTCACGCAATGCGTAGGGGTCCTTGCGGCGCGACTCGGGCCCGAGGCGCGTGCAAGATGTTCTACAGTCGACCCAGATGCGCATGGCAGATGGATGCCGGTGATCCCAGAATGTGGAGGCAGAAGCACCACCCGAGAGATCCTCTGTGCCATTGCTGAGTAATGGTTGCCGTGGCGCCATTGGTGTGGGCAATGGCACGGAGCTAATTGAGCCAGCTTAATGTGACTCCCTCAGATGGAGTTGCGCGGATTGCCGTGGCGCTGGACAAGGTGCAGCGCGGTTTGATGGAGCCGTCCAATCTGGTTAGAGATGCCGTCCAATCCCAGCCCGCGGCGCTGCGCTGAGTGGGCAGGCTGAAGTGACGCACTGAGTGGGCAGGCTTGATGTGACGCTCACCAATAGAGTTGTGCCGGTGCTACAAGCTTGCGATGATCAAGCTTGTGTGACAATCAGCAGAGGGGGGGTGCGGCTTGCGTTGCAGCACACAGACGCAGCAAGATGGCCACCCCCATAGACCACACACGTGTGAGGAGGTTCAGGGCAGGGTCCGTCTGCCGTGAGGGCTTACATACCGGGGAGAATCCTGGCGAAGCGTATTGGGAGTCCCGTTTGATGTCAAGGATGTTAGAGGCCCTAAGGCACACCTTGTGGAGCCGAGCTGGTGGATTAAGCCTGCGGCTGGGGGTGGAGGCCCTTGGGCACACCCTGAGCGGCGGCACAGCTGGAAGATGAAGGAGGCCCTAAGGCACACCTTGTGGAGCCGAGCTGGTGGATTAAGCCTGCGACTGGGGGTGGAGGCCCTTGGGCACACCCTGAGCGGCGGCAGAGCTGGAAGATGAAGGATGCGGCTGTGGGTGGAGGCCTTTAGGCACACCCTGAGCGGCGGCAGCTGGTGGCTTAAGCCTGCGGCTGGGGGTGGAGGCCCTTAGGCACACCCTGAGCGGCGGCAGAGCTGGCGTGGTGTTGGAGATGTTCCGAGAAGAAGGTTCGGTGAGCAAGTAACCAGCACCCGGACATCCCAGCGAACCCCGGTCCTTGTAAGCAGCTGTTATGCCGTCTGCCGAGAGCAGCTGCAGGCGAGGAGCACATGGCCTGAAGGAATCTGAGCTCCGCTGGGACAGCTGCGAAAGAGAAGCTTTGGAAACATCAATGCAAGTAAGCTGCTAAAAACGAGTAGAGAGAGAATTAGAATTCTTAAGTGTAAATGTTTGGTGGAGAGTAGAAAAATCCGTCTTGCTGGCAAGGCGGAAGAACTGAAACTGGATAGCTAGGGGCGGGCAGGGAGGTGGGGCCAGATGGCTCATGCTCAGAAGGGCAAAGCCCTTCTGAGCTATGGAGAGTACTTCCGTCTCGGCGCCGTCGGATGACGTCACCAAGTGTGGCTGACTCATCCTGCTTGTCCTAGGAGAACCTCTGATTACTCTCGAGTCTACCCCCATTCCCTCGTTCCAGAGCATCCTTTCAAATGAAAGAGGGCCATCTCCTGGGCATTTACGATGGAGCTTTTTAAATGTCTCTATCATATCACCCCTCTGCCGCCTTTCCTCCAAAATATATATATTAAGATCTTTAAATTTATTTCCATATGCCTTATGACAAAGACCACTGACCATTATAGTAGCCAACTTCCAAAATAACTCCATCCTGTTAATATCCTTTGGAAAGTGCAGCTCTAGAAATGTACACAGTACTCCAAATGAGGTTTCACTAGAGACTTATACAAAGGTGCTATCACCTCCTTTTTCCTGCTGGCTATTCCCCTTACTATGTACTCAAGCATTCTTTGGGCTTTTGCCGCTGCCTTTTCTGCCTGTTTGGTCACCTTAAGATCATCCCCAGGTCCCACTCTTCTTTCATATATTAATTTTTAGCATTAAATCCTAGCTGCCAAATTCTCACCCATTCTTCAAGCTTTGCTAGATCCTGCCTCATATTATCCATACCTTCCAGAATGTCTACCCTGTTGCAAATTTTGGTATCATTCACAAAGAGGCAAATCTTTCTGATAGACCTTCCATAATATCGCTTACAAAAATGTTAAAAAGAACAGGACCGAGGACCAATCCCTGCGGTACACCACTGGTAACACCCTGAATTTAGAAAGGGCTAAATTTAAACATGGATGTTCATAATGTGGGTCATTCAGTGGCACAAATAACGGAGAGGTACGTCCTGCCTGGACGTACATTCCTGCTATTCGTGAAAATGTGGCTGCCGGCAAAAGGCTCTCAGTACATACAACCGAGTCGTACAGGAAGCCGTAGATGGGGGCGGGGGGACGGTGGAACAAAAGCAGGTCATCTCCACGGATGTACAGGGCCTATTCTGAGATCGGCCCTGTATGTCCAGGGTTGGTCGGGTAGACAGGGGACTTATTCCACCTCAGAGGTGATTCTGCTTTCGCGGGGACGTCTGGCCCCCATGGGAGCAGAATCGGCTGCATCTCCGACCGTCCGCATGTCTGGACGTCCAGATGACCTGGAGACATATAGAACAGAATGTACCTCCATATGTAAAAATTGTAATGAGATGTGATTAGGTGTGGCCTGAGCATGTTAAAAATGTACACATATATTCCTCATTTCATACAGAGAATGCATGTATATGTCCAAAACTGTCATACTCCCAGCTGCTCTCTGGTATGTATAGGTTTCTAAAAAGTGCTAATTTCAGCTAGCTCTTAAAGGAGGGATTAAGGGTATTATCCTTTTTAATCCCCCCTTGTTTATTTAATTCTCCAAATTGAAGTTACATAAATATAGCGGCCTCTGTAGTTAATTAGCAACATTTATACATATATATTTACAAAATGGCCTACATACTAACGTAAGTGTTACACTTATATGTGCAAGTTGTAAAATACCAATTTAGATGTGTGCGTGCCAGCACTTCTACAGGGAAGTGGCCGAGTTGCTCCCGTTGATATTACCTACGTGTAGATTTGTAAAATGACTCCTCTAATTCTGCATGTTGGCAAATACATGAGCACTCCTATGCATTCTTAGGCATATTTTAAAAAAGGCTCCACGTTAGGCAGAGCCTTTTCTAAAATACCGTGGAACTGTGTGCATCCCAACCTTGACATTTCAATTACAATTTGGCTTTTTACTTATGGAGACAAAGCGGTGTCTTTATAAATTCAGCCCACAGAATTATAAAATGGTCAGCATACCTCAGCAGCTTTATTCGGAATTTATCATCTGTAAAATAGTGCTGGATGGTCACCATCCATTGTAGGATATGTAGCTCAATCTCAGTCACTTTAATTATCTAAATATTTTTCAAAAGGACAGGCATGAGAAAAGCCGTAAGAAAGGCTACGGAGTTATTCTCAAATGAGTGTTTGTATTGTGGAAACTGTGCTAAAAAAACATGTGCATGTACGGAGAGAAGAGATAGGATTGTTGGATGAGAGGAAGAGCAGGAAAGCAGAGTCAGCTTGTTAAAAATAGACTTTTGCCGAGACCATCCTCTTGGCAGAAGTGAGACAGGAACACAGCTGAGAGCTTTTAATTGAATAGATGTTCCACCTAACAGCAGCCCATTTCCAGCTAAGAAAAGGTTTTGATTTCTATTATAGTAACATAGAAACATGAAGGCAAAAAAAGACCACATGGCCTTCCATATCAACTACAAAAGTCTCCTTTTTACCTTTACAGATCCTCTGTGTTTGCTCCATGCTTTTTTGAATTCAGATACTGTCCTCATCTCTACCACCTCCACTGTGAGATGATTCCACACATCTACCACTCTTTCCGTAAAGAAGTATTTGTGCATACTACTCCTGAGTCTACCCCCTTTCCCCCTCATCCTATGTCCCCTCGTAGCAGAGCTTACTTTCAATAGAAAGAGACTCTCCTCCTGTGCATTTATGTCATGGAGGTATTTAAATGTTTCTATCATATTGCCCCTATCCTGCCTTTCCTCTAAAGTATACATATTAAGATCTTTCAGTCTGTCATATGCTTCATTACGAAGACCACTAAACATTTTAGTAACCACCTTCTGCACCAACTCCAACCTGCTTATATCCTTTTGAAGGTGTGATCTCCAGAATTCCACACAATACTCCAAATGAGGTCGCACCAGAGACTTATATAGAGGCACTATTGCCTCTTTTTTTCTGCTGACCATTCCTCTCCCTGTGCACTCAAGCATCCTTCTGGCTTTTGCGTTACCTTTTCTACCTGTCTAGCTACTTTAAGTTCATCAGACACAATCATGCCTAGGTTCCACTCTTGTTTTGCAGACAGAAATTCTTCACCCCCTATACTATATTGCTCCCTTGGATTGCTGCAGCCCAAATGCATGACCCTGCATGTTTTAGAATTAAATCGCAGCTATCAAATTTTAGACCACTCTTCAAGTTTAGCTAGTCCCCTCCTCATATTTTCTACTCCTTCTTGGGTGGCTACTCTTTTGCAGATTTTGGTATCATCTGCAAAGAGGCAAACCTTACCTGACAGCCCTTCCGCAATATCACTAACAAAGATGTTAAAAAGAATCAGACCAAGGACAGATCCCTGGGGCATACCACTGGTAACCTCTTTTTCCTCAGAGTGAGCTCCCTTTACCTGCACCCTTTGCCACCTCCCATTCAACGAATTTCAAGTAATCAGTAACTTTGGCATCCATCCCTAGGGTGGTCAGTCTGTTTAAAAGTTGCCTGTGCAGAACGGTGTCAAAGGCTTTACTGAAATCTAAGTACACCACATCTAGGGCTCTCCCTTGGTCCAACTCCCTGGTCATCCAATCAAAGAAATCAATCAAATTTGTCTGACAAAACCTGCCTTTGGTAAACCCATGCTGCCATGGACCCTGCAATCCATTGGACTTCAGAAATCGTACTATTCTCCCTTTTAGCAACATTTACAATAATTTATTCACCACAGAGATTAGATTAACCAGCCTGTAGTTGTCAACCTCATCATTACTTCCGATTTTGTGTAAAGGGACCACTTGTGCCTTTCTCCAGTCCTCTGGGACCCCTCCCAACTCCAAAGAAGCATTGAAAAGGTCAGTATGGAGCTACTAGAATGTCCCCAAGTTCCCTCAGTATTCTAGGGTGTATCCCATTTGGTCCCATTGCTTTATCTACCTTTAGTTTAGCTAGTTCCTCACGAACAATCTTCTGAAAATCATTCAAGCTCCCTGTCACTTCTGTTCCTATTTGTGGGTGTTTTCTGAGTTCCTGCTCCTGGCCCTTTTCTGTGAACACAGAACAGAAATATTTGTTAAGCAATTCCGCTTTATCCTCATCAGCTTTTACATTTTCCTCCCCTTCAGCCTTGAATCTGACAATACCACTTTTGTCCTTCCTCCTCTCACTAACATATCTGAAAAATGTCTTATCCTCACATTTTATTGCATTAGCTATATCTGTGGTTACATTCCATTAAAACTACTAAGATACTGTAAAGCTATTTACTGCGTCCATCTTGATAGGCCGAACCAACAACGAAACAGCATAATCGGCTAGCACCTGAAGACCAATGGAAGGCTGGAGGCAATTCTAAGGAAAGAACTGATAGAAAACAAGAGAGCAGTAGAAATACGGTTTGGAAATAAACAAACTTGGAAGCTATCATGTAGGATAAGGGATAGCTTCACGGTTAGAGAGGTAGATTACAGGTTCAAGTTCAGCCTCAGGGCTTGCTTAAACATTAAGTAGATTAGGCAGCAGTTGCTGGGGGCAGCAAAGCAAAATAATATGTCCTGGGAGTCACCCAAACTCAAAGAACCATCAGTGTGAACTTTAACTTGCAGGGAGTTTATGAAACAGCCTATTTATTGTACCTAGAGACATGGCTTTATATACTTCCGTACATACACTGCTTCGCTGAATATTCCCTCTAAATACTCGCATTATCTGCATGGTGATGGGACAGAGCGAAGGCATTCTGCACAGCTTTATCTATAGTGGCAATATTCAGCTGTCGTACATACAGATAAGTGGCTTAATTTAGGCCAGAAAAAAAGACTGTCCTAAATTAAACTGCTAAGCTACGCATGGAGTAATTTTATAAGAGGTCTTTTATGCATGTAAATATGTGATTTACACATACTGATGGCGCGTAGCTTTTCATGACTCCTAAGGGCATACGGGAATGCGTGTTTTTAACTGTGTTATTGCTCTGCATGGGACATACTATTCATTAACAGCTTTATGCCCTCTAGAGGATAATTTTCAAACTCTGAGCAAATGCAAACACATTTTCAGCAGCCCAAATTCCAGATCATTGCTGCAATGAAGAGAGTAGGTGTGTATAGTGGAGGGGATATAAATTAGGGGACAAAATCTATAGCTAATCCAACTGACTGTGGAAATTATCGCACAATCGCTCTGATCCCACATGCCAGCAAGATTCTACTCAAGATCATCCAGCAGAGACTACAGCCATATCTGGAACGAGAACTGCCTGAAGTGCAAGCAGGGTTCAGGAAAGGGTGAGGAACAAGAGACATCATTGCAGATGTGAGATGGATCCTTGAAAAGACAAAAGAATATCAAAAGGATATCCATATGTATTTTATTGACTACAGCGAGGTTTTTGACTGTCTAAACCATGAGAAACTCTGGGTCACATTAAGAAGCATGGGTATACCAGAACACCTGATCGTTCTCTTGCACAACTTTTACATTGATCGAGAAGCAACAATTCAGACAGAACTAGGAGAAACAGAATGTGTACGACAAGGCTGCATTCTTCCCCCTACCTCTTTAATTTATATGCAGAACAAATCATCAGAGAAGCACGACTGTATGAAGACAACCGAAGTATGAAGGTCGTTGGAAGGACAAGCAGTCAAGAAATCCGACGACACATTGCTCTTGGCAAAATGGCTATGAAGAGCTTAGACAAGATTCTCAAGAGCAGAGATGTCTCTTTCCATACAAAGATTTGACTTGTCCAAGCCATGGTATTTTCAATAACATCATATGGATGCAAAAGTTGGATAGTTAAAAAGGTAGACAAAAAGAAAATTGAAAATTGCCTTTGAATTATGGTGCTGGCAACGAATACTGTGCATATCATGGACTGCCGAAGAACAAACCAGTCAGTACTAGAGGAGATCAAACCTAAGCTTTCCTTAGAAGCTCAGATGACAAGACTTCGACTTTCATATTTTGGACACATCATGCAAAGAGAGAGATCGTTAAAGAAAGACATAATGCTTGACAATGTAGAAGGTCAATGCAAAAGAGGAAGACTGGCAATGAGATGGATTAATACAATAATAGCAGCTATGGATGCCACTCTATCAACAATGAGCCACCTGAGTGACGATCAAACTCAGTTTAGGTCAACTATCCAGAGGGTTACCATGAGTCGACACCAACTCGACGGCACTTAACAACAACAATTGCACATGAAGATTCATGGTGTCCTGATGCCAGTCCTGCATCTGAAGAAACTGGAAGAAATTGTCAAGTCAAAAAAATAAATAAAAAAGAATTCAAGCATTGATAGGATAGATACAAAGGTGTTCATTTTAAAAGCCTTCTTTGCGATTTGGATGTCCAAAAATGGGTAAGTGAAAGTCCAAATCATACAGACGTCCCTGGAGCCATTTTGCCAATCGTATTGAAAAACATCCGCAGCACTGGATGTCCAAGTAGGCTGGGAGTATGGTGGATGTATGTCTGGGGTGGTGCTACAGACCTAGACATCTCCGTTCGATTTCAGAAACATAGGGGACATCTGCAACTTTGTTGAAGTTTAGACCTGCTCCAGGCATGAATAAGCATTGGGAAAGTGCTAGTTTAGGTCATAAAACCTTTAGTATGTAGAAAAGATGGTACTCTACCACCCCCAGTACTCTCCAAATAGGATAGGGAAACTTATGTTGTGTTAGATGTCCCCGATATTGAATACTATTCTGGGGATGTCTATGTAGACAGCTCCGCAGACATCCATATCGGGCATTTCCACGTTTGTGAAACTATGCCTGAACTTGGATGTGCCAGGCTTTTTTTTGGTTGTTCTGGCTTGGGTGTCCCAAATTGCACTTGGGCATTTTTTATAGAATATGCCTTTAGAGAGGTAATTTTTATGAAGGCTTGGTATGGAGGAGTAGCCAATGGTTAGAACACTAAGAGCAGTAACCTAAGAGACCAGAATTTAGTTCCCACTAGCACTCCTTGTAGCCTCAGACAAGTCACTTAGCCCTCCACTGTCTCGGAAGAAAGGCTTGGCAGACAAGAAAACTCAGGAGCTGCTGGGTCACCAGGAGTCAGCATTGACTCAAAGGCCTTGTATTAAATTACCTCAAGTATAAAATATGTATCGTGCCATTAGGTGTGTTCTTGTACCCAACGTTAGAAAAGACATGTTCAGGGGAGGAGTTTGAGCAGCGCACAAGTGTAGTCACAAGTTACACATGGATTTTGTAAAATAAGCATGTGCATGCGTAATTTACACACTAGCATTTATGCCTGCTCTAGAGCAAGCACAAATGCTTGTGGCTTCAATCTAGCCACCATTTTGGCCAGTTTACGCCTAGTATTTCGCAAAGACACATAGGTGCCTATGGGGCTGTGCACTTAGTGTGCGTTTGTAACGCACGTTAAGTGCAAAGCCGCCACGTTAACTGTCAGGGGCATCTTATTGGGTGACTGCATATGCTAATGTGCAGCGTAATTAATGCAGGTGTACTTAATGATACACACAGAGGTATCACTGGCTGTCCCCACATTAATCACCACGTTAAAGATAATTGGGTGCTAACATTCTTTCTGGAGTGGTTAGAGCAACAGAAAGCAGGGTTCCATTCCCACTAGAACTCCATGTGACCTTGGGCATGTCACTTTACCCTCCATTACCTTGGAAGAAAAGGCCTGGCAATCTACCTCCAGTCATACCTTGCCAAGAAAACCCAGAGGCTGCTGGGTTGCCAGGAGTCAGCACTGATTTGACTGCACTTAAAAGAAATGTTCTCGCCCTACTCATATTCTGCCCCCAACTCTTCCACTCTCTGCGTGAGTGCCATTTAACTTGCAGTTGGTAGCTGGTATGCCCGCACGTTAGCATTCACCACAGCCACTTACCGCATGCTATAATGCAGGTTAACTGGTTAGCAGCGCTTTGTAAAAGGAACCTTTGTATCTTTATAAAATAGACTAAAAATAGGTGTTTGCGCACCTTCACACATAGATGATCTGTTATAAAATTACCCTCAAAGAGTCCTTAGTGGAGGAGGGAAAAGATTTAGAAGACTACAGATACATAAGACCTGTGACAACCACTTTTGAGGAGAATTCGCCAGGAGACACATTTTGGGCATGATTTGAAAATAATGGGGGGCATATTCAAAGCGGTTTAATCTGTTGGCAGACCTGTTAACCAGTTAAACTGCAGTCAGCGGGATATTCAGCGGCAGTGAACCATTTAGTTACATTGAATATCCCCTCCTACCTGGTTTGTATACCTCTACGTTGACTGTTTAGTGTTTGGGTGTTCTGGGGGGCAGAGTGAGAGTGGCGACAACACCAGGGGATAGCCAGTCAATGGCAATATTGAGCCACTGGTTGGTTAACCCTAACTGGCTAAAAGGCAAAAAAAAAAAGTTAGCCAACTTTAGCCGGTTTAGCTGTCTGGCCAACAGCTCAATATCACTGCTGATTGGATTGCTAATTATCTGGGCAAGCTGGATATTCAGTGCTCACTACCAGCATCATCGCTTAGAGCACTGTACACGCACCTCCACTCGCAAACACACACACACACACACACAGTCCAAATTACAATTAAAGTGACAACGGTCAGCTGCTTTGCCACTGCTGAAAATGCCCCCCAATGTGTGTAGAATGTATTTTCAAATCTAACTGCATTATTTCCCCTGAAAAAAAGAATTTACCCATATAAAAGCAGGTACATTGCATCCACAGCAAGTTTCCAAGGGAATGTAAGCGCAGACAGAGGAAGGTAGCCATAACAGTACATGAATTAACAGAAATACTGAAAAAGCAAGGGTCGTAATAGATACCTTAGAGAGCTTTAGAACAGTCTTGAGATACCACACCTTCATGTAAAGAATGGTTTGAATTTAGACTATGCTACCTGGGGAACGTGGCTACTGTCGGATCAGTATTTCCATCCAGAAAATGGGGTCGAACAAGATGGAGAATGAGTTATTAATGATGAACTCCTGGGGCTATAAGTCTTCTTCTATCTTAAGCTTTCTATTGTAAATTTGGAGGAAGAAGCCATACCAACAGTTCAAAAACTAAAGATTCATGAAAGATAGGGGTCATTATGGAAGCTGCCTCAGGTCAAGATGGCATATGATGAGAGATAAGGACTCTAGGGCTCAATTTGCTTCCCTTTGCAATACTCAAATCACAGTTGATCTCTGGCTTCCTCTTCACTTCTTCACTAGTAAAGATCCTCTTTATTATTTGTGCTACTGTTTTTACCTCAATCGCCTCCACTTGGAAATCATTCCATATATCCATTATGACATGAGCTGTAGAGCTCCAGTTGGAGACTTGCAGATAAAGAGTAGGTGGATGGGGGTTGGTGTTCCATTATCAAACACTCGGAACAGGTGAGCCAGAGGGGCTACAGTTTCGAATGTGAAAATATATGACCTAAGACCCTCATTAGCCTCTTTCTGCTGCTATCTCGTCTTTTGTATTTTTCTTTGTCTCACGATATCCTGACCTCCTTAGGAAGAGCAGTCAGCCTCACCAGGAGTGCGAATGGAATTCCGATGGCACAGAGTGTTTTGTTGCCATGGCAATATAAATTCCTAAAATAAAATTAATCATTAGGAGCTTATAAGGTTCTCCATGGGGAACCGACCATGAATGCAGTCATAATTCTGCACAGCCCAATCCTGACTGATAACGAGGCAGGAGGGAGAGTTCAGACTAAGCCAGAGCACATATGTGAGACATGTCAGCAGTTCAAGAAACTAACATTTAGAAAAGGGGTAGAATGTTCCAAGGCAGCAGAAATTGAAACATAGAAAGAGAAACATGATGGCAGAAATTGGGGTTTGAATGGAGGGAGACTGTGAAAAGGGAGCAGATAGGCAACAGGTGTACGAGTGTTATTTAGAAGAGAAGCCTGAGGAGTAGACTGATGAAAACACGTGTTGGAGAGCAGTACAGGGGCAATGGATAAATGACAATTCACGTGTGTGGTTGTGTGTGTGAAGAGCATGAGCGAGACAGAGGAAATTCTGGTGCAGGAGTTCACATCATACAATAGCTGATAAACTGTTACAGAAAAGTTAACCACTCACATCTTGTTTTATGAGATGTTCATTTTCTGTGGCTTGCAGGGGCTTTCAGTTCTCACTTCACTGATCCTAGCAGATGCTAATCTTCCCTGTTTTAGTTTTGATGCGGTACAGGAAAGAGATTGTCCATCCCTCTTCTTCGTTCTCAGCTTCCTTCTCCCCTTCTCTTTTGGCTTTGTTCCCCTTTTACAACTGCTTTCCCGTTTTGTTGGCGATTAAAGATATCTGTAGTACCATGTTCAAATATAAATGATGCATGTTTTCTACACTTAGAAATTACTGATTGAATCTGCCCACTTCCTACAGAGGCAGGTGTACAATGTACTATCCTGTCCAACCCCATTCAAGATATCTAGAAGCTGTGCAGGAAGTGAAGAGATAACCCTAGCTGGTCATGGTTTTCTTCCAGTCATTCTGGTATCTACAATACACATATGGAGGGTAATTTTACCACAGGTCATCTAGTTGAGAGGGCAAGTAGGTGCCTATTTGTAGTATGCTTTATAAAGACACATTAATTCATCAAGTTCATTAATTCATCGTTAACACGAGTTATCTTAGAGCAAGTCACATGTTATTCAATGGGACCTATTTATCAGTAACATCTGTTAACAGTGAATAAAACACGGTAACATTAGCACACCTTAGTATCTGGCTACCTATGTGTCTTTATAAAATATTAGCACAAATCTTGAAGATATTGTACCTGCCCAAATTCCACCCCAGAGTACACTCGCTGTACAAATATGCGCCGTCTTGTGCCACATGTGCTTTTAGGTGTGACCTAATTTTATATGAGTCCTTTTTTATGTGTAAATCAAAATTTTATGTGCGGAAAAGGCTTATAAAATTGGTCCTATAAACCAGGTGGCAAAGACATTTATACTAAGAAATTATATAGATTGAGGCCAATTCTGTAGGTGCCTGTCTAGGCCATCTCGATGTCCAGAAATCTGGATGGCCTGGAGATGCACCTGATGGCCCCGCAGGAGCAGAATCACAGCATAGGGCCTGAATGTCCAGGACATGCCCCAATTCAGGCACCCAGGACATCCAGGAACTGCAGTGCCGTGGCATCCCGTTGCCATTGTACCACAGCTCCATGCAAGAGCTATGATCCCCGTCAGTCACAGCTAAGTTGGTTTCCCCACCTCCTGACCCCTGATCGGGCTTGCTGTGGCCAGGGTGGGACCACGGGGAACCCACTGCATCCCTCACCTCTTTGTCTGAAACAGGATCCAGCCTCTGCTGCCATCTAGGGAGACTTATTCTGTATGTCCAGGGTCAGGTTCCTGCCCATGCCCCGTCCTCGTTCCTCCTACAGCCCACCCCCTCCTGCCCAGGAACAGAGCTCCCGCACATCTTGCCTGTACATGCAGGGAGCTCTGTTTGCGGAATTGGCTCCCTAGCATTTAGCGGGACGGAACCGGACATCCATCCCCGCTAAATACTGATTAGAATCTACCCCACTGTGTACAGGTGTAGTTATATAGATCAGAGAAAGTGTAGTTACTCACCTGGAACAGGTGTTCTCTGAGGACAGCAGGAATCAGTCCTCACATATGGGTGACATCGGTACCAATGGAGCCCACACAGAAGCATCTCCCCAGCTTACAAAGAAAGCCTTTGGGAAATGCACCACTCATGTGTGGTCCCCTTCCTGCCCAAGGGTGCTATTTTGCCTCAGTCTAATGACATAGCTAAGACAGCAAAAATTAAAAGATGGTAAAGAAGCAACTCTAAGGGGAGGAGGGAGGGTTGTGAGGACTGATTCCTGCTGTCCCCGGAGAACACCTGTTACAGCTGAGTAACTATGCTTTCTCTGGGAAAAAGCAGGAAGTCATTCCTCACATATAGGTCTCCCCAGCAACAGGCTACTGAAAAACCTGTACCGAATGCCATGGGTGACCAGAGAAGGTGAGCCATGAGCTGAAGCAGTTGAGCTCTAACTGAGAGACTCTTGCAAGACCCAAGTGTCCGGTGAGGAACCAGCACTCTGGTAGCCTGAACACAGAAGGATTGGAAGGCAGGAGTTGCCTACATCTTGAAGTGATTACAGAGTATGGCCTGGCCAAAGACACTGTCCCATTGGGACTTCCTCTCCAGGCAGTAGTGCACTGCAAAGGTATGAGCCAAAGACCAGGTGGCAGCCTGGCAGATTTACATCACAGGTATGGAACATAGATTTGCCACATAAGTAGCCATAGCGCACCATGACCCAGTGGTCCAGTGTAATCCCAGACAGTTCATAGGAGAGAGCAATGCAATCTGCCACCCAAGTAGACAGAGTTCACTTGGTCACCTGAAGCCCCAGTCGATTGGGGTCATAGGAGATGAAAAGCTGAGGTACTTTCCAGTGGCCCTCAGTCCACTGCAGATATTTATTTAACAGGTTTTGTATACTGCTTTATCATTTCAATCAAAGCAGTTAACATTGTAACTTAAACTTGGTAATGTATATTAAACAGGGACATTGATAACTTGGAATTTTCTGAGGCAATGGAGGGTTAAGTGACTTGCCCAAGGCCACAAGGAGTGCTAGTGGGAATCAAACCCTGGTCAATGCTCTTAACCATTAGGCTACTCCTCCACTGGATAGAAGGGCAGGGCCCTCTTACAATCCAGGGTATGGAGAATGGTCTCCGCTTTGCCAACATGAGGTCTCAGGAAGAAGGTAGGGAGCACCACCTCCTGACTGAGGTGGAAAGAGGACACCATCTTTGGCAGAAACTTGAGAGTGTGCGCGGAGCACTGCCCTGCTCTTTTAGAACCTCGTGTAGGGAGGCTCTGCCATCAGAGCCTGGAGCTCGCTGACCCTGCAAGCTGAAGTGATTGCCACAAGAAAGACAACCTTCCAAGAGAGATTACGCAGGTGGCAAGTAGCCATGGGCTCAAACAGCGGCCTAGTGAGCTGTGAGAGCACCACATTGAGATCCCACTCTGCCGTCGATGAGTGGAGGGGGGCTTGGATAAGATAAGGCTCCACAGGAAATGGGAAACAAGGGGCTGGGCTAAGAGAGGCTTGCCTTTGAAGGAGTGATGGTGCACCATGATAGCGCTCAGATGCTCTCTGACTGAAATGGACTTCAGTCCCATCTGGGACAGGTGGAGTAGTTACTGGTTTGCCTACCTCTTGGTGCACCAGATAGAAAATCAACACCACTTGAAGGCATATGCCCTTCTCGTGGAGGTCTTGCAGGAGGCCAGAAGGATCTCCTCCACGACTCATGGTAGGTTGAAGGGGGCTAGAGCTACCCTTTCAGCAGCCATGCCATGAGGCATAGGGACCTCAGGTTGGGATGCAGGAGAGAGCTCTCCTCCTGCGAAAGTAGTCTTTGGGTGTTGCCCAGGATAATCAGGGATGCCAGCAACAGACTGAGAAGCAGTGGAAACCAAAGTTACCTGGGCCACCTGGGGGATACCAGAATCAGTGATGTCCTGTCACGCTGGACCTTCAAGAGAGTCCTGGTGACCAATGGTGTCAGCGGGAAGGCGTAGAGAAGACTTTCTGTCCATGGAATGAGGAATGCATCTGCCACCACTCAAGATGGGTGCAGCTGGCGGGAGCAGAAGCAGGGTAACTGCGTGTTGTCCGGGCTGGTGAACAGGTCCACTAGGGGGATGCCCCAGAGTCAGAAAAACAGGAGGCCACTCTGGGGTCCAGGTGCCACTTGTGCGGCTGGAGAATTCTGCTCAGCCTGTCCACCAAGGTATTGTCCAGGCCCAGAAGGTAGACTGCCCACAGAAGCATCCCGTTGCATACTGCATATAAACAGAGGGCTACTGCCGCCTGGGAGAGGGAGTACGACCCTGTGCCCCCTTGTTTGTTGACATGGAACATTGCAACATGGTTTTCTGTCTGCAACAGCACTAACTGGTGCTGCAACCGGTGGTGAAAGGCTCAAAGAACCAGAAATATCACCCAGAGTTCCAGAAGGTTGATCTGCAACTGGCACTCCTCCTAGGACCAACTGCCTTGAGTATGGAGGTCCTCGCAATGAGATCCCCATCCCTGCAGGGAGGTATCCATAGTAAGGACCCTCTGGGGGTGGGTGCCTGGAAGGGCATCCCAGCCTGAAGGTGGCGGGGTTTCTGTCACCAGTCGAAGGAGTCTGCCAGCTGGCAGGTCACTTTTACCATGTCTCAAAGCCTGCCCATGGCTTGTGTCCACTGGGAGCAGAGACACCACTGAGCTGCCTTCATGTACAGGTGGGCATACAGGGTCACATGCAGCATGGAGGCCATGTGGCCCAGCAGGCAGAGGAGAAGGCGAGTGGGCACCGATGGGCAGTCCTGCACCTCTGCGACTAGCACCCTGAGGCGTTCTATCCTCTCCAGATGGAGGAAGGCCTTGGCCTGGAGAGTGTCCAGTTGAGCCCCTATGAACTCCAGGCACTGAAATGGAGAGAGGTGAGACTTGAGGTAGTTGATAACGAATTCTAGATGCTGCAGGACATAGATGGTACACTTGGTGGCATGGCATACCTCTGCAGCTGTGCCTCCCTTTATAAGCCAGTCATTCAGGTAGGGAAAGATGAAGGCCCCTTGGAGATGAAGGTGGGCTGCGATCACTGCTAGGCACTTGGTGAAGACCGTTGGCAAGGGCACCAGCCCGAAGGGTAGAACCCTGTACTGGTAGTGATCTCTTCCCACCATGAACTGGAGGTACTGCCAGTTGTTGGGATGGATCAGGATGTACGTGTAAGATTCCTTCAGGTCTCACAAGCTTAACCAGTCTTTCTGCTGGAGGTATGGTAGCAGTGTTCCAAGGGAGAGCATCTTGAACTTCTCTCTCACCAGAAATTTGTTTAAGTTCTGCAGGTCTAGGATGGGCCTGAGACCCCCTGTGTGCTTGGGAACAAGTATGTATCTGGAGTAGAAGCCTTTGCCCCAGAGGTGTTTAGACATTGATTCCACTGCCTTGTCCTCGAGGAGGCCTGTGAGCTCGATGAGGAGCAGAGTCTGGTAAAGGAGAGGCCTTATGGGTCCTCCTGGGAGGAATGAAGGTGGTTTCTGTTGTAGGTGGTGGAGGTAACCCTCCTTGACTACTTGCAATACCCAAGAGTCTGTGGTGACGGAGGACCACTTGTGGAAAACAGGACCAGATGCCCCCACTGTGGGCTACTGAGGGCCTCCTAGGGGAGAGGAGGCCATGCCCAAGGAGTCAAAAGCTCCCTCCAGACTGGGTTGGTTATGATGCCTGGGTCTTAGTCTTGCAGGGCCCATGCTCTTGCTCTTTGGATTGTTGCCCTTGATGTGGAGCATAGAAGGCCTGGTACTGTGGGGCATTACCAAACACCCCCTTTTTCCTCGGGAAGAAAGGCTTCTTCCCCAAGGTTTTCTTATGGGGGTGCGTCAAGGTCTTCTTCAAGAGTCTGGTCCTGGTCAGGAAGTCTCTATCTCTGCAGCCTTCTCTGACATGGGTTTTCTGAAGAAGTTCTTTCCGGTGCAAAAGACATCAATGCATTTGTCCTGGACCCATTGTTCAAAGTCAAATGACTGCAGCCATGCCTGGCGTCAGGCCTCAATGCCAGCAGCAATCTTTCTGGCTGAGGCTTTGAAGCCATTGTATGCTGCTTGAGACAGGAACTTTGAGCACTCTTTGACTGCCAAGGCCAATGACTTGAACTGCTGGAAAGGTTCCCCATCGAGGCTGACAGAGAAACCGGCAAGCTCCCTCACCAGCTCCTTGAGGTACATGCTGATGTACAGCTGGTAGGATTGAACCCGGCAAGCCAGCATTGAGCCCTAGTAGCATTTTTGGCTGAGGGCATCCAAGGTCCCGGTCTCCCTACCGGAGGGGCACCAAAGAATGGGTCTTCTGGCATTTGAGTCAGCACATGGCTAACTCGACAATCATTGAGTTGTGAGGTAGCTGGGTCTTTTGGAACCCGGGGCTCAGCAGACCCAATAGATGGCATTGAGCCATCTACTCACGATGGACACTGATGCTAGTGTTTCCACATACGAAGGACAAGGCGCTCGAGGTTTGGAGGGACTGGCATCGTGAGGGCCTCCTTCAGAGAGGCCTCATATTGAAGGATCTCTCTTCCGAGCGGGGGTGCTCGTCTGCCTCGGTCTCAAATGCAAGCGCCTCTGCCATATCCCGCATGAAATTGAGGAAGGCAACATCCTCAGCTGGAGAACGGTGCCAGGGCACCACTGGAGATGTGTCCAAGGGCACGTCTCAGTGTTGCTTGGTGTCTGGGGACTCCTCGTCCTCGGTCTTCCAATCTGACTTAAAGTCAGAGGAAGAGTCCAGAGCTCTGTGGCTCCCATGCTCATGGCCTGAGCCTGAAGACTCATGATCCCCAGAGGACCTGCGGTCCGAACCATGTGCACTTGCTGGGGAGGACCAGTGTCCCGATGAACGGGACCGGGACCTCATCCATCGAGAGACCAATGGGTCTCTCGAGGCCAGTGGTACTCAAGGATTGAGGGTCCAGTTGTTGGGGTAAATGAACCGGAGTAAACGGACATCAACACCTGCTGCTGGGCCAGAAGGGCAGTGACATTGCGCTTTAGGGCTGTCATCCTGGTCTCCATGCCAGATTTATTTATTTAGACAGTTTTGTATACCGCCTTATCCTTCAATCAAAGCGGTCACAACACAATTGGGGGATACATTTAACACAGAGTGATATGAGACACATATACTAATACTTACAGGGAACATGGGCAATGGAGGGTTACGTGGCTTGCCCAAGACCACAAGGAGCATCTGTGGGACTAGAAACCCCAGTCCTTCCGGCCCAAGGTTGCTGTCCTCTAGTGGGATTTGAACCCCCGACCTTCCGGCCTGAAGTACCTTGCCCCAACCACAGATGGCTCCACAGCCTTCGTTGCAGGCACCGATGGCTTCGGGCCTGGTGTAGGTTCTGTTGAGGGGGAGACCTCACCCAGGATGGCCTCGGGGTTTAAGGCCAGTCGCCTGATGTTGACGACTCCTTCCGGGGCAGCTTGTGAGACCACTCCCACTCCAACCCCTTGGACTCACATCGGAGACTGCAGGGCATTGTGTGGGATTTACATACTTTTCCAAGGTGGCCTTCAAGGTCTTTGAGCTCTTCTTGCATTCAACCTCTGGGGAGTTCCTCTTGGGGAACCCGCGGCTGTGGGACTCCGAGGCATCCCGGGCATCATGGGGTGCCACCAGAAGGGGCCCTGGAGCATGCTGTCGCCAGGGGCTCTGGTGCAGATTCAGATTTGTGGAAGAACTTCTCATGCTGCAACTGATGGCTCTTGATGGCCTTTGTGGAGATGGATTTGCAAAGGTTACAGTCCGAATTGTCAAGGGCCGGCCCAAGGCAGAAATAACATTTTTTGAAGCTGCTGGAGGCCATGGGGAAAAATGGTCCTTCAACCTGGGTGAGAGTCCGAGGCCTACCAGCCAAAAAAGTGTGTGAAGTGCCGGTCGAGGGGTACCTCAACAGAAAATGGAAAATGGAACCTGAGGGGCGATGCTGAGGTGAGCTGGCTCGTGGGTGGGAAGAGAAATCAGTACGCGTACCAGAAAGGCAAGCAAAAAGATAAAAAAACTAAGCCAAAAGAAACACTTTTTCTGGGGAAACGTCCGGTGGGCTCTGTGGAAAAAAGGAGACTGAGGCAAGATGGCACCCTTGGGCGGGAAGGGGACCAAGCATGCATGGTGCATCTCCCAAAGGCTTTCTTTGAAAGCTGGGGAAATGCTTCCGTGCGGGCTCCGTTGGTGCCAACTTCACCCATATGTGAGAACTGATTTCCTGATTGTTCCTGGAGAAATCATAAATATAAATTACACATATACATATGAAGAATCACCTCCATTTCTATATGAAGTGCATTTATAAAACCATGTCTATTTGATAGACACACATTATAGGTGAGGAATGACACACAGTATCTACCGAAAGGCATACAGTCTACTATGGGTTATGTTTACTAAAATACAGTCATGGTTACCACACACTAAATCCCACACTAAGCAATTAGTATGGGACATGGTAATTGTTGCCACAAACTAAAACAGTGTCTGTGGTAAACAAAAAACAAACAAACCCTGGTATCATCATTGCATTGGTTAGGGTGGGGACAGGGCGGGTTTTGGGCAGAGAGAGAGTGTTGACTGCACAATGGGGTTCTGGGCCACCCCCTGTGCTAGTTTTTGTCTACCACTATATGCTAAAGGACGCTTCTTTAGCACACTTTGGTAAACATGCCCCTACATATATACATATTCTACACTATTAAAACGCTTATAGAGGAGGGCACTTTTATAGCAAATTATCTAGGTTGAGAGGCCAAGTAGGTGCCTATTTTGAAGCTATTTCATGAAGACACACAGACACATCTGTGTCTCTATAAAATAGCATCACAAAGCTGCCAAAATCATAGCTAAAATGCACCTGCATACCTTTATACCAGCTCGCATAAATATAGGCATCTCAAGTATGCACATAGGCGAGAATTTTATAATCTAAGTGCATACTTTATGACTCTGCCCAAACTATGCCCCTGACGACGCATACCGTCAGGTTGCATAAAAGTACATGCTGTCTTGTTATCATGTATGCTTTAACATATTCACTTAAAAAAGGGTCTACATGCTGAAAAATCCTTAATAAAATTACTCCCAAAGTGCATTATACATTATATAGTGGGGCCTACTTCCATACACCATATCAAGTACAGAGAAGGACAACAGTGAGATATAATACTCAGGCAGACTTTATATACAATAGTGAACACTTACATGATATTGAGGCAGAAATGTATTAGACAATAAAACAGTAACAAAGATTATGGAACGGTTTGATCCGGAGGGGTCAAGAGCATGTGACACAGAAACATAGAAACATGACGGCAGAAAAAGACTACATGGACTATCTAGTCTGCCCTTCCATATCAACCACTATAACAATCCCATTTTTTTTCTTTAGAGATCCTCTGTGTTTGTCCCATGCTTTTTTGAATTCAGATACTGTCCTCATCTCTACCACCCCCACTGGGAGACTATTCAACGCATCTACTACTCTTTTCGCAAAGAAATATTTCCGCATATTACTGCTGAGTCTATCCCCTTTCACCCTCATCCTATGTCCCCTTGTAGCAGAGCTTGTTTTCAATCGAAAGAGGCTCTCCTTCTGTGCATTTATGCCATAGAGGGATTTAAACGTCTCTATCATATCACCTCTATCCCGCTTTTCCTCTAAAGTATACATATTAAGATCCTTAGGTTTGTCCTCATATGCTTTATTACAAAGACCACTAATCATTTTAGTAGCCCTCTCTGTACCGACTCCAGAATTTCACACAATACTCCAAATGAGGTAGCACCATTCTTCAAGCTTAGCTAGATCCCTCCTCATGTTATCTACACCTTCCTGTGTGTCTATTCTATTGCAGATTTTGTTATCATCAGCAAAGAGACAAACCTTACCCGACAGCCCTTCCACAATATCACTAACAAAGATGTTAAAAAGAATTGGACCAAAGACAGATCCCTGGGGCACAACATTGGTAACCTCCTGCTCAGAGTGAGCTCCATTTACCTGTACCCTTTGTCACCTCCCATTCAACCAAACCCAAGCAGTAATTTTAGGGTCCATCCCTACACTGCTCATTTTGTTTATAAGTCACCTATGTGGAATGGTGTCAAAGGCTTTACTGAAATCTAAATACACCACATCTAGGCCTCTCCCTCAGGGAGTTGGACCAAGGGAGAGCCCTAGATGTGGTGTATTTAGATTTCGGTAAAGCCTTTGAAACCATTCCACACAGGCGGCTTATAAACAAATTGAGCATGTTGTCTATGCTGTGCTTGCTTATAACACTGGAGAAAGACATCATGTTTGGCAAGGTCAACGCAAAAGAGGAAGGCCAGCAATCAGATGGATTGATACAATAACAGCAGCTATGGATGCCGCTCTGTCAACAATGAGCTGCCTGACTGAAGACCAAACACAATTTAGGACAACTATCCAGAGGGTCGCCATGAGTCAACACCGACTGGGCAGCACTTAACAACAACAATAGTTTACCCAAATTTTAAAAGACCATAATAAAACTGTTCAGAGACCTTGTATTTGCTCCTCTGTGCAGGTCAGTTGGGTAGGGTAATACAGCACACATGCTTTTCAAAATATCAAAGGTGAGTGCTATTTTCTTCCTGTGACTTACACATGGTGTGAAGTCCACAGTACACAAGTACATGTGGAACCACTAGCCCCCAGATTTTCAAAGGGAAACTCCACAGGCAGACTACCTAAGATCAGATAAGACTGCTGTGATGTAAAGTGTCACTGTATCCTATCCCTCGATTTGATATATAATGAGATATGCAGACAGCCCAGAGCCTAGATTAGTTTGTACTATTTAAATTCAGTGTAACGGCATTATGTCTTCATAGATCTCATGAAGAAAGTATAACTCGGATAGCTTGTCAAAAATATATTAAATTAGTTCAATAAAAAGGTATCACCTTTAACTTGTTTGTTGAACTTTATCTGCATATATCCAACTGGACTAACACAGCAATTACAATTTTCTGCTAAAGAAATGTTTTCAAACTTCTTCATTTTGGACTGTCTATCAAATACCACCAAATAATCATCAAAAAAACTCAAACACCTGTCCAGCAAACCAGATAAAATCAAATACTGCCAAACAAGTTCAAATACCACCACACACGATTTAATAAATTCTGCACACAGTGTAGAATCAACGCAAAGGCTAGGCAAAATAAAATTGCAGAGGCAAGCAAAAGTCACAGTGGTTTCAACCAATTCGAAGGCAAGGCATAGGCAAGTTAGAACAAAATTGGAAAAGCCCGCCAAAATCACCAAATTCTTGACACTTTGTTGTGTCTGCCCGAAAACGTTTAATGAAAGTGAACTATAAAGCGACCAACGACCAGCACACGACACAACTAATACGGTAAGTATATTGAGGTAAAGCCCGGGTGAATGGATATCGCCCGGATATAACATACTTTTAAGGGGTGTTGGGGTGGGGGCAGGAATGGGTGATTCTGAGAGGCAGGAGACCAGGTATGACGTCGGGCCTGTGGCGTCTCGTCGTGGGACGTGAGCGGCGGCCCCCTGGTGTACCCACAAACTATTGGCACGAAAACAACAAACGCCCCCAATACACTCACAGGCAAGCTTCCCGCAGGCAGGGAAAAATGACAGGCAAAGGATCAGCAGCGGCGGCATGCTGAAGGCAAACAACCTGCCGGCACGAGCTCTCTCCTAGCGACGGGGTGAGCTGCTGGAAAGATGGAGCCAAGTGGGGCTGGTGATCTACCTCTGACCCCTCTGCGATCTACAGGTAGATCGCAATCTACCTGTTGGACATGCCTGCTATACAGGAAAGACTAAGCCAAGCCTAATTTTAACTCTTTTCAGTGTACCAATAAGAGGCAGCTTTGACTCGATTCTGATCTGACGTGGAATCTTTTATTTCTTCTATTTGCCACATGGTTCAGAATAAAATGCAGATAATATTGTTTCAAAGTATTCAGTGGTGGTGTGAATGTCTCTTATCAAAATTCAGGTCAGAGACATATGAAGAGAATGAATATGGAGATTTGTCAATGACTTTGGTTTATCAGATTTAAATTTGGAGTCTTTCCTGGTTCGACTCTAATTATCTGAACTCAGCTCCCACTCTCTGACTTGGCTTGAATCTAACCCACTTCATCCAACCCTAGTTCACATGTATGTAGGAGTATCAATAAGCCATCTACATTTGTCAGGATTCTCAACTGCAGTTCTCCAGGAGTGCAAACAGATTAGGTTTTGTTGGGTTAGCAAATAGCACAAATTAGAATTGAGGTCAATATTCACCAGAATGGCCAATACATATCTTTTAAAAGATGTTATCCGTTTAAAGTTATGTGTGTTTTCAGCAGAGTTATGCATTTAAGGGTGAATGTTGAAAATGCTGTCATGACTTTAAATCTTGTTCTTAGATCATATGCAAATACTTATGATGAATATTTATTGTCTGTTTTGCAGACCTCTTTGACAGCTCCTGGGCATTTACCTCGATATTCTACATTCATCTCAGTGTTTTATATATCTGATTCCTCAGATAATGAGAATTTTCACTCTTTTTAACAGACTCTATTTGTGGTGCAGTGCACAATTCTTCATTTTGAGCCTGGATTATAAAAGGTTTTACCACAGGAGCAAAATTGGAGAAAATCTATTAGAAATCAAATCCTATATGTACATAGTTCACTGTATAATTCCCAAATTTCTTAGTGTGTGCAACTAACTATATAATCTAGTCTAGTATATATTTTAGAGAGATGCTCAGGGCAAAGAGTTTTTTTGTTTCTTTTTAGTTCATTTGGCCTTTGTACTCAATTTTCAGACTTTTTTTCAGTTTGTTTCACACATTTGTTTGAAAAAACACTTTTAATGTGTTAGAACTTTTTAGCATGTGCAAATTGACTTAATGCATGCTAATTCATAGGTTAATACATTTTAAATTGATTTTGTCTGTACTGAATTACATGAATGTACCAAAAACCTCTCACCCAATTAGTATTAACAACAAAACTATTTGTAGAGTCCACAAGCACTCAGATACCTTGTGTAGACACCCATAAAAATTTGTAATGAAGAACTATCAGAATGGAGCCTATAAGGAAACAGCAAGTTATATCAAGACCAATGTTGTCCTTGCGCTCCCCATCTCAATCATCAGTTCTTTTTTCACACTCAACTTTAATTTATTATTCACACTGGTTTTTTTAAAATTTTCAATATATATTAAAAACTGTGCTTGCTATATTTGAAAATGAGCTCAAAAGACTTTTCTAACAACAGTCATTACGATCCCTCCGTTTATTCATATATTGTAGTTGCTTCATGTACTAAAGATAGCTCTTGTTCATATATCTCACTGCTGTGTGTAATGCTTCTTCAATAATTGTCACATGCTTAATGGATCGTCAAGTGTGCGTGATGCACTATTCCCATTTGGCCCCTAAGGTAGCTGCAATATGAAAGCGCTGGCATATTGGGGCCACACATCCAATTTTTGCTGAACGTCCGTGTGTAGCCTACAAAAGGGGACCAAATATCAGAGATAAACTTGTTCACACATGGCCACATTTGCCCTCTGATGCCCAGCCTATTATTGGCCATTTATAGTGTAATCAGTGGGGTATTGTGAATTGACACTGTCGGGCGCCACATGGGTATACCGATTATCTCATACAGAATTCTGTTTGAAATATAACACTAACTGCAATACCCAATATGTGATATATACCACCAGTGCCCATGTATGCTGCTATACATTGGCAAAACAACACTGAAGGTGAAGGTTCGCCTTACAGAACATTCGAGCTGTTTGGCGCATAAGGTGGAAGCAGCACCTTTGGCTTCCTACTGCATCAGCTGCTCTCATGAATTCCAAAAGCTGCGGTAGCATGTCATTGATCATGTACCTGAACTTAAGTGGGGGAGGGGGAGAGATCAGGGGCTTTTTTTATCATATAGCGAAACGTATTGGATTTTTCATCTAAACACAGTAAAACCATTTGGTCTAAATGACGCTGTGGAATGGCATACTTTGTTGTGATTTTGTTCATTAAAGCTTGTTTTGTCAGCCACTGATGTTATACGATCCCTGGATGGTGGGTATGCTGTGGCCACCCACATTTAAGCGCTTTTTCCCGTCCCTTTTGTTGTGCACTGGGTTGGAGTTAGAAGGAAATTTGCAGGACAACGCCATACCTCTGAGGCTGAGAAACAAGACCTGCGCACAGGTAGGGTGAGAGGAGGTGTCCCAGCATTCCAGCGATATACCCACAGAAGATATTGCAAACCTAGGGAACAGGTTGCCCTTTGAATTGCCAGCTAAGTATACAGTACATGAAGGCAGTGTTTTGGGCCATGTTATGAAAGCATGTGAGAGTTATTGAATAAGCGTTATGCACAGCAGTGAGGAACGAGAGCTATCTATAGTACATAAAGGAACTACAATATATGAACAAATGGAGAGATCATAGTGACTTGTTAAAAAGGCTTTTGAGCTCATTTTCAAATATAGCAACCATAGTTTTTAATATATATTGTCAATTTTTAAAAAAAGTTAGTGTGAATAATAAATTAAAGTTGAATGTGAAAAAGGAACTGATGATTGAGATGGAGAGCACAAGACAACATTGGTCTTGATATAACTTGCTGTTTCCTTATAGGCTCCATTCTGATGGTACTTCACACTGTGTTACAAATTTTTATGGGTGTCTACACACTGTATGAGGGGAGGAGTGGCCTAGTGGTTAGGACAACAGCCCAACACCTAGGAGTGTAGGGTTCATTTCCCACTGGTACTCTTTGTGGCATTGGGCATGTCACTTTATCCTCCCTTGCCTAGCGTCTATATAAAAGGTTGCCCTTTCACCGGAAGGTTCCTATTTCCAGTTATTATCGACAGAAAATTTGGATTCCTTACATATAGACTTTAAGCTAGAGCAATACGTAAAAGATTACCTTCTACGTGCAATCCATCACAGGGTGCTCCACTGCATACCCCCTGAAGAAGGCGTTGCCGAAACGCGTTGGGGTTTATCTAATAAAGATTCCTGTGACCATCACACATCTCTTGCTCCTTGTGTTCTACTGCCTGTGCCCTAGGTCCACCCCCTGGTCTGTGCTGGCACTATCTGTATAGTTCTGATGTGGTCAGAGATAATATTTTCAGCAAACATCAACTAGATAATGATGCTGAATATTAGACTCAGTGGTACTTATCCGGTTAGCTGCTAACCGGATAGATGCTTTGAATATCAGTCCCTATAATTTTAGGGCTTCTTATAAAGCATAGATGCTAAATGATTGATGGAAGGGAGGAGCAAGGGACATAGAGAATAAGCAATAAGGAAGATTGGGGAAGGGGGAGGAGAAAAGCATTGCACCACGGGGATAAGTTGGCTTGGAGTAGGGAGAGGAAACAACGACTGGAAAAAGAACAGAGCGTGACTGAGAGAATGGGAAAGGGGAGAGATAGAACTAGAAGGAAAGAAAGCCAAGCGAGAAGAGTTGAGTGAGGACGTAAAAGGCATGGAAAGAGAAGGAAAGGAGAGATGGATAAAAGAGAAAAACGAATAAAAATCAGAATGAGAAGTGAGCACAGAAGAGAAAAAAGATGGGAAGTAAAGGGAGGGAAAGGAGAGATAGGAATAGAAAAGGAAGGGGGAAGAGGAGAAATATTGAGTGGGGACAAAAAGGGCAGAGAATGGAGAAGGACAGGGGATGGGGGACAGGGCTGAGAGAATTTAGAGTGGAATTAAGGCACGGTGGAGAAGAGGAAGGAAGGGAGATAAATAAAAGAGTATAGGTATGGGCAGATATGGAAAAGGAGAAGGGAAAGAAATTAAATAGTGATCTGACAGAAGAGGGCTTACCTGCTCTCACTTAATTCTTTCTTTTCTCTGACACGGATCCATTTCTTCAGGAGAAAGCGCTTGCGGCGTGGAGAAGTACTGGGGGTGGAACAGCTGGACCATAGCATTTCCTCATCGCTGGATGGTGTGATCTCAATGGAGGGCAGCTGCAGAAACTCTTTGGTGGATGCAAGGGAGGACGTGCCCTGATACAGATGGACCTCCAAGCTTGACTCCTTTTCACTTTGGTACTTCTTCGTCCGTTTCATCTTAAACCGCCTTCTGCGCAACGTTGGTGTGGAGGAGCTGGACCACACTCCACCATACTCCCCTGGCTCAGGAACCTGTAGCACCGGAAGCTGAAGTGTGTTGGTCATGTCTGCAGCTGGCATTGGGGCCCCCCCTTCTCACACTTCCTCTTTCCTCACTCTGATCTTGATACGATCAACAATGCTGCAAAAGTAAAATCTGTGGTTTTCTACGAATCAACACATGGTTTCAACTGGAAAACTCTGACTGGCCTAGAAATTCTCCCACAGCTGCAGTCCACAAGAGAAACAGCTTGAAGTTTCTGCCCTGCTTTTTATGCTTCAGTACTCTGCTTACACTTTAAAATGCATTTCCCTTTTGTTCTCCAGATACTGTACTGACTGTCAAATCAAGGGCTGTCTGTGACACTTCAGGGTTTGGGGAGGGGTAGAGTGGTTCCCTCTATCACCTGAATGGGGGGGGGGGGAGTTGGAGGGGGACCTCTGTTACCTCCACTGCTGGATTTCTTCTTTTTCTCTCTCACCCTCTTGTACTATCAAGGCCTCAGGAAAAACTCCCAGAGCAGTCAACTTCGAGAAGTGAGCTGTTTGCAGTCACCAAGCTAAATGGAAAAAAATGCAGTTATAAGAAGGGCACACAGAGAGAGAGAGTGGGGCGGGAGGGAGGAAGCCCTGGAATGGGGGGGAGGAGAGTAGGGGCTCAGAGACTGGTGAACGTGGAGGTGGTGGTTTAATTCTGTTTCTAAGCAGCTGGTTAGAAATGTGCAGCCAGTGGCTATGAGTTTAATTGTCTGAGCACTAGGTCATTACCTGTGGCAGAGGAAACTGCTCTATTCAGTTTACAATTAAAAGGAAATACGGATAACATTTTCTATCGCTTGAGTTACCCAATCTTGCTTCATCCCACCACCACCCCGTGGAACAGAAATGTTTTTGTGCTGCTGAGGATGGGAGAAAGCTGCCGGCAGAGATGCAGTTTATCTGCTCATTTTCTGTGTGGGAGAGAGGGGAGGCTGAGGGTAGGGAAGTCCTATTGGCAGAGGGAAAGAGGGTTCAGTTTAGCAGAACCCAGAGCACTGCGGGAAGTGTCTTACCCCTATGCCCACTTCTGAATTACGTCGAGAGCTGCAGGTTTTGGCCAATGGAAATCATTCCTTCCTGATACTGTGTTTGGGTTGGGTTTGAAGACAGAAGGACACAGGACAAGCAGAGAATTCAAAGAAATAAAGAACCTCATAGCAGAAAAAGCCCATGCACCCTGTCTGCTCAGTTCTACAGTCCCTTCCTCTCCCCCAGAGATCCTCTGTGCTTGACCCATGCTTCCTTAAATTCAGATACTATCCTCATCTCTACCACCTCTGCTGGGAGGCTGTTCCACACATTCACCACCCTTCCTGTAAAGAAATATTACAAGCAGTTTGACAAGCCGCAGCAAAAGTTAGTGTCTGACAAATCTGAAGGGGCGACTCTACAGGGTAACTAAGCCGTCACCTTGAATGCATTACAACAGTTCACTTCCAAAATAACATTCCAGAGTGAAAAGTAACTCTGCTTGTTAGGAAAGTGAAGGAGGGGAAAAAATAGAGAACCACAATAGACTTACCAAATGACTTTAGATCATAATGGACGGGCTGAGACAGTTCTGGTCATGTCCTATTGTATATAATGCTGTAAATCTGACTTTTCTTAAGAAACATTGAACTGTAATGAATGCAATGGCTGCACCAAAAAAGGCTCATCTTCTTATGACCTGGAGCTAGCCGATGTTCCTCAAGTACAGTAGAGAAAACAGAAGGCCCGATATTTAAAAGCACTCACTCAGATAGCAGCCCCTCCTAATTTATCCGCAGTGCGGACGGAATATGTCTTCTGATCTGGAAAATTCCCAGGGCCACCCATGCTCCATCTCAGCACTACGGGGGTAATTTTATGAAAGCATAGCATGGACTAAGAAATCACTGTTAGAAACCACGTCACGCTGTATCACTCATAAACATGAAAAAAGTAAACTAAATTTCCAGATTAATAAGAGAGGAGAAAGACCTCAGACTGCGCCCTTTCTCTTTTTAAGCCATAGAATGTGTCTCTCTGAGCTTTCAACTGGCTATTGGGATTGTTCAAGAAACCCTCCCCACTATGGGTCCAAAACAGAAATGCGGGTTGCGGGGTTGCACGTCCCAGTGGGGCAAGAGGTCCTGCAAGCCATCCTGGCCTGATTCCCCCTCCGGCTCGCCCCACAAGTCTAGAGCAGTAGGATGGGGAGAGCTGGTGGGGGGTGGCAGGGATAGGAGGGGGCAGGGTCCAGGCAGAGAGGGGGCAGGTCAGCCCGGCAGGACGTACAGGGCCAATTCAGGTTACAGTCCTGTATGTCCTGCCCGTTCAGAGGGGATGTGCTGATTATTCCACTTTGAAAGTGGAATAATCAGCACTGATCTGACAATCAGTCCGTGGGCCTGGGTGCTGTGGGGTCCCGCCACCTGATCCAGGCCCTGGCTGGCCAGCCGTGGGTTGGGTGGCGGGGAAGTGGAGGGTCTAATTCGCAAGAGTCGGGGGCGCCTGTGGAGAGGATGTCTTCCTTGGGGACGTCCGCCTCTTGGAATTGGGCTCCACGTTTCTTATATCCCCTTGCAGTGGACAAAACCCCTTTTTTTAAAATTGCTGCTATCTCTATACCCTTTGTTTTTTAAGTTTCCACACTTAACTGACACTTATCTGCTTGTTCTGTTATTTACTGTGCAGAACACCTGAAGAGACCTGCTGTATCAGGAGTGTGTTCAGCTCTATCATAGAACCAGAGTATGATCTTTGCTGAATGGAAGCTCACCATAATTACATGTTGCTTTGGGTAATTTTATGAAGTCATTTTTTCTTATATGTGGCTGCATGTCAATAACGTCTTATAAAATACCAACTGGCATGCATATGTGCATTGATATGAAGACAGTAGGCATGGCCATGGCGTGGTCTGGAAAAAGCCTGGGTGGAATTTGCAAGTACGCACATTGATTATGAATTAAGAACATAAGAACATAAGATATGCCATACTGGGTCAGACCAAGGTCCATCAAGCCCAGTATCCTGTTTCCAACAGTGGCCAATCTAGGTCATATGTACCTAGCAGTTTCCCCAAAAGACTCAGGTTCCACAATGCTTGTATTGGGTCAAACAGTGATATCCTGGGTCCATTTTTAATAATGGTTTATGGACCTTTCCTCCAGGAACTAGTCCAAACCTTTTTTAAACCCAGCTACACTAACAGTTTTTACTACATCCTCCGGTAACAAATTCCAGAGTTTGATTACACGTTGAGTGAAAAAATAATTTCTCTTATTTGTCTTGAATAGTTTACCCTGTAGCTTTATTGCATGTCCCCTAGTCTTTCTATATTCTGATGACGTAAACAATCAAACTACATTTATCCGTTCCACTCTGTTCATTAATTTATAGATTTCTATCATATCTCCCCTCAGCCGTCTCTTTTCCAGGTTAAAGAGCCCTAACCTTTTTAGCCTTTCTTCATAGGAGTATCCTTCCATCCCCTTTACCATTTTGGTAGCTCTTCTCTGAACCTTTTCTAATAACGCTATATCCTTTTTAAGATACGGCGATTAGAATTGCACACTATATTCAAGGTACAGTCGCACCATGGAACGATACAGCGGCATTATAATATCTTTTGTTTTATTTTCCATTCCTTTCCTTTTGATACCTAGCATTGTATTTGCTCTCTTGGCCGCCGCTGCACACTGGGCGGAGGGTTTTACCATGTTACCCACATTGACGCCTAAATCTTTTTTCCTGGATGGTGGCTGCTAATGTGGAACCTTGCATCTTGTAACCATAGTTTCGGTTGTTCTTCCCTAGGTGTATAACTTTGCACTTGTCCACATTAAATTTCATCTGCCATTTTGATGCCCAGTCTTCCAATTTATCAAGATCCTCTTGCAATGTTCCACAATCCTCATGGGTTTTAACAACTTTAAATAGTTTTGTGTCATCTGCAAATTTGATAATCTCACTTGTTATTCCCTTTTCCAGGTCATTTATGAATATGTCAAAAAACAGTGGACCCAACACAGATCCCTGGGATACACTGGGAAAATTGGTCCCTACCCTCTGCTTTCTATCTTTTAACCAGTTCCTGATCCACAATAGTACACTGCCTCCTATCTCATGACTTTTTAGTTTTGCCAAAAATCTCTGATGAGGGACCTTGTCAAAGGCTTTCTGAAAGTCCAAATACACTATATCAACTGACTCACCTTTGTCTACCTGTTTATTCACACCTTCAAAAAACATAACAGATTAGTAAGACAAAATCTTCCTTGTCTAAAGCCATGTTGGCTGTCTCCCATTAAGCCATGACTATCTACATGTTCAGCATGTACATACTCGTGAATTTGACATCTGTTCATTTACACCAGCCTTTGAGTGGCTGTAAATATCCACAGCCATATTCAAGGCATGGTCATTGCTTTTTATGCTAGTATTTTATAGACACATAGGGGACCTTTTACTAAAGCCCGGTAATCGGATAACATGTGTTTTAATACATGACAACTGTCAGCCGGGAACGCTAACATGGGGACATGCCAGCAACCAAGTGCTAAAGCGCCCAATAGTCAGCCATCGCCAGATGGGGTGGGGAATGGGCAGAGTGAGGGGCATGGCGAGCATATTGCCACTAACACAAGAGCAATTGCTGTGTGCTCAGTGGCAATGTGGCAGTTAGCATAAGGGCATTGCATTGAGTGTCACATGTATGATTTTCTCCCAGTTGGTGAGAGGTCTTACGTATGCACTAAGTGCAAGCAGCTCTTTGCTCTCAGGAAACAAGTCCATTCTCTAGAGGCTAGATTAGCAGACCTGGAAGTCATAAGAAAGACAGAGAGGTACATGGACGAGACCTACAGGGATATAGTTCTGAAGTCCCACCTCCAGTCTGGCAGCATCCCTGTTGTCATGGAGGAGAGAGGTCACGTGACAGGAGAGCATCACCCTGGTGTGGCAGGACATGATCCTATAACTAGGACCTGTCCTCCAGGTGATGTAAAACCCTCTCGCACTGAGTACGTTTCTCCAGGGATATGTGCCCATGAGGGAAGGGTTAGGACAGCTGTTATAGTTGGTGATTCAATCCTTAGGCATGTAGATAGCTGGGTAGCTGGTGGACGTGAGAATTGCCTGGTAACATGCCTGCCTGGTGCGAAGGTAGTGGACCTCATGCACCGCCTAGATAAGATATTATATAGTGCTGGGGAGGAGTCTGCTGTCTTGGTACATGTCGGTACCAATGACATAGGAAAATGTGGAGGGAGGTTCTGGAGGCTAAATTTAAGCTTTTAGGTAGGAAGTTGAAATCCAGAACTTCCAGGGTAGCGTTCTCCGAAATGCTTCCTGTTCCACGTGCAGGACCCAAAAGGCAGGCAGAGCTCCGGAGTCTCAATGCGTGGACGAGACGATGGTGCAAGGATGAGGGTTTGGATTTGTTAGGAACTGGGGAACATTCTGGGGAAATGAGGGGCTCTTCCGAAGGGATGGTCTTCACCTTAACCAGGATGGAACCAGACTGCTGGCATTAACCTTTAAAAAGCAGATAGAAAAGCTTTCAAACTAGAAAATAGGGAAAAGTCGACAGTCGCCCAAGAGCACATGGTTCGGAAGAAGGTATCCTTGAAGGATACTACCAAAAGCAGAGAGGTTCCAAACAAGAGTATAGTAGCCCAAATGCCCTTGAGTATGGAGCAGACAGAGCGTAAAGATTCCAAATTACCCATGCCTACCAATAGCCTGATTAATATTAATAAAATACAGTCTCTAAAATGCTTGTATGCAAATGCTAGAAGTCTAAACAATAAAATGGGAGAGTTAGAATATATAGCACTAAATGAGAGGTTAGATATGATTGGAATCTCAGAGACATGGTGGAAGGAGGACAACCAGTGGGACACCGTGATACCTGGGTACAAACTATATCATAATGATAGAACTGATCAAATTGGTGGAGGGGTTGCACTCTATGTTAGAGAGGGCATTGAGTCAGAAAGGATTAAAGTTTTGCAGGAAACAAAATTTGCTGTAGAATCTCTATGGATTGAAATTCCATGTATGAAGGGGAAGGTGATGGCAGTGGGGGTATACTATCGACCGCCTGGCCAGAATGAACAAATGGATGATGAAATGCTCAAAGAAATCAAGGAAGCTAACAAAAGTCACAGCACAGTAATAATAATGGGTGATTTCAATTACCCCGGTATCGACTGGGTCAGTGTCATGGCAGGACATGCTAGGGAGATAAAATTCCTAGATGAAATAAATGACTGCTTCTTGGAGCAACTGGTTCATGAACCGAACAGAGGGGAAGCCATATTGGACCTAGTCCTTAGTGGAACACAAGATCTGGTGCAGGAGATAAGGGTGTTGGGGCCACTTGGCAACAGTGATCATAGCATGATCGCGTTTGATTTAATTAGTGGAGGAGGGACAGTAAGGAAATCCACAGTACTACCTTTGAACTTTCGAAAGGGAGAGTATGATAAAATGAGGAAAATAGTTAAGAAAAAACTAAAAGGAGCGGTTGCAAAGGTTAAAGACTTACATTAAGCTTGGGTTTTGTTTAAAAATACTATCCTGGAAGCCCAGACCATCTGTATTCCACGCATTAAGAAAAGTGGAAGAAAGTCCAAAAAACTGCCAGCATGGTTTAAAGGTGAGGTAAGAGAGGTTGTTGCTGCCAAAAAAGCATCTTTCAGGAAATGGAAAAAAGGGCCAAATGACGAAAACCGGAAAAAGCACAAGCACTGGAAAGTTAAATGCAAAGCATTGATAAGGCAGGCAAAGCGAGAATTTGAGAAGAAACTTGCTATGGAAGCAAAAACGTGAAATAAATACTTTTTCAAAGTATATTCATAGCAAAAAAGCCTGTGAGAGAGTCAATTTGACCATTAGATGATAGAGGGGCAAAAGGGGCAGTAAGAGAAGACAAGGCTATAGCGGAGAGACTGAATGAATTCTTTGCTTCAGTCTTTACTGAGGAAGATGTACTGATGTTACCCAAGACTGAAGTGGTATTTAAAGGTCATACTGCAGAGGAATTGAGAGAAATATCGCTACACCGGGAAGATGTATTAAAACTATTTGATAAACTGAATAGTAGCAAATCACCTGGACCAGATGGTATACATCCAAGGGTGTTGAAAGAACTGAAATATGAGATTGCAGACCTGTTATTAGTAATCTATTAGTAATCAGTTTCACACAAAAGTTGTTTGTAAATAGTTATAACTGACGTTACATGTAAAAGTTGTTCAAGTTATTCAATTGTTCTCTGTAAACCGCCCTTGATCTCTGGAAGGGGCGGTATAGAAGAAAACCATAAATAAATAAATAAAATAAATAAATAAAATAAATCTGTGAACTTTCATTAAAATCATCTGTAATACATGAAGATTGGAGGATCGCCAATGTAACACCAATTTTTAAAAAGGGTTCCAGAGGTGATCCGGGAAACTACAGACCGGTGAGCCTGACGTCAGTACCGGGAAAAATGGTAGAAACCATCATAAAAAACAAAATTACTCAGCATGTAGATAGTCATAGCCTAATGGGAGACAGCCAACATGGCTTTAGACAAGGAAGATCTTGTCTTACTAATGTTATGTTTTTTTGAAGGTGTGAATAAACAGGTTGACTAAGGTGAGTCGGTTGATATAGTGTATCTGGACTTTCATAAAGCCTTTGAAAGGTCCCTCATCAGAGACTTTTGGCAAAACTAAAAAGTCATGGGATAGGAGGCAGTGTACTATTGTGGATCGGGAACTGGTTAAAAGATAGAAAGTAGAGGATAGAGCTAAATGGCCAATTTTCCCAATGGAAAAAGGTGAATAGTGGAGTACCCCAGGGATCTGTACTGGGTCCGCTGCTTTTTGACATATTCATAAATGACCTGGAAAAGGGAATAACTAGTGAGGTTATCAAATTTGCAGATGACACAAAACTGTTTAAAGTTGTTTAAACCCAAGGGGATTGTGGAAAACTGCAGGAGGATCTGGATAAATTGGAAGACTGGGCATACAAATGGCAGATGAAATTTAATATGGACAAGTGCAAAGTTATGCACCTAGGAAAGAACAACCCACACTATGTTTACACGATGCAAGGTTCCACATTGGGAACCACCACCCAGGAAAAAGATTTAGGCGTCATCGTGGATAACATGTTAAAACCCTCCGCCCAGTGTGCAGCGGCAGCCAAGAGAGCAAATAGAATGCTAGGTATCATAAGGAAAGGGATGGAAAATAAAACAAAGGATATTATAATGCCTCTGTATCGTTCCATGGTACGACCGCACCTTGAATATTGTGTGCAATTCTGGTTGCCGTATCTTAAAAAGGATATAGCATTATTAGAAAAGGTACAGAGAAGAACCACCAAAATGGTAAAGGGGATGTAAGGCTACTCCTATGAAGAGAGGCTAAAAACGTTAGGGGTCTTTAACCTGGAAAAGAGACAGCTGAGGGGAGATTTGATAGAGGTCTATAAATTAATGAATGGAGTGGAACAGGTAAACATAGATCAATTGTTTACGCTATCAGAATATAGAAAGACTAGGGGACATGTAATGAAGCTACAGGGTAAACTAAGACAAATAAGAGAAAATATTTTTTCACTCAACGTGTAATCAAACTCTGGAATTTGTTACCGGAGGATGTAGTAAAGGCTGTTAGTGTAGCTGGGTTTAAAAAAGGTTTGGACAAGTTCCTGGAGGAAAGGTCCATAAACCATTATTAAAAAGGGACCCAGGATATCAATGCTTGACCCAATACAAGCACTGTGGAACTTGTGTCCCTTGGGGATACTGCTAGGTGCATATGACCTAGAATGGCCACTGTTGGAAACAGGATACTGGGCTTGATGGACCTTGGTCTGACCCAGTATGGCATATCTTATGTTCTTAATGACATACCTATGGGTGTGGTTAGTGCACCCACTTTATGTGCACCGTGTGTTAGCGTTTGTGATGCTGCCCTTACTGCCAGGAACATTCCGGGCACACCTCTGGCAGTTAGTGCAGGAGGGGTGCACTTACCGCACAATGCTATTGCCACTAATTGCACAGTAAGTGCACACCTTTAGTAAAAGGGCCCCATAGACACCTATGTGTCTTTATAAAACAGCACCTAAGTAGGACCTACTTGGCTTCTTAAACTAGGTGCCCCCTTATATTACCCTCTGTATGGATAGTGCTGCGGTAGTCAGCAATGATTTTTAGTGAAACTGTCCATAAATATTGGTGAAAATATAGATATAGGGCCTGATTCTGGGATGCAGGTTGCGGGGCTGCACGCCCCTGTGGGACATGTGCCCCGCAAGTCATTCGGGCCCAATTGCCTCTCTGGCTCTCCCTTACGTCCTGATCATCAGGATGGGGAGAGCCGGCAGGGGGTGAGAGGGGGCAGAGTGGGGGTGGGCTAGCCCGGCAGGATGTACAGGGCTGATTCAGATCACGGCCCTGTATGTCCTGCCGAGCTCATGGGGATGTGCTGCTTATTCCACCTCAAATGTGGAGTAAGCAGCAAAAAACAGCGATCGGGCCCGAGGATCAAGCCGTGGGTTTGGCAGCAGGGAAAAGGGGGGGGGGGGGCGAGGCCTTGGGAGTTGGGTGTGCCTGCAGGGAGAATGTCTCTGCAGATGGCAGGGTCATGCTAGGTCGTACTCAGGCCCGATTTTGGTTACCAGTGAACATTGTGTTCCCGCGGTCCAGAATCGGGTTCAAATGGACCCATCTTGCTTGGGGTCATCCGGATGGCCTGGACATGCCCCTACATTGATCGGGCTCATAGAGAGGTAGAAAGAGATATCAAAAAAGGACGATATACTGTATATACAGAGAGAAAGAAAGTGGTACAGATATCTAGACAGATAGATCTCTCTGTCTATCTCTCTATACATCTTTATTCCTATGGACAGACAGATAATATTAGGGGTAAGCAGGCACAGTTTTTCTTTAGCTTCCCATGATGTTTGCATGATTTGTCATTTTGTTTTGTCTTGTTTTTAAAATGCATGAAAAGGAAAACTCACTCCATCACAACCACATGTGCTTCTTATAAATATGTGCTTAATGTTTGATTATCAAAAATACACCAGGGTCTCAGCAAACACAGGCATACGGTGAAAACATGACCAGAAAACAATCTGTGCCACATACACCAACAGAAAGCCCATTAACATCAGTGACGCGGTAAGTGGCAGCTAGCAATACCCATACCATGCGCTTGAATGAAAATATAGCAAACACTTAGCTTTAAAAAAAGAGCATGGGAATGCAACAGACACCAGCCACCGTCCCCGACATTACCACAAAAGAGCCCTCAAACGTTTCGCAGGATCAACCCGCTGCCTCAGGGGAATCTAAAAAGACAAATAAACACAAACATCCCAATTTTACATCATTTTATTTTACTACAAAAAACACAACTAAAACCAGCTTCAAAAAATTAAAAACCACAACTCAACCAACAACCTCTTACCTGCCAGCTACCCTTAAACAACGCTGTGCAGAAAAACGCCGCCCATGCGCACTCAAACCCACTGTCTCATTTTAAAGGGAAGGGAAACCCCCCTACGTAATACCAAAGCTCCACCTCCAAATCACAAACACACCGCCCAATCAATACGAAGATTTAAACCCTCCGGGGCCACTGTGTTAAGCCGATAAATCCAATTTTGCTCACGCAGCAAAAGGGTTTGTTCCCTACTCCTACCATCACATCCAGATAAAACCTGCTCCAAACAAAAACATCCCATATCATGAAAAGAATGTTGAAACTCCAAAAAATGTGGCACCAAAGGTGCCTCCCGGACCCCACAACGGAGCCTACTCTTATGCTCTAGAATCCTTTTTCGAAAGGGCCGGCAGGTACTCCCTACATACATCAACTGGCATGGACAGCGGATTCCATACACAACAAAAGAAGAATCTCAAGACGTACAATCTTTTAGCTTATACCGAGTACCATGATACTCAAAAGAGGAAGTTACCCATGACAACTCACAAGCTAAACAATGCCCACAAATAGTATGACCTCCAACACTCTCAGCCCGCTCTCCTGAGGAATTCAGCAGCTCACGGAGATTACGCTGGCGCTGCCACACGTACCTAACAACCTGATTTTCCAACCCAGAGACCATGTGCACCACAGCCAGATGCTTACGTACAATGTGTTGAATACTAAAGCTCAAAGGTGAGTACTTGGAAACAAAATTAACAGATTCCATATCCAATCCAGCCCGTTTGTCCTTAGGGGTTAACAACAAGGACCGATTGTTAAACAAGGCCCTCTTATACGCGTTCCCAACCACCCGTTTCGGATAACCCCGAGCCAAAAAACCTTGCGCCAAAAGCTTAGACTTACATTTAAAATCCCCCACATCCGAACAGTTCCGCCTGTACCGGTTGAACTGGTAGAAAGGCAGACTATTTCTAAGGGCCACCGGATGCGCGCTAGAATAATGCAGTAAGGTATTCCTATCCGTCAGCTTTCTATGAACCGAGGTAATCCAACCCTGACTACTTTTACATACCTCAACATCCAAAAACACAATTTTCTGAAAACTGCAAACACTGGTAAAACGGATGTTCCCATCACAACCATTTAGCCACTGCACAAACACCTGGAACTCCTCCATCGTACCCCCATAACAAAAAATATCGTCAATAAACCTATGCCATAACCGAACATGAGCAGAAAAAGGAGACTGACCCAACCACACAGCCTCAAACCGGGCCATATACAGAATGGCCACCGAGGGGGCGCATGTCGCCCCCATCGCGACCCCAGCTAACTGATGATAAAGAGACCCTTCAAATTGAAAATAATTTTCAAAAATAGCCAACTGAGCTAGCTGCTTGACAAACTTGACCATGTCAGAACCAACATCCCCCCGTTGCAAAAGACATTCCTCAACAACATCCACCGCCGCAGCCTGGGGGATTGAGGTATATAACGAGACCACGTCCAATGTGGCAAGCAGAATATCAGCAGAACCAACCAACTCAGAATGCTCCAGCAAGATGTTTAAAAAATGCATGGTATCATGAATATAAACAGGAATCTTCAATAACATAGGTCTCAAAAAAGAATCCACAAACACTGAGAGGGGCTCAAGAACCGTCCCCCTAGTGGACACGATGGGACGCCCCGGTGGCCGCTGCAAGTTTTTATGTACCTTAGGCAACAGATAGAACTTCGCCAACGTGGGACTGCGAATATTCAAAAAAGAATGCTCTTTTTTAGAAATTAATTTGGACAAAAGAGCAGAAGTGGTCAGATCTAAAATAGTTTTCTGCAAATCCAAAGTAGGGTCAGTTAACAAAGTTTCATAAGTGGCAGGGTCAGACAGCTGTCGATGAACTTCCTGCAGGTAGTCCTCCCTCCCCCAAACCAGAACTGCACCCCCCTTGTCAGCATTGCGTATTACTAAATCATGGTTAGCTCTAAGTTCTGCAAGTGAAAGCAGCAAAGGCCAAGAAGTTGAAGCACGACTATGAGGACTACACTACTGGTTATGTGTATCCCTGGCTCAATCCAAACCGGAGGGCACAGAGGAAACAACGTAAACGTGTTGAATTTGATAGCTCGTCTGATGATTCTTCCACTGGTGATTCTGGCGGGTCCTTGCAAAAAGCTTTTTTGGACACAGGCGGGACTTGCGACAAAAGGGGCGGCACTCGAGGCCGTGCCAAAAGACGGGTGGGGGGGCGCTAGGTACTTTGATGCCAGATGAGGTCCCCTTGGTCCCGGTTTCCTCTTTAGTGATCAATTTGACTTCTACAGTGTTGACGGATAATCAGCTCCGGGTCCTTGAGAAAGGTCTTTCTTTCGTACCTAGGACTTTTTTTGACTCTTTCCAGTTTCGTTTGGACCTGGAGGGGTTGATACGAAAGTTGCATTTAAAATTCTTTTTCTCCAAATGTCGGGCAGAGCAGCCAAGTATAGCGGATGTGGATCCTCATCGGGTTCCGTTGCCTTTGAAGTCCTCCTGGAATCCGCCGGGGCAATTACCCCCGGGTCTGCTCATTTTTAAACAATTTGTTCTCCATGATGTGGCTATTTTGGAGCAATCTCGTCATAAACAGCTGTTTACTCTAACCTCTGTTGAAAGAAAGGCTCTTGCAGAACTTAGAGCTAACCATGATTTAGTAATACGCAATGCTGACAAGGGGGGTGCAGTTGTGGTTTGGGGGAGGGAGGACTACCTGCAGGAAGTTCATCGACAGCTGTCTGACCCTGCCACTTATGAAATTTTGTTAACTGACCCTACTTTGGATTTGCAGAAAACTATTTTAGATCTGACCACTTCTGCTCTTTTGTCCAAATTAATTTCTAAAAAAGAACATTCTTTTTTGAATATTCGCAGTCCCACGTTAGCGAAGTTCTATCTGTTGCCTAAGGTACATAAAAACTTGCAGCGGCCACCGGGGCGTCCCATCGTGTCCACTAGGGGGACGGTTCTTGAGCCCCTCTCAGTGTTTGTGGATTCTTTTTTGAGACCTATGTTATTGAAGATTCCTGCTTATATTCGTGATACCATGCATTTTTTAAACATCTTGCAGGAGCATTCTGAGTTGGCTGGTTCTGCTGATATTCTGCTTGCCACATTGGACGTGGTCTCGTTATATACCTCGATCCCCCAGGCTGCGGCGGTGAATGTTGTTGAGGAATGTCTTTTGCGACGGGAGGATGTTGGTTCTGACATGGTCAAGTTTGTCAAGCAGCTAGCTCAGTTGGCTATTTTTGAAAATTATTTTCAATTTGAAGGGTCTCTTTATTATCAGTTAGCTGGGGTCGCGATGGGGGCGACATGCGCCCCCTCGGTGGCCAATCTGTATATGGCCCGGTTTGAGGCTGTGTGGTTGGGTCAGTCTCCTTTTTCTGCTCATGTTCGGTTATGGCATAGGTTTATTGACGATATTTTTTGTTATGGGGGTACGATGGAGGAGTTCCAGGTGTTTGTGCAGTGGCTAAATGGTTGTGACGGGAACATCCATTTTACCAGTGTTTGCAGTTTTCAGAAAATTGTGTTTTTGGATGTTGAGGTATGTAAAAGTAGTCAGGGTTGGATTACCTCGGTTCATAGAAAGCCGACGGATAGGAATACCTTACTGCATTATTCTAGCGCGCATCCGGTGGCCCTTAGAAATAGTCTGCCTTTTTCCCAGTTCATCCGGTACAGGCGGAACTGTTCGGATGTGAGGGATTTTAAATGTAAGTCTAAGCTTTTGGCGCAAGGTTTTTTGGCTCGGGGTTATCCGAAACGGGTGGTTGGGAACGCGTATAAGAGGGCCTTGTTTAACAATCGGTCCTTGTTGTTAACCCCTAAGGACAAACGGGCTGGATTGGATATGGAATCTGTTAATTTTGTTTCCAAGTACTCACCTTTGAGCTTTAGTATTCAACACATTGTACGTAAGCATCTGGCTGTGGTGCACACGGTCCCTGGGTTGGAAAATCAGGTTATTAGGTGCATGTGGCAGCGCCAGCGTAATCTGCGTGAGCTGCTGAATTCCTCAGGAGAGCGGGCTGAGAGTGTTTGGAGGTCATACTATTTGTGGGCATTGTTTAGCTTGTGAGTTGTCATGGGTAACTTCCTCTTTTGAGTATCATGGTACTCGGTATAAGCTAAAAGATTGTACGTCTTGCGATTCTTCTTTTGTTGTGTATGGAATCCGCTGTCCATGCCAGTTGATGTATGGAGGGAGTACCTGCCGGCCCTTTCGAAAAAGGATTCTAGAGCATAAGAGTAGGCTCCGTTGTGGGGTCCAGGAGGCACCTTTGGTGCCACATTTTTTGGAGTTTCAACATTCTTTTCATGATATGGGATGTTTTTGTTTGGAGCAGGTTTTATCTGGATGTGATGGTAGGAGTAGGGAACAACCCTTTTGTTGCGTGAGCAAAATTGGATTTATCGGCTTAACACAGTGGCCCCGGAGGGTTTAAATCTTCGTATTGATTGGGCGGTGTGTTTGTGATTTGGAGGTGGAGCTTTGGTATTACGTAGGGGGGTTTCCCTTCCCTTTAAAATGAGACAGTGGGTTTGAGTGCTCATGGGCGGCGTTTTTCTGCACAGCGTTGTTTAAGGGTAGCTGGTAGGTAAGAGGTTGTTGGTTGAGTTGTGGTTTTTAATTTTTTGAAGCTGGTTTTAGGTGTGTTTTTTGTAGTAAAATAAAATGATATAAATTTGGGATGTTTGTGTTTGTTTGTCTTTTTAGATTCCCCTGAGGCAGCGGGTTGATCCTGCGAAACGTTTGAGGGCTCTTTTGTGGTAACGTCGGGGACGGTGGCTGGTGTCTGTTGCATTCCCATGCTCTTTTTTTAAAGCTAAGTGTTTGCTATTTTTTCATTCAAGCGCATGGTATGGGTATTGCTAGCTGCCACTTACCAGGTCACTGATGTTAATGGGCTTTCTGTTGGTGTATGTGGCACAGATTGTTTTCTGGTCACGTTTTCACCGTATGCCCATGTTTGCTGAGACCCTGGTGTATTTTTGATAATCAAACATTAAGCACATATTTATAAGAAGCACATGTGGTTGTGATGGAGTGAGTTTTCCTTTTCATGCTAATTCCCACTCTGAGAAGTTGACCAATTGTTTTTAAAATGTTCATTTCAGGGTCAGTTTCATTAATATTGTACACAATCCCTCAATGGCACGTCCTATCACTCAACAGCACGCACTGTCTTTCAATAGCATACACCATTGACCAATTGCACACACTATTGGGTGATAGTGAATGCCGTTGAGTAAGAGTGAGAGCTCATGCTATTTCAAACAAATGCACATTTCAAATATATTTCTATAGATATAGAAATATATGTATGTATATATACAAAAAGGGAGAAAGAGAATGCACATGTACAGTATGAGAGAATGGGGGTGGTGGAAGAGAATAAGTTGATATTCACCCTTCGCCCTCCAACCCATATCTGCAGGTGATCCCAATCCTAAAGTTCCTACGTATGCCACTGATTGCAGGGTTTGGAAGGAGCCCTTGGCCAAGGATTGTTACTATAATAGTTAAGTAAGTTAAGAGAAGATGTAAAAGTTAGGGGAAAAATTCCTGGGTAGTTGTGAAAGGAAGTCCATGACACCAAATCCCAGCCCTTGTTCTGACTGAGCTGGAATTTGAAAAAAAAGGAGGAAACTGCTGGATCAATACCACCCCCTCCCCCCCCCTTCAAAAAAAATACAAACAGAGAAAACCCTGGCGGGGATATTCAAAGGCATTTACGCGGTTTGCATTTGCAGTGAGTGCCGCGGGATACCCGTGGGTGCGGCTACTACGCACCCCGGTGCTACACAGTTAGCATTGTGACAGTCTGGGGCAGAGTGGAGGCAGCACCCACTGCTAACCGGGCAGCCACAATATTGAGCCATGGCCTGGTTAGCAACCTGCGGGTAAAGATAGATGTGGAAAAAGCTGGCCTGTCTTTACCCATGAGAGCTAACTGGGCAGTGGCTCAATATTGCCATTGCCTAGTCATGCCTCAAATATTCAATGCCAGTGGCCAGCATTGAATATCCTGGGTTAGTATTCAGTGGCGACGGCTCTGCGCTTTGGAAATGCTAGCTGCAGTCGCTGAATATCCCCTCCCCGTATGTCTATAAAGTCCATAAAAATAATTTTATGCCTGTATAAATGTCATCCTGGTGTAACTTCATGCCCATACTTTTCTATAATGTACACACAGAGAAAAAAAAGTTTCACTTTGAGTTTAGGTTTGTCACAAACAATGTTCCCTCTAATTTTCTGTAGGCTGTGTGTGCATAAAATATCAGCTGTGTGCAGCTTTTGAAGGAAGGTTAAAATTTTGTGCGCCACATAACGACACTCGGAGTTATATACTTTAAAATTTGACTACACGTCAGAATACAGTATGTACACCACATTGATTTTAATCAAATTAAATGAAAATAGACGATTACTAAATGAAGTGGAAAATTTCTAGTAATTACAATCATAACTTTTAAATTTTAAGATGTCTGTGTTGTTTTCTATCAGAATCAGAGCTGTAATTTTTGTGCGCTCCGTTGTAAAGTATGTGCGCTCGCTCGGCGAGGTGTGTGCACGCGCACACGCGCACAGCTTAGAGGGAACAGTGGTCACAACTATACTGGACCATACTGAGAATATGGGATATCAAAGAGTGATCAGACCAAGAGTAAAGATAAGTAGATTTGTGATTTGTTTTGGTAGATTGTAGGCGGTCACATTATGTAAAACCCCATATTTGTAAAAAAAGTTAGGTTGTCAATAAAAATCTATTCGGCTGTCAGTAAACTTATTTTTCATGAGTTGCCTGCCTGATGCTTGCTGATCATTCTCAAGAAATTGACTTAGTGCGGGAGACATCAGTGGGTGAAGCAGATGTGAATAATCAGATGAGTCAGAAAATCTTTTTAAAAATGTTTTCTGCTCCCACGCCTTACATTCCTAACTCTGGTGCAAACTCTCCAATTGCTTCAGGGAGTGGGGACCTATGGAATGGGCTCAATTATTTTTAACCATCAACCCACATAATACTGCTGTACTCTTAATGAAAACTCCTACAGAATATACAGCACAAAATAAAATGCCAGGGGTGATTGTACAGTGAGCTACTGTAGACATGATTTATGTTCCTGATAGTGCTGTCTATCTACATCCTTACATTGATTGACTCTTTCATTGAAATGCCATACTGGGTCAGACCAAGGTCCATCAAGCCCAATATCCTGTTTCCAACAGTGGCCAATCCAGGTCACAAGTACCTGGCAGGTTCCCAAAAAGACACACAGGTTCCATAATGCTTGTATTGGAGCAAGCAGTGAATTTCTCGGGTTCGCTATGTGTGAACAATCCATTCATGAACAGTAAAAAAGGACAGCGACAGACACAATCGGCATAGTTGGTGCTGGGTGGAAGAAGCAAGAGCAGACTTCGTAGACTGGGAACAAGGGGAAGGAGAAGGAACAGCAGGGACTCAGATTGGGTGAGGACTCAGGAGAGCAGACACTCTGGGAGCGAGTCAAGGGAGGGAACTGGGAACTGGGGGATTGAGTAGAGATTTGGGAGAATGGGACCTCAAGGAGGTAGAGAGAATTCTCAGAGGAAGGGACAATGGACTAGACAGAACAGAGACTTGGGACTTGGTAGTGGGCATAACAGGAATATAGTGATTGGCTGTGGATATGAGCAGAGAGTGAGAAACAGGGCTGGGGATGTAAGATGACTAAAAAAAGAAGGGGACTGAAGGGTAGAGAGGCATTAAAAGATGGTCTGAAGGACCTAGAGGGTTGAGGAAGGGGTGAGAGGCAGTAGAAGGAGACTGGTGATTATGAAAAACATGTGAGAAGGAGGAAATGGGAAGAACATAAGAACATAAGATATGCCATACTGGGTCAGACCAAGGTCCATCAAGCCCAGTATTCTGTTTCCAACAGTGGCCAATCTAGGTCATATGTACCTAGCAGTTTCCCCAAGAGACACAAGTTCCACAATGCTTGTACTGGGAAGGCTGAAGAGGGGAAGAAAGAAAAGGAAAATGGAGGCAGGGAAGGGAAAGAATGACAGGGAAGGAGTCAGGGCTGATGAGGAGATGCGAGGCAGAAAAAAACATATGAGGGTTGGGGGAGCATAGAGGGCAGAAATGGAAGACAAAGGAGTGAATGAAAGACAAGTGGAGAAAATAGACTGGTGAAGGACTGAAAAACAGGATTAGGAAGGCTGGGGTGAAAGTGAGAGTAATATAGTAATGTGGAGGCTTATTCTAATCTGGACATATCGGCCTCTATGCATCCAGTCGGAACTGGATGCACAGAGGTAGATGGGATTCTGATCCCGCAGGACACGTCTAGCCCCTGCGGGATCAGAATCCCGCCCAAGCCTTTACATGCAGGCCCAGACCCGATTCTGGTCAGCCTGCACATACCGGCACCTGCCTGGCTAACTCAGTCAAGGCTCCTGAATGGCGCTGCAGTGCCATGGCGTCCGGTTGACATGGCACCGCAGCTCCATTCAGGAGCTGCGATCCCCAGCCACCGCTGACTTATTTCATTCCCTGCAGCCTGACCCCCGATCTGGCCTCCCAAGGCCAGGGTCGGGCTGTGGGGAATATCCTGCGCCCCCTCCACCCTTTGACGCTCCCTGGGCTTGCCATCCCCTGCCATCTAGGGGAACCTATTCCACCTCAGAGGTGGAATAAGTTCCCTATCTACTCTGCTGGCCCCGAACATACAGGGCCGACATCAGAATTGACCCTATATGTCCAGGGCCACAGACTGCCCACTGCCCGCCCCGTCTCCATCCCTATGCTGCCCCTTTCCCGGTCTTGTCTAACTTCCCCATACAAACTCCCTTACAGGGAGCTTAGTCGGGGATGGGAAAGAGGGACGAATAGCGACATCTATCCCTGCTATTTGTGCCTAAGAATAGACCCCATAGTAAATAATGGTAGATAAAAACCAGCAGGTCCATACAGTCTACCCAGCAAGGTAGCTAAAGTTGTCCCTGCCATTCCATGCTGGTTGCCCACCTCTATTTTTTTTAAGTGTACATAAGAACATAAAAAATGCCATACTGGGTCAGATTAAGGTTCATGAAGCCCAGTATCCTGTTTCCAACAATGGCCAATCCAGGTCACAAGTACCCGTCAGGTTCCCAAAAGGGCATACAGGTTCCACAGTGCTCATTCTGGTGTAAGCAGTGGATTTCCCGGGTCCTCTTTAATAATGGTTTATGGACCTTTCCTCCAAGAACTTGTCCAAACCTTTTTTAAACCCAAATACACTAACAGCTTTTACTTCATCCTGCGGTAAAGAATTCAAGAGTTTGATTACGTGTTGAGTAAAAAAATATTTTCTTTTATTAGTCTTAACTGGATTACATTGGAGCTTCATTGTGTGTCCTCTAGACTTTCTATTTTTGGATGGCATAAGCAACCGATCTACGTTTACCCATTCCATTCCATTCATTAATTTATAGACCTCTATCATATCCCCCCTCAGCTGTCTCTTTTCCAAGTTGAAGAGCACCAACCTTTTAAGCCTCTCCTCATAGGGGTATCCATTTTTGTCGCTCTTCTCTGTACCTTTTCTAATAACGCTATATCCTTTTTAAGATACGGTGACCAGAATTGCACACAATATTGATGGTGCAGTTGCACCATGGAACAATATAGAGGCATTATAATAGCCTTGGTTTTATTCTCCATTCCTTTCCTTATGATTCCTAGCATTCTATTTGTTTTTTTAGCCACTGCTGCACACTGGGTGGAGGGTTTCAACCTATTATTTACAATGATACCTACATCTTTTTCCTGGGTGGTAGTTTCTAAGGTAATACCTTGAATCGTGTAACCATAGTTTGGGTTGCTCTTTCCTAGGTGTATAACTTTGTACTTGTCCAATTAAATTTCATCTGCCATTTGGACATCCAGACTTCCAATTTATCAAGGTCCTCTTGCAATTTTTCACAAAACTCTTGAGTTTTAACAACTTTGAATAATTTTGTGTCATCTGCAAATCTGATCACCTCATTCATTATCCTATTTCCAGATCATTTATGAATATGTTAAAAAGCAGCGGGCCCAGCACAGTTCCTTGGGGTACTCCACTATCCAACTTTTTCTATTGAGAAAATTGTCCATTTAGCCCTACTCTCTGCTTTCTATCTTTTAACCTGTTCCTGATCCACAATAGTACCCTGCCTCCAATCCCATGACTTTTTAATTTTGCCAAGAGTCTATCATAAAGGACCTTGCAAAGGCTTTCTGAAAATCCAGATACACTATATCAACCGCTCAACTTTGTCTACCTGTTTATTCACACCTTCAGAAAATATAACAGATTAGTAAGACAAGACTTCCTTTGGCTAAATTCATGTTGGCTTTCTTCCATTAAATCATGACTATCTACATGTTCAGTAAATTTATTCTTTAATGCTTTCTACCATTTTTTAAAAATTATTTATTTATGAACATTTTCAATGCTTTCTACCATTTTACCCGGTACTGACCTCAGGTTCACTGGTCTCCCAGATCACCCCGGAAACTTTTTAAAAATTGGGGTAACATTGGCCTTTCTCCAATATTCAAGTACTACAGATAATTTTAATGATAGTTCACGGATTACTAATAGTAGGTCTGTAATCTCATATTTCAGTTCTTTCAACACCCTTGGATGTATGCCATCCAGTCCAAGTGATTTGCTACTCTTCAGTTTATCAAATAATTGTAATACATCTTCCCAGTTTATCGATATTTCTTTCAGTTCTTTCGGCACATCGTTATATACCATTTCAGGAACGGATAACTTCCCTGCATCTTTTCAGCAAACACTGAAGCAAATAATCTATCCAAGTCTCTCCACTATGGCCTTGTCCTCACTAAGCACCTCTTTTACCCCTCTGTCATCCAGTGGTCCAGCTGACTCTTTCACAGGTTTTTTTACTACGAATGTACAAACTGACAGAAGTTTATTGTGATAGCCAGAACGCTACTATTACTTATCACTTGTATAGCTCTACAAAGCATATGTAGCGCTGTACACAAACATAGTCCCTTTTCGATAGAGCTTATAATCTATTCAAGACAGACAGCAGAACAAACAGAGGGATAGGGTAGTTTAAAGGAAATGATAAAACTCATCAGGATGTTAAACAGGAGAATAAAGGAGTCAGGATCCCAAAGCAACCTCCAAGAGTGGGTTTTGAGTCTGAATCTGAATAGGACCAGAGATGGAGCCTGATGAATAGACTGAGGTATAATCCAGGCATATGGTGCAGCAAGTTGGAACGAATGGAGTTTGAAGTTAGCAGTGGAAGAGAAAGGAACTGACCAGTGTGACTTGCCTGATGAACAGAGTTCCCGAGGAGATTTGTAAGGAGAGATGAGAGAGGAGAGGTAATGAGGAGCTGCAGACTGCATGCACTTGTAGGTCAGTAGGTGAAGTTTGAACTGTATGCAGAAACGGATAGGTAGCCAATGAAGTGATTTGAGAAGAGGGGCTATGTGAGCATAGTGACACTGGTGGAAGATTAGCCATTCTGCTGAGTTTAGAATGGACTGGAGGGGAGAGAGGCGGACAGAGAACTAAAACAGAAAAAAGAAGGACACTAGACAGAGGAGAAAACATGTAGTAGAAAACATGATATGGCTCAACTAGAGCATAGTAATGATGGGCTGCCAGTGAGCCTGAGGCCTATAAAAAGTCCTGCATTTCATTACTGCACCAGACCCCTCTGCAGCCTAAAGATGGTCCTGCACAGCTTTAGTACTAAAACAGTGCCTGCCTTAACATATTACTGGCAAGTAATATTTGAAGAGGTTGGCACTACATTAGTGCCACTCACTCACAATGGCTGTTTGAAGAAGGCGACAGAACACTTGGCCTGCTCTGTATAAGCAAGTAGTAGTATCATGCTTAGTTTGGGAGATATAACATATTAAACAGATGTGAACTCATGCAAGACACACCTGTCTAACACTCTCTATTATCCAGAAATTTAAACTTATGAAGAAGCTTCTCTGTCACTTTAAGGCTCTCGCAATCCCATCTGTTGTCATGGTTTCCAAAGATCTATCTATAGCAAGAGATTTACTAACCTTTATACAGTATTGTATGTAACAGCTCCATAGAAACAAGGATTTGTGCTACCCTCAGCTTGGAGCTAGGGGAAGAGGCTCATCTACAGTAGTAATTATCTTCATGACTGAAATGAGATCTGTGTAAACTAGGAAAGCTGATGTGCTCATCAACATAATAGCAACTCCTTCCCCCCACCTGAGTCCTTTAAGGTTCCCCAGGCCCCTAGATCAATTGATACTAGTTATTTTAATCCTCCAGGAGATGAGCTTGAGGAACAGAATACCACCTACTATAATGATTACCTCACTCTTCTCAGATTTGCACTTAACACTTTGATCTAGGTCTAGAAAGCAGAGCCCGGGCTGCCTACCTCACAGGTCAACTCATGCCAACTCCAAGCAACACCCTTATTTTAAAGCTGCTCATAAAAGTAGAGAAGACATTCCAACTGGGAAAGATGATCACTGGTCAGGATTTCAAGTTCTTCCACCTTCAGATCCCCTCCGCATGGATCCAACAAGTTCAAATTGATTTCTTGGAGAAACAGAAACATAGAACTTAACCATATGGCCTACCTATACTAAACACTACAATCCCTCCCTCTCTCTCTCGGAGATCCTCTGTGCTTGTCCCAAGCTTTCTTGAATTCAGATGCTTTATTTCCACTACCTCTATTGAAGACTGTTCCATGCATCCACTATCCTTTTGATAAAGAAATACTTCCTTATTCTTCCCCTTTCACCTTTATTCTAAACCCTTCTTTCCAAAACATCCTTTGTAGCGAAAGAGGCCTACCTTCTGTGTATATATTTTGCCTATTAATCTGATGGGGTTCCCAGTCCTTGTCCTAAACTTTCCTCTTATTTCTGTACTGCTTTGTTTCCCATCTAGGATGACAACTGGTCTTGCGTTTGGAAGGACAGTGTCTGTTAGTTATAGGAAGACCACTTTTCTGAATTTTCCTGGAAAAAAAAGCATCAGCCCATCTGTTTCACTGGGGCTTTAAGACATACCCCTCATTCTCATTGCACGTATTCCAATCATGTTCTACCAAATAGCTCATGAAAATTGGTCAAATTATTCAAATATGAAACATCTCTCTCTAATTATCACGGAGAATGTCTTTGAGTTTTGCTGGAAGCTGTGGTACTCTGTTCACTTTGGATGTAATCATTTCAGCACAGCTTCTGTTCTTCTCTTTTCTACCAGACCCATGAGGGGGAGCCAAGACATTAAAGATAAGGCAGGCAGTATTTCAATGATCTGAACCCAAGGCCCAAGGCCAGTGAAGGAGGAGATGCATGCCAGCATTCTCCGGATAAAATATTCATCAGAATTAGAATATACAGTCACATGAGTCTGTGTTGCTATGGAAATAGTCCATTATTGGCAATGTAGGCATGAAACATCAGCAGCATGGGATTATCTTACTACACAAAGAAGGTTTTGGGTAGTCTGAAGTCATCGTTCAACCAAACTGTGTATGAAGCTTTAACATTATTGTGCAGTAAGCAGATATTTCTAGGAGCACTCGGCCATTTGCTGTTCAGTCCTCTTCTGAAACTTTAATTTACAGATATTTGATGAAGCCATTCCTTTTAATGTCTAGGTTAAGGATTTTTAATATTGTTCCAAGCACAAAATCATTTTGTTTAGTATAGTCTAGAGTATAAGTTCTCTGCACTCGAAATTCTGTGGCTAGCCATTATTGCACTAAGGGCATTGGTCATACACTTATAAATTATTACCTCCATAATAATGGAAAATTTGTGCATGAAAGCCAGTGGGCGTTCTCTCAGCACGAAGGTAAAATTTTGTGAGATGAATCAAATTAGAGTGAAGTTGGAAAACATCCGTTACTGATATATCTATCCATCCTTTCGGGTCGTGATGGATGGAGTGGGTAAAAAGAGCAGAACAAGTAATTTGTACTATATCTCACATCTCAATAAATGGATGTATATTCAAAAACACAAATGAATGTAGGGATTTACTATATGATCACCAGAATCCATAATGGGTATTTAAAATATCCAGAAGAGGGGTGAACATGATGTTGGGAGAGGGAAGCATGTTTTTTCAACCTAAATCCTGACCTTGATTGTACATGTTGGCGGGCCATTTTCAAATCATCAAATATATAGAGACTACTAATGTCCTGTATTTTATTTTATTAGAACCTCTAGTGGCTCTACCAGAGAAGTTCTAGCTAATCTCTCTGTAACCTGACTGCTTCTATAACAGGTGGGAATTTTCTAGCCTCTGATTTGTCAAGCAAATCTCAGTGAAGCAATGGTCCTTGATCTGATGATGTGAGTAGGATGGAGGAGAGTAATTTTGGCAGGAAACTGTAGGGGGGATAAAACCTCAGTGCAAATTCAAATCTGGGTCTTTGGCTTTACTGCCACTGTGCCACAGAGATGGAGTAGGAGGTTGCCCTAAGGAGCAGAGATCTTTGTCTCCACAGCCTTTGTGCCAAAGTTTGGTGCCTCTGGCTTCTGGCAAAGCACCCAGGAAAGGAAGGAGAAAAAGTGCAATCCTGTGCTCATTCAAAGGAGTCTCTGAGGAAAGATGTCTGAGGCCATTTAAGCCAAAGCACAGAAGAGAATCTTTCCAGGAATCACTGGAGGAGACACCAGGAGCATCACCAGGGAGCTGCTCTAGGACTACTAAAGGACTTCTGAGGAGGAGTGTTCAAGGCTGCTTAAGACAAGGCACTGTGGGGCCCTCATCAGGAGCACTGGAGGAACATCCAGAGGCCGAGTCTACAGAGAAGGAGGATGAATTCAGGGAGATTCAGAGACTTTGGGACTCTAAGTCACAGAAAGGCTGCATGCTGAAGGGGAACAGTGCCTGCAAGTCTTTCTAAACCAGAAGGACCCTATTAAATTACTTCCCAATCTGGAGAGGAACAAAATTGGCAGCAGGGCCAACACAAGGAGATGAGGTAAACCTCATCCCTTGTGCCCCACCCTCTCTCCGGTGTCCATTTCTGCTGCTGTTGCCCCTCTCCGGGACCTGCAGCGGCAGCAATGGCCACAAACAGCCCCGCAGCGCTTACCATTAAACATCAGTGCCACGGGGTTGTTTGCTTCAACGGCACCTGGATATTCAATGCTGGTCTGTGGCAATCCAGATATTCAATGGCGGTGGCCAGATATGGCCCTGGCACTGAATATCCAGGGTTAGTTTTCAGCAGCGACGGCTAGCTATGTTAGTAGGGTAAGCCGCCGATGTTGAATATTCCCCTCCCCCCTCATTCCTAAGCCAGGATATGTTCAGTGTGATCTCAGTCTTTCAAATTTACCATTATGTAAAGATAGGCAATGAAAAATCCAGTGTACAGTGAGCAGAATATATTTTCAGGAAAATATCCCAGTATTCATGAAGCCATCTGGTTACCTGGCTTCACTGGCAGTGTGAAACAGACGCCTTTCTGCCGAATGTCAGAATCCGAGGTTTTAGATGCGGCTTATGTGCAAAACATTCTGTTGTATTGTGGTCACCACTTTGCCCCTGAGATGTGCGTGTGATTAATATGTCTAAGTGGAGATTTTGCAAGTTGCTGCTTATAGCAATGTTGGTTTCTCAGTCAGACCTGGCTTCAGCAGGGAATGGGAAGCTTTCACTTTTAAGCCAAAAGGGTGGCAGTGCATGTTGCTAACTCCATTAAAAAGGAGTGTTTGCATATGAGCATGAGAAAAATAAAGGGAAAAAAATGAGCTTTCAATGATGTGATGATCTTTTGGCAGAGCCTAGATGCCTTTATTGGAGAAACCATGCCGTTGTGATGCTGGATGAAGCAAAAAAACAAACAAACCCATGATTGTATTGGGGGCCTAGGGCACTGATAAGGTAAATGACTACTCCTGATGAACTGCAGTATAAAACTGTGAGATTGGAGCGGCACTTTTCCAGTGCTGTCCATGCAGAAGAGCTTCTTAGTGAATCAGCTGTTTAGCATTTATTTGTAAGGCTAATGCAGTGTTGTTGCTTCATATGCCTATCTGTAGTGGTAAATTTGATTGCATTAAATTAATACTGACTTCCACTATAATTCATACTCGCAGTTGACTGGGTAACATGAAAAAGAAGCTTTGACTATGCAAGCCATGTAAACAGTAGGGGTGTGCACAGCAAAGTAAAGCATGGATCGTACTTATTTAGAACAGATTTTGCCTGATTTCCTATGGAATTGATTGTATGTGTGTTCATTTGCAGGTATAAAAGTACAAGCTATTTGCATGCATTTTAAATGTTTAGGCACCCAAACAAACCAAATGTACACCCCTAGTAAACAGAATGCCAGAACATTCAGGGGGGGGGGGGGTATTCAGCAGTGGTAGCTAGCAGATCTAACGTGGCTAGCAGCTGCCGATGCCGGGGCTAGCAATGAATATGCGGGCTGCTTGAATGGCTGGGAAGCTAACCAGGTAGCAACAATATTCAGCCGCTGCCCGGTTAGCTTCTGCCGTGAAAGTGAGGCCAGCCTTTACTGCGCCTGATTTTCACCTCATGCTGGTAACCGGGCAGCGGCTCAATATCACTGCTTCCCAGAGTTCTCCCAGCATGCCCTGATGGTACCCAGTTAGCATGGGAGGGTGGGGGGAGCTGCAGCGGCAGTACCCGTGCATATTCAGTAGCACTAACCACATTAGTGCCACTGGATATCCCACTGAGATGCATTTATACAGTTTGCAGGTCTGCAAACCATATAAATGCCTTTGCATAGCCGCCCCTCAGTATCTATCGGCTTACCAAGTAAAACATTTTCAGTCTACTTCCACACCTAAGGCTAAGGACATACAGTATGCAATTTTGTGATCCCAACGTCATTTCGAGTATTGCTATGCAAGAAGGATCTCAGTTTACTTAATGAATTTCTGTATATTGCACAGGGTTGGCTTCAGAGTGAGGTTCATGATTGTCCTAGTATGTGCAAAATTAACCCATTTGGAGAAATTGCCCCGGTGCACAGGTATTGGACACCCTAGGCGAATCTTCAGCTTTACACACTGCCTGAGATTTTGATATTTAAACTGAACTATCACGTTCATCCCACCACCACCCTTCTCACAACAATCGTACAAAAATGCAGAATTGGACAGCATGCTTTTAAATATTCCATTTTGCTTGGCATGCATGTATGTGTGCGTCTGTGCTCCCTGCACGTAAAAGGCTGCTGATGGTTCTTTGCGTTTATGTGGCTATCAGGCTCTTTTGCTTTGTTTCAATTGCATCTGCTCTTTACTGCCCCTCAGAAGCTGATGCCCTAGGCAGACACTTAATCTTGCCTAATGGTTGGGTCGGTCCTGATCCTGCACTGCTACAAATTGTAAACTAGCCTTGAAAGTGAAAAAAGAATGGGTTTAAGTTAATTTAATTTATTTTATTGATGCACTTGCTAAGCTGCCTTTTAGCTACAAAACAGCAAAGCAGTTTACAATAGCTTGCAAGACAACAACAAACCATGCCTTTTGAAACATGTATTGCCAATGTTGACATGCTGGGATGGAAAGTGATAATGGAACACAGTGGCTCTTTCACTAAAGTGTGCAGTGGTTTTCACCTAACGCATGAATAGTGTGAAAATCAATGTGTGTCAAGTGCAAAGCCTCAGAGTTAATTGTCAGGCATGTGGACAGCTTCTTCCTGGCAGTTAAAATGTGGCTCCGTACCCTAATACAAAGTGCTATTACCACGGATGCACTTTACATCACCTACTGAGGTGAAGATAATTGCATCTGCGCTAATTGCAACATTGACAGTTAAGCCGATTCCATCCCGCACGTCTGGACTCCCACAGAGGGAGTCGCGATTCTGATCCCGCTGGCATGTCTAGCCCTGCAGGATCAGAATCGCGAACAGGCCAGGACTCTGATTCCATCCGGCCTGCACGTACAGGCCTTCCCCGGCTAATTCAGTCAAGGCTCTTCAACGGGGCTGTGGCGCCATGGCATCCGGTTGCCATGGCACCGTGGCTCCACTGAAGAGCTGCAATCCCCGGCAGCCAGCTCCAACAGTGATTTCCCTGCAGCCTGACCTTCAATCTGGCCTCCTAAGGCCAGGGTCGGGCTGCGGGGAATGTCCTCAGGCCCCCTGCCCTATCCGCGCCCCGGACCTGCCTCAGAGGTGGAATAAGTTCCCCGTGCAAGTCGCCGGCCCTGGACGTACAGGGCTGACATTAGAATTGACCCTGTATGTCCAGGGCCGACGACTGCCCATTGCCCACCCTAATGCTGCCCCCGGGAAAAGGCACGAATAGCGGGGATGGACATCCCCTTGGAATAGCCCCCTTAGCGTTGGGTGTTTACCCCTGCACTAACTACAATGCATTCACCATGCCCACTCTCCGCTCCTAATCCGCACATTCTCCACCCTATTGTGCAAGAGGTTGCTAGCATGCAAATCAGTGCATGGTAACTGTCATGCCCCCACGCTAAAAGTTACTATGGACTCGAATATATGGTTACCTATGCCAAAACCCATGCAAACTGCTTAGTGCACTTCAGTGAAAGGACCAATACTAACAATGGAAGACAGGTGCTAATTAGGCCACTGTTTGTGAGACAAGGCCTTTGGTGGTGCTATCTATGAAACAAAAAGCCTTTAATCACCGCTGCTGTCCTAGAAAGAAGACACTGAGGGTGGCGTGGTGGAAACCTGCGATGCTAATGAAGAGATATCCTGGACTAGCGTGATGGAAAGGCTATCTCCTAGAAGGTTTTTCTAGCTACTCCTTTTCTAATAGAACTGAGATTCGTCAGAGAATGTTTATGGGCAGGGGCAGCTCAAGGCAATCTGCTGCCTGAGGCAAAGGATGAGATGGCGCCCCCCCCCCTCCCTTATAGAGGTGGCGGGGCTTTTTCAAAACTCCAATCAGGGACTGAACCAAACCAAAAAGCTGATTCGATTATATGGAGGAAATGCAAGATGTCTAGTACTCTTACTCTCATGTTGGTGTTGGTGCTTTCCTGAACTCCTAGCACTAGTTAGCCCTTCTCTGACCCTGCTGTTAAAGACCCTGCAAATTTTGCACTATCTCTGCTCAGTGTATGTGTCTACTTGTCATTTGCTAAGTCCTGTACTCCAGTGCTGAAGACAGCCATGCGTAGATTTCATAGCTATTGATCTGTAAGCCTGGACAGATGGCTGCAGGTACACATGGGTCAGGTTTCAGACTCCTATTTCATCCTTCCATTCTGTGTTGATGCAGTGTCAAGTGATCAAAGAGAAGCAGCATATGACATGAGCTGGCAGATCATGTGGGCGGGATGTTATACTTTTCAGGAACAGGGACCTTAATAGCCGAAGCCCTTTTTTTGCTGCACTAGAAAACTCCCCACCATAACTGGCAGGTTTGAAGTGACTGCCCCTTCTTGCGTCTGAGAGAGCACAGCCTAGCAAAACAGGTTTTTCACTGCAAGAATCAGATCGCGTTCAGTAGCTGTAACTTTGATTCCACTGCCTCCCCTCCAGCATATGACATCTTAGACATGAAATAATACATTGCAAGGAACAGAGGAACAGAAGGTATTCTGTCCTTTATTGTAACAACAGCAGCCCCCAACTGCGTTCCAGTTTCAGAGTGCATCTTCTGCACTAACCTCTATCACTCTCATAATCCCTCCAAGATCCCGTCTCAGAGCATGTCTCCCGCAACCCCTCCCATCCCTTCCTCCATCAGTACTAGCTCCCATTGTGTTGCGAGCTAACACCTGGTGTTCCAGGCTCCAGTACTTAAACCTTTTCTAGAGGTCATGTGATTAAAAGGATTTTGATGGAAAAATGCAGGATTTAAAAATTTTATTTATAGCTCTGCTGGACTGTTTGGCACTGAAGAAGGTGGAAAAAGAAAGGAAATCTGGTGAAATGGATGAAAAATTACAGACTACAGCAAATATATCTGTGTCCTTGTTCCCAAGGAGCCTAGTGTAGCAGAAAATGACAACAGACGAAGTAGGAAGTTCTTAGATTTCTAGCATGGAGACTTGCCACAAAAAACTATCAGAGATTATCTCTTAATGACTGATGACCATGTAGCTGCCCAATGCAGAGAACCTGTACAGTCAGCAAATGTCAGGTCAAGACCTCTGATAATGCAGATCAACTGAGAGAGGGGATTTGGTCAAGGCAACATTTACAATCCCTGGAGAGTAAAGAGTCAAAAGGCCTGTTATTCAGCTGCTGCCGCTGAACACTATACCTGGGTCATAGCCAGGCTCTGGTATTGAATATCCAGGTTGGCCGTATTGTCAGGAAGCCGCTGCTCAGTTAGCTTCCACGGCAAAAGGCCAGCCTTTACTGTGCCTGACTTTCAGCATGCATTGGCAATTATCAGACAGTGGCTCAATATCGTCACTGCCCAGATATCATTGAGCGTTATCCCTGGCATGTCCCAGTGCTAACCAGTTAGCATCAGGGCATGCAGTGGCAGCACCCATGGTATTTACATGGTTTCTGGTCTGCAAACCATGTAAATGCCTTTGAATACCCTCCACCACCCCTATACTCTTTTATAGAACAATGACACCTAGTGGTGATTTAGTGCCCATGCTTGCAGGCTTCTTCAAAGGAGCTTCTGCATGACTTCTGGCTGAAGACTCTTGCTACAAAGACTAGACCGGACTCTTTCTACAATGACTAAAGTAAGTGGGCAGGGGATATAAAATAGAAGACAAAATGCTGATGATGCTATAATAAAGAGGGTGTGGTCTTCTGATGCCACCATAGGATGAAGCATATTAAGTTATTTTAAAGGACATCACAAATGTAGGCACTGGGTTATGTGCCAGCATGCTGTAGAAATTGCGATATTCCAACACCCACAGATAGATGTTCAATTTCTTCCTAAGGCCCGTACAAATTATGGCATGGAGGGGGTCATTTATGCTATTTTATGCCCCTGACAAAAATATGCATAGGTAAAACCCTTCGCAAAGTGATGGCCCACGTGATCGAACATCGGTCAGCTAACCGAATACAGAAAATGTCTGCTCCATTAGTTTCAGAATGGCTTTCAATATCTCATGAATAAATTGACTTAAGGTTTTTTGGTAAATGAAACAATATCAGAAGCTCAACAGGCAAATATACCTAGACGCTTAATCCAGAGTTCATTTTTGATTGGTGAAGAAAATATTTAAACTATGTGTGCATGCCACGTAAGAAGCCCTGACATGGAACAGCCATTTGCAGTGGCTATTGTGCGCTTAAAGCAAGTTATTTCTATTTGGTTCTTATTACAATATATTTTGTACAGACTCATTTGCTTTTGTTTTTTTGAAGTATTACTCTGATGAAGCCCCAATAAGGGATGAAACTATCAGCCAAGTTGGTTTATGTGACTTCAGTAGGGATGAAATGTTCCATCTATAGAGGGACAATCAGTGTTCATTTGTGCTACTATAAGTAAAAACATTTCGGTGTTCAAGTGATGATAAATGAATGTTGACAATTTATGAAATTTTGGAATTAATGAAAAAAGATTTGTGGAGTAATGATGAGTAACTAGCCAAGGACAGATCATAGCTCACACTATGAATTCATTTGAGCTCCATTTAATACATACGCATAAATAAGGACATCTTCTTGAGTAATTGTTGTCTAAAATTTGTTTGAAACGATGTGAAAGATCTCAATATGTATACTTCGGAAGAAAGATGGGAAAGGGGAAATATGTTAGAGATATTTAAATACCTCCGTGGCATAAATGCAAAGGAGGAGAGACTCTTTCATTTGAAAGAAAGCTCTACAACGAGGGGTGCATAGGATGAAGGTGAAAGGAGATAGACTCGGGAGTAATTTTCAGGAATATTTCTTTATGGAAAGAGTGGTAGATACATGGGATAGTCTCCCAGAGAATATCTGAATTCAAGAAAGCACAGGACGAACAGAGAAGAGCTCTAAAGGACAAAAGGGCACTGTAGAGCTTAGTAGTTGGCATGGAAGGCCAGACTGGTTAGACTGTATGGTCTTTATCTGCCGTCATGTTTCTATGTGAAGAATGAACTAGATTTCGTAATAAGAACTGAGATATTATATATTATCAAGAAACAATTGGTTTTGCTTTAATATGCAGAAATCGACCTTTATACATTTTTAATGGTTGGACCATGGATGAAACTCCATAAATGTAGCTGAGGTGATGTCACTGCAGGATGCTACTCCGTAAAGGCAGAAGCCAAATTCCCACCATCCCTATGTCATGTTAAAAATATTTTTTAGAGTACATTAAAAATATAAAATAATGGACTCTTCCCCCCATAGTAGGAGGTGACCATCTGGCTCCAGTATGACAGGACAAGTAGATCAAATCCTGGTTATACCTCTACCGTATGCATAGGGGGTAGTTCTAGTACTGTACCCAGCCCTGTGTGAGCAATGCAGCCGCACAGGGCGCAAAAGCTTAAGGGGCGCATTTCGTCTGCCTGCTGTTGCCCTGCCGCTGCCACATTTTGTTCTCTCTAAGGCGGCAGGGAAACAGCAGGCAGTCGAAATGCGCCCCCTAAGCCATTTTGCGAGTCTTTCTGGCCTTTCTCCAGGTCTGATCCCTCCCTGCTTTGACACGACGTCGGATCTTCTGTTGCTGCTGCTGTTGCCGTGACTTGCACATTGGGCACACGCCGCCCCCCTCTCCCACACCTCCGTCTAGCGCTGCCTGCTCTTACCCTGCTGCCGGCACTGGTGGGGAGAAAACAGAGGGCAACAGCAGCAGCAGGGCAGGAGCAGGTAGCATCTGGAAAGAGATACGGGGAGGAGGGGGGCGCGCCCCCGATGTGCAAGTCACACAGGGCGCGATTCTGGCTCGCTATGGCCCTGGGTAGTTCTAATCTCTCTGAGAATCTTTCTTTGAGGAGAGCAGAAACAACACTGTCTTGAATATGGTCTTAATAAACGAATACCTTTGATTCTGAAAAGTTTAGACGTATAAGAAGTTTAGAAGTGCACTATAACTGAAAAAAGGAAAATGCGGTAAATGAGCTCACCATAGGATTCTAGAAAATCAGCTAAAAGACAAACTAGTACTGCTGCAGATTAATACCAACATTGTTGTAATGGGATTATTAGTCAAATCATATAAGTCCCTTAAGTCTTAAGGTGGGCTTTGACAAATTTTCTTGGAATCTAGGAGCCATCCAAAAAAATCTAGGAGCCGGCTGCCCTCCTCCCCTCCAAAAGGTGTTTTGCATTCCTTTCGTGATTTACTAAGACCGTTTTCCCATTTTTTATGGGAAAAGAAAATTTAATAAATGAGGCTCTTAATGTGGCACTACACAGTGCCAAGAAAAGGAACTGGCAGTGGTCTCTCTACTAGAATCCAAAAATAATCCACTTCTTTTCTACAAAAAATACTAATGACCCCAGAAAAAAATTGCAGAAATAATATTCAAGTTAATGAATTTCTATTCTTAAATATACTTCACTCCTCCTCTGTCTGGAGATGTAGCTTTGATCATGTGTGGCATTGGAGAGCAGCAGCCTGCCATGTTTTGTGAAATCTGTGAAGAAACTGTTGGGTGAAACCTATGGCAAGGTCAGGATATTTGAAAAAGGATTTTTTGGGAATATGTAGATATTTGAAGGCAGAGCTGTTTTTCGGGCACATTGATTCATTGAATTTTTGAGTCAGTGGTAAGATAAGTTCCTTATTCTTTAAATTTTTCAGAATGGATAAACTGTGAACTGTAAACTGTGAATTGGGGACAGTGGATTGTGAAATGGACATTTAATGTGAGCCTGAGTAAAAGATGATAAAAAGTAAAAAGAGTTTTCAAAAAATCCTTTTGTGGGGAGTGATGATGAGATGATGGGAACGTTAAGCAGTTAAGCTAGTATGTCCCAATGTTGAGCCCCCCCCTTATGAGCCCCCTACACAAACAATTTTTTTAATAAGTTTTTGTGAAATAGTTTGTTGGAACAGCTCATGCATATATGAATTGTTTTTGAGGAATAACTTGTCTTGCAATCTTTACACAAGCGGCGATTTGAAGTATTCCAGTGCTAGGAAGAGTTTTTTGGTATGAAATATCTTTAAGAATAGAAGTTCATTAAATTGAATATTATTTCTGCAATTTTTTCTAGTGGTCTCTCTACTCCTCTCCCTCCCACCCCCAGTGACCCTGTAGAGATGCACTTGAGGCAGCTTCCTTTTTTGTTTCACATATCAATAGGCCATGATGATATGAACCCTCCCAGCTTTCATCCAGTCTCTCGCTCATTGCTCTGACCCCCCAGCCTTCACTCTCTTTGTCATGGACAATCTTCCCCTCTATCATTCATTGTCTCTCTCTTTGCCATGATCCCCCCAGCCTTTCTACTACTATAGTACTATTACTATCGACCATTAATAAAGCACTACAAGGCTTCCCCTATCACTCTCCCTCTGCCATGACCCCCTGTCATTATCTCTTTCATACCCCCCCCCCCCCCCCCGCCTCACAGGCTTCTTTCTCTTTCTTTCTCTCTCATAATTGCCCCTGGCTTCCTCCAGTTTCTCTCTCTTTCCCTCTCTCTCTCTCATAACCACTGCCTACGCTTTTACTCACCGATTCTTCTGCCTTGCTGCAGCTGCTGAAAAACACAATATTTCTGACTTTCCCACTACAACAACTCTCTTCATGCTTGAGCCACACAGTGGAAAAAGTTCAGACTGCTCTTCAGGTTTTAAGTCTCTCGAGATCAGCCTGGAGTTACAGAGAGCCAAACGCGATGGGAAAGTTGGAAACATGACATTTTTCAGCAGCTGCAATACACAAAAAACCATTTAGGGGCATAAAAGCCTAGGTGCCAGTGTGTAAATTTTTAGGTGCCGTGACAATGTGGTACCCGGGATTTGTCAAACCCTGCTTAAAAGGTAGTTATATTTCTTCTCACAGTATTTAGCATGTTGTTTGGGGATTTTGTGGTTTGGTTTGTTTGTTTTTTTATTTAATTAGATTTGTGCAGACTAAAGTCCCAACCAATACCAAATCCAGCGAGCTCGACTAAGCTCTTTAGTGTTACCATGGTAGCAGCTTGCTATGCTTTCTCCTGTTTTGCAGTCTTACTTTGCACAAGAAGTTTCTCTGGTTTCTTAAGTCATAATTTGGTCAGGGTCGCTTAGTGTAATGCGCATTGTCATGTGTGTATTTTGCGCCTATTTTATAAAGTATACGCATACCTTACTTTATAAAATGGGGACATAAGTAGTAAGATACATGTGCCAAATCTAAATGTGACCAAATACACCAACCGTAGACTTGGTGTAAATGCCTGCACCTAGATTCATAGAAAACACAAGTACCTTATAATATTAACATATATGTGTAAATTTAGGCTCTGCCTGGGCTCTGTTCCTGTGCTTGCCTACTCTGAAAGTATGCGCCTTCGTCCTGGCAAGCATACTTATAGAATATGTGTGGGTAAGTGCCCATCCCTGTACTTCATTGAACATAAATGATTTATGCATATTGATGGCATGTGACAATACATGGCTCATTATAAAATTACCTCCACAGTGCTTTTCTTCCCTAAATACTTCTCGGTTCTCATGCCTCAATGAGTTGAAATGTTTTGAGCAGTTTTGTCTCATTTTGGGTTCATCAGTTCCCCTGTTGATGTCATTCAGTTCATCCCTTCTTTCTTCTCACCCACTGTGTCACTTGGTAGCTTCGGGTATGGTCTTGGGTGGCATTGAACTGCTCTGGCTGCACCAAAGTTGGTGGATGGAATAGGTACCCCTTTTTTGAGAGAGGGAATGCCCAGATAATGTCCTCTAGGATCGCAATCAGGCCTGGTTTTCAAGATAAAGCAAAGTATGCAAATGAAAATGGGCCTTACACCAAACATAGGCAAATATATCTCACAAATCAATCATTGAGGTAATCCTGGAAGAAGACCTGATTGTTTGGTCGTTGAGGACCAAGACTGGACATCCACCAGCTCGTGACACCACCGCAATCTTGGTTTTCAAGCTATCCACATTAATTATGCACAAGATCAATTTGCACATTCTGGGGCTTCAATATATGCAATAGAGCTCATGCATTTTCATCGTAAAGAGCCTGAAAACCTGACTGACTGTGGAGACACCAGGACAAGTTTAGGTATCACTGGTCAACACTGAAATCGTTACTGACTTTAAAAGGCCCTAATCTGTAGTATCTTGGTGAGCTGAACATGAATATAACATTAAAAAAATTTTATTGGCTCTCGTTTTGAAAATATTGCATGTAGTTCATTTTTGACGCTTCATCGTGTAAATTTATCTAGTAGGACATCAACAACATCCCAAATAAGCCTTGAATGATGTAATATTGCATCACATTGCATAATACCAGCATGCACACATCATCCACAGTTGATTGCATCATTTTCTGATGCAATGCAATACTACTGCTGGACGGCAGTCAGAAAGGAAAGTAATCTGGTATTCTGTTCCGTTATTGAAAGCCTCATGTATGCCTTAAAAATCACTCATGACCCACAAGACTGGAGACTATTTATAGACTCTTCAAAACTGAGTCTGAAGGCTGTGCTTTTGAACAATGGAAAACATCTTCCATCTATTCCAGTAGCGCATGCCGTCCACATGAAAGAGACATACGATAACTAAAAGCATCTACTGACTTCCATTAACTATAACAAGTACAGATGGCACCTCTGTGGTGACTTGAAGGTAGTTGCCCTTTTAATGGGACTGCAGCAGGGATATATAAAATACACATGTTTCTTATGTGAGTGGGATAGCTGAGCAAGGGATTGGCACTACTTGTGGAAGGAATGGAATCGCAGACAAAATGTAACAGTTGGGGAGAAGAATATCCAGCACCCAGCTCTGGTTGAGGCTCACAAAATCCTGCTACCACCCCTTCACATCAAACTAGGTTTGATGAAAAACTTCGTGAAAGCCATGGACCGCACTTCACCAGCTTTCCAATACCTTCATGAAAAGTTTCCTCTACTCAGTGAAGCAAAGATTAAAGAGAGAGTTTTTGTGGGTCCTCAGATTCAAGAGCTCTTCAAAGATGACCGGTTCAACAACTTGCTGCAGGGTGATGCGATACAAGCATGGAATGCTTTTCACCTAGTGTCAACAAACTTTCTTGGGAATGTTAGGGCAGAAAATTACAAGGAACTAGTAGAAGACATGCTGATGCAGTATCAGAAACCTGGCTGCAATATGTCTCTAAAGATCCATTTCCTTGATTGCCATCTCAATTTCTTTCCTGACAACTGTGGTATGGTTAGTGATGAACAGGGCGAAATTTTCACCAGGATATCACAACGATGGAGCAAAGATACCAGGGAAAATGGTCCACTACAATGCTGGCTGACTACTACTGGACACTCCCCAGAGAAACTCCCAAACAACTGTACAAGAGACAGGAGAAAAAATCTAAGAAGTAGTCTATGACTTGGTTTTTTACAGGTATTAACCGAAGGCCTATTATATTTACTATTCACATGCATTTTGTGAGAAAGGATTAAAGTTTTGCAGGAAACAAAATTTGCTGTAGAATCTCTATGGATTGAAATTCCATGTAAAAAGGGGAAGGTGATGGCAGTGGGGGTGTACTACCGACCGCCTGGCCAGAATGAACAAATGGATGATGAAATGCTCAAAGAAATCAAGGAAGCTAACAAAAGTTACAGCGCAGTAATAATAATGGGTGATTTCAATTACCCCAGTATCGACTGGGTCAGTGTCATGGCAGGACATGCTAGAGAGATAAAGTTCCTAGATGAAATAAATGACTGCTTCTTGGAGCAGCTGGTTCATGAACCGATCAGAGGGGAAGCCATATTAGACCTAGTCCTTAGTGGAACACCAGATCTAGTGCAAGAAATAAAGGTGTTGGGGCCACTTGGCAACGGTGATCATAGCATGATCGCCTTTGATTTAATTAGTGGAGGAGGGATAGTAAGGAAATCCACAGTACTACCTTTTAACTTTCGAAAGGGAGACTATGATAAAATGAGGAAAATAGTTAAGAAAAAACAAAAAGGAGCAGTTGCAAAGGTTAAAGACTTACATCAAGCTTGGGTGTTGTTGAAAAATACTATCTTGGAAGCCCAGAACAGCTGTATTCCACGCTTTAAGAAAAGTAGAAGGAAGTCCAAGAAACTGCCAGCATGATTTAAAGGGGAGGTCAGAGAGGCTGTTGTTGCCAAAAAAGCATCTTTCAGTAAATGGAAAAAAGAGCCAAATGACGAAACCTGGAAACAGCACAAGCACTGGCAAGTCAAATGCAAGGCATTGAAAAGGCAGGCAAAGGGAGAATTTGAGAAGAAGCTAGCTGCAGAAGCAAAAATGCAAAATAAAGACTTTTTCAAGAACATTCGTAGCAAAAAACCTGTGAGTCAGTTGGTCCATTAGATGATAGAGGGGTTAAAGGGACACTAAGAGACGACAATGCGATAGCGGAGAGACTGAATGAATTCTTTGTTTCAGTCTTTACTGAGGAAGATGTAGGGATGTTACCCATGACTGAAGTGGTATTTAAAGGTGCGGAAGAATTGAAGGAAATATCGATACATCGGGAAAATGTATTACAACTATTAGACAAACTGAAGAGTAGCAAATCACCTGGGCCGGATGGTATACAACCAAGGGTGTTGAAAGAACTGAAATATGAGATTGCAGACCTGCTATTAGTAATCTGTGAATTATCATTAAAATCATCTCTAATACCTAAAGATTGGAGGATCGCCAATGTAACACCAATTTTTAATAAGGGTTCCAGGGGTGATCCGGGAAACTACAGACTGGTGAGCCTGACGTCAGTACCGGGAAAAATGGTAGAAACCATCATAAAGAATAAAATTACTCAGCATGTAGATAGTTATGGCCTAATGGGAGAAAGCCAACATGGCTTTAGACTAGGAAGATCTTGTCTTACTAATCTGTTATGTTTTTTTGAAGGTGTGAATAAACAGGTGGACAAAGGTGAGTCAGTTGATATAGTGTATCTGGACTTTCAGAAAGCCTTTGACAAGGTCCCTCATCAGAGACTTTTGGCAAAACTAAAGAGTCATGGGATAGGAGGCAGTGCACTACTGTGGATCAGAAACTGGTTAAAAGATAGAAAGCAGAGGTAGGGCTAAATGACCAATTTTCCCAATGGAGAAAGGTGAATAGTGGTGTACCCCAGGGATCTGTGCTGGGTCCGCTGCTTTTTGACATATTCATATATGACCTGGAAAGTGGAATAATGAGTGAGGCTATCAAATTTGCAGATGACACAAAACTATTTAAAGTTGTTAAAACCCAACAGGATTGCGGAAAATTGCAAGAGGATCTTGATAAATTGGAAGACTGGGCATCAAAATGGCAGATGAAATTTAATGTGGACAAGTGCAAAGTTATGCTCCTAGGGAAGAACAACCCAAACTATGGTTACACGATGCAAGGTTCCACATTAGGAACCACCACCCAGGAAAAAGATTTAGGCGTCATTGTGGATACCATGTTAAAACCCTCGGCCCAGTGTGCAGCGGCGGCCAAGAGAGCAAATAGAATGCAAGGTATCATAAGGAAAGGAATGGAAAATAAAACAAAAGATATTATAATGCCTCTATATCTTTCCATGGTGAGACCGCACCTTGAATATTGTGTGCAATTCTGGTCGCCGTATCTTAAAAAGGATATAGCGATATTAGTAAAGATTCAGAGAAGAGCCACCAAAATGGTAGAGGGGATGGAAGGATACTCCTATGAAGAAAGGCTAAAAAGGTTAGGGCTCTTTAACCTGGAAAAGAGACGGCTGAGGGGAGATATGATAAAAGTCTATAAATTAATGAACGGAGTGGAACGGGTAAATGTAGATCAATTGTTTACATTATCAGAATATAGAAAGACTAGGGGACATGCAATAAAGCTACAAGGTAAACTATTTAAGACTAATAAAAGAAAATATTTTTTCACTCAACGTGTAATCAAACTCTGGAATTTGTTACCGGAGGATGTAGTAAAGGCTGTTCGTGTAGCTGGTTTTAAAAAAGGTTTGGACAAGTTCCTGGAGGAAAGGTCCATAAACCATTATTAAGAAGGGACCCAGGATATCAATGCTTGACCCAGTACAAGCATTGTGGAACCTGTGTCTTTTGGGGAAACTGCTAGGTACGTATGACCTAGATTGGCCACTGTTGAAAACAGGATACTGGGCTTGATGGACCTTGGTCTGACCCAGTATGGCATATCTTATGTTCTGATAAACATTAATTCTTGTAGATTACAAAAAACTAGAGCCAACTTTGCAATTTCACTGTCATATTTGTGATCAGCATATAAAAACTGATAAGAAATGACTATTTTTATTTCAGTAATATGACTTTTGTAAAAATTTGTTGACCAGTGTATTGCTGAAATTAGAAGTATCAGTCTCCAGCCACTTTTTCTGAAGTTTTTAAGTGTTCTACTTGTTAGATACTCGATGGGATTGAGGAGAGGTACATCAAATTCAATGATAACTGAATTGACAAGTCAATATGATGAAAGACACAATATAAAAATGGAACCCTCAAGTTGCCAGTGAAGGGGTGACTCATGGACCTTCAGGCCTTAAATTATTGGCAGTTTGAATTTCAGTAATCCTGATTGTACTAGCTTTGCTAAATTTTATGCTGAGAAATTGACTCTTTGAAAAATGATCTGAAAGTGAGGTATAAGAATAAGATATCCTTGTACCTTTAGCTGAAAACCATGATACTCCACAGGCATGTGTGAACTTTTTTTCACATTTTATTCAATTACCTTTGAATGAACTGAAGAAGGTGCTAGCTAATATTCACACCACTTTTTTGTTTGCTGGATTCTTGCCGGCAGCTTTTAATTCCATTTCATTTCTAGAATGTATTTCATTTTTAAATGTAATTTAATTTAATTATTACATTTGGAGTCCAGCTAGTCAGTGGGGCAGTCCAAGGTGGATTAATAATCATAAATATAGTGAGGGTCATTTTGATTCCCACCCCTGCAAATGGCCATTCGACATGCAAATCACATCAAAGTCCCAAGAGCAATTTTAGAATACACAGAGTTTACATGTGTCTGGTGCTATCACGTCTATGTCGTACGGGGGCGTTCCTAGAAAGATACACATGCGAATCCAATTATAAAACAACGCTGCATGATTGCAATTGGTGGTGGACATAGCCATGTCTATACCTGCCCTGGCAACTGAAGACCTGTACAGTGAAGAGGAAAAAACCCTCGCACTCCCCCAGTAATTTTCGCCACTCCAACAAAGTATTCAGGTAAATTAACAGGCTTTATTTTGGCTGTCACACTGCTACACATCTCTATTTGCAAAATAGCAGACTAGGACAGGTATATGGCAAGAGAGAAACATGTCCCCATTCTAGAATACCATCACGCACTCATATATATTGCTGGGCCTCTGGCGGTCCATATCAGACACGTGTATATTTCTAAAATTCCATCAAAATTTGACCGTGTCTAGGATATAATTTGGTACGTCACCATGACTATTTGATCTGATGGATATGTTTATCTTTTAAAGTGGAGTGGGACAATTTTAGAAAACTCATGCACGTGCCCACCGTTACTGATGCCTCTCCCACAGCCTATCTAAATCGTGCCTTTGCATGATCATATAATACAGAATAGAAACACTAAATAATCCCAAATTAACATGCAAAAACCACCAATGCAATATGTGCCTTCACGTCAATGCTGACTTCTGGCGAACCAGCAGCTCCCGGGTTTTTTGGCAGAAAGACAACACAATCATAGGCTACAAAATATAAAAAGAACTCCCTGACAAAATTCTAGAGATGTTAGGGAACACTAAGGGGTATGTTTACTAAACTCCGAAATTGTGCGGGGCCGCGGTAGTGTGCCTGTGCCATATAAGGAGTGGGCGGTTCAGGCAGAGAAAAGAAAAAAACCGGGAGAAAGTGACCGTACTTGTGCGCGTCGCGCTAATGTGCGGGGTCCACATTAGCGCGTGGGAAGGCTAAGTGGCGCACTGCTGGGCACAGAAAAGAACAGAGCCATAGTACAACGGTAAAGATACTGACCAATGGTGCAGGGGCCATGGGTTCAATCCCCCATTGTGCACAACAAAAGCTGTTGTCTGAGACAATAACTGTAATGGGTTAAAGAGCTGTAGGAGGCATATTAATTTTGTGCGGCATAAGGCGGCACACTGTTAATTTTGGGTGACATTAGGCGGTGCGCTGTTAGGTGTGGGCGTCATAAGGCGTAGCACTGTAAATAGTGGGCATTAGGTGGCGCGCTGTTAAGTTTGTGCGGTTTGGGCGGCAGAAGGCGGTGCGCTGCTACGTCATGAAGGCCTAAGGCAGTGCGGCAATGTCTAAACCAGGGGTCTCAAACTCAAATTGCTTTGAGGGCCAAATGAGGACTTGTAGAGTAACCCGGGGGCCGCACAAGACGCAGGCCTCATTTGCATAAGGGCATCATTTGCATAAATATTTGCATAATGTTACCATACACTAACTTTTAGTAAACATGCCTCTTAATGAGTGTATGGATAAAGAAAGACTAAAAGATTTCTACATTACTATAAACCAGTGCCAACCGCCAGGCACATTAGGAACTACTAGAAACACTGCTCATTTAGAACCCATAGCAAACCTGCCGTGTCCTAACAGCACTACCAGGACTCACAAAGCACCATACCCTAACTATCAAAAGGCAACACTGCAAATATTAAATCAACACATTTCAGAGAATAACAATACATGACCTACTCGGGAAAGAGAACAAGTGGCAATGTCAAATAGGAATTACATAAACAGAATACCTCAGCTCAGTTACACATGCAGAACATACACCATCACCAAACAAGGAATCACAATTTAGAAACAGGAAGACAATTAAACTGGGAACCCCAAAAGCCAAACTTAGAATGTACAACACTGTAGAAATAAAACTATACATTGATTTCCTCTTGTATTAAATAAAGTGCAGACGTTAAAGATGCACATTTCCAAGAGCTGACATATTTCCGTTAATAAATTCAAAATAAAGAGATATTTTTCTACCTTTTGTGCATTTTTTTTTCAGTTGCAATTGTTCCATTCACTTTCTTCTGGTTTCTTTGTGTCTTCTGCTAACTCTCCATCGTCTGCTGTCCATTTGTCCTTTCTTCTTTCCTAGTTTTTTTCCATTCTCTCTACATCTGCTTTAACATACTAATCATTCTCCTTTTGCTCTTTCCTCATTCCTATTTCATCCACTCAAATTTTACCCCTCCATCCTCAATCCCCACTTACTCTCCCAATACCCGGCCAATTGTAGATTTTTCTTCCCTCCCACACAAAATATATTTCCCCTCTCCATTTCACTCTCCCAGCCCCATCCCATTCTAATCGTCCCCCAACATCAACTCCCTTCTAGCTCCTGCCCCACCCAGCATCCGCTCCCTTCTAGTCCCCGCATCATCAGCCCATTTCCAGTCCTAGCTCCCTCCCCTCACAGCCCATTTCCTTTCCAAGCCCCCCTCCCCATCAGCCCATTTCCATTCCAAGCCCCCTTCCACTCAGCCCATTACCATTCCAAGACCCTGTCCCCATCAGCTATTTGCAGTTCAAGCTCCCCCTTCTACTCGGCCCATTTCCAGTCATAGCACCCCCCCCCAGTCCATTACCAGTTCTAGCCCCCCCCCCTAGCCCATTATCGGTCCTAAGCCCCCCAACAGCCCACTTCCAGGCCTAACCCTTCCATCGCCCTATCTTCATTCTTAGCCCCCCCATAACCCCATTTCAGTCTTAGCCCCCTAATCAGACCACCTCCAGTCCTAACCCCCATCTGTCCATTACCAGTCCTAACCCCCATCACCCCATTTTCAGTACTACCCCCCCCAGCCACACATCAAGTCCTGCTCCCCCCCCCAGCCACACATCAAGTCCTGCTCCCCCCCCGTCCTGCTCCCCCCCCGTCCTGCTCCCCCCCCAGTCCTGCTCTCCCCCCCAGTCCTGCTCTCCCCCCCCATCAAGTCCTGCTCCCCCCCATCAAGTCCTGCTCCCCCCCCGTCCTGCTCCCCCCCCGGTCCTGCTATCCCCCCCCAGGTCCTGCTCTCCCCCCCCCTCAATCCCTGCTCCCCCCCAACCAGTCCTTCTCCCCCCCCAGTCCTGCTCCCCCCCCATCAAGTCCTGCTCCCCCCCCAGTCCTGCTCCCCCCATCAAGTCCTGCTCTCCCCCCCCATCAAGTCCTGCTCTCCCCCCCCCAGTCCTGTTCCCCCCCATCAAGTCCTGCTCTCCCCCCATCAAGTCCTGCTCCCACCCAGTCCTGCTCCCCCCCAGTCCTGCTCCCCCCCCATCAAGTCCTGCTCCCCCCCTGTCCTGCTCCCCCCATCATGTCCTGCTCTCCCCCCCATCAAGTCCTGCTCTCCCCCCCCAGTCCTACTCCCCCCCATCAAGTTCTGCTCTCCCCCCCATCAAGTCCTGCTCCCTCCCTCCCTCCCCCCCCCCCGGGAAAATTAAACTTTTAAAAAACCCAGCTTCTGCTGCTGCTGCTGCCGCCGCTGCCGTGGCCGGCAATAGCAGCAATATCGCAAGTCCCGCGGGCTCCGCTCCCCCCCCCCTTCCTTCCTTCCTTCCTTCCTTCCTGCTTGCCTGCCAGTTCTCCGCTTCGGCTTCGCCTTTCAGAGCCGCGAAGGGAGAGCTTCTCCCTCGTGACTCTGTTCAGCCCGCTGGGGCAGATGGGAAATTTCCCATCTGCCCCAGCGGGCTGAACAGAGTCGCGAGGGAGAAGCTCTCCCTTCGCGGCTCTGAAAGGCGAAGCCGAAGCGGAAGCGGAGAACTGGCAGGCAAGCAGGAAGGAAGGGGGGGGAGGGGAGCGGAGCCCGCGGGACTTGCGATATTGCTGCTATTGCCGGCCACGGCAGCGGCGGCAGCAGCAGCAGAAGCCGGGGTGGTTTTTTTTTCCCCCTATGCATCGCGGGCCGCACAAAGGTCTCTCGCGGGCCGCATGCGGCCCGCAGGCTGCGTGTTTGAGACCCCTGGTCTAAACACAGGAATAGAGCCACAGCACAATGGTTAAGACACTGACCAATGGTGCAGGGATCAGGGGTTCAATCCCTCACAGTGCCCAGTGAACAATGCTGGCTGAGGCATAATGTATTATGGGGATGAGTGCTGTAGGAGGCATATTAGTTCTATATTATTTATCAGTACTAGCAAACTCACTCTCAAAGCGTGTTAACATAAGGCGGCCCATACGGCACATGTTAAAGTTCACTGTCCGCCAAGGCACCCTAGAATGTCCCCTATAGGTCACCATATATGTTGCGTCAGAGAATAATGTATAGTGCACCTTATATGGACGGCAACCATAAGGTGCCCCATAGGGCGCCCTATAAAGCACCCTCAGTGGCACCTTTTGGGTACAGTACGCTGCGGGTGTTTTTGCTGGCATCAACATATGTACATTAAATAAAAAAAACTTTGGACAACCCTAGCAAATTACCCCACTGTGGGTTTGAACCCATGATCTCTGGCTTCTCAGGCAGTGAAGTAAGCATTGGGCTACAGCTCTATAGCTGCCAGCAAGTCCCTGGCTGGCTGCAGAGAGCCTGCACGTCACCACACAGACAGTCTGCTGTGGTAGCCAGGATAGGGTTAGGCCACCCGTACCCATGATGCACTGCACATGCAAATCAGCTGTCCACAGATGAACACAAGATGGGGAATGCACCCCAACAGCTCCCCGGCGTGGTAGGGGGAAGTGGCCGTGTGCACCCACACAGCACCTCGGCCTGGTAGGGGGTACTGACCAGGTGTTTTACTGGCACAGAGTAGCTACACACCGTCACATTGTGCGGGTACTGTGCTCACCCTGAGGGTGTGAAGAGGTGCCCAGGACCAGGTCCACAACACCCTCCATGAATGAAAGAGGCCATGCCAGAGCTCCACAGCAGTATTAATCTGTGAGATAGGTAGTTTCTGCAGAAACACCTTGGATATCACTTTCTGTTTTAGTCAGGGGAACCCCTTATGGACACCTAGGTGGGCTATGTACCACCACCCAAGGTTGGAAAACAGGGTCTTCTATCAACAGATCCACATTCTACCTCCCTGCAATGGTGGCAGTAAAGTGGACCATCAACCCCGGTCCTGCTGGGGAACAAACATCCTACAGGGCAGTCAAAGCAGTTCTATACACCTCCATAACACAATATCAGACAGACATTAGGCCTGGATATGCTAAGCTGCACCCCACCACTATCTGATATTCTCCTGCAGCAAGCCTTCAACCGCTGCACCCTGCAAGGCGCTCCATCACAACACAGACCAGTTGAAAACAGTCTGCTAGCTAGTCCTGGTGGAAATGCATGCACCCAGAACTGGGATGGTGGTGCACACCAGCAGATAAGTCAATGACTGGTGCCCCAAAAGGAAACCCATATATATCACATAAGAGAAATACTATATAGCACTATGGGGGTGCCTAGACATGCTGTGGTCACTGAACAGTCAGGGTGAGAGTGATCCCCCAGCAGGACAGAAAGAGGTCACCCTGTCTGTGTAGGTGGTGGCCGGCCACGACAATGTCCCAGGCAGTGCCCTATGCCCTGTGCAGATGCATCCTGGCCAGCCCACCCTGTCTGAGCTATACCCATGGTACCTTGCTGCTCATTATGCACATTGGCAGGCCAATAATGGCAACAGTGCTGGCAGTGTGGGCTGTGGAAGATGTTTGCAGCCAACACACACTGTATAGACCAGGGGTGGGCAATCTCGGTCCTGGAGGGCCGCAGACCAGTCAGATTGGCAGGATATCTGTAATGCATATATATCGCATGCTTATTTATTAGGGATATCCCGAAAACCTGACTGGTCTGCGGCCCTCCAGGACCGAGATTGCCCACCCCTGGTATAGACAGACACACACTCCCACATGTATGCCAGCATTGTGCTACTATAGAGGAGTTTATCAGCCTTGCCCACCACACCAGTCCTGGGTACAGCACAGGTATGGATATGGTACGCAATACTGTTGGGGGTCACTCCCCAGGGTGGTGACCACTGTCAAAGGCCAGACCTGAAGCACACACCACAGACATCAGAAAGATTGTTATGATGGAGCCCAAAGAGCAAACTTTGCTTAACGTAGGAATGTCTATCTGCCAGTACTCATAGCAAACGTTTGAGAGCTGTGTACCGTATACCCAGGTATAGGGTGGCATTGCTAAGGTATGCAGGTGCTAGTATTGGGAGATGCACGCAGGGCCCAATGTCCTGCCTCTCCAGGAGGCATTGGCCAATGGGGCCAGTGGGTGTGGGTGTGTCTGCCCCTGTTGGCTGCTGCTTTACGGCAGAGGTTCCCAACTCCAGTCCTGGTGTGCCTAACACTGTTCGGGTTTTCCTGCTGTCCCTCATGAATATGCATGAGCTACATATACATGCCATGGGGGTGGTGCATAGATATGCAGCACAGGCATTTGTATTAGAGGCAGCATGGAACCTGAATGGTGTGTGGTCCTCCAGGACTGCATTTCGGAGACTCTGCTCTAGGTAATGCCCCTGTTCATGGTGTCTGTGCTCGGTGTGGTAAAAGATAGGCGTATTACCAATGCGTATGCCTTCAGCAATAAAGGTTTGTCCTTACTATCACGGTTTAGTTGTGGGAAAAATATGTGGACAGGATTGGCAGTAGCCCCAGCTGGGCTTTGAACCTGTGACCTTCTGTTGGTGCACACACTGTCTGTGTGCACTGCACCACCGTGTTGCCACAGATTGGCTGAATTCCCTGGGAGGTCCATGACTGTACATCCAACAGGGCCTGTCTGTTGCAGTGGACGGTGCCATCCTGCACATGGCTAGGCCACTGTCTTCTGTGGCTAGCAGCCACTGCCCCTCCACCACCTGTACCCTTCCACCAACATGCTGGCATGTCCTTATCGTAGTAAAACCATATGACCTGATTGAGTTGTGGCACTCCAGGCCTGCATTTGGGGGTCTCGGCTGTAGGTAATGCCCATTGTTATGGTGTGTGAGCGGTGTAGGGTAAAATATGGGTGTTTGCAACATGCTTATGTTCTCTGCAATAAAGGAGTGTCTTTACTATCTCTGTTTAGTGGTGGGTAAAATGTGGGGACAGGGCTGGCAGGTGCCCCAGCTGGGATTTGAACCTGTGACTCTCTGGTCCTAGAGATACTGGCTCTGTCCGCTGCACCACACTGTAGCCACAGAGACAGTGCAGTCCCTGGAGATAGGAAACCTGGCAAGAAGGAGTCGGAAACCATGCTCTGCACATTTTTACTGTGGGCTCGTTCACCTTGTCTGGGGACAAAAGTGCAAATACACCACGAAAATGCCTGCAAAAAAAGGGGGAAAAAAGATAGCCAAGCTGGGCAACAGTGTTATTAATGGGCAACCATACAAAACACTCCAAGGAAAGCTCCAATAGCAAGAAATGATTTTTGGAAGGGTCTCCACTCCGTAGACCCTTCCAAAATTCATTTCTAATTTTATGGAGCTTTCCAGGGAGTGTTTTTTGTTGTTGCCCATTAATATCATTGTTGCCCAGCTGAATTACTATTTTTAATATTTTTGTTGTGGTCATTTTCACTTTTTATTTGCACTTTTGTTCTGTGCACATGTATCACACTGCTCACGTTTTGTAGGTTTCCCCGGTTTTCCTGTACATTGCTGACGGAGATGGTTTCTCTTCCCTTTAAATGCCCTCTACCACGAGTGTTTCACTCGCGGTATTTTTTACTTGTATATTCGGCCCCGTAAATGTGCGAGGAGCCTCTCCCCTCCCCTTCCCCGCCCATTGCAGCCGTCTCTCCGCCCCTCGGGAGCCTTCCTCCGCCCTCCGTTAGCCTTTCCACGCCTCTATCGGACATTTGCGGGCCCGTACTTGTGCGGGGCCCGTTAGTGTGCCGCGCACGTGTGCAGGGGTGACGCGCACATGTGCGGGGCGCTTAAGAGCACTTAAGTGCTGCTTTCCGTGCGCTATTGCACGGATGCGCAATTGTGCGGTGTTTAGTAAACATACCCCTAAGAGAGCTTGGTTCCCTTCTGTTTCCAGTATTCTATTCCTCTCTAGCTAAAGAAATCTGGTCTTGATTGTGTAAGCTTACAGTAAATATCCCTTTTGCAGCTAAGTTCATAGAACAAGATGTTATTATCAGGCTTTTCAGAGGATAATGATATTTTGGATCCTCATTGGGCAGACAGCTGCCCTGTTCACAGTACAGAACAGTTACGATCGCAGTGTAAGATGAGATTCTGCCTCGGGATGGCAAAGGCAAGCGTGTGCTGTTGATTTTATTGGATGTGTCATCAGCTTTCGAACAAGTTGACCATTCGGTATGCCTGAAAAAAAGCTAAGCTGTGGAAATGGGAAATAAGGCCTTCCAATGGCTCTCAATATTTCTCTTTGATTGTAGTTTACCATCTAGGGCTAAGATTTCACTATCGTCTCTGTTTAATTTGATTTGTGGGGTCAATAACATTTCTCACTATCCCCACTTCTGATTAATACATTTATGTGCCCGTTTATGTGGTGTGGAGGAGTCGCTTAAAGGAATGTGCAGTCATTTGAAAGGATATAAGAAATGGTGGCAGCATTTCCTCTATAATTTCATCTCTGTTCCAAGTGAAAATAGAAGAAATAAACCCTGAAATGTTGCCATTTCCTATCTGGCATTAATAGTGTGCACTACTGAGTAATTTTGTGCATTATGGGCAAATAGTGTGCTACTGAGCGTGCTATTGCTTAATAGTACATACTATTCGCCCATAGCATTATTGCTCAATAGTGCCCATTATTGAAAAATGGGGTGTGCTATTAACAACCTCTCCCCTGAAACAAAATAAAAATAATAAAAAAATAAAAAACCCGTAAACAACATGAGCAACTAAACAAAATGAAAATGTTTGGTCTGCACACCCTTATCGCTTAATTGTTAGAGCAGTAGGCTAGAACCAGGGAAACCAGGGTTTGAATCCCACCGCTGTTCCTTGTGATCTCAAGCAAGTCCCTTAACCCTCAATTGCCTCAGGTACAAATTTAGATTGTAAGCCTTTGGGGGTCAAAAAATACCTACTTGCCTGAATGTAACTTGGCTTGGATGACTATTGAAAGGCATGAATTAAATCCCAGATCGCCTTAATGGGCTTCTTCATATATTGGATTTAAATGGATTTATCTGCACATATGATGTTCAGATTATTCTGTGTTTGGTATTTAATGAGGCTTCTATCCTTTCTTACCTTAATTGAAGTCTACAGGCAATTTCCAATGGAAAGCTATGTAGCAATTTGCTCTCGGATTATTGTAAAACTGAGATCTTAATGATAAGGCAGAGAGATGAGGTACGTGACCCTATTATATTAGTGTAGATAGGATTAATCTCTTCAGTAAAAGCTGTTAAACATTTAGGGATCATTGTGAATTTGATGTGAAATTTGGAACTATGGGGCATGTTTACTAAAAACCGCTAATTTGCGCGCCGCAAAATAGCGCACTAAAAGCGGTAGTTAAGAGCGCTTAAACGCCCCGCAAACGTGCGATGAAGCCCCGCACACTTGCGCGTCACAGTAACGGGTGGCGCACAAGTACGGGCCCGCAAATGTCTGATAGAGGCGTGGAAAGGCTAACGGAGGGCGGAGGAAGGCCCCGGAGGGGCGGAGAGAAGAGGTTAATGGGCGGGGAAGGGGAGGGGAGAGGCGGGGCGCACATTATCGGGGCTGAATTTCCACAAAAAAATAGCGCGAGTGAATCACTCGCGGTAGAAAGCATTTAAAGGGAAGAGAAACCATTTCCGTCAGCAATGTACAGCAAAACCGGGGAAACCAGCAAAACGTGAGCAGTGTGATACATGTGCACAGCACAAAAGTGCAAATAAAAATAGAAAATGACCACAACACAACTATTAAAAATAGTAAGTCAGCTGGGGAACAGTTATAGTAATGGGCAAATACAGAAAACACACTCAGCAAAGCTCCAGAAAAAAGAAATGAATTTTGGAAGGGTTTACGGAACGGAGACTCTTCCAAAAAACATTTCCTTTTGTGGTGCTTTCCTGGGAGTGTTTGCTATGGTTGCCCATTAATATCACTGTTGCCCAGCGTGGTGATATTTTGTCCCCCATTTCCCGTGGTCATTTCCGGGGTTTATGTGCACGTTTGTCACCAGACAGGGTGCATATGCCCACAGTAAAATTGCGTAGAGCAGGGTTTGTGACTCCATCCTGCCAGGTTCACTACCTCCAGGGGCTGCACTGTCTCTGTGGCCATAGTGTGGTGCAGCAGACAGAGTCAGTACCTCTAGGACCAGAAGGTCAGAGGTTCAAAGCCCAGCTGGGGCACTTGCCAGCCCAGTCCCTATACTTTACCTACCACTAAACACAGATAGCGCAGACACCCCTGTATTGCAGGGGACATAAGCATGGGGAAAACAACCGTATTTTACCCAACAACGCACACACACCACAACAATGGGCATTACCCACAGCCAAGTACCCCAAATGCAGTCCCGTACTGCCACCTGCTTTTTATGGGAGAAGCTCATGCCAGCATGTTGGCGGACAAGCACATGTGGTGCAGGGGGCAGTGGCTGCTAGCGACAGAAGACAGAGGCCTAGCCATGTGCAGGCTGCCACTGTCCACTGCAACAGACTGCAAGACAGGCCCTGCTGGATCCACAGTCATGGACATTCCAGGGAATCCACCCAATCTGTGACTACACGGTGGTGCAGTGCACACAGACACTGTATGCAAGAACAGAAGGTCACAGGTTCAAAGCCCAACTGGGACAACTGCCAATCTTGCCCACATATTTTTCCCCCAATTAAACAGTGATAGTAAGGGCACACCTTTCCTGGCGAGGACATATGCAATGGCAATACGTCTATCGTTTACCCCACTGAGCACAGACACCATGAACAGGGCCAGTACCCAGAGCAGAATCACCCAAATGCAGTCCTGGTGGGGCACACACCAGTCAGGTTCCATGATGCCACTCATACAAATGCCTGTGCTGTATATCTATGCACCACCCCCATGGTATGTAGATGTAGCTCATGCATATCCATGAGGGACAGCAGGAAAACCCGAACAGTGTGATGCAAACCTGGACTGGAGTTGGGAATCTGTGCCGTAAAGCAGCAGCCATCAAGGGCAGACACACCCACACCCACACCCACAGGCCTCATTGGCCAATGTCTCCTGGAGAGGCAGACCATTGGCCCCTGCATGCATCTCCCAAAACTAGCACTTGCATAACTTAACAATGTCACCCTACACCTGAGGTATACGGTACACAGCTCTGAGACGTTTGCTAGGAGTACTGGCAGACAGATATCCATACGTTACGCACATACTGCTAGTTGACCCCATCTGAACAATCTGTTAGGTGTTTGCGGTGCATGCTCCAGGCCTGGCCTCTGACGGTGTTTACCACCCTGGGGAGTGACCCCCAGCTGTACTGCGTACCATATCCATGCCTTGCCGTGCCCAGGACCGGTTTGGTGGGCAAGGCTAATTACCTCCTCAATAGTAGCACCATGATGGCATAGGTGTGGAAGTGTGTGTCTGTCTACCAAGTGTGTGTCTGTCTGCAAGCCCCTTTCACAGCCCACACTGCCAGCACTGTTGCCAGTATTGGCCTGCCAATGTGCATAATGAGGTGCAAGGTACCATGGGTATAGCCAGGACAGGGTAGCCAGGACAGGGTGGCCTGGCCAGGATGCATCTGCACCGGCCATAGGGCACTGGCAGGGACATTGTAGTGTCCGGCCACCACCTACACAGACAGGGTGGCCAAACCATGTTCTTCTGGGAGATCACGCTCACCCTGACTGTGCAGTGACCACAGCATGGCTAGGCACCCCCATAGTGCTATACAATATTTCTCATGTGATAGATATGGGTTTCTCTTTGGGGCCCAGTCACTGATTTATCTGCTTGCTGTGTATGCTGGCAGCCCAGTTCTGGGTACATGTGTCTCCATTGGGAACATGCACTATGGACTAACCAGCAGACAGTTTGTAGCTGGTATATGTCTTGCAGGGTGCAGTGGCTGTTGGCTTGCTGCAGAGGAGTATCTGGTGGTGGGGTGCAGCTTACCTTATCCTGGTCTTATGGCTGTGTATGGAGCTGCCTGGGGGGGGTGTTCCTCAGCAGGACTTGGGTTGCTGTTGCCCTCTACTGCCAACTTTGCAGGGAGGTAGAGTGTGGATCTCTTGATGGGGGACCATGTTTGCTGCTGGGGGGGGGGGGGGGCGCCTGAGTGGGATATCCATGGTGTTTGTGCAGAAACTAGCTATCTTACACATTAACACTGCTTTGGAACTCCTGCTTGGCCTCCATCAGCCATGGAAGTTGTTGTGGACCTGGTCCTGGGCGCCTCATTGCACACTCAGGGTGAGCACAGAACCCGCACGATGTAACGGTGTGTAGCTACTCTGTGCCAGTAAAACACCCGGTCAGTGCCCCCTACCAGGCGGAGGTGCTGTGTGGGTGCACCCGGTCACTTCCCCCAACAGGGCCGAGGTGCTGTAGGGGTGCATTCCCCATCTTGTGTCCATCTGTGGACAGCTAATTTGCATGTGCAGTGCATCATGGGTACGTGTGGCCTAACCCTATCCTGTTTACACCGGCAGACTGTCTGTGAGGTGACGTGCAGGCTATCTGCAGCCAGCCAGGGGCTTGCTTACAGCTATGGAGCTGTAGCCCAATGGTTACGTCACTGCCTGTGCAGCCAGTGGTCATAGGTTCAAACCCACAGTGGGGTTCTGTGATAGGGGTGTCCACAGCATCTTTTTACTTTACTGTACATATGTTGCTGCCAGCAATAACACCCTGAGCGTACTGTACCCATAAGGTGCCTCTGAGGGTGCTTTATGGGGCGTTGTATACGGCACTTTATGGTTGCCATCCATATAGGGTGCACTATACATTATCCTGTGTCGCAGCATACATGCTGCCCTATAGGGGACATTCTAGGGTGCCTTGGCGGACGGTGCACTGTAACATGTGCCTTATGGGCTGCCTTATGTTAACATGCTGGGAGCGTGCGTTTGCTAGTTGTTATCACAAAATAAAATTAGAGGGCCTCCTACAGCACTCCACAACATAAAACATACTGCCTCTGCTAGCCTTTTTCAATGGGCATTGTGAGGGATTGAACCTCTGGTCCCTGCACCATTGGTCAGTGTCACAACCATTGTGCTGTGGCTCTGTTCCTGTGTTTGAGCAGCAGCGCACAGCCTTGTAGCCATCGGCGTGCCGTCTTGTGGCGCACAAAATTAGCAGTGCGCCGCCTTCTGCCGTGTAACATTAACAGCACGCCCAACATGGGCATGCCCCTTAAAATAATGCCTCAGCCAGCTGTCTTCAATGGGCACTGTGGGGAATTGAACCCATGATGCCTGCACAAGTGGTCAGTGTCTTCACCATTGTGCTATGGCTCCATTCCTGGTATTTGCACATCAGCGCGCCACTTATCCCTCCCACTATTGGGCTGCCCCCTCACACATCAGCACGCTGCCTTCTGCCCACCGGCTCGCCGCCTTCTGTTGCCCAATTTTATCAGCGCGCCACCCTCTGCCGCCCAACCTTAACAGCACGCCGCCATCTGCCACCCACAATGAACAGCGCGCCGCCTCATGCCGTATAAAAAAAGAGTGCGTCGCCTTCTGCCGCCCATAATCAATATGCCTCCTACACCACTTTTGCCCATAAAAGCTGACGCCTCAGCTGGTCTTTTTTGAAGAGTACAATGGGGGTTTGAACCCCTGGCCCCTGCACCATAGGTCAGTGTCTTCACCGTTGTACTACGGCTCTGTTGTTTGGTTATGCAGCAGCGCCCCACTTAGCCTTCCCACGCGCTAATGTGGGCCCCGCACATTAGCGCGACGCACACACGTACGCTCCGTTTTTTTTCTTTTTTCTGCCTGAACCGCCCACTCCATATATGGCACACGCACACTAACGGGGACCCGCACAGCAACGGAGTTTAGTAAACATACCCCTATATCTTATTGGGATTAATTGTACCTCTTTTCAAAATTACATATGGTTACGCAGTTATGTCCATTTTTAGATTTTAATTGTTTTCAAACAGTTATCCGCTCATTAGTTTTGTCCCACCTGAAATATTATAATGGCCTAATGCATAGGCTCCAGGGAGTTCAAAATATGGCAGCTAAGCTGGTTTTTGGCTTACCAAGACTCATTCCTTCCACTCCATTGCTTTACATTGGTGTGATATACAGACCTCCCTCACAGGAGGAAGAGGTGGATGGAGAGTTAATTGAAGACATACGCAGCATTGCTAGGAAAGGGGAAGTGCTACTGATAGGGGATTTCAATATGACAGATGTTGAATGGCACATTCCGGCTGCAGTATCATCTAGAAGTAAGGAGATCCTGGATTCTTTACAGGGAGAACTATTCAGGCAATTGGTAACAGCCCCCACACATGAAAGGGCCATACTGGACTTGGTGCTTACCAATGGTGAAAGTGTTTCTGATGTTATAGTGGGAGATCATTTTCCATCCACTGATCACCAGATAGTGTGGTTCAGTATTAGAAGTAAAGGCTGCGTGGCTGAGTCCAAGCCGGCCGCCGTTAACCGGGCGGCGCGGCGCGCGACGAGTTAGGAGCAAGGTGGGGGGGTTAGTTGGGGGAGAGGAGATGGCGTCGGGCGTTCTTTAAACTTATTGGCTCCCGTCCCACATGAGCACGGGGAGCCAATGAGTGGAGGGACCAAAGAAGCGGGAGTGCAGTCGTGCTCCAGAGTGAGCCGGGAAGAGCGTGGTCGGTGCGCGAAGAGCAGGAGTGCAGCGGCGTTTGTCTTGGGTCCGCAAGGAAGGCAGGCAAGTGAGAAGTTGTTCACTGGTGTGCCAACAAGGTGAATGAAGGTTAAAAAAAACAAAACAAAAACAAAGTTTGCAGCGGGCAGTGGGGGCCATGCCGGCTAAGAAAAAACAGCAAGGCAAAGTCCCAGGGAGGGCAGGGGTAGTTGCTGGGGGGCGGGTGAGGCAAACGGAGAGGGGAGCTATGGGGGAGGGGGAGGGGGTTGGCAGGAACAGGGGGGGACATGAAGGGAGTGGTTTGGGGGTACAGGGGAGAGGGTTGAGGGCGGGAAGGATTGGCAGAGGCTCAAGGGGAGTGCGTTTAGCGCAACGAGGGGTTCCTTCCACGCAGGGGGTAGGGAGGGGTGGTGAGGCAGCAACGGGTGAGAGGAGAATGAGGGGTCTTTCACAGGGGTCTCGCTCGCGGTCAAGGCAGCGGGGGGGACAGAGGGGAGAGGAGTTGGGTGCGCAGAGGGGTGGTTGGGGGGGGGGTGCGGAAGCTGGTTCAGGAGAATGGGGGGTACCTAGGGGCGAAGGGGTTCCCCTGGGCCCAGGAGGGAGTGAGTCTAGGGGTCTCGCAGGTAATGTTTATGACAGCGGTGTTGGGCTAGGGCCTGGCATGCTGTATGCGGGGTGGGGGGAGCAGCTAGGGGCATGGCCTGGAGGGAGCGCAAGCGCTTGGGATCATTGGGCACGGGGGGGACAGGGTTCGTCAGGGGCTGAGTGGCTTGGGGCATGGCGGCCAGCTTGGCCTGCGGTGGTTCCTCCCCCTGTTTTTCCTTCTTTGTCTCCGCAGATGCCCGGGAGGGGTTCAAGAGTTGCGGCGACAGGAAGAGATGGCTCCCGGGAAGAGGGACAGCCAGAAGCTTATCCGGCTCGAGGAGAAGGACTGAGCTTGCAACCTATTGAGCAGCAGCAGCTCGTGGAGGAGAGCAGCGTGGCGGCGGCTGAGGTGGATGTGGGCGTGGCAGGACATGCGGACACTGGTGAGTTCCCCGCTGCTCGAGGTGAGGCGGTTAAGGAAAAGAGGGGGTCATCAAAAAGCAAAGAAAAAGGGCGTAGAAAATGGAAGCGCGGAGGGAGACGGCGTCATGGGTCGGATTCCTCCTCGTCATCGTCCAGCTGGTCGTCATCCTCCTCGTCGAGTGGAGGGGACTCGGGGCCATTGATAGGAGGTGGTAGCGGGGTGACGGGACAGCAGGTGGGGGGAGCCCCTTCCTTGGAATTGTGGGAGGGGTCCCCAAAATATTACGCCGCAAGATTCGGAAACGCCGGTATATTGACATTTTCCAATTGTTAGAAAGGAGGAGGTGTTCGGGGGATAGTAGGAGAAAGAGGAAAGAGGATGAAAAGGCTGGTAGAGTGAAGAAGGTTTCCAGGAATATTGTGAACTGGACGCAATCTTTTTTGCGTTTAGCGAGCGTGTGGGGGCATTATCACCCTGAGCAATACGGTATGCTGCTGGCATACGCGGATGCTATATTAGAGGCGGCGCAAATGCATGAGGGATGGTCGTGGTTGAACTACGATGAGCGGTTTAGAGATAAGATGGAGGAGAATCGTTTGTTGTCTTGGGGCTCGCAGGACATTAACTTATGGCTCACGCAGATGTTGGCAAAAGGGGGGGTGGGGGGACTAGGTGGCGGGAAAGTAGGGGGCACTGCTCAAGGGGGCGGGGGTCGTTCCTTTCGGACTACAGGAGCCGGGTTGCAGCAGAAGGGGGGATTGGGGGGATCGGGGGACATGTGCTGGAGATTTAATAAAGCTTTGTGCCCTTTCCGGACTGCAAGTTTCGGCACACATGCTCCAGTTGCGGGGGGGGGGGGGGGGGGACACACAGCAGCAAAGTGCGGCAAGAAGGTCTCCACTCCTCCTGGAGGGCCATTGTCAAAGTAAGGAGTTATACAGTTTGGCTCCTACCCCAATTAAGTTACGGGAGTTGCAGGCTAGGTTATGATGTGAAAACCTTAACTGACAGAGCCTTAATGAAGAAATATCAGTGACATTGGAGTGCTTCTAAGAAAGATTCCCCTGAGTAAACCAACAAGGTGAAATGCAATTTATAGTGCGCCAGACAGCGTCGGGAATTTCATCAGAAAGCTGAGTACTGGTTTACTTTTTAACATTTTGAAGAATGAATATAAGGCTTTTCAAGGGAAATTATACTTTTTGACAAGAAATTAAGAAAAACAGAAAAAAATTCAATAAAGAAAAAACACCGGTGGCTAAAGGTTAAAAATGAGGTCATTGATGTGATTTTAGGCATTAGTCCACCGTATGGTTTGAAACAAACAATGGCAGCCTAATGGTTCTGAGACCTCTTCTAGCCACGAGTCAATAGATGATATATAACATACTTTCTAGTTGTGATACAGAGTGTTGTAGCAGTAGATAATAAAGAAGTGACAAGGTTTCAGGTAACAGCGGTATTACGCATGGCCCTGCGGCGGGTGGGTGAGGAGCCACTTCTTTTCGCTGCGCATTCCTTCCGAATAGGTGCAGCAACTAGTGCGGCGGTGGCGGGTTTGTCGGGTCAGGATGTGCAGCGCATTGGGAGATGGCGGTCTAAGGCCTTTCTCGGATATGTCCATTTGTAACGGGGGGGGTACAGGGTAGGCAGGTGACTAATTTGTTTCTTTTGCAGACCAAGAGCGGATTCCGCATAGCTGCTGGCTGATCGGCCACTCTTTCGTGTATTGGGCGGGTCGGCGGGCAGCTGTGCGGCCGTTGGGGTCGAATTTGGGCATGGATCCGGCGGTGGTGACCGTTTCATGGCTGGGTGAGCAAGGTCTGCGGTGGACGCAGTTGCTCCCTTTGCTTCGGCATCAGGCAAGACTTCGGAGTCCACCGGGCTTGATCTTACTTCATCTGGGTGGCAACGATTTATCGGCATGGACTTGCAAGCAGTTGATAAGAGCGGTGCAAAAGGACTTGGGGGAAGTTTTACTCTTATTCCCAGGCCTCATAATAATGTGGTCGGACATTATCCCACGGCCGAGTTGCATGGACCAGCGGCATTGGTCGCGGGGCCTAGCAAAGATAAACCGGCAGATCGGCCGTTGGATTTGTGAACATGGGGGATACCAGGTCCTGCATTCCTGGGTGGACGTGAGCTGTGCAGGTTTGTACGGACGTGATGGGGTACATTTATCCCCTGTGGGGTTGGATTTATTATTGAATGATTGGCAGGAAGCTCTGGAGTGGGTGGCTCTGCAGGATTCTCGCTGGTCACAGCTTTGTGTTTGGGGGACGGCGCAGTGACGTGCAGGACGTCTGCGCCGGTGGCGGGATCCCGGATGTTTCCGGGGTCCGGATGCTTAGGATAAGCTTGGGACGGGGGTTGGTACCCCCGACCCGGAAAACCCCCTGGCTGGGCTTTTGCTAATATCATGTCGAAGCCGGGGGCCAAGGGGGGGGGGGAAGAAGAGAAAAAGCAGAGGCGCCATCACCTTGCTAGTAATATGGCTGGTGATGGATTAGTCCGCTGGGTTATGTTATGCGATGTTATGTTCATGCATTAAAAGTTAATAAAGCTGCGACCAGTTTGGTGTCCAAAAACTTTGATTGTCGTTGTGTCTTTGTGCCCCTTGGGGTAAGGGGATGGGGGTGGGGTGGGGGGGAGGACCAGGAAAAAGGGGAAATGAAGGTTTGGAGTTGGGGGGGTAACGAGGAGCGGTGAGTCCGCGCTCCATCGGTTAGTAAAGGCCGCATGGCTAAGTCCAAGCTGGCCGCCGTTAACCGGGCGGCGCGGCGTGCGACGAGTTAGGAGCAAGGGGGGGTTAGTTGGGGGAGAGGAGATGGCGTCGGGTGTCCTTTAAACTTATTGGCTCCCGTCCCACGTGAGCACGGGGAGCCAATGAGGGACCGAAGAAGCGGGAGTGCAGTCGTGCTCGAGGGCCCTGGGCGGACAGTTGCGGAGCTGGCGAGCGGTGTCCCACCCGCCCACCCTCTGTTTAGGTTGGGGTTGTTATGTTAGGGAGATGGATAGGGGTGTCGCAGTTGGAGGGGGGATTGGGGATCCCGGAGGTTTCCGGGGTCCGGATGCTTAGGATAAGCTTGGGACAGGGGTTGGTACCCCCAACCCGGACAACCCCCTGGCTGGGCTTTTGCTAATAACATGGTGAAGCTGGGGGCTAAGGGGGGGGGAAGAAGAGATAAAGCGGAGGCGCCATCACCTTGCCAGTGATATGGCTGGTGATGGATTAGTCCGCTGGGTGATGTTATGCGATGTTATGTTCATGCATTAAAAGTTAATAAAGCTGCGACCAGTTTGGTGTCCAAAAACTTTGATTGTCGTTGTGTCTTTGTGCCCCTTGGGGTAAGGGGATGGGGGTGGGGTGAGGGGGGACCAGGAAAAAGGGGAAATGAAGGTTTGGAGTTGGGGGGGGGGTAACGAGGAGCGGTGAGTCCGCGCTCCATGGTTACTAGGGCTGTTAGAATCCATTCAAAAGTGAGGGTCTTAGACTTTAGGAAGACTAACTTTGCCAAGATGGGCCAATACCTCAGGGAGTCATTAGTGGGATGGGAACAGCTGGGGGATGTAGAAAAACAGTGGGCAAAACTGCAAGGGGATATTTTAAGGGCAACCAACTTTTTGTTAAAATTGTAAATAAAGGTAAAAGGAAAAGGAGACCGCTATGGCTTTCAAAAGAAGTAGCTGAAAAAGTGAAGAAAAAGAGGGAGGCCTTCATGAAATACAAGAGATCACAGAGAGAGGAAGACAGGCATCTATATTTGGAAAAACTTAGAGAAGCTAGCAAAGTAGTTAGGAAAGCAAAGATTCAAAAAAGGAGGAAATAGCCAATGCAATAAAATGGGAGGATAAGACGTTTTTCAGATATGTTAGTGAGAAGAGGAACGGCAAAAGTGGTATTGTCAGACTCAAGGGTGCAGGGGAGGAATATGCAGAAGCTGATGAGGATAAAGCGGAATTTCTTAACAAATATTTCTGTTCTGTGTTCACAGATGTAGAACCAGGAGCAGGACCTCAGAAAACTCACAAACAGGAACAGAAGTGAGGGGCATATTGAACAATTTTCAGAAGACAGTGTTCATGAGAAACTAGCTCAATTTAAAGTAGACAAAGCAATGGAACCGGATGGGATACAGCCTAGAATACTGAGAGAACTTAGGGTCGTTCTAGCAGCTCCACTGACTGACCTTTTCAATGCCTCGTTGGAGTCGGGAGTGGTGCCAAAGGACTGGAGAGAGGCTCATGACTGCATTTCTTGGTACTTAAAAATCTTCTCCCTCTAAAAGCAATTCACAGAATATTAGCTTGAGACTGACACCTCTATAATCAATGCTGTTCTTTACCACTATGTCTGGCTTCTGTGCATCCAGCTTTTTATCAGTCGGAATGGGAGTATCCCAGATGATCATAACCTCTTTATTCTCTGTAATTCTCTTATGATCCCAGGGCTTTTCTGGCACAGTGATGTTGCAGTGTTTACAGAGTTTCTAGTGGTGAGGCGTGCTACCATATTGTGCCTTTCTGTATAGAAAATTTCTGCCATCGGAACTTCACAGTCAGCTACAAGGTGAGTCACTGTTTCCAGCTATTTCTTACAGAATCAACATATGTCTGTTTTGCCAACTTTTTCAATGCTCGTGGTAAACCATCGTGTCTGTTGTCTGCTTTCCTTGTGCTGCTGTATAAAAAAGCCAGTGTTTTATAGGATATGGGCATGTTTTATAGTCTCAATAAAGTTTTTAAAAACAGAGTGATATGATTTGGTAGATGACATTTCAACTTTTGTGCAGTTTGAGACCTCCATATTTTTATTGTTTTGGTGTTTTCACCTTTATAAAACAGGCATAAACTAAGCACATTATTTACAGTTTCTTTGTGCCTTATTATAAAATCCCCCTCTTTGTTTGTATAGTTGTTGGATTACAGTTTTACATTTATTTGTTGAAGTGTTTCATTGCTTTTTATGGTGATTTCATTTTGTTTTATTGTTCTTAGCTTTGTACACCACTTTGGGTGCTCTCTTATGGAGGCCAGGAAGGTGGTTTAGAAATATTTTAAAAAAATAAGTCATTTCTCATGAGCAAAGTTCCACAGACACAAGCTGCCTATCTTGTGTGTCAAATATGTGTGTTAAGTTACACCAAATTTCAAAGTGAAAGCGAGTACTTTCCTTTTGAGAATTACCTCACAGAACATAAGCACACATTTCCTACGTCACTTTGCACAATCATCCATAATCACCCACCCCACCCTCTGATCTTCCACACACCAACGCTCACAAACCTTCATTCTCCACATAAATAACTCTGTCTAAAGTACCTTTGAGATTTCCGAGCTCTACTTGAAAATATCAACCTGACCTAATTATGTTTGTTGTACATATGTATGTAGTTACCCTGTTGCTCCAAGTTCAAACTCCTGTTACAATGTAAACACAGATCAGTTGTCTGACTGTGCAATCTTTGTTATATGTAAACCGCACTGATAATAAATAGCGCGGTATATAAAAGCTGTTAAATAAATAAATAAAATAAATAAATTTTTGCACCTGCTATTTAGCATATACAAATTTCCTGGCTTATTTTATGCTCCTGTGGGTATTATACAGAATTTACATAAATACTAGCTCCTCCTAAACCTTAGCCTCAGGAATGCCCCCACTCAGTGAAAGCTGCATGTGTATGCATTTACCCCTATATACCTAAGGCAATTGTAAAAGACACCATTTCTGTGCATAAACTTCTAAGGCAGGGCTCAACAAATCCCAGGCACCAGATTGCCACAACTAGAAATTTCCTTCTGGAGCCTGGAATTTTTGTGCTCCTTATAGTATATTGCAAAAAAAGTTGTCTTTTCTTGTAGCTTCTACCACAATTGTTAATGGAGCATATGCTTCCTTCTCCCTGCACCATGCGGATCTGTGTGAGCTTGAGCCATGTGCTGCAGGAACCGTCACACTGATCTTGTGAGACTTGAGAACTGCAAACCAGTGCAAAGGTTCCTGGATCACATGTATGAAACTCACACAGAGCTGCCCAACGCAGAGAGAAGGAAAACTGAGTTACTTACCTGTAACAGGAGTTCTCCGAGGACAGCAGGATAAGTCAGCCACACCTGGTGACGTCATCCGACGGCGCCGAGACGGAAGTACTCTCCATAGCTCAGAAGGGCTTTTCGCCCTTCTGAGCATGGGCCAACTGGCCCTGCCCCCTGTCCCGCCCCTAGCTAGCCAGTTCGTCACTAGCTGAGCCTTAGCCGCTAGGAGGCGGGTACTGGACCGAGGCCGAGACCTTTTCCAGGGGAGGAGGGCGGGTATGTGTGGCTGACTTATCCTGCTGTCCTCGGAGAACTCCTGTTACAGGTAAGTAACTCCGTTTTCTCCAAGGACAAGCAGGATGAGTCAGCCACACCTGGTGCCTCCCAAGCTGTAATGCGATGCGGTGGAAAGGGGGAGGCCGATATAGGTTCTGAGACACGATATCAGGGCTGGAAGTTTAAGATGTGCCCTGAATACCTGGTGGTGGTGTCAGTGCGCCATGTGCCGACCTGCACTGTGTACGCGCACCGGACAATGTGCAGTGTGCAGTGCTAATGGGTGTGCGCCCATGAGAAGTGAGCTTATAGCAATACTGAGCATGTGGACGCTGGGTGTGGATGTGCCATCACACTTGGTTGTGAGGGTCTATGGTCTGAATGAGCAGCTGCCGAGAAGGTCTAACAGCAGAGATGCAGCAGCAGAGGGGGTCCTCAATGTTGAGTTACCCACTGCGTGCGGGGATAACGACGGTATCAATGCTGGAAGCGTGCGGCAAGGCCCGGGCATGAGACGTGACTAAGTTCATGACTTGGTTAGGAGTGCCCGGGTAGCAGCCTAGACCTTAAGACTGCTAGGCGACGCATTTGTCCATGTGGTATGCCGCTTGCAGGTGTCCCTGCCCAAGGTATGGGACACAGGTTGTGGATGCATCCTTGACAGGTTGTCGATGGATCCTTTGGCACAGTTAAGTCCTGTGCTTGCCTTTGGCCTGGTTTGGGCCTCTGCGTATGGCCATGACCGTTCCATCCTATGGCGGAGCATGCGGGATTTCTATCAGTAGGGGACGCCATGACCGGTTGGCCAGGTTTAATGAAGGACGAGTTGGGCCCTTTTACTGATCCTGGGCAAGAGCTCCAGAGGTGCGTAAGCGCGACCGCCCTGACTGGGCCCAGTGGCTTGTGTAAGCCTTGCAGGAGAGACTGAAGGGCAGATTCAACAATGACGGATTGGTGGCAGGAGTCACAGCTGGGACTGAACCTGTGACCTTCTGCTCCTGAGCACACTGTCTGTGTTGCCACGGTGGTTGTTGCTTGTCGAATCCAGGCATGAGTTTAACGACATACTGAGAGTCCAATTTGCGTGGGCAGGAGTGGTTGGATGCTGGTGTCTGCCGCGTCTTTGGGGGCTGTCCCGGAGGAGCTGATGGACGGGTAGAGCGGAGATGGTGGAGGACGAGACTGGTGCGCCGCAATCCTGACATTCAGCATGGTCCTTAGATGAAGACGCTTCGCAACCTCATCGAGGAGCTTACTGTCCTTGTCCAGAGGTGCATAACTCCAGTCGCCATTCTAACTACCTAACCCAGCCGGGCCCAGTCCTCCCCGTCTCAGGGCAAGACCAAGTTTAAGTTTCCTGTTGTAATGTAAGCACACAATTGTCCTCTGAATGTGCAACCTTTGTTATATGTAAACCGCACTGACAACAATAGCGCGGTATATAAAAGATGTTAAATAAATAAATAAGATAAGTTAGGAGAGAAACAAAACACGCAGGTGCGGATGGCCTGGCTCTGACTGTATGAAACAGTTGCCCTTCCTGCTCCCCGCGAGGTGGGCAGGGTGCTTTGTGGTCAGCCCACCGATGGGAGAGGAGATCTGTTGCGAGTTCCTACCTGCAGGTAGTAAAGAAGGTTTATGTGACGTGTCCAAGTGCCCAAGGGAATGGACCCAGGTCTCTTACTACAAGGCTACTCCTCCACTCTTGCAGTCGAGTCGGGGGTCTGCCTGGATGGGTGGGTTTGAGTCCTTCTTGTAGAGAAGAGGGAACCTGTTCCCCTTCTGTGAAGGGGTGAGACTACAGCCGGGCCTGTAGTCAGGTATTGAATATGTGATCCCATGAGCGGTTTCGACCTCACCACCTTGCACTCATGCCCACAGAACTGGGTTTAGTGCCACAGGGCTCTGTCACCGTGCACTATGGGCCATAGTGACCTGGGTTCGGTGCCATAGGACTCTTGCGTTCAGGGCCACAGATGTCGCTGATGGGGCCTGTGTAGTGCAGTGTTTCCTTCTGCAAGGGAAGCAGGTGGTGGCAAGCAGCCCGGAGGACTTGAGCCATAGCCTGGAGCTCTGGGGTTAATTTGCTGGACGTTCTTCGCTGGCACCCAACTGTCCTGAGTGCAGAGGTCACCACCATGGGCCCCCTCCACCAATGTGGAGGCACCCGTTTCGAGGATCCCCTACAGTGTAGGTGTCTGGAAGGGCGTTCCAGCCCATAGATGCGGGAGGGTGTCGATGCAGCCGAGTGCTATTTGTTGTAGGCTAGGGAACTGGAGACAATCATCCTGTCTAGCAGGGAGCCTGTGGTCTGTGACCACTGAGAGCAGAGCGCCGACTGCACTGCCCGCATGGGAAGACGTCTGGGGTGATGTGCACCATTGAAGACGTCCTGGGTGACGTGTACCTTGATGCTATACGTCCCAGTAGAAGAGCATGTGCTGGGCAGATGCTGGGCGGCAGTGCACTCTGCAAGTGCCTAGAGTGCACTCTGCAAGCGCCTGGAGATGCAGGGCTCTGTCCCGAATAAGAAAGCCTTGGTCTTGATGGTGTCCAGCTGCCCTTACGAACTCCATGTTTTGGGTTGGCTGGAGATGAGACCTTGGATAGTTGACTAAGAACCCGAAGTGTTCTAGAACAAGGATAGTGCGTCCTGTCACTTGTTGTGGTTTTGGTGGCTGTGCTGGCCATTACCGGTGATCCAGATAGGGGAAGATGAGGACCCCTTGCCACTGTCTGTGATACATTAGCCCGAGGACAGCGGTGATCCATTCATGAGTAGGAGCAGTAGCGAACTGAGGAGGGGGCCTGCAAGCCCACTGGCACTGCACCCTGCCATCTCGGATCGCAGAATTTCCAGTCGGTGTATTGCTGCTGCTGCTGCTGCTCCTCAGGATCGTTCTAAGGGTGAACCTCAGACAGCCTTAATAGTAACCCCACTGGGGAATCAAACTCGTGACTCCTGGTTCAGCAATGTATAACCATAGTGCTACATCTCTCCTCACAAGATGTGGGTTGGGGAAGCAGGTCTGCCTGGATGAGTTTTCGAACTGAAACCGAGGAAGTGGGTTTCGTTGCAAAGGACACCTAGCTAATAGCACTCTGGGCAGGAGGTACCCATGTAAAACCGATCTGGGTGGAGGGCAGAACCAGCTGGCGGTGCCATTCAGGTCTCCCGTGGAAACTTGTTTTTCGGGATGGCCGAAAGAACATCAGGAACCGCCTCTGGCCTCACTGCTTACGGAGTACCAAGGTTGCTAGGGTCAACGACCAGCGCAAGCTGCAAGAGAGCAACAGGCACCAAGGAAGATATCGACCAGTACAACCCCAAGAGATGATGTCTTAACCCGATTTAAGACGACTTCTGGATGAAGGCAGAGGGACAGTGAACTCGATCCTTAATGCGATTCCTGATCTGGCCTCTCCTACGCAATGGATCTCTCTGACCGGAGAATTATAGGGAGAGAGTTGGAGATCGCACCTAGCATCTTTTCACCTCAGTGTATGTAATGCCTCAGCCAACCTTGTTCATTTGGCACTGTGGGGGATTGACCCCTGATCCCTGCATCATTGGTCAGTATCTTAACCATTGTATGGGGACTGGGTTGGCAGGGGCCCCTGCTGGGATTTGAACCTGTGACCTTCTGGTCCTACAGGCACTGGCGAGCAATTTCCGTTCTCGCAGCTTCTCATCGCTGCTTACATAAAGGAAGCCGAACTGGAGTAACACGCTGGTCAGTACTAGGATTTACGTGCAAGCGCCGCAAGAGACTGGTAACAGTCCGGTAGCATACGGAGCTCAGCGGTCAGTGGCTACTGGGCTTAGCCTCCTCGGCATGGGGGATCTGGAGAGAGACTGGACAGGCACCACCAGTGTTCTGTCAAGCACCCAGGCCCAGAGGTGGGACAAGGAACTGCTACAGTAGAGTGGAGTGTAGCTGTATCAGCTCAGCCAGACACTCCCACCAGCTCCGGGTTTGCCTTAACACGTGGATGCGAAGTTCTGACTTCTACTGGGATCAGACTTACACTTCCATGCAAGGGGGGGACTCAGCATGGAGTGCATCAATGAGCACTTCGGGAGGAGGGCTAAGGCAATATTACCCATAACAGGTAATGCCTCAGCCAGCCTATTCATTAGGCGGGTGGGGATTGGACCCATGACTCCTGCATCATCGGCCGGTGTCTTAACCATTGGACTGCCGCTCTGTTCCACTGGAGGCAGCTAGGTCCTGGAGCCGTGCGAGGAGGGGCCGCACCACACAGCGCACTGCATCTCCTCCCCGGCACATTTTGTCCCTGAATCTCTGCTTGCCCCCGTAGGCGCAGAGGCAGGCGCGATAGGCATCGAGGCAGAGTCACAGGTACGGCTGGCGTGCCGGCGCCAACGGAGTCATCAGCGGTGAGTGTGTAGCGCAATCAGCACTGAGGCAGGGCCAGAGACAAGATCGGTGCTGAGCGTTGAGGCAGGCGTGCCCATCAACAGACCCATCGGCGCCGATGCCGATTTTCCCCCATTCCTTCCTGCTCGGGGCAGTGCCGGTGCACCCAGGCCATTCCGGGAGACGCCGCGCCAACAGACCCCTCTGCGCCGATGTTTTACCCAAACCTTCCTGCTCGGAGCAGAGCTGATGCTAGGAACGGCGCCGATGCTTGAAAAAAAGGCGCCGACGCTGTAGGGGAGGAGCCGAGCAATCAGGCCATTGATTGGACTGGCGCCGGCCAAAGGCGCCTCAGGAGGAGACGGAGGCCGTGATGTCATCGGCCAGATGACTGCCGTCCAGGGATCCTCGTGGCCGCAGAAGAGTGGGCGGAGACTTGCAGGTCCGGGCAAGATGGCCACCTCCATGGTCCCCCACGTGGATGGCCCGTGCAGGAGAAGGGGTGCGCCGAGCTGCAGCTGGCCGGGGACGGAGGCCCGCAGGCACGTCCTGGGCTGCCGGGACTCTCAGAAAGCATGTCCTGGGCGCTCTCCGCAGCGGTTCCCAGGCCAGAGACACTAGGAGTCCCGCACTGCCCGGGCTGCTTCGGCGACTGAGAGGTGCGGCTGAGGATGGAGGCCCTGGGGCACATCCCAAGCCGGGCTGCTTCGGTGACTGAGAGGTGCGGCTGAGGATGGAGGCCCTGGGGCACATCCCAAGCGGCGTCAGCTGCCGTGGAGGCATCCAATATCATGAGTGAGCGGTGCCCACGAGGGGCAGCTGACTGTGCTGAAGCATTAGACTGGAAGGATGCTGGAAGAAGCCAAAACAAGCATAATGCAGTTTATAACATACCTAAGCAAGGTGAGACTCATTCTTCTCGTTGTTTTAATAAGTTCTAGTGCAATTTCAGTGGAGTGTAGAAGAAACCGGGATGGAGGCCTTACTTAGGCACGTCCTGGGCTGCCGTGGGCTACCGGAGTTTTTCTTCTCAAGCCCATTCTTTTCAGAGTCCTCTGCTTCTAGGCTACTTTTAGAATCCTCTTCTTCCATGCTGGAGAAAAGGGACTTGTACGTTAGTTCCAGGTTTCTGATGATATATAAATTAGGAATCTAGAAGGATTATGTGTAATTTCAGTTGGAGAGTAGAGAGGTCCGTCTTGCTGGCAAGGCGGAAGAACTGAAACTGGCTAGCTAGGGGCGGGACAGGGGGCAGGGCCAGTTGGCCCATGCTCAGAAGGGCGAAAAGCCCTTCTGAGCTATGGAGAGTACTTCCGTCTCGGCGCCGTCGGATGACGTCACCAGGTGTGGCTGACTCATCCTGCTTGTCCTTGGAGAACTTACTGTTCCAGCAGCAGCTACCGACAACGAGGTGAGGATAAGTAGTGCTGGGGGCAGAGAGGAGACTGACTGACTTGCAAGGATAGGGGCTGGAGGAGGGCTGATAGACTTAGGGAGTGTGGATGACTGGCTTAAAGGGGTGAGACAGAGGTTGAAGGATGACTGGCTTGCAGGGACAGAGACTGGGGGGGGGGGGGTCTCCATAGCTGACTGGCCTTTAGGGACAGAGGGAGAGGCTATTGGGCTGACTGGCTGGCTGGCTAGTTGGGGGAGGCTGACTAACTTGCAGGGTGGTGAGATCTAGCAGGGGTAGGGGCTGGATGGATGGATGGTTTTAAGGATGGAGGGAGACTGGGTGATAACATGGTAGGCAGGAGAGAGAGACCAAGATTGAGTGACAACAGGGTTGGGGGAGGAGAAACAGACTGGGTAGGAAGGTGGGCTGATGGTAGTGTATTTCTGCCAGTGGCCTACAGATATGCATTAAGGGCCTTATTTATTAAGTTTCCTTTTCCCTTGGACATGGAATGAGAAAACATCCTTAGTAAAATCAGGTCCAAAGGAGTTGCAGTAGACGGTTGGGGGGGGGGGGGGGGCGGGAGTCTCAGTCACTGGCTCATAACGTTTGGGCTGGCACCTAAATCCAAAGAAAATTCATTAAGGCCAGCTCTTAGGGATCATTTTTTTACTCATTTTTGCATGTAAAATACTGTTTCATGAGCAGAATCAGGCACTTACAAAACTGACCAGGGTTATGCATGCATACAAGTATACCCTGCCAACTCATAGCATGAACTTTGATGTGGTATACACTTAGGGTGTGCATGGCCAAAAAAACCATTTGCTTCATTCTTATTTCAAATGATTTTTCCCCAATTTTCAGCCATTTTTCTTCTTTTGGCTATTTGTTTTTGTGAACACGCACTGTGCATGCCAAGTTAAAAACACGCATGTTAATTCATAGGTATATGCATGCATAAGCGCTTTCACTACTGAGATCCCCAAACAAACCAAATGCAAGCTCATAAATGCACACCCCTAGTATACACATAGGCATTGCCAGGGACAGTTGTTGAGCAAAGGTGGAATGGTGCTACAAGATATACCTGTGCGTTATAAAATATGTATCTATCTATAAACATTTAAGAAACATAGATACATGATGAAAGAAAAAGAGCACATGGCTTATCTAGTCTGTCCTTCCATATCAACAACTACAACAGTCCCCTTTTTCCCTTTAGAGATCCTCTGTGTTTGTCCTATGCTTTCTTGAATTCAGATACTGTCCTCATCTCTACCACCTCCACTGGGAGACTATTCCAAGGATCCACCACTCTTTCCGTAAAGAAATATTTCCACATATCACTCCTGAATCTATCCCCTTTCACCCTCATCCCATGTCTCCTCGTAGCAGAGCTTGCCTTCAATTGAAAGAGGCTCTCCTCCTGTGCTTTTATGCCACTGAGGTATTTAAACGTCTCAATCATATCACCTCTATCTTGCCTTTCCTCTAAGGTGTACATATTAAGATCCTTACATCTGTCCTCATATGCTTTACAATGAAGACCACTAACCATTTTAGTAGCCACCCTCTGTACCGACTCCAACCTGTTTTTATCCTTTTGAAGGTGCGGTCTCCAGAATTGCACACAGTACTCCAAATGAGGCTGCACCAAAGACTTATACAGAGGCATTATCACCTCCTTTCTTCTGCTGGTCATTCCTCTCCTTATGCACCCAAGCATCCTTCTAGCTTTTGCTGTTGCCTTTTCTACCTGTTTAGCCACTTTAAGATCATCAGACACAATCATGCCTAGGTCCTGCTCTTTAGTGGACAGAAGTACTTCACCCCCTATACTATATTGCTCCTGTGGATTGCTGCAGACCAAATACATGACTTTGCATTTTTTTAATATTAAATCTCAGCTGCCAAATTCTAGACCATTCTTCAAGCTTATCTAGATCCCTCCTCATGTTATCTACACTTTCCTGGGTGTCTACTCTATTGAAGATTTTGGTATTATCCGCAAAGAGGCAAACCTTACTCAACAGCCCTTCCACTATATCACTAAGAAAGATGTTAAAAAGAATCGGACCAAGGACAGATCCCTGGGGCACATCACTGGTAACCACCTTCTCCTCAGAGTGAGCTCCATTTACCTGTACCCTTTGTCGCTTCCCACTTAACAAATGTCCAACCCAAGCAGTAACCTTAGGGTCCATCCCTAGGGTGCTCAGTTTGTTTATAAGTCGCCTGTGAGGAATGGTGTCAAAGGCTTTACTGAAATCTAAATACACCACATCTAGGTGGAAAAAACTCAGATCAGTAACTCTGTGAGGGAATTTTTGGAATTGTATAAAGGCACATAGGTACATATATTATTTTGTATAAAAGAGGTGTGACATATATGCCTATGTGCCTTCAGAGCCTAGGCACCCTGCTATAACATTATCCCTTCTATATCAAAAAACTGTATATTTTTGTTTCTAGATACAATAAATTCCTTGAATTAAGCAGTACTATTAGGGATGTGCATTTCTACTTCATTGAGTTTCATTTTGTTTTTGTATTCGCTATTTCATGTGAGGGCACATTTATATAGGATGTGGAGATCAAAATATAGATGTTAAGATCAGCATGTTTAAAATTGGATGGATATTTTAGAAACAACTCTGTTAAACATGGCACCATTTCTTAACTATACACCTACAAACTGCAACCTGGCAATGTGTAATTGCTGGCATTTCACAATGAGCATATGCAAATGTCAGCACTTACACATATATCTGGGCCATTTTGCAAGCATAGGCATAATTACAGAGGATGCTGTCTTGCCCCCATTTCTAATCAGAGAGGAAAATAAGCATTGGGGTCTAAGGGGGATATCCTCCTTAATCCCTACTGTAAAGGGATGGCCAAAAGCAGCACTTTTTAAATCCCTGTTCATGCCAGGTAGAAATTTGGATGTGGACAATTTTGGGCTTACATGTGTATACCCTGTGTGAAAAAGGGAACACACATGTAGATATTTGTTCCGCCCAGACATTCCCCCATCACTTTGGATGTGGTGCCCATGTGTAAATTTCACACTTTCTAAAATGGCCATTCACACGTGGCCATGATTTACTCATGTATATTTACATCAAGCATGAGCACTGTTTAAAAACACTATCTTGGAAGCCCAGATCAGATGTATTTCACGCTTTAAGGAAACTGGATAGAAGGCTAAGAAACTGCCAGCATGATTTAAAGATAAGGTCAGAGAGGCTGTTGTAACCAAGAAAACATCTTTCAGGGAATGGAAAAAGGAGTCAAATGACAAAAATGGGAAACAACATAAGCACTGGCAAATTAGATGCAAGCAAAGAGAGAATTTGAAAAAAAGTTGGCCGCGGAAGCAAAAACGCATAATGAAAACTTGGCTGCAAAGCAAAAAGCCTGTGAGAGAGTCAGTTGGACCACTAGATGATAGAGGGGTAAAAGGGGCACTAAGGGAGGACAAGGACATAGCAGAGAGACTGAATTCTTTGCTTCGGTCTTTACTGAAAAAGATGTAGGGAAGTTACCTATGGGGTATGTTTACTAAAACCCCGGTAGAGTGCGGGCCCCGGTAGTGTGCGGGTGCCATATAAGGAGTGGGCGTTCCGTCCTGAAAAAGAAAAGCCGGAGTTTACATATGCGCTAAGGTGCGCGGCGCCCACGTGCGCCCCGCACCTTAGCGCATGAGATAGCTGCGCGGGAGGCGTAAGTGGCACGCTGAAATACAAGAAAAAGAACAGAGCCACAGCACAATGGTTAAGACACTGACCAATGGTGCAGGGATCAGGGGTTCAATCCCCCACAGTGCCCAATGAAGACAGCTGCCTGAGGCATTAATTTATGAGGCGCAGAAATACTGGGCGGCGTAAGGCGGCGCGCTAATGTTTTTGGCGGCATATTAATACTGGGCGGCATAAGGCGGCGCGCTGATGTTTATGGAGGCATTATAATATTGGGCAGTATAAGTGGCGCGCTGATGTGCAGAAAGAAAAGCAGAGCTACAGCACAATGGTTAAGACACTGACCAATGGTGCAGAGATCAGGGGTTTAATCCCCCAAAGTGCCCAATGAACAAGGCTGGCTGAGGCATAACATATTATGGGGAAGAATGCTTTAGGAGGCATTTTATTCATATTTTAATTATCACTACTAGCAAACGCACTCTCAAAGCGTGTTAACATAAGGCGCCCTATAAGGCACATTTTAAAGTGCACTGTCAGCCAAGGCACCCTAGAATGTTGCTTATAGGGCGCTTTAGAGGGTGCTGTATGAGGTACCGCAAGGTCAGTGTACTGTTTTTTATGGCAGCACTGTGCAGTTTAAGGAATGAAAAGCATAAGTAGGTGTGCTGACAGGCAAGGAGGAGCAGCAGTGGAGCACAATGGTTAAGGCACTGACTGCTGATACAGGGGTCATGAGTTTGCTCCCCAGTGTGCCTGATACATAAGGCCAGCTGTGGCATCAGCTTTGCATTGTACATATTTTGTCCTGCAGCACTTTATTTTTATGTTATTAATTGCTGCCGCAAACACACCCTCACGTGCCGTAATTGATGGTGCCGTATAAGGCACCCTATAAGGCACTCCATAGGGCACATTATAAATTGCACTGTCCGCCACAGCACCCTAAAATGTCCCCTATAGGGCACCCTATAGGTTGCATCACAGGATATTGTATAGTGCACCTTATATGGACGAGAACCATAAGGTGCCCTATAGGGCGCCCTATAAATCACCCTCAGAGGCACCTTATGGGTACAGTACGCTGAGGGTGTTTTTGCTGGCATCAAAATATGTACATTAAAAAAAATAATGTGTTTGACAACCCTATCAAATAACCCCACGATGAGTTTGAACCCATGACCTCTGGCTTCAGAGGCAGTGAAGTAACCATTGGGCTACAGCTCAATAGCTGCTAGCAAGCCCCTGGCTGGCTGCAGAGAGCATGCACGTCACCACACAGACAGTCTGCTGTGGTCACCAGGATAGGCTTAGTCCACCCATACCCATGATGCACTGCACATGCAAATCAGCTGTCCACATATTAACACAAGATGGGCAATGCACCCCCACAGCACCTCGGCCCGGTAGAGGGAAGTGACCATGTGCACCCACACACCACCTCGGCCTGGTAGGGGGTACTGACCATGTGTTTTACTGGCACAGAGTAGCTACACGCCGTCACATTGTGCGGGTACTGTGCTCACCCTGAGGGTGCAATGAGGTGCCCAGGACCAGGTCCACAACACCTTCCATAGCTGAAAGAGGCCATGTTGGAGGTCCAAAGCAGTGTTAATGTGTGAGATAGGTAGTTTCTGCACAAACACCTTGGATATTTCTGTCTGACTCAGTCAGGTGTAGCCCCCATGGACCCCTAGGTGGGCTATGCACCACCCCCACCCCCCTCCACCAGGGCCAAGGGTGGCAAACAGTGTCTCCTATCAATAGATCCACATTCTACCTCCCTGCAAAGGTGGCAGTAGAGGAGCCAACACCCCACAGCGCAGTCAATGCAGCTCTATACACATCCATAACACAATAGCAGACAGACATTAGGCCTGGATACAGTGAGCTGCACCCCACCACTATCTGATATTCTCCTGCAGCAAGTCATCATCCACTGCACCCTGCAAGCTGCTCCATCACAACACATACCAGCTGTAAACAGTGTGCTAGTTAGTCCACAGTGCATGTTCCCAGTGGAGATGCATGCACCCAGAACTGGGATATCAGCATACACAACAAGCAGATAAATCAGTGACTGGGCCCCAAAAGGAAACCCATATCTATCACATGAAAAAAAATACCATATGGCACTATGGGGGTGCCTAGCCATGCTGTGGTCACTGCACAGTCAGGGTGAGAATGATCTCTCAGCAGGACATACTGAGGTCACCCTGTCCGTGTAGGTGGTGGCTGGGCACTAAAATGTCCCAATCAGTGCCCTATGCCCTGTGCAGATGCACCCTGGCCAGGCCACACTGTCCGGCCTATACCCATGGTACCTTGCTCCTCATTATGCACATTGGCAGCCCAATACTGGCAACATTGCTGGCAGTGTGGGCTGTGGAAGGTGTTTGCAGCCACCACACACTGGATAGACAGACAGCCACCCCCACACCTATGCCAGCATTGTGCTACTATAGAGGGGTCCAGCAGCCATACCCACCACACCAGTCCTGGGCACAGTACAGGCATGGATATGGTACGCAATACTGTTGGGGGTCACTCCCCAGGGCGGTAAACACTGTCAGAGACCAGATCTGCAGCACACACCGCAGACATCAGAATGATTGTTATGGTGGAGGCCAAGGAGCAAAATGTGCTTAAAGTAGGAATTGATATCTGCCAGTTATCATGGGAAACATTTGATAGCTGTGTACCATATACCCAGGTGTAGGGTGGCATTGCTAAGGTATGCAACTGCTAGTATTGGGAGATACAGGCAGGGCCCAATGTCCTGCCTCTCCAGGAGGCATTGGCCAATGGGGCCTGTGGGTGTGTGTGTGGGTGTGTCTGGCCCTGTTGGCTGCTGCTTTATGGCAGAGTTTCCCAACTCCAGTCCTGGTGTTCCAAACACTGTTCGGGTTTTCATGCTGTCCCTCATAAATATGCATGAGCTACATCTGCATACCATGGGGGTGCTGCATAGATATGCAGCACAGGCATCTTTATTAGAGGCAGCATGGAACCTGAATGGTGTGGGGCCCTCCAGGACTGCATTTGGGAGACTCTGCTCTAGGTAATGCGGCAGTTTATGGTGTCTGTGTTTGGTGTGGTAAAATATAGGCGTATTAACCATGCGTATGTTCTCAGCAATAAAGGTTTGTCCTTACTATCACGGTTTAGTTGTGGGAAAAATATGTGGACAGGATTGGAGGTAGCCCCAGCTGGCCTTTGAACCTGTGACCTTCTGTTCCTGCACACACTGTCTGTGTGCACTGCACCACCATGTTGCCACAGATATGGTGCCTTCCCTGGGGAGTCCATGACTGTACATCCAACAGAGCCTGTCTGTTGCGGTGGACGGTGCCAGCCTGCACACGCCTAGGCCACTGTCTGCTGTGGCTTGCAGCCACTGCCCCTTCCACCACCTGTACCCTCCACCAACATGCAACATGTCCTTATCTGGGAAAAAGCATATGACCTGATTGAGTTGTGGCACTCCAGGACTGAATTTGGGGGACTCGGCTGTAGGTAATGCCCATTGTTATGGTTTGTGTGCGGTGTAGGGTAAAATATGGGTGTTTGAACCATGCTTATGTTCTCAGCAATAAAGGAGTGTCTTTACTATCACTGTTTAGTGGTGGGTAAAACTATGGAGACTGGGTTGGCAGGTGCCCCAGCTGGGATTTGAACCTGTGACCCGCTGGTTCTACAGGCACTGGCTGGGTCTGCTGCACCACACTGTGGCCACAGAAACAGTGCAGTCTCTGGAGATAGGAAACCTGGCCGCATGAGTCAGACACCCTGCTCTGCACAATTTTACTGTGGGCTCGTTTACCTTGTATGGGGACAAAGGTAAAAATAAACCTCAAAAAATGACCTCCAAAAAAGGGGAAGAAAACCAAAACCAAGCTGGACAACAGTGATATTAATGGGCAACCATGAAAAACACTCCCAGGAAAGCTCCAATAAAATGCAGTGATTTTTGAAAGAGTCTACGGAGCGTAGACCCTTCCAAAAATCATTTCTTTTTTTTGGAGCTTTCCTGGGAGTGTTTTTTATGGTTGCCCATTAATATCACTGTTGCCCAGCTGGATTATAATTTTTTTGGAATTTGTTGTGGTCATTTTCAATTTATATTTGCTATTTTGTTCTGTGCACATGTATCACACTGCTCACGTTTTCAGGTTTCCCCGGTTTTGCTGTACATTGCTGACGGAAATAGTTTCTCTTCCTTTTAAATGGGCTCTAACGCGGTATTTTTTTGCCGAAATTCAGCTCTGCTCCTGTGCGTGGGGCCTCTCCCCTCCCTCTCTCCACCCATTGACTCCGTCCCCCCGCCCCTCGGGAGCCTTCCTCCACCCTCGAAATGCCTTTCCACGCCTCTATCGCACATCAGCGCACCGCACACTTGCGCGGGCCAGTCAGTGTGATGGGCACGTGTGCGGGGGCCCATTAGTGTGACGCGCACACGTGTGGGGCACTTAAGAGCACTTAAGTGCATCATTAGCGTACACTACTGTGTGGCGCGCACGTGTGCGCGGTTTAGTAAACATACCCCTATGTCTGAAATGGTATTTAAAGGTGATGTATCGGAAGAATTGAAAGAAATATTCATAAACTGGGAAGATGTATTGCAACTATTTGATAATCTGAAGAGTAGCAAACCACCTGGACCGGATGGTATACATCCAAGGGTGTTGAAAACACTAAAATATGAGATTGCAGACCTACTATTATTAATCTGTGAACTATAATTAAAATCATCTGTAGTATCTGAAAATTGAAAAATGGCTAATGTAACGCCAATTTTTAAAAAGGGTTTCAAAGGTGATCTGGGAAATTACAGACTAGTGAGCCTGACGTCAGTACTGAGTAAAATGGTAGAAACCATTATAAAGAATAAAATTACTAAACATGTAGATAATCATGGTTTAATGGGAGAGAGCCAACATGGATTTAATCAAGTAAACCCAGTATAGATGGGTTTAAAAAAGGTTTTGACAAGTTCCTGGAGAAACGGTCCATAAACCATTATTAAAGACAATCTGGGACAAGCATTGTGGAATGTCTCCTGCCTCTTGTGTCCTTTTTGGGAACCTGCCAGGTACCTGTGACTTGGATTGGCCACTACTGGAAACAGGATACTGGGCTTGATGGACCTTGATCTGACCCAGTATGGCATTTCTTATGTTCTTATGTTGTCTTACTAATCTGTTATATTTTTTTGAAGGTGTGAATAAACAGGAAGACCAAAGTGAGCACGTCGATATAATATATCTGGATTTTCAGAAAGCCTTTGACAGGTTCCTCATAGGAGACTTTTGGCGAAATTAAAAAGTCATGGCTCTGTCCTTAATATGTGCCACCCCCTCCATATCTTTTTCTCAAGGCTGCCCCTTTGTAAATGCTCTCAGTCTAACTGCTTGTTGTGACTCATTGATGCCTACGGCATATCCAGAATTTTGATGCATGTACTATTCTATTATCTTCATTAAGATCACTGTGCCACTAATATAGTTCACTTCCCACAGATTGCAATGTAGGGCACTCACTGTAAATTTTTCTCAGGCTCACTCTAGTTTCTGTTTTCTCTAGCTAGATCTAAGAATAGTACATTTTGTCACCCTCCGGCACTAGCTCCAATCCACAGGGCAGCAGTTAGAAAAAATAAAGTTTGGCGAAGAGAGAAGGTCATAGTGTCCCTGACCCCTTATTGTGTCATGTGCTGCAAGAAATGAGTGTCGGACCAGGAAGAGGATGACAGCTAGAAGGAGGAGAGACATTAACATAACTGCCACTCTGAGGGTAATTTTATAAAGGTTGCCCAGCTGTGCACACCTATTTTATAAAGAAAAGTGGGCACCTTCTTTTCTTTATAAAATAGGGGCATAAGTCATAAGATGCGCATGGCAATCCTAGGAGCGAGCGCTTATGCCTGTCCTTATGCCGCACTTAGATTTGTACAGAATGTGCATGTTATAGTATCTTATAAATTATATGGATAAATTTAAGAACTGCCCAAGTCCTGCTCCTGTGCTCGTCCACTCTGAAGTGCGCACCATCATCCTAATGCATATACTTATAGAACCAAAAACAATACGTTCAACGGGAACAAATTATGGAAAATTTCTTAGGTTTAATGCCCTACTTCTTATTGACGTGCTAGCTCTACAGTTGGCAAAAAAGGTCTCAGACCAAACACAGCACCCTTCTCAGACTTCCGTCTTTTTTTCTTGGTACCTTATAGCATCAATGACCTTTTATAAACTCATTGCCACTGTATGGGTTTTGCTCCCAATAAAAAGCTACCGTGTCCACAACTTTTATATCAAATTCCCATTGGTTTTTCAAAAAATGGAACCTAATATGGGCGTCAGCTATCCTTTCTGTTAGTGTCACCACTGCTACACATACAGATGTGCCTTGTGTTACTTAGCTTTTCTTTCTTCCATCTAGGAGCTTCCACCATTATTTATAAAGATCTCTATAAGGCACCAAGAAAAAAGACGGAAGTCTGAGAAGGGTGCTGTGTTTGGTCTGAGACCTTTTTTGCCAACTGTAGAGCTAGCACGTCAATAAGAAGTAGGGCATTAAACCTAAGAAATTTTCCATAATTTGTTCCAGTTGAACGTATTGTTTTTGGTTTCATCATAGTGAACGTTCAGGAAGAGACCAAATAGGGGTATACTTATAGAACAGCAACCGCCTAAAGTACATGTGTAAGTGCCCATCTGTGCACGTAAGTCAAAGAAAATACATGCTGTACACACATGGATGGAACATATGTTTACCCAGCTCATAATAAAATTACCTCCTATATGTATATAAAGGTACATTTTACAATGGGACGTCCAAATGCAATCTGGGATGTCAAAGGCAAAACATCTGAGAAAAAACACAGGGACGTGCAAGTTCAGACACAATTTCAGAACTGTGAACGTGTGAACGTGCCGGCAAACATCCCCATCGCTCCTGAAATCGAACAGAGACATGTAAGTTCATAGCAACTCCACCAAGCCCCCTCACCTACTTAGATGTCCCTGCACCATAAACGTCACTTGGGGAATGGCTGCAGAGACATCTCTATGATTTCGATGTCAACATACATGTCTTCAGACGTTCTACATCACAACTAACCATTTTAAAATGACCTCCATAAGGAATACATTAAACACATTAAATGTAATATTAGTGGAACAGATAATGTGAGCATTTTGCATAAAGCATAACTACAATAATGCAAACATGTAGTGTACGTTCAGCTCAAGTGCAATAATACAGATAGAGTACCAATGATTAGTGCTGATACACAGTGTGTGACAGCTATGTGTAACTGTGAGGGTCATTTTAGAAGCTCTAAGGGGTATGTTTACTAAACCGCATTAGTGCAATTCGCGTTAGGAGCCGCGTTAGTGGAAGGAAAGCCAAAAAAGGACATGGGCGGTACATCGTAACCGATAAAGCGCAGTTGCGCGTGGTATTGCGCACCACGCAGCAACGATCGCTACTGCGCGCAAGCTTAAGACAGCGCGCAGACACCCAAACACAGAAACAGAGCTGTAGCACAATGGTTACTACACAGACTGATGGTACAAGGGTCATGGGTTTGATTCCCCAGTGTGCCTAATGACTAAGGCTGGCTGAAGTGTCATGTGCAACCCTTTGAAGGCCTACTATAATATTTTGTCTGCAGCTGGGTTAATGTTTGCACATGTCAGGAAAATTGTACCCGTCGTATCCAATATGTTCCAATAGTGACGTCCCCTCTGGCATGGTCATGTATGCTATACCATTTGATAGGAATATATAGGCAGAGGTTTGGATCCCGAAAGTACTGGGCTTGGCCTAGAAAGGGTTAAGTAGTGGGCTGTGAGGAAGGTTACTTGTACCTGAATAGTGCTGCCAGCAAACACACCCTCACAGTGGCGTAACCTAAGGTGCCACATAAGGCACCCTAGAGGGCACATTATAAAGTGCGCTGTCTGCCAAGGCACCCTATAATGTCCCCTATAGGACACCATATAAGGCACCTCATAAGGCGCTTTATAGGGCGCCGAATAAGGCGCCCTATAGGGTGTCTTATGAGCCACCCTAAGGGGACAGTACCCTGAGGGTGGTCCTGCTGGCAGAACTAATATACAATAAAAACAGACAATGCCTAAGACAGCCCTATTGATGAACCCCAATGTGGGTTTAGGACCCATGACCTCTGGCTCCACAGGCAGTGTAGTAACTAGTGGGCTAGAGCTGCTAACAAACAACTGGCTGGCTACAGGAGGACTGCACGGCACCACACCCACATTCTGCTGTGGTTACCAGGATAGGGTTAACCCACCCGTACCCATGATGCACTGCACATGCAAAGCAGCAGTCGAGAGATGGGCACAAGAGCGGGTATGCACCCCCACAGCACCTCGGCCCTGTAGGGGGGACAGACCGTGTGTGGCACTGCCACAGAGTAGCCACAGACACACACATTGTGCGGGTACAGTGCCCACCCTGAGGTTGAGGTGGGGCCCCCAGCACCAGGTCCACAGCACATTTCATGGCTGAGATATGCCATGCTGCAGGTCCCCATCAGTGTGTGATAGGTAGCTCCATTGGATACAGCTGTGCCCTGCTGTATGTATTGGTCATGTCTAGTCCTAATGGGCGATGATGCACTCAGAATAGTGCATATCCTGTGTTGGTGCCAAGGTTACCTGGTGGGGGTGGGGGTATGGACCCATGGGCAGATCATCTACCACCACAAAACCCACCCTCTGGGGCTTAGGGTGGGAAACAGGGTCACCCACCAATAGATCCACAGTCTACCCCCCCCTGCAATGGCAGCGGTAGAGGGGACCAGCAACAGCAGTCCTGCTGGGGAACAGACAGAGCGCTACACATCCATAACTCAATAGCAGACAGACAGCAGACCCGGATATGCTCAGCTGCCCCCCACCATTATCTGAAATTCCCCAGTAGCAGGCCTCCAGCTGCTGCACCCTGCAAGGTGTTCCAGCAAGACACATACTAGCTGCAGACAGTCTGCCAGCTAGTCCATAGTGTATGGTCCTGGAGGAGATGCATGTACCCAGAACATGTCAGCATACACACCAAGCAGATAAGTCAGTGATTGGGCCCCAAAAGGAAACCCATATATATCACATAAGCAAAATGCTATATAGCACTATGGGGGAACCTAGCCATGCCGTGGTCACTACTCAGTCAGGGCGAGAGTGACCTCCCAGCAGGACATGCTGTGGCCACTCCGTCTGTGCAGGTGGTACCGGGCACTACAATGTCTGAGCCATTGCCCTATGCCCAGCGCAGATGCGGCCAGGCCAGGCCACCCTATCCAGGCTATTCCCACAGTACCTTGCTCCTCATTATGCACATTGGCAGGCCAATACTGGGAACAGTGCTACCAGTGTGGGCTGTGGAGGGTGTTGGAAGTCACCACACACTGGCCAGACAGACACACACTCCCCACACCTATGCCAGCATTGTGCAACTATAGAGGTGTTGGGCAGCCCAGGCCACCACACAAGTCCTGAACACAGTGCAGGCATGGCTATAGTACGCAATACTGTAGGAGTCACTCCCCAGGTTGGTAAACATTGTCAGACACATGACCTGTAGCACACTCCACATACATCAGAAAGGTTGCTATGATGCAGCTCACTCAGACACTTGTACCTAACCTAGGAATTGCTATCTGCCAGTAATCCTAGCAACCTTTTGATAGATGTGTACCATATTCCCCAGTTTGGGGTGGCATTACTGAGGTAGGCAAATGCTAGTATTGGGAGATGCACAAAGAGCCCACAGTCCTGCCTCTCGAGAGGGCTGTGGATAATGGGGCCTGTGGGTGCGGGTGTGTCTGCCCCTGTTGGCTGCTGCTTTACGGCAGAGGTTCCCAACTCCAGTCCTGCGGTGCCAAACACTGTTCGGGTTTTCATGCTGTCCCTCATGAATATGCATGAGATACATCTGCATACCATAGGGGTGGCGCATAGAAATGCAGCACAGGCATCTTTATCAGAGGCAGCATGGAACTGGAATGGTGTTTGGCCCTCCAGGACTGCATTTGGGAGGCTCTGCTCTAGGTAATGTGCATATTTATGGTGTCTGTGCTCTGTAGGGTAAAATGTTGGTGTTTTGGGCATGTTTACGTCATCTGCAAGAACGGTTCTGCCTGTATTAGCAGTGGGTAAAATATGAGGACTGGGTTGGCATAAACCACAGCTGGGACTTGAACCTGTGACCTTTTGCTTCTGAATACAGTGGTTCTGTGCACTGCACCACCATGTTCTCACAGAGATGGTGCATTCCCTGGTGATATCATGACTGTTGGTCAGACAGGGCCTGTCTGTTGCAGTGCATGGCACCCACCTACACAGGGCTAGGCCACGGTCTGCTCCGGGCAGCTGCCACTGCCCCCTCCACCACCAGTATCCCTCAGCCACCATGCTGACATGTCCTTCTGCTGGTGGAGCTGGTGGTGCGCAGTCTCAGGCCATCCAGTGTGCAGGTAGGTGGCCGCCTATGGTGCGTGTTCTGGGGTAGGGGTGCCTGCATAGACGTCCACGCTCCCCCCCAGCCCCGCCTGCCAGTGTTCCGTGCCCTTGGGGGTTGCTGTTGGGTACTCTCCCCTGTGACGCTTTGGGAAACACACTCGTGCCCATGTTGGGCCCTCATAAGTTGCTGTCTGGCTCTACTGTTTACGCATTCCTATGGGCCAACTGAGCATCACCTTAGTCCCCACTGTGGCCCAGCTGCGCCACTGCATGTGCCGCCTGCAGCCCTCTGTATCCCCTTTTCCAGCATCTGCCCGGTTGCCCGTTCCGACATGCCCGCCCTGATGTTGCGGGACATGTGCACGCCATAGGAACCCTGTCCGATGGTGGGGAAATCACTGAGCAGCGCTATTTCACTGTGGGCCCATGCACCTTGTATGGGGACGGAGTATGGACCCTTCCACGAATTATATCTGTTCTATGGAGCTTACTCGGGGGGGGGGGGGTTGATGTTTCTCATTGCTACCACTATTGGCCAGCTTGGTTGTTGTTTTTTTCCAGTTTGTTGGGGTCATTTTCGGTGTTTCTGTGCCCTTTTGTTCTGTGCACATGTATCACACTTATCACCTTTTTTTGGTTTCCCTGCCTAGGCTGTACATTGCTGACACGTAAATTTTATTTATTTATTTTATTTATTTAACAGTATTTCTAAACCGCCTTATCTTAATAATCAAGGTGGTATCACAGCAAGCAATCAGGTAAAGTGTGTGTGTTGTACATGCAGTGAGGATAAAACTTAGTTGTGTGAGGGATGTGTTGGGTGCTTGATTTGTTTGAGCTATATACAGGGTGGGCTATTTACAGTGGTGCTAGAATCATATTTTATATATATTCAGTTGTTTGGGAGGATTGGAGTGCTGTTATCCATTCTCTTAGGTTATGTGATGTGACCATAGTGCTCTATGAACAGCATGGTTTTCAGTTGTTTTCTGTGGTTTCTGTGGTTTCTGTGGTTTCTCTCCCCTTTAAAGTGCTTTTACCAGTAGGTTTTCATTCGCGTTGGAATTCAGCTCTGAAATTCAGCGCGTTAGCCTCTCCCCGCCCACTCTCCGCCCATTGACCCCTTCTCTCTGCCCTCTCTCCACCTTCTGCATTGTTTTACCGCGCCGCGGAACATTACGCGCGTTAGCGCGTGATAGCGCGCGCTCTAGCGCGTTTACGATCGTTAATGCGCTATAGCGCGCTGACGATCATTAACGTCATACAACGCGCGTTATTCACGTTTACCGCGGTTTAGTAAACATACCCCTAAGTGTAATTTGGATGTCTGAAATGGGCATTAAGATGAGCAAGTAGTAAAGACATCTCCGGAGCCATTGTAAAAGTACTGACGATACACATGTCTGGTATGATCTCATCCAATTTGCCTGGGAGTATTTCTAGGGGGGCCGGGGCGACACCAGTTCAGGTCAATAAAGATGCATTAACAAATGCAATTTTAGACCAGTGCTGCATGTCTGAAATCACCATCAGGGATGTCTGTGGCTATACCTGCTCCAAAGATAAGGACTGCAAAAGTTGCTTGTTTCTGCAACTCAGTAAAAATAAGATGTTCATTCCTCCAGAACCTTTCACTCCTTCGAAGATACCGCTTTTCTCCAAACGTCTGCGCCACTGCAAGTCCCTGTTAGCAAAATGGCAGGCCAGGATGTGTTAACAGGAGAAATTCATGATCATGTTCTGTAATAGGGCCGCGTGCATGTTTATTTTCCCTATTCTGAGAATGAGCATATACAACACATGTAAGTTTTTGAAATATTTATTTTTATTTATTTATTTACATTCTCTTATATACCGCGCTATTCTGCATCAGTGCGGTTTACATTGAACAAACTGAAATTACATTGAACAGGGCATTATAACTGGAGATAACTATTTTACAGGGAACATGTCTGTGCATCCCCATTTTGGCTTTTATGTAGCAGATATGTATATCTTACAGGCTGGAGAAAGGTCTATTTTACAAGGCACTTACATGTGACCACCTTCTCGACTGCCCCTCCCGCTATATATTTATATTTAATGGTTTTTTTATACCACTTTATCATATAGTCAAAGTGGTTTACATTACAATATAAACTTGGTGATTACATTACAACAGGAACATTGAACTTGGAGTATCCATTAACAATAATAATTTGGGTTGAACATAGATGATATTACAGGAGGAGTATATATTAATATTAATATATTAATATTAATAACTTGGGTTGGTCATTCGTTATATTATAGAAGGGGTAGTATGATAGTGTGACATACTTATTGGGCTATGTGATGATTCCAAAGTATTCTGAAAATAGATATGTTTTTAGTTTCTTATAGAAATCTCGGATGTCTGTTGTAGCCTTGAGGTCTTCTGTTAGTGAGTTCCATATTGATGGTGCAGATAGAGAGAATGCTCTGTTGCATTTTGTTTGTTTACTTCTTCTTTTAGTGTTGGGAATGCTAAATTTGTTTTTGTTGTTGGCTCTCCTTGGTGTAGTTTTGGGGTCTTTTTGTACCAGTGATTGGAGTGCATCCATGGTTGTGTAGTATAGGATTTTGAAAATGATGAGTGTTGTTTTGAATGTGATGCATGAATACATTGGGAGCCAGTGCAATTATTTTAGGAGAAGAGTTATGAGTTCATGTCTTGAGGCCCCAGTTAAGATTTGTGCCACCGTATTTTGGGCTATCTGTAGGGTGTGTATTGCATGTTTTGGGAATCCTTGGCATATCAGAGTGCAATAGTCCAGGAGTGGTGTTATTGTTGCTTGAAAGACAGTTCTAAAGTTGTCCTGGCTGAACAGCGGTTTGAGATTTCGTATAATCTTCATCTTGTGTAATATGCCGTTTTCGTGGTTTTGCTTATGTGTGATTGTAGGTTAAGGTTTTGGTCCAACTCCCAGGTATGCTTTACTGTTAGGTTGTTGTGTGATATATTTATATTCATTGGGGGCAGAAATGTTTTGTTCTTGGTGATGTGTAGAACCTCTGGGGTTTTTTGTAATTTATATTTAGGTTGTGCTGGTTTAGCTATTTTGTCATTGTCTACAGACATTTGGTTATTTTTGTATATTCAGGCTTGTTTATAATGAAAGGCATGTATATCATAATATCGTCTGCGTAAATGAGGAATAATATGTTAGGTAGTCTCTTATTATTGTATACAAAGGTTGGAGATATAGATTGAATAGCAGAGAGGAGAGGGATGAGCCTTGGGGAATCCCTTGGTGTTGTCCAAATGGTTGGGACTTGTATGGGCCAATTCTGACTTGTTGCTGTTGGAGGTTTATGTATGATTGCAACCATTTTGAGGTTGGTGTTGTTAAGATCTATTTCCCTCAGCCTCTGTATTAGTATCCGATGGTTGACTATCAAAGGCTGCTGATATGTCAAGGAAAATTAATATGAAGCCTTGTTTAATGTCATCTATACCTCTTATGATTTTGTCAAGAAGGGATGTGAGTAAGGTTTCCACACTATGGTTGGGTTTGAAGCCATGCTGGTGAGGGTCCAAAGGTGCAAATTGGTCTACATGGTTTTGCAATTGTAATTGTACAGTTTTCTTGATTATCTTTGTGATGAATGGTAAGCTGGATATGGGTCGGTATGTACTGGGATCATTTGGTTCAAGTGAGGGATTTTTTAGCATTGGTCTGATGGATGATTGTTTAAGGCTGGTGAGTAGGCAGCCCAATGAAAGGGATGACTGAACGATTTTAAGTATGGTTGGGCCTAGTTCCTTTTTTGAGAGCTTGATCCATGATACACGGCAGGATCCAATGGGGATGTAATCGTGTTTAAGTTGGTGATGATATGATTTGGGAGGTTGGGAGGTGGAAAGTATCCCAGGATCTCCTAGTGAGGAGGTGAGACAGATTTTCATGTGTCTGTAGTAAGGTTTTGGGGTGTGTGTTTTGTGTCTAGTTTCCAAGAAATTTGCTATTTGTTGGAGGTTTATGTTGTGTTCTTTTGACTTTGTAGGTTCCTTTGCTATCATGTGCTATCTCAAAGACTGCTCTGGGTTTCATTATGAGATTGGTGTGGTATTCTTGCTTGCATAGAGGATATTTTTACTTGGATATCCCATTCTGCAGCCAGATGTTCTTTCTAAAATGTGCCTTCATATGTGGTTTAGTGATATACTGCCACATACAGGCTAATATCTATAGTGTAAGTAAATAAATTGGCATATGTAGTGGTACAGATAGCAGGAATGCAATGATATTGGCATGCTGAGATGCAAAATGCATCTGCACATCCACTGGAGATACAAGCCATCTAATTTGATTGATCTTTGAAAAATTTGATATGAAAATCCCTTGAACATAAGCATAAGACTGGTGAGCCTGACGTCAGTACCGGGAAAAATGGTAGAAACCATCATAAAGAACAAAATTATTCAGCATGTAGATAGTCATGGCCTAATGGGAGACAGCCAACATGGCTTTAGACAAGGAAGATTTTGTCTTACTAATCTGTTATGTTTTTTTGAAGGTGTGAATAAACAGGTGGACAAAGGTGAGTCAATTGATATAGTGTATCTGAACTTTCAGAAAGCCTTTGACAAGGTCCCTCATCAGAGACTTTTGGCAAAACTAAAGAGTCATGGGATAGGAGGCAATGTACTATTCTGGACCAGGAACTGGTTAAAAGATAGAAAGCAGAGGGTAGGGCTAAATGGCCAATTTTCCCAATGGAGAAAGGTGAATAGTGGTGTACCCCAGGGATCTGTGCAGGGTCCGCTGCTTTTTGACATATTCCTAAATGACCTGGAAAGGGGAATAACGAGTGATGTTATCAAATTTGCAGATGACACAAAACTATTTAATGTTGTTAAAACCCAAGAGGATTGTGAAAAAGTGCAAGAGGATCTTGATAAATTGGAAGACTGGGCATCAAAATGGCAGATGAAATTTAATGTGGACAAGTGCAAAGTTATGCACCTAGGGAAGAACAACCCACACTATGATTACACGATGCAAGGTTCCACATTAGGAACCACCACCCAGGAAAAAGATTTAGGCGTCATTGTGGATAACATGTTAAAACCCTCGGCCCAGTGTGCAGCGGCGGCCAAGAGAGCAAATAGAATGCTAGGTATCATAAGGAAAGGAATGGAAAATAAAACAAAAGATATTATAATGCCTCTATATCATTCCATGGTGAGACCGCACCTTGAATATTGTGTGTAATTCTGGTCGTCGTATCTTAGAAAGGATATAGCGTTATTAGAAAAGGTTCAGAGAAGAGCCACCAAAATGGTAAAGGGGATGGAAGGATACTCCTATGAAGAAAGGCTAAAAAGGTTAGGGCTTTTTAACCTGGAAAAGAGACGGCTGAGGGGAGATATGATAGAAGTCTATAAATTAATGAACAGAGTGGAACAGGTAAACATAGATCGATTGTTTACGTTATCAGAATATAGAAAGACTAGGGGACATGCAATGAAGCTACAGGGTAAACTATTTAAGACTAATAAAAGAAAATATTTTTTCACTCAACGTGTAATCAAACTCTGGAATTTGTTACCAGAGGATATAGTAAAGGATGTTAGTGTAGCTGGGTTTAAAAAAGGTTTGGACAAGTTCCTGGAGTAAAGGTCCATAAACCATTATTAAGAAGGGACCCAGGATATCAATGCTTGACCCAGTACAAGCATTGTGGAACCTGTGTCTTTTGGGGAAACTGCTAGGTACGTATGACCTAGATTGGCCACTGTTGGAAACAGGATACTGGGCTTGATGGACCTTGGTCTGACCCAGTATGGCATATCTTATGTTCTTATGTATATTTTCATTTCAGGAATCTAAGAATGCTGTTAAGTGATTAGATTATGTGGTTCTGAAAGCAGTTTAGAAAAGGTTGAATAATCCATTGTAAATATTCAATTTTTATAACATTTGGCAGTAAAATTATAAATTCAAGATCAATAATTTTACACCGGATAAAGATAAAGGGGTATGTTTACTAAACCGTCCTAATGTGCGCCCGGCGCTAGTGTGCAGGATTGCATATAAGGAGTGGGCGTTACAGTCTTAACCTAGCAAACCGAGATTATCGCGCACTCATGTGCGCTGCGCGCTAATGTGTGCCGCGCACATTAGCGCATGAGAAACGCGCGGGGGAAGCATAAGCAGGCGCGCTGATGTGCAAACAGAGGAACAGGGCTGCAGTACAATGGTGAAGACACTGACAGATGGTACAGGGGTCATGGGTACAATCCCCCATTGTGCCCAAGGAATTATGCTGGCTGAGGCACTACCTGTTATGTGTAATATTGCATTATGAGGCATTTTAATTTTATTTTAATTACTGCTGCTAGCAAACGCACCCTCAAAGTGCTGTAACATAAGGTGCTGCATACGGCACCCCATAAGGTACCCCAGAGGGCACATTTTAAAGTGCACTGGCCGCCACGGCACTCTACAATGTTGCTTAAAGGGTGGCCTATAGGGCGCCGTATAGGGTGCCCTATGAGGCACGGCAAGGTCATAGCACTGTTTTTGATGGCAGCACTGTGCATTTTAACGCATGAAAATGTTAAGTAGGTGCACTGACATGCAAGGAGAAACAGCAGTGTAGCACAATGGTTAAGACACTGACTGATGGTGCAGGGTCATGGGTTCAATTCTCCACTGTGCCCAATGAATAAGGCTGGCTGAGGCACTACCTGTTATGTGTAATATTGCATTATGAGGCAATTTAATATTGTTTTAATTAGTGCTGCTAGCAAACACACTCTCAAAGTGCTGTAACATAAGGTGCCGCATCAGCCGCCCTATAAGGCACTCCAGAGGGCATACTATAAAGTGCACTGTCCACCCAGGCACCCTATAATGTCCCCTATAGGGCACCCTATAAGGCGCTCCATAGGACACCTTATACGGACTGTAACCATAAGTTGCCTCAGAAGGCGCTTTATAGGGTGCCCTATAAGGCACCCTCTGAGGCACCTTATGGTTACAGTACCCCGAGGGTGTTATGCTGGCAGCACTAATGTACATTAAAAATAGACAATGCTTTAGACAGCCCTATCAAATAACCCCACTGTGGGTTTGAACCCATGACCTCTGGCTCCACAAGCAGTGAAGTAACCAGTGGGCTACAGCTCCATAGCTGCTAACAAACCCCTGGCTGGCTGCAGAAGGACTGCACGTCACCACACAAACAGTCTGCTGTGGTCACCAAGATAGGGTTAACCCACCCATACCCATGATGCACTGCACATGCAAATCAGCAGTCTACAGATGATCACAAGATGGGGTATGCACCCCTACAGCACCCCGGCCTGGTAGGGGGAACTGACCGTGTGTGGCACTGGCACAGAGTAGCTATACACCGTCACATTGTGCAGGTACGGTACTCACCCTGAGGGTGAGGTAGGGCGCCCAGCACCAGGTCCACAGCAGAAATAGGATATGCTGCAGGACCCTAGCAGTGCTAATGTCTGAGATAGGTAGTGTCTGCAGACACACCTTGGATACATCTGTATTTCTCAGTCACGGTTTAGCCCTTATGGACCTATAGGTGTATTATGTACCACCACCCCCCCCCTCCCCTCTGGGGCTGAGGGTGGGCAACAGGGTCTCCCACCAACAGATCCACATTCTACCTCCCTGCAATGGTGGCAGTAGAGGGGACTATCAACCCCAGTCCTGCTGGGGAACAGATACCCTACAGGGCAGTCAATGCAGCTCTGTACACATCCATAAAACAATAGCAGACAGACATTAGGCCTGGATATGCTAAGCTGCACCCCACCACTATCTGATATTCTCCTGCAGCAAGCCTTCAGCCGCTGCACCCTGCAAGGTGTTCCAGCAAGACACATACTAGCTGCAGACAGTCTGCTAGCTAGTCCATAGTGCATGTTCCTGGTGGAAATGCATACACACCAAGCAAATAAGTCAGTAACTAGGCCCCAAAAGGGAACCCATAAATATCACATGAAAAAAATGCTATATATCACTATGGGGGAACCTAGCCATGCCGTGGTCACTGCTCAGTCAGGGTGAGAGTGATCTCCCAGCAGAACATGGTGTGGCTACCCTGTCTGTGCAGGTGGTGGCTGGGCACTACAATGTCCCAGCCATTGCCCTATGCCCTGTGCAGATGCATCCTGGCCAGGCCACCCTGTCCGGGCTATACCCATGGTACCTTGCTCCTCATTATGCACATTGGGAGGCCAATACCGGCAACAGTGCTGGTAGTGTGGGCTGTGGAGGGTGTTTGCAGCCACCACACACTGGATAGACAGACACACACTCCCCACACCTATGCCAGCATTGTGCAACTATAGAGGTGTTTGGCAGCCCTGGCACCTGCACAGTCCTGGGCACAGTGCAGGCATGGCTATGGTGCACAATACTGTAGGAGACACTCCCCAGGGTAGTAAACACTGTCAGACACCAGACCTGAAGCACATTCCACAGACATCAGAAACGTTGCTATGATGCAGCTCACTCAGCAAATTGTGATTAACTTAGGAATTGCTATCTGCCAGTAATCATGGCAAACTTTTGATAGATGTGTACCGTATTCCCAGGTTTAGGGTGGCATTGCTAAGGTATGCAAGTGCTAGTATTGGGAGATGCATGCAAGGCCCAATGTCCTGCCTCTCCAGGCGGCATTGGCTAACGGAGCCTGTGGGTGCGGGTGTGTCTGCCCCTGTTGGCTGCTGCTTTACGGCAGAGGTTCCCAACTCCGGTCCTGGTGGGCCAAACACTGTTCGGGTTTTCATGCTGTCCCTACTGAATATGCATGAGACACATCTGCATACCATGGGGGCGGTGCATAGAGATGCAGCACAGCCATATTTAGTGGAGACAGCATGGAACCTGAATGGTGTTTGGCCCTCCAGGACTGCTTTTGGGAGCCTCTGCTCTAAGTAATGCGCATGTTTATGGTGTTTGTGCTCTGTAGGGTAAAATGTAGGCGTTTTGGGCATGTTTACGTTATCTGCACTAACAGTTCTGTCTGTAATACTATGTTTTAGTAGTGGGTAAAATATGGGGACTGGGTTGGCAGGAACCACAGCTGAGACTTGAACCTGTGACCTTCTGCTCCTGAACTCACTGGCTGTGTGCACTGCACCACTGTGTTGCCACAGAAATTATGTATTCCCTGGGGATTCCATGACTGTACATCAGACAGGGCCTGTCTGTTGCAGTGCACGGCACCCACCTACACAGGGCTAGGCCATGGTCTGCTGTGGGTAGCTGCCACTGCCCCCTCCACCACCAGTACCCCTCTGCCACCATGCTGACATGCCCTTCTGCTGGTGGTGCTGGTGGTGCGCCATCTCAGGCCATCCAGTGTGCGGGTAGGCGGCTGCCTATGGTGTGGTTTCTGGGGTAGGGGTGCCTGCATAGACGTCCACGCTCCCCCCCCCCAACACCGCTGCCAATGTTCTGTGCCCTTGGAGGTACCTGCTGGGTACTATCCCCTGTGACACTGTGATAAACACACTCATGCCCATGTTGGGCCCTCATCAGTTGCTGTCTGGCTGCTGTACGGTTTCAGCATTCCTAGGTGCCACCTAGGCATCTGCCTAGTCCGCACTGTGCCCAAGCTGCACCACAGCATGTGCCGCCTGCAGCCCTCTGTATCCCATTTCCAAGCATCTGTCCAGCTGGCCATTCCGACATGCCTGCCCTGCTGTTGCCGCACATGTGCACGCCATAGGAAACCTGTCTGATGGTAAGGGAAACCCTGCACAGCGCAATTTCACTGTGGGCTCATTCACCTTGTATGGGGACGGAGCATGGACCCTTCCAAAATTAATATCCTTTTTTTGGTGCCTTCATGGGAGTGTTTTTTAATGTTTCCCATTGAGATCACTATTGCCCAGCTTGGTTATTTTATTTTTCCATTTTCTGCTGGTCCTTTTCACTGTTTATTTGCCCTTTTGTTCCGTGCACATGTATCACACTTATCACTTTTTTTTAGGTTTCCCTGATTTTGCTGTACATTGCTGACAGAAATGGTTTCTCTTCCCTTTAAATCAGCTCTAACGCCAGGGTTTCACTGGCATTAGTTTTGAGCCTCGGATTTCACAGCGTTAGTGTGCAGGGAGCCTCTCCCCTCCCACTCTACACCCATTGACCCCTTCTCTCCGCCCCTGGGGAGCCTTCCTCCGCCCTCCGGGAGCCTTTGCCCGCCTTCATCGCTCGTTTTCGCCGCGGCTCGCATTATCGCGCGATAAGGTACCTGTGCGCCGCAAGATGCGACATTATCGCGCGATAAGGTACCTTATCACGCGATAACGTCACAGAGCGCACTTTAAGACGGTTTAGTAAACATACCCCAAAGTTTTGATTCACCACAAATTGGAACAGTTTGCAAACAGGATGAGGCCACAGAACCTACATATTTTGAATTTTCCTAAGGTTCCTAACACACTGCCTATTGATGCAGTCAAGAAATATTTCGTTGAAATTCTGGCAGTTCCAACTTTACCCCCATTGAACAGGGTTTGCTTTCTACCTGTCAGAGGACAGCAGCAAGGAGATACTGCTGAGTCTCTTGATATTTCTGCTCTATTATAAGCCTCTATTTTGGATGTTACTGTTCTTGTTAGTTTCATCTTTCAGCAGCATTTGAGCAAAATATTGCATCTGGATTTCAAGACGATGGATGAATCCTTCTTGGACCAGACTGTGAGAATTTTTCCTGATGTTATCTGGGCACACTCAGGAGAGAAAGCAATTTTTCTTTGCAATGAGGCAAGAGACGCTGGCTTTGGATGCTGTCTTGTCAATGTATTCTAAATTATTTAAACATTAGGGGGTCAATTCTATGCAGCGTTTAGCGGGTCTGGACGTCCAAACCTGCTAAATGCCTGCTGCGCGATCCTATACACAGAGCTCCCCGCATGTAAATCAGGGTTGTGCAGTGAGCTCTATTCCTGGGGGGGGAAGGGGATGGTCCAGAGGTGGAACGAGGGTAGGCTGTGGGCGGGGACATGACCCCAGATGTACAGGGCCAATTCTGACGTCAGCCCTGTATGTGCAGGGTCAGTCATTTGCACGGGGGATTTATTCCACCTCAGAGGTGGAATAAGTCCCCCTGGACGCAGGACGATGGACCACCTGGGCCCAGAAACCAAGGTGTGGAGTGCAGGGGGATCACTGCGGCCCGACCCTGGCCACAGCAGGGCCAATCGGGAGTCGAGCAGCAGGGAGAGGGTGAAGTTGGGGTCTGCCTTAGATTGCAGCTCCTGCATGGAGGGAGGAGTAGCCTAGTGGTAGGGGCAAGGTACTTCAGGCCGGAAGGTCAGAGGTTCAAATCCCACTAGAGGACAGCAACCTTGGGCCGGAAGGACTGGGGTTACTAGTCCCACAGGTGCTCCTTGTGGTCTTGGGCAAGCCACTTAACCCTCCATTGCCCATGTTCCCTGTCAGTATTAGTGTATGTGTCTCATATCCCCGCGTGTTAAATGTATTCCCCAATTGTGTTGTGACCGCTTTGATTGAAGGATAAGGCGGTATACAAAACTGTCTAAATAAATAAATAAATGGAGCCGCAGTGCCTTGGCAACATGATGCCATGCAACTGCAGCTCCATGCAGGAGCCTGGCTGAGCTAGCCGGGGATGTTACTGGATGTCCAGGCGGCCAGAATTGGGGCATGGCCTGCTCGTTCAGGCCGATGGACCCGATTCTGATCCTGCGAGCATGTCTGTCCCCCATGGGATCAGAAACGGGTGCAAATGGGGCACGTCCCTATTCTGACCGCCCAGACAGGCGGGGGATGCACAGAATGGAATTGGCCTCTTTATATATATTCTTTATTCCTGAACAATTGTGGTCATTCTTAGATCTGAAGATTTCTGCTATTTTATCCCCTTCACAGGACCAGGAAGAGTTGGGAAACAATGAATGGTGGGTGATTTTGGAGGACTTTTCTGACTAATATTGTCATTTGCTTTAGACTGGTTTTTCCTTATTGCTCCACTTAATTTTCTTCCCCCCTTGCATATTGTGGTCTAAAATAAGAAATTGACATATTTTTTCTTGTTGCTGTTAAACTTCTTAATTCTTTGAAATCTCACTTACTCTTTGTTTTCTTATGCTTCTTGAGCAAGTGGATATGTATGTATTTTGCTGAAAAATTAATAAATATAAAGCCTAAAAAAATTGGGCAGTAAAATGTCATCATGTCAAATAAAAAGTTTCAGTAATATCTTAAAATGTTATGCAGTGATCTCCTTCTCATTAAGAGATGACTTTGAAGTGTTTTTAAATGATCAGGATTAATATTACATTTACAATTTATGTTTTTAAGAATGGTAGCACATGAAAAAGTTAAAATTTAGAAAATTGACATATATGGTTGGTAAATGATTATAAAATTTCAATTATAAGCTGAGTCTGCTCCACATACATATGATACTGAACCCATTGACCTTTGGATATTAGTTGTTCAAGAATTAATTGGAACTGATGCCTTACTATATTATTTATTGGTAGCATCGCTGGTGTAACCGATACAATATAAGCCAATGCAGAAAGCCGGTGCTGAAGTCGTGCACTATTAGCTTTGTACATGTTTTCATAGCGCACCGATAGTGCAAGACTTTAGCACTGGTATGCAGCAAAGGGTATATATACAAATGAGCTGTGCGCAAAACATCGGCATAAAGTTGAAAAGAGGGGAAACCAATGCATGCGCAAACAACAGACGTGTTACAAGTGGCCGTATAAACATACCATAAACGTCAAATGCTCACGTTATATGCACAGGATGTGCTGGTTCTTTTGGCATTCACCCCATAATATTTTGCCTAAAAACAGTTTTTATGAAAAAAGAAGACCTCAGAACTCAAAGGTCTATACATCTCATCCCTAAATTCATACAAGGAAGCCATAAACAATGCTAAGAAACAGCACCATACAAAAATCATATCAAAGGCCATCAATAGACCAAGGGAGCTATTTGAAATCGTGAAATCCCTAACCAACCCTCCTCTTGACAGCCACCATAAAATACCAATCAACCCCCAGACACTAGCTAACCATTTTGCTAGCAAGCTAAAACAAAGTATTCCTCTAGTATCTGATCCCATAATAACAATAATAAATTACCTTAATGAGTGGAAATCTTTCCACCTCATTAATAGTAAACAACTTCTAGACACAATTGCAAAACTTAATACAACCACATCCCTCTTAGATCCATGCCCTGTATCGTGGATTAAGACAACTAAAAAAGACTAGCCCCCTACATTCTAAACATAGTGAATCAATCTCTAAGCCAAAGCTTCATGCCAAATGACCTCAAGCTTACCGCAATTCGCCCTTTACTAAAAAACAAGTCACTAAAAAATAATGACCCGATCTCATATCGGCCCATTGCCAGTATCCCATTAAAGCTGTCTTGCAAGAACTTTTAACGGTTCAGCTAAGTAATACCATCCCCATGTAATAGACATTCAAAAGGTTATAGTACTTGTTTGAAAGTGAAGATTTTGCACATAGCATTAACTGCATGCAGGGGCTGGTCCTATGGGCCGTTTATAGCCTCGGGCATGATTTGGTTGAGATGACCTTTTAAAAAGTTGAATAAAAGGAGGGTCTGTTAAACGAGTATGTTTTACATCCTCAGTACAGACGATCCGACAAAAAAATATTTTTGTAATGTGTATACCACTGAAGCATGATTATGGTGTTTAGTATAGGGATATAGCGAGTGGCCTTTTTTCATAGGATACTATTGTGGCTTTACTTGCTAAGGTTTGATGAGTGTATAGTATCCCATTTCTGGCAAAAATCATTGAGAAAGTTGTTCAACTCCAGCTACAGGACTATATCAACACAACAGCACCATTAGATGAGCATCAATACGGGTTTTACGGTGTCAAAACTCTCCTCTTGGCTCTTTTGGACACCCTCATACGAAGTATGGACAACCTTAAACAAGCCTTCATCCTTGTTTTTCTTGACATCTCCTCTGCTTTTGACAATGTAAATCATAACATCCTCCTCACCAGACTTAACCAAACAGGTATAAAAGAAATAACTCTCGGTTCAAATCATATATATCTAACCACGTTCAATATGTACAAATAGACCAGGACTCTTCATCACACTTCCCTCAAAAACAAGGAATTCCACAAGGCCTCCTGTTTAACTTGTATCTTCAACCCATATACTCCATTTTCAAAAACATAATATAAGATATCACATATACGCTGATGATATCATGTTGTGCTCCCCATTTGACATCGTGAACCCCAACTATGACAACCTAGCAGCTTGTCTAAATGAAACCGAAACCTGGCTCCGTTCAAAAAATATGTCCATCAATTTCAAAAAGATGGAAGTGTTATTCACCTCAAGAAACCTCACTTTCAACCCCCTCCCGTAATCAGTCTGCAAAACATCACCCTACCCATTAAACAGGAGGTAAAATATTTAGGAGTCTCCCTTGACTGCCCGCATAAAACAGACAGCTAGAACCATCTTCTTTAAATTAAGGACCATTCAACAACTCAGACCACTTGTTGATATATATATTACTTCAGAACCATAGTCCAAGCATTAGCCACACCTCATTTTGACTATTGTAATAGTATTCTGCAAGGCACAACTAAAAATAACTTAAACATACTCCAAATGGCTCAAAATGTCACCGCCCAAATAATAGTTAAACCAGACTATCCGATCACATCACCCCCATATTGTAAATCCTGCACTGGCTCCCTGTTGCCAGAAAGATAAAATACAAATCCATAGTGACCATGTTTAAACTAATCAATAATATAGCACCTTCTCATCTTTCAACTTTGATCCAAACTCCCCCTGAAAACAGAACTAGAAGACGGAAGAATCGTAACACTCTTTTAGTCCCTACCTCAATTCTAAAAACTAATCAAATAACAAGTAAGAGTGCGTTCCCATATGTTGCACCTACTCAATGGAATGCCCTCCCAGAAAGTCTAAAAGAAATTAAAGACCTCCAAGTTTTCCGAAAGGACTTAAAAACATACCTGTTCACACAGCATTTCCATAACCCTAATTTCAGATCAAGTCCCACACACCAACTTGACCCCTGCAAAACATAGCTCTACTATACACCAAACCAGCCATAATCTCACACCTACTCATTAAATGTTTCACTTCACTTACCTCTACTGAAACCTCTGCACTTACAATAATACCCCGATCCAGATATAACAGATATATGATTGTTTATTTGTACACCGCTCTGATGCCTTGGCTGCTTAGGGCGGTATATCAAGAAACAATAAAGATAAAGATTGTAAATAGTTCTTACGTACATTTAACTGTTTATTATAAATAGTTCACTGGTTACATGATGGTCAATGTATTATGTTTTGTTACATTGTAAAAGGGCAGTATAGAAAAGTGTCCAAATAAATAAATAAATAAAATAAAAGTTAAATAATAAAAATGAATGCAAAAAACACACAATGATAAAAAGCAAAAAAACATTTCTTCTTGAACGCCAAACTTTTGCTTATATGCTGAAAAGATACACACAGAAATTTTTCACATTGAAGGTAATTGTTCATCGATACATACCCTGAAACAGTTTTCCCTACACACACAAGACGTTTAAGCCACCTCAGACCAGGCACAGAGATATTGACGCTCCTGCTGGTTATGTAATCCTCTACGTGTTTCTCTGCATCAGGTGCAGACGTTATTAGCATGCGATTTTAATACCTGCAGCTCATTTGCATATTATTTAAATACACCTGACCTTACTGTGTGTGCATACGTTTCCTTTACTATTTACGTGCATGTCGATCTCTTTTCTGCAATTGGCATGGTGAAACTTGTGCATATAAGTTGCATTATCTGCACACAAAGGGCACATTAGTCTTTCTACATTGGCCACGTGTGTGTAGTAATGCTTATATAACAGATACAATATGAGCAGAATATTGATTCTTGATATACATAATGCAAGAGTTCACTATATAGTATGCATGTATTGATACAAAATACATATTCCATGATTACCATATTGTTTTCTTTCCTCATTCTGGCTCCAAATTCAGCTATGAAGAGTGAATGTTTGCACAGCCCGGGGGGGGGGGAGAGGAGTTGGGGGGAGGGGAAGAGACTCCCAGCCATTGCTAAATGGTGACATCTACTAGATAAAACTAGAGTTTACTTATGCCAACTTCTTTAATATATAGCCCCTAGCCAAGGACTGTCACTGCAATGACTGGGTTAGAGAAGGTAATGGTGAATGAAGGCTTATAGCTCCATTGGCCAGGTCCAAAAAAGAAACTGCTGGGCTGAAAAAAAAAAGAGAAAACGAAAGACCCATCCAAGAAAGACTTTTATCCAGAATGAAAAGTATGCAAACAATAGATTCCAAGAATGATCTAAATCAAGAAATCCAACAGAGGTCAAGCCTGAGACCAAACAATTGTATCAAGGAGCCTCTAAATAGTTTACTTATTTAGCAAATACCCAATGCATGCCAGGGGCTGGAATAAAGGCAGACTGTAGACCACCCATGAATCTAATCCAGTACTTCTCAACCTCTCCTGGAGGCACACCTAGCCAGTCAAGTTTTCAGTATTACTACAATGAACATGCATGAGGTAAATTTGCATATATTGGAGACTCAAGATATGTAAACCTGTCATGCATATTCACTGTGGTAATCATGGAAATCTGACCAGATAGGTGTATCTCTAGGAGAGGATTGAGAAGCCCTGATTTAGTCAAAGGTCCCACCATTCTAGCCAACCACAACAAATCATAGGTCAATAAGCAATCCGTTTGGTTTAAGAAACAACTCCTTATAGACTTATTCTCAACCAATGACTCCGACACTCAAAAATCTATCAAAGACCCAGCCAAATCCCACTCAGAAAGCTATGGCAGGGTATGTCGTGGGGCATAAGCTCTGTATTAAAGTCCACACAAAAGTAGCAGTTTGAGTGTGTTAAGCAGTTAACGTGAAATTAGCATGCACTGTTCGCACACACCCAAGTTAACAGTAAGGTGTATGTTTACTAAAGGGTATTAGCTGCTACCGCGGCACTGCTGTGGAATTATCACGGCACTGCTGTGGAATTATCACAAAGCAATCTTCCACAATGTCTGCATATCACATGGCAAGTGTGGGCTTGGGCAGGGTTAGGGCTGAGAGTGGGAAGAGAGTGGGTGTGCCTGAGTGGGTGTAATCTGCAATTACTGTGGATGTTACCAGCATACGGTTATCACCAAAGTTTGCAAGCTTTGCGGATGCACCTATCGCTCCCTCAATGGGTGACAACAGCTGTGCCATGAAGCCGGGCCCCCATGATCCCAGCATTTTCTCCGTGGTATCTGCAGAGGAAATGCCTCATGCACCTGCCATGGCACTTTTGCAGCTAATATTGCCTTTTTGCAGTTATCGCCCAGTTTTAGCTGCAAACTCCTAATGTAGCTTAGTAAACATACCCCTAAATGCAGTGGCTTGACACGTGCAGGGTAATTTTATAAAGCCGTGCCTAGTTAACGCTAGTTTTCTTGCACCTATTTGATACTATACTTTAAAGTCAAGTATGCGTGCACTTGACTTTATAAAACACTAGCCTTAGAGCTGGTGTAAATGGCTGCACCTACTTGTTTCAAGTGCACATAGAAAGTGTAGTATCCGATAATCAATGCATGTACTTGTTCATCCTGCCCATGCTTCACCCATACTCTTGCCCATATGCATGCCCACACTGAAAGTACCTACCATGCAAACAAAGTGCGCACTCTCATACTAGTCAGTATTTTATGAAAGGTCATTTACACATACAGCTGCTAACACACCTAAATGAGTAAAATGGACATTTATGCCACCCAATATTAGAAAGCTCATTTATATAATTGACCCCTTATTGTGTGCTAATTCCCATGCTAACTGACACATGTGCAATGGGACGGGAAAGGGTGGGGATTGTGTTTTACACTTAGGATGCGACATGATGCCATGCATTAACTGTTAACAAAGCAGATAACATGGAACAGTTAACTTCACCTCGGTAGGCGGCATTAAAAACTTTTGCATTATCTGCAATGCAGGTGTCACATGGTATGTATTGTCGCAGCGTTAATGGCATGGGAAGGTACTGGGAGGAGGGTCGGCCCGTCCATTGTGCGATAATGTTGTTCGCACAGGGCCCCGCGTGAACTCCATTATGGCACACCAGACGGCTTCAGAGGGAGCCGGCTGCCAGCATGAGGGAAAAGGATCTTCATGCTGGCAGTTGTACAGAAGGAGCCGGGGCCTCATGCAGGCTTCACCGGCTCCCTCTGAAGTCCCTCAGACAGCCGCAGGGCTGGTTGGGGGGGGGGGGGCAAGGACTGGATGGGCTGTGATTGGAGGCTAGGACTGTAAATGGGCTGTGATGGGGAGGGACATGGACTGGAAATGGGCTAAGGCGCGGTGGACTTGGACTGGAAATGTGATGTAATGGGGGGGGGGGGAACTTGGACTGGAAATAAGCTGTGATTAGGGGGAACTAGGACTGCAAATGGACTGTGATGGTTGGGGGGAACCTGGACTGGAAATGGGCTATGGTGGGAGGGGGAACTTGGACTGGAAATGGGCTGTGATGGTGGTTGGGGGGGGCTAGGACTGGAAATAGGCTGTGATGGGGGGGGGGCTAGGACCGGAAAGAGGCTGTGATGGGGGGGACTTGGACTGGAAATGGGCTGTGATTGGGGGGGGGCTAGGACTGGAAATGGGCTGTGATGGTGGGGGGGACTTGGACTGGAAATGGGCTATGATGGTGGGGGGGGCTAGGACTGCAAAGAGGCTGTGATGGGGGGACTTGGACTGGAAATGGGCTGTGATTGGGGGGGGCTAGGACTGGAAATGGGCTGTGATGGGAGGGCTAGCACTGGAAATGGGCTGATGAAGAGCTGGAATAGGACTGGAAATGGGCTGATGGGGGCTGGAATAGGACTGGAAGTGGGTTGACGAGGGAGCTAGGATTGGAAATTGGCTGATGGGGGAACTTGGAGTGGAAATTGGCTGATGGGGGACTGGAATGGAACTGGAAACTGGAAATGTGCTGATGAGGAGCTGGAATAGGACTAGAAATGGGCTGATGGGGGGAGCTTGGACTGCAAATGGGTGATGGGCTAGGACTGGAAATGGGCTGATGTGGGGGCATGGGAGAATGGGACTAGAAGGGAGCGGATGCTGGGTGGGTCCAGGTATAAGGAAGCTGATTTTGGGGGAGGACTAGAAGGGGATGGGGAATGAGAATGGAAAGGGGAAAATATATTTTGTGTGGAAGGAAAGTCTACGTTGGGCCGGGAATTGGGAAAGTAAGAGGGGATTGAGAATGGAAGAGTGAAATTTGAGTGGATGATAAAGGAATAAGGAAAGAAATGGGGGAAAGAGCAAAAGGGGAAAGATCAATATGTTAAAGCAGATAGAGAGAGAGAATGGAAAACATCTAAAAGAGAAGAAAGGACAAATGGATAGCTCGCAGAAGACACGAAGAAACCAGAAGAAAGTGACTGGAGCAATTGCAACTGAAAAATAAAATGCCCAAACAGAAGGTAGAAAAATACTTTTTATTTTGAATTTATTAACTAGAATATGTCTGGTCTGGAACGTGTGTATTGCTAACATCTTTGCGTTTTTGTTTAGTGCAAGAGGAAATTACTTTATAGTTTTATTTTTCCAGTGTTGTACATTTCATGTTTGGCTTTTGGGGTTCCCAATTTAATTATTATCTTCCTATTTCTAAATTGTGATCCCTTGTTCTTTGTGTGGTGATGGTCTATGTTCTGTGTAACCGAGCTGAGGTATTCTGTTCATGTAGTTTCTGTTTGACAGTCCCACTTGTTCTCTTTCCCCAGTAGGAGATGTATTGGTATTCTCTAAGATGCATTGGTTTAATATCTGCAGTGTTGCCTTTTGATAGGTAGCGTTTGGTGCTTTGTGAGTCCTGGTGGTGCTGTTATGATATGGTGGATTTGCTATGGATTCTAAATGGTCAGTGTTTATAGTACTTCCTAATGGGCCTGGCGGTTGTCACTGCAATATAGTAATGTAGAAATCTGTTAGTCTTTCTTTATCCAGACACTCATTAAGAGGCATGTTTACTAAAAGTGTATGTTAATATTATGCAAATATTTATGCAAATGAGACTCTTTATGCAAATGAGGCCCTGCCATTAATCTCTGCACATGGCCTTGGGCTGCCCCTGACTGGAAGTGCCCCCAAAATTTAACACTAAGGATATGTGGTTATTGCATAGGAGTGTTGGCACTTATCGCATGTTAAATGCACAAACCTAATACACTTTAGTAAAAGGGAGCCTCCATTTTAAATGAGGATGAAACAAGAACCATCCTTGTCCTTCACAAAAGAATCTGGATTTCAGAAGACTGTCAACCAACAATGCATAGAAATGAAAGTTACAAACAAAAAATTAACATAAGATGATACCATCTTATTAAACTAACTTAATACATTGCTTGACTAGCTTTCAGGAGCTAACACATCCTTCCTTGTTGCAGAACAAAATGAGCAAAACTATGATATGGCCAGAAAATATAACTGAATCCTGAAATGCATTCCAATAATAAGGGGAAAGGGGGGAGGGCCAATGGGCTAGGGGATCAAAAAGTGACAGTACATAGTGTGCTAAGAAACCCAGGATTTTGCTGAGTCCTTTCTTGCCAATTACAAAATGTCTGGTCATTTTAACTTCAAAAGTCTCATTTTGCTGGATTGTCCCAAGTTCACTTTAAGCATCATGATGGTAAAGTCATTGAAAATCGGATCCCGAAAAATGCTCTCCATGGAGATGTGGTGTTTTCAGGGCTAGACCACTGCTTCAATGACTTTATGATCAGCCACTTAGGGGCTGATTTTATATAGAGCACGCAGGTCAGTACCCGCATGAAACATGCCTCAGTCCCTCTTTTAAAGGACCTACACGCTTTAGTCAGGTGCTAATCTGTGAGGAGACACATTGCGCATACCTGCAATTTGCATTGTGCCCAGGGGCAGAGCTTGGGTGGGGCATAGACAGGGCCTATATCTATGTGAGTGAGTTATAGAATAGCAGAATTTACGTGTCATGTGACAATCTAGGTGCGGGCAGTTATGCCTGCTCTACAGCAGGTATAATCATGACTCTTAGGTGAAGGCGAATCTATATGCTCCTATTCCGTAGGGTAAAGCTTTGCTCTACTTTATAGAATAGGCCCCCAATACATTCCCAGGAACATGCTTTGCCTGCGTGCAATATTACAGAATTACTCTCTTAAAGGGAAATGCAAAACGAACCACAAATGTATGGAAGTCGAAGTTAAAATAATCAGACACTTTGGAACCCCTAAAGATTCCCCAAAGAAAACCAATCCTTTTTCCCTGTTACTTTGCAGTTAAGACTTTGAATCCCTTCATGAGACATCCCAGTAGCCTGCTTTTCCTGAAGAGTTAATAGATCACACATAAAACTATCTTCTACCTCAGCCATTTCATTATTAGTCACTTCGTTACTTTAATATACTACCTTGTGAAACACCTTAGGTAAGACCAAAAAATTCCTGTGCAGAAATGTATTTATTAAACCTGTTCAGCTGGCTCAAGTCACAGCCATCAGCAACTTTCACATGTAAACAAAACATCAGGAAGATAACTATCTATTTTATGGCACATGGGCTTTTTCTTGCTTTATTCATACTTAATGGGGTCAATAGTCACAGTTTTGCACATGGATAATCACATTCTAATTACTTCCCTTCCCTCCAATACCAGAAAAAGGGCATACATTGCACGGGAGCAAGAAGAGGTCAGGAGTACATGCAGAGACTTCATTTTACAATCTCTATGCATACTTTCCAATGCATATTTGCAAATGCAAAGTACCTGCACCGTGTGCGCCAGCCACATGACTGTACAAGTACCCCCAGGAATTGCAAACTAGATGGGGAGGCTGAAAATTCCCTCCCCAAGTATTGTGGCTGCCATGATAATATGTAGAAATATGGGTCTATGAATAAACTGAGAGCTTTCTACTGGATTAACTCAAAACATCTGTGAGCTATACACTCTTCGTCAGACCACTGAATCAAAGAAAGCTTAACTCTTGAAAGTGAATTACAGATGTATTGAGTTAGTCCAGTAAGAAGTTATCACCTACAATTTTTTATTGACCTGCACTTTTTAATAGATAAAGAAAATATTAGACTAAGCTTTACCTGCAAAGGGAATGCATTCAGTCGGGCACTCCCACTACAAGGTCCAATCCAGTCTGGAGTCATAAGCTCTGCACATCAGTGTCCTCAGGTCACATTCCAGCATCTGTGTGTGAGTGTGAGTCGAGAGAGAGAGAGAGAGAGAGAGAGACTAAGACTACATGTACAGCAGTGAGGGTCCCACAAGGAGGAGGCTTCTCAGGCAGGATCCATAGACTGAGGCTGGCGGCTGTGGAATGAACGGCCAGGTTGCTAGCTGAGGACTGCTCCCCTTGCACATTATCATCAAAACGCTCCTTAAAGCAATATTTTAACTACCTAAAATCAGCTGCTTGCTTGCGATCTCTGCTCCTTCCCTCTGCCACCTTCCATCGGTGTTCTCGTTTCTAGGCTTTCTCTTCTGTACTTTCTTTGCCTTTGGAATTTTGCAGTTTCACCCAGGTAAGTGATTTATAGCAGCAGTAAGCCTGCTTCCTTTTGTTATACAGAATGAACCTCGAGTCTCCGTATGGATTTGAACAGACTGGCAATGAGCAGTACAGACTCTTTCGCTGCCTGTCCTGTAGATTACAGGTGAAAAAAGAAAAAAAAAAAGAAAACTTGAAATCTCCTGGCTTTTGCAAAATTTGAAATCTGATCCAATTTCCTCATTAATTTCTCTCCTTCTTCTTACCCTTCCCAGGTGATGCCCTCCTGCCTGCGCTCCTGTGTGCACGCCCTCCTCCTCTCAGGAAGACTATTATAAATGCAGCAGTTCCTTTCACTGGGCTCGGAAGCACTGTACAATAAGGAACACTTCCCCAGCTTTCCTTTATCATGGAAACAAATCAAGTCTAAAATGAGGATCAGTGCAGAAACACAAACTCTGCCTTCTAAATTACTTCTCGAGAGGATCTTTCATGAATGGCATCCAAGAATGAGTGACAGAGATCAAAACCAAAGAGATTTAAGAGAATAGAACTAATACAGGTCGGGTCTTTGTGGGTTTTGCTGCAGAAACTTTACAAAGACTATTTTCCATTTCAGCTACCTGCAGATTGCTATCTTTCATCTATTTGTTTTAAATATCAGGATTCATTAAGCATCTTTATGAAAAGATTCACCCAAAGCAGTAAACCACAGGTTTCCTCTGTCATAGACAACTTCCATTGTGGTAGCAACACGTCAAATAACCCCATGACATCATAAAAGACCATTGGAACAGTGAGATAAACTTGAGACAGGCAATAATAGTAATACGAATATGATACAACATCAGTAATGTACACCTTAAAACATCATAGTAGAACATTCAAATAAGAGAAAGATGATACTATGTCAGCAGAATACAAATGATATACCTTAACAGGCAGCCTTCCTCATTGATGACACTCACAGGCAGAAGTTGGCTGGTCTTTGATTTCTTTTTTACCTCATTCAGAAGTCTATGCTCAGGAAGGGTAAGCTTATTACAAAGCACCTAGACAGAAAAGGCCCATAGACAGAAACATAGAAACATGACGACAGAAAAAGACCACATGGCCTATCTAGTCTGTCCTTCCATATCAACCACTACAACATTCCCCTTTTTTCCTTTATAGAAACATAGATGCATATGTTGCATGTGTTTTACAAAGGCAACATGTTTATGTTTATGTTTATCGAATTTGATATACCGCTGAGGAAAATACATCACAGCGGTTTACATAATAAAACTAGAAAAGGTTGTGAAGAGAAAGGAAGTTACAATACAATACAGAGGCATACAACAAGACAGAGACGGGGAAAGGAGGGGAGGACAGAGAGGAGTAAGATCACACAGAGGGATCGGGTAAGTCAAAGGCACGGGCAAAGAGGTGAGTCTTGAGGTTTTTCTTAAAAGTAGGGTGTTCGGATTCAAGTCGGATGGAGGAAGGCAGGGAATTCCATAGGGCGGGGGCCAGGAAGAAGAATGCGGATGAGCGGGTGGACTGAAGACGAGCAGAGGAGGGTGAGGGAAGATGGAGGCAGTTAAGGTGGAAAGATCGGAGAGAGCGAGTGGGGGCATGCATGTGTACAAGATTGGACAAATATTGGGGTGTGTGAGTGTGAAGGACCCGGTGGAGGAGTACCAGAATTTTATAGTGAATACGGAATTTGATGGGTAACCAGTGGAGGTGGATGAGAAGAGGTGTGACGTGATCACAGATGGAGGAATGAGAGATAAGTCGGGCCGTGGTATTTTGTATAAGCTGGAGACGACGGAGGTGGACGTTAGGAAGACCGGCTAGAACTGAATTGCAAAAGTCGAGACGGGACATAATGAGTGAGAGAAGGAGAGTGGTAAGGGCTGATGTGGAGAGAAAGGGCCTGATGGCCCGGATTTGACGGAGGTGAAAGAAGGAAAGTTGTGAGATATGTGCAATGTGGTCGCGAAAAGTCAAGGCAGGATCAAAGATGACGCCAAGGTAGCGAAAGGAGGAGACTATGGGAACTAGGGAACCAGAGAAAGAGGGGGAGAGTGCGGGCGGGGAAGCATCACGGGTGAACCAGATGGCAAGGGTTTTGGTAAGGTTGAGGTGTAAACATGTGTGCCTATGGGCATTTATGAAATATTCTACCCCAAAGTTCCTCTACAGATAGAGCTCCCAAGTTACCCAGTTCCAGGAAAGAGATTTTAGGCCAGTCCTGGATTTCTGACAATCCCATTATGAAGCATTATGGAACCTGCAGCACTGATTTCAATGTGTAGAATTAGGGACTACAGCTATACAATGCTTTTGGATAAAAGTTCAAAACCGGAACAGCCCAAAAAGTCTTATTCCTGGAATTGGGCAACTTGGCAAAAATTAACCTGCTCTGAGGCCGAAGTAATTTTGTGCATGGACGTGCTAGTAGAAACCTGCATATAGGCATGTGTTTTATAATATACATGAATAAAAGTTGATCTCACCCCAGCCTATCCATGCTCTGACCCCCTCCCCAGAAACATTTAGCCATATGGCTCTTATCAGCGGCATTCGACTCAGTCGACCATAAGATCATGCTAGCTAGACTCCACGAAAAAGGCATCCGCAACCAAGCCTGGAACTGGTGCAAATCTTACTTAGATGAGCGCTGGCAACAGGTCCGTACAGGCAACATTACTTCTGAACCCTTCAAACAGAAACAGGGAGTACCTCAAGGCTCATCTCTATCTGCATTGCTTTTTAATATATACATGCAGCCTATCTGCCAAATCACCAGAGATTTTGGTATATCTTGCCTATTGTACGCAGATGACGTGCTAATATTCACACCGATCAATATATCAAATCCCGACTACTCTCCACTAATCAACTGTTTCAATGCAATAACTGACTGGCTCCTCAATCAAAACATGAGAATAAACTTCAAGAAAACCGAAGTACTCATAGCAACAAGAAACAAGCAATTTGCTCCGCCAACCACCCTCACAGTAAGAGACGCAGAACTCCCAATCAAGGCCTCCATAAAGTACCTCGGTGTGATACTTGATCAACAACTCAATCTTAAAGAGCACATAAAGAACACAGTAAAATCAATTTACTACAAACTAAAAACACTGCGCCACCTGAAACCAATGATGGAGACCAAGGACTTCCGTACAGTTTTCCAAGCAATAGTCACACCGCATTTCGACTATGCAAATATCATCCTTCATGGTCTCCCCAAGAATACATTAAATCCACTTCAACTGGCGATGAACGCAGCAGCCCGCATCCTATCTGGAGCTTCTATAAGAGATCATATAACACCAATACTGATCGATCTGCACTGGCTTCCGATAAATTGCAGAATAACATACAAAACCCTCCTCATCACATTCAAGGCTATTAATAATTTATCTCCTGCATCGATCTCAAATCTCATCACCCACACACCAAACAACAGACCCAGGAGACTAGTAGCAGAAAACACACTAGTTACTCCTAGTATCTCCACAAAATGGACACAACAAACTACTAACAGAGCTTTTGTGTCCTATGCTCCCCAGTGCTGGAACAGACTACCTCCAAACATCAGATCAATCAGGGATATCACTCAATTTAGAAAGTCCATCAAGCACTATTTATTCACTTTACACTTCAAGCTACCATACACACAATAAAACCGGCTCCCGTATTACTCAGAAAACTACTACACATAACAACAACCCAGAACAAAAGATCAAAATGTGAAAACACTGTATTCTTATCGAATATCAAATCTTGTTGTAACCTATTCAATGTATATATAATTATGTATAATTATTTAGATAGTTATTCCCCAGTTCACACCCAGTTGATTTTCCCTGTTATCTGTAAACCTAGATCAGTCATGTACTGACAGGTATGTTGTTGTTCAATGTAAACCGCACTGATGATGAATAGTGCGGTATATAAAAAATGTTAAATAAATAAAATAAATAAATAAACCATGGAAGTTATCCAGATAAGGACGCTGAGAGAAACTTTCAACAGTATTATCCGGATGGTGCTGCTGAATATTTCCACAGACTTCCTCTACACTATTTGGATAGTGCCAGGGCAGTCCGGAGGCATAGTGAGGGTAGTGCCAACCACTATCCAGATAAGTGTTGACCTTAGGCATCTGCATAGCTAAGGCCAGCCAAAATTGTTATCCAGGTAGCACGTCCAGATAGCAACTGAAACTCGCCGCTCTCTGGTTAAGGTTAGTACTTATCGAGATAGTGGCCGCCAAATTCAGATATTCAGAAACTGCCACTCTTTGGATACATTTACCTCTTAGGGGTAACTTTATAACAAGGCACCTAAGGCATTTCCAAAACTGCAATTATTTTATAAAGGCACCTTAGCTGCCTATGTGGGAGATCTAGCCCCAGTATTGCACAAATGCTCTTGCACAGACTTACACCTGCTCCAAGGCAGAAGCAAATATGTGATGTAGACGTCTAGGGAGCAATATTTAAAAGTCGGTCAACAGAATCTGCTAAACCCTGGTGATCCTGATATTCCATGGCATTATCTGAATAGTACCACTGAAAATCTCAACAGAACATGGGAAAGATGCCTGGTTAAATCTGGAGTGGTCTGTGGGAATATTCAGTGACAGTATCCGGATAGCGGCCAGTATTCTCAGGGTTTAGCCAGTTGGCAGCTTCTGCCGACTGACTAAACCCTTTTGAATACCACTCCCTAGACATCTACATCACATATTTGCTTCTGCCTGAGAGTCCACGGACTGCAGGAAAGATGCCCGGTGGAATCCAGGATGGTCTGTGGGCAGAGCGGGAATGATTGTAGCAACTATCCAGTCAACAGCAAAACTGAGCCAGTAACCAGATAGGTAAACTGCATAAAATAAGGAAAAGTCAATGGCTGACCTAACATTATGCAGTTTAGCTGTCTGGTTAGTGGCTCAGTCTCGCTGTTGATCAGATAGCTGCTGCAACCATTCCCCCTCTGCCCACCGACCACCCTGGATTCAACCGGGCATCTTTCTTGTGGTCCAGGAGCTCCAAGGCAGAAGCAAATATGTGATGCAGATGTCTAGGGGGCGATATTCAAAAGGGTTTAGTCAGCTCGCAGAATCCACTAACCGGCTAAATCCTAGGTTTAGCTATCCAGTTTGTGCCTCTATATTGCCATTGACCAGATACCTGCTGCAAATGCTGGCAAAACTGGATATTCATGGTCGGACACTAGTTAGGCTCTGGCACTGAATATCTAGTTTTAATTTCCATGCAGAAGCCAGGAGCTTGAAAAGCGCTGCCATCACCGCTAAATATCAACCCCCTATTTTATAAAGTCCACGTGCATTGCAGCTCTGCTCCTGCAGCTCTCAAACTCTGCCACCTGAAATGCCCACCTATATATTGCATAAACATAGGGTTGTATGGGCCTACTTTTTCTGGATGCACATCCCTGCTCTTTCCCGCATGTCAAACATGCTTTACATGCAGAAAATTCTTTATAAAATTACCCCTTACACATGCACTAAAAATGTGCACGCTAATGTTATTGCGCATTTCATAGCGCATGTGCTAACTACTGAAGTAACATCAGAGCATGGGCCATCAAGCCCAGCATCCTGTCTCATCTCAAATGCTGCGCCAAGCCGAGTCACAAGTAGCTGTCAGAGCCTAAAAAGTACTTGTTTTTCTCATTATTCATTTCCGAGGGTAAGCAATGACTCTCCCAAGTCTACCTGACTAATCATTTTAATGGACTTTTGCTCCAGGAACTTGTCCAGACCTCATTTGAGTCCTGCTATGCTATTCACCTTGACCACATCTTCCATCAACGGAGTACACAGCTTAATTACAATTTGTTGTCAGTCTGCTGATTATAGCTTTATGGTATATCCCCTTGTTTTAATGTTTTTTGAAAGGTTAAACAACCATTTCCTATATTTAACCACTCTACTCTAGATTTTATTAACTTCTATCATATCGCCTCTTAGTCATCTTTTTTTTCAGTTCCATCCTGACTGTCCATGTGCTTTGCATTTTATAGCCTTTCAAAGGGTCCATAAGCATAGGCAAATCCCTCCCCCTAACATGGCCCAATGCAACAAATTCAACCCCCTTCCATTCTTCACAATCCCTTCCCCTCTTCCTGGCCCTCATCCCTTGCCCAAGCCCTGAACACACAATCTCTTATTCTATCCTCCCTCCTATGGACTTCCCCCAGAATCTTTCTAACCCCCAACCCCTCCACCAGCAGAAGGATCTTCTCTTACCTTCTGTAGGCTCCAGCGCTGTCTAATTTTTATTTCATTAATGCAGAGACATCTAGTGGCTCTATCAGGAATAGAAGTTGGAAGTTTCTAAGACATAGAACTTTCCAGATTTGGGAAGGCTTCCCCACTAAGGTAATTTAGGAGAAGTCCTGCCAAAAAAAGGAAGGAAATATGAAAAGTATAAATATTACTGTTCAAGGACACCATCATATTACCACAGTGCTGGCTAGGCTAATATTGCACAACCAAAAAGGTAAGATGTGGAGTCAGAACAGATTTCAGAAGAAACAAAAAATAGGACTCCCCGAAGAAAAGTGGGAGGAATCAGAGAACAGCCCCAAACATTGAGTCCAGGAGAGTAAGGGTTACAGAAGAGAATAGATCTGTCTAGAAATCTGAGAACAGTTTCCATGCATTAAGAGATATTTGAGCAGTGTTAAGGAGTAGTCAGTGACTTTTGTATCAAGGAGGAGTCTCAAGAGTGGGCTCTGGGAATGTGGAAGCAGATGGGCTTATGAAGCCTTTCCTTTTTAAGGAAATACAGATAAAACGGGCATTAAATTCCAATGATTAACTATTCATATGTTGCATATTATGTTAATTTCCACTGTTTCAACTGTTTCAGCAAGTGAAGTGAGTGATCCCAGGGAACAATGGCCTTCCAGCCCTTGCTGGTCCTGGCCCAAGAATCCTATATCCCAAGGACAATGACTCTAGACAAGCCTCCCTGGAAGTATGTACTCCTGGTTTTCCTACAGAGTGTACAGAGGGACTAGAGATCCCACAGTCTACATTTAATTTTAACTTAATGTTTTATATATCACTAAGACAGGTTGAAGAGTGCTGCATTAGGTGCTTACTGATAGATGTTCATAAGATCTAGGGGCTCAATATTCATTTGGGCGGGATATGCGCCACGTTGGCGCATAGCCCTGCACGCTGACTTCTAAACCCAGACATTCAATGCTGTGGCGATGGCATTGAATATCTGAGTTTGGTGCCACGTGGAGTCATCCGCAGAGCCTAACCGGGTAGCGGCAATATTGGACCGCTACCTGGTTAACATCTGCGGCTAGAACTAGGCGGGCCAAAAGTTCGCCTAGTTTTAGGCATGGATTGCTAAACTGGTAGCAGTCCAATATCACCACTACCTGATTACCGGCAATATTTGCTCCCGGAACGTCCCTGACACACCCCGATGATAACCAGATAGCACGGGGGCATGTAGGGGACATAGACGGAGATATTCGACAGCACTAACCATGTAGGTGCCATCAAATTTTCCCGATTAAGGCATTTACATGGTTTACTGGGCTGCAAACCATGTAAATGCCTTTTGAATATCAGGCCCTAGGTGCCTAACTTAAAGAGTTAAGCATCTAGGTCTGCATAAATGAAAATTTCCCTCTGCTGAGCCTGTAAATGTAAGTATTAATGTTGACTAGGGTGCTAAAAATTTGATAGGGTCAGTCTGAGGAAGCAAACTAGGTGTTTAGTGCAGATTTGCTGTGTTAGACACCTAACTTAACAACATATATGAAAGTAACATGTAATCAAAAATAGAAAGTCCAGAAACACACATGAATATTTCAAAACTACATTTTGTAAAAAAAACACTGGAAATTGGTTGAAGTCTTCCTCTATCTGAAATAGCAAACCAGATTCCTTCAGTTTTTCCTTGGTTCCACAAGTTCCTTAAAGTTTTTCTGCCTCTTCTTCCTCTGATTTCTCCTCTTCATGTCTGTAACATACCAACAGGCCTCCCTTCTCCACTCTCAGCCTCCCCTTAGGATTTGGTCTGGGAACTCATCCTTCCAGCCCCAACCTTAGGATTCTCTTGGTCCTCAGAGGGTTTGGGAACGTCTACATCCAGTCTCCACTTTTGTAATTCCTTTCTTCCTATGAACCTGAGAACCAGTCCTCATTCCCTTGTTTTATCAGCCCTCATTTAGAAACTGGGTCCTCCCCAAGACCTCAGACCTAACTAACTAACCTGGACACCACTCTAGAAGCACAGACTCTCTTCAAGCCTGCCTGGAACCACAGAAGAAGAATTAGAAGCAAAACATCACCATCTCCTTCTAATAGGCTTTATTCTATTGGATTACCTCACACTGTGGCTGATCCCCTGGATACTTCACAATCAACGTTCCTGCCAAACTATACATGCGTCCTCTGGCCACAGCTGACATCTCAATATTACTAAAAGTATGATATTACAACACCTCCCTCTACTGGCAGCAGCATGGCTGGAGGACTCCCGTGCTGCTTAGTGTCGGTCACTCCTCTCAGCATACTGGATCTTTGGTGGTCAGCTGCATCTCACTAACTCAAGCCTATCCACCCCCTTTTTTTATATATTTAAGTTTTTACTTTGATATTTTATTTGGCCTACATGGTGAATAACAAAACAAAATCCATAATAAAATACATACATTCTATGTAATTGAATATTTACTTGTTCTGTAATATTCAAATTGTTGTTCAATGTAAACCGCTTTTGATCCACCAGAAAAATGCAGTATAAAAATTTTCAATGAATAAATAAATATGATATACATAAAAGAACAATCCACTAACTACTGACCCTATCCCTCCTCTTAACACCCATCCCATCCCATCCCTACTGCTATTTCTTAGGAAAAGCGTCAGTCTTTAAAGCCTGACAAAACAACAGTTCCTCCCTTTTGGGGTATGGCACATGAGTAAAGGAAAGCATATGCCCTAGAATATTTCACATCACACACAAAGGGAATGGCAGGCATCCACCCCATACTATACTAGCTGTTTAGTATGGTAATAACCTCCTAGTCAAGTATCGTGGGCCCATCTTCTGCTGTACCTTAAGTCTATAACCAGTGCCTTAAAGAAAATTGATTTACTAAGGGGGTAACCAATAAAGAGACCATAGTACAGGGGAAATATGTTTTGATTAATAACCAGTCTGTGGCATTCTGCCTTTAGCAAGTAATCCCAAATCTAAGGACTATATTACTCTAAATGTGACATGACAGCATACAGTGTCTTTGCAACATCTGGCTGAGTAAGTAAGTCACAAAGCCTTCTTTATTGCTGCTGAACTCCCTCTTAACTACCTTGCAGATATGGTGATCAAACGTCAAGCCTGAATCTAGTTCAACCTGAAAACGTTCTGCATTATCGCCTACAACAATCTTGTCACCATCCATATCACAGAGCAAGGCCGGCCAAATCTCTAGGCAAATTAGGCGGTCTCCCAGGGCAGCAGATTCTGGCGGGGAGGGGGAGTGGCAAAAAGCTAGGTATCAAATCTAAACAATAGATTTTGACAGCTAGGAGGGGGAGGCAATAAGGCTTAAGGTTTACCTAGAGCGCCAATATCTTGCACTAACTCTGGGGACGGCTCTATCACAGAAGACCGAGACAACCCACAACTTGCCCAGGCCCACAATATTCAGCTTCAGTCTATTGAACACTGTCCGTTCTATACCTATCTGCTCCTTGCAATGGGATACGTAGCTGAATATTACCTGCAGCCCGTTAATAGGAGACACCAAGTACACCAAGCAGCAGCCAGTGGAATGTTAAATAAGAGGATGAAAGGCAAAGCAGAGAGCCAATATTTCATGATACAATAATTCTCAGGCTGCCATCCATCACTTAGAAACCTGAGACAGAATGAGGGAACAGTAAGGGGGAAAGAGGAAAATCCAGTTACATAACTAATGCACATATGTTAAGGGGGTTATTCTAGAAGCTTCTGCACGTGCAAATAGCGGCATGTAGATGTGGAGACTGGAATACACATGTAAGTGTGATTTTAGAAAGCTGCTATCTATAAGTGGAGATCCATACGTGGTGGGGTCAGTCTGAGAGGGCCAAAAATCTACACATGCATTCCTGATTTGACAAAGGGAATTCATGTATATAGTCAAAAATTTCCATGTGAGGATTTATACCTGCTCAGCGAGATGAATAGATTTGAAAAAGCGCTCATTTCAACCCGAGCTTTACAGGAGGGATTAAGGAAGTTATTCTCCTTATTCCCATTTTCTTATTTCCTCTTCAAAACTGTAAATTTGGACAAATTGAGGGCGCAGTACTAAATTGGCGGCACTTATATGTATAGGTTTGCAATATGACCCGGCTACACATGGAAGCTGCTCGGTTGCTTATGGTCAGTTTTCTCACATATGTGTAGAGTTGTAAAATGACTTCTCCAGCTTTGCAGTATGAGATGGCAAATCCATGTGCACTTCTGCACATTCTTGCACATATTTTAGGAAAGGCTCAATGTTCGGCAGAGCCTTTTGTAAAATACTGCCAGAATTCAACATGTCTCGAGCTTGACATCTCAATTCTGATCTCAAAGTGCTATGTAAAATGGGCCTTCACGTATAACATGCTTTTAAGCAGGGCTGGCCCATCCATTAGGTGGACTAGGCACTGCCTATGGTAGCAGACCCTGGAGACAGCATCGCAACCCCTCTGCTGCATTTTAAAACAGCAGTAAAGCAAGCTGCTTCGGCACCAGGGTGGGCCTTGAAATACCCACATATACACGCTAGTCCGCCACCTCTTGCCCCTCTGACATGAAGGCTGCATTGTGCATGAGTGCTTCAAGGCCCACCATGGCGCCAAACCAGCTTGCTATGCTTCTGCTTTAAAGCATTATGGAGGGATTTTAGCGCCGCCCCCACCCCTAGATGAGGAAGAAGGAAAGGGCAGCTAATGGACACCTGGGGTGGGAGGATAGGACCTAGTTCAGCAGGGGGAGAAGGGCTTGCAGGACTTAAGCTAGCCCTGCTCTTAAGAGAGATGTGAATCCATAGGGCACGGTATTCTCTCCCGGTCCTTAAGGGTCAGATTTTCCAGATATCCCTAATGAATATACACGAGATAGATATAATGGAGGTGGTAGGCATACAAATCTATCTCATGTATATTCATTAGGGATAGCGTAAAAACCTGACCCTTCTATGGCCAGGAAACGGATACTCTGAATCCCCATGAGAAAGATGTCTTTGGACACCAGCAAGCTTTGAGTCACTAAAAACAAGAAGGCACGAGTACTTAATGAGAATGGAGAAAATCATATTAACCATCTCATTTCTGGCAACAAATTCTGCATATATCATTCACCCACCAACATTTTTCAAAGATTCTTTGCAACCTTTGATGTTTGTATATTTCTTTTCCCGTTTTGCAAACAATTAGGCACTTGTTTTATGGACAAACAGCCGGTCCCTGGTAATCCAGAGTCATCAGGCAGTCTTTGCTTTTTATTACAATTGGGCTGCAATGAAGAGCAGATGCCCACAGAGTGCCGCATGCTATTTCAGTGCAGACACTCATCCTGTTTTGTGCGAGTGTAGCTGGCTCAAAGAACATCGCAGGATAATTGCACATATCCTGACAACCTTTACTGCTCCTATCGCTAGGTGATACATGCGAGGACGTCACCAGTTTATAATAGGAAACAGCAGCTGATGGTGCATGCCCCTCCTTGGTCTAATAGTTAAACTGTTTATGCTTATTTAATTTTGTTTTTATTGCAACTGGCTATGTGACTGCAGTCTTTTAGCTTGGTTGTAAGAACATTATACAGCATTAACAATAATGTGAGATATGCAGTAAAAATAAACTGTGATTATGCATTGTGCTGGGAGGATATCTTAAGTTTGACGTTTTACTCAGTAAATGCGGGGTGGAATGCACCCTTTTGATGACTTGCAACAGGGCCAGCTGACCGTTAGGCAGATTAGGTGATCGCCTAGAGTGATGGTGGTGGGAAGCGATAAAAAGCAGCTGTAATCAAAGCAAAACAATAAATCCTAACAACTGCACAAATGCAGAGTCTTCATTGTGTACATTTACTCTTTTATGCATTTTTATAGGATCGTTGTAAGAGCAGTGGTATTGAGGTGATCATAATTGTTGAGTTTAATTAATTTATTTAGACAGACTTGTATTCCACCTTATCCTACAATCAAAGTGGTTACATCACATCACAATTGGGGTTACATTTAACATGTGGGTGATTTACAACATTTAACATGAGGGTATTTAACAACATTAAGACAGCACAATTTGAGGGTTACATTTATCATGAGGGTGTCGTGAGTCTAGTTGGGTTGAATGGGTATTGAGTTTGTGGGGGTATTTACATTGCAATACCGCTCGGGTGGGGACTGTTGTCTATCTGCTCGAGTTGGCGGGGGTAGTTGCAGTACCGCTTGGGTGGGGACTGTTGTCTATCTGCTCATAGGTTTCTGTAAAGAGCAGGGTTTTAAGGGCCTTGTGGAAGTCTATGATGTCCTCTAAAGCCCTTAGGCTCGTTGGGAGGGAGTTCCATAGTGTGGATGCCAGTAGCGATGGAGCTCTTCTTGACATATTATCAAAATCCAAGAGGAGAGGAGAGAGAAGCCTAGTCGTCTAGAAGTTAATTGAGGTGGCAAAAGGCTGAAGGTTCAACTTGGACTCCAAACTCACCTGCATCGCTCTTGCTAATGGTGCTAATGCCCAGGAAAAGTACTTAAAACACAGGTTTAAGAAGCTTCTATATCAAAATTGCAGCTCCCCCTCCCCATCATTTATAACGGGACCTTAAATGCCCAGTTTGTGTGTAGCATATAAGCACTTTCAGAGAAGGGGACTTGTAGCAATTCTCTTGTGAAGTGTTCTGTACATTGATAGGACCTTATAATTATGATCGTAATTATCAAATGCTGGCTTTCTGCAGATTGTATTTGCATGGCATCCAGCACCTCTCTGTCTCTCTAAGGAAAGCCATCCTGGCATACAGTTTTGCTGTGGCCCATGACATATCTCATTATGCAAGGTCTCTTTCAAGCGTAGAAAAAAATATTTGTGGATTGTTTTCCTGTGGTTGTGGTAACGATCTTCCCTTTTGCTTTATTCGACTGCGGCCCCGGTATCTCCAATCTATGTCCTAAGACTTCATCTGGCCACTTAATATGCCATAATATTCCATTGCAGACAACTGAATTATAAATAACTTCAGAAATATGTTTGTCTTGTATGCCTCCTTAACTTCCATTTGATTCTGAATGGTACTTGTGCCCTGTGAACCTTTCCATCCTTGGGGAGAGATTCAGGGTAATTGCCTACTGCAGTTTCCTCTCCTCAGCTCCGAGTTGGCGGCCTCCTCACTGACACGTTCTAAGAATAGAACCTCAGAGAAAAGTTGAAGAGAAAATCTCGGTTCAGCAGGATTCTGATTTCAGTCGAAAGGTATCAAAGGAAGTGCCCACTGGCACAGTCAGACCATACAGAGGTGAAAGACAAGAATTTTCTCCTTGGAAGCTACACCACCTGAAGGTCAGTTTGGGTGACCTTGCCCAGTGGCCTGTTACTTGCAGCACATGACTGCTGCCAAACAAGAAAAGGAATCATTCCCTTCTTTGGGCTCTAAGCTTTTATATATGTTGATGTGGGAGTAGCCAGGGCCATAATGAGGGCAGAGCAAGAGGAACAGCTGCCCAGGGTGCAAATTGTTATGGGGAAGTGGGTTCTGGTGACAGGGTCCAACCTTGGCAATGCATGTCACCAGGGCTGCCCCAGCGTTGGTACAAGGTATTAGTGCCCTGGGCAAACCTTAAGCTTATGCACCTCTGGATGTCAGAATCTATTGTTCAGCTTTGAAGGACCTGCTCTTTGCTGCTCCCAGAAGCTGCCACCTCAGGCGACTAGCTAGTTTGCCTAATGGTTGGGCTGGCCCTGCATATCACACGATGCACATGCAGAGAAGGAGAAAAGAGAATATGGCAAGGTAAACCTTCTGCCTTGATGCTGTGGTTGGTTGGTTGAAAGGAATTAGATTTAACCCAAATAAATCTGCAGTTTTAAGGGTGGGTAATCTGTCACTACAGAATGTCATTTGTGCTAATGAAACAGACAGGGCTAGTTTACCATTTTAAGAACTAAGGGCCCAATTTTCAAAGGCATTTACACGATTAACAGCCCACTACAAGGCTAGTGCCTTTGAAAAATCCCCAATTAAGTCCCCTAGGAGCCCCGATGCTATCTGGTTAGCATCGGGGCATGTTGGGGACGTTCTGAGACAGAACAGAGGTGGGGAATGGCACTAACTGGGTAGCAGCAATTTTGGATGCTGCCCGGTTAGCGCTCTGCACCTTAAAGATAGGCGAGGAAAACCTTCGTCTATCTTTAAGGCGCCAGGGCTAACCGGGCAGCATCTAAAATCACTGCTGCCTGGTTAGGTTCGGTGGCTTTCCGGCTGTACAGCGAACTTCAGATTTTCACTTCTGTCATCGCAGAAGTGAAAATCCAGGGTTACGGGGTTGGTGGGCAGGACTACACGGCTATGGCACTTAGCCCTGCCCAATGCAATATCGGGCTTTAAGTGCCCAGATCTCAAGTTTCTATTTAATAAATTCTGATGTTATCTCTGTAATGGTTCTTTAAAGGGCAAGAGTGAGTGGTACTTGCAAACCTAATTTTCTAATCTGAATGTAGAGTCTGACAAAGGGTCCTATGCCATTAACTTAGGATGTACATTAAGACCATCACATATATGCTAAAAATATGTTATGTAGTAAGACTTTACCTGGCATGATAAAGGGATTCAGAAAGATGTTAACATGAGCATGCTAAAATGTGCATGTCTGTCCATGTATTGTAAATGAAGAAATGTCATCGCAAATGGGGGGTTAACATGCTTGGTAAATACTGTGCCATGGAATTCTCCCCCTCCTTGATATTTACCACATGCTTCCTGACTGAATACTACTTAATACCTACCTTGGACTGACATTTATTTTTCAGCATCTATACATTTAAAATTGTTCCACCCCTCACAGTGTACATGACACAGGGATTTCATACTGCTGAAGAATTGGACAGGCCCCAAGACACTGGCAGGATTCTCAAAATCATCAAAATCCTTGCTGTGGCTGTACCGCTAGCATTTAAACATCTGCCATGACCAGCTTTTTTGTAGGGGCTTGTGACTGCCAGTGGGCTCTTCTCCAGTCTGTCCCCACCCCCTCTATAATGTGAGAAAAACGTTTTCACAAGGAATGAACAGACAGTGGGAGAGACATCAAGGAGTGGGAGAAAATGACAGAGAGAAGATGACAGAGGTGACACACGAGGACTTCGAAAATAAATCCGCCTTTCTTTACAGAAGGCAAATAGAAAAGGCAGGATATAAATGTAGGGGGCATATTCAAAAGGGCCCAGCTAACCGGTTAAACCATGGTGATCCAGATTTTCAGCAGCACTATGGGCCCGATTCTATGCCACGAATAGCGTTGGGACGTCCATCCCCGCTATTCGTGCCTTCTCTGCCTGCGTCTACCTTCCCTGCTGGTTGTGCGGAGCGGAATCTGGGGGGTCGCCGGCCCTGGATGTACAGGGCCGATTCTAATGTCAGCCCTGTATGTCCAGGATCGGCGACATGTGCGGGAAAGCTATTCCACCTCTGAGGTGGAATAACTTCCCTGGATGTGTTTTTTTTGTAATGCCATGGTGCAGATGGGGCAGGAGAGGCCCGAGGACATTCCCCACAGCCCGACCCTGACCTTAGGAGGCCAGATCGGGGGTCAGGCTGTGGGGAATAAGCGTTTTATTCTGGTGGCCGGCATCACAGCTCTTCAATGGAGCCACAGTGCATGGCAAAATGATGCCGTGTCTCCATAGAAGAGCCTTGACTGAGTTAGTCAGGGACTGTCCTCTACTTTTGTGATTCTGATACCGCAAGGTTAGATGTGCCCCACGGGATAGAATCGCAATCCCCTCTGTACATCTGCCACAGAATGGAATAAGCCTGTATCTGAATAATGTCACTAAATATCCCCACAGAAAAGATGCCCAGTTAAAACTGAGGTGGAGCAGGGGAGATCCCGGCAGCTATCCAGTTACTGGCAATATTCAGCCGCTAACCAGTGCATTGTCCACTGACAGCAGATATTCAGCACTGGATGCCAGAGACGCTGAACCACCTGTTTAAAGTACAATGGCAGCGGCGAGGTGCTTTAAAAGCACTGACCAGCGCCATTGAATCTTGCCGCCATACGATTTTTTAAAAAGATTAAATAAGGAGTGAGGGCCCGATATTCTTCTGGATGGGCTGTGCGCCGCTGTGGCATATAGCCCTGCCCGCTCACCCTTAACCTCGGATATTCAATGCCGCGCTAACAGCATTGAATATCCAGTTTGTGCAGCAAGGGGTCAGTGCTGCAGAGCCTAACCATGTAGCGGCGACATTGGACTGCTACATGGTTAATTGTCCACGGCTAGAACTAGGCGAATCAAAAGCTGCCCTAGTTTTAGCTGCAGACCACCAGGTAGCGGTCCAATATTGCCACTGCATGGTTAGCAGCAGTCACCGCCTCCGCTCCGCCCCGGAATGCTCTGATGCTAGCCAGATAGGATCAGGACGCGTAGGGGACATAGTCAGGGATATTCAATGGCAGTAATCGTGTAGGTGCCGTCAAATATTCCCGTTTAAGGAATTCACATGGTTTACTTGGCTGTAAACTGTGTAAATGCCTTTCGAATATAAACTATTTGTGCATGCAGTACTGCATTTCATGCACTCGAGTAGGTGCTTATTTAATTGCCGTTGGGGTATTAAAGTAAGCACGAGGAAGACACAGCACCTGCTTTTATATGATATACATGCAGACATTCCTGTAGAAAGAGAATGGGCAGAGCAGGGACGGGATCAGCTCTTCTGTGTATATTTTATAAAATACACATATATGTGCCAATTCCTACTTGCACATACATCTACAAAGCTGCTCCTTCAACTTTCGGGTAGGTTATTTGATAAATGTAAATGTTGACGGTTCATGCATTGTCTTTATAGCATACTGTAGCTGTAGATAAATGAAGGCACATTTTAGAAAGATGTCTACATGCAATCTGGGGCGTCCAGGTCAAAACATCTGTAAAACGTCCATCTATGTGGGTGTTTCGTCCTGATTCTAGAAACTCCCTTGTATCCAAAAGGGACAGTGGCAGCCCCAGTCACATAGACATCCTCCTGATAAAAGGTTAGGACGTCTATCCTATGCTGAATGCACATCCCTGCCTGGTATTCTGCAAGTGGAGACATGCATTGGTATGCCGACCAGAAAACAAATGCCCGTGTTTCTCTTCCATTTACGTTTTCATCATAAAAAGTATTGCGGTGCCGGTGTCAGATTACCCTCTTCTTGACTTCCTCCAGGTATTTTGGTGGCATAATGAGAGCTTTTCTGACATCTATTCCTGCCCTGCAGCAGCAATAGACATGGATATTATCACTGTTGGGTTTAGATGTGCTCGCCGTTTCTAAAATCTGTGTCCAAGCAGAAGTCTCGTGGTGCAGGTGTTATCGTGAGATTTCAGCCCGGGGCAGTGACAGACACCAGGCCTGCTGGAAACTTACAAGAGAGGAGGCAGAGGAGCAACATGTTAAAGTAAGTATGCCGCTCTGCCTTATTGCTGCTTTGTGGGCTCCCTTCCTGCCCTCCCCCTCAGCTCCCCCCCCCCCCCCACACACACACACTGCAGGAGGCTGCTTGGGAAGAATTTATGCCACTGATAAGTGTAATAAACCATACTTGGCTATTTAGAATGTAGAGATGACTTCACTTCCTGGTTAGTGAAAGGCATAAGGTGAAAACAGAAGCAAAGCACATACAGTAAGGGTAATTTTATTTCAAGTCCCCTAGCTAAGATGATGGAGAAGGCACCTATTTTAAGCCTATTTTATAAAAAATAGTAGGCACGTAACTTATCTTTATAAAACACTAGCACAAATCCCTACACAAACTGCAGCTAGATTGCAAGTAAGGATGTTCCGTCTGCTCAAGAACAGATGTTAATATCAGTATCTACTGTACCTTATGCATATAAACAGGTACAAAGAAAATATGCACATAAACTGTGACTTTCTCCATGCTCCACCCAAACTCCATCCGTCGCATGCCTACTGTAAAAGTACACACTGGTTTGCACCTTGCATACTTCTATACCAGACCTAATTTAATATGAGCCCACTCACACACATAAAACAGTATAAACTAGTTTATAAAAATATCCTCATTGTCTCTTTCACCGCCAGCAGACTATAGATTGTATAGTTCAGTGGTTCCCAATGTCATAGTGACCCTACAGACTGGAGGGTTTTCAAGATATCCACAAATGTAATACCTGTGATAAATTAACATATTTGGGATTTTCTATATCCCTTATACATATTCATCAAGGATATTCTGAAAGCTCATCTGGGACAGATTTGAGAACCACTGATCCTGTGAACTACTGCAGTCTGAGCTCTTTCAATGGAAGACAAGCAGAACCTCATAAACTTTCTTCTCACTGCCTTCCATGATTGTCAGACTTTGATACACACATCGAGCTCTTGAATATATTATCAAACACACACAAAATAAGAAAGCTACATTCATAAATAGCAAGCCGCCTGAAGGCACCCAGAGCATCACAAATGCATTCATTTACACCAATAAGTCTGAAGTGAGACTGCAAACAGGGTACAGCCTAATCTATTTTGTGCTTCTTGCTTTTCAGTTTATATCCTCTGTAATAAAAAGGATGTGCTCTGTTCGTTCCCCAAACCTAGCTTCACAGCCACAGGAGGAGCAAGATTTAAAGTTGCAGGGTTCTTTTTAATCATCAGGATTGTTACAGAAGAATCAGTTTTACATCTCGCCAGCCTTCATACAGCTGACTTATTCTGTTCCTATGGTTACTGATGTGACGCTGGATGATGGCAATCCAGGGACACTGTCTCATGCACTTAAGTTACCATCAGTGTCTCTACAGTTCCAGTTCATGTGGCTTCCTCAAAACTGCTTAAGGGCCCAATCTTCAATTAAGCTTCACCTGTTATCTTTCTCAGCTTACCCACTGGCTGTTACTTATGCAGACTCTTAAGAGGCTCTTATTCCTTATAACTTTACCCAGTTGAACTTACTCTTTTCCCAAATGTCACCATATAGCTATTTTAATTCTACTCAACCATAATCTAGCTGTCTTAGCTCTTATTGTTTTAGTTGTGTCTTGTCTGTCTCGATTAGACTGTGAGCTGCAAAGAGTAGGGACTGTCCATTTTGAAGATAATGTTATAAACTTTTCCCATGCGTAAAATCCAGTTTTATATGTGTGAAAGGGCTTTTCTAAAATTGCCCGATGGGATATGTGCATAAAAGTACTCATGGTGACGAGAATGCACATAACGTTTATGTGGCTTGGGTGTAGGCATGTTCTGGGGTGGGGTTTGGCAGAGCATAGACGGAGTTGCGAAGTACATACACAGATAAAATACACCTAAGTGTGCATATGTCATCCACATCCATTTACCCTTCCTCCTAAGGGGTACAGTAAATACACACAATTGCATTCAAGCCACGATTCCAATAGGATTTATGTTTGTATGTTATAAAGACACACGGTCGCCTATGTGTCCTTCTAAAACTGGCTACAAGTAGGCACTTTCTTGTTCTCCCAACCTAGGTGGGCTGTTATGTCTCTGTACAGCGCGGCACACATGTGTTTAAACCTGCATACAAATCATGGTAATAATAAACTGATTTAACCATGAACCCTTCTCTAGACTGGAAACAATTCCACTTCTGGTGCACCATCATCCCAACTCATCATTCTCCAAGACACCTCTATCCTTGCCTGTCTATCTCCCGGACACATCCATGGCACATTGCCCATCTCTTGGACATCTTGGTCTCAATTATTCATTTCTTGGCACATCCACGTCCATCTTGAACTATTTTCTGGATGCTTCCATCCTAAACTGCCTCTCTCCTTGACACCTTCCATTTGTCCATCTTTGCTCCTGTTTCCATCCTACTCATGGCATTGCGCCATATTCCATTCCATGCTATTGATTCCTTTTTCCCTGTTTCCAGATATGACTTGTTAATTTATTCTTCCATTTTTCCTCTCACATGATCTTCCTAGTCTATAATAAGAGTGATATCTCATATGTCCAAGGGTTGCAGAGCAGAGATGGCATCCATCTGTCCAAGAAAGGTCAACGCATCTTCGGTAGTAGACTGGCTAATCTACTGAAGAGGGCTTTAAACTAGATTCGTTGGGGATGGGTGAAGAAAACCCCCAAGTAAGTGAAAGCCCCCAGGTAGGTGATACATTAAATACCTTTATGGAAATGGGTAACAGGGGTAACATAATGAAAGCAGTGTGTATAAATGCCCGTAGCATGGGAAATAAGATCCCTGAAGTTGAAGTTTTGGTGGGAGTGGCTGACTTGGATTTAGTGGCAGTTACAGAAACATGGTTCACAGAAAACCATGACTGGGATGTAACTATACCTGGCTATACTTTATTCAGAAAGGACAGGGTAGGAAGAAGGGGAGGAGGAGTGGCACTATATGTAAAAACTACTATTAAAGCTTTGGAATTACAGAGCTTAAAAGGGAGAGAGGAGGCATTGTGGGTTAAACTAGAAAGAGAAATCTATTTGCATTGGTGTGATATACAGACCTCCCTCACAAGAGGAAGAGGTGGACAGAGAGTTAATTGAAGACATACGCAGCATTGCTAGGAAAGGGGAAGTGCTACTGATAGGAGATTTCAATATGCCAGATGTTGATTGGCACATTCCTGCTGCAGTATTATCTAGAAGTAAGGAGATCCTGGATTCTCTACAGGGAGAACTATTCAGGCAATTGGTGACAGACCCCACACGTGAAGGGGCCATACTGGACTTGGTGCTTACCAATGGTGAAAGTGTTTCTGATGTTGTAGTGGGAGATCATTTTGCATCCAGTGATCACCAGATGGTGTGGTTCAGTATTAGGACTAGGGCTGTTAGAATCCATTCCAAGGTGAGGATCTTAGACTTTAGGAAGACTAACTTTGTGAAGATGGGCCAATATCTCAGGGAGTCGTTAGTGGGATGGGAACAGCTGGGGGATGTAGAAAAACAGTGGGCAAAACTGAAAGGGGGTATTTTAAGGGCAACCAACCTTTTTGTTAAAATGGTAAATAAAGGCAAAAGGAACAGGAGACCGCTATGGTTTTCGAAGGAAGTAGCTGAAAAAGTGAAGAAAAAGAGGGAGGCCTTCATGAAATACAAGAGATCACAGAGAGAGGAAGACAGGCATCTGTATTTGGAAAAACTTAGAGAAGCTAGCAAAGTAATCAAGAAGGCAAAGATTCAAAAGGAGGAGGAAATAGCCAATGCAATAAAATGGGGGGATAAGACATTTTTCAGATATATTAGTGAGAAGAGGAAGGGCAAAAGTGGTATTGTCAGACTCAAGGGTGCAGGGGGGGAATATGTAGAAGCTGATAAGGATAAAGCGGAATTGCTTAACAAATATTTTTGTTCTGTGTTCACAGATGAAGAACCAGGAGCAGGACCTCAGAAAACACCCACAAATAGGAACAGAAGCAAGGGACATCTTGAACAATTTTCAGAAGACTGTGTTCGTGAGAAACTAGCTCAACTTAAAGTAGACAAAGCGATGGGACCGGATGGGATACACCCTAGAATACTGAGGGAACTTGGGGATGTTCTAGCAACTCCACTGATTAACCTTTTCAATGCCTCGTTGGAGTCGGGAGAGGTGCCAAAGGACTGGAGAGAGGCTCATGTGGTGCCTTTACACAAAAGCGGAAGTAAGGATGTGGTTGAAAACTACAGGCCGGTTAGTTTAACTTCGGTGGTGAGTAAATTATTGGAAACGCTGCTGAAAGAGAAAATAGTGAGGTTTCTGGAGTCCAGCGGATTACAGGATCCGAGGCAGCATGGATTCACCAGAGGCAGGTCTTGTCAGACAAATCTGATTGATTTTTTTGACTGGGTGACCAGGGAGCTGGACCAAGGGAGAGCTCTAGATGTGGTGTATTTAGATTTCAGTAAAGCCTTTGACACTGTTCCTCACAGGCGACTTATAAACAAACTGAGCACCCTAGGGATGGACCCTAAAGTTACTGCTTGGGTTAGAAATTGGTTGGGTGGGAGGCGACAAAGAGTACAAGTAAATGGAGCTCACTCTGAAGAGAAGGATGTTACCAGTGGTGTGCCCCAGGGATCTGTCCTTGGTCCAATTCTTTTTAACATCTTTGTTAGTGATATAGCGGAAGGGCTGTCGGGTAAGGTTTGCCTCTTTGCAGATGATACCAAAATCTGCAATAGAGTAGACACCCAGGAAGGTGTAGAAAACATGAGGAGGGATCTAGCTAAGCTTGAAGAATGGTCTAGAATTTGGCAGCTGGGATTTAATGTTAAAAAATGTAAGGTCATGCATTTGGGCTGCAGCAATCCAAGGGAGCAATACAGTATAGGAGGTGAAGTACTTTTGTCCACTAAAGAGGAGCGGGACCTAGGCGTGGTTGTGTCTGATGATCTTAAAGTAGCTAAACAGGTAGAAAAGGCGACGGCAAAAGCTAGAAGGATGCTTGGGTGCATACGGAGAGGAATGGCTAGCAGAAAAAAGGAGGTGATAATGCCTCTGTATAAGTCTTTGGTGCGACCTCATTTGGAGTATGGTGTGCAATTCTGGAGACCGCACCTTCAAAAGGATGTGAACAGGATGGAGTCGGTGCAGAGGGTTGCTACTAAAATGATTAATGGGCTTCATTATAAAGCATATGAGGACAGACTTAAGGATCTTAATATGTACACCTTAGAGGAAAGGCGGGATAGAGGTGATATGATCGAGATGTTTAAATACCTCCGTGGCATAAATGTTCAGGGAGAGAGCCTCTTTCCATTGAAAGCAAGTTCTGCTACGAGGGGACATGGGATGAGGGTGAAGGGAGATAGATTCAGGAGCAGGGCCGGCCCGTCCATTGAGCAAGAATGTTTTTTGCACAGGGCCCCGCGTTTCAGGGGGCCCCGCGCAAAAAACATTCTTCATCATTCCAAGTTTTAAAAAAAAAACAAAAAACAGCTGCTTCTGCCGCGGCAGCATCAAGAGTGCCGCCGCGGGGCCCCCTGCCCGGCAGAGCCTCCCTGCATCGTAGGCTAGCATTGAATCCCCGAACGCGGGCTTCTTTCAGAGCCACAAGAGTTTCCTTTCTCGCGACTCTGTTAATCCCGCCGGGGATTATCTGCCCTGGCGGGATTAACAGAGCCGCGAGAAAGGAAACTCTCGCGGCTCTGAAAGAAGCCCGCGTTCGCGGATTCAACGCTAGCCTACGATGCAGGGAGGCTCTGCCGGGCAGTGGGGCCCCGCGGCGGCACTCTTGATGCTGCTGCGGCAGAAGCAGCTGTTTTTTTTATTTTTTAATTTGGGATGATAGGGGGGAAGGGGGTTTAGGACTGGTAATGGGCTATGGGGGGGGGAGGCTAAGACTGGAAGTGGGCTGATAGGGGAGGGTTAGGACTAGTAATGGGCCATGGGGGGGTGCTAAGACTGGAAGTGGGCTGATGGGGGGGGTTAGGACTGGTAATGGGCTATGGGGGGGCTGACTGGAAATGGGCTGATGGGGGGGTTAGGACTGGTAATTGGCTATGGGGGGACTAAGACTGGAAATGGGCTGATGGGGAGGTTTAGGACTGGTAATGGGTTATGGGGGGGGGCGCTAAGACTGGAAGTGGGCTGATGGGGGAGGGTTAGGACTAGTAATGGGCCATGGGGGGTGCTAAAACTGGAAGTGGGCTGCTGGGGGGAGGGGTTTAGGACTGGTAATGGGCTATGGGAGGGCTAAGACTGGAAATGACTGATGGGGGGTTAGGACTGGTAATTGGCTATGGGGGGGCTAAGACTGGAAATGGGCTAATGGGGAGGTTTAGGACTGGTAATGGGTTATGGGGGGGGGGCTAAGACTGGAAGTGGGCTGATGGGGGAGGGTAAGGAAAAGTAAAGGGACATGGCGGGCTGCAAAGACTTGAAGAGGGCTGATGGGGGGTTAGGACTGGTAATTGGCTATGGGGGGCTAAGACTGGAAATGGGCTGATGGGGGGTTAGTAGTGAAAATTGCATATGGGGGGCTAAGACTGGAAATGGGCTGATGGGGAGGTTTAGGACTGGTAATGGGTTATGGGGGGGCTAAGACTGGAAGTGGGCTGATGGGGGAGGGTTAGGACTAGTAATGGGCCATGGGGGGTGCTAAGACTGGAAGTGGGCTGATGGGGAGGTTTAGGACTGGTAATGGGTTATGAGGGGGGGCTAAGACTGGAAATGGGCTGATAGGGCTTAGGACTGGTAATGGGCTATGGGAGGGGTTAGGACTGGTAATGGGCTGATGGGGGATTAGGACTGGTAATGGGTTATGGGAGGCTAAGACTGGAAATAGGCTGATGGGGGGCTAGGACTGGAAATAGGGTGATGGGGGGGTTAGGACGTAATGGGCTGATGGGGAGGTTTAGGACTGGTAATGGGTTATGGGGGGGGGCTGACTGGAAGTGGGCTGATGGGGGAGGGTTAGGACTAGTAATGGGCCATGGGGGGATGCTAAGACTGGAAGTAGGCTGATGTGGAGGTTTAGGACTGGTAATGGGTTATGGGGGGAGCTAAGACTGGAAATGGGCTGATGGGGGTTAGGACTGGTAATGGGCTATGGGGGGCTAAGACTGGAAATAGGCTGATGGGGGGGCTAGGCCTGGAAATAGGGTGATGGGGGGGTTAGGACGTAATGGGCTGATGGGGGGGGTTAGGACTAGGGCTATGGGGGGGCTAGGACTGGAAATGGGCTGATGGGGGGTTAGGACTGGTAATGGGCTGGGGGGGCTAAGACTGTTAATGGGCTGGGAGAGTTGCTAGGACTGGAAATGGGCTGAGTGGAAGGAGGGCTTGAACTGCAAATAGCTGATGGGGACGGGGGCTTGGAATGGAAAAGGGTTGTGAGGGGGAGGGAGCTAAGATTGGAAATGGGCTGTGGTGGGGGCTAGGACAGGAAATGGGCTGATGGAGGGGCTAGAATAGGACTGGAAATTAGCTGTTGGGGGGGTGCTAAGATTGGAAATGGGCTGTGGTGGGGGTTTGGATTGAAATGGACTCATGAAGGGGCTAGAACTGGAAGTAGGCTCATGGGGGGCTTGGATTGGAAATGGGCTGAGTGGAGGGGAGCTAGGATTTGACATGGGCTGATGGGCTCATGGGGGGCTGGGATTGGAAATGAGCTGATGGAGGGACTCGGATGGGACTGGAAATAGATGGGGGAGCTAGGACTGGAAATAGGCTGATGGTGGGTCTAGGATAGGACTGGAAATGGGCTTATGGGGGGCTAGGACTGGAAATGGGCTGATGCGGGGACTAGAAGGGAGCGGATGCTGGGTGGGACTGGAACTAGAATGGAGCTGATGTTGGGGGAGGATTAGAATGGGATGGAGCTGGGAGAGTGAAATGGAGAGGGAAAAAATATTTTGTGTGGGAGGGAAGACAAATCTACAATTGGCCGGATATTGGGAGAATAAGTGGGGATTGAGAATGGAGGGGTAAAATTTGAGTAGATGAAATAGGAATGAGGAAAGAGCAAAAGGAGAAAGATTAGTATGTTAAAGCAGATGTAGAGAGAGAATGGAAAAAAACTAGAAGAGAGAAGAAAAGACAAATGAACAGCAGACGATGGAGAGTTAGTGGAAGACACAAAGAAACCAGAAGAAAGTGACTGGAGCAATTGCAGCTGAAAAAAATGCACAAAAGGTAGAAAAATATCTCTTTATTTTGAATTTATTAATTGGAATATGTCAGCTCTGGGAAATGTGCATCATTAACGTCTGCGCTTTGTTTAGTACAAGAGCAAATTAATGTATAGTTTTATTTCTACAGTGTTGTACATTCCAAGTTTGGCTTTTGGGATTCCCAGTTTAATTATTGTCTTCCTGTTTCTAAATTGTGATTCCTTGTTTGGTGATGGTCTATGTTCTGCATGTGTAACTGAGCTGAGGTATTCTGTTTATGTAATTCCTATTTGACATTGCCACTTGTTCTCTTTCCCCAGTAGGTCATGTATTGTTGTTCTCTGAAATGTATTGGTTTAATATTTGCAGCGTTTCCTTTTGATAGTTAGGGTATGGTGCTTTATGAGTCCTGGTAGTGCTGTTAGGATACGGCCGGTTTGCTATGGGTTCTAAATGGGCAGCGTTTGTAGTAGTTCCTAATGTGCCTGGCGGTTGGCACTGGATTATAGTAATGTAGAAGTCTTTTAGTCTTTCTTTATTCATACACTCATTAAGAGGCATGTTTACTAAAAGTTAGTGTATGGTAACATTATGCAAATATTTATGCAAATGAGGCCCCTTATGCAAATGAGGCCCCGCACCGAGTCTCCGCACATGGCCCCGCACCCCCCTTGGGCCGCCCCTGTTTAGGAGTGATATGCGGAAATATTTCTTTACAGAAAGAGTAGTGGATCCGTGGTATAGTCTCCCAGTGGAGGACAGTAACTGATTCAAAAAAGCATGGGACCAACACAGAGGATCTCTAAAGGTAAAAAGTGGACTGTTGTAGTTGTTGTTATGGAAGGACAGACTAGATAGGCCATGTGGTCTTTTTCTGTCATCATGATTCTATGTTTCTATGTTTCTATGTCATATTGTCCCGGCAGACATCAATATTAATTTACCATTAAGGACATGTTACTAGGAACCTGTACAGAACTTCCTGTGTAAAGAAACTGCTACAAAGAAAATGAAGACATTTACTTCAGGAATGATACAGCTGTTCCGGTTAATGCACAGTCCCTCTCTATTTGAATCCAGTGGGACTATAAAAAGAATGTAATTCCTCTGCAGAGTCGGAACTAGTTGAAGTGCATTCCCGATTTGCAGCTGCTACCACTCTGCATGAGAAATTTCTTTCCTTGTCAAATAAAGGTTGTTATTGCACAGAGATGGAGACATTCACGAGAGCAGAGACATCTTAAAGGATGCAATGCGGTGAAGCGTCAGAGCAGTTAATGTCATAATGCTAACTTCGAGGTTAAATATGTGCATCAAAGTTGCCCCCTTCCCTGAACCTGAATTAGAGGGCATATGTAATTAACACCAGTCTCTTTCATCTATGTGTAATGGCTTGGCAACACAACTTAATGACAATACCGTCTCAGAGAGAGATTAGCAAAAATGAAATAATAGAGTTAAAGGCACTAATAAAGGTTCAGTGAAGGAAATGCATCATCAGCGATTCATCAGAGATGGTGCCCAGAGAATTGCTGCTTCATATGAGTGAACTGCAGAAAGAGTAGTTGCTCACCTGTAACAGGTGTTCTCCAGGAGCAGCAGGAATCAGTCCTCACATATGGGTGACGTCGGCGCCGACGGAGCCCTCGTGCGGAGCATTTCCCCAGCTTTCAAAGAAAGCCTTTGGGAATTGCAGCGCGCATGCGCAGTCCCCTTCCCGCCCAAGGGTGCCATCTTGCTCAGTCTGATGACATAGCTAAAAGACAGCAAAAAATTAGCAAAAATAAATCATATGACTGCAACTCCAAGGGGAGGAGGGAGGGTTGTGAGGACTGATTCCTGCTGCTCCTGGAGAACACCTGTTACAGGTGAGTAACTACTCTTTCTCCAGGACCAAGCAGGAAGTCAGTCCTCACATATGGGACTCCCCAGCTTAAGGCTACCGGAGACCTCAAGCCGAAAAAATGAGCTCCCTCTAGCTCGTCAGTACGTAAGGAAGGAATCTTCTCTGAGAACGCCCCCGACCGGTAGCCCAAAACCAGGGCCGGAGGGGAGTTGCCTAAACCCCAAAGAGATTATGGAGTACTGCCTGTCCGAAAGCACTGTCCCTGCGGAACTCCCTCTCAAGGCAGTAATGGGCCGCAAAAGTCTGGCTTGAAGACCAAGTAGCGGCCCGGCAGATGTCTGCCAACGGAAAAGAGCGGAGATGTGCCACTGACGCAGCCTTCGCCCTGACACGATGAGCCGTGACTCGACCCTCCAACGAGAGGCTGGCTGCCCCATAAGCCCAGGCGATACAGTCAGCGACCCATATGGACAAAGTACGCTTGGAGACAGGTAACCCCAACTTATTGGGGTCAAAAGAAACAAAGAGCTGAACAGCCCTCTGGTGCTCCCGCATACGGTCAAGGTAGAAGGACAACGCCCTCCTACAGTCCAGGGTATGCAGGACCATCTCAGCCCGGTTGGCATGCGGCCTGGGAAAGAAGGTCGGAAGAACCACCTCCTGATTGAGGTGAAAAGGGGAGACAACCTTAGGAAGAAACTTCGGGTGAGTCCGTAAGACTACCCTATTCCTGTAGAACCTAGTGTAAGGGGGATCAGACACTAGTGCCTGAAGTTCACTCACTCGCCTAGCAGAGGTAAGAGCTACCAGAAACAAGGTTTTCCAGGAGAGAAAACGGAGGGGGCAGGTAGCCATAGGTTCAAACGGCGGACATGTAAGCCGCTGTAAGACCACATTCAGATCCCACTCAGGGGCTGGTGGACGTAAAGGAGGCTTAACAGGAGGAGGCCTCTGAGAAAATGAGCCACCAAAGGGTGGTTGGAAAGAGGCCTCCCATCCACCGGCGAGTGGTGTGCTGAGAGAGCACTGAGGTGAACCCTGTTGGTTGGACTTAAGGCCTAGATTGGAGAGGTAAAGCAAATATTGCAATACTACCGCTACCAAGCACGAGAAGGGATTCTCGCTGTGCTGAGCACACCAGGTGGAGAATCTACGCCACTTAAGAGCGTAGGATTTCCTGGTGGATTGCCGCCTAGAGGCTAAGACTACGTCTTCCACCTCTCTAGGCAGGAGTAAGGGAGCCAGGACTACCCTTTCAGCAGCCAGGCCATCAGATGAAGAGACTGGAGGTTGGGGTGCAAGAGAGACCCCTGGTCCTGAGACAGGAGATCGTGTTGAACTCCCAGAGGCAGGGGAGTGTCCACCACCAGTTGCAACAGGAGTGGGAACCATGGCTGCCTCGGCCACCTGGGGGATATCAGAATCATTGAGGCCCTGTCCTTGAGGACCTTGAACAGTGTTCGAGACACTAGTGGCGTGGGAGGAAACGCATATAGTAGGCCTTGGGACCACGGAATCAGAAAGGCATCCGCCGCTACTCTGAGAGGATGCGGTTGTCTGGAACAGAATCTCGGGAGTTGCCGGTTCAGAGGGCTGGCGAAGAGATCCATGGTGGGGAGGCCCCACCTGAGAAAGATCTGCTGAACCACCAATGGATTCAATCTCCATTCGTGTGGTTGCAGGATCCTGCTCAGTCTTCCGCCAGGTAATTTTCTTGACCGGGGAGGTAGACAGCCTTGAGGAGGATTCCGTGATTGACGGCCCAAGAGCACAGCCGTTGTGCCTCCTGACAGAGAAGGAAGGAGCCTGTGCCTCCTTGTTTGTTCACGTAGAAAATGGCAACTTGATTGTCCGTCTGGACCAGTACAGACTGGTGAGACGTGAGGTGGGAGAAGGCTCTCAGAGCTAGGCGTATTGCCCGTAGCTCCAGGAAGTTTATCTGCTGAGCAGCCTCCCAAGGAGTCCAGAGACCCTGAGTACATGCCCCTTGGCAATGTGCTCCCCAACCCAGAAGAGAAGCATCTGTCGTCAGCACTCGAGAATGCGGAGGGGATTGAAAATCCATTCCGAGTACCAGATTCGGAAGATGAAGCCACCATTGTAGAGAGGAGACGAGCAGGGTGGATACTCTCACCGAGTCTGCAAGGCTCCCTGTGGCCTGATGCCACTGAGTTCGAAGGCTCCACTGAACAGGCCGCATGTGCAGGCGGGCATTGGGGGTTACATGAACCGTGGAAGCCATATGGCCGAGAAGTCTCACGAATTGCCTGGCGGAGACCAGGGAATTGCTGTGAAACTGCCTGGCTACATCCATCAACCGGAGGGCCCTGTCCACTGGAAGAAAAGCCCTCACCTGAAGAGTGTCTAGCCTTGCTCCTATGAATTCCAAGTTCTGGGACGGGAGCAAAGTGGACTTTGCGAAGTTTATGACAAACCCCAAGTGCTGAAGCAGAGCCACAGTGCGAAGGGTGGCTTGACTGGCCTCCTGGGAAGACTGGCCCCTTATGAGCCAGTCGTCCAGGTATGGAAACACAAAAAGACCTTGAAGCCTCAGGTAGGCCGCCACCACCGCCAGGCACTTGGTGAACACCCTGGGAGCGGAGGTTAGGCCAAAGGGAAGTACTCTGTACTGGTAGTGGTTTCCCCCCACAACAAATCTGAGATACTGTCTGTGGTCTGGATGAATAAGGATGTGAGTATAAGCATCCTTTAGAGCTAAGGAGCATAGCCAATCTCCTTGCTGGAGGTAGGGCAGCAGGATTCCAAGGGTAAGCATCTTGAACTTTTCCCTCTCCAGGAACTTGTTGAGGTTGCGCAAGTCTAGGATGGGTCTGAGGCCTCCTGTTCTTTTTGGTACCAGAAAGTACCTGGAATAAAAGCCGTGACCTCTCAGGTGGTGGGGCACCGGTTCCACAGCCTGTTCCTTTAGCAGACTTGCTAACTCCTGAAGGAGTAGGTCCCTGTGCAGAGGGAGTCTTGGAGGCTCCCCTGGAAAATAGGAGGGAGGCACCTGGTGAAAATGGAGAAGATAGCCCTTCTGGACTATATGGAGCACCCAGGTATCTGATGTGACAGCTGACCACCTGTGGGCAAAGTGGGCCAGCCGGCCTCCTGTGCTGAGAGAAGCCAGCTGAGGAGGAGGCTATGCTTTCTGAGTCAAAATCCCCTACCCTGCTGAGCAGGGGCCGGTGGTGGTGGCTTGGGGGCCTTCTGCCTATGGGGCCCATGACCCTGCCCCTTGGCCTGCTGACCCTGTTGGGGAGCTGCAGAGGCCTGATAATGAGGGTATTGTTTATAGGCAGATGACTTCCTCGGGTAAAAGGTCTTTTTTCCCGAGCCCTTCTTCTTCTGAGAAGGGGCAGAGGTTTTTCTGGACAGCCTAGTCCTGGTTAGAGTCTCGGTCTCGGGTTCTGCAGCCTTTTCAGCCATGGGCTTGCCAAAGAGGTTTTCACCTCGGCAGGGGACATCGACCAACTTGCCCTGCACCCATGGCTCGAGGTCGGATGACTGTAGCCAAGCCTGTCGGCGGGCACCGATGCCGGCCCCGGCTACTCGGGCCGAAGCCTCAAACCCATCGTAGGCTGCTCGAGAGATAAACTTTGAGCACTCTCGAATACCAGTGGGCAAGGCTTGGAACCGCTGCAAAGGTTCCTCGGAGAGACCAGCAGAGAACCCGGCAATCTCCTTTGCCAGTTCTCGGAGATACATGCCCATGTAGAGCTGGTAAGTCTGGACACGGCAAGCAAGCATAGAGCCCTGGAAACACTTCTTACCGAGGGCATCCAGGTTCCGGGTCTCCCGGCCGGGAGGCACCGAGGAGTGCATCTTCTGACTTTTCAGTCGATGCATGGCCGATTCCACAACCATGGAGTGGTGCGGTAATTGTGCCTTTTGGAACCCGGGGCTCTTGCGGACTTGATAGATGGAATCGACCCACTTGCTTAACACCGGCGTCGAGGCCAGGGTCTCCCACATGCGGAAGAGCAGCCGCTCCAGCATCGGAGGAACCGGTACAGTAAAGGCCTCCTTTGGGGGAGAGTCATACTGGAGGGCCTCGAGCTCCTCGGCTCGAGGCTCCTCCTCGGGATCCACGGGGAAGGCCAAGGCCTTGGCCATATCCCGCATGAAGTAAGAGAACCGGGTATCCTCCGGTGGGGATTGTCTCCGAGGTTCGGACTCCGGCGAGTCCGATGGGACACACCGAGTCCGATAAGTATTGGGTGACTCTTCGTCCTCCGTCTCCCAGCCCGACTCCTCGGAGGAGGAATCGAGTGGCTCCGGTCGGGCGGGCACTGATGCCATCTGCTCCGACGCCGAGGGTACCGGCGTCGACGACCTCGGTCCAGAACGGGAGGCCGAGGGAGACCGTGGCCGAGGATCGACTCGAGCCTGCATGGACTCGAGGATTGGCTCGGCCTCCGGGGTCGACTTGGACGTCGAGGTCCCGGTGGTCGGGGCAGATGCACCAGTGAGACCGGCGATCAATGCCCGCTGCTGTTCCATGAAGGCAGCGAGGCTGCTCTCCAAGGCCGTCAACCTGAGTCCGAGCTCAGGAGACCCAGCAGGGCCCGATGTCGGCTCCCCTGGAGGAGAGTCCACGAGGACTACAGCACTTACGTGTCCAGGAGACTCCATCTCGATACGAGGATGCTTGGCAGGCTTCTCCGACTCCGAAGACCCGGGACGGCTATCGGGGCTATGCGACCTGGCACTCGAGGAACCAGGAGCATCCACCGATGCCGCCCTTGCGGGTTTCTTCTTCCTGCGATGTTCCCGCGAAGGAAACCCTCGCTCAGAAGAACCCCGAGGCTGCTCGGGGCTGGAGTCCGAGACGTCGAGGCCTCTGACGAGGTCCGGGCCCGTCCGGACGCGGAGTCAGAGAAGATCCTATCCTTCTGGTGCTGCCGACTCCTCAATGCCTTCGAGAACATTTTGCCAGACGGACCACAGATCATCGGGTCATGATCGGGTCCGAGGCAGAGGAGGCAGCAGTCATGTGTGTCGGTAAGAGACATAAGTTTCTTACACCAATCACACTTTTTAAACCCGCTGGTAGCCATCGGGGGAAAAAGGGCCCTTGCGAGGTCAAAAGACCGGGCTGCCAGTGAAAAAAGAAAAATGGCGTGAACGCTAGTCACGAAGGACAAAAACTGAAAAAGAGAGAGTGGACTCGATACCGGCGTATCGGGCCAAGGCGGGAAAAGGATCCGGCGTCGAACCGAAGGAGAAAAAGAAAAAACAGTGAAATCAACTTTTTCCTTGGGGAAAAACGAACTACGTCCGTCGGGCTCCGCGGAAAAAAGAAGACTGAGCAAGATGGCACCCTTGGGCGGGATGGGGACCGCGCATGCGTGCTGCAATTCCAAAAGGCTTTCTTTGAAAGCTGGGGAAATGCTCCGCAAGAGGGCTCCGTCGGCGCCGACGTCACCCATATGTGAGGACTGACTTCCTGCTTGGTCCTGGAGAAGAGAATATATCTAGATGGGAAGAGCTTAGAGGAGTTGGCAAAGGGTATTGAGGGCATTATGGTCAGTTGGCAAAGGGCATTGAGAGTGGTTAGAGGGGAGGACAAAAAGAGAGAAGATAAACTGGATAAGAACAAAGAAAAGGACAAATGTATCAAATGTTTGCTGCACTGAAAGACCCTTGCCAAGGAGTAGCCATGTGGTTAGAGCAGCAGGCTGAGAACCAAGGGTTCGGATCCTACTGCCATGACTTGAGATTTTGTGCAAGTCGCTTAACACGCCATTACCTCAGGTACAAAGCTTAGACTGTGAGCCCTCTGCGGACAGGGAAATAATCAGTGTACCTGAATTAACTTATCTTGAATTACTACTGGAACGGTGAGAGCCAAAACCATAAGTATTTATCTTTTCTCTCTCACACAGCAAAACCCACTTCCATGTCCATTCTCACACATATCACTTGTCGCCTCCTCTGCCAATTCTTACCCTTCTCCCCCTTGATTCTCATCTGACTCCCTGCCACTTCTCAACCTTTTACTCACCTCCCTTCTTCCTGGTAATTCCCCCATTCTACATGTCGATTGGCCAGCAGTAGGAGGGTGAGAAAAGCCTTTCCCCGGGCCATGTCCTTCTGTTCTGCCGCAGGAGTACAACTCATGATTTGAACTATGTAGGATGCCCATATTGTCACCTAATTCAAATTACAAGTCAGGCCCCAGGAACAGAGGATGAGGGCACAGCATGAGGTACCCCTCCTTTCCTTCTGCTCCTCCTCCTGTTGGCCAACCTGTGCACACGTAGGTGGAGGGGGAGCAGTGAGGTGTCAAAGGTGCAGATGCAGATAAGCACTTTTATACCCAGCTAGTCTGGCAGTACTGGCTTTAGAATAGGAAAAGCAAGGCAGTTGCCAAAGAGGGGCATCACCAGTTAGAGGCAACCATCTGCACTGATACTCCAGTGCCAGAGAAGAAGGAGAATGTACAGAAAGTCCTCACATATGCCACCTTATGTTAAATCATCAAAGGTGCTGGTGCATGGGAGCAGGTGCTACCAATAATTCTGACCCAAGGCATCCCTAGCCCTAGAGTTGGCTCTGTGGCTGTCAGCTGCTGTACCTCCTCTCCGACCTGCCCCTGGAATGCCATGATTCATTGGAGATCTACATAATCCATATCAGAAGATGGATTTAGCAGCCTTTGTTGTGGCTACAGAATTGCAGGAGACCAGGGTCTCTGGCCAGTGATCTCAAGGCAAATTGTAAACTGCTATATATGCTCAATAGTGGAAAATGTTTCCCTCTCTAGGGGGGGGGGAGTGTATTCCTCTCTCAGCCTTTGGGCACAAGCAGCCAAATCTCCTGTTAGTCACTACATGCTTCTTTGGAAGAGGGCCTGTATTTTATACTATTGACCTCTCTAGCCATTTTTAATTGCCATATGCACTGCCACACACCAACAGTGTTACAACATTTTATTATTTTATTATTATTATTTATTATTTATTACAATTTTTTATATACCGCGCTATTTACAATCAGCGCGGTTTACAGAGAACCAAAGACCAGAACAACAGGCTGCTCGGTTTTACATAAAACAGGAAGATAAACTTGGATACGATAAACTTGGATAATATGGGGGTAAAACTATATACATAGAATGTTGGTCTGTTAATTTGATCACATGAGAAAGGTATTTACGTGAAATTGACAATGGTGCTTGGGAAAGGAGGCAAAGTGGTTAAGTTTGTAGTGAATATTTTGCACTTTATGTAGGGTAGTATTTGATGAATAGGTTATGCTTGAGAAGGGAAGCTTTATGTAGGGTAGTATTTGATGAATAGGTTATGCTTGAGGGCCTTTCTGAATTGGACTATGTTAGTTATGGCACGAATTTCGGGAGGTAGGGAGTTCCAGTGTTTTGGGGCGCAGAACATGAAGGCTCTGTTCGCTGTTGATCGGCTACAAGTTGTTATGGCCTTCGGCATTATTAGGGTGTTTATCGCTATTTGTCTTCTGGATCTCGTTGGTGGTAATGTTTGTGTGAGATCAATTAGTGAGTTTGCAGATGAACCATGGATGGCCTTGTATGTGAGGATTAGGGTTTTGAATTCGAGCCTGCCTTGTATCGGGAGCCAGTGAAGCTGTTTGAGGATTGGCGTCACATGATCGCTCCTGGATGCTCCTTGTAGAATCCTTGCAGCAGTATTCATGGCAAGTTGAAGAGAACTTAGGGTGGATTGTGGGAGACCTTGTAGAATTGAGTTGGCGAAATCGAAATGCGGCAAGATGAGTGCTTGGAAGATGGTTCTAAAATCGTCTGGGTCCAGTAATGAGCGTAGATGCCTGAGTGTGCGTATTTTGAAGTACACAGCTTTTGTAATATTGTTTACATGTGTTTTCAAATTGAGACGGTGGTCCAGCGTGACTCCAAGGTATCTTATTGTTTCTTTTGTGGCTAGATCAGCTCCTTTCACACTTATATGTGATGGTGGAATGAAGTTAGGGTCTCTCGTAACAAAGAGAACCTCAGTTTTCTTGTGTTGGATGCGGAGGTTCTGTGAGAGAAGCCATTCTGATACTGCATTAAAGCAATTTATTATGGGCAGTAGGTCTAATTGCATTGTAGAAAATGGCATATAAATGGCATTTTCATTAATAAGTCACCAACTATCAAGTGAGGAATGAGGAGGGCTTTCTCCTATCCTACATCATTAAATCTCAGCAGCATAGGATAGCTCTTTAATGGAAATCATTTTTGTACTTGCTTTGGGATGTTTCAAGATGAATCACTTCCAAGTGAGCAAATATCATCAGATTTTCTTATCTGCTGTTGACAAAATAACCTGACATGCCACACTCCGACCTACACATAGGCCTGCCTGCTGGAATGCTTATGACTGTGCTATGCCGTGTATCAGAGTTGCCAACTTACCCAGTTCCAGATGTGCTCTGATTTTGAACTTACGACCCCAATGAAATCAGTGCTGCTGGTCGCATAAGGCATCAGGAGAGGGTTTTCAGCAATCAAGGAACGGCCTACAACATCCCTGGTTAAATTGGTAACTCTGATATGTCTTTACTAGAGTTACATGAAATGCTGCATTTCAGCTATTCCTACCCATTTTTGGGTTGCTTTCCCATGCAGAAAAACCTCCAGTTTCTGTGTCATTTAAGAACTGAATTCTAAATTACCTCAAAACCCATGAACAGATCATGGCTGAGGCAATCTTTGAATCAAAGGCTTGTCTACTACTGGATTGAGCATACAGCTGTGAAATCCAGAGGCCTCACTTTCAAGTCCACAACCCTCGCTTACTCACTGTTGGGCTGATTTTTCAAAGGATTTTGGTTCCTAACCTTGGCAGTTAGGATTCTAAATTGGTGCTTTTGAAAATTTACGAAGGCTAAGTTACAGAGGTTATTTTAGAAGCATTGGCATGTGCAGGTTGTATAGACATTTTTTTTGTGCCATCAAGTCAGTGTTTACTCATGGCAACCAGGCAACTTCTGGGTTTTCTTTACACTGTATCACTTGAAGTAGATTGCCAGCCTTTTCTTCTGAGACAATGGAGGGTAAAGTGACTTGCCCAAGGTCACAAGGAGTGCTAGTGGGAATTGAACCCTTGATCTTCTGGGTATTAGGCAGTTGCTCTAACCACTAGGCTACTACTCCTGTATAGACATAAAGGACAGCAATTTTAGAAAGCCACTATTATTTACATGTGTACCTTCAGCAGGATGCAGAGATTTCTAGGGGATCATGGTGGGGACATGTTTGGGTTGTGTTTTGGGCATTGCTTAAAATAGCTATGTATATCCCATTTTATAACAGGAATACGTGCCTATTTCAGAAAAGTTCCCCATTAGCATTTGCACCTGCTCTGAGGCATGCACATGCATCAACTACCTGTTTAGACTTGGGGTCTAAACAATTAGACAAGTGCTAACAAAATCATCTCATCCCCTGACCTCGTCCCCTCAGTGAAATAAGATATCCCTCCACCCCAGCAGTCCCCACCCCCTGGCACATAGCTTCACCCTCCCACCCTCCTGAACACTAGCAGTAGAACAGTGAAACTGATGTTAGTGGGTCAGAGATACCATTATGAACTTGACGCCGATGAGGCAAGTGCATCCACGGATCACTTCTGCCCTCCTTCCCACCTACTACGGAGACCCTGATAAGGGTTGGGGTGGGCTTGGGGGAGGAGGAGGGCGAAGTTGCGTGCCAGGAGAGATCAAAGGGTGAAAAGGTGAAGCTGTGAGGTTGCAGAAAGGATTCTGGGGGTGGGATTGTGGCAGTATTTTTCCCCATGGCCCCTTTAAGAAATAGCAGGCCTGCCCTGGAGCCCACTATCTAAGTTACTGTAGCAGGAATCAGCAGTGTTTCTGGCTGCTGCGATGCAAATTTGTGAAATCAGGATGCTCTTCGTTCCTACCTGCAGCACTGTGAAATCACTGCTCCTACATGCCAGCGTCCTTCTACATATTTTACAAAAGGCTCCATGAATGGCGGAGCCTTTGTAAAATACAGGCATGTCTCACCCTGGCATCTCAATTCCGATCTCAATGATCTATCTAAAATCAACCTTCATGGCTTCTAGTTTAACTAGGCTCCTAAATTTATGTGCGCTAAAAGTGGGAGGCCATGGGAACAGAGATAGGGTGGGGAAAAAATAAGTTTGTATAGTTTATTTGTGCAAAAATTTGGGAGCTCAACTTTTTTCAAATATCGGCTTCTGAGACCTTGAGGAAGGCACTTAACCTGCATTTCTGTTCCTATCCCAACCATTTCATCCAATCTTGCTCTGATGCCATATTCTGGGCAAGCACATTTACTTCTGCCTTGATTTCCACACTGGCGGTGACTGCACTTAACATGTTTCTTCATGTTGGCAAAGCACTTCGGCATGACAGCTCATGCTTAATTGTTTCTTCATCCTGAAGAGCCTTGTGTTGAGGCAAAATAATGCACAACAGTTGTTCACAAGATTCCGAAATATTTCTATCCCTTGAATTATTCACTGTTGTGATATTCCTTTGACTCTGTGCTCACTATAATAATCCAGGCTGTCTAGAGGAGAGACAGCAGCCAATCCCTGAGCTCATTAAAGTGCCTCTGTGTCCCCAAACATCTGGGAACCTGGCTGTGAATGAAACATGCATGTAGCACAATGAGCAGTGGCCCTTGGAGAGCAGCAAGGGCACTGGGATTAGGCTCTATTCTTTTGATCTGGGATTAGAGATTAATAGTAAGCATGAGATGGGGACAGGCTACTATATGAGTTGGTAATTGAAAATAGAAAATGCGCTCTAAACAGATATCAATAAACACCCAAGCAGGAAAGATCATAAGAACTTAAGAACTGCCATCCTGGATCAGACCAAAGGTCAATCAAGCCCATTGCGTTGTTTTCAACAGTGGCTAATCCAGGTCACAAGTCCCTGACTTAACCCAAATATAGCCAGTTCCATGCTGCTAATCCCCAGGGATATCTCAGGAAAAAGATACCGTAAATGATCCCACAACAGATTTTTTATTCCATTTTTGTTGGGCATAAATCACAAGGAGGAGGCATTTATGAACCTGCCCCCAGAATGTAATACATGTCCCTTTTATTCAACCACTTAGGTTTAAACAACGAAACTTTAAATATTCAATGCTTTCCAGCATATAAAGAGAAAATTGTACTTATCTTGTGTATATGCGCATATACACAAGATAAGTACAATTTTCTCTTTATATGCTGGAAAGCATTGAATATTTAAAGTTTCGTTGTTTAAACCTAAGTGGTTGAATAAAAGGGACATGTATTACATTCTGGGGGCAGGCTCATAAATGCCTCCTCCTTGTGATTTATGCCCAACAAAAATGGAATAAAAAATCTGTTGTGGGATCATTTACGGTATCTTTTTCCTGAGACATTCCTTTTGATTACCTTTTGATTACCGTCTGGGGTTACATTGTGTCTTTTGATTACCGTCTGGGGTTACATTGTGGCTCAATCCCCAGGGATAAGCAGTGGTTTTCTCTCTGTCTACCATAATAATGGTTTATAGACTTTTCCTCCAGGAATTTGTCCAAACCTTTTATAAATCTAGTTCCACTACCTGTTTTTACTATATCCCCTGATAATGAGTTCCAACGTTTAAATATACATCAAGAGAAAAAATATTTTCTCCTATCTGTTTTAAATGTACTACTTTTAGCTTCAAGGCATGTCCCTTAGTCTTTGTATTTTTTGAAAGACTGAACAATCGATTCACGTTTACCTGTTCCACTCCACTGCACTCAGAGGTTTATAGACCTCTGTCATATCTCTTCTCAACCAGCTGTTTGAACCATTCCAGTTCTTATCAAGAGTTTAATTGGCTGCACTGAACAGCTAAGAAGTTCTGAACTCTGCCTGCGTGAGTAAATGAACTGATGTACTGAGGTGTGTCTAATGTAGCTCAAAGTTAGAGCAGGGATGGCTCAAAAAGCTTCAAAATATTCTATACATTGAAGGACAACGTAAACAGAGAGCAGACTACATACACACACACATTAGACTGAACAGAAAGCAGATTGCCAACATACAAACACACAAAACAGGTGGCAATACACATATACAATACAACACAGAAAAAACATACACAAAATGACATATGCACACAAAAGAATGAGCAGTGCATGTGCACAGGCACACACTCAGACACACACTCAAGAGAGCAACACATCCAAAGAACAACATATGGATCAGAAGATGGCAGCAGAAGTTGGCAGGAAATGTGAGCCTCTGATCATTTGTGTTATTCAGGTCACAATCACTGCGTGAACTACTGTACAAAGGGAAGAGTTATGTTGCACCCTGGGCACTTCTCATGTAACATGTGGTGGTGTGAGGAGAAATTCTGGAACTGCTCTCAAGGTATCAGCATTCATGGTTCCTCAGCTTCTCTAAGGACGTGTTTAATAACGCATTGATAATTAATCACCACCAGGTGGAAGGCAAGGTCCACAGTTGTAAAATGGAGATATGGCCGGCTCTGAGCATTGGTTTAGAAGGCTAACAAAAATATTGAAGTGATAATAATTACAAATGCAGGATCAGATTTTCTAAAAACCACTGTGTAGCCAAGATAGGCAGCAGTGTTAGTCTTCTGTCTGTAGGCTAATTTTCAGTCACAATCTAGCTGCCTATGTTGTAACTGAAAATTCACAAATCTAGCCTACTAAACTTTAGATGGCTAGTTTGAGACAGCAATTCATGCACACAGGGCTAGTTTCCTAATTTATTTACTTATTTATTTTTAGATTGTCTATCTTATAATCCAAAGCAGGGAACAGACAAACATTTGGATTAGACACAATATGCCAGTATAAACTTTTGTTGAAAACCATAGAGTCAATGTCAACTCTTGGGGACCCTATGGATAGCTGTCCATATTGTGACTATGCCCTGCATTGTTTGTGGCAAGCATGTGACCAGAAGTACATTTCTAAACCTTTCTTCCATTTAGTAAGCCTACAGGAGCTGGTATTTCTAGGTGATTTCCCATCCAAGTGCTAACCAGGCTTGATATTGCTTAGTTTCCAAGATCGGGTACAATCAGGGTAGCATGGCCATAGTACCACTATAAATATTCGGAGTTGAATCACTCATCAGGACATCAGCTGGCATTATCCATCAGACCTTTCCTATAGTTCAATAAGTCCAATTTAGAGAGCTAGAGCTGAAAATCAGTGCTGGTTAGCTAAGTTAACACCCCTGATCTAACCGTGCCCCCCCTCCACCCCCCCAGGGTGGCTCAGATTTTGAGAAGATAGATATTGCTGGCAGCAAATGTTTGAAAGAAGGATCTAGCCATATGACTCATTAGCTAGCTGGCTAGATTGCTTTGAATATTGACTTATGAGCAGTAACAGACATGTGAATGCATAATAATAAAAAATCTGCTATGATGGGATACCAAGCTCAGCCTGATGCTAACTAACAGTAGTAGAGAAGAACAACAGACCACAAAACAGCTACTGCTTGCATAAGCAAAGAAAACCTCACACACATGATCCACATCACGGCACCAGCCAAGTCACATGCATCCACAGCACAATGATGTCTCGAGCCGGATGCAGTCGTCTCATTACCTGATGCTGTCTTGGTCTCAGGAGCTTAGCAATTCAAGGCACAGACAACAGCATCCTTCATTGTAAATGAAAAAGCTGACACACAAAAACACAATAAGTTATGGACTATAGCAACGTCACAAAGAGGGCTATTTCAGAAGCCCTAGTCACCATTTGCACACGTATAATCAGGCAATAGATTGCATCTATGTGTTAATGGCCAATTTAGAAAATATTCATTTTATGATTGGATGCCCATACCATGGTGAAACAGCCTTAAAAAAAACCCAATCGTGATGGAAAATCTAACATATCATAACACATCCATCAACATACCAAATCCCACAGTTTATACATTAATATTCTTGTCGGAGCCCACCGAGGGAGGGCTGGAAGTGCATAACCAACCCCCTCCAGACGGTAACCTCCTTTTATTTTATTTTTCACCCCCAAAAAATGGATAAATTAAACAGTCACTTATCTTCAATAAAGAAAATTCTTATCCTTTCTAAAAAGTAGTTGCCAAGAATGAAGTAGCACGACGTGCACGTTTCGGGTGGAACCCTGTATCAAGTGCTTCAAACTTCTCTTTCAGGCAATGGAAAAACGCCGTCCTCGCGGCTCGGGATAATCTTCTATTGATGGCAGAAATCGACACCTAGCTTTTAAAACAAGGGATGAACCAATCAGAAGGGGGAACACCTCACTGACAGGGGTATCCCCACCGTTATTGGTCACAACTCTGAACAGACTAAGGACGTCACAGCCAACTTCAGAGAATAGTGTTCCACTCAATTTCTCGATTCAGCCCATAAGGATGAATGGAATTTAATTTAAAAATCCATCGTTGTTCAAGGCGCTGCAGTCTCAACTCACGATCACCCCCCCACGGATCAAAGGGCACATGATCGATCACCGTCCAATCCAATGTATCAAAACTGTGTGCCATAGAAACACAATGCTCTACCATCAGAGCTGATAGAACTTTATTCGTAATTCTTGAAGCATGTTCTGCCAATCGTTTTTGCATGGACCTAGTAGTGCGCCCCACATATAAAAGCCCACAAGAGCATCTCAAAAAATACACCACAAAGATGTAAGACAGGTGGTCTTCCAACGGCGAACATATTCACGATGAGTGCCGGGATGTTGCCAACAAAGACCCGAAAGAGTCCTTTCACAGTAGACACAGTTATTGCAAGGAAAGTGTCCTCCATTATAACCCGATGGTATCGGTCTATCCAGGGGCAACAATGTCTTCACCAATTTATTATTTAGGTTGGGTCCCCGTGAAAATGCCAGCCGTAAAGGCTTATTAAAGCATTTATGTAAGCTCAACATGGACCAGTGGGAACGCAAAATCCGTACTATGGCTGAACTACGTTCAGTAAAAGGTAACACTCCCACCACGGAGTCCATAGGTGGAGACTCTGATGATGAATAATGAGGGTCTAATAACCATTCTCGGTGGACATGAAGTGCCCTACGATATGATCGGGTCACCACCTGTAGAGGGTACCCACGATCCAACAGACGTTGTCTCAACTCCAAAGCATGTGTTTTGAAATCAACCGTTGAATGACATAATCGACGAAGTCATAGGAATTGGCCAAAAGGTAAGCCACATTTTAGAGGGCCCGGATGGTGACTACGATAATGAAGCAGACTATTCCGCTGGACTGGCTTACGATACAGGGATGACACCAGTCGGTCTCCTTCCACAAATAGCAAAATGTCTAAGAATTCAATTTTATCAACAGCAATGTGTTCAGTAAACTTAATATTCGATTTTAGTTGATTTAGCCAGCTCACAAAAGCATGGAGAGTAGGTAAATCCGAGGTCCATATAAAAAAGACATCGTCTAAAAATCTTTTCCAAACTAACACATGTTGGTATAACATAGATTGCTTTATAAACAGCTCTTCCATTTCCCCCATATAAAGAGTAGCCACAGACGGTGCTAGTGTAGCCCCCATGGCTATGCCGGATATCTGTTGATAAAAATTTCCATCAGCCAAGAAATAATTTCTAGTCAGCACAAGACGGGCTAGAGCCAACAAAAAGGATTTTGGAAGCCGAGCAGGAGCAAACCTAAAAGCATTCTCCAATAGCGCCAAAGCTTCATTCAGATCTATATTTGTATAAAGCGCTATTACATCCAAAGTCACTAGGAAAGCTCCTGATGGAAACTTAAGATTTGAAATAATTTGTAGAAAATGCGTTGAATCCCTCAAGAAGGACGGGACCTCTCCGGCTTCCTGTTTCAAAAAAACATCGCAGAAGATGGAGAGAGGCTCTAAAATTGAGTTTCGACAAGAGACAATAGGTCTTCCTGGGGGTATAAGTAGAGATTTATGAATTTTAGGTACAAGGTAAATTATTGGAACCTAAGGACGTGTCACTACCAAAAATTTACTCTCCTTTAAAGTGATCCAACCTTGTTGGTACGCTTCCTCCACAAGCGAATGAATTAATTTTTTGAGATCTTCGACGGGGTCAGCATCCAACAATTTATAAATAGAAACATTCTGAATATGAGCATGTAATTGTTGAGTATAAATCACAGAATCCATCAACACTAATGCTCCCCCTTTATCCGCCTGAAAGTCCAAATACACTATATCAACCGACTCACCTTTGTCTACCTGTTTATTCACACCTTCAAAAAAACATAACAGATTAGTAAGACAAGATCTTCCTTGTCTAAAGCCATGTTGGCTGTCTCCCATTAAGCCATGACTATCAACATGTTCAGCAATTCTGTTCTTTATGATGGTTTCTACCATTTTTCCCAGTACTGATGTCAGGCTCACCGGTCTGTAGTTTCCCGGATCACCCCTGGAACCCTTTTTAAAAATGGGTGTTACGTTCGCCTTCTTCCAATCTTCAGTTATTACAGATGATTTTAATGATAGTTCACAGATTTCTAATAGCAGGTCTGCAATCTCACATTTCAGTTCTTTCAACACCCTTGGATGTATATCATCCGGCCCAAGTGATTTGCTACTCTTCACTTTATCTAATAATTATAATACATCTTCCCGATATATCGATATTTCATTCAATTCTTCCTCGCCTTTAAATACACTTCAGTCATGGGTAACATCCCTACATCTTCCTCAGTAAAGACCGAAGCAAAGAATTCATTCAGTCTCTCGGCTATCGCCTTGTCGCCTCTTAGTGCCCCTTTAACCCCTCTATCATCTAATGGACCAACTGACTCTCTCACAGGTTTTTTGCTATGAATGTACTTGAAAAAGTCTTTATTACGCGTTTTTGCTTCCGCAGCAAGCTTCTTCTCAAATTCTCCCTTTGTCTGCCTTATCAATGCCTTGCATTTAACTTGCCAGTGCTTGTGCTGTTTCCAGGTTTCGTCGTTGGCTCTTTTTTCCATTTTCTGAAAGATGCTTTATTGGTAACAACAGCCTCTCTGACCTCACCTTTAAACCATGCTGGCAGTTTTTTGGACTTCCTTCCACTTTTCTTAAAGCATGGAATACAGCTGGTGTGGGCTTCCAAGATACTATTTTTCAACAACACCCAAGCTTGATGTAAGTCTTTAACCTTTGCAACTGCTCCTTTTCATTTTTTCTTAACTATTTTCCTCATTTTATCATAGTCTCCCTTTCGAAAGTTAAAAGGTAGTACTGTGGATTTCCTTACTATCCCTCCTCCACTAATTAAATCAAAAGCGATCATGCTATGATCACTATTGCCAAGTGGCCCACCCTTATCTCTTGCACCAGATCTGGTGTTCCACTAAGGACTAGGTCCAATATGGCTTCCCCTCTGGTCAGTTCATGAACCAGCTGCTCCAAGAAGCAGTCATTTATTTCATCTAGGAACTTTATCTCCCTAGCATGTCCTGCCATGACACTGACCCAGTTGATACCGGGGTAATTGAAATCAACCATTATTATTACTGTGCAGTAACTTTTGTTAGCTTCCTTGATTTCTTTGACCATTTCATCATCCATTTGTTCATTCTGGCCAGGCGGTCGATAGTACACCCCCACTGCCATCGCCTTCCCCTTTTTACATGGAATTTCAATCCATACAGATTCTATAGCAAATATTGTTTCCTGCAAAACTTTAATCCTTTCTGACTCAATGCCCTCTCTAACATAGAGCGCAACTCCTCCACCAATTTGATCAGCTCTATCATTACAATATAGATTGTTCCCAGGTATCACAGTGTCCCACTGGTTGTCCTCCTTCTACCATGTCTCTGAGATTCCAATCATATCTAACCTCTCATTTAGTGCTATATATTCTAACTCTCCCATCTTATTTTTTAGACTTCTAGCATTTGCATACAAGCATTTTAGAGACTGTATTTTATTCATATTAATTTGGCTATTGGTAGGCATGTGTAAGTTGAGATCTTTAAGCTCTGTCTGCTCCATACTCAAGGGCATTTGGGCTACTTTACTCTTTTTTGGAACCTCTCTGCTTTTGGTAGTATCCTTCAAGGATACATTCTTCTGAACCATGCGCTCTTGTGTGACTGTTGGCTTTCCCCTATTATCTAGTTTAAAAGCTGCTCTATCTCCTTTTTAAAGGTTAATGCCAGCAGCCTGCTTCCATCCCGGTTAAGGTGAAGCCCATCCCTTTGAAGAGCCCCTCCTTTCCCCAGAATGTTCCCCAGTTCCTAACAAATCCAAAACCCTCATCCTTGTACCACTGTCTCATCCACGCATTGAGACTCCGGAGCTCTGCCTGCCTTTTGGGTCCTGCTCGTGGAACGGGAATCATTTCCGAGAACGCTATCCTGGAAGTTCTAGATTTCAATTTCCTACCTAAAAGCCTAAATTTAGCCTCCAGAACCTCCCTACCACATTTTCCTATGTTATTGGTACTGACATGTACCAAGACAGCAGACTCCTCCCCAGAACTATCTAAGACCTTATCTAGGTGGCGCGTGAGGCCCGCTACCTTCGCACCAGGCAGGCATGCTGCCAGGCGATCCTCACGTCCACCAGCCACCCAGCTATCTACATGCCTAATGATCGAATCATCAACTATAACGGCTGTCCTAACCCTTACCTCATGGGCACATGGCCCTGGAGAAACTTCCTCAGTACAAGAGGGTTTTACATCACCTGGAGGATCACTTTCTGCCACACCAGGGTGATGCTCTCCTCTCACGTGACCTCTCCCCTCCATGGCAGTAGGGATGCTGCCAGACTGGAGGTGGGACTTCAGGACAATATCCCTGTAGGTCTCATTATGTACCTCTCTGTCTTTCTTATGTCTTCCAAGTCTGCTACTCTAGCCTCTAGAGAACGGACTCATTCCCTGAGAGCAAAGAGCTCCTTTCACCTAGTGCACACATAAGACCTCTCACCAACTGGGAGAAAATCATACATGTGACACTCAATGCAATAGACTGGAAAGCCCCCATCTTGCTGCTGGACTCCTGTCTGCATCTTAGTTTTAAGCCTATGTTTAAATCTTTAAGTTCTTTACTTACTAAGGGTTGCTATGGATTTAATTAATTTAATTTAATTAACAGATTATTTATATACCGCTCCTTCCATTGATCAGGTGCGGTTTCCATATAACAACAATAAACAGTGTGGTCTGTTTTTACATATAACATTTGTAGCTAGGTAAATACAGTTAACAATTAATAATTAACAATTAACAATTAGTAAACTATGTACAGATGAACATAATTAAACTATATACATTGTTTTGTTTTTCATTTACTTATTCGCTTTGTTTTAGGGTGTATCACTTCATTCTTTTGATGAGTTGTGTATTACTCGGGGTGGGATTATCCTTTATCCAGTTGTGGGGTGGTTTGGTGTGCTGGTCAGAGATCCATAATGCTTTGTGAATAAGTGTGTTTTGAGTTTTTTTCTGAACTCCATTATGTCGGGTAATTGTCTTAGTTCTATTGGGATTGTGTTCCACAAGATAGGTGCTGCATGGGAGAAGGCTTTTTTGTTAGTGGATTTATTGGCCCTAATGAATTCTTTTGGAGTGGTTAGTTTATTAAGCTGGTCTCTCCTTTGTAGATTGTGTGTAGGTTCTATTTTGATAAGGTTATTTATGGGCAGGGGTGCTGTTTTTGTTATGGCTTTGTAGGTGGTTAATATAGTTTAGTTGGATACGTATACAAATAAAATTGTACCTAATACATTTAATATACCTTGTTCACCTGAAGCTTAATTAATCTCAGGTCCTTAGTGTATGACTGATTGGATAATGAGCTGCACCTGAGAGCACCTCCTTTCCTTTAAAATGTGTAAGTCCCTATAAAGCTACGATTATCCCAGGGGTGGGTGGGTGTTGGGGAGGGAGGGAAATAACACTTATTAAAAGAGGGCTGCTACACAGTACCCTGTCCTGTGCTGCTGAGGTAAGCTGTGACCAACTTCCTGGGTGATTAACAGTCCTTGTTGGATAGAAGGAGTCTTTCAAAATGGCCTTTTGACCTGCCACCTGGCGTTAACACCTATTGAAAATGTTTCACAGGTCTCTTGCCCCCTAGGTAGAAGGCCTCTTTGTTTATTTTTTGCTCAAAGAATACTGACCCTGTTTTGCCTTTTATGTTAAGTTATATTCTGATTTGATTTAAATTAAAGCTCTTTGCTGCTGCTAGGCTCTGACTTATGAAATTTAAACTAGAAGCTCTCTGCTGGGTTCTAAATATAACCAGAAAGCTCTCTTCTGTGTTTTAAATTTAAATTTAAAGTACTTTGCTGATACTAGGCCCTGATGGAGTATTAAATTTGAACTACAAGCTCTCTGCTGGGTTCTAAATTTAACCAGAAAGTTCTCTTCTGTGTTTTAAATTTAAACTAAAATACTTTGCTGATACTAGGCCCTGAGTGAGTATTAAATTTAAACTACAAGCTCTCTGCTGGGTATGAAATCTAATCAGCAAACTCTCTTCTGTGTTTTAAATTTAAACTTAAACTGCTGCTACTAGGCTCTGACTGATTTAACAAATACACTGGGTTCACAGATTAATCAGCTTTAATCCAAAGAAGTCCCTTCAGAAAAATTCCCAGAAGTATATACTCACAATTGCAGATCTCTCTCCAGAAGTAGCAGTCCCCTTTTCTAGTCCTTCAAGAATTTCTTGCTACGCTCCCTCCATCTCAAATTGTCTTATCCTATCTTTAAATCCATTTATTCACCCAGTCCTTTGTGGCCTAGGTTGAGGGTCGGAGATCTGCAGATCCCATTCTCTACCACCAAACCATTTTCTCTGCTTTTATTTTGCTTTCTGTTATTATTTGGCCTTCCTTTCACCACTTTTATTGGTTTTTAGTTTTGTAAACCGCCTTGCCTTTATTAGAAAGGCAAGTTTTTAATAAACATGAATATAAAACAGAGGAAAAATACTCAGGCATTTGCAAATAAAGGCTTATGGTGCCAAAGCCCAGCCCTGGCAATGGTGAAAGCCAGAAGAATGTTTAGGTGCATATGCAGAAGAAGACCAACAGGAAAAAGAAGGTGATAGTGTCTCTGTATAAGCCTCTGGTGAGATCTCATTTGGAGTACAGTGTGCAGTTCTGCAGACCACACCTTCAAAGAGATATAAACAGAACAGAATCTGTGTACTGGGCAGCAACTAAAATGGCCTGCCGTCTTTGTCATAAAGCATATGGGGACAAACTTACAATTCTCAATATGCATACTTTGGCAGAAATGCAGGGCAGGGAAGATATGACATAGACATTTAAATGTTGCCATGACATAAAGGCAAAGTAGTTGGAAAATATGGACTTGGCAACAGAAATGAAGCTGGAGAAAGACTGATAGAATTCTGCAAGACCAACGACCTATTCATCTCAAACACCTTCTTCCATCAACACAAGCGGCGACTGTACACATGGACTTCACCCAATGGATTGAATAAAAATCAAATTGACTACATCTGTGGAAGTCAACGATGGAAAAGTTCTATAACATCAGCAAAGACAAAACCTGGAGCTGACTGTGGTACAGATCATCAACTACTAGTATGCAAACTCAAGCTAAGGTTGAAAAAGAGCAAACCACTCATGAATGCAGCAAAATATGACCTTGAGAATATACCACTGGAATTTAAAGACTGCCTGCAAAATCGATTTGCTGCTTTAGATACAAATGACAGAGCTCCAGAAGAGTTATGGAATGACATCAAGAAGGTTGTGTTGGAAGAAAGCGAGAAGTCTCTACAAAAGGTGAAAAAGCAAAAACGGCCAAAATGGATGACGGAAGAAACTCTGAAAATTGCCCAGAAACACAGACGTGCAGCAAGTCAGGACAAGTAAAAGTACTAAAACGACACATGCAAGGAAATAGAAGCAGAAACTATTAGAGGAAGAACAAGATCGGCTTTCCTAAAGCTACGAGAGTTAAAGAAAAAGTTCCAGCCTCGAATTGGAATGTTACAAGATGCTCAAGGTTCTATGTTGAATGATGCTGAGAAGATCAAGAAAAGGTGGAAGGAATATACAGAGTTTTTATATGATAAAGATCAAGTGGACCAACAGCCGTTTCAACCTGTACCTTATGATCGGGAACCATTGGTGATGAAAGAAGAAGTTGAAGCAGCATTGAAAGCCTTATCAAAGAACAAAGCACCAGGCATTAATAGCATTCCCATAGAAGTATTACAGCAATCTGATGCAGCTGTTACCGTACTTACAAGGCTCTGCCAAGAAATATGGAAGACAACATTATGGCCAACTGACTGGAAAAGATCTTTGTTTATACCAATACTAAAGAAAGGTGATCCAACTGACTGTGGAAATTATCGCACAATCTCTCTGATCCCACATGCCAGCAAGATTCTACTGAAGATTATTCAAAAGAGACTACAACCATACCTGGAACAAGAACTACCTGAAGTGCAAGCAGGGTTCAGGAAAGGACGAGGAACGAGAGACATCATTGCAGATGTGAGATGGATCCTTGAAAAGACTAAAGAATACCAAAAGGATATCTATTTGTGCTTTATCGACTATAGCAAGGCTTTTGACTTTGTAAACCATGAGAAACTCTGGGCCACATTAAGAAGCATCGATATACCAGAACACCTGATCGTACTCTTTCACAATCTGTACATTGATCAAGAAGCAACAGTTCAAACGGAACAAGGAGAAACAGAATGGTTTAAAATAAGCAAAGGTGTAAGACAAGGCTGTATACTTTCCCCCTACCTGTTTAATTTATATGCAGAACAAATCATCAGAGAAGCAGGATTGTATGAAGACAACAGAGGTGTGAAAATTGGTGGAAGACTCATCAACAACCTTCGCTATGCTGATGATACCACATTACTGGCTGAAAGTGAAGATGATCTGAAACATTTGCTTCTCACAATCAAAGAAATAGTCTCAAAATGGGCCTGCACCTTAATGTAAAGAAGACAAAGATCATGACAACTGGCATAATCAACAGGTTCATCGTTGAAGGAGAAGAAATTGAAATCGTGAACAACTTTAACCTACTTGGATCAACTATCAATAAAGAAGCAACAAGCAGTCAAGAAATCAGACGACACATTGCTCTTGGCAGAATGGCTATGAAAAACTTAGATAAGATTCTCAAGAGCAGAGATGTCTCTCTCCATACAAAGTTTTGACTTGTTCAAGCCATGGTGTTTTCAATAACATCATATGGATGTGAAAGCTGGACAGTGAAAAAGATAGACAGGAAGAAAATTGATGCCTTTGAATTATGGTGCTGGCGGCAAATACTGTGTATACCATGGACTGCCCGAAGAACAAACCAGTCAGTACTAGAGGAGATCAAACCTAAGCTTTCTTTAGAAGCTCAGATGACAAGACTTCGCCTTTCATACTTTGGACACATCATGCGAAGAGAGAGATCATTAGAGAAAGACATCATGCTTGGCAAGATAGAAGGTCAACGCAAAAGAGGAAGGCCAGCAATGAGATGGATTGAGACAATAACAGCAGCTACGGGTACCAGTCTGTCAACAATGAGCCGCCTGACTCAAGACCGAACACAATTTAGGATAGCTATCCAGATGGTCGCCATGAGTCGACTCCAACTCGACGGCACTTAACAACAACAACATAAATGCACAGGAGGAGAGAATCTTTCAATTGAAAGAAAGTTCGGGAACAAGGCTGAAGATAAAGAGGATAGACTCAGGAGTAATCTGAGGAAATACTTCTTTATGGAAAGAGTATTAGGTGCATGGAATAGTCTCCCAGTGGAGGTGGTAGAGATGAAAACTATATCTGAATTTAAAAATGCATGGGACAAATACAGAAGATCTCTGAAGGAAAAGAAGGGACTATAGAGCTTAGTAGTTGGTATGGAAGGGCAGACTGGATAGACCGTGTGGTCTTTATTTTTATTTCTGATTTTGATATACCTTTTGTTTCTGATTTTGATATACCTCGTAGCTGGAAATATTAAGTTAGCAGGAGGAAACTGCCAGGCAAAAAATGTAAACCGAAAACCAAAAATGCTTTAATGGCCTGATTAAATAAAGTTTCACTTTACATAAGCTGCATTTCCTCTTGGTCTCTGACAACACACCTTGAATATACTGGTAGGCAGAAGATAAATGAAGGACTACACTGTCTGAGAAGTGCTGCAATGTTCAAGTGAGTCAGAGGATTAGCTGATGCCTTTTCTCAGAAGTTCAAGGCGAGTTATATTTACAGTAGGTATAATCTGTATTTTTCTGTCCCCAGGGAACTTACAATTTAAGCTAATACCTGAAACAATATAGGACGAAATAACTTAAGAACTCGCTCACAATCACAAGAAGTAACAGTGGGATCTGGACTCTGGTTTCGTGGTTGTAGCCCACTGAACTTACCATTAGGCAACTCTTCTACTCCAAAGTTCCAGGAATTCCAGTCATGGAGTACAAGCAAGATCTTTATGTGTATGCATGTGCATAAGCTATTTCACTGTTCTGTTTATTAGAAAAAAAGAGTAAGCTCTTTACACCTGCAGTTACTGAGAACTCCTAGAAAATAATTGCTGATGCTGATGCTTTTTCTATGAGCTCAATGGAATATATTAGAAAATAACAGACCAAACATGGTTAACCTGAAATTTTTACAATGAAAATTTTATTGCTATGCTTCTAGAGCTAGAACAGAAAAAGAGCACACTGTCTTGATTTTGAAGACACGTAATCAAACTCTTGAATTCGTTACCGGAGGATGTAGTAAAAGCTGTTAGTGTAACTAAGTTTAAAAAAGGCTTGGACAGGTTCTTGGAGGAAAGGTCCATAAAGAGGACCCAGGAAATCCACTGTTTATCCCCGGATGAGCATTGTGGAAACTGTGAACTTTGAGTATCTGCCAGGTACTTGTGACCTGGATTGGCCACTGTTGGAAAAAGGATACTGGGCTTGATGGACCTTGGTCTGACCCAATATGGCATGTCTTATGTTCTTAAAAATTTTGCATTGTCTTGTTCCACTGCACAATAGGGCCCAGTTTGGAACTTCACAAGTAGTCCCTTTTTTCAGTCAGGCTCTGGATGTCAAGTGGCTACTACGTAAACTCATGCTAGCTTTATAGGACAGTGATTTTCAACACCAGGCCCCAAAACAGATCTGGTTTTCTATATTTTCCTGGTTTTACGCCAGAGGTATACCAATATATCTCATGCATAGTAGATCTTGAAAACCCGTTTGTGGTTCTTCAGGACTAGCATTATCTTCCTTGTCTTCTTTCTCCTACAGATGTGCCTGCAGCCAGGGGCAGCCCAAGGGGGGTGCAGGGCCATGTGCGGAGACTCGGTGCGAGGCCTCATTTGCATAAGGGACCTCATTTGCATAAATATTTGCATAATGTTACCATACACTTTTAGTAAACATGCCTCTTAATGAGTGTATGGATAAAGAAAGGCTAAAAGATTTCTACATTACTATAATCCAGTGACAACTGCCAGGCACATTAGGAACTACTACAAACACTGCCCATTTAGAACCCATAGCAAACCGGCCGTATCATAACAGCACTACCAGGACTCACAAAGCACAAGACCCTACCTATCAAAAGGCAACACTACAAATATTAAACCAATACATTTCAGAGAACAACAATACATGACCTACTGGGGAAAGAGAACAAGTGGCAATGTCAAATAGGAATTACATAAACAGAATACCTCAGCTCAGTTACACGTGCAGAACATAGACCGTCACCAAACAAGAAATCACAATGTAGAAACAGGAAGACAATAATTAAACTGGGAACCCCAAAAGCCCAACAACACTGTAGAAATAAAACTATAAATGAATTTCCTCTTGTACTAAACAAAGCGCAGACGTTGATGCACATTTCCCAGAGCTGGCATATTTCAGTTAATAAATTCAATAAAGAGATATTTTTCTACCTTTTGTGCATTTTTTTTCAGTTGCAATTGCTCCAGCCACTTTCTTCTGGTTTCTTCGTGTCTTCTGCTAACTCTCCATCGTCTGCTGTCCATTTGTCCTTTCTTCACTCTTCTAGTTTTTTTTCCATTCTCTCTCTCTACATCTGCTTTAACATACTAATCTTTCTCCTTTTGCTCTTTCCTCATTCCTATTTCATCCACTCAAATTTTACCCTGCCATCCTCAATCCCCACTTACTCTCCCAATATCCGGCCAATTGTAGATTTGTCTTCCCTCCCACACAAAATATTTTTTCCCTCTCCATTTCACTCTCCCAGCTCTATCCCATTCTAATCCTCCCCCAACATCAGCTCCCTTCTAGTTCCAGCCCCACCCAGCATCCGCTCCCTTCTAGTCCCCGCATCAGCCCATTTCCAGTCCTAGCTCCCCCATCCGAGTCCCTCCATCAGCTCATTTCCAATCCCCCCATCAGCCCATTTCTAGTCCTTTCCTAGCCCCACCATCAGCCCATGTCAAATCCTAGCTCCCCTCCACTCAGCCCATTTCCAATCCAAGCCCCCCATGAGCCTACTTCCAGTTCTAGCCCCTCCATGAGTCCATTTCAATCCAAGCCCCCCCAACAGCCCATTTCCAGTCCTATCCTAGCCCTCCATCAGCCCATTTCCTGTCCTAGCCCCCCTCACTCAGCCCATTTCCAGTCCTAGCTCCCTCCCCTCACAGCCAATTTCCATTCCAAGCGCCCCGCCCCATCAGCTATTTGTAGTTCAAGCCTTCCTTCCACTCAGCCCATTTCCATTCCAAGCCCCCATCCCCATCAGCTATTTGAAGTTCAAGCCCTCCTTCCACTAAGCCCATTTCCAGTCCTAGCCACCCCCAGCCCATTACCAGTCCTAGCCCCTCCCCCACAGCCCACTACCAGTCCTAAGCCCCCATAATCCATTACCAGTCCTAAGCCCATCAGCCCACTTCCAGTCCTAAGCCCCCATCACCCCATTTTCAGTCTTAGCCCCCCATAGCCCATTACCAGTCCTAACCCCCATCAGCTCATTTCAAGTCCTAGCTCCCCCATCCGTCCCTCCATCAGCTCATTTCCAATCCCAGCCCCCCATCAGCCCATTTCTAGTCCTTTCCTAGCCCCACCATCATCAGCCCATGTTAAATCCTATCTCCCCTCCACTCAACCCATTTCCAATCCAAGCCCCCCATGAGCCTACTTCCAGTACTAGCCCCTCCATAAGTCCATTTCAATCCAAGCCCCCCCCCAACACCCCAATTCCAGTCCTATCCTAGCCCTCCATCATCCCATTTCCTGTCCTAGCCCCCCTCACTCACCCCATGTCCAGTCCTAGCTCCCTCCCCTTACAGCCCATTTCCATTCCAAGCCCCCTCCCCAACAGCTAGTTGCAGTTCAAGCCCTCCTTCCACTCAGCCCAGTTCCAGTCCTAGCCACCCCCCAGCCCATTACCAGTCCTAGCCCCCCATAGCCCATTACCAGTCCTAAGCCCCCCATAGCCCATTACCAGTCCTAAGCACCCCATCAGCCCACTTCCAGTCCTAAGCCCCCCCCATAGCCCATTACCAGTCCTAACCCCCATCAGCCCATTTCCAGTCTTAGCCTCCCCACAGCCCATTCCAGTCCTAACCCCCCCCCCCATTAGCCCATTTCCAGTCCTAGCCCCCCATAGCCCATTTCCAGTCCTAGCCCCCCATAGCCCATTACTAGTCCTAACCCCCCATCAGCCCATTTCCAGTCTTAGCACCCCCATAGCCCATTACCAGTCCGTACTCCCCCATCAGAATATTTCCAGTCCTAGCCCCCCCTATAGCCCATTACCAGTCCTAGCCCAGCATCAGCGCATTTCCAGTCTTAGCCCCCCCATAGCCCATTACATCCTAACCCCCCATCAGCCCATTTCCAGTCCTAACCCCCCATCAGCCCACTTCCAGTCTTAGCCCCCCCATAGCCCATTAGTAGTCCTAACCCCCCCATAGCCCATTACCAGTCCTAACCCCCCTCCCCCATCAACCCACTTCCAGTCTTAGCCCCCCCCAAAGCCCATTACCATTCCTAACCCCCCCAAAGCCCATTACCAGTCCTAACCCCCCTCCCCCCATCAGCCCTGATAGATTTAAAAAAAAAAAACCGGCTGCTGCTGCCACTGTGGCAGCAGCAGAATCAAATGTCCCGCCGCGGGGCCCCACCTGCCCGGCAGAGCCTCCCTTCACCATCAGCTCCCGAATCCCTCCCAATGCGCGGGCTTTCAGAGCCGTGAGAGTTTCCCTTTCTTCTCGCGGCTCTGTTAATCTCGCCGGGGCTGATGGGATTTCCCATCAGCCCCGGCGGGATTAACAGAGCCATGAGAGGTCAGAGAAGCTCTTGCGGCTCTGAAAGCCTGCGCATTGGGAGGGACTCGGAAGCTGATGGTGAAGGGAGGCTCTGTCGGGCAGGCGGGGCCCCACGGCGGGACATTTGATTCTGCTGCTGTCGCCGTAGCAGCGGCAGCAGCAGCCGGTTTGTTTTTTTTCTACTTGTGCTATTGAAGAATGTTTTTTGCGCGGGGCCCCCTGAAACGCGGGGCCCTGTGCAAAAAACATTCTTGCTCAATGGACGGGCCGGCCCTGCCTGCGGCTCACTGAGGTTCAGGTCTGTATTCCTTACCTCTGCAAGCCTGACATGGATCCTCTGAATGGAAGATAGGATTAACCACTTCAAGACCCAAGGCAGCGCCATTGCAAGGGTATTGGGTGCCCTAAGTGAACCTTCAGCCTTACACCCCCCCCCTGAAATTTTGATAATTAAATCCAACAATCACGAGCATCAGAACACTACCCTTCCCATGACAATCCTGTAAAAATACACAATTGAGCCTCATGCTTTTAAATATTAAACTTTGCTTTGTGGGTCTGTGTGTGCCTGCTCTCCCTGTTGGTAAAAGTACATGCTGATGGCTTTTTGAGTTTTTGTGGTTGTCAGGATCTATCGTTTTTCTTTGACTGTGGCTGCTCTTTGCCGCCATTCCCCCCACAGAAGCTGCTGCCCTAAGTGACCACCCAGTCTTGCTTAATGGTTAGGCCGATCTTGGCCCAAATTTAAGTTTACTTTAATTTATTCAAGAATGTAATGTACCACCCGTCATAACGGATCTGTCAGAACAGTTTATAATGTAATTTACAAAAAAAGTAAAGGGACGAGTGTATTGTAATTAATAAATTACTCTGGCCACATGAGTGGTGTTTGAAAGAAAAACTTTTCATGGAAAATGAATTCTTGCAATGTACAGTTCATCTATTCCATCAAAACAAATTGTATCAACAGACCGAAATCCCTATTCTTCCACTCACTTAGGGATCTCTTCCTCATTCTGAGTAGGTCTTCCCTTCCTTGCTCCTGGGTGGCATCTGTTTCCATTAAGAGGCCCTGGACTCTCTCTGGATCTCTGTTCCTTTGTTACTCTTATAGAAAACTCCTGCCCATTGTTCTTCGACAGACAAATCACCTTTTGTAGTGCATGAACTGGGTTTTCAGTATCCTTACTGGTGATCTTTCTGTTCCATTTCCACACAACCTCTTTTACTGTCTCTGTTCACCTACTTCTTTCTTCTGACTTCTGGATAAGAGACAGACTCTGAGAACAGATCTTTTCTCCTGCTCCTTACTCACACATAGGAACACAGGAGCAGATGAACAGCTCCTTCCTACTGACCCTAAATTCCCAGTGGAAGCAGAGACCAATTCCTTGGACCATACCACATTGTTTGTTCCCGAGGAGAGTTCCATGACTAGTGGTCAGTATTAGCATATTTCTCTTCTGCATACTTCTCGCAGTGCCCTCAGATGGGAGAGTCACCAGTTTGGTAATGGGGGGGGGGAGGGGAAGGGAGGACCAAGGGGTTCCTCTTGCACTTACCAGTCAACACTACATACAGACATGGTCAACATTATTGGCACCCTTGCATTTTAGGTATGTTGTATACAATATCTTGAGAAATAATTGGAAATGTTCTGTGTGTCATCATAATATTTTAATAGTATGTTCAAAAGTATACAACAAAAAAAAGGTATCTGTGCAACTTAGACGTAGTAATTTCTGAGAAAAAAAAATATGACCTGGGCATGATTGATGGCATCCTTTACTAATATTTGGTTGCACTATCCTTGGCAGTGATGACAGCCTCCAAATGTTTTTTTCCAGCTCATGAATGTTTCCGGGATACCTTTTACCAACAGAAGATTTAAGCTCTTTCCAAAGGTTCTCGTTTGGATTGAGTACAGGGCTCATTGCTGGCCAGTTTAAAACAGTCCATTTGCTCCTTTTTAACCATTCTTTTGTATTTTTGCATGTATGTTTTGGGTCATTGGATCCATGACCTTTGACCCAGACCTAGTTTTCTGACACTAGGTAGCATATGTATTTCACTCCAAAATACCTTGGTAGTCCTCTGATTTCATGATTCCTTTAATATGTTTCAGGCCTCCAGTTCCTGAGGCAGCAAAACAGCCCCACAACATTATGGAACCTCCACCATATTTTTTTTTTTTTTTTTACTTATAAGCTTCATTCCTTCATCTGCGTGCCAAACAGCTCATTTGGTTTCATCTGCCACAGAACATTTTCTGAGAAGGACTGTGGTTTCTCAAGGTGGGTTTGGGCAAAGATCAGGCGTGCCTTTTTATGTCTGTCTTTGAGTAGTGGGGTCCTGCTTGGCCTTCGCCCATGAAGCCCTTTTTTATTTAGTGCCGGGAGTATGGTGTGGGTTGAAACCACCACTCCAGATTGCTCCAGGTCAGCCTTAAGCTCTTTGGATGTTGCACGTGGTGTTTTTCCAATAGTTCGCATTAACCTTCAAAGACTTCTTGGATTATTTTTCCTCTTCTCACCACGTCCTGGGAGGTTCTTGATGGTTCCATGAGGAGAAACTTCTTAATAACATTGTGAACTGTAGACACAGGAATCCCAAGGTCTTTTGAGATGGCCTTTTATCCCTTTGAGGTTTGATGTTTTGTGATAATTGCTTTTCCAACTGTCTCAGGCAGCTCTCTTATCTTCACCATTGCGAGAATGGAACAGGGAATGAATGTGGCTATTTTAAACATTAGAGCCATCATTCATTGGTTGATTCAAGTCATATGAGTACAGACAATTGATCATAGCTGTGTCTAATTTTACTGCCATGGGAATGTGGTTCTTCTGTTCAAAATTATTTGAATTGTTTCTAAGGGTGGCAATAATCATGCCCTGGCAATGTCCCAGTTTTTATACTATTTTCTTTTTTAATTGGTCTTGTTTTTTTTTTATTCTTTAATGTGTCAAACATGTGTGCATATAGTCCAAAACCATTTCACTGGCCACTTTTTTTAAGGAGATATTCGACATTAAGAGGTTGAACTGCAAGGGTGCCAATAATGTTGACTACAACTGTATTAGATGGCTAAAGCAGGAGCACATGTGTTCATTTTGGCATTCTAGACAGACACAACACTTCCCCCTGTCTCTGTGGAATGGGATCCAATGTCGGGCAGTATCTCAAAACCACTTTAGGGCATGAGAAATGATGTAGAAAAAACCATGTCAATAAAATGGCATGTTACCTTAAGTCAAACTCTGCTATAATCCTTTCATAAACAATCATAATATGCAGAAAAGCAAGTGCCTGTCACAACAATGTCATCTTCAAAGTGGACCATAAAAGATCAACAGAAAAATACCTGCAGGACATGACAAGCAGGTAATGAGTAATGACAACCCTTATTCAATGCACATTTCAGCTGCACTCCTTGACAATCTCTTTGTGGCTGCTTCCAGACTTTATATTCCTTACATCATATAACCCGGGTTGATTTGTATCTGCTTTAATGGGGATCACTCAAGAAAGTGGAATTCAGTGCTAGGGTGCAGGATGAATATTGTATATTGGATCTTCATAAAATGTTATTACTGATCTGTGGAATCAGGTATTTATTGCAATGTTTGTGCAGAACGTACATTGTAATTGGTTTGAATGGTCAACCCAATGGAACACTAACTACAACAAGTAGTCAATTCACTGGCCTACTGGTTTTAGTTGAACTGTGGCAGATTGATCTGGGCTCTTTTCCCAATGAACAGCCTCACAGTGGAGGAGATGGAGAAAAAAATACAGTGATGGAATTCAAGAAAGCGTGGGGCAAGCGCTGTGGATCCTTGATGGTGAGAGAGTAAGACTAACAATTAAGATCACGTAAGGCCTAAGGTATTGCAGCAGGAAAGAAAAAGGGGCAGACTAGAGGGATCTTGCAGTCATATCTGTGCTGCTTCTTGATAGGTGGATGAAGAAGCAGGTAAGGGATCCATGAAAGGGGCCATTAAAAGGAAAGAAAGGTCTAATATCAGCAAGTTTAATTGTCACAAGCACTCGAGCCCCTCATGCTGTTGATTCCAAATTTCCTGATATACTCCTTTCTGCAAACCCCACAAGAACGACTTGGACAAGCGAGACCAGAGGCAATACCAATGAGACCCTCTGTCCCGCCATAAGAGGTCTGGAATATTGACATTTGCAGAATGGTTTAATTATCTCACCGAAGAATGGACTCTCAGGATTTGAAACCACATATGCCACTGACACATAATGATCCAAGGACAGATGCAGACGGTCAGGGTTTGTTTTTTGTTATCTTCATGATGCTTCATTCCTATTATTGCTTCTCCCAGAACATAAATTAGCTGCATCAGACACTTCAGAATGCTTCAACCAGACAGACAGGAGTTATACGCCCAGGACTGCATGGGGGCGGGTCCAGGACTGCACGGGGGGGCCCACAATTTTTCTTGGCGTAGGGCCTCACTCTAGCTAAATCCAGCCCTGGTTATACTGCAGACATCTTGAAAGATTTTTCATTTTTGAATGCAGGGAGTCTTTTAAGACACAACACAGGCCACAAGTGAGCTGAAGACCCTAATGTCATCATTCAGAAAGCATTTTGTTTCCTATTGCATACTGAAAAATAAGCAATGTCTAAACTATTTCCATTCAGCATTACTCAAAGTAAATTAGAGATATGTAGTCCAGTGGAGGTCGTTTGATGTAAACTGTTTATCATTACCAGCTTAGAAATTTAGGAAACATTAAATTATGTCTTTCAATTAGCAATAAAATAACACACAAATGAAACTGAGCTGATAAGACCCAAACAAATGCCAATTTACCAAAGCAACACATACTGCACTGATGAGACTTAAAAACACTACTTTAGAAACGGCACCACTAAACCAAACAAGACTGTGGTCAGACCTCAAGCTGTGCTGTAGCAGAGTGCAGGAGTAGCCAAGAGGTTAGCAGAGCAGCCTGGGAGCCATTGAGAGAGGGTTTGAATCGCACTGATGCTCCTTCAGGCCTTGGGTGTCACATAACTCTCTGTTGTCTCAGGTAGAAATGTAGGAGCCCTTTTACTAAAGTCCCTACGTTTTTGTACTTCATGCGCATTTAATGCTAAAACTAATGTGCATTAAGTGCAAAGCCTCCACAGGAACTGTTGGAGGCATGGCCAGTATGTTTCTGGCAGTTACCGCAGGGACGCATGCCCTAATGCATGATACAATTACCGTAGGTGCACCTAATGCTATCCATTGAGGTATCATTCAATTCACCCATGCCAATAGCAATATTGACAGTTTAGTTTAGTTTACGGCTCTCCACACCCACTCTCTGCCCCTTAGCCACCCATTCCCTCCCCCATCTCACAATTTGCAATTAATTTAGGAATAAGCATGCGGTATCTGTTATACCCTTGCAGTATCATGGGTACTAATAATGCACAAGAAGAAAACCTGATGGGAAGGGATGTTCTAGAATAAGGGGCTCATGATATGAGGCCCTGAAGGGGGAGACTGAGGAAAGGCATCAGGAAATAGCTTTTCACTGAAAGAGTGGCGTGCTAAAATTGTAATGAGTTCAAGAAAACATGGGATGAGCCCAGACGACTGCCAGTTGCTAAAGCTGGAGGGAGCAGAAAGCATGACCTGACAACAAATATTTAAGTGTTCATAGTGCCGTACTCGCCTGATTCAATAATGGATGTCCAAGCCGACAGAATATACGGCAAAGAGAATAATATAGATGTGGCCTCTTATCTCTGGCTAAGCCCTGTGGGGCAAGAAATGCCATAAGTTATCTCCAAGTTATAATGCCCTGTTCAATGTAATTTCAGTTTGTTCAATGTAAACCGCACTGATGCAGAATAGCGCGGTATATAAGAGAATAAACAAAATAAAAATAAAATAAATAAATAAGGGTTTGCGGAGAAGTGTCTCCTTTAGCAGCTCAATCACACTCAGTTTCCTAGGTGAATCCTTCAAAAAGGTTGGATGAACTCATTCAAGTACCAGGTATACAGTCAAAATGACTTAGTGTAAATCAGTAACTCACGCAGATTAGATGGTATTCCCATATTCACTGACGTGCAATGAGATGAATACAGTGGTACAAGACAAACATCAATGGTCAAGATCCCATGTACAGCTAGTCCATGTACTTTGAAAGCTCAACTCCTACAGGTCTGTGTCTATGATCCCTGGCTTTTCCTTCTTCTTGAGACCCAGTGCCCTTTCTAAGGATCTTGGGTGGCTCCTTGAGTTCTCTAATTTCCCTCTCATACCGTTGATCCAATGCAGACTCCTTCACCCTTCACTTTAGCATCTGGTTTACACCCCCTCTAAGTTCTTTGCTGGAAGAGCTCATTTTCTTTTGGGTTGCTCTGTATCTCCTTCAGCTACCTCTCAGGTACCACGTAGGCAACCAGATATCTCTTTTCACACTTTCTCTTTTTTGGATAGCAGGAATCTTTATTTTAGACACTCCAGAACTTCCTTCTTAACTTTACCTTCGGGAATGGAGGGATAGACCAAAATCCTCATTCCTATACTATAGAAAAAAACCTGAAAGGGGGACTGAGCACATTCTTTCTGCAGTTTTGCTCCAAAGATTGTAAACTAAAATACAGAATAAGATGCATCTCTGATGACTTATAAGCCTTTATTGCGTTCACTCTCTGCAGCAAAATAAAAGTTTAAGTGAGAAAACAGGGCAACTATGAAAAGGAGCAGTCTAGTAATTAGAGCAGTGGACTGAAAGCCAGGAAAGGCAGGGTTTAAATCCCACTGGTACACTCTGTGACCTTGGGTAACTCATTTAATCCTCCAAAGATTGTAAGTGGAGATAGGAAAATACCTAGTGAATGCACTATGAGATTCTAGATCCAAATACCCTCCCCCCCCCCCCCAAAAAAAAAAAATCCTGCCTATTCAGTCAGGTTCCAGGGCTACTGTTAGAGATCTTCTTCCCATGAAATCCAAGGGTAGATATAGGAATTAGAATCAGCAGAGCCTCCCGTTAAGTTCCTGCCTTCTCTATCTGAAACTTAACTAAAAGGACTACAGAGAAAACAGGGAACAATCCAAAGTACACATAGTTCATACCTATGCTAAAGGACGGTAGCTATAGCTGATATAGATTCTGGAAAATAGCAGGCAGCGAACTCAAGGGAGTGCCATAGGGGGTCTGAAAGAGAAGGAGGCATAGTCTGCTCACAGGCTTTGGTGTCTTTTCCCAGATTCCTGCCCCAGACACCAGTGTGTCTAACACCGGACCTGCCCCAAGGGATGTTGTTGTAACATGACATACTCCTCTACTCCATTTGGTATGTCTCTTCTCCAGAGACACAGCCTGAGGTACCTTACATGTGAAAAAAGAGTCCTCTAGTCAATTTTAAACAGATTGTTTTTGCAAAAAATAGTTATTCAAAGAAGCTGTCAAACCTTTGTGCCTTAAAATACAGTGCTTTAAATGACAGAGACCCAACGCCCTCCTTTCTTTGTTATTATTATTATTATTTAAAAAGATTAGAAAACATTCATTTCCCAAAAGTATGTATATATTTCAAAGGATGTGTAGCAAGATGGCTGCTGAAAAGGGGATCACTGTCATTTCAGGGACTGGACCTGGCGAACACAAACTTCATCACTATCTCTGCTTCACCCTCACCACAATATCTTCTCTAGGTCTCTTCATGTTCTATGACCTCTTCTGGCTTTTTTTTCCACACAGACCCTTCCTCTCTGACTCTCTCTCAAATCCTCACCACATTCCCACCAGTTCTTAGGCACCCTTTCCCCAAGCTTTCTGCAAATGTATCTCACCCACACAACTTCTCATCCCACAAGATTTTCATGTGTGTATTTCACGATCCTCTCTCACACAATAGAGCATGCTGTGGGTGCTTGAGCGCCTTAAATATTCTGCAAACTCTTTTGTTGTGTCCAGGGAGGGATAAGTTGGTTTGGGTTTAGCACCCTCAATCGTTTTTTTAAATTATATTTTTTATTTTTTTATTTTTTTATTTATGGACATTTTCACTTAAAATTTACAAGTAGCACATTTGAAAACACCAGAGATAGGCACAAAATAATACAGGAAACACTCCTCAACATAAAAAGAAAACAAAATATCCACTTATCCCTGTAAAGTCCTCAAAGAAGAACAGAGCAATCCTCAAAACTTATGAAAAGAGGAAAAATATCCCTCCTATATAAAAATAAAAAAAGCAAAAAGGATGCTACAATGTACTGGGTACTGGTTACCTATTAGTGAAGGCTATTTAAGGCACAGGCAGAGTCATGAAGCTCCACAGTAGGAGAAACATTAACTTTATTTCTCAAAAAGAATATTAATTGAGAAAGTTCAAAGGAAACTTGCTTTACATCTTTAAATTTAACCACACATTTACATGGAACTTTTAAAAATAAAAGTGTCCCAATCTGCAGCACTCGAGGATGCTTTATCAAGAACTGTTTTTTCCTTCTCTGAGTATTTCTGAAAACATCAGAAAACACCAATAATCTCTGATTGCAGAACAGTTCCTGATGATGCTTAAAATATAATTTTAGAATCAAATCCATATCAGCCTCAAACACAAATGTTGCAATCAATGTAGATGTGCCAGTAATATCTTTAGAAGATTGAAGAAAAAAAGCCATATTAAAAGTATCTGACTGGGGGAGCTGGTGTAGACTTCTTCCTTGGAAACGGAGCATAAGAAATCCATCCTATAGGAGGTAGGGTCTCCGATGGAAGTTTCAAAATTGCTAACATATATTTCCTGAGCATTTCCTTTAGAGAAATCAAATCATGATAAGGAAAATTAACAAGAGGAGTTTGGAATAAAATCTACACAAAATACAACATAGAAATATAACAGCAGAAAATGATCAAATGGCCTATATAGTCTGCCCTTCCATATCTACTACTATAGACCCTTTTTTTTCCTTTAGAGATCTTCTGTGTTTGTCCCATGCTTTCTTGAATTTAGATACTGACCTCGTCTCTACTACCTCCACTGGGGGACTATTCTACGCATCTACCACTCTTTCTGTAAAATAATATTTCTACATATTATTCCTGAGTCTATCCCCTTTCACCCTCATCCTATGTCCCCTCATTGCAGAGATTACTTTCAATCGAAAGAGGCTCTCCCCTTGTGCATTTATGCCATAGAGGTATTTAAATGTATCTATCATATCTCCTCTATCCTGTCTTTCCTCTAACGTATACATATGAAGATCTTTAAATCTGTCCCCATATGCTTTACAATGAAGACCACTAACCATTGTAGTAGCCACCCTCTGTACTGACTCCATCCTGTTTATAGTCTTTTGAAGGTGCGGTCTCCAGAACTGCACACGATACTCCAAATGAGATCGCACCAGAGACTTATACAGAGGCACTATCATCTTCTTTTTTTTTGCTAGCCATTCCTCTCTCTATGCACCCAAACCTCCTTCTGGCTTTCGCTGTCACTTTTTCTACCCGTTTAGCCACTTTAAGATCATTAGAAACAATCATGCCCAGGTCCCACTCTTCTTTCATGGACAGAAGTACTTCACCCCCTACACTGTACTGCTCCCTTGTATTTTTGCAGCCCAAATGCATGACCCTGCATTTTTTAGCATTAAATCTCAGCTGCCACATTTTTGACCATTCCTCAAGCTTATCTAGATCCCACCTCATGTTTTCTACTCCATCCAGGGTATCTATTCTACTGTAGATTTTGGTATCATCCCCAAAGAGATAAACCTTACTCGGACAGCCCTTCTGCAATATCACTAACAAAGATGTTAAAAAAAAATTGGACTAATGACAGATCCCTGTAGCATACAACTGGTAAGATCTTTCTCCTCAGAATGAGCTCAATTTATCTGTACACTTTGACGTCTCACACTCAACCAGTTTCTAACCCAATCAGTCACTTTAGGGTCCATCCCTTGGTTGCTCAATTTATTTATGTCATCTTTGTGGAACAGTAACAAAGGCTTTATGGGAATCTAAGTACACATCTAGGTCTGTCTTTCGGTCCAACTCTCTGGTCACCTAGTCAAAGAAATCAATCAGATTTGTCTGACAAGACCTGCCTCTGGTAAACCCATGCTGCATCAGATCCAGAAACCTCACTATCCTCTGTTTTAGCAGCTTTTCCCATAATTTACTCACCACAGAGGTCAGACTAACTGGCCTGTAGTTCTCAACCTCATCCTTCTTTCTACTTTTGTGTAAAGGGATCACATGTGCCTTTCTCTAGTCCTTTGGGACAATCCCAACTCTAAAGAAACATTGAAAAGGTTAGTCAGTAGAGCCACTAAAAGGTCCCCAAGTTCCTTCAATATTCTTGAATGTATCCCATTCAGTCCCATTGTTTTGTCTACTTTTAATTTAGCTACTTCCTCATGAACACAGTCTTCTGAAAATCGTTCAAGATCCCCTTCACTTCTGTTCCTATTTGTGGGTGTTTTCTGAGGTGCTGCTCCTGGCCCAAATATTTGTTAAGCAATTCTGCTTCATCCTCATCGGCTTCTACATAGTCCTTCCTTTCACTCTTGAGTCTGACAGTACCACTTTTGTACTTCCTGCTCTTGCTAACATATCTGAAAAATGTCTTGTCCCCCCATTTTATTGCATTGGCTAGTTCTTCTTTTTGTATCTTTGCTTTCCTGACTACTTCTTCCTTCCTTCCTTCCTTCCTTCTCCTCAGCCTTCCCTTCTAGCTACCTGTTTCAGTAATAAGAACTCTTCCTTGCGAGCTTCTTTACCCTCCTGTCCCGCTCCAATTCTCTCTCCTCCCCCCACTGCCTCGCCTCCACCCATTTCTCAAACTTCCCACTGTTGGGCGTCCTTCTCACTGATCTCTTCCTCCGAACTTCACCATCTTATTTCCTCCTCAAAAAAGACTTCTTGCGCTCTTGACCCCATTCCCTCTTCTTGGCTCCTTGAATCTTCACTAGGGGCTATGTTTACTAAATCGCGTTAGTGCAGTTCGCGGTAGGAGCCGCGGTAGTGAAAGAAACCCCAAATAAGGACATGGGCGGTACATCGTTACCACTACCGCGCGTTAGCAAAATTAACGAGCGCTACCGGGCGCCGTGCCACGTTACTGCGCGTTAACCATAAGAAGACGTACAGACACAAAGCACTGAAACAGAGCTGTAGCACAATGGTTACGGTACTGACCGCTGTTACAGGCAGCATGGGTTCGAGCCCCCAGTGTGCCTAACACAGAAGGCTATCTCAGGCATCACCCTGTACATTACAGAAGGAAAGAGGAGGCATGCTTTTCGTTACGCTGAGTAGTGGTGTCAGAAAAACACCCTCGGAATGTGCCTAGCCACGTACGTTGGTACGTGCGTAGCGACGCGCGTACATTCGTGCGTGGGTACGTGTTTGCTTACGTGCGTGGGTACGTGTGTTTTTACCAGTGTGGGCATCTTATATTACAGACTTTGTAGGGCGTCCTGCACCTATGCATTATGCTAACAGATGTACGTGTGATGGCCTATGGCTTATCAGAGCCTGTGAGCAGGTGCTGGTGTTTCACAGGGTTGGATTGGGCCAGTCACACCCATGATGCACTGCACATGCAAAGCAGCTGTCCACAGATACACACCATGGGGAATGCACCCCCACAGCACCTCGGCCTGGTAGGGGGTACCGACTGTGTGTTGTACTGGCACAGAGCAGCTACACACCGTCACATTGTGCGGGTACTGTGCTCACCCTGAGGGTGCAGTGAGGCGCCCAGCACTAGGTCCACAGCACCGGCCATGGCGCAGGTCCAAAGCAGTGTTACTGTGTGAGATAGGTAGTTTCTGCAGGAACACCTTGGACATCTCTGTCTGTTTCAGTCAGGTACAGCCCCCATGCACCACCACCACACCCCTCCCCCAGGGCTGAGGGAGGCAAACAGGGTCTCCTATCAAACGATCCACAGTCTACCGTGCTGCAACGGTGGCAGTAGAGGGGAACATGAACCCCAGTCCTGCTGGGGAACAGACACCCCACAGGGCAGTCAATGCAGCTCTGTACACAGCCATAACACAATAGCAGACAGACATTAGGCCTGGATATGGTATGCTGCACCCCACCACTATCTGATATTCCCCTGGTGCAAGCCATCAGCCACTGCACCCTGCAAGCCACTCCATCACAACACCTACCAGCTGCAAACAGTCTGCTAGTGCCCAGTGGAGATGCCTGCACCCAGAACTGGGATGTCGGCAGATACATCAGTGACTGGGCCCCAGAAGGAAACCCATATGTATCACATGAGAGAAATACTAGATAGCACTATGGGAGTGCCTAGCCATGCTGTGGTCACTGCACAGTCAGGGTGAGAGTGATCTCTCAGCAGGATATACTGAGGTCACCCTGTCTGTGTAGTTGGTGGCCGGGCACTACAATGTGCCTGTCACTGCCCTATGCCCTGTGCAGATGCACCCTGGCCAGGCCACCCTGTCCGGCCTATACCCATGGTACCTTGCTCCTCATTATGCACATTGGCAGCCCAATACTGGCAACAGTGCTGGCAGTGTGGGCTGTTGAAGGTGTTTGCAGCCACCACACACTGGATAGACAGACAGCCACCCCCACACCTATGCCAGCATTGTGCTACTATAGAGGTGGTCAGCAGCCATACCACCACACCAGTCCTGGGCATAGTACAGGCATGGATATGGTACACAAGACTGTTGGGGGGTCACTCCCCAGGGTTGTGAACACTGTCAGAGACCAGACCTGCAGCACACACCGCAGACATCAGAATGATTGTTATGGTGGAGCTCAATGAGCAAAATGTGCTTAACGTAGGAATTGATATCTGCCAGTTATCAGAGGAAACGTTTGATAGCTGTGTACCATATACCCAGGTGTAGGGTGGCATTGCTAAGGTATGCAACTGCTAGTATTGGGAGATACAGGCAGGGCCCAATGTCTTGCCTCTCCAGCTGGCATTGGCCAATGGGGCCTGTGGGTGGGTGTGTGGCCCTGTTGGCTGCTGCTTTACGGCAGAGTTCCCCAACTCCAGTCCTGGTGTTCCACACACTGTTCGGGTTTTCATGCTGTCTCTCATACATATGCATGAGCTACATCTGCATACCATGGGGGTGGTGCATAGCTATGCAGCACAGGCATCTTTATTAGAGGCAGCATGACACCGGAATGTTGTGGGGCCCTCCAGGACTGCATTTGCGGGACTCTGCTATAGGTAATGTGCCTGTTTCTGGTGTCTGTGTTTGGTGTGGTAAAATATAGGCCATGCGTATGGTCTCTGCACTACAGGAGTGTCTTTACTATCACTGTTTAGTGGTGGGTAGAACTATGGGGACTGGGTTGGCAGGAACCCCAACTGGGATTTGAACCTGTGACCCTCTGGTCTTACAGGCACTGGCTGTGTCTGTTGCATCACACTGTGGCCACAGAGACCGTGCAGTCCCTGGAGTTAGTTAAACCGGCCTGACGAGTCAGAAACCCTGCTCTGCAACAGGTTTACTGTGGCCTCATTTACCTTGTATGCAGACAAAGGTGCACATAAACCGCAGAAATGACCTCACAAAAGGGGCACACACCCATAACCAAGCTGGGCAACAATGATATCATTGGGAAACATTACACCACACACCCAGGACAGCTCCTTTACAATTTAATGCTCTTTGCAAGGGTCTGCGGAGCGTAGACCCTTCCACACATCATTTCCTTTTATTTTGGTGCTTTCCAGGGAGTGTTGTTCCTTGTTGCCCATTGCTATCACTGTTGCCCAGCTGAATTCTGCTTTTTAAAATGTTTCTTGTGGTCATTTTTAACGTTTTATGTGATATTTTGTTCTGTGCACATGTATCACACTGCTCACGTTTTGTGGGTTTCCCCGGTTTTCTGTACATTGCTGACGTAAATGGTTTCTCTTCCCTTTAAATGCCTTTAACGACAGGTTTTCATTTGCGTTGGAGGTGAGCTCTGACACTCCGCGCGTTAGTATGAGGGGAGCCTCTCTCCGCCCACTCTCCGCCCATTGACCCCTTCTCTCCGCCCACTCTCCACCTTCTGCGCTGTTTTAACGCGCCGCGGAGCTTTACGATCGTTAACTACGGTTACCGCGCGTAGTATGACGTTAACGGTCGTTAGCGCGTCGGTACGCGCGTTATACGGCACTTACGGTCGTTAACATCATACTACGCGCGTTATTCAGGTTTAGTAAACATAGCCCTAGGTCTCCTTCCCTATATTCTCACTATGTTTAACTCCAGTCTTTCTTCAGGGTCCTTTCCCCACTCTTGGAAACATGCCTTAATTCGTCCCCTTCTTAAAAACACCTCACTTGATCCCTTGGTTCCCGCCCACTACCGTCCTGTTTCCAACCTCCCTTTTCTTTCTAAGCTCTTGGAGAAATTCGTCTTTGCACAGCTGTCACATCACCTTGATTCCACTAACTTCCTTCACCCTCGTCAATCGGGTTTCCGTCAGGGTCACAGTGTAGAAACTATTCTTCTTGCCTTTACTAATGCACTGCATGTAGCTCATGATCGCGGTGATATCTCGGTGGCGGTTGCACTTGATCTTTCAGCTGCTTTTGATTTAGTTGACCACTCCCTCCTTCTTCTTCGTCTACGGGAAGCGGGTCTCTGTAGTACTGTTCACCGCTGGTTTCACTCCTTTCTTTCCTCTCGTTCATGTGCAGTCCTGTCACCTTCCTCCTCCTCTGCCCCCCTCTCGGACTCCTTTCCTCTTTCCTGTGGAGTTCCTCAGGGCTCTGTCCTGGCTCCCCTTCTTTTCAACCTTTTCTTAGCCCCCTTAGCCCTCTTAATTCAACAGTCTGGAATATCTGCCTTTTTCTATGCTGACGACATTTTATTACTCCATCACACTTCCCCATCCTGTCCTGATCTCTCCGCGCTCAATTCTTGTCTTTCCACTGTGGCTGATTGGTTGACTCATAATTGCCTTCACCTTAATCTCACCAAGACTCTCGCTATCTGGTTCTCTCATAACAATCCACCCCCCACATTGGCCCCCTCCTTCTCTGGCTCTCTGGTTCCCTTAGTTTCTTCCTTTCGTTATCTTGGGGTTCACTTCGATTCTGACCTATTTTTCATGCTCATATATCTCATGTCACCAAGTCATCCTTCTTCTTCCTCCGACAAATCCGTGCAGTCCGCCCCTTCTTATCCCCGTCTGCCCTCACCACTCTGTTGCTATCCTTGGTCATGTCACGGGTGGATTTCGCTAACTCACTTTTCGTCGGCCTTTCCAAGGCGCAACAGTTCCAGTTACAACGTATTCAGAATACTGCCGCCCATCTGGTCACCAATTCCTCCCCCCGTGATCACATAACGCCCCTTCTGTTTCGTCTTCAATGGTTACCCTTTCCCCACCGTGCTCATTTCAAGCTGCTTATTCTGGTTCATAAAGCTCTTCATACAGGCACCCCTCAATACTTAACAGACCTTCTCTCCTTTCACTCCCCCAGGTACACCCCTCGCTCCTTCCATCTTAACCGCCTCACTCTTCCCTCCCCTTCCCGTGCCCACTTGCAATCTACCCGTTCCTCTGCTTTCTTTTTTGCTGGTCCTGCCCTCTGGAACTCCCTGCCCTCCTCACTCCGCCTGGACCCTCACCACCCCACATTTAAACAAAACCTGAAAACTCACCTTTTTTCCCTGGCGTTTGATGTTCCCTCCCCTTTTGTGTGAATTCCATTTGTTCTATCCTCTGCTTTTTTGTGATTTGTCTTTATTTATGTTTTGGTCTTGTCCCTCCTGCTTTTATTGCTCTTCTGTCCAGAAATTGTATTTCCTTTCTACTTTACTGGCTTTGGCCTTTTTTTTAAATTTGGTTTTATTGTACACCGCTTTGCTTGCCACTGAAAGGCGGTTTTTATCAAGTAAAATAAAACATAAACATAAACATACTTTCCTAACTTTTCTAAGTTTTTCCAAATAGTGAAGCAAGCAACCAAAAGCTGCTGGAAGGCAATGAACATAAATGGCCAAAGAGAGGGCAGAAAAGGAGGAGGAGGAGCCCTCTATGTCAAAAAGAATATTAAAGCAACTGAAATGTGGGGAACATGGGGAAAAGAAGAAGTGCTGTGGATTGTTTTGGAACAAGGAGATGGCATTATCATCCATACTGATGTAGTGTAGAGATCTCCAAATCAAACAGAAGAAATGGATAGAGACTTGGGGGTCTGTTTACTAAACATTCCTAATGTGCGGGGCCGCGGTAGTGTGCCTGTGCCATATAAGGAGTGGGCGGTTCAGGCAGAGAAAAGAAAAAAAACGGGAGTAAGCGATCGCACATTTGCGCGGGGCGCTATTGTGCGCCGTGCACAATAGTGCGTGGGAAGGCTAAGTGGCGCCCTGATGTGCACACATAAAGGAGCAGAGCCATAGTACAATGGTTAAGACACTGACCAATGGTGCAGAGATCAGGGGTTCAATCCCCCACAGTGCCCAATGAAGAAGGCTCACTGAGGCAGTGTGTATTATGGGGATGAGTGCTGTAGGGGGCAATCTATTTTTATTTCAGTTATCACTACTAGCAAACGCACTCACAAAGCGTGTTAACATAAGGCGGCCCATAAGGCACATGTTAAAGTTCACTGTCCGCCAAGGCACCCTTGAATGTCCCCTATAGGGCACCATATATGTTGCGTCACAGGATAATGTATAGTGCACCTTATATGGACGGCAACCATAAGGTGCCCTATAGGGTGCCCTATAAAGCACCCTCAGAGGCACCTTATGGGTACAGTACACTGAGGGTGTGTTTGATGGCAGCAACATATGTACATTAAATCTAAAAAAAGCTTTAGACAACCCTATCAAATAACCCCACTGTGGGCTCGAACCCATTACCGCTGGCTCCACAGGCAGCGAAGTAACCATTGGGCTACAGCTATATAGCTGCCAGCAAGCCCCTGGCTGGCTGCAGAGAGCCTGCATGTCACCACACAGACAGTCTGCTGTGGGAACCAGGATAGGGTTAGGCCACCCATACCCATGATGCACTGCACATGCAAATCAGCTGTCCACAGATGAACACAAGATGGGGAATGCACCCCAACAGCTCCCCGGCCTGGTAGGGGGACGTGTCCGTGTGCACCCACACAGCACCTTGGCCTGGTAGGAGGTACTGACCGGGTGTTTAATTTGCACAGAGTAGCTACACACAGTCACACTGTGCGGGAACTGTGCTCACCCTGAGTGTGCGATGAGGCGCCCTGGACCAGGTCCACAGCACCCTCCATGGCAGAGCTCCAAAACAGTCGTAGTCTGTCAGATAGGTAGTTTCTGCAGGAACACCTTGGATATCTCTGTCTGTCTCAGTCAGGGGAACCCCCACGGACCCCTAGGTGGGCTATGTACCACCAACCCCCCCCCCCAGCTGAGGGTGGCAAACAGGCAGGGTCTCCTATCAACAGATCCCCATTATACACCCCCGCCCCCTGCAATGATGGCAGTAGAGTGGACCATCAACCCCAGTCCTGTTGGGGAACAGACAGCCTACAGGGCAGTCCAAGCAGCCCCACACACACCCAGACCACAATATCAGACAGACAGTAGGCCTGGATATGCTAAGATGCACCCCACCACTATCTGATATTCCCCTGCATCAAGCCATCAGCCACTGCACCCTGCAAGGCACTCCAGCAGGACACATACCAGCTGTGAACAGTCTGCTGGTTAGTCCCACTGGAAATGCATGCATGCATGCACCCACAACTGGGATGGCAGCACACACAAGCAGATACATCAGTGACTAGGCCCCAACAGGTGACCCATATATATCACATGAGGGAAGTGCTATGAAGCACTATGGGGGTGCCTAGCAATGCTGCCATCACTGCACAGTCAGGGTGGAGTGAAAGCCCAGCAGCACATACAGAGGTCACCCTGTCTGTGGAGGTGGTGGACGGCCACTACAATGTCCCTGCCAGTGCCCTATGCCCTGTGCAGATGCATCCTGGCCAGCCCACCCTGTCTGAGCTATACCCATGGTACCTTGCTGCTCATTATGCACATCATCAGGCCAAAACTGTGGACAGTGTTTGCAGCCAACACACACTGTATAGACAGACACACACTCCCACACGTATGCCAGCATTGTGCTACTATAGAGGGGTTCAGAATCCTTGCCCACCACACCAGTCCTGGGCACAGTACAGGCATGGGTATGGTATGCAATACCGTTGGGGGTCCCTCCCTAGGGTGGTAAACACTGTCAGGGGCCAGACCTGACGCACACACCGCAGACATCAGATAGATTATTATGATGGAGCTCCTAGAGCAGACTGTGCGTAACGTAGGGATATCTATCTGCCAGTACTCATAGCAAACGTTTGAGAGCTGTGTACCATATACCCTGGTGTAGGGTGACATTGCTAAGGTATGCAAGTGCTGGTATTGGGAGATGCACGCAGGGCCCAATGTCCTGCCTCACCAGGAGGCATTGGCCAATGGGGCCTGTGGGTGTGGGTGTGGGTGTGTCTGTCCCTGTTGGCTGCTGCTGTACGGCAGAGGTTCCCAAATCCAGTCCAGGTTTGCAATACACTGGTTGGGGTTTCCTGCTGTCCCTCATGAATATGCATGAGCTACATCTACATGCCATGGGGGTGGTGCATAGATATACAGCACGGTTATTTGTATGAGTGGCAGCATGGAACCTGAATGGTGTGTGGTCCTCCAGGACTGCATTTGTGAGACTCTGCTCTAGGTAATGCCCCTGGTCATGGTGTCTGTGCTTGGTGGTGTAAAAGATAGGCGTATGACCAATGCGTATATCCCCAGCAATAAAGGATTGCCCTTACTAACATGGTTTAGTTGTGGGGAAAATATGTGGACAGGATTGGCAGTAGCCCCAGCTGGGCTTTGAACCTGTGACCTTTTGCTCCTGCACACACTGTCTATGTGCACTGCACCACTGTGTTACCACAGATGTGCTGAATTCCCTGGGAAGTCCATGACTGTACATCCGACAGGGCCTATGTTGCAGTGGACGTGCCAGCCTGCACATGGCTCGGCCACTGTCTTCTGTGGCTAGCAGCCACTGCCCCCTCCACCACCTGTACCCTACCGCCAACATGCTGGCATGTCCGTATCTTGGAAAAGCATATGACCTGATTGAGTTGTGGCACTCCAGGACTGCATTTGGGGGACTCGGCTGTCGGTAATGCCCATTGTTATGGTGTGTGTGCGGTGTTGGGTACAAAATGGGTGTGTGAACCATGCTTATGTTCTCTGCAATAAAGGAGTGTCTTTACTATCTCTGTTTAGTGGTGGGTAAAATATGGGGACTGGGTTGGCAGGAGCCCCAGCTTGGATTTGAACCTGTGACCCTCTGGTCCTAGAGGTACTGCCTCTGTCTGCTGCACCACACTGTGGCCACAGTGATAGTGCAGTCCCTGGGGGTGGGAAACCTGACCAAAGGAGTCAAAATCCCTGCTCTGCACATTTGTACTGTGGGCTCAGTCACCTTGTCTGGTGACAAAAGTGCAAATAAACCCCTCAACCGACCACGACGAACTGGGGATAAATATAACCAAGCTGGGCAACAGTGATATTAATGGGCAACCATAGCAAACACTCCCAGGAAGGCTCAGAAAAAAGGAAATGGTTTTTGGAAGGGTCTCCGCTCCGTAGCCCCTTCCATACTTCATTTCATTTTTTTGGAGCTTTCCTGGGTGTGTTTCTTATGTTTGCCCATTAATATCAGGGTTCCCCAGCTGACTTCCTATTTTTAATATGTTTGTTTGGGTCTTTTTCTATCTTTATTTGCACTTTTGTTCTGGTCACATGTAGCACACTGCTCACGTTTTGCAGGTTTCCCCGGTTTCCCTGTACATTGCTGACGGAAATGGTTTCTCTTCCCTTTAAATGCCCTCTACCGTGAGTGTTTCACTCGCGCTATTTTTAACCTGCAAATTCGTCCCCGATACTGTGCGGGGAGCCTCTCCCCTCCCCTTCCCCGCCCATTGACCCCGTCTCTCCGCCCCTCGGGAGCCTTCCTCCGCCCTCAGAATGCCTTTCCACGCCTCTATCGGACATTTGCGGGCCGGGTACTTGTGCGGGGCACGTTAGTGCGGCGCGCAATTGTGCGGGGCCCACGCGCACTTGTGCGGGGCGTTTAAGAGCATTTCTGAGCGTTTGAGTGCCGCGTTTCCGTGCGCTATTGTGCGGCACGCAATTGTACGGCTTTTAGTAAACATGCCCCTTGGTCAATGATATTGCAAAGATAGAAATGACGGGAGAAGTGATGATACTGGGTGACTTTAATCTACCAGACATGGATTAGTGTATTCCTTCTGCATATCTGGAAGGAAGTGCAAAGACTGTGGTTGTCTTTCAAGAAGTATTGCTCAGTCAGAAAGTGATAGAACCAATCTGGGATGCTTTACTCCCCATTAAGAAACATAGGGGCATGTTTACTAAAAGCCGTACAATTGCGTGCCGCACAATAGCGCACGGAAACGCGGCACTCAAACGCTCAGAAACGCTCTTAAACGCCCCGCACAAGTGCGCGTGGGCCCCGCACAATTGCGCGCCGCACTAACGTGCCCCGCACAAGTACCCGGCCCGCAAATGTCCGATAGAGGCGTGGAAAGGCATTCTGAGGGCGGAGGAAGGCTCCCGAGGGGTGGAGAGACGGGGTCAATGGGCGGGGAAGGGGAGGGGAGAGGCTCCCCGCACAGTATCGGGGACGAATTTGCAGGTTAAAAATAGCGCGAGTGAAACACTCACGGTAGAGGGCATTTAAAGGGAAGAGAAACCATTTCCGTCAGCAATGTACAGGGAAACCGGGGAAACCTGCAAAACGTGAGCAGTGTGATACATGTGCACAGAACAAAAGTGCAAATAAAGATAGAAAAAGACCCAAACAAACATATTAAAAATAGGAAGTCAGCTGGGGAACCCTGATATTAATGGGCAAACATAAGAAACACACCCAGGAAAGCTCCAAAGAAATGAAATGAAGTATGGAAGGGGCTACGGAGCGGAGACCCTTCCAAAAACCATTTCCTTTTTTCTGAGCCTTCCTGGGAGTGTTTGCTATGGTTGCCCATTAATATCACTGTTGCCCAGCTTGGTTATATTTATCCCCAGTTCGTCGTGGTCGATTGAGGGGTTTATTTGCACTTTTGTCACCAGACAAGGTGACTGAGCCCACAGTACAAATGTGCAGAGCAGGGTTTTTGACTCCTTTGGTCAGGTTTCCCACCCCCAGGGACTGCACTATCACTATGGCCACAGTGTGGTGCAGCAGACAGAGGCAGTACCTCTAGGACCAGAGGGTCACAGGTTCAAATCCAAGCTGGAGCTCCTGCCAACCCAGTCCCCAAATTTTACCCACCACTAAACAGAGATAGTAAAGACACTCCTTTATTGCAGAGAACATAAGCATGGTTCACACACCCATTTTGTACCCAACACCGCACACACACCATAACAATGGGCATTACCGACAGCCGAGTCCCCCAAATGCAGTCCTGGAGTGCCACAACTCAATCAGGTCATATGCTTTTCCAAGATACGGACATGCCAGCATGTTGGCGGTAGGGTACAGGTGGTGGAGGGGGCAGTGGCTGCTAGCCACAGAAGACAGTGGCCGAGCCATGTGCAGGCTGGCACGTCCACTGCAACATAGGCCCTGTCGGATGTACAGTCATGGACTTCCCAGGGAATTCAGCACATCTGTGGCAACACAGTGGTGCAGTGCACACAGACAGTGTGTGCAGGAGCAAAAGGTCACAGGTTCAAAGCCCAGCTGGGGCTACTGCCATTCCTGTCCACATATTTTCCCCACAGCTAAACCATGTTAGTAAGGGCAATCCTTTATTGCTGGGGATATACGCATTGGTCATATGCCTATCTTTTACACCACCAAGCACAGACACCATGACCAGGGGCATTACCTAGAGCAGAGTCTCACAAATGCAGTCCTGGAGGACCACACACCATTCAGGTTCCATGCTGCCACTCATACAAATAACCGTGCTGTATATCTATGCACCACCCCCATGGCATGTAGATGTAGCTCATGCATATTCATGAGGGACAGCAGGAAACCCCAACCAGTGTATTGCAAACCTGGACTGGATTTGGGAACCTCTGCCGTACAGCAGCAGCCAACAGGGACAGACACACCCACACCCACAGGCCCCATTGGCCAATGCCTCCTGGTGAGGCAGGACATTGGGCCCTGCGTGCATCTCCCAATACCAGCACTTGCATACCTTAGCAATGTCACCCTACACCAGGGTATATGGTACACAGCTCTCAAACGTTTGCTATGAGTACTGGCAGATAGATATCCCTACATTACGCACAGTCTGCTCTATGAGCTCCATCATAATAATCTATCTGATGTTTGCGGTGTGTGCGTCAGGTCTGGCCCCTGACAGTGTTTACCACCCTAGGGAGGGACCCCCAACGGTATTGCATACCATACCCATGCCTGTACTGTGCCCAGGACTGGTGTGGTGGGCAAGGATTCTGAACCCCTCTATAGTAGCACAATGCTGGCATACATGTGGGAGTGTGTGTCTGTCTATACAGTGTGTGTTGGCTGCAAACACTGTCCACAGTTTTGGCCTGATGATGTGCATAATGAGCAGCAAGGTACCATGGGTATAGCTCAGACAGGGTGGGCTGGCCAGGATGCATCTGCACAGGGCATAGGGCACTGGCAGGGACATTGTAGTGGCCGTCCACCACCTCCACAGACAGGGTGACCTCTGTATGTGCTGCTGGGCTTTCACTCCACCCTGACTGTGCAGTGATGGCAGCATGGCTAGGCACCCCCATAGTGCTTCATAGCACTTCCCTCATGTGATATATATGGGTCACCTGTTGGGGCCTAGTCACTGATGTATCTGCTTGTGTGTGCTGCCATCCCAGTTGTGGGTGCATGTATTTCCAGTGGGACTAACCAGCAGACTGTTCACAGCTGGTATGTGCCCTGCTGGAGTGCCGTGCAGTGGCTGATGGCTTGATGCAGGGGAATATCAGATAGTGGTGGGGTGCATCTTAGCATATCCTGGCCTACTGTCTGTCTGATATTGTGGTCTGGGTGTATGTGGGGCTGCCCTGTAGGGTGTCTGTTCCCCAACAGGACTGGGGTTGATGGTCCACTCTACTGCCATCATTGCAGGGGGGGGGGGGGGGAGGGGTGTATAATGGGGATCTGTTGATAGGAGACCCTGCCTGTTTGCCACCCTCAGCTGGGGGGGGTTGGTGGTACATAGCCCACCTAGGGGTCCGTGGGGTTCCCCCTGACTGAGACATCCAAGGTGTTCCTGCAGAAACTACCTATCTCACAGATTACGACTGTTTTGGAGCTCTGCCATGGCCTCTCTCAGCTATGGAGGGTGCTGTGGACCTGGTCCAGGGCGCCTCATCGCACACTCAGGGTGAGCACAGTTCCCGCACAGTGTGACTGTGTGTAGCTACTCTGTGCAAATTAAACACCCGGTCAGTACCTCCTACCAGGCCAAGGTGCTGTGTGGGTGCACACGGACACGTCCCCCTACCAGGCCGGGGAGCTGTTGGGGTGCATTCCCCATCTTGTGTTCATCTGTGGACAGCTGATTTGCATGTGCAGTGCATCATGGGTATGGGTGGCCTAACCCTATCCTGGTTCCCACAGCAGACTGTCTGTATGGTGACATGCAGGCTCTCTGCAGCCAGCCAGGGGCTTGCTGGCAGCTATATAGCTGTAGCCCAATGGTTACTTCACTGCCTGTGGAGCCAGCGGTAATGGGTTTGAGCCCACAGTGGGGTTATTTGATAGGGTTGTCCAAAGGTTTTGTTAGATTTAATGTACATATGTTGCTGCCATCAAACACACCCTCAGTGTACTGTACCCATAAGGTGCCTCTGAGGGTGCTTTATATTGCACCCTATAGGGCACCTTATGGTTGCCGTCCATATAAGGTGCACTATACATTATCCTGTGACGCAACATATATGGTGCCCTATAGGGGACATTCAAGGGTGCCTTGGCGGACAGTGAACTTTAACATGTGCCTTATGGGCCGCCTTATGTTAACACGCTTTGTGAGTGCGTTTGCTAGTAGTGATAATTGAAATAAAAATAGATTGCCCCCTACAGCACTCATCCCCATAGTACACACTGCCTCAGTGAGCCTTCTTCATTGGGCACTGTGGGGGATTGAACCCCTTATCTCTGCACCATTGGTCAGTGTCTTAACCATTGTACTATGGCTCTGCTCCTTTGTGTGTGCACATCAGGGCGCCACTTAGCCTTCCCACGCACTATTATGCATGGCGCACAATAGCGCGGTGCACAATAGCGCCCCGCGCAAATGTGCGATCGCTTACTCCCGTTTTTTTTCTTTTCTCTGCCTGAACCGCCCACTCCTTATATGGCACAGGCACACTACCGCGGCCCCGCACATTAGGAATGTTTAGTAAACAGACCCCATAGTAACATAGTAAATGACGGCAGATAAAGATCAGTATGGTCCATCTAGTCTGCCCAGTAAGATTGCAAGAGTAGGTGCACCTGCCGCTCCGTGCATGCCACCCCTCCCCATGTCTTTGTTTTAGGGGTGAACCCACCGCTCCGTGTAGGACACCCCTGTATGTTGAGAAATTAGATAGTTACGTTTTTTTTATTTTATCCTGTTGCTGTAAAGGGATCCACTGTGTCTGTCCCATGCCATTTTGAATTCTGTCACTGTATTTGCTCCCAACACTTCCATCGGGAGGGTATTCCAAGCATCCACCACCCTTTCAGTGAAAAAGTATTTCCTGGCATTGCCTTTAAATTTACCCCCTTGCAGCTTCATGTTATAACCTCTAGTTTTACAGCTTCCCCGTCTTTGGAAGAGGTTTGTTTGTTCATTATTTCTCTTTAAGTATTTAAAGTTCTGAATCATATATCCCCTGTCCCTCCTGTCCTCCAGAGTGTACATATTTAGGTCTTCAAGTCTCTTCTCATAAGGCTTCTGACGCAGGCTCCAAATCATTTTGGTTGCCTTCCTCTGAACAGTTTCCAGTCTTCTTATATCCTTTGCAAGATATGGTCTCCAAAACTGAACACAGTATTCCATTTTGGAGACCATATCTTGCAAAGGATATAAAAAGACTGGAAACTGTTCAGAGGAAGGCAATCAAAATGATTTGGAGCCTGCATCAGAAGCCTTATGAGAAGAGACTTGAAGACCTAAATATGTACACTCTAGAGGAGAGGAGGGACAGGGGAGATGTATCTAGTGTCTAGGTGGGTGCCCACATGAGCAGTAGCGATCACTACATGGTGCAGTTTGAGGTAAAAGCCAAAGAAGAGTTCAATCACAGCAAACTCAAAAATCCTAGAATTCAAAAACACTGACTTCAGTAAAACGGGAAAGTAACTGAAGGAGGAACTGGTAGAGAGGGAGGAGATAAGAGAAGTGGAAGGGCAGTGGGCTAAACGGAAAGAGGCTATAAAAAGAGCAATGGATCTATATGCAAGAAAAGTAAATAAAAACAAGAGAAAAAGGAAACCTATATAGTTCTCCAAAGAAATGGCTGCACAAATAAAGGCAAAAAAGGCAGTGTTCATGGAATTCAGAAGATCACAAAAAAGGATCACAGGAAAGAATACAGGATAAATCTAACAGAGACAAAGAGAGTAATAAGGATGGCACAAGCAAAGGCGGAAGAAATATGGCTAAAGATGTGAAGCAAGGAGATTTCAGGTATCTTCAGGAGAAGAGGGAGAGCAGAGGAGGAATTGCAAGACTCAAAAGTGCTGGAAATATACAAATGGGAATGGAGTAGTTGCCACACCATCCAAGTTTCTGAACTGCTTGCAAAACTGAAACTGGACAAGGCCATGAGACTGGATGGACTGGATGAGACAGGATACTGAGAGAGCTCAGAGAGGTTCTGGCAGGGCCTTTAAAGGATGTGTTTAATAGATCTTGGAGATAGGGGAGGTTACACAGGATTGGAGAAGGGCTGAGGTGGTACCTCTTCACAAAAATAGTAATAGGGAAGAGGTGGCATACTAAAGGGAGAACTGTAAAAATAGAGGGCATAAAATGAAGCTGCAAAGAGGTAAACCTAAAAGCAAAGTCAAGAAATACTTTTTCACTTAAAGGATGATGGATGCTTGAATGTCCTCCCATTGGAGCTGGTAGGGGCAAAAGCAGTGACCACAAAGAAGCGAGTGGTGTATAAAGGTCACAGGTGCTTTATTACGTGAGGAACCCCTATGCGTTTCGACTGCTGCCTTCTTCAGGGGGTACACATACCTCAAAAAACAATATAAACATGTGTAATCAAAAGAATTAAAAACAAGGATAAAAATAATGAATAAAATAAGAACAATACAATATAAATATATGTTGCATGGCTTTTATTTCATCACGGTTTTTACATTAGGGTGCGATATTTTAGTCTTTACAGCTACTTGTGATTTAACTACGATTTTTTCACTACGGCGCCCACAAGATAGACATACATCATTAAACCATTTTTGAGTTGTCCGCAATTTTTAGTACATGGCTCACAATTATTTCTTGGCGATTTTCTCCTGTCTTTGAGCCTGGCAAACTCCAAGTAGCAATCTCAGATTCTGCACTGGTTGTTCATTTCAGCATCTCTTAGATGAACGCATACTATTAGTTACTTTTGAAGCCATCCGTGTTTTATTTTTGCATAGTTTACATACTTTTTCTAGGCATCCCCTTGATTAAATTCTTTTAATTTAAGCTGGTTTTTCAGGCGCATGCCACTGCCCGGCACGAAACATCGTTGATTTAAAGCACTCCTGCTTTTACGCATGTCCTGAACATTTCTTGATGACTGTGAGATTGCTGTGGCAGGTTTCTTTGCTGTGGTGGGTAAGTTACATAGTCTTTTGATTTTGTGACACTAGTTTCTTCAGTCTGGAGCCTGCAATACAGATACATATCACTAAATCATTTTCAGAGTAGTTCGTCTTTCATGTTTTAATTTAACCTGGTTCTTCATGTGCTTGTAATGAGATATCTTTTACCATTGTTTGGCGTGAAACAGCGGTGATTTAAAGAGCATTCACACTATTTCATATGTCTTGAACATTATTTGACGACCAAGGCAGCACTGCGGCAGGTTTCAGTTCCGTAATGTAAGTCATAAACTTTTTTGGTTTTGTGAGTTCAGTTTATTTGTCCTTTTTTATACCAGTGCTGACTTTGTTTTTTGGACTTCAGGTTTAAGCATTTTCAGTATTTGTAACCAAAATATGAGTTCTCATCAATTGGCAGTCCATTCGTCCCTTTACCATTGGTTCCGGCTTGCACCTGTCCTGTGCCTTTAGGGTTACCCCCTCTCCTTTCTATACACTTGGGGGTATGTTTACTAAACCTCGTTGCTGTGCGGGTCCCCGTTAGTGTGCGTGTGCCATATAAGGAGTGGGCGGGTCAGGCAGAAAAAGATGAAAAAAACCGACCGTACGTGTGCGCGTCGCGCACCTGTGCGGGGCTCACATTAGCGCGTGAGAAGGCTAAGTGGGACGCTGCTGGGCACATAGAGGAACAGAGCCGTAGCACAATGGTGAAGACACTAACCAATGGTACAGGGTCCACGGGTTCAATCCCCCAGTGTGCGCAAACCCAAAAGGCTGGCTGATGCATGAATAGTAATGGTTAACACATTATTTTGGGAGGCACACTAATTTAGGGCGTCTGTAGGCATCGCGCTGTAACGTTTGGGCGGCAGCAACGTATTTTGTGTCTCATTATGCGTTGCATGGCCATATCTGGTGTGCATTAGGCGATGCGCTGTAAATGTTGTGTGGCAGGAGGCCGCGCGCTGTTTATCTTGTGCGGTTCTGGCAGCAGTAGGCGTCGCGCTGTTAATTGTGGACGGCAGAAGGCTGTGCACAAATGTCCATCCACAGGAACAGAGCTGTAGCACAATGGTGAAGACACTAACCAATGGTACAGGGTCCATGGGTTCAATACCCCAGTGTGCGCAATGAGAAAGGCTGCCTGAGGCACCACCTTTGATGGGTAAATGTGGTTTATGAGGCAAATTCAACTTTGGAGGGCATAAGGCAGCGCACTGTACATTTTGTGCCGCATTGGGCGGCGCACTGTTAATTGTGTGCGTCATTCTGCGGCACACTGTTGATCTTGTCCGTTTCTGGCGCCGCACTGTTAATTATGGGCGGCATTGGGTGGCGCAGTGTTAATTTTGGGCGGCTTGGGCGGCATAAGGCGGTGCGCTGATATCTCCGCACAGGAACAGAGACACAGCACAATGGTTAAAACACTGACCAATGGTGTGGGGTTCAGGGGCTCAATCCCCCACAGTACCCAGTGAAGACAGCTGGCTGAGGCAGTATGTATTATAGTGGGGAGTGCTGTATGAGTCTTTCTAATTTTATTTTGTTGTCACTACTAGCAAACGCACTCTCACAGCGTGTTAACATACGGCGGCCCATGGGCCACATGTTACAGTGCACTATCCGCCACGGCACCCTAGAATGTCCCCTATAGGGCACCATATATGTTGCGACACAGGATAATGTACAGTGCACCCTATTTTGATGGCAACCATAAGGTGTCCTATAAGGCGCCCTATTAAGCACCCTCAGAGGCACCTTATGGGTACAGTACACCGAGGGTGTTTTTTCTTCCATAAAAATATGTACATTAGAAAATGGGTGATGCTCTGGACAACCCAATCATGTAACCCTGCTGTGGGTTTGAACCCATGACCTCTGGTTGCACATGCAGTGACGTAACCATTGGGCTACAGCTCTGTAGCTGTATGTAAGCCCCTGGCTGGCTGCAGAGAGCCTGCATGTCACCTCACAGACCGTCTGCTGTTGTGAACAGGATAGGGTTAGGCCACCCCTACCCATGATGCACTGCACATGCAAATCACCTGTCCACAGATGCACACAAGATGGGGTATGCAACCCAACAGCTCCCGGCCTGGTATGGGGATGTGGCCGTATGCACCCACACATCACCTCTGCCTGGTAGGGTGTACTGAGTGGGTGTTGTACTGGCACAGAGTACCTACACACCGTCACATTGTGTGGGTACTGTGCTCACCCTGAGGGTGCGATGGGGCACCCAGGACTAGGTCCACACCACCCTCCATGGTGGAATGAGGCCATGCCAGAGCTCCAAAGCAATCTTACTCTGTGAGATAGGTTGTTTCTGCAGAAGCACGTTGGATATCTCTGTCAGTCTGAGTCAGGGGAACCCCTCATGGACACCCATGTGGACTATATGCCACCATTTCTCCCCCTTCGCCCCCAGTTTGAATGACAGGGTCTGCTATCAACATGCTATCTCCCTGCAGTGGAGTGGACCATCAACCCCAGTTCTGCTAGTGATGAGACACCCTACAGGGCAGTCCCGCCAGCTCTGAACACATCCCTGACACAATATCTGACAGACATTAGGCCTGGATATGCTAATTTATGCAAACACACCTTTGATATCTCTTACCATCTGGGTCAAGGGAACCCCTCATGGACACCTAGGTGGACTATGTACCACCATTTCTCCCCCTCGAGATTGGAAAACAAGGTCTCTTATCAACATGCTACCTCCCTGCAATGGTGGCAGTGGAGTGGACCATCAACCCCAGTCCTGCTAGTGATGAGACACCCTACAGGGCAGTCACTGCAGCTCTATACACAGCCATTACACAATATCTGACAGACATTGGGCCTGGATATGCTAAGTTGCACCCCACCACTATCTGATATTCTCCTGCAGCAAGCCATCAGCTGCTGCACTCTGCAAGGCACTCCATCAGGATACAGACCAGCTGAACACAGTCTGCTAGTTAGCCCTGTTGGAAATGCATGCACCCAGAACTGGGATGACAGTGCACACCAGCAGATAAGTCAGTGACTGGGCCCCAAAACAAGACCCACATATATATCACATGACAGACATACTATGTAGCACTATGGGGGTGCCTAGCCATGCTGTCGTCACTGCACAGTCAGGGTGGAGTGCAACCCCAGCAGCACATAGAGAGGCCACCCTGTATGTGTAGGTGGTGGCCAGCCACTACAATGTCCCAGCCAGTGCCCTCTGCCCTGTGCAGATGCATCCTGGCCAGCCCACCCTGTCTGAGCTATACCCATGGTACCTTGCTGCTCATTATGCACATTGGCATGACAATACTGGCAACAGTGCTGGCAGTGTGGGCTGTGGAAGGTGTTTGCAGCTAACACACACTTTATAGTCAGACACACACTCCCACACATATGCCAGCATTGTGCTACTATGGAGGCGTTTGTCAGCATTGGCCACCACACCAGTCCTGCGCACAGTACAGGCATGGATATGGTACGCAATACTGTTGGGAGTCACTCCCCAGGGTGGTAAACACTGTCAGGGCCAAGACCTGAGGCACCCACTGCAGACAACATGAAGATTGTCATGAGGGAGCTCAAAGAGCAGACTGTGCGTAACGTAGGGATATCTATCTGCCAGTACTCATAGCATGCATTTGAGAGCTGTGTACCGTATACCCAGGTGTGGGGTGACATTGCTACAGTATGCACATGCTAGTATTGGGAGTTGCACGCAGGGCCCAATGTCGTGCCTCTCCAGGGGGCATTGACCAATGGGGCCTGTGGGTATGGGTGTGGGTGTGTCTGCCCCTGTTGGCTGTTGCTTTATGGCAGAGTTTCCCAAATCAAGTCCAGGATTGCAAGACACTGTTCGGGTTTCCCTGCTGTCACTCATGAATATGCATGAGCTACATCTACATGCCATGGGGGTGGTGCAGAGAGATACAGCACAGGCATTTGTGTGAGTGGCAGCATTGAAGCTTAATGGTGTGTCGTCCTCCAGGACTGCATTTGTGGGACTCTGCTCTAGGTAATGCCCCTGGTCATGGTATCTGTGCTCAGTGGGGTGAGAAATAGGCGTGTGACCAATGCGTATATCACCAGCAATAAAGGATTGTCTGTACTCTCACGGTTTAGTTGTGGGGAAAATAGATGGACAGGATTGGCAGGGCTTTGAACCTGTGACCTTCTGTTCTTGCACACACTGTCTGTGTGCAGTGCACCACTGTGTTGCCACAGATGTGCTGGATTCCCTGGGACGTCCATGACTGTACATCCAACAGGGCCTATCTGTTTTAGTGGACGGTGCCAGCCTGCACATGGCTAGGCCACTGTCTTCTGTGGCTAGCAGCCACTGCCCCCTCCACCACCTGTACTCGTCCGCCAACATGCTGGCATGTCCTTCTCTCAGGGAAAGCATATGACCTGATTGCGTTGTGGCACTCCGGGACTGCATTTGGGGGACTGGGCTGTAGGTAATGCACATTGTTATGGTGTTTGTGCGGTGTAGGGCAATATATGGGTGTTTGCACCATGCTTATGTTCCCTGCAATACAGGGGTGTCTGTGCTATCTTTGTTTAGTGGTGGATAAAATATGGGAATGGGCTGGCAGGACCCCCAGCTGGGATATGATCCTCTGGCTTATGGTCCTAGAGGTACTGGCTCTGTCCACTGCACCACACTGTGGCCACAGAGACAGTGCAGTCCCTGGGGATAGTTAGCCTTGCAGGATGGAGTTGCACAACCTGCTCTTCACATTTTTACTGTGCGCTCATTCACCCTGTCTGGTGACAAACGTTCAAATGAACCCCGGAAATGACCACGTGAACAGGGGGTTGGAATATAACCGAACTGGGCAACAGGGATATTGATAAGCAACCATATGACACCACTCCCAGGGAAACTCCATAAACAGGAGATGTGTTTTTGGATAGGTCTCCACTCCTTGGACACTTCCAATATTAATTTCTTTTTTTTGGAGCTTTCCTGGGTGTGTTTGTTTGTTTTGCTCTTTACTATAGCTGTTCCCCAGCTGACTTACTATTTTAAATATTTTTGTGGTGGTCCTTTTCTATTTTTAATTTCACTTTTGTGCTGTGCACATATATCACACTGCTGACGTTTTTTAGGTTTCCCCGGTTTTCCTGTACATTGCTGACGGAAATGGTTTCTCTTCCCTTTAAATGCCCTCTACCGCGAGTGTTTCACTCGTGCTATTTTTTTCATGGAAATTCGAGCCCGATACTGTGTGGGGAGCCTCTCCCCTCCCACTCTCCACCCATTGACCCCGTCCCTCCGCCCCTCCGGTGCCTTCCTCCGCCCTCCTTTGGCCGTTCCACGCCTCTATCGGACATTTGCGAGCCCGCACTTGTACGGGGCCCGTTAGTGTGCCGCGCACCTTTGCGGGGGTGACACGCACGTGTGCGGGGCGTTTAAACGTGTTTATTCACGTTTCAGTGCCGCGTTTCCGTGTGCTATTTTGCGGCGCGCACATTTGCGGATTTTAGTAAACATCCCCCTTAGTTCACAGTCAAACTATTTCATTAGATACACAAGATTATTTTCTTTTCAGTACTCATGTTTATAATATGTATTTACAAAATATATCATGAGATTAGATTCACTTCTTTAAAAGCTTTTATCAGACTGGATAATTATTTAAAATGGGCTTCCCAATAAGTATAAGCCATTATGCTCACTGACTTGGGCTATTTTTTTTACATATCTGATTTTATTAATTATTGTTTTTTCAAAAATGAGTTTCTACAGTGTACATTGTAAGTATTATTATACTGTATCTGGTGGATGGCACACGATCTAGTTCCTTCTTGTATCTCTCTTTCTCTCTCTCCCTCTCCCCGTTTGAGGTGCTACATGTTGTGTATGCAATATTAATGTGGTTTGTTTCTTTGATATACATTATGCCCTGCGTTTTTGATTTTTAATATGATTTTTAAAATATGTCTGTATTTTAACTAGTGATATATTTATTTAGTTATATATTTATATTGTATTGTTTTTATTTTATTTATTATTTTTATCCTTGTTTTTAATTCTTTTGCTTAAATGTCTTTATATTGGTTTTTTTTTAGGCATGTGTACCCCCTGAAAAAGGCAACAGCCGAAACGCATAGGGGTTCCTCACGTAATAAAGCACCTGTGACCTCAATACACCACTGGCTTCTTTGTGGTCTCTGCCTTGTTGTGAGGGTGTTTGCTTTCTGTGTGGTTTCTTCTAGAGGCAAAAACAGTGACAGGATTCAAAAAGGCATGGGATAGACTTGAATTCTGTGTCTTGCCAATATTTTTCAAATTCCCTTCCTTTCTTAACAAAACCATATTATCTGGATAAAGTAAATGTTCTTGCTGGTCCAACTTCTCAACCTGAGACTGCAACAAATCCCGATGGCCTTTACAGGCTTCTACTTCAACAGCATGGGCCAAGACCTGGCTGGATAATTGCAGCAATTGATCATAATAAACTTTAGGCTGTCCATATAGGGCGTTATCTAATCCATCGATTGCAGTCCAGATAGAGTCCAAAGTAACATGCTTCAGTTTATCTAATGAAAAGGGTATAATTGCTCCAAAAAACGGAGAAATCCTTGCACTGTCAGTTGTTATCACTTGCTGAAAGGACATTTCTGGCAGGTTCCCCAGTGCCGCTGTGGATGGAGCTTCCTCCCTAACCGCAACCACCATCATAGGGGGACAGAGTCTTTGTGAACTGCTGCTAACCCTCAAATTGTCTGATTAACACCATAGCATGGTCTGGAGGCAGCCATCGTTCCTCAGGGCTTTTAGTGACTTCTAATGTCAAAGATACCACTGCTATCCACTTTCCATTAGTAAAGTCTCAGCCAGCCAAATTTAAGGTTGAAGAGACCATTACCGATCCACCTTTTGCTCTGCTGGTCCATCTTCCACCAGCACTCCCAATCATTTTGAAAAGTAGGCTCCTATGTCTCGCATCAGAAATGACTTGCAGGTATTTGAACTGTACGCTAATGTGCCTCCTGTCTCTTTCATTGTGCCAACACTTGAGTCCAGAGTTTGCTCCAGCCCCTCCACTCCTACTTCCTCTCTCATTGTGTCTGTTAATACAAGGGGATTGGAGGTATGGAAGATGAGACTGGAAGGGACACAGTAGAACAGGAAGAATTTGCTGTGCTCTCCAGCTCTTTCCCTCTTGTTTCTCCCGGTTCAGTTTCTCCAAATGGGTTAGTTTTGAACATAGTACAGTATGACAGTCATGAATCTAAGCCAGGGTATGTGGAGTACCCCATATGCTGCCTGTGGTATCTGCTCTAGTCTTACCCTCCTGTCCTGTAGGGAAAGGAAGAGATGACGAGGATGGAACAGAAACTTCAAAAACGTTGTTACAGTCTACTAGTCTCTCTCTCCCCCAACCAGCCCCACCAGCCCCTTATCTAGCTCCTCCCCTCCTATTCCCAGCAAGTTGCCTGGAGGAGGGAGCTGTAGAATTGTTATTTTTGACTTCCTGAGATTTGGGACATTGGCTTATAGACATGGAACATGATATCTGTGTATTTATGGCTATCAATGGTGCCACTCTGACAAGAACACCATGATTGGAATGTAATTTTCAGTGCTTGGATACTGTATTTTCTCAGTGTGCGGGGGAGGTGGTGGTTCTAGAAATCTGGCATATCCTGGAGGTGTCCTAGACCCCCTAAAGTTGTCCCATCCCCATGAAACTGGCAGCAGAGTATTTGAAAATTTGCATTGCAAACATTACACTGATCCTTAGAGCAGATAGTCCTGGAGGCCGCAGAAGAATGTGGGAGATATGTGCTCAGTCTGCTTGCTATCCCTTCAACCATGAGCTAAGTTGCCCTTCATTATCATTGTAGAGCTCAAGTAGAGTCTGAAGATTCCAGCACTTCTACTTTCATTAAGGTGGTATGTGTTATGTTTTTGCTGTGTGATGAGGTGAGGCTAAGTTAAATGAGTGGTGTTTTCTTATTTATTGGGGTTTAGGTTTTCCATTCTGGTTTGATAATATTCTGCAAAAAGAAAGGTCTTGAATTTTTTTCTGAACATAGCTAGATCTTTTATTTCTCGTAGGCTGTTGGGTAGTGCATTCCATAGGACTGGGGAATAGAAAGTGAATGTCCTATTGGTTGTTGATTGGTTTGCGTTTCTGAGATTCTTAGGAATATTTAGTAAGTTCTGCATACGTTCCCTCCATTGTCTTGTTTCTTATTGTATCTGTATTAGAGAATTGAGGTAAGTTGGTGCGAGATTGTTTACTGTTTTGAATGTGGTCGTTAGCGCCTTGTATTTGATTCTCTGTATCACTGACAACCAATGTAGGTTGTACAGGATGTGAGTTATGTGTTCTGATCTGGCTATTTTCATTATGGTGCATGCCATCATAATCTACAGTATGTCATTTGTAGGGTATTCATTGTTTGTTTGGGGAGGCCCTGGAGGATAATGTTGCTAAAATCAAGGTGTGGGCAGATCATTTCTTGAGATATTGTGTGGAAGTCATCAGTTGATAGAATAGAAAGGGTCTTAGATTTTGTATCATTCTTGATTTATTGTAGATTGTTCATGTGGTCATGTTAATGTGTTTGATTATGTTAAGGTTCTGGTCTAATAGTATGCCCAGATATTTTATTTCCTTTTTGATTTCTATTGAGGCACTGTTTACTTGAAGTTGCTGAGGAGGCGAGAATGTTTTCTTCCTGGAGATCACCAGGACTTTGACCTTTTTTAGATTTGTTAAGCTGACGGAGCTGAGCCAGTGTGAGACATCATTGAACATTACTGAAGCATTTGAATATTTTCTTATAGTTTGGGTTTAATGTTTTGACTGTTGTGAATAGCTTGATGTCATCTGTGCATATTCTGTAATCCACGTTGAGAGCTCTGATTATGTCACAGATTAGCTGGAGATAGATATTGAATAGTAAGGCAGATAATGCTGAGCCCTGGGGGGATCCTTTGGATTTGGTTGAATGGTTTGGAGAGAGTATTATTGAATTTGACCTGTTATGTGTGGTCAGAGAGATAGGACGTAAACCAATGAATTATAGAGCCTCCTATTCTAAGATGTTTTAGGCAGTTGATTAGAATTTTGTGACTTATGGAGTCGAAAGCTAATGTTATGTCTAGGAATGTAAGTATGTAGGATTGTTTTGTGTTTTCAATTTCTTGAATGATTTTGTCGAACAGGGATGTGAGGAGGGTTTCCACACCATGGTAAGCTCAGAATCCATGCGTTTGTGTCTAGGTAGTCTTGTAGTTGCCTCTGTATTGACTTTCCTATTACTTTGGATAAAAATGGGAGACTCGATATTGGTCTGTAAGAGCTGGGGCAGCACTTGTTGAGTGAGCCGTGTTTCAAGATTGAATGGATGGTAGCTTCCTTTAGATCTTTTGGCATTAGACCTTGGGATAGAGAGAGATTGACTATTCTTTGTATGTAGGGTGTTAGTTCTGTTCTAGTTGTTTTAATCCAACTCACTGGACAGGGGTCAAGGTTGATGTTGTTGTATTGATGGATTTGATACATTGTTCTATCTGTTCATTGCTGTTTGGAGAGAATGAGTTCCATAGGATGGTAATGGTTGGTTCTTTATCTCTTTATCTCTACTGCTTTTCATGTATGCCCGTCACAAACATTTTGACGTCTATGGTAATATGGTTTTATCAAATTAATGAAATATAATTGAATATGCTTTGTATTATTATGGGGACAACAACTGAAAATGATGTGCAAAAAATCAAATTTTGGTCATGAATTCACTGTCCTAGCCTTCTCACCAGGGCCAGCCCAACCATTACGCAAATTAGGTGGTTGTCTAGGGTAACATTTTCTGGGGGTTAGAAAAGAGCAGGACATTCAAAGTTAAATAATAAATTCTGACAGTCGGGTGGGGGGGGGGAGGCATAATGATTAAAACCTACCTAGGGTGCCACCACCTTGAACCAACTCTATGGCTGGCCCTCCTTCTCACAGCCTCTCTCTTAGGTCACTATCTGACCCCTTCTTATACTCTTGCACAATCACATTCTGACACATTGTCTCTCCCATACAGTTATTCTACTGCTATTACTAGTCTTTACACTTGTATCCCATCTTGTTGGGCCCATAGGACCACCCAAAGTGGCTTACAACATGTTTAAAGTAACACTGAAGTATGTCCCTAGATGTCACAAGAAGCTTCTGGGTTTTTTCTGTCTCCAACTCTGCTTGCAGGGGAGCACAATCCACTTGTCTGGATTGGTCCAGCAGGTTATGAGCCCATAGGGCTAAATCACAAAATAACATGGCAGAGCATGGAATGGGTCCTGGACTAGTCTAGCGGGACTCCAGGAAAGGGCATTATCTGGTAAGTAAAATGTCATGTGTACAGGCTTTTTGTGAGAGGGGTGGTATTGGGATAATCATGATTCAGTTTAACCATCAAAATCATCATGGTGGGGTGGGAGGGGAGGGTGCAAGGCTGAAGATTCACTTAGGGCATCCAGTACCTTTGCACTGGCCTTCTTTTGGCGGCAGCAAACTTCAGGCATTAGTGACGAATCCAACCTACATTAAATTTTTCATAAATAGAGTGGTTCTATGTACTTGTCCTAAAGTTCCTAATTAAGATATAGTTAGGCTTCCACCTTAAACAATCAGTTATCCTATGAACATTTTTCCCCAAGCTTCATTTCTGTGGTGGTGAAAGTACATGTTGTTGCTATGTGCCATTGACTCATGGTGACCCTTTAGATTGCTGTCCTAAATTGGTATAAATGTACATAGTATACAATAAATTGTACAAGAACCTTAGTTTTATTTGAAGCGAAGTCCACCCAGCCTTTTTGTTTCTTTTAACCCCAGTAAACCTGGAACTATCATGGTCACAACAAATTAAGTACATAATATTAAAATACAATTCAGAAACATACATTAAATACAGCTAACAAAATTATTCAAAACATGCACTTAAGTGTGTTGCATTGCCATTGTATGTAAATTGTACATAGTTTTCCCAGTTTTTCTCCAAGTTGTTTTCCCTGTTCGATGTAAACTCACGAGTGCCCTGCGGTCCTCGAATCGTTCTGTTAACTGTAAACCGCACTGATGATAAAGAGCGCGGTATAAAAGAAATGTTAAATAAAATAAATAAAAATAAAATAAATTGTGTGAATTTTCAGAAACATTTCCAGGCCAAAATTCAGAAACATGTGTGCCACATAAATTTCTACATATAAAATTATACATATTTTCAATGCCACTACGTATTTAAGTACCAGTGCTGAACATCAGCAGCTCTGACAATTAGGGGCTGATTTTATAAGGTATTTCGGGAAAGTTAAGGGCTAATTATGCACATAGGTTCCTATTTTTATGGACTTAAGCATGCGAATGGGCACTTATCCTCGTTTTAGATGATCGCTATTCTGTAAAGGCCATCATGTGCACTTTCAGGTGGGGTGTGAACATAAGAACATAAGATATGCCATACTGGGTCAGACCAAGGTCCATCAAGCCCAGTATCCTGTTTCTAATAGTGGCCAATCTAGGTCATACGTACCTAGCAGTTTACCCAAAAGACACAGGTTCTGCAATGCTTGTACTGGGTCAAGCATTGATATCCTGGGTCCCTTCTTAATAATGGTTTATGGACCTTTCCTCCAGGAACTTGTCCAAACCTTTTTTAAACCCAGCTACACTAACAGCCTTTACTACATCCTCCGGTAACAAATTCCAGAGTTTGATTACACGCTGAGTGAAAAAATATTTTCTTTTGTTAGTCTTAAATAGCTTACCCTGTAGCTTCATTGCATGTCCCAGAGTCTTTCTATATTCTGATAACGTAAACAATCGATCTACGTTTACCTGTTCCACTCCATTCATTAATTTATAGACTTCTATCATATCTCCCCTCAGCCGTCTCTTTTCCAGGTTAAAGAGCCCTAACCTTTTTAGCCTTTCTTCAGAGGAGTATCCTTCCATCCCCTTTACCATTTTGGTGGCTCTTCTCTGAACCTTTTCTAATAACGCTATATCCTTTCTAAGATACGGCAACCAGAATTGCACACAATATTCAAGGTGCAGTCTCACCATGGAACGGTATAGAGGCATTATAATATCTTTTGTTATATTTTCCATTCCTTTCCTTATGATACCTAGCATTCTATTTGCTCTTTTGGTCGCCGCTGCACACTGGGCCGAGGGTTTTAAAATGTTATCCACAATGACGCCTAAATCTTTTTCATGGGTGGTGATTCCTAATGTGGAACCTTGCATCGTGTAACCATAGTTTGGGTTGTTCTTCCCTAGGTGCATAACTTTGCACTTGTCCACATTAAATTTCATCTGCCATTTTGATGCCCAGTCTTCCAATTTATCAAGATCCTCTTGCAATTTTCCACAATCCTCTTTAGTTTTAACAACTTTAAATAGTTTTGTGTCATCTGCAAATTTGATAACCTCACTCATTATTCCACTTTCCGGGTCATTTATGAATATGTCAAAAAGCAGCGGACCCCGCACAGATCCCTGGGGTACACCACTATTCACCTTTCTCCATTGGGAAAATTGGCCATTTAGCCCAACCCTCTGCTTTCTATCTTTTAACCAGTTCCTGATCCACAGTAGTACACTGCCTCCTATCCCATGACTCTTTAGTTTTGCCAAAAGTCCCTGATGAGGGACCTTGTCAAAGGCTTTCTGAAAGTCCAGATACACTATATCAACCGACTCACCTTTGTCCACCTGTTTATTCACACTTTCAAAAAAAAACATAACAGATTAGTAAGACAAGATCTTCCTTGTCTAAAGCCATGTTGGCTGTCTCCCATTAGGCCATGACTATCTACATGCTGAGTAATTTTATTCTTTATGATGGTTTCTACCATTTTTCCCGGTACTGACGTGAGGCTCACTGGTCTGTAGCTTCCCGGATCACCCCTGGGACCCTTTTTAAAAATTGGTGTTACATTGGCGATCCTCCAATCTTCAGGTATTAGAGATGATTTTAATGATAGTTCACAGATTACTAATAGCAGGTCTGCAATCTCATATTTCAGTTCTTTCAACACCCTTGGATGTATACCATCTGGTCCAGGTGATTTGCTACTCTTCAGTTTATCTAATAGTTGTAATACATCTTCCAGATGTATCGATATTTCCTTCAATTCTTCCGCACCTTTAAATACCACTTCAGTCATGGGTAACATCCTTACATCTTCCTCAGTAAAGACCGAAGCAAAGAATTCATTCAGTCTCTCGGCTATCGCCTTGTCGCCTCTTAGTGCCCCTTTAACTCCTCTATCATCTAATGGACCAACTGACTCTCTCACAGGTTTTTTGCTACGAATGTACTTGAAAAAATCTTTATTTTGCGTTTTTGCTTCCGCAGCAAGCTTCTTCTGAAATTCTCCCTTTGCCTGCTTTATCAGTGCCTTGCATTTGACCTGCCAGTGCTTGTGCTGTTTCCAGGTTTCATCGTTTGGATCTTTTTTCCATTTCCTGAAAAATGCTTTTTTGGCAACAACAGCCTCTCTGACCTCATCTTTAAACCATGCTGGCAGATTTTTGGACTTCCTTCTACTTTTCTTAAAGCGTGGAATACAGCTGGTCTGGGCTTCCAAGATAGTATTTTTCAACAACACCCAAGCTTGATGTAAGCCTTTAACCTTTGCAACTGCTCCTTTTAGTTTTTTCTTAACATTTTTCTCATTTTATCATAGTTTCCCTTTCGAAAGTTAAAAGGTAGCACTGTGGATTTCCTTACTATCCCTCCTCCACTAATTAAATCAAAGGCGATCATGCTATGATCACTATTGCTAAGTGGCCCCAACACCCTTATCTCTTGCACCAGATCTGGTGTTCCACTAAGGACTAGGTCTAATATGGCTTCCCCTCTGGTCGGTTCATGAACCAGCTGCTCCAAGAAGCAGTCATTTATGTCATCTAGGAACTTTATCTCCCTAGCATGTCCTGCCGTGACACTGACCCAGTCGATACCGGGGTAATTGAAATGACCCATTATTATTACTGCGCTGTAACTTTTGTTAGCTTCCTTGATTTCATTGAGCATTTCATCATCCATTTGTTCATTCTGGCCAGGCAGTCGATAGTACACCTCCACTGCCATCGCCTTCCCCTTTTACATGGAATTTCAATCCATAGAGATTCAACAGCAAATTTAGCTTTCTGCAAAACTTTAATCCTTTCTGACTCAATGCCCTCTCTAACATAAAGCGCAACTCCTCCACCAATTTGATCAGCTCTATCATTACGATATAGTTTGTACCCAGGTATCACAGTGTCCCACTGGTTGTCTTCCTTCCACCATGTCTCTGATATTCCAATCATATCTAACCTCTCATTTAGTGCTATATATTCTAACTCTCCCATCTTATTTTTTAGACTTCTAGCATTTGCATACAAGCATTTTAGAGACTGTATCTTATTCATATTAATTTGGCTATTGGTAGACATGGGTAATTTGGGATCTGTAAGCTCTGTCTGCTCCATACTTGAGGGCATTTGGGGACAGAACTTAAATGGAGCATAAGCAGGCCCTAAATCATGCATGTAAATTATAGAATATTATAACTTATGCATGTCATTGTGCCAATCTAGGTGCAGGTTCTTCCGCCAGCTCTAGGGCAGGTGTATTTGTGGTGACTAAGTTAAAGCACATCAGTATGCTGCATACGCATGTGGCAATGCACATAAATTGCGTGGAAGTTTATAAAGCAGAGGTTCCCAACTTCAGTCCTGGAGGGCCAAACACCATTCAGGTTTTCAGGCTGTCCCTAATGAATATGCATGAGATACATTTGAATACAATGGGACAGTGCATGCAAATGCATCTCATGCATATTTATTAGGGACAGCCTGAAAACCTGAATGGTGTTTGGCCCTCCAGGACTGGAGTTGGGAACCTCGGTATAAAGTATGTCATAGGTGTCAAACCTGTCCTGGAGGGCCACAATCCTGCCAGGTTTTGGGATAGCCCTAATGAATATGCATGAGATATATATGCATTAGAGATAGCCTGCCAACCTGACTGGTTTGTGGCCCTTCAGGACTGGATTTGGAGACCCCTGCTTTACACCTCTGTCATTTAAGATTGTGAGTGGGCAAGGTGCAGATGTCCAAGACATCAAAAAGGTTAGATAGAATTTGTCACATTCCTCCTCACTTCTCACCACCACCAAAATATTGTCCATTAGACATCTTTTTGGTGGTGGTGAGAATCGAGGATGAATGTGACACATTCTAGCTACCCTTTTGATGTCTAGGACATCTGTACCTTGCCCACTCACCATCTTAAATGACAGAGGTGTAAAGCAGTGGTCTCCAAATCCAGTCCTGGAGGGCCACAAACCAGTCAGGTTGGCAGGCTATCTCTAATGCATATATATCTCATGCATATTCATTAGGGCTATCCCAAAACCTGGCAGGATTGTGGCCCTCCAGGACAGGTTTGACACCTATGAAGTATGTGGTAACATATCACATGCTGTCAGAGCTGTCTACACCTTATCTCTGTTCCACCCCAGCCTGCACTAAGCAGTTAGTACAAGGTTTTTTACCATCCAACTGTTTTTAGCACCTGGTAGCCATTAGCATGGGCTCACACTAATGGTTAGCACATGCTAAAACATGTGCTAATTGTTTCGTGCACTTTAGTAAACATCCTCCATTATTTTCCAATCCTGTCCAAGAAATGTCCCTGGGAACACTCCCTTAGAAGCGGCTAAATTTACACACATTGTGGAACTGTACGTGCACATTTAGTTGCTGAGAGAGCTGGCAAGGCAGAAGCATTTTCAAAAAAATGCATTTCACCCATGTGTATGGGCTTTTACCTCTGCTAATGCCTTTGAAAACTGCCCTTCACATGACACTGGGCACTGGGCCTGTCCACTCAGAAGAGCCCTAACGCTGAAGCCAATTGCTTAGTCTGCACAACCAATGTGCTAATGAGTTTCCTAACCATATTTGCCAAGGCTTTTGTTTGTTTATTTATTTATCATTTCTTATATACCACCTTTCATGATATCAAGGTGGTTTACATTGAACAAACTGAAATTACATTGAACAGGGCATTAGAACTTGGAGATAACTATATTACAGGGAACATGGGCAATGGAGGGTTAAGTGGTTTGCCCAAGACCACAAGGAGTACCTGTGGGACTAGAAACCCCAGTCATTCTGGCCCAAGGTTGCTGTCCTTTAGTGGGATTTGAACCCCCAACCTTCTGGCCTGAGGTACCTTGCCCCAACCACTAGGCCACTCCTCCACTCAAATGACCACTTTGGTTTGTAAACCAAAGTGGTCATTGATGTCACCTTTACTCACAGAGGGACATGTTTGTTTATTAAAGTGTGCTAACTGTTAGCACAGGGCTTGCCATGCACTAAGCATGCCATGTTAAACGTTAGCGCGGTTCCCCATGTTAACCAGTAATCGGGTGGGGACTGGTTAGGGACAGAACATGGGCATTGATGGCACAGTGTGGCTAGCGTGGGCATCTTGGGTGCATGCTAACTGCAGCTGTTGCATTTGGTACAGTTGCGCTTAATGCCACCTCAGTGCGCCTGTATCGGAATGGGGCAGAAGAGACGTAGTAGAGGGCAGTAACCACATGGCAGGACTGGCGAGTTGAGGTAAGTGCTTCCTTGTGGCTTCTGAGCTATTGCTGCTGCTGCAGGCCCCGGAGAGGAGCAGTAGTGGCAGTAATGTGGGCAGAGGACAGTGAGGGGGTAGCAGGGTGGAGGGGCCTGCCTAGAGCGCCTCTAAACCTGGTTCTGGTTATAGCATGTGGTATCTGGCCATGATGTACACTAATATGTGGGCATGCCAGCCACCAACTGTTGAAACGCACATTAAATGGTACTTGCATTCTGATTTTGAGAGTGGGCGGGTTAGAGGTGGAATATGGGCATGGAGACCACATTAGCATGTGAGCACCATTAATGCATCAATTAGCATAGGTGCACTTAGCGATACCTCTATGGGTATTGTTTGGTGCACCTGCCTTAATTGTGCCACACGCTACTGTACTTAGTCATATGTTAGCTGCTAGGAACATGCTCATCACGTCCCCAACATCTAATGGAAATATTTTTCACTAAACGTGTTACAAGCACACATTAAGTACATGGTCTTACTGGGCTTTAGTAAAAGTAGCGTGCAAGGCAGAACAGATGACATTCCAATGGGTATTTAGACAAACAGATAATGAGATAATTATATATATAATGATGGATAGTATGTCATAACATAACATAATATATGATGGCAGATAAAAGAAATGCTACATGGCAGGTAGGTAGACTGTCATATGACAGAGGAAAGTCTGAAGAACCTTCAGTGCTATTTTTATAAGCTTTAAAAAAATCTATAGGACTATTTTTGTCAAAACAATACTTGTTATAAAACAATTTTCTCTGTTCATAGTAGCAGTGAAGAAAGAAGTTAACTGCAGTTAACTGAAATAAAAAAAAACAGCTTTGACAAGGTCCCTCATGAGAGATTCTTGAGGAAATTAAAAAGTCATGGGATAGGAGGCAGTGTACTTTTGAGGACTGGGGAATGGTTAAAAGATAGAAAACAGAGAGTAGGGCTAAATGGGGGAGAACAGAGAAAAGTAGATAGCACAGTACAACAGGGATCTGTGCTGGATCTGCTGCTTTTTAACATATTAATAAATGACCTGGAAATGAGAATAATAAATGAGGTGATTAAATTGCAGATGACACAAAATTATTCAAAGTTGTTTAACACAAAATGATTGTGAAAAATTGCAAGAGGACTTTGAAAAATTGGGAGACTGGGCATCCAAATGGCAAATGAAATTTAATGTGGACAAGTGCAAACTACAGTTAAATGATGCAAGGTTCCACATTAGGAACCACCATCCAGAAAAAATATTTGGGCGTCACCATGGATAATACATTGAAACCCGTTGTCTAGTGTGCAGCGGTGGCCAAGAAAGCAAAGAAAGCAAATAGAATTCTAGGAATCATAAAGAAAGGAATGGAGAACAAAACAAAGGATATTATAATGCCTCGTATCATTCCATGGTGCGACCACATCTTGAATATTGTGTGCAGTTCTGGTCACCATATCTTAAAAAGGATATGGCAGAATTTATTTTATTTATTTATTTATTTATTTAACAATTATTTCTATACCGCTCTTTCACAAGTATCAAGTGCGGTTTACAATGAACATTATGTTATATGGTATGGGTAGTATCATACCAAGTCATTTTACATAGAACATAGAACAGGTGAACTAGGTACAGGTAACAGTATAATATTTAAACAGTAAATTATTAGAACGTTAAACTATTAGAACATATGTACATAGTAGATATTTACAATTATCTTATATCGCTTGTAGGTGTAAACATTAATTTAATCTTGAAGGCACGTAGTTATATAATGGTTGTATTTGCTAGTTAACCTGTGTCTCTTTGTGTAGTCTGGCTAGTTTCTGCTCCTTTGTTGTAGTGTAATGAGAATAAATGGGTTTTCAGTTTTTTTCTAAATTCCTTTATGTCCGATAGTAGGCGAATGTTGTCAGGAAGGTTATTCCAGAGGATAGGTGCTGAATGAGAGAAGGCTCTCATGTTGGTTTGTTTTCTAGCTTTTGTGTAATCTTTTGGTACTGCGATAGTGTTTGTGTTTCTACTCCTTTGTGATCTTTTATCTATTTCTACATTGATGAGTGTATTGAGTACTGATGGCGCTAAGTTATTTATTAGTTTAAATGTAGTTAGTAGAATCTTGTATTTTATTCTGCTGTGAATAGGTAGCCAATGGAGTTCAGCCAAGGTCGGTGTGATATGTTGGATTGAGCTTATATTCATTATTATCCTTGCTGCTATGTTCTGAGTTAGTTGTATCTTTTTAATGTTTTGTTTTGTGATGCCATTAAGGATTAAATTTGCAAAATCAAAATGTGGGGTTATGATAGCTTGAATTATGGTTATGAAATCTTGTAAGTGAATTAAAGGTCTTAGTTGTCTCAAGGTCTTAAGTTTGTAGTGTATGTTTTTTGTTAGATATTTTATGTGTGAATCCATGTTAAGCTTATTGTCAAGTATCACACCTAGGTATTTTATTTCTTTTTTTATGTTGATCTCATGGTTATCAAGTGTGATGGTGCTTGGAGGTGTGTATGTTTGGTTTTTAGTAATATATAGTACATCAGTTTTTGAGAAGTTAATGTGTAGGTTCTGATCGCTGAGCCATATTGTTAGTTCTTTAAAGCATTCTGTTATTTGTTGTAGTGGAGGGTGTGGGATTTTAAATGGGAGGTAAAACATTATATCGTCGGCGTAGATATGATAATGGACGCCATGACGTTTAAAGATGTTGCTGACTGGTTGTAGGTAAATGTTAAACAAAAGTGCTGATAGTGCAGATCCCTGTGGGAGGCCTTGTGTTTGGTTGAATGTGTTGGATGTTTGGTTAAGGATTCTTACTGTTTGGGTTCTGTTTGATAAGTAGGATTTAAACCAGTTATAGACAGTGGATGTAATTCCTATTTGTTGAAGTCTGTTGAGCATTGTTATATGGTTTACGCTGTCAAATGCGGCAGAGATGTCGAGGAATACTAGGATGAAGGCTTGTTTTGTGTCATCAATTCCTCTTAGTAAGGTGTCGTAAAGGACTGTTAGCAATGTTTCAACCCCATGGAATGGTCGGAAGCCATATTGGTGTTCGTCAAGGAGGTTCAAGGTATCAATAAAATCCTGTAGTTGGGTTTGAACTATTTTTTCAATAAGTTTGGCCATGAAAGGAATGCTCGATATGGGTCTGTATGATTTTGGGGATAATTTGTCTAGTGTTTTATTTTTAAGTATTGGTCTTATTTGAACATGTTTGAGTGATGGTGGTAAGTATCCTTCATCTAGTGAAATGTTAACCATGGGGAGGATGAAGGGAGAGAGTATTGAGAGTGTCTTTTTTATCCAATCAACTGGGCATGGGTCAAGATATGATGTAGTTGTATTGATGTTAGATATGGTAGCTTTGAGTGTGGTCTTTGAAATTGGGCTGAAATTGGACCAGTTATCAGAGGTTGTGTGCTTCATTTCAGAGTGTGTTGTTGAGGGGTTATTTGTTTGTATTTTTGTTTTATTGATATAGTATTGAGCTAAGTCTTGTGGGGTAATATCTATGGATATTTCATCTGAGTTGTATGTTTTGTTTGTTAGCTTCTGTATTATATAGAACAATTCTCTTGGTCGGTTAATTGAGTTATTGAGTAAGTTAGAGTAGTAGTTTCTCTTAGAATTGTCTATTGTTACTTTATATGTGTGTAGGGTATTTATGTATTTTTCATAGGTTGTTGGAGATTTGTTTTGCCTCCATTTCCTTTCTTCCATTCTTAGTTGTCTTTTAAGATTTTTAAGTGTCATGTTAAACCATGGGGCATTCTTTTTATCAATTATATTGTCGTTTCTATTATGTTGAGACAGGTTAGGTTTTTTTTCTGCTGCCAGTGAGATGGTTTTGTTCCAGGTTTTGATAGTTTCTTCCAAATTTGTAGGTGTTAAGGTGAGGTGAGGAATTATTTGATCTAAGAATTCTTCCTCATTAAACTTTCTAAATCTCTTATTTTGTGGAGGTTGTGTTCGTTTAGTGTGATTGTTGTCAGGGATGGTAATATCAAATTTCAGAAGGTAATGGTCTGACCAGGGGACTGGTATGTTTGAGAGTGATTTGGAGTTATATAGGTTATGAAGTGAGTTTGGTAGGAATACCATGTCGAGTGTTTTTCCTTTTTTATGTGTTTGTTCTGTTATTATTTGGTGGAAGTCTAAGTTGCTTACTGCTTCTGTGAAGTGGTTTGGTTGGTTGGTAGGTGTTGAGGGGAGATTAAAATCACCCATTAGTATTATTGGGTTTGTGTCAGTGGATGATGCTAGTAGTTCAATTAGGTTATCAGTGTTGTTTGTATTGTATTCTGGGGGTCTATATATTAAGCATATCTTTGTGGTTTTAATTTTTATAGTTAGTGTGTCTACATTATCAATATTATTGGATGAAATTAGTTTTGCATTAAGGTTTTTCCTTATTATTATTAGTACTCCTCCTCCACCTTTTTTATTTGTGCGGTGGGTATGGAAGATCTCATATTCAGTTGATTTTAGTTGGTTCATAAATACTGAGTCTGTATCTTTGAGCCAGGTTTCTGTTATACAGACAATATCTGTTTTATTATCATTGATAATATCTGTAAAGATTGGTAGTTTGTTTCTCATAGATCTTGCGTTGATAAGTTGGCAGGTGAGGGTTGTGTAGTTCTGAGTATGAGTTGGTTGTGGTTGCGTGGGGTTGTATTTTGGTGCGATTGTTATATAAATTAGTCTAGATTGTTTGGGTCTGGGGTTGGTACAGTTTTTGAACAGATGTATTGGGTGGTCATAGCGTGATGTACTTTGTATTATTGGGATTGGTCTTTTATAGTTATTTCTTATACATTTCGTTAGGTTTATCAGTGTGAGGATAATAAGACAAATTAGTATAATCCTGATAGGAGAGGGAGATTGAGTAGGCATTGTTTAATTCTAGTTTATTTTTGGAGATTGTCTGGTAATTAGTTCTTAAAGTGTATTTGTGTTATTGAACGTGTTATAAATCTGGTACTTAGGTCTTCTAACTGTGGATATAGAGTTATAATGATTTATGTGTCTAGCAGCAGTGATAAAATCTGGTAAAGTTTTGTTGCGATAATGATTAATGGAGTTCTATGTGAGTTACTGACAACAGTAGATCAAGAATAAGTTACTGATGGCAGTAAATACGGTGTATACTTCTGACAACAGTAAAGCTAAAGTAGTATTCTAATTATAAATCAAAAATGAATTACTGACAACAGTAAGTGTAAGATTCTGACAACAATAATGTCAAATGTGATGCTTCAATATTAAATCAATAATGAATTACTGACAACAGTAAGTGTAAGATTCTGACAATAGCAAAGTCAAAGTGATATATCAAATATTAAATCAAGAATGAGTTACTGAGAACAGTAATTCCAGATTAAGTTGCGGATGACTGTAAATCTGATGTAATTTTTCTGACGGATTCTGATAGTAAGGGTGAATTACTGACAACAGTAAATACAAGGTAAAATACTGAGTTAGTTATTGATAATAGTTGTGAATCTGTAGTGCATTAATGGTAATAGAGAATCTGGGATGAGTTAAATAACAGTTGATCTGGAATGATATACTGACAACAGTAATATTCAGAAATAGTTTGGGGACAACGTTTATAAAGCTGATGTAGGTTAAATGAAAATAGAGAATTATAGTTAACGTTGGTCAATACTAGATTGAGGTAAGGTATAGTCACAGCTTGAGTGTGATAATGCTAATAGTGTGATCTTTAAGGCATAATAATTAGGTTAGTCCAGCAATTTTATTTGTTCAAGATAAGTCTGTTAAATAGCGTTATTTTGGTAGGATATACTTGCTGCGATTTGTGATGCGTTGGTTAGAAAATATACAGAGAAGAGCGAGCAAAATGGTAAAGGGGATGGAAGGATACTCCAATGAAGAAAGGCTTTAAAGATAGGGCTCTTCAGCTTGGAAAAGAGACTGCTGAGGGGAGATATGATAGTAAGGAGTAGAGTGGAATGGGTAAATGTAGACTGGTTGTTTACTCCTTCAAGAAGTAGAAAGACCAGGGGACATGCAATGAAGCTACAAAGTAGCAGATTTAAAACTCATCAGAGAAAATATTTTTTCACTGAACATGTAATCAGACTCTAGAATTTGTTGCAAGAGAATATAGTAAAAGCTGTTAGTGCAGCTGGGTTAAAAAGAGGTTTGGAGAAGTTCCTGGAGGAAAAGTCCATAAACCATCATTAAGTTGATTGTAGAAATCCACTGCTTATCCATTGGACAAGCAGCATGGAATCTGCATACCTTTTGGGAACTTAACAGGTACTTGTGACCTGGATTGGCCATTGTTGGAAACAGCATATTGGGCTTGATGGACCTCTGGTCTGACCTAGTATGGCAGTTCTTAGGTTCTTATGTAACAATATAGTCAATATTCAGAAGTAGAAGGTTTGGCCGCATAAGTGCTTTTCTTGGAAAACTTTCTGCTTTTACATGGTTAACTATTGCTTTAGCATACAAAACAGTATTTTATATAGTCTTATAATATTGCTCAGGGTATATGCATGTTAAAAGTAAGAGTTTGGAAACAGCACATATTTTTAAGTAATATACGCTTAGATATTCCCAGGGATGGAGAAAAGGCAGGGTTAGAACTGGCACTTGTGAGTAGATTTTATAAAATATATGTATATGCGACTATTCTTGCACACACACAATGGGATCCTTTTACTAAAGGGCACTGGGGTGTTTCCCCAAACGCTCTGATACCGCGCAAATCCATGGCACATTAGGGCAACACCACAGCGTTAACTGCCAGGAGCATGGAAAGCATGTTCCCAGTAATTACCACAGTGCACGCGGCCCTGCAGAAGCACGACAATAGTGCAGGTGCACAAAACCTCACCTATAGAGGTGGCAGTGAGTACACCTATGCTACTGGCCCGCCATGTAGGTATCATGGATGCGCTTCATGTGTGGTTCTCACCCTGCCCACTCTACACCTCTAACCCTCCCTCTTGCAACACTAACATGCCATGGACAGCAAGCACCAAAATCTGGTACCATTAATTGTCATGGACCAGTGCTAGTTGTCAAAGAGTGCCCAATGCATGCTTTTAATGTGTGCCAGATCCATGTTAACAGCTAGTGCCCTTTAGTAAAAGGGTCCCATTGTGTGTGTAGGATGCTGCGAGTGGGTCAGGACACAAACCCCCATGAAGCCAGGCGGAGGGTTGAAGGAAAATGCTTTATTTACAGGAAGTTCACAGCAGAGATAGCAGAGAAACAGTTCTCCCCTCCCCCAAAGTTGCTTTACTCTGGGCTTCACAGCAGTAGCATAGAAACAGGTCTAGCCTCTCCAAAGTTCTTTCACTCTTTGCTTCACAGCAGTAGCACCACAAGCCTGCTGACCAACGTGGAAACACCCCGGCGCCTACCTTCCCGTAGGATCTCCTTAGAGGTAGGTGGTCACTTCATTCTCTGAAACATCTCAGGCTCTTCTCTCTCCCTCCTTGTCTGTTCCCTCCTGATTAAAAGGGCCGTCCCTGGCCACACCCTTCCCAGGTATATTCAAGCCAGGTTCCTTAAAGGGGCCCGGCTTCTGGTGCTTAAAGGAGCATGTCCTTAGTCTGGCTGGAGGTATATCAGTACAGGGGATGGGGAGCTTCTCATACACCCCATCACATACCCTCCCACTCAGCGCAACCCTATGAGGATGAGTGTCCAGTGGTGCTGGGGTGCCCAAAAGGGACCAAAAGTCAGCTTTAAGTTATACCTTGCCAGCCCGATGTTGGACATTGTAAATAAAGGGTTGAAAGGCAAGGATCCAATGCAGGATCTGACCATTGGTCACTTGAGCGGTTGATGGTCCATAACCAAAGTGAAGGGGCGATCCAATAGATAATATTGGAACATCTCTAGGGCCTATTTGATTGCCATGGCCTCCTTCTCAATTGTAGCATACTTTTATTCCTGGGGCAGCAATCTCTGGCTAATAAATGCCACCGGGTGTTCTTCATCCTCCGTGTCCTGGACCAGGATGGTCCCATCGAAGCGCCTGTTTGGACAATGAAGAGCTTTGTGAAATCTGGGCTGACCAGGACCAGTCTAGAGCACAAAACTGCTTTTAACTTCATAAAGGCCTCCTCCAACTTGGTAGCCCAGAGGACCTTGTCCGGAACCAGGCCAAGGGTTCGGCAGTTGCCGCCATCTGCGGCATGAACTGGTGATAATATCAGACCATACCCAGAAAGGCCTGTACTTGCTTCTTATTCGCAGGCACCTGTATTTGGGAAATGGCCTCCACCTTCTTGACTTGCAGTCGTACTTCACCATTCCCCACCATATATCCTAGATATTGGGCCTCTTTTCCTCCCAGGAAGCATTTGCATGGGTTGGCCATCAGCCCGACCTTCCTCAGACTTATCAGCATGGCCTGTAGATGGGACAAGTGCATTTTCCAGTCATGGCTGTAGATTATGATGTCATCGAGGTAGGCGGCTGCATATCCTCCATGGGGTCTTAGTAGGTGAACGACCAGGCACTGGAACATAGCAGGAGTTCCATGAAGTCCAAAAGGCAAGACCCTGAAGTGATCTAGACCTTAGGGCTTCGAAAATGCGGTCTTCTCCCTGGCGGCCGGGGTTAGGGGAATCTGCCAATAGCCCTTTGTCAGATCCAATGTTAAAATAAATCAGGCTCCCCCGAGGCACTCAATAAAGTCATCCAACCGGGGCATGGAATAAGCATCACACTTTGAACCACATTTACTTTCTGGAAGTCAATGCAAAATTGGATGCTTCTATCCAGCTTAGGCACCAGCTGGAGAAGGAGTGCAAGGTGTAGTTTGATGGGGGATGAACAGATGCTTTGGGATTCTTATATCACACCCAACTCCAGCATTTCTTCTACCTCTTTCACCATGGCCTGCCTCCATGCTTCTGGGAGTCAGTAGGGCTGTTGGCGTACCATCACTCCAGGATCTGTGATGATATCGTGGTTGGCGAGGTGGGTACATCCTGGAACATGGGAGAACACATCTTTATTCCTCTGGACCAGCTGTTATAAGTCCCTCTTCTGGATAACTGTCAGGTGTTCTCTGAATGGAACTTGGCACAGTCCAGAGGACCGCTAAACGATGGACCCAAATGCCTTTTCATGGACCATCGTTGCTAGAGCCAGAGTCCACTTCTTCAAAAGATTGACTTGGTAGATTGCCAGCTTTTTCCTTTCATCTGGTTGCACAGACTTGTACAGGCTCCCATCTGTTCAATGACTTCATATTTACCATTTACAAAGTAATTGCCATTTACAAAGCAGTTTACTCTCCGAGACCGAGAGCAACAGCAACACTGCACTGCCCTCTGGGTCCAAATTTAGCTCTCCTGGGTTTTCTCCAGGTGCTGTCTGGTTGACGCTCCCACTTTCTTTATGCATTCCTGCATTTGCAGGACATAATCCACTAGATTCCGGCTGGGGTTGGGTTCCTCTTCCCGGGTCTCTTGCAGTATCTGCGTGATCCCTCAGGGTTGTCGACCATATTGCAACTCAGAGGGGGGAAACCCAGTCAAGCTCTGGGGTACTTCCCTGTTAGCAAACAGAAGATAGGAGAGCAACAGATCCCAGTCTTTCCCCACTTTATTCACAAACTTCTTCAACATCTGTTTTAATGTTTTATTGAAGGGTTCGACCAGGCCATCAGTTTGGGAATGATATATTGATGCTCGCAAAGCCTTGACATTCAATAGGTTGCACAATTGTTTCATTACATGAGAGACAAATGGTGTTCCTTGATCTGTAAGGATTCCAGCTGGGATCCCCAGTCGGGAAAACAACTCCCAAAGAGCATTGGCTAATGTAGTGGTCCTTCTGGATACCACGTGGCATAGTCCATGACCACCAGGATGAATCTATTTCCCTGGGGAGTACACTTCAATGGTCCCACCAAATTCACCGCAACCCTTTCAAATAGGGTCTTGACAATGGGCATGGGAACAAGGGTGGCAGGCCTAACTCTCATCAGACTGTGAAGTTGGCAGGAAGGGCAGGACTGGCAAAAGAGCTGCACCTGTTTGTAAAGCCTTGGTCAGTAAAACTGAGCCAGGATCTGCTCTTGGGTCTTGACCATCCTCAGGTGCCTCCCCAAGGGATGACTAGGAGCAAACTCCATTATCTGTCGGTGATAGGCTTGGGAAACCCCTCCCCGATCATCGGCCCAAGGCCCCTCTGACCCTCCACGATGCACTGAAAAGGGGAGCGCCATCGGGCGCCATCACAGGAGCTGCCGCACCAGCTGATTGGCATCGGGCCAGGGAGCGGGAAGGAAATCCTCTCCCCGATCACCGGCCCAAGGCCCCTCTGACCCCCCACGACGCGCTGAAAAGGGGAGCGCCATCGGGCGCCATTACAGGAGCTGTTGCACCAGCTGATTGGCATCGGGCCAGGGAGCAGGAAGGAAATCCCCTCCCTGATCACCGGCCCAAGGCCCTTCCGACCCTCCATGACGCGCTGAAAAGGGGAGCACCATCGGGCGCGCCCGCGCCTGAGGGCCTTGCCAGAGGGCCCTTTGGCGTGGCCCTTAGGCGCGGGCCCATGGGGCACTCTGGTGTGAGCCATTAACCCAGCTCCAACAAATCTCCGTAGCTGCCGGGGAACCGAGCATGCACGATCGCTCCTCCACTCCTCGCCTGCTAACCCCATCCATCTCACGATCTCCACCCCATCACCTGCAAGTAACTCTGCTTTGCACGTGCTTCCCACTGTTTGCATAGAACTGCTACCCACTGACTGCATAGAACTTGCTACCCATTGTTTGCACAGAACTGCTTCCCATTGTCTGCATAGTACTGCTACCCATTATCTGCATTGAACTGCTACCCGCTGCCTGCATAGAACTTGCTACCCATTGTTTGCATAGAACTGCTACCCACCGACTGCATAGAACTTGCTACCCATGGTTTGCTTAGAACTGCCACCCACTGCTTGCATAGAACTTGCTACCCGTTGTCTGCATAGAACTGCTACCCATTTTTTGCATTGAACTGCTTCCCACTGCCTGCATAGAACCTGCTACCCATTGTTGGCTTAGAACTGCCACCCACTATTTGCATAGAACTTGCTACCCATTGTCTGCATAGAACTGCTACCCCCTATTTACATTGAACTGCTACCCACTGCCTGCATAGAACCTGCTACCCATTGTTTGCATAGAACTGCTTTCCACTGCCTCCTTAGAACTTGCTACCCACTGTTTGCATTGAACTGCTACCCGCTGCCTGCATAGAACTTGCTACCCATTGTCTGCTTAGAACTGCCACCCACTGTTTGCATAGAACTTGCTGCCCATTGTCTGCATAGAACTGCTATCCACTGTTTGCATTGAACCGCTTCCCACACCCACTGTGTTGAAGATAACATATACTCATAGCCCCCACTACTCCTCTACTATGGCCCCACACTACATTGTTCTTCTCTTCCTCATACTCCTCAACTGCCTACCCTCCTACCAACACCCTCACTCCTCTCCCCCCTACTCTCCCTCCTCCTTCCTCCCTTCCCCCTCCATCCTGTCCTCTAACCTTGCATCTGCCCTTGAGCTTCATCACACCCTCCCCCTCATTCAACCAACCCCCTTCTCCTTAAGGCAACCCCACCCTCGCTTCTGCTGTACTGCCTCCGCTTTACCCCGCTCCCTACTTCTCCTCCTCCTCCTCTCATCAGGTAATATCAACCCTAACCCCGGCCCCCTTCGATTTATTTCTCACCCTAAGAAGAGCTCCTCACGTACCCTATCTAATCTCATCCATATCCCACTCCTTTCCCCATCCACCTCCCTCATTCACACCAATCATCCACAGATGTTAACCCAAACCCTACCCCCTCCAGAGCTCTGTCTCTGTCTCACTCTAAAAATAGATCCTCACGAATCCTACCTGATAGACACACCCACTCTGGCCCCTCTAGATCTCAGTATCATTCTGGAAATAGCTCCCCACGTAATGGCCCCATTAGACCTCTGTCTTATTCTGGAAAGAAATCCACCCGTAACTTGTCTAACCTTATCCATATCCCTCTCCTTTCTCCCTTCGCTCTCCCGTTCTCATGTGCCCTATGGAACGCATGCTCAGTCTCTAAGAAACCTGTTGCAACACATGATCTCTTCATCTCCACCTGCTTGCCCTAACTGAGACCTGGCTCCTCCCAGATGATACCACATCCATTGCTGCTCTCTGCCACGGGGGCTACCAGTTCTCCCATACATCTCGAACCACTGGTCGCGGTGGAGGTGTTGGGCTTCTACTTTCTCCCTCTTGCCAATTTCAACCTCTCCCTCTGCCTCAGTCACACTCCTCCCTCTCTTTAAAAGTCCACTCCATTTGCCTCTTCTCACCACTTCCCCTCTGGGTAGCTGTTATTTACCACCCCCCTGACAAATCCAAATTGACCTTCCTTACCTCGACTCCTGGCTCTCCGCCTTCCTCGATCCCTCTTCCCCCACTCTTATTCTCGGCGACTTTAATATTCATGTTGATAACCCCTCCGATCCCCATGCTTTAAAGTTCCTTGCCCTCACCTCCTCGTTTGACTTACAACTCTGTTCCACTGCCCCCACCCACATACACGGCCACTGCCTGGACCTGGTACTCTTCTCTAACTCCTCTCCCTCTAACTTCCACAACTCAATCCTTCCTTCATCTGATCATCACCTCTTAACTTTTAATCTCCAGCTTCCACTGTCTCAACCTCATTCTGTCTCCTCCAACGTATTTAGAAACCTTCATAATAATGATTCCTTGACTCTCTCCTCTACCATTTCTCCATCTCTCTCCTCTATTGTGTCCTCCAAGTCCGTCGATGAAGCAGTATCCTCTTATAATGCTGCACTCTCCTCTGCTCTTGATACTCTTGCCCCACCCACCACTGTTCCCTCTAAGCTGTGTGCGTGTGCGCGCGCACACACCTCGCGGAGCGAGCGCACATACTTTACAACAGAGCGCACAAAAATTACGGTTCTGATTCTGATAGAAGATAACACAGACTTCTTAAAATTTAAAAGTTGTGATTGTAATTACTAGAAATTTTACGCTTCATTTAGTAATTGTCTATTTTAATTTAATTTGATTAAAATCAATGTGGTGTACATACTGTATTCTGACGTGTAGTCAAATTTTAAAGTATATAACTCCAAGTGTCATTATGTGGCGCACAAAAATTTAACCTTCCTTCAAAAGCTGCACAGCTGATATTTTATGCGCACACAGCCTACAGAAAATTAGAGGGAACATTGCCACCCACCCCTCGTCCTGTCAGATATTCTACCCCCTGGCCCTGGCTTACACACTCACAACCCACTATTTACGCACATGTGCCCATTCTGCTGAACGTGCCTGGGCCAAATCCCACTTCCCGGCAGACCTTATTCACTTCAAATTCATGCTCGGCTCTTTCCAGTCAGCCATAGCACTTGCCAAACAAGAATACTACATCCATCTGACTAACTCCCTCGCTTCCGATCCTCGCCGCCTCTTTAATACCCTCAATTCTCTCCTCAAGGTGTCCTCACCCCTGGTCCCTCTCTCCCTTTCTGCCCAAACCCTAGTCGACTACTTCCACGACAAAATCCACAAGATTACCCTCCAATTCCCCACTCCCTCATCTACCTCCCCCCCTCCCCAATTCTCCTCCCCCATCCATACTTCCTTGGCTACCCTCTCCTCCTTCCCTACAATCTCCGAAGCGGAAACCGCACTCCTCCTCTCCTCCTCCAAACCCACCACCTGTTCCTCTGACCCTATCCACACCCATCTCCTACATCCCATCTCCCCCACCATTGTTCCATCCATCTCTCATATTCTCAACCTTTCACTATCCACTGCAATTGTCCCAGTCGACTTCAAACATGCTGTTGTCATACCTCTCCTCAAGAAACCCTCACTCGATCCCACCTGCCCCTCTAATTATCGACCCATCTCCCTCCTTCCCTTCATTTCTAAACTACTAGAACAAGCAGTCCACCGCCACTGTCTTGACTTCCTCACCTCCCATGACCTCTTGGACCTACTACAATCAGGCTTACGGCCCCTACACTCCACTGAAACGGCCCTTACAAAAGTCTCCAACGACCTCCTCCTGGCTAAATCTAAGGGCCTCTACTCTGTCCTCATCCTTCTGGACCTCTCCGCAGCCTCTGACACTGTTGACCACAATCTTCTCCTCAACACCCTCTCCTCTCTTGGCTTCAAGGACTCCATGCTATCCTGGTTCTCCTCCTACCTCTCCCATCGCTCCTTTAGTGTATGCTCTGGTGGTTCCTCCTCCTCCCCCACCCTGCTCCATGTTGGTGTTCCACAAGGATCTGTCTTGGGCCCCCTCCTTTTCTCCCTTTATACCCAATCCCTTGGCGCACTCATTTCCTCCCATGGCTTTCAGTACCATCTCTACGCCGATGACTCCCAAATCTACCTCTCTACACCTAATATCTCTTCAGCAATCCAAACCAAGATCTCAGCCTGCCTCTCCAACATTGCTGCCTGGATGTCCTATCGCCGCTTGAAACTGAACATGGCCAAAACTGAACTCCTTGTCTTTCCCCCCAACTCCTCCCCTCCTCTTTCCCTTTTCTCAGTCTCAGTGGATGGATCTATGATCCTTCCTGTTCCCTCAGCCTGCAATCTTGGGGTTATCTTTGACACCTCTCTCTCTTTCTCCACACACATCCAGCTCGTAGCTAAAACCTGCTGCTTCTTCCTCTTCAACATTAGCAAAATCTGCCCCTTCCTTTCGGAACACACTACCAAAATGCTTATCCATTCCTTAATCTCCTCTCGCCTACATTACTGCAACCTGCTCCTCGCCAGTCTCCCCGCGAATCATCTCTTTCCCCTTCAATCTATACAAAATTATGCCGCTTGACTAATATTCCGCCAGTCTCGCCAAGCCCACATTACTCCTCTTCTCAAGTCACTTCATTGGCTCCCCATCCAATTCCGTATACAGTTCAAACTTCTCATACTGACCTATAAATGCATCCACTCTGCGGCCCCTCAATACCTCTCATCCCTTATCTCTCCCTACATCCCCTCTTGTGAACTTCGCTCCGCTAACAAGCTACTTCTATTTAGTCTTTTCACTCACACAGCTAACTCATGCCTCCGCTCCTTTCACCTCGCTGCACCCTATGCCTGGAACAACCTACCTATGTCTATACGCCAAGCACCTTCACTGGCCCTCTTCAAATCCAAATTGAAGACCCACCTCTTCACTGTTGCCTTCAGGTCCTGACTCCCATCCTAACCCGATTCCCATCAATCTCCCATGACTGAATTACACAGACCATATTATACTTTGCACCGAATTGACTATTGCTTTGTACTGTTGTATTGATTGTAAACTTGGATACATTTCTGATTGTAAGCTCGGCTGAGCACAACTCTGATGAGCACAGACTGTCTATTATATGTATATCTTTTATATGCATAACATACCTGTACAGCACTGCGTGCTCGGTGCTATATAAGTGCTAAATAGTAGTAGTAGTAGTAGTAGTAGGAACCACTAACTGTTCCAGCTCTTCTCCCTCTATTGTTCCCTGGGTAACCCTATAAAAGAGGTCCCGTCATACTAAAAAGTAGGGAGAAGCCCTCAGGGAAGGGTCCAGGCTGTCCACTGGGGTCCCTTCTAACTCAGGAACTTGGTCCAGGCATTCTTAAGGGTGTAATCTTCCCTTTGAGCTCTTTTAAACTAACCTGGGCTTCCTATACCAGCCCATCCCAGTTGGCAGCTTTTTGTCCCCCAGAGCCTCCCATTGGGGTGCTAGGTTCCCCTGAGACTCATCTACAGCATCCTCTGGGGTACTCCCCTTCTCCACGGAGCTCTCATTCATAGCTGCCCCTATATTTGCATTATGGTGGCCCCTTTCCAACTGACTTGGGGATCTTGGGGTTCCTGACAAACAAATCCGGGTCTCCTAAGAGGAAAGGTTCTGGGAAGTCCTCCTTGGTTACCTTGGCAAGGCTGCTTTTCTTCTGGTCCCAGACATCCATGAATGTAGGGAAGTCCCGGCCTAAAACCACTGGATAGGCCAGGTGGAGCATGACCACTGCTTCCAGGGTCTCCAATCCGGCAGCTGTTTTTAGCTCCACTTGTGTTGTCGGATAGGCCCGATAATCACCATGGACAAAGAGTCAAAAGGTTCTCATAATTAATTTGATGTCTGGTCCAGGTGTCCCTGCTGACAAGGGTCCTTACGCTTCCCGGGTCCACAAGGGCTTACAGGCAATGTTCCCTCTAAGCTGCGTTGGGTCTGCCGCCAACATTCCTGCCCTTGGGGGGGGGGAATGCCGGCAGAGGACCCGGCGCAGATGAAAGGGAACATTGCGAGGGTGCTGCGGCATGTGTTAGACCCTATATCTAACACACACCGCAGCACCCTCGCAATGTTCCCTTTCATCTGCGCTGGGTCCTCCGCCAGTAGGGGGAGGGGCGGAACGATCGATCGCACTGTACCCCCCCCCCCCCCCGCTGGCAGGAATGTTGGCGGCGGACCCAGCGCAGCTTAGAGGGAACATTGCTTACAGGTGAGCGCCTTCAAGTTTCAACGGTATTACAAACAATCCATGGCTCATTAGGGATGCTTCCACAATACCGCATTCATGTGAGGCTGTAACATGTGTGTCCATGTGTTCAGCCATTTCTATGGGACACTCGCGGTTATAGTGACCTTTTCCTCCGCACCTGAAGCAAGTCAGCTAGCCGATCCCGGATGCTCGGGCGGCTGGGGTGCATGGAGTCCTTGGTGCAGCAGTCCTCAAGGGTTCCGGTCTCGATGTCCAGCCCCCTTGTGATCCAGCTGGCCTTGTCCCCCTCATCCTGGTTGTCTTAGCTACAAACTGTACTTCATAAAAGCCTTATGCTATCTTTATAGCACTGTCCAGGGTCAGTTTGGCAAACTGGTACACCCAATGTCTCATAGGGGTAGACAAGTCTTCTAAAAATTGTTCAAGTAGGACGATCTTGGCTACTTCTGCTCCCGTCTTATCTTCTGGCTGTAGCCACTTTCATGCCACCTCCTTCAGCCTGTAGAAGAAACTCCAGAGGTTCTCTGCAGGCCCTAGAGTTCCCTTCCGTAACCATTGGCAATAATCTTCTGGCATACAGCCCGTTTGCTTCTTTTCACTGCTGAATAGGAGGCCATTCCATCTGTTTTGGCTTCTTGGTAGGTGGCTTGACAGCTTCCTGTCAATAGGTTCCCTAGGTAAATGGTCTATATCCCTTCTGGCCACCTAGCCAGTTGGGTGGTTTGTTCGAAATTTATCAAGAAGGCGTCTGGGTCTTTGCCCTCCACCATTTTCAGTAGGGGTGGCATTGGCAGGTGTGGCTGCTATCCTTGGAGTATTTGGGACATTTGTGTGAGTGAGTTTTGTTGTAGTTCCAAAGACTTTTGCAGTAATTGCTGTTGCTGAGTCCCTTGCGCCTGCAAGAAATCGTGCAGCATCTGCTGCTGTTACTGCTGGTGTTGCTGTTGTTGCTGTCCTTCCACCAGGGCTTTTCATTCTGGTTCTATCAGTTCCCACCAGTCTGGGTAGGAGAAGGAGGAAAGAAAAGAAACTCCTGCCTGTCCGGCACTAACTATACAGAAGGTATGCCCTGGCAGGGCTTGCCCCTTTAGCCATATAGCAAAACCCCTCTTCCACAGGGTGGAGGTCTGAGCCCTGGAGGGATGTGGGGTGTTCTTCTGTCCTTCAGTTAAGAAGAGATCCCACCACTGCCACTATATGTAGGATGCTGGAGCCAAGCGGAGGACTGAAGGAAAATGCTTTATTTACAGGGAGTTCACAGTGGTGGTAGGAGAAACACAATTTTCCCCTCCCCCAAAGTTTCTTCACTCTGGGCTTCACAGCAGTAACAGAGAATCAGGTCTCCCCTCCCCCAAAGTTCTTTCATCTGTAAAGCCCTAACAATCTGTTTGCTATAACAGTAGCATAAGGGTTAATAGAGGAACTGTGTGAATAAGTTCAGGACAGTTGTCTTTGACCTTCCAGGACAGATATACAGACATGGAAGAACAAAGTGCACTGAAAAAAGGAAGCAGGAATGTAGTGGGAGACGGTCACTGAAATGTAACATACTAGGTGGCAGGATGTGAGTTAATTAATTAAAAAGAAAGAAACATATTTTGCAGAAAGAAATGATACAGACATGATGTCTGGGAAGAAAAACTACAAAGGAATTAGTGAAGAAATATAGAGATAACAATATATGTGTGTTCACATGTGTACATGCTAGAAGGCCTACTGTATAACAGAAGTAGGAGAAGAACTGTATGGGAGGGAGCCAGCAGGAACAGATCACAGAGATGGGCTGTACCGACCTCTCTCTTTCTTATTAGGTAAGCTTATGCTATCTGCTTTCTGGGTGCAATTAGATATTATACTCTTATTGAGAACTGAAATAATTGTTTGGTATGCTTATTACATATGTATGTGTGCCTGAGGGGGGAAGGGAGGGTATAGCAGGGGAAGGCTATCTCATGTAATTCCCCAACACTTCGGAGTCACTAGGTGAGTGTCCAAAGGAGTGTCACCTCCGAGCTTGAGCGGAAGGTAACCGCTAACATATTGACGAGCCAGCCAGGAGTCCTGACTGCAGGGAGGCACTACAGTGCATGGTAGCATATCTCTGAAGAGGTCCGGGACTGGTGAAGCCACTTTGCAGAAGGTAAGATACATTTATTATGTTAAACACTTAATGCACTGTTTCTCATTATTTTTGCAATATATCTTTTGTTAGTGCTGTTAGTAATTCGCTTAGTTTATTGTGTAACTTGGATCCTTAAGAAAGAGAAACCTATAGATTGTTAAAATGCAAGTCTCTCCTTAGCGTACTCCTCTAGGGATATTATGTGATTGTTATCCACCTAATCAGTAGGAATTGAAGAAATATTGTTAGAAATGGTACAAGCACACCAAGGGACTACCCTACCCTTGGCTAGAGAGTAGGTCCTAGGCACCAGATTATAGGATGCATGTTAAAAAGTGGATAGAAGAATCTAAGAAAGTGAGATGTCTAATAAAAAGCATAGATACATGATAAAAACCTGAGAAAATATGATTGTAGTCCCAGAAAGGACCATAAGTCTGCCGGCATACCAATGTATTCAAGAAATCTCAATTGCGCCCTTAGTTGCCCTGGATTCGAAGCTCTTGAATTTAATCCACCAGGAAAAGGAGCAGAAATAGCTTTAAGAGATAAAAGTCGGGGAACTCCAGGAGTGGAATTGCCTACTTTAGAGCAAGCAGCAGGGAAATCCTTTCATACTAAAGTAAGTGGCATGTTGAAACAGGAGGTGTTTGGGGAAAAGACAATAGCAGAGATGGTAGAAGAGATACTGGAGGAAGAAAGGAAGAAACAGAAGGAAAGAGTAATGAGAAAGCAGAACAGAAAAAAGCAGAAGAGAAGACAGGAGAAAGCAAGACAAAACAATAGATATCCAGTGCACTACACCCTGAGGCAGAATTAGGGAAGAGCTTTCAGTGGTCTAGAGGGAGAGGAATATAATACCAAAATAAAGGATTATGACTTAAGAGAGAGGGACAAGATAAAGGTGCAGAGGCAGAAAGAAGGTGCAATGAGTCTAGCTAAAGAACTGTATCAGCAGGATAGTGCTAAAGTAACAGGATGGTACGGTACAGAGCAGAGATATCAGATGAATAAGACTCCTAATGAATATGTAGCATGGAAGGAAGGCTCCTGGGCATTTGTGTCTAGACGGACAGACAATTTAGTGGGATGGACAGAGTCCTTCCAGCCACAGGGTCGTCCATGGCCCTTGGAGGGATCAAATGAGACATGGGCAATGGATTTAGCAAGGAGATGCATAAGTGGAGGTTTTGGAGACCCCCGTTGGGATTATAGTTATATGGGACAAGGATTAATAATCTTGCAGAAATATAAGAAAAGCGATCTAAACCACTGTTTCAGAATCTCCTATTACATATTGCGGAACAAGGAGGAGCACTTCCAGTAAGCAGGTATGTGTCATGGAGTTTTATGGATATGGAAAATGTAGCAAGTGTGAGGTGCCAGAGCCTGGGTAAGTAACATTTTATTTATTTATTTGAATCCATTTTCATACCGCTCCTTTCAGTGATCAGCAGCGGTTTACATTTTAACATTTAACTCAGCAAGGACAGCAGTTACATATAACAATATAGAACTATGTACATAGCAAAGGTAGCATAGGAAATAAAAAAATTTAGACATCCACTGCAGGCCATTAGTTAGCAATCGGAAAAATAAAAAGTATTTTGGCAAGGCTTTTAGGTGCAAGTAAGGTGGAAAAAATATTTTAGAAAGCAGGGTTACAGCAGGTTTCATTATAGAACAATTTGCATAATGGAGGGGACTTTGGATCGTATTGGACGGCTGCTTGGAATGCCCTAAGAGATGTGTTTCCAGATGTTCGGGACTTCAATGAGGTAGAAACGCATATTCTGGGGGAAGGAGAAGATATACAGGGCGGCCCAAAAAAAGTGAGAACATCTCGTAGCATATAAGTTATTTAAAAATTCAAAAAGACAGATGTAAACGATTGACAAATTAAAAAAACAAAGATGGCGACCGGAAATTGTCGAAATAAAGACATTATATCGCTAAAAACGGTAAATAAGTAAACTATTTAAGCTTTTAATTTATGAGATGTTCTCACTTTTTTTGGGCCACCCTGTATATGCATTTGTAAAAGAAATGCAGTATTTGTGGGGACAAGAATTAAGGTTCCCCTCTGATCATATGGGTATGTCAGTGTTTTAATCAGTATTAAAACCTTGGCTTCCCCCTTGAAATCCAGAAGAAGCTGGATGGACTTGTGGCGCTTCCACAGAAGGTGTGGCCAGAAGTAATGGCGCATATAGACCATTTCTTGAAGCAGCGCATTGAAGAGAAAGGAAAGAAGACGGCACAATAATAAATTTCTCGTAGCCTTACTGGATAAAATGACAAAGCTGGCAGACAGTCAGGGAGAAACTGGAGCAAATGGCACACATACATAGAAGAGAACACACAGAGGAAAGGAAAACTGATGCTGCAAGGGAAGAGGGAAGACAATACAGAAGGCCACTGATAGAACCTCCGGTTTGCTGGAGTTGTGGTAAAGTGGGACATGTGCATAGAGATTGCAGGGTTAGACAGGTGAAACGACCCCATTTTTAATTGATACAGGTGCTGCAGCATCTAGTGTAGGATCTGGTCTTAGTACCCAGATTTCCTTTGTCAGATACTATAGTGGAGACTGTTGTTTTCATGGGCCAAGCAAAACAGTTAAGGTGTGCACAACCTTTGATAATGGAAATAGGGGACCAGCAGATAGAACACAAATTTTTGTATGCCCCGGACTCTTCTATGAATTTGTTAGGGAGGGACATCTTGACAAAATTAGGAGTAGAAATCAAATGCATGTTTTCAGGAACTGAAGCTGACCTGAAGAAAACAGATGGAATGCAAGTATCTGACGTTGTCAAGGCTAAACAATGGAGTTTTAAGCTAAATGGTTTGTTTACCCTGTAACTGAGGCAAGCGTACCCGGTGCTCCAGGCCCTGCCAACAAACATCCCCCTCCCCCCCCCTCTGTCCCCCCAACACCCCATCCCACAAGGAACAACACTACACGGCTTTCATGGGAACAAAACTGGTCGCAGCTTTATTAATTATTAACCATTAACAAATATTCCAACAACATAAACCATAACCAGCCCCATAGCGGAGTAGTACCACACCAGCCATGCCTTAGCAAAGTGCACTACTACCGCTACGGCCCTATACTTGCCCCCCCAGCAAGTTTCCTATCCCTTTCCCCGACTTCGCCATGCCCATAGCAAAAGTCGGCCAGGGTTTATCCGGGTCAGGGGCACCCCACCCCCGCCCAAGTGTACCTTGAGGCACCGGACCCCAGAAACCTCCGGAATCCTGCCCCCCCCCCCAAGCTGCAACACCCCAGATCTACCACCCCTAATCCGAACCCCCAAGGGAGGGCAGGAGGGAAACCGGCACCTCTCCAGACTCCGACGCCGCGACTGACCACGCAGAGTCCGCCAGCCTGCTCCTCCCCCCCAGTCGCACTCCCCTGGCAGCTTCCCATTGGCTCCCGCACGGCTGCATTCGCCGGGAGCCAATGGGTTCAAACTTCGCCCGCCCACGAGCCTCAAGCCGCGGCCACACGGAGGGTCCCCGCACCGGGCCGCGCGCCCGGTTACCATCGGCCGCCGGGACCCTGCTTACGGCCTCTCTAATTTTTCCAAAAATTAGTGGCTAAAAGACTACCTTGTATAACAAATCTGCAGCCAGTACGAGAATGTATTTTCTGACCCCTAGAGATCGGGGAAGGAGAGTATATACCCGATCCAGCAGATTTGGGACCTCTGCGAGTGGAAGAAATTAGTTACAGAGAAAAAGAAGTTGCAGAATTTGGAAAGCTCATGGGGAGGATTATTGTACAAAGAAAAAGACAACAAAGAAAGTGTGGGGACAGCTGATGTATGATATAAAATCAGTTGATAACTCTTTCAATTCATAACTGAAGGGGTGGATGATATTTACCTTTTGGGAGATTGGGTGGAAAAGGTAGAAAATAGTGCAATGATGTTATTCTGTGGTGTAGCACTGGAAGAAGTGCTAGATCGAGTCCCTAAGCAGTTTGGGCTACAAAGGCAACCCATATGGCTTGTTGCAGTCAGTTGAATATGTGCAGGTGAACTGGAAAAAGGGAACGGCAGGGCCCTGTAAGAAGCAGTATCCTTTGTCAACTGAAGCTACTGCAGGAATAAGAAGAGAAACTGACCTTTTGGTGAAGCAAAGTGTACTGTACAAAGTGAGCAGTCCATTCAATACCCCAATTTACCCAGTGTGCAAGTCTAATGGTAAGTGGAGGCTTGTGCAAGATTTAAGAGAATTGAATAAGCTGGTGACAGCTGAATTTCCAGTAGTTGCTGATCCGGCTAGGATCTGGGAGCCAGTGGAAGTCCATCCTTATTTGACAATCATAGATTTGGCAAATGCCTTTTATTGCATCTGATTGTATGGTCCAGACCAGGAAAAAATGTGCATTCGCATACCAAGACAAGCAGTATATGTGGATACATTTGCCTCAAGGCTACTATGAGAGTCCATCTATTTTAAGTGTTGGCACAAGATTTAGGTCAGTGGTGTAGCGAGAACAAGGAAAAACCTTACAGTATTTTGCAATATGTAGTTGATGTTTTTCTTTCAGCAGACAGTCTGGAAAATTGCAGAGTTAACAATCTGCCTGCTCAAATGGATGGGAGAGAGAGGGTACAAAGTGAGCAGAGAAAAGTTAGTAGTGACAAAAAGAAAGTTGAATTTCTGGGATTGTTGGTTTCTAAAGGCACCAAGGCTTTACCTGGAGAGAAATTGGCAGAATTGGACCAACTAACCAAGCCAGCCACAGTATCAGAATTGAGAAGTCTGCTTGGGCACCTAAACTTTTACCGAATGTGGGTGCCTGACTTTGCCAGATGGATAGCTCCCATTAAACATCTTAGAGGGAAGAATGCTTGAGATGAGTGTAAACGTGCATGTATCAGAGACTGAGCAGACAGACATACAGGAAATGATTAGAAAGCTCAAAGAGGCAAACCCCCTGACAGACCCTTGTGCAGGATTGCCTTTTGTTTTGTTTGTTGCAGCTACAGATTGTTACTGGTCAGCAGCATTGACACAATATGATGAGGAAAGAAAAGAACATGTTTTGATATATTTCCTGTCCAGTACGTATTCAGCAGTAGAACAAGGTTTCAGCCTGTGTGAAAAGGGAGTAGCTGTAGCTAAGGGAAAAGAGAAGGTACTGATGATGGTTGGAGATCAAAAGGTACAAGTGCATTGTCAGCATGATGTTTTTTAGGTATTGAAGTTACCCACTGTAAGTTTTTCCATTCAGAGACTATCCAAATATCTAGTGGTGATTCAACAGCCAAACATGGTTCTCTTACTCCCAACAAGGCATATGTCTTATGCCTTGGATGTACCATCTCTTGAGATCGATCATGCTTGTGATAATGTTTTGAATGCCTTAGAGCTATGAGAAGATAGGTCTATTCCAGATTCAAAGGTGGTGTTTGTGGATGGTTCTGCAAGAGGTCCACAAGAGGATCCTCAGAGGGTTGGATATGCTGTAGTAACATATGAGGAGTCTGGCTACACGACTATGGCAGCAGGTGAATTGTCTCCACAGGATTTTTCAGCTCAGCCAGCAGAGCTAGTGGTAGTGGTAATGGCATTGATTCTTTTTTCTCCACAGTCTATGAAAGTCTATTCAGATTCTGACTATGTATGAACTGCTATATTGACTAATGTCCAGAAATGGAAAAGGAGAGGGCTGATTACGTCCAGAGGTAAGCCATTGATGCACGCTCCTATAATGATGACACTGATACAGTTGTTGATTCACCGTATGGAGGAACGTATTCAGACAGCCACTGTAAAATGTGCAGCCCATGCAACAGATGGTTCATTTGTTTCAGAAGGGAATATCAAAGCAGATTTAGCAGGTCACGGTCACGATGCAGTGAACCTGAAGACCATGCAGATGGTATTAACCAATGCGACCCTCTCTCCAGGAAAGATGGTTGAGATGCTTCAGTCGGCTCAAGTAAATGCTACTGCAGAAGAATGAGAGGGATGGGAACATGCTTGAGCATATTTCTCCAATGGTTTGTTTTATCACCAATCAGGAAAGAAATGTTTGTCAGATTTTGCTTTGCATTTGTTGTTGCCTATGGTACATCTGCCTGAGCACAAGTCACCCCGATGCATGATGGAACTTCTAGGAGGACTGGTACGGAGTCCCAGATTGAAAGAAAAGGTACGTAGTTTTGTTTCAGGTTATGAGGAGTGTGCCAAGAATAATCCTTTAGGAACTGCAACTCCTGAAGCTGGAGTACTTCTGCCTAGACAAAGAGGCCCCTTTCTAGCTGTTCATATGGATTTTGCAGTAACCGGGGTATCCGGAGGGCCTCCCCGCACCCCACACATGACCCCCCCCCCCATTCCCTCCACCATCCCGCCTTCACCTCTAACGCCCAAACACAAATACACTCAAACTGAGGTTGGCTTAATACTGTTACTTTATTGGTCGCAGCTACATAACCAAACAGATACCGGCCAAAACAGGCCAATTTTAACATTTTAAATCCGTATATCAACTCCCCCCCCCCCCCCCCGCTCCAATCCGGATGATGCCCGCCCACCAGCCGTTTAGCAAGGTGGGGCATCATCCACCCCCCGTTCCCCCTTCCGCCCGCCTCGCCGTGCTATAGCAAAGGCCGGCTCCCGTTGCTTCCCACCGGGTAGAGACCCCACAGTGATGTCTCTCCCCAACCCGGAGCACCCGCTCCCCTGCAAAGTGGCCTCAGCCGCCAATGCACCGCCGGGTCGGCGAGCACCAGCTCGCTACCCCGCTTACCCACTAGGCTCCACAGCACACAACAGCGCCCCCCAGCTGCGACAATCTACCCAATCCGCTCCCACCCATGCCCCACACCAGAGCAAAGGGAGGGCGGGAGGGACGACCACTCGGTCCGCCGGCCACGACAGGAAGAGGGAGATCGCACGCCGGCGATCTCCCACGCTTCCTGCAGGCCCCGCCCCTACAGCACCCGCCGGGCCAATCAGCACGTCCCACGTCACGGCGTGGGTACGCTGCCGACGGTCCGGCCCGTGCCCACGTGCCCCCCCCCCCCCCCACGCCAGTAACTCCCGCGGGCCCGGCCCCCGGGGACCCGGTTACTCTGTCGGCCTCGGGACCGGGCCCTGCGGCGCCGCGCGATTAACCGGGGTATCCGGAGGGCCTCCCCGCACCCCACACATGACCCCCCCCCCATTCCCTCCACCATCCCGCCTTCACCTCTAACGCCCAAACACAAATACACTCAAACTGAGGTTGGCTTAATACTGTTACTTTATTGGTCGCAGCTACATAACCAAACAGATACCGGCCAAAACAGGCCAATTTTAAAATTTTTAATCCGTTTATCAAATACCCCCCCCCCCCCCGCTCCAATCCGGATGATGCCCGCCCACCAGCCGCTGGGACCAACACGCAGGGCGCGGGATGATGTCAGACCAGACAATAACAATCCCCGGGATCAATTCCCGCAAAAAACCAATGTCCGCCAGCACCGCTAGAATAAACTGCCGGCAGGGCCAGCCGGACAAGTCGTTTCCTCCCAGATGGATAAGCAGCCCGACCGGCTGCTGGCGTAGTGCTATCTTCGCCTGGACGCAGGCTATCAACTGCTGCCATCGCATGCCACGTTGCCCCATCCAGCAAATCCGAATCCCTGCCGGAGCCAGGCCGAGATGTATGCCCAATGGCCGCACAGCTGCCCTGCGCTCCGCCCAATAGACGAAGGAATGCCCGATGATCCACCACTCTCTCGAGCACGCACCATCTGCAAGGAAACAAACTGAACTGCAACCGGCGGCATCGCCTGCAACAAGAAGCAAAGAATGAAAACCCCCCTTGCCCCGCCCCCACCCACCCCCGTTTTACCCCCTTGGTACAGTGGACACCCGTGCCGCCCTAGCACCACCCGGGAACAGTCACAGACGCACATACCCCTTGTACGCATCTGAGCGCCACCTCCCGATACGCTGAATGACGGACCCCTCGAGTCCCGCCGCAGCCGCACTTGTGGCCGCACCAATCCGAAAGGAGTGCGAAGAATAACCCCTCTCGTCACAGCCCAGGGAACGAAGCACGAGGCGCAAAACCGCCGTGAACTGGAACTGGGTAACCGGGGCTCCGTCCTCGCGTGCACGAAGAAATATCCCGAGGACTCCGGCCTCTGCCGCACATAACTATGCAAACAGGACACCGGACAGGAAGGTGAAGGGGAAATGGCGTTCAGAACCACCCACGCACCTCTGCCATCCTGGTCCGTCTTGGAACGTGCGACGAGGATCCGGACTCGCGAAGCCTCCACCACAACACACTTGGCATCCAGCCCGCCACCCGCACCCGGCCGCACGGACCGGGGCACCAACTCGCAAACGCGGAAGGCGCCGAAAAAGGCCATTGTAAACAATGCCTGAAACAAAATCGCCTCAGCTGCAGAAGTCGCAACTCGCGGCAGCGCCCTACAGATGCCAAGAAGAAGAGGATGCGAAATCGGCAACCGCCAATCCTGCGGCGCGGGGTGCGCCCGGGCCCACCCCGCTAGCAACCGTTTTACCAAGAATAATGTGCGGGGGTTGCCCCAGCCAGCAGCCTTGCAGAAGAAGGAAAACCCCGCCAAAGCAGCCACGACGGCAGACCGGGCCCACCCGCCCCGTTTTGCCCACAACACAAATTGACTGACGAGCCCAGCGTGCACCCAACCCCCCTTCCATCCACACGCGCCCAAAAAAGCACTCACCTGCGAATATCCACGCCGGTACTTCGCCCAGGTCCCACGCGTCACCGATGAGGACAACAGAGCCATCACGTCAGGGTCCCAATCCTCCAAAGATGGTCCGGCACCACCGATGCCACTGTGTCCGCCGCCGGAGCCAAAATCCTGAACTGCGCCCACTGGAAACGGGACAAAGCATCAGCAATGGAGTTGTGTACGCCCGGCACATGCCTAGCTCTAGCGGTGACATTCAAGCGCAAGCAAGCCAGGACAAATACCCGCATCAACGCAGCCACCTTCGGGCACCGCGGGGAGTTGCGATTCAGAACCTCAACCACCGCAGCATTGTCACACCAGAATAACACCTTCTTATTCCTTACACGCTCAGGCCATACCCACAGCGCGACCACTATAGGGAATAACTCCAAAAAGGTAATGTTGCGAGTCAATCCAGACGCCACCCAATCAGAAGGCCACGCCTGAGCACACCAAGATCCCTGACAGTACGCCCCAAAACCGGAACTGCCCGCAGCATCAGTAAACAAGTGCAGATCCACATTAGACAACTCCGGCCCCTGAACGACCCTGCAGCCGTTGAAGTCGGCCAAAAAGGCGTCCCACACCCGCAAATCCTCTCGCATGCCAGCCGATACGCGAATACGATGATGCGGCCGTTGCACTCCCGCCATCGCCAAAGACAACCGCCGCGCAAAGGGGCGCCCCATCGGCAGCACCCTGCACGCAAAATTAAGGTGGCCGACCAGGGACTGAAGAACCCGAAGGGTGACTTTTCCCGCAGCCCCCACTATCGCGACCAGTTGCCGAAGCCGCTCAACTTTCTGCGCTGGCAACCGCAGCACCATCCGGACGGTATCAATCTCAATACCCAGGAAAATAAGGCACGTGACCGGGCCCTCCGTTTTGCCCGCCGCGACAGGTATACCGAAGTCGCCCGCCAGGGCAAGGAAAGCGCCCAACAGCCCAGCACAGGTGTCCGACGACCCGGGACCGACGAACAGAAAGTCGTCCAGATAGTGCACAATAGTGGACAAACCAGTCCGCTGTTCCAGGACCCAGTGCAGGAACGTGCTGAAGGCCTCAAAATAAGCGCACGACACCGCACAACCCATAGGCATGCACTTATCATAGTAGAACTGTGACTCAAAGCGGAAACCCAGCACCGGAAAAACCGACGGATGCACGGGCAACAGGCGAAACGCGGATTCGATGTCCACTTTTGCGAGCAAGGCCCCCGGCCCACATTGCCGCACGAAGTCTATCGCCGTATCGAAGGACGCATAGCGCACCGAACAGTGCTCACGTGGAATGTGATCGTTGACCGAATCCCCGGGGGGGCAAGACAAATTGTGAATTAGCCGGTATTTACCCGGCTCCTTCTTGGGAACCACCGCCAGCGGTGAGACGACGAACGGAGAAAAGGGGGGGTCCGAAAACGGACCGGCGACACGCCCCAGAGCACACTCGTCGCCGAGCTTTTTGCGCACAACCTCCGCCAGGGCTGCAACCGAACCGGCATTCCGCGAACAGGCCCCCCGGGGAAAACCCCGCAACGGGATGCGAAACCCTTCTAGGAAACCCGCCAAAATCAGTCCCCCCGCCGTGCCCCCACGGGCCCCCCCGTACAAACGCAGCCAGGGCAGCATAGCGTCGACCCTCACGGGGGTGGGGGCCAAAGCCTCAGGGACAGCCTCACTTGCCCCCACCAGGGGCCCCAGCCACACCTTTGCGGCTACACTTCGCAGCGGCATGACCTGCTCCGCACAATGAACAAGCGTGCTTGAACTTGCAGTCGGGGAAGGGGCACGACGACTTATTGAAACGCCAACAGACATCTCCTCCGCTCCCCCCCCCTCTGGGCTGCACCGCAACGGGCCCGGGAGCCCGAAAGGACCGCACCCCGGGAGGTGTAGCCCCGACCCCCACTTTGCCACCGCCGGTCCCGGCACCGCCCGCCTTACTCTTGGCAGACATCTGCGTGAGCCACAGATTGATGTCCTTTGTACCCCACGACAACCGACCGTTCTCCTCCATCATATCACGAAACTCCTCGTCGTAATTTAACCAGGCCCACCCCTCGTGCGCCTGGGATGCCGCCAGGATCGCGTCCGCATACGCCAGCAAAGCACCGTACTGATCAGGATGATAATGGCCCCATACACTGGCCAAGCGCAAAAAGGCCCTGGTCCAATTAAGAGTGTTACGCGAAGCCTTCCTCACCCTCCCCGCTTTCTCATCCTCCTTGCGCTTGCGTCTACTGTCGCCCGAACGTTTCCTGCCCTCCAACAAACGAAAAATGTCAATATACCGCCTCCGCTTAATACGATGCCGCATCTTTTTGGGCACCCCTTCCCACAGTTCCGAGCATTGCACCACCGGGGTACCCACCCTGTCCCCTTTATCTCCCCTATCTGGTGCGGAGTCGCACGAAGACTGCGCCGACGAGGACGAAGAGGACGACGAGGAAGAATCGCGCCGCCGCCGCCTGCTACGCTTGCGCTTAGCCTTCCTGCCGTCAGCGCAACCGCTACCCACAGCAGGAGCACTCCCCAAGGCAGCATCCCCACTCCCCGCATACTCACCAGGCTCAGCCGTGGAAACCGCTGGCTGGAGGGCCGGAACCGCTCCCGCAACCCGATCCATCTGCTCCGCCGAAGGTCCAGCCGATGCCGCCCCACTCGCTTGCACGGACATGTCCAGGCGACCACCGGAACTCTCGGGTACCTGCAGAGGAAAAGATGGAGAGAAGCCAGCAGCAAAAGCCCCAGACGCCCCAGCCGTCCCAGACCCAGGCCCTGCTCCCCATCGCCAGGCAGAAGAACCCTGACCACCAGCCTCCCACCCAGCCAACCCACAACCCGCCGGGGCCTGCGCCCCTGACGGCCCAGCACCATACCAGCCCCCCCAGCCACTCCCCCAAGGACCTACCGCCCCGGAAGGCTGGACCCCAAAACCCCACGGCACCGGGGGCCCCATCGCCCCCCTAGCGAAGCGCCCGCCGATCGTGCCGGACGCATAGCCAAGAGGAGAGAAGGGGGCGCCCAACGAGCCGCCTGCCAAGTACTCCCCCCAAGCACCCCTGCCGCCGGAGGAGAGAGGCCAACATCATAATTATCCGCCCCCGGGACCCCGCCAGGGGCACCAGGCAAAGCCGGGGGGGCAACTGACTCCACCCCAGCCACTCGCAGGTCAGAACTCCGCACCTCCAAACCCTCCTCGGGCCCAGTACTTGAAACGCCCGGGGGCGACCGCACACTGCCCCGTACCGCGGTCCGCCCCTGCCGCCCCCCGCCGTGCTGCTGGTGAACCCGCCCACGCCCCCGGGCCCCACCCCGGCCCCCAACAGCAGACCCACGTGCCCTTGCCGGGGCACCTCCGCGCCGGCTGGTTCCGCGCCCACCGACACGCGCTGGAGCAGTGCCCGACCCCCTCCTACCCCCCAGTCCCCGCTGGGAACGAGCCATGCCGCCCTGAACGCAAGGGCAGGCCTCCAACAAGCACGGGCGTCAACAGGCACCACTCGCCCAAGGCCTAAGCAAGACCCACACCGGAGCCTGCAGGCCCCCCTGTCCTTCAGATAATACCTGGACACCCCCAGTAAACAGAGCCCAACGCAGGGAAACCCCGAGCCCCCCGGATGCAGGCCCTATTCCCCCTTTAACCGCCGCTCTTCCCTCGTGCCCTGCTTTAACCCTTTTTTTTTTTTTTTTTAAAGGTGCCCAGCAAGCACGGAAAACGGCAGACGGGAGTGGAAGAAAGCCTCCCCACCGACCAGCCCCCCGCAAACCTGGCACCACGACGACCGCAAAAAAAAAAAAACGACCACTCGGTCCGCCGGCCACGACAGGAAGAGGGAGATCGCACGCCGGCGATCTCCCACGCTTCCTGCAGGCCCCGCCCCTACAGCACCCGCCGGGCCAATCAGCACGTCCCACGTCACGGCGTGGGTACGCTGCCGACGGTCCGGCCCGTGCCCACGTGCCCCCCCCCCCCACGCCAGTAACTCCCGCGGGCCCGGCCCCCGGGGACCCGGTTACTCTGCCGGCCTCGGGACCGGGCCCTGCGGCGCCGCGCGATATATGCAATTACTAGTCCAAGGTAAAGTTGGTGGCAATATGTCCCATGACACAGTGGGTAGAAGCTTTGCCCACTAAACGGGAAAATGCCACAGCTGTACTGAAGTTTCTGTATTCAAAAAACATTCCCCAACATGAATGCCCAAAAACAATATATACAGGGTGGCCCAAAAAAAGTGAGAACATCTCATAAATTAAAAGCTTAAATAGTTTACTTATTTACCTTTTTTAGCTATATAACGTCTTTATTTTGACAATTTCCAATCGCCATCTTTTTTTTTTTAATTTGTCAATCATTTACATCTGTCTTTTTGAATTTTTAAATAACTTAAATGCTACGAGATGTTCTCACTTTTTTTGGGCCACCCTGTAGAGACAATGGGTCACATTTTAGAAATTTGTTGATGTAGGAAATAGCAAAAACTTTACTAGTTAAATAACCCTTTATCTCTGTGTATAGGCCACAGGCTATTGGCCTGATGGAAAGAATGATCTTTTAAAATCTGTTCTGAGAAAAGTGTGTGTTGAAACTTCACTGAAATGGGTGCAGGCTTTGCCCCTGGCTCTTTTCTTTACGAAAGTCACCACTGAATAAAAATTCACTAACCCCACTTCAGTTGCTTACAGAAAGAAGATGCAGATGTCATTGATTAATCTATAGGATGGCAAGGTTCCACATGACTTGAACACTTATCTTACAGCATTGCATAGCTCCTTGCAGCTAATTGATCAAATTGTCAGTAGGCCAGACTCAAGGACAACATTGCATGAACTACCCATAGTGAAGTACAAAGCAGGAGATTTGGTGTACAAGAGGGTTAAACCCCGGACTGGTTGGACACAGCCCTATTTTGAAGGACCATTTTCAGTACACGCATCTACCCTCACTGCAGTGCAGATATCCGAGGGAGGAGTATGGATCCATATTTCAGACATCCGGCCTGCTCCATGTGTCTGCTCGGACTGATTTGATTTTGGGAGTCCTTTACACTGATTTCTTTAAGAATTCTGAGCCATGATACTTCTTTGATAGACTTTAACAATTTTCTGAATGTCGTTCCACCAGATTTACTGTTAACAAATGTGTGGTATTCTTTGATGAGCCAAACAGCAGACTCTGGGTACTAAGGATTGTGTGATATTGGGATCAGCAGCACTACTTAATGTTTCTAATTGCACTCAAGGACCTGTAATATATAAAGTATCCCCTTTACAGATAGAATGTCACAATAGCTCTACTAAAGCTGCAGTTTGGTCTACAAAGTTCATATCTTTACTAGTTATATTTCTGATAAGGCCTGTGTTGCATTGCTAAACAATATTACTATACAAAGTAAGGCAATATATGGCAAATGCAAGCCATATAGAAATGCTGGATATGTTTTTTTGATTTATGCTACAGATCCCTTAATTGTACGTTGGAAGTGGGAGACAATCCCCACTGTAAAACAATTGTGACTCTGCCTGCAAATAGTTTTTCTATAGTTTTCTATGATTACAATTACCCGTGTGGCTACAGATTACATCCTTGCTTGCCATCAGGATGGAGAGGTACATGTGCTTATGTACAAATATTATTGCCAGTAGCATCTATTCCTTTGCAGGATTTTTCAGGATTTCCAAAGGCTTTAGCTAAATATCACCCCCTTATAGACAAAAGAGATCTTTCTTATATATTTCTGAAAATGATGTACCCTATAAATTTCGCTTGTTCTCAGATACTGAAGTTATGCTTATCTTTATTTTTATTCAAAAACTTAATATACCACTCGAACCAAAGGCATAGAGCGGTTTACAAACTTGTAATAACAGGGAGGTACTGCTAGGGAAAGGAAAATAGAACGCCAATAATTTGGATAGAAAAGAGATAGCAGAGTAAAGATGGGGCAGCCATAAAGGAGGGAAGACGAGGACTGGACATCAGCGTGGTGGAGGAGACAAGGGGGAGGGTGGAGGTCAAAGGCTGAGCAGAAGAGATGGGTTTTTAATCTGGCTTTGAAGACAGGGAATGAGGATTCCAGGCGGAGTGCTGATGGGAGCGAGTTCCAGAGATGGGGTCCAAGAAAAAAGAAAGCGGAGGAACGAGTAGATTCCAGAAGGGCTTGGGATGGAGATGGGAAGAAATAGATGATTAGAATGAACAGACCTGAAGAGTCGATGAGGGGAATGAAGATGGACCAAATCAGAAAGGTAGAGTGGAATGCCAGTGTGAATTGACCTATGAACAAAGATAAGGATTTTGTACTGAATTCTAAATGAGTTGGGGAGCCAGTGTAAGCGAATGAGGAGGGGAGTGCTGTGGTCAAACCGGGAGGTGTGGTTCAAGATGCAGGCTGCTGTGTTGTGGACCAGCTGAAGTCTACGCAGTTGGGTTTGGGGGAGGCCGGCCAGGGAAGCGTTACAGTAGTCAAGACATGACATGATGAGGGACAGGAGTAACGTGGTCATAGAGGAGAAAGAGAGGAAAGGGCAGACTGCATGAAGTTGCCTTAGGTTATAGAAGGAGCGCTGGACTACAGATGAGATGTGGTCTTTGAAAGAAAGGGACGAGTCAAGGGTAACACTGAGATAATGTAAGGACGTGATGATGGGAATGGGGGAGGAGGACAGAAGAGGGATAAGAGGGGGGGGGGACAGGGTTGCCAGCGGAAAACCAGATGGCTAGAGTTTTATAGAGATTAATGTGTAGGAAGTTTGCGGATAACCAAGAGGCTATGCAGGACAGGCAAGCATTGAGGGGGCCAATATCTGGGGCTGTGGAATCAGTGTGGTGGAGAAGGATGATGTCATCAGCGTAATAGTACACAGAGATACCATATTGTTGAACTAAGAGGGGAAGAGGGGCCAGGAAGATATTGAACAGTAGTGGGGCCAGGACCGAACCCTGAAGGACACCGCACTGAAGGGGGTTTGGGAGGGAGGAAGTGGACCCAGAAAGAACTGAGAAAGACCTGTTGGAAATAAAAGAACTAAACCAGAGAAGAACTGTGCTGGAGAGACCAACTCTATGGATATGTGTGAGAAGGGTATGATGGTCAACTACATCGAAGGCGGCCAACAGATCAAGTGAGACAGCAATAGATACAGAACCACTGTCGTGAGCAACATGTAATTCATTGAGGAAAGAAATAAGGATGGATTCGGTACTGTGGCCGGGACGGAAGCCAGATTGATGGGGGTGGAGGGCTAAGGAAGCTTCGAGATGAGAGGAGAGTTGGGTGGAAACCAGTCTTTCAAAGAGTTTGGAGAAGAACGAGAGATTGGAGATGGGACGCCAATTTGCGGGTACGGAGGGGTCCCAGAAATCTTTCTTTAGAATAGGACGGATCAGAGCATGTTTCCAAAGTGTGGGGAAGGTACTGGATAGAAGGCTTGAGTTGCCTCAATTCTTATGCCAGGATTGCAGGCTGCTACTAATGCTAAATAGATACAGAAAATGTGTTTTGATTGAATGAAGTTGCTTAATTTGACAGATCAAGGTTTTCAAGTTTTGAACACAGCACTTGATGCTAACACACATATGACTTTGCAGAACAGGTTAATGTTATCTTTTAGCGAAAGAAGGAAATATTTGTGCTGTCATGGGAGGGACTTCTTGTACATATATCCCTACAGTAGCTGGAAAGGATAGAAACCTATCCATTGTTATAGAGCACCTGAGGGATCTAAGTGTGTACATGCAAACATAGGTTGGAGTAGATCTTAAAGTAGATTTGTGATTTTCTTCCCTCACTTCATGGTTTGGAGGTCTTTCCTCCTGGCTCCGAAATTTGCTATTTGGTTTAGTGCTACTTATTGTGTTTACTTGCATTTTGTTCCATTCTATAAATTGTATCTTGTCACAGTGTTGTTCTCCTGCTACCAAGATTATGGTACAGTCGTTAACTGTACAACCTGTTCCTGCACACCATTTGGTGTCAGACATGTAGGCCACTGGTTGCACTTATGACCCCTAGGTCTGTGGTGGGCTCATGCATTCGCCACCCCGGAGGGACTGAGAGATATAAGGTCCTTCCAATCTGTTTGCTATAACATCAGCATAAAGGTTAATAGAGAAACTGTGTGAATAAGTTCAGCACAGTTGTCTTTGACCTTCAAGGACAGATACACAGATATTGAAGAGCAAAGTGCACTGAAGAAAGGAAGCAGGAATGTAGAAGCAGGTGATCATTCAAATGTAACACATTAAGTGGCAGGATGTAAGTTAATTAATTAAAAAGAAAGAAACTTATTTTTGCAGAAAGAAATGATACAGACATAATGTCTGGGAAGAAAAACTACAAAAGAATTAGTGAAGAAATATAGAGATAACAATATATGTGTGTTCGCATCTGCTCATTACCTCACTTTCTCACAGGTGCACCTAATCCCCTCTGGTCTCTCTCCCACTTTTCTATTTCTTCTGGCCTCTGTTCTCCTCTCCTTCTCTCTTCTATGGCTCCTCATCACATTGTCTTCTTTTTCTTCATACTCGCTAATTGTCTCCCCTCCTACCAGCACCTTCACTCCTCCCCTCCTTATCTCCCCTTTACCAGCCTCACTTCCCCCTCCATTCTGTCTTCTACCCTGTCATTAGCTCTTGAGCTTCACCACTTCCTCCCTCTCATTCAGCCATCTCCTCTCTCTCTAAGATAACCTCACCCTCATTTCTGCTGCACTGTCTCCTCTCTGTCCCGTGCTCTGCTACTCCTTCTCCTTCTCTCATCCGGAGATATCAACCCCAATCCTGGCCCCCCTAGACTTCAGTCACAGTCTGAGAAGAGATCTTCATGCAACACTTCTAATCTTATTCATATCTCTCTTCTTTCCCCTTCCACTCTCCCTTTCTCATGTGCCTTGTGGAATGCACATTACATCTCTAATAAACTTGTTTTTACTCATGATCTCTTTATCTCTAATGCTCTTCATCTTCTTGATCTAACTGAGACCTGGCTCTTCCCAGAAGACACGGCATCTGTCACTGCTCTCTGTCATGATGGCTATCAGTTCTCCCACACGCCCCATCCCACTGGCCATGGTGGGGGTGTTGGGCTTCTACTTTCTTCCTCCTGCCAATTCCAACCCCTCCTGCTGCCTCGGTCTCACTCTTTTCCCTCCTTTGAAGTCCATTCCATCCACCTTTTCACTCCACAATCTCTCTGGGTAGCTGTTATTTATCGACCTCCTGACAAGTCTACTTCTACCTTTCTCACTGACTCGTGGCTCTTTCTTTCTGGATTCTTCTTCTCCAACTCTTATTCTCAGGGATTTTAACATTTATGTTGATAACTCCTCTGATCGTTATGCTTTAAAGCTTGTTCGACCTCCAGCTTTGCTCTACTGCCCCCACTCACCAGCATGGCCATTGCCTAGACCTTGTATTTTTCTCTATTTGCTTACTGTTGTGAAAATGAATTAAAGTTCACTACTGATTATGCATCATCAGTGAGTTAGGGGTTAATTAAACCTCAGTTTTATGGGAGAGAGGGATTCCTATACAATTTTGTGAAAAAAATCTTCTTGCATAACTATATCATGTGAACTTTATGAGGGAGTCCTGATACAAGGATGTAGATAAGGAAAAGCTTCTTCCCATAGCAACTGTGCTTTTTCTCATAAAGTGAAGGTCATCTATCAGAGTTCTGAGTTTCTGAACCATGGGATGGGAGATACCCCTCCCTTGAGCATTCTCAGGCATCTGGCCAGCATCTTGATTATGTTTAATGGACAGCTGATACTATTCTGTGTGTATGTCACCTGATGGAAATTACTGGTTGCTCTTGCAACAGGATAAAATGGGTTCCTTTTTCATCCAAGAGAGCAAAAAGGGATATCACCTATGTAGTGAACATGTGTGCTGCCTAGGAGTCTCCCGACTGAGAAGTCTCTCTCTTGCCTGGCTGAATCCGGAATGCAGTTAGTCAAAGTGTGGTATGAGATGAAGTTCATGGCTCTGTCGGTGATGTATCATTTTCCTGTATATTTCTGTTTGTAGATAAGTGAATTACTTGCTTTCAAGTTACCTTTTCTTTATTTCATAAATATACTGCCTATCTTTATTCCAAAGTGTGTTAGCCTTTATTTTCACACCCTGTTCAATTAGAAAAACATTTGGCGTTGTGAGCAGGATACGAAAAAGGTGTGTACAATGTTGGAAAGAAGAGGAAAGAGTGTAATTAGTATTAATACTGTAAATAGTGTAAGATATTCCCAGCTGGAATCAGACACCTTATGACATGTTACCTAGAGAGTGGTCTTGCTGGTCAGGACTAAGTGAGAATTGGGATTCTGTTTTAAAAGATGTGCCAGGGATATTCATTTCTCTTTATTCAAGGCAGAGAATACAGAGGTTTGTGAGTATGGAATGCAGACAGTGTTTAAGAGAGGCAGCCTATTATAAACATGATGATATTCCAAAGCCCTTTAGGAGAACTGTTTCAGAGGAGCTGTGATATTTGGAGATAAAAGTACATGAGAAAAATTGAAGAGAAAATATAAGTTGTGCGTATTAGAAAATTTTGTTTGCTTTTCTGTGACGTGTTTTTAAAAGGATAACATTTCTCTTGGCTGTAAACGATTTTCTTCCTTAGTAAGTCAGAGCTGTATTTTGTCAGACTTGTAAATTAATATTTGAAACATTTATGTTCTTATCTTTGTTAGCCTGTTAATTTTATTTATTTATTTAACATTTCTTATATACCGCCTTTCATGATATCAAGGTGGTTTACATTGAACAAACTGAAATTACATTGAACAGGGCATTATAACTTGGAGATAACTATTTACAGGGAACATGGGCAATGAAGGGTTAAGTGGCTTAGGCAATGGACATGGGCAATGGAGGGTTAAGTGGCTTGACAGATTTTTCTTGTTTTGTTTCACTCTTGGGTCTTAGATAGGTAATTTCAATTGTTTTTATTTTTTGAGTTGTGCGTTTTGGTTTCTAGAGAAGTGCATTTTGTTTGATAGCTTTCTGATCTCAGTGTGAATAAAAAAAAAGGACCCAGATAAATGATGTAGCACTGTGATTTCTGTCTGTGTTGATTTTTTGTTTTGGTTTGGTAACCCTTAGTTTAGAGTTTTAAGCCTTAGTCTATAAGGGTTAGTGTGTTTTGATGGTCTATGATGTATGTTAGCTGGTACGAGCAAGTGATTAGAAGGTATTGCATGAGGTGAGATATGATATTAACATTTCTGACTTTTGTCTTTCAGACATGCATAATCCAGTTGATCTATTGACTACATGCTTAATTGCAATTCCTGCACCGGCTCAAGTCTTGTTGTACTATTTTAAAGCTACACAAAATGACAGTCTTGCAAACGAAGAAGATGTAAGGACACACCTTATGTTATAAAATGACATGTAATCCTGATGAAATATCAAAATGCCAGCAACAGTTATGTAACTGTACTGTCTAAATGTTTACACGTACCCTAATATTAAATGCAACCTTCCAATTGTACTGTGATATGACGTGACCACCTTGATTGAAGGATAAGGTGGCATACAAATCTGTCTAAATAAATAAACTAAAGATGCAAAAGGGAACTGCTAATGACATTGATACAATACTTTTTTTTTGCAATAGAACTAAAAAAATGTAAAAATGTAATTAACCCTATGAGTTGAAATAATACAATGTTACAAGCTAGTTATAGTAGAAATGTTTAATTGCCAACATGATGGTTATTTTCTTGTGATACTACTACTCTTGCACAAGCACTAGAAAAGCAGTCTTGCAGAATCGAATAGCAATAGATTATCTACTTTTAAAACATAATTATGGATGTGAACATTTTGAAGGCATGTGTTGTTTTAATTTAACTACATTATGTGAAACTTATGAGAGCGAGTCCTGATACAAGGATATAGATAAGGAAAAGCTTCTTCCCATAGCAACTATGCTTCTTCTCATAAAGTGAAGATCATCTATCAGAGTTCTGAGCTTCTGAAACATGGAATAGGAGATGCCCCTCCTTTGAGCATTCTCAGGCACTTGGCCAACGTCTTGATTATATTTAATGGATAGCTGATCCTATTCTGTGTGTATGTCACCTGATGGAAAATTACTTGTTGCTCTTGCAACAGGATACAATGGATGCCTTTTTTCAGCCAAGACAGCAAAAAGGGGTTTCACCTAGGGAGTGAACACATGCACTGCCTAGGAGTCTCCTGACTGAGAAGTCTCTCTCTTGCCTGGCTGAATCCGGAACCCATTTAGTCAAAGTGTGGCATGAGATGAAGTTCATGGCTCTGTCGGTGGTGTATCATTTTCCTGTATCTTCCTGTTTGTAGATAAGTGAATTACTTGCTTTCAAGTTACCTTTTCTTTATTTTATAAATAAACTGCTTATCTTTATTCCAAAGTGTGTTAGCCTTTATTTTCACACCCTGTTCAATTAGGAAACACTTACTCTCAAACGTCTTTATCTCAGTTCTTCCCTTATCTGACTATCACCTGCTAAGCTTCACTCTTCATCACTCGCTGCCTCAAGCTCATCCTGTCTCTTCCAACCTATTCATAAATCTTCATGCTATTGATCCTTTGGTTCTCTCCTCCACTGTTTCTTCATCTCTTTCCTCTACTATGTCATCTAAGTCTGTTGACGAGGCAGTAGCTTCCTATAACGCTGCACTGTTCTCTGTTCTGGATGCTCTCACTCCGCCCATGCCACGTCCTGTGAGGCGTATTGCACCCCAGCCCTGGCTTTCATCCACTATCTGCTGTCTATGTTCCTGTACCCATTCAGCTGAGCATGCTTGGCTCAAATCCCGCTTCCTTGCAGATTTTCTACACTTCAGGGTCATGCTTGTCTCTTTCCAGTCAGCCATAGCACTTGCCAAACAAGACTTTTATGTCCATCTGACTAACTCTCTTGCCTCTGACCCTCGCCGTCTCTTTACTATTCTCAGTTCTCTCCTCAAGGTGCCTCCGCCTCCGACCCCTACCTCCCTTTCTGCCCAAACCCTGACTGACTATTTCCATGACAAAATCCACAAGATCATCCTCCAATTCCCCACAAAGTCACCTACTTCCCCTCCTTCCCCATCTCCCCACCTCCCCCTCTTCACTTCCAACTTTCCTCCTCTACCTCTGCTAACCTCTCTTCCTTTTCTGTGATCTCTGAAGAGAAAATTGCACACCTTCTTTCTTCTTCCAAATTCACTACCTGCTCCTCTGATCCTATCCCCACCTGTCTCCTAAGCCCCATCTCCTCCACTGTTGTCCCTTCCATCTCTTATGTTCTCAACCTATTGCTCTTCACTGCAATTGTCCCTGCAGCCTTCAAGCATGCTGTAGTTACACCTCTCCTCAAGAAACCCTCACTTGATCCTACCTGTCCTACTAATTATTGACCCATCTTCCTCCTCCCCTTCATTTCTAAACTACTTGAACATGCAATTCATTGCCGCTGCCTTGACTTCCTCTCCTCTCATGCCCTCCTGGATCCTTTACAATCTGGTTTTCATCCTTTACACTCTACTGAAGCAGCTGTTGTTAAAGTCTCCAGTAACTTGTTCCTGGCAAAATCCAAGGGCCTTTACTCTGTCCTCATCCTTCTTGACCTCTCTGCTGCTTTTGATACTGTTGACCACAGCCTTCTCCTTGATACCCTGTCCTCGCTTGGTTTTAAGGGCTCTGTACTATCCTGATTTGCCTCTTATCTCTCCCATTGCTCTTTCAGTGTTTGTTCTGGAGGCTCCTCCTCTGCTGCTATCCTGCTGTCAGTTGGTGTATCCAAGGATCTGTCTTTGGTCCACTCCTTTTCTCTCTATATACCCAATCCCTTGGTGTGCTCATCTCTTCCATGGCTTTCAGTACCATCTTTATGCTGATGACTCCCAGATCTACCTCTCTACACCTGAAATCTCGCCCACAATCCAGACCCGGATCTCTGCCTGCCTTTCTGACATTGCTGCTTGGATTTCTCACCGCCACTTAAAATTGAACATGGCCAAAACTGAGCTTCTTATTTTCCCCTAAATCCTCCTGTCCTCTTCCTCCTTTCTCAGTCTCTGTGGATAACTCTCTACTCCTCCCTGTTTCCTCGGCTCACAACCTTGGGGTTGTCTTTGACTCCTCTCTCTCCTTCTCCACACACATCCATCTGATAGCTAAGACCTGCTGTTTCTTTCTCTATAACATCAACAAAATCTGCCCATTCCAATCTGAACACACTACCAAGACACTTATCCACTCCTTAATCACCTCCATACTTGACTACTCTAACCTACTCCTTGCTGGTCTCCCTTTGAATCATCTCTCTCCCCTTCAATTTGTTCAACACTCTGCTGAGCAGCTAATCTTCCACAAGCCTCGTCATGCCCATATTACCCCTCTTCTCAAGTCACTTCACTGGCTCTCTATCCATTTCCGCATCCATTTCAAACTTCTCTTGCTGACCTATAAGTGCATTCACTCTGCAGCTCCTCACTACCTTTCTTCTCTTATTTCACCCTACACCCCCCCCCCCCCCTCGGTAATTCCGCTCTTCTGGCAAATTGCTTCTATCTGTGCCTTTCTCTTCTATTGCTAATTCCAGACTTCGCTCCTTTCACCTTGCTGCACCTTATGCCTGGAACAAACTATCTGTATCTATATGCCAGGCGCCTTCTCTGACCCTTTTGAAATCCAGGCTGAAAACTCAACTCTTCGCTGATGCTTTTGGATCTTGACTCACCTGATCATCTTGTTTCTTTACCATTCCCCCTAGATGTATCCCTATCTACACCTTCTGTGTTGTCTGATGAGCAGGGACTGTCTCTTACATGTCTGTGCAGTGCTGCATACGTTTTGTAGTGCTATGCAAATGCTCAGTAGTAGTAGTATACATGCTGGAAGGCCTATAAAGGAAGTAGGAGAACTGTATGGGAGGGAGTTAGTAGGAACAGATCATGGAGGTGGCCGTACCAACCTCTCTCTTTCTTATTAGGTAAGCTTATGCTATCTGCCTGCTAGGTGCAGTTAGATATTATACTCACGTCTCTATAATAAAGATTTCTTATTGAGCACTGCAATAATTGCTTGGTATGCTTATTAACATGTGTATGTGTGCCTGAGTGGGGAGGGGAGGGTGTAGCAAGGGAAAGCTATCCCAGGTAATTTCCCAACACTTCGGAGTCACAAGGTGAATGTCCAAAGGAATATCGCCTCCAAACCTGAGCTGAAGGTAACCGCTAACAACTCTCTTTACATCAGTAGCAGAGAAACAGTTCTCCCCTCCCCCAAAGGTTTTTCACTCTGAGCTTCACAGCAGTAGCAGAGAAACAGTTCTCCCCTCCCCCAAAGTTCTTTCACTGGGCTTCACAGCAGTAGCACCACAAGTCTGCTGACCAACATGGAAACATCCTGGCTCCTCCCGTAGGATCTCCTTAAAGGTAGATGGTCACTTAGTATTCTGGAACACCTTGGACTCTTCTCTCTCTCCCTCTTTGTCTCTTCCCCCCTGATTAAAAGGGTCATCCTCAGACACACCTTTCCCAGGTATATTCAAGCAGGTTCCTTAAAGGAGCCCTGGTGCTTAAGGGAGCATGTCCTTTAGTCTGGCTGGAGGTATATCAGTATGGGAGATGGGGAGCTTCTCATATATCCCATCACAAGCCCTAATTACACCTCCCTGGGAACAGGTGTAAATATATTTTATTCTTCTGATATGCTGCCTTACCATGGCATATCAACGTGGCTAAATATGTGTGCCTACCTTCCTTTGGGGAATGCATAACAATGTACAGATGCATATGCTATCTTTAGAAAAGAGGTATGACATATGCACCTATCTGCCTTTGCAGCCTAGGCACACTGTTCTAAACTCCCCCCTCCCCCTCATATGGCTAAAGTTATCTATTTTAAATTGAGATTTGGAGTGGGCTGGAGCCAGGGCTAAGACTCTGCTGCTCTCTGGATAATTTACACATTCAATTCTGATTGCAGAAATCAAAAGACCAATTTTAAAGGAATAATTTTCTTTTTGAATTTTTCCTTATGTAAAGCATGTTTTACACACAAAACAGGCTTGTGAAGGGGTATACCTTGTAAAAGGTAGGTGCACTGCATGATAGCACCTTTTTTTATCCTGTCTATGTATAGGTGTTCCCAGTTTGAAGGGAGGTGGGGCAGGGTTGTGACATGCATATATGTGTTACAAAATAAACCTGCACATGCATAGAGTCACACGTTTACACCTTCTTCAGAGCAAGTATAAATTTGGGGGTCATTGTAGGAGCCTATTTTATAAAGACACAGAGGCCCCTATGTTGCTTTTATAAAATAATCCATGCACGTCAAATCCAGAGACCCCAAATCAATTAAATTCAAAAAGCATTTTCAATGGACCTCAAATAAAGGATCTGAACACAGCACAGCTCCCAGCACAGAGAACCTAGAGAAACTCAAGGCAATCAAGACAGGTTTGCCCATGTTGTCATCATCAGTCCATCATAAGCTCATAACATCAAGGGCTATACTAAATGTATTAGTATAGTCTGAAGTCCATATATTGTATATTTCAAAACTGCTGAAAGCAGACATAACTATAAACACATAAGAGGTCACTTTAGAAATGCTTTTCTGTGTGCAAACACTCTTTCATATGAGGAAAATATTTATTTATTTAACGGTTTTTCTATACCGCTCTATCATGAGATTCAGAGTGGTTTACATATAGCATGAACCAAACATAAATAAAAGTTACATTGAACAAAGGAGATAAACTTGGAGGATTACATGGGGTAACAGATAATGCAAATATGGCATTGTTGAGGGGGATTTATTAAGGTGAGCAAATGGCAGATGGTTGAGAAGGTATGGGTTTGTCTATTGAGGTGTTACAGTAAGTGTCCATTGTTATGGGGTGTTCCCATAGTATTCCACAAATAGGAATGTCTTTATTGCCTTTCTGAAGTCCGTTAAGTCTCTGATGGCTTGTATTGCGCTAGGGAGGTCGTTCCATAAGGAGGGGGCATACAAGGAGAATGCTCTCAAATATGTTGTCTGTTTGGCTTTCATTTTGTACATGGGGATGCTCAGGGTGTTATCGTTTATGGTTCTTCTTATTCTGTCTTCTGGGGTCTTCTTTAGCAGTGGTTGAAGAGCTGAGGGTGATAGGATGTGGATTATTTTGAAGATGATTATTAAGGCCTTAAATTTGGAACGCTGGACTATTGGGAGCCAGTGAAGTTGTTTTAGCATAGGTGTTATGTGGCAGTATCTTGCTGTTCTTGCAGTTGTATTTTGTATTGGTTGGAGAGGGAGGAGTGTTTTCTTGGGGAGACCTTGATAGATACAGTAATCTAACGTGGGGGTTATGATGGCTTGACAGACTTATCTAAAGTCATAGTCATTGAGAAGAGGCTTGAGTCTGTGTAAGGTTCTTGGCTTTTGGTAAGCTATCATGGTCATTTTCTTGATGTGGATCTGGAAGTTGAGGTGTCCATCAAATGTCACTCCGAGGTATTTGACTTCATTCTTGACTCTTAGAGTGTAGTCTGAGATGGTTATGGATTCAGTTGGGGAGAATAGTATGTTCTTGGTGATGTGTAGCACCTCTGATTTTTTTGGAGTTAATAATGAGGTTATGTTTCTGAAGCCATCCGGTCATTTTTTCAAGGCTTGAGGTTATCTGTATGCAGTCAGGTCGTTCAATGTTTATTGGAATAAAGACCATTATGTCGTCTGCATAGATCTTGTATTGGATATTGTGCTGTTTCATAATTTTGCAGAGTGGCTGAATGTAAATGTTGAAGAGCAATGCTGAGAGGACAGAGCCCTGTGGAACTCCTTGTTGCTGTGTTAAAGGTTTTGATTATTGGTTGTTGGATCTGACTTGTTCTTGTTGGTTTGATAGGTAGGATGAGAACCAGTTCATCACTGTTTCATGGATTCCTATTTTGTGTAGCCTTTGCAGCAGGATCCTATGGTTGACAGAGTCAAAGACTGCAGTGATGTCAATGAAGAAGAGGATGAAGCCTTGTCGTATGTTGTCTATGCCAGTTGTTATGGTGTCAAGGAGTGAAGTAATTAATGTTTCCACACTGTGATTGGATTTGAAGCCATACTGGTGTGGATCTAATGGGGAGTGTTAATCTACATAGTCTTGAAGTTGTTGCAAGACTACTTTTTCAATCACCTTGGTAGTAAGTGGGAGGCTCAAGATTGGCTGATATGAGTTAGTGTCTTTAGGGTCGAGGTTCTTGCTTTTTAGAATGGGTCTTATCATTGCTTGTTTAAGTTGTGGGGATAGGTATTCATGTGTGAGTGAGGATCGGGTGATTTCTTGTAGGTAGGGTGTTAGGTATTCTTTTGTGAGTTTGATCCATGTTATTGGGCATGGATCTAGAGGAGATGTAGTTGTCTTTATGCTGCTTATGATGGCTTTTAGGTGGTCTTCAGATGGAATATGAAAGGTACTCCATGGGTTTGTACTTTGGGGTGTGGCTGCTGCAGATCTAATGGGGCAAGATCCTTGTCATCTGATGAAGTAGGATCTGGGGAGGGTGTGTTACTGAATTTTAGCATCAGGTGGTCCTCCATATCTTGGGGATCAAGGGAGTTGGTGTTCTTAGGTTGTTGTGGATCGCAAATCAGTGTGTTCTATTGGTTTGTTGAGTGACTTTGAGAATAAGTTAGACTAATATTCCTTCTTGCTTTTGTTTATCATGCTGTGATATGAGGCAAGCATATCCTTGTACTTGATTAGGTGTTCCTGGTCAGTATTCCGGCACCATTTCCTTTCTTGCTTACTTAGCAGTTTCTTTTGGTTGTTGCTTTTGGCTGAAAACCAAGGAGCATTGTTGATCCTTCTTTCTTGGATTGCTTTGTTTGAAGCAGCTGCTGCCTTGTTGAGAGTGTGGTTCCAATTATTAATTATAGGGTCTAGGTCTAGGTCAGGTAAGTTTTGTTCCAGCTCTGTCCAGTTGCATACACTCATAAGCCTTTTTTACTAACACTTAGCTCGAGCTATCTGTCACACAGGCCCTAGGAATAAAATGGGCTATGCAATAGACAGCTTGAGCTAAGTGTTAGTAAAATGGGCCCATAAAGTACTGTCGCGGGGCTGCCCCGTCTACGCTTTAAGAATGTTGGGGTGACCCCGGGCAAAGATTATACTAGGCAGTCCAGGGAATGTAAGTTCACTCGGCGTAGTTGAGAGAAGTGACCTCACAGATTCCAACTACCTAGGAGCACTCATTAATGAGACCAGGTGGAGGGAAATAAGGCTTTTATTCCCCGTTATATGCAAAGGTTCAACATAAGAGATAATCATTGAAAACAGAAAGCCCTTTGTGTCAAAAAGGTACCAGTATTTACAATAGTTGCTTAATTGTTGCTTCACAATTAAGGCAGGCTTCACTACCGGAATTCAGTACAAGCTAACAGCAATTAAATTTCATTAATTCTTCTTCACTATACAGAGCACACAGACTCTGGAGCTGAGGCCGTGCAAAAGTCACATTCCATAAGTTCTGGCAGAGATAAGGGAACAGTATTTGGGTATTCAATTTCCATAGAATCTCCTTCGCTATACTCAGTAGAGGAATATTCACTGTCCCTGTCTGACCCAGACTTGTAGGTTAGGACTCTGGGGTCTGGCTTCCCATAGCCCGGGGTTCTCAAGGCTGCAGGAATTTGATTAAACTAATCTGGTTTCTTTTCCCTCACACAAGGGGCACGGGTTTTAGCAGAGCCTTTAGGAGCACAGTATTCACAGTCATTGGTTAGTGATTCATACCTGGATTTGGATGAGTTGGAACCAACAGTGTTTTCTCCTCCAGCCACTTTCCTTTGGTAGCAGAGCCTCTGCCTGCCAGCATTGGATATAGCCGTGCTTCTGGGCAGTTGAGTAAAACTTGTCCTGGATTCCCCTCTCTCTCTGGGTAAGAAATCCAGCTGACCATGAAAGTGCTTTCCTTTCTGACCTGGTAAAACTTGATAATAATCCTTCAGAGATTGTAAGCTCTTCTCAGAACCCTTCTCCCTGGTTCTTGGCTTCTGTCTCTCTGTTCTGGATTCAGGCAGACTGTAAGAACAGGGCGTGGCAGACACTCTCACCTTAGAGCTGGCTCTAGCAAACTTCCCTTGTGCAGCAGGGTCAGTTTGGGCCTCCTGGCTCCCAGCCTTGTGAAGTCTGTTCCTTCTCAGGTTCTTCTCAGTCTTCTCTTGGTGCCTCTCAGCCTTCTCTGGGTGCCTCTCAGCCTTCTCTGGGTACTTCCCAGCCTTCTCTGCTCTACAAGCATTCTGTTCTGATTTATAAAGCAAACTCCTTGGGATGACTTCCGGGTTCATTTCCAGGTGCAAGTCATCAGAGTTCCCAGGCTCATTAACTCCCGAATGTCTGTTCCTGCTCCCTCTAGCTGTGCCTGGGGGTAATTGCACATCTAGTTCCTTAAAAGAAACAGGATTTCTTTTTAAACACTCATCTGTATTGACACATGCCTCATGACAGTACACATGCTGACAGTAATGTGTGCATTTATGTGCATACTGCATGTAGGTATTCCTCAGGATGGCATTGTGATGTATGCACAAATATTTACATTTGCCTTGGAGCATCTGTAAATTTGTACATGTGCATTTGTATGCATTCTGGGAGCTAATTTTATAAGAGCACATAAGGGAATGTTTACTAATCCCCACACCACTAACGCAGATGTGGGCCACATTACCAGTGTGCTACTTTGGGCTAACTGCTAGGGGCATATACATCTGTCCCTTTGCAACTACCAGCTGTGGGTATAACTAATGTCACCCACTGAGTTGGTGTTAATTGCACCCATGTACCTGCGCCAAGTGCAGATAGCATGGGCCAAAAACACTCGCACTAGTTGCACTACACAGGGAATGCCCCATCCTACCCATTCGCCACCCCAAAATGCACTACAAGGACAGTGCAAGGTTTTTGGCATGGACCCCATGCTACCTTTTGGCGCCACAGTGAAATTGCTCTACCCACTAGTAAACATGTCCCATAGGCACCTATTTTGCCTTTATAAAATATTTAAAGTGGGAGGAGTGGCCTAGCAGTTAGGACATGGTACTTCAGGTCAAAGGGCCAGGGGTTCAAGTCCCACCTGGGGACAGCAATCTCAGGCCAGAGGGACTGGGGTTTCTAGTCCTATAGGCACTCCTTGTGGCCTTTGGCAAGCTACTTAACCCTCAGTTGCCTCAGGTACACATAGATTGTGAGCCCTTTGGGGACGAGGGAATGAATCCAGTACCTGCTTGTAGTAATGTAAACCACTTTGACTGAAGGATAAGGTGGTATAGAAAACTGGTTAAATAAATAAAATAAATAAAGTTTAACAACCCAAACTTAGAGAGTAAGTATCAATACACCATCTATAAAAGGAACTTCACTGTCATTTAATAGCTAGTTATTTAAACTGATAATTTTTATAAGGACCATCAAACATCCAAGAGCATTATGGAGAACTTCTCATTATTGGTCCATCATTTGTATATCTGTCTCCAGTCTATTAATGAGAAAAAATGTTGATCTTTCACAGAATCCTTATCAAGTCATCCTTATATACAAGGGGCATGTTTACTAAGCTAGATTAATGGTTAGCAGAGGCTATTTGTAACTAGATCTCATTGAGTAACATGGGACCTAGATACAAATAGCCTGTGCTAACAGTAAGCCCAGCTCATTAAATATGCCCTTAAACATCCCCATTTAAAAAATATATCCATTCAATATGTACTAAAAATAGCACTTTACCTGCTGTCCATTGTCCTCCACAAAACTCCTGATGTGATGTAATTTTTTGAAAAATCTGCATCAGGGAAGTTCTCTTGTTAAAATGAAATTTTTATGCTGTCAAGCATTTTAAATTGGTCCATATCAAACACAAAGCCCTTACACCACTCTCAGGCTATGTCTCCATACCTAAAAGAAAACATGGCTTTCAGCATTTTTAACATTTCACATGATCTATTGAGATCCATCAGCATTCAGAGTAATGACAACCACTCAGTTTATAAATATAAACCCATGGGGTGATAGTCTTCAGATGAAAGATCTATTCTCCCTGTAATTAAGCATATGTTCTCTTTCTCCCTCTCTTCAATTCTACTTAATTTGGTCACTCACTTACTGCAGTAAATCATCTGTTGAATGACCCATTTTATACCAATTATCCACCAGCAGGGCTGATTCATTACCTGTACATGAGCAGCTTTAGGTTCGTGATTGGAGTGGCAGAGATGGAGAACGCATGTGCTATTCGACACTATGGGAGTCTTTTACTAACGGGTGCTAGATGGCAAAACATGTTCTGGTGCATGCTAAGGGTGTGCTGGAACATGTGTTACCAGTTAGCACAGAGCAATGAGTTAGTGCAGGATAGTTCCTGTTCTCAGGGCTGTATCAAGCCATAATTGCACCCTGTGCGGCTTGCACATCTGGCGTGCCCCCCATCTACACCATCTCCCCCATATCTCCATGTCCTGCATGTCCAACGGGCTGCCTGCCCTTGCCCTGATGCCACCACTTTTTGTTTTCTCAGAAGCGGCAGCAGCAACAGCAAAGCAGACCTGACTTCAAATTTTAAAAAAAACAAAAACAATCCACACAAGTCCTTCGACGCTGCAATTGTTCACAGATCTGAACCCGCCCTGCTCTGACATAGGTTCACATCAGAGGAGGGAGGGACCAGACCAGTCATTCAAACACAGGTCTTTACAGGTCCCTTCCTCCTCTGACACGACCTACATCAGAGAAGAGAGGGAGGGACCAGACCTGTATGGAGTCGAAAAGGCCCACGTGTTTTGTTTTGGTTTTTTTTTAATTTGAAGTCAGGTCTGCTCCACTGTTGCTGGTGCTTCTGATAAGTTCTCATCTGCCTTTTTAAGGAAAAGTTTAGTCTTTAAATGTGAAGAACAAGCAGTGCTCTTTTTAACTCCACCTTGTCTGTAGAAAACAGAAGCTGAGAGAACTGGCTGAACAATTAACTCACCACTGTGTTCCCTCCAGCGTCTCTCCCTAGTTTTTCTATACTACCTGTCTACTTCTTTTTTTCCCACTTGTAAAGGACCTTGTATCTGAAGTATGGAAAATTATTTAAGCAGGAATTTCAGCATGTGGAACCAGCTTTCCTGTGCAGAACCAGTAAATCACAAGTGTCTTCTCTTTACCTTGATGAAGAAAGATCTAGGCACTTTCAGGCAGAACAATATAGTCCATACCCAAGAAACCAGCATCATCCACGCTCCATTAATCTTTTCTATTTATACACAAAATAGTGTGGATGCTATGTTCGGTCCACTCAGATACACAGAAATAAAGATCAATAAACGCATTGTAACTGATAAATTTTTTATTGAACTAAGGGAGCACTTGGCCAACGTGTTTTTACATGCATATTTTATGTCTATGTTATAAAGTCAAGTATGTGCCTACTGAACTTTGTAAAATAAGAGCATATGAACGTAAGCTATGCCAAAGGTCCATCAAGCCCAATATTCTATTTCCAACAGTGGCCAATCCAGGTCACAAATACTTGTCGGGTTCCCAAAAGGTAGAGAGATTCCATGCTTCTTATCCCAGGGTTAAGCTGTGGATTTTCCAGTCCATTTTAGTAATGGTTTATGGACTTTTCCTCCAGGAACTTGTTCAAACCTCTTTTAAATCCAGCTACGCTAACAGCTTTTACTACATCCTCCAGCAACAAATTCCGGAGTTTGATACCCATCGAGTAAAAAAAATATTTTCTGTAATTAGTCTTACATGTTCTACATTGTAGCTTCATTGCCTGTCCCATAGTCTTTCTATTTTTTAAAGGAGTAAACAACTAATCTATGTTTACCTGTTCCACTCCACTTGTTACTTTATAGACCTCTATCATATCTCCCCTCAGCTGTCTCTTTTCTAAGCTGAAGAGCACTAATTTTTTTAAGCTTTTCCTCATAGGAGTATCCTACTAGTGTAAACAGGAAAGAATGCACCTACATAATATGTAGGTGCTAACACTTATACTGACGAGAGCTGGTGTAAAGGTTCATGCATACTTTCCACATATATACATGCAGATTAAGGCATTTTATAACCTACACTTGTAAGTATGGACCCCATCTATGTTCCACCCAAACTCCGCCCCTGTATATCCACATTGAAAGTACATGCTATCCAAGGAATATGCATACTTCTGTGCTGGCTGGTATTTCATAACAGATTATTGTCATGTATATTTGCCCATCATAGGTGCATAAATGACTAAAATGCCAACATTTATGTTCTTACGGCCTGATTTTCAAAGGCATTTACACATGTAACTTCCCTAGTTACCCGTGTAAATGCCTTATCTTTGGTTTTTGAAGGGCACATAGAAGGGTAGTGCCTGTCCAAAATCCCGGATATTTCCCTAACATGCCTACATGCTATCTGCATAGCATTGGTGCATGTGGGGGTGTTCTGGGCTGGAGCAGAAGCGGGCCATGGCACTACCCATGTAGCAACAATTTTCAGTGCTACACGGATAGCGCTCGCCTATCTTTAAGGCACTGGGGCTAACTGTTTAACATTGAAAATCAGTGTTACATGGGTAACTCCTGCGGCTTCCTGTCTGTGCTGTGACACCCAGATTTTTGATACCAGGGCCACATGTGACCCCAGCATGGAAATTCCGGGTTATATGGGAGGGGGGCAAGCTATGCACCGACATGGCACATAGCACTGCCCAGCTCAAAATCAGGCCCTTAGTGCCTAAAACTAGGCAGCTCCTTATAAAATCCCCCCTTCAATATCTTTTCAATGAGCAATCACAGATTCCCATGATATTTTGCAGATATATTATGAAAGGTCCCATTATATCCAATGGGCGTTATTCACAATTATGTGTGCTTTTATTTGTTAAAGCTTACAACTTTTTGAATAGGGATCCAAGTGCTTTTTAGTCTACTCAGGAGATGCCACTGACAGCTTGTTCACAGGTCTTTATTTCTACTCTGGACCTACTGTAGAGAGAAGAAATTTCAGCACCTTGGAGAGCATACATGACCCCATTCAAATGTGTCCTAGGCATAACCTTTCTAGACTGACCTGAGTTCATCACATTGGATATTATAGGTCAAGCCTGCCTTCTTCCTTTTCAAGTATGCTAGTCTTTATTTTTTATATATTTTTATTACTGCTCCACTTCCTAAGACCAGGAAGAAGAAAGGAAATAAAAACAGAAAAACTTGAAAAGAGTAAAAAAACCAAACATGGATGCTGAAAAGTAATAATTGGTCTATCCAGTGTCATTCACTCAATATTATATAATATTGTGTACAGAAACATTTATGCTGTCACTTTTTGGAAGGGAGTTCATATGTTTTTGATACATGAAATTCATAAGAGTTCTAAAGAGGACAAAGGAGAAATCAAACAATGTTACTATGACTAATTGACACTCGATTATGTAATGTTGATTGGCAACTGGGACTGAATAAACTGACATATAGGACAAGGTGATTTCCTGATATGTGAACTTGTTTTCTTTATATTTCATCTGATTCACATTTCAATATTCTAACTAGGTATCCACACCCTGTATCACCTGCCCCAGGATCAGTACATAGTTTACCATAGCTAGTGGGCAAATTTAAAGCCCATTAACTGACTACTAACTGAAATCTTGATAAAATTCTTCATGAATTACTATTGTTAGCCTCACCCTAGAGAAGGGTGTAAAGGGAAGCTTTTACATACTTAGTTGTACTTTTTGCATAATAAGGCCATAGGTCAGAATGATCTAGAGAGAATTGCAATTATTCATCTCTGTGAGAGTTTCTGTTTGTTCTTAAAACTTTCACACTGGAAGATCCTTTCCAAAATTCAACATCATTATAATAATATACTGGGGGTTTGTATTCAATGAATATAAATGTTGATCATGTTGAAATAATATTTCAAAGGAAATTATATCTGTAAAAAATATATAATTTTTTGAACTCAAATCTTGCCATTGAGTAAGCTTTGCAACAACAAACTGATATATTTTAATGTAACCCATATGTCTATATGGTTTGGCCCACTTGATTGATAAAGATTATTAAATATAGGTATCAGTGCTTATATTCCTTATAGTCCACTTCTTCAATCACAGAAAGTACAGAGCAAGATTAATAAGGTAGCTACATTTAACACTCCTGGGAGAATTCTGCCCAACTGTGCAATGCAGAATTTGCACAGAATGCCTTATGTGTGCAAAATTCTGCGCCGGCGCCAGCAACTATGAGCCAGTAAGGCACGCTCAGAGCACACAAGTTTTAAGGGTGCCTGAGCTTGCCTCACTGTTTGCTTCTTCAAAGCTGCGGGAGCATGATGGGGCAGAGGAGGTGGGTGGCTGGAGCTGGAAATTGGTTGATCATGAATCAGGGGAGGGTCTAATAGCTGAAGATGGGATAATGGTGAGTCAGGAGAGCTGGTGGCTGGAGATGGGTAGACGGTGTGTTGGGGGGGGAGCTAGTGGCAGGAGAGGGGCTAATAGTGAGTCAGGAGGGGTGTTGCTGTCTGGAAATGAGTGGATGGTGAATTGGGGGGTGACTGGGGGCTGAATATGGGCTGATGGTGAATCGGGAGTGACTAGAGGCTGGAAATGGGCTGATGTTGAGTTAAGGGGGTGACTGGGTGCTGGAGATGGGCCGATGGTGAGTTGGGGGGTGGTGACTCAGGACTAGAGAGGGACTAATGATAAGTATGTGACGTCAAGGGGGGGAGAGAACTGGAGATGGGTTGATGGTGAATCTAGGGAGGTAGTTGGGAGCTAGAGATGGGAGTATGCCTGGGGGAGGGGAGAAAGAAAGGTGGAGGTATGTGCCTGGGAAGAAAGAAGGGGAGGTAAGGGAGAGACAAGTGTAGATGCAAGGGGAGGGGAGGAAGGAGGTGAGGTGGGGATATGTGCATGACGGTAGACCTTAGTGATAGATAGCAGTAGAGATCATTCTCTCCCTGCCTGACTTGTATTACCGAATTGTGCAGTTTCCCTCCACTCACAGCTGCGCCCTGAAGTGACGCCATCACGCACAACGCGAGTCTGTGCGTGCACCGAAAGGGCTCCCCCCATTTAAAGATGCTATCCACGGCGTTCCGCGCTCATTCTCTCCCTGCCTGACTTGTATTACTGGATTGTGCAGTTTCCCTCCACTCACAGCTGCGCCCTGAAGTGACGCCATCATGCACAACGCAAGTCTGTGCATGCACCGAGGGGGCTCCCCCATTTAAAGACGCTATCCACGGCGTTCCGTGTTCATTCTCTCCCTGCCTGACTTGTATTACCGGATGTAAGCTACCCATTACTATTATTTGATTCTGTTGTGTCATTATTTGCTTGTTCCAGTTGGTGCATACTTTCCCACTCATTGGCTATTTGTCTGTCTGTTGTATGTGTTATTCTCCTTTCTCTCTCATTAGTATCTCCTTGTTCATCTGTTTGTTTGTTTTACCCCTTTTAGTGTGCAGTTTCCCTCCACTCACAGCTGCGCCCTGAAGTGACGCCATCGCGCACGTGAGTCTGTGCGTGCACCGAGGGGGTTCCCCCATTTAAAGACGCTATCCACTGCGTTCCACGCTCATTCTCTCCCTGCCTGACTTGTATTACCGGATTGTGCAGTTTCCCTCCACTCACAGCTGCGTCCTGAAGTGACGCCATCATGCACAACGCGAGTCTGTGCGTGCACCGAGGGGGCTCCCCCCATTTAGAGATGCTATCCACGGCGTTCCGCGCTCATTCTCTCCCTGCCTGACTTGTATTACCGGATGTAAGCTACCCATTACGAGTATAACTCTGTATTTGTATTTATCATTACTATTATTTGATTCTGTTGTGTCATTATTTGCTTGTTCCAGTTGGTGCATACTTTCCCATTCATTGGCTATTTGTCTGTCTGTTGTATGTGTTATTCTCCTTTCTCTCTCATTAGTATCTTCGTGTTCATCTGTTTGTTTGTTTTACCCCTTTTAGTGTGCAGTTTCCCTCCACTCACAGCTGCGCCCTGAAGTGACGCCATCGCGCACAATGCGAGTCTGTGTGTGCACCGAGGGGGCTCCCCCCATTTAAAGACGCTATCCATGGCGTTCCACGCTGTTGGCGCGCACCGAAGGAGCGCACCCAAGGAGCAAGACGTGCTCCTTGGGCGAGCTCCTTTGGGCGACACTTCATTATCGTCTACTCGAGTCTCTGCCTCCAAGTATTCCGGCCCCTTGCCCTTCAGGTCACCTGCCTCCGTATCCGCGGCTAGATTCGGTCCTCTTGACTCTGCTTATCATTCTCTGTCCGGTTACATGCAGTTTCCTCCTTCCATATCGCTGAGTCTCCGGTATTTTTCCTATTTGTCCTTTGTTTGGCTGCTCCTTATTGCCGCTATACCTGTTGTTTGGGGTCATCGGCCCCCTAATCCCTGCCAGGTGCCCTACCGGGGCAGTGTGCTGTTGCAGATTTGTCTGCACCCTCTTTCCCTGGTCCCTCCCCCTTTAACGCCTACTCCTGACACCTCCCCTTTACCCTCTGAGCCGGATCCGTTAGCTTCTCTTCAACTCGGCTTACTAAATTGTTGGTCTCTTAGATCAAAAACCACTCTTATTTATGATCTTATTCAACGTGAACGCTTTGACACTCTATTCTTAGTAGAGACGTGGCTCAAAGAAGGGGAAGATCCTCTGCTTGCTCGTTGTCTCCCCCCGAACTATGCGGCCATTTCCGTTCCGCGTGTCGGGCGGAGTGGTGGAGGAGTTGCGGTCATTTACCGCTCCTCGCTCCCTCTGCTTAGAATCTCTTCTTCCTCGTTATGCTACCCGGAATCTCTCCTCCTTCAGCTCAATGCCCAACCGGCCATTCAGGTTTTTTTAATTTATGCTCCCCCTTCTATTTCCCCCCCTCTTTGGGATTCTCTTCTTTCCTCTATCTCTGATTTAGCCCTTCAATTCTCTCAGCTTCTCATTCTTGGAGATTTTAATGTTCACTTCGATTTGCCGACCTCAGCCAGAGATATTGCATTCACTGCACTTCTTCGTGATCTTTCCTTTCTTCAATGTGTAACTCTCCCTACCCATACTGCAGGTCATATCTTAGATTTGGTTATTCTTCCGACAAAATCCCCGGATCAGCTCTCATCCCCTATCCTTATTTCAATCCCTTGGTCTGATCATCTGTACCTTACTTTTGTTCTTCATTCACTGTCCACCCCCCCCCCCCCCCGCCCTCCTTGTTCTCCTCTACCTACCCGTCTATCTCGTCATCTCACTTCAGAAACTTTGCAACAATTTTTGACAGTCTATCACCCTCCCTCATCTGACTTTTTATCCTTGTCCCCTTCCTCTCAGGTTGCTTTTTGGAATTCCGGTTTATCGCATGCTTTGGATCAGGTTGCCCCTCTGAGACCTTGTAACCAATGTCACACTGCTCATCACCCTTGGTTTCACACTGGACTTCGCCTGCAGCGCTCCCACCTGAGGCGAGCTGAACACCTTTGGCGTAAATCGAGGTCTGCAGTTTCCTATCAGCGCTTTAAGTCCTGTCATGCTCAATATCGCGCTAGTATCCATCCAGCTAAGTGTTCTTTCTACTCCACTTCTATCGCTTCTGCTCCCAACCGTTCTTGGCACCTCTTTGCCACCTTGTGTTCACTCTCCCAATTACACTCCTCCTCCCCTCACGAATCGTCCTCTGTCGGGCCAGTCCCGAGTCCTACTAGTCTCGCATCTTTCTTTTCTTCTAAAGTCCACAACCTTCATTCACTTCTTCCTTCTCTTCCACAGGCGTTGGCTTCGCCTCCTCCTGTCTCACCCCCTTCGTCACCTATGCTGTCACATACCTGGTCCAGTTTCTCCCCTGTTACTTCCCCAGAGCTTGTCCAACTATTAGCTACCACTCACAAGACCACCTGCCCCCTGGATCCCATTCCCTCTTCATGGTTTCCTGAGCCTTCCGCCACTTTCTTTCAGACTCTTCTCGCCATCATCAACTCCAGTCTGTCCTCCGGTATTTTTCCACTTCCCTGGAAAAATACTTTAGTTCGCCCCCTATTGAAACGTCCTTCCTTGGATCCTTCCATGCCTGCTAATTATCGTCCAGTATACAATCTCCCTTTTGCTTCCAAACTTCTGGAAAAGGTCGTTTTCTCACAGCTGTCACATCACCTCGACACTACACTTTATCTGCACCCCCGGCAATCTGGCTTTCGACCTGGACATAGTGTAGAAACCACCGTCACAGCAGTTTTGAATGAGATCCATACTTCTCACGATCGGGGTGACATCACGGTGGCAGTATCTCTCGACCTCTCAGTGGCCTTTGACTTGGTGGACCACTCCCTTCTTCTTTCTCGGCTCCGGGATACGGGTATTCGTGGGTATGTTCACCATTGGTTCCACTCTTTCCTTTCCTCACGCTCTTTTGCTGTTACTTCTGCCTTATCCTCTTCAGACTACTTCCCACTCACATGTGGTGTCCCACAGGGTTCTATCCTGGCTCCTCTATTGTTTAATGTTTTTCTCGCTCCTTTAGCTCTACTAGTCCAGGAGCTAGGGATCTCAGGCTACTACTATGCTGATGACATTTTCCTCTTGTACCACACATCTCCCTCTCACCCTGACATCACCCCCCTGGAAACATGCTTATCTGTGGTTTCATCTTGGCTCTCATCAAATTGCTTGGTTCTCAATATTGCCAAAACTGCAGCTATTTGGTTCTCCCATGGTTCCGCTGTCCCTTCGCTCACTCCCTCCTTTTCGGGTGCCCCTATCTCCCTGGTCTCGAAACATCATTACCTTGGTGTTATCTTTGACAATAACCTATCTTTCAGCGACCACATTTCCCATATCTCTCAGCGCTCCTTCTTCTGCCTCCGGCAAATCCGTGCAATTAGGCCATTTCTCTCTTCTCAGGCTCTCACTACCCTCCTCCTCTCCTTGGTCATAACTCGACTGGATTTCTGTAATTCCATCTACACTGGTATCCCACAGTATCAACAACGGCGCTTACAGTTAATACAAAATACAGCTGCCCGCATGATTTTGCATGCCTCTCCTCGGGATCACATTACCCCAATATTACAACATCTCCACTGGTTGCCCCTCAGGTTCCAGATCCCCTTCAAGATCCTCACATTAGTGCACCGAGCTCTCTATCTTTGTAAGCCGCAATATCTGTCCAATCTTTTGGTTTTTCACACCCCCTCACGCAGCCTCCGGTCCGTTCATATAAACCGTCTGCACCTCCCAGCCCCCTCTCAAGCTCACTTACAGTCCACTCGGAAATCAGCATTTTTCTACCTGGGCCCCTCCCTCTGGAATTCCCTCCCCCTTGCCCTTCGACTAGAAGAATCCTACCCTAAATTTCGCTCCCTCCTAAAGACCCATTTCTTTTCCTCTGCCTTTGACACCCCTCTGTGAACCTCCTTGACTTCTCTCATCTTCCGTCTTTCTGCTCTTTTCTACCCTCCGCCTTCTTTCCTTTATATTATTGTAGTTCTTTTTCCTCTTCCGACTGTATTGGGTTTTTTTTCATATTGTAAACTGCCCCGATGTGATGGGGGTGGTATATCAAGTCTGCTGTAAACAATAAACAATAATGCTAGAAGTCAGAGGGAGAGAAAAATGGGGGGCGAGGGAAAGCTTGAGTGTTGGGGAGAGAGCCTTGATTGAAGCAAGAGAGCTGATGAGGGAGAAGGCAGTGGGAATTTCTGGTCTAGAGGAGGAATTAGGTTTTATGATAGCGGAATTCTGCACAAAACCTTACTAATAAAACATGCAGAATTTTAAAATACTGTGTGCAAAGGTTTCTAAACTTTTGCACAGAATTTTACATTTTTTTATGCAGAATTCTTCCAGGTGTAATTTAAGTACCACGGAACATGCAATCAAGATATACTAATAGTCATGGGTGACTGCAAAACATAAGTTGAAAGAAAGAGCAAGGTAAAATGGTTGGAAAATATGGTCTTGGCAACAGAAACAAAGATAGAGAAAAACTGATAGGATTCTGTAAGACCAACAATCTATTCATCTCAAATACCTTCTTCCAGCAACATAAGTGGCTACTGTACATTTTTCACTGAAAGGGTGGTGGATGCTTTGAACGCCCTCCCAATAGAGATGGAAGAGGCAAAAACAGTTATAGAGTTCAAAAAGACATGGGACAGATACAGAGGATCCCTATATACAGAGCTTCAAAGTTACCCAATTCCAGGAGTGAGATTTTAAGCCAGTCCTGGATTTCTGACAATCTCATTCTGATGCATTATGGGACCTGCAGCACTGATTCTAATGGGTAAAATCAGAGACAACAAATACCATACTGCATTGCAATGCAAACTTAAAACCAGAACTGGCAAAAAATCTCACACTTGGAACTGGATAACTTGGCAATTCTGCTATATAGAAAGAGAATGGAATCAAAACAAACTTAAATATCTTTCATACTTCAACAAACAGAAGGGGGGACCTGCACAGACTGCTGGATACTACTGTAAACAAAGGCATAGAGGGGGGTGACCTGCACTGAGTGATGGGTACAACTACTCTGGCCACTTTAATGGGCAGACTAGATGGGCCATATTGGTCTTTATCTGCTGTCATCTACTATGTACTATGGAGGTCATTCAGTTGCATGAATAGCAGGAATGGACGTGCAGATTGGATGTCCACCCCCACTTTTCGCTCCCCTGCTGTCCCCGGCTAATGCCTCCCAGTACAAACAGCTCGCTCATACAGGGAGGCTTAGATGGGGTCAGGAGGGGGCATGTCCGAGGCAGAACAAGGGTGGGGCATGGTTAGGCTGTGACCCCGGACATTCAGAGCTGATTCAGAAGTTGACCCTGAAGTCTGGGGCCGTGAACATGGACAGGGGACTTATTCCACCACAGAGGTAGAATAAATCCCTCTGGACATCGAGGGACCATGCCACAGGACTGGATCAAAGAGGTAGGGGGTGCAGTAAGTTCATTTGCGGCTCCTGAATGGAGCCATGGTGCTATGGCAATGGGATGCCTTAGCACTGCGGCTCCATTCAGGAGCCTGACTGAGGTAGCCGGGGGGGGGGGGAGGAGGCTGCTATGCATGCAGGCTGACCAGAAATGGGGTTCAGCCTGGACATTCAGGCCGTAGACCCGCTCCCAATCCCGTGGACACGTCTAGCCCCTGTGACATCAGAATTGGGTCTAACTCCGGGAATCCTGCTTCTGGTCTGCTGCACAGGGGGCTGCACAGCCAATTTGAATGTGCCTCCACGTGTTACTATGTTAGTTTAGGACAACTATCCATAAGTTCAGCATTTGTTGGCATCTACTCAAAGGCACTTAACAATAACACAGTAAGCATTTCTCTGTCCCTGGAGGACAAAGGGGGGATATTCAGTGCAGAGTTACCAAGTTACTCAGTTCCAGGAGTAAGGTTTTTTTGGCAGTTCTGGTTTTAAATTTGCATTGCAATGTAGTACGGTATTCATAGTCCCTGATTTTACCCACTGGAATCAATGCTGCACATCCCATAATGCATCATGATGAGATTGTCAGAAATCCAGGACTGGCTTAAAATCTCACTCTTGGAACTGGTTAACTCGGCAACTCTGTCAATGGAGGTCGCTAGTGCTTGTAAAGCTGCTAGCTGTCACCCGGATATACAATGCCAGGGCCATATCCGGCCACAAGCAGGCCCGATAGCACCACAGCTAACCAGGCAGCAGCGATTTTCAGCTGCTGTCCAGTTAGCTAAAGCACTTAAAGTTAGGCAAGTCTTTCAGGTGCCTAAACTTTGCCATTTTGGGCTGAATACCGCCACTAGCTGGTTATCCCCAGGTGCAAGCTAGCATTTGGGCATTTAGTGGTGGTCTCCAGTGATATTCAGCAGCACTAATCCCTGTACTGGAAGGGGCCGATCCAGAGGAGGATCTTTCAGGACTTCTTTGGAGGGGAAAGGGTCTATCGGATGTCTTAGGTGGGGCAGGGGGGTATTAACTGCAGGCCCACAGAGTGTGTTCTGAGATAGTAGGGAGTTTGCATCAATTTCTTCCTGTAATACTCCTTTAAGATGGTACCCAAGACCTTGGAGGAAAAATAACACCAGCTCTGAACTGACATTATTTTTCCAGGAATAATGTAGTTTGCAAAATTCAGCGCAAACTGCATTATTACATTTATATGCATTATTTATTTATTTCAATTTTTTTTATACCGCCTTATCAAATCATCAAAGTGGTTTACAAAGAACATTAACAATTACAATGAACAGTATTCAGCAAAACACAAAAGTTAGTAGTCAGCAAAACCTCCATACAAGGTAACCAGCAGAAACTTACTTATAATAGCGAAACATATTTACAATGAGAATATGGAGTGATTTACATCTTCACATTGTGTGACGTATTTACATAGGTTTAGAATGAAAGGGAGTGTGTTACGTGACTATGTTGGGTGAGGTGATCAGAGAATAATTTATGTTGATTGAGTATCTGTTTCAGTTTGTTTAGTTCCATAATGTTCTGAGAACAGCAGTGTCGTAATATTTTTCCGGAAGGTGGATAGGTCTTTTATGTTTCATATTCTAGCTGGGAGGGAGTTCAATAAATTCGGGGCATAGTAAGAAAAGGCTCTATTACTTGTTGACTGTTTGTATTAGTTGGAAAGTGATAATTAAGTTTTTGTACTGGATTCTTCTGCGTATGGTGAGCCAGTCTAACTGTCTCATTATGGGAGAGATGTGCTCAGATCTGGGGCCTTCTGGATTATACGAGCTGCTGTGTATTGTGCCATCTGTAGTGGCATCAGAGTATTCTTAGGCAAGTCCTGGAATATGCTGTTGCAAAAGTCAATAAGAGGGTAAATGATGGCTTGGAGGACAGATCGGAAATCACATGGGTCTAGTAAGGGTCTTAGATTATGGAGCATTCTAATTTTTCTGTAGATAGCTTGGGTTGCACTATTGATGTGGGATGAGTTTAGATTTTGATGCATAACCGGGATAGCCCAAACACCAGGCCTCTCCACGTTCTCCCTTACTGTCCCCCCTCCCTTTTCCAGCCCCGACACCCGGTTTCTTTCCAGCTGCCTTGTTCCCAACAAAACACAACATACTCAAGATTGGTAACAAACTTTGGTTGCAGCTTTATTAACAAGACTTTAACATGAGCCCGACCTGAACGAACATAACACATCATGATATACATAAGTCAACTATGTCCCCTCACCAGACAATGCCACCCACCAGCCATATTATTAGCAAGCTGGTGCATCATCCTCCCTCCCCCCCCCCCCCCCGCCTACCACCGCCAAACTTGCCAAATTATTAGCAAAGGCCGGCCCCCCTTTCCCCGAACCAAGTGGAGATCCCCACCAAGATCTCCACCCACCCTCTTCACCAAGAACTTCGCTTCCTTGCTTCCACACACTGGCCGATAGGCTCCGCTGTCACAGCGTGCATTGGTAGGGACCTCGGTCCCACCTCCAGCTGCAACAACCTCCACTGTCAACATCTCAACTACGGGTAAGAGGGCAGGAACCACTCACAGCCGCCCTTCTGCTGCAGATAAGGGGAGGTCTGAGCAAACAGAGCCACATGGCACAGCCAGCTCAGCCACTTCCTCCTCCCCACCCCCCCCCCCCCCGCACACAACCAATCCATCTAATGAAATTGCCACATGCTGCTGACAGAGGACGATTTCAAATGTTGCCTAACACTGCTCCCAACTAACCTTCTTCCTTTCCCCACACTTCTTATGCTGCGGATCCTGCAGGCCAAGATATCGGGGCATCCAGTTAGTGGGCAGCCGCTGGGACCCTGGCCCTGCAGCCTAATGCCTTTACTTAATAATGAGATGCAAAACATGCATTTTACATGCTTTTCATCTCATTATTAAGTAACTCATATTGTGGTAATCCAACATGCATTACATTATAATAATGCACAATTGTGCCATTTAGTGAGAAAATGAGAAAATGAGGAAAATAGTTAAGAAAAAACTAAAAGAAGCAGTTGCAAAGGTTAAAGACTTGCATCAAGCTTGGGTGTTGTTTAAAAATACTATCTTGGAAGACCAGACCAGCTGTATTACACGCTTTAAGAAAAGTGGAAGGAAGTCCCAAAAACTGCCAGCATGGTTTAAAGGTGAGGACAGAGAGGCTGTTGTTGCCAAAAAATCATCTTTCAGAAAATGGAAAAAAGAGCTCAATGACAAAAACTGGAAACAGCACAAGCACTGGCAAATTAAGTGCAAGGCATTGATAAGGCAGGCAAAGAGAGAATTTGAGAAGAAGCTTGCTGTGGAAGCAAAAACGAGTAATAAAGACTTTTTCAAGTACATTCATAGCAAAAACCCTGTGAGAGTCAGTTGGACCATTAGATGATAGAGGGGTAAAAGGGGCAATAAGAGGGGACAACACTATAGCGGAGAGACTGAATGAATTCTATTCTTTGGTCTTTACTGAGGAAGATGTAGGGATGTTACCCATGACTGAAGTGGTATTTAAAGGTGACACTGCAGAAGAATTGAAAGAAATATCGATACACCGGGAAGATGTATTACAACTATTTGATAAACTGAAGAGTAGCAAATCACCTGGACTGGATGGTGTACATCCAAGGGTGTTCGAGGAACTGAAATATGAGATTTCAGACCTGCTATTAGTAATCTGTGAACTATCATTAAAATCATCTGTAATACCTGAAGATTGGGGGATCGCCAATGTAACGTAATGTAATGTAAAGAGGGTTCCAGAGGTGATCCGGAAAACTACAGACCATTGAATCTGACGTTGGTACCGGGAAAAATGGTAGAAACCATCATAAAGAACAAAATTACTGAACATGTAGATAGTCATGGCTTAATGGGAGACAGCCAACATGGTTTAGACAAGGAAGATCTTGTCTTACTAATCTGCAATGTTTTTTTGAAGGTGTGAATATACAGGTAGACAAAGGTGAGTCAGTTGATATAGTGTATCTGGACTTTCAGAAAGCCTTTGACAAGGTCCCTCATCAGAGACTTTTGAAAAAAACTAAAAAGTCATGGGATAGGAGGCAGTGTACTACTGTGGATCAGGAATTGGTTAAAAGATAGAAAGCAGAGGGTAGGGCTAAATGGCCAATTTTCCCAATGGAAAAAGGTGAATAGTGGAGTACCACAAGGATCTGTGCTGGGTCCGCTGTTTTCTGATATATTCATAAATGACCTGGAAAAGGGAATAAAAAGTGAGCTTATCAAATTTGCAGATGACACAAAACTATTTAAAGTTGTTAAAACCCAAGAGGATTGTGGAAATTTGCAAGAGGATCTTGATAAATTGGAAGACTGGGCATCCAAATGGCAGATGAAATTTAATGTGGACAAGTGCAGCTGGGTTTAAAAAAGGTTTAGACAAGTTCCTGGAGTTAAGGTCCATAAACGATTATTAAAAGGGACCCAGAATATCACTGCTTGACCCAATACAAGCATTGAGGAACCTGTGTCTTTTGGGGAGACTGCTAGGTACTTATGACCTTGATTAGCCACTGTTGGAAACAGGATACTATGCCTGATGGACCTTGGTCTGACCCAGTATGGCATATCTTATGTTCTTATTTTAGTGCAGATTAAAAGGCAAAATTCATGAGCTATTCTTTTCATGCAGATATGGTAACTATCTCTCATGGGTCCTTATAAAATGTTAGCACAAATTTTGCAGCAATCACACCTCAATTGAAGGTGCAGCATTAGGCATAAAAGTTAATGCATATTTTACGATCAGATTTCAGTGTGTAAATTGAGACCTCTGCTTAAACATAGAAACATAGAAACATGATGACAGAAAAAGACCACATGGCCTATCTAGTCTGTCCTTCCATAACAACAACTACAACAGTCCACTTTTTACCTTTAGAGATCCTCTGTGTTGGTCCCATGCTTTTTTGAATTCAGTTACTGTCCTCATCTCTACCACCTCCACCGGGAGACTATTCCACGGATCCACTACTCTTTCTGTAAAGAAATATTTCCGCATATCACTACTGAATCTATCTCCCTTCACCCTCATCCCATGTCCCCTCGTAGCAGAACTTGCTTTCAATTGAAAGAGGCTCTCTCCCTGAACATTTATGCCACGGAGGTATTTAAACATCTCAATCATATCACCTCTATCCCGCCTTTCCTCTAAGGTGCACATATTAAGATCTTTAAGTCTGTCCTCATATGCTTTATAATGAAGCCCATTAATCATTTTAGTAGCAACCCTCTGCACCGACTCCATCCTGTTCACATCCTTTTGAAGGTGCGATCTCCAGAATTGCACACCATACTCCAAATGAGGTCGCACCAAAGACTTATACAGAGGCATTATCACCTCCTTTTTTCTGCTAGTCATTCCTCTCTGTAGGCACCCAAGCATCCTTCTAGCTTTTGCCGTCGCCTTTTCTACCTGTTTAGCTACTTTAAGATCATCAGACACAACCACGCCTAGGTCCCGCTCTTCTTTAGTGGACAAAAGTACTTCACCTCCTATACTGTATTGCTCCCTTGGATTGCTGCAGCCCAAATGCATGACCTTACATTTTTTAACATTAAATCCCAGCTGCCAAATTATCTAGACCATTCTTCAAGCTTAGCTAGATCCCTCCTCATGTTATCTACACCTTCCTGGGTGTCTACTCTATTGCAGATTTTGGTATCATCTGCAAAGAGGCAAACCTTACCCGACAGCCCTTCCGCTATATCACTAACAAAGATGTTAAAAAGAATCGGACAAAGGACAGATCCCTGGGGCACACCACTGGTAACATCCTTCTCTTCAGAGTGAGCTCCATTTACTTGTACTCTTTGTCGCCTCCCACCCAACCAATTTCTAACCCAAGCAGTAACTTTAGGGTCCATCCCTATGGTGCTCAGTTTGTTTATAAGTCGCCTGTGAGGAACAGTGTCAAAGGCTTTACTGAAATCTAAATACACCACATCTAGAGCTCTCCCTCGGTCCAACTCCCTGGTCACCCAGTCAAAGAAATCAATCAGATTTGTCTGACAAGACCTGCCTCTGGTGAATCCATGCTGCCTCGGATCCTGTAATCCGCTGGACTCCAGAAACCTCACTATTTTCTCTTTCAGCAGCGTTTCCAATAATTTACTCACCACCGAAGTTAAACTAACCGGCCTGTAGTTTTCAACCACATCCTTACTTCCGCTTTTGTGTAAAGGCACCACATGAGCCTCTCTCCAGTCCTTTGGCACCACTCCCGACTCCAACGAGGCATTGAAAAGGTCAGTCAGTGGTGTTGCTAGAACGTCCCCAAGTTCCCTCAGTATTCTAGGGTGTATCCCATCCGGTCCCATCGCTTTGTCTACTTTAAGTTGAGCTAGTTTCTCACGAACACAGTCTTCAGAAAATTGTTCGAGATGTCCCTCGCTTCTGTTCTTATTTGTGGGTGTTTTCTGAGGTCCTGCTCCTGGTTCTTCATCTGTGAACACAGAACAAAAATATTTGTTAAGCAATTCCGCTTTATCCTTATCAGCTTCTACATATTCCCCCCCCCCCCCCTGCACCCTTCAGTCTGACAATACCACTTTTGCCCTTCCTCTTCTCACTAATATATCTGAAAAATGTCTTATCCCCCCATTTTATTGTATTGGCTATTTCCTCCTCCTTTTGAATCTTTGCCTTCTTGACTACTTTGCTAGCTTCTCTAAGTTTTTCCACATACAGATGCCTGTCTTCCTCTCTCTGTGATCTCTTGTATTTCATGAAGGCCTCCCTCTTTTTCTTCACTTTTTAAGCTACTTCCTTCGAAAACCATAGCGGTCTCCTGTTCCTTTTGCCTTTATTTACCATTTTAACAAAAAGGTTGGTTGCCTTTAAAATACCCCCTTTCAGTTTTGCCCACTGTTTTTCTACATTCCCCAGCTGTTCCCATCCCACTAACGACTCCCTGAGGTATTGACCCATCTTTGCAAAGTTAGTCTTCCTAACGTCTAAGATCCTCACCTTGGAATGGATTCTAACAGCCCTAGTCCTAATACTGAACCACACCATCTGGTGATCACTGGATGCAAAATGATCTCCCACTACAACATCAGAAACACTTTCACCATTGGTAAGCACCAAGTCCAGTATGGCCCCTTCACGTGTGGGGTCTGTTACCAATTGCCTGAATAGTTCTCCCTGTAGAGAATCCAGGATCTCCTTACTTCTAGATGATACTGCAACAGGAATGTGACAATCAACATCTGGCATATTGAAATCTCCTATCAGTAGCACTTCCCCTTTCCTAGCAATGCTGCGTATGTCTTCAATTAACTCTCTGTCCACCTCTTCCTCTTGTGAGGGAGGTCTGTATATCACACCAATGCAAATAGATTTCTCTTTCCCTCTTTCTAGTTTAACCCACAATGCCTCCTCTCTACCAAGTAGAGAATTAGTGGCCACCAAGTAAAAATAAGAATATGTAGATGAAGATTAACTGAAACTCTGAGCAGCCAGACTCTGTATACATTGCAGCATCAGATAAATGTAGAAAGAGATTCATTTCCCCTGTATTAGAGCAAAATATTAAGACAGTAGATATACATTTCAAAAATTTGATATATTCCAATCACTAAACTGAAAATAAAATTCTTCTTTCTACCTTTGTGGTCTGGCCATTTTATTTTCTAATCGTGGTGGTCCTAATCTTTAGTTTCTGCTTTTCTTTGTCTTCTTTTAGCCTTCTTTCCAGGATCTCTAGTCCCCCTGCCATGTCTTCTCTTCCTTCATCTTTACTTCCTTCCTACCTTCCTTCTTACATTGTTCTTCTTCTTTCAGCTTTTTTTAATTTGTTTTAATAACTAATCCTCAATCCCCTTAATTTTATTTCATCTCCCTACCACTTTTCAACTTTCGCCCCTGCCTCCTATTCCCCACCCCTCTCTTCCCAAGTTCATTATTCCCCAGTCTTTCACTAATTCTCCCCTTTCTCTCTCCCCGCCATTTCCAACATATCTCTTCCCCAATCCAGTGTCTGCTACCTCTTTTCCCATCCCATGCAATGTTTCCCCCTCTCTCTCCCTACCCTCCCCATGTCCAGAATCTCCCCCTCTCCCCCTCCCTTTGACACCTTAATGTCCAGTCTATCCCCTCCTCTTCCTTATGCCACTGATGTCCAATATCTCCCTTCCACCTCTCTATGTTGCCCCCCTCCCCCATCCAGCATCTCCCTTCTACTCGCTCTTTGTATACACAAAGGCAGTCCACAATGTATAAAAAAAGAATAAAAAACCCAAAAATGTAAGGTATAGTTAAGAAATAAGGGTGCAAACAGTTACAATGTCCATAGGGAAAGAATCCCAGAAATAAAAAGATTAAAAAGAAAAGAGATAAAAAAAAGGTTCCACAGTCCATCCCTGTTTCCACCGTGTCAATTGTGCCACACATACAATAGATCTTTCAATCCTGGAATATCAAATGAAAGTAGAATGTTTTCAGTGCCTTTTTAAACTTAGAAAAAGATGACTCCAATCAAATTTCTTGTGGTATGGCATTCCAAAGTGCAGGAGCCAAATAAAAAAGTGCAGCCTGCTGGGTGACATCAAAATGTGCTCCTGAGTTTGTCTGAATGGCTAATCTCTTTTGCTGAAGAGATCGAAGAGTTCTTCTTGGGATGTATGGAATCAATACATTTGAAAAATGAAACCAGAAAGCCAATGTTGATCTCTTCCCTATGCCCCTCTACATCCAGCATCTCCCCCTCCTCTTCCTCCCTTTGCCTCCTGTAGGGCTGGTACCTGTTCAGAAACCAATGTCTGAACCACTAGCATGGCTTCCTGTTACAAGACGGGGCCTGCTCTGAATCAAAGACTGAAAAACAAGATGTATTCCTGTTTTGTTATAACTCAGAATTAAATCTTGTGGATCAAGTAATTCTGCCAGTTTATGATCCTTCACAGTAGAAGTATTTTTCCAGCAGAGACCTTCACTGTGCTACTAGCGAATCAGTGGCATTGGTTCCTAAAACAAAAATTAGGTCTCTTGGTAATTGTAACATAGGGCTGAATAACATACTACCTCAGAAAACTAATTTATGCTAATATTTCCTCTATTTTTGCAATCAGAAATAAAGTTTAATTTTGTACAAGCACAGGATTGATTCTGGTTTTATCAGGTGGTTTGTTTGCCAAGTAGTCCTATGAAATCCTGAGAACAGGAGGGTAGCAGTTTTTCCTTAGACAGACTGAGTTTTTATACATGTGTATTTGTCTGCTACTGATAATACCTCCTACACTCCCATGTCCAGTATCTCCTCCCCCTCCTCCTCCTTATGCCCTCCCAGCATCTGCATCTCCCCTCCATTTTCTTATGATTTCCCCCCCAATTTTCAAGATTCACTTTCTATTTCCAACATTCCCCCTCCATTTCTCTATACCCCTCCACCATGTCTAGTATCTTCCCTTCGTCTTCCTAGGCCACAACCCCCCTCCCCTCCTGTCCAGCGGCTCCCCTTGATCTCCCTAATCCTCCCTCACCCGTCTCCCATGTCTCTGTTTCCTCCCCTGTGTTTTATTAAAACACTGTTTGCCGCCACAGACAGCATCATTTTTTGTAGCCTTCCCTTTGCCCACTGCCTCTGTTAGAGCCTTTCAACAGAGCAGCATCCAAAGCAGCAATAAAAACATAAAAGCAGCATGGGACTATTACGACTTAAGTGCTCCTTGAAGTGGAAAGTGCTCTCCCCTCTGGCACATGCTTTTCACGTCAGACGGGAAGGAAGTGGTGGCATCTTTGATGAGTGCCTGAGTCATAGAGGTCTTAAATGTTTAATTTTTTAAATACTGCTGCATACAGCGCTTCATGGAGATATTGGGGGAAGGCTGGGGTCTGTGTCCGAAAGCCTTGACCACACGGCACCGCTAATGAAGAAATCAAATACAAAGGTCTGTGCATTAACAGACTGATACATGCCCAGCACACAACATCAAAGGTCAATGTGTCTTCAGTGCACTGAAATCCTTTCGAGGTAGGGATGTGCCTCCGTTAGCACACGTTCATAGGCTCGCTTGTGTTAAATTTTATGAAGTGTGCTAACAGACTGAATGTACATATACAGTACAATGAATTTAAAAGTCTGAAAACATTCTATGTGCTAAAAATTTCTTTCTTAAAATGATGTCTGAAAAGAACTGGCCCAAAAATTGAGAAGAATCTGACATGCACAACTCCAGCTAACAGACAAATTTCAGACTGTCCACATTATTGCAAGTCCACAGGCACTTTATGTTCATACCTCTACATTCAACCACTGGGATTTGCACCTGCTTTTTCTCTGGATGCCTCGTCCGAGCAAACAACATCCCGGGAAAGCCTCCGCTGTAATGTGGGCAAAGGTATGTGCACAGTTAACAGACTGTTGATTAATGTAGGTAAATGCTTTTTACTCTTGGAAATAGCTTTGAAAATTGCCTTGTTGGGCTAATTTTAAGAGCAACTGGCTAGGAACAAACTCCGTGGGTATTTTATACCCACAGATTTTGCATCAGTGTTCATAGTAAAATAAAATACACCCGACCTTTCACTTTGAAAATTACTAAAGGCAAAATACCAGCACACGTTTTGTCTTCTGAGTAATATTGTAACTTCCACAAAGAAAAAATGCATGCATACTGTACATTTCACAATTAAAAGTACAGTGTGTGCTTGCAAACACCACCCCAATCTAAACTTGTCCCAAGGAACACACCCCCTCCAGCAGGTAAAATGCTAATAGTAGACCCACCTGCATAATATTCCAAAAAGCTATTTCTGTGATGAAAACACTGTTACCTTCAGGAAAGGTTTTGAATATTTCCCTCCATATTCTAAGATGTGGGGGAAAGGCGGACGAATAGTGGGGATGGACACTATTCGTGTTACAGAATAGACCCCAAAATGTTCTGTGAACAAAACAATGTGTTTTGTTTTCAAACTAAATAAACATAAACTCTTAATCCTTTTTTTCAGTGAGACTAGCATACATTATGATATGATCAAGTATTGATTAAAGCTGTCATACCCTAGCTGTTAGGAGTGTGCAGAAGGGACATCTGTGTTTAATCTCATTTTGTTTTGGTTTATTTTTTTGTTTTGTTTGTACTTCTTTCATTTTATCATGTACTATTTTCTTTCAGCGCACACTAACACAAAATTGTGTAACCGAGGTATCCAGATGCCCTACTCGGCATGGGTCCACCCCGCCCCCCCCCCTCCATCACCCACCCCCAACCATTGACAAAGCACACGGACGTCGAGTATTGGTGCTAATGCATGGTCGCAGCTTTTATTAACAGTAAGAACACCGGCCCAACATGGGCCAACTCAGCAATTCAAACCATAACAGAGAAGAGCCCCCCCCCCACCCGTCATCAGGATGATGCCCCCCACCAGCCGTATAGCAAAGTGGAGCACCATCCAACCCACCCCCCCCCCCCCCAGTTACCCCTTCCCGCCCGCCTCGCCATGTTAGCAAAGGCCGGCTGAAGGGGTTGCCTAATTCCGGGTAGAGACCCCAACCGGGACGTCTCCCCCAACCCGCATAGCCGTGCCGCTCACATGAAAGCGGCCTCCAGCTGAAATGAGCCGCCGGGTCAACGAGCACCAGCTCGCCACCCTGCTCGCAAGGCCCGAAAAAAACCCGCCACCCTATCACCCCCCCCCCCCCCCAGCTGCGACAAGATCCCACCTCACCCTACCCAACCGAAAACAAAGGGCGGGAGGGAGGGAAACCTTTTCAGTCGCGAGCAAGGAGGAAAAGGGGAGAACGCCAGCCGGCGTTCCCTCCTTGCTCGCGCTGACTCTGCCCAGCGACCGTCAGAACGGCCAATCATTGGGCTCCCGCAGAAGCACGTTGAGCCCCCAGGGCGCATGCCTGGCTGCGCCTCACCCCCCCCCCCGCCCCCACGAGAAGCGGCCTGCCTCGTGGCCGGGCCCCGGGAACCCGGTTACCAGGCAGCCGCGGGACCGGGGCCCGGCGGCTAAGCCGGTACTAACCGAGGTATCCGGATGCCCTACTCAGCATGGGTCCACCCCGCCCCCCCCCCCTCCATCACCCACCCCCAACCATTGACAAAGCACACGGACGTCGAGTATTGGTGCTAATGCATGGTCGCAGCTTTTATTAACAGTAAGAACACCGGCCCAACATGGGCCAACTCAGCAATTCAAACCATAACAGAGAAGAGCCCCCCCCCCTCCACCAGCCGTATAGCAAAGTGGAGCACCATCCAACCCCCCCCCCCCCCGCCCAGTTACCCCTTCCCGCCCGCCTCGCCATGTTAGCAAAGGCCGGCTGAAGGGGTTGCCTAATTCCGGGTAGAGACCCCAACCGGGACGTCTCCCCCAACCCGCATAGCCGTGCCGCTCACATGAAAGCGGCCTCCAGCTGAAATGAGCCGCCGGGTCAACGAGCACCAGCTCGCCACCCCGCCACCGGCGCTAGGTAGCACGCTATCCTAGCGCCGCCCCCACCAATGAAAGCTGCGACCAGCACCACGACTCTAGCGCCTCCTGCCAGTCGTTCAAGAGAAGGTCCTGCCCCACCGGGGCAAGATGAACCCCATCAAGCCGGTACAAACCAGCACAAGTAACGTCCGCCCAAGGGTGCCGGACCTGGATCCCACCTGTCTGCTGGACCCAGCGCCCAATCTGCCGGTTAATCTTGCACAAACCCCTCGACCAACGCCGCTGGGTCCAGCAAGCAGGGCGGGGTATAACGTCCGACCAAACAATGGCCACCCCAGGGAGGACCCCTCGCAACAGGGCAATGTCTCTCTGAACAGTCCCAATGAGCTGCCGGCAAGCCCAACCGGCAATGTCATTGCCTCCCAGGTGTAACAGCAGCCCGACCGGCCGCTGGCGCCATCCAAGTTCCGCTCAAACACAGTCTAGGAGCTGGTCCCAGTGCATGCCGCGGCGGCCCATCCAGCACAGCCGCACTCCGGCTCCGGCGAGACCCAGGTGAGCACCCAGCGGCCGAACCGCCACGCGCCGCTCCGCCCAGTAGACAAATGAGTGCCCGATGATCCACCAGTCGCCGGAAGCCGCACCATCTGAAAGCAGAAAGAGCGGACTACCACCAGCAAGCAACTCTGCAATAGAAAACAAAGGATTAGTGCCCCCCAGCCCCCCCCCTGTTCCCCCCCCCGCCGTAGGCAGGCCTCCACCTCGGCAGCACCCCACGCTACTCCGCACCGCCTCCAGCCGACGGGCGAACATAGCCGGCGTAAGCACCCGATCGCCAACGGCCAATACGCCGAATCACCAGCGGGTCTAACCCCGCAGCCGCCGCGCTGGTAGCCGCTCCGATCCGGAACGAGTGCGAAGCGTAACCCCGCTCGTCACAACCCAAGGCCCGCAGGGCCAAGCGCAGCACGGCTGTGAACTGAAACTGCGTCACCGGCTTGCCGTCCGCATGAATGAAAAACTGGCCACGCGCCACAGGGTGCAGCCGCGCGTACGCACTAAGAGCCCGAACGGGACAGGACAACAAGGGAGGGATGTCGCTCAGCAGGACCCAGCCCCCTTTTCCTGACTGGTCGGTCTTAGAACGTGAGAGGAAAATGCGAACACGCGCAAGATCCACCCGGACGTGCCCCACAGCCAGCCCCCCAAAAGCCCCACGCCGCGCCGACCGAGGAACCAGCTCGGACACACGGAAGGCGCCGAAAAAAGCCGTGGTAAACAATGCGTGAAACAACACCGCCTCAAAGCCCGAGACAGCCACCCGCAGCAAAACCTCACAAAGCTGCAACAGGAGCTCGTGAGATACCGGGCGCCGCCAGTCCGGAGGCCCCGGCTGCACGCGGGCCCAGCCGGCGAGCAACCGCCCAACTAAAAATGAGACACGCGGATTCCCCCAACCAGCAGCCTTACAAAAGAAGGAGAAGCCCGCAAGCGCCCCGGTGACAGCCGATCATGCCCATCCCACCTTCTTCGCCCACAGCACAAAACGGCCAACCATGTCATCGGGCACCGCCCCCCCAGACCACCCACGCGCACGCAAAAAAGCACTCACCTGAGAGTAGCCCCTGCGATACGTCGTTCAGGTACTATGAGCCACCGACGCCGCCAACAGAACCATCAGGTCGGGGTCCCGATCGTCCAGAGATGCTCCGGGACCCGTGAGGGCAGCTTGTCCACCCCAGGAGCCAGCCGCCGAAACTGCTCCCACTGAAAACGTGATAAAGCGTCAGCGATGGAATTCTGAGAACCCGGCACATGCCGTGCCCGAACGGTGACATTTAGACGCAAGCAGGCTAACACAAACACCCTCATCAAGGCAGCCACCCTGGGGCATCGGGGAGCATGACGATTAAGAACCTCAACAACCGCCGCATTGTCGCACCAGAAGACGACCTGCCGATCGCGCAACCGGTCAGGCCATACCCAAAAGGAAACCACGATTGGGAATAGCTCCAAGAAGGTGATATTCCGCGTCAAGCCGGAGCGCACCCAGGCCGCAGGCCAAGGCTCCGCACACCAGGCACCGTGACAAAAGGCCCCGAAACCGAAACTGCCCGCCGCGTCGGTAAACAACTGAAGGTCAAGATTCGATAACTCAGGCAACTGAAGGACGGAGCTGCCGTCAAAGCCAGCCAGGAACGCGTCCCAAACCCGCAGATCCTCCCGCATCCCCAAGGACACCCGAAACCGGTGATGCGGCAGCCGCACCCCCGCCATTGCCAAGGAGAGGCGCCTCGTAAAGGGGCGCCCCATGGGAAGAACGTGGCAAGCAAAGTTGAGATGCCCAACCAACGACTGCAAACGCGAAGGGAAGTCTTTGCAGCGGCACAGACAGAGGCCACCAGCTCGCGGAGGCGATGAACCTTCGATGCCGGCAAGCGGACTACCATAGCCACCGTGTCAATCTCGATGCCGAGAAAGGTGAGGCAAGTAACCGGTCCCACTGTTTTGTCAGCTGCCACGGGAATGCCGAATGCGGCAGCCACGCGCAGGAAGGTGCTCAAAAGAGCGGGACAGGTCGGGGCCCGCTCGGGCCCGACAAACAGAAAATCATCCAGATAGTGTACAATGCTGGAGACTCCCGACTGCCGTTCCACCACCCAATGCAAAAAGGTACTGAAGGCCTCAAAATAAGCACAGGAGATTGCACAGCCCATGGGCATACACATATCGAAGTAGTACCTCGCCTCGAAGCGAAAGCCAAGCAACGGAAAAGCTGAGGGATGAACCGGCAACAAGCGGAACGCTGATTCAATATCCACTTTGGCCAGAAGGGCCCCCGGGCCGCACTGACGGACCAGGGAGACGGCGGCATCGAAAGAAGAGTAGTGCACCGTACAGAGCTCGCGAGGTATATGGTCGTTGACCGAGTCGCCCGGAGGGCAGGAGAGGTTGTGTATCAACCGGAACTTGCCCGGCTCCTTCTTGGGAACCACACCCAACGGCAAAACCGTGAACGGTGAAAAGGGGGGATCCAAGAAGGGGCCCGCCACGCGGCCAAGAGCACACTCCTCGGAGATCTTGCGCCGCACAAAATCCCCATGGAGCCGCGCAGAGGCGGCGTTGCGAGATCCACCCGAAGCGGAGGACCCCCGGACAGGGATGCGAAAACCCCGTGTGAACCCCCCCAGAATCAATCCGGCCGCCCTACCCCGGCGGAAACGCCCGTACTCGAGCAGCCACGGTCGCATCGCTGCGACTCGCACCGGGGTAACAGCCAGGACACGCGACACCTCACTTCCCCCCCGCAGGGGACCCTGCGACCCCCTTCCTGCTGCACTTCGCAGCCGCGTGCGCGCCGCCGCACAAGGAGCAAGCATGCTTAAACTTGCAATCCGGGAAGGGGCAAGACGCCTTGTTGAAGCGCCAACAGACGTCCCCCCCGACGACCGCCGCCTTTTGCTGTGGCAAAGTAGAGCCGGAGGCACGAAAGGACTGGCCCCCCGGCGACAGCGGAGACAAGCCCGCCTTGACCCCCGCTGCACCGGTTCCAACGCCCCGGCCCCTCGCGGACATCTGGGTCAACCACAGGTTGATGTCCTTGGTCCCCCAATGCAAGAGACTATTTTCCTCCATCTGGTCCCGGAACTCCTCATCGTAATTCAACCAGGCCCACCCCTCGTGGGCCTGGGACGCCGCCAGTATGTTGTCGGCGTAGGCCAACAACGCCCCGTATTGGTCCGGGAAGTAACGCCCCCAGACACTCGCCAAACGCAGAAAAGCGTGGGTCCAATTGAGTGTGTTGCGAGAGACCTTGCGCACCCGGCCCGCCTTCTCATCGTCCTTGCGCTTTTTCCTGCTCTCACCGGAGCGCTTCCGGCCGTCGAGGAGACGGAAGATGTCAATATATCTACGATGCTTGATCCGCCGGCGCAACTTCCGCGGAACCGACTCCCAAAGCTCGGCGCAGCGTATGACGGAGGTCCCGCCGGGAACTCCACCATCCGCCACCCCCGGAACAGAGCTGTGTGAGGAGGCCGAGGATGACGACGAGGAGGAAGAGGATGAGGATGCCCGCCGGCAGCGACGAGCCCACTTGCGCTTCCCTATTTCCTTGCCCACCCCCACGGAACCCGTAACAGGGTCGAGAACCCCGCCCACAGCCCCGACAGTGTACTCACCACTCCCCCCGGAGGAGGCGACCGGAGCGCCCCCAGTGGGCGCGGCAGGGGCCGGAACAACCGCTGACGCCGTGGAACCCGAAGGGCCCGCTCTCACCAGCCTGTCGGAAGCAGCCATGGCAGTGGCAGGCATCGAGCTCCTCGGAACCTGTGGAGATAAAGAAGAAAGACCAGCAGCCGGGGCCCCAGGGGTACTGAGAACTGCTGAGGGCCCAACCCCCCAGGCATGCGCCGAAGGCCCCAAGCCCCCAGCATCCCATGCCGCGGCACCCCCAGCCCCTCCCTGCGCCTCCCCGAACCACCCCCCCAGCCACCCCCCCCAGGGCCCTAAACCCCCCCCACGGCACCGCCCCATACGCCCAAGGGGCCGAGGGACCAAGAAACCCAGGAGGAGGAGGGGAGACGAGGGGGGAGGGGGAAGGCCCCACCCCTAAAAGGGAAGGGGATGGAGACGAAAGCCACCCGCCCCCCGTCCCGGGAGGCGGGTTGGCCACCATAGCCCGCGGGGACCCCGGCCCGGTGACGAGCGGGCAGTCCTGCTCTTGCGTCCCCCCGAGCAACACCAAATCGCCGTCCCCACCCGAAATTCCCACAGGAGGAGCCGGATCACCCACAGAGGTGCCCACAGCCGCAGGCACGGGCACGATGCGCCCCCCGGAAGCCCCTCCCCCCTGGGCCCCGCCTATTTTACTGCACCCTCACCCCTGCCGGGCCCCAGCTCGGGAACCGGTAGCCGAGGCAGCAGGGGGCACCACCCTACCGCGGCCCGCGGGAGCGGACCCACGCCGCACAGCCCCACGCCCACGAGCGCCGCCCCGCGGCCCCCTGGCCGCGCCTCGCGCTGGAACCTGTCTGACCATGAATGCTGCTCAGTGGCCAAGGAGCTGCCAGCGGCCTAGGGGCCTGCTGTGCAGGTCTGCGGCCTTAGGCTAGGCTCAGCTGACTCTGTGCCTGTTCTTTTGGGGTTTGTTTTTTTTTTGTTTGTTGTATTATTTTTTTTTTGTTTGTTTTGTTTTTGTTTATTTTTATTGTGCTGGGCTAAGGACGCGAGGAAAAGTAAGAGAGGGGAGGAAGAGGGCCAGCCTAGAAACCACCCGACTGCAGGCCCGCTAAAACCAAATTCCCCGTCGAAGGAGCAGGGCAGCCCGCCGAGCCGCACAGAGGCAGGGAACGAGCCCCCCCACGTGCTCCGGAGCGATCGGCACGTGAAGTCGGGGCTGCCACCGCCGCGCGGACTGGCGTCGGCGTCCCGTTTGGGGGACCCACGAAGGCCCGGTACACGACGAGGCACCACGAGGCCTAACCCCCCCAGCAGGCAAAAAGCAGGAACAAACCTTTTCAGTCGCGAGCAAGGAGGAAAAGGGGAGAACGCCAGCCGGCGTTCCCTCCTTGCTCGCGCTGACTCCGCCCAGCGACCGTCAGAACGGCCAATCATTGGGCTCCCGCAGAAGCGCGTTGAGCCCCCAGGGCGCATGCCTGGCTGCGCCTCACCCCCCCCCCCCCCACGAGAAGCGGCCTGCCTCGTGGCCGGGCCCCGGGAACCCGGTTACCAGGCAGCCGCGGGACCGGGGCCCGGCGGCTAAGCCGGTACTAAGCTAACATGAATTAGCGCACACTATTTCATGGAGTGTGCTATTTTGTGGAAGTGTACGCTATTTTGTGTGTGGCAAATGAAATAGCACACACTAAAAAAAATAAAATAATGTAAAACAAAAACGCGCAACAAAGGATTTGGGGCCATCAGGCATCTGAAAATTTCAACTGGCTGGTACTTTGGTAGATCTCTCTCTTTTGCTTTAACAAATACCTAAGCTCCACGAACAGAACAATGGCTGGGAAAAATCATATCGCTAAAGCTGTTGCCCCCGTTACAGCTTCTGCCTCTGTCCAGACAGAGGCCCCAATGCCAGTTGAAGGACCGGTTCCTTGTGCAGGGTGCCTGCAAGCTGAAGCTCTGAGGAAACAAGTGGAGGAACTCAAAGAGGAGGTAGCGAGGCTGAGGAGCATTCAAGACAGCGAGAAGTACATTGATGAGATGCTTCTTGAAACATCCAAGCTCTCTAGCAGAGGAGAAGATGGGTGCCAACAGAATGACGAAGGTTGGACACAAGTCACCAGGGCCTGCAGAATCACCCATCCAACTTCTCCAGCCCTTGAATTGGAGAACCATTATGCAGCCCTGGAAGTGGAGGAGGTGAAAGTATCCCTGGAAAGGGAAAAACCAGAGCTCAAGTACCCCAAAGTTGCAGAGTCAGTGACCACAAGGAAGCGAAGGGTAGTGGTGGTTGGTGACTCTCTTTTGAGGGGTACTGAGGCATCCATCTGCCGACCAGACTTGATGTCCAGAGAGGTATGCTGTCTGCCTGGTGCCAAAATCCAAGATGTTACGGAGAGTTTGCCGAGACTCATCAAGCCTACTGAGCCCAATGTTGCTAATCCATGTTGGAACAAATGATACTGCCAGGTATCCCTCTGAGCATATCAAAAGTGACTTCATGGCTCTGGGACAGAGGGTGAAGCAGTTAGGTGCACAGGTGGTGTTCTCTTCAATCCTCCCTGTTGAGGGTAAAGGCCAAGGCAGAGAGGCCCGCATCCTGGAGATGAATGCATGGCTGTGTGGATGGTGTCACTGAAAGCGTTTTGGTTTCCTAGACCATGGGATGCTGTTCCAAGGGTTGCAGAGCAGAGATGGCATCCATCTGTCCAAGAAAGGTCAACTCGTCTTCAGTAGTAGACTGGTTAATCTACTGAAGAGGTCTTTAAACTAGATTCATTGGGGATGGGTGAAAAAGCTCCCAGGTAAGTGAAAGCCCCCAGGTAAGTGATGCACTAAATACCTTTATGGAAATGGGTAACAGGGGTAACATATGGAAAGCAGTGTGTATAAATGCCCGTAGCATGGGGAATAAGATCCCTGATGTTGAAGCTTTGGTGGGAGTGGCTGATTTGGATTTAGTGGCAGTTACAGAAACATGGTTCACAGAAAACCATGACTGGGATGTAACTATACCTGGCTATACTTTATTCAGAAAGGACAGGGTAGGAAGAAGGGGAGGAGGAGTGGCACTATATGTAAAAAATACTATTAAAGCTTTGGAATTACAGAGCTTAAAAGGAAGAGAGGAGGCACTGTGGGTTAAACTAGAAAGAGGGAAAGAGAAATCTATTTGCATTGGCGTAATATACAGACCTCCCTCACAAGAGGAAGAGGTGGACAGAAAGTTAATTGAAGACATACACAGCATTGCTAGGAAAGGGGAAGTGCTACTGATAGGGGATTTCAATATGCCAGATGTTGATTGGCACATTCCTGCTGCAGTATCATCTGGAAGTAAAGAGATCCTGGATTCTCTACAGGGAGAACTATTCAAGCAATTGGTAACAGACCCCACACGTGAAGGGGCCATACTGGATTTCGTGCTTACCAATGGTGAAAGTGTTTCTGATGTTATAGTAGGAGATCATTTTGCATCCAGTGATCACCAGATGGTGTGGTTCAGCATTAGGACTAGGGCTGTTAGAATCCATTCAAAGGTGAGGGTCTTAGACTTTAAGAAGACTAACTTTGCCAAGATGGGCCAATACCTCGCTCCTCTCTCCTCCTCTCGGAAGTTCCCGCCTCTTCTTCTCTTCTCTATCCTGAATCTCTGCTTCTACGTCTACACTCATCCCCTCTCCCTTGTTATTTCCTTCTCATATACGCTCCCCCTTCCTTATCTGCATCTCTATGGGATTCTTTACTTGCTACTATTTCAGAGGCATCACTCCTATATTCGAATCTCCTAATTTTGGGAGATTTTAACGTCCATATTGACCTACCCTCCTCAACAAGGGATCTCTCCTTTCTCACCTTTCTTTCTGATCTATCTCTGCGCCAATTTGTTTCTTTCCCCACCCATGCTGCTGGTCACTCCTTGGATCTTCTCATTACGTCCGAGTCTTCCTCTATATCCCCTTCCTCTCTCTCCTCACTGTCTCTCCCGTGGTCTGACCATTTGTGTCTTCTTTTTACTATCCCTACTCAGTCCTCTTTGTCAGGTTCTTTTGACTCCACATTATCATCTTCTCACTGTGCTTCTGGTTCTCGTTCTCTCCCTATTCCACCAACCCGTAAGCTTACTGCTGACACACTTCATCAGTTTCCTTCCCCAGCGTCTTTATTCCCTAGTGATTTTGCATCTCTTCCTGTTGATACCCAAGCCCATCTTTGGCATTCTTCTCTGTCTGCTGCTCTTAATGATATTGCCCCTCCTCGTTCTCACCAATCTTCTCATCACTACCCTCAGCACCCTTGGTTTCATTCTGGTCTTTTCCTGCACCGAAAGTATCTTCGTAGGGCGGAACGCCTTTGGCGCAAGCACCCCTCCTCTTCCTCTCTTCACAATTTTCGTTCCTGTCATGATCATTACCGCACTCTCCTCCACTCTGCAAAGCGAGATTACTATTCTAAGCTTATTTCTTCTTCCTCTAACTCTTCTCGGAGACTCTATACCATCTTTCGTTCTCTTACAGCATCTCACTCTGCTTTTCCTCCCCTTCCTCCTTCTTCCTCGGCCTCCCCTGATCCCTCCTCCCTTGCTTCCTTCTTTGCTTCTAAAGTAAAGACCCTTCGTCAGTCTTTCCCCTCCTGTCCTCCCCCTCTTTCCCCTGTAGTAGGGCCCTTTCTGCTCGCTCCACTGTCTCCTTTATCCTCTCTATCCTCCACTCCTACCTTATCCCACTCTTGGTCTTCATTCGAGATGATTTCCCCAGCTGTCCTTCAATCTACTTTCCTTTCTATCCGAAAGACTACATGTCCTGCTGATCCTATTCCCTCTCATTGGCTTCTGGAATCTTCCCTGTCTCTTTTCCCCTATATTCTCTCTCTCTTTAATGCTAGCTTATCTTCTGGTTTCTTTCCTACATCTTGGAAACACGCTATTGTTCGTCCTATTCTGAAATCCCGCACATCTGACCCCACAGCTCTTTCAAACTGGCGTCCTGTTTCTAATCTCCCTTTTCTTTCTAAATTTCTTGAGAAACTTGTCTTCCTTCAGCTATCTGCTCACCTTGAGGTTTCTCTTGTTCTTCACCCTCGGCAGTCTGGTTTTCGTCCTGGTCACAGTACTGAATCTATCCTTCTTTCCCTTCTTAATGAGGTGCATGCTGCTCACGATCACGGTCTTTTTACTCTTGCTGTTTCTCTCGATCTCTCTGCAGCTTTCGATCTGGTGGATCACAGCACCCTTCTCACTCGTCTTCAAAATGCTGGTCTCTCTGGGACTGTCCTTCACTGGTTTCGTTCTTTTCTTTCTTGTCGTTCGTTCTCAGTGGTTGCTGGGTCCGCTTCTTCACCCTCCACCCCTCTTACTTGTGGTGTGCCACAGGGTTCTGTCCTTGCCCCTCTCCTTTTCAATGTCTTCTTGGCTCCCCTTGCACTTGTGGTTCAGCAGTTTGGTATCTCCGCGTACTATTACGCGGATGATATCATTCTGCTGCACCACACTGATTCACATACCCCTGATATCTCTCCTCTTAATCTCTGTCTTTCTGCTGTAGCTTCTTGGTTCACTTCTAATTTTCTTCAGGTTAATCCCACTAAATCATTTGCCATTTGGTTTACCCTTGGAAGCCCTTCCCCCACCTGCGCCCCTTCCCTCTCTTCCCAGCCCATTCCTCTCGTCTCATCCCTCAAGTATCTTGGTGTTATTCTTGATTCCTCTCTTTCTTTTAAAGAACACATCACTTCCATAGTTCAACGTTCTTTTCTATCCCTCAAACAACTTCGTCCTGTGCGTCCTTTTCTCTCACCCTCTGCTTTTGCTACTCTTATTCTCTCCTTTGCAATTTCCCGTCTCGACTACTGTAATGTTTCTCTTGCTGGTCTACCCCAATCTCAACTCTCCCGTCTACAACGTGTTCAGAATGCAGCTGTCCGTCTCCTTTCCTGTGCTTCTCGTTATGACCATGTCACTCCCTTACTTCTGCATCATCACTGGTTACCGGTTTCTTTTCGTATACAGTATAAGGTCCTCACTTTTGTGCACAGGGTGACTCACACTGGTACCCCTCTCTATCTTGCAGATCTTCTTCAATTTCGTACTTCCCATCGTCTGCTCCGTTCTATCCACGTTAATCGGTTGGCCCTTCCTTCTCCTTCTCAAGCTCACTTGGAGTCTACACGTTCTTCGGCTTTTTACTTCTTGGGTCCTAGGCTCTGGAACTCACTTCCCCCCCCTCTTCGTGCAGAGCAATCATATCAAGCCTTCAAACGACAGCTAAAAACCCACTTGTTTTGTTTGGCGTTTGACCTCCCTCCCTCGTCCGTGTCTCCCTCCCCCTCCTCTTGTTGATGTTTCCTCTTATACTTTGCTGTTTCTATTATCTGTCTCTCTGCTGTCCTTTTTAAGATTTTAACTGGCGTTCTTTTTAACTTTTCTGACAGCCTATGTTGTAACTGTTTTTAATTTTTGTTTGTAAACCGCCCAGACGCCACTGGTATGGGGCGGTATAGAAAGCATTTTAAATAAACATAAACATAAACATACCTCAGGGAGTCGTTAGCGGGATGGAAACAGCTGGGGGATGTAGAAAAACAGTGGGCAAAACTGAAAGGAGATATTTTAAGGGCAACCAACCTTTTTGTTAAAATGGTAAATAAAGGTAAAAGGCAAAGGAGACCGCTATGGCTTTCGAAAGAGGTAGCTGAAAAAGTGAAGAAAAAGAGGGAGGCCTTCATGAAATACAAGAGACCACAGAGAGAGGAAGACAGCAAAGTAGTCAGGAAAGCAAAGATTCAAAAAGAGGAGGAAATAGCCAATGCAATAAAATGGGGGTATAAGACATTTTTCAGATATGCTAGTGAGAAGAGGAAGGGCAAAAGTGGTATTGTCAGACTCAGGGGTGAAGGGGGGGGGGAATGTAGAATCTGATGAGGATAAAGTGGAATTGCTTAACAAATATTTCTGTTCTGTGTTCACAGATGAAGAACCAGGAGCAGGACCTCAGAAAATACCCACAAACAGGAACAGAAGCGAGGGACATCTTGAACAATTTTCAGAAGACTGTGTTCGTGAGAAACTAGCTCAACTTAAAGTAGACAAAGCGATGGGACCGGATGGGATACACCCTAGAATACTGAGGGAACTTGGGGACGTTCTAGCAGCTCTAGTGACTGACCTATTCAAAGCCTCGTTGGAGTCGGCAGTGGTGACAAAGGACTGGAGAGAGGCTCATGTGGTGCCTTTACACAAAAGCGGAAGTAAGGATTTGGTTGAAAACTACAGGTCGGTTAGTTTAACCTCGGTGGTGAGTAAATTATTGGAAACGCTGCTGAAAGAGAAAATAGTGAGGTTTCTGGAGTCCAGCGGATTACAGGATCCGAGGCAGCATGGATTCACCAGAGGCAGGTCTTGTCAGACAAATCTGATTGATTTCTTTGACTGGCTGACCAGGGAGTTGGACCGAGGGAGAGCCCTAGATGCTGCACTGAAGAATGGTCTAGAATCTGGCAGCTGGGATTTAATGTTAAAAAACGTAAGGTCCCGCTCTTCTTTAGTGGACAAAAGTACTTTACCTCCTATACTGTATTGCTCCCTTGGATTGCTGCAGCCCAAATGCATGACCTTACATTTTTTAACATTAAATCCCAGCTGCCAGATTCTAGACCATTCTTCAAGCTTAGCTAGATCCCTCCTCATGTTATCTACACCTTCCTGGGTGTCTACTCTATTGCAGATTTTGGTATCATCCGCAAAAAGGGAAACCTTACCGGATAGCCCTTCCGCTATATCACTAACAAAGATGTTAAAAAGAATCGGACCAAGGACAGATCCCTGGGGCACACCACTGGTAACATTCTTCTCCTCAGAGTGAGCCCCATTTACCTGTGCTCTTTGTCGCCTCCACCCAACCACTTTATAACCCTAGCCATAACTTTAGGGTCCATCCCTAGGGTGCTCAGTTTGTTTATAAGTTGCCTGTGAGGAACAGTGTCAAAGGCTTTACTGAAATGTAAATACACCACATCTAGGGATCTTCCTTGTCTAAAGCCATGTTGGCTGTCTCCCATTAAGCCATGACTATCTCATTGTTCAGTAATTTTGTTCTTTATGATGGTTCCTACCATTTTTCCCAGTTCTGAAGTCAGGCTCACCGGTCTGTAGTTTCCCGGATCACCCCTGGAACTCTTTTTAAAAATTGGTGTTACACTGGTGATCCTCCAATCTTCAGGTATTACAGATGATTTTAATGATAGTTCACTGATTACTAATAGCAGGTCTGCAATCTCATATTTCAGTTCTTTCAACACCCTTGGATGTATACCATCCGGTCCAGGTGATTAGCTACTCTTCAGTTTACCAAATAGTTTTAATACATCTTCCCAGTGTATCAATATTTCTTTCAATTCTTCCACAGGATCACCTTTAAATGCCACTTCAGTCATGGGTAACATCCCTACATCTTCCTCAGTAAAGACTGAAGCAAATAATTAATTCAGTCTCTCTGCTATAGCCTTGTCCCCTCTTACTGCCCCTTTTACCCCTCTATCATCTAATGGTCCAACTGACTCTCTCACAGGTTTTTTGCTATGAATGTACTTGAAAAAGTCTTTATTATACATTTTTGCTTCCACAGCAAGTTTCTTCTCAAATTCTCTCTTTGCCTGTCTTATCAATGCCTTGCATTTAACTTGCCAGTGCTTGTGCTGTTTCCAGTTTTTGTCATTTGGTTCTTTTTTCCATTTCCTGAAAGATGATTTTTTTGGCAACAACAGCCTCTCTGTCCTCACCTTTAAACCATGCTGGTAGTTTTTGGGACTTCCTTCCACTTTTCTTAAAGCGTGGAATACAGCTGGTCTGGGTATCCAAGATAGTATTTTTAAACAACACCTAAGATTGATGCAAGTCTTTATCCTTTGCTACTGCTCCTTTTCATTTTTTTCTTATCTATTTTCCTCATTTTATCATAGTCTCCCTTTTGAAAGTTGAAAGGTAGTACTGTGGATTTCCTTACCATCCCTCCTCCATTAATTAAATCAAACATGATTACGCAATGATCACTATGCCAAGTGGCCCCAACACCCTTATCTCTTGCACCTGATCTGGTGTTCCGCTAAGTCCAAAATGGCTTCCCCTCTGGTTGGTTCATGAACCAGCTGCTCCAAGCAGTCATTTATTTCAACTAGAAAATTTATCTCCCTAGCATGTCCTGCCATGACACTGACCCAGTCAACACTAGGGCAATTGAAGTCACCCATTATTATTACTGTTCTGTAACTTTTGTTAGCTCCCCTGATTTCTTTGAGCATCACATCATCCATTTGTTTGTTCTGGCCAGGTGGTCGATAGTACAACCCCACTGCCATCTCCTTCCTCTTTTTCATGGAATTTCAATCCATAAAGATTCTACAGTAAATTTTGTTTCCTGCAAAACGTTAATCTTTTGTGACTCAATGCCCTCTCTAACATAGAGCACAACCCCACCACCAATTTGATCAGCTCTATCATTATGATATAGTTTATACCCAGGTATCACAGTTTCCCACTGGTTGTCCTCCTTCTGCCATGTCTCTGAGATACCAATCATAACCTCTCATTTAGAGTTATATATTCTAACTCTCCCATCTTATTTTTTAGACTTCTAGCATTTGCATACAAGCATTTTAGAGACTGTATTTTATTCATATTAATCTGGTTATCGGTAGGCAGAGGTAATTTGGAATTTTTAAGCTCTGTTGGCTCCGTACTCAAGGGCATTTGGGCTACCTTTGTCTTTATTGGAACTCTCTGTTGATGTGCCCTAACTTCATTTTTTTGGTAGTATCCTTCAAGGATATATTGTTCTGAACCATGTGCTCTTGGGCGACTGTCGGTTCTCCCCTATTATCTAGTTTAAATGCTGCTCTATCTCCTTTTTAAAGGTTCATGCCAGCAGTCTGGTTCCATCTCGGTTAAGGTGAATCCCATCTCTTCGGAAGAGCCCCTCCTTTCCCCAGAATGTTCCCCAGTTCCTAACAAATCCAAAACCCTTATCTTTGCACCATTGTCTCATCCATGCATTGAGACTCCACAGCTCTGCCTGCCTTTTGGGTCCTGCGCATGGAACGGGAAGCATTTTGGAGAATGCTACCCTGGAAGTTCTGGATTTCATCGTCCTACCTAAAAGCCTAAATTTAGCTTCTAGAACCTCCCTACCACATTTTCCTATGTCATTGGTACCGACATGTACCAAGACCGCAGACTCCTCCGCAGCACTATCTAAGACCTTGTCTAGGTGGCGCATGAGGTCCGCTACCTTCGCACCAGGCAGGCATGTTACCAGGCGATCCTCACATCCACCAGCCACCCAGCTATCTACATGCCTAATGATCGAATCACCAACTATAATGGCTGTCCTAACCCTTCCCTGATGGACACATGGCCCTGGAGAAACTTCCTTGGTGTGAGAGGGTTTTACATCACCTGGAGGACAGGACCTAGCTATAGGATCACTTCCTGCCACACCAGGGTGATGCTCTCGTGTCACGTGACCTCTCTCCTCAATGGCAACAGGGATGCTGCCAGACTGGAGGTTGGACTTCAGGACTATATCCCTGTAGGTCTCATCTACAGTATGCATCTCTCTGTCTTCCTTATGTCTTCTCATACATGTAAGGCAATGTGTGCCTTTGGGTCAGTGCTGACTCCTAGGGACCCAGCAGCTTCTGGGTTTTCTTGGCAGTGTGACCATACATTATTTAGTTACTGCCTGCTGGTACTGTGCTTTAGAGATGCACACAGCCAAAAAGAGTTTGGTTTGTGCTCGTTTCAAATGAAATTTCCTGAATTTCAGACCTTTTTTTTGTATTCGACTATTAGCATTTATGCACATAGTTAAAGTTAAAATCATGAGCTATCAATTGTGGGCATGTTAATTCATAGGTATATGCATGCACAAGCAATTGCATGTTTTCAGTTTTAAGGTGCACAAACATCAAATACGTCTAAAGATTGTGAGAAAACTAAAGCCATTACTCCATCAAGACCATTTCCGTACCGTTTGTCAGGCTCTCATCACCCCCTTCCTAGATTACGGAAATCTGCTTTATCAAGGCCTCCCTCATCTAACTCTACACCCTCTCCAGATGGTTCAGAATACTGCTGCACGTACTGGTTCAGGAAAAACGGATCATATCTCACCTGTCCTACAACAATTGCACTGACTTCCAGTAAGTGTCAGGTCAAAATTCAAGACACTTTTAATTATCTTTAGGATTTACAATCACCTGTCAGCAGATGCATTACAAAATATTATAACTAGAGATGTTATCAATAGACCAAGAAGAAGCAGTGCCAATGACAACATAATTGGTACCCCTGCTGGATACTGTAGGACTAAACAAGCAACTTCAAAAAGAGCTCCTTCCTTACTGGCTTCCAAACTTTGGAACTCTCTCCCAATGGACCTTAGAATTATGACTGATGTTAAAGATTTTCGCAAGGCCTTGAAGACCCTGCTATTTGCTGAAACTTATGATTTGATATATAATCAATAGTTTTTACCAATAGGTCCATTTTATTACATTAAATCTTTTAGTTTGTTTGTTAATGTCTTATCTACCCTATGTTATTTGTAACCTTCCATTTGTATTGTGACCACTATGATTGAAGGATAAGGTGGGATACAAATCTGTCTAAAGAAAATAAATAAATAAATAAATAAATAAATAAATGCACACCCTTACTGTGTTTGATCTAGCAGTTTCTAGGGGTTTGCTTTTTTGTATCATTTTGTTTGATTTCATTTCACAATAGTGTGTACCAGCTCATTTGGGGGCGGGAAGTTACTAAGCTGTGATAAAATTTTAGATTTTACTGTAGTTTAATATGCCATTGGAGTCACTAACCTACAATAACTCAATACCACAAATTAGTGAGTTCCCACAGTAAATAAATAATGCAACTTGCGATCAGACACACAAACTGGTGTTATTTTTCCTACTCAGGAATATCAAGCCACTAGCATGTAACCGGATATTTCTAGGCATCATCTTAAAGGAGCTCGTATATTTGTAGAGGTGTGCAGACCCCCCTTTCCTCCCCAGACATGAACCCCCAAAAAGATTCCAAAAGATTACCAGTCCAGGTCTGTCACCCTTCAAAATCACTCCTCAACCTTCTTCCTCCTCCCGTGTAAGATGTCCCCTCCACTAGACCCCCCTGAAAGAAGACCCCCAACCCCCCCCCCCCCCCGGCTCTACCTCTGAAATTGGTGGGATATAGAGATATTACCACTAAGTATCAAGCTGCCATATAAATATGAAAAACCCTTTTCTCACTTCCACCCCTCGCTTTTCTGAATATCCATTTCCTTTTAATCTTCCCTCCATCAGTCTCAAGCTGCCATTCCCAACAGGCTCTGATCATCCCCAGTAGTCAATGTATCTCTCAGTTCCTCCCTTTTCCTCCAGGGACAGGAAAATGCCTACTGTACCTGAATGTAACTCGCCTTGAACTTCGGAAAAAAAGGCATCAGCTAAATGCACTTCCCCTCTTCCCCCATCACTGTAATCATTCTATTCTCCCAATTATAGTAGTCTCTCTTTCTCTATCCCCTCCCTGTCCCCAGAATTCAATATCTTTCTATCACCTTTTCATCTCCAAGTCATTCTCTCTTTTTTACCCTATTTCCAGTCAAGGCCAAGCACGTGAGCATCAGAAACCAAAAATAGAACAGTTCCTCTGCCTCTTCTTCCTGAGGTCTGCATAACTGCTGGATGTGGTGAGACATCGACATGCAGTGCTGCAAGCCCTTACACAGATTTTGCATACTTGCACAGAGCCTTTAAAAAATACAGCAGGAATTTTCTAGATCCAAATCTGGACATCTTCATTTCCCTCTTCATGACCTTTCTAAAATTGGCCTTCATATGTACTGTAGAGTAGGAAGGGCAAGAGTGGGGACATCCCAAGGTGGGGACATACATAGCATGTGAAGGCTGATAAAAGCCAGCACGGTCCATCCAGTCTGCCAATCAAGGCAGCAAAAGCAGGTGCACCTGCCACTCCGTGCAGTAACCCTCCCCACGTTCCTGCCCAGGGGTGCACCCACTATTCCGTGTGGGTCACCCCTATTTGTTGAGCTATAAGAGATAGATATGTTTATTATGATCCACTGTGTCTGTCCCATTCCATTTTGAATTCTGTCACTGTATTTGCCCCCACCACTTCCATTGGGAGCGCATTCCAGGCATCCACCACCCTTTCAATGAAAAGGTATTTCCTGAGATTGTCTTTCAGTTATGCCTTGTAGTTTCACGTTATGCCTTCTAGTTTTACAGCTTCCCCGTCTTTGGAAGAAGTTTGTTTATTCATTAATAATCTAAGTATTTAAACGTCTGAATCATATCTCCCCTGTCCCTCCTCTCCTCCAGAGTGTACATATTTAGATCTTAAAGTCTCTTCTCATACATCTTCTGACACAGGCTCCAAATCATTTTGGTCACCTTCCTCTGAACCGTTTTCAGTCTTTTTATATCTTTGGCAAGATATGGTCTCCAAAACTGAACATAATATTCCAAGAGAGGCCTCACCAGTGACTTGTACAGTGGCATTAGTACCTCCTCTTTTCTGCTGATAATTCCTCTCTGTATGCAACCCAGCATCCTTATGGCTTTTGCCACTGCCTTGTCACACTGTTTCGCCACATTGAGATCCTCAGAAAAAATCACTCTGAACTCCTTCTCCTGGTCATAACATAACAACATAAGATATGCCATACTAGGTCAGACCAAGGTCCATCAAGCCCAGTATCCTGTTTCCAACAGTGGCCAATCGAGGTCATAAGTACCTAGCAGTTTCCCCAAAAGACACAGGTTCCTAAATGCTTCTATTGGGTCAAGCAGTGATATCCCGGGTCCCTTTTAATAATGGTTTATGGACCTTTCCTCCAGGAACTTGTCCAAACCTTTTTTAAACCCAGCTACACTAACAGCTTTTACTACATCCTCCGGTAACAAATTCCAGAGTTTGATTACACGTTGAGTGAAAAAATATTTTCTCTTATTAGTCTTAAATAGGTTACCCTGTAGCTTCATTGCATGTCCCCTAGTCTTTCTATATTCTGATAATGTAAACAATCGATCTACGTTTACCCGTTCCACTCCGTTCATTAATTTATAGACTTCTATCATATCTCCCCTCAGCCGTATCTTTTCCAGGTTAAAGAGCCCTAACCTTTTTAGCCTTTCTTCATAGGAATATCCTTCCATCCCCGTTACCATTTTGGTGGCTCTTCTCTGAACCATTTCTAATAACGCTATATCCTTTTTAAGATACGGCGACCAGAATTGCACACAATATTCAAGGTGTGGTCTCACCATGGAATGATATAGAGGCATTATAATATCTTTTGTTTTATTTTCCATTCCTTTCCTTATGATACCCAGCATTCTATTTGCTCTCTTGGCCGCCGCTGCACACTGGGCCGAGGGTTTTAACATGTTATCCACAATGACGCCTAAATCTTTTTCCTGGGTGGTGGTTCTTAATGTGGAACCTTGCATCGTGTAACCATAGTTTGGGTTGTTCTTCCCTAGGTGCATAACTTTGCACTTGTCCACATTAAATTCCGTCTGCCATTTTAACGCCCAGTCTTCCAATTTATCAAGATCCCCTTGCAATTTTCCACAATCCTCTTGGGTTTTAACAACTTTAAATAGTTTTGTGTCATCTGCAAATTTGATAACCTCACTCGTTATTCCCCTTTCTAGGTCATTTATGAATATGTCAAAAAGCAGCGGACCAAGCACAGATCCCTGGGATACACACTATTCACCTTTCTCCATTGGGAAAATTGGCCATTTAGCCCTACTCTCTGCTTTCTATCTTTTAACCAGTTCCTGATCCACAGCAGTGCACTGCCTCCTATTCCATGACTCTTTAGTTTTGCCAAAAGTCTCTGATGAGGGACCTTGTCAAAGGTTTTATGAAAGTCCAGATACACTATATCATCCGACTCACCTTTGTCCACCTGTTTATTCACATCTTCAAAAAAACATAACAGATTAGTAAGACAAGATCTTCCTTGTCTAAAGCCATGTTGGCTGTCTCCCATTAGGCCATGACTATCTTCATGCTGAGTAATTTTGTTCTTTATGATGGTTTCTACCATTTTTCCCGGTACTGACGTCAGGCTCACCGGTCTGTAGTTTCCCAGATCACCCCTGCAACCCTTTTTAAAAATTGGTGTTACATTGGCGATCCTCCAATCTTGTTTATTGTTTATTGTTTATTTATTGTTTATTGTACATTTAATATACCGCCTCCCATAACATCGAGGCGGTTTACAATATAAAATCAATAGTTAGAAGAATAAAAAGTTACAATATAAAAACAATAGTTAAAAAGATAAAATTACAAGATATGATAGAGGGGAGAGAAAAGAGGGCAAAATAGATATCCAGATTGCAGCCAGAAAAACAGAGAAAGGGAGATTTAGAGGGGAAAAGCTAGAGAGAAGAGGTGAGTTTTCAGAAGGGAGCGGAATTTGGAATAGGATTCTTCTGTACGGAGGTTGGTGGGGAGAGAGTTCCAGAGAGAGGGTGCTAAATAATAAAAGGCCGATTTCCTGGTGGATTGCAGATGAGCTTTGGAGGGTGCTGGAAGATGAAGGCGGTTGATGTGTATGGATCGAAGACTGCGTGAGGGGGTATGATAAGTCAGTAAATCCGAAAGGTAAGCAGGTGTTGAGTGATAGATGGCTTTATGAGTTAGGGTGAGAACTTTGAAGGATATCCGGAAATCAAGTGGTAGCCAATGGAGGTGATATAGCAGAGGGGTGACATGGTCGCGAGGGGAGGCGTGGAGGATCATGCGAGCAGCTATGTTTTGAACCAATTGAAGACGGTGTTTTTGATTTTGGGGAAGACCGGCAAAAATGGTGTTGCAGAAATCTAATCTGGTGATAACTAAAGAAAGAAGAAGAGTAGTAAGAGCTTGAGTGGACAGAAAGGAACGAACAGCACGAATTTTCCGGAGACATAGAAACGAACACCGAGAAATGTGGGAGATATGATCATGAAAGTTAAGGGCACTATCGAGGAAGACTCCAAGGTAGCGAAGCTTGGGGACTACAGTGATGGTGGAACCTGCAAGGGAAGGAGCAAGTGAAGGTGTAGGAGAAGTGTGGGGGAACCAAATTGCAGCAGTCTTATTTACATTGAGGACCAAGCAGTTAGAGGAAAGCCATGAAGAGATAGTGGACAAACAATTTTCTAAAGGAGATATATCAGGACAGGATGAAGAAGTGTGGTGCAACAGAAAGATATCGTCAGCATAGAAGTAACTCGAAATCCCAGATTGTTGAATGATCAGTGCCAGGGGGGCAAGAAAGACATTAAACAGTAGAGGAGCCAGGATGGAACCCTGAGGGACACCACAAGGGAGGGAAAAATGAGTGGAGCGTGAGTTGGAGGAGGAAACAGCAAAGGACCGATGACAGAGAAAAGAGTGAAACCAATGATATACCGAACCACGAATACCCGCATCCCGGAGACGAGAGAGAAGAAGGGTGTGATCGACCAGGTATTACAGATGATTTTAATGAAAATTCACAGATTACTAATAGCAGGTCTGCAATCTCATATTTCAATTCTTTCAACACCCTTGGATGTATACCATCCGGACCAGGTGATTTGCTACTCTTCAGTTTATCTAATAGTTGTAATACATCTTCCTGATGTATCGATATTTCCTTCAATTCTTCCGCACCTTTAAATACCACTTCAGTCATTGGTAACATCCCTACATCTTCCTCAGTAAAGACCGAAGCAAAGAATTCATTCAGTCTCTCCGCTATCGCCTTGTCGCCTCTTAGTGCCCCTTTAACCCCTCTATTATCTAATGGACCAACTGACTCTATCACATTCCATTTCATTCTTGACCACCTCCAACTTCCCTTGGTTCATGCTTTGTACGTTCCATTTCCCTTATCCTCTCCTACCCTGCCAACTCCTCCTTCAGGCACTTGGCCATTTTACTGAAGTCAGTGTTTTTGAAGTCTAGGACTTTGAGCTTGCTGTGATTGAACTCCGCCTTGGCTTTTATCTCAAACCACACCCTGTGCTGATCACTGCTGCTCGCATGGGCACCCACCCAGATATTTGACATGCTATCTCCATTGGTGAGTAATAAATCCAGCATCAAGCTTTCCCTGGGTCGGTTCCATCACCATTTGTCTAAGTAATGCATCTTGGAAAGCATCCACTATTTTTTAAATTCTTTCCAGATTTGCCAAAGGAATACTCCAACCCACATCGGGTAGATTAATGTCACCCAATATGATCACTTCCCCCTTCATGGCTATCTTTGCAATATCAATAATCAATTCTCTATCCATTTCTTCAGTTTGAGTTTGAGGCCTGTAGACTACACCAGTATGGATAACAGTGCCATCTCCTCTTTCCAACACAATCCACAGCACTTCTTCTTTTCCCAATGTCCCCTGCATTTCAGCAGCTTTAATATTGTTTTTGACATATAGGGCTACTCCTCCTTTTCTACCCTCTCTATCTCTTCTAAATAGATGATAGCCAGTTATGGCTATATCCCATTTATGAGACTCGTTAAACCATGTTTCTGTAATGGCTATAATGTCCGTCCATATCCAACATTAGGGCTTCCAGGGCAGGAACTTTGTTGGCTAGGCTTCGAGCATTTGTGCTCATTGCTTTCCAGCATTTGTTGACTGGCTTGCCTGTATTTTGCATGGATTTTGTTTTACACGCTTCTTCCCACTTGGCATTGATGTGTGGGTTAATACTGTGGCTGTTTCCAATGTTATGGTTTTTCTGGCAGTGACATCCTCAATTTGTTCATTTCCATCCATCACCCCCTTTCCCTAGTTTAAATGCCTGTTCACATAATGCCTGAATTTTTCACTTAGGATCCTTTTCCCTGCAACAGAGAGATGTAGTCCACAAACATAATATAGCCTCTTGTTGGTCCATCTATTTCCTCTGTTGCCTATATATCTAAATTATTCTTGTTTGCACCAGATTTGGAGCCATGTATTAAAGTTTATTATGCGATGCAGCCTTTCCTCCCCCTTATCAAGAACAGGTAGAACTTCTGAGAATGCTATAGTGTTAGCAATGGGTTTGAGTTTCTCTCCCAAAATCTGCAAGTCCCTCTGAACTGTAGAGGCACTGTTTCTAGCCAGGTCATTTGTATCCAACTGGATGATAACATTAATTTTGGAGTGCTCACTTTCTGCACTAACTATGCCAGCAATTTGCTTTATATTCTTGTTGGCTGAAGAGCCTGGGAGGCATTGGATCATCTTCTCTCCTTTGAATTGTATTCCCAAGTTGGTGCTTCTGATGATGGAATCTCCAAATAGTAATAGTTTCCTCTTTTGTGACAGTTTCTTCATATTTAGGGCATTATCAGTAGATTGGGCATTAACCTTCTCGTTTAAGGGCACTTCAGTTTCCACTAATTGGGCACGCAGATTTCCCAAGGCAGAGAAGGCATTATGCAGGGATATCTCTTGATATTTTGGACACATCATGCGAAGAGAGAGATCATTAGAGAAAGACATTATGCTTGGCAAGATAGAAGGTCAATGCAAAAGAGGAAGGCCAGCAATGAGATGGATCGATACAATAACAGCAGCTACAGGTACCAGTCTGTCAACAATGAGCCGCCTGACTGAAGACCGAACACAATTTAGGATAGCTATCCAGAGGGTCGCCATGAGTCAACTCCGACTCGACGGCACTTAACAACATCTCTTGATAGCAAGGGTGTCTCGGTGTTACAGGTTGCAACCTACCAGAGCCCACTTGATCAATTTATTCATGTGCTGCTTGATTCTTTGTGAGAGCGGTGGTGGATTTTTTTCAATTTGTACCCTAGAGGAGGTGGGGCTGATTTAGTCCTGGACGTCCCGGCCCACTGTGCGCCCGGTCGGAACCAGATGCACAGAGTTATTTGGGATTCTGATCCTGTAGGACACATCTAGCCCCACGGGATCAGAATCACGTCCAGGCCTGTATGTGCAGGCCGGGATCCCGATTCAGGTCAGCCTGCATGAACAGACCTTGCCCGGATAACTCAGACAGGGCCTTTGATTGGAGCCGCGGCGCCATGGCATGCAGTTGCCATGGCACCATGGCTCCATTCAAATGCTGTAATCCCCAGCCGCCAGACAGAAAGCACATTCCCTGCAGCCCAACCCCCAATCTGGCCTCCCAAGGCCAGGGTCGGGCTACAGGGAATTTCTTCTGCCCCCTGCCGCCTCTTTTGGGCCCCGGGCCTCCCCGATCCACCCGATTAGGGGAACTTATTCCACTTCAGAGGTGGAATAAGTTCCCTGTTCAGGCCACCGACCCCAGATGTACAGGGCCGACATGGAATCAGTCTTGTATGTCTGGGGCCAGCGACTGTCCACTGCCAGTCCTAACACCGCCCCAGCTCTGCCCCATTCTCGCCCCTGGCTAACTTCCTCGTACAATGTGCAGGGAAGTTAGTCGGGGTCGGAAAAGGGCCCGAATTGTGGGGGCAGCATTAGGGCTGGCAGTGGGAATGACCCTGAGTGTGTTTAATTACAGCTAATTCTTCCCTTAATATAAATTATACATATAAACCCCGATTTGTGGCCCCTTATATGTACAGATAAAGATTTGACTCAGGCATGGAAATATAGCGTATAACTTGGGCCAACTATAGGCCCAATATTTGGTGCTTCTATGTATAAATAGCTAGGGCAGCTTTAAAAGTCTTAGTCATGATTTGCATATGGATGGCAAAATCAAGGAGACATCTCCAGTCAATTTATACTAATATAATTTATACTAATATATTCAATGGTGCAAGCTATGACGGTCATTCCGAACCGCTGATAGTGGGGTTGGACGTCCAGACTGGACATCCAAATCCCATTTAGTCCCGGGATGCTATTCAGCTCCCTGTGTTCTCCGCACATACAGAGGATTTGTGCGTCGAGCACTGGATGGGGGCAGGAGGGGGTGGGATGGAGGCAGAATGGAGGCAGAGCAAGAGCAAGGGAGTGGCAAGGTGGCTGGATGTACAGGACCTAATCAGATCAGGGCCCTGTACATCCAGCGGCCGTCTGCTCTACGTCTGGCTTATTCCACCTCGAAGGTGGAATGAATAGGCCCCAGGTACACCCCACAATGCATACTGCAGACCCCCACACAATATACGCCTTCCCAAGCTGTGCCCTTTCAGCCATGATCCGGGCCATGGGGGCCTCTAGTGCCGGCTGGATCACGGCTGCAGGGGTGGACATGGCCCATGGCATTCCAAGCCATCAGCTAAATGGCTCGTTGCCATGATTCCAGAATGCCACTGCTCCCTCTCTCCAGCAATGGTGTTCTGGTATTCAGACGGGCAGCTCCCCGTATATCAATCTGTTTGGCATATGGGGGCTCCCAGGCATCTATGGCCCCGATTCTGCAGCATGGGCATGTCTGGGACCCATGGTGGCAGAATCGGGTCCATCTCCCGCACGTCCGGTTTTTGCATGGTCAGTGCGGCCAGACATGCAGGAAACGGAATCAGTCTCCACATGTATAGCACTGGTGAATATAAGAATAATTTGAAATGCATAGAAAAGATATTTCAAAATATCCCCTTGGCATTGTAATGAAAATGTATACATATATGTATGTATGAACAATACAGTAAGGAGCAAGAGAGAGTTTTAACAATAAACTCCTGAACACCCCTCAAAATCATAGTCACGGTGAACAAATGTGAAAATGAAAGTACGGAGCTCAAATTTCTTCTATACGTGCATCCCCAGAATGCCCCAAGCCCACCCTCCTCTGCGAAAGTATTATACATGGAGCGGAATATTTAAATCCCCTTCACCGTATAGTGCCACTGAACATTAGGACCTACAGACGCCTAAGGCATGTGGCACAGCGCCAAATGTCTAGGTACTTTTTAAAAATGGACCCTCTGTCTTCCAGAAACTCCATTTTAAAAGCTGCAGTTCTTAGAAATTTCTCCACGAAAGGTGCTTAGATAACAATCATTATTGTCTACATTATGGGCAAATAAACAATAAGCATTTAAAAAAATATATAGGAAATGCAATTGACTTCTGAGATAAGTTCAGGATATGCAAATCAGTTTTGGGTTTGGAGAATTTTTAAATTTCGCCTCAACTAAAAGGTGTGTGACACATTCCATAGGATTATAATAATTCTGAAACAATGACAGTCACACTTGTGCTTCTCCTTGTTTTAGGTAGTTACTGTCGTCACAAGGAAAAATTTTTGATTTACAAAGTTGACACTCTGCTTAGGTATTTCGCAGGGTGTAGTCTGGTATTTCAACAAAAAGGTATATATATACAGATCCCTATTAAGCCAGACACCCATTTTCTGGCAATACAACTGAAAAGGAAGACCTCAGTCAACATGAACAAAGTGTTGATCTTTCTATTCTCTGTGTCAATAGCCACTGGTAAGTATCACTCTGCAATTCGTGTGATCTAGCTATATACTGGAGATGCTCCCTCTACATAGGACGCCAGGTACACTGAGAATATTCTTTCTGGATAGACTCAGTTTTGGGAGGTATTTCACCAGAAATTGAAGTTCACCTCAGATATTTTTCTCTTTCGGGGGCATCACTATTACTTCTTTGTACCATGTTTCCTGAAAGGCAGAGTCTGTTCATTTCTTTTCTCGCAGTGTGGGCTCAGGACCTCTGCTGGACTCCTTGGTTTGATAGAGATGATCCAGTAGATAGTGGAGATTATGAAGATGTTGCTTCACTGAGAACAGACTATCCCAATCAAATATGTGACAACCCTAAAGCAATGGAGGTGCAGACTATAGATGGAATTCCAGCCAGCAACACCTCACAAAAGTTCACTAGGTAAGAACTACAGGTGACTGTCAGGAGTAATTTTACAAGATGGAACTGCCATTTACACGTCTATCCATACATGCACTGGCAAGCTAGTGTGCTTATGCATACACCAAGAGTAATTTATAAAAGGGTGCCTAGTTTAAGCATGTTTTATAAAGACAAGCAGGCCCCTACTAATCTCTATAAAATACAAGCTTAAACGGACTACATTTGCTGGAGCTGGCATAAATGTGTAAATTATAGCATGTTATAATCTATGGAGGGCATATTCAAAATGTTTTAGATGGTTAGCAGAAATGCTGTCTAAAATGCGGTCAGCATGATATTCAGTGAAACTAACCAGTTAGTGCCTCTGAATATCCCCACAGACCACCGAAATTATGCCCAGTTTAAACCAGGGTGGTCTGTGGGCAGAACGGGGTCGGTGATAGTCACTGTCCAATTAGTGGTTATATTCAGCTGCTAACCAGATAGTTTAAATGGTTTAAGTTAGGACAGATGAATGGCTGGTTAGCACCAATCGGGACATGAGCTGGCATTAGTGACCCCTGTGACACAGATAGCTTGGTGCAACTAAGACCACCTCAATGGGTGGTGTTAGTTGATCCTGTAGCCAAATCATAATGTCTAAGTGCAGTGTTCCTGTACTAACTGCAGGGGGATGGATGTACATACCCCGCTGCAGTTAGCTAGAAGCTCTGCAATGGTAATATAGCCCACACATGCGTTACTAGTGCAGGGCTTAGTAACCATGCCCCTGTGTCCACTGTTTTTCAGGAAAAATGTATTCACAGAATGAGAAGGTGCAGATCTCTGTGGGAACTTTTTCCCTAGGCAACTTTCAAAGGGAATTTGTGTGCCTGTTCTTTTCGTTGTGTTTTCAGGGAAAAGTACCTCTGGGCTTTATAAGAAGCCACATAGTTTTGAAAATTATCTATAATCACTTCATTTCATTTTGCAATGAAGATAGACGTTTACACAGAGATCCAGGTAGATACAATAGACCAGAAAGGAGCTAAGGAGACAAGATAGTAATTGTGTTTTGCATCACCGTCTTCTCCCTGTGGCTACATCCAATTTTTTAATCTTTCCATTAAGTCCACAGTTTAATGCGGTTCATGGAGAATTTTAGAAGAGAATGTACCATGGCATCACATTTTACAGACATCAGTCATTTGCTTGGCTAGTTTCCATGCTGTAAAATTCACAATTAATAATCAGACCATTATGAAAGAAACAATGAATGAAACTTTGTTTTCTAATATTGCTATCAAAGTTACTTGACTAAGTTCAAAATGATGTGAAATGTACAGATTATGCAATTAAGCTGAGAACACTCCGGCTCTCCTATTTTGCATTAACTTCAGTTAAGAATGCACATTATATATGCTGGAAATAAATGCTCTGGACTATAAATAATTGTACAACATGTAAATTTAGGCATTCGATTCACTTAGTCCTATATCTGAACACTGCTGAAAGTTCTTCAAAATTTAGCCATTTAAAACAATCAAAGAAACTAGGTTTGTTTACTAACCCGGGCTGTTAACCCGGGCTATCTGCAACTCTAGTTAGCCCGGTTTAGTATACATACCCCTAAGTTTGAGAGTTTGTTCTTTTCAAGTAAGGTTTAATAGTCACTCTGTCCCCCATTTGAGAAATAAATGAAAGAAAGATTTAAATAAGAACAAGGAAAAATAAACAAAAACAAAGATTTTTTAGAGACTATAACTAGTACTGTGAGAATAAGTTGACATAATTCAGTGTGTTTTGGTCAGATCTTTCTAATAAGTTTTACTATTTTACCTCTCTCTACCACCTAAAGTATCTCATTACCTCTGGGTTTTATGTGTGAGAACAGCAAACAAAAACCCATTGCAATGTGTCGAGATTATAAAGTGCGATTCCTCTGTTCTAAAGATTACTGTGGAGGTAAGATCTTGTTTGAAGGATTTCTTGTAAAAAGTAGATGACTAGAGCTTTCTTACGAACTTGGAAAGGAAGAAAACCTAGCAATATAGATGGGCCTTATGGTCATTATCTGTTTCACAGTCTATGGGGTATGTTTACTAAGCAGTAGCGTCCTTCGTGTGATATCAGACGGAAGCCGCTACCGCTGCTTAGTGAACATGCTCCTATGTTTCTATAAGAAGCAGTTTGTGGGATTTTTGCTAGAGTATATTTTCCTGTTTAGTTCAGAATTTGCTCCTTGCCAGATAAACAGAATTTTCCCTTTTTGGATTCTGCCACCCCAAGATCCATTGAGATGCTTCTTTGACAATTAATGGGCCAAAATGGCCCTCATGCATGCTGTGGTCACACCTCTCCTCAAGAAACGTTGACTAGCCCCTACCTGTCCTTCTAAGTATCGACCCAACTCCCTCCTCCCTTTCATTTCTAAACTACTTAAACATACAGTTCACCACTGTTTTCTTGACTTTCTCTTCTCTCATGCCCTTCTGGATCCACTGCAAACTGGCTTTCATCCTTTACATTCTACTGAAATGGCTCTTGCTAAAGTCTCCAGTGACTTGTTCCTTACAAAATCTAAGGACTTTTACTCAATCCTCATCCGATTTTACCTTTCTGCTGCTTTTGACACTGCTGACGACATCTTGTTCTTGCTTGGTTTTAAGGGCTCTGTGATATCCTGGATCTCTTCTTATCTCTCCCATCGCACTTTCAGTGTTTATTCTGTTGGATTCTCCTCTACTGCTATCCCACTCTCAGTTGGTGTACCCCAAGGGCCTGTCTTGGGCTTTTTTCTCTCTCTATACCCAGTCCCTTGGTGCACTCATCTCCCATGGTTTTCAGTACCATCTTCACGCTGATGACGATCAGATCTACCTCTCTACACCCGAAATCTCTACACCAACCCAGACCTGGATCTCTGCCTGCCTATTTGATATTGCTGCCTGGATGTCTCACCACCATTTGAAAGTGAACATGGCCAAAACCGAGTTTATTATTTTTCCACCTAAACCCACCTCCTCCCTTCCTCCTTTCTCTGTCTCTGTGGATAACACTTTGCTTCTCTCTGTTTCCTCGGTTTGCAATCTTGGGGTCGTCATCAACTCCTCCCTCTCCTTCTTGACACACATCTAACTGATAACTAAAACCTGTCCTTTCTTTCTCTATAACATTGGCAAAATTCATCCCTTCCTTTCTGAACACATTACTAAGGCAATTATCCACTCTTTAGTCGTTGACCGTCTCGACTACTGCAACCTCCTCCTTGCTGGCCTCCCTCTGAAGCATCTCTCTCCTCTTCATCTGTTCAAAACTCGGCTGCATGGCTAATCTTCCTCCAGCCTCAATATGCTCACATAACCCCTCTTCTCAAGTTGCTTCATTGGCTCCCTATCTGTTTCCGTATCCATTCAAACTTCTCCGACTGACCTCTAAGTGCACTCATTCTGCTGCTCCTCACTACCTTTCCTCTCTTATCTCTCCCTACACCCCTCCTAGGGAACTCTGCTCTTCTGGCGGATCATTTCTGTCTGTGCCCTTCTCTTCACCGCCAACTCCAGACTTCAATCTTTTCACCTTGTTGCGCCTTATGCCTGGAACAAACTACCTGAGTCTGTACATCAGGCTTCATCTCTGGCTTTTTCAAATCCAGACTGAAAACTCACCTCTTCGAAGCTGCTTTGGATCCTGATCCACTTAGACTCTTATGTGTTTCCTTACCATACCTCTAGATGTATTCTTGTCCTTAGTGAGTGTATTGTCTGTCTGCTAAGCTGACTGTAAGTTCCATTGAGGAGGGATTGCCTTTTACGTGTGCCTGTACAGCGCTGCGTATGCCTTGTAGTGCTATAGAAATGATCAGTAGTAGTAGCAGTAGTAACGTTAACATTACTGTAAGAGTTCATGTGCATCAAAACCCTGAGCTATCACTCACAAGCAGTTAACAAACATTGGGCTTGATTTTATAACAGAACACATATGTGATAAATCCAAAAAGACACTTATTTTAAGCCTATTTTCTAAAGGTAACATAGGAAACTATGTGCTTTTAGAAATTAGGTTCCCAGAACCAGACCAACAGTGCACAAATGACAATGCACCAATTTAGACTTGCATATATTGCAACTCTGCTTCTAGTCAACATCCTCGGGGATTCCTATACACAGATTATGCCTGTTTTGTTGTGTAATTTGGTCTCTGTGAGCTAAACTGATCCACTGGTCAGGTCATTGTTCTGTCTTTGTCACTGGATGCTATCAGACTGATTGTTTTTTGATGACTTCAGGTTGCTGGACTACCTGGTTGGACAGAGATGATCCAGAAGGTGAAGGAGATTTTGAACTCCTGGAAGACCACGTGAAAGATAATCCTTATAAGATCTGTAATAACCCCATCGATTATATAGTGCAGACAGTGAAAAGGCTTTCCCCTAGCACCACAGGAGAAATATTTACAATGTGAGTAATGAAAAATACATCACCATTAAACATATAGGGCCCGATTCCATCCGGGACGTACAGGCTCTCTGTGCACCCGGTTGGAACCAGACGCACAGAGGGAGTTGCGATTCTGATCCCAGGGGCACGTCTAGCCCCATGGGATCAGAATCCTGAACAGGCCTGTACATGCAGGCCTGAACCGTGATTCAGCCCAGTCTTGCCAGGCTAACTTAGTCAGGGCTTTTAAATGGAGCCGCGGCGCATGGGATCCAGTTGCCATGGCACTGCGGCTCCATTTAAAAGCCGTGATCCCTGGCCACCAGCTCACAAAGTGTTTTCCCCAAATCCCGACCCCCAATCTGGCCTCCAAGGGTCAGAGTCATGCTGCAGGGAATGCCCTCTGCCCCCTGCTGCCCCATCTGCGCTCCGATCCTGCCATTCCTGCCGCATCCCGATCCCTGTCGCTTTGTATGGGGAAGCTAGATGGGGCGGGAAAGGGGCGGATCAGGGGCGGCGTTAGGGTGGGCAGTGGGCAGTCATCGGCCCCAGATGTACAGGGCCGATTCCAATTTCGGCCCTGTACATTCTGGGCTGGCAGCTTGAACGGGGAACTTATTCCACCTCAGAGGTGGAATAAGTTCCCCTAGTTGGCGGGGGATGGTGAGCCCGGGGCACAGTAAGAGCAAGGGGGGGGGGACAAAGGACATTCCCTGCAGCTTGACCCTGGCCTTAGGAGGCCAGATCGGGAGTTGGGCTGCAAGGAAAGCAGCTTTGGAGCTGGCGGCCAGGGATCATGGCTTTTCAATGGAGCCACGGTGCCATGGCAACTGGACGCCATGGGGCCATGGCTTCATTGGAAAGCCCTGACTGACCTGGTTGGGCAAGGCCTGTACGTGTAGGCCGGACTGAATCAGGGACCCAGCCTGCATGTACAGGCCTGGTCGCAACTCTGATCCCGTGGGGCTAGACGTGCCCTGCAGGATCACAATCACAATCACGACTCCCTCTGTGGATCCATTTCAGACCGGGTGCACAGAAGGCTGACACACAGATGTCAGAATCGCGCCCTAAATGTATAGCACTGGTGAATATAGAAATAATTTCAAATGCATTGATAAGATGTTTCAATATATTCCCTAGGCATTTTAATGAAAATATATGTATATACGTCAATACAAATTATAGATATATATTATGGGGTCAATAATTTATCATAGAAGTCAGTGTTTTTTATAAATGACAGCTTCCATGCTTAAATAAAATCCAGATATTGAGGAGCTGGTATCTAGATAGCAAATATTTGGAATCAACGCTGGCCACCAGCACTATCTGGATAGCGGTAATAAATCAACCCGTTATTCAGACAGCTATTTGGTTCAGCTAGGATGGCTTTTTCTTGTCCTAACTTTATGCAATTAGCCATCTGAATAGCGGAATAAATATCACCACTTACTTTTATCTCCAGCCCAGCTCTTTCCATGATCTACCTTGGTACTATCCTGATTAGTAGGATCAGTGCCTTTAAATTTTGGCTCCTATATATTTTGACCTTGGTTGGGGTGGTACCTCTGCTCCTGAAAATATCCTAGGAGCCCATTTTTGAACAAAACATCTGGGGTATAAATGGAAATATCTAAACATGACACTCCCATTTATGCCGATATTTGTTGGCACTAAGTGTTTACTTAGAGCAGCTGAATATAGGTGCCTAAGTGTGCTCAAAAGTGGGTGCAAAGTATAAATGTTTTGGACCAAAAAGAGGTGCTATATGTTTAAACTATACATTTGGTTAGGGATTCCAGGTTAGACCTGGTTTTGTTGTGCCTACACCAAATGCACGTGGATGGCGAACTCAAGGAGACATCTCCAGTCAATTTCAGAAACATTTGCAGGCAAGTCCACATTTATACCTGCTCCAGGCAGGAACAGGCATCAGGAAAGTGCTTGCTGTGGCCTCAAAACATCCAAAGGGTGTAGAGAAGATGGAGAATTAGCTGACTAGCCTAAAACCACAAAGACCCACACTGAGATGTGAACCCTGGCTACACTGCTCTAAACCCACTCATTTAACTATTAAGCTATTAGGCATACCCTGCCCTAAAATCCTATTCTGCCGATGTCTATGTAGAGTTTTTATAGACGTCCCTCTTGAGCATGTCCATATTTCTGAAACAGTGCCTAAACTTGCATGTGCCTGCTTTCTTATTCCAGATGTTCTGGCTTTGATGTCCCAGATTGCACTTGGACGTCCCATTGTAAAATGTGCCAAAAATCAATATCTTTATGTCAAAATTATGTGTTCCGGTGACTCTGTCCCCAGAATGCCCCAAAGGCGCCCTCCTCGATGAACATACAGTATTATACATGGAGTGGAATATTTAATTATTGTCTACATTATGAACAAATAAAACAATAAGCACTTAAAAATATAGAAAATGCATTGACTTCTAAAATAAGTTCAGGATATTGAAATCACTTTCAGCTTTGGAGAATTTTTAAGCCTTTGAAAATGTGCCCCTATGATCTCTTTACAGAAACAATTGCACAGCTGGGCTTTCCTGTAGAAATGCCAATCAGATAGATGAATCTTGTGACGATTATCAGATAAAGTTCAAGTGCCCGGAAGAATTTTGCAAAGGTAACAAGAACCTGGAGGCTTGACCTCTATTCGCCATATTGTACTATTACAGGAGGGCAAGATGTGAGTGAGTGAGTACAGAATGAGTCTTAACAATTGTATGAGAAGGCAAAATGTAACTTTTTAAAATTTTTAGGGGCATGTTTACTAACATGCGGTGTTAGTATGCAGTTTTCCCATGCTCAGCCCACCACGCTAGCAATTAGTCCAAGACACAAAAGTCCCATGCTAACTAGGCAGCACATGATTGGGAGGGGACTTGGTGGGTTAGGGGCAGAAAGTGGGCTTTGAAGAGGCACTGAAGTTAGTGCAGGCATTTTGGGTGTGCATTAACCACGAATGTTGCTGTTATTTCAGTTGCGCTTAACGCCACATCCATGAGTAGCATTAAGTGCACCCGCATGCCGGTTGGTGTGGTGCCATGCATTAGCAACATGCTAATGGCAGGATGTGGAAGCTCATGCCCCCTAAAGTTTGCACAGGCCTCTGTGCTAATTTTGCAGCACAATCATGCGCTACCCTTAGTAAACATGCCCTTAGTTGAATAAGAAAGGGAGGGCAGAAACAAATATTGTATGAATGGGAACAGGGAACTTGCTCACTATATATCTGATACTTGAAATAACTATTTCATTTTATATAATCTCTACCTTTTTGGGCACCTTGCACCGCACTGAATACCTTGCCACCAATACATGAATTGGATATATAATAGCACAATATTCTTTCTCTTGACACTGTAGCCACTGAATGCTGGACTGAATGGTTAAACAGAAACAGTGTGCTTACAAGTGGAGACTATGAAGATGTCTCCAACCTGCAGATTACTTATCCTGGAAAACTTTGTCCCAATCGGTTGGCCATTGAAGCCAGGACAACAACTGGAATACCAGCTGCACAGACAGGGAACATCTTTTCCAGGTCTGTCCATGCGTCATGCTAAGAGCTGGGTTCTATTGTACGGCTTGAGGGTACAGCTGAAGAAACATAACTCATCTGCATGTCCACACATAGATCACGTGAAGACAGACAGGATCTAGAAAGCCATGAAGATGAGCCATTTATCTCTTCTCCTGCTGTTATATAGATAGGCATATGCTCCATAGGCTGTGCTTACAGTTCAACATCTAAAAGCTTAGGGACTGCTGTAGGTGAAGTGTTCCCATGTCCTGGGGGAGGGAGAGAGCCACAAATATCATTCATTGATGCCATCTGCAGCCCTGGCTCTGGATGCGGGCATACCAGATTCTGAAAGATTTCACAGAACCTGGCCAAAATTAGAAGTATAAACGTGAGGGGGGGGGGATCCCAGAATAAAAAGAATAGTTTAGTAACCCCCCCCCCCCAACTTCTTTTTTTCTGGCTTTATTAAATAGAGTTATTAATCACTTTTACCTCTGATTCATGTCTTCTGACTTCGATTTTAGCTTTTGCTTTACTGTGATGCATTGGAACTCATTTTAGAAGCAGCTAAACATGTAAATAGCACCATTTACATGTCAAGAGTGCACACCCTTATTTGGCAGTTTGACTCCTATTGGTGGCTGCAAGACTACCATTTGGGTTAGTAGTACCATTTTGATGGGGCAGGAGCAGCTGGTGATTGCTACTGTTCCATCTAGACATCAAGGAAAGTTCCCCCCCCCCCTCCCGAAAGAGCCAAGGATATTCACAGGGGTGAGGAATGATTCATTGTTATGTCAAAAGGAGTCTTGGGGAGAGTGGGAGGTGCATGAGGTGCTTTTGGGAGATGGATGAGAGCATGCAGGAAGGGGGTATGGTGATATAGTGATGAGGTCGGAGTGATGGAAACTTGATAGCAGGCCTGCTTTGGTGCCCACGATCTACGCTGCTGCTACCAGGAACTCGGAATGTTCTTGGCTGCAGCAATGCAAAGATGTGAGATGGTGACACTATTTTTTTCAGCACCTCCATTTCTAATATTGCTGCTCCTTCTGGACATCCCAGCAAAAGAATGTGCACTCCTTATTCTTCTATATATTTTACAAAAGGCTCCATGTTCGGCAGAGCCTTTGTAAAATATAGGAAGAACTAAGCATGCTCTGACCTGGATGTCTCAATTCCCCTCTGCACAACCTATCGGTAATAGGCTTTAGGTATGGTAATATTGTCCTATGATTATTTCAAATGCAATTATGTTGCCTGCAATGAAGGTTTTAATTAGCAGACTATAAGTTTTCTAAATAAATAAACTGCTTTACAGGTTAGACATCACTGCTGGTCTTAGATGCCATAATAAAGATCAAGGGAACAACAAGACCTGTGCAGACTTTGAAGTACGCTTCAAGTGTCCACAAGAGTTCTGTGAAGGTAAGAGAAGGCATTGCGTACCCATTTCTCGGGGACACTAAATACTTAAACAATGATACCAATATAAAAAGGAGTGTAGAGAGGATGTAGAATGCCTTTGATAGATGTAGAAATATTGAGTGGACAAAGAATATTAGCAGAGTCTACAGGAAGTACTGCATGGCTCCCAAATATTTGGAGGTAATTTTTAAGTGAACAAACAATCCTGATAGTTACCCTTCAACTCTGTGCTAAGACATCTATGATTGTCATTAACATTTCTAGCCCAGAAGGTCATGAGTGGCTGTTGGACAAAGTGGTTTAATAGAGATATACCAACTGGCACGGGTGATTTTGAAGACGTGGAAAATATCTACAAGACCAATCCCACTGCCATGTGTAGTAGCCCTATAAGCATCGAAGCACGAAGAGTATCAGATAAGATGCCAGCCAGCCTCACTGGAGAAATATTTTTCAGGTAGGATTCTTGTTTTCTGTACGAATAGAAATAAAGAGAAAGGAAATAAAGCCCCTAGAATATTTTTAAACAAGAAATTTGGATTTGGGAGAAGCTCTCTCTTCTCTTATAGAAATTTTGGGGTATGTTTTCTTAAGTGCACTAAGAGTTTGCACTTAACGCACATTTGGAGTAAAAACTAACATGTGGTGAGACAACCCTTTGCTAACTGTTGGGAGTGTGTCCAGCATGTTTCCCAGCAGTTACTGCACTGAACAGTTCCCTAACAAGTGGCAGCAGTATTCATGATTAATGTGGGTGCACTTAACGTCACCCACTGAGGTGGAGTGAACGGCAACACTGACCAATGGTGCGCATTAATAATCCCTAGGCTAACCATAATATGCAGTCAATGCCCACTCTCCACCCCTAACCTGCCCATTTCCTGACATCATGCACTATGCAGTTAGTGTGGAATTTGGAACACATCTTCTCTTTTAGTATATGATAGCAGCTATCATGGCCCCATGCTAATTGAATAGTTTGCCTTAAAACATGAGTTAACCATTCGCATAGGTTAGTAAACATGCCCCTGTGAATGTTCCTGGATAAAGGGGGTAATTTTTTAATTAACTTGAGTATGTAGAACAGCATTTTACACACTCAAGCATTTACAGAATCATTTAGGAATATAAGCTTAATTCCTTGGTCAATGGCCTGGAACACAGACTTCAGAGCAGCAGGAGTGTTCTGCTTCTGCCCCTCCCTTTCAGCAGCCTGCAGGGAAGAGGAGAGGAGGGGCTGAGGCTGGAGCTGAGCAGAAAACAGTCACGCTAGTCCCTAGGTCCACCCTTTCCCTCCCTATTGCCCCTGTCAACTTGCTCCCTTCCTTTTTGTCTACAAATTTAGGCTCTCTTAGGGATATGCGCCCAGAAAAAATAGCATCTACTTTTATGTGATATAAGGATAAGCATCCGCAAATGTGGAGAATGGAAGTAATGGAGATTGGATCAGCAGCACATAGGTGTGCATTTCATAAAAAATGTGCACATGCACTGATTCTTACCAGCACATACATGCATAAAGTTACTCTTACCTTGAAAAAAGTGTAATTCAGGGCAGGAACTATCAAGAAGACTATTTAATAAAGACCATCAGCGCGTATATTGCTTTTATAATAGTAAACATAGACAGGTATGCTGTACCCATTTTATAAAGTTATCTCCACGGGTGCAAAATGCTAAACAAGACTCCTGTTCTATCCCTTCCTAGGTACAATCCAATTTACGGTTTTGCTTGCAAGATTTCAGACCAAAATGACAATGCCTCTGATGATTATGAGGTTCGGTTCCGATGCCCTTCCAGCTCCTGCCCACTCGTGGATTCCACACAGTAATCAACAGTATTGCGTAAAAACACAAGAAACAAAGGCACTTCCTCCATCATTTAGTGTATCAGCTTGCTTTCTTCCAAACTTACCCAACTCATCACTGAGCCTTTCAGCGAATCCTCTCCTAGCAGAGAACTAGAAGGAAATACACCCCTTATTTATTACATCTTAGCATTTCATTTATAATTAATTCTCACCGTGAATACATCTGATTGACAGCATGATGAAAACACCTGAAGGGCATATTCAAAGCAAGAGAAGTGGCCAAAGGATATATTGAGGAGGCAAACAAAATCTGCAGAGACATTAATCACTGATTCGAGTCTCTAACAATTATTTAATTCTGTGCACTACATTTCTTTCTCCTCCCAGCTTGTCTATCCTAGCAAATCAAGACAGTGTAATAATATATATCTATATATTAAAGTCCTGGGGAAGAACATATCTCAAAATTTTAGAACAGAAATCTGTAACAAGTACATCAGGGGAAATACAGTACATGTTTCACCTGAGAGAACACCACTCACGCTTGTCCCACACCCTCCTATCCAGCTCCTTAACTGAAGCAGAAACTCTTTTAATAGCAGAAACACACAAGCCTATAGGTAGGGTTGTTGGTTCCAGATGTGCCTGACAGGCTTGATCCAGTCCTGGGTTTACCCCATTGAATGCAGGGACTTGTAGTCTGGCTTTCCTTATGGAGTGCAATAGAGAAATCAGAACTATACAGGGTGGCCCAAAAAAAGTGAGAACATCTCGTAGCATATAAGTTATTTAAAAATTCAAAAAGGCAGATGTAAGCGATGACAAATTTTTTTTAAAAAGATGGCGACCGGAAATTGTCGAAATAAAGACGTTGTATAACTAAAAAAGGTAAATAAGTAAACTATTTAAGCTTTTAATTTACGAGATGTTCTCACTTTTTTTGGGCCACCATGTATATCTCTGCATGTAATGGGGTAAGCCCAGGACTGGATCAAGCTTGTTGGGTATATCTGGAGCCAGTTGACAGCCCTACCTATAGACCATTGAAATGTACTTCCAACATATATAGCCAGAAAGCAACAATGGTTTAATTGCCTTATTACATTATATTTCCTCTATGAGGCAGGGAATTCCTCCTTCAATCAATACACTATGCCTGTCTGATATCTGTCAGTCATTTATTGTAACCAAGCTATGATTTATGAATGGTTATTTTTATATTTATTTGATATCACGAATATCTAATAAAATCTAAATGCTTTTACAATGATAAGAACTTTGCGCAAGGTTTTATGTCATCAAACAATGGTAACAGTAATCTGTTCTAGAATAGAAGCACCTCAAAAATAAAATATCTTAAAGAAAACAAAGATTGTGTTGTGATATTGTTCATGTTTTACTGCCCCAAGGTTAAATCCTTTCCACCACAGTTCAAGAGGACGTATAAGTATATAAGGGCTCTTTGCACTTTTCTCTTTTTTCTGAACTTGCAGGAGCTATTGTGACAACGGTTTCTGTTGCATAGACTTAGTGATTCATCATTTCGGGCTTGTTAACCTCTAGGGAGGGAAAGCTGAAGTATTTTTATTTTCCCTGTGTTCTATTCAAGAGCTAGAGAAGCAGGAGTTTAATCTGGGAATGTAAAGATTCTAGGTGCAATAAGTTTGGTATTTTTATTGTTGCCATGGGAAAACGGATCTGCGGAGATTTGTATCTGCTTTTCCTGCGGGTACTTTTTTTACATAGTATTGAAAATCCAAAACTAGCTGGGTTGTGGTTCTTTCCCCAACCTAATCCTACCTATGGGAATGTCTCAAAACGAGATGCAAAACACTCCCCATGCCCATATTTAACTTAAAGGTTTTTAATAATTTTGGTGAATTTAAAATTTTGTGAATAATGAATTTCATGACTGAGTTTCAAGTGAGAAAATCAAGGAAGGAACTGAAAATCATGATATGCATTAGGGATGTGCTTTCATCTTGTTTCATTTCAAAAGGTCCACCCCCATTCCCATCATAAAACAAATAAAAAAGGCAGTGAAAGTTTCCGGCACACCCCCTGCTCTCTGTATCTTACTCAATCTCTGGTCAAAAAGGGAGCTGTGCCATTTTGGATTTTAATACCATTAGGGTAAGGAACAAGTGGGGATCGCTCCTGCCCCCTTTTCAACTCATTACACCTGCTGAATTCCAACGCTCCAATCAGTCTACAGTCAGAAGAGCCCCATCACTCGCTACAAATGCCTGATCACATGAGATCCACAAGGGATATTAAGGACTTCCGTAAGATGTTAAAAATGCTTTCGTTTCCGGATCACTATGGTCCCTCTCAATGATCATAACCCACTGTCAACGACCTCTTCATATTCCCCTCTTTTACCCCTTACATAAATTGTAAATAGCTCCCAATGTAAACCACTATGATTGAAGGAAAAGGTGGTATATAAATCTGGATAAATAAATAAATGGATGGGAAAAGATAGGCAGAAGAGGCAGGATTATACAAGGGTTTTGACTAACCTTTTTTTGTCATTGAGAAAAATAACAAAAATAGTCTTAAATTAGCTTAAATGAGAAAGCTTCACCAATGAAACAAAATTATGAAAAAAAAAGAGCCCTGCACGCCCCTAATAGGCAAGGACTTTACAGCACTCTTCAACTTACCCTACAGCAAATGACCTCAGTCTCATCAGATGGAGGTCACTTTCAATATGATACATTGCAGGCCCAATAAACTACCTAAGAGCGGCAGAGTCATAAGTAGGCTAAGAAGGAGGGAAGCCAAGTTTTAAATCACACTAACATAGAAACAGAAACATAATGGCAGAAAAAGACCATATAGCCTATCCAGTCCAGTCCAGTCTGCACGTCTATACCAACTACTAAGCTTGTCCCTCTTTTACCTTTAGAGATCCTCTGTATTTGTCCCATGCTTTCTTGAATCCAGATACAGTGCTCATCTCTCTATCTTCACTGGTAGACTATTCCACGCATCCACTACTCTTTCCATAAAAAAACTATTTCCAAATTACTCCTGAATCTGTCCTTTCTTCTTCATCCTATGCGCCCTCATTGCAGAGCTTTCTTTTAGTTAAAGGAGGCACATCTCCTATGCATTTATGCCATGGAGGTATTTAAGCATTGTGGAACTTGTGTCTTTTGGGGAAACTGCTAGGTACGTATGACCTAGATTGGCCACTGTTGGAAACAGGATACTGGGCTTGATGGACCTCGGTCTGACCCAGTATGGCATGTCTTATGTTCTTATGTTTATTCTATGTCTCATTATGTATCTTGTGGCAAGGTCATCTATCCTGAGTATGGGGGAAGTGAGAAACATTAAGAATTCACCCTAGTAAAGGGTCCCCTTTTAGGAGTGCAGGGTGAGAAAGCCACAGTCACACCTAAGAACCAGGAAAACCCCAGCTGGAACAGGTTTCATGCAGTGTCTAATAGAGTAAGAGAGAGAGATTACGGGCACGAGGTCCAAAACCCTTACTTCAACAAGTTCCCTGATTACTCAAAAACCAGAAGGCAGGGGGATTGCCAACACCTGGGAAGGAAGGAGGTGGGGCTAGAACCCTGGAGGTATAAGCCTATGCTAAAGTATACAGACAGGGAGAAAGGAAGAGAGAAAGGAGGAGAGGGAGGAGAAGGCAGAGACCGGAGATGAGAAGGAGGTAGAGAAGGTGCTGACTCATGCAGAAGAGCCGAGCTACCAGGAGCTGAGAGGGCTGAATTCCCTGCAACAGGTTGGCAGCAGAGCTTGGAGCCAGGAAGTGGAGAAGCTCTCAGAGCACTGGAGAGGTTGTCAGCTGAGCAGTCTGACCGGGTGGGTGAGCCAGAACCCATGCAGCTGGGAGAGCCAGTGGCAGAGTTGGGGGAAGAAGACATCCTTATGGATTGCTCTCTGTGCCAAGCTTTAGACATGAAGTCTTGAGGAAAAGCCAGCCCTGAAAGAATTATCCTCCTTGAAAAGGTAACCATAAGAAACAGGCAGTGTGGTGGTAAATTCCCCATATGTTTTTAAAAGGGAAGTTCACTGAATTATAAGGATAAGCAGGAAGCTGTGATTCATGCTTGTTATCCACCTGTGGTTTGAACTGTGAAACGGCAAGAAGCCAATTTACCTGCTAGAAGAGTTTTTCTTTGCTCCTTTGTTATGTGAAAAGCCTGTTGAGAGTTTTTAATGGCAGTCTGAATGTTTACTTCTTGTTTTGAGTTCAGTTGTACCTGAAATGCAGCCTAGAAGGAATTGAGGCTGATAGAAGCCAAACTGCCACAGAAGATTAAGTTTGTTTGGACTTTATGCTGTAATTAGCAAGGACAAAAAGGAAGGTGGCAGCCTTGCTATCAAAGACTGTGCTTCTGAAAGTAAAAAGACTTTAAACAGTCATTTTTGGGTTCTTTTGTTTACTTTGCCAACCATCTGCTGTACCTTGAGCAAATCCTACAGAAATAATCCTGTATCTGGTACTTTGAATCTTTTTGTGCGAAATAAACTTTTCTGTTATATGCCTTACCTCGGTGGCCTTAACTACAACTTTCTACCTGAAGCACAAACACATCTTAGCAGTACTACATTTCCCAGAAGACACCACAAGGAAATAGGCTGCTAAGGCTGATAGGAGAAGGTTCCTCCAATAACCACGCCCCTCTAAAACTAGAGGCGAGTGGTGAGGGCGTTGACAATCTATACTGTTTTTTAACATTTTGTATTATTATCAGAAGAGTCGATACATTTCCATCAAAAGCAAGGGGTACCCCAAGGCTCCTCACTATCCTCCTTACTCTTCAATATTTACATGCAACCCATCTGCAATATCATAAGATCTTTCAATGTGAACTGCCTGATATATGCAGATGACATCCTCTTATACATGCCTTTCTCCACAACTCACATGGACCTAACCCCACTCACGGATTGCTTCAATGCAGTGTCAACCTGGCTCCAATCACAGAACCTACGCATCCAACATAGAAAAACTGAAGTACTTTTCATCACCAGAGACCCCAACTTTACTCCCCCACCCCACGTCAGTGTCAAGGAAGCCGACCTGCAGACTAAAGAGGCAATAAAATACCTGGGAGTAACTGTCGATCAACGACTGGACATGAAAAATCATATAAGCAATATAGTCAAAGCTGTCTATTTTAAAATCCGTGCACTCAAGCACCTACGCTCACTGTTGGACCCAGAGGACTTCCGAACCATATATCAAGCGCTGATCCTGCCACATTTCGACTTTGCAAATGCCATCTTATAAGGGCTTCCCCAATCCACACTAGCCCCCTTACAGTTGGCCATGAATGCCGCAGCCAGAGTCATCTACGGAGCTTCCAGAAGCGAACACGTAACGCCCATTCTCAAACAGCTGCACTGGCTACCTATCCATGGGAGGATCACCTTCAAAACCCTCCTATTAACATTCAAGGCAATCAAAGGCATTTCCTCCCCCTCACTCACGCATCTTTCCCACATGGTTCCCCCCAACAGATCTAGAAGAGCAACATCTGTCAACCTTCTAATCACACCAAAGGCATCGACAAAGTGCAACAAGACAACCACAAACAGAGCGTGCAGTTTCTATATCCCCAGATGCTGGAATGCTCTACCCCCTGATATTAGAGCCATAACCGAGCTATATCAATTCAGGAAGGCACTCAAAACCTTCATCCAATACTTCCCAGACAACCTTTGAGCCTAGATATCCCTCTCAAGAAATCACCCCTCTAGAGATGCCCCCTTACTTATGATCTGATTTTACCTATCCTGCAGTGTAAATAGCTCATGTATATAGTTAACCCAGTTATCCAAGTTTCTTTTCCCTGTTCAATGTAAAACCAGACACCTTGTCGTATGGTAGTTATGTTACAATGTAAACCGCGCTGATGCCGAATAGCGTGGTATATAAGAAACTGTAATAAATAAAAATAAATAAATAACAACTAAAGATGCCATACTGGGTCAGACCAAGGTCCATCAAGCCCAGTATCCTGTTTCCAACAGTGGCCAATCTAGGTCATAAGTACTTAGCAGTTTCCCCAAAAGACACAGGTTCCTCAATGCTTGTATTGGGTCAAGCAGTGATATCCCAGGTACCTTCTAATAATGGTTTATGGACCTTTCCTCCAGGAACTTGTCCAAACCTTTTTTAAACCCAGCTACACTAACAGCTCTTAGTACATCCTCCGGTAATGAATTCCAGAGTTTGACTACACGTTGAGTGAAAAAATATTTTCTCTTATTAGTTTTAAATAGGTTACCCTGTAGTTTAATTGCATGTCCATTAGTCTTTTTATATTCTGATGACGTAAACAATCGATCTATGTTTACCCGTTCCACTCCATTCATTAATTTATAGACCTCTATCATATCTCCCCTCAGCCATCTCTTTTCCAGGTTGAAGAGCCCTAACCTTCTTAGCCTCTCTTCATAGGAGTAGCCTTCCATCACCTTTACCATTTTGGTGGCTCTTCTCCTCTCCAATCAATACCAGGGTAATTGAAATCACCCATTATTATTACTGTTCTGTAACTTTTGTTAGCTTCCCTGATTTCTTTGAGCATTTTATCATCCATTTGTTCATTCTGGCCAGGCGGTCGATAGTACACCCCGACTGCCATCGCCTTCCCCTTTTTACATGGGATTTCTATCCATAGAGATTCTACAGCAAATTTTGTTTCTTGCAAAACTATAATCCTTTGTAACTCAATGCCCTCTCTAACATAGAGCGCAACCCTCCACCAATTTTATCAGTTCTATAATTACGATATAGTTTGTACCCAGGTATCAATGTCCCACTGATTGTCCTCCTTCCACCATGTCTCTGAGACACCAATCATATCTAACCTCTCATTTAGTGTTATATATTCTAACTCTCTCATCTTATTTTTTAGACTTCTAGCATTTGCATACAAGCATTTTAGAGACTGTATTTTATTCATATTAATCTGGCTATCGGTAGGCAGGGGTAATTTGGAATCTTTAAGCTCTCTCTGTTCCGTACTCAAGGGCATTTGGTCTACTTTTGTCTTTATTGGAACCTCTCTGTTGATATGCCTTAACTTCATTCTTTTGGTTGTATCCTTCAAGGATACACTGTTCCGAGCCATGCGCTCTCGGGCGACTCTCGGCTCTCTCCTATTATCTAGTTTATAAGCTGCTCTATCTCCTTTTTAAAGGTTAATGCCAGCAGCCTAGCTCCATCCCAGTTAAGATGAAGCCCATCCCTTCTGAAGAGCCCCTCCTTTGCCCAGAATGTTCCCCAGTTCCTAATAAATCCAAAACCCTCATCCTTGCACCATCGTCTCATCCATGCATTGAGACCGGAGCTCTGCCTGCCTTTTGGGTCCTGCACGTAGAACAGGAACCATTTCAGAGAACGCCACCCTGGAAGTTCTGGATTTCAACTTCCTACCTAAAAGCCTAAATTTAGCCTCCAGAACTTCCCTATCACATTTTCCTATGTCATTGGTACCGACATGTACCAACACAGCAGACTCCTCCCCAGCACTATCTAAGACCTTGTTTAGGTGGCGCATGGGGTCCGCTACTTTTGCACCAGGCAGGCATATTACCAGGTGATCCTCACTTCTACCAGCCACCCAACTATCTACATGCCTAATGATCGAATCACCAACTATAACGGCTGTCCTAATCCTTCCCTCATGGGCACATGGCCCTGGAGAAACTTCCTCAGTGCGAGAGGGTTTTACATCACCTGGAGGACAGATCCTAGCTACAGGATCACTTCCTGCCACACCAGAGTGATGCTCTCCTGTCACGTGACCTCTCTCCTCCATGGCAACAGGGATGCTGCCAGACTGGAGATGGGACTTCAGGACTATATCCCTGTTGGTCTTGTCTATGTACCTCTCTGTCTTCCTTATGTCCTCCAAGTCTGCTACTCTAACCTCCAGAGATCGGACTCGTTCCCTGAGAGCAAAGAGTTCCTTGCACCTAGTGCACATGTAAGACCCCTCACCAACTGGGAGAAAATCATACATGTGACACTCAATGCAAAAGACTGGAAAGCTCCCATCTCACTGCTGGACTGCTGTCTGCATTTTAGTTTTAAGGTTGTGTTTAGATAGTTAAGTTCTTTACTTACTAAGGGCTGCTGGGGATACTTATACTAATAAAACTATACCTAAAACGTTTAATGTACTTTATTCACCTGAAACTTAATTAATCTCAGGTCCTTAATGTATGCCTGATGAGGATAAACAGCTGCATCTGAGAGTGAATATGACACCTCCTTTCCTTTAAGAGGTTTAAGCACCTATAAAGTTACGATTATCCCAGGGATGGGTGGGTGTTGGGGAGGGAAAGAAGACCTATGAAATGCTGGCTGCTACCCTGTCCTGTGCTTCTAAGGTAATCTGTGACCATTTTCCAGGGAAAGTCCCACAGCCCTTGCTTGGATAGAGGGAGTCTTGGGGTCTAAATTTAACTAGAAAGTTCTGTGCTGTGTTTTAAATTTAAACTGAAAGCTCTTTGCTGCTACTGGGCCCTGACTGATTTAACAAATACACTGGATTTACAGATTAATCAGCTTTAATCTAAAGAATTCCTTTTTCCCCAAGATTTAGAAGTAAATACTCAGAAGTAAATACTTATAATTACAGATCTCTCTCCAGAAGTAGCAGTCCCCTTTTGTCCCCGGGAGGCTGCCTGGCCGTTTAGTGGGTCTGGATGTCCAGATCAGATGTTCCAGACCCCCTAACGGAGTTCAGAATGCCCCCCGTAGTGTATCTGGATTTTCAGAAAGCCTTTGACAAGGTCCCTCATGACAGACTCTTGGCAAAATTAAAAAGTCATGGGATTGGAGGCAGTGTAGTATTATGGATCAGTAACTGGATAAAAGATAGAAAGCAGAGAGTATGGATAAATGGCCAATTTTCTCAATGGAAAAAGGTGAATAGAGGCGTATCCCAGGGATCTGTGCTGGGCCCGTGCTTTTTAACATATTCATAAATGACCTGAAGATGGGAATTCGAGTGTGATGACACAAAATTATTCAAAGTTGTTAAAACACAAGAGAATTGTGAAAAATTTCAAGAGGACCTTGATAAATTAGAAGACTGGATGTCCAAATAGCAGATTACATTCAATGTGGACAGGTGCAAAGTTGTGCATCAGGAAAAGAACAAACCAAACTATGGTTACACGATGCAAGGTTCCACATTAGGAACCACCACACTGGAAAAGGATTTAGGCGTTATTGTGGATAATACCCTGAAACTTTCTGTCCAGTGTGCAGTGGCAGCCAAGAAAGCAAATACAATGCTAGGAATCATAAGGAAAGAAATGGAGAATAAAACCAAGGATATTATAATGTCTCGGTCTTTTTCCATGGTACAGCCGCACCTTGAATATTATGTGCAATTCTGGTTGCCATATCTTAAAAAGGAATAGCAAAATTCAAAAAGGTATAGAGAGGAGCTACCAAAGTGGTAAAGGGGATGAAAGATACCCCTATAAGGAAAAGCTTAAAAGGTTGGAAAAGAGACGACTAAGGGGAAATATGATAGAGGTCTGTAAATTAATGAATGGAATAGAATGGATAAATGTAGATCAGTTGTTTACTACATCAAAAAGTTGAAAGACTAGAGGACACTCAATGAAACTACAATGTAACCCATTTAAGATTAATAAGAGAAAATATATTTTCACTCAACGCATAATCAAACTCTGGAATTCGTTACCAGAGGATGTAGTAAAAGGTGCTAGTGTAGCTTGGTTTAAAAAAGATTTGGACAAGTTCCTGGAGGAACGGTCCATAAATCATTATTAAAGAGGACCCAAGAAACCCACTGCTTACCCTTACAAGCATTGTGGAACCTATGTGCCTTTATGGGAACTTGCCAGATACTTGTGAACTGGATTGGAAAGAGGATACTGGGCGTAATAAACCTTGGTCTGACCCATTATGACATATCTTATGTGCTTATGTTTATGTTCTTAAAAGGAGAAGGATGGGCACCACAGGCTGGTTAGTCTGACCTCTGTGGTGAATAAGTTAATGGAAATGCTGCTAAGACCAAAGACAGTGCAGTTTCTGGAATTCAATGGATTTCAGGATCCAAGGCAGCATAGTTTTACAAAAGGTAGGTTTGTCAGATGAATCTAATTAGTTTCTTTTACTGAGTGACTAGAGAGATGGACCAAAGGAGAGCACTAGATATGGTGTAATTAAATTTCAGTAAGGTCTTTGACGTGATTCCACATACATGAATAAATAAACTGAGTGTAGTTGGCATGGGCCCCAAAGTGACTAACTGGGTTAGAAACGGATTAAATTGGAGGAGACAAAGGGTAGTGATATATGTAATCTACTCTAAGGATAAGGGTGTCACTAGTAATGTGCCACAGGGATCAGTCCTTGTCTGGTTCTTTTTAATATTTTGTAAGCGATGTTGTAGAAGGGCTGTCAGGTAAGGTCTATGTATCAACAGATGATACAATAGGGTAGACACCCTGGAAGGTGTCAATAACATAGAGAGATCTAGCAAAGCTTGAAGAATGGTCTTGGCAGCTAAGATTTAATGCTAAAAAATATGAGGTAATACATTTGGACTGCAAAAACCAGAGGGAGTAGTACAATATAGAGGCTGAAGTACTTCTGTGCATGAACGAAGGGCAGGGCCCAGGGGGTGATCATATCTGATTATTGTAAGGTGACCAAACAGATAAAAAAGCTGATGGCAAAAGCCAGAAGAATGATTAGGTATATAGGAACAGGAATGACCAGCAGGAAAAAGAATGTGATAGTACCTCTGTATAAGTCTCTGGTGAGACCTCATTTGGAGTACTGTGAACAATTCTGTAGACTACACCTTCAACAAGATAAACAGGATGGAGTCAGTCCAGATGGCAGCTACTAAAATGGTCAGTCATCTTATCGTAAAGTATATAGGGACAGACTTAAAAATTTCAATATGTATATTTTGGAAGAAAGAGGACAGAAGGGGACAGAGACATTTAAATACAGCACCTCCATGGCATAAATGCATAGGATACCTGCCTCTTTCAATCAAAGGAATCTCTTGAACAAGAGGGCATAGGATAAAGGTGAAACAGGATAGACTCAGAAGTAATCAAAGGAAATGTTTCATAACAGAAAGCATCATGAATGCATCATACAACCTCCCAGTAGAGGTGATGGAGACAAGGACTGTTGTTGTTAAGTGCCATCGAGTCGGTGTTGACTTATGGCGACCCTCTGGATAGTTGTCCTAAATTGTGTTTGGTCTTCAATCAGGCAGCTCAATGTTGACAGACTGGTACCCGTAGCTGCTGTTATTGTATTGATCCATCTCATTGCTGGCCTTCCTCTTTTGCGTTGACCTTCAGCCTTGACAAGCATGATGTCTTTCTCTAATGATCTCTCTCTTCGCATGTTGTGTCCAAAGTATGAAAGTTGAAGTATTGTCATCTGAGCTTCTAAAGAAAGCTTAGGTTTGATCTCCTCTAGTACTGACTGGTTTGTTCTTCGGGCAGTCCATGGTATACGCAGTATTCGCCGCCAGCACCATAATTCAAAGGCATCAATTTTCTTCCTGTCTATCTTTTTCACTGTTCAGCTTTCACATCCATTCACATCCAAGCATTGTATATGAATGCAAAAAAGCATGGAATAAACACAGAGGATCTCGAAGGGAAAAGAAGGGATTATAGAGCTTAGTAGTTAGCATTGGCGGGCAGACTGGATAGGCTGTATGGTCTTTATCTGCTGTCATTTTATGTCTGTATGTATTTTACCCTCATGGCAGCCAAGATAAGGCCACATTCACAACTGTGTCTCCAGTCCACCCTTGCATTGAGCCAAGTGTCCTGTTCTGTGCCCATTCCACTCCATCCAGGGCCAGCTTAACCATTAAGCACACTAGGTGATCACCTAGGGTGGCAGCTTCTGGGGAGGATGCAGGGGAAAACAGTAAAGAAAATCTGCAGCCATAGCATAACAATAGGTCCTGACAGCCTCACAAATCCAAAGAGCCATCAAAGCATACTTTTATCCACAGTGGATCCCTTTATAGCAAGAGGATGAAATCAAAGCAACCTTAAATATCTTTTATACTTCAGTTAATAGAGGACGGCTGACCTGCAGAAAGCAGCAGGTACAATCCTAAACACAGGCATAGAGGGGGTTGACCTGCATGAAGCTGCAGTTACAACCACTCTAGCCACCTCACTGGGCAGACTAGATGGACCATACTGGTCTTTATATGTCATCATATACTATGAAGACTATTCTCCCGCGAATAGCTATTCACCCCCTACCATCCCCGACAAAAGCCTCCCCATACAAACAAGGAGTTTGTATGGGGAGGCTTAGATGAGGGCAGGAGGGGGCAATGTGGAGGACGAGTGAGGGCGGGCAGTGGGCAGTCTGTGACCCTAGACATATAGGGCCAATTCTGAAGTCGGCCCTGTACTTCCGGGGTCAGCAGACTGGATGGGGGATGGCAAGCCAGGGCAGCACCAGTGAGGTGAGGTGGTGCAGGGGGTTCACTGCAGCCTGACCCTAGCCATGGAAGGCCAGATCGGGGGTTGGGCTGCAGGGAAAGAAGTTTGTGGTCGGCAGCCAGGGATCGCGGCTCCTGAATGGAGTCGTGGTGCCATTGCAATGGGACGCCATGGCATCGCGGCTCCATTCAGAAGCCTGACTGAGTGAGCCGGACAGGTATCTGTATGTGCAGTCTGATCAGAATCAGGTTCCAGCCTGGACATACAGGCCCAGACCCCATTCTGATCCCACAGAGCATGTCTAGCCCCCATAGGATCAAAATCAGGTCTGCCTCTGTGCATCCTGATTCCAATCGGATGCATAGGGGCCTGGACACACACATTGGAATGTGCCTCCACGTTACTATTCCATTTGCATGGATAAATAGCCATTTACCTTGTCAAATGGCTTTTGCAAATGGTCTTTATTATATGTATATGTGGAGCCCGGTTCCAGAAGAGGCACGTCCAGACGGCCCAAGCAGGACAGGCCCATTTGGACCCAATTCTGATATGCGGGAGCAGAACATTCCTGCAGCAGTCAGAATCGGGCTTGAGGACTGGACAAAATGCTCTGTTGTACTTCCACTACCCTGTTGTGCTCTTGTGCCACCCTAACACCAATCCAAGTGCCCTGTTGTGTCCCCATACCACTCCAGCTCTGGAAGCAACTTCCAAGGGCACAAATGCCACTTTAAGGAGAAATGGAGGTGTAGCCTAGTGGTTAGTGCCCAAGTAGACCAGCATTCAATTCCCACTGGCACTCCCTGTGATCTTGGGCAAGTCACTGTACCCTCCATTGCCTTGGAAGAAAAGTCTATCAATCTACTATGTAGCACATTTAAGATTAATCAGAGAAAATATTTTTTCCCTCAACACGTAATCAAACTCTGAAATTAGCTACTGGAAGATGTAGTAAAAGCTGTTAGTGTAGCTGTGTTTAAAACAGGTTTGGATGAGTTCCTGGAGGAAAAGTCCATAAACCATTATTAAAGAGTACTGGGGAAAGCCACTGCTTACCCCTGAGACAAGCTTCATGAAATCTGTCTACCTTTTGGGATCCCAACAGGTACTTCAGACCCGGCATGGACACTATTGGAAACAGGATACTGGACTTGATGGACCCTTGGTCTGACCCAGTATGGCATATCTTATGTTCTTATTCTTGCCTAAACAATGTTTCTTATAAGTTCTACCACTGAGATACTCCCAGACATATATGTCTGTGGTATGGTTTCCAGGTCTGCCTGTGGAAGCTCCAGAAGTCACTTTACAGACCATGGATTCCATGGAAAGTGATGGCCAAGGGACAGCTCCTTGCTCAAAGAGCATCATCTGTGTATTACTCGATGGTTCTGCTACTGCTATCGTTAGAGCATTTCTAGAATCAGCTCTTTCATCAGAATAGGCTGTGGTTTGCTGGGCTTTGTTGGTCCGCTGGACACTGGGCTTGAGGGTCCAATTGCAGCAGCCCCTCCAGACTCCCTAAACTCTGGTGGTTACACTGCTGTCTGGTAGCTCTCTACATATATAAACATTCATATAAAAGGTACTAAAGAAACTTTAAAACAAAAACATACCTTTGTATTCTATTAAAGGTTCAATTCAATCACACCAATGTTAAATTTGATTTTATAATTTAAATGTTTGGTTGTCTGTATACATTATTTATGACTTTATTCATTAATTTTGTTAGATAATCATTTAAACACTGGTTTTAATAATAGCCGTACATAAAATGTATCATTTATATATTTATATATTTATTATATATGAATGTTTATATATGTACAAATTAATCAAATTACTTTATGGTGCTCATATTTATTGTTTTTTATTGTTTTTTAATTATGTTATAGCTATGTATTCTTTCATTATTCATTTATATGTTTTTATGTGTTGTATCCTAGCCAAGTAAGCCCCTGATGAAGGCATAATGAAACAGGGAATCTATTTCCGTGATACATTGCCAAGAAAACCCAGAGGCAGTTGGGTCACCAGACATCAGTGCTTTAAAAAAAAACAGTGGATATCACTGCTGGCTGTGGCAAACAAACTCTGTCCCTCAATGGCTCCAATTGACCTTGATGAAAAATATACATTTGGTTCCATTTTCCAGATTTTGCTTTTATCCTATTTCTTTGCTTCCTTTCCCCTACTCCATGCACTCTGTCACTGCTCTATCCAAGTCACCGGGCTTCTTCTTCTTATCTCCGAACTGGCAGCCAGTGTGCCTTAACTGGAAGAACCAGTTGATCTATTTCTGCTGACATCTACTGTGTTATTATATCTTTGTTAACAGTGAATATTACTAGCAGAGCCTTGGACAGCATATCCAGCCGTTCTTTCTCCACCACTTGAATCAGATGTTATTAGATGTACCTCTAGGGGGCACTCCAGTCTACCTTTTCAGCATAGTTATATAAGTTTTGTCACATTTAAAACTAATCCCTATTTGAGTACAGCAACACAACAGTGACTCAAAAGATTTGCAGGTTGTCCCTTTCTCAATGAAGGACAAGGTCCTTCATTATTAAAAGGAATGTTTTCAAAGAGATCTAGCCCATGAACTAAAAAAAATCGGAGACGGGTTCAGGTGTTGTGAACATAGTCTCCTACTAAGTAGCTAAATGTAGCTGTCTAGTTTCACTAGGTAGCTATACTTAGTTGCTGAAAAAGGGCATCTCTGGAGGCATAGGGAGACTGTTGTGAGAGAAGTAAGCATGTATATTAAAGTTTCATATACATGCCAGCACATTCCAACACATGAGTTCACTTGTATCTAATAAACTATGTGGTACATCACAACGCCACCCCAATCCATTGGGAATACCTGTCTGTGGCGCATGTACAAAGAGCACATCATCTTGGTGGCCATGTGTACTTGGAATGACAATTCAATAAAGGGCCTTTTCCATATGAAGAACAAGCTTTACAAGCAGAAAAATGTTTATAAAACTATTCTCCATGAGTCTACTTTTCAAAACTAAAAGGTACTTTCCCTATGGAAACTACCCAAGATAAAAGCGCTCACTGAGATATGTATCTTGTCTGCAGTAGGGTTGCCAACCAGCCAGTTTTCAGCCAGCCTGGCCGGTTTTCCGTGGCCAGGCTGGCTGCTGGTAGAAATGTAAGACCGGCCCTTGAAAAGCCATTTTTTTGCTCTGGCCGCAAGACTGGGAATGGCCAGAGCTGAAAACCGGCTTTTCATCTGCAGTCCCCGGCCTCCCTGTGCAGCTTCATCTTCCCCTTGCAGCCGCTGCTCCTGCTTCTTAAAGAGCAGTGGCTGTAATAAAGCTAATTTAAAAACAAAAGAAAATCTGTGCAGAGCCCCCTGGCCCTAAGAAACCCCTGCCGCAGCGTCCTGCCCCCTGTAGCGTCACTTCCTTTTGAGCATGGGATGCTGCAGCAGGGGTTTCTTAGGGCCAGAGGGCCCTGCACTGGTTTCCTTTTGTTTTTAAATTAGTTTTATTGCAGCTGCCACTCTGTAAGAAGCAGAAGCCGCGACTGCAAGGGGAAGGGGGCGGCAGAAGGGACTGACACAGAGGGAAGGTGAGGGCTGGAAGAGAGCTGAAAGAAGTGGAGGAGGAGGTTGCAGGAAGGAACTTCAGGGTGAAGGAGTTGGCTGGAAGCTGAAAGAGGGGGGAAGAAGATGGCAGAAAGGGACGACAGGGTGAATGAAGTGGCTGGAAGAGAGCTGAAAGGGGAGGGAGAGGGAGAGGGAAGTGGCTGGAAGGGAGCTGACAGAGGGGGTAAGGAGGGGACTCAAATGGAGATGACACCTGTGGATGGTACCGGTAGGTGACTGGGTAATGGGGGGGAGGCTGGAAGGGAGGGGGCACTGGGACTGGAAAGGAGCAGACATGCGGAGATAGCACTGGAAGGGGGATGGACAGAGGGTAGGGTGACTGGAAGGGAGCTGACACGGGGAAGGCACTGGGAGTGGAAGTGAGCTGATACCTGGGAAGGTATTTGGACTAGAAGGGGCTGGACAGTGAGGAAGGAGGGGGACTAGATGGGAAGGGACACCACTGGCAGTCCTGGGAACACAAGGGGGTTGACATTGGAATGTAATGGGAGGGGGGCCTGGAAAGGGGGCTGATACTGGGGACAGTTACTGGGACTGGAAATAGGCTGATGGAAGGAAGTGAAGAAAAGAAAAGAAGAGACAAGAAATGGCAGATGGACTATAGACCATAGAAAGAGAGCTAAGAGAAGACAGGAAAACGGAAGCCTCAGATGAGAACCAGCATGATCAGAGAATAAAATGGTCAGACAACAAAGGTAGAAAAATTAATTTTATTTTCAATTTAATGACTGGACATTGTGCTACCTTTATATTTTACACAGTATGGGGAACTGCATCTCTTATTTATCTGATATTGCACTGCATACAAAGTCTGGCTTCTTGGGATTTCAGTTTAATTTTTGTCTATATATTTCTCTTTTTGTTTTGTGCTCATTTATTGATGAAGACCTGTCTGTATTGTGTGTGTGTGCGTGTGTACAACCAATGCTGCGTATTCTGTCAGTATAGAATTTCTGTTTAAGAATGTGTAGCAATCTTGCTTGTTCAGTTTGCACATTGCCCTCTCTGCAATTTTTTTGGGAAAAGGGGGTGTAGCAAGGGTGGGGGCGGGGCAGGGGCAGGGAAAGGGCAGGGCGGGGGTGGGCATGGGCGGAGTATGACTAGCCACAGGTGGCAGGTATTTCTCTTTCAAAAAGTTGGTAACCCTAGCCTGCAGATATGTGCTCCAACTAATTCTGAAAGTCCAAAACCAGGTATGTTGTTGTGCTCCCTGCACTTACCCCAGCCCTGGGAATCCCTTCTCTCAATATGGGTAAAAGGTCAGAGTAATTTTCAAAACCATTTCCTTGGTTTTACATGCAGAAATGAGCTTTTATAGTATTGTCCTTTCTATATGAGGGTCAAAGTATGCACTAAAGGAGTCATTGCAGAACACGAATAAGCCATTTAGATGTGAGAGATAGACATTTTGCATGTGAAAACGTCTAGGACCGTATCCCAAAACCACACGGCCCTGGACGCACAGGGCACAGGCATGGGGATCTCCGAACATGGCAGGTGTGGGTGGGATAGGGTCATGGGCAGCCATGGAGACGTATAAAGTGTATCCAGGAATGTGCCATGTACGTCTGCAGTGCTACCCATGTACATCCAAGCTATTCCTGCGGAAATGCAGAATAAGGTTAGTACTTAGAAAATAGTCTGCTCTGCTCTACAATGCAGGCCACATAGGGGAATGGCGGTGACATATAGATGTTGCCAGAGTGTGTCTGCGGTCGGGGAGAACACAACATACTGTTGTACAGGGATGTACAGAGACCATTCAGGTCAGGCCTCTGTACTTTCCTAGGAAGTGACTTGGAAGCCCAACTTATTCCACCCCAAAGGTGAAATAAGTACCAGGTGCCCTGCTGATTGCGGGCTGCAGCCCCCCCCCCCTACCTCAGCATGCTGCCACGGGGGTGAATCCAGCACACCAGCTTGGATTTGTGGGACCCCCTGAGGGCCAGAGAGTAGGGGGAAGGGGTTTTTCCATGGCTAGGCACTCAGTTGCTGTGGCTGGATGTGCCAGTGCCATGGAGGCAGGATGCCCCTGCACCGGTCACCAGTTGGAGTGTTGGGAGGGCTGGCCGGGCAGGGCACTGGACATCTCCCATATCTGAATTCGGGGCATGCCAGGCCCTGATTCTGCAACTGCGGGAACGTATAGCTCCCACGGTTGCAGAACCAGGTACAAATCGGCCCCGTACAGTTTTTGACCATCCGGATAGCCCGGACATGCCCAGGTTCAGAATCGGCCTTCGCGTGTCTTTATAAAATCGCACTAAAATGGCACCTTTCTGCTCACTTAGCCTAGGTGACCTCTTATAAAATTACCCTGTAAGTGCTCTGATGTGTGCCTCCCATTCCATCACAGCACTGGGCAAGTTCCCTAGTATGCCTCTATTCCACCTGCCACGACACAATGACACAAAAATACCTTCACCACTATATTCAATGTGGAAAACACAGTGCAATCATACAGTACTTTGCAAAAATTATAAGGCATAAGGGATTATCAGATTGGGATCATGAACAATAATAGACCCAGAGTGCATACAATATCCCCCTTATCATTCATCAGTCCCAATCAACCTCATGAAGTGTCCTTTTATCTTTTATTATCTTTATCTATTTGTATCTTTTTTTCCACAACAATCAAAAACACTGTCTTAACCATATAAATAGAAAATTGCTTGTGCAGGAAATTAAATGTTTTACCACAATAATGTATTTTGCACATTAAGAGATGTATTTAATGATCAAAAGAAACATTGCCTCTGAAAGTTTCAAAGTCAAATTGGGGCTTAGCGTGTACTTGTATAGCTGCTTATGCAAATCATATGGAATTAAGAGCTGTCAAAACATCCTGGCATGATATCGCATTCTGCTGACCCAACTGATGGGTTTTGTGAAATTACGTCAGGGGTTCCAGGAGAAGTTGAAAAAAGACAGCAGACTTTAACGCTCTCCATCGTGACTAAACTGCAATGTTTGTTATCTTTATGTTTCAGTTTATTTGATATAGTGCAATTCATGAACCAAACATTGCGGTTTACAATAAAAAGTAGCATTAAAAAGAAAAGGACTCCATTGATCAAATAGGAAAGCGAAAGAGACACTGAAACACGTGGAAGATAAGAAGAGAGTGGAGGATATAGATTGGGAGAAAGGAGGGCCTGTCAACCCGGACTGGACTGGTGCTCCAAATCATTCAAATATGCGGCAATCAAAAAATGCCTGCTAACGTGATGACGTCGGGAAAAAATGCAACAAGAAACCAGTACAGTGACCCACTGAAGACAGTCAAAGGATAGTATTCCATTCAATATCGTTCAGACCATTAGGTTTAACAGTCCATAATTGGAAAATCCACATCTGTTCCTTATATACCTGCAACAGGGCCAAGTGCTTTACTGGGTTCCCATTGTACCCCAGCATTGAGCAAAATGCCCTGTAGTGCCCTCCACACTACCGCAACGCTGGTGAAAGTGTCCTGTTGTGCCTCATATCATCGTATCACTGAGCAAAGTGCCCTGTTCTTCCCCCAGAACACGTGTGACAGGGCCAAGTGCCCTCATAGTACCCCAGCTCTTTAAACAACCTCCAAGGCTAATTGTCACCTTGACAGTGATCACAAGCCCCGACTCCCTATCCTGCCCACTCTCCATATTAGCTTGCGACTGTCAGTTAACGTGCATTTTGATGGCCAGTAGTTGGTATGCTCGTGCGTTAGCATTCACCATGGCTAATTATCGCATACTAAAACACACGCTAACTGGTTAGTGGCATTTAATAATAGGGCACCTTACCCCCATAATGTTTACATGTGCTTCCAAGAATCTCTGTCTTTCTGATCCACTACCTTCTACCTCTTGCCAATTTGTTTTTCTTTCATTGTACAATATATACATCTCTGAAGCAGCTTAGATAGGCGCAGGGCTCTTTGGGTGGGGTCTAGGATAGGACAGGAAATGGTTGATAGGGGGTTAGGATTGTAAATGGGCTGATGGGGGACTAGGATGGGACTGTAAATGGGCTGATGGGGGGGGGGAGCTTGGACTGGAAATGGACTGATGTTTTATTCCAACTTTGGCCTTTGAGGTTCCCAATTTAATTATTGCCTTTCTATTTCTAAATTGTGATCCCTTGTTCTTTGGTGACGGTCTATGTTCTGCGTGTGTAACCGAGCTAAGGTATTTTGTTTATGTAGCTGCTATTTGACAGTGTCACTTGTTCTCTTTCCCGAATAGGAGATGTATTGGTATTCTCTGAGATGTACTAGTTTAATATTTGCAGTGTTGCCTTTTGATAGGCAGGGTTTGGTGCTTTATGAGTTCTGGTAGTGCTGTTATGATACGACGGGTTTGCAATAGATTCTAAATGGGCGATGTTTGCTTTTCTCTGATCAGAGAAGGGCTGTACTAGTGAGTGGATATTTGCCTCCTGGGACATCTTACTGTGAGTTCTAGCTGTTTATTTAATTATTTACTGTTTGTCTAACTGTTTGTTTAATTATTTATTGTTTGTCTTAGTGGTGTGCTAGTTCAGCCTTCTCAGCTGTACTTACCTTGCCTCTCTCAACTAACTGGGCTTTGTGTGGTAGCCATTTTGAATTAAATCTCTCTCCCCAGAACCTGCTGTTTGTTAAACTTTTTTCCTGTCCTTGCCTGCCTGAGTGAATCCTGCCCCGCCCCCCCCCCTCCCCTGAGGTATTGTGTAGCCTTCTTCCTGTTTTCTCCACGTGTGCATAGTCTGTTTTCGTTTGCTTTTCTCTGATCAGAGAAGGGCTGTACTTTTACAGAGCTCTGCTAGTGAGTGGATATTTGCCTCCTGGGACATCTTACTGTGAGTTCTAGCTGTTTATTTAATTATTTACTGTTTGTCTAACTGTTTGTTTAATTATTTATTGTTTGTCTTAGTGGTGTGCTAGTTCAGCCTTCTCAGCTGTACTTACCTTGCCTCTCTCAACTAACTGGGCTTTGTGTGGTACCCCCATCCCCCTGCTGAGGGTTCAGGACAGGGTACCTTGTAACTGCCCTCTTTAATAGGACTTATCTCCCTCCCTCCCTCCCCAGCACCCACCCACCCCTGGGGTAATTGTAGTTTTATAGGTACTTGCACATCTTAGAGGAAAGGGGCTGCTCTCAGGTGCAGCTCTTAATCCAAATCAGTCATACACAGAGGACCTGAGATTAATTAAGCTTCAGGTACACAGGGTGTATTAGGGGTATTAGATACACTTTTATTAGTATAAGCATCTACACCAATCCTTATTATATACCGAATTTAAAAGACCTAAACACAAGCTTTAAACTAAGATGCAGACAGAGGTCCAGCAACGAGATGGGGGTTCTCCGGTCTTTTGCATTGAGTGTCACATGTATGATTTTCTCCCAGTTGGTGAGAGGTCCTACATATGCACTAAGTGCAGGGAGCTCTTTGCTCTCAGGGAACGAGTCCGTTCTCTAGAGGCTAGAGTAGCAGACCTGGAAGACATAAGAAAGACAGAGAAGTACATGGACGAGACCTACAGGGATATAGTCCTGAAGTCCCACCTCCAGTCTGGCAGCATCCCTGTTGCCATGGAGGAGAGAGGTCACGTGACAGGAGAGCATCACCCTGGTGTGGCAGGAAGTGATCCTGTAACTAGGACTTGTCCTCCAGGTGATGTAAAACCCTCTCGCACCGAGGACGTTTCTCCAGGGCCATGTCCCCATGAGGGGAGGGTCAGGACAGCTGTTATAGTTGGTGATTCAATCATTAGGAATGTAGATAGCTGGGTGGCTGGTGGACGAGAGGATCGCCTGGTAACATGCCTGCCTGGTGCGAAGGTAGCAGATCTCACGCACCGCCTAGATAGGATCATAGATAGTGCTGGGGGGGGAGTCTGCTGTCTTGGTACATGTTGGTACCAATGACATAGGAAAATGTGGTAGGGAAGTTCTGGAGGCTAAATTTAAGCTTTTAGGTAGGAAGTTGAAATCCAGAACTTCCAGGATAGCGTTCTCCGAAATGCTTCCTGTTCCACGTGCAGGACCCAAAAGACAGGCAGAGCTCCGGAGTCTCAATGCGTGGATGAGACAATGGTGCAAGGATGAGGGTTTTGGATTTGTTAGGAACTGGGGAACATTCTGGGGAAAGGGGGGGCTCTTCCAAAGGGATGGGCTTCAACTTAATCAGGATGGGACCAGACTGCTGGCATTAACCTTTAAAAAAGAGATAGAGAAGCTTTTAAACTAGAAAATAGGGGAAAGCCGACAGTCACCCAAGAGCGCATGGTTCGGACAAAGGTATCCTTGAAGGATACTACCAAAAGCAGTGAGGTTCCAAAAGGGAGTATAGTAGCCCAAATGCCCTTGAGTAAGGAGCAGACAGAGCATAAAGATTCCCAATTACCCATGCCTACCAATAGCCAGATTAATATTAATAAAATACAGTCTCTAAAATGCTTGTATGCCAATGCTAGAAGTCTAAACAATAAGATGGGAGAATTAGAATATATAGCACTAAATGAGAGGTTAGATATGATTGCACTCTCAGAGACATGGTGGAAGGAGGATAACCAGTGGGACACTGTGATACCTGGATACAAACTATATCGTAATGATAGAGCTGAACAAATTGGTGGAGGGGTTGCGCTCTATGTTAGAGAGGGCATTGAGTCAGAAAGGATTAAAGTTTTGCAGGGAACAAAATTTGCTGTAGAATCTCTATGGATTGAAATTCCATTTATGAAGGGAAGGTAATGGCAGTGGGAGTATACTATCGACCGCCTGGCCAGAATGAACAAATGGATGATGAAATGCTCAAAGAAATCAAGGAAGCTAACAAAAGCCACAACAGAGTAGTAATAATGGGTGATTTCAATTACCCCGGTATCGACTGGGACAGTGTCACAGCAGGACAAGCTAACGAGATAAAGTTTCTAGATGAAATAAATGACTGCTTCTTAGAGCAGCTGATTCATGAACCAACCAGAGGGGAAGCCATACTGGACCTAGTCCTTAGTGGAACGCCAGATCTGGTGCAAGAAATAAGGGTGTTGGGACCACTTGGCAATAGTGATCATAGTATGATCATGTTTGATTTAATCAGTGGAGGACAGATAGTAAAGGAATCCACAGTACTACCTTTTAACTTTCAAAAGGGAGACTATGATAGAAAGAGGAATATAGTTCGGAAAAAACTAAAAGGAGCGGTTCCAAAGGTTAAAGACTTACAGCAAGCTTGGGTGTTATTTAAAAATACTATCCTCGAAGCCCAGACCAGCTGTATTCCACGCATTAAGAAAAGTGGAAGAAAGTCCAAAAAACTGCCAGCATGGTTTAAAGGTGAGGTCAGAGAGGCTGTTGCTGCCAAAAGAGCAACCTTCAGGAAATGGAAAAAAAGAGCCAAATGATGAAAACTGGAAACAGCACAAGCACTGGCAAGTTAAATGCAAAGCATTGATAAGGCAGGCAAAGCGGGAATTTGAGAAGAAACTTGCTACGGAAGCAAAAATACGAAATAAAGACTTTTTCAAGTACATTCGCAGCAAAAGGCCTGTGAGAGAGTCAATTGGACCGTTAGATGATAGAGGGGTAAAAGGGGCAGTAAGAGGAGACAAGGCTATAGCAGAGAGACTGAATGAATTCTTTGCTTCGGTCTTTACTGAGGAAGATGTAGGGATGTTACCCAAGACTGAAGTGGTATTTAAAGGTGATACTGCAGAGGAATTGAGAGAAATATCGCTACACCGTGAAGATATATTACAACTATTTGATAAACTGAATAGTAGCAAATCACCTGGACCGGATGGTATACATCCCAGAGTGTTGAAAGAACTGAAATATGAGATTGCAGACCTGCTATTGGTAATCTGTGAACTTTCATTAAAATCATCTGTAATACCTGAAGATTGGAGGGTCGCCAACGTAACACCAATTTTTAAAAAGGGTTCCAGGGGTGACCCGGGAAATTACAGACCGGTGAGCCTGACGTCAGTACCAGGGAAAATGGTAGAAACCATCATAAAGAACAAAATTACACAGCATGTAGATAGTCATGGCCTAATGGGAGACAGCCAACATGGCTTTAGACAAGGAAGATCTTGTCTTACTAATCTGATCTGTTTTTTTGAAGGTGTGCATAAACAGGTAGACAAAGGTGAGTCGGTTGATATAGTGTATCTGGACTTTCAGAAAGCTTTTGACAAGGTCCCCCATCAGAGACTTTTGGCAAAGCTAAAAAGTCATGGGATAGGAGGCAGTGTACTATTGTGGATCGGGAACTGGTTAAAAGATAGAAAGCAGAGGGTAGGGCTAAATGGCCAATATTCCCAATGGAAAAAGGTGAATAGTGGAGTACCCCAGGGATCTGTACTGGGTCCGCTACTTTTTGACATATTCATAAATGACCTGGAAAAGGGAATAACTAGTGAGGTTATCAAATTTGCAGATGACACAAAACTGTTTAAAGTTGTTAAAACCCAAGAGGATTGTGGAAAACTGCAGGAAGATCTGGATAAATTGGAAGACTGGGCATCCAAATGGCAGATGAAATTTAATGTGGACAAGTGCAAAGTTATGCACCTAGGAAAGAACAACCCACACTATAGTTACACGATGCAAGGCTCCACATTAGAAACCACCACCCAGGAAAAAGATTTAGGAGTCATCGTGGATAACATGTTAAAACCCTCCACCCAGTGTGCAGCGGCGGCCAAGAAAGCAAATAGAATGCTAGGTATCATAAGGAAAGGGATGGAGAATAAAACAAAGGATATTATAATGCCTCTGTATCGCTCCATGGTACGACCGCACCTTGAATATTGTGTGCAATTCTGGTCACCGTATCTTAAAAAGGACATAGAGTTATTAGAAAAAGTACAGAGAAGAGCCACCAAATTGGTGAAGGGGATGGAAGGCTACTCCTATGAAGAGAGGCTAAAAAGGTTAGGGCTCTTTAACCTGGAAAAGAGACGGCTGAGGGGAGATATGATAGAGGTCTATAAATTAATGAATGGAGTGGAACGGATAAACGTGGATCAATTGTTTACGCTATCAGAATATAGAAGGACTAGGGGACATGTAATGAAGCTACGGGGTAAACTATTTAAGACAAATAAGAGAAAATATTTCTTCACTCAACGTGTAATCAAACTCTGGAATCTGTTACCGGAGGATGTAGTAAGGGCTGTTAGTATAGCTGGGTTTAAAAAAGGTTTGGACAAGTTCCTGGAGGAAAAGTCCATAAACCACTATTAAAAAGGGACCCAGGATATCAATGCTTGACCTAGTACAAGCACTGCAGAACCTGTGTCTTTTGGGGAAACTGCTAGGTACGTATGACCTAGATTGGCCACTGTTGGAAACAGGATACTGGGCTTGATGGACCTCGGTCTGACCCAGTATGGCATTTCTTATGTTCTTATGTTCTTATAGTACTTCCTAATGTGCCCAGGGGCGGCCCAAGGGGGGTGCGGGGCCATGTGTGGAGACTCGGTGCGGGGTCTCATTTGCATAAATATTTGCATAATGTTACCATACACTAACTTTTAGTAAACATGCCTCTTAATGAGTGTATGGATAAAGAAAGACTAAAAGATTTCTACATTACTATAATCCAGTGCCAACCGCCAGGCACATTGGGAATTACTACAAACACTGGCCATTTAGAACCCAAAGCAAACTCGCCGTATCTTAACAGCACTACCAGGACCCACAAAGCACCATACCCTACCTATCAAAAGGCAACACTGCAAATATTAAACCAATATATTTCAGAGAATAACAATACATGACCTACTGGGGAAAGAGAACAAGTGGCAATGTCAAATAGGAATTACATAAACAGAATACCTCAGCTCAGTTACACATGCAGAACATAGACCATCACCAAACAAGGAAATCACAATTTAGAAACAGGAAAACAATAATTAAACTGGGAACCCCAAAAGCCAAACTTGGAATGTACAACAACACTGTAGAAATAAAACTATAAATTCATTTCCTCTTGTACTAAAGAAAGCACAGACATTAATGATGCACATTACCCAGAGCTGACATATTCCAGTTAATAAATTCAAAATAAAGAGATATCTTTCCAACTTTTGTGCATTTTTTTCAGTTGCAATTGCTTCAGCCACTTTCTTCTGGTTTCTTCATGTCTTCTGATAACTCTCCATCGTCTGCTGTCCATTTGTCCTTTCTTCTCTCTTCTAGTTTATTTTTTCCATTCTCTCTCTACATCTGCTTTAACAGACTAATCTTTCTCCTTTTGCTCTTTCCTCATTCCTATTTCATCCACTCAAATTTTACCCCTCCATCCTCAATCCCCACTTACTCTCCCAATACCCGGCCAATTGTAGATTTTTCTTCCCTCCCACACAAAATATTTTTCCCCTCTCCATTTCACTCTCCCAGCCCCATCCCATTCTAATCCTCTCCCAACATCAGCTCCCTTCTAGTTCCAGCCCCACCCAGCATCCGCTCCCTTCTAGTCCCCGCATCAGCCCATTTCCAGTCCTAGCCCCCCATCAACCTATTTCCAGTCCTAGCTCCCCCATCCATTTCCAGTCCTATCCGAGTCCCTCCATCAGCTCATTTCCAATCCCAGCCCCCATCAGCCCATTTCTAGTCCCACCATCAGCCCATGTCAAATCCTAGCTCCCCTCCACTCAGCCAATTTCCATTCCAAGCCCCCGTCTCCATCAGCTATTTGCAGTTCAAGCCTCCCCTTCCACTCAGCCTATTTCCAGTCCTAGCAACCCCCAACACATTACCAGTCCTAGCCCCCCATAGCCCATTACCAGTCCTAAGCCCCCATAAGCCCACTTCCAGTCCTAACCCCCATCACCCCATTTTCAGTCTTAGCCCCCCCCCCATAGCCCTTTACCAGTCCTAACCCCCATCAGCCCATTTTCAGTCTTAGTCCCCCATAGCCCATTACCAGTCCTAACCCCCCCATCAGCCCATTTCTAGTCTTAGCCCCCCCATAGCCCATTACCATTCCTAATCCCCCCCCATCAACCCACTTCCAGTCCTAACCCATCACCCCATTTTCAGTCTTAGCCCCCCCCCCCATAGCCCATTACCAGTCCTAACCCCCTCCCCCCATCAGCCCCGGCAGGCTTAACAGAGCCGTGAAAGGGAAACTTTCCCTTTGCAGCTCTGAAAGCCGGCCGGAGAGGGACTGATGCAAGGAGGGAGGGAGGACTCTGCTGGGCAGGGGGGGCCACCAGACACTCGATTCTACTGCTGCCACGGTGGCAGCAACAGCAGCCAGCTTTTTTTTTTTTTTTAATTTACCTTTAATGCAGAATGTTTTTTCCGCAGGGCCCCCTGAAACGCGGGGCCCTGTGCAAAAAACATTCTCGCTCAATGGACGAGCCGGCCTTGAATGTGCCTGGAGGTTGGCACTGGAGTATAGTAATGTAGAAAACTGGTAATCTTTCTTTATCCAGACACACATTAAGAGGTATGTTTACTAAAAGTTAATGCACGTTAACATTATGAAAATATTTATGCTAATGAGGTCCCTTATGCAAATGAGGCCCGCAATGAATCTTTGCACATGGCCAGCACTCCCCTTGGACTGCCCCTGATTCTGAATATTTTGTAGTCTTTTTAGAGTGGAAAGTTTAAGGCCATTATTCAGGGAGTTAACAATAAATACCACTAAGAATTAAAAGCTCACCACCACTTGAAATTGAACATGGCCAAGACTGAGATTCTTATTTTTCCCCCTAAAATTTCCTCTCCTCTTCCTCCTTTCTCAGTCTCTGTGGCTAACTCTCTACTCCTCCCTGTTTCCTCAGCTCACAACCTTGAGGTTGTCTTTGATTCCTCTCTCTCCTTCTCCATACACATCCATCTGATAGCTAAGACCTGCCGTTTCTTTCTCTATAACATCAACAAAATCTGCACCATTCCTTTCTGAACACACTACTAAGATGCTTATCCACTGTTTAATCACCTCCCATATTGACTACTGTAACCTACTCCTTGCTGGTCTCCCTTTGAATAATCTCTCTCCCCTTCAATCTGTTCAACACTTTGCTGCGCGGCTAATCTTCCGCCAGCCTCGTCATGCCTATAGTACCCCTTTTCTCAAGTCACTTCATTGGCTCCCTATCCATTTCTGCATCCAGTTCAAACTTCTCCTGCTGACCTGTAAGTGCAGTCACTCTGCAGCTCCTCACTACCTTTCTTCTCTTATCTCTCCTTACACCCCTCCTCGGGAACTCCATTCTTCTGGCAAATTGCTTCTATCTGTGCCCTTCTCTTCTACTGCTAACTCCAGACTTTGCTCCTTTCATCTTGCTGCACCTTATGCCTGGAACGAACTACTGGTGTCTATACGCCAGGCACCTTCTCTGACCCTTTTCAAATCCACGCTGAAAACTCACCTGTTAGCTGCTGCTTTTGGATCTTAACTCACCTGATCTCCTTGTTTCTTTACTTTTCCCCCTTGTTTTATCCCTATCTACACCTTCTGTGTTGTCTGTCTTGACTAGATTGTAAGCTCTGATGAGCAGGGACTGTTTCTTACATGTCTGTGCAGTGCTGCTTATGACTTGTAGCGCTATACAAATGCTCAGTAGTAGTAGTAGTAATGCATGAATCAAGGTCTGTAAAGCTTTGGAGCTAAAAAGATCTAATGGTACAAATTTGCCTTAATTCATAGAAACTAGATCTAGTGAATGCTGATACTTGTTCTTCAAACCCCTAAACAAAGGCACGGAGAGAGATGAGCTGCAAGGAGAGACAGGTGCACCTACTCTTACCATCTTGCTGGACAGACTAGATGGACCATACTGGTCTTTATCTGCCATCTTATACTATGTTACTATGAGTGTCTGTTCACAAGTGTCTTCCTCGCTTTCTCGATATCTATATCTTTATCTCCCTTGCAGTGCAATTACAAAGTGTAGCTTGTGGATTATTTATAGGGAATTCATGACATAAGACTTATGAGAAGAGACTTGAACACCTAAGTTTATACCCTGGAGGAGAGGAAGGATTGGCAAGACACAATACAGACATTTAAATACTTGAAAGGTATTAATAAGCAAACAAGCCCCTTCCAAAGACAGGGAAGCTATAAAACTAGAGGATATGAAATGAAGCTGCAAGAAGCTAAACTTAAAAACAACATTAGGAAATACTTTTTCACCGAAAGGGTGGTGGATGCCCAGAATGCCTTCTCGAAGGAGGTGGTGGGGATAAAAACAGTGACAGAATTTTAAAAAGCATGGTATAAACACAGAGGATCCCTGTATAGCAAGAGGATGGAATTAAAGTATAGAGCTATTTCACTCAAAGTTAAATGACTTTCACTCATAAAGAAGGCAGGGGAGCTGGGGATAACCTGATTGGAGTAGCAGTTACAACTCTAAACAAAGGCATGGAGAGGATAACTTGCACTAAGTAAAAGAACTCTAACTGCCCTACTGGGCAGACTAGATGGGCCATGCTAGCCTTTATCTGCCATCATTTACTGTTACTGTGTTACATATAGATGTTATGGTAGAAATTCTTAACCTCATTCTGCCAGAAGTTTCCCTTTCATCTTACAAGAAGAAACAACTTCAAAGTTGGTAAAGTTCTTTTTCTTGACAGATTCTCAATAGATTATTACACTGTGTGGGACACACATCATCAATGTTGACTTTGAATGTGAGATGTTGGAGGTCATTTTGAAAGATATGCATGGCATTTGCATGTATATAGATAGTGGGGGTTTTCGGGACAGTTTCTCCAAATGGATTAGTTTTGTGCATACCATGACAGTCACGAACCTCACTTCTAAGCCAGGGTATGCGGAGTATGATCTCAGTCTCTCAAATTTATTGCTAATGGTCGGCGTAATACTTGCATCATGCCAAAGAGAGCTTCCTTCTTCCTTCTGGAGTTTGTAAGATGTAACAGGTATGGGTAGTTTGTCAAGATGTGCTTGGAAGTTCTTCTTTATCAAGTCTGTGGCTTCCAGTACAAATAGGAAGTATTTCTGTATCTTTCTGCCACATTTTCATGGTCTCCGACTGCATTTCTTGGTACTTCAGGATCATCTACCCACGTGATTCTCAGAATAATCACTTGGAACCAACACCTCTGTTATCAATGCCGTTCTGGTGTTTTTCTCTATTACCACTATGTCGGCTTTCCTCGCATCCAGTTTCTTATCCATCGGAATGGGAATGTCCCAGGTGATCATAACCTCTTCATTCTCTGTAATTCTCTTAGGGACATGATCCCAGTGCTTTTCAGGGACAGTGATTTTGTAGTATTTACAGAGTTTCCAATGAATGAGAAGTGCTACTTTGTTGTGCCCTTCTGTATAGAAATTTTCCGCCATCAGAACTTCACAGCCAGCTGAGTCATTGTTTTTCAAATCTGTCTTACAGAATCAAAATATGCCTGTTTTTTCAATACTTACTGTAAACCATCTCCTCCGTAAGCTGCTGTCCTGGGCTGCAACTTACGCATCCTTTGGTTTTGGTTCACTTCTCCTTAAACATTCATGTGTCCATTCTTGATTGACAAAGAGTTCCTGGATTTCCCACTGTATTTGTGTATTTACCAATTGTTTTTCCTTGTTTGCTGATCTAATTCTTTGAAGAGTTCTTTTTCATGTTTTGTAAATTCTGTTGCTTCCTTTCCTGTGTGTGCTGGTGGATTCTCCCTCATTCCTTCTAGTCGTCGGAATGCCTGTCCAAGTTTGATGATGGAGATAGATTCTGGACGCTTACTTTCTTATTTCAGCACTTTTTGCGTATTTTAATCTGATGATGCTGTCAGGTAGACCTGGAGGCTTATGATAGTAGCTCTGTAGGTGTAATCAATCTCTATGAGGCTTAGCCTTTCTTTGGTTCTAGGAATGTACAGTCTTGGCATACACTGAGGAGGTTATTCCAGAAACCAAATAAGAGTGTGCATGTGCAACAGGAATGTTTAATCTTCTGAAAACATCTACAGACATATTCCGGTACATAGCACCCGTGGATGTTTATTTTGCTAACATGGAGATCTCAGAAGGTGTCCAGAAGGGGTGGAATGGGGGCATAGTTTGCCACGGAAACATATAAAGCGTATTCAGGAACGGCCCTTGGACGTTTTGGGAGGTCCCTGCAGATGTTTCCATTATAACTGCCTGAGACATGAAATAAGGCCAGTACTTAGAAAATATTCTACTTTATCTTTATATTTATCTTTATTAAACATTTTATATACCGCCCTTGTCGAAACATGAGGGCGGTTTACAATAAAATATAAATGCTAGCATCAGAAAAGAAAAGAACTCCATTGAAATAAAGAGAAAGAAGTGCCAAAGGGGCCACCAGGGACACAACAATAAATCCAAAAAACAATAATCAGACAAATCTGAAGTCAAAGAACAGACCAATGAAGACTAACAAAAGTTAAACAATAGTCAAAACAAGGCAATAAGACAACAGAAAAACAGACAAACGAAGGACTACATAGGATGCCCAGGGGGGAGGTCAAATGCCTGTTGGAATAAATGGGTTTTTAATAATGTTTTGAAATTCTGGTAAGAGGGTTCTAACCGGAGGGAGGATGGCAGTGAGTTCCAGAGGGAGGGTCCTAGAAAAAAGAAAGCAGCGTGGCGTGTTTGTTCTAGATGAGCTTGTGCAGGGGAAGGAAGAGATAAACGATTAGCATGCAAGGTGCGAAGCTGTCGGTAGGGAGTATGAAGAGAGATCAAGTTAGCTAAATAATGAGGATTGGAGGAATAAATGACTCTATGTGTTAGTATGAGGAACTTATATTTGAACCGGAAACGCAGAGGAAGCCAATGAAGGTGATACAGAAGAGGGGTGACATGATCGGATCTACGGGCAGAGGTAACAAGTCGAGCAGCTGTATTTTGCAAAAGCTGCAAGCATTGGATCTGGTAGGCCAGAAGATTTGCATAAACCACATTGCAATAATCTAGTCGTGACATGACTAAAGCAAGTACAAGTGTGACAAAGGAGTCAGTGGGCAAAACGGAACGGACTGATCGGAGCTGTCGTAATACAAAGAATGAGCAACGGGAAAGATTGGAAATGTGTTCATGGAAAGACATGGAAGAGTCCAAGATGACTCCCAGATATCGGAAAGAAGAGGTAAGTGGAACGAAAACAGAATTTATTTGAGGCGTGATGTCGGGACAAGAGGTACTTAGCGAGACCCACATGCCTGTGGATTTGGAGGGGTTCAGATGAAGAAAGTTGGAGGAAAGCCAGTTTGCAATATGGGTGAGACAAGTGTTAAGTGGGGAGATGTCAATATTGACCGGAGAGGTATGGAAGAGGAGGACTATATCATCTGCGTAGATATAGATGGAAACTGGGAATTGTTGGACTAAGAGGGGGAGAGGGGCAAGAAAGATGTTAAAAAGCAGAGGAGATAAGACTGAACCCTGGGGTACCCCACAGGGCAGGGGAGTGGATGGAGAGGATTGGTGATTGGCATGGACAACAAAGGAACGGGCAGTAAGGAAGGAACGGAACCAGCTTAATACGGAGCCCCTTAAACCAATGTCAAACAGGCGTGAGAGAAGGGTACGATGGTCAATTAAATCAAAGGCTGCTGACAGATCTAGTGAAACCAAAAGTGAAGTATTGCCACGGTCATGTGCAACATGAAGCTCGTTTAGCAGGGCCAGGAGGACAGTCTCAGTACTGTGTCCTGCCCGAAAACCTGCCTGACGGGGATAAAGGGAATTAGTAGCTTCAGCATGAGAAGATAACTGCAGAAAGACAAAACGTCCTAGCACCTTTGCTAAGAATGAAAGGTTAGAAACTGGACGCCAATGAGAGAGCACTGAGGGATCGAGAGAGGGCTGTTTCAGGAGAGGATGAACTATGGCTGACTTCCATGAGGAGGGGAAATGACCAGAGGATAAACTAGAATTAAACATAGCAGTGATGAGAGGTATCAGCTGTAAGGACGGTTCTATCAACCAAGCTGAAGGGATAGGATCTAATGAACAGGTGGTTTTTCGAGCCTTAGAGAGGGCCAGAAGTACTTCTGCAGTAGTAAGGGAGTGGAAGGTGGACCAAGTATGTGATAAAGCTGTGTTTGTATAAAGGTGGTGACTGGTCTGTTCTGAAATGGTGGACTGCAGTATGGAAAAACATCACAAGATGCATTTATAAAAAACAGAAATCAGAGGTGTAGGAATCTTGTAAGTGAAAAAGGCACTATTAAGTACCATGAAAGAAATATTTAAAAGAGCAATAGTAATTACTCTGGTCATGCCGACATTTGCTGTTTGAGCTAAAGCAGCTAATCTAGGGGACCCTAACAATTCCTGTGTCCTGAAACATTGGACTATTGATGTAGGAACAGTATATGAGTGAGTATGAAAAGGATTCTTGTTTGGGTGATAAACGGAGATCATATTTTTAGTCCTGAGTCTCCATGCTATTCTGTTATACCAGTTGTTATTTATAGGTTCTGGGCATCGTTTTGGCAGATTTATCTTTCTTGTGACTGAACGTGAGAGTGTATGTGTGTGTGGTTTGAGGGTTGCATGGGAGGATCTGGTGTGCTCATCTGCAATTCAGGGAGGACATGAATGCCTGGCGAGTACCTGGACCATACGGATGACCACAGCGTCACCAGATGCCAGCATGTTAGAGCAGAAAAAAATCACAAAAGGTTCTTCTTAGCTAGATGTCAAAACATATCCTTTCAATACTAAGAGACCCTCAGAATAAGAGCCTTCAACGGTGCAAACAACACTGAAACATGCCCAAAAGCATCATATTGTATGAGGTTAATAAGGGTCCGCACTTAGCATTGTAAAGACTGTTTATAGAGATGGCCAATGAAAAAATAACTATGGATTTCTTCTACTGTCATGTATGTTTTGATGCAAGGTATGTCATGACAAATATATCACTTTCTACTTGCTGTGAATATATCTTTGAGTGCACTGAGATCCACTTATACTAGTCTGTTGCATGCTCAGAACAGTGCATCTAGTCTAGTTTGCCCCAATATTTATGAATCTTCAGTATTTAAGTGTAGTTTGCATCAGCACAACACTATCAGTGAGAGGAGCAGCTTAGAAGATACCCATTTTAACAGAGGAGGTGTGGCCATCAGAGATATCCGTGGATATGTGGTGGAGACAGGCAGGACTGGAAACATGCTTCTTTTCAGAATATGGTGAGCATGGGGATATCTAAACCATTTGCTGAATATACTTGTGTCTTGTCATAACAGCGGGGCCTGTTTTTCTCCATAGTGGTTTACTCATGCCAGGCAGAAATGTCTATATTCCCGAGTCTGAAATGGGGGCATGTCTATACGCATGGCTACAGAAACAGGGTGAAATTGAGCTCATTTTGATTTAGATGTTTTTGTGATCCAGACGTGCATGTTATGGAATTGCCTTCTGATTCTTGTAAATTACTTCATGAGCATGGAGGAGCTTTTTTGTTTGCACACCCAGTTTTCCAAGATCTTTAAGAGGCCACTCCACATTCCAAAAGCTGTATGAGCGTATAGGAATTGCCAACTGATTGATGGCATGTATCTTATTCTGTGATGTTATAGAACTTTTCAATAATGATTTTAATCTCTTGTAATATTCTTTACTGATCTTCTCAATAATTTCTGCTTGAGTATCATTCCTTTCTCTACTCTAAGATCCTTGATGTCACAGCCCTCAGCCAGGGAGATGGTTTCTGTTTTCCCCAGATTTCCTCTAAAAAAAAATTGCCTTAGCACACTTGTCAAGGCCAACAGTCATCCTGATGTCATCAAAAAAGCTTTTCACCACACGGAATTGCTCTGCTAATTGTTGGTTGCTGGAACTGTAGAGCTTCAGATCATCTACAAATAGTAGATGAGATGTTGCTTCTGGGTAGTTACCTTCTTTAGGATTCAGACTAAATCTGTATTCCAAAGAGCTCATGAGAGTACTCATTGGATTAAGCATCACACAAAACAGAAGTGGCGTTTATATGTGCAAATGGTCCAATGCACCTACTTTACCTGTATGTCTGTAGAATGCAGCCAACCAAAGGGAAGGGAGTAACTCTGCAGTGTATCATGACAACAAATAGCAGGAGTGGAGGTAGATTATAGATAAAAAACTAACATGCAATGTATATGTACAAAGATTTTTAATGTTTTTTATGTAGATATGTATGGGGGGGGGTTGTTTTATTTATTATGTTTTAGACCCCCTATTGAAACCTAATTAAGTCAGGTCTGGCTTTATTAAATTGGACCTTTGTACATTTACATTGCATGTTCTTTTTCTCCATTGTCTATCTCCACTCCTACTGTTTATTGTTTGTAGACTGCGTCATTTTCAAAGAGGAATTCTGTGAGTGATTTGGACAGGCCTGTGAAATGAAAATACACATCACTTTCATAAAATTTTAACATCAGCATTTACATCTCTTCTCTCTCATGCATGTCAACGAACTACTCATTTAGACCATAGGTTTGGAGAAGTGGTAGGAGGGGTAATTGTCTTAACCTCTCTGGCATTTAACCTCAAAATTTTAAGTTTTGTAGTCTGGTTCCTTCATTGGCTCTCCTTGGATGTTCAATTTTGTAAAATCTTACATTTGCACTAGTAAGTGATTAGCAGATACATGTATAGGTTGCAAAACTGCCACTTGCTCCTGTACGTTTCAACACTTACACATTCAAAATCCCAATTGATATCACTTTATTTTTAACATATTTTTTATAAAGTGGCTTCTCCTTATAGATATGCTGCCAAACACATGTTTTTCCTGAAACCTTATAGGTATTTTACAAAGGCTCCATGTTCAGTGATCCTTTTATAAAATACACAGCAAATTGTGAATGTTCTGACTTGGATATCCCTTTTCCTCCTTAGATGGAGAAATACCTAATGGTTGAAGCAGCACCCGAGAATTGGGGAATCCTAATTCAAATCCCACTGCCACTCCTTGTTTATATTATTTACTTATGCAATTTTAATGATTACAAATGAACCATAGAAAGTGAAACAATATACACAATAACAAAAAAAGAAAAAAGATACAGAGAAAACAATATACTGAACAAACACTCAAGCCCACATCAAGGGAGCTGCAATAGGAACAAAATGAATACATCCCAACCAAACCCATTAAGGAAAAGGGACAATAAGAACTCTACTAAGAAGGGGTTTTATCCACCAAAAAACCTTCTAGCTTTGCCGCCTTTGTAAAAAAGTAAATATTGCTCATATGGGTAATATGACACAAAGAAATTTAAGACAGAACATAGCTCCAATTACAATAACCTTTGGCTTTAACTGCAAAAAAGCTTTCCGACGTAGCTGAGTCACCTTAGCAACATCGGGAAAAATAGTCAATGGTTGCCCGAGAAAAAGGGCATTTTTCTTTGAAAAATAAAGACGCATAATAGCGGTTTTATCCCGCTCCATAGCAAAAATAACTAAAAGTGTAGCTCTCTGAGAGACCATCTCAAGAGAGGTTTCTAGAACATGTCTCAAATCAGTATCAACCAAAGTTTCCAGATAAGCGGTCTCTGCCTCTCAAGTATAAACCATAAACTTGTGGGGTAAATAGTAAATAGAGGTAATACCAGTTACATTAATGAATCACATAACAAAATATCACATACTTTTTAAATAACTCGAGAGACGATAGAAGTCGAACTGCTGACAAATGATGAGATCTAAAGGAGTTTTCCAGACCTTCAAATTTATTATAAAGTATTAAATATAGAGGAGGTAATTGATGCCTGAACAGTTCTAGCAGAATCCTCTAACTTCTGGACTCTCTTCCCCAAAGCTACAAGAGAATCACCGCGACTGGACAGAACGCCCGCAGTATCATGAGTGAAAGTACATAGCTGGAAAAAGGAGCACAGAAGAACCTGCTCAACATGCTGTACCACAACCAAAACATCCTTCAAAGAAATACTGGATATACCAGAACTTATAGAAGCCAATGCTGCTGCACTGACTGGAACAGTTACCGGTGTAGGATAACAAAGGTATGTCACTCAGTCTGTTCGGCAGCCTAGAAACAGCACTAAGAACAGGAGAGGAAATGGAGAAGGAAACCCTTTCTTCATCTAAACAGGGGTCCGGAGACTGCTCAGTCAGGTCTGTTTGACTGGGAGGAGGGGCACAACCCCCTGAGGTCAAAGAAGTGTCAATAGAAGCAGCCAAACCTTCCACACTCCAAAAAGCTGACCAGGGTTGAGCAGTACTTACAACATGCTGGTCCATTGGGCCTTAAACCACCAAGTGTCATTCTGACCCTTTGTTTTTACCTTTCTGTTTACCCATACTTGGAGAGGGAAAAGGGAATGATGGCTAATGATACTCTTCCAGTGCTCCCAAGGAGCTCCTAAGAGGCAGGACATGCCCTTTATTCTGTGCCCATGGCCGTGTACCACGGTGCATACCGGTTTAAATCCCCCGACATAGCAGAAGGAGGAACTGTAGACCAATCAGGTGCAAGCGCTCCACTCAAACGTCTCCTGACGTGAGTAGCAGTTCCTACTGAAGCCTCCGCCACTCCTTGTGATCTTGGACACATCACTTAGCCCTCCAGTACCTCATGTATAAGCTTAGATTGTGAGCAATCTGGAAAAAGGAAAAGATCTACTATATCTAAATGTATATTTATGTTTATTAAAACTTGATATACCACCCAACTTAACTTCAGCTTACAATGAAAAATGTATTAGCTAAATCCAAAAGTCATTTTCCCTGTACACAATTGGGTTTGTAATCTATTATATTTCAATGTAAAACAGAAATTAGTGAGCTTGAGTAAAACACTGGGTTGAGTTTCCATGTGATATATGGGGCCCTGTTTATTATGGGGTAGATTCTGCCCTGCGGACGGACGTTCATCCCCGCTATTGCAGGGACCGTATTCTCTGCATAGAACTCCCCGCACGTACATCTGCTCTCATGGGGGCCGGAGGAGGTGGGCCAGAGGAGGAGCATGGACAGGGCAGAGGCCAGCCCATGATCCCAGACATACAGGGCCGATTCCGATTACGGCCCTGTACGTCTGGCCTGGTGGAGTTACACGGGGGGACTTATCCACCTCGGAGCCCACAACGGGTAGGTGAGCGGCAGCAGGGGGTTCCCTGCAGCCTGATCCCTACCTTGGAAGGCCCCTCTGGGGGTCATGCGGCGGGGAACAGCAGTTTTGGTGATGTGCAGCGGATCGGGGTTCCTGCATGGCATCCCAGTGCCTTGGCGACAGGACACCACAGCACTGGGCTCCATGGAGAAGCATTGGGAGGGTTGGACTAGGAGGGGGCAATAAGTGCACAGGGCCTAAATCAGGGCTCGTCCTGCCCGTCCAGGCCCTTTGCCCCAATTCTGCTTCCGCGGGAACATATAGCTCCTGCGGGTGCAGAATCTGGTGCAAATCCAGCCCATCCAGATTTTGGACGTCTGGACGGGCCAGACGGATCCCATTCAGAATTGGCCTCCATGTGGTTTTTCTATAGACAGAAAATAGGAGAAAATCTTTAGTAAACAGGACCTAAAGTTTATTGAGTTTAAAAGTGAAACACGGGTTATTGAGTTTAAAAATGATGGATTATACAGCATGAATAACTGTTGATATACGATTAGTAAATCTTACTGCACCCTCTCCCACTCCTCATGTGTATCTCCCACTTTCTACCCTACAGTACCTCATCCTATCCTATTCAACTAATTCCCTTTTTTGCACTTTTTATTCTTAAATTTCCTGCCTCACTTCTCTATCCTTTGTGGTTTATTCAGCTGTGACCAAGTTCATCTCCTTTAACTCAATAGTTATGCTATGCCCAGACCTGACCACAGTAAGGTGGAACTTCTAGTTCATAAAATATTTGACTTGACTCCTGTCTGGCACAGATCTGCTGAATTGTGAGAAACAAGGTCAAGGTATGAACTTCCATTCCAGACACATGACAAGTTCTTCAGCTGTCCTGAACAAACCTGCTCTTGGCTTATCTCTGAAGCTAAGCAGGGTTGGGCCTGGCTAGCACTTAAATGGGCAATTGCCTTAGAGTACCAAGGGCTGTAAACTCACTGTGTGGAAAAAGGCCTGGCAATCTACTTCCATTTCCACCTTGCCAGGAAAACCCAGGGGCTAGTTCACCAGGAGTCAGGATTGACTCAAAGGCACACATTTCATTTTTCCCTCCCAATGGAGGTGGTAGGGGCAAATACAGTGATGGAATTCAAAATGGCAAGGAACAGACACAGTGGATCCCTTTATAGCAAGAGGATAAAATCAAAATAAACTTAACTATTTTTTTAGACTTCAACAAATAGAGAGGGGTGACCTGAACAGAGCGGCGGGTATAACCCTAAACAAAGGCATAGAGGGGGGTTACCTGCTTGGAGCAGCAGGTATACCTACTCTAACCACCTTACTGGGCAGACTAGATGGACCATGCTAGTCTTTATCTGCCATCATTTACTCAGTTACTCTGTTATGTTTCTAGGTTAGACTCAATCTGAAGCACCGACTCTCTCTTCCGGCTACTCTCTTCACCCCACTACTTCCAGGTGAAGAAGAGACTGATCACCCAAGGGAATGACAGGATTTTCTAATCCATTTCACAGGCACTAATAGTTTTCTAGAGCTTGTTGTACTTTGCAGAGAAACCCCAAGAGGATGCAGCCGAGTGAAACAAGCACTGGCCCAGAAAATGCCAACATTCATGAAAGCAGAGGAAAAGGACGAGTTACTATGCCTTTTAGCTAAGTCCTTAGGGCCCGATATTCAAAAGGCATTTACACGGTTAACAGTCAGGGCTGGCAGTGTTAGTGGTACTGGCCCTGGCTGTCTCCTGTCCTGTTCACATTGGTGCCTTCTACTTGTCTCCTGTCCCCACATCACAGTCTGTATGTGCAGAAGCACATCTGTGCCTCTGTCAGTGTGTTCGCCGTGGCCTGCTACCTAGCCCTATCCACCACCATGCTCCCTGCCCCTTTGTGGCTACACACCTGTGCAGGCGCAGCTGGATACCCCTCCAGATGGCTGTGGACAGCGTCAGGTTGGGCCTCCAGCCCCCACTTGGTAGAGCACTCCCTCGTGCTGCACTACTGCTCGTGCTAGGGACTCTGCCTCCTCAAGGGTGAAAATGGCTGTCCTCCTAGATGCCATACTGCTGCTGCTGTCTATCAGCCCAGCCAGAAGAGGGCTCCTGCACAGGCAGCTGCACAGGCTCTGCTTATCGGTGCTCATCGCTACGCAGGTACTCCAGCAGCTCAGTACACAGGTTTGCCAGTATGTAATATATGCATTCATTTGCTTGCCTGCTTATGGTGCATTACGCGCCTGCCGCTATACTTGCTTCGGATCTCATTTTCGAAACTTGCCCATGTAGGTGCCACCTGACTGATGATTCAGGCTCTTTTATGGAGTGGGTATCTTTAGCCAGGTAGGGCCTGCATCGCCGGCTTGTTCAAAATCGGACCCTTAAGGGGTTATTCGTGCCTTCCCCCGCCGGCTGTGTGGGGAAGTTAGACGGGGACGGGGAAGGGGACGGAGTCTGGGCGGGCGGTGGGCAGTCATCAGCCCTGGATGTACAGGGCTGATTCTAATGTCGGCCCTGTATGTCCAGAGCCAGCGACATGTGCGTGTTTTTAATGCCGGGATACGGATGGGGCAGGGAAACCAGAGGACATTCCTTGCAGCCCAACCCTGGCCTTAGGAGGCCAGAATGGGGAGCGAGCTGCGGGGAATAAACACTTTTATCCGGTGGCCAGCCTCTCGGCCTTTGCGCCACGTCTCCATTTATAAGCCCTGACTGACTTAGTTGAGCTTGTCATGTACATGAAAGCAGGACTGAATCAGAGTCCCGGCCTGCACATACATGACTGATTGTGATTCTGATTCCGCAGGGATAGACGTGCCCCGCAGGATCAGAATCGTAAGCCCCTCGGTACGTCTGACTCAGACCAGACGTACAGAGGGGCTGGACATTGGGGATGGAATGAGCCCTTTAGTGTCCAACCATGTCACTTTTACAAGCAAAGCCAGCAAAACATTTTGAAAAAAATCTAAATCTAATAAGATTTGGAGGTAAAACCATACATATGTTTTTGCAAGTAACTGACCATAGGCTTTCACAGGCCATCACCGTTGACGTATGTGCTCATGACTCCACCTTCAAAGTATTTTATTGGATAGTTCATAACTTTAAACAACATTTTGATTACACTGTACTCAGAGATTTAAGTAGGCCAGTGAAAGTAGAAATAATAAATGATTATTCCTGAGCTCTGTTCCATAGATCTGCTCCTTCTTGTTTGTTGAACTGAGGCTCGGAACAAAGTAAAGCAATTCTCAAGTTAGTGATACATTGCTTACTTTCCTTCCTGCAGAAGTCTGGATAGTAAGCACTCAAAAACTTACTCTAACGCCTAAGATACTGTCACTCAGGTATGAATAATATTGAGACACTCAGGGCTGAGAAATCATCTGTGGCAAAAATCTTTAGAAATTCAGGCTCTTGGGAATATACTTGTTAAGACACCATGCTTGTGAAGTGCATTTTTCCTAGCAAAAAAAGGTGCCAGATTCTTTCATATGCAGGGTTCCTTTATTAATACATAAAGACTATGGTGAATTTTTGCAGGCAGTGAAAAAAGTACTGACTCCATACCACCACATACCCCCTCAAAGAAATCCCTGCTTGTGAAGAACACACTAGTTAAGGGATTGGATTTAACTTAGATGGTTTTTCTTTCCTTCCTTAATTATGGTTTTTGCAATCTGTATGTTTCACTTAAAAGTATTTTGCATAAGAGAGCACATAGCCTGTAACTTGAATAGTTACTACAGTTCAGTGGGTACTACAGAGACCATAGATAAGCCCCTTCCTTTTCTGTGTCACTGTTCTATGTGCAATGTTTGACTTGCCTGTCAAGACGGTAATGTATTAAATATAGGCCAAGTGACACCTGAAGAACCCCATCACTACCTTGCATTCTCTAACTGCAGCTGCATGTTGAAATCTAGATTTAATCACTATTTTTACAAGCCTTAGTAAGATTGACTCCTAGAGGGATCAAATGCCCAAAAAGCCCATCAACTGCCGAAATCCTAAACTGTGAGCTGAAACATGAAATGCAGGGCAAAAAGAGACAGGTTAAAACATTATCATATTTATTTACTGAAAAACTTATAAATCACTTTCCCAGCCCTGATAAAGCAGTACACAAAGTAAAAACTCAAACAGAATCCTAAAACTAAGCAAGCATTAGCAATAACATTAACTAACCGGGTAGTCGTACCCGGCGCTCCCACCTGCTTATTGTAACCCTTTTCAACCATCACCCCCTTTTCTACACCCACCCCACCCTTTACCATTCACAAATACCACTGACACTCATTATTGGGTAACAAACTGGTCGCAGCTTTATTTGCCAAGTTAACATCAATAACATGCTAAACCAGCATAATCAACAACAATGAACACTCCCCCCAAACCCATCAGAGGGGGCGATGTGTCACCAGCCATGCTATTAGCAAAGTGACCTCGCCTCCGCACCGGCCGCATTCACCTCCACTGGCCAAATTCCTAAAGCCCCTGTCCGACTTCGCCATATCACTAGCAAAAGTCTACCCGGGGTTTGTCCGGGCCGTGGGCACCCCGCCCACGCCCCAATTTGCCTAAGCCTCCGGACCCCGGACACCTCCGGGATCCTGCCACCGGCTCGGGCCATCCAAAGTGGCTGAGCTGCCCCCCTCACGCCCAAGCTGCAACCAGGTCCTGCCACCCTGCACCACACACTCCAAGACCTCCTGCCAATCATTCAGAAGGAGGTCTGTTCCAACTGGAGAAAGATGCACTCCATCGCTTCTATACAATCCTGCACACTCCACTTCCGCCCACGTATGCATAACCTGATAACCCCCATGTTCACACATCCATCACCCAATCTGTCTGTTAATTTTTGTTAACCCCCGTGACCAACGTTGCTGCCCCCACAAGCTGGCCGCGGAACAATGTCGGACCAGATTAATACCACCCCCTCAAACATTTGCAACACCAAAGCCAAGTCCCTCTTAGCCGCCCTGATTAGCTGTTTTCAAGTCCAGGCTACCAAGTCATTCCCCCCTAGATGCAGCAAGATGATCTCCGGCTGTACTCTTATGCACTGATGGTGCCGAAGCAAAGGCAGCAACTGGGTCCATCTCAGCCCACGCTCGCCCAGCCATGATATCGACACCACCGTTGGTTCCAGCCCAAGATTCCACCCAACTGGCCGCACATCTGCTCGTTCGCCAGCCAAGAACACGAAGGAATGCCCCAGCAGCCAACACTTCCAAACATTCTGTCCCCCATCTGCAAGAGAAAATTCATATTAATTCCTTGTCATGCATAATCTAGCTGTTAGATTCGAACATAACCTTGGAAGGCATTAGACCGCCATTTGCCTATCCGCTGTATCAGCCCTCCAGCCAGCCCCGCCTCCGCTGCACTGGTCGCCGCCCTGATTCGAAATGAATGAGCCGCAAACAGGGAAGGGTCCTCCCCTATATGCCGCAGCACCATCCGCAACACCGCCACTACTTGAAAGCGCATAAGCACCCGCGCGTCTAGGTGTATGAAAAAACCCCCTTCTAGCTCCGACCGAATGCCCATGTAGGCCGAAATCAGCTTCACCGGACATGTCACCTCCGTTATCTCCTTCAAAACAACCCACTGTCCCTTACCGCGCTGATCCGTCTTGGATCTTGCCAACAAGACTTGTAACTGCCCATTAACGACCTGTACATGTTGCCTCTGTAAACCCGAACTCGCTCCCGCCTTCCTCAAGTCTGCTACCAATTCACTCACCCTGAAGGCGCCAAAGAAAGCCAAGCTGAAAACTGCCCTAAAAAGAACGGCTTCATAGTGCGACTCCGTCACCTGCGGCAATCCTTCGCACAATCTCACTAACAACTGGTGTGTGATCGGATGACGTCGATCTGGCAGGGTGGGACGCGACCGTTCCCAACCCTGTAATAACTGTCTCGCTAGGAACCCGACCCCCGCGGAGCCCCAACCCACCGCTCTAGCAAAAAACATGAAACCCACCAACTGGCTACGCACCGACGCTCTCGTGACCCCGTGTTCCTTTGCACTGACAATATACTGCCCTAGTAAATGATCCGCTACAGCTCCCCCTTTCCATCCCCGGTCCAAGAAAAACTGAGACACTCTGCTCCCACCTTGCCGATAAGCTTCCCATGTCCTCTCCGCCACCGAACTGCGCAGGAGACTCCTCATCTCTGCAGGCCAAGAGTCCACAAGTTCGACGGGACCACGCACCCGTGCCTGTCTGCTTCTGGTGCCAGTCTCCGAAACCGCTCCATCTGCAAACGGGAAAAAGCATCAGCAATTCCGTTAGTATGCCCCGGGATATGCCGCGCCCTCAACCTGACATTCAAGCGCAAACAAGTCAAAACTAAGGCACGCATTGAGGATGCAACCTGGAGGCAATGTGGGGAGTAATTATTCACCACACTCACCACCGCCTCGTTGTCACACCACCATCGGACCCGCCGATTCCTGAAACGATCTGGCCACAACTCAAGTGCTACTAACATAGGAAACAGTTCCAGGAAGGTAATGTTGCTCATTAATCCGGCCACAAACCAGGCCTGCGGCCATCGGTCAGCACACCAAGCCCCCACGAAGTAAATGCCCAGGCCTACCCCCCCCTGCCGCATCCGAATAAAGCTGCAACTTGCCACTGGATACCTCGGACTCCATCCACACTGAGATACCATTAAAATCCCGCAAAAAAGTATCCCACACCCTTAAGTCCTCCCACATCGACCTAGTAACTCGTATGCGGTGATGAGGCTTACACCCCCCCGCCGTTGCTGCCGCCAACCGTCTAAGAAATACTCTTCCCATTGGGAGCACTCTACATGCAAAATTCAGCGACCCCAGCAAGGCCTGCATTTCCCGCAAGGTCAACTTCGCTGAGGCCACTGCATTAGCCACCAGAACCCAGAATTTGTCCACCTTATCGTCCGGGAGGCGCGCGAACATTCCTTCCAAATCGAGCTCGATCCCTAGAAACGTAAGCCTGGTCACCGGACCCACTGTCTTAGCATCGGCCAAAGGAACACCTAACTCACTAGCCATCTCAATAAACCCCATCAGTAGCTCCCTACAGCCCGTTGACTGAGCTGCCCCGATGAACAGAAAATCATCTAAATAATGCACCACCTCTGACCGTCCGACCCTCCGTACTACTACCCAATGTAAGAAGGAACTAAACATCTCAAAATACGCACACGCCACCGCACATCCCATAGGCATGCACTTATCGAAGTAGAACCCTCCTTCGAATTGAAAGCCTAGCAAATGAAAAGACGAAGGATGCACCGGGAGCAAGCGAAAAGCCGACTCAATATCCACTTTCGCCATCCACGCCCCCCTGCCCACCTTCCTAAGTAACTCCACCGCTCCATCAAACGAGGCATACTTAACCGTACACCAGTCGCGCGGAATGCTATCGTTCACCGATGCCCCGGTTGGACTCGAAAAATTGTGTATTAAGCAAAATTTGCCAGGTTCTTTTTTGGGTATAATCCCCAATGGAGATGAAACAAAGTGCTCAAAAGGTGGCTGCTGAAATGTGCCTGCCATCCTACCTAAACTCAACTCAACCGCCAACTTTGCCTGTGCTATCGAGGCCCAACGACGCACCGTCGCCGAGTTCCGTGCCGACGAACCTACAACTGCACCCCGAACTGGGATAACAAAACCAAACTGTAATACCGCCCTATCTTTTATCTTTGGGTATTGCTCAAGCCATTTCTTTAACACCTCCACCTTAATGGGGGATGGAGCCATACCAACTCCCCTATCGCTACTTAGCTGTCGCACCAGGAGCGACCCCTCCCGCTTTCTTAACACATTTTGCCGCCAAATGCCCCCCCACTGCAGTTAGAACAAGCGTGCCGGAACTTACAGTCCGGGAAGGGGCAAACGGACTTATTATATCGCCAACACACGTCCCCGCCCCCACTTCCCACTGTCTTGACCTGCAAAAGGGGGCCACCGCTCCGAAAGGAATGAACTGCCACCGCGGGGGACCCCAACCCACCCTTACCTCCACTCCCCGAACCTGACCCCATTCTGACCGACATCTGTGTCAGCCACAGATTGATATCCTGCATACCCCACGTTAAGCCCTTAGTGCCCTCGATTTTGTCCCTAAACTTTTCATCATAGTTAAGCCACGCCCATCCCTCATGGGATTGCGAGGCTTCCAGAATGGAATCCGCATAAGCCAGTAGACTACCATACTGGTCGGGACGATGATGCCCCCACACACTCGCCAAGCGTAAGAAAGCCCTGATCCAATTTACTACTGACCGCGAAACCTTCCTAATCCGCCCGGCCTTTTCGTCCTCTTTCCGCTTTTTTCTGCTTTCTCCCAACCTCTTCTTCCCCTCGAGCAAACGGAAAATATCGATATACTTCCTTTTTCGTATTTTACGCCGCAGCTTCCTCGGAACCCCTTCCCATAATTCTGACAACGTTGTTGAAGAATAAGTACCGCCGACCGATACATCTGCCACCCCTTCCTGTCCCTGTGCCCCCACTAGCACTCCTTCGCTCGACGACGACACAGACGAGCTCGAAGTTGATGAGGAAGAGGATTCCGAACTGTGCCGTCGACGACAAACGTGTTTTCTTTTCTTGCTCACCTTACCCGCATGTTCGCCCCTTTTCTGCCCTGCCCCTTCATCTAACCTTGACTCACCTGCCTCCGTTTCCAATGCCGCCCTTGACAGTGACTGGCTCCGTCTGTTCTGCTGCAGATTCTCATTCTGCTGCCGCACGCTGTCTTCTCTAGGCGCCGCTTGCACCTCCAACGCAGATCCAGGCCCCGTGTCCCTTGACGTCATTCTCGAAGGCTCCGCTGTACCCGGCGTGAATCCTGGCGACGCGGCAAATGGGACCTGCGAAGAGAAAAAAGGAACACCAGGAGAAGAACACCCCGGGGCCCACGCTGGTTGCCAAGCTCCTACCCAGGCTGTTCTCGAAGACCCTTGCCCCCCGCTGGCCCACATCTCGGCGGGGGACGGATAACCAGTTAGTCCATACCCCATCGGAGCCATCACTCCACTCCCCGAGGGCAAGGAACCTCCTCTGTCCCTGCCGCCGGGCCCATACCCCAGCATTTCGCTCCCCCCCCCAAAATCCAACCCCCCCCCCGACATTGGGACCTCCCCCTTTCCTCCTTGCTCATCTCCGAGAACCCCCTGCCCGAGCTGCCATCCTGACCAGGACCTCCCCTGCCCGCTGCACATTCCGCACCCACTCCGCTGCCGGCAGGCGGAAGAGCTCCACGTCCCCTACAGGCATTGGCTCTCCAGCCTCCGCCTGCAGCAGCACACTGACCACGGGTCGGACGCCTTGCCCCTCCTCCCCCTCGTTGCTCTAATGGGGTCTCTCCTGCCCTCCGAGTCCCCACTGCTCGCCCGCGGTCAGACCCTCGACCCCCTTTTTCACCCCCACTCTTGTCCCCTCTCCCCCCTCTATTTCCTCTCAGCTGGGGACGCTTAGATACCATTCTCTAACACCTCCTGCTGTTACTCGTTGGCCTACAGCTTCTTTTCTTTGCCTTTTAAATATTGTTTTTTTTTTATAAATTTGCTTTTTTGCCCTCCTCTTTTCTAGTTCTTTTAAGTTTTAACTGGCCCGACCCCCCCCCCCCCCCCCTCCAGCCAAGCGGCACTCTTCACCACAGTTTTCTTTTTTTTTTTTTTTTTTATTGTTTTAATTGCTTATTAGCCCACACACAGCCCCAGCACTCTGACTCGCCTGCAATAGAAGCCTGCCGTTCGCAGGCGATTTTCTCTCAAGCCTGAGCCACCCCTGCACCGAGGACCCGATCCGCCTGGAAAAAAACGCTGCCACCGCCAAGCTCCCGTCTCCCTTCGCATATGCTCAGCAACTGCCGCCGCTGTCCGAGCACATGCAGTGTCTCTCCCTGATTGGCGAACGCGCGCTGAGAACCAATCATTTTGAAGGACGTGCCGGCGTCCGTGTCCTCCTCCCATGCTCCCCCCCACCCTTCCTTTTCGCAGAGACGCATGCAGGGTCCCACGCCGGGCCGAGCACCCGGTTAACGCCAGTCGCCGGGACCCTGCCCGTGCCCTTTTTCATACTAAAGCAGGATATAAATACTATATAATAGAGCACAGTTCATTGTATGCATCTGTTTCAGTTCCTTAGCATCATCCTTCCTGGGGAACTCACACCTAGGAAATGGAAAGTGTGGTACTGCTAATTATGAGACATGATTGATGAGCTACATTTGGGAGAAAATTTTAGATATTAAAAGGACTGCTCTCTCCTGAAAAGCACATGAAGCCAAATACATCCGATTCAACTAAAATTAGATTAGCCTCTTTCTGCATGATGAGCTGAACTGAGGTGCACATGTGGGATAAAGGAGATGGACAGGTTCTCTGTGCTCCTTGGATTCTTCATGAATGGGGTGGGAAAGAAAATGCTTTCATGGCTCTAGGCTTCTGAGGTTATCTGGCAAAAGTGCTAGTTAAGAGAAAAATATATACAGCATACCTCTTTAGGGTTGTTCAAAAGTAAATTATTTTACTGGCACTTGAGGCAGTGGGGAATATTCACATGTAGTACGTGTGATCCTCGTACAAGTCCTTGGGCAAACTACCACTGCCACTAATCATCTGTATAGCGTTTACATATAGATGTAAGACACAGTCAGTGCTCATCAGAGCTTACCATCTAATCAAGACAAAACACATAGCAAAACTGTGGACTAAAGTATGGTAAGACACACATAAGTAGTGGACAAGAAAGTGAGGAGCATCAGGGTATATCTAAACAGCAGAAACCACATACACCACAGACTACAGGATTGTTTTTCTACTACCTTCTAACTATGAGGCACTCCTTGGGAAAGGGACTCTCTGTTAACTTCCATTTTGATAAACTGCAATCTTGGATGCATCCAAGGTTGTAAGAGATACTGTCCTTCCATAGACAACGTTAGTTGATCTCCAGTGAAATATTAAAATAATACAATCAGCAGGTTTTCTCCTTGCAGTGTAATCATTCCTATGACTTTCAAGAGAATAAATATTCTGGCCAGACACTAAGGGACTTCTCAGTTAAGCCAATGAATATGAAGCTGACTCCTCTTGACAAATCCTATCTTCTTGAGTCTTTACAACTTAAGGCTTGCTTTAAGTCTTAAGCAATTGTAAAGGCCGAACTCAGGACCCAGACCTTTCCTAAAACAAGAGATAGATGAAAAGGAGCCATGAGCCGAGGGGAAGGGGGGTTGAAGTTGTTTAACTATCGGGGTCCTGCAGACATCTCCTAGCTGAAGAAGCGGCAAAGAATCACCAGCCTGCCACTCTCTCTTATCTGATCTCTCAGTCTGAAAGGGCTCTGAGGCTTCTACTAGAGGATACATCTGAAAGCACCCCTACATGCATAAAGGAACTTATGGGGGGAAGCCATTTTTGAAGAATGCCCAGTGTTCTTCTCCAGGATTCCATAGGCCAAGGACCAAGTCCACCTCATTGCCTAGTTATAAGAATCCAAGTCCCATAGGTACTTTGCCAATATGAGGGAAAAAGAATTGGGTGTTCCAGCTGGGGACCAATCATCAGGGACCTGGTTATTGCCCTGGGCAGGGAATAGATGACTGTTCTAGGATCTTCTGCTTTTTATACTTGTTATTGGTACAAAGTAGTGAAATAGGATACTTTGTAAGCCATATTTTAATTAGTCTTGTTGCTTCAGTCTTCCCATCGCTGCTCCGTCTCCTGCTTCCTATCTGGCAGTCTCCCATCCCTATGGAAAAATAATCCTTGTTTGACTTTTCATTGTAAATAAATAAGTCATAAATCTGGTAACTTGAATATGCTGTTTGCAGTTCCATTTATCACTTGATGAAATGCAGCATTCTGAAGATCAAATTCAGGGAGATCATTGGAGGTGGCCCCAGCTTACAAGACTGTTATACTCTTCGTCATACAACAGAGCTACTTGATGAGATATCATTCTCCTGAAAACCATTGACAGCTTCTTATGACATTTTTCTCCCCTTCAGTTATTCCTGGAATTTCCTTGAGCTTTTGTTGCCAACTAATAGGTCCTTAATTATGCTTCCAGCTAGGGAAGAGCCTCCAGTTCAATTCCAAAGAATCTATTGTTAATGGCATTCTATGGAGAATTTGTTTTTCTTGGCATTTAGTTCTTTTACATCATACTCATAAATAAAATTCAGACCCCAGAAGATCTTTTGAGCAATCTAGCTTCCTCCTATTGGAAAGGGCACATTTGGTTCAGAGGCTATCCAGCAGAAATAAGAGAACATTTTTTGTAATCTGTTCAGCAGCTGTGTTATTGCTCATGAAAAGTCCAAATTCTTCCTGTCCAAGTATGAGATATAGTCATTGGACTGACCAGTTTCCCACTGGCCTCAGCTATGTGGTTTATGATTTATGGAAGGCACATTTTCTAATTTTCTCAGTCTTGTAGCACTGAATATTTAGGACACAGTTTGAACTCTGAGTCACTGTCAACAGAAGCATGTGAGCAGGCAATCTACAGATCTGACACTTGTCACTTTCCATTCTGATTTTGTCCATTATCAACCTCAAAGCCAGTCAAGTGGAAGATATCACCTCCAGATATGACCATTAGAAACCAAGGCTAATCTACAGAGAAATAAGGTTCTTTGAATATCAGCCCCAGTCGCTCTTGTCACCACTGCCCATCATAACAATTGATTCAGTGTCTGAAATAAACATTTCCTGTTAATGTACATTGGCTGAAAATAAACATACAGTACATCCATCAAGTTCAGTTTGAAGTAATATGTAGCCACGCTATCTTGGGTTCTGATCCCATGATATTTCAGAGCATAAACAGGGCTGTGCATGGATAAGAGACTTCAACAAATACTCTACAGTTCCTAGCTCTATCTTCTGTGTCTTGTAATTAGAGAAGAATCACGTCTATTTGTTCACTGGGAAACCAAGTCCTTTTTGTTTTATTGTAAACCACATCATTCTCCTGTTTGATATCTGCTATATGAAACTCAAAAAACATTCTGTCTCTTGAAAACATAATATTGTGTGCAATTCTGGTCGCCGTATCTTAAAAAGGATATAGCGTTATTAGAAAAGGTTCAGAGAAGAGCCACCAAAATGGTAAAGGGGATGGAAGGATACTCCTATGAAGAAAGGCTAAAAAGGTTAGGGCTCTTTAACCTGGAAAAGAGACGGCTGAGGGGAGATATGATAGAAATCTATAAATTAATGAACGGAGTGGAACGGGTAAACGTAGATCGATTGTTTACATTATCAGAATATAGAAAGACTAGGGGACATGCAATGAAGCTACAGGATAAACTATTTAAAACTAATAAAGGAAAATATTTCTTCACTCAACGTGTAATCAAACTCTGGAATTTGTTACCGGAGGATGTAGTAAAGGCTGTTAATGTAGCTGGGTTTAAAATAGGTTTGGACAAGTTCCTGGAGGAAAGGTCCATAAACCATTATTAAGAAGGGACCCAGGATATCAATGCTTGACCCAGTACAAGCATTGCGGAACCTGTGTCTTTTGGGGAAACTGCTAGGTACGTATGACCTAGATTGGCCACTGTTGGAAACAGGATACTGGGCTTGATGGACCTTGGTCTGACCCAGTATGGCATATCTTATGTTCTTATGTTCTTAAAGGTAAATGAGTTCCAATTGACCAGCGTTGTGCTAACAGATGGATTGATTGATTGTTTAATTGACTAATTGATTAGCAGATGATATTGACATAAAGATGAAGGGACTCCCAAAGTCTTATAGAAAGTGGATTTATTTTCATAAAACATGGCAAATTTATCAGAAATGTCAATTATGCTCACAGCCCAGTGGGAAAGAGTTTCAGCCATCTTATTACCTCAAACTATGGAGGGTAAGATAGTTTTATAAAGTCACGCCTAGTTAACACACGGGTTGCTGCATGTCTACAGTATCATACCTACTTTATAAAGCCAATTATGCACAAACCTTTTATAAAACAGGAGCATAACTGATGGGATACAAGCAACAATTCTAGGCACGACCAGTTACAGCAACAATAGGGCTGGTGTAAATGCCTGCTCCTAGATTTGTAAGAAACATTTGTAAGTTATAGTATTTTATAACTTTATGCTTATAAATTTGTGCTCTAATTATGCTCTGCTCTTTTGCATGTCCACAGTGAAAGTATGCACCATCAGCCTGATGCGCGTACTTATAGAATAGTGACTGGCTAAAGTTCATGCATAAAGGCCCATCCACATGTATAAGGCAGTGAAAGTATGTGATTTATTTGCATTTATTTTGCATAACTCCCTAATGGCTAGACTCGGGTTGAAAGCACAAATGGATCCATGAATACTGCCCCTCTGACCAAGGACTGTTCCTGCAATAGTACATTGAAAGTCCTTTCCAGGAGTAAAAAAAGCATTTTGAAAGTAATTTCAATGTTTTATTTATGAATGTTTTTATTTATTTATTCTATTTATTTATTTAACAAGATTTTTATACTGCCCCATCGCAAATTCAAAGCAGTTTACAATATAACAACTGGAACTTTACACTGAACAGGAGAAAGAACATGGAACATTAGTAAAATGATAGGTATTACAATGTAAAGTGAAAGGCAAGAGTTGTAATAAGGGGTATAAATTACATTTAGTCAGGGTACCTTAGTGATAATATAGGTAATGCAAAATAGCAGGGAAGCAGGGAGAGGGTATACAGAAACAGTCCAGATGTAACAATGAAATACAATCAAGAAAACACTCTTGTGCAGAAAAAAAAGGATACAACCACCATTAGATTTTAAAGGGAAAAAAAACCAGGAAAATATCAAATAAAATTTAATCCTACTAGCCCACAATTAAGGGGATAGTAGCATCCAAGAAATGGAAAATTGTAATTATTTGTGAATTATAGACGGTATATACCACAGTGATGACATAACATGCAATCACAAAAAAAAGAGCAGTTACAGTGCAACAGGAGTGTCAGAGATCATTCTAGAAATTAAAAAGAAAGTCAAATCTTTGGCTGAAAAAATTATTTAATAGACCTATACTTAAACATTTACAAGGAAACTTTAGGCAGAATAAAGCAAGGCACCATGTCTATGAAGAATATAGAATATTCACAAAAGGGTGCATTTCTTTCCTTGAAATGCATCCTTAAAATCCATTCTCCGTCAGCGCTAAAAGCACATGTAACCAACAAAGTAGCTGGATCTAGAGAATACGACCTGGAACTCTCCAGTATAGATGTTACATTTAAAACGTCTATTCTTGAGATTGTTCAGAAACAGCCTTTTTCCCAGTTAGCAGATAAAATGCTTCAGCAATAGGAGGGATTAATTTCTTGGGTGTAAGTAAGACTTCTGTTAAGTACCTCTTAAACATCTCCTTTGCGGATATCACAGATGATTTAGGAAAATTAATCCAATGAAGATTAGATGATCAAGAAGCATTTTCTAAAATCTCCAGTTTAGATCTCATAGCAATATTTTCTTTACTTAAAGCCAAATTCAATCCTTATAGTGTTACCTCATGTTCTTTATTTATTTTTTATTTATTTTTATTTACATTCTCTTATATACCGTGCTATTCTGCATCAGTGCGGTTTACATTGAACAAACTGAAATTACATTGAACAGGGTATTATAACTTGGAAATAACTAATTTACAGGGAACATGGGCTATGGAGGGTTAAGTGGCTTGCCCAAGACCACAAGGAGCACCTGTGGGACTAGAAACCCCAGTCCTTCCGGCCCAAGGTTGCTGTCCTCTAGTGGGATTTGAACCCCTGACCTTCCGGCCTGAAGTACCTTGCCCCAACCACTAGGCTACTCCTCCACTCCACTTCTTCAGATAACATTTTCAAAGAGACTACATCCTCCTGATTCTCTTTAACAGTGGAACAATTTTCCTGTAACTTAGGCCATACACTTTGAGATTGTGCTGAGACAGCCATAGTTAATTGGGCTTGGTGTCCCAAATTGTCTCTAAACTGTTTGGGCTTTGGAAGATTAAACCCCCTAGAGATGCAAATATCAGAAGGCGAACCTGGTCCTTGTTTAGGGGCTTCATCTAGAGCACCAGCAAAATCCATTGTCTCTCCTGAACTCTTACCAGTTATCAACTTCTCTGACCTCGCTGCAGTTCCTCCAAAAGGGACTTGAGAGGACAACATGCCTTCACTGTCAGCAATCCTCCCTCAAAGTAAACATCACAAATACCATCTTCCGACTGCAGTCCTTTGGGGCTGCCTTCCAGCCGTGTATGCACACATGGGAGGGAGGAAGGAACCCACTCTTACAGGGACCAAAATATTTCACACTCAGAGAACAACATCAGGTCCACCAACCTCGGCATTGAAGCAGTCAGTGGATGGCTACAAAAATGGATAGCGGTGTTTGTTATAAGGCATATGGGGTTAGACTTAATCTCAATAAGTATACTTTGGAGGAAAGGTGGGACAGGATTTATGGTTTGTTAGGCTTGATATATCGCCATTTTGCATGAAATCACATAGAGATATTTAAATATTTCCATAGTAAAAATGCACAGGAAACAGCCCCCTTTCAGTCAAAAGGAAGCTCTAGAATGAGGGGTCACAATATGAAAGTGAAAGAGTTTAGAATCAGGAGTAATCTGAGGAAATATTTATTTATGGAGAGGGTGGTAGATGTGTGAAACAGCTTCCCAGTGGGGGTGGTAGAAACAAAACTATATCGAATTCAAGAAAGCATGGGACAAATACAGAGGATCTCTGAGGGAGAGGAAGAGATTGTAGAGCTGAGCAGTTAGCATAAACAGGCAGACTGGCTAGGCCACATGTTCTTTATCTGCTGTTATTTTCTGTTTCCATGGTCAAATTACTAGGGTTTGAAAAAGAATGTCTCCTAAAACATCGTGTTGCAGTGACACCAATGGAAAGTTGTTAGTGTTATCCAGTGCCAATGTTTATTCCCAACTAATGCAGGAACAATCTGCCAAAGATATATTTTATTTGAGATATTACACAGTAGGGATGATGTTGCTTTCACCTCTAAGACTTGCATCCTGCTGTTCCCGGACACCAGCCCACTTGTGCAAGGAAATTAGTACATTGGCTCACTGGTATATTTACTTAAGCCTCATTATTGTTATTTTATATTTATAAATTTGAAGATTACATTTCAAGAAACCTTGAATACAGAAAAATAGAACACTTAGCAAAAAAACCCAAGTCCACATAAAGACCAGAGAATACACCTAAGGACACATACAATATAGTTAGCAAATAATATAAATAAAAGTGGATAGTGACCTTTTTAGACCCTAATCTAAATGGAAATAAATAAATACATAAGGAGACAATTAGGAAACATTTTCTAAAAAAAAAAAAACAAAAGTCAGATTAGGAAAATTCCAAACCCTTTGTCCCACAAGTAATGCTTGTAATCCATGAAAGTAGAGGTACATAATCATATTAAGGTGTTCTTCAAATATAAACAAGACAAGCAGTGTAGTCCTTTCTCCTATCAGCAATCCAGAGTCTTCCAATAAAGTTGAGATGTCCAGACCTGGAGCCAACACCCTACTTTTTGTCCCAGTCCCTAACAAATCACCTCTACAGGATCTCAGCAGGTAGTCTACTTTACCTACTGGGAGAGAAGACCCCACAAAAATACTGAGAATTTCTAACAAATATCTGCTCAAGAGAAGGTATACCTTTAGTTCTAGGAAAGTTCAATAGAAGGAGATTAAGTTACCAAAAAGAATTCACCAACTACTTCACTTTCCTAGCTAGTAGAATCTTATCCTAGATAAGAGTTAAATGGAGAAATTTCACAGACCCCATTTCTTTTCCAAGGTTACAATTTTTTTTTTTTTTTTTTTGCTGTTTGGTTCGTATCTCTGCCTCCTGAGCCAAAACTTTCATTTATCAGATAAAGAGGCCAAATCCTACATGACAACAGATAATGTTATTGTGTCCATTCTTACCAGCACTCCCCATATTGGATCCAGTGCGACCTCTGATGGTTTCTCCAATAGTGTTCTATCAGGCACTCCCAGACAATGATTAATACTTAAGTTCCCAACACCATGAGCATTAGAAACAGCCTCTCCTTGAGCCCCAACACCAGCACTTCAGCCACTGCAGACTCCTCAACCAGCTCTTTCCAGGATAAGGAGGCCCACATAGCTAAGCCTGCTGGGTGACATCATCATTCAGTACTGGTGTGTTGAAGCTTCGCAGCAAATGCTCTGGAGGACTCAGCGAGATTTCCTCGACCAGATATTTACTTATGTATTTATTTATTTGCATTTAGCTCACTGAATAACAAATTTATGCAATTGAGTTTCTTCATTTCCTGATACACTATTTGATGGCTAATGATGACTGTGTGAAGCGATCAAGAGGCAGGAAAGAACTGTCTGCTTTAATATCTGGAAAGGACTGCAAATACTGTACACAGTTAACTTCAGAGAAGGTACTGTAAACCTATTCTTTGCCTAACATTTGTTCAGTAACGTGAAGTTCAGTTGCATACCTGAATGTGTAATGGAGTTGTTTCCAAAACTTTGCAAGGTAAGTTTGATATCACATGGGGATACATGGTAGGGATAAAATTTTCATTTTGTTTAGTTCCCCATGTTGTTTGCATGATTTTTTTGTTTTGTTTTGTTTTATTTTTAAATGTTTGTTTCGGGGAAAAAGTTGTTAATAGCGCACACCTTGCCAATCAGGAGGTTCATTGGGGATGAGCTACACAGGTGTTGTGTAACCCCCATCATAACTACATTTTTAAACTCCATAAATGTGTGAACGCTAGTACATTAGCCTCTGCATCTGATTATGTCATATTAATCTTGGGGTTTAAAAATACCCCTAGACCATATCAAGCACCACCCCCAAACCTAAGCACTCTCCCCTTTTCTTCCCTTTCCCTTGCAGAGCCCAGGGAACACTCTCCCTAGCCTCTAAACTTCCAGGACGTGTTTGGCTGCTCACTGCTTCCTACTTCCTGTGCCTTTGAGTGCTGGGAATTTGTTTAATGGGCCGACAACACCAGTGGGAGAGGGAAAATATGCTAGGTGGCAGATGCCACCCTAATGACCCCAGGGGAGGGTGCAAGTGCAGAATGCCAGTTGATCATGCCACCTCTATGGACTGTCACAGCAGCTGATGACAACATCTGTTTCCTGCACAGAACCTAGACAGGGCCAGATTAAGGCATATGTGAGAGGTCCCCCTCCCAATCTTTTGTTCCTAGGCACATGTCTAGATTGCCTTCACTGTACTCTGGATATAGAGTACATTTGTAAATGTAAGGTTACCATAAGCTGCATGGAGGAGCAGTCTAGTGGTCAGAGCAGTAGGTTTAGACCCAGCGAATCCAGGGTTCATGTCTCACTGATGCTCATGTGGCCATGGGCCAGCCACTTACCCTCCATTTAGGATTGCCAACTAGCCGGTTTTGCATGTTAGCGGCCGACAAAATGGTAAAACCGGCCAATGAAGGGCAGGTTTTCTGCCGACTGCTGGCACTGATAGCTCCTAAATCTGCCTGCAGGGATCCCACCCCTATGGGCAGATGTGCAGAAATGGCCACAATCGCAGCCGGGAGAGCCGGTGACTGCTCATGGGGATCCCAACCCTCACAGGCAGAAGTGCTGAAGATCGTAGAAGATCGTGGCTGGGAGAGCCGGTGACTGCCCATGGGGATTGGGATCCCTGCAGGCAGTCGCCAGCTCTCCCAGCTGCAATTGGTGACTACACAGCCAGCCTGCCAAAAAAATAAAAGAAAGATAACCAAGTTTTCTGCACAGACAGCTGAATAAATTAAAGGGACAGTAAATCTACTGTCACTTTAATTTATTCAGCTGTCTGTGCAGCAAACATGTTCAGCTTTTTTTTGTTTTTTTGCAAGCTATGCAGTCACCGGCTCTCTGGGAATGGAGAGAAGAGGTGAGTGTGGGGTGTGAGGTTGAAGGGGTATGGGGGAGGAATAGCAGGAGAGGGGTTGGAGTGTGGAGGGAAGGGATGAATGTATAGGAAGTAAAGGGCACAATGTGTATGAGCAAAGGCACACCTCTCTCCCACCTGTGTGTGATTCAGGCACCCCCACCTCTGCACCACACACACACAGGCACCCCATATCCGCACTACCCACACAAACACATACACACAGGCATCCTACCTCTGCATCACACACACACAAGCACCCAATCTCCATACTATACACACACAAACAGACACCCACATCTCCGCACACCCCCCCCCCCCCCATACACACACACAGAGGTGTAACTTAATGGATCAGTGGGGGTGGTGGAAGAGGGAGGAGGAGTGGGGCCACTGCCTTTTGTTGGCACTTTGCAGTGGCCCATTGAAAGCTTGAATTATTAAGCTTTTTACCATGGAAAATGGGAAAATGGTCTTAGTAAACGAGGCCCTAAAATCTAAAACAGTAACTGCGATACATTGTTTTTTTGGGAGGGGGCGGGGGCATGCATCATGACCTAGATTTCAGTGGCCGGCTCCTAGATTTTTAGGCTGGTTCCTAGATTCCAAGAAAATTTGTGTGCACTGAGACAGTTCTGCTATGTCCTGTCTCCTTCTAACATCAGATGTCACTGGATGGAGCAGGACGTGACAGAGCCATCTCAGCACACACTTGGTCTAAACACAGGCCCGGCGCAGTGCTCTTGCATTTTCTTGTGCCAGGTCCACCAGGAATATGCTGGACATGTGGGGTAGGAAGGCAGAGAAGTGATGTTGGACATGGGGGGATGCAGAGGGGAGATGCTGGATATGGGAAGTAGGGATACACAGGGGCAGATGCTGGACATGTGGGGAAAGGGACAGGAAGGAGATGCAGGGCATGGGGGGATAGCGGCAGAAGGGGTATGCTAGACATGGGGGAATAGGGACAGAGGGGTATGCTGGACATGGGGGAATAGGGACAGAGGGGTATGCTGGACATGGGGGAATAGGGACAGAGGGGTATGCTTGACATGGGGGAATAGGGACAGAGGGGTATGCTAGACATGGGGGAATAGGGACAGAGGGGTATTCTGGACATGGGGGAATAGGGACAGAGGGGTATGCTAGACATGGGGGAATAGGGACAGAGGGGTATGCTGGACATGGGGGAATAGGGACAGAGGGGTATGCTAGACATGGGGGAATAGGGACAGAGGGGTATGCTAGACATGGGGGGATAGCGGCAGAAGGGGTATGCTAGACATGGGGGAATAGGGACAGAGGGGTATGCTAGACATGGGGGGATAGCGGCAGAAGGGGTATGCTAGACATGGGGGAATAGGGACAGAGGGGTATGCTAGACATGGGGGGATAGCGGCAGAAGGGGTATGCTAGATATGGGGGAATAGGGACAGAGGGGTATGCTGGACATGGGGGAATAGGGACAGAGGGGTATGCTAGACATGGGGGAATAGGGACAGAGGGGTATGCTAGACATGGGGGGATAGCGGCAGAAGGGGTATGCTAGACATGGGGGAATAGGGACAGAGGGGTATGCTAGACATGGGGGGATAGCGGCAGAAGGGGTATGCTAGATATGGGGGAATAGGGACAGAGGGGTATGCTGGACATGGCACATGAGGAGATGCTGAACATGGGGAGATAGGTATAGAGGAGAAATGCTGGACATGGTTGAAGGAAGAAGGGACAAAGAGGAGAGATGTTTGATATGGGGAAAGGGACACAGAGAAAATATGGTGGACGGTGAGGAAAGAATAGGAAAATACTGGATGGAGGGAGGCAGGATGGAGAGAAGAGTTGATATTGGACATGAGGGAGAGAGTTAGTCAAATACTAGGAAATAAGAGTCTGGGGAAGGAGAGAGTTTAGGGAAATGGGTGGATTAAGGTGAGGAAAAGAGATGGAAAGCTATAGCAAGATACAGTAAAAAGAGAGAAACTGATGAGTGGTTGGTAAGAAAAAGGAGTGAAATCTAGGTAGAGAAACAGAAAACTAAATGGAAAAACTAAATGTTAAAAACTGATATAAGGGGAGGAAGTGAAGACAGGAGAAGGCAAGAAATGGCAAATGGAAAGGAGACCATGAAACGAGAGCTATGAGAAGACAGAAGAAAATAAAAATCAGAGACTGGGACCAACACAATTAGAAAAATAAAATGACCCGTCAACAAAGGTACAAAAAAAGAATTTTTTATTTTCTATTTTGTAACTGGAAAATGTCAGTTTTTTAGAAACTACATTTGCCAGGAGTCAGGATTGATATCGGACATGGCTGGGGCCTAGCCCAAGGCAAAAATCAGAGAAAGGACCCTAAAGCCTGCTAGCAAGCTGTGTCTTTTTCAGTTTCAGACAGGTCTGAGGCCTAGGGTAATTTCCCTGGTTGCTTCCCTCTGAATGCCAATCCTGACATTTGCTGTCTTTTGTTTTGTACAATACAGGAGGAATTTCTTTGTAAGAATGTGTAGTAATCTGGCTTGTTCAGCTTTCCTAATAGGTTTATTGATGTTGTAGGGTCCACTGTAATATTTACGATGCTGCCGTTTTCTAGGTAGGGTCCTTGTTTGAGTTTTGGAAGTTAGTAGCATGGTAGATTTGCTCTTGGTCCTGAATGACTTTTTTGTATTAATTCCAGGGCCAGTTCAAACATCAGGCAACCTAGGCGATTGCTTCTGGGGTTCAGCAGACAGTACGGCATTCAAAGCGCAATAAATTCTGAAAGCCAGGGGGGACATACAGGTTAAGATTTGCTTTGGGGGTGCCAATACTTTGAATCAGTTCTGGGGCTGTCCATGAGTAATTCACAATGTGCTTGGTACTGAGAGGGACTTTTTCTCGTATGGTAAGTTTTATGGGGAATGTTCTAGCTCTGCTCTGCACAGATCATTGGAGAAGGGACTGGGGGCGGGATTCGGTGGATGCAGAATACATGTTTGGATTTAATGCCATATGGGAGAGCTTAGGTGTGTTGGAGTGGCCTGAGAAGGGGACTCTGGCTGAATAAGTGCTGAAAGGTTCAACCTCTTGTACCCCCAACTCTCCCCCCTTGATATTGCCTACAGACCCTAAAGCCTGAACTGTTGCCCTCTCTGCAATTATTTTTATGGGTGGGGTAGGGGTGGGTTTGACTAGCTACAGGTTGCAGGTTTTTCTCTTTCAAAAAGTTGGCAACCCTACCTCCACTGTCTCATGTACAAATTTACTTGCCAAAGACACTTATCTGGTTGGTACTGGCTAGCAAGTTATTCAGTGGCACTGTTTAATGCCACTGAATATTTCCTGTGACCACCTCAGCACTATTAAGGACAGAGTTTGAAGCTGAGGAGTGGTAATTGTCAGCCACTAACCACATGAAGCAAAGACCAGAAAAAAGGCTATCCTAATTTTAGCAGTTTGCTATCTGGATAGCAGGCCAAATATCACAGCTATCCAGATACTCGCTGAATATTCAGATTTTGTTGAGCTGTGATAGTCAGCGTTTTTGCAAAATGCTGACTGCTGCAGTTGCATATTGGTCCCTTGGATGCAAGTCCCCTGAGGACAGGGAAATACAGACTGTACCCGATAGTAACCCACCTTGAAGAGGTATTAGCTAAATATAAATAAACAATTAAACCTTAACAGTAATGTTCTTCCCCGAAGAACCTTTTTCAACCCAACCCTCATTTATCCAATTATGCTCTGGGTTCGATTTTTCAGCTACTTCCTCGGGAAAACTACTCCATGAACTCACCACTCGGAAAAAAAAAAGATTCCAGATCCCTTTGATTCCAGTTACTCTTCCTTCTACTCTATATAATTCACTCCATGCATTTGCTCATCTCCCTTCCTCTATCTCCTTGACCCAGGCTAAACATATTTTGCATAATATATCATTGTTAGGGCGTTACAAACTTTATTTATGTGATGTGCGTGAACCAGTAAATCACTAGCTTATAAGGGATGGTTTATTTCAACTGGCAATACAGCAGTATGTTTAGAGCTACTTGACCTAATGTGATCCATCTATGATTAAAATTACTGAAGTGCCACAATACTGGCAGCTATAGCATATGGTGATTTTGGACATATGTGTGCCTTCCAGCTGAAGAAAGCTCTCTCTTTATTGGAGCAGCCTTGCATGTGACAAGGAGTTGCTGGAGTTCTTTAAATGAAGTCAGAAACAGATACAAAGATGTGGAAATAATGCTGAATGAATTCTTCCTCACAGAAAGCTCTTCTTGTATGCTAAGCCTGAGTTAATGAAAAACTCAGAGGAGACCAAAATGACTTTCCTGAGGCTCCAGGACTTCATTGAGCTTATGGGTATGAACAATTCCATGAAAAACTAGGAATGTGCACTCATTTGAGATGGCATTGGAAAATATACGAGACTGAGAGGACAAGATTGATAAAAAATGCTTGTGACAGACCACTATGAGGGTGACTCTCTCACTTAAGCGCAATATGAGAGGCTCCACTAGACTCTGGTCTTTTCGGTAGTCAAAGGAGGAGGGAAAATTGGTTCAGCTCCATGCTCTTACCCTGGATAAGAGCCTGTTGAGCAGCCAGAAAATTGGAAGGATCTGGAAGGATGAAATAATTCAACAACCTCAATGCCTCCTCCCTCCTCCTCTGCCCTCCTTCCCCCCCCGATCTCCCAAAGACTGCAGAAGGCTCTCAGAGGAATCTGCCTGACAGACACCTTAAATGCAGTGCTGCAAAAGCCAATGAAACAGTATCAAGGGAGTAGAGCTGAGCCTGTCATGGATCCTCTGCCTGGGGCTCTCAGGGGGTGAGTACCAAGGCTTGACCTTGTCATTGTCCTTGTTGCGGGCTCCAAATTCCATCTGTGTGGGATGCAATTTGGAGTGGACTGCTGGCCACCCTTGACACTGTGTGGGGGTTTCCTGCCATTTTCTGCACGTATTAGCAGCATTTTAAATACTGCATGCCTGGTGGTCATGTGGTCCTTGCACGTGTTCTGCCAGAGCGGCCTCAACGCATATTCCTACCCTAGTGCATGTAACGTACGTTGCAATAAAAGTGAAGTTTAAGTGCACCTTTTGGACCACCACAGCCTTAACGCCTGCTGTTGTTATTTGTGCCTTAACTCTCTATGTCTTCTTCCAGGAATCGCTGTTTGGCCTGTGGTAAGCGAGGTGCTTCATCTCCAGCTTCTGGACTCTGCTATTCTTGCGTGGCTGCTTCTGAGACATTCCTGGAGGGCCTACTCCCACTCTTTCAGCCAGGGGATGCTGTTAGTCTGACCTTGCCTGCCTCAAGGCAGGAAGTGGCGGATGGCACTATAGGTAAGGATATTCAGCCACTGGAGGCTCCAGCAACCATGCTGTGGGCCTCACCCTGTCCTCTAGGGGATCAACAGTGACTATGCCCCATAGTGTGGGGAGTCATTTCCGCAAGGAGATTTTCCAGGATCCAGATTGTCCTCCCTGAGATTCTTTTCCTTTTACAGCAAGTCTAGCCATTCTGGCGTGGAAATTCAGACCCTGCTGCCTCTGGCTTAGACTGAGTCTCGTGAGGAACAGGCTGAGAGTGGAAGCCTTGTTCAATTGATGGCTAAGCATCCCTGGAAAAGGGTGCCCCCTGGAGATGGGGATCCGTTGGGATCTGTCAGAGATTTGGATTGTGACTTAGCATGAGATGTTCGATATGGATGAAGAAATAACCTCATCTTCAGAGGCTTGTGAGGAGGCCGATGTTATCTGCCTGTTCTGGAAGTAGGAACTGGAAGTGCTGGTCCCAGAGTCTTAACCACCTTGAGCTTGGCGGATGCTCCAGACACGGAGCAGGAACCGAACAGGCATACACTCCTGCAAGGGGAAAGGAGAACAGGAGACAGTAAAGGATTTCTGTAGGTGCTCAAGGGACATTTCCGGCCAGAGTGGGATTCCCCCAACTCCCCGTCTATGGGGCTAAGGGTGTATAAGAAGATGCATGCTCTCCCAAAGAGAGAGTGCGTTATTTGGTTTATATTTTCAAGGTGGATGTGCAAGTCACAATGGTTACCAGACAGACCACTTTTCCTGTGGAAGGCAGATTGGTCTTGAAAGATACTCTGGACTGAAATGTGGATTTGTGTTGCAGAACCAGTTTGCTTTGGGGGCTGCTATTCTTCATTTGGCAATATGTGCAGATCTGATGTTTCAGGCCCTGCCCCAGTGGATTCAGTCTTTTCCTCCAGATGATTCTCCCCCTCTTTTGGAGTCAGCTACGGCCTTCCTTTCTGATGCCATATCTAATGGCCAGGGATTGTGCCCTTTCGATGGTGACAGGGTATTGGCTTGGCCTCTTCCAAAGCCCAGTTGCCCTTCTGGCCTTAGATGAGTGCTACTTTTGGGTCCAATTGGGAGAAGTGGGTAAAAGACCTGGGCAAGACAAAATCTTCAACTTTCTGGAGGACAGGAACAAGAGGCCTGTGTAGCGAGATCAGAAGCTCCTTTTCCATCAGCCTCTGCCTGATCCTAGCTGGAGCACTGGTCAGCCTCCTGGGGGTCCCGGGAATTCCATCGCTACTGGCCTGGAGAGACCTTCTTCCCCTTATGGACTTTCGGCTCATTCTCAGTCCTTTCATGAAATGTGTGGGCCCAGGGACTTGGTCCCTTCCAGAGGAGGTCTCTCCCGGACTGCACAATAAAGGTTTGGGGTCCGTTCCCTGGTTACTCCGGTTGGAGGCAGGCTTTGCATTTTCTTTTGGGAATAGGTCCAGGTTACCAAAGATTTCTGGGTGCTAGACACCATTGAGTTTGACTATGTCCTGGATTGTAAAGAACCGATTCTGGATGCTTTTGTCATCTCCCCTTGTGGATCTGCGATAAGAGGTGCTGCTATGTGCAGACCACCTTGGACAAGTTGCTGCATCTAAAGGTGGTGGTACCCATCCCCCGGGACAAACAGGGCGAGGGCAGATACTCCATTTATTTTGTGGTGTCCAAAAATAAAAAAGATGGTTCCTTCCGGTCCATTCTGGACCTCAAGGGGGTCAACGAGCACTTCAGCGTCCTGCACTCCTGGATGGAAATCTTGTGCTCTGTGATTCAAGCAGTGTCCCGAGAGCAATTCTTGGCTTCTCTGGATCTGGCCAAGGCATATTTTCATATCCCAATCTGAGTGGATCAGCAAGTATCTGCATTTTGCCATGCTTGGCTCTCACTATCAGTTTGCTGCCCTCCCTTTTGGGCTATCCACTACCCCAAGGATGTTCTCCAGGGTCATGGTGACGGCGGCTGTAGCACTGTGGCGTCAAGGGATCTGTGTCCATCCATATCTGGATAACTGGCTCCTCCAGGCCCATTCCCTTTCAGAGGCATCTCAGGTGGTGTCCTGAGTGGTGTCCTTTTAGGAAAGCCTTGGCTGGGTGATCAGTCGGGGAAAGAGCCAGCTGTTGCCTTCCCAGTCCCTGGAGTTCTTGGGAGCACATTTTGACACTCAAGTGGATAGAGTTTTCCTGCCAGAAGAGAAAGTCAAAAGACTGTTGGATTGCCTGGCGCTGTTCTGTGCACAGCAGGCTTCCTGAGTCTGGGATTATCTTCAGCTCCTCAGATTGATGGTGGCAACCATAGAATGGTGCCATGGGTACGTGCTCACATGTGGCCTCACCAGCAGTGCTTGTTGACTCGGTGGTCCCCAATTTCTCAGGAGTTTGAGTGCAGGCTCCCACTCCCGATGATGGTGAAGACCAGCTGCGGTGGTGGCAGCAGCCCTGTCATCTGAGAAAGGGCGTGCCACTGGACAATTTTATCTGGATCCCGCTGATGACAGATGCCAGTCTCTCGGGCTGGGAAGCTCATTTCCAAGACTGTATGGTTCAGAGCCATTGGAACGACAGGGAAGTGGTATGGTCCATCAACTACTTTGAGGTGAGGGTCATCAGATTGGCTCTTCTGCATTTTTTACCCCTGGTCGAGGGTTAGGCGGTTTGAGTGTTGTCGGACAACACCATGATGGTGGTTTATGTCAATCAGCAAGGTAGCATGAGGTGTGCCGGGGTAGCTCTGGAGATGGCTCATCTGTTTGCCTGGGCGGAGAAGAACCTCCTGGCCTTTTCAGCTCAACAACTTGCTGGGTGGATAATGTGGAAGCTGACTTCCTCAGCCATCACTCCCTGGATCCTGGAGAGTGGGAGTTGGGTCAGGAGGCATTTCAGTTGATTCTATACTGCTGGGGTCACCCCAAAATGGATCTGATGGCAACCCATTTCAATGCCAAAGTTTGCTGCTTCTTCAGTCGCCACAAAGAGGCGCCCTGACCCAGCCTTGGTTAAGTCAGCACCTGCTATACATGTTTCCTCTGTGGTCCCTGGTGAGGCATGTGATTCGGCATATAGAACACCACCCAGGTAGAATTGTTCTGGTGGCACTGGATTGGCAGAGAAGAGCATGGTTTGGAGACTTAATGTGGCTCCTACAGGTGCCTCCTCTACGGCTGCCTCCGTTTCAGGCCTAGTGCAGCAGGGACCAATCGTCCTGGAAGACCTGGTTCCCTTCTCGCTTACGGCTTGCTCTGGAAAGGAGATGGCTAGGGCATAAGGACTACTCTCCAGTGGTGGTCTCCATTCTGCTCATAGCCTGGATGAGATATGCCAAGCTAGCATATGTGCAGATCTGGTGCCTCTTTGAGTGATGGTGCAGTGCTCGGCAACTGGCTCCTGAGGCAGCCAAGGTGCCATCTCTCTTGGCCTTTCTACAGGATGGACTGGAGAAGGGCCTTTCCCTTAGCTCCCTGAAGGTTCAGATGGCAGCTTTGCCCTGCCTCTGAGGTCCAGTGGCTGGTATGTTTCTAGCCTTGCACCAGGACATCTCATGTTTCTCCAGAGGGTTCGGCATCTGCATCCTTCCTTTCCTCTTTGTATGCAACCCAACAGCCTCCTGGCTTTTGCCACTGCCTTGTCGCACTGTTTTGCCACCTTGAGATCCTCAGAAATAATCACACCAAAGTCCTTCTCCTGGTCCGTGCACACCAACCTTTCACCCCGTATCGCGTACATTTCCCTTGGATTTCTGCTTCCCAAGTGCATGACACTGCACTTCTTCGCATTAAATCTTAACTGCCAAGTATTAGACCATTCTCCCTGGACTAGCAGGATGCGTCAGCCACACCTGGTGATGTCATCCGATGGCGCACCCAGCAACCATGAGGTGAGCAACGTGGACGCCGCCATCTTGGCAGCCTCCGGAACGCCCTCCTCCTCCTCCATACCTTCCTCGGTGGGCCTCAAGCACCCCCCAGGGGTATCCTCGGCTGCTTGCCCTTCCGTTCCTTCCCTGGGCAAAATATCCACAGCTGCGAAATCCAGGAGCCCCTCCGACCACCGGTCTCCTGCTCGGCTGCCTTCCTGCACCGGAAAGAGCAAGCACAGGGAAGCTCCGCCCAGCGATGACGTCAAAAGATCTCACATCCGCGCCGACGAAGGATCTCCGTCTCTCTGCTCCAGCAGGACTCCTTCCCACGCCTACAGGACTCCTCCTCGCACCAGCAGGACTCCTCCCCGTGCCAGCCCCTCTCGGAAGGGCAGCAGCCACTGCATCACGAGCACCACGCCGAAGACAGCCAAGACAGACACGGGAGGTGGCAGCAACACAGCTGCAGCAGGGGGAAACGGCACCACAGCGGCAGCAGCAGAGACTCATCCAGCAGCCAGGGCAAAGGCAGAAAATGCAGCAGATTTAACTCCCTGCACAGATCGCGAGCACCAGAGCACCATCAGCAACAGCTTACCATGGACAATCAGGTACAGCCAACAAAAAGCAAAAAGACATTCTGCATGATACCAAAGACAGGCAGCAACCTCAGGACACCCAAGCAGAAATCATCAAACTGCTGTCCAAGCTCATTGCACAGCATGAACCCACTGTAACTTCCCGACTTGCCTTACACTCTCCGGATCCCTCCAGACACTCATGCACCACGTCCTCAAGATCAACCTTGCCGGACATAAACCCCCAGACACCTTCTCCGCCTGGATCGCCTATGCATCCAGACTTTTCCCCGGAGCCACTCACGGACAGCAATGAGGAGCACGCAGCAGGGCTGTCCCACTCCAGCTGCTCACACTACTCTTACAGCAAAGGGTGCTCCCGCTCGCCCTCACCAACTCCAGCGCCGCCACCCCTCACGCCGTCTCCACCGGAGGACCTGACCTATCCTAAGTTCCTACAAAAGATATCCACTCGCCTGGCTCTTTCGCCCATGGATACACCGGACCCTAGGAATGAAGTCCTCGGCCTTCTCAAGTTCCTAAACACCCCCAGGTCCATCGTCTCCATCCCGGTCCATCATCTGCTGATGGAAAACCTCACCAAGCTGTGGCAAACCCCAGCTTCCACTGCGGCTACCTCGCGGAGACTTGAGGCTAAATACCAAGTTATCCCGGCACCAGGCTTCAACAAGCCACAACTTCCCCACCAATCCATCGTGGTGGAGTCAGCATTGAAGCATAGCAAAAGCTCACGTACACACTCCAACGTCCCCCTGGGCAAAGACTATAAACTAATGGATGACTCTGGTAAAAGGACTTACCAATCAGCCATGCTGAGCGCGAAAATTGCATCACACTCCTTCCAACAGGTATTGTACCTCGACACAATACTGTATACCCTCAAGGAGGCAATTGAAGGACTCAATGCAGAAACACAGGCCCCCTTCCTGCCTATCCTGAATGACTTGAAAGAATGTGGTAAGCACCTCATCCGCGCTACCTTTGACTTCTTCGACTCGGCGGCTAGGACAGCCACAAATGGAATCGCCTCCAGGCGCTAGGCATTGCTACGAGCCTCGGGACTCCGAGAGGACACGCATGAGAGACTTGCAGATGCGCCATGCGCTGGCAACAACGTCTTCGGGGTTAAAGTCAAAGAAACTGTGGATGACATGAAAGACCGCTGCTCCACCCTCAAAACCTTAGCTTCCGAGGGCATGGAGCGCAACCCCAACTCACAGAGCAGGCAAGGTGCATACCAACGCAGGCCCTACACATCATCCAGACACTACCAGCCCTACCAGAAATGGCAACCACAGCGCAACAAGCAGCAGCAGTACCAGTATCAGCCCTATCATCAAAAACCACGACAGAAGGACCGCAGACATCAAAAACAACCTTCAGCATCTTCAGGGAAGAGCACACCCTCCTTTTGACGCTCCGCCGAGCAGGACCCCGCAGGTGGGGGGGGGCGCCTCTCTGCGTTCATAGGAGCCTGGGAGAACATCACCACAGACTCATGGGTCCTGCAGATCATCCGTATGGGCTACAGGATACGCTTCTCCACGACCCCAACCCAACGCTCGTGCCCCTCCAACCGTACACCGGACAAACTCACAGCCACCATGCAAGCGGAGAGCCACGCCCTTCTGACAGCACGGGCCATCGAGCCAGTCCCCACGAATCAACAGGGGTGTGGGTTCTACTCAAGATATTTTCTCATACCCAAGAAATCCGGGGGCCTCCGCCCCATCCTTGACCTCAGGGGCCTGAACAAATTCATCTGAAAGGAACGCTTCAGGATGTACTCACTCGGATCCATCCTACCGCTACTCCAAACTCACCACTGGCTGGCCTCTCTGGACCTCCAAGATGCCTACCCCCACATTCCCATCAACCTCCCGCACAGGCAGTTCCTGCACTTCCGCTTCAGGACCCAACACTACCAGTACCGAGTACTCCCTTTCGGCCTCTCCCCAGCACCAAGGGTCTTCACGAAATGTGTAGCCATGGCAGAGGCCCATCTATGGAAAACAGGAATTTGCATCTTCCCATACCTCAACGACTGGCTCATCTCGGCCCCTTCGCGACACAAGACACACGGAGCAGTGAGGGACACAGTAACGCTGCTGTCAATACTGGGATTCCTCATTAACCTCCAGAAGTCGCAGCTCCACCTCACACAGACCCTAGAGTTCATTGGAGCCTCCCTCCACACGGCTCAGGCAAAAGCATTCCTGCCCGCACCAAGAGCGGAGGCCATCATTTCTCTCGCCGCAGCCGTTATCAAGGCCAACACGGTTGCCGCCAGAACTCTGCTTCGCCTCCTGGACCACATGTCAGCAACTACACAGGTACTTCCCCATGCCAGCCTCCGAATGAGACCCATACAGTGGCATCTGAGAAGGAACTGGAACCAAAAAAGGCAACCTATGTCCGCAAGAATAGCAATCGACAACCAGACACGAAGCGCCCTCTGTTGGTGGCTTCGCAATGAGAATCTGGCAAAGGGAAAACCCTTTCAAGTGCCCCGGCACGATATGATCCTAACCACGGACACATCCCTATGGGCTGGGGAGCGCATCTCAACCACCTGCGGACACAAGCGAAGTGGACAGAGACCGAGCGCAGCCTGCACATCAACCTCCTCAAGCTCCGCGCAATCCGCCTTGGCCTCCGAGCCTTCTCAAAAAGGTTACGCGGAAGAACCCTGCGGGTTCAAACTGACAACCAAGTGGCGATGTTCTACATAAACAAGCAAGGGGGCATGGGGTCACTACCCCTCTGCAGGGAGGCCCTACAAACTTGGAACCTCGCGCTCCACTTGGACTGTCAGCTGCAAGCTGTTTACCTCCCTGGCTTGGACAACCAGCTAGCAGACAAGCTAAGCTGTCAACTACTACCACACGAATGGTCCCTCAACGAACAGGTGGCAGCATCCGTATTCCGGCAATGGGGCCGCCCACGCTTGGACCTCTTCGCTCACCCCTCCAACACCAAGTGCCAGGAATTCTGCTCCCTACACCTGTCGAAACAGAGGACAGCAGCAAATGCCTTCGACCTACACTGGAGGGAGTTCAAACTCCTATACACTTACCCCCCTCCCCACACCACTGATCTCCAAAGTGCTGCAGAAGATCATACACTACAAGGCCACAGTCAGTCATTCTCGTCACCCCCTACTGGCCCAGACAGATGTGGTTTCCCATTCTGCGCGAGCTCTCAGACGTGGAACCCATCAGGCTACCTCCGAGACCAGATCTCATCACCCAGGATGGTGGGAACACCCTACATCCCAATCTGGACACTCTCGCACTGACTGCCTGGAACTTGAAAGGTCGCAGCTGACCTCCATGCACCCGACGGTAGAGGTCCAGCGATTCATTCTCGCGTCATGTCGGGACTCCACACGCCGCTCCTACGCCATGAAGTGGAAGTGCTTCGATGCCTGGTGTGCGGAAGAGGGCCTCCACCAAATCTCCTGCCCTCTTCCGCAAATCCTCCGTTACCTGACCACCCTCATCCACATGGGACTCAAGCCATCATCAATAAAAGTACACCTTTCGGCTATTGCAGCCTTCCACAACCCTGTGGAAGATGGCTCAGTCTCCACCCATCCTCTAACCTCCAGGTTCATGAAAGGAATCACCAACCTACATCCCCCGGTACAGAAACCAGTACCGCAGTGGGACCTACCCAGCGTCCTCAACGCACTCACCGAGAGTCCTATCGAGCCTCTAGATAAGGTACCATTGAGGTTCCTCTCCTGGAAAACCCTTTTCCTGATTGCGGTCACCTCGGCCAGATGAGTCAGCAAGCTACAAGCCCTGGTAGCGCACCAACCATACACAATCCTCCACAAGGATCATGCCTCATTACGAACACACCCGAAATTCATACCCAAAGTGATATCGAGCTTCCATGTCAATCAAAGCATCGAACATCTGGATTTTTACCCGGAACTGCATGCCAATGCAGAAGAACGCCGCCTGCACACCCTGGACTGCATACGGGCGCTACGCACCTACCTACGCTGCACTCAGGAACACCGCACTGGCCCACAGCTCTTTGTCTCCTTCGACCCAGCTAGACTGGACCGTCCTATCACAAAGAGAACACTATCCCGCTGGATCTCGGCATGCATCACATTCTGCTACTCCCAAGCTGGGGCTCAAACGCCTGCTATGGCCCATGCACATCAACTCAGGGCCATGGCAACCACGATGGCTAATCTCCACGCTTTGCCCATCCATCAGATCTGCAAGGCCACCACGTGGTCCTCTGTACACACCTTCCAGCGACACTACTGCCTAGACCGGCTGTCCCACTCCGACTCCTTCTTTGGTCGGACTGTCCTGAGCGCAAGCACTGACACGGGACTAGCGACAGCCTCGGCCCCTTAGCAAGCGGCCTCCAGCCCCCTGCTTAGCGCAAGAACTACTGCTGCTTTGTATAATTGCTGTGCATAATGTCATGTTTGCTGTTTGAATATGTTCTGTTCTTCACGGTTACGATTGTCGAAATTGACACATACATGGTCGTTACATGTGATTCCACTGAATGGTTGCTACATGTGCTTCCTCTGATTAAAGGTTACCAAGTTGACAACTGTTGGTTCCCGAGCATTTGTACCACTCAGACCATGCCAGAGGGGTCCATCCGTCTGCAGCGGTAGCCTACGGCTCGCTAGTGAGTCACCAGGTGTGGCTGACGCATCCTGCTAGTCCAGGGAGAAAGTGGGGTTACTTACCTGTAACGTAGGTTCTCCTTGGACAGCAGGATAAGTCAGCCACACATTCCCACCCACCTCCCCTACGGATGGCCCCGGCTACCCTATATCACCATAGGCCCGCTACCTCCCAGAGGTGGGGGACACAGGAGCATGCTCAGAAAGGCTTCGCCTTTCTGAGCTATTGGAGAGCACTCCGTCCTCGGCGCCGTCGGATGACATCACCAGGTGTGGCTGACTTATCCTGCTGTCCAAGGAGAACCCACGTTACAGGTAAGTAACCCCACTTTCTTCCAGCTTTTGTAGATCTTTCCTCGTGTTATCCACTCTCCTGATTAGTTTTTGCCTGTATGGAAAGCTTTTCTGTAAATTCTTCCTTGGCCTGCCTTAATACCTTACATCTAGCTTGCCAGAACTTATTTTTCCTATTTTCATTGTTTGGGCCTCCTTCTTTCACAGCACCGTTTAACCCACAGCCCTCATTTATATGAGTATGGGTAATCGCTAATCGTAATGCTTACATGTTAATGTGATGGGAAATCTTGATAATATACATGTTAAGGTCTTATTTTATAGCACGCTGTTTTTAATGTGCCACATGGGCCTTAAAATGCATGCTAAACTTTGTTGCATAAGTCTTTATGTCCGATTCTATAAGTTGTTATGGGACTGTCTCGTATGATCACAGCTTATTCCTTTTCTGCAGTTCCGTCAGGTATCCTGGTTTCATTTCTCCAGTTATGAATCTCTCAGGGCTTGACAGCAGGGGGCTGCAAATTTTCAAGAATAAGGTAAAAGCACGACTGCTTCATTGTTAAGATTAAGAGCCTTCCCGCTGACTGGGCTTCATTGCTAATGGCAGCTGATGGCAGCAGGGAGGGGCTGCTTCTGAGGAGTATCCATGTGGCTAGCCTTCCGCACACTTTTACTTCTCTCCCATCTTTACAGGCAAGGGGAAGAGAGTGGCCTGCTAGAGCTGTGTTCTCTCCTCTCCTCTCCTTTCTTCTTTACTTTAGTCTCCTGTCCTGGAAGCGCTTGACCTTGAATCAAAAAGCAGCCTGAGGGGAGAGAAGCTGTCTTATTCATCCCCTCTAGATGAAGCCTGCAGAAGTGAGAAACAGAAGATTGAAGGAGAAAGGAAAGTTGGTTATGCTCCTGCCACATGGATGCAATTACACTGCCTACATTCCAGAGGCACCGCGCTTGATTCCGTGCAGGTCTGCCTAAATTCTTGCAGGGAACCGGACGGGAAGAAAATCTCTTCCTAGCATCTTGATTTTGGAGCCTAGTGACACAATGTCTGCTCTTTCCATCCTTCTTCTAGGTGAGTGTATCTGAAATTAACAATTACAATGGATAATGGTGGAAGGGGGTGAGATCAGAGAACAACAAAACTTTTTGAAGACAGGGCACAATGTGAGGCAGGAGAAAATGGGTCTCCCAGAATCAGATCTGGAAAGAAATATTTCCTAATATTACTTATAACAGTTCTTTCGTTACAACTCTGATCTTCTAAAACAAGCAATTCAGACAATTGTGAATTTGCTTCTAGGATTCTGGGAACATTTTATTTCAAACAAATTATTTCATAGGATGTTTTTTGTCAATATTTTTGTAACTGTCTATAAGACACAGGGTGGCTTCAGACATGAGACTGTGACTCTTAACAAAAGCTGTTTTGATTTGTTTCAGGAAAAGTATTAAACATGAAATAAAGAAAAAGAATTGTACACCAATTCTGTTTATGCATGAATTTCAGCTCAGGTTAATAATATTTTTGTAAAAAACTCTGTTTTCAGCAGGCGTCCTAAATGCACAAATTAAAACCAGATGTGTCACAGAGCAGGAATGAGGGAGTAGACAGGGAAAGAGGCAGAGCGAAAGAGAAATGGGTCGTGAAAGAAAGAAGCAACAGAAAGAAAGAAAATCTAGAGAGTGACACAGAAAGCAAAATAAATAGGAAATAATGTGTGTGTGAGAGAGAAAGGGAATGAGAAAGAGAGAGGATGAAAGAATAACAGATTGACAGGAGGCAGTGAAAAGGAAAACCAGAAGGGTGAGAGAGAAAGGAAAACAAGATGAATGAGAAAGAAATGAAGAAAGAGGGTAATCAGGATAATAAATCAGGAGAAGAAAACAGCACAAAGGATCTAGAGAATGAGATCATGGCTAGGAGGAGCAGAGAAAGTAAAAAAGAAAATATTGATAAAAGTGCAAACGAATATACGTGAAAACCTTGTTCACTGTGCAGTATGCGAGATTTACATGTCAACACTGCGAGGCATCATCAGCAGAGTCTGCCTCCAATTTAAGAGACAGGCAGGCAAGTCAAAGGGTAATCTCATATCCGATGAAGGCAAAGTAGAGGTCAGACTAGTGCTATTGCTTTAATGCACATGAGGCCTGATTAAAGAGAGATTTTTTTGAAAGAGGCACGAAATGGAAGAAAATCCTTCATGAATCAAGCTCAGGGGACGGTGTTTGGTCAATAAAGTCTGAATAAGTTTAGACGGCACAGTTCTGTGCAAATTGTCTGCATGCCGTTAAAGTGTTGTTTTTATATCGTTCATCAGTAATGGCAGCTTTGAAGCAATAAATACCGTAGGTCACCAAAGACCCAAGAATTCCTTAGGTTGCTGAACTATTAAATAAGATAAGGTTTTTCTATATAATACATTCCTCTCCCAGCTTCCTATATGCAAGGACCAAAATGATGAATCTTGGAGCAGGACTATTATATTATTATAAAGAGCCTAATTAAAAGAAGATTATTTCCATAGGCTTTGGATAGGGAAATATACTTTTTAATAAGGTTCATCATTGCTCAGGAGGAAAGGCAGCCAGAGATCTACCAAGTCTAAACTTCTTGTCTTTATATGTCAATCTTAAAATCTGATTAGTGTGTGAACAGGGCCGGATTTTATCTTTAGGTGCCTATAGACAATGGGATGGGGGAATTCCCCTTCCAATCGCTGCTGCTCCCCATCTCCCCCCATCACCATTGCCTGGATCCTCCCCTTGATCTCCCCCTCCCCATCATGTCCCTACCTGTATCAGCTGCTGCATCTTTGAAATGAAACAAGCATGAACCTTATCTATCTACACATTCTGACAGGCCCCGCGATGCTACGCCTCCTACCCCAGTCAAACCAGAAAGACTAGCAGGCCTTACACTCGCTTCGCTTCAAGTTGGGTAAACTTTGAAAACCAAATATAACAATGTATTTACACCTCAAGAAGATTTAAAACTAAGGTTATCTAAAATCAGTTAGCAGCAAATTAACCTCTACCAAATGTAATCTAAAGTGTAATAGATATTTTTTGAACAAGTAATTAGTAATCTATGCCTAAGGGGCCTAGACAGATAAAGACGTTGGCCCATAACATGGCTGCCGCCATGGAGTGAGGGCAACAGGGACGATTAAGAGCAGGTTAGGGAACAAATAGTGTTCAAAATTAATTAGGTTAAAGCCAGCTAAACAGATAGACTAGGAAAAGGAAGCTCACAGCAGGACCTCAAGAAGATAAAAGGCAGGGACAAGAAGCATCAGTGACACAGGCAGGTTGAGACGCAGAAAAGAAGCCAGAGTTCTTTGGCTTCTCTGTTAGGCAGCAAAAGTACAGGTCAACATGTGGCGAGGCCACCATACACAGAAGAAAAAGGACAAGTGATGCTGCACTGGGTTACTTATAATATTTAAGTGCGCAGGGCAAGGGGTGGTCAATGAGCTGATAAGGAGACATCAGGACACATGTGGCCAGGGAAGTTGTGGAGTAGCGAGCAACAGGGAAAAGAATTCTGATATCGTGCAAACCGAAAAGCAGCATAGAGGGAGTAGCGTAAGCAACAGGATATTTTCAAATGGACGTTGTTGTAAAAGCGATATCCGCAGCAGCTTACTGGGTCTAGGTGGAAGGTGTGTAGTAGTCAGAGCAGCAGAAGCAGCTAAGAACTAGTAGCTGATGTGTTTGGAACAGACACAGAACCCAGGCAGCTAGCGCAAAAATGGAACTGTGGTCCAACTAGAAGATGGTGCCATTCTTCACCCTCTTCCACCGCATCATCCTCAAAGCTCATGCAGGAAAGAGCACAGCACCATGTGAGCAGTAATGTCAGCAAAGGGACCAGGAGAGCATTGGTTTCCAGAGGTTACGTCGGTTGAAGAGCCTAAAAGTAAGCACAGTGACTCACAAGGACCAAGACTGGGGATAGCATCATACGTTTGAGTGAAGGAACGGCATCCTAGCTAATGGAGACCCCACGTTTCGTTCCTCTTGCAGTGAGTCAGGGGCGGCCCAAGGAGGGTGCAGAGCCATGTGCGGAGGCTCATTGCGGAGCCTCATTTGCATAAATATTTGCATAATGTTAGCATGCACTAACCTTTAGTAAACATTCCTCTTAATGAGTGTATGAGCAAAGAAAGACTACCAGATTTCTACATTACTATACTTCAGTGCCAACTGCCAGGCACATTAGTAAGTACTACAAACTTTGGCCATTTAGAACCCATAGCAAACCCACCATATCATAACAGCACTACCAGGACTCACAAAGCACCAAACCCTACCTATCAAAAGGCAACACTGCAAATATTAAGCCAATACATCTCAGAGAATACCAATACATCTCCTACTGGGGAAAGAGAACAAGTGGCACTGTCAAATAGAAACTACATAAACAGAATACCTCAGCTCAGTTACACATGCAGAACATAGACTATTACCAAACAAAGAACAAGGGATCACAATTTAGAAATAGGAAGGCAATAATTAAGCTGAGAACCCCAAAAGTCAAACTTGGAATGTACAACAACACTGGAAAAATAAAACTATAAATTATTTTCCTCTTGTACTAAACAAAACGCAATGACGTTAACAACGCACATTTCCCAGAGGCTGACATATTCCAGTTCATAAATTCAAAATAAAAAAGTATTTTTCTATCTTTTGTTGTTTGTGCATTTTATTTTTCAGTTGCAATTGCTCCAGTCACTTTCTTCTGGTTTCTTCATGTCTTCTGGCTAATTCTGCATTGTCAACTGTCCATTTGTCATTTCTTCTCTCTTGTTTTTTTTCCATTCTCTCTCTACATCTGCTTTAACATACTGATCTTTCCTCCATTTCTTTCTTTATTCTTTTTTCATCCACTCAACGTTCACCCCTCCATCCTCAATCCCCACTTACTCTCCCAATATTCGGCCAATTGTAGATTTTTCTTCCCTCCTATACAAAATATCTTTTCCCCTCTCCATCTTCACTCCCCCAGCCCCATCCCATTATAGTCTTCCCCAACATCAGCTCCCTTCTAGTTCCAGCCCCACCCAGCATCTGTTCCCTTGTAGTCCCATTCTCCTATCCCCCCGCATCAGCCCATTTCCAATCCTAGCCCCCCATAAGCCCATTTCCAATCCTAGCCTACCATCAGCCATTTCCAGTCCTATCCTAGCCCCCCATCAGCCCATTTCCAATCCTAGCCCCCCATCAGCCCTTTCCAGTCCTATCCTAGCTCTCCATCAGCCCATTTCCAGTCCTAGCTCCCCCATCAGCTATTTCCAGTCCTAGTCCCCCAATCAGCACATTTCCAATCCTAGCCCCCCACTCAGCCCATTTCCAGTCCAAGCCCACCCCACTCAGCCCATTTCTAGCCGTAGCTCCCCATCAGCTATTACCAGTCTTAATCCACCTCCCTCCGAAGAGCCCCACAGCTGTCCAACTGGCTTTAGAGGAAGCCGTAGAAGTCCCGGCTCACCTCTGACAACCGCCAAAGTGAAGAGCGCCTTTTTTCTTTACTTCGGCAGCTGTGTTGTAGTATAGGCCCCAATGGTGTGCTGAGTGCCGGGAAAGAGGAAGTTCCCTTTGACCTCCAGCACGCCGGCGGCCTATACTACAACACAGCTGCCGAAGTGAACAAAAATAGGTGCTCTTCACTTCGGCGGCTGTCAGAGGAGGGCTGGGGCTCTCCAGCTCCCTCTCAAGCCGACCCTGCTGGTGCCGAATGCGAGATGTTATTGACGTGGGGCCGCTGAAATGTGGAGCCCTGTGCGAACAATGGATGGGCTGGTCCTGCAGTGAGTAATCAGAGCACAAGGGTGGCCATGGCAAAAGGTAAAGAAAACCAGAAGTGCTGGAGACAAAATAAAAGGAGCAGGGGAAGGCCAAGATGAAGACAAGGAATAAAACGCAATGGGAGAAAATGATCAAATAGCACAAAGAAATCACACTAGAAAAGCAACAATCATGGTAATGAAAACAGAATAGACAGTACACAGCACAAAAGCCACAGAAAAAAGGAAATTGATGCGAGAATATGCAAGAAAAGAAGCCAATGCAACAAGGCATGACAGCAATGGAAATTGCATCGCATGGTGGGTGGCTACATCAGCAGCCATGTTGCTGGTAGCATCATGATAGCGCAACAGGACATCACAACCCAGAGAGAGATTGGAAAATGCAAGCTGGTGAACAGAGTAAGAGCAATGGCAGCAGTCCACGGATCGGGCCGCTTGCATGATCTGATATCCAGTCTTCAAAATCAACAAACCTACAAGCTGGTGGAGACAAGATCGTCAGTGATGGCACAAAAACAGGCACAGTACAACTCACCCTGGTGAAGCAACCAATGGGTGAGTACAGCAGAGACACACAGGATACAAGGGACATGCACGAAACAGAACACATAAACAATACAACAACAAAGTGTCAGGACACAGAAGGCGAGCCTACAGATGGCATGTTTACGATTCAGAACAATAATGGGGCAGAAAATTACACTGCTGCTAAGTACGTTTGGGGGGAAAAGGAGGGAGAGCAGGATAGAGGAGATAAAAGGATTATGGATATGCTGGAGAATATTATGAAAATGGTAACAGACAAGAAGACAGGGCAAGAATAAACTGCAAAATGAAAAAACACAGAGGAGGAATCACATTCCTCTGCTCCGAATGGAGACCCAGAGATTACAAACGCAAATAAAGAGAAAGGAGGAAATGACCTGCAAAGCAGATTAAAACGGTCAGAGTATATATGTACCACGTGCTCTACTGACAGCTATGTATCACCAGGGATTAAAGAGAAAATATGGAAGAATAAGTATATGAACATATTTTCACTTTTAATCAGACAGGCAGATAACATCTGCAATTGAACCAGCTGCTGGTGAAAATATAAAGCTGTTAATAAGTGGACACAATACCCAAGGACTATTGACAACAGGTGCGCTGCTGCATTCAGTATACTGGCCAGTGTAGTAGATGAAAGGGCTCCATAAAAATGAAGAGACTTATTTAAATACCAAGATATCGGAGACCACGTGACGCATGAGCGAGTAAGAAGCTTCTCTGCTTGCTCCGGGGCTGCCCCACTCTTATTTAAATTTTTCTAAGAGCCTTCCCAGCCGAACGATATTACAAAGAGTACGGGCAGAAAGGTGTATGCCTTTGGAGGTGGTTGCTGCGGAATTCGCTTAAAATTATGCCTCCCACAGCTCGGAAGGAGCGTGAGAAAGCTCCGAAGAGTGGGGCCTCCTATGCTGGGAAGCAGACATCCAGCATGGCACAACCGCGCTCTCCAGGTGCGGAGAGTGTGGAATCTGGGTCTGAGGAGCTGGCGCGGGAAGTGGCAAAGCTCTTGGAGCCGAAGTTCGACCTAATTCTCACCAAATTAGAGACTGTGGGAGAGACACTGACGGAATTTGGGCAGCGGGTGGATGAGCTTGAACACCGCGTGTCAGCGCTAGAAGACGCAGAGGGCAGTCAGGCCCGGGAACAGGCCACGCTGCAAAAGACAGTTGAGATGCTCCGAGATAAAGTAGATGACCTGGAAAACCGCTCCCGTAGGAACAACCTGAGATTGGTCGGAGTCCCAGAGTCCAATACTGACACTATGCTACTGCCCATGGTGGAAACGTGGCTTCCCCGGGAGCTAGACCTCGAGGACCTAGTGGGAGAAGTAAAACTGGAGCGGGTGCATCGTATTGGGCCTAAGTCAGAGAACCACCAGCGGCCCAGAGTGATCATAGCGTGCATCCTGAACTTCCACCATAAATAGCGGTTACTGCAGGCATACCGGAAAAAGCAGACTTTGATGATGGATGGCCATAAAGTACTTTTATTTCAAGACTATTCTGCCGTGGTGGCGGCAAAACGGAAGGAATTCTCCCTGATTTGCTCGGCCTTATTCCAGAAGCAACTCCGCTTCACATTAGCATTCCCGGCAACGCTCCGTGTGCAGCACGAGGGGAAGAATCATGTACTGACAACAGCAGTGGCGGCGCGGAGGTTTATGGAGGAATTGGAGAAGTCTGGGTTGGAGAGCAGGCGGGAGACCTGAGGAGATGAGCGCCGGACCCTGGGCACAGAAAGCAGCCACAGAACTTAGCGGAGAGGCCGGAGAATGGCGAGGCCTACAGAAGGGACTTACAAGATACTCGACTATGATATAATCTGTTGCACGATGTTTAAGAGACAGCGGGATATTGCATGAGACCACTCTAGGTCTGTTTCAGGGCTATTGCTGTGGGATTCTTAGGTCTGTGCTGGGGAGTGCCAGTAAGCTTGTTGTCCTGTATAGTTCATAGTGAGAGTATTTACAAAATGCTGTTATAATTTACAATCTGTTGGGTTGGCTCTACACATAGATATTGCCTGGAGGCATGACCCGGTTTCTTGTATAGGTATGGCTATCGCCTTTAGATAGCTGAAGTGATTGCCTCCTGGCAGCAACATAGTTAATGGGGCAGGTGAACAGCTTACATTGGTGGGAGGGGTGGGGCAGCCCTGCAGCGCACAGCGGTGGGATCCGAGCTCCTGGCGTGTTACGCCGGGAGTAAAATGGTTAGCGATTTTAGGAGGGAAGGGGGGCATAGGGGACAGGAGAGGGTGGTGCAGGGGGGAAGGTGGGAAGGGGAGGGGGCCATGGGGGGCAGTAGGCAAGGGGAATGGAGGGGTGAATGGGGGAAGGCTGACTATAGTAGGGTTAGAGCTGTTTTGGGGATGGGGGCGGGGAGGGGGAGGGGTCAGTTTGGGAGGGCGGTGGAAGAGTGTGGACCAACTAGCAGGGGATCTGGGCAGAAGAAGACTCGTGGGAAGGCCAGAGAGAGATTAGCGCTGGGAGCTGGGGCTGGGCAGCTCACAGCTAAGCGTTGTGAGTTAGGGCTGTTGCTGAGTTTGGGAGGAGGGCAGCAGGCTGATGGGGGCTGACCTGAGATTTATCTCCTGGAATGTTGGGGGCCTTGGTACGCCAATAAAACGTACTAAAGTGCTGCAGGCCCTAAAGAAGCAGGGAACGCATGTGGCATTCCTGCAGGAAACACATCTTAGTGAGAGAGAGCATGCCAAACTAATATATCAAAAGACAGTCTAATAGCCAGAAGCATAAACACTACACCCTAGAATTAAGAAATTTTGGATTTAATTACAGCTGTACACTATATTCTCTGCTCTGTTAGTTGTTTTATACAAACAGTCAATCTTTATTGTATTGTAGATAGTTACCCTTGTTGACCAAGTTTTCTGCCCTGTTATCTGTAACTCATACGTATTTCAAATGTACTGAGATTGTTCTGTTCTATGTAAACCGCGCTGATGATAAATAGCGCGGTATATAAGAGACTTTAAATAAATAAATAAATAAATAAAAGGACCTGGGTGGGGCTAGTACATGCGGCAGCAGAGTCAGGGGGAAGAAAAAAGGGCGTGGCAATCTTGTTCCACAGGCAACTGAAAGTAGAGATTATCAGGGAAGATGGTGATCCCATGGGGAGATACATATGGGTACATGCAAGGGTCAATGGGGAAGAAATGATATTGGGGAATGTATATGCCCCTAATGTATATAATCATGGGTTTTTTAAGTCCCTGGAGCGGAAGTTGGGCAATATACCCAGAATACCCACAATCTTAGCTGGGGACTTTAACTGCCCACATGATCCTTTGTTGGACAAATCGGTGGTGCCCCCCGGAGCAGGGGGTTGGACATCACGTGGCATATCGTATTTGTGTCAGATGGGGGGAGAGCATTACATGGAGGGGAGAGAGACTACACCCATCTGTCTAGAGCCCATCACACCTGGTCCAGGATTGATTATATACTGGTAACGCAAGCGGATCTAGGTAGGGTTAATAGAGCAGAGATTGGCTCAATACAGGTCTCTGACCATGCGATGGTCAGTGTTAGCTGGAAAGGGCGCCATTCACTTGGGGGAAGATGGTCGTTTCCCTGGCAGCTATGGCACCGGCAGGCGTTTCAAGAATTTGTGCTAGAGAAATGGAGAGAATATCTTGCAGATAATGAGGGAAGTGTGTCCTCTGAGGCTATTTTATGGGAAGCGGGGAAGGTAGTAGTTAGGGGTCATATTATTGCCTACGTGGCCAAAGAGCGGAAGCGAGTAAATGAAGAGTTGGTGAGGCTGGCACAGGAGCTACAGGAGGCAAAGAGGGAGTCCTTACGAAAGCTGCATGACGGGGCGCTGCGGAGGTACTTGGAGACTCAGAGGTAATTGAATAATATCTTGCACGAAAGAGTGGTATTTGATATGCAGTATTACCGCCACCAGTTTTTTAGGTTCGGAAACCGGTCAGGGACACTTTTGGCCCGCCTGGTGCGGGATTGGAAGGGTACTAACTTGGTGACCGTGCTCAAGAACAGTAAGGGAGTCAAAGTTACGGAGCCAAAAGATATAGTGCGGGAGTTTATGCGTTTTTACAGTACACTCTATACGCCAGAGCGAGAGGATAGAGAGCAGGAACGCTGCTTTCTGGATAGTGTATCTCTCCGACAGGTGACGCCGCAAGAAAGAGAGGCTCTGAATAAACCGATCTCGGGGGCAGAAATCCAGTTGGCTATTAAAGCAGGGAAGGTACACAAGGCGCCGGGCCCCAATGGGTATGGGTCAGAATTCTATAAAATTCTCGGTGGGCAGGTGGTGCCCATTTTGGCAGCAGTATATGCAGAAGCATTAGATACCGGGAGTTTCCCGAGAGACATGCGGACTGCCTCTATTTCGCTTATTCACAAGCCGGGGAAAGACCCGGAAGACCCAGCCTCCTATCGGCCGATCTCGCTTATTAATTTCGACATGAAGATCTTGGCATCGATTTTGGCGGAGCGGGCACAGAATGTTTTGACAAATGCAGCAACATGTTGGGCTACTTTTAGTTGATGTAAAGCTTGTTTTGGAATACCTTGAAGAATTATGTTACTAAAATCTAAGTGAGGCAGGATCAGGGCTTGAAGGACTGATCTGAAGTCCAGGTTGATAATAATGGTTTTAGATTTTTAAGATATCTTAATTTATTATATATTGTGTTTGTTGTATTCCTGATGTGTGTTGTTAGACTTAACGTTCTGTCTATGATAACGCCAAGATATATTATTTCATCTTTTATGGAGATGCTTATGTTTTCAATCTTTATTTCTATTGGGGGGGGTAAATTTTTGATTTCTAGAAACAAATAATGCTTCTGTTTTCTTGAAGTTAATGTGTAGATTGTGTTCATTTAGCCATTGCGTCATTTTAGTGAAGCATGATTTGATATTAGAGAAGTCCAGGGAGACTATGTCCATAGGGAGGTAAATCATTACATCATCAGCATAAATTGCATATCCCCGATGGGCATATGTTTTGCAGCACCTGCCAGTGTGGATCAGGCGGAGGGAGGTGATGACCTTGCAAAGTCATTTGTCTCGGTTTTTATGGCAAGGCCGGCAGGCACGTATAGCGCTGGGATCTGCCGGCTATCAGGCATCACGAGCCAAAGCCCAACTTTCACAGAAACATACACACATCACAATCACAGAAACATACCCACATCACACCATACCCCAACAATCACAGAAACATACCCACATGACTCAAGATATAACAAATGACTAACACCACCAGACCTCCCACTACTAACTCATTTATATTCCTGCAAAATGTCTTATGCAAACTGTTGTTGATGATCCTTGTGTATAGTTCTTTGCAAATAGTTACAAATTACTGTTCCATGTAGTATTACCTGTATATAGTTCCAAACACCGTTCTATGTAAAGTATACACTAGTATACAAAATTGTTAATTGTTTCATGTAAACCGCCCTTGAGCTCTGGAAGGGGCGGTATAGAAGAAACTGATAAATAAATAAATAAAAATGTTCTGATCCAGCCTAAAGAGCATGGTGGAGCCGGGCTACTGTCGGTGCGAGGGTATAATGGTGTGCAGAAAGCAGAAATATAAACTTGAGAAGCAGAATATCATATGGGCAATTAACAGTTTATAACATGGCTCGGAGACAATGATGTCCACAACAACAAGCTAAGTTAATCTTGTCAGGGGTGGCCTTCTTCCTGAAGACTGAGGGAAAAACAGATACAACTAAAGCTTTTATAGTAAAGAAAATAAAGGAAGAATGGGCCAAGGGAATCCCCAGAAGCACAGATAAGAGAGAACCAATCTTGACATGTTGCAGTCAGCGCTCTAATTTAGGTTGGCTTTTATAATCAAGTTCTTTGGTGCATTCAGAAAAAGTGAGGTAAATCAAAAGAACACTTACAAGGCATAGCATTGAAGGTAGAGAGGTATAAAGAAGGGAAAATAGAATAGGCTTGCTACTTGACAGATCAAAAACAGACCAAAAGGGGGAGAGGAGGCTAGAATAGCTAGAGAAAATGAGGGTGAAGAAATTATACCCAGTATCAGCCATGAATGAATACTTAAAAAAATACCCCAGGAGTGCACTTCTGTTTCCTGCTTGCCTTGATTCCTGACTTTGATTGGAGCCTCTGTTCTGTGCTGGTGAGAGTGTGAGGACCATGTGAGCAGAAGAGCCCCCACCACAGGATGCCGAGTGAGCTTCTGTTTCCTGCTTGCCTTGATTCCTGTCTTTGATTCTAGCTGTTGTTCCATGCTGGTGAGCGTGGAGGACCATGTGAGCAGACTGGGCTATAAGAACTGTGCCCCCAGCCAAGACAGCTATCAAGAGGCCTAGAGCCAATAATGGGCAAAGGCATACAGTATCTCTTCATGAGGTCCCTGCTAGTGACTCGCTAATCATTAGAAGCTCTCTTAGGTTACCTTATGTTTATATATTTTGATCCATCATTCTAATTCTTGCATTCCCTGTTGGAAGCTATGGCCTATTAAACTCATCAAATCAAGAGTTGATTGCAATAACAATCCCCTGCTCAGTGACCCGTAAGTTAATAGGAAGGGAAGGGATGGTGAGCAGGGCAGCTGGTGTCAGGATGAGGAAGAAGGAAAAGGGGATGGAGTCCGAGCATGCCCCAAGTTACAATCACTTTTCAAAAGTGATATTAGCAATCCTGTCCCAAGCATGAAAAGATAGCATCACCATGTTATTATGATGATATTAGGCTCGACAGGGGGTAAATTCAGGACTAGCACAAGAAAATATTTCTCCATCAAAAGGTAGGAAATGCATGGAATAGCTTCTCAGGGGAAAGTGGAGGTCAAAATAGTAGAAAATTTGGAAAACTGTATGGGATAAACACAGAGGATTCTTAGTTATGAAGAAATGAAAAGAAAGACAAAAGATCAACTACTTTTCCTAACAGCTGTCATAGTCTATGTTTTTCATGGAGAGGAGATTCTCGAATTAACGTAAGAAAGCATTTCTTCTCAGAAAGAGCAATGGATAGAGAAGAACCTTTTGATGAAGTTATTGGGAAGCAAAACAGTTAACTGAATTTAAGAAATATGGAAGAATTTCGAAGAATCCCTAGTGACACAGAAGTGAAGATGAAAACATAGATCCAGTAAGATTTGTGGTACTGTATTCAGAAGGAACAATGGGTAGAGGAGATGGGCCTTATGATCATTATCTAAATAGATAAAAATCTAATGTCATAATCTGTGTGGACAATTTTCAAAGGCATTTATCTGGCAAGTGTCATCAAAAGCACTATAAACATAGGGCCCGATATTCACATAAAGCTGAGCACCTAAATTTAGGCTCCTAAGTTAGACTCTAAAATTTGTGCCCCATATTCAGACATACTTAGGAGCCTAAGTTTTCAGCTGAAAATTCATCCTAATATAGGAGTTTAAGATTTCTGCTCCTAAATTTAGGCCTGTCATTCATTTGCCTAGATTTATGAGTGTAATTTAGGTGCCAAGTACCAAAAATCAGTGCTAAGTTCTTAACCTATGTTCCCCCGCACTAAATCTGCCCCTGTTCCCACCCATTTCTTATGTTCCTAAATTTAGAACTTTAGTGAAATTTTAAGTAAACTTGTAGGCATTCAGCGCAAGTAAATTTTCAAAGAGACCAATTTAGGAGCATAACGCTCAAAGTTAGGAGCATAAATCCTTTGATTATCAGGCCCACTGTGCCAATGAATGCTTCTCCCACTCTCCGGATAGTGCCAGAATAATCCAGGAACAGAACAAGGAAGAGGCCACTAGTTACCCATAAAGCAGTGATTTTCATTGCAACTATATGGATAGCTATTTGAATGGATTAGGACAAAAAAGAGCTGTCCCAAATAGCTATCCTCATTGCTATTCATAGAGCAGCACTGAAAATCATTGCTATAGAGATAATACTGGGTGCTGACCATAAAGACCAGATATTCAGCCAGTCACTATCCAGATGCTGGCATTGAATCTTTTCTTTAGTTAACTTTGACAGCCAGTATTTTAGAAAACGCTGATTGCCACAGTTCAAAACTGATCCAGTTGTGCTGCCCGCAAAATATATTCTCACTCCTCACAACAACAACAAAAAATCATTCAGTGCAGTATATCTCAAGTCATTTCTCCACTAAATGACTTTCTAAATGGCTTTTCAGAAAGCAGGCAAACCTTGTGCTTCAAGGTTGGAGGAGTGGCCTAGTGGTTGGGGCAAGGTACTTCAGGCCAGAAGGTCAGGGGTTCAAATCCCACTAGAGGACAGCAACCTTGGGCTGGAAGGACTGGTGTTTCTAGTCCCACAGGTGCTCCTTGTGGTCTTGGGCAAGCCACTTAACCCTCCATTGCCCATGTTCCCTGTAAAATAGTTATCTCCAAGTTATAATGCCCTGTTCAATGTAATTTCAGTTTGTTCAATGTAAACCACATTGATATCATGAAAGGCAGTATATAAGAAATGTTAAATAAATATATATATGAGGCCTTTCCATTCAGAAAGGACTGCCACTTTCTCTTCCCAGGAGAGATGAGAACTCGGCAGCTTACTTATCTTCCTCAAAAGGTGAGAAGCATTTAACACTCTTGCAAGAGAAGAGGCCTCTTTAGTAAAGGCAGTCAGAAGGTTTATCCCTCTTTGTATCAAAATATTTATATGAGGTGTGCTGGGAGATCTTGCAGCTCAGTGTGGTAGCAATTTATTTTCCCTGTGTTGAGCTTTTCATAACATTTGAACAGATATAGATATTTTCAGGCACAGAACTAAACACTTTCCATCAAATCAAAAATAAGGTTCGAGAAATGGAAAAAAAAAACCAGGTGATGTTTTATTTTCCAGAGAAAAATGCACAGATCAAAATGAAAATCCTTTATTTTTTTTTCTGGTTTAAAAATCAGTCTTCAGCCTTGAAGGCAAATCACTGCATGACTTGATTATTTAATTATTTTTTTTTGGGGGGGGGGGGGTTTCTGTTTGGCTTGCGATCATTATATCTGAAGCAAAAGCCTTATAGCTCACGGAATGTCACTACGCATTACTTCTGGTCACAGTGCAAATTATTTCCAATCATAGTTCTATGCATGAGAGGCAAACAAGAGGAGCAGATCTGTTTTTCCAGCACGAGAAAGATCATGCAAGGCACAGAAACAGAGACTGGGGAAGCACATAAGGACCATTCAATTTGCTCAATTCATTACCTACAGTTGCAATATACCACGGATCCCGAGTTATCTCAAAGAAGTAAGTGGAAAGCCTGTGTGGTAAATGTCAGAAGCATGACCAGCATCTGCCCTGCTGTTACCAAACAGGGCAGACACTTACCAAACCGGCCCGCATTACCTGTCTCAGCAGACAGCATGAGTGCACCCGCACTATCTGCCTGGGCATATAACGCGGGCCCCAGCACTAAAAAAACTAACAGCTAAGCTTGAGGTGGTGCAGCACAACCTCCCTAAATCAAGGCCCCCATTCAATCAGCACCCCCCAGTAAAACCCCCACTCAATCATCACCCCTCACTATCAGCCCCCTCACAAGATCACTCACCACCAATCCAATCCCTGCCATGATCAAAAACCCTACAATCAGACCCCACCATGATCAGATCCGCCTGATCAGATGCTCCACATTACTAGGTTACCCCTCAACAAAGCCCACCTAAGCAGAAGCTTCTTTCAAGCACCATACCCCCAGTTTCCCTGGAATTTACCAGGGGGTGTCCCTGGTCATCTGGTGGGCTGGGTCAGAAGTGATCCACCTCTACCCCTGTCCTGTAGCTACTGAGGTTCAAAATGTTTCAGTAGATATAAACCCTAGTGGTAGTCTCATAGTATTACTGCTAGGGGTCAATTTGCCATATGACAATTGCTCCTTATATGGCAGATTGACCCCTAGCGATAATACCACAAGACTAACACTAGAGGTCATATTTGCAATATTGAATCCCAGTGATCATAGGGCGGGAGCAAAAGGGACCCCTCTTGAGGTAGCGCTAAGTGCAACTGCACTATCGGCAGTCCTGACAGTTCATGGTAACCTACCACACATTAGCTGTTAGTGACAGCCATACCCTATCTACACCCATAAGCCACTCTGAGCCAACCCCATGTAGCTCTTTATCTCCAGGAACAAGCAGGAATGAGTCTTCACATATGGGTATCGTCGGTACCGACGGAGCCTGCACGGGAACGCTCCTCAGCGTCCAGTAAGAAAGCTTTTGGGAGCATCCCACAGCGCCTGCGTGCTGCCTTCCCGCCTTTCCCAGCTGCCTCTCTCCAGTTTAGGTTTAGGTTTAGGTTTAGGTTTATTGACTTGATTGACCGCCCTTCATGGGTAAGCAGAGCGGTTTACAAAAACATTTCTTCATTGCAGTAGGCACAAGGCCGGAAAAGGAAAAGAAAGTTACAACTTTGGTAAAAGTAGAAAAGCGAGTACAGGAAAGGAGGATCAAAAGGGGAAAGGGGAGGCTAGGAAGGAGAGAGGTTGAAGGCAAGGGAGAAGAGGTGAGTTTTCAGGGCGTGCTTGAAGGTAGGATGGTGGGGCTCCAGACGGAGAGTAGAGGGGAGGGAGTTCCAGAGGGCCGGGCCTGCAAAGAAGAAGGCAGAGGAGCGGGTGGATTGGAGGTGAGCATGTGAGGGGGGAGGAAGAGTGAGGCGATTGAGGTGAAAGGAACGAGGAGTGTGCCGGGGGGTGTGAAAGTGGATGAGGTCAGCAAGGTACTGAGGCGTGGTGGTGTGAAGAACCTTGTGAACGAGCGTGAGAAGCTTGAATTGGATCCTTCTTTTCCGCGGAGCCAGCAGGTCATGTTCCTGTCACCGCAGAAGAAGTTCTTTATTTTTTTCTTTATTTTTCTGTGTTGCGTCTGCCTTCTTCGACGTCAGACCGGTACCGCCGGTCTTTTCTTTTCTTTCTTAAAAAAAAAAAACAAAAAACACTTTTCTTTCTTCAACCGTGCATTTTCTGTTTGGGCCTTAGGCCTCAACATTTTTCTTCTCATGGAGAAGCCTGCTTCCGGGTTCAAAAAGTGCACGAAATGTGGCGGTACTATTTCAGTCACCGACACCCATGATTGGTGTCTAAAATGTTTGGGTCCTGACCATTCCATCACGGATTGTGTGTCCTGTACCATGATGTCTAAAAGAGGTCGGCAGAACCGAGCAGCCAAGCTCAGTACCCTGTTTCCCTCTGATGCAGCCTCGGTGGCATCGACGTCTTCCAGGGCTTCTTCTTCCTCCCATGGATCTCAGGTAACCAAACATAAATCTAGCCGGTCCTCGAAGGGCAAATTTCCCTCTAAGCATCGAGATGCCTCCGGGCTTGTCCTCGAGGATTCCGCAACGGCAAAATTACCCCGGCGGGAAGTTCCGGCTTCCAAAGCATTGTCTATGGGGTCACAGGTTGACATCGATGGCTTGGCCTCGACCGATCACCTGTTGCCATGTTCTGGGGTACCGGTGGCCTCCACTGGTACCGACATCCAGACTCTGGTGGCGTCGATGGATCAGAAGATTCTGTCCATGCAACGCACCCTAACGGCGTTTATGCAGGCTTCGACGCCTCCGGTACCGCAACAATCTCCGTTGCCGGTACCGACTCCGGCACCGGCATCGTTCCCGGTGCTGGTACCGATTGCATCGACATCGGCTTCGGTGTCGACTGCAACGGTACCCTGTCCTATGATGCCCATTGGTACCGAACCGGTACCGCTTATTCCCGAAGTCGATCCCACTCGGTACGCGTATCGGGCTTTACAGGAGCATCCAGACAGGCGATAGTTCGATTCCTCTGAAGACTCTGATGAGTCGGAGGCTTCTGTCGAGGCACCGGTACTTCTTCCTCAGGAGTCTGCTTCTCCAAAATGAAAAATGTCTCCTCCAGAGGACTTGTCTTTCCAAGACTTCATTAGGGAAGTGGCTAGGGGCCTCTCCATTACAGTGGCCCCTGAGTCAGAGCCTAGAGCCAAGCAATTAGATATTTTGCAATATCCTAAGGCTCCTAAAGAAGCAGCTACCTTACCTATTCATGAGATTCTCTATGATCTCATGTTGAGCATGTGGGAGACTCCTCTTACCACCTCTCCTCATTCTCGTAGGTTAGACACCATGTACCGTGTCCCTCTTTGTCCTGGCTTTCATAAGTCTCAGCTTCCTCACCACTCTATTGTGGTAGAGTCTGCCATGAGGAAAATAAAGAGTGCAAAGAGACACTCGTCTAATCCTCCAGGACGTGAATGTAGGACCCTTGATGCTTTTGGCCAAAGGGTTTTCCTAGCTAATATGCTTGCTGCCAGAATCAACTCCTATAGTCTCTATATGGGGATGTTTCTAAAAGAAGTCACAGATCATCTGCAGACTTTAGCCCCTTTTATTTCAGAAGATAAAGGCAGGAATTTCTCACTTGGCTTAAACATGCCCAAGATGTTTCCAAATTTTCCAACCGTGCAGCCTTTGACTCTTTTGAGTGTGTAAGCAGAGCCTCGGCTATTGCCATAGGTGCATGCAGAATTGCTTGGTTACAAGCCTCTGATTTGGAACTCTGGGTCCAAGATGAACTGGGAAATCTTCCTTGTACAGGTGAAAACCTTTTTGGCAGGGATTGGCAAGCAAAGGCCACTCAGATGGATGCTGAGAACTCTACCTTGGATCGACTTTCAAAGTCTACCTCTGCTCCTGTTAAGAAAAGATTGTTCAAAAAGACACCTTTTTCTAAAAAGGGAAGATATTATCCTGCTTATGGTCAGCAGGCATCTTCTGTAGGTCGTTTTGCTGCAAAGCGTCAGCAACCACCTAAACAGGCCAAGTCAAAGGCTGCCAGGCCTCCCACGGCCCAGCAGCCTCAGCCTCCTCAGGGCCTTTGACTTGCAACTAGAGAACTTAGCCTTTCTAGCTCTGGAAGAACCAGAGCCCCTCACCATTCCAGGAAGGTTAGCTTACTTTGCTCCCAGATGGGAGCAAATCACAGCAGAGCAATGGACCCTCTCCATTATAAGGGAAGGGTACAAGCTTCATTTCTTATACCTTCCTCCCCACACCATGGTGAAACAGTTCAATTCTCCAACATCTCTCCTCAACCTTCTGGGTCAGGAGATTGCTACCCTTCTTGCCCAAGGGGCAATAGAAGAAGTACCTCTTCTTCAACAGGGCTCAGGGTTCTACTCCCCTTATTTTCTTATTCCAAAGAAAACAGGGGGCTACAGACCCATTTTAGATCTCAGAGAATTGAACAAGTTTCTATTCAAAGAGAAATTCAAGATGATTTCTCTCGGTACTCTGCTGCCATTCCTTCAGAGTCAGGACTGGCTTTGTTCTCTAGATCTCAAGGATGCGTACACCCATGTCCTCATCCACCCAACACACAGAAGGTTCCTTCGGTTACTTTTTCAAGGAAAGCACTACCAATACAGGATGCTTCCTTTCGGTCTGGCCTCTGCACCAAGGGTGTTCACGAAATGCATGGCAGTAGTAGCTGCATTTCTACGCACTCTAGGAATATTCGTTTTCCCATATCTGGACGACTGGCTCATTTGAGCTTCATCCCAGTCAGAGGCCCAGATTTGTCTAACCTGCACAATGCGTGTCCTTCAGTATTTGGGACTGATAATAAATATCCCAAAATCCCATCTCACCCCTACTCAGTCTCTGGAGTTTATAGGGGCCTTGCTGGATACCACAACTGCAAGGGCCTATCTTCCTCAGGCCCGTTGCCTACGCTTGGTGCAGTTAGCCTCCCAGATGCAGTTAAAGTCCCATTTAACTGCTCGAGAAATGTTACAGCTATTAGGCCACATGGCATCCACCATGCATGTGGTTCCATATGCTCGCCTTCACATGAGGGCAGCTCAATGGACTTTGTCCACCCAATGGACTCAGGCATCAGGTTGCCTATCAGACAAAATAGCAAACTCCAGTCACCTATTTTGGTCTCTCCAGTGGTGGAAGTCCCCTCCAAATCTGTTGTTGGGGTCCCCTTTTCAGCAGTCGCTACCCCAAGCAACTCTGACAACAGATGCTTCTCCAATGGGTTGGGGAGCTCATCTGCAGGATCTCTCCACCCAGGGCATCTGGTCTCCACAGGAGACTTCTCTGCATATCAATCTCTTGGAACTCAGAGCAATATTCTTAGCTCCCAGAGTGTTCCATTCCCTGCTCAGCTACAAGACAGTCCTCATCCATATGGACAACCAAGTAGCCATGTTCTATGTAAACAAGCAGGGTGGGACTGGCTCTCTGTCGCTTTGCAACGAAGCTTTGCGACTGTGGGCCTTCGCCAGAGAGCATCACATCCATCTTCTGGCAGTATATCTTCCAGGCGTTCAAAACTCTTGGGCGGACAGACTCAGTCGAGTTCTGCTTCCACACGAGTGGTCCCTCCACATGGACCAGGTAGCCAGGATTTTTCGAATTTGGGGAACCCAGGACATAGACCTCTTTGCAAGTCCGTGGAATGCCAAATTTCCCCGGTTCTGTTCCAGAATTCCATGTCAGGGAGTTCAGGCCAAGGATGCCTTCCTCCTTCACTGGGGTCAAGACTTCCTTTATGCCTTTCCACCAATTCCCCTAATTCCCAAAACACTATTCAAGCTTCAGAGAGATCGAGGGACCATAATCCTCATAGCACCACATTGGCCACGCCAAGTGTGGTACCCTCTACTTCTGCATCTCTCTCAAGCTCCTTCCCTGGACTTGGGCTCTGCACCAGACCTTCTGTCCCAGGAAGAGGGAACGTTGTGGCACCCAAACCCCCAGTCGCTCCATCTCAGGGCTTGGTTGCTGAGGGCCTAGACCTTCAAGATTTTCATCTCTCTCAGCAAGTCAGAGATGTTATTCATGCCTCTAGAAAGCCTTCTACTAGACGTTCCTATGCTTTCAAATAGAAAAGATTTACCATTTGGTGTTCAGGGAAGGGTCTAAACCCTCTTGCAATACCTCTGAATTCTCTACTAGAGTATCTCCTGCATCTATCCCATGCAGGTCTGAAAACAAATTCAATAAGAGTCCATTTGAGTGCTATTGCAGCGTCCCTCAAGCCTCTCAATGGACAACCTATTTCCTCTCATCCTCTTATAGCAAGATTCATGAGAGGCCTTCTTTTAACTAAACCTCCCATTAGACCACCTCCAGTGGCATGGGACTTAAACCTGGTTCTTGGCCAGCTTATGAAGCCACCCTTTGAACCTTTAGCCACCACCTCCTTGAAATTTCTTTCTTGGAAAGTTGTTTTTCTCATTGCAGTCACCTCAGCATGCCGCGTCAGTGAGTTGCAAGCTTTGGTGGCTAATCCACCTTATACAAGGTTCCATCATGATAAGGTAGTCCTCAGGACCAATCCATACTTTATGCCTAAAGTGGTCTCGCCTTTTCATCTGAACCAAGAGGTATATTTACCTGTCTTTTTTCCAGGACCTCATGCATCAAGTGCAGAGAGGAATCTTCATACCTTGGATTGTAAGAGAGCTCTCACTTTTTACTTACAAAGAACACAGCAACATAAAAAGTCTTCTCAACTCTTTGTTGCTTTTGATCCTTCTCATTTAGGACTTCCAGTCTCTAAGAGAACACTGTCCAACTGGATTGCTCAGTGTATTTCTTTCGCCTACCAGAGTAGGAACATTTCTCTGGAGGGCCATGTCACAGCTCACAATGTGAGAGCCATGGCAGCCTCAATGGCTCATCTAAACTCTGTGTCCATCGACGAAATCTGTCGAGCGGCCACCTGGGCCGGTTCATACCTTCACAGCCCATTACTGTTTGGACAAGGACTCCTGCCGGGATGCCTCGTTTGGTCAGGCTGTTCTCAAACACCTGTTCCATTCTTAATCAACTCCTACCCACCTACCCTGGTCGGATGCCAGAGATCCATGGGAGGAGGTAGAGTCCTTTTCAAGGACACACAACCTGGGGTTTCTCCCTGGCATCTACAGCTAGGGAGTCCCCATATGTGAAGACTCATTCCTGCTTGTTCCTGGAGATAGCACAGTTACTTACCTGTAACAGGTGATCTCTGGGAACAGCAGGAATAAGTCTTCACAACCCACCCACCTCCCCTAGGAGTTGTATCTCTCTATCTATCTTTCCTTTCCTCTCTCTCTCTTTGTCTCAGCTTTAAAACTCAAACTGGAGAGAGGTGGCTGGGAAAGGCGGGAAGGCAGCGCGCAGGCGCTGTGGGATGCTCCCAAAAGCTTTTTTACTGAACGATGGGGAGCGTTCCTGTGCAGGCTCCATCGGTACCGATGATACCCATATGTGAAGACTTATTCCTGCTGTTCCCAGAGATCACCTGTTACAGGTAAGTAACTGTGTTTTATCTGGTAACCATTAGCATGGGCCCACGCTAATGTAGGGTTACCAGATTTTTGGAGAGAAAATCTGGGACACTTGGGAAGGCTGAGCTAGACTGGGAGGAGCAGGGGGTCTTCCCTCCTCAGGTATCTTTTCCCCAAATATTTTGAAATAAGGCAAAGTAGCATTCAGTAATTTCAAATGTTTAAGAAAGACAGTAGTGTCCCTTCTTGAGTGATAAGCATGCATAAGAACATAAGAAATGCCATACTGGATCAAACCAAGGTTCATCCAGCCCAGTATCCTGTTTCCAACAATGGACAATCCAGGTCACAAGTACCTGGCAGGATCCCAAAAAGGCACACAGGTTCCACAATGCTTGTCCCGGGGCAAGCAGTGGATTTTCTCTTTAATAATGGTTTATGGACCTTTCCTCCAGGAACTTGTCTGAACCTTTTATAAACCAAACTATAGTAACAGTTTTTACTACATCCTCCGATAACGAATTCCAGAGTTTGGGTATGCGCTGAGTGAAAAAATATAACAAATTAGTAAGACAATACTTTTCTTGGCTAAATTCATGTTGGCTTTCTCTCATTAAACCATGACTATCTATATGTTCAGTAATCGTATTCTTTATAATGGTTTCTACTATTTAGCCCAGTACTGACATCAGGCTAACGGTCTATACAGTGTTCCCTCGCCACTTCGCGCTTCATGTTTTGCGGCTTCAGTGCTTCGCGGGTCAGCAGCCACATTGTGGAAAGGAGCGTTGTTTCATGTTGATGCGCGAGAGAGAAGGATCCCTGCATGTCAACCAAAGAGATGAGTTGACTCAGAGTACTGTACATACCACGGGCTTTCATAAAGGCGCGTGATTGGTTTCCGGTGTGACATCGACCAAGAAGAAGTTCATCACTCAGTGGTGGAGAAGGCGGTGAGGCTGGCTCACATCATAAGGAATGAAGGATTTGTCGACATGACAGAAGAAGACATCAGCGCCCTTATCGATTGCCACTCGGACCCACTGAGCGATGAAGACCTCCTTGAGATGACAAAGTCTGCAAGGGAGGAAGAAAACGAAGAGGAAGACGAAGAAGAAACTGAAAAGCGTGGCCTTACCCTGGAGAATCTGCAACAATTGTGCAACATGGCAAGAGCGATGCAACAATTTGCACAAGACATTGACGACAATATGGTTCGAGCTGTCGAGTTCAGCAATCGCGTTGACGGGGTTATGTCCTTGTACAGGGGAATTTTGAAGGAAAAGAAAAAACAAAGACAACAACTACCCATCACCATGTTTCTCTCCAAGGTAAAGCCCCCGGCTCTACCGTCAGCGCCTCCAGCAGAAGAGTCTCCGAGTCAAGTGAGAGCCTCTCCTCCGCCACCAACACAAGACTCTTCGCCTCTCTCAGAAAGCAATGTTGATTAATGTTTATTACTGTATAAGGTTTTGTAATTAACCCTATTGTAATTAGCACTGACACGTTTAAGTAAATACGTATACAGTACTGTTGTAATTTTTGTCTTAAATGAGTAAAGTATGAATACTGTTTACATATTTAAAACATTCTTGTACAGTACCCGCATACACAAAAATTCCTAGGGGCAAATACTACTTCGCGGTTTTTCAGCTTTCGCGGAAGGTTCTGGTCCCCATTAACCGCGAAAAACGAGGGATCACTGTAGTTTCCCGAATCACCCCTGGAGCCCTTTTTAAAAATTGGCGTTACATTGGCTATTCTCCAGTCTTCAGGTACTACAGATGATTTTAATGATAGTTCACAGATTACTAATAGTAGGTCTGCAATCTCATATTTCAGTTCTTTCAACATCTTCAGATTTATACCATCCAGTCCAGGTGATTTACTACTCTTCAGTTTATCAAATACTTGTAATACATCTTCCCGGTTTATCGATATTTCTTTCAATTCTTCCGATATATCAGCTTTAAGTACCATTTCAGGCATGGGTAACTTCCCTACATCTTCTTCAATAAACACCGAAGCAAAGAATTCATTCAGTTTCTCTGTTATAGCCTTCTCCTCCCTTAGTGCCCCTTTTACCCCTCTATCATCCAATGATCCAACTGATTGTCTCACAGGTTTTTTGCTACAAATGTACTTAAAAAGGTTTTATTTAGCGTTTTTGCTTCCTTGGCAAGCTTTTTTTCAAATTCTCTCTTTGCCTGCCTTATCAATGTCTTGCATCTAGCTTGCCAGTGCCTATGTTGTTTCCCATTTTCGCCATTTGGCTCCTTTAACAATTTCCTGAAAGATGCATTTTTGGCTACAACAGCCTCTCTGACCTCACCTTTAAACCATGCTGGCAGGTTTTTTTGGCTTTCTTCCACTTTTCTTAAAGTATGGAATACATATACGCTTAAGCGTTATTCTATACATATAAAGGTACATTTTAGAAATGATGACCAAGTGCAATACCACTTTGACATGGAAAAAAGTGGTATATAAGCCCAGCTAAATAAATAAATAAATAAATACATCTGGGACATCCAGGTCAAAGCGTGTCCAAAAATGCAGGACACATCCATGTTCAGGCACGATTTCAGAAGCATGGATGTGCCTGAACATTAGGGTTGACTACACTAACATCCCCGTGAAGGTGTTCCAGACAGGGAATATCTCCTAGGCGGTCATTCTGCTTGTGGAGACTTTTGGCAGCACAAAAACAATAAAACATGTTACTCCAATACAGATCACTTGTCTTTACAGGTATGGACAATACTAGGGATATTAGATAGTACCAAATGATATACTGGCAAAACAAACACTTTTTGGAGGCCTATTCATGCCCTGGAGAAAGCATAAAATCAAATCAGCAAAAATTACCTACAAAGCAGAGCCCCCCCCCCCCAAGAAGAAAACTAATGTTTTTGTTGAATATGCCAACAGGAGAGGAGCATTTCTCACTCTCAAATGCTGGTAATATCCATTTTAATAATCTAATTTAATTCAAAAAAACAAAGCACACTTATCTCTTTGGTTAAATCAGCTATTAAAATCCAATGAAGGCTCTTCCAAAATCATGTGAAGTGCATGTTTTGAGTCTATTAGAGACCCTGTATCAAGCACCAACAAGGAAGTACAACCAACCCTCCAGGATTCTCAATTCAAATGCCATAAAACGCCAAGTGTGCATTAGAGAATCTGCATGCATTTCTATTGGTTATACGAAAGCATAATCACACAACAGACCCACCAATTGAAGAAGAGGGGATACCCCATGTCACCGGGGAAACCCAAACTCCATTGGTCAAAAGTCAGAACTAACTCAGCCAATCGATTTCTTTATTCGGTCCATAGGGATACACTGTGTTGAATCAATAAATCCAATACTATTCCAACCATTGCAATTTAAAGACCCGATTACCACCACGAGGGTCATATGGAACATGATCAATGATTGTCCAATGAAGATCCTCAAAATTATATCAAATAGGGATCTACCATCTGGGCAGATCGCACCCGGGAGCAAATGCAGGAGGCATGCTCACCCAAATATATTTTCATAGCACGGGTTGAATGGCCAATGTATAATAAATTAGATGTGCAATGTAATAAATAAACACTGGAAACAGGATTCTGGACTTAATGGACTTTTGGTCTGACCCAGTATCATACATAGGAGGCAACTTTTGGAAATTATCAGAGGGTGTTAAACTCAGCACAAATTACCCCGCCATGGACATAGTGAAGATGTCTACTCAATACTGGGGGCGCTTGAGTACCCACAGAGTGCCCAGTATGGCAGTTCTTGTTCCACTTCTTATGCAATATTGTCTGCATGGCTTATTTGTTTGTACTCTAGTATTTAGCTGTAATTCTAACTTCTGCCACTCCCTTTTAGCTCACAGCATGACCGCTGCTAGTCTGCTAAAGTTCAAGTATTAAACAGAAAACAACTAAAAACTGAGCCTTAACAGGGCTATGAACCACAAACTGCAAAATGTATGTGGAGTCAGAAGTCGCAGGATGCCCAGAATAGGTTTTCTAACAGTGAAGAAAGCAAACTACTTAGCTGTAATCCCCATAATCTCTGCCACACCCTTTTCTCCCCCTCCCCCCTTCCCAGTGACTCCACAAGAATGTAATTAACAGCTGAAATTTATTTCATTTCTTAAATTTATAGACTGCTCATAGTAAAACTTCTAAGTCATTGACAAGTTAGCATACATATGCATACTTAAAAAAACAAAGCTAATACAAAAACAAACATTTCAACGTATTTAAAACAAAAGTGTCTTCAATAATTTACAAAAGTTTTGGAACCCTCTGGCCCACTAACAGAGAAGGCACGAGCTCCAGTAATGGCCTTCCTTGCATCACTTACAGATGGTACAGCTTGCTAACCAGTCGGACTAGAGTGTAGACATCAGGACAGTTCATATTGCTTCATCACTATAGAAAATTCCAAGACAGAAAAACCATACAACATCTTGTGAATCTAAGAGTATGTTTCTCAACTGGAAGCCAATGAAGAAGTTTATAAAGGAAACCCCTCCCCCTCCCCCAGAAAAAACAACAACAACAACAACTAAGGGGTATGTTTACTAAACCATCTTAATGTTACCGGCACTAGCTGCAGCGATAATGTGAAGAATGCCATATAAGGAGTGGGTGTTCCGTCGTCAAGGTAGCAAGGTGGCGCGTTAACCCTAAGTTCATGCCAGCGCAGTGTTAGAGGCTATAAAGATGTAGCCCACTGGTTACTGCAATGACTGTGGAGGCAGAGGTCATGGGTTCAATCCCGCAGTGGTGTTATGTAAGAAGGCTGAGGCATTCCCCTTTTCTAATTTAAATCAGTACGGTCTGAGGTAGTTCCCGTATTTCATTTAAATCAGTGCTGTCTGAGGCATTTCTTTTTTTAAGTTAAATCAATGCTGCCAGCAAAAACACCCTCACAGTGCCGTAACATAAGGTGTCGCATAAGGTGCCCTATAAGGCACTCCATAGGGCACATTATAAAGTGCCCTGTCCGCCAAGGTGCCTTCTAATGTGCCTTATAGGGCACCTTATGAGTCACCTTAAGGTTACAGCACTGTGAGGGTGCATTTTGCTGGCAGCACTGATTTAAATTAAAAGAAAAAGCCTCAGAGAGCCTTATTAAATAACAACACTGTGGGATCAAACCCATGACCTCTGCCTTCACAGTCATTGAAGCAACCAGTAGGCTACATCTCTATAGCTACTACCACACTGCTGGCTGGCTACAGAAAGACTGCAGGTCACCACACAAACTGTCTGCTGTGGTTACCAGGATAGGGTAAACCCACCCATACCCATGATGCACTGCACATGCAGATCAGCAGTCTACAGCTGATCACATAATGGGGTATGCACCCCCACAGCACCTAGGCCTGGTAGGGGGAACTGACCGTGTGTGTTACTGGCACAGAGTAGCTACAGACCGTGACATTGTGCGGGTCCTGTACTCACCCTGAGGGTGAGGTGGGGCATGCAGCACCAGGTCCGCAGCACCTGGCTTAGCTGAGATAGGCTATGCTACCAGTCCCCATCAGTGCCAGTGCGTGATAGGCAGTCCTTGCAGACACACCTAGGATACACCTGTGTCCATCTGTATTTCCCAGTCACGTCTAGCCCTTGTGAACTATGATGCACCCAGAATAGTGCATATCCTGTGTGGGTGCCATGGGCACATGTCATAGGTGAAGGGGGGTGTTTGGACCCAAAAGCGGATTATGTAGCACCACCCAACCCGCCCTCTGTGGCTCAGGGTGGGGGACAGGATCTCCCACCAACAGATCCACAATGTACATCTCTGCAATGGTGGCAGTAGAGAGGACCATCAACCCCAGTCCTGCTGGGGAACAGGCACCCTACAGGGCAGTCGATGCAGATCTGTATGCATCACATAAGGCAGTGGCAGACAGGCAGAATGCTGGAGAAGCTCAGCTGCCCCCACCACTATCAGAGGGCACAGTCAATCTCCACCCGCTGCACCCTGCAAGGTGTTCCAGCCATACATATGCTAACTGCAGACAGTCTGCTAGCTAGTACATAGTGCATGTCTCAGGAGGAACTGTGCACCCAAAAATGGGATGTGAGCACATATACCAAGCATGTATATCAGTGATTGGGCCCCAGAAAAGAGAACCCATAAATATCACTTGAGAGAAATGCTGCATAGCACTATGGGGGAACCTAGCCATGCCATGGTCACTGCTCAGTCAGGGTGAGAGTGACCTCTCAGCATGACATGCTGTGGCCACCCTGTCCATGCAGGTGGTGGTCGGGCACTACAATGTCCCAGCCATTGCCCTATACCCTGTGCAGATGCATCCTGCCCAGGCCACCCTGTCCGGGCCATATCCACAGTACCTTGCTCCTCATTATGCACATTGGCAGGCTAACACTGGAAACAGTGCAAGCAGTGTGGGCTCAGTAAGGTGTAGGCAGCCACAACACACTGGATAGACATACACACACTCCCACACCTATGCCAGCATTGTGCAAATATGGAGGTTTGTGGCAGCCCTGGCCACCACACCAGTCCTGGGTACAGTGCAGGCATTGCTATGGTATGCAATACTGTTGGGGTCACTCCCCGGGGTGGTAAACACTGTCAGAAGCAATAACTGAAACACACTCCACAGATATCAGAAAGGTTGCTATGATGAATCTCTATTAACAAATCGTGTTTAACTTAGGATTTGTTAGCTGACATTACTCATAGCAACCTTTTGATATATGTGGAACGTGTTCCCAAGTTTAGGATGGCATTGTTAAGGTATGCAGGTGCCAGTATTGGGAGATGCTGCTCCGCGCAGGGCCCAACAGCCTGACTCTCCATGAGGCTTTGGATAGTGGAGCCTGTGGGTGTGGGTGTTTATGCCCCTGTTGGCTGCTGCTCTAGGGCAGAGGTTCCCAACTCCGGTCCTGGTGGGCCAAACACTGTTCAGGTTTTCATGCTGTCCCTAATGAATATGCATGAGATACATTTTCATACAATGGGGGCAATGCATACAAATGCATCACAGGCATATTTATTTGGGACAGCATGAAACCTGAATGGTGTTTGGCCCTCCAGGACTGCAGTTGGGAAACTCTGCTCTAGGGATTGCACATGTTTATGGTGTCTGTGCTCTGTAGAGTAAAATATAGGCATTTCAGGCATGTTTATTTTATCTGCAATAAAGGTTCCATCTTTATTACCACGGTTTAGTACTGGGTAAAATATGGGGACAAGGTTGGCAGGAGCCACAGCTGGGACTTGAACTTGTGACCTTCTGCCCCTGAACACACTGGCTGTGTGTACTGCACCAAACTGTTGCCACAGGGGCAGATCATTCCCTAGGGATACCATGACTGTTTGTCAGACAAACCTTGTCTGTTGCAGTGCACGGCACCCACCTAAACAGGTCTTGGCCGTGGTCTGCTGTGGGTAGATGCCACTGCCCCCTCCACCACCAGCACCCCTCCGCCACCATACTTACATGCCCTTATGCCGATGGTGCACAGTCCCAGGCCATCCAGTGTGTCAGTAGGCAGCTGCCTATGGTGTGGGTTGTTGGGTAGGGGTGCCTACATGGACATGTGCGCTTCCCCTGGCACCGCCTGCCAATGTTATGTGCCCTTGGGGGTACCTGCTGGGTAATATCCCCTGTGACACTGTGGAACACACACTCGTGCCCATGTTGGACCCTCGTCAGTTGCTTTCTTGCTGCTTTACAGTTTCGGCATTCCTATGTTCCACCTATGCATCTGGCTAGTCTGCACTGTGCCCCAGCTGGACCACAGCATGTGCCGCCTGCAGCCCCCTGTATCCCATTTACAGCATCAGTACAGTTGCCCTTTCCTACGTGCCCACTTTGCTGTTGCTGCACATGTGCACGCCATAACAAACCTTCCCAGTATAAATGACGAAAACCCTGATCACCGCTATTTCAATGTGGGATCATTCACTTTGTAGTGGGACAGAGCATAGACCCTTCCAAACATGATATCTTCCTTTTTACGCTTTGTCAGTAGTGTTGCTTTATGTTTATCATTAATATCACTATTGGCCAGCTTAGTTATTGGGATTTCAAATGTGGTTTTGGTCATTTTATATGTTTATTTGCCTTTTTGGTTCCTGCACATCACTTTTCTGAGTTTCCCTGCCTTTGCTGTATATTGCTGACTGAAATAGTTTCTCTCTCCTGCAAATGTGCCTTAACGCGAGGGTTTCACTGACGTTAGTGTTCAGACCCGGATTTCACAGCGTTAGTGTGCCTGGAGCCTCTCCTCACCCACTCTCCGCCCATTGACCCCTATATCCGCCCTCTGGGAGGCCTTACTCCACCCTTCAAACCCGGATTTCACAGCGTTAGTGTGCCTTAACGCTGCTGCCGATGTTATCGCGCGATAATGTTACATTATCGCGCGATAACATCGCCCCTGCTACGTTAAGACGGTTTAGAAAACATACCCCTAAGTATCATAAAATGAAGAGGAGGTGCTAAAAACAAACAACAATTTTATCCTACTGATGATGGTGTTATTGTGGAACACTAAAGGTGTTATCTTATCTCAGTGCTATGAATTCATATACTGTATCCAAATATTCACTATTGAAACTTAGTAATTCAACAAAAGCTTAATATAAGTGAAAAGGTGCACTCCAGGTATACAAATCTATGTGTTCTAACGCCAGTCTTGCTAATAAGGTTTTATTGTTTGAAATAGAGGCTATTAAGTTTCAATAACAGCTTCTAGGATACAGTATAAGATGAAATGCATGGCACCAACATAAGAGAGCACCTTTATATCACCATCAATAATCAAGGTAAAATTGTTCTGTATCTGCTTATCACTTTATGATATATTAACAGCTACAGTAGAATGTCACGTCTCTAGCTCGACAGCCCATACCAGGTTGAGTCATATTCTTTTTCTAAGTGCATAGTTGACATTGACTCTTCTTCCATATGGCAGCATCATGTTATGCTTGTAAATGTTGAGCAGAGGATGTAGGGAAATAGGATGCAACTTGGGAATTGTTCTTCTACAGCACTCATATGAAAATAAATCTCTAGCTTCCTCTCAGGTATCTGGAATTCATTCTGCCAAATTATAAGCCAATTACTATAGATTAGAAATAATTACAATGAATAAAGTGATAGAGAAAGACAACGGAGAAATGTATATTGTGCTTTTTTGGTGAAATAACCATCTCAATACCTTCAAAGACTACTCCTGCTCACTAACCCCCAAAATATGGACACTTATGTGTTTGTCTCACCCCAGAATGTTCCAAGAATTTGAAGCCTACCAGGCAGTCTCTTTCCTGCAGGCTTCATGGCTTTTTCTTCCTCCTCATGGTCGATATTTTTCTTCTGCTCTTTGTTGTTGCAGCCTCTCCTGCATTTTGATGTCATCCCTTCGCTCTGGTGTTATTCTTCCTTCTGTTGATGTTATTCCCTCCATTCCTTCTGCTGTTCTGACTTAGACATCAGTCTATATCTGCTAAAGGCTAGCCTAGTCAGATCTCTGGCTCTGCCGAATGATGTATTTGTGGGGGAGGTTTCTAATCCAACGTGCTCAGGCAGGGCCAGAAGTGAGTGGGGTTTCTGGGTGGACATGTCATTTTGAGGGACAGGCCATTCTACACATTACGGTCTCACTGCCCCTTTACACACACACACATACCCCACTCCCGCACAGAGAGGACCAAGCCAAAGGCCGAACATTTCAGATGTCTGCAGCCAGTTCCACATAGTTGAAGATATTCTTGGACAATTGCAGATAGTTCAATACCAAAAGTTACTTGCAGCTGGGTTGTTGCTCAGATTCTTTCCTGGACATATCCATCAGATACTGTATGGCATAAGTGCAACTTTTCCAGTACTGAAAGGGGGTAAATTCATGCCCACCAATTGAATCACTGTTGCTGGGCACAGTCTGGGCTTTGTCTTGCTTCCCCCTTAGTTAGAAGAAAATCACTGCATTGGCAAAGCCCCACTGTCTCTCTGTAACTTCTGTTTTTCACTTAGCTTTCTATTCCTGCATGCAGCTGTAGACTTAAATAGCCATTTCCCCCTGTTTTGAGTCATGCACTTCTGGAAACACATAATTTCTGTGCCTTTGTTTTGTAAATGCAACAAAATGGAGTTTGTATTAATCAAAATGGACTCCGTTCAGAGTTTGTTCAAGGTGACCTCAGTCATCCACAGCTTTGGAAAACTCCACAGTCTGGATGTTGCATGACCTCTTACTATTCTGCCCCTCAAGTTCCAAAGGTGGGCATTATGACCTTTGTAAGTGCTGCACACAGGAAGCTCGTAAGAAGTGGAGATGCAAGCTGAGAATCAGAAAGTCACGATTCAAATCTCTCTTCTCCCACCTGTGTTCATGGTGACACGGCACAGTTCTACCACCTTATCCTATAAGCCTACTCTAGGAGAGGAACACGCTTTCTTGTGAGTCACCTGGAACAGGAGTTTAGAAGGGCAATTAATGAAATCCAAATCTTCTCCAGAACTCAGTTTTTCTTAAGAACAGAAATGTAATGTGAAGAATATCAGTGTTTCCCATTTTGAAAACAGTAGGTTTTCTGGAAGGAAATTGCCATCCAGTTTCTATCTTAGATTTTATGCTGCTTGACTTTCACAAGCATTTCATAAGACCTACTGTTCCAACCAAGGTTCTTAGGATTTGAACCCTCTCTTTCCAAACCAAGGCTGTACTAATGAGATGAAGCCACATCTCTTTTAGCTGAACTCATGGGAAATATTGTCATTGCCTATCCTATTAACTAGTTGATTATTTTCTGACTTTCAGCACTTCACCTAGTCAGCCCCCATCTTAGATGTTCATAGAAAGAAAGTAGAGACTGAGGGTGAAGGTCTTTCCAGGGCATATCTTCTAGTAAGGTGCCTGCGGAGAAGATGGAATAGGGGGGAAGCTATAGCTCCGAATTGGGGTATTTGGCATAGAGAGAGGAAAAAGAGTCAAAGGGCCCCTACTGCTGCTCCTTGTGATCTTGGGCAAGTCAGTTAACCCTCCAATGCCTCAGGTACAAACTTAAATTATAAGCCCTCCAACAGATTGGAAAATACCTACTGCCTTGAGCTACTACTGAAAAAGGCATGAGCTAAACCCAAAATCTCTTCCCCTTCCCTTCCCTAGAAGAGAGGGGGTAGCAGAACTACTACTATTAGTTGAACAAAGAGAGGGGCGGAGTGAAAGTCAAGGATTGGACAATGCTTTGATGAGTTATTTAAAAATACATTAAAAACTTCTTATTGCCACCTACTATATAAAGTGCAGGGCTTATCTTGACTGAATGCTTTTAGCACTGTAAAATCACTAAACAGCTACACTGGATGCTTTTTTGTCTTTATGGTAAGATTTGCTCTTAAGGCACTAAATCTGGGATATGCAGCTTCCTGCTTGCTTTCTTCACTGTTAGCAAACCTATTCTGCGACTTCTGACTCGGCACACATTTTGTAGTTAGTGGTTTAGGGTCCTGTTAAGACTCATTTCTTTTAGTGCAGATGTTTTTCGTTTAATAATTGAACTTTAGCAGACTAGAAACAGTCATGTCAGCAAAACAGCAAAAAAACGTCATTCAACCTAAAGCACCTGGTGCGGATCAAGGATCCATAACAACAATGACGCCATAGGAGATTTCTAAGAATTACCCATCCTCTCTCTTGGAGAGAAGCCTAGAGAGACAAATATGTCCCTAGAGCGACAAATATGTCCCTAGGAAGGGCTTTACTTTTACTGTACAACTCCACAGAACTACAGGATTCAAACTTACAAATCTTTGGTTCTAAGCCAAAAGGCTGTGGCTTTAAGCTAAAGGAATTGCTACCCTTGGCCAAGCTAGCAGGACTCTATTTCTTTATATATATTTATATTTAGCTCATGCCTTTCTAGTAGTATTTCATGGTGCGTTACATTCAGGAACAGTAGGTATTTTCCTATCCTTGGAGGGCTTACCATCTAAGTTTGAACCTGAAGCAATAAAGAGTTAAGTAACTTGCCCAAGGCCACAAGGAGTGTCAGTGGGATTTGAATCCCGTCCAAAGCTCTAACCACTAAACTACTCCTCCTTGGAATCATTGCTCCTTTCCCACCTCTTATGTGGAGCTAGGAACTAGAGATCTTTCACATTTTTCATGTAACTGCAGTTTAAAAGTTTTTATTTTGGAAGGAACCACTGATTTTCTAAAATTCTCAACCACAGAAATGTAGTAGATCCTAGTCCATGAAAATCTGGCTTTGAGTAAACAACTTTAATTTGCAGTCATCTCAATGTATTTGACAGTTCACAGAAGATGTTGGAAACACACAATGCTTTTGTGTCACATTAGCAAGTTCTTTTTGAGTAAATGTGAAATGAATGTTAACAAAGGTAAAAACGAGCACCCCTTCTACTCAGGCCACCAAAGCAATGTTTTTCTGTAGGCTATGGCAGACCCACAAAAATGTAAGAGCACTGAAGATCAGTGCTATATACTGTAGAACAACTTCTTTTAAACTCTAAAAAAATAATTGAGCAGAAACTCAAAACCCTGATCCGGACAGCCAACAGGAGACTGTATAAGGGCACTGAAGGAGATATTCAGCATCACTATCTGAAGAGTGCCTTGGAACATCTCCTTAGACTGCCCAACACGATCTGTTAGTGCAGGAGTGGTCTATGGGTGTAACGAGGGCAGTACTACCACTATCCAGGTAAGAAGAAGAAGCCCCTCCTTCCCCCTTCCCCCTTCAGCCTGCCAATCAGCATCCTTTAACAACAGCTGAAAACCGCCACTTCAGGGGCGCGCAGAAGAGCAGCGATTACACCGGTGGTGTGAGCAGGAGCCCCTCCTTCTCCCTTCAGCCTGCCAATCAGCATCCTTTAACAACAGCTGAAAATCGCTGCTTCAGGGGCGCGCAGAAGAGCAGCGATTACACCGGAGGTGTGAGCAGGAGCCCCTCCTTCCCCCTTCAGCCTGCCAATCAGCATCCTTTAACAACAGCTGAAAATCGCTGCTTCAGGAGCGCGCAGAAGAGCAGCGATTACACCGGAGGTGTGAGCAGGAGCCCCTCCTTCCCCCTTCAGCCTGCCAATCAGCATCCTTTAACAACGGCTGAAAACTGCCGCTTCAGGGGCGCGCAGAAGAGCAGCGATTACACCGGAGGTGTGAGCAGGAGCCCCTCCTTCCCCCTTCAGCCTGCCAATCAGCATCCTTTAACAACGGCTGAAAACTGCCGCTTCAGGGGCACGCCCGCGCCTTGCAGGCCCGTGCCAGAGGGCCCTTTGGCGTGGTCCTTAGGCGTTGGCCCTTGGCGTCTGTTCTACAGTTTACACTGAAGACGTGGACTGGATTGTCATGCTCGTATATCATCGTAACCTGCTGTTCCTTTTCTTTCTCCTCCTCTTATCTTTTTGACTGTTTCTGTCCTCTATTCTGTCCAATCTCATAAATGGTGTCCTTTTCATATTTTCTCAAATGATATAGTACTGTAAACCGCTCTGATGCTTCGGCCTGAGCGGTATATCAAATGTATAAACATAAACATAAGTGTTAACCTTATCCAGATAGTAGTGATTTCCATTCAGCACTTCTCTGGATTACTTAGTAACTTAGGCCTGCTTTTCATGTGATCTATCTAGAGAAGTGCTGACTGAAAATTACTGCTATCCAACAGCACTTTTCTGGATAGTGCCCCTCAATCCAGATATTCAGTGGCAGCTACTATCCTGGTGGTGCCGTTGAATATCCAGCGATATTTAAGTACCATGGCTGACCACCGTGGCATTTGAATATCGGCCCTTTTGAAAATCGGATTCAATATTGCTAGTGTTCCTGGCAACCTTTCTTTCTCAGTGAAAATTTGATGGCATTATGAATTAAAACTGGATGAAAAAAAAAAGACTTGAATTAAGGCTGCTTTTTAATGTATTTTCAAAAAGTGCTATAACAATTTCAGTAAACATTAAACATTAATTTGCCAATGCTTTGTTCCCCTTTTGTGTCTATGGGAAAAGAAAATGATGAATCAGGCCCCTACTGGTTTATCATAGTTGCATCTGATCCAATGGAAAGATTATGGAAAAAATCTTGAATAGCCTACCTAGGTGCAAAGCCTATGGGTCCCTTTGAACCCATGAGCCTTTGCAGCTAATTTTCAAAAAGAAAATACCCATGTAATTTCCCTTTGAAAATCAGATAGCAGGTCCATAAATACAAAACACTCAGACTTTGCACCTGCTTTTACTTCGAGTTGAGAAACGGGAATACAATTACAATTGTATATCTGAAAATCAAATGCACATATGCAATTGCCTCCCCTGATCTACCCTCATCCCAAAATCCTCTCTTTTTCCCTCTACCAAATCTAATCTCCTAGTTTTACTGGGCAGCTAGATTGAGCTGCTAAAGGGAGGGCAATTTTCAGCCAGGTCGATTTACCTTGAAAAATGTCAACTGTCCAGGTAAATAGCTTTGCAAACTGAGCTCCCCACAATTATTTTATTTAGTACGGGAATGCCAGTAGCAGATGCCAATTTTAAAAACTAAAAGCAGCAAGATGTCTGCATATGGATGCCACAGCTCATATTTTCTTAGTTTACTAGTTAAGATAAATCATTTTTTACTACCAAAGAGCCACTTTAAGGTTCGCAGACTAGGAGAATTTTGATTCCAGATCTAAAAAGCAACAAACCTTGCAGCTTCAAATCCCTAGCCACTTCTAGGATACTGCAGGCTGCCTTTTAAGGGTAACCAGGAAAGTATGCCTCCACCCCCCCCCCCACACTGTCATGTTTGAAGTTATAAAAGAAACAGTCCCTAGACTTCTCTCAACCCTGGTACTCTCCCCAGACCTCGCTCTTACCCCTTCTAAAGAGTACTTAGAAGATGAAGGGGAAGGGGCAGACTTTTATTTTATAATGTTTGCAAAGACAGCCGTGGTTTCGAGGGGGGCCAAATATTGTGCAGCCCATGTAAAAAAAATGGCAGCCAAACATAAGTGAAAAAACAAAAAAAAAAGAACTATTTATTTATTTATTTACACTCTTCTATACTGCTACCATCCCAATTAAAAATCGGATCAGTGCGGTTAACAAAAGAAACAATACAATAAAGCGTAGTTACTCACCTGTAACAGGTGATCTCCGGGAACAGCAGGAATTTAGTCTTCACATATGGGTATCGTCAGTACCGATGGAGCCTGCGCGGGAACGCTCCCCAGCGTCCAATAGGAATGCTTTTGGGAGCATCCCTCAGCACATGCGTGCTGCCTTCCCGCCTTTCCAACCGTCTCTCTTCAGTTAAGTTTGTAGCTGAGTGAAAGGATAGAGGGAGAGAGGAAAGAGACAGAGAGATAGAAAGACAACTCCTAGGGGAGGTGGGTGGGTTGTGAAGACTAAATCCCTGCTGTTCCCGGAGATCACCTGTTACAGGTGAGTAACTATGCTATCTCCAAGAACAAGCAGGAATGTAGTCTTCACATATGGGGACTCCCTAGCTGAGGATGCCAGGGAGATAGCCCCAGGAAACTGCCACCCAAGTAAGGTGGGCCATGCTTCCTCCCATGGATCTCTGGCATCCCACCAGGGTTGGTGGGTAGGAGTTGAATAAGGTCTGGAAGAGATTTTGAAGAACAGCTTGGCCAAAGAAGGCATCCCAACGGGAGGCTTTATCTAGGTAGTAGTGGGCTGTAAAGGTGTGTACCGAAGCCCAGGTGGCTGCTCGACAAATGTCATCAATAGACACAGAGTGAAGGTTAGCCATAGAGGCTGCCATGGCTCTCACATTATGAGCTGTGACATGGCTTTGAAGAGGAAGACTCTTACTCTCATAAGCGAAGGATATGCATTGTGCAATCCATTTTGACAGAGTTCTTTTGGAGACTGGAAGTCCCAAATGACTAGAATCAAAAGCAATAAAAAGTTGAGAAGACTTTCTATGTTGCTGTGTTCTTTGTAGGTAAAAAGCCAAGGCTCTTTTACAATCCAACGTATGAAGGTTCCTTTCTGCATTAGAAGCATGAGGCCTCAGAAAGAATAAAGGAAGATAAACTGATTGATTTAAATGAAAAGGCGAAACCACCTTTGGCATAAAGTGTGGATGAGTTCTAAGAACAACCTTATCATGGTGAAACCTAGTATAAGGAGGATCAGCAATTAAAGCTTGCAATTCACTATTGCGACATGCAGAGGTGATTGCAATTAGGAAGATGACCTTCCAGGACAAAAGCTTTAGGGTTGTAGTGGCTAAAGGTTCAAAAGGCGGCTTCATGAGCTGCCCGAGAACTAGGTTTAAATCCCATGCCATCAGTGGTGGCCTGATGGGAGGCTTTGTTAATAGAAGACCTCTCATAAATCTTGTTATGAGTGGATGAGAGGAAATTGGTTGTCCATTTAGAGGCTTATAGAAAGCTTCAATTGCACTAAGATGGACTCTTACTGAATTGGTCTTTAAACCAGAATTTGATAAATGAAGTAGATACTCTAGTATCAATTCCAAAGGTATCATAAGGGGGTTTAACCCCTTCTGTGAACACCATACAGTAAAATGTTTCCACTTGAAGGCGTAAGAGTGTCTTGTGGAAGGTTTTCCACAAGCCTGAAGGATATCCTTTACCTGTTGGGAAAGGTTAAGATCCTGAAGGTCTAAGCTTTCAGCAACCAGGCCCTGAGATGCAGGGACTGGGGATTCAGGTGCCATAGCATCCCATTCTCTTGGGAAAGTAGATCTGGAGCATAGTCTAACTCCATAGGTGCAGCTTGAGAGAGATGTAGAAGCAGGGGATACCACGTTTGGTGTGGCCACCATGGCGCTATGAGGATCATACGACTTCTGTCTCTCTGAAGCTTGAAGAGTGTTTTGGGGATGAGGGAATGGGTGGGAAGGCATAGAGGAAGTCGTGACCGCAGTGAAGAAGGAAGGCGTCCCTTGCCTGGCAATTTTGAGCCGGAATCCTGGAACAGAACCGGGGAAGTTTGGCATTCGGTGGACTTGCAAATAGGTCTATGTCTGGGGTTCCCCAGATCTGAAATATCTTGGCCACCTGGTCTAGGTGGAGAGACCATTCATGAGGCAGCAATACTTGGCTGAGTTTGTCTGCCAAAAGGTTTTGAATGCCTGGAATATATACCACGAGAAGGTGAATTTGATGCTCTCTGGCGAGGGCCCATAGTCGTAAAGCTTTGTTGCATAATGACAGAGAGCCTATTCCGCCCTGCTTGCTCATGTAGAACATAGCTACTTGATTGTCCATTTGGACTAGGACTGTCTTGTAGCTGAGCTGAGCATGGAATACTCGAAGAGCTAGATAGATTGCTCTGAGTTCCAGGAGGTTTATGTGAAGGCAAGCCTCCTGTGGAGTCCAGGTACCCTGGTTAGAGAGATGATGCAGGTGTGCTCCCCATCCCACCTGTGATGCATCTGTTGTTAGGGCGGCCTGGGATAGGGGTTGCTGGAAAGGAGACCCCCACTAGAAGATTTTCCAGTGATTGCCACCATTGTAGGGACAAGATCTGTCATTGTGAGTTTGATATCTTGTCCGACAGACGTCCTGTGGCCTGTGTCCACTGTGTGGAGAGGGTCCACTGAGCTGCTTGCATATGAAAGCGAGCATAGGGAACCACATGAACTGTGGCTGCCATATGTCCCAATAGTTGTAGTAGTTCTCGAGCAGTTAGGGAGGACTTCACCGCTGCTTGAGAAGCTAGCTGCATTATACAAGGACAGCGGGGTTGTGGGAGAAAAACCCTTGACTTTCTGGTATCTAGACGAGCTCCTATGAACTCTAGGGACTGAGACGGAGCAAGTTGGGATTTTGGGAGGTTTATGACCAATCCCAAGTATTTAAGGATTTGCATTGTGCGAGACAGTGCAGATCTGGCTTCTGGAACCGTGGGGGCTCGAATGAGCCAGTCGTCCAAGTAAGGGAAGATGAATATCCCCAGGGTTTGCAAAAATGCAGCTACTACCGCCATGCATTTCGTGAATACTCTTGATGCCGAAACCAGACCAAAGGGAAGAACCCTGTATTGGAAATGTTTATAAATTAATGAACCCTATATTGGAAAAGTCTATAAATTAATGAACAGAGTGGAACGGGTAAACGTAGATCGATTGTTTACCTTATCAGAATATAGAAAGACTAGGGGACATGCAATGAAGCTACAGGGTAAACTATTTAAAACTAATAAAAGAAAATATTTTTTCACTCAATGTGTAATCAAACTCTGGAATTTGTTACCAGAGGATGTAGTAAAGGCTGTTAGTGTAGCTGGGTTTAAAAAAGGTTTGGACAAGTTCCTGGAGGAAAGGTCCATAAACCATTATTAAGAAGGGACCCAGGATATCAATGCTTGACCCAGTACAAGCATTGTGGAACCTGTGTCTTTTGGGGAAACTGCTAGGTACTTGTGACCTAGATTGGCCACTATTGGAAAAAGGATACTGGGCTTGATGGACCTTGGTCTGACCCAGTATGGCATATCTTATGTTCTTATGTCCCTTGAAAAGGAACCGTAAGAATTTCCTGTGATCTGGATGGATCAGAATGTGAGTATATGCATCCTTTAGATCTAGAGAACAAAGCCAATCCTGACTTTGAAGGTATGGCAGAAGAGTTCCCAGAGAAATCATTTTGAACTTTTCTCGGAACAGATATTTGTTCAATTCTCTGAGGTCTAGAATGGGTCTGTGTACTCCTGTTTTCTTTGGAATAAGAAAATAGGGGGAGTAAAACCCTGCACCCTGCTGAAGAATGGGCACGTCCTCTATTGCTCCTTGAGCAAGGAGTGTTGAGACCTCTTGATCCAGTAGATTGCCTGTAGAGGTTTGGGAATTGAACTGTCTTACGATTGTAGGAGGGGGCATACTATGAAAATGAAGCTTGTACCCCTCTCCCACAATGGACAGAGTCCAGTTTTCTGTTATTATTTGGTGCCATCTGTTGGCAAAATGACACAACCTGCCTGGAATGTTTAGGGGTTCTGGCCCCTTCAGAGGCAGGAAGGCTAAGTTCTCTATGAAGGAGTCAAAGCCCTTCAGGGGGCTGGGCCTGTGGAGCTGGTTGAGCTCTAAGGCCTTTTGGCTTCTTTTGTTTGGATTGTTGTTGTTGACCCTTCTGGGCAACTTGACCTTGAGCTTGCCCTTGCTGGGTATAGGATGGATAAAACTTCCTCTTTTTGCTGAAAAAGGGTTTTTTATAGGGTTTCTTTTTGGCTGTAGATTTTGACAATCTGTCTAAAGTGAGATTGTCAGTATCTATCTCATTAGCCTTCTCCTGCCAATTCTTGCCAAAGAGGTTTTCTCCTGTGCAAGGGATGTTTCCCAATTTATCCTGTACCCAAATCTCCAAGTCTGATGCCTGAAGCCAGGCAATCCGACGTGCACCAATGGCAATAGCAGAGGTTCTGCTGATGCATTCAAAGCAGTCAAAGGCTGCACGGTTTACAAACTTGGAGACATCTTGAGCATGCTTGACCAGAGTGAGTCCTGTCGTTTGTCCTCAGGGAGAAGGGGGCTCATAAGCTCCAAATTTCCTGTGACCTCTTTGAGGAACATTCCCATATATAAAATATATGAGCTGATCCTAGCTGAAAGCATGGAAGCCTGAAAAGTTTGATGCCCAAAAGTGTCAAGAGTCCTGCATTTATGACCTGGAGGACTGGATGCATGTCTCTTTGCACTTTTCATCCTACGCATGGCTGACTCCACTACCATTGAATGGTGTGGCAGCTGAGTCTTTTGAAAACCAGGACATGGTGGAACTCGATACATGGTATCGAGTCTCCTAGAATGAGGAAATGTAGTCAAAGGTGTCTCCCACATTCTGAGCATCAAATCATGAAGAATTTCATGAATGGGCAGAGTGGCTGCTTCCTTGGGAGCCTTAGGGTACTGGAGAATTTCCAATTCCTTTGCTCTAGGTTCTTTTTCAGGAGCTACTGTGATTGAAAGGCCTCGGGCCACATCACAAATAAAATCCTGAAAAGACATGTCTTCCGGAGGAGACTTCTGCATTGGGGAGAAGAGGAGTCTTCCGGGAGAAACACTCTGGTACCGGCAAAATAATCAGAGTCATCGGAATCAGAGGATTCGAAGTATCTCTGATCCCGATGTTCATGCAAAGCACGGTCTCGGTATCGATCGAAGTCGGTACCGGACCGTCGATGCCAGAAAAAGTCTGCATGGGAAGGATTCCCACCGGGGCCGGTACCGTCAGTGCTGGTACCGGTATTTGTACCAGTGTCGGTACCGGTGCCCGTTGAACCACTGGTGTCAACAGTACCGCAGCTGTAAGGAGAGCTGCAAGACTGCGTTCGATAGCGAGGAATCTCTGGTCTATTGACGCTGCCGATGCCTGGGTAAAAGCGGCCGGAACCCCTGAGCATGGCATCAGTAGTTCTGCCGAGGTCAAAGCCTCGAGAACATCCTGGAACCCCATTGATGCTTTGGAGGCTGAAGCCTCCCGCTGGGGCTGTTTTGCTGGTGTAGTTTCCTCAAGGGCAATGCCAATGGCCTCTCGATGCTTTGAAGGAGAGCTACCCTTTGAGGACCAGCTCTTATGTTTAGTTACCTGAGATCCATGGGAGGAAGACGAGGCTCTTGAAGACGTCGATGCAATGGACCTGGTATCCGAAGAAAAGAGGGTACCGAGCTTTGCAGCTCGGTTCTGTCTTCCTCTTTTAGTCATCCCCATATAGGAGGAACACTCAGATGGAGAATGGTCAGGGCCTAAACATTTTAGACACCAGTCATGGGTGTCAGTGATGGAGATGGTACCGCCACATTTAGTACATTTTTTAAAACCACTAGCTGGTTTTTCCATCTTTTAGAAAAATGGGGCCTAATGCCCAAAATGGCGCCTAGCACCAAAAGAAAAAGTTTTGAAGAGAAACAGTTCAAAATATATATATATATTTTTTTTTAAAGAATAAAGAAAGAACCGGTGGTACCGGTAGGTGTCGTGTGGAGGCAGGTGCGACCACAAGAAAACAAGATTAAAGAAAAACTTTTCTGCAGTGACAGGATATGTGTCCTGTCGACTCCGCGGAAAATGAAGAACTGAAGAGGGACAGTTGGAAAGACGGGAAGGCAGCGCGCATATGCTGAGGGATGCTCCCAAAAGCGTTCCTATTGGACGCTGGGGAGCGTTCCCGTGCAGGTTCCATCAGTACTGACAATACCCATATATGAAGACTACATTCCTGCTTGTTCCTGGAGATATCAGGAAACACCAATTTCTCACCTTGAAAAAAGCCAAGCTTTTACCCTCTTATGAAATACTGTAACAGAGGATATAATTCTTAAACCCCCCGAAAGCGCAGCCCACAACTCAGCTGCCTTATAAGGGAGAGTACATCCAAAACTCGTCTCACTAATAACTCCCCTACTAGAGGGAAAAAGAAGGGTCTGCGTTTCCCAGAGGTGAGCAGACGTAGACATCAACAGAGGCAATGGAAACATTTTGCTCATTTTTTCTTTCCATTCATTTTGGAAATGCACAAAACAGCACATCCCTTATATGCCCCAAGATGGTAGGCTGGATTAGAAAATGGTTAAATTGTAGACAACAAAGGCTGAAGATAAACTGAATAAATTGTGAGGAAAGTGGGGTGCTTAGTGGAATGCCTAAGGGATAGGTCTAAGGCCAGTTTTGTTATTGTCTTTGTAAGTGATATTGCAGAGGAGGTAGAAGATGATCTTTATCTCTTTGTGGATGACACTAAGATCTTCAACGAAGTGGACACTGCTGAGGAAGGGGACAGAATGATCTAAGAAAGCTTGGCTGGTGAGTGCCTAGCGGCTAAGGTTCACTGCAAAAAAAGCCTAGAATCTTGCATTTGGGATTCAGCAATCCAAGGAAGTAGTTCACAGTGGAGGGTGAGACAATAATGTGCACTAACTGGAAGAAAGACCTGGGGGTGATCATGTCTGGTGAGATGAAGATGGTAAAATAGTTTAATATGGCAATAGCTACATCTAGAGGAATGCAGGCTGCATAAGAAAGGTGATAATGCCTCTATACGTCTTTGATAAGATCTCACCTTGAATACCATGACCAGTGTAAAAGAGCATTTGGATCCTTTACTAAGGTGTATGTTTCTCCCAGTAAAGAGCATATGAAAAGCGATGAGGATGAAGTGGACTGAATCATTTGCTGTGGTATTCCCCTCTTAACAGTGAAGCCCAAGAATCGGTCAATGTATCCATGTGATCTAGTCAGGGCCAGCCCAAGGGTTTCTGCCACCCCAAGCAGAAGCCCCAGCCATGCTGTCCTCCCCCACCCCCCTACTGAGCCACGTTGCTGCTCTCTCTCCCACTGATTCCAGCATAGGGGCGGGCAGCTTGGTGGCAGCAGCAAGCCATGTGCTTCAGCACACATGGCCTGGTGCTTCGGATCCACCTCTGACACAACTTTGGGAAATCAGAAGCAGCAGGCCATGTGTGCCCTAACACATGGCCTACTGAAGGCCGCTGCCACCGAGCCACGCCGCCCCACTCTGGAATCAGAGACAGTAGGGGGACAGGGGGGTGGGCAGCAGGCCATGTATGCTGAAGCACATAGCCTACAGCTTGCAGAGGTCTGCTGCCCTACTACTATTAATCATGTATATAGTGCTACAAGGCATACACAGCACTGTAAAAACACATATAGAAGACAGCCCCTGCTCAAAGAGCTTACAATCTAGTTAAGACAGACAGCACAATACAAGAGAAATAACGGGTTCAATAGGGAGAGGAGACACAAGAGATTAGGATTCAAAAGCAGCCTCAATTAGAAGGACCAGTAGGGTCAAGTGAAGGTTTTTTGAGAAGAGTGATCACAACATGCTTGAAGGCTGCAGCCTGTAGCATAGATCTGAAGAGGGAGAAAGATGAGACTTGACATAAAAACACAGGAGGTTCCAGGCATAAGGAGCAGCAAGGTGAAAAGATCGAAGTCTGGAGTTTGCAGTAGAAGAAAAGGGCATAGAGAGAAGAAAGCCAGAGGAGGAGCAGAGTTCACGAGGAGGGGTGTGGAGAGAGAGAAGAGAGGAAAGGTAATGAGGGGCAGTAGAGTGAATGCATTTATAGGTTAGAAGGAGAAGTTTGAAATGGGCATGGAAATGAAAGGGGAGCCAGTGAAGTGATTTCAGAAGAGGGGTTATATTAGTGTATGGGGGCTGGCGGAAGATTAGCCGCTCAGCAGACTTTTGAATAGATTGATGAGGAGAAAGATGACTCTGAGGGAGACCAGCAAGAAGGAGGTCGCAGTAGTCAAGACAGGAGGTAACTAAAGAGTGGACAAGAGTTTTAGTTGTGTGTTCAGAGAGGAAGGGACGAATTTTGTTAATATTATAGAAAAAGAAATTACAGGTTTTAGCAATCTGTTGAATATGTGTGGAGAAGAAAAGGGGAAGTCAAAGATGACCCCAAGGTTACGGGCTGAGGAAACAGGAATAAGAAGAGTATTGTCAACAGTAATAGAGAAAGGAGGAAGGGGGGGAGGATAGTTTAAGGGGAAAGATAAGAAGTTTGGTTTTAGCCATGTTCAATTTCAGACAACGGTGAGACATCCAGGCAGCGATGTCAGATAAGCAGGCAGAGATATGAGTTTGGAATGTAAGTGAAATGTCAGGTGAAGATAGATAGATTTGAGAGTCATCAGCATAAAAATGATACTGAAAGCCATGGGAAGAGATGAGGGCACCAAGGGACTGGGTATAGAGAGAGAAAAGGAAAGGTCCTAGAACAGACACTTGGGGTACATCAACTGAGAGAAGGATGGCAATAGAGGAAGAACCACCAGAACAAACACTGAAAGAGTGATTAAAGAGATAAGAAAAGAACCAAGACAGCACAGAGCCCCTCAAACCAAGAGAGGATAATGTGTCAAGGAGGAAGAGGTGATCATCACTATCAAAAGCAGCAGAAAGGTCAAGAAGAACTGAGTAAAGGTCTCTGGACTTAGCCAGGAACAAGTCACTGGAGACTTTGGCAAGAGCTGTTTCAGTAGAATGAATGGACGAAAACCAGCCTGGAGTGGATTAAGGAGGACATGACAGAAATTTGAAGTAGCGGCAGAGAACTGCACTTTCAAAAAGTTTGGAAATGAATGGGAGAAGGGAGATGGGTCGGTAATTAGAAGGACCAGTAGGGTCAACTGAAGTTTTTTTGAGAAGAGTGATCACAGCATGCTTGAAGGCTGCAGCGAAGGTTGCAGTGGAAAGTGAAAGGTTGAGAATGTGTGAGATGAAAGGAATAGGCAGCCGCCTAGTGGATGGGCCGGCCCTGGATCAGTATGTAAGCTGGTTTTGAGAGAAGAGAGTCTGTCTCTTATTTTTCTGGATAGAGTTCTGAGTTTGGAAAGAGAAGGTTAATCGCCCGTCCTTTAGGCCTGGAAATGAGTAGGAAAAGAGAAGCTGGTCGCCTGTTCCTATGTGTCTTCGGAGTTGGCAAGGGAAGAAACCTGTCTCCTGTATCTAGTGTCTTTTGGTTAATGCAAAAGAACATGCAGTAGTGTTCCCAAGAAAGCCATCCATGAGGAGCTTGGAAAGGAGAAAAGTAGAGAGGAGCTTGATCCAGGAGTCTGTAGATGCTGATGAGATGAAGAGGAGTGCAAAGCAGAGATCCAGGTACTGGCAATATCAGATATCAAGAAGGTTCCTTGTGAAGTCAGGGAGCCCATGAAGGTTCGGAGAGAACTCTCAAAGTCTAAAGGAAGGGAAAAAGAGTGTCCCAGAACTACGTGAAAGAATCTAACTCCTATTCTGTTTTTTATACTGGTTTACTAAGAAACTGACACGTCCTCATTACCTCTTGTATACACTGTCTGCTTTGAGGAAACTTTATTCAGTAGACTTATTTTGAAACATCAAAATTGAATCTGAAGTGTCTCCTTTAACTAGTACTAGTACATCTTGTGCCCTGATGTGGAGAATCCCTTCCTCCATCAGAGAATCCATACCAGATTTTGCAAACAGTCAGTGAGGCTTGAATATGGAACCAGCATTACTAATAAGACCTACTATCAGAGTTCTGCCTCTGCTTCACTTATGGCCCAGCCGGCACTATTCAAATAGTGCTTAGGCTGTCAGAGGAAATATTTAGTGCCACTGTAGTGCCACTGACTATCCCTCTCACCAGGACCTATCCAATTAGTAGCTCCTGCTAATCAACTAAGTCCTTTTGAATATCGATCCCTAAGTTTTCTTCTTTTGTTACCCATTTTATGCAGCATTTACTCTAGATTTTTCCACCCTGTCGTCATCTTTCTTTTGCTTATATTATAGGTTCCAGTCTTTTGAATTCATTTTTTCTTGTGGTTTTATCCTACCTATATTCATCCATTAGTCTCTCACTCCCTTTCTGCTCTCACATACCTCCCCTTTCTCCTCTCCTCCCCACATTCTTCCTCCCCATTCACTCACCTTTCCCCAGCTCTTCATAATTCCCTCATCCTTCACTCTACCTTTCCCTCTTTGGTTCTCCCCTCCACGCCACCTTTTCTCTCCTTCCTTCGCAGTCTCCCTTTCTGCACCTTCCCACTCATCTCTCCTCACCACCCTTCTCTCGGTTCTTCTTACTCCCTGCCCATCTGTCTCCTTCCCTCCCTTTCTCACCCTCCATCTCCTCTTGCCTTTTACTCATCTCTCTTTCCTCTGCCATTGCTCCCTCTATTATCTCCCCCTCCCCATCTCTTTCCGTCTTCCTCCTCACGCTGTCCCTCTCTCCTTTCTAACATCTCTCACCTAATCTCTCTCTCCTTCTCAGGGCCGGATTTACCTTGAGTGAAGCCCTATGCCAACAAAAATTGTGGGCCCCCAGCAGGGGCGGCCCAAGGGGTGTGTGGGCCTCATTTGCATAAGGGGCCTCATTTGCATAAATATTTGCATAATGTTACCATATACTAACTTTTAGTAAACGTGCCTCTTAATGAGTGTATGGATAAAGAAAGACTAAAAGATTTCTACATTACTATAATCCAGTGCCAACTGCCAGACACATTAGGAACTACTACAAACACTGCCCATTTAGAACCCATAGCAAACCCGCCGTATCCTAACAGCACTACCAGGACTCACAAAGCACCATACTCTACCAATCAAAAGGCAACACTGCAAATATTAAACCAATACATTTCAGAGAACAACAATACATGACCTACTGGGGAAAGAGAACAAGTGGCAATGTCAAATAGGAATTATATAAACAGAACACCTCAGCTCAGTTACACATGCAGAACATAGACCATCACCAAACAAGTAATCACATTTTAGAAACAGGAAGACAATAATTAAACTGGGAATCCCAAAAGCCAAACTTGGAATGTACAACACTGTAGAAATAAAACTACACATTAATTTGCTCTTGTACTAAACAAAGCGCAGACGTTAATGATGCACATTTACCAGAGCTGACATATTCCAATTAATAAATTCAAAATAAAGAGATATTTTTCTACCTTTTGTGCATTTTTTTCAGCTGCAATTGCTCCAGCCACTTTCTTCTGGTTTCTTCGTGTCTTCTGCTAACTCTCCATCGTCTGCTGTCCATTTGTCCTTTCTTCTCTCTTCTAGTTTTTTTTCCATTCTCTCTCTACATCTGCTTTAACATACTAATCTTTCTCCTTTTGCTCTTTCCTCATTCCTATTTTATCCACTCAAATTTTACCCCTCCATCCTCAATCCCCACTTACTCTCCCAATACCCGGCCAATTGTTGATTTTTTATCCCTCCCACACAAAATATTTTTCCCTTCTCCATTTTACTCTTCCAGCCCTATCCCATTCTAATCCTCCCCCAACATCAGCTCCCTTCTAGTTCCAGCCTCACCCAGCATCCATTCCCTTCTAGTCCCTGCATCAGCCCATTTCCAGTCCTAGCCACCCATCAGCCCATTTCCAGTCCTAGCAACCCCCCAACCCAATACCAGTCCTAGCCCCCCATCAACCCACTTACAGTCCTAACCCCCCATCACCCCATTTTCAGTTTAAGCCCCCCCTATAACCCATTACCAGTCCTAACCCCCCATCAGCCCACTTCCAGTCCTAACCCCATCAACCCATTTCCAGTCAGCCCCCCATAGCCCATTGCCAGTCCTAACCCCCCCCCCATCAGCCACAGCCCATTACCAGTCCTAACCCCATCAGCCCACCTCCAGTCTGAACCCCCCCAGCCCATTTCCAGTCCTAGCCCCCCATAGCCCATTACCAGACAGCCCCCATCAGCCCACAGCCCATTACCAGTCTTAACCCCCCCCAAAGCCCATTACCAGTTCTAAACCCCCCAACAGCCCATTATCAGTCCTAACCCCATCAGCCCACCTCCAGTCTTAACCCCCCCAGCCCATTTCCAGTCCTAGCCCCCCCATAGCCCATTACCAGACAGCTCCCATCAGCCCACAGCCCATTACCAGTCTTAACCCCCCCCACAAAGCCCATTACCAGTTCTAACCCCCCCAACAGCCCACAGCCCATTACCAGTCTTAACCCCCCCAAAGCCCATTACCATTTCTAACCCCCCAACAGCCCACAGCCCATTACCAGTCCTAACCTCATCAGCCCACTTCCAGCCTTAACCCCCCAGCCCATTTCCAGTCCCAGCCCCCCCCCAATAGCCCATTACCAGTCCTACCCTCCCCCACCCCCGGCCAAAAGTAAAATTTGATTTAAAAAAAAAAACATCAGGCTGCCCCCGCGGGGCCCCTCTGCTGCTGCCGCGGCAGCATGGACTGACCCGCGGGGGCCCCCTCTGCAAGCTCGATCCCTCCGTGCAGGCTGTGAGAGGCGCGAAGGAAGACTGTCTCCCTCGCGTCTCTGTTAAGCCCGCAGGGGCTGATGGGAAATGTCCCATCAGCCCCTGCGGGCTTAACAGAGACGCGAAGGAGACAGTCTGCCTTCGCGTCTCTCACAGCCTGCACGGGAGGGAGGGAGGGAGGGATCGATCGAGCTTGCTGAGGGGGCCCCCGCGGGTCAGTCCATGCTGCTGCGGCAGCAGAGGGGGCCCCGCGGCGGCAGCCAGCAGGTTTTTTTTTTAATTTTATTTTTTAAAAAAAGCCTAAGTTGTTCCTTTTTTGTGGGCCCTTCCCAGCTGTGGGCCCTACGCCATGGCGTACATGGCGTATACGTAAATCCGGCCCTGCTCCTTCTCCTTTCCGGGGCTGGCTTAACCATTAGGTAAACTAGGCAGGGGGCAACAAAGAGCTGTTGCTGTCATAGCAAAACAATAGGTCCTGACAGTCATGCTAACTCAAAGAAACATCAGCACATTCTATAAACTACAAGAAGGGTGAACAGTTTGCAAATAGCCCATTTAGCCAAGCAAAAGGCTTTGGAAATTTACTTCATTATGCATATAGGTTTATGTATGCATGTATTTATATAAAACAAAGCTTAATATGCATGTTAATATGTGTGATATCCAATTATGCATTTTTTAAGGATCTTCTGGAAGGGGTAGTTTTGGGTTGATCATGATTGTTGAGTTTAATCATCAGATTTCAGGGGAGAAAGAACATAGGGGGCTGAAATATAATCGAGGAGGGGGAGGAGTGCAAGCTGAAGGTTCTCCTAGGGTGTCTAATAACGTTGCACTGGCCCTACTCCTTTCCCTTCCTCTTCCTAGCATATTCCCTCTCTCCTTCTATCCCTCCCAGCACTCACTCGCTCACTCTTACCTTTCCTCCCACTGCTTCCCCTCCAGGCACTTTTTCTCTCTCTCTCTCTCTTCTTCTTTCCTCCTGCTACCCTCTCTCTCTTTACCTTTTCTCTGGTATATTCATTTTTTCTTCTTCTCCCTCCTTCCCTCCATTCTCTTGGAATAGTCAGGACTTTTCCAAGGGTATTCGATGCCCTAAGCAAACCTAAAGCCAGGTGCTTCCTCCCACCAAGATGTCCAGCATGCATCTCCCCTTCCCTATCCCCCTCAAATGCCTAGCATCTCCTTTCCCCTTCCCTTTCTCCCCTTCTGGTGTCCAGCATCTCCTCTCCCCTTCTCTATCCCTCCTCAGGCATCGAGCATCTCTCCGACTATTACCTATTCCGCCCCCCTCCCAGGCATCCAGCATCTCCCATAGCCTTCCCTAACCCCCCTCAGGTGTCCAGCATCTCTACCATTTCCCCTAATCCCTCCCCCTTCAGTCATCCAACATCATTCTTTTCCCACCCACTAGCATCTAGCATCTCCCCTCCCCCCTCCCATGCATCCAGCATCTCCCCTCCACTCCCTCAAGCATCCAACATCTCCCTTACCCTTTCCTATCCCCCCTCAAGGGTCCAGCATCTCCCTTACCATTTCCTATCCCCTCAGGTGTCCAGCATCTCTACCATTTCCCCTAATCCCTCCCCCTTCAGTCATCCAACATCATTCTTAACCCACTGGCATCTAGCATCCAGTGCCTCCCCTCCCCTCTTCCTCAAGCATCCAACATCTCCCTTACCCTTTCCTATCCCCCCTTAGGTGTCCAGCATCTCCCTTTTTCTACTTGCCAAAGGTGCCAATCATCTCTCTTCTTCCCTACTCACCCCACCTTCATAGATGTCCATCATCTCTCCTTCCCTATTCCCACTACCCCCCCCCATGTATCCAGCATCACTCTTCTTCCCTATTCCCACTGCCCCCCCACCCATGAGTGTCCAGCAACTCTCTCCTCCCCTACTCCCACTCCCCCCCCCATGGGTGTCCAGCATATCTCTCCTTCCCTAACCCCCTACTTCCCTGTCACCACTGCAGCTAGCAAGCAAGCCATTCTATCTCCTCTGGCACTGGATCAAACCATGAGCCTAAAGCACAGTGCAGTGATGGCCTTTGAGCACCCATGTGAACATGCACTCAGGGTTTGCATGCCCCATCCCCTCCTACAGGAACTTCAAAGGAGTGGGATATGTAGGTCTAGAGTGCATACATGCAAGTGTTCAATGGCCAACTGCTACATTGCCACTGCTTGTCTGCCTCTGTGTTTTGCGCTTGTGTTGGGGCTGCACTGCCATTCCCAAAGTTTGCCATCCTAGGTCTAGTCCACCTAGTGGAAAGGCTAGCCTTGGGTACAGTCTTTCTCCTCTCCCTACTTCTCTTCAAGTGCTGTTTCTCTTGCCCCCTTCCCCTAAGGCACTCTGTCTTCCTCTTTTTGTCACTGCCTCCCTCCCAGATCCAGCATTTCCACCTCTGCCCCTCCCATGGTCCAACATCTCCTCTCTCTATCCCCTCATCCAGCATCTCTACCTCTCTCTCCCCTTGTCCACCCCAGTCCAGCATCTCTATCTCTCTCCCCTCCCCCCAACCCCTCCATGGTCCAGCATCTCTACCTCTCTTTCCCCCCACCCCTAGGTCTAGTATTGCCACCCCTCCCTCCCCTTCCCCCAGGTCCTGCCTTTTCACCTTAATCTCTCCTTCCCCCATCCAGCGTGTTTACCTCTCTCTGTCCCCTCCCCTATCCAGGATGATCTTCTATCTCTCCATTTTCTCTCTTTCCTACCCTCTCTCCTTTCCCCATCCCCTCCCAGTGGACCAGCATCCCGCTTTCTCACCCCTAAAAACTGCCTCCCTTCTAACATCTCCTTCATCTAAGAGGGCCACAGCAGCAAAAGCAACAGCACTAAGAGAAAGGATAAGGTGCATCATATAGGCTTCCAGCCCCTGTGCTCTTTATGACTCTGCCGCATCCCTCCCCCCTCTGATGCATACTTCCAATTGCCATGGGAATAGGATGTGGGAGAGCCTTGAAGAGCATGGGGGAACTGAAAGTCTCCATGGTGCACCTTGTCATTTCTTTTAGTGCTGTTGATTTTGTGTGGCCCAGTTAATGAAGGAGATGTGGGAGGGAACTTTGATGAGAGATGCTGGACCACAGGGGAGAAAGAAAAGAAAATGTCAAGATTCTACAGCATGTATCCATTCTGATGCTTACACCCTGCAGTATTTAGAGAAGCCCAGCCCCCCATCCCCAAACTATATCCATGATGGGAGGTAAGAAGAGTAGATGTTGCAGGGCTGGGGAAAGAACAAGAGGAGATATTTTTCAGGGCAAGGACAGGTGGAGGGGGAGCAAGAGATGTTATAGAGCAGGGGTTAGGGGAGAGAGAGAGAGGGGAGATGATACAGGGCAGAAGATGGGTAAAGAGAGGAATATATAGCACTAAATGAGAGGTTAGATATGACTGGTATCTCAGAGACAAGGTGGAAGGAGGACAACCAGTGGGACACTGTGATACCTGGGTACAAACTATATCGTAATGATAGAGAAGATCAAATTGGTGGAGGGGCTGCGCTCTATGTTAGAGAGGGCGTTGAGTCACAAAGGATTAAAGTTTTGCAGGAAACAAAATTCACTGTAGAATCTCTATGGATTGAAATTCCATGTAAAAATGGGAAGGGGAAGGCGATGGCAGTGGGGGTGTACTCTAGCCCACCTGACCAGAATGAACAAATGGATGATAAAATGCTCAAAGAAATCAGGGAAGCTAACAAAAGTTACAACACAGTAATAATAATGGGTGATTTCAATGACTAGGTCAGTGTCACGGCAGGACATGCTAGGGAGATAAAGTTCTAGATGAAATAAATCACTGCTTCTTGGAGGAGCTGGTTCATGAACTGACCAGAGAGAAAGCCATTTTGGACCTAGTCCTTAGTGGAACACAAGATCTGATGCAAGAGATAAGGGTGTTAGGGCCACTTGGCAATAGTAATCATAGCATGATCACATTTGATTTAATAAATGAAGGAAGGATTGTAAGGAAATCCACAGTACTACCTTTTTAATTTTCAGAAGGGAGACTATGATAAAATGAGGAAAATAGTTACGAAAAAACTAAAAGGAGCAATTACAAAGGTTAAAGATTTACATCAAGCTTGGGTGTTGTTTAAAAATATTATCTTGGAAGCCCAGACTAGCTGTATTCCACACTTTAAGAATAGTGGAAGGAAGTCCAAAAAACTGCCAGTATGGTTTAAAGATGAGGTCAGAGGCTGTTGTTGCCAAAAAATAAGCATCTTTCAGGAAATGGAAAAAGGAGCCAAATGATGAAAACTGAAAACAACACAAGCACTGGCAAGTTAGATGCAAGTCACTGATAAGGCAGGCAAAGAGAGAATTTGAGAAGAAGCTTGCTGTGGAAGCAAAAATGCATAATAAAGACTTTTTCAGATACATTCATAGCAAAAAACCTGTGAGAGTCAGTTAGACCATTAGATGATAGAGGGGTAAAAGGGGCACTAAGAGGGGACAAGGCCATAGAGGAGAAACTGAATTAATTCTTTGCTTCAGTCTTTACTGAGGAAGATGTAGGAATGTTACCCATGACTGAAATGATATTTAAAGGAGATGCTGTGGAAGAATTGAAAGAAATATTGATACAATGGGAAGATGTATCACAACATGAAGAGTAGCAGATCACCTGGACCGGATGGTAGATATCTAAGGGTGTTGAAAGAACTGAAATATGAGATTGCAGACCTATCGATAGTAATCTGTGAACTATCATTAAAATCATCTGTAATACTTGAAGATTGGAGGATGGCCAATGTAACACCAATTTTTAAAAAGGGTTCCAGAGATGATCCGGGAAACTACAGACCAGTGAGCCTGACATCAGTACTTGGAAACATGGTGGAAACCATCATAAAGAACAAAATTGCTGAACATATAGATAGTCATGGCTTAATGGGAGACAGCCAACATGGCTTTAGCCAAGGAAGGTCTTGTCTTACTAATCTGTTATGTTTTTTGAAGGTGTGAATAAACAGGTAGACAAAGGTGAGTCAGTTGATACAGTGTATCTGGACTTTCAGAAAGCCTTTGACAAGGTCCCTCATGAGAGACTTTTGGCAAAATTAAAAAGTTATGGGATAGGAGGCAGTGTACTATTGTGGATCAGGAACTGCTTAAAAGATAGAGGTTAGAGGGTAGGGCTAAATGGCCAATTTTCCCAATAGAAAAAGGTGAATAGTGGAGTACCCCAGGGATCTGTGCTGGGTTCGCTGCTTTATAACATTTTCATAAATACCTGAAAATGGGAATAACGAGAGAGGCTATCAAATTTGCAGATAACACAAAACTAATCAAAATTGTTAAAACCCATGAGAATTGTGGAAAATTGAAAGAGGATCTTGATAAATTAGAAGACTGGGCAGATGATATTTAATATGGACAAGTGGAAAGTTATGCACCTAGGAATGAAAAACCCAAACTATGGTTACATGATGCAAGGTTCCACATTAGGAACCACCACCCAGGAAAAAGATTTAGGCGTCATCGTGGATAACATGTTAAAACCCTCGGCCCAGTGTGCAGTGGCGGCCAAGAGAGCAAATAGAATGGTAGGTATAATAAGGAAAGGAATGTAGAATAAAACAAAGGATATTATAATGCCTCTGTATCATTCCATGGTGCGTGCTGTCCAACACAAAAGCACAGATCCACGTGCAACCGACACACCCAGTACAAAAAAAAGTGGATAGCAGAGGAAGGAATCTTTTATTGAACACCTATTAGCCAAGGCTCGACACAGGCCGTGTTTCGCTCTGCCTTCATCAGGGGCTTTTCTGGCTAAAAAATACAACATATATAAATGCACAAATGAATAATAAATACATAAAAATCAAATTGTTAAAACATTTAAATCAATTAAATAAATAAGGCACCATGAAATCATATGTATAATACAACATAAATATAATAAAAAGACATATTTAATAATGCAAACATAATATTTTATATATATCCTAGACAAATAACTATAAAACCTATATATAAATGACTAAAACCAATGCTTTATAGATTTTTAAACTTTTAACCAAACGAATACCACTTGGAAGTGACACGAACTACTCATATTAATTGTGAAGTAAAATACCATAAAACATACCTGAATGTTCTATTTTTAATTCAATGCAATCTGTATTTTCTACAAGAAGAGGATAAAAACTCAATAATAATCCTATTATGTGTAATCCATTATCAAAGAAGAAGCGCAACAGCTAAAAAACGATGAAACATTCCACCATAAAAATTTTTTTTCTAAAACCCAGTAAAAACTTTTTAAATTACAGTACTAAATGGAATGGGCAATCGAAGCATACGATGGCAGCAAAATTAAATTTGAAAATTTTTCAATGACATATTTATCTAAAAGCGAATATCCTATATGGTTGTTCAACCTATAAAGCCCCCCAGTACCCTTCTTACACAAATGTAATGATTTTAAAATGTATATTGTGAATGCATTAGGCATGAACAGAGCAAAACACCGGTGTCAAGCCAATATGAAAATATTTTCAGTAATGTATATTTTTAAAAACTAATATGAAATTCATTACTTATCCTTTTTTTCTAAATACACTAAGTGATGTCTATCCACAAGTGCTGATACCGATACATGCTAATTGATTATTAACGGTATCCATTAAGAAATGGCCCTACCATTAGAATTTTTGAAGCCGATCATAACCTGAGTTAGAGGACCAATATTCTTAAAATTATAAGGCTTTCTTACTTGCAATTTAACACCAGGATCAAAGATAACAAAATCTTGTTCTCTTCGCTATTATAATGACAACCGACTCTTCTGTCAAAAGACGCCGGCGTCTGCGCTGTGAGTGAAACAGGTTTTTAGCAGGAAATATAAAGATTCTCAGGATTGACAGGAGTATGCAAATCACAACCCGAACGGCTGCCTAAATTTAAAAGGGGGGTTAATGTGAATCCTTACATTATATATAAAGAAGGCTAATAATGATCAGGAATAAGAGTAAAATACTAAATCACTCATATTAAATTATAAACCTAATTATGTATATATGAGTCACCAGAATTAATAGGGGATCAAAAGATTGACGGTAGAAAAACCACGATCGTGGAGGACCATAGTGATGAGCTGCTACAAAGCCATAGGTCCTTCCATGATACGCCACAACCCTCGCCACCAATCTCCCAGCCAAGGACAATCCACATCATTTTTGAATAAAAACCTATAGAAAGTTAGGAATTATAAATACAGTTAGAGATGTAATTGATATTATTGTGGATCAATATTCAGAGGAAAACAGATAAATCATCTTCCATATTCAAATCATTGGGATATAGACTATCCAAATTAAAAATATACCGTTGCACCAAACGCAAAATGGTTTTTGCAATATCACCAACCCCTCCAATTCAACTTAACTTTTTTAATTGCAAAAAATTTTAAATCGGATATTTTATGGTTTTGCTCTAACCAATGAGTGACCAGAGGCTTATCTACCAGACCTCTGTTGATACAACTCCTGTGTTCAATAATTCTGTGGCGAATAGGCCGTGTAAACATACCCACGTATAGTTTGTTGCAGAGGCACTGTATTACATACACTACATGACTGGTTAAACAAATGGAGAAATCATCTAAATAGAAAACAGGTTTATTAATCAGATTAATGTACTGATTTCTAACAGAAAGAGCATGGACACACACAGAACATCTACCACACTGGAAATGACCCTTATATTTTGAGAGGAATTTTCGTTCGGTAAACGCAGATGGAACGAGCATATATTGTAAATTTACATTGCATTTATAGCTATAATCAGATTTATCTCTGCAAAACCTGGAAGGGTTTGGATTAAATGCCAATGTTTTTTTTTTATTTTTCCAATATTATGAGATCGATAAGAATAAAGAAGAGGGCATACTATGGGGTCTGTTTACTAAACATTCCTAACGTGCGGGGCCGTGCTAGTGTGCCTGTGCCATATAAGGAGTGGGCGGTTCAGGCAGAAAATAGAAAAAAAACGGTAGTAAGCAACCGGATGTGTGTGCGTCGCGCTAATGTGCGGGGGTCGACATTAGCGCGTGGAAAGGCAAAGTGGCACGCTGCTGAGTATACAAAACAACAGAGCCGTGGTACAACGGTGAAGACACTGACCAATGGTGCAGGGGCCATGGGTTCAATCCCCCAGTGTGCGCAACGACAAAGGTCAGCTGAGGCAATAATTGTAATGATAAACATTGTTTTAGGAGGCAAATTAATTTGGAACGGCATAAGGCGGCGCACAGTTATTTTTGGGCGGCAGAAGGCGGCGCACAGTTATTTTTGGGCAGCAGAAGGCGGCGCACTGGTCCCCTTGGGCGGCAGAAGGCGGCGCGCTGATAGGCACAAGGCGGCGCGCTGATGCACAAGCACAGGAACAGAGCCACTGCACAATGGTTACAACACTGACCAATGGTGCAGGGATCAGGGGTTCAACACCTCACAATGCCCAGTGAAAAATGCCTGCTGAGGCAGTATGTATTATGCTGTAGGAGGCTGTATAAATTTATTTTGTTATCACTACTAGCAAACGCACTCTCCCAGCATGTTAACATACGGCGGCCCATAAGGCACATGTTACAGTGCACTGTTCGCCAAGGCACCCTTGAATGACCCCTATGGGGCAGCATGTATGTTGCGACACAGGATAATGTATAGTGCACCCTATAGGGATGGCAACCATAAGGTGGCCTACAGGGCGCCCTATGAAGCACCCTCAGAGGCACCTAATGGGTATAGTAAGCTGAGGGTGGTCTTGCCGGCATAGACATATGTACAGTAAATAAAAATAAAGCTGTGGACAGCCCTACCAAAGGGCCCCACTGTGGGTTTGAACCCATGACCTCTGGCTACACAGGCAGTGATGTAACCATTGCGCTACAGCTCCATAGCTGTAAGCAGGCCCCTGGCTGGCTGCAGATAGCCTACACGTCACCTCACAGACAGTCTGCTGGTGTCAACAGGATAGGGTTAGGCCACCCGTACCCATGATGCACTGCACATGCAAATTAGCTGTCCGCAGATGGACACAAGATGGGGAATGCACCCCCACAGCACCTCGGCCCTGTTGGGGGAAGTGACCGGGTGCACCCACACAGCACCTTGGCCTAGTAGGGGGCACTGACCGGGTGTTTTACTGGCACAGAGTAGCCACACACCGTTACATCGTGCGGGTACTGTGCTCACCCTGAGTGTGCAATGAGGTGGCCAGGACCAGGTCAACAACACCTGCCATGGCTGCTGGAGGCCAAGCGGGCGTTCCAAAGCAGTGTTAATGTGTAAGATAGCTAGTTTCTGCACAAACACCATGGATATCCCTGTCTGCCGCCATCAGGCACCCCCCCCCCCCAGTGGCAAACATGGTCCCCATCAAGGGATCCACACTCTACCTCCCTGCAAAGGTGGCAGTAGAGGGCAACATCAACCCCAGTCCTGCTGAGGAACACCACCACCCCCCCCCAGGCAGGCAGCTCCATACACAGCCATAACACAATAGCAGACAGACATAAGCCCAGGGTATGGTAAGCTGCACTCCACCACCAGATATTCCCCTGCAGCAAGCCAACAGCCACTGCACCCTGCAAGCCATTATAGCAAGACATTTACCAGCTACAAACAGTCTGCTGGTTAGTCCATAGTGCATGTTCCCAATGGAGATGCATGCACCCAGAACTGGGCTGTCTGCATACACAGCAAGCAGATAGATCAGTGACTGGGCCCCAAAGAGAAACCCATATCTATCACATGAGAGAACTACTATACAGCACTATGGGGGGGCCTAGCCATGCTGTGGTCACTGCACAGTCAGGGTGAGCGTGATCCCCCAGAAGGACATGCTTTGGCCACCCTGTCTGTGTAGGTGGTGGCCGGACACTACAATATCCCAGCCAATGTCCCTGCCAGGGCCCTATGCCCAGTGCAGATGCATCCTGGCCACGCCACCCTGCCCTGGCTATACCCATGGTACCTTGCACCTCATTATGCACATTGACTGGCCAATACTGGCAACAGTGCTGGCAGTGCGGGCTGTTGAAGGGGCTTGCAGCCAACACCCACTGTATAGACAGACACACACTTCCACACCTCTGCCATCATGGTGCTACGATTGAGGGGGTAAGTAGCCTTGCCCACCAAACCGGTCCTGAGCACGGCAAGGCATGGATATGGTACGCATTACAGCTGGTGGTCACTCCCCAGGGTGGTAAGCACCGTCAGAGGCCAGGCCTGGAGCATGCCCCGCAAACACCTAACAGATTGTTTGGATGGGGTCAACTAGCAGTATGTACGTAACGTATGGATAACTGCCTGCCTGTGCTCCTAGCAAACGTCTCCGAGCTGTGTACCGTATACCTCAGGTGTAGGGTGACATTGGTAAGTTATGCAAGTGCTCGTTTTGGGTGCTGCATGCACGGTCCAATGTTCTGCCTTTCCAGGAGACATTGGCCAATGGGGCCTGTGGGTGTGGGTGTGTCTGCCCTTGATGGCTGCTGCTTTACGGCACAGATTCCCAACTCCAGTCCAGGTTTGCATCACACTGTTCGGGTTTTCCTGCTATCCCTCATGAATATGCATGGGCTACATCTACATGCCATGGGGGTGGTGCATAGATATACAGCACAGGCATATGTATGAGTGTCAGCATGGAACTTGACTGGTGTGTGGCCCACCAGGACTGCATTTGGGTGATTCTGCTCTAGGTACTGCCCCTGTTCATGGTGTCTGTGCTCAGTGGGGTAAAAGATAGATGTCTTACCATTGCATATGTCCCCGCCATGAAAGGTGTGTCCTTACTATCACTGTTTAGTTTGGGGAAAAATATGTGGGCAGGATTGGCAGTAGCCCCAGCTGGGCTTTGAACCTGTGACCTTCTGTTCTTGTATGCACTGTCTGTGTGCACTGCACCACTGTGTAGCCACAGATTGGTTGGATTCCCTGGACTGTCCATGACTGTGGATCCGGCAGGACCTGTCTGTTGCAGTGGACTGTGCCAGCCTGCACATGGCTAGGCCTCTGTCTTCTGTGGTTAGCAGCCACTGCCCCCTGCACCACATGTACTTGTCCGCCAACATGCTGGCATGAACTTCTCTCAGAAAAAGCAGTTGACCTGATTGCAATGTGGCAGTATGGGACTGCATTTGGGGGACTTGGCTGTAGGTAATGCCCATTGTTGTGGTGTGTGTGCGGTGTTGGGTAAAATATGGGTGTTTTCCCCATGCATACAGGGGTGTCTGCGCTATCTTTATTTAGTGGTGGGGAAAATATAGGGACTGGGCTGGCAGGTGCCCCAGCTGGGTTTTGAACCTCTGCCCTCTGGTCCTAGAGGTAATGACTCGGTCCGCTGTTCCACACTTTGGCCACAGAGACAGTGCAGCCCCTGGAGGCAGTAAGCCTGGCAGGATGGAGTCACAAACCCTGCTCTACGCAATTCTACTGTGGGCATATGCACCCTGTCTGGTGACAAACGTGCACATAAACCCCGGAAATGACCACGGAAAATGTGGGACAAAATATCACCACGCTGGGCAACAGTGATATTAATGGGCAACCATAGCAAACACTCCCAGGAAAGCTCCAATACGTGGCAATGTTTTTTGGAAGAGTCTCCTCTCAGTAGACCCTTCCAAAAGTCATTTCTTTTTTCTGGAGCTTTGCTGGGTGTGATTTCTGTATTTGCCCATCACTATAACTGTTCCCCAGCTGAATTACTATTTTTAATAGTTCTGTTGTGGTCATTTTCTATTTTTATTTTCACTTTTGTGCTGTGCACATATATCACACTGCTCACGTTTTGCTGGTTTCCCCGGTTTTCCTGTACATTGCTGACGGAAATGGTTTCTCTTCCCTTTAAATGCTTTCTACCGCGAGTGTTTCACTCGCGGTAGTTTTTACATGCAAATTCGGGCCCGATACTGTGCAAGGAGCCTCTCCCCTCCCACTCTCCACCCATTGACCCCGTCCCTCCGCCCCTCGGGAGCCTTCCTCCGCCCTCAGAATGCCTTTCCACGCCTCTATCGGACATTTGCGGGCCGGGTACTTTTGCGGGGCACGTTAGTGCGGCGCGCAATTGTGCGGGGCCCAAGCGCACTTGTGCGGGGCGTTTAAGAGCGTTTCTGAGCGTTTGAGTGCCGCGTTTCCGTGCGCTATTGTGCGGCACGCAATTGTACGGCTTTTAGTAAACATGCCCCTATATCACCAATGTTCTTCTTTTTCTGTGGCTGCGACAATTGTTCTCGAGAGGACTGACAAGTTTTTTTATATGACTTATTAATCTGATACGAAGGGTATTGCCTAACTTTAAGTCGATCTCTCATGATAGTGGCCTGTTGTTCAAAATCTTTATTAGAGGTACATATCCTTTTTGCTCTTAAAAACTGACCAAATGGAAGGTTATTTTTAAGTGCCATATTATGAAAACTCTTTTGAAATGTAATAATTGATTCCTAGCCGTGGGTTTCCTATAAAGTGTGGTACTGAAACCCTCACTTGTTTTTATAATGAGTAAATCTAGATACAGTATTTTTTGGAAATCATACTTCATCTGAATTGGAGGGGTGGTGATATTGCAAAAACCATTTTGCATTTGGAGCAATAGTATATTTTTAATTTGGATAGTCTAAATCCCAATGGTTTGAATATGGATGGGAGGAGTGGCTCAATAGTTGGGACAGGTTACCTCAGTCCGGAAGGCCGGGGTTTCAATTCCCGCATGGGGACAAGCAACCTCAGACCGGAGGGACTGGGGTCTCTAGTCCCATGGCCACTCCTCGTGGCCTTGGGCAAGCCACTTAACCCTCCATTGCCTCAGGTACACTTAGATTGTGAGCCCTTCGGGGACAAGGGAATAAAAAGTACCTGTTAGTATACATGTAAACCGCACTGATTCTAAAGAGTGTGGTATAAAAAATAAATAAATAATAAATAAAATAAAATATGGAAGATGATTTATCTGTTTTCCTCTGAATATTGATCCACAATAATTTTATTTATTTATTTATTTATTTAATAGTTTCTTCTATACCGCCCCTTCCAGAGATCAAGGGCGGTTTACATTGAACAGTTAACAAATGTTGTATACTTATATATAATATCAATTATAATATATATAATATATATATAATATTATATATAATATATAATTATAATTATAATATCAATTACATCTCTAACTGTATTTATAATTCCTAACTTTCTATAGGTTTTAATTCAAAAATGATGTGGATTGTCCTTGGCTGGGAAATTGGCGGCGAGGGTTGTGGTATATCATGGAAGGACCTATGGCTTTGTAGCAACTCATCACTATGGTCCTCCACGATCGTGGTTTTTATACCGTCAATCTTTTGATCCCCTATTAATTCTGGTGACTCATATATACATAATTAGATTTATAATTTAATACGTGTGATTTAGTATTTTACTCTTATTCCTGATCATTATTAGCCTTCTTTATATATAATGTAAGGATTCACATTAACCCCCCCCCCCCCTTTTAAATTTAGGCAGCCGTTCGGGTTGTGATTTGCATACTCCTGTCAATCCTGAGAATCTTTATATTTCCTGCTAAAAACCTGTTTCACTCACAGCGCAGACGCCGGCGTCTTTTGACAGATGAGTCGGTTGTGATTTTCATAGCGAAGAGAACAAGATTTTGTTATCCTTGGGACCCAGGATATCAATGCTTGAACCAATACAAGCATTGTGGAACCTGTGTCCCTTGGGGAAACTGCTAGGTACGTATGACCTAGATTGGCCACTGTTGGAAACAGAATACTGGGCTTGATGGACCTTGGTCTGACCCAGTATGGCATATCTTATGTTCTTATGTTCTTATGGTGGTATATTGCAAGTAAGAAAGCCTTATAATTTTAAGAATATTGGTCCTTTAACTCAGGTTATGATCGGCTTCAAAAATTCTAACGGTAAGGCCGTTTTTTAATGGATACCGTTAATGATCAATTAGCATGTATCGGTATCAGCGCTTGTGGACAGACATCACTTAGTGTATTTAAAAAAAAAGGATAAGTAATGAATTTCATATTAGTTTTTAAAAATATACATTATTGAAAATATTTCCATATTGGCTTGCCACCGGTGTTTTGCTCTGTTCATGCCTAATGCAATCACAATATACATTTTAAAATCATTACATTTGTGTAAGAAGGGTACTGGGGGGCTTTATAGGTTTTTATTTATTTATTTATTTACTTCTCTTATATACCGCGCTATTAAAATCAGTGCGGTTTGCAATTGAACAACCATATAGGATATTCGCTTTTAGAGAAATATGTCATTGAAAAATTTTCAAATTTAATTTTGTTGCCGTTGTATGCTTCGATTGCCCATTCCATTTAGTACTGTAATTTAAAGAGTTTTTACTGAGTTTTACAAAAAAACAAATTATGGTGGAATGTTTTATCGTTTTTAGCTGTTGTGCTTCTTATTTGATAATGGATTACACATAATAGGATTAGTATTGAGTTTTTATCCTCTTCTTGTAGAAAATACAGATTGCATTGAATTAAAAATAGAACATTCAGGTATGTTTTATGGTATTTTACTTCACAATTAATATGAGTAGTTCATGTCACTTCCACTTGGTTAAAAGTTTAAAAATCTATAAAGCATTGGTTTTAGTCATTTATATATAAGTTTTATAGTTATTTGTCTAGGACAATCACCATAACAAGGGCTTTATTAGCTGTATATAAAATATTATGTTTGCATTATTAAATATGTCTTTTAATTATATTTTTGTTGTATTATACATATGATTTCATGGTGCCTTATTTATTTAATTGATCTAAATGTTTTAACAATTTGATTTTTATGTATTTATTATTCATTTGTGCGTTTATATATGTTGTATTTTTTACCAGAAAAGCTCCTGATGAAGGCATAGCGAAACACGGCCTGTGTCGAGCCTTGGCTAATAGGTGTTCAATAAAAGATTCCTTCCTCTGCTATCCATGGTTTTTTGTACTGCGTGTGTTATTTCATGGTGCGGTCACACCTCGAATATTGTGTGCAATTCTGGTCACTGAATCTTAAAAAGGATATAGCGCTATAGAAAAGGTACAGAGAAGAACCACCAAAATGGTAAAGGGGATGGAAGGATACCCTTATGAAGAGAGGCTAAAAAGGTTAGGGCTCTTTAACCTGGAAAAGAGACGGCTGAGGGGAGATATGATAGAGGTCAATAAATTAATGAATGGAGTGGAACGGGTAAACGTAGATCGATTGTTTATGCCATCAAAATATAGAAAAACTACGGGGCATGCAATGAAGCTACAGGGCAATCTATTTAAGACTAATATGAGAAAATATTTTTTCACTCAACGTGTAATCAAACTCTGGAATTTGCTACTGGAGGATGTAGCCAGGTTTTAAAAAGATTTGGACAAGTTCCTGGAGGAAAGGTCCATAAACGATTATTAAAGTGGACCCAGAATATCCACTGCTTGCCCCGATACAAGCATTGTGAAAACTGTGTCTTTTGGGGAAACTGCTAGGTACTTGTTACCTAGATTGGCCACTGTTGGGAACAGGATACTGGGCTTGATGGACCTTGGTCTGACCCAGTATGGCATATCTTATGTTCTTATGTAGGAATAAGTGGGGGAGGGAAGGTGTTGATAGCAAGGTTCAGGGAAAAGCAAGAAAGAGTGGGAGAATGCTGGGGTTGGGGGAAGGGGATAGGATCAGTGGGGAGGGGAGAGAAAGTTCACACACTCCTACTTGCCAATATGACGTCTTTATTCCTTACTCTCCCCGAATTAAACAAACTATGTTTATGGACTTCAAGGACATGGACTCAGGAACAACATCAGGCAATATTTCTTCACAAAGAGGAGAAAATGCATGGAATGCCCTCCTGGAAGAGGGGGTTAAAAAAAAACAATGACAGAATTCCCGAAAGCATGGACAAGCATTGAGAATTCAGCGTTATGAAGTAGTGAGAGAAGGCCCAAAGATCATCTGAGGTTGATCGCACTGCAGGAGCAATGGCATTGGGCACACTAAGTGAAGCTTGCGGTTCTTACCTGACGTCACATTTCTCTGTTTCTGTTGCTTTCCACCCATGAATCTTCAAGCAAATTTGGGTGACACGAACCACATAGGTACTTATTTATGTCTGTTATTAGCATAAGAGTAGGTGCAAACAGCCTGGGAAGCATGCAAGTGACGTAAAAGTTACATCCCCACTCATATTTATCCTCCCCAACATCACCCTGCCGTTTTTTCTGATGGACAGAAATGCACGTTCTCTGAAGTAGCACCATATCTTTTTGGAAGTAAGCCCTTGCTTATCCACATAATATATTTTCATTATTGTCCCCAAATGACAAGATGGTAGAACTACACCTACTCTAACAGTAGGTTGGAAAAATAGTGCACGATGCAGTGCGTGAGTAAGCCCCGAGTGTTACCATGGTACTGAATAAAATTAGCAACCATTTAAACTGTGGTTTCTCTGCATCGAACATCTGTGTCTTTACTGTAAAGGAATTACCGGATTTGGCAGTCTATGCTGGGGCTCTCCGAACAATATCTTTTCATATAAAGGTGTGGCCAGAATTTGTAATCTGTGCTCTTCTGATCTAAATCACTGTAATTTCTATTGATATACAAAAATGAGTAGACCTGTAACCTGTGCTTTTCTGATTTGAAATTGGTATCTGACATCTGTTTGATACGTATACATTAAACCTTTTTTTAAATATAATTCAAACACTGCATTTTTATATTACAATGAAAATAATGGTGAATGAACAAGCTTTATGGAGATACTTTTTAATAGACTAACTTAATATATCTGTGACTAGCTTTTGAGAGTTATCTTGTCTTCATCAGGTCATATTATAGGTACAACATCCACTGTATAAATATTTCTTATTCATTTGAAAATATCTCCATTTTTATATTTTGCAAATCTTATTTCGTTTATGCAGACTGGGATATATACCGGTACATTAGTAACAGATAAATGAGTAATGTTACATTTTTGCATTAAAGCTCAACACTAGCCTATAAGTAAAAGGCAAACTTAATTTTCATAACTTTCATTGGGTCCCAAGAATGTCATTACTTTCCTGCTGGAATTAATTCCCATCTTTCCATTATATTAAAAGCTGGAAGCTGTCCCATCTTCTGTTGATGGTTTCCGATTGCATATATACAAAGGATTTATGCGTGGCGACTGCGTGTGGTGCTGTCTAAGGAACTGGTGCCTGAGGAATCCCTGCCTCTAGCTTGAGGGTAAAAGGCCCTGCTATGAAATCCCTAAGGAAAACACAAGCTACTTTCTACTTGTTTAAACAAGAGTGGAGCTGGAGGAAGGAATGTGTGCTGTTTGGGCTGCACAGAGACTCTAGACCTTGGAAGCTCTCCGATGTGTATACAAATCGAGTCAGATGTGTGCTGCATCATGTCATAGAGCAGTTGATTACCATTTATAGTAAGCGCTCTTTAATGGACAGACAATTCTTGGTGGACATGGTGGTGTAATGTAGAAGCACCGAAGGTCATTTAGAACAGCGTTTTATGCACTCAAGTAGGATTTAGGAACCAATATGCAAATAAAGCTGAGCTCCTAAATTTAGGTTCCTAAGTTAAGTTAGGCTCTTAAATTTGTGCCTTATTTCAGCCAAACATTTGAGCCTAATTTGGCAGCTGAAAATTCATCTTAATTAAGAAGCTTAAAGGTTATAGGCGGTATATTCAAAGTGCTTTAGCTGGTTAGTAGGTCTGCTAACTGGCTAAAACGCAGTGATCCTGATATTCAGCAGCACAAAAGAAGCCCAGCACAAAAAACACCCGGTTAAAACTGGAGCGGTCCATAGACAGATTGAGGGCAGTCCCATTTGTTCTTTTATGCTCCTCAATTTATAAGTTTAGTGACATTTTAAGTATTAATCTAAACACTTAGTCCTAGTAAATTTTCAAGCAGGCCAATTTGGGAGTATAGCTGTCAAACGTAGGAGCATAAATCTTTTGAATATCAGGCCCAAAATGTTATTAAACTCCTACATTTAAGAGCATAGAAAGTGAATGGCAACAAGGGCAAATATAGGGTGAGGATAAAATTTAGGAGCTTAGCACTGATTTTCAACACTAGGCTCATAAATTAGGCCCATAAATCTAGGCAAATGAGTAGGCCTAAGGTTGATATTCTGAGGCAGCGGCTAGGCATTTTTAAAACACCCAGCCACCGCCACTTTAAATAAACTGGCTATTCAGTACCTGAACTTATCTAGCATCCGGCACGGAATATCTGGTTTCACCAAAAAGTTCCATTACTATCCGGTCATCAGCAATATTCAGCCACTAACTGGATAGCTAAACCGGTTAACATTAGGGCAGTATGAGGTCCCAATTTGGATGGCCAAAACTAAGTGCAGGGATGGCTGATCTAAATCTAACAATAGGCAGATCACGTCCATCCTGTATGAAAGAAGGAAGAACCTCTGGACTCATAAGCAGAGATTCTGGAGGAGTGGCAGGAGTCTTGATGCTGGGGGTATTCTGTATTATACTAGGCAATGGGAGGGAGAGTATTGGAGCACTGGTGATCAGGGCTTGCAGGGATTTTGCTTTTGCAGTGGGGATATCATGGTTCTGCATGGGGAAGGGAGAGGTGAAGGTTCGATTTGTGTGGCCATTTTCAGTCAAGGCTGAGTGGCCTAAATCTAGGTTGCCAAATTTTGTCTGCCTATATGCAGAATGATTTTCAGTTGAACCTAAGCATCTATGGATTTTTGGATTAAAATTCATCTAAATTTAGGTGTCCAAAATTTAGGGGTATGTTTACTAAACAGCGGTAGTGGCTTCCGTGCAATATCTGATATCGCATGGAATCCGCTACCGCTGTTCAGTAAACATTTCAGTAAACATTCAGTAAACCCTTAGTCAAGGCTGAAAATTGTCCTGTATGACTATAGTGACAGATAAGACTTCACCATTCATCTAAGTTGCACATGTTCACTTCCAGCTGTGATGCTACATATCTTGCTTGGTCTCCAGCTTTTCTCTCACTTCCACAAGTCTGCTAAGGATCCTTTGTGCTTGACCTAAAGTTTGCCCCCATCATCTCCAGCGGAGGCCGTCTTATGCTTCCATCATATTTTCTGTGACAAAATTCTTCCTGAGGTTATGTCAGTGCTTAACCCCTTTCAGCCCTATACTATGACCATTTCATACAAAACATGCTTGCCTCGTATGTATTCGTTATCCCCTTTGAAATATCTGGAAGGTTTCTACCACATCTTCTCTTTCTTGCCTCAAGTTTGCAAGCTTTAGTCTCACCTCATAAAATTCATGCTGTAGACACAAGCACTATGTTGGTAACCTTCCCCCCACCCCCAGTTTGTCTCTATTCTGGATCTTTCTAAAGAAACCATTCTTTCTGTGCTACACAAACATTTAGGTCATTTGGTAGTAGCAGCTAAACTTTGCCTTTTCAGTACGCTAACATCTCAAAGGAGGTCACATTCAACCATCATTTAACATATAAGAACTGGCGCCACCCTGAACCAAGCTATTATAAAATGTGAGTAGCATAAAGAAGTCAGGTAAAGTCCTGGAGATATAATAGTTCTTCTGCAAGAGTCCTAACTTTCCATCCAAAAGTCACTGGTTCAAAGCCAGTCTGTGATACAGTAGGGAACAAAAAACATTTGATGGTTAACAAAAATGGGACAAAAAAGCCAAGTGGTTGGGGGAAAAACTGTGACAGAATTCAAAAGGCATGGGACAGACACATAGGGGGATGTTTACTAAAGTGCGGTAATCGTGATTAACGCGCGTAAAGTACGTTTAATGATCGTTAGCACATCCGAACGCGTGTTCTGACGTGCTAACGATCGTTAAACGTACTTTACGCGCGTTAACCGCAGTTAACGATCGTAAACCTCCGCGGCGCGTTAAAACAGCGCAGAAGGTGGAGAGTGGGCAGAGAGAAGGGGTCAATGGGCGGAGAGTGGGCGGGGAGAGGCTCCCCTCATACTAACGTGCTGAATTTCTGAGCTCAATTCCAACGCGAATGAAAACCTGTCGTTAAAGGCATATTAAAGGGAAACCATTTCCGTCAGCAATGTACAGCAAAACCGGGGAAACCTACAAAACGTGAGCAGTGTGATACATGTGCAAAGACCAAAAGTTCACATAAAACCTTAAGAATGACCACAAGAAACATTGTAAAAAGCACAATTCAGCTGGGCAACAGTGATAGCAATGGGCAACAATGAACAACACTCCCTGGAAAGCACCAAAGAAAGAAATGATGTTTGGAAGGGTCTACGCTCCGTAGACCCTTTCAAAGATCATTTCATTGTGATGGAGCTTTCCTGGGAGTGGTGTGTAATGCTGCCCAATGATATCATTGTTGCCCAGCTTGGTTATGGGTGTTTGCCCCTTTTTTTGAGGTCTGTTTTGAGGTTTATGTGCACCTTTGTCTCCATACAAGGTAAATGAGCCCACAGTAAACCTGAGCAGAGCAGGGTTTCTGACTCGTCAGGCCGCTTTAACTAACTCCAGGGACTGCACCATCTCTGTGGCCACAGTGTGGTGCAACAGACACAGCCAGTGCCTGTAAAACCAGAGGGTCACAGGTTCAAATCCCAGCTGGGGCTCCTGCCAACCCAGTCCCCATAGTTTTACCCACCACTAAACAGTGTTAGTACAGACACCCCTTTATTGCAGAGAACATACGCATGGTTAATACGCCTATATTATACCACACCAAACACAGACATCAGAAACAGGCGCATTACCCAGAGCAGAGTCTCGCAATTGCAGTCCTGGAGGGTCCCACACCATTCAGGTTCCATGCTGCCTCTAATAAAGATGCCTGTGCTGCATATCTATGCACCACCCCCATGGTATGCAGATGTAGCTCATGCATATTTATGAGGGACAGCATGAAAACCCGAACAGGTTTGGAACACCAGGACTGGAGTTGGGGAACTCTGCCGTAAAGCAGCAGCCAACAGGGCCAGACACACCCACAGGCCCCATTGGCCAATGCCTCCTGGAGAAGCAGGACATTGGGCCCTGCCTGTATCTCCCAATACTAGCAGTTGCATACCTTAGCAATGCCACCCTACACCTGGGTATATGGTACACAGCTATCAAACGTTTCCTGTGATAACTGGCAGATATCAATTCCTACATTAGGCACAGTTTGCTCAGTGAGCTCCACCATAACAATCATTCTGCTGTCTGTGGTGTGTGCTGCAGGTCTGGTCTCTGACAGTGCGTAACACCATGGGGAGTGACCCCCAACAGTCTTGCGTACAATATCCATGCCTGAACTGTGCCCAGGACTGGTGTGGTGGGTATGGCTGCTGAACACCTCTATAGTTGCACAATGCTGGCATAGGTGTGGGGGTATCTGTCTGTCTATCCAGTGTGTGGTGGCTGCAAACACCTTCCACAGCCCACACTGCCAGCAATGTTGCCAGTAGTGAGCTGCCAATGTGCATAATGAGGAGCAAGGTACCATGGGTATAGGCCGGACAGGGTGGCCTGGCCAGGGTGCATCTGCACAGGGCATAGGGCAGTGACAGGCACATTTTAGTGCCCGGCCACCACCTACACAGACAGGGTGACCTCAGTATGTCCTGCTGAGAGATCACTCTCACCCTGACTGTGCAGTGACCACAGCATGGCTAGGCACCCCCATAGTGCTATATAGTATTTCTCTCATGTGATAGATATGGGTTTCCTTTTGGGGCCCAGTCACTGATTTATCTGCTTGCTGTGTATGCTGACATCCCAGTTCTGGGTGCATGCATCTCCACTGGGCACATGCATTATGGACTAACTAGCAGACTGTTTGCAGCTGGTATGTGTCTTGATGGAGTGGCTTGCAGTGGCTGATGGCTTGTTGCAGGAGTATATCAGATAGTGGTGGGGTGCAGCTTACCATATCCAGGCCTGATGTCTGTCTGTGTACAGAGCTGCGGTGCCTGCCCTGTGGGGTGTCTGTTCCTCACCAGAACTGGGGTTGATGTTCCTCTCTACTGCCACCTTTGCAGGGAGGTAGAAGGTGGATCTATTGTTAGGAGACCCTGTTTGCCGCACTTGGGAGGGGGGGGGGGGGGTACATGGGGGCTACACCTGACTGCAAGGTGTTTGTGCAGAAACTACCTATCTCGCACATTAACACTGCTTTGGACCTGCGCCATGGCCTCTTTCAGCCATGGACGGTGCTGTGGACCTGGTGCTGGGCGCCTCACTGCACCTTCAGGGTGAGCACAGTACCCGCACAATGTGACGGTGTGTAGCTACTCTGTGCCAGTACAACACACGGTCAGTACCCCCTACCAGGCCGAGGTGCTGTGGGGGTGCACATGGTCACTTCCCCCTACCAGGCCGAGGTGCTGTGGGGGTGCATTCCCCATGGTGTGTATCTGTGGACAGCTGATTTGCATGTGCAGTGCATCATGGGTGTGACTGGCACAATCCAACCCTGGGAAGATCCAGCGCCTGCTCTCAGGCTCTGATACACCATAGGCCATCACACGTACATCTGTTAGCATAGTGCATAGGTGCAAGACACCCTAAAGTGTCTGTACTATAAGGTGCCCACGCTGGTCAAAACACACGTACCCACGCACGATTGTACGCACGTACCTACGCACGGGGCTACGCCCGTAACAACGCACGTACCAACGTACATGGCTATGCGCACTGCGAAAGTGTGTTTCACTAACTACTGAACGTAAAGAAAAACATGCCTCCTCATTCCCTATGTAATGTACAGGGTGCTGCCTGGGACAGCATTCTGCGTTAGGCACACTGGGGACTCGAACCCATGCTGCCTGTAACAGCGGTGAGTACACTAACCATTGTGCTACAGCTCTGTTTTAATGATTTGTGTCTGTACGCCTTCATATGATTAACGTGCAGTAACGCGCCACGGCGCCCTGTAACGCTCGTTAGTTTTTGGAACACGCGTTAGTCGTTACGATGTCCCGCCCATGTCCTTTTTTGGCTTTCCTTTCACTAACGCGGCTCCTAACGCGATTTGCACTAACGCAGTTTAGTAAACATACCCCATAGGATCCCTACAGCAAGAGGATGGAATCAAAGCAAATCTTAATAACTTCTATTTCAACAAATAGAGCAGAGTAATCTATACGGAGCGATGGATACAATCCTAAACAAAGGCATCGGGGGGGGGGGGGGATTAACCTACAGGAAGTGGCGGGTGCAACTTTAAACAAAGTATCGAGGTGGGGGGGGGACCCTGCCAAAGCAGTAGGTATAATCCTAAACAAAGACATTGAGGGGGATAATCTGCACAAAGCAGCGAGTACAACCCTAAAGAAAAGGCACCACTCTCATCACCTTAGTGGGCAAATTAAATGGACCATACTGGTCTTTATCTGCCATTGCTTATTATGTTACATATGCTCACTTCCGATACCTTTCAGCACCATGCTGGAGATTTATGGATCTTTGTTGGCAAGATGGTACAGTGGGAACCTGAAGATCCAACTTCATTTCCTTCATTACTCATATATAGAAGGTCGCTTAACCTCTTTGTGCTCTTTGGGCAACAGCACATGAATTACCCTATATAATACCTGTTACCTTGATGGCCCTAAGTAAGGAGCAGTAAACATTGCAATTTTTATTAGCATAGATTTCATGATGGAGTGGAGGCTTGGACAAAAGAATCAGGCTTACTGCCTATTCTAATACAATGTAGAATGTAAAGCGGAAATTAATAAAAACGTCAGCAAAATACTTCTGAAAGAAGGATACGCATGCTTCCAGAGCCTCGGGCTACCTAACCTCGCTGAAGGAAACTCAAATGAACTGTTTGTTTGAGGAGATCTTTGGCTCTCTCCTGTGATGATTCACTCCCCTGCATAATGTTTTGTGCACCTCCAGACTTCCCAGAATAGAATGTCTTTGCTCACAAGTGGTTGTAGATGCTTTAAAATATTAACACATTAGTCATAAACATCCTTCCAGGTTTCCTCTTCCAATCTTAAGTAGACTAAAAGAGAGACGCACAGAGAGATGCAGAGAGAGAAAGATATGTTACTGTATACTTTGAATCCTTTTTTTAATTAAGAAAGAAAATACACGAAAGCTCTCTTGGCAAAACCATGGCTAGAATCCCTGCAATACCCATGTGAATAACAACCAGTGATATTATGAATACGGACCTAGCTGCGGGCCTTCTATTTCAGCTAGTGCTGGTACTCAGTGGCATGCAACCCCAAATTCCAATCTTGTGTAACCTTTTTCTGTTGTTCAAAACTGTGGGGGAAGCACTTTGTCCAACATGATGATTGTTTGCTGGTAGTGCAGAGTAGTGGTTAGAGCACCAGGTTCAACCTCCATCACCATGCCTTACCCCTCCCCTTCTATTTTCTCTCCCTAACACTTCATCTAGCACCCGTCAGCAGCTAACTATCTCCTGGCCTATTCAGGATACCTAGTTACTCCAACCTACTGTAGTTTCCCCCTCCTGTGTCTTTATCACTGTCCTGTGTATCTTTTCCAATTATGTTTGAATTCTGTCACGGTTTAAATTATGAGAAGATCACATTCGTTTTGCAGACTTGCAAGGCCTGAAATTCAAAGGCATTTACACAGTTTGCAGACCTGTAAATGCCTCTAAGTGGGATATCCAGCGGCCCTAACACGGCTACTGCTGCTGAATATGCCCTGATGCTAACCGCTTGGCATTGGGGTGTTCCGGGACAGTACCCCTTGTGATATTGAGCCACTGCCCAGTTAGCGTCCTGCAGGTAAACATAGGCCATCTTTTGCCATGCCTATCTTTATCCATGGGAGCTAACCGAGCAGCAGCTCAATATTGCTGCTGCCTGATTAGCTTCTAGGCTGTGCAGCGGACCCAAATATTCAACGCTGGTGGTCGGATTTGGCCTCAGCATTGACTATCTGGGTTTTGTGTTCAGCAGGGACAGCTAGGTGCTGGAATCACACTAGCTGCCTCCGCTGAGTATCAGGCTCACAGTGTTTCAACCAAATACAATATGGGGATAATTTCATCACAGGATGCCTATGTTAAATGTCCAGAAAAGCACCAATTTTATGCAGGGCCAGCCCTAGGCATGTGTGGGCATTTTGCCTGGAAATGGCCCCGCACTGCTAGAAGCCCCATGACACCTGCAAGCGTAGCTGAAAAAAACACCTACGATCCCTGCTCCTGCTAGCAACAGCAAGATCACCTGGCCTAGGCAGCGGCAGCAGTAAGACACACAGCCCCAACCTTGAACCTGACCACAGTAGCATCAAGAATTGCACAGCCCCAGCCATCATGTGGCCCGGCCCCAGCTTAAGCACTCCTTCTCAGGGTATGCCTGGCTGGGCCAATCAGATGAAGGCTGGAACGGTGCAAAGTAAGACAGTCACCTCACTTCAAATCCAGCCCTCCTCCCCCTCCCTGCCACCGGTAATCAAAGCTAGCACAGGTGCAAGGCCTTTCCAACCTAGGTGTGCCTTAAAGGACCTCCAAGTCCCCCCCACATAATTGTCACATCAGAGGGGAGAAGGACCAGCAAGGACTTACAGTCATGTGGGCGCCTGTTTTGGAAAGGTTCTGCCCTCTGCTATTTTTGATTGCCGGTGGTGCAGAGTGGGAGGAAGGCTAGATTTGAAAAAACGCAGGTATGCAGATCAGGGGGGGAAGGTTGGAGGATCAATGCTGGGAAAGAAAGAGAAAGAGGAGATCCAAGACACTGGGGTGGAAGGAGACTGAGGTGATGCTGGACATGAGGGGAGACATTGGGTGACAGAGGGATGATGCAGGACATGGGGGGAACATAGGAAGACAAGGGTGATGCTGGACATGTGTCAGGAAAGGCCAAAGGAAATAGAGATGCTGTGGTTCGGGAGAAAGAGAAGGGAGATGCTAGAAATAGTGGACAGGAAGAGCGAAGGATATGCTAGATGTGAGGGAGAGAGAGACAAGGAAAATGCTGGACAGGAACGGTTAGAGAGGAGAGGAAGACACCGAGGAGGGAGGGAAGAGAGGGAAGGAGGAAGACACTGGGCAGGGAAGGGAGGAGTAGTAGTAGCAGAAGTAGCCAGACATCAGACAGGGGGGAGAGGAGGGAAGACACTGGGCAGGGAGGTTGAGAGGGGTGAAGATGCTGGTTGGGGGGAGTTAAGAAAGACTGGGGAATAAGTGGTTGAGGAAGGAGAGAGATGGAGAATGGGAGGATAGGATGAGGGTTGGAGAGCTATAGATAGATGCAGTAAAAATTGGAGGGGAATATAGATTGGACAATAAAGAGGAAGAAGAATGAAATCTGAGTGGATGGAGTGAGAAAAATATAAAGAGAAGAAAGCTGAAAAGAAAAGCTCAATGTTAGAGAGCAAATGCAGAAGACAGGAGGGGAGAGAAGTGGGCAGATGGATTTAAGACTCTAGGAAAAGAGGGTTAAGAGAAGACAGAGGACACAGAAACCAGACACTGGGACCAAGGCAACTAGAAAAATAAAATAGCCAGACAACAAAGGCAGAAAAGGGTATTTTATTTTCAATTACAGCCCGATTCTGTCCCGAACGTAGAACTCTCTGTATGTCGGTCTGAACCGGATGTACAGAGGGCGTTGCGATTCTGATCCCGTGGGGCACATCTAGCCCTGCGGGATCAGAATCACGATCAGGCCTGTATGTGCAGGCCGGGATTGGGATTCAGCCCAGCCTGCACGTACAGGCACTGCCCAACTAACTCAGTCATGGCTTCTAGATGGAGCCACTGCGCCATGGCGTCCGGTTGCCATGGCACTGTGGCTCCATTTAAAAGCCGCGATGCCAGCCACCAGAACAAACATTTTATTTCCTGCAGCCTGACCCCCAATTTGGCCTCCCAGGGCTAGGGTCAGGCTGCGGGGAATGCTCTCTGCCCCCTGCCGCCCTTTCCCGGCCCCGGGCCCTCCGATCCCTGACGTCCAAGGAAGTTATTCCACCTCGGAGGTGGAATAACTTCCCTGTTCAAGTTGCCAGCCCTGGATGTATGTCTGGGGCTGGCGACTGCCCACTGCCCACCCTAACGCCATCCCCGATCCTCCCCTTTCCCACCCCCATCTAGCTTCCCCGTACACCTGGAGGGTAAGCTAGACACCGGCGGGAGGGGGCACAAATAGCAGGGATGGACATTGGGACATCCATCCCCACTATTCGTGGCTCAGAATAAGCCTGTTAGTGATTGGAATGTATCAGTTTTTATAAATTACATGTGCTTTGCTTATATGCATCTTTCTATTTCTTTGGTGTTGTGTTGCAGGCAGAGTGTGGCTTTTTGGAATTTAAGTTTAATTTTTATCAACATATTTCTAGTTTTAGTTTGTGGTTGTTTATTCTGTACTTGGCGAAGGTACTGGGGCCAGGTATTCTGTTAGTATGAAGTTTCTACAGTATATAGGAATCTGACTTGTTCGGTTTTCTCAGTAGGTGTATGGATGCTCTGGAGTGGAGGAGTAGCCTAGTGGTTAGAACACTGGCTTGGTAACCAAGCAACCAGGGTTCAATTCCCACTAGCACTCCTTGTGGCCTTGGGCAAGTCACTTAACCCTCCACTGCCTCGGAAGAAAGGCCTGGCAATCTACTTCCGGTGACACTGCCAAGAAAACCCAGGAGCTTCTGGTCACCAGGAGTCAGAACTGACTCGAAGGCACACACTGCATTTTTTTTTTGTATGGATGCTCTAGGTTCTACTGCAGTGTTTATGATGCTACCCTTTTTCTGGTTATGCTCTTTGTTTTATGAATTTGGAAGTTAGTGCTGTTATGCAATGGCAGATTTGCTCTATAGGTCCTGTATTGTGTGTTCTGGGTATGTACTCAACTGTAGAGTGTTGGTGGTTAGTAGTTCAATAAAAATTGTCTTTAAGATTTTCAGTTTTGCGTTCTTGATGCTGCCAGTCTGAAATGTAAAATATCTTGTCAGTTCAGATTCAAGGAAATCTCAAATTGTTAGGGATTGTCTCAGTTTAATTTTCTTTGGTAGCCTGATAGCGTCACTGCTGCTGATTTCTAGGCTTTTCCAGCTCTAGCACAGTCCAATCCAACCTGGGCACCATGATCTTGAATTCAAAGCCACCAGAATTCATTTTTCTCATTTTATATCTTCCCTCTTCATCAATAAACTGGTCAAAGCACTGAACAAATAAATACAGCGTGCGGCTATTTATAACTGTTTGTTGTTTTTAGGTGCATAAATGTGGTTTTAAGGTCATTTTAATTTATGATTGTTATTTTACTGTAACATATATTTTAATAAATTGTGCATGCATGTTTGGAAGCCTGGGATTTTAGATGGGCAGCATATACATTTTAAAATAAAGCAAATTAGATTTATGCAAATGAGGCCCAATGGATATGTAAATATTTATGCAAATCAGGCCCAGCAATGAGTCTCCACACATGGCCCCACATCACCTTCTGGCGCCCCTGATGTTATGCCTGCTTTATAAAGGAAATATAGGCATCTAGGTGTCATTATAAAAAAAGTACCCAGAACCATGTCCAGTAGTTCATAAATCCTCCTGGACAAATTTACACCTGCTCCAAAATTATGCTGTGATAAAATGCTAAATTTTACCACAGCTTACTAACTACCAGTGCCCTCAAGTTCTCAGGAGCTGTTCAGAGTCCTCAAGTATGTTTTCTGAGTTATTGGACTGTGTCTGCTGAATTGCTGGAGAAAAAGCAATGCTCTGGAAAGGCAGGAAGGTGAGACTGAACTGTAGGTCCTTCAGAGTTTTAGCCCACAAGATCACTGTTCCCTCTAAGCTGTGCGCGTGTGCGCGCGCACATACTTTACAAAACAGCGCACAAAAATTACAGTTCTGATTCTGATAGAAAACAACACAGATGTCTTAAAATTTAAAAGTTGTGATTGTAATTACTAGAAATTTTCCGCTTCATTTAGTAATCGTCTATTTTCATTTAATTTGATTAAAATCAATGTGGTGTACATACTGTATTCTGATGTGTAGTCAAATTTTAAAGTATATAACTCCGAGTGTCGTTATGTGGCGCACAAAAATTTAACCTTCCTTCAAAAGCTGCACAGCTGATATTTTATGCGCACACAGCCTACAGAAAATTAGAGGGAACATTGCACAAGATGGAGAATCTGCTTCAAAGGAGAAAACTGCCATGATTCTGTGGCTCCTGCCTAAGATCCATCTACCAATCAGGAACCAGAACAAAGGCCCCAAGGCCAAGGAATCAAAATGAATGCGGTTGCATTATTCTTGCAGTCAGAACAAACAGGGCCTGATATTCAGCAGAGGTGGCTAGCATGATTACAGCACCTAGCCGTCCCCACTGAACACTAAACCCGGATATTCAATGCCCTGATCCTGACAACTGGTAAAATCAATAAGTTCATCGATGATGGAGAAGAAACTGAAATAGTGGACAACTTTAACCTGCTTGGATCAATAATCAATAAAGAAATGACAAGCAGTCAAGAAATCTGATGGCGCATTGCTCTTGGCAGAATGGCTATGAAGGACCTAGACAAGATTCTTAAGATTCTCTCTCCATACAAAGATTCCGCTTGTCCAAGCTATGGTATTTTCAATAACATCTTATAGATGCAAAAGTTGGATATTGAAAAAGACAGACAGGAAGAAAATTGATGCCTTTCAATTATAGTGCTGGCAAAGAATACTGTATATACCATGGACTGCTGAAGAACAAACCAGTCATTACTAGAGGAGATCAAACCTAAGCTTTCTTTAGAAGCTCAGATGACAAGAATTCGACTTTTATACTTTGGACACATCATGCAAAGAGAGAGATCATTAGAGAAGGACATCATGCTTGTCAAGGCTGAAGGTCAACGCAAAAGAGGAAGGCCAGCAATGAGATGGATCGATACAATAACAGCAGCTATGGATGCCACTCTATCAACACTGAGCTACCTGATTGAAGACCGAATACAGTTTAGGACAGCTATCCAGAGGGTTGCCATGAGTCAACACTGACTCAATAGTACTTAACAACAACAGCATTGTTTATTGAATCATTCAATATACTATCTTTCTGGAACTAAAAAAGCAGTTTATAATAAAACTAGAAAAGAATCAGAAAAGAACAGCAATTATGATAAAAAAGAAGAACTAAGGAATATGCGGCATGTAAGGAGATTATTGATACTATAGGTCCTCATCTCAAGCAACCTCATAACTGGTCTATGAATATCGAGGTAAATAGACGAGTCTTTGGGGCTGCCAACATTTTGTTTAACATCTCAGTCTGCAGAGCACGAGGCAGTTCAATACAAAGAGTAGGGGCTAGAAAGTAGAATGTTGACATCCTGGTAGATGGAAGTTTGGCACAGTAAATTGAGCGGAGTAAGGCGATTTTCATACACTACAATGCGGCTAGGGGCATGGAAAGTAAATAAAGAAGATAGGTAGGTGAGTATATCAGTATAAAGTGCATTATGAGTCAAGGCCAGGATTTTGAATTTTATCCTTGAGGCAATAGGGATCCAATGGTTTTGTAGGAAAAAAGGTGTTACGTGTAATGTAATTAAATTTGCGTGCATGAGAAAGTATCCCACTGCCAGCATTTTGAACTGTTTGAAGATATTTACGTTTGACTAAACATACAACTGCAAGGACAGAGTTACAGTATGCATGTAGAACACTGATTCCATATCATTCTGCTAGACCAGTTCAGACAAGTGGGCTGTGTTCCCATACCAGCAGACTGGTGGAAACAAAGAACCAATGAAAAGCCCACGTTTCAATGGCATCACTCCCATGCCTCTATAAGCCTCAACCACTAGAGGTCTCTTTGGTATTTCTTTGTCTCCAGTAGAAGGTGGATGGATTTTCTCCTCTCTGAAGAAAATATGAAGATTTAAGAGGAAAAGATTGATTAAACGCTCATAAACGACCACTTTGAGGGTTACTCTCTCACTTGAATGTGACATGGGAGGCTCCACTAGACTGCGGTCTTTTGGTAGCCATAATAGGAGGGGAAATTGGTTCAACTCCACATGCTTATCATAAAAGACTGTTGAGCAGTCAGAAATTGGAAGGATCTGGAAGAGTGCAGCAGCCTCACACAACTTCAATCCTTCCTCCCTCCTCCTTTGTTCCCTCCTGCTCTCTCCCAAAGACTGCAGAAGACTCGCAGTGGGATCTGCCTGTTAGCCACCTTAAGTATAGAACTGCAAAACTCAGTGAAACAGTATCAAGGGAGTAGAGCTGAGCCCGGCATGGATTCTCTGTCTGGAGCTCTCAGGGGGTGGGTACCAAGGCTTGATCTCATCATCTTATTGGGGCTCCTGATTCCGTCTGTGTGGGAGGCAATTTGGGATAGACCACTGATGATGACTGGTGCAGTGTGAGGGTTTCCTGCTATTTTCTGCATTCGTTAGTATCGTTTTCTCCTATTGTGTGCCTGGCTGTTGCGCAGTTTGTCCGTGCATTCTGCCCAAGCAGTTCCAATGTGTGCATTGTAGTAAAAGCGCAGTTAATGCACATCGCAGTAAAAGTGCAGTTAACATGCACCTTCGGGCAGCTGCAGCCTTAGCAATCACTGTTGTGATACTTGCCTTAACTCTCTACGTCTTCTTTCAGGAATTGTTTCGCCTGTGGCAAGCAAGGTGCCTCATCTCTAGCTTCTGGACTCTGCTCTTCTAGCATAGCAGCTCTGGAGTTGTCCCTAGATGGATTGTTCCCCCTCTCTACGCCAGGGGATGCAATTAGTCCGGCCTTGCCTGCCTAAGGACAGGAGGTGGCGGATGGCACTGTGGGTAAGGATAACCAGCTGGCTGGAGGTTCTAGCATCTGTGCTATGCGCTACTCCCCCTCCTCTAGGGGATTGACAGCAACTGGGTCCCCTGGTGTAGGTGTGTAATTTCTGTGAGGGGAGCTTCCAGAGTCCGGATTATCCTTCCCGGAACTCTTTTCCTTTTAGAACAGGACTGATCATTCTGGCATGGAAATTCAGACCCTGTGGCCTTCAATTCCCCTGAGTGCAGTCTTGTGAGGGGCAGGCTGAAAGTGGAAGCCCTGTTCGATTGCCTATGACAAAGCATCCCCAACAAAGGATGCCCCCTGGAGATGGGGATCAGCTGGGATCTATCCAAGACCTGGACTGTGGCTTGGATTCAGATGTCCAATGTGGATGAAGAAGTACTCTCGCCTTCAGAGGATTGTGAGGAGGCCGATGTTATTTACCTGTTCCGAAAGGAGGAACTGGAGACATTGATTCCCAGCGTCTCAACCACCTTGAACTTGGTGGTTGCATGCTCTCTAGGAGAAGGAGTGCATTGTGTGGCTTGATGTTTCCAAGGTGGATACGCAGATCACAGAGATTACCAGACAGACACCATTCTTGTGGAAGGCGGATTGGCCTTAAAGGCTACTTTGGACCAAAAGGTGGATTCGTGCTAAAGATCCAGTTTGCTGCGGCGGATGCTATTCTTCAGTTGGCAGTATGTGCAGGCCTGATGTCTCGAGCCCTACTCCAGTGGATTCAGTCTCTTCCGCCGAATGATTCAACCCCTCTTTTTGAGTCGGCTATGGCTTTCCTTTATGATGCCATAGCTTTCCTTTATGATGCCATGGCTTTCCTTTATGATGCCATGCATGGCCTGGTACATCTAGCAGCCAGGGATTGTGCCCTTTCAACAGTGATACAGCTTTGGTTTGGCTCAAATATGGGGCAGTGAACTCATCTTCCAAAGCCTGGTTGCCCATCTGGGCCTTAGAGGGATGCTTCTGTTGGGTCCAATTTGGAGAAGATGACGAAGGACCTGGGCAAGAGAAAATATTACCATCTTCCAGAGTGCAGGTCCAAGGGACCTGTGTACTACTACTACTACTACAAGGCATACGCATTGTTGTACAAACATAGATAGAGACAGTCCCAGCTCATGAGAGCTTATAATCTAATTAAGACAGACAAGACAAAGGATACGAATAAGGAGAAAAGGAGGGTAAGGAGAGACAAGGAAAAAAGGGTCAGGATCCAAAAGCAGCTTTAAAAAGGTGAGTCTTTAATATGGACTTGAAAAGGGACAGAGATGAAGCCTGATGTACAGACTCAGGGAGTTTGTTCCAGGAATAAGAAGCAGCAAGGGGAAAGGACAGAAGTCTGGAGTTGGCAGTAGAAGAAAAGGGCAAAGAGAGAAGCAAGCCAGAAGAAGAGGAGGGATGTAGGGAGAGAGAAGAGAGGAGCAGAAGAGTGAATGCACTTATAGGTCAGAAGGAAAAGCTTGAATTGGATATGGAAATGGAAGGGAAACCAATGAAATTATTTGAGAAGAAGAGGGGTTATATGAGAATGTCATGGCTGGTGAAAAATTAATCGTACAGCAGACTTCTGAACAAATTGAAAGGGAGAAAAGTACCTAAGATGGAGACAAGCAAGAAGGAGGTTGCAATACTTGAGAAGGGAAGTACTTTTAGTAGTGGGTTCACAAAGGAAGAGGTGAATTTTGTTAATGTTATAGAGAAATTAATGACAGATTTTAGCTATCTGTTGGATATGTGAGGAGAAGGAAAGGGAGGAGTCGAAGATGACGACAAAGATGCGGGCTGAAGAAACAGGAAGTAGAAGAGTGTTATCCACAGAGATAGAGAAAGGAGGAAGGCGGGAGGAATGTTTGGTGGGAAAATAAGAAGTTCTTCTTTGGCCATGTTTAATTTCAAATGGCGGTAAGACATCCAGGTGGCGATGTCAGACAGGCAGGCAGAGATGCGAGACTGGAGTGTCAAAGAGATATCAGGTGTAGAAAAATAGATCTGAGAATCATCAGCATAAAAATAATTCCAAAATCCATGGGAGGAGATGAGAGCACCAAGGGACTGGGTGTAAGAACATAAGAAATGCCATACTGGGTCAGACCAAGGTCCATCAAGCCCAGTATCCTGTTTCCAACAGTGGCCAATCTAGGTCATACGTACCTAGCAGTTTCCCCAAAAGACACAGGTTCCGCAATGCTTGTACTGGGTCAAGCATTGATATCCTGGGTCCCTTCTTAATAATGGTTTATAGACCTTTCCTCCAGGAACTTGTCCAAACCTTTTTTAAACCCAGCTACACTAACAGCCTTTACTACATCCTCCGGTAACAAATTCCAGAGTTTGATTACACGATGAGTGAAAAAATATTTTCTTTTATTAGTCTTAAATAGTTTACCCTGTAGCTTCATTGTATGTCCCCTAGTCTTTCTATATTCTGATAACGTAAACAATCGATCTACGTTTACCTGTTCCACTCCGTTCATTAATTTATAGACTTCCATCATATCTCCCCTCAGCCGTCTCTTTTCCAGGTTAAAGAGCCCTAACCTTTCTTCATAGGAGTATCCTTCCATCCCCTTTACCATTTTGGTGGCTCTTCTCTGAACCTTTTCTAACAACACTATATCCTTTTTCAGATACAGCGACCAGAATTGCACACAATATTCAAGGTGCGGTCTCACCATGGAACGGTATAGAGGCATTATAATATCTTTTGTTTTATTTTCCATTTCTTTCCTTATGATACCTAGCATTCTATTTGCTCTCTTGGCTGCCGCTGCACACTGGGCTGAAGGTTTTAACATGTTATCCACAATGACGCCTAAATCTTTTTCCTGGGTGGTGGTTCCTAATGTGGAACCTTGCATTGTGTAACCATAGTTTGGGTTGTTCTTCCCTAGGTGCATAACTATGCACTTGTCCAGTCTTCCAATTTATCAAGATCCTCTTGCAATTTTCCACAATTCACTTCGGTTTTAACAACTTTAAATAGTTTTGTGTCATCTGCAAATTTGATAACCTCACTCGTTATTCCTCTTTCCAGGTCATTTATGAATATGTCAAAAAGCAGCGGACCCAGCACAGATCCCTGGGGTACACCACTATTATTCACCTTTCTCCATTGGGAAAATTGGCCATTTAGCCCAACCCTCTGCTTTCTATCTTTTAACCAGTTCCTGACCCACAGTAGTACACTGCCTCCTATCCCATGACTCTTTAGTTTTGCCAAAAGTCTCTGATGAGGGACCTTGTCAAAGGCTTTCTGAAAGTCTAGATACACTATATCAACCGACTCACCTTTGTCCACCTGTTTATTCACACTTTCAAAAAAACATAACAGATTAGTAAGACAAGATCTTCCTTGTCTAAAGCCATGTTGGCTGTCTCCCATTAGGCCATGACTATCTACATGCTGAGTAATTTTATTCTTTATGATGGTTTCTACCATTTTTCCCGGTACTGACGTGAGGCTCACCGGTCTGTAGTTTCCCGGATCACCCCTGGAACCCTTTTTAAAAATTGGTGTTACATTGGCGATCCTCCAATCTTCAGGTATTAGAGATGATTTTAATGATAGTTCACAGATTACTAATAGCAGGTCTGCAATCTCATATTTCAGTTCTTTCAACACCCTTGGATGTATACCATCCGGCCCAGGTGATTTGCTACTCTTCAGTTTATCTAGTAGTTGTAATACATCTTCCCGATGTATCGATAATTCCTTCAATTCTTCCACACCTTTAAATACCACTTCAGACATGTGTAACATCCTTACATTTTCCTCAGTAAAGACCGAAGCAAAGAATTCATTCAGTCTCTCCGCTATCGCCTTGTCACCTCTTAGTGCCCCTTTAACTCCTCTATCATCTAATGGACCAACTGACTCTCTCACAGGTTTTTTGCTACGAATGTACATGAAAAAATCTTTATTTCGCGTTTTTGCTTCCGCAGCAAGCTTCTTCTCAAATTCTCCCTTTGCCTGCTTTATCAATGCCTTGCATTTGACCTGCCAGTGCTTGTGCTGTTTCCAGGTTTCGTTGTTTGGCTCTTTTTTCCATTTCCTGAAAGATGCTTTTTTGGCAACAACAGCCTCTCTGACCTCACCTTTAAACCATGCTGGCAGTTTTTTGGACTTCCTTCCACTTTTCTTAAAGCGTGGAATACAGCTGGTCTGGGCTTCCAAGATAGTATTTTTCAACAACACCCAAGCTTGATGTAAGTCTTTAACCTTTGCAACTGCTCCTTTTAGTTTTTTCTTAACTATTTTCCTCATTTTATCATAGTCTCCCTTTCGAAAGTTAAAAGGTAGTACTGTGGATTTCCTTACTATCCCTCCTCCACTAATTAAATCAAAGAAAGAGAAAAGAAGATGGCCGAGAACAGATCCCTGGGGTACACCAACTGAGAGTGGGATAGCAGTAGAGGAGGAGCCACCAGAACAAACACTGAAAGGACAATGGGAGAGATAAAAAGAAAACCAGGATAGGGCACAGTCCCTAAAACAAAGAGAGGATAATGTCTCAAGGAGAAGGTGGTGGTCAATGGTGTCAAAAGCAGCAGAAAGGTCAAGAAGGATGAGGATAGAATAAAGGCCTTTGGATTTAGCCAGGAACAAGTCACTGGAGACTTTGGCAAGTATCATCTTGGTAGAATGAGAGGGACGAGAGTCAGATTGAATTGGATCTAACAGGGCTTGAGAGGAAATAAATTCAAGACAACAATGGAGGGCTGCATGCTCAGAAGTTTAGAAATGAAGGGAAGAAGGGAGATGGGTCGATAATTAGAAGGACAACTAGAATCAAGAGAAGGTTTCTTAAGGAGAGGTATGACCACAGCATTCTTGAAAGCTGAAAGGACCGTGGCAGTGGAGAGTAAGAGGTTGAGAATATGTGAGATGGAAGAGATGATAGAGGAGGAAATGGAACAAAGGAGATGGATGGGGATAGGATCAGAAGAGGAAGTAGTAAGTTTAGAGGAGGAATGTAGATGAGAGGTTTCCTCATCAGAGATCTTAAAGAAGGAAGAAAGAGTAACAGAGATTGAGGGGAAAAATTGGTATTGAGGTGGAGGAAGAGGGGATGAAGCTGATTTAGTGGGGAATTGGAAAATGATCTTGTGGATTCTGTCATGGAAACAGTCATCTAAGGTTTGGGCAGAAAGATAAGGAGGTGTCGGAGGTGCCTTGAGGAGAGAGTTAAGAGTTGAGAAGAGATGGCGAGAGTCACTCGATTGAAAAAAGGGAACAGGTGTCAGCTTGATTTAGGAAAGCAAAACATTATACTAGAGAGCTATTCAGTGCGGTTCAGGAATTAGCCAATAGAGAATCACAGGATGTTGTATCCTATAATCGATCAGATGCCAAATCCCAACAGGAAGGTAATTTCCATAATAAAATTACAGATATTCAGAGGTCATTTGATAAATGGTTGATGTGAATCAGGACAGGCCCTTATTGGTAGGAGTGATTTCCCTATACAAGAAGTGGGAGCTTCTTTCTATCAAGTCTACTCACTTTATGGTCCATGACGGTTGTGAGTAATATTTTGGTTAAATTGGCAGATTGGCAAAAGGAGAATCATGTTTTTGATTTTTATCCTAGATAGCTTCTTAAGTATCTCCTCGAATCTTGGATGGTATGTTTGGTGAATATATTGGGCAATTCTCTGATAACAGGTTTGTTGCAAAAAGCTGTAAAAGCAGACACAAATTAATCTGATCTTAAAAAATGCCAGGGTCTGATGTTGAATTGACTTTGAATTATAGAACAATTTTGAATCTTCCAGTACTAGCTAAAAGTATAGAAAGAGTTTCTGGAATCTGAGAATTTATAGGATCCTCTTAGAATGAGATTTTGACAGGGATTCAAGGACTTTATTATGTTTCTCTGGTGGATGATTTAAACAGGCTGATGAATCAAAGGGAATCAAGGATTCTGAACTACTCGCTTTTGACGTGGTGGATCATGTTACACTGAACATAAGAACATAAGATATGCCATACTGGGTCAGACCAAGGTCCATCAAGCCCAGTATCTTGTTTCCAACAGTGGCCAATCTAGGTCATACATACCTAGCAGTTTCCCCAAAAGACACAGGTTCCACAGTGATGCCTAAATCTTTTTCCTGGATGGTGGTTCCTAATGTGGAACCTTGCATCTTGTAACCATAGTTTGGGTTGTTCTTCCCTAGGTGCATAACTTTGCACTTGTCCACATTAAATTTCATCTGCCATTTTGATGCCCAGTCTTACAATTTATCAAAATCCTCTTGCAATTTTCCACAATTGGGTTTTAACAACTTTAAATAGTTTTGTGTCATCTGCAAATTTTATAACCTCACTCGTTATTCCCTTTTCCAGGTCATTTATGAATATGTCAAAAAGCAGCGGACCCAGCACAGATCCCTGGGGTACACCACTATTCACCTTTCTCCATTGGGAAAACTGGCCATTTAGCCCTACCCTCTGCTTTCTATCTTTTAACCAGTTCCTGATCCACTGATGAGCTGTATATGGAATTTGGGGATATAAATAACATTTGCAAATTGGATTTAATCTTTTTTAACTGATAAATCATAGACTTATCAAAGGAGTGGAGAGATCCACCCCTTTTGAACTTTTTTGTGGAATACCATAAGGCTCTTCCTTACCTCGTATGTTGTTTAACATCTATTTACAGTCTTTGGGCATGCTGTTCTAGTTCCTTGGTTAAAATACCTATTCATATGTAGATGACATACAGGTAATTTTCCTTGTCAGTCACCTAAAATTAAATCTGGAAAAGACTGAAATCCTTTGGGTGACAAGCAAACTGTCACCAGTGCGCTTTCCTGTTTTATCTGTCCAAGGTCTTACTTTTATGCCCAAACATCAAGTCAAAAGTCTAAAACTTGACTCTGGATTATTAGGCATATGCATTCATTTGAAACAAAAATGGGAAAAATTTGCACTATCGGCGAAAACCTGGAACTGATGGGGAAAAAAGGCAGAAAAGGATGTGACGAGATGAAAGTTTTAGCACTTTCATTGGAAAATGAAACAAAACATAATTTTTTTGCCTGAACATTCCTATAGATTATTGTTTGAGCCACAGGTTCCTGTTGTGGTCAGAAGATCCATGGGAAAGCTTAAGATGGTTAGATGAAGAGCAGGCCCCAGAGTTGATTCAAGATGTTGGAGCCCTAGACAAGCATTAAGCCTTATGGTCCCCTTCCCCCCAGATGTCAGAGTCTGTTGTTTAGCTTTGAATGCCTTGCTCTTTGCCACCCTCTAGAAGCTGATACCCTGGGCACCTGCCCTGGCCCAGCCCTGGTTACCTAAGGCTACTCAAAAATTGATGAAATGGTTAAAACTGATTGAGAATATACCAACAAAAGTGGTCACTCATAGCATAGGGTTACTCTTTTATTAAGAGCCTTACACTAGTTTCCAGTGGAAAAACATGTTCACTTTAAAATTCTTTGCCTAGTTTTTATGGTTGCGAATGATCAATCCCCTCAGTATTTAAGAGGATATCTCAAACTGCATTAGCTAATGTGCGACAGTGTCTGCCATCATGCATTAACTGCCAAACACAGGATGAGGTGTGGAATGGGCAGCACGTGGCATGGAAAGCGCATTCGTGCAAAAGCCCAGGCTACTGCCATGCACTTGGCATCAACACGTTGCCTAACATGGGTTCACATAATAACACCTCTATAGGAGTCACTAAGTGAACCCACCACAGTAGAGTGCACATAAGGAAAACCCTTCACACGTAACATATTGGTCACACTAGGAACATGCTGGTCACACCCCTTATAGCTAATGAGGCTTTGCAATTTAACATGCGTGAGATTGGTGCGTTAATGGCAAATCCTTAGCAGGCACTAGTAAAAGGGGCCCATAGTTTTCCTTCTGTCCAGCAATTTCAGTTCATTTTGACTAGGGCGAGATCTTTCTCTAATACTGCTCTTAGCCTATGGAATTCTTTATCCTGAGAGCTTTATTTTCATTTAAAAATTTATATACCAGCAGTACTAACAAAAAATGTTTGTTCACAGCAGTTTACAATAGCATTATTCATAATAAAATGAACACAATTACATAAAAGCTAATCAAAATCATAGACAATGAACCCTTGATGAATTCACCAACTGTTCTACTGTCTGTTGCCATTCCAATTTCAATATTAATTTCAATTTCTCATCCCCTAAACTGGGAACAGCCAAGTTTTAAGTAGCTTTCTCAATTTCCTAACATCTGATTCCATCCAAATATCCCCAAATAATTCATTCCATCAAGTGGGGACCATTACTAAAAACAATGGACACAATATTCAAAGGCATTTATACAGTTTATAGGCCTGTAAACCATGTAAATGCCACTCTGCGGGATATTCTGCTGTACTAACAGTTAGTGTCGCTGAATATCCACAAGTGCCACTGCTACATGCCCCAGTGCTAACCAGTTAGCATCGGGGCATACCAGGGTGTTCCGGGGCAACACTCATCTCTAACCAGGCAACTGCGATAATGAGCCACTGCCCAGTTAGTGACATGCGGCGAACGTCGGGCACAGGAAACACTGGTTTAACTTTCACCGTAGAAACTAACTGGGCAGCGCCTCAATATCGCTGCTGACCATTTAGCTTCGCAACAATCCGGGCAACCCGGATATTCAATGCCGGAACCCGGATATGACCCCGGCATTGAATATCCAGGCTTAGAGTTCAGCGCCAGCTGCTACTCGATTTAGCAGCGCTAGCCACCAGCCCTGAATATCAGGCTTATTGTTCTCTGAAGCCTTTTCCCCTTAACTTTCTTCATAATTGGAATTTCTAACAATACATCTTGACTAGACCTGAAATGGCGGCTCGGCCTATACATTCTTAACCTCCCTGTTAACTGTATAGGCTGATTATCCTGAGTGTCAACACTGGCACTTTAAACTTGATCCTAGTCAATACTGGCAGCCAGTGAAATTCCTTCAACAATGAGGAAACCCTTTCGTTGCAAGTTTTCCTGTTATCATCCTAGCTGCTACATTTTAGACAAGCTGCAACCTTCTGATAATGCCCTTTGGAAGACCTATTAAAGTGCAGTTACTCACCTGTAACAGGTGTTCTCCGGGAACAGCAGGAATCAGTCCTCACATATGGGTGACGTCAGCACCGATGGAGCCCTCGCGGAAGCATCCCCCCAACTTTCAAAGAAAGTCTTTGGGCGATGCCACCATGCATGCATGGTCCTCTTCCTGTCCAAGGGTGCCATTTTGCTCAGTCAGATGACATAGCTAAAAGATGGCAAAAAAATAAAAAATGATAAAAGAACAACTCAAAGGGGAGGAGGGAGAGTTGTGAGGACCGATTCCTGCTGTCCCTGGAGAACACCTGTTACAGGTGAGTAACTACGCTTTCTCCGGGAACAAGTAGGAAGTCAGTCCTCACATATGGGACTCCCCAGCTACAGGCTACCAAAAGCCCATAGAAAAAATAGTGGCTCCCTCATGTGGAGGCGCAAGCAGCAGCAATTGAGTCCGTATCCACAGACCACAGTAGGACCCCTGTGTCCGATGAAAGCAGCACTCCGGTAGCCTGAACACAGAAGGGTTGGAGGGTAGGAGTTGTCTAAACCCCGAAATGGTTACAGAGCACAGCCTGGCCAAAGGCACTGTCCCGTCGGGACTCTCTTTCCTGGCAGTAATGGGCTGCGAAGGTATGGACTGAAGACCAGGTGGCAGCCCGGCAGATGTCCACCATTGGGACAGAGCGCTAGTTTGACACTGAGGCCACCATGGCCCTAACATGGTGCGCCGTGACGTGGCCTTCCAGCAAGAGCCCCACCTGCTCATAGGCGAGGGCAATACAGTCCACCACCCAGGTGGACAGCGTATGCTTGGTCACCGCCTCCCCCAACCTACTGGGGTCATAGGAGACGAAAAGCTAAGTAGCTTTGCGGTGGCCATGACTTCATTGGATATAAAAGGACAAAGCCCTCTTACAGTCCAAGGTGTGAAGAACTGTCTCCGCCTGACTGGAGTGAGGTCTTGGAAAGAAGTAGAGAGTACTACTTCCTGGTTGAGATGGAAGGGCGATACTACCTTTGGGAGGAATTTGGGGTGCGTGCAGAGCACCACTCTGTTCTTGTGGAACCTGGTATAAGGCGCCTCCGCCACTAAGGCCTGAAGCTCGCTAACTCTACGAGCGGAGGTGAGCGCAACCAGGAACACCACCTTCCAAGAGAGGTAGCGAATGTGGCAAGTAGCCAGAGGCTCGAAGAGTGGGCAAGTGAGCTGCCCCAGCACTACGTTGAGGTCTCATTTGGTTGCCGGAGGGCGAACCGGGATCTTTGATAAGAGCAAGTCCCTAAGAAAGTGGGTCACCAAAGACTGGACCGAGAGGGGCTTGCCATCCACCAGGTTGTGGTGCGCCGCCAGTGCACTAAGGTGCACCCAGACGGAATTAGACTTAAGCCTCAATTGTGAGAGGTGGAGAAGGTACTGTAACACCAGTCCCACCGGGCAGGAGAACGGGTCAGCTCTGTGCTCGGCACACCAGCCGAAAACCTGCACCATTTGAGGGCATAAGCCTTCCTAGTACAGGCCTAGTACAGCAGAATCTCTTCCACCTCAACCGAGAGGTTGAAAGGGGATAGAGTTACCTTTTCAGCAGCCGCTGAGGTGCAGAAGAGAGGCACCCTCCTGAGACAGGAGTCCCAGAGAGGTCCCTAAGGGGATGGGGGTCTCTACCATTAACCGGAGGAGCAACAGGAACCACGGTTGCCTGGGCCACCGAGGGGCTATCAGGATAAGCAAGACCCTGTCGCGGAGTGTCCTGAACAAGATTTTGGCAATCAGCAGTGTGGGAGGGAAGGCGTACATGAGACCTTCCAACCAGAGACGAGGAACGCATCCACTGCACTCTGAAGGGGTGGGCCTGCCGGAAAAAGAAGCGGGGCAACTGGAAGTTGTCCAGGCTGGCGAACAGGTCCATCATGGGTTCCCCCCCAGATCTGGAAAAGCTGGTTGGCCACCCTAGAGTCTAGTTGCCACTCGTGCGGCTGGAGGACTCTGCTCAGCCTGTCGGCCAGAAGGTTGTTCTGGCCTGGTTGGTACACTGTCCACAGGAGGATACCCTGTTGGATTGAATATGAGCAGAGGACCAGTGCCTCTCGACAGAGGGCATGAGACCTCACGCCCCCCTGTTTGTTCACATAGAACACTGCCACCTGGTTGTCTGTCTGGACCAGCACCAGCTGGTGACGCAGGTGGTGGCAGAAAGTTTGCAAGGCTAAGTATATGGCCCGCAGCTCCAGGAGGCTGATCTGCTGGGTGCTCTCACCTGGTGACCAGTTGCCCTGGATGCGGAGCTTCCTGCAGTGGGCTCCCCAGCCGAGCAGGAAGGCATCTGGTGAAGGTGAAGACCCTTGAGGGGCTCAGGGCATAATAAGGCATGCCCACCTCAAGATGCTGGAGAGACTGCCACCAAACTAGGGAGTCTGCCAGTTGGCGGGTTATAGAGACTCTGTCTTGGAGGCGTTCCATGGCCTGAGACCACTGGTCCCAGAGACACCATTGCGCCGCCCTCATGTGGAGGCGAGCATCTGGAGTGACGTGGACAGTGGAGGCCCTATGCCTGAGGAGGCGCAGAAGAAGCTGAGTGGGAAGAGAGGGACGGTACTATATGTCCTGTGCCAGAGTCCTGATACGGTCGGCTCAGTACCTGGGCAAGAAGGCCTTTGACTGGAGAGTGTCGAGCTTTGCCCTGATAAACTTCAGACACTGTGCCGGCAGGAGGAGAGACTTGGAGTAGTTTATGACAAAACCCAAGTGTTGCAGAACCTGGATGGTGTGTGCAGTGGCCTGCTGCACCTCTGAGGCCATGCCTCCCTTTATGAGCCAGTTGTTCAGGTAGGGGAAGACAAAGACCCCCTGGAGATGGAGGAAGGCGGCCATGACTGCCAGGCATTTTGTGAAGACCTTGGGGAAGAGGCCAAGCTGAAAGGGAGCACCCTGTACTGAAAGTGCCTGCCCCCCACTAAGAACCGCAGTTACTGCCTGTGATTGGGGTGAATGAGGATATGGGTATAGGCATTCTTGAGGTCTAAGGAGCATAGCCAATCTCCCTGCTGGAGGTAGGGCAGCAATGTTCCAAGGGAGAGCATCTTGAACTTCTCCCTCACCAGGAATTTGTTGAGGTTGTGCAGGTTGAGGATGGGCCTTGGGCCCCCTGTTCTTTTTGGCATGAGGAAGTACCTGGAGTAGAACCCCTTGCCCTTGAGATGGTGGGGCACCGGTTCCACTGCTTTGTCCTCAAGAAGATCTGCCAACTCCTTCAGTAGAAGGTCCCGGTGGAGGGGAGACTTGAGGGGCTCTTCTGGAAAATAAGGGAGAGGTGTCTGAGTCAGGTGGAGGAGGTAACCCTCCCTGACCACCTGAAGTGCCCAGGAGTCGGAGGTGATGCTCAACCACCTCTGGGCATAATGGGCCAGATGTCCCCCTGTGGGCTGCTGATCTCCTTGGGGTAGATAGGCTGTGTTCAAGGAGTCAAAAACTTCCCCCTAGCTGGGCCGGAGCCAGTGCCTGGGGTTTTGGAGCCTTCTTCTTACGAGGGCCATGCCCATGTACCTTGACCTGTTGACCCTGTTGGGGCACTGGGGTGGCCTGAAAAGATGGGTAGTTTCTGTAAGTAGCCCCTTTTCTCGGGTAGAAGGACTTTATAACCGAGCCCTTCTGTCAGGAAGGGGCAGCGGTCTTTTTTGAGAGCCTGGTTCTCATCATGAACTCGGTCTCCAGCTCGGCAGTATTGTCGGTCATGGATTTGCCAAAGAGGTTCTCTCCTTGGCATGGGACATCAAACAATTTGTCTTGAACCCACTACTCGAGATTGGACAACTGTAACCAAGCTTGGCGCCGTGCACCAATGCCCGTTGCTGCTACTCGAGCCGCCGATTCAAACCTGCCATAGGCCACTTGAGACATGAATTTGGAGCACTCATGGACTGCCTTGGCCAAGTTCTTGAACTGCTGCAAGGGTTCCTTGGAGAGACCAGCTGAGAACCCGGTGAGTTCCTTTGCCAGGTGTCTCAGGTACATGCTCATGTACAGCTGGTAGGCTTGGATGCGGCCAATGAGCATTGAGCCCTGGTAACACTTTCTGCTAAGGGCGTCCAGGGTTTGGGCCTCCCTGCCGGGGGATACCAAGGAGTGCATCTTCTGGCTTTTTGGTCAACGCATGGCCTATTCCACCACCATGGAGTTATGCAGCAGCTGTGAGTTTTGGAAGCCCGGGCTCCGGCGGACTCGATACATTGAGTCGAGTTGTTTGCTCACCACCGGTACAAATGCCAGTCTCTCCATATCCGGAGCATCAGCCGTTCCAGAATGGGAGGAATGGGCACCGTGAGTGATTCCCTCAGAGGAGCCTCGTACTGGAGGATTTCCAACACATCCACCCAAGGACCCTCTTCCGACTCCATAGCGCATGCCAGGGCCTTTGACATATCCTTGACAAAATCAAGGAAGCCCATATCCTCTGGTGGACTAGGTGATCGGTATGTTAGGCAGATGGTTACCTGTTTGTTTTCATCTACTAGAACGTTTGAAGTGTCAGAAGCTGTGATTGTGGTGGCATTTAGCTTTCCAGGTAGGACACAACATCCTCCTCCACAGAATGAAGGAAATCGGCATCTAAGGCATAGTACTGCAATGGTTCCAGTCATATCTATCGGACAGATATCAACAAATCTGAACCAGCACCACCACCTCTGCACCATATCAACAAACCCAAGGGGTTCCACAAGGGTCCGCTCTATCAGCCATGCTATTCAACATTTATCTACAGCCACTCTGCTCCATGATACGATCACACAATGTTGACTTCCACATATATGCAGATGACATTTTGATTTATGGACCCATAACCACTTCAAATACAACCAACCCACAGTTAGTAACTTGCTTCAATAATGTATCAAGATGGCTTCAAGAGAACAACCTCACAATAAACCTCAAAAAGACAGAAGCCTTATTTGTGACAAAAGATCATGAATTCACCCCACCTACGCACATCACGCTAGGAACTATACAAATTAGGGTCCAACCACAAATAAAATATCTGGGAATCATTCTGGACCAAGCACTATCATTCGAACAGCAGATTGCAAAAACTGCAAAGACAGTATTTTTCAAAGCCAGATTGATACAACAGTTAAGACCACTCCTAGACGCTAAGGACTTCAGATCTGTCATGCAGGCTATGACTCTCCCGCATCTGGACTACTGTAATTCCATATACCACGGCCCCCCAACTACCGCTGTCAACCCACTCCAAACTGCCCTCAACACAACAGCCAGAATCATCCAAAGAGTGAGAAAATTTGACCACATCACCCCAGTCCTAAAAGATCTCCACATCCTCCCAGTATAGGCTCGGATCAAATACAAAACACTAGTACTGATCCACAGAGCATTTCTTCAACAGCAACCATCACAGCTACATACACTTCTGACAAAAACACATTCAAGAAGAACTACCCGGCAGCTCACAAACAACACACTGATTGTGCCACATGAAAGAACCAAATTCAACCAGCAAATCTGCAACCGAGCATTCAACCTACATGCACCTTCCTTATGGAACTCTCTGCCAACTAAAAGCAGATGCATCATGGAACACTCAACATTTAGAAGGCAGCTAAAAACCCACTTATTCAGGGAACATCTCAGACCCAAGCAGAACATCACCCATTGAAAATGAAGACTGGGTATAAAAACTGAGAAAAACTGGACAGACAGGATTGTAAATATGTTAGATAAGTAAACCCAATGTGATTTTAGTGTTTTAACCCCACCGCCCAGTGATGCCCCCCCACCCAAAATTATGTCACACCTTATTATTTGTTGAAAATAACTTTGTTAGATTGTAAACCGCTTTGACCAGGTGAAAAGCGGTATATAAGCACAGCTAAATACATAAATACAATAAATATCCCCCCATCTCTTTTTGTTGGTCTAGGACAGTTATGCAGAGCCAGTTCTGGAGTGATGGGTTGGTTTATGAGAATGTTATCCATATCTATGAACCATGATTTAGTGAAGCACATATGATCGGCACACCTGCAGGATATCACAAGACTAAACAAACAACATCAAGAAGAGCTCCCTCACTACTGGCGTCCACACTTTGGAACTCCCTCCCAACGAGCCTGAGGACATTAAATGACATCATAGACTTCTGCAAGGCCCTTGAAACCCTGCTCTTTACAAAAACCTATGAGCAGACAGACAACAGTCTCCACCCGAACGGTAATGCAACTACCTCCGCCAACTCGATACCCACTCATCACAACTAGACATACGAGTTCATTGTATAATGTTGTTAATTACCCTCATGTTAAATGTAACCTTGTTAAATGTAACCCTCCAATTGTGCTGTCTAAATGTTGTTAAATACCCTTATGTTAAATGTAACCCTCCTGTGATGTGACCACTTTGATTGAAGGATAAGGTGGTATACAAATCTGTCTAAATAAATAAATATCTAGGTTATGATCATTGAAGTAATCGGTTATGGTGTGAATCTTTTTGCGAATGGGGCAGGCATTAACTAGTCCACATTTTAGGTGCTGGGTGGTTTGTATGGGTGTGGTTTTGGATATTGTGACTATGGATAGGTGTATGTTTATGAGCCTGTGTTGTCTTCTTTGTGATTGTGGGTGTAGAGTTTCCCAGTTATGAATGGCTCTCTGATGGTGCAGAATTGTGATCATTCTGTGGCAAATGTTGGTTTGGCTGGAGGAGGTTATTAGTGAGAAAGGTGAACAAGAGGAGAAGTCTGGTGGTTAGCTGCACCATTTCATGGTGAGGTCTTGCTTGGTGGGGGTACTTGATCAGGTTGAGTGTTTTGGTTTAGTGGTGTCCAATACTGTATGTATCTGGCTGTGTGTAGTCTGGTTGTACCGCAGGAGAGTCACGCAATAATTTAACAGAGTTCTCAGCTGTGTTGTTATGTTAAGGCTTTATGTTCTGAGGTGGCGTGTGGGGTTTTCCTCTCCTTTGTTGTGTTGTGTTCCACTGCCTGGTGAATTGGTCCTTCAGAGAGGGTAGTTAGGTAGTCATTGGGGGGGTACACAGGTTTTGAGGTCCACACTCTGGTCCACACTCAAGGGCCCTTTGGCATGGCCCTTAGACATGGACGTGCCTGGAACGCTGTTTTTAAATCTTAGTGGAGTCCGCAGTAATGTTGGAAGTGAGTAGTCTTAGGGGGCTGCATGGAGCAGGCCTACCTTCTTCTCTGAGCCTTGATGTGTCCTCCGTTGCTGCAATCCTGTCCCCCAGGGGGTTCCCAGTTAGTTCAGAGGTACAAAAAAGAGGTTTGTGCACCTTAAGCACTGTTTTTAAATCTTAGTGGAGTCAGCAGTGACATCAGAAGTGGGCGGGATTAGGGGGCCGCGTGGAACAGGCCAACATTCTCCTTCTCTGAGCCCCAAAGTGTCCTCTGCTGCTGCGATCCTGTCCCCCACCCAGGGTTCCCAGTGAGTTTGGTAGTCTGAAGAGGAAGTTTGTGTTCCGTCAAGATTTCTTCTGTCATCTCTTCTTCCTTTATTCTGATGTCATTTTACATAGAAATTCAGGGTGAGTTACAATCAAATACAGTACATATGTTCCTGTCCCCAGAGGGCTTACAATCTAAGTCTGTAGCTGAGGCAATAGAAGATTTAGTGACTTGCTAAAGATCACAAGGAGCATCAGTGCTATTTTACATGCTGGGAGGGGTGGGGGGGGGGGGAACCTCTTCGACAAGCCAGTAGAGGAGAGGGCAGGTGAAATCGAGAAGGAGCATGTTATCTCCAGTCTCTCCAGAAAAACTGCCAACCCCTCTAGGAAGAAATACCAAGGGAAAAAGTCCTTCTACCAGTGCCAGTGCCGGTACTACCAGAGTCTACAGGATGCTCTGTCAGCAGCACAGGCCCTGCGCCAGCAGAGTCATGATAAGCCTCAGAAGATCCAGCCTACTCTTCAGCCAAAGCCTGGAGCAGTTTTTTGACTGGTTCCTCGGGAGCATCACCAATCACCTCTTAGCAGATGGGGCACCTACTCAAGTAGGGGGACAACTCGCCACTTTGCACACTGGTGGCTTCTTATCACTATGGACACCTGGATCCTCCAGATTGTCCAAAGTGAGCACATGCTGCGCTTTGCCCAACTGCTGCCCCACTTCTTCCTCGGGGAGTTCCCTCTGGATCTGCTACATCGCGGTCTTCTCCAGGAGGAGGTCACCACCCTGCTGACCATTGAGCCAGTACCCCTGGCTCAGGTCAGGTGGGGCTTCTCCTCCCAGTACTTCCTGGTGCTCAAGAAGACGGGGGGGGAGAGGGAATCTGTGGAACCTCAACCACTTCTTAGTGTGGGAGAAAGTCATGCTCCCTGGATCTAAAGGATGCATATTGTGACAGGTTCAGTCACACAAGCCCCAGAATCCCTTAGGGTATTGTCACGTGTCCCTATCCCCAGCCACGTGCTTAGGGGATTAGGGTTGCCATTTTAGTCCTCTTTAAAGGGTTTGAAAACTATTTTCTTCAGGAGCAGTGCCCTCTGGGAGTTGTAGTTTCCCTCTTAAAAAGGATAGTCGTGGAGACATCGAGTGAAGGCAAACATGACACAGTTTATTTCCCCAAAATATGCACAAATAAGGTTCAAATGCAAAGTATCTGGATATTTCCTCCAGGACAAAAAGTACAGAAAATATTTACATCCTTAATCTGAGTAACTTCTCAAAGGCATTAAACAGACGCAGACGTTTCGTCAATCAAAACAGGCAAATCAAAAGTACAGCTTCTTAGGTTCAGCAAAGTAAAGAATATCTTTCTGCTTCCTTAGTGAGATAATATACAGTGCTGTGCAAGCTTGTCTTACTTAACCTGGATCCTTCCTTAGCAAGGTTAAGTTTTCTTGGTAGTGCTTTTTCCCAAAAGCATTTACTCAGGCTGCTACTCCTTCAGTAGCCTCTGCATGACACAAAGAACAGTCCATTGGCAGTTCAGTAATCAAGGGGTCTGGTTCATTATATTCCACTTGCATTTCCTCCTGCTCTGGAATTATAATATCCTGAACTGAGCCCTCATGACCTGCCTCTGATGGAATTCTTGCTGAGGATTCCTGTAACTCCCTCCAAGACTTCTCTACCCGGTAAGGAATAGGGAGAACTGTATTACTGGATATCTTTCTTTGGTTCTCTTGCCCCAGTTCCTCTCTGAGGTTTAACCATGGCTCTCTGTTGGAGGCTGGGTTCTTCTGCCTCCTGGTTTGAAACCTAGGCACCCACCTCTGAGTGTTGTGAACCTCTTGGTCAGGAACAGAAGTTTGGAACCTGCCATGCTCTCTTCACCTGAGCAGCTCTTGCCTGGTTTCCCTTGTGCCAGACTCTTTCCAGGTCCTTCTTCTTTCCTCTGCTTGGAACTTTCTTTCTGGGAACTTCCAGCTCAATTTCCAGTCCTGCTCTGAGTCCATCTCTGACTCTGTCTTCCTGGACTCTCTCCTTGAGTGTTTGCTTGCTCTGCTCTTCCCTTCTGAGCAACCTTTTCCTCCTGAGCAGCTCTTCTCCCCTCTGCTTTTCCCTAAGCAGGGTTTATAAAGGTGCTTCCTGGGCAGCGTTTCTCTCTGCCTTAACAGGTGTTCATAATCATGCTCCAAGCCTGCTACTCCGTCAGCAGAGCTTGGGTGTGGCAGCCTAGCCTCAGAAACTCTAAGCTTGCTCTGAAGCCTGTGCACTGCTGGAATGATTTTAAAGGTACAATCACTGATTTTCTCTAACTCTGCAGGCTCACCAGTGCCTTCCTCATCACAATATGTGGTGGGGTCAGTCAGACTACAAGTCCCAGAATCCCTTAGGATGGGAGGACCCACCACAGAAAGGATCAGGTGATCCAATTAAGAGAACACACAGGTGGCAAAGGGAGTCATTAATGATTTGATTTGGCTACTTGTGACTGTGCATTTTTGTTCTGAACTATTTTACTTTAAGAAGGAGAGGCCACGCCCAGCCCTGGGGCTGAGGGAAGACCAGAGTGTTGGAGCTGGCATAACAGAACTGTCTGCTGGACTTTGCTATGGACCTTATGGGTACTTGTCTGGAAAACCCAACCTGGAATCGAGACTGCGAGACCCAGGACAGTGCTCCAACTGCTCCAATTGCTTTGGAACCCGCCCCATGGTGTCACAATATACTCACATCCCAATCCATCCTCTTCACTGAAAGTACCTCCACTTCGTGCTTGGGAGTCAGCACTACCAGTACCGAGTGCTTCTCTTTGGTCTCGCCTTGGCCCCCGGGGTCTTCACAAAGTGTTTCGCAGTGGTAGCTACTTACCTCAGGACCCTGGGGGTCTTCATCTTCCCTTATTTAGCTGACTGGCTCGTAAACACCGCCATGCAGGACGGTGTCCAGCATTCTGTCCGCCTGATATTCAGGTGCTCGAGCGACTGGGGTTTGTTGAGAATTACCCAAAGTCGCACCTCCAACCTTCTCAGCAACTGGAGTTCATTGTGATTCTCCTCGATATGACTTGGGTTCAAGCTTTTCTCCCGCTGGACCACATACAGCAGCTCATGGAGGTGGTAAGCGACATCCAGCAGAAGCCCCACACCATAGTTCTAGGGATGCTAAAGATGCTTGGCCACATGGCTTTGACAGTGCATGTGCCCCCGATGGCCCATCTGTGCATGCGGCAGGCTCAGTGCACTCTGAGCACTCAGTGGAAGCTAACAACAGGCCGCCACCGGCACCAGGTGGCAGTTACTGTGCCTCTCTTCACTGGTGGCTGGAGCTGCAGAACTTGTCGGTGCCCAGTTGTCGGTGCCCAGCAGACACTCACCACAGATGCATCCAAGCTGGGCTGGAAGGCTCACTAGGACAGCCTAGATACTCAGGGCCTCTGGTAGGAGCAGGAGAGCCTCCACCAGATAAACTTTCTGGAGCTTCAGGCCGTTGCGAATGCTCTCCATGCATTCCGCATGCACCTGACCAATCAGGTAGTCCTTATTCAAATGGACAACCAGGTGGTGATGTTTTACATCAATGAGCAGGGGGACACGGGATTGTACCTCCTGTGCTGGGAGGCGGTGCGCTTGTGGAAGTTCACCACGGCCCATGGGATGGAGCTGATGGCGACCTACTTGCCTGGAGAGCTCAATGTCTTGGTGGACCACCTCAGCAGGGTTTTTCAGCCTCAAGAATTGACCCTCAATAGGAGGGTGGTAAACCAAATCTTCCAGGATTGGAGCACTCCATCGATAGACCTCTTCGCCATGTCGCACAATGCCCAGGTGGATCAGTTCTGTTCCTGAATGGCTGCCAGCAGCCAGCTGGCCTCAGATGCCTTCCTCTTGCACTGGGAGGTGGGTCTGCTTTACACATACTCCCCAATCCCATTCATAGCAAAGACGTTATTGAAATTCCAGGCAGACTAAGGTACTGTGCTTCTCATCGTCCCGTACTGGCCCAGGCAGCCATGGTTCCCCCTACTGCTCCAGCTCTCTCAGTGGGAGCCTCTTCATCTGGGCTGCACCCCAGACCTCATTTCTCAAGAAGACGGGACCTTGTTGCACTCCCAATACCTGGTCCCTGGTCCTCACGGCTTGGATACTGAGTAGGTAGTTCTCTCTGAACTTAACCTGCCCCAGAAAGTGACAGACGTTCTCCTGGCTTCCCGCAGGGATTCCACACACCACTCCTATGCCTTCAAGTGGCAAAGGTTCTTGGTCTAGTGTGCTGACAGGGTACAGGATCCCTTCTCCTGTGCAGTGGAGAAGCTCCTGCACTTCTCCAACTCGGGTCTGAAGTCCAATTCAGTCAGAATCCACCTGAGCGTGATTGGGGCCTATCATTGCAGCTTGGAAGGCAAGCCCATAGCTCAGCCCTTAGTGGCTCACTTTATGCAGGGTTTACTCCTGTCTAAACTTCTGGTTAAGCCCCTGCCAGTGGCTTGGGATCTCGATGTAGTCCTGGTGCAACTCCTGTTGGCTCCCTTTGAGCCACTTGCGTCGTGTCCTCTGAAATTCCTGACCTGGAAGGTTGTATTCCTGGTGGTGGTCACCTCGGCATCCATGCCAGTGAGCTCCAGGCCTTGGTAGTTCACCTGCCTTATGCTAGGTTCCACCAGAACAGAGTGGTGCTGCATATGCATCTGCATTTCTTGCCCAAGGTGGTCTCTTTCTTCCACCCCAATCAATCGGTGATCCTGCCCACAATTTTTCCCAGGCCTCAAGCCAGCCATTGAGAGGCCAAGCTGCTTATGTTACACTGAAAGCAAGCCCTGGCCTTATACCTTGAGCAAACGAAGGTGCACCAGCATTCCACCCAACTGTTTCTTCTTCTTTGATGTCAGCAAGCTGGGTATGGCTGTCTCTAAATGCATGCTGTCCATTTGGGTGGCAGACTGCATATCCTTTGTCTATGCCCAGGTAGGCCTGAGCCTTGAGGGGCATGTCACGGCACACAATGTCAGAACCATGGCTGCATCAGTGGCCGACCTAAGCTCAGTCTCAATGGAGGAGATTTGCAGGGCTGCGACATGGTCCTCTGTCTACATCTTCATGGCCCACTACTGTCTGGATGGGGATTTCTGATGGGACAGCAACTTCAGCCAAGCTGTTCTCTGGCATCTGTTTGATACTTAGGCTCAACTCCTTCCCACTGGCCATTCTGTTCATCCAGGCTACCGACAAAGTCATCCCAGTGGACACTGAGTCAGTCGAATCCCCCAGAAGGACTACCCACACTGTTTCTTCCGGTTCTCCAGTTTCATGGCCCCTGTTGGGTTTGTTTTCTCATTTTTTGGTAGTCTGGAGCTTAGGAGTCCTATATGTGAGGACTTATTTACTGCTTGTTTACAGAGAAAGCATAGTTACTCTCCTGTAGCAGATGTTCTCCATGGACAGAAGGAATAAGTCCTCACAATCCTCCCACCTCCCTGAGGAGTTGTAGTTTTTGGCTATCAGCTTTGTTATCAAACTGGAGATAAGATAGCGCCACTTCAGGTGGGAAGGTAGACCCACATGCATGATGGAGCCTCCCGAAAGCTCCCAATGGAAGCTGGGGAGCATTCCCGCATGGTGCTCCATCGAGGACATCACCCATACATAAGGACTTACTTCCTGCTTGTCCACAGAGAACCACTGCTCAATGTGAAACCTAGAAAATTCTTAAGTATATAAACAATGCCTGGTTTGGATGGAACGGTTTCCAAAAAGGAATTATAATGCTATTGGTATTAATTCCAGTGATAGATGATTGAACTAAGACATGGGGAGATAAAGAGACATGCCCAAAATTTCACAACTTGGCAAAGCTAAGATGAGAATTTGCAGTTTCCAAGATTTCTGACTCATAGTTCTAAGTTTCAACTATCAGACCACACCTCCTCCTCCCTCTTTCTATGGGTCTGGATTCTTTAGACAACAATTTGGTTTTATCAACAGCATTTTTTACTTTAAGAAACACTGTTAGAATTCAGGGACTTTTTTCATGTATATCACTTCACATGTTTTGTAGATGTGGCTGTTTTACATTCCTTTTGCTATTGGGGAGAGGAGGAGGGAGATGTGATCTGAGTCAGGGGTTGAAGCTCCCTGCTGCAGAGAGAGGCTGAGTTCTGGCACGCATCTTCTGTTTGTTTTCCTTGGAAGTTGGAACCAAAAAGTGGAAGGTCACCCACTCCCAGAGCTGGAGGGAGCAGGATAAGGTCCTTTGTGCATGCTGCCTGCAGTCTGCTGGCCCTGCATCAGGGAGACATCAGTCATCAGGCAACTCTCACAGGGACAACTTCCCGTTATGAAACTTAAACCAGACACAGTGGCTAAACGCTTGTGAGGCACTGACATTGAGACACTGGCTTTTAATGTAATCTCCAGACTTTAGCAACATCTGGGAAACAGTCCTAAGGATCCTAATTGAATTCATACGGCGCAAGATTTTAAGGAATTCTTACAAAATTGCAGTAGAAAAAGAAACTATTCCGAGATACATTTCAAATTAAGCTAAAGCGTCCAAACCATTAAAAAGAAGAGATTTGTCAAACTCGGTCTTCAAGGCCAAGTATGGTTTGTTTTCAGGATAACTAGTATGACAATTTACTAGGCTTTTAGCTTAAATATATTCATTATTTAATATGGTTTAAAAAATCATATTTGAGATCTGAGAACTACTGGATTGGTCCATATAGGAAAAAGATGCAGATTTTGAATAGCTAAAAATACGGGCTGTGGAAGGAAACTTTTGCCTAATTATTGTCATGGGGAGCCCCGTCTACGCCATTAGAATTATGGGTATACTCCACGGCAAAGATTATTTTAGGTAGCCAAGGGAATGTAAGGTTCATTTGACGTAGAAAACGTTCTTACTTATTCCAGCTTCCTAAGAGAACTCATTAACGAAACCAAGTGTAAGGAAACAAGGCTTTTATTCCCCGTCAGTGCAAGGGTTCAAAATAAGACATTGATAAACAAACAGAAAGTCCTTTGTTTCAAAAGGTACCAGCATTCAAATCAGCTGCTTAATTGTTAAACTTCACAATTAATGCAAGGCTTGATCAGAGGAATTCAGTTCATTCCAATAGCATAAGAATTCTACAAGCTTCTTCTAGGTTACACAGTGGCTACAGACTCCTGGCACGAGGCCATGCACAAATCACAGTCCATCAGTTCAGGTTGAGGAATGGGAACAGTATTTACACATTCTATCTCCATGGATTCTTCATCACTATATTCATCATTGGAATAATCACTGTCCCTGTCTGATACAGGTCTGTGTGAAATGTCTCTAGGGTCTTGTCTCCAATACCACCGTGTTCTAAGTGCTTTAGGGATTTTCTGAAACCATCCTGGTTTCTCCTTCTTTAGAGAGTGAGCATTTGTCTTAACAGGGCCTTTAGGACTCAAGCATTTAGTATCATCAATAAAGCTTTCATACCTGAAGTCTGGCTGGTTTGAATCCCTGGAGTTTTCTCTTTCAGAAACTTTCCTCCTGTAACAGGTTCCCTGCCTGTAAGCTTTAGGCAAGGCTGTGCTTTCTGGCAGTTGGGTAAAACCTGACGTGGATTCCCTTTTCTCCTTTGGAAAGAACTTAGTTTTGTCAGAAAGTGCTTTTCCTTTCTTGCCTGGTAAAACTTGGTTAATATTTCTCAGAGACTGCAAGCTTTCCTCCAAACTGTTCCCTCTGGTTCTTTGCTTATGTCTCTCTGCTCTTGAGTCAGGAACACTGTGAGAACAGCGAGTGGCACACACTCTAGCTTCAGTGCTGGCTCTAACAAACTCCCGTTGAACAGCTTCACGCTTAGCCTTGCCCTTCTGAACTTCACCCTTGTGAACTCTGTTCCTTTGGACTTGCTCATATAGGATTCTTTCACATACTCCTTCTCTTGGAGCTGATCCTCTTAATAGAGCTGTTCCTCCTTGTGAAGACGTTCCTCTGTCTCTGTTCCTTCTCAGGTCCTTCTCTGCTCCTTTCTCTGCTTGCTCCTCTGCCTTGCTGGCATTCAGCTCTGGCTTATAAAGGAATCTTTCCTTCAAGAGTTCCGGGGTCATTCCCAGGTGCAAATCATTAGCCCTCTTAGGCTCATTAGCTCCTGTATGGTCATTCCTGCTCCCTCTAGCTGTGCCTGGAGGTAACTGCACATCTAGATTCCTAAAAGAAACAGGGTTTCTTTTCAAGTTCACATCTTTATTGATATCCACATAATGACATTATGGACAGACTTGTGGCCTTTATCTGCTGTCATCTTCTCTGTTTCTGTGTTTGGCTTTCATTATGTAATTCCCAATGAACTTATAGATGCTATTCAAAGATCTTTAAGAAACTACTCAATGTCCTACAGCATTCCTAAATGAATTAAACACCTTTCTTAGGAGAAAAGAAACACAGAAGATGAAAACCGTAAGTCTACCCATTTGTGTCTGCCTACCCTCACTTGGTTTGCAGCTTGTCGTGCTGTGAGGGCTTGTGTGCATCAGTGATGCTGAGAGCTAAACTATCGGTAGTTTAACTACTGGCAGGTTCTCCCAAGATGAACAGGTCTCAGCTGAGGTGCCAGACCAAGACAAACCACCCATCTGGGCAGCAGCAGAATGGGATAGTGTTAACGGCGGAGGATCACATTTTTGTGACAACAGCAACAACACCAAACTTAAACTGCGCGGAAGAAAGGCCCGGCAATCTACTTCTGTATCTTGCCAAGTAAACCTAATGGATAGTTACAACAAAACAAATTGTGCTATAGTGTTGGAAGATGAGACCCACAGGTCGGAAGGCACTCAACTAGCTACTGGGGAAGAGCTGAAGACTTTTCAGAGTAAAGCCAGCATTTATGATGTGGTTGGATCAAAGCCCACGTCTGACTGCTGATGTAGCTGCGCATGAAATGAGTCAGAAGCTGTAAAGATGTCTAACACATTGGAACATGGAACGTACAAAGCATGAACCAAGGGAAGTTGGAGGTGGTCAAGCATGAAATGGAACATGTACAACTTGATCTGTTGGGTGTCAGCGAACTGAAATGGACTGGCATCGGGCACTTTGCATCAGATGATCACATGGTCTACTATGCTGGAAATGAAAGACAAAGAAGAAATGGTGTTGCATTTATAATAAAGAGGAAACTTGCAAGAACTGTAATGAAATACAATGCAGTCAGCGAACACTTATTATCTATTCGTCTATGAGGAATGCCTATCAACACAACTATAATTCAAGTATATGCCCCAACAACAGCTGCAGAAGAGAATGAAATGAAGAGTTCTATGAACAGCTACAAGCTGAAATTGACAGAACATGCAAACAGGATGACACAAAACTAAAGTTGTTAAAACCCAAGAGGATTGTGGAAAATTGCAAGAGGATCTTGACAAATTAGAAGACTGGGCATCAAAATGGCAGATGAAATTTAATGTGGACAAGTGCAAAGTTATGCACCTAGGGAAGAACAACCCAAACTATGGTTACACAATGCAAGGTTCCACATTAGGAACCACCACCCAGGAAAAAGATTTAGGCGTCATTGTGGATAACATGTTAAAACCCTCGGCCCAGTGTGCAGCGGCAGCCAAGAGAGCAAACAGAATGCTAGGTATCATAAGGAAAGGAATGGAAAATAAAACAAAAGATATTATAATGCCTCTATATCGTTCCATGGTGAGACCGCACCTTGAATATTGTGTGCAATTCTGGTCGCCGTATCTTAAAAAGGATATAGAGTTATTAGAAAAGGTTCAGAGAAGAGCCACCAAAATGGTAAAGGGGATGGAAGGATACTTCTATGAAGAAAGGCTAAAAAGGTTAGGGCTCTTTAACCTGGAAAAGAGACGGCTGAGGGGAGATATGATAGAAGTCTATAAATTAATGAACGGAGTGGCACGGGTAAATGTAGATCGATTGTTTACGTTATCAGAATATAGAAAGACTAGGGGACATGCAATGAAGCTACAGGGTAAACTATTTAGGACTAATAAAAGAAAATATTTTTTCACTCAACGTGTAATCAAACTCTGGAATTTGTTACCAGAGGATGTAGGCTGTTAGTGTAGCTGGGTTTAAAAAAGGTTTGGACAAGTTCCTGGAGGAAAGGTCCATAAACCATTATTAAGAAGGGACCCAGGATATCAATGCTTGACCCAGTACAAGCATTGCGGAACCTGTGTCTTTTGGGAAAACTGCTAGGTACGTATGACCTAGATTTGCCCACTGTTGGAAACAGGATACTGGGCTTGATGGACCTTGGTCTGACCCAGTATGGCATATCTTATGTTCTTATGTTAGGATATCCTGATAGTCACGGGTGACTGGAACGCAAAAGTTGGCAACAAAGAAGAAGACAAAGTAGTTGGAAAATATGGACTTGGCAACAGAAATGAAGCTGGAGAAAGACTGATAGAATTCTGCAAGACCAACGATCTATTCATCTCAAACACCTTCTTCCAGCAACAGAAGCGGCGACTGTACAAATGGACTTCACCCAATGGATTGTATAAAAATCAAATTGACCACATTTGTGGAAGTAAATGATGGAAAAGCTCTATAACATCAACAAAGACAAAACCTGGAGCTGACTGTGGTACAGATCATCAACTACTAGTATGCAAACTCAAGCTAAAGTTGAAAAAGAGCAAACCACTCATGAATGCAGCAAAATATGACCTTGAGAATATACCACTGGAATTTAAAGACTGCCTAAGAAATCGATTTGCTGCTTTAGATACAAATGACAGAGCTCCAGAAGAGTAATGAAATGACATCAAGAAGGTTGTGTTGGAAGAAAGCAAGAAGTCTCTACAAAAGGTGAAAATGAAAAAAACAGCCGAAATGGATGATGGAAGAAACTCTGAAAATTGCCCAGAAACGCAGAGAAGCTAAAGCCAGAGGAGAAAGAAAGACAATCACAGAACTCAACAGAGATTTCCAACATGCAGCAAGACAGGACAAGGAAAAGTACTACAATGACGCATGCAAGGAAATAGAAGCAGAAACTATTAGAGGAAGAACAAGATCGGCTTTCCTAAAGCTACGAGAGTTAAAGAAAAAGTTCCAGCCTCGAATTGGAATGTTACAAGATGCTCAAGGTTCTATGTTGAATGATGCTGAGAAGATCAAGAAAAGATGGAAGGAATATACAGAGTTTTTATATGATAAAGATCAAGTGGACCAACAGCCATTTCAACCTGTACCTTATGATCGGGAACCATTGGTGATGAAAGAAGAAGTTGAAGCAGCATTGAAAGCCTTATCAAAGAACAAAGCACCAGGCATTGATAGCATTCCCATAGAAGTATTACAGCAATCTGATGCAGCTGTTACCGTACTTACAAGGCTCTGCCAAGAAATATGGAAGACAATATCATGGCCAACTGACTGGAAAGGTCTGTGTTTATACCAATACTAAAGAAAGGTGATCCAACTGACTGTGGAAATTATCGCACAATTGCTCTGTTCCCACATGCCAGCAAGATTCTACTGAAGATTATTCAAATGAGACTACAACCATACCTGTAACAAGAACTACCTGAAGTGCAAGCAGGGTTCAGGAAAGGGCGAGGAACGAGAGACATCATTGCAGATGTGAGATGGATCCTTGAAAAGACTAAAGAATACCAAAAGGATATCTATTTGTGCTTTATCAACTATAGTAAAGCTTTTGACTGTGTAAACCATGAGAAACTCTGGGCCACATTCAGAAGCATGGGTATACCAGAACACCTGATCGTACTCATGCACAATCTGTACATTGATCAAGAAGCAACAGTTTGAACGGAACAAGGAGAAACAGAATGGTTTAAAATAAGCAAAGGTGTAAGACAAGGCTGCATACTTTCCCCATAACTGTTTAATTTATATGCAGAACAAATCATCAGAGAAGCAGGATTGTATGAAGACAACAGAGATATGAAGATTGGTGGAAGACTCATCAACAACCTTCGCTATGCTGATGATACCACATTACTGGCTGAAAGTGAAGATGATCTGAAACATTTGCTTCTCACAATCAAAGAACATAGTCTCAAAATGGGCCTGCACCTTAATGTTAAGACAAAGATCATGACAACTGGCATAATCAACAGGTTCATCGTTGAAGGAGAAGAAATTGAAATCATGAACAACTTTAACCTACTTGGATCAGCTATCAATAAAGAAGCAACAAGCAGTCAAGAAATCAGACAACACATTGCTCTTGGCAGAATGGCTATGAAAGACCTAGATAAGATTCTCAAGAGCAGAGATGTCTCTCTCCATACAAAGATTCGACTTGTTCAAGCCATGGTATTTTCAATAACATCATATGGATGTGAAAGCTGGACAGTGAAAAAGACAGGAAGAAAATTGATGCCTTTGAATTATGGTGCTGGCGGCGAATACTGTGTATATCATGGACTGCCCGAAGAACAAACCAGTCGGTACTAGAGGAGATCAAACCTAAGCTTTCTTTAGAAGCTCAGATGACAAGACTTCGACTTTCATACTTTGGACACATCATGCGAAGAGAGAGATCATTAAAGAAAGACATCATGCTTGGCAAGATAGAAGGTCAACGCAAAAGAGGAAGGCCAGCAATGAGATGGATCGATACAATAACAGCAGCTACGGGTACCAGTCTGTCAACAATGAGCCGCCTGACTCAAGACCAAACACAATTTAGGATAGCTATCCAGAGGGTCACCATGAGTTGACTCTGACTCGACGGCACTTAGCAACAACAACAACACGGTGCTGTAACAGATCTTAACTTCATCTGTGGTCTTCTCTTCTCCCTCCTTCCACCAGTAAAAACGTTTGAGTCCTTTATTCAGAGTAGGATTGGCCCATCCATTAGGCAAACTAGGTGGTTGCCTAGGGCAGCAGCTTCTGGGGGAAGCAGCAAATAGTGATGCATTCAAAGCTAAACAATAGATTTTGACAGCCAGAGGGGTGTAAAGCTCGAGGTTTACCTAGGGTGCCAACAACTCGAAAAAATTCTAGGGCCAGCCTTGATTCAGAGGTACTTCTCTGGATAGAAACACCACCTATTTGAATAAATGTCACTGGCAGGATCTGCCCAGCAATTTTCAGTAGCTCTATCTGGATAGTATCACTGAAAATCATACTGACTGTCCCAGCACTGTTATTATAGTGCTGAGGTGGAGCACAGGCAATCCCGGGAGTGATCTAAAAAGCAGTGATATCAGTCCACTGCATAGCCTCCAGGTCATCTATAAATAGTTATTTTGTTCTTTGTAACACTGTTACATTTATACCAAAGTTTCCTGTACATAGTTCCAACTGTTCCATGTAAACGTTCCTTCTTGTTCAATGTAAACCGTTTTGCCTTGTAGAAAAACGGTATATAAAACCATTAAATAAACAAATAAATAACTTATAATATCAAAAAGGCTGTCCTAAATTATCTGGATAGTCTATCTGGATAACAGACTGAATATTGCCATTATACAGCTAAATCCAGCATTGTCCGCACAATACATAGAGTCAGAGCCCATTTTTGATAAGTTGGGGAATGGGTATGAAGTGGATAAGAAAAGGAAGGAGAGCAGAGGAAAGTGGAAGTTTCTTATTTTGTTTTCATCATCTGGGATCAATGAATTTGTAAGTTTTTAAATGGAGTCATATTAGCTTGTGAGGCACTGACACTGAGACCCTGGCTTCCATAGAAACATGATGGCAGAAAAAGACCACATGGTCTATCTAGTCTGTCCTTCCATATCAACTACAAAGGTTTTACTGAAATCTAAGTACACCACATCTAGGGCTCTCCCTCGGTTCAAGTCCCTGGTCACCCAGTCAAAGAAATCAATCAGATTTGTCTGAAGAGACCTGCCTCTGGTAAACCCATGGACCCACTGGACTCGAGAAACCTCACTATTTTCTGTTTTAGCAGCGTTTCCAATAATTTACTCACCACAGAGTTTAGACTAACCAGCCTGTAGTTTTACAACTTCACCCATACTTCCACTTTTGTGTAAAGGGACCACATGTTCATTTCTCCAGTCCTCTGGGACCACTCCTGACTCTAACAATGCATTGAAAAGGTCCATGAAATCTCCTTGTCTATAGCAACATCTGAGAGATCTCCAGGTACTGGCTTCTCCTTTCTCTTTCACTGCAAGTTCCATGGGAGAGGGAAAAGCAACAGAACAGGAAAGGCTGAATTCGGAAGCAGAATAACTCTTCTCTGTTTGATTTACTTCAGCCTCATTCCCTTCCCTTCTCTTTCCTGCACAACAGAAGTGGAGGAGATGAAACAGAAGGGGAGGTACTGGATTAGAAAGCAGACTGGCCCTTCTCTTTTCTGTTCTATCTGCATGGGCTTTAGTCACATCTCTTCTCCTCCTCCTGCCTCGGAGGGTAGGGACTGAGCAGGAAGCAGAAGGCTGCTCTCTGCAGAGTGAAATTCCAGACATTGGTTTTGGGGCAACTCTGTGGGCCAATGCCTATAGAGGAAGATAGTACTGGGGTCATCCTGGAGGTGAGCAGGAGGAAATCAAGAATGTGCGCATAGAGAATGTGGTGGTGTGAGAGAGGGAGGGAAGTACTTTGGTCTGGGTACTAAAGAGGGGAAATATACAGTGCCAGCCAAGGGTTTCTGCCACCCCAGAAAGAAGCCAGGGACCATGCTGTCCCTCCTCGCACACTGAGCCATGCTGCCTTCCCAAGCTAAGCCACACCACCACCCCTGCCTCCCCAAGCTAAGCCACACCACCACCCCTGCCTCCCCCTGCTGCTGATGATTCTGGCAGTGGAAGGGGGTGGCTCATCTCATCAGCAGCGGCAGGCCATGTGCTTCAGCACACCTAGCCTGCAACTTCTGATATCCCTCTAACCCAACTTTGGGGGGTCAGAAGTGGCAAACCATGTGTGCCGAAGCACATGGCCTACCATGGGCAGTTGCTGCCAAGCCTATCCACCCCCGACCCCGACACTGGAATCAGCGACAGTGGGGGGGGGGAAGCAGCAGCATAGCTTGGTGCAGGGGGAGCAGCAGGCCATGTGTGCCGAAGCACATGGCCAGCTGCAGGCACCATGCCGCCCACAGAGGTCTTCCATCCTAGTCAGCCACCTAGCCCACCTAGTGGATGGGCTGGCCCTGGAAATATAGGTACCGGGGTGGGGTGGGTACTGCACAAAGAGGAAAAGATAACAGGGTGTAAATACTGGAGAAAGGGAAGTTGAAGATGCTGTGGAAGGGAGGAAGGCATGGATAGATGTCGGGGAAGTAGTAAAAGATAAGAGGAAGCAGCAAGGTAACAGATGCTGTAAGGAAAAAGATTGAAAGGCAGATGCTGGCATAGATTAAAAGAAAGATAAGGAGCAGATGCTGGAGAAAATGGGGGAAAGGCAGGGGACCGATGCTAGGGGGTGAAGGGAAAGGCAGAGGCTAGGAAAGGGCTGGAAAGAAACAGGTAGCAGATGATAAGGAAAGGGGACAAGGTAGGAGGTAAATGGGGTAGAGAAGGAGAAAAATAGAGGGTTGTTAGAGGAAAGGAATAAGAAATGTGGAGGATGAGAAAGAAAGCATTATGGAAATAAGAAATTATGTTAAGTGGAAAAATAGGAGAAAGATGGAATACAGAAAAGTAATGGAAATGCAGAAGAGAGGAAAATAGAGTAGAGGAATAGGTGAAAGAATTAAAGATGTGAAATAAACTAAGAGTAAGAAGAGAAGAGAGAGTTCAGATCTCGTGGTGTAGGGAGAGAGAAGAGAGGAAAGGTAATGAGGGACAGTAGAGTGAATGCATTTATATGTTAGAAGGAGAAATTTGAATTGGATAAGGAAACAGAAGGGGAGCCAGTGAAGGGATTTTAGAAGAGGGTTATATGAGTGTATCGGGGCTGGCGGAAGATTAGCTGCGCAGCAGAGCGCTGGATAAATTGAAGAAGAGAGAAATGATACTGAGGGAGACCAGCAAGGAGGAGGTTGCAATAGTCAAGACAGGAAGTGACCAAAAAGTGGACAAGAACCTTAGTATCATGTTCAGAGAGGAAGGGATGACTTTTGTTAATGTTGTAGAGAAATAAAAGACAGGTTTGAGCTATATGTTGAATATGTGTGGAGAAGGAGAGGGAGGAGTCAAAGATGACCCCACGGTTGCGGGCCGAGGAAATAGGAAGAAGAGCGTTTTCTACAGTGATAGAGAAAGGAGGACGGGGGGAGGAGGATTTAGGAGTAAAAATAAGTAGTTCAGATTTAGTCATATTCAATTTTAGGTGGTGGTGAGACATCCAGGTGGCGATGTCAGATAAGCAAGTAGAAATATGAGTTTGGAGCGAAGGAGAGATGTCAGGTGTAGATAGATAGATTTAAGAGTCATCAGCATAAAAATGATACTGAAAGCCATAGGAAGAGATAAGGGCACCAAGAGACTGGGTATGGAGAAAGAAAAGGAGAGGACCCAGAACAGACCCTTGAGGTACACCAACTGAGAGAGGGATGGCAAGGAGGAGGAACCTTCAGAACAAACACTGAAAGAGCAATCGGAGAGATAAGAAGAGAACCAAGACAGTATAGGGCCTCTAAAACCAAGAGAGGATTAAGTGTCAAGGAGGAGGAGATGATCAACAGTATCAAAAGCAGCAGAAAGATCGAGAAGAATGAGAACTGAGTAAAGGCCTTTGGACTTAGCAAGGAACACATCACTGGAAACTTTGGCAGTGATGTATATAACCTGTAAATAGTTACCCTACTACAGATTGAGTGGTTGGTTATGTAAATAGTTCACTAGTTACAGCTCCAAATTATAAGATCCTGTTCACTGTATGTGCAAGGCTGTTCCCTTTGTCTTTGCAGAATTTGTTATTTGTAAACCGCACTGATATTGAAGAGCGCGGTATATAAAAACTGTTAAATAAATAAAGAGCCATTTCAGTAGAATGAAATGGACAAAAACCAGATTGAAGTAATTCAAGGAGGACTTGAAGGAATGTTGACTACAACTAGGGCTCCTGGCCTTCTATGATTCCATGTCCCTGGAAAGGGCCACAAAATTTCCACCTTTCCATGGATTTGCCCAATTCCTGTAGAATTGCTACAGGAAAACACGATCTGCGCTGACCAGATAGCAGCATTATGTTTCAACTCTCCTGCCTGATTCTTCTTCCCACTCTGATAAACAACTGGAGGAGAAAGATGAGGAGAACATTACACCATGTCTTCCCATCTGCATGTGTAATTCTGGTCTCCATATCTCAAAAAAGATATAGCAGAATTAGAGAAAGTAAAAAGAAGGGCAACAAAAACGATAAAGGGGATGAACAACTCCCCTTTGAGGCAAAGCTAAAGAGATCAGGGCTCTCGACTGGAGACGAGAGGGGTGAGGGGAGACCTGATAAAGGTCTATAAACTCTGGAATGGCTTAAAATGGGTAAATATGAAAATGTTGTTTGCTCTTTCGAAAAGTACAAAGACTAGGGATCACACCATGAAGTTACAAAGTAGTACATTTAAAAGAAAAAAAGAAAATATTTTTTTATGCAATACATAATTAAGCTCTAGAATTCATTTCTTAGGATGTGGTAAATGCAGTTAGTGTAGCTGGGTTTAAGAAAAGGTTTGGACAAGTTCCTGGAGGAAAAGTTCATAAAGCATTATTAAGGTGGACTTGAGAAAGCCACTGTTTGTTCCTGGAGGTAGACAGCATGGAATCTTGCTACTTTTTGAGAGCCTGCCGGGTACTTCTGACCTGGATTTGCCACTGTTGGAAACAGGATACTGGACTTGATGGACCATAAGTCTGACCCAGTATAGCAATTCTTATGGTTTTTTTTAAATAATCTTTATTGAACCAATCCAAAGTATAATACTGGGGCACTGTGGGTACACTTACACAGCACTTGGAACTTCAACACATATACTGTATAACAATTTTGTACATTTTGAATTTGGAATTTTTATGTGTTTATCCCCCCTCCCCGTCCTTAGTAGAATCAGGTCCCGAGCTAACCCTTCCCCCTCTCCCCACTGCTTCCCCCCTTACCTCCCTATTCAACCCTCCCCAATACCTCAACCTTGGGAGCCATACCTCTCCTCCATTTGCGAGCACGGCCCCCTCCCCTCTAAATTGTCAAGAGTTCATTACGCATACAAGGCGCAATCATAGTTATGTAGCGTTCCCATAGGGCTAAGAAAGTTTCACTTTTCTGGGTATCCCCCTTGGCGTCAAAACGTTCCAGAAGCATCAACTGATGAAAACAACTATGCCACTCTCAGAACATGGGCGCCTCTGCTTCCCTTCAGTGCCTCAAAAGTGGTTGTTTTCCCACCATACATGCTTTCTTTACCAGCAGCCGCGGCAACCTTCCCTTAGGATTTGAGGATGGCAATTTATCAAATATCACAAGGGTCTCCATCCACTCTACCCTCTGACCCAACAGGGAGTTGACATAGGCCTGAATTTGCCTCCAGTATTTCTGAATCTTCCCACATGTCCACCACATGTGACCAAGATCTGCCCTGGGGACTAGGCATCCAGGACATTTTGCGTTATCCCACTCTGCAGGACTCAGCGCAGAGAAAGTGCATATGAGTTCCCATGTGAAACTGCATCTCACGCATTCTAGCCGATATCACCAGTCCCGGAATACGATGTATGGTACCTAAGACTGCATCGGGGAAAACCGAGCCTCCCAATTCTTCCACCCATTTCTGTGCTACCCTGGTGAAATCTAAAGGAGTGGACCACTGTGACACCTTCTGTGAGTACTGAAAAACTGAGGGCCTTCCCTGCCCTCCTAAGTCAAAGAACTGTAGAATCCGCGCTGCCATCTCTGCTGTCAAGGAGTCCTGCGGAAGGGACACCACATAATGTCGCATCTGAGTATATGGGAACATATGTGTGCTCGGCAGTGCATATTCAACCCGCAGATATTTATTTAAAAGATTTACATACGCCCTGCGGATCCACCACATGCCCTAAGTTTCGGATCCCTTTAACCACCCATTTGCGAAATGCTCGGGTTTCGGTGTCTGGCATAAAATGTATATTGCCCCGAAGCGGCGGCCAGCTGAAGATTGTCAGTTATGATTTCCAATAACAGCATAGGAGCTGCCACACGCCTCTGATTGGCTCCACCAAGATGCTCTTTGCTAGGCACTCTGGTAATTCCGCACCATCCGTATGCAAGACAGCTAACAGCGAGTGTGGGAAAGCAAAGGCCTCCTCTAAGGCTCGTGGCGTGAACACCTCACTATACCCTAACCCAGGGGTGGGCAATTCCGGTCCTGGAGGACCGCAGACCAGTCAGGTTTTCATGATGTCCCTAATGAATATTCATGGACCTATTTCCATACAATGGAAGGCAGTGGATGCAAATAGATCTCATGAATATTCATTATGGACATCATGAAAACCTGACTGGTCTGCGGCCCTCCAGGACCGGAATTGCCCACCTCTGCCCTAACCAGTCACCCAGGTGACACTTTTGACGGGCGTGCATACCGGGAGATGTCAGGAAGACCCAGCCCCCCCCCCCCCTTTTCCCAGGGCCCTTTTAACCTTGCCAATGTCACTCTCTCCTTTTTCCCCTGCCATAAGAAACTGCTCAGCTCCCGGTCCAACATGACTATATCCTTCCGCAGGAGGCTTATCGGTATGATCTGTAAGAGGTACAGTAGTTTAGGAAACAGCACTATCTGAAAAGCCGCCACCCTTCATGACAATGATAGCGGCAAAGGAGTCCAATCCCGCATCTGCTTTCTCAACTGTTGAAGCACTCTATTGCAGTTCCTCCGGTATAGCACCCCATGCCTGCCTGGTTTCCCGAGTACAGTACCTGCACCATGCGCAAAAACTGATTTCCTAGGCCGTAGAGAGGTATCAACTGGAAAAGATATTGCCACCCCACCCTAAAATGCCTTCTCAGCATCAAAACTCATCAACAGGGACGGAAGCTGGTATTCTTGGACCCACTCGAGAGATGCCAGTATTTTCTGTAGGTTACGTGCGGCATATCAGCCCCAGACAAACCTCATCTGTGAATCATGCACTAGTGTCGGAAGCAGGGGTGCCAGTCGATCTGCAAAGATTTTGGTGATCAATTTCACATCAAAGTCAATTAAAAATATCGGTCTGTAGGACGAAGCCTGCAGGAGATCTTTTTTAGGTTTAGGAAGAAGAACAATATGAGCCTGGTTTTGTCCCCACGAGAAGCAGCCCTTCTCCACCCGCTCCCCACACATTTCCACTAGTGGGGGGGGCCAGCAAGTCAGAGAGAAGTTTATAGGATTCAGCATTAAAGCCATCCAGCCCAGGGACCTTACAACACTGAACCTTCTGTATGCTGGTCTGCACCTCTGCCACCGAGATGGCAGCACCCAGCATCTCCACCTGCTGACTTGTAAGTGGCAGTAAGGACATGCCATGCAAGTAGGCAGACACTTGGGTAGGAGAAATCTCCTCTCCCAAATACAACTTTTGAAAAAATGCTCGAAAAACCCTTGCTATCCCCGACGCATCTTTATGAAGGCTGCCCGACTCATCCCACAATGCTGCAATTGTGTGTAATCCCCTGCCCCCCCCCCCGCCTTAAACATCTGGCCAAGAGTCATCTCGATTTATTGCCATAACAATATAGTTGATACCTGTAGTAGTTTAGGAATTTCTTTGCCCGCTGGTGTAGAGTTTCATTGAGAGCTGCTTGTGCTCCCATAAACCAAGCCTTAATGGCCTCCGTAGGGTGTCGTGCATGACATCTCCACTCCAAAACCACCTGTTGTTCCAACCGGATTAGCCATGCATTGAGCAGCCATCTCTTCTGAGTGGCATATGCAATAATATACCCCTGAGGATGACTTTAGCAGTTTCCCAAAATAGCTCGGGAGTCTCTTTATGCTGTTCATTATTCTTGAGGTATGTCTGCCAACAATCTCAAATGTATACCGAAAACTGCTCATCTTTGTACAAATCTAGTGAAAAATGTCAGCACCAGTGGCCGACCGACTGTGCATGCCATGTCAGAGTCACTCATATATGGGAGTGATTGGAAATTTTGTCAGAGCCTATCGTTGCTTTGTCCAACCACGCAAAGAGAGGTCCTGAGACCAGGAGGTAATCAATGCAGGTACTAGAACCATGGGCCCGGGAGAGATGTGTATAGCCCCGTTTCTGAGGGTTCAGGAGACGCCACGGGTCTACCAGACTCAAATGGCACTTGAAACTAAGCAAAATTCGCTTAACCATGCTCAGGCTCCCACACCCCCCACCCATGAAATGTCCACCTCCGGGTCCAGGACCCCATTCAAGTTGCCGCCCACCACCAGTGGAACATCAAGGAGCTGCTCTATACTAGAGGCCAACCATGAATAGAGAGGTGCATCCTGGATACTAAGATCATATACATTAAAGGAGTGACTGGTTGTCCCTCTCAGTTGCCCTGCAAAATCAGACACTGCCCAGACTCATCAGAGACCTCAGTAGCACAGGTGAAATGTATCTCTTTGTGTATGAGAATGACCACTCCTCCCTTCTTCCCCTGTGCTGGGACTCCAAAAACTTGCCTCACCCAATCCCTACATAGCTTAGCATGTTTGTTGGCCATTTGATGGGTTTCCTGAAGAAAGGCAATTCACATTTATGCCTGGCCATTGCCCTCAATATCTTATAGCGTTTGATGGTGGAACCCAGCCCACAGGCATTCCAAGAAATGATCTTCGGGAGATCTCCCAGATTCTATGCATTGTACGCGTAATTATCCGGCCTTTCACCCTTTGATTACGGGGGACCCGCCAGCCTATATCTCCCACTCTCTGCCACAGCCCCAATCACTGAAACCAGTTTACTACCCTTCCATAACGTCCAAATCTGGCTCCCTCCCTCCTCCTTCCCTCCCCTTTAACCGCCATCCACTTATCCATCACGCCTTATGATGCATTAGGGCCTTTCCACTGCAGATAGGCCTTGCTCCTCCAAACTCTACCACCCCTCTCAACCCTGTCCCCCTGCCTTCCCCCACCAGCCATTCTCCAAACTCGCATATTACCCTTGACGCAGACCCATACACCCCCCACTACATCATGCATCCAAGAATCCTCTGCCCCCACCTTCCTCAGAAGCTTCCAATGGGCTGCGAAAACTGGCCAAGCCCCTGGCGTCACTCAGGCCACATGGAATCCTCCCCCCACTCTTCACCCCACCCCAGATATTAGCTTCATCAGAACAATGCAAGATCATTCACCTAAAAACAGAGGCAGACTAGCTCTCAAAAGTGAGCCATATATGTATTAAGCTAGCCCAATTAAAGGTACTACCTACAATGAATTTGTTGACCCTTATTTTGATGTGGACTCACATTACAACCAATCTTGCTTGCAACTCGTTTCAATGATTTGAGCAGTCAAGAATAAAATGTAGATTTGGTTCCATCTTGTGGTCAAAATGTTTATATTCTGTAATGGAGAAATTTCTCTCTCATTGTGATTCTGTATTTTGTTAAAATGAAATCTCATAGCCATTACATCAAGATTAGAAAGCACCACTGCATTCTCTGTTGTATCTCAACATGTCAGAATAGGAATGAAGCCTGTGTTCTATTGGTAGATACGTTTCAGGCTGTTGCTTTCTAAAGAAAGGAAAGTTGTCAATTGTTGATCTGACTACTACTGATTATGCAAACATAGACGTCCCTGACATGTTCACCCACACTGGCGTCCACATAAACATCTCTGCTAAAAAACACTTGGAGCGGGGACATCTTTCACATGCTGCATTGCATACAGGGACGTCCAATGGCATGGCAAAATGAAAATAATATCCCTCATTCCCCATCAGTTTGTTGTCAACATGGAAAATATAGGGTGTATGAGTATACCTCCATCTCCACTCCCTCCAGATGTTTGCCTAGCAAAATGAGAACATTTCCAAAACCTATTCATGCCTGGAGCAGGTATAACTTTTGATACGGTTTGGACGTCCTTGCACCGGGAATGCCTCTGGAGTCGGCTTCTAAAATGCCTCTGGAGACATCTCTGTGATTTGGATGTCTACATCTCCATTTGCGGACATCCAAAGCATGAATAGCACAAATAGTACTTTTAATAGCATCACTTAGCTAATTGCACAAATTTCAAACAATATCTATTAAGTATCTAATTTGTAGTAACCAACATTGGACCAATGATAAGATAAGAATCAAGTTTTGCTGGATTATTGTAACTCTTCATATGTGAGTCTTCTGGCAGTTATCTTAAGATCATTTCAGATACTTCAGAACTCAATCGCAAGAATAATTATTCAATAGTAGATCCCAGGATCATGTTATATCTCTAATGATTTCTTTTCACTGTGGGCCCAATTCTGCAAGGTCACTAGTGGGGCTGTACATCTTGGTGAGATTTGCAGCCCCACTAGGCATCCCGGCCCTATTCTGCAACCCCCCTCCCAGCACGGTCACAGCAGCTGTGCGTGCATAGCCAGAGGGGGGCAGGAGGGGGCAATGAGTGGGCAAAGTAGGGGCAGGCCGAGGTAGCAGGATCTATAGGGCCGATTTAGGTCGCAGCCCTGTACATCCTGTGGGTGTGGAGTAGACGTGCTGTTTATTCCACTGCAGAGGTGGAATAAGCAATGGGGATGACGGCGATCAGGCCCAGGAACCACCCTCAGGGCCGGGATTGGAGGCTGGTAGGTCTCCGCCGCCTCATCAGGGCCCTGGCTGCCCTGCACAGGGTTGGGCAGCAGGGTAACAGGGGGTGGGCACACTGGACGGCAAGAGGAGAGGATCTCCCCATGGTGATGCAGGGGCACGCCGGGCCATCTCAGGACCTGATCCTGCACCAGTGGGAATGTCTGGCTCCCACAGTGCAGAATTGGGTCCTAACGGGTCTGTCCTGCTCAGAGGTGGCCAGACAGCCCAGACATGCCCCTTTGGGAATCGGGCTCTATATGTCTGTATTGCATTGTGTAAAATATAAAAAGATTTTTTTTGGGGGGGGGGGTTCAGGTGCTATATGTGGAAAATGTATCCGATTTATGCCAATTACTTAATTGGCATGTCTCTCAATGCAGTGTTCAATCTTAGCATGCTAGAAAATTAGCTTCTCCTCCAGTGAAGAATGACGGAAAGAGACTTGAGCTAGAATTTTTACTGTAGTGGGTGCTGAACTTTGTAACAATTTGCCCCCCTGTACTTAGCTAGAAGAAGAATATATCAACTTTCATAAGACGCTAAGGCCCATTTTTTTAGTTTTAACATTTCCAGATACTTAGTGTAGGATTTTAGATTTGTATTTTTTTTGTTATTGATGTGAATGTTTATTTTACTGTTTTGAATTTTTTATTGTACCGCTTTTATTTTTCTCTTTTTTTTATTATTTGTTTTATGTGAGCGTTGCTTTAGGTTTATTGTAAACCACATTGTAGTGTGTCAAAGTAGCAATAGATAAATGTTTAAAATACTGTATTTTCTATTTTGGCACAGAAATTCAAGTCTATTTCAAAAAGTTTAAAAGTTGGCATTTACACCTGCTCCAAATCACATATAACATTTGGAACCTGGGTTTGGAGGAGTGATTGAGGGGGTAATTATGCTTCCTTCTCTGTTTAAAAATCATCTCAAAGATCCCAAAATTATATATATATTGTCATGCAGCAGGGGCTGATGAAAGTAAAAATGCAGGAGAAGAAGCTGTTTTTCATGAGGAAAAAGATGTGCACAAGATGCAATATCCGCACAGAACAGCTAGAGGGAGCAGGTGTGCACTCACAGAGCCTGAGTGGACACACTTAGCTAATCGAGAGCACCTGACAGTTAGCCCGGAAAGCTCAAACACAGGAGAGCTTTATAAACAGAAGACTGGAGAGAGCAGAGCAGTGCTTGCAGGTGTGGAGCTGGAGGTAAAGCTGAAGGTTTACGAGAAAAAAACACCACAAGCAAGGACCAAGCAGAAAGAAGCACTTGGGAAACTAGTGCTGGGAAAAGGAACAATCACCTTTGGAGGCAAAGCAGAGTGAAAGAAGGAAGCCTGCTTGGACCAGAGGAACCTGGGGCTAAACCGAAAGGTAACAGAAGCTTTCAGAGAGGAGACTGGCACAGGGATTGTGTTCCTGAAGAACTACGGGAAGGAGGAAATCCCAGTTCTATATGCTGCTGGAAGCCAAGGTATGCTGACTCTGTTTCTATGAAGAAAACCTTACCTTATAAAAAGCCTTTTGAAAATAATGCTAAACCTGTGAGAAAGGAAAGCAAAGCTACCTCTCATAAGCCAAGTAGCCAACGCCCGAGGGTAGGCCATGCTCATTGGCAAACACTAGAGGAACTCTTTAAACATCCAGAGAACAGGAATAGGGCCTGGCCAGAAATTACAGCCAGTGCAACCTCTGATACAGACAGAGATAATTCTGAGCCGATGCAAGTGGAACTTGTAGAGCCAAGCCTTTTATCTCAGGAAGAGATGGACTGTTCTTTGTGTATTTCAGGCAGTGCAGAGTCACTGTTAAACCTGTGAATGATATATGTTATCTTCAGAATGTTATTCATTTGCTAAATGGAAGAAGAGTGCTGACACATTTACTTTACTCTGGAAAGCTTAACTAAGCATTGTTACAACTGTGAAGCATAACAGTTTTTCCGTTAACCTGAGTTGATTTCATTCCTGAAGTTAAGGACTTTTTCTTTAGGTTGTAACCCAGCTGAATCTTATGCGTAAAGGGAAATAAATGCCTTGTTAACCCTCTACTCTGCATTCACAATTTTTCTTAGTTAGGAGCTGAACTGCTAAGACCAGGTTACACCTGGCTCTTAAAAGACCCTCCTTTAATAATAAAATTATTTTTGTGTCACACCTACCCTTACGACCACTGGCCACCAGGGCGGTGCATGACAATATATATATATATTGCGATGCTTCCGCTTGGGCCCAAGAGCTTACAAGCAGGAAACAGCCTTATGTTGTCCACTTTTGAATAAAGCTTCCCTTGTTGTCACCAGAGGTATTCTGGGACTTGTAGTTAGTTTATTCTTTAAGGACAAATTGTAGTTGTGAGTCAGTGGTTCAAGGCAGCAAAAAATTTATTTTGTGGGGATTTCCAGGGCATTTAAGCTCAATACACAAACAAGGCAAAAAGGATGCTTCTCCAACATAAAGGATAAATCAGGTAACAGAGAATGACGTAACAAAAACCTCTTTTCACGGGGGGCGGAGTCAGCCGCATTAGAAGATGGCCGCTTAGACCGGAGCTCCCGCTCAACATTATTGAATCCGGAGCCGACAAAGGAGGAGGGAACCCCCCTAAAAACACTCTGGAGACACCAATAGCGTCCGAGGTATGTCTACGCTAAAACCCGCAAGACTCGACTTTCAACAAGCGACGGGGCAGTCTAGCAAACGGGCTAAGCAGGAGCTCTCCTCCCCTCAGAAAATGGCGGCTGATAAAAATGCAACAGAAGGGGTACGAGAAATACTGCAGGAGTTGAGATCTGTAAAAGAAATTATTACCATCAACTCCGGGACGCTAACAAAGGTACAGGAAGATCTGCATGAGGTGAGAGAGAGAATGGGTGACTTGGCCAGGCGCGTAGAAGACGTGGAAGCCGAGGTAGACAGGCAATCCTCTGTGTTAGCGCAGATAGGCCCGCTGGTGCAAAGGGTCAAGGCTCTGGAAGTGCATGCTGAAGATCAGTCCAACAGAGCCCGGAGAAGTAATATCCGCATACTAGGTATCCCGGAGGGATGAGAGGGGACAGATTCGGTTGCTTACCTAGAGAAATTTATCCCAGAGATCCTCGGCGTCACATTTGAACGAGCCCTGGAGTTAGAGCGTGCACACCGAGTACCATCACACCCGTCATCTCACACCCCTAGGCCACGGCCATTTGTTGTGAAAGTACTGCGGTACCAACATGTATTACAGATTATGCAAGCAGCGAAGCGGGGACGTAATTTACAATTTGAGGGGCAGAAGATATTCTTCTTTCCAGATCTTAGCAAACAGACGGCCCAGCGTCGGAAAGATCTCCTGGCCTGTAGACCTATGCTGCAACAACTGCAGGCACGATTTGGCCTATTTTATCCCGCCAATATGAGAGTTACCCTGGACAATCATACACACACCTTCACGGAGGGCCACGCACTCCGTGCGTTTTTACAAGATCGAGCTCAGATGGATGTGGGGACTTGAGAGTGAACACAGAGACTCTATGGTACTATACTGCTGTTTCAGTGATAAGCTGTAATCTGGAGCTCTAGTTGCACCTCCAACCTCCTTAGTGAGTAACGGAGGAGGTAGAGCCATGCTGTGACATCCATTGCAATGGATATGTGATTGCTAAGCTGATGAATAGTCCTTACCTGATGCATGAGTTATTTTATATGTGGGTTAGTATTGGGGGAGACCTGCTTCTTAGTCTGGCTCAAAGAATATGTTTGTTACGAGTTAGTTAATGTTGAGAGGGAGAGGGTGGACCTGGATGGGTGGCAAGGGCCTCGCCGGGCAATTTATGTTAGTTAATGGCATATTTCAGCCAGGAAGTATGGTTGTTATAATGATAATGCCTATTATTTTATCCTTGGGACAGTTGACCGTGAATGTCATCCTCATATGCTTTAGTAAGATCTCATATGGCTAACTGCCAGGTGCGGGTGTTGTCTCTTAATGTCAAAGGTATTTCTAACCCTGCCAAGAGGAAGAAAATTCTAACCTATTGTAAGCATCAAAATGCAGATATTGTCTACCTACAAGAGACACACCTGTCCCTCTCAGAGTCTTGCAAAGTGAAGGACAAGATATATCAGAATATCCTTTCTGCGCCAGCCCTTAAGAGGAAAGGAGGGGTCATTATTCTTGCTAAAAAGAATCTCCCATTAGCAGTGACGGAGACTAGAATCGATCCGACAGGGCGCTGGGCAAGGGTTCTAGCGCAATTAAATGGGGGATCCTACACATTCATGACAATTTATGGTCCCAATACAGATGACCCGAATTATTTTACTCAGATCATCCAAGAGCTCCTAAGCGCTGGCCCCTCACACATTATTCTAGGTGGTGACTTTAACCTTATACCGGATCCTCTCATGGATAGAACTCCCTATAAGCCACAGCACAAGCCTCAGTCCTCGCAAGAGCTGCATAATCTCAAAGACCTGCTTGGGATAATTGACCCATGGCGACTTTTTTTTCCTCATGATAGAGAATACTCCTTCCACTCTTTACCCCACAACACACAAACGCGCATAGACTACTTTCTAACTTCCAAGACGCTATTACCTGATATTGTTAGTGTTGGCTTGCTTCCTAGAACAGTCTCAGACCATTCGGCGATCTACATGGATCTTAATGTAGGTCTTGGAAAAAAGACTCAGAATCGATTCTTTTTTGATAGGTCCTGGTTGGCGGACGAGGAATTTCGCGCCACCGTGAAGGCTGCCATCTCCGAATACTTTATGGTAAATAAATTCGGGGACACCTCCACGTGGGCCTGGTGGGAGGCCTTTAAAGCTAACATTCGAGGACGCGTGACAACCTTCAGGCTTCACAAGCGTAGAGCGGAGGCGAAGAGACGGACAGAGCTGGAGGTTGAGATTAGCGCGGGTGAAAGACTTCTCGCCCGAAGGACAGACCCGACCATAATACTACGACTGCAAAGGCTCCGAGCTCAATATAATGCCCTTTTGCAAGTGGAGGTCGCTGAGTCCCTCAAAGTACAACAGGGGAGATGTTACCATGATAGCAACCGGGCGAGCTCTATGTTAGCAAACGCGTTAAAAACGAAGCGTGTGGTAACTCGGATCGCGGGTTTGAAAGATCCTGCCGGAATCTTGAAGGTATCAGATGCAGACATTTTAGCGATCTGTGAACGATTCTACTCCAAACTGTATCAATCTGAAACCACATGTGACGAGTCAATGTTCACCGCTTTTGTCTCCTCAATTGAAGGTCCCCAGCTCACGCAACAACAACAGCAACTCCTTTCAGCTCCGATCACCTGCAAAGAGATCAGCGCCGCTCTCCAGCAGCTGGCAAAAGGCAAAGCCAGCGGCCCAGATGGATTGCCAGTGGAATTTTATGCAACATTTTCAGATCAGTTGATACCAGAACTGCTATTTTACTATGAGGGATTGGCCGCGGATTCTCCCGAAGTAGGGACGCTGGCAGCTGCTACAATCGTGATACACCCTAAACCTGGTAGAGATCCGGAGAAAGTTGAAAATTATCGTCCTATCTCAATGTTGAATACCGACTATAAAATATATGCTAAGATATTAGCCGGTCGGTTGTCTAAGGTACTGGGGACTCTCGTGCACCCAGATCAATGTGGCTTCATGCCCGGGAGATCTACGGCAGACAATGGTCGCCTGCTAGCTCATGTACTTCACAAGGCACAACAGATAACACAGCCAATAGTTGGCCTTGCATTGGATGCAGAGAAAGCTTTTGATAGGGTTGAGCTCCCCTATCTATTCCGGACCATGCGCTGGATGGGGATTCCTGACACTTTCCTGAAGAGTGTGCAGCTCTTATACGCTAGACCAGTGGCACGCGTAGCAGCAAATGGCACCACTTCACAGGAATTTCTGCTTACAAGAGGTACCCGACAGGGATGTCCTCTATCACCCCTGTTGTTTAACTTGGCTCTGGAACCTTTGCTTCTCAAAATTCGGCAGACGCCCGGTATTCTGGGGATGCCTCTGGAAGGTTACCACTGTAAGGTGTCAGCCTACGCTGATGATCTCCTGTTATTTCTAGATGAAAATTCACTAGATACCGCCTTGCAGACGATAGCGGAATATGCTGGCCTATCGGGTTATAAGTTAAACCTGGAAAAGACTATAAGCATGCCACTAACAGCTGCAGTCTCGGAAGATGCGCTTCGACGATACCCCTTCCAAGTGGAGAAAATGTCCTTTAAGTATTTGGGGGTCACTTATGGAACCACCTTAGCAGATACGATCTCTCTTAATGTGGACCGGTGTAAAGCACTCCTTCAAAGCTGTGTTCAAAAGTGGTCGCCTCTGAATTTGACGTGGTGGGGACGATTAGAAACCATTAAAATGGCTATTGTCCCCAAGCTTACCTATATCCTCAGTATGATTCCAGTGTTCTTTGACAAAAAATTCTATCAAGATTTAGAAAAGAAGTTGCTGACCTTCCTTTGGGGTAAGAAAACACCGCGGATAGCTGCTTGGAAGTTGAAGCTCCCAAAGGAGCGTGGCGGGGTCCACTTTCCTGATTTCTACCGATATCATGTAGCGGCCATGTTAAAACAAGGCACGTGGTGGGTAGAAGATTTAGACGTCCCGGGACTCCCGACTTGGCTTCATGTGGAGGCAGCAGATGGTGGCCTTCTTCCGCTGCGGTACTATATTGGTGCTGCAGTGCAACCAGCCCGGCTGGGCAATGAAATAGTGCAGGCCACTCAACAAGTTTTCAATCTTGTCTCACCGCTACTGGGAGATGAGCAGACCTTTACGGACGCTACCCCTCTTTGGCTAAACCAGCGATTTAAAATTGGTGGCGAGTGTATAGCATGGACCTCTTGGATACGTCGAGGCATCTTCACCCTAGGACAACTACTTACTGAGCGGCGCTATAAAACCTTTGCAGAGTTACAATTGGAATATCAGCTACCCTACAAATGCTTGTACCAGTGGGCCCAGTTGAGACATTGCCTGAGCAAAGCGGGGGTGACGCCGTTGCACAGGGTCCATGGACAACCGGCATATCTTCGGATTCAGGAATTCCGGATGGGAACTGGACTGATATCAAAGTGTGTGAAGCTCCTTAGATCAGCTGATAGCCGTGATCCCAGTGGTGCCCGGTTGATATGGGAAGATGAAGTAGGGCACCTTCCAACTCCGGAAAAGTGGACGCTCTTCTGGGGGTCCCAGATCAGGCTATCGAGGTCAGCCTCACTCACGCAGACGATGTATTTTTTGGCACACCATGCATACTTGACCCCGGTCAAGATCTCCAAATGGCAAAAACAAGAGAGTGACCGCTGCTGGTCTTGTGGCACGGACGTAGGAACCTTGGCACACATGCTCTATTACTGTCCACAGCTGTCGGCCTATTGGCAAGGGGTATGGCACAAAATACAGAAGTTATGCTGGATTGATGCGCCTCTAACTTTTCAAATAGTCATCTACAAGTCCCTGGCAGATGTGCCCAACCTTCAGCGGCAACATGTTGCGTTATTCAATCTGCTGTTGAGTTTGGCACAAAAGTCCATTTTGAGCCATTGGAAAAGCTTCAGTACGTTGAGTGTGGCATATTGGTGGAGCCTAGTTTGTTATCACCGCTCCTGTGAAGTGGCATATGTTCGGTTAAATCCTACCTTTAGCAGTCTACTGCGAAAATGGGACACCCTTAACTTGGAGTAGTCATTATATGTACTTAATATAGAGGTATGACAATTGCGGTCTTCTTCCCTCCTCCCTCTCCTGTTAACCTTGTGGCTTAGGTAGCAGTATATCAGTCATGAACCTGTCTGTATCTGCCATTGTTTAGTTTGATCCACATGCTATTGTATTGTTTGTTTGTTGTGTTTGCAAACTGATAAATAAAGTTGGCAAAAAAAAAAAAAACCTCTTTTCACTGTTCAGCTGTTCTTATTCCCACATGCTTACACCGAGGACTGCCTCGTGTGGTCATTCAACAGAAATACAGATAAACTTGCAACAGCTGCGATTTTCTTTTCTCAAAGCAAACTTCTTCTAAGCACTGCTTCTTAGCTTCAGAAGGCAATTAAGCTTAGTAAAACACAGTATTAGCTTTCCTTAATTCTAAGCAGGTACTGCACTTATTCTCTATATTGTTTCACAGTCTCTCAGCTCAGTTCAATAATGCAGACTCTTCTTTTAAACACAATGAGCAATCCATTGGTACAGGTTCACACTCAGAGCTTGGCAAACAGGAATCTATTTGCATTCCTTCTATGGCAACAGGATATATGGTATCGCTATCAAAGTTACAAACTCTCCCAGACTTTCTCTCCTTTAGAAATTCCTGGAACTGATTCCACAGCAATTCAGCTTGTAAAGGCACAGTTGTATTAGGGGAGTGAACATTTCCCTCAGCAAACAACTCTCTCAGAGCTTCTAGCTTTGAAGACTCGGCTGTTCTGCTTTTATCAGGGCTATGACTTTTCCCATACGTAAAGCTTTCCACCCACCTCTTAGCAGTAGACGGTGAGGGTTCTGCTTCCTGGACCTTAGCAATAGCAAACTGTTTCTCTGTTGATTTCTCAGCTCTGAAACTGCTGGATTTACCTTGGGGATGGTTCCTCAGACAAGCACTGATTATTTCCTTCCTGGGATCCTCCAGGCTCTGAAATTCAGCCTCCTTATGTCCTTCTCCAGGCCCTCTTAGGTAGCTGCTTTCCTGGGAGTTTTCTTCTTTCTTTCTCCTCCAGCTATGTTCAGCCTTGCTCTCTCTGTTGTCCTTTGACTTCTTCCTCCCCTCCTTCTGCTCTGCTCGTGGCTTTAAGAACCGTTGGCTGCTAGGCACTCCCTGTTCTCTGCACCTGTGTGACCAATCATCAGGCAAGCTTGTCTCCACCCCTGAGCTAGGGCGTGGCCTGACCTTAGCAGGGAGCTGGGTTTTTTTCTGATCTGGCTTGCAAGTCTTATGCACAAGTGAACTGTCATTCATTTCAAAGGGGAAACTAGGATTTTCTTCCACTTCCATGTCTTCCTGGGAGCTTTCATCACTACAATAGATATAGTTGTGATCAACATCATTGGCACCCTTGAAGTTCAACCCCTTAATGTCCAGTATCTCCTAAAGAAAAGTGGCCAGTGAAATGGTTTTGGACTATATATGCACACATATTTGACACATACAAGAATCAAATAAAACAAGACCGATTAAAAAAGGAAATAGTAGTAAGTAATATAAAAACTGGGACATTGCTAGGACATGATTGGCACCCTTATAAACAATTCAAATCACTTTGAACAGAAGAACCACATTCCCATTGCAGTAAAATTAGATACACATGTGATCAATTGTTAGTACTCACATGACTTGAATCAACCAATGAATGATAGCTCCCTGCTCCATTTTTACAATGGTGAAGACAAGAAAGCTGCCTGAGATCATCAGAAAAGCCATAATCACCAAACATTAAACTTCAACGGGGTACAAGGCGATCTCCAAAGTCCTTGGGATTCCCGTATTTGCAGTGTGCAATGTTATTAATAAGTTTTCTGCTCATGGAACTGTCAAGAACTTCCCAGGACGTGGTAGGAAGAGGAAAATTAATCCAAGAAGTCTTTGAAGGTTAGTGCAAACTGTTGGAAAAACACCACGTACAACATCCAAAGAGCTTAAGGCTGACCAGGAGCAATCTGGAGTGGTGGTTTCAACCCACACCATATGCCACGCACTAAACAAAGAATGACTTCATGGGTGAAGGCCAAGGAGAACATACTGCTCAAAGACAGACATAAAAGGCATGCCTGATCTTTGCCCAAACTCACCTTGAGAAACCACAATCCTTCTGGAAAAATGTTCTGTGGACAGATGAAACCAAACTTGAGCTCTTTATTAATGCAGACCATTGATACATTTACAGGCAAAGAAACAAAGCTTATAATGAAAAAACACTCTTCTTATAGTTAAATATGGTAGAGATTCCATAATGTTGTGGGGCTGTTTTGCTGCCTCATGAACTGGAGGCCTGGAATGTAGTAAAGGAATAATGAAGTCAGAGGACTACCAAGGTATTCTGGAGCAAAATGTGCTACCTAGTGTCAAAAAGCTAGCTCTAGGTCAAAGGACATGGGCTCTCCAGTAGGACAATGACCCAAAACATTACATCCATTAAAAAGGAACAAATGGACTGTTTTAAAAAGGCCAGCAATGAGTCTTGATCTCAATCCAATTGATTTCCTTTGGAAAGAGCTTAAATCTTCCATTGGTAAAAGGAATCATGGAAACATTCATGAGCTGGAACAAATCACAGTTGAAGAGTGGGAGAAACTACCAGCAGACAGATGTTCGAAACTTATAGATAGCTAAAAGAAACGTTTGGAGGCTATCATCGCTGCCAAGGGTTGTGCAACCAAATATTAGTGAAGGATGCCATTAATCCTGTCCAGGTCATATTTCATTTTTTTCTCAGAAATTACTACGTCTAAGTTGCACTGACATTTTTTTTGTTGTTGTATTGAACATACTATTAAAATATTATGATGACATACAGTTGGAATATTTCCAATTATTTCTAAAGATAATGTACAAAACATACCTAAAATGCAAGGGTGCCAATAATGTTGACCACAACTGTATGTACCGGCATACACATATCTTTATCTTTATTGACTTTTTGATATACCGCTCAGGCGGAGCATCAGAGAGGTGTACATAAAATAAAACAGCTACATAAGAGAAAAAGAAAAGAACGCCATTATCGAAAGGAAAGCACAAGAAATTAGCAGATAGTAGAGAGGGAAGATAGGAAGAGGACAGTACAAAGTAAGACAAGAGGCAGGAGTCGGGAGGGAAACTAGAAGGCAGTAGGCGAGAGATCAAAAGCTTTGTGAAAGAGGTGAGCCCCAAGTGTTTCTTCGTACGATGGTTACTCTCGCTGTATATGCCACCAAATATGTGTATTTCCCAAGGCATTATGAGTATTTTACAAAAAGGTCCATATTTAACAAACTTTGTAAAAGACTCGATAAATTCTGAATGCCCAGACTTGGATGTCCCTTTTTCTATCTAAACACCCTGTGCAAAATCAAGCTTCACATATTGTAATTTAGAATTCCCATATTAAACTTGTTGCATTAGAATGCTAATATCTTTTAAAGCATATTGAGGGTAATTCTATAAGTGTCGCCTAATTTAACACATTTTGTTACATATGTATTTGGCACCTATTCTGTTAAGTAACATACATATGTGCATACTTTATAGTATAGAGATGTACCAACACATCTTAATCTAGGCGAGGCAGTTATGCCGGCTCTAGAGCAGGTGTAAATGATTGTGCCTAGATTTGGAGAAAATGTGCATAAGTTAAAATATTCTATAATGTACACATGTAAATATAAGCCCTGCCTATACTCTGCCCCTGTGTACACCCTAACAAAAAGTACACACAATGGGATTTATGCATGCAATTACAGAATAGTGACTACCTAAGTGCATGTAAGTCCTCTTCGGGCATGTAAGTCCTTTAGAATAGGGACTTATGAGCATTACCACATCATTGACAAGTTGTTGCCTTCTTAGCTTCCAGTTCTGCCTGGTGGACTTGTGCTCATGTAGAGATTAAGAAGGTAGCAGAGGAGAATGTGACACTGCCCTGTCATCATGAACTGAATCTGCTGGGTCTCAAGAGCTTGGACATAGAATGGTTGTTGGTGCAGAACCCTCAAACCACTCCGAATATGGTAAGTTTGTCTACAAGACTATCTTAAAACTCTCCCCCTCTCCCCCCAAAAAATACCACAGAACTACACTTTCTAGCTGAGTGAAATTATTAATGCAATCTTCTCTTAATCTGGGCCTATGAACTTATTTTTACTAACTTAATTTGTTTTTTCCCCACACATTCTACTGTTTACACACAGAAGAGGATAATTGAGAGTCAAATATTTAAAATCTACAATTTGGCAACACCATAAAATAATATGTCCCAGGAGGGCCTAGTAACAGCAACTTGATGGCATCATTAGATCAGGCAAAAGGAGACTCTCCAGTACATACGCAGTATTGTCAATTCTGCATCTATGAGTGGTAGCCTACCAGGGTACTCAATTGCCCTTCCATAGGAGGGAACAATTCTCCATTATGGCATAAAAGGAAAGCGTAGTTACTCACCTGTAACAGGTGTTCTCCGGGAACAGAAGGAATCAGTCCTCACATATGGGTGATGTTGGCACTGACTGAGCCTCTGTGGAAGCAGCTCCCCAGCTTTCAAAGAAAGCCTTGGAAGATACACCATGCCTGCGTGGTCCCCTTCCCACTCAAGGTTGCCATCTTGCCTCAGTCTAATGACATAGCTAAGATGACAAAAAATAAAATACGGTACAGAAGCAACTCCAAGGGGAGGAGGGAGGGTTGGGAGGACTTATTCCTGCGGTCCCCAGAGAACACCTGTCTGTTACAGGTCATTAACCACGCTTTCTCTGGGAACAAGCAGGAAATCAGTCCTCACATATGGGACTCCCTAGCTACAGGCTACCAAAAACCTGTAGAAAATGCCACGGCGGCCAGAGAGGTGAGCTGTCAGCTGCAGCAGTTAAGTCCCAACTGAGAGACTCTCACAAGACCCAAGTGTCCGGTGGAGAACCAGCAAGCCAGTAGCCCGAACACAGAAGGGTCAGAGGGCAGGAGTTGCCTACACCCTGAAGAGATTATGGCTGAAGGCGCTGTCCCGTTGGGACTCCCTTTTCCTCTCCAAAGACCAGGTGGTGGCCTGGCAGATTTCCGTCACAGGTATGGAATGCAGATTTTCCACAGAAGTAACCACGGCCCTGATGTGGTGCACCATGACCTGCTGGTCTAGTGAGATCCCAGCCTGCTCATAGGCAATGGCAATGCAGTCCACCACCCAAGTGGACAGAGTTTGTTTAGTCACCGGGAGCTACAGTCAACTGGGGTCATAGGAGAAGAAAAGCTGAGGTGCTTTGCGATGAACCTGAGTCCATTGCAGATAGAAGGAAAAGGTCCTTTTACAATCCAAAGCATGGAGGACGGTCTCTGTCTTGCCAGCGTGAGGCCTCGGAAAGAAGGTGGGGAGCACCACCTCTTGATTAGGTGGAATGGGGACACCACCTTCGGCAGAAACTTGGGGTGTGTGCAGAACACCACCTTGTTCTTGTAGAACCTCGTGTAGGGGGGGCTCTGCTATCAGAGCCTGGAGCTCGCTGACCCTGCGAGCTGATGTGAGTGCCATGAGGAAGACAATCTTCCAGGAGAGGTACCACAAGTAGCAGGTAGCCAGGGGCTCAAACGGCAGCTGAGTATTTTTTTTATTTTGTTTTTTTTATACCGCGCTCTTTAGAATCAGTGCTGTTTACATGTATACTAACAGGTACTTTTTATGCCCTTGTCCCTGAAGGGCTCACAATCTAAGTGTACCTGAGGCAATGGAGGGTTAAGTGGCTTGCCCAAGGCCACAAGGAGTGGCCATGGGACTAGAGACCCCAGTCCCTCCGGCCTGAAGTTGCTTGTCCCCTGGAAAGCACCATGTTGAGATTCCATTTCACCGCTGGAAGGCAGACAGGAGGTTTGGATAACATGAGGCCCCGTAGGAACTGTGATACAAGGGGCTGGGCTGAGAGGGGTTTTCCCTGAACAGCATGGTGATGCACTGTGATAGCGCACATGTGCACTCTGACTGAGTTGGGCTTTAGTGACAGGTGGAGTAGGTACTGGAGTACCATCTGAACTGAGCAGGAGGATGGGTTCGCCTGCTTCTCGGTGCACCAGATAGAGAAGTGATACCACTTGAAGGCATACACCCTTCTCATGAAGGCCTTGCGGGAGGCCAGAAATATCTTTTCCACATCCTGTGGGAGATGTCAAGGGTCCCATCGTCAGAGCGTATGAACTGCAGAATCTGACCTAAATACTCACTGCATGGCCACAAGGGCAGATATATGCTCTCTAAAGCCACCATCTTAGTCTCCATGCCAAATGGCTCTGCAGCCTTCAACACGGGCACCGAGGATTTCGGGCCTGGTGTCAGTTCTGTCAAGGGGGAGTCCTCAACGAGGAGTGGCCTAGTGATTAGGACATGGTACCTTAGGCCGGAGGGCCAGGGGTTCAAGTCCCACTTGGGGACAACAATCTCAGGCCAGAGAGACTGGGGTTTCTAGTCCTATAGGCACTCCTTGTGGCCTTGGGCAAACCACTTAACCCTCTATTGCCTCAGGTGCACATAGATTGTGAGCCCTTTGGGGACGAGGGAATGTATCTAGTACTTGTTTGTAGTGATTACATAATGTAAACCACTTTGATTGAAGGATAAGACGGTATAGAAAACTGGTTAAATAAAATAAAAATGGCCTCAGGTGACTGAGGTTGGTCACTGGATATCAACAACTCTTTCCAGAGCAGCTTGTGGGGCAGCTCCCACTCCAACCCCTCTGACTCACCAGGGACTGTGGGGCCTGGAATGGGATTTTCCTTTCTTCCTGGATCCATCCTCCAAGGGTTTTGACTTCTTCTTCCTCTCAGAGGACCAGTGGCCACGGGACCTTAAGGCAGCTTGGGCCTCGCAGGGCACCAAGGTACTGGAACGCGATGTTGCCCGAGACTTCGATGCAGAGTGGACTTGTGAAAGAACTGTTCTTGCTGCAGCTGACAGCTCTTGAATGGCCTTAGTGGTCATAGTCCTGCAGAGTTCGCAATCCGAGTTGTCGTGCTTCAGCCCAAGGCAGTGGAGGCAGCAGTCATGTGGGTCGGTCCAGGACATCATCTTGCCGTACTGATCAAATTTCTTGAAGCCACAGGAGGCCATCGGGGAAAAAGGGTGTCCTGCCCCCCAGCAAGGGTCCAAGGCCTGCATCAAAAAAGGGGCATGTAAACATTTCACTCGGAGATACAGAGGAAATTCTAGGGAAATTAATTAACCGCAAATTATTCATTCTTGCAAAATTGTCCAAATGTTCCAACTTAGCTTGAATAGATGAAAAGTTCTTCCGAAAAGCATCTGACTGCACTTCCAATCCCTCCAACATCTGATGCATCTCTGCCACTTCTGGTTGCAAAATATTCACTCGTTGATCCAAACTCTCCACAATCAAAGATTCATTATTCACTTTCTGTTCCAAAGATGTTACCCGTGGTACCAGGGCCTCCCCAAGAAGAAAAATCGCCTGCCAAATCGATTCCAATGTGAAACTCTCCGGTCTCGGCAGAGAAAACGGTAAGCCCGGATCAGATTTCATCTCACCAGCAGCCATTCCTGCTACAGGCTCTCGAACCTCCACAGGTAACAAGCCTGTGGAATCCCCCTTACTTGGCACTGTTGGAGTAAGCGATGAAGACGCCGCAGGAATAACATTCCTACAGGACAACCGTGCCTCTTTTCCTGGCCCACTCGAGCCACCAGCTGCCTCCAACTTCGGGTGGGAGCCAAGCTCCAGGAACCCTTCTGGAAGGGACAGGGCACGGGAAACCTTCGGTGCAGGACTCACAGGAGAGAGAGATAGACCCGAAGTAACCGCCGAGCCTCCAGACTCCGGCGATATCTCAGCTCGGGATGCCTCCCCTATTTCTGTCACAGCCCGGCTGGAGCGCGAAACAAAAGAATCCATCGGACCAGAGGCAATCGGTGTTGAGGCAGAAGGGGATTGAGAAGGCAAAGTCCCCCCCTTGCCTTTGCGCTTCCGTCCCATTCAGGTAGGAAAAAACGCTCTCACACAGGAACGGCAGCTGCCGCCATCTTGAGAAACCCCCATCCTGGGTCCCTTTTAAGGACCCCCATCCTGGGTCCCTCTGTATCTCTGAGTGAAATGTTTAAACGATATTTAAATGAGGTGTTGGGGGTTTCTGCTGAATTATTTCCCCCCTTGGTGAGGGCTTATTATCTACCGAAAGGTAAATTGTCCCTTGAGGTAGCTCAGGAGGGAACTGATATGGCACAATGTAATATTCTAAATGTAAATGACTTATTGGAGAAATCTATGGATGAGACTCCTGTTTCCTCTACCTTGCTGGTAACTTTTGCATTGTTATCCGATAGAGAGTGGGTGTTGAGGCTTTTCTTCAGGAAGAGAAATTTATCCTTCAAAGGGTTAACGGTAAGAATATACCCGGACTTGGCCAGGGATACACAGAGGCGTAGGAGAGAGTTTCTCTTGTTACACCCTTGTATCCTTCAGTTGGGGGGGGGCGCCTGTTTTCTTAAATTTCCATGTAAGTGTTTGGTAAAATATAAAGGGGTTTCCTATATTTTTTATGATCCCTCCCAACTCACAGCGTTTATTAATGCTAGGCGGCTGGAATCTTCTGTTAACCCCTCACTTGATCTCACATAATTATTATTGTCATGGTTGGATAGCTTGCTTAAAAATTTGGTTATATTGTTTGATATAGATATACCCCCCTTCTGTATAATATTGTGGGCTGGTGTGGAAGATACTTCTTTCTTTATCTCTCTTGTTTGAGGGCTATTTCCTTGCTGTTTATGAACTATGTTTAATTACCGACTTATCTTCCTTTTTCTTCAAGGAATGCCGTTGTTGGCTTTCTTGTTCTTTTTTGTTAAAATTTGAATAAATAAAAAATTTTTTTAAAAAAAAGGGCGTGAAGCGCCGGTCAAGGGATATCTCAATAAAAAAACAAAACAAAGGAACGTGCCCGAGGAGCACTGCTGAGGCAAGCTGGCTTGTGGATAGGAAAGGAACTGATATGCATACCAGACAAAAACAGGATTAAAAAAAACACACTTCTTCTGGGGGAAACCAGACAGACGTTTGGAGGGCTCCGTGGAAAAAAGGAGACTGAGGCAAGATTGCACCCTTGAACGGGAAGGGGACCACGCATGCATGGTGTATCTCCCAAAGGCTTTCTTTGAAAGCTGGGGAGATGCTTCTGCACAGGCTCCATTGGCACTGACGTCACCCATATGTGAGGACTGACTTCCTTCTTGTTCCCAGAGTAAGAACAATATTTTAGTCCTTCATAAAATATCATCTTCCTTAAAAATGTATTGGATAATAATTCATGTGTGCAAAGTGGTGGTTTGAGAGATCCTTGAATATCTATCCCTTAGGTGATTGGTTATTCTGATGGGTCTGTTTATAATGACCTGAATAAGGATCAGAAGGGTCGTGTCAATTTTGCCTCTAATTTTCGGGCTGGAGATGCCTCTCTACACATCAGATCCTTGGAGCCCAGCGATGCAGGACAGTATATCTGCAAAGTAAAAAATGGAGGGACTCATAACCTGAATCTCGTGACATTAAAGGTTTTAGGTAAGAAACTCATTCGTCCCAGAATCTGTAGTGGTTTTCCAATACCATTCCTAGGCTAAAGCTCTTTCTGCTATACTATTTAAAAAGCTGCAGTTTATTAAAGAAATTCTTTGGCTATGATATGCAGTGCTAGGGAAAAAAGGACAGAACCACAAGACGTCAATATTTAAATATTGCAACAAGTGTTTTATTTGAAATGACAGCACAGCAGCCATTTAGAAGTATAAAATGCTTATATTCAGTGCCACTATTCAAATTATGAACGGCACTGAATATATGTATGGAGTGATTGGCACTACAGCTATCTGGATAGCGCTGATATTCGGTTCATTCTTATTTTTTTGCTATCCTAAATTTATCTGGATAATTATCTGGAGAGCAGACTGAATATCACAGCTCCCTGCATAACTTGATCCTCCGTCCACACACCACCTCAAGTTTGGAAGAATTTTCAATGACTTTATCCATATAGTTCCACCTATGGCAATTACCAGCTGCTGTTATTTGGATAAAGGCATTTGAATATCAATCTGCTTATTTCTTTCAGTAAAACCTTCAGAGCCCAAGTGCTGGATGGAAGGAGAACAATCTGAAGGAAGAAATATAACCTTAGAGTGCAAGTCATCCGCAGGCACAGAACCCATTCAATACAGATGGACAAGTGTAAGTGGCAAGGAACAAACACTCGGGGTCTTGCCATCTACATCTTTCATTGGTAAGCTTCCATTTTATAGTAACATCTGCCATAATCTTCCTCAAATTCTTCAGATACAATTACCTTTCTTTCATTGTACTGTTCCTAGACTTTTCCAACCCCGCCCGTGTTATACTGCGGAATCTCAGTACAGCCCATTCTGGACTTTATCGATGTACAGCAACTAATGAAGCGGGACACAAGAACTGTGATGTGAAAGTCATAGTGCACCGTGAGTATCACAGACCACATTCTCTAGGTTGTGCCTACACTTTAGAAAGAATGAGTTTAATGATATAACTCATACAGAGCAGGTCTGAAAGTTCTATGATCAGTGTGCAGCCTATTCTCCAACAGGGGATTCCAGGATTTGAACCTGAAGCCTTCCAGCTTCAAATCTGTCTCACAAGCCTTTTCCTGGGAAGTGGTCCCTGCAGGCCTTTTCCTACAGTTCTGGTTCTCATCTCTTTATTCCTGGTGTCTTCTTACTCTTATGCACCTGTCTCCTTCCTTCATATCTGGATTTCCTTCCTTTTCTATGCCAAGGAGGGTATTGGAATACCCTTTTTTTCCTTTGAAATATAACCTTTTTCATATACTGCTGCTTCTTCTTCGGCTGTTTTTCTTCCCTGACAGGTATCAGCACTGTCTGTGCAATATCTAATTGGAAGCAAGTTAGCAGAACCCACAGTTAGTGTGCTATCATAGAAGACTGCAATCAGAGGCATGAAGAAAGACTTTGCTTTACATTTTCAAAATCACGGCTATTTTAATAAAAAAAGATACGTCAACATATATACATGACTTCCTGTCCTGGACTTTGGCAGTGAACAATGTTTACCTATACAATCACGTAAAGCACAAGTTATCTCATCTACTGCCTTCTTTATTTAGTATCTAGCACCAGACCACTTGAAGCTCCTGCTTGGAATTTATTTAAAAATGTATATTCTGCTCACTAACGTGGGAGATTTCGAGACATACATATACAAAATCATATGAAGTAAAAATAATATTAAAATCTAAATTATGAAGTAGTACAAAACAAAAGAAGAAATTAGACCTTACCTGCTAATTTGATAATCATTTAGTTACTCCAGTCCAGTCCTGGCACCTTTGAGTATTCACACCCCACCAGAAGCTTGGAGATTGAGCATATCATGATTTTCATGACCTCCCCCTAGATAGACGGCTGGCTCCTCCCCAGCCTCCAGTATCCTATTGACAAAGCAGACTCATGGAAACAACCATTTCTGGTAACCGAAATCAACGATTAACTTGATGAAACCACAAAATCCCCCTTCCCCCTAGGGAAGAAGAGTCCACCACGCTCACCAGTCATGGGCGTAAGCACTTCTCAGGAAAACAGTTATCTAGGTCCCGACCTTCAACAGAGATCCAACTCTTTGCGCTCTCCTTTCTTTATACCTCCTTACTCCCTGGACTATTGGAAACTTGTACTAAGCTGATTTCTTGCAGCCGGGGAGCCAAGTGCTAGCACTTAGCCTTAATATCTGATGTCATTAAACAGGGAGGGATTTGGGACTGGACTGGAGTAACTCAATGAACCATCAATTAGCAGATAAGGTCTAATTTCTTCTTCCATTCCGTTTCTCCAGTCCAGTCCCGGCACCTTTGGGATGTACCAAAGCAGTACTATCCAAGGGAGGGACCCGCTAACCTGGCCTGTAGCACCACCGAGCCAAAACAAGCCTCTTCTGAAGTTTGCACATCCAAACGATAATGCTTCACAAAGGAAGACAATGAGGACTAGGTAGCTGCTCTACATATCTCTACAGGTGGCACCAAATTAAACTCTGCCCACAACACTGCTTCAAAAAAATCCACAAAAATCAAACCCCTGCTAGCGGTAACACCAAGAATCACTAAATATATGAAATCACCACAGCACCCTTCCCAAAATTATGAAAATAAATTCACCTCTTTTTGTCGGATGGAACCAAGGGAGGCTAGAACCATAACCCTAACCACACCAGATGGCACCATCCATTTTATTTATTAAACAGAAGCTGCTAAACAGCAAAGAACTTGACTTATCTTCGATGAAGAACTTCTTTAAATTCGCTGCAATACATAATCCCTGGAGAGTAAGGCACGACGTGCACGTTTCGGAAATGATTCCTGTATCAAGTGCAGTGCTCTTCACTATGTATCAACCGTCAAACAACGCCAAGCTTTCCACCCGGTTTAATCTCTGGAAGGATCTTCTTAGTGGCTACACCAGCTGTCAATCACAGCCATACTCCAATCAATCGGCAGGGGAACAAAACCAACCAGGGGAACCCTGCCACGTCATGGAAGAGGTTCTCAAACAAGACTGGCCCACTCAACCTCCTTATTCAGTCCGAGGGGGACCACAGTATTCAATCAAATAATCCAGGATTGCTCACAACGTTGTAATAAAGATACACAATCACCCCCCCCAAGGGTCCAAGGGGACGTGATCGATGATTGTCCAAGTTAAATGAGCAAACTCATGGTTTTGTTGCAAGCAATGGTCCACAATAGGGGCAGAAGAAACCTTATTACGGACACGGGAGGCATGCTCACCCAGCCGCGTTTGCATAACCCGAGAAGTCCGTCCAACATAGAGCAGAGGGCAGGGACATTGTATAAGATACACTACAAAAGACGATGCACAGTTAGTATCCCATTTTCGGTAAAAGGACCATCCCGTCCTTGGGTGGATCCATTCCTTTCCTTCCTGGGTAGAGGCACAATATACATAACCACCACAACAGGTATGTCCAACAGTCTGTGTGGGAGGCAAACAAGGGCGGTCCACCGGGAGGGCGGATCGAACCATCATGTCTCTAAGATTTGCTCCCCGAGTATAAGCAATACGCAGGGGTTTGTTGAAACAATTGTGTACCCTTAAAATATGCCAATGTGTTTTCAGCAGTCGCACAATATCCGGACTCAAGGTGGAATATGGCAATATCCCTACCACTGCCTCCACAGCATCACTGGAGTGCCTCCTTCCAAAAGACTCATCCATCAACCAGTCACGATGGATGTGTAATGCTCTCAAATATGCCATGCGAATCACCTTAGGTGGATAACCCCGCTGCGCAAGTCGAACACATAACTCCCTAGCATTAAACCGAAAATCATCCAAAGAGGAACAAAGGTGACGGAGGCGTAGAAATTGGCTAAAGGGAAGACCCCTACGTAATGGCCCAGGATGGAAACTAGTATAATGCCATAAACTGTTTCGCTGAACACTTTTTCGAAACAGTGTCGTTCTAAAACCCCCAGATAAGGCAAAGGAGAGCAAAGCTCCTGCAGACAACACAGAGGACACAACGAGCAGAAGCACAACGATGACCACAGTGGCTAGTAGAACCTTTTATTGAAGAACCCCGACGCGTTTCGGCTTGCGCCTTCCTCAGGGGGACTTATAAAATAGAAGAAATCATAATATTAAAATAATACATAATGTAATATTGACACAACCAAGGCATGATAAACATAAAAATACAATGTAAAACAAAATTAAAATTAAAATTAAAACTAGATAATTTTCAAAATGCTCTACACTTAAAACATAAAAGCTTAACATTCATAGTAATAGATCAAAATATTACAATTTATAATTAAAACAATATTAAAAAACACAATATTACAAACACAGTAAGAGCAAATTAAAAATAAATTAAAAATAACATAAAAAGGGGGGAGACGCAGGGCAGAGAGGACAGACTACTTACTAAAATTGGCACCACAATGTTGTGCAGAATCAGGATACAATATGATTTTCACTACACCATAGGGAACAAAAAACACAAGTAAAAACAAACTAGTGAGAAAAAAAACTAAAAACCAAATTATTCAAAAATCATACTGTTGGGTTCCAAATGCTAATCTAGTGCAAAAAAGCTATAAAATCCCTCAAAAGGAGGGTACTACAAAAGATTTATTGTAAAGTTATGGCTACTTTATGCTCTACTTTAATAAGAGATTCGATAAAATTTAAAATCTTAATAAAGGATTCGATAAAATTTATCACAAAAATAATTTACACTGAGAGGGACCTTAATTGATATTTGCTCACGATTGGAGTTTGAGGCTTAATAACAAAGGAGAAAGTATCCTGTGTGACCACCTTTGTATAATAGATTTAAAGGCAATAAATGCCAGGCAAGTATTTCATTAATGACAGTGCTAGCTGTAGAGACGTAGAGAAAATGATTTAATCAGTAACCCTGTTTGTTCTAAACCATCAAAAGTGGTGTGGCAAACTATTCTTGTATTGGTATAGTAACGTGGATGCACGGAGGATTTAACTCAAACTGTGTCATCATACAAACGCATGACTGGAACGCCAATCCTTTTATATGTAAGAATACTATACAAACAAGACATGGAAACTAAACTCACTTAATAGAAACGTGAAATAAATAACTAAAACAATATAAAAACAACATTAAGAGCACGATATTAAAACCGCGAGTGTAAATAAGTTAAGAAACATGAGAATAACGCTGAGCTGAGAGAATAGATTGCACACTCGAAATGTACCGCGGTACTAAAGAAGGCACAGAAGTCTTTGGACTGATTTATAGTTATACCTCTAATGAACAGATATAAAGGACTTTTAGAAAAATAAATAAATAAATAAACATCTAAAAATCGAACATATAAAGAACCTTGGAGCACTGCGTATTACGGCTACCTGTTGCGATTGTGAAATCCAAACCGGAATCTGATAGAGAGAAGCTTTAAAACACCCACAGGAGGGTACTGTAAAAACAACATTAAAAACTTGTGGTTACTTTGTACAAAATGATGGCTTTGGTCATGTAAAAAATTTTTATGCTAAGAGAGACTTGAATAAGTACTTACTTACGATGAGCAGCAAAAACTATGACCCAATGTATTCCTCTGGAGCGAGTGAAACTGTATGCTGTGTGTTGTATCTTAAAAACGCTACTTTTTCGCGCCAAAAGGGGCGGAGTTAACATCAGCCAATCGTTGTAGAGAGTGATGATCCTAATGACTAAAAAATGTGGATACTATCCTATAGCACTGCCTATGCCAGTATTTAAAAAATGTTTAAACAATAAAAACACGCGCTACATTTAAAATGGTACATGTTATAGAAACGTGACTTAATCGGTGTCATCATGTTCCAGAAAAAGGGGGGGGGGGGAAGAAACCAGTTACCTTGTATAAATAAGTTAGTAAATAAAATCTAAGCTATTTTGTAAGAAATGTAATCATTCGCCACCGCAGTGCATATATGACTTAAAATACCAATGTTCCAAAACGATACCTTTATGCTCAAAAGGTAGTACCATAAAAAATATAGCAAGATATAATGATGATCAATATGATATGCACCGTTTGCCTCGGTGACGATTTATGATATTAAAAATATGTTTTAGAAACCTAATGATAGTGCACCATGGGGTGCACTGCTCCCAACATCAGAGACTGTTTTTAAACATAAGCATTACTTAATATAATATATCGACAGTGACCTTGCTTAACCCTTATGTGACATAGAAGTTGGATACAGGACAACTAGCAGAAATGAAAAAGGTTATCCATCATGATTTATCGCTGAAAAACCTTATAATCTGAAAATGTTAGACTACCATCGGAAAATAAAATAAAACCCCCTAACATGTTACTATCTGATGAAATGTGACGGGACTATGCGAACTTATAAAAACACAGACAAATCTACCTCCTGATTAAGACCGTTGGGTTCCAAACTATTAAATTCATAAATAAAACGCTGTTCCAGTTTGAGGAGAGTTTTGTCTACATCACCCCCCCGCCAGTGGGGAAGGACTGTTTTTAAAACCACATATTTTAAGTCCTGTATTGAGTGTTGCATTTTTATCCAATGTGAAACTAGTGGGCGATCTAGGATCCCCCTTTGGAGACAACTTCTGTGTTCAATGATGCGTGTGCGCACCTGGCGCTTAGTTTTTCCAATATAGAGCAAATTGCAGGGACATAGGATTAAATATATAACATTTTCTGTTTTGCAATTCGAGAAAGAGTGGATGTATACCTTATGATTAGTAGTAGGATGAGTGAACAAGTTCTTAGCCGTGATGCTGTGCGGACAAACGGAGCAATTGCCACACTTGTAATGGCCTTTAATGTTAGGCAAGGGTTTGTGATATGTGAGAGCAGAGGGTACAAGAATGTTGGCCAAATTGGGGTTACGCTTGTAAGCCACCATTACTTACATCCGACAAAAAGAGGTGAATTTATTTTCACAACACTGCTTCAGCAGGAGTCGAATGCATTTGCAAACTGATGGGAACTTGCCTATGCTGCAACAGATAAGTAAAGGGGATGGCCTCCATAATCCATCTAGAAATAGATGCCTCGGAAGCCGCCTCACCCTTCTGCAGGCCTCCAAACAACACAAACAGGTTCTCCGACTTACGGAAGGGTCCAGAGCACTTTAAGTACCTTCTTAACACCTGGTGTACAAACAGTCGGCTGAGGAGGGGATACATCATAGCTGTCCCCTCTGATGCCTCGAAGACTGGCAGGGACACCATCTGGTTCAGGTGGAAAGAGTAGTTACTCACCTGTAACAGGTGTTCTCCAGGAGCAGCAGGAATCAGTCCTCACATATGGGTGACGTCGGCGCGGACGGAGCCCTCGCGGAGCAATTTCCCCATCTTTCAAAGAAAGCCTTTGGGAATTTCAGCGCGCATGCGTGGTCCCCTTCCCATCCAAGGGTGCCATCTTGCTCAGTCTGATGACATAGCTAAAAGACAGCAAAAAAATTAGCAAAAACGAAATGATAGGACTGCAACTCCAAGGGGAGGAGGGAGGGTTGTGAGGACTGATTCCTGCTGCTCCTGGAGAACACCTGTTGCAGGTGAGTAACTACTCTTTCTCCAGGACCAAGCAGGAAGTCAGTCCTCACATATGGGACTCCCTAGCTTAAGGCTACTGGAGACCTCAAGCAGAAAAATTAGCTCCCTCTAGCTCAGTAGCACAGAAGGAAGGAATCTTCTCTGAAAACGCCCCCGACCGGTAGCCCAACACCAGGGCCGGAGGGTAGGAGTTGCCTAAACCTCAAAGAGATTATGGAGGACTGCCTGACCGAAAGCACTGTCCCTGCGGGACTCCCTCTCCAGGCAGTAATGGGCCGCAAAAGTCTGGCTTGAAGACCAAGTAGCGGCCTGGCAGATGTCTGCCAACGGAACAGAGTGGAGATGAGCCACTGACGCAGCCTTCGCCCTGACATGATGAGCCGTGACTCGACCCTCCAACGAGAGGCCGGCTGCCCCATAAGCCCAGGCGATACAGTCAGCGACCCAGATGGACAAATTACGCTTGGAGACAGGTAGCCCCAACTTATTGGGGTCAAAAGAAAAGAAGAGCTGAACAGCCCTCCGATGCTCCCGCGTAAGGTCAAGGTAGAAGGACAAGGCCCTCCTACAGTCCAGGGAATGCAGGACCATTTCAGCCCGGCTGGTGTGCGGCCTGGGAAAGAAGGTCGGAAGAACCACCTCCTGGTTGAGATGAAAAGGAGAAACCACTTTTGGAAGAAACTTAGGGTGAGTGCGTAAGACTACCCTATTCCTGTAGAACCTAGTGTAAGGAGGCTCAGACACTAGGGCCTGCAGTTCACTAACGCGCCTAGCAGAGGTAAGGGCTACCAAGAACAAGGTTTTCCAGGAAAGAAAACGAAGAGGGCAGGTAGCCATAGGTTCAAAGGGCGGACAGGTAATCCGCTGCAAGACCACATTCAGATCCCATTCAGGGGCTGGTGGGCGCAAAGGAGGCTTAAGGAGAAGGAGGCCTCGGAGAAAACGAGCCACCAAAGGGTGGTTGGAAAGAGGACTGCCATCCACCGGTGCGTGATGCGCAGAGAGAGCACTGAGGTGGACCCTGACAGAGTTGGACTTAAGGCCCAGATTGGAGAGGTAAAGCAAATATTGCAAGACTACTGCTACCAAGCAGGAGAAGGGATTCTCAGACTGCTGAGCACACCACACGGAGAACCGACGCCACTTAAGAGCGTAGGATTTCCGGGTGGAGGGCCGCCTGGAGGCCAAGACGACCTCTTCCACCTCCCGAGGCAGCAGGAGGGGAGCAAGGACTACCCTTTCAGCAGCCAGGCCATCAGATGAAGGGACCGGAGGTTGGGATGTAGGAGAGTCCCCTGATCCTGTGACAGGAGATCGGTTGAAACCCCAGAGGAAGAGGAGTGTCCACCGCCAGCTGCATTAGAAGCGGGAACCAGGGTTGTCTCAGCCACCAAGGAGCCACTAGGATCATCGAGGCTTTGTCTCTGAGAACTTTGAAGAGCGTCCGAGACACCAGTGGCATGGGAGGAAAGGCATACAAGAAGCCTGTGGACCATGGAATCAGAAAAACATCCGCTGCTACTCTGAGAGGATGCGGTTGTCGAGAGCAGAATCTGGGAAGCTGCCGGTTCAGGGGACTGGCAAATAGATCCATGGTGGGGAGGCCCCACTTGAGAAAGATCTGCTGAACCACCAACGGATCCAATCTCCACTCGTGAGGTTGGAGGATCCTGCTCAGCTTGTCGGTCAGGTAATTTTCTTGACCTGGGAGATAGACAGCTTTGAGGAGGATGCCGTGAAGGACGGTCCAAGAGCACAGTTTTTGTGCCTCTTGACAGAGAAGGAAGGAGCCTGTGCCTCCTTGTTTGTTCACGTAGAACATTGCAACTTGATTGTCTGTCTGGACCAGCAGACTGGTGAGAAGTGAGGTGGGAGAAGACTCTCAGAGCTAGGCGGATGGCTCTGAGCTCCAGGAAGTTTATCTGCTGAGCAGACTCCCAAGGAGTCCAGAGGCCTTGAGTACATGTCCCTTGGCAATGTGCTCCCCAACCCAGGAGAGAAGCATCGGTTGTCAGCACCTGAGAAGGTGGAGGAGATTGAAAATCCACTCCCAGCACCAGGTTTGGCAGATGAAGCCACCACCGCAGAGAAGAGACCAGCAGGTCGGATACCTGTACTGAGTCCGCCAGGCTCCCTGTGGCCTGATGCCATTGAGTGCGAAGGCACCACTGAGCAGGTCGCATGTTCAGGCGGGCATTGGGGGTCACATGGACCGTGGAAGCCATATGGCCGAGCAGTCTCAGAAATTGTCTGGCAGAGACCAGGGAATTGCTGTGAAAGTGGCTGGCGAGATCCATGAGCCTGTGTGCCCTGTCTAGAGGCAGGAAGGCCCCCACCTGAAGTGTGTTCAACCTTGCGCCTATGAATTCGAGATTTTGAGAGGGGAGCAAAGTGGACTTTGCGAAGTTTATGACAAATCCCAAGTGCTAGAGCAGAGTCACAGTGCGATGAGTGGCCTGAGTGGCCTCTTGGGAAGACTGGGCTCTGATGAGCCAGTCGTCCAGGTATGGAAATACAAAAAGGCCTTGAAGTCTTAGATAGGCTGCCACCACTGCTAGGCATTTGGTGAACACCCTGGGGGCGGAGGATAGGCCAAAGGGCAGTACTCTGTACTGATAATGATTCCCTCCCACAACAAACCTGAGATATTGTCTGTGGTCTGGGTGAATAAGGATGTGAGTATAGGCATCCTTTAGATCTAAGGAGCATAGCCAGTCTCCCTGCTGGAGGTAGGGCAGCAGGATTCCAAGGGTAAGCATCTTGAACTTTTCCCTTGCCAGGAACTTGTTGAGGTTTCGCAAGTCCAGGATGGGTTTGAGGCCTCATGTTCTTTTTGGTATGAGAAAGTACCTGGAATAAAAGCCGTGACCTCTCAGGTGGTGGGGCACCGGTTCCACAGCCTGTTCCTGAAGAAGACTTGCTAACTCCTGAAGGAGTAAGTCCCTGTGCAGGGGGAGTCTTGGAGGCTCCCCTGGAAAGTAGGAGGGAGGTACTTGGTGAAAGTGTAGAAGATAGCCTTTCTGAACTATATGAAGCACCCAGGTATCTGATGTGATGGCTGACAACCTGTGGGCAAAGTGGACCAGTCGGCCTCCTGTGCCGAGAGAAACCAGCGGAGGGGAAGAGGCTATGCTGATGGAGTCAAAAAAACCCACCCTGCTGAGCAGGGGCCGGTGTTGTGGGCTTGGGGGCCTGCTGCCTACGGGACCCATTACCCCGTCCCTTGGCCTGCTGACCCTGTTGGGGAGCTGCTGAGGCCTGATAATGAGAGTAGTGTTTATAGGCAGCCGCCTTCCTCGGGTAAAAGGGCTTTTTCCCCCAAGCCCTTCTTCTTCTGAGAAGGGGCAGAGGTTTTTCTGGACAGCCGAGTCCTGGTCAGAGTCTCGGTCTCTATCTGTGCAGCCTTTTCAGCCATGGGCTTGCCAAAGAGGTTTTCACCTCTGCAGGGGACATCGACCAACTTGTCCTGTACCCATGGCTCGAGGTCGGATGACTGAAGCCAAGCATGTCGGCGGGCACCGATGCCGGCTCCGGCTACTCGAGCCGATGCTTCGAAGCCATCGTAGGCTGCTCGAGAGATAAACTTCGAGCACTCTCGAATACCAGTGGACAAGGCCTGGAACCTCTGCAAAGGTTCCTCGAAGAGACCAGCACAGAACCCAGCAATTTCTTTTGCCAGGTCTCGGAGATACATGCCCATATAGAGCTGGTAGGTCTGGACTCGACAAGCAAGCATAGAGCCCTGGAAGCACTTCCTACCGAGGGCATCCAGGTTCCGGGCCTCCCAGCCGGGAGGCACCGAGGAGTGCATCTTCTGACTCTTGAGTCGATGCATGGCCGATTCCACCACCATGGAATGGTGCGGTAGTTGGCCTTTTGGAACCCGGGGCTCTTGCGGACTCGATAAATGGAATCGACCCACTTGCTTAACACCGGCGCCAACGCCAGGCTCTCCCACATGCGGAAGAGAAGTCGCTCCAGCATCGGAGGAACCGGTACAGTAAAGGCCTCCTTCGGGGGAGAGTCATACTGGAGGGCATCGAGCTCTTCGGCTCGAGGCTCCTCCTCGGAATCCATGGGGAATGCCAAGACCTTGGCCATATCCCGCACGAAGTCCGAGAACCGGGTGTCCTCCGGGGGGGACCGTCTCCGAGGCTCGGACTCGGGCGAGTCCGATGGGACGCACCGAGTCCGAAAAGTACCGGGTGACTCTTTGTCCTCCGTCTCCCAGGCTGACTCCTCAGAGGAGGAATCGAGCGGCTCCGGTCGGGCGGGCGGGCACCGATGCCCTCCGCCCCGATGCCGAGGGTGTCGGCGTCGACGACCTCTGTCCCGAACGGGAGGCCGAGGGAGACTGTGACCGAGGATCGACTCGAGCTCGCATGGACTCGAGGATCGGCTCGGTCTCCGGGGTCGACTTGGACGTCGACGTCCCAGTGGTCGGGGCAGATGCACCGGCGAGGCCAGCGATCAATGCCCGCTGCTGGTCCATGAAGGCAGCGAAACTGCTCTCCAAGGCCGTCAACCTGAGTCCGAGCTCAGGAGACCCAGCAGCCCCCGACTCGGGCCCCGACTCGGGCCCCGACGGCGTCGGGCACGATGTCGGCTCCTTCGGAGGCGAGTCCACGAGGACTACAGTACTCACGTGTCCAGGAGACTCCATCTCGAGACGAGGATGTTTTGAAGGCCTCTCCGACTCCGAGGACCTGGGACGGCTATTGGGGCTATGCGACTTGGCCCTCGAGGAACCAGGAGCATCCACCGACGCCGCCCTCACGGGTTTCTTCTTCCTATGATGTTCCCGGGCAGGAGACCCCCGCTCAGAGGAACTCCGACAATGCTCAGGACCGGAGTCCCGGGACGTCGAAGCCTCTGACGAGGTCCGGGCCCGGCCGAAAGCGGAGTCAGAGAAGATTTGTTCTTTTTGATGCTGCCGACTCCTCAACGCTTTTGAGGACATCTTGCCACACGGACCACAGATCATCGGGTCATGATCGGGTCCGAGGCAGCGGAGGCAGCAGTCGTGTGTGTCGGTAAGAGACATAAGTTTCTTACACCGATCACACTTTTTAAACCCGCTGGCAGCCATCGGGGGAAAAAGGGCCCCTGCGAGGTCAAAAGACAGGGCTGCCAGTGAAAAAGAAAAATGGCGTGAACGCTAGTCACGAAGGACAAAAACCGAAAAATAAAGAACGGACCCGGTACCGGCGTAGCGGGTCCGGGCGGGAAAAGGATCCGGTGTCGAATTGAGAAAAGAATAGTAAATAAAATCAACTTTTTCTGCGGCGATCACAAACAGCGTCTGTAGGGCTCCGCGGAAAAAAAGAAGACTGAGCAAGATGGCACCATTGGGCGGGAAGGGGACCGCGCATGCGCACTGCAATTCCCAAAGGCTTTCTTTGAAAGCTGGGGAAATTGCTCCGCGAGGGCTCCGTCGGCGCCGACGTCACCCATATGTGAGGACTGACTTCCTGCTTGGTCCTGGAGAACACAGAGTACCTTTGGTGAAAAACAAGGGAACCGATCTTAAGACCACCTTATCCCTGGATATCATGAGATACAGCTCCCTGCAGGGCAACGCCTGGACCTCCAAAATCCATCTGGCTAAACAAATGGCTACCAAACATATGGCCTTCATCATCAAGTCCTTCAAAGTACAGTCCCCTAACGGCTCAAAGGATGGACCCATCAGGACGGACAACACCAAATTAAGGTCCCACAGCAGGATGACTGAACATACTGGCAATCTCACTACTTGACTGCTCTGAGAAAGTGCACGACATCCGGGTGCAAGGCTAAGGGCACACCCCTAACTTTGCCTCTATAGCACAAAAGGGCGTGACCTGCACCCTCAGCAAATTGCATGCCAAACGTTTATCCAACCCAGCCTGCAGAAATGCCAGGATCTCGGGCACCAAACACCTCAACGTGGAACACCCATGCTCTTCACACCAATGTTCAAACACTCTCCATACCCGTATATATGCCAGCGACATACATAAGAACAAAAGATATGCCATACTGGATCAAACCAAGGTCCATTAAGCCCAGTATCCTGTTTCCAACAGTGGCCAATCTAGGTCACATGTACCTAGCAATTTCCCCAAAAGATATAGATTCCACAGTACTTGTACTGGAGCAAGCAATGGATTTCCCGGGTCCCCTTTAATAATGGTTTATGGACCTTTCCTTTTTTAAACCCAGCTATACTAACAACTTTTACTACATCCCCTGGTAACGAATTCCAAGATTTGATTACACATTAAGTGAAAAAATATTTTCTCTTATTAGTCTTATATGGGTTACACTGTAGCTTCATTGCATGTCCCTAGTCTTTCTATATTTTGGTGGCGTAAACAATCGATCTACATTTACCCGTTCCACTCCATTCATTAATTTATAGATCTCTATCATATCTCCGCTCAGCCATCTCATTTCCAGATTGAAGAGCCCTAACCTTTTTAGCCTCTCCTCATAGGGGTATCCTTCCATCCCATTTACCATGTTGGTGGTTCTTCTCTGTACCTTTTCTAATAATGCTATATCCTTTTTAAGATACAGCTACCAGAACTGCACACAATATTCAAGGTGCGGTTGTACCATGGAATGATACAGAGGCATTATAATATTCTTTGTTTTATTCTCCATTCCTTTCCTTATGATTCCTAGCATTCTATTTGCTTTCTTGACCCCCGCTGCACACTGGGTGGAGGGTTTCAACATATTATCTACAATAATGCCTAAATCTTTTCCCTGGGTGATGGTTCCTAATGTGGAACCTTGCATCGTGTAACCATAGTTTGGGTTGTTCTTTCCTAGGTGCATAACTTTGCACTTGTCCACATTAAATTTCATCTGCCATTTGAACATCCAGTCTTCCAATTTATCAAGGTCCTCTTGCAATTTTTCACAATCCTCTTGAATAATTTTGTGTCATCTGCAAATTTGATTACCTCACACATTATTCCCATTTCCAGGTCATTTACAAATATGTTAAAAAGCAGCGGACCCAGCACAGATCCATGGGGTACTCCACTATTCACCTTTCTCCATTTGGAAAATTGGCCATTTAGCCCTACCCTTTGCTTTCTATCTTTTAACCAGTTCCTGATCCACAATAGTACACTGCCTCCTATCCCATGACTTTTTAATTTTGCCAAGAGTCTCTCATGAGGGACCTTATCAAAAGCTTTCTGAAAATCCAGATACACTATCAACTATCAACCGACTCACCTTTGTCTACCTGCTTATTCACACCTTCAAAAAAACATAACAGATTAGTAAGGCAAGATCTTCCTTGGCTAAAGCAATGTTGGCTGTCTCCCATTAAGCCATGACTATCTACATGTTCAGTAATTCTGTTCTTTATAATTTATTTATTTATTTAACATTTCTTATATACCGCCTTTCATGATATTAAGGTGGTTTACATTGAACAAACTGAAACTACATTGAACAGGGCATTATAACTTGGAGATAACTATTTACAGGGAACATGGGCAATGGAGGGGTTAAGTGGCTTGCCCAAGACCACAAGGAGCACCTGTGGAACTAGAAATCCTAGTCCTTCCGGGCCAAGTTTGCTGTCCTCTAGTGGGATTTGAACCCCCAACCTTCCGGCCTGAGGTAACTTCCTCCAACCACTAGGTCACTCCTCCCTCCATTTCTACCATTTTTCCTGGTATTGACATCAGGCTCACCGGTCTGTAGTTTCCCGGATCACCCCTAAAACCCTTTTTAAAAATTGCCGTTACATTGGCCATCCTCCAATCTTCAGGTATTACAGATGATTTTAATGATAGTTCACAGATTACTAATAGTAGGTCTGCAATCTAATATTTCAGTTCTTTCAACACCCTTGGATGTATACCTTCTGGTCCAGGTGATTAGCTGCTCTTCAGTTTATCAAATAGTTGTAATATATATTCTCGGTGTATTGATTTTTCTTTCAATTCTTCTGCGACATCACCTTTAAATACCATTTCTGTCATGGTAACATCCCTACATCTTCCTCAGTAAAGACCGAATCAAAGAATTTATTCAGTCTCTCCGCTTTGGCCTTGTCCCTTCTTAGTGCTTCTTTTACCCCTCTATCATCTAATGATCCAACTGACTCTCTCACAGGTTGTTTGCTACAAATGTACTTGAAAAAGTAGAATGCTTGTGCCCCTCCCCCCTCCTTCTCCCATGACATGAGAAGGCTGCTCTAGGATATCAGTATTTATATTGAAAAAATGTTTTCTGAATGGTGTTTTCCCTGTAGCAGAACTGTGCTAATTCACAAATAGTTTGAAACATAACGGTTGACACTGCTGGTTTTGGCTCATGTTTGCAATGTAATGCAGATTTTTAAAGAGTGAGCAGTTTTTGGAATGCATTAAAATTTAAGTTATAATTTTTAAATACATTTTTCTATGAGTATAATGGACCTTTATTGAAATAGCTATATCTAGGCTAGATTCTTGTTTCTATGGTCCGACAAATTTTTTTTTTAACAGCAAGCATTGAAAAAACTGGCAAAACAGACATATGTAGATTCATAGCTGGTTACGAAGTTCTAAAGGCAGAAAATTTCTAAACAGAAAGGCATAACAAAGTAGCACGCCTCATACACTGTAATCTCTGTAAACACTACATCACTATGCCTGAAAAGCACTGGGATCATGACTCTAAGAGATTTACAGAGAATGAAGAGGATAAGAAATTGGATGCACAGAAACCTGACATAGTGATAAAAGAGAAAAATACCAGAAAAGCATTGATAATAGAGGTGATTATTTTGTGAATCGCGTGGAGAGGCAAAAGATCCTGAAGTACCAAGAAATACAGTCAGAGACCAAGGATACAGAAATATTTCCCAACATGCTGGGTACCCAGCATGTTGGGAATTTCCAAGCATAACTTGATAAATTACCCATACAGTACATGTTACATCTTATGAACTCCAGAAGGAGGCTTTCTTTGGCACAATGCAAGTACTATGCCAAACATTAGCAGAAAATTTAAGAGAATGAGATCATACTCCACATACCCTGGCTTAGAAGTGAGGTTCATGACTGTCATGGTATGCACAAAACTAACCCATTTGAAGAAATTGCCCCAAATATTCCATTCCACAACAGCATTAACTTCCAAACTCACACAGCAAGAAGCCTACCAAAAAAGGACAGCATCATAAATATTGCTGTGGGCCCTAGAAAATCCATAGATCTACAGGGAAAGATTATTACAGATTTCTACATAGACACTCCTTGCTAACAGAACACCTGGCCTCGACCATACACTTAAAACATAGATAGAATCTACACCATAAGGAACCACAAACTAAAATGTAGACTACAAGAAGCCTGACTCCACATACAAGGTAACACTGATGTGTTTCCCAGGACTATGTTTATTAAAGGACACACTGCCACCATGCCAACAGAAATAACATGGTTTCTTCAGCAAATAGTGTGCACCAAGGTTTAGTAAACATGACCCAAAAACAGCAGATGTAAATTTCAAAAACTGACTTATTCCAATCATCAAATTAAAAATATTTTTTTATTTTCTAACTTTGTTGTCTGCATATTTTATTTTTCTAATCATATTGGTTCCAGGAGCTGGTTTTTGCTTTCCTTTATCTTATCAACTCTTTTTCCAATCTCCTGTCCATTTGTCATTTATTGCACTTCTCCTGTCTTCTTCACTTCTTCCCTAAATCTATCAGACAGTGATCTTTTCCTTTCAGCTTTCTTTTACTTGATTTTCTGCCTCTCTATCCACTCAGATTTCAAATTTTCTTATTTTATTTATTTATTTATTTAGTTTACACTTATATACCGCTACTTCCAGCGATCAGCAGCGGTTTGATTACAAATTTTGGGAAATGTCAAATCAGGACAGGAGAATTGGGATCATATACAGTATACAGAGATTTGAGGTTATACACACCACGCAGGGTTAGACACTTCAAGTTTAGGTTTACATATTTACATATTAACAGTTCTACAATAATTACATTTACACAGGTTGGCTTCGTGATTCCACTTTTTTATAACTGGTTATAGTGACATTTGAAAAGATGGGTTTTTATTTTCTTTCTGAAGTCATTTATGTCTTTTATAGCTCGCAGTTCATGTGGTAGATGATTCCAGGTTATTGGGGCTGAGAATGAGAACGCTTTGTTGCTAGTACTGGCTTTTTCTGATCTGATGTTATTAGGCACTTGTAGTGTGTTAGCGTTGATAGTTCTCCTGTCTTTGTTGGTTGTTTGCTTGCTGACCAGGGTTGATAGGAATGAGGGTACTATGTCATGTATGAGCTTGAATATGGTTACCAACGTTTTATATTGTATCCTGGCCACAACTGGTAGCCAATGTAGCTCCCTCAGTATAGGTGTGATGTGTTGAGTGATGCTTGTTCGTGTGATGACCCTTGCCGCCACATTTTGGGCCAATTGCAAAAAACTTAGCGTTTTCTTTGGGAGACCCTGTAGTATGGCGTTACAGTAGTCTAGGTGAGGCATAATGAGTGCTTGTGCCACCGTCCGAAAATCACAGGGTTCGATTAAGTTCCTCAGTGGCTGTAGGACTCTGAGCTTGTGGAAGATGGCCTTGTTGGTTTTTCGCAGGTGTTTTTCCATTTGCAGTTTGCTGTCAAGTGTGACACCTAGGTATTTTATCTCGTTTTTTGTGTTGTATGTGTTGTTGCAGAGGGTGACTGTCGGAGGGGGTTCAAAGTTCGGTTTACTTGATATATACATTACTTCGGTTTTCTTATGGTTAATCGCCATGTTGTTTTGCTGGAGCCATGCTAACATCTCGTACAGGCAGGATTCAAGCTGTGTATACTTTGGGTCATTTGCGTCCAATTGCATGTATAGCATAATAAAATCTGCATAGATATGGTAGTTGATGTTATGTTTTTTGAAAATGTCACAGAGGGGCTGCATGTAGATGTTGAAAAGTAGTGCCGAGAGGGCTGATCCCTGGGGTATGCCTTGCGTTTGAGTGAAACCTCCTGCTTTTTCTCCATTGAATTGTACCTGTGGGCTTCGGTTTGTTATATAGGAGGAGAACCATTTAAGGGTGGTTCCCGAAATTCCTATCGATTCCAGTTTTTTTAGTAGGATACCATATATTTATTTATTTACATTCTCTTATATACCGCGCTATTCTGCATCAGTGCGGTTTACATTGAACAAACTGAAATTACATTGAACAGGGCATTATAACTTGGAGATAACTATTTACAGGGAACATGGGCTATGGAGGGTTAAGTGGCTTGCCCAAGACCACAAGGAGCACCTGTGGGACTAGAAACCCCAGTCCTTCTGGCCCAAGGTTGCTGTCCTCTAGTGGGATTTGAACCCCCGACCTTCCGGCCTGAAGTACCTTGCCCCAACCACTAGGCCACTCCTCCATATACAGTCTTCAATCTCCTCCTTTTTACTGCATTTACCAACAGCTTTCCATCTCTTGCCCTTACCCTGGTTCCCTCATTCCCCAGTCTTTCACTGTTTACCTTCTCTTCCCCAAATCCAGCATCTCCTATCTCTCCTTCCTCCTACCTCTGTCTAGAATGTCTCTTTCTGTCTTCCTCCAACTCCATCCCACACCAGCCTTCTGACTCCCTGCTCCCTCTGGATCAAGCATGTCCCCTTTGTCCTCCTTTTCCCCCAATGTCCAATCTCTCTCTCTATCTTCCTACATCCTTTGTGTCCAGCATTTCCCTTCTGTCTCCCTGCCACCACCACCCTCTCCCCCTCCCATGCCTAGCATTTCTCTTGTCTCTGTCCCCTGTGTCAAGCATCTTGTCACTTTATTCACCCGCCATGTCCAGCATCATCCCTTTCACCCCTTCCCCCAGCAGCAGCATCCCTTTTGTGTGCCCCTATCCTTTCTTTCCCCAGTCCTGAGCCAGTATATCACTAGTTACGAAACATCCCCTCCTGTGCCTACTATGCCAAGCCACCATATACCCTTCCTCTCTGAAAGCATTTCCTGCTTCTTCCCTCCCCTACCAAATCCCTATGTGTCCCTAAGCTTCCTTTCCCCATGCCTGAGACACATATTCCCTGCCACCAAACTTCCCCTCCTGTTTCAACTCCCCAAGTCACCATCCATATCCTCTCTCCACTCCGATTATGTAGCCCCTGCATCTTCCCTCTTTGTCCCTCTTCCTTTCACCCACAGACTGTGACAGTGGATAACTATAAAGAATGGTGCTGACAGGAGACCTTTCCTCGATGTGCACCGTACACACCGATAGCTCTGCTAGTCTGTCTCTCTCTGACTTGCACTTCCTGTTTCAGAGGGCAGAACTGCACAGGGAGAGAAGGTTCCCATACATGTGCCTCTAGATAATTACCTGCCACCACTGCGGGGGAATGATGATGGGAGCAGCAGCAGGAGATTAGCAATGGGGTTGGCGGCAGCAACAGAAGAATGACAATGGGAATGGCAGCAGAGGTGACAGCTTGCAAGGGCGGGAGATGCAGCTTCCAGTCTGGGTTCAAATGCGCCCCTACATTTTTGCGCCCTGTGTGGCTGCACCGCTTGCACCAGCCTAGGTACGGTCTTGCTGCCAAGACTGCCGCATCCACTTTAGGAGCACACAAAAGTTCTCTGTCCTTCTCCAGAAAGGGGAAGAGCCTTGACATAGTTCAGGTCCCGCGAAGTGCCTCTTTGGGCACATCCCATTCCTCCTGAATCATCCATCACACAACTCGATGCAATGGTTACACCTTCTGTGTTGACCTGGCTGCCTGGAACAGCGGATCCTCTAGAGGTTCCTCGTCCTCTGGGGCCTCCGTGCACACATTCAATATTTTCGCACACTATGTTATTAATGCCGCTAATTCATCTCTGCAGAAATCCCGGATGATGTGAGAATCCTCCGCCTGTGGAATTTCGCCTTCTTCCAACTCAGAGTCCGGAGCCTCCTCCTCATCCTGATCCTCCGCCCCTAGCAGAGTCTCTTCCCAGAGGTCTTCCTGCATTCGCTGCTTACTGGGACCTGGTTCACTCTCCTTCCCTTCAAGTGACATGTCCATGTCCTCGGGCCGCCTTGTCCCATTCCTAGGAGCCAGCAGTTCCTCTCTCGCACTTTGCTTCAAACAAAATGCTTTGTGTAGCTGCAGGACAAACTCCGGCGAGAAGACCCTTTGCGCTCCTACCACCTGTTCCATGGGGGCGCTCACCTTAGGCAGCTTCTTTGTCTTACTCTTCATGCCCTTGGTGGAAAGAGTTTCCCTCCCTTCCACACTTCCCACTGGCGATGCCACTGCGACGGTGACTCTTGAAGGCCCGGCTGCATTGGGGTCTTCCATGCCCCTAGGGGACCTTTCCGGCCTGTCCTCTCGCAGGCCCGCCTCTACTGACTGGAATTCTGCCTCACATCCCCTGCAGAACCTGGCCAGGGATATTGAGCCCCTGCAGGACCCACAGGCCATGCAGGTAGGCTTTGAAGGCATTTCTCCAAACTCTTATCTCCTCTCTGTTCCTGGTAGAATGGCTTTACTTTCCCCTTCTACCGTCTGCCTTCAACACAGGAAACAAACCCATAAAACAATAAAAACATTAAAAACAGTAAATTGCTCTGAGAGGAGAAGCCCCACTTCCCTGAGTCCCCCTCCCTTTCTTACTGTTGCTCCTGTACTAAACGCTGTTTCTCACCCTGACCAATATGTCCGCTGCTGCCACACGGCTCCTCTCATCTACCACAGTAATTGAGTCCCAGGAGGAGATGGACTGTATATGGGGACTATGTTCTCTGCTGCCATGGGTGACTGTATTTTTTAACTGCTTGATTCAAAGCAGCAATCATTCCAGTAGCAAAAGAGAATATGGCCCAATATGTAGCCCTTCTCTTTCTTCAACCAGTTTTGGAGGGAAATCAGCTGATGAGGGGGAAGACCAATTAATGAGCATTGGCCACTCTGTCTCTATATGCCAGCTGGGTCCCCCTGAAACACAAGAAACCAAAGGCTATGCGTAAAGTAGCCAATGTAACAAAACAACGGGAAAATCTAAAAAAGAAGCTTGGTTGCATAAGAGGAGAGATGATTAGCAGGGGAAAAGGAAGCTATTGCCTCAGTATCGTTCACTTGTGTAAGACCTCACTTTTAAATGATGTGGTCAAGAGCTTTTACTTTCGAAGGAATATTATGAGAATAGAGACAGTTCAGAAGAGGGCTACTAAAATACTGAGACACAAACCCCTCAAAGAAAGACTTAAGATACTTAATAGGGATGTGTGTCATTTGAAACGAAACAGGGAATGTCAATGACTTTCCCTATTTTGTTTTGTTTCTGAAACAAACCAAAAGAAGAAATGAATGTGATGCTATTCATTTTCTTTTTGATATCATTTTGGCTGCCAATGTTTTTGTAGTTACTCCTCCTCCCCTTCCCCCCCGCCACCACCAATCTATGGCTTAAATTGCTTTTAAAAAGTCCCGCCTAGGCCTACATCAGGGCTCCACTTACCTCTCAGACCAACTTCTTACCATCTGTGGTCTTCTTAGGGCATAAGTGAACCAGTCTACTGCTGCTGCTGCTTGTCAGGATAGTTTCAGCTGACTCAAGGCTGAAGCCATTTTACTGTAAGGCAGAACGTCATACAACAAAATGGTGCTTACTAATTTGAGGGCATTACCATTGTGACAAACAGAAATGGTAAGGCAAGAACAAAAAACAAAAAAAAACCAATATGAAATGAAAAAAATATTGAATGTAAACCCTTAGAGCATAGGTGTCAAACTCTGGCCCGCGGGCCAAATTTGGCCCGTAGTGTAATTATATTTGGCCCGCGAGGCTATACCAAATGACTACTAGAGCTAGCCCGCCGGTATTATACAGCGCATTCATTCATCGCTAATACTACAAATCCCATAATGCCTTGCTGTTGTTTTGGCGCGTCAATCAGGACAGGTCCCAGAAACGCCCTCTCCTGTGTGACAGAAGTCATAGCGATCTCAAGCTACAACTGTCACTGTGGAACCCCTTCCCAAAAATGGCAAAAAGAAAGGCAGACAACAGGAACTTTCTGGACAGGTGGGAGACAGAATATTTGTTTACATATGTAAAAGACAGACCTGTTTGTCTGATTTGTGGAGTCAACGTGGCTATAACTAAGGAGTATAACATTCGACGACACTATGAAACAAAATACCATGACAAGTACAAGGACCTGGACATGACTCAAAGGAGCCAGAAAGTGGAGGAGATGAAAAGAAGTTTGGTTTCACAACAGAATATGTTCAAAAAAGCCACATCACAAAGTGAGGCTGCTGTAAAGGCTAGTTATATTGTGGCAGCAGAGATCGCAAAATCAGCCCGGCCCTTTAATGAGGGAGAGTTTGTGAAAAAGTGCATGTTGAAAGTTTGTGACATCGTGTGCCCAGAGAAAAAGCAAGCCTTTTCAAACGTGAGCCTGAGCAGAAACACAGTAGCTGATCGCACATGTGATCTTGCCACCAATCTGTATGACCAGCTTTTGGAAAAGGGAAAAGATTTCGTTGCATTCTCCCTTGCTGTGGATGAGAGCAGCGACGCATCTGATACTGCTCAGCTGTCAGTCTTCATCCGTGGAGTGGACTCAAATATGTGTGTTACGGAGGAGCTATTGGGATTCAAATCAATGCATGGCACAACCACAGGAAAGGAAATTTTTGAGGAGGTTTCCAAATGCGTAACTGAAATAAAGCTGCCGTGGGATAAACTCGTGGGATTAACGACAGATGGTGCGCCAGCGATGTGCGGTAAAACAAGTGGACTGGTGGGCAGGGTCCGGGAGAAGATGCAGGAAGAGAACTGTGCAGGTGAACTAACTGTTTATCACTGCATCATACATCAGGAATCATTGTGTGGCAAAGCCCTAAAGATGGAACATGTTATGACTACAGTAACACAAGTAGTTAACTTTATAAGAGCCAAAGGTCTGAATCACCGCCAGTTTAAGTCTTTTCTGGAGGAGTGTGGTTCGGAATACGCAGACGTGCCGTATCACACAGAGGTGAGATGGTTAAGCCGAGGAAAAGTACTGAATAGATGTTTTGAGCTGCATGAGGAAATATGTCAGTTTCTGGAAAGCAAAGGGAAGGACACAGCAGAGCTTCGGGAGAAAAAGTTTCTGTGTGAGCTGGCCTTTCTGTGTGACATCTCGAGCCATCTCGATGCGCTGAACCTGCAGCTTCAGGGGCGGGGGCGCATCATCACAGACATGTACGCTGCAGTGAGGGCTTTTAAAACTAAACTGTGCCTGTGGGAGAATCAGATGCTGCAAGGAAACCTTGGCCATTTTCCCTGCTGCCAAACCATGAAAACGCAGTTCTTTACCAACTTGTTCCCATGCGCACAGTTTGCTGAAAAACTCAGTGTACTCGGCGCTGAGTTTAGCCGGCGATTTGCCGACTTTGATGTCCAGAAATGTAGGTTTGAACTGCTCAGTAATCCCTTTGCAGTTAATGTGGAAAACGCACCAACCAACCTCCAAATGGAGCTAATTGAACTCCAGTGTAATGACACGCTGAAGTCAAAGTATGATGCTGTGGGCGCCGCCCAGTTTCCACAGTTCATCCCTGACACAATGCCTCAGCTCCGCACCCAAGCTGCTCAGATGCTCTCCATGTTCGGCAGCACTTATCTATGTGAGCAACTTTTCTCCTCGATGAAGATGACCAAAACATCTCACAGGAGACGTCTGACTGATGAACACCTTCGCTCGATACTGAGGATTTCCTCAGCTCAAAGCCTGAGCCCAGACATTGATGAACTATCATCCAAGAAGAGATGCCAGGTATCTGGCTTGGGCACATCAGATTAGATCAGTGTGCAGCAAACTGAGCAATAATTAACGTTTTCTTTATGCACTTTTTCTTGCTACTCCAAGACATGGGCTTGAATGGTTGATTAATTTTATTATTGTTATTTTATTTTAAAAATTATTATTTATTATTATTTAAATCTTATTTAATAAATGAATGTCATTGATGGTTTTTTTTATTTGAAATTGGTTTTTGCATATCTGAACTATTAAGTTATAAATTGTATAGTAATAAGTGTTGCTTCAAATTCAATGTTAAAGCAAATCTTGTTTGGGTCCATATTAAAAGGTTCATTTGTTCAATGCTGGCCTGCGACTTTGTTCAAGTTTTACATTTTGGCCCACTGTGTATTTGAGTTTGACACCCCTGCCTTAGAGGGTCATTCTGAAACACGAATAAGCCACTTGGACGTGCAGGATAGATGTTTTTCCCGCGAAAACGTCTAGAACCATATTCTGAAACTTCACGCACGACACTTCAATGGGGATCACAGAACGTGGGCGGAGAGGGCGGAACAAGGGCATGGCCAGCCACGGAGATGTATAAAACATATTCCGGTGAGACCCATGTACATCCGCAGTCGTCCCCGCAGATGTCCCTCAATGCAGCCATAGTGTTGAATGGATGTGTAACTTTTGCTGTGCATTGGTGTGTCTGCAGTCTGGAAAACCACAGCATTCAGTGATATGGAACAGAAAGCAGGGGAGAGGGAGGACGTAAGTCAAAGTAGCAGAAATAAACACCCCCACAAGTGTATGCGGATTCTGGCTATGTTTGCATTTGCTGTGTGAACTAAAGGGTTCCCTAACAATGCCCAAGTCCTGGAAATGATATTGGAGATGGAGTCCTAGGACTCCCTGTGAAAATGTAATCCCAGCTATCTGTGCTACTTGCAGCACCTAGCCAGCTGGAGTGTTGCTCTTCACACAGTGCATCTTTACAATATGCTCTATTCACTATGTACAGTCACTTGATGTAGATAAGGCCATATGTGAGTCCTATTGGAATACAATATTGGTGATGTTTTACACCAGTGACTATATGGAAAATCTGTTGTGCCCAGATCACTGTTACAGTTGGGTAAATATGTGGGCAGATGATGTGCAATGCACATACAAGTTCTGGCCCTGGAGGCTGATATACTGTAAGGTCTGTTTGGATCCAGTGCAGCTCTGCATCTGTTTGAGGTCCACTGCTGTGGTTATCGTGTGTGTATGTATGTACGCAGCTAGAAATGTAGTAAGCTGGTATGATGCTGGATTGAAATACTGATGTCCATACAGGGGCGGCCCAAGGGGGGTGCGGGGCCATGTGCGGAGACTCGGTGCGGGGCCTCATTTGCATAAGGGGCCTCATTTGCATAAATATTTGCATAATGTTACCATACACTAACTTTTAGTAAACATGCCTCTTCATGAGTGTATGGATAAAGAAAGACAAAGATTTCTACATTACTATAATCCAGTGCCAACCGCCAGGCACATTAGGAACTACTACAAACACTGCCCATTTAGAACCCATAGCAAACCCACCGTATCCTAACAGCACTACCAAGACTCATAAAGCACCATACCCTACCTATCAAAAGGCAACACTGCAAATATTAAACCAATACATTTCAGAGAATAACAATACATGACCTACTGGGGAAAGAGAACAAGTGGCAATGTCAAATAGGAATTATATAAACAGAACACCTCAGCTCAGTTACACATGCAGAACATAGACCATCACCAAACAAGTAATCACAATTTAGAAACAGGAAGACAATAATTAAACTGGGAACCCTAAAAGCCAAACTTGGAATGTACAACAATGTTGAAATAAAACTATAAATTAATTTCCTCTTGTACTAAACAAAGCACCGACATTAATGATGCACATTTCCCAGAGCTGACATATTCCAGTTAATAAATTCAAAATAAAGAGATATCTTTGTACCTTTTGTGCATTTTTTTTTCAGTTGCAATTGTTCCAGTCACTTTCTTCTGGTTTATTTGTGTCTTCTGCTAACTCTCCATCGTCTGCTGTCCATTTGTCCTTTCTTCTCTCTCCTCTAGTTTTTTTCCATTCTCTCTCTACATCTGCTTTAACATAATAATCTTTCTCCTTTTGCTCTTTCCTCATTCCTATTTCATCCACTCAAATTTTACCCCTCCATCCTCAATCCCCACTTAGGGGCTTGTTTACAAAGCCGCGGTAGCGGTTTGCGATCGTAATCGGAGCAGCGGCCCCATTGATTTCAATGGGGCCGCGATCGCGAACCACTACCGCGGCTTTGTAAACAAGCCCCTTAGTCTCCCAATACCCGGCCAATTGTAGATTTTTCTTCCCTCCCACACAAAATATTCTTCCCCTCTCCATTTCACTCTCCCAGCCCCATCCCCTTCTAATCTCCCCCAACATCAGCTCCCTTTTAGTTGCAGCCCCACCCAGTATCCGCTCCCTTCTAGTCCCCACATCAGCCCATTTCCAGTCCTAGCTCCCCCATCCATTTCCAGTCCTATCCGAGTCCCTTCATCAGCTCATTTCCAATACCAGCCTCCCATCAGCCCATTTCTAGTCCTTTCCTAGCCCCACCATCAGCCCATGTTAAATCCTAGCTCCCCTCCACTCAGCCCATTTCTAATCCAAGCCCCCCATGAACCTACTTCCAGTTCTAGCCCCTCCATGAGTCCATTTCAATCCAAGCCCCCACCACAGCCCATTTCCAATCTTAGCTCCCCCAACACCCAATTCCCAGTCCTATCCTAGCCCCTCCATCAGCCCATTTCCTGTCCTAGCTCCTTCCCCTAAGAGCCCATTCCAAGCCCCCCTCCCCATCAGCTATTTGCAGTTCAAGCCCCCTTCCACTCAGCCCATTTCCAGTCCTAGCAACCCCCCCAACCCATTACCAGTCCTAACCTCCCCATCAGCCCACTCCCAGTCCTAATCCCACCAGCCCATTTCCAGTCCTAATCCCCCATCACCCAATTTTTAGTTTAAGCCCCCCCATAGCCCATTACCAGTCCTAACCCCCCATCAACCCACTTTCAGTCCTAATCCCATCAACCCATATACAGATTTAGCTCCCCCATAGCCCATCACCACTCCTAACCCCCCCCCAGCCCATCAACACTCCTACCCCCCAGCCCATCACCACTCCTAACCCCCCCCAGCCCATCAACACTCCTAACCCCCCCCCAGCCCAGCCCAGCAACACTCCTAAACCCCCCCCCCAGCCCAGCCCAGCCCAGCCCAGCCCAGCCCAGCAACACTCCTAAACCCCCCCCCCCGCCCAGCCCAGCCCAGCCCAGCCCCGCAACACTCCTAACCCCCCCCCCCCCCAGCCCAGCCCAGCCCAGCCCAGCCCAGCGAAAATTAAAAGAAAAGAAAACCTGTCTGCTGCCGCGGTCGGGGCCGCCGCGGCAGAATCGAGCGTGCCGCGGGGCCCCCCTGTGCACGGCAGAGCCTGCCCTCCTCGTAGCAGCACTCTTCGGAGCTGAAAAGTCAGACGCGCCGGCTTGCAGAGCAGAGCGCGAGGGACGAGTTGCTCCCTCGCTGCTCTGTTAAGCCCGCGCTTAACAGAGCAGCGAGGGAGAAACTCTTCCCTCGCGCTCTGCTCTGCAAGCCGGCGCGCCTGACTTCAGCTCCAAAGAGAGCTGCTACAAGGAGGGCAGGCTCTGCCGTGCACAGGGGGGCCCCGCGGCACGCTCGATTCTGCCGCGGCGGCCCCGACCGCGGCAGCAGACAGGTTTTTTTTTTTTCTTTTCAATTTTACTTTTCAAAAAGAATGTTTTTTGCGCGGGGCCCCCTGAAACGCGGGGCCCTGTGCAAAAAACATTCTCGCTCAATGGACGGGCCGGCCCTGTGTCCATAGTTTCCTTTCCATTATCAATGTTATTCGGTGCAGGGCAGTCTTTTGGCAGACGTCTGTTTCTGCGGGACTGCAAGTGAGAGTGCATGTGTGTGTGTGTGTGTGTGTGTGTGTGTGGTTGGAGGACTGCATGGGGGGGATCTGGATTGCTCATCTACCTATCTGGGAGGGACAGGTATGCCTGGCAGGTACCTGGACCGTAGGGATGACTGCAGCATCACCAGATGCCAGTGAGAACGGGCAGGACTGAGCAGCACTGTTCCGCAATCACTTACCTGTGCAAACATTTCCCTGTCACTAATAAGGGGACCACAGAAGGAGGGCATGCGATGGTGCAAAATGCAGTACACTATGCCCAGGTGCACCATCATTGATCTCTACAAATGCGCACAGTTGTAGGGAGTGACGGTGGTGTCTCTGAGCATGTCTGTGTGGTGCTTGCATTGCTGACTGCTGTCATTCCGAAGGCTCCTTATTAGTGACAGGGATATATTTGGACAGTTCACTATGGGGGACCTGTCCTGCTTTGTTCATGTCCTTACTTAGCATTGTACAGACATGTTCCAGAGATGTCCACAACATGTATGCCTAGGGAGGTCATCTACTGCCATGTATGTACTGCTGCACTGCATCTTGTGCCAGACAGATCACTCTCAATCTGTTTTTCTGCTACATTACAATGCACTGAGATTGTTTTGTAGTGTTCGGAGCATGCCACAGACTAATTTCTATTGTCTCACTTGTATCCACCTATTTGTATCATCAACCTTCATTGTAATTCTGCCTCAAAACAGCACTGTCTATAGGCACAACAGCTTAGAAGCTCCACATTTTAAAGGGGAGGCGTGGCCATTCGCGGGTATGTCGCCGAGACAGGCAGAATTGCAGATATACATCCTTTTGGAATATGGTGAGCACGTGGACATACACAGCTATTGTTGGCATATACCCATCTTCATAAACGATGTGCTGCGTGCAAGCTGCACTGTGTATGTCTATGTGCTCAATTCTGTACCCGTGGGTGCATCTATCCTCATGTTTGCTGAATAAGGTTCTATTCCTGCACATTTTTGATTTGAACGTGCATGCGGACCGGATTTGCGCATTTTGGAATTGGCCTCCACATGCTTAAAATGCATTTTCTGGAGGAAAGATAGAGAGGTATGGTAAACACTTTTAAATATCTGACAGGCTTCAATAAAGTATGGAAAGGTGAAATCTTCCCCATTGATGAGGAGCATTATGTGATGTTGTAGGGTGGAAGGTGTAGAGGAAACATGAGAAAGTACTGTTTACAGAGCGAGTGGAAAAGCGTACTAGCAAAGGCGTTGTAACTAAACCCATGATGGAATTTAAAACTGCATGAGGAAAGCCAGAGCTAAAAGGCTGCTGGTGGTAAAGGGGAAACAGGTAAGAGAAAAAGAAAATGAATATATTTGAGACAGTTTTGAAGGACGGTAGTAGAAGCAGGGTTGAGAATTCGGGTGGTAGGCATGGGGGAGGAAACTATTGGTGGGCTGGGCAATAGGAGTTTGCATGTTTAATGACTTTGGGGTATGCAAGGCCCAAACAAATGTAATTCGTACTCATTTTAAAGGAATTGTTCCCAATTTCTGAACTTTTTTAGGCACAGTTTGTATAAAAGCGCTCCTTTTGGAGAGAGTCCATCCATCTGTCTGTCTGTTTCTCTATCTGCACAATATTTCCGCAAACAAACCTACGGGTTCAGATTAAGACAAGTCAATAAGCAGGCAGAAAAGGATTTTCTCTTACGGTGGTGGGGAGTCCATTTTTTGGAAAAGAATGAAGAAACCAAGATCACGGCGAAGTCTGCTACAATCTGCCTGTGGGGACCCCATCCAGGGCTGCAGAGTTGCCAAGGGTGACCCGTTCCTCTGAGTGAGATGTATCGTTGCAATGAGTGGGACTGAAGGCTAATGAGTGAGGGTTTTTTCTCACAGAACATTCAGGGCATAAATCTGGAAACATCTGCATGCTGTATTGCTTTGCAAACGCAAGGAACACCACAAAATGATATTTAGATTTCGTTGCTAAACCTGTAGAGGGTGGTATAATCAAGTACACACAAAACAGGTATCCATAGTAATGAACCACAGCTAAATCTGTCCTCCAAAATTAGTAGCCCACCTGCACCACTTTGATTCCCCGCCTGTTCACATTTCTAATGCACACAAAGAAATACCAACAAGATACATGAACTTTCATGACCTTGCAATGCTTTTAGCAAATAGGCTTGTAAAAAGGCAACTTACACCAAATTAGTGCTTATTCTAGACTGTAAAACACAAATTTGTAGATGATGGCTGTGAATTTGTGAGTGAGTGTATTTGGGTGGGTAGATTTGTGACTGCACGGGAGTAGTAGGTGACTAGGTGCAGTATGTTCTTGGGTACATGTCGGGTTGGAGTCACTGCATCCCTCCCCCTCTAAATCTGTCCCTCTCCATTCAACTCTATGTTTTAGTCTGCTCTCATCCTTCTCCCCTGTGTTGTCCTTTTCTTTTCCCTTCCTCCCTCCCCTCTCTCATGGCCCCTTCTCTTCTGTGTCCTTTGAACTTTCAGTCTACCTTCATTTTCCTGTCCTTCACATCTCTTTTGACTCATACCTTCTTTCATGCCTTATCTAGGCTCTCCACCTCTATTTCTTATTCTCTTAGCACAGGCTCATGCCACTCCAGACTCAACTATTCATCTCAACTCCCCAGGATCACTTCTCCAGATTCAATCACTCCTCCTTGCCTTAACTGCCCATCTACTCCTCACTCCCCCAAACCAGGCTCATCCTTTCTCTCTCTCCCCGGCCTCAGAATCAATCACTCACTCACTCATCCATTTGACTCTTTCCAGTCCTCCGCCAGTCTCACCTTTCCCTTTCTGTGTACCTCCAGATTCCATCACTTATGCATTCTCCTGGATTATCCCTTCTTTCTAACCCCCTCAGACACACACTTTTTTCCCCACCCTGTTGGCTCACGCTGCTTACAATTTTTCCACAGACACAATCACTCTTCCACTTCTGCCTATTCATTCCTTCTCTCGCACTCCCTAGATTCACCCCTCAACACTCTGTCCCCCGACTCAGTCATTCATCTATTATTTCCTCCAGGCTCATTCGTCACTTTCACAGCTCTGGACTCACTCATCCGCACCACCAACCCCAAAAATGACACTATCTCCCCTCACCAGGCTCACCGTCTCTCTTTTTCAACTCTCCCCTGCATTCCTCTTTTTCAGTACAGACAACTCTGCCTGATCAGAGCCAGCAGGGAGGTCAAAGTGAGGGAGGCAAGGGCAGCTGTGGCTTAGGTCAAAGTGAGGAAGATAACGGCCAGGAGGCAGTGGTGGTTTGGTCCAGCGGTAAGGGAGAAGAGGGCCGGGAGGGAGCGGTGGTTTGATCCAGTGGTGAGGGAGACAAGGGCTGGGAGGCAGTGGCAGTTTGGGCCGGCAACAAAGGAGCCAAGGGCTGAGAGGTAGCAGCAATATGGTGTGGTGATTTGGGTCACAGTGAAGGAGATGAGGGCTAGGATGGCAAAAGTAAGTAGATAGCATTTACTTGGTCCCTCTTTGAGCCATTAGGAATAGAGGGAGAGAGGTCAAAGAAGAGCAACTGGTTCCCCTCTGCACTCTCCAGAAACATGACTGTTAGCAAGAGCATGCTTTCTTTTCTATGTTTATCGCCCACATGGTGATCTTTTTTCCTTTCTGGTGTAGAGATGATAGCAAACCCAAATGAGAATTTTGCGACCCAATTTAGGATTGCAGCCCACAGTTTAGGAACTGCTGCCGCAGAGCCAGAGTTCCGAGTCTGAGAACATTTATTGGAGGCTTGGGCTTTATCTGCACCTCCTCCTACACTTCTTTTCTAATTTCTTCTGTGCCTGCACCATCTAATTAAAACTAAAATCCGGTTGATATAGTGTATCTGGACTTTCAGAAAGCCTTTGACAAGGTCCCTCATCAAAGACTTTTGGCAAAACTAAAGAGTCATGGGATAGGAAGCAGTGTACTATTGTGGATCAGGAACTGGTTGAAAGATAGAAAGCAGAGGATAGGGCTAAATGGCCAATTTTCCCAATGGAGAAAGGTTAACAGTGCAGTATCCCAGGGATCTGTGCTGGGTCTGCTGCTTTTTGACATATTCATAAATGACCTGGAAGAGGGAATAACGAGTGAGGTTATCAAATTTGCAGATGACGCAAAACTATTTAAAATTGTTAAAACCCATGAGGGACTGTGGAAAATTGCAAGAGGATCTTGATAAATTGTAAGACTGGGCATCAAAATGGCAGATGAAATTTAATGTGGACAAGTGCAAAGTTATGCACCTAGGGAAGAACAACCCAAACTATGGTTACATGATGCAAGGTTCCACATTAGGAACCACTACCCAGGAAAAAGATTTAGGCATCATTATGGATAACATGTTAAATCCCTCCATCCAGTGTGCAGCGGCAGCCAAGAGAGCAAATATAATGCTAGGTATCATAAGGAAAGGAATGGAAAATAAAACAAAGGATATTATAATGCCTCTGTATCATTCCATGGTGCGACCGCACCTTGAATATTGGGTGCAATTCTGGACGCCGTATCTTAAAAAGGATATAGTGTTATTAGAAAAGGTTCAGAGAAGAGCCACCAAAATGGTAAAGGGGATGGAAGGATACCCCTATGAAGAAAGGCTAAAAAGGTTAGGTTAGGGCTCTTTAACCTGGAAAAGAGACGGTTGAGGGGAGATATGATAGAAGTCTATAAATTAATGAACGGAGTGGAACGGGTAAATGTAGATCGATTGTTTACATTATCAGAATATAGAAAGACTAGGGGACATGCAATGAAGCTACAGGGTAAACTATTTAAGACAAATAAGAAAAAATATTTTTTCACTCAACATGTAATCAAACTCTGGAATTTGTTACCGGAGGATGTAGTAAAGGCTGTTAGTGTAGCTGGGTTTTAAAGAGGTTTGGACAAGTTCCTGGAGGAAAGGTCCATAAACCATTATTAAGAAGGGACCCAGGATATCAATGCTTGACCCAGTACAAGCATTGCGGAACCTGTGTCTTTTGGGGAAACTGCTAGGTACGTATGACCTAGATTGGCCACTGTTGGAAACAGGATACTGGGCTTGATGGACCTTGGTCTGACCCAGTATGGCATATCTTATGTTCTTATTCTCAACTATTGTACTGTCTGTCTTGATTAGATTGTAAGCTCTGACGAGTAGGGACAGTCTTTTATATGTATTCTAGAGCGCTGTGTATGCCTTGTAGCGTTATGTAAATTCTTAATAGTAGTAGTAGTATGGCTTTTCCATGCAGTCCCAGTGGCAGAAAGATCAAGCAGCATAGTGGCAAAAGTTCTAATGAAGGGCCCCCAAAGTTTTGCTGAGGGCCCCCATTATCGCCTGCCCCGACAGCAACTCCCCATTGTCGTGCCCTTGCCATGGCAACCCCCCTCCCTCCATTGTTGTGCCACCCACAGTGACCTCCACATTGTACAGTTGTGGTCAACATTACTGGTACCCTTGCAGTTCAACCCCTTAGGGCCTAATATTGAATTGAGCCGGTTATGCACCGCTAAGGTGCATAGTTGTCTCCACCAACCTGTAATCCCAGATATTCAATGTTGGGGTTGGTCCCTGCAATGAATATCTGGGATCGCCACACATGTCCCGGAGCCGCAGAAGCTAACCGGGTAGCAGCAATATTGCACCACTGCCCAGTTAGCTCTCACAGCTAAACCTAGGCTAGCTTTTCCTTTGCCTAGTTTTACACGCAGGTCGCTAACCGGGTAATGGTGCAATATCGCTACTACCCAGTTAGTGACCATCACTGTCTCTGCTCTGCCCCGAAACCCCCACGACACACCCTGATGCTAAGCGGCGCTAATAAATGTGTACAAGCTCTGTCTCAGAGATAGCTGTACATGTCCCCCCTGATGAAGCTTGTGCGAAATGCCATATAGGCGTCTATGGTGGCATTGGGGTGAACGAGCAGATAAGTGCTGGCTAATCAGTAATATATTTGGATAATACCTGAGTCAAATTGATGTTGAAGATTTTGTGCCTTGATTTTAATGATATATGCATACTGCAGTGCTTATGGGCAAAATCTGCTTGGTAGAATTGTTTTTCTTTCTCAAAAAATGATTTAGAAACATTTAAAAAATAGCTTTGAATTAAGTCTGATTTGAGTAAGCCTCGTGATCTTAATAGAGTTTTTTCAGAATCACTGATGATCCTCAGCCAGGTCCAAGGATAAGACTGATAGACCAAACCTTGAGGCTCATTGGTTCTAAGATCCTTTTTCTCCCAGTTTAATTGCTACAGCACCTATTAGTGATTATATGTGGAATAAAGTCTTCTATACGGATGTATCTCCTCTCTTCATTCTGATATTTTTGGACTTGTAATTTGTAGGGCACGATTATTGGCACCCTTATAAACAATTCAAATCAATTTGAACAGAAGAACCACATTCACATTGCAATCAAATTAGAAGCACCTGTGATCAATTGTCAGTACTTGCATAACATTAGAGCCATCAATGAATTATGGTTCTAATGTTTAAAATGGCCACATTCACTCCCTCTTCCATTTTCATAATGGTGAAGACAAGCGAGCTGCCTGAGATCAACAGAAAAACCATTATCACCAAACATCAAACTTCAAAGGGGTGCAAGGCCATCTCCAAAGACCTTGGGATTCCTATATTTACAGTTCATAATGTTATTAAGAAGTTTTCTGCTCATGCAACTGTCCAGAACCTCCCAGGATGTGATGCGAAGTGGAAAATTAATCCAAGAAGTCTGAAGGCTAGTGTGAACTGTTGGAAAAACACCACATACAACATCCAAAGGGTTTAAGGCTGACCTGTAGCAATCCGGAGTGGTAGTTTCAACCCACACCATATGCCGCACACTAAACAAAGAAGGACTTCATGGGGAAAGGCCAAGGAGGAACGCTCTGCTCAAAGACAGACATAAAAAGGCACGTCTGATCTTTGCTCGTTCCTCAACTTTTTAACTTTCTCACTCCTGTTTCTTGGAACTCACTTCCCTCTGCTTTACACATGGAACCAACATACCAGAAATTCAAGTCCCTGTTGAAAACCCACCTTTTCAATCTAGCCCATAACTTACCACCCTCGTCAGTCTGATCCCCTCCCTTCCCATCCTTCTTCCTCCTCCTCTCTTTCCTCTCCCCCTTTTTCTGAAATAGCGTAGTTACTCACCTGTAACAGGTATTCTCCAGGAACAAGCAGGAAGTCAGTCCTCACATACGGGACTCCCTAGCTATAGGCTACCGAGAACTCATAGCTGAAAAATGGCTCCCTCTAGAAGAGCCGCAGCAGCTGCAATAGGAATTCAGCCGAGAAATCAACACCCCCCCGGTAGCCTGACACCAAAGGGTCGGAGGGTTGGAGTTGCCTAAACCTCAAATAGGTTACGGAGAACCGCCTGGCTGAAAGCACTGTCCCGTCGGGACTCCCTATCCAGGCAGTAATGGGCTGCAAAAGTCTGGCTTGAAGACCAAGCTGCGGTCCGGCAGATGTCTGCCAACGGAACAGAGCAGAAGTGAGCCACTGATGCGGCCTTAGCCCTGACACGGTGGGCTGTGACTCGACCCTGCAACGGGAGGTCGGCCACCCTGTATGCCCAGGCAATGCAGTCTGCCACCCAGGTGGACAGCGTACACTTGGAAACAGGCAACCCCAGCTTACTGGGGTCATACAAGATGAAGAGCTGAGTAGTCCTTTGATGTTCCTTCGTATGCTCCAGGTAAAAGGACAACGCCCTCTTACAATCCAGGGTATACAGGACTGCCTCTGCCCGGCTGGAATGCGGCCTGGAAAAGAAGGTCTGAAAAACCACCTCCTGTTTGAGGTGGAAAGAAGAGACCACCTTTGGAAGGAACTTTGGGTGAGTGCAGAGGACCACCCTATTCCTATAAAACCTTGTGTATGGTTTGTCAGTTACGAGAGCTTGCAGCTCACTCACACATCTGGCTGATGTGAGTGCCACCAGGAAGAGCACCTTCCAAGAGAGGAAGTGCAGATGGCAAGGGGACATCGGCTCAAAGGGTGGTCGAGTAAGCTGCTGTAAGACCACATTCAAATCGCACTCAGTTGCCGGAGGAAGAACTGGGGGTTTCAGCAGAAACAGACCTCTGAGGAATCTGGACACCAGGGGGTGAGCCGAAAGAGGTTGCCCCTCCACTGGCGAGTGGTTTGCTGACAAAGCACTCAGGTGGACCCTGACAGAGTTAGACATGAGACCTAATTCTGAGAGGTGAAGCAGGTACTGCAGCACCACTGGTACAAGGCAAGAGAAAGGATTTTCATTGTGCTGGTTACACCACACCTCAAATCTATGCTACTTGAAAGCATAGGATTTCCTAGTGGACTGCCTCCTTGAGGCCAGCAATACGTCTTCTACATTCCAAGGTAGGAGGAGAGGATCCAGCACTACCCTTTCAGCAGCCATGCCATCAGGTTGAGGGACCTGAGGTTGGGGTGCAAGAGAGAGCCCTACTCCTGTGACAGGAGGTCGGGCTGCTTCTCCAGTGGGAGTGGGGTTTCCACTGCCAGCTGGAGAAGAAGCGGGAACCAAGGCTGTCTTGGCCATCTGGGGGCTACCAGAATGACAAAGGCCTTGTCCCGAAGGATTTTGAACAGAGTCCGGGCCACCAGGAGATCAGGAACGCATCTTCAGCCACCCTCAGAGGATGTGGCTGTCTGGAGCAAAATCTGGGCAGCTGGTGATTTTGCGGACTGGCAAATAGATCTACGGACGGATGTCCCCAGTGGTGGAAAATCCTCTGGGCCACCACCGGATCCAGTTGCTACTCATGAGGTTGGAGAATCCTGCTTAGTTTGTCTGCTAGGCAGTTCTCCTGACCACCACTTTCAAAAAGGCTATTTTCTGAAGTGTAATTAAGTATCCTCAAATAATACAAAACACTCCAAACAGTATCAAACCCCCATATAACTTTCCAACGTAGTTGACCAAAACCCATCCAATCATTGATATCTCATTCTTGAAATTAGGTTCCAAATTAGTCCCCCTGGAGGACACTATCGGCCTCCCAGGGGGATCTATTAAAGTTTTATGAGGCTGATAGTGTCCACCAGGGGGACTAATTTGGAACCTAATTTCAAGAATGAGATATCAATGATTGGATGGTTTTTGGTCAACTACGTTGGAAAGTTATATGGGGGTTTGATACCGTTTGGAGTTCTCCTGACCAGACAGGTATACTGCTTTGAGAGACATACCCTGTCTGATGGCAAAGGAGCAGAGGTCTAGTGTCTCCTGACATAGGATACGAGACCCCGTACCTCCCTGCTTGTTCATGTAGAAAATCGCTACCTGGTTGTCCGTCTGTATCAAGACAGACTGATGTGAGAGGACATGACAAAAGGCTCGAAGAGCTAGGCGAATCACCCGCAGCTCTAAGAGGTTGATTTGGTGTGCAGCCTCCTGAGGAGACCATAACCCCTGAGTGCATGATCCTTGGCAATGGGCTCCCCAGCCCAGCAAAGAGGCATCTGTCGTCAGCACCCTTGTGCAGATTGGGTGGTTGACTCCACCACTGCAATGACTTCACTAGTCGCCTGGAAACAGTTATCTTGTCTCTGAGGCTGCCAGTGGCCTGTGTCCACTCATCTCTGAGGCACAACTGAGCTGTTCTCATGTGGAAACGGGCATTCGGTGTCACATGTACTGTGGAGGCCATGTGGCCCAGGAGGCGTAAAAAGTGTCTCGCTGAAACCCGAGACCTGTGCCTAAACTGCTGTGTCAGTGCTAGCAGCCTCTGTGCCCTGTCCTCCGGCAGGTAAGCCTTTGCCTGAAGGGTGTCCAATCTTGCTCCTATGAACTCTAAGTGTTGAGTGGGGAGCAAAATAGACTTTGCGTGGTTTATGACAAAGCCTAGATATTGCAACAGGTGGATAGTGCAAGAAGTGGCCTGTTGGGCCTCCTGAGGCGACTGGCCCCTGATGAGCCAGTCGTCCAGGTAAGGGAAGACAAAGATTCCCTGACTTCTGAGGAAGGCCGCCACTACAGCCAGGCATTTTGTAAACACTCTGGGAGCAGAGGCTAGGCCGAAGGGTAGAACCCTGTATTGGAAATGTTTTCCTCCCACTACAAATCTGAGATATTGTCTGTGGTCTGGATGTATGAGGATGTGTGTGTAGGCATCCTTCAGGTCTAAGGAGCATAACCAATCTCCCTGGTGGAGGTAAGGCAGCAACATTCCAAGGGAAAGCATCTTGAACTTTTCCCTCACCAGGAACGTGTTTAAGTTTTGTAGGTCGAGGATGGGCCTGAGGCCTCCTGTTCTCTTTGGTATGAGAAAATACCTGGAGTAGAAGCCTTTGCCCTGCAGGTGGTGTGGCACTGATTCCACCGCCTTATCCTCTAGAAGACCTGCCAGCTTCTGCAAGAGGAGGTCCCTGTGAAGAGGGGGTCTGAGAGGCTCCCCTGGAAAGAAGGGGGGTGGTAACTAGCTGAAGTGAAGCATATAGCCCCTCTGGATTATTTGCAGGACCCAGATATCCGAGGTGATGGCTGGCCACCTGTGAGCGTACAGGGTTAGTCTGCCCCCTGTGCATGATCTTACCACTGGCAGAAGGGAGACTATGCATTGGGAGTCAAAAAACCCCACCCGGCTGGGTAGGAGCCGGGGCCTGGGGTTTGGGCGCCTTCTGCTTACGCGGGCCATGCCCCTGTCCCTTTGCCTGGTGCCCATGTTGGTGAGCTGGGGTGGCCTGGTAAGTGGGGTAGTTGCAGTAAGCAGTACCTTTCCTCGGGAAAAAGGGCTTCTTGTTAGAAGGGGCAGAAGTCTTCTTTGAGAGTCTTGTCCAGGTCAAGTACTCAGACTTGAGCTCAGCAGCCTTCTCGGTCATGGGTTTGCCAAAGAGGTTGTCACCTCGGCAAGGGACATCGACCAACTTGTCCTGAACCCATGGCTCCAGATCCGATGACATTAGCCAGGCCTGGTGGCATGCACTCCTGAATCCCAGTGGACAAGGGATTGAAGTGCTGCAAGGGTGCCTCGGAGAGGCCAGCAGAAAACCCGGCAATCTCTTTTGCCAGGTCCCTCAGCTACATGCCCATATACAGCTGGTAGGTTTGGACACGGCATGAAAGCATCGAGCCCTGGAAGCATTTTCTGCGGAGGGCATCCAGGTTCCGGGCCTCCCGGCCAGGAGGCACCGAGAGTGCGTTTTCTGGTTCTTGAGCCTATGCATGGCCAATTCCACAACCATGGAGTTGTGCGGCAGCTGTGCCTTTTGGAACCCAGGGCTCTTGCGGACTCGATAGATGGAATTGACCCACTTGCTTAGAACCGGCATCAAGGCCAGGGACTCCCACATGCAGAGCATCAGCCGTTCCAACATCGGAGGAACTGGCACAGTAAGGGCTTCTCTCAGGGGAAAGTCATACTGGAGGGCATCAAGCTCTTCAGCTCGAGGCTCCTCCTCAGCATCCACCGACGAAGTCCGAGAACCAGGTATCCTCCGGAGGGGACCTTCTCCGAGGCTCCAAACCCGATGAGTCTGATGGGACATACCAGGTTCGATGGGTGTCAGGGAACTCCCCATCTTCTGTCTCCCATGCCGATCCCTCTGAGAAGGAATCGAGGGGCACCGGCCGCGAGGGCTTCGGCCCCGACCACCCCGAAGCCGAGAGCACCGGCGTCAGTGATCTCGGTCCCAAGCGTGAGGTCAAGGGACACCTTGGCTGAGGATCGACTCGAGTCCGAAGAGTCTCGAGGATTGGCTCGGCCTCCGGGGTCGACTTGGATGTCGAGGTCACGGTGGTCAGGGTGGATGGACCGGTGAGACCTGCTATCAGCGCCCGCTGCTGCTCCATGAAGGCAGATATGCTGCGCTCCAGGGCTGTCATCCTGAGACCGAGCTCAGAAGACTCCGCAGCCTCTGGTTTGGGCCCCGACATTGTCGGGCCCGACGCCGGCTCCCCCGGAGGGGAGTCCACGAGGACAACAGCACTTACCCACCTCAGCATCTCCGGCTCCGTGCGAGGTACCTTCGTAGGCCGCTCCGACTCCGAGGACCCGGGGCGGCGGTCAGGACTCCGCGACCTGGCTTTCAAGGGCCCAGGGCAATCGGAGGCATCCAACGACGCTGCCCTCACGGATTCTTCTTCCTCCGGTGCTCCCAGGAAGGAGACCCCCGTTCAGAAGACCCCCGATGCTGCTCGGGTTCAGACAGCTCCCAAGACGTTGAGGCTTCTGATGAGGTCCAGATCCAGGGGGATGCGGACTTCGAGAAAATCCTTTCATGCTGCTGCTGCCTACTTCGCAGTGCCTTAGAGGACATTTTCCCACACGGGCCACAGACCTTCGGGTCATGGTCGAGTCCGAGGCATCAGAGACAGCAGTCATGTGTGTTGGTGAGGGACATTAACTTCTTACACCAATCACACTTTTTAAACCCGCTGGCAGCCATCAGGGGAAAAAGGGCCTCTGCAAGGTCGAAGGACCGGTCTGCCAGTGAAAAAGAGTGCGAATGCTAGTCTCTAAGGACAAAAACGCAAACAACTGACTGGACTTGATACCGGTGTACCGAGTTGAATGCAGGAAGGGGAACCGGTGTTGAACCGGTCGAAGATCCAAAATTTCTTCCAGGTTTTGACGCACTTTTTCCGCGAGGAATTAGGGATAACGTCCATTGGGCTAAGCGGAAAAAGGGAGACTGAGCAAGATGGCACCTTTGGGCGGGAAGGGGACCGCGCATGCGTGATGCAATCCCAAAGGCTTTCTTTGAAAGCTGGGGAATTGCTCCGCATGAGGACTCTGTCGGCGCCGACGTCACCCATATGTGAGGACTGACTTCCTGCTTGTTCCTTGAGACATGATTGTTTCTTTTATCTTCTTTCCTGTTTTTAAATTGGCGTTCCTTTCACCTCTGATTTATTTTATATTGTTTTAAATGTTTGTACACCGCTCTGCTATCTTGCAAAGAGGGGTAAATCTAAAACCAATAAACAAACATTTGCTCATATCCGAGAAACCAAACTTGAGTTCTTTTATTTCTTTCCAGTCATAAATAATGGCATTCATTTCGTTATTTTATAAGTTTTTATTTTTTGATTTTATTGTAAACCACATAGATTGATTACAGATCTGAAGTATATCAAATAAATACAACCATAACCACAAGAAAAAAAACAGCTTTCCTACAGTTAAATATGGTGGAGTTTCTATAATGTGTGGGGCAGTTTTTCTGCCTCAGGAACTGGAGGCCTGGAAAGTATTAAAGGAATGATGAAGTCAGAGGACTACCAAGGTATTTTGGAGCAAAATGTACCATCTAGTGTCAGAAAGTTAGGTCTGGGTCAAAGATCATGGGTCCTCCAGCAGGACAATGACCCAAAACATACATCTAAAAGTATAAAAGAATGGTTAAAAAGGAATAAATGGAATGCAAAACTGGTCAGCAATGAGTCCTGATCTCAATCCAATCAAGAACCTTTGAAAAGAGCTGAAATCAGCCATTGGTAAAAGGAATCCTGGAAACATTCATGAGCTGGAACAAATCACATTTCAAGAGTTGGAGAAACTACCAGCAGACAAAATTTATAGATGGCTACAAGAAACATTTGGAGGCTGTCATCACTGCCAAGGGTTGTGCAACCAAATACTAGTGAAGTGTGCCATTAATCCTGTCCAGGTCATATTTTTTGTTTTGTTTTGTTTTTCAGAAATTACTACATATAAGTTGCATAGACATCTTTTTCTTGTTGTATACTTCTGAACATACTATTAAAAATATTATGATGACATACAGTTGGAATATTTCAAATTATTTATCAAGATATGTTTTGTACAATATCTAAAATGCAAGGGTGCCAATAATGTTGACCACAATAGTAGTGCTCCCCGCTCCGCACTGCAAACTTACTTTAATTTGTTTGCCATATTGCCTTCACCATTTAGGACCTAGTCCTTAGTGGAACACAAGATCTGGTGTAAGAAATAAGGCTGTTGGGGCCACTTGGCAACAGTGATCATAGCATGATCACGTTTGATTTAATAAATGGAGGAAGGACAGCAAGCAAATCCACAGTACCATCTTTTAACTTTCAGAAGAGAAACTATGATAAAATGAAGAAAATAGTTAAGAAAAAAACTAAAAGGAGCAGCTGCAAAGGTTAAAAATGTACATCAAGCATGGGCATTGTTTGAAAATACTATCTTGGAAGCCCAGACCAGCTGTATTCCACGCTTTAAGAAAAGTGGAAGGAAGTCAAAAAAAACTGCCAGCATGGTTTAAAGGTGAGGTCAGAGATGCTATTTAGCTATAAAAGCATCCTTCAGGAAATGGAAAAAGGAGCAAATGGCAAAAACTGTAAATATAAGCATTGGCAGGTTAGATGCAAGGTGTTGATAAGGCAGGCAAAGAGAGAATTTGAAAAAAAGCTTTCTGTGGAAGCAAACACGCATAATAAAAACTTTTTCAAATACATGCGTAGCAAAAAAACTTTGAGAGAGGCAGTTGGACCATTAGATGAAAGAGATAAAAGGGGCACTAAGAGGGGACAAGGTCATAGCAGAGAGACTGAATGAATTCTTTGTTTTGGTCTTTACTGAAGAAGATGTAGGGAAGTTACCCATGACTGAAATGGTATTTAAAGGTGATGCGTTGGAAGAACTGAAAGAAATATTGATAAACCGGGAAGATGTATTAACAACTATTTAATAAACTAAAGAGTAGAAAATCACCTGGACCGGATGATATACATCCAAGGGTGTTGAAAGAACTGAAAAATGAGATTGCAGACCTACTATTACTAATCTGTGAACTATCATTAAAATCATCTGTAATACCTGAAGATTGGTGAATGGCCAATGCAACACCAATTTTTAAAAGGGGTTCCAGGGGTGATCCGAGAAACTACAGACTGGTGAGCCTGAAATCTGGAAACCATTATAAAGAACAAAATTACTGAACATGTAGCTAGTCATGGTTTAATGGGAGAAAGCCAACATGGCTTTAGCCAAGGAAGGTCTGTTATATTTTTTTGAAGATGTGAATAAACAGGTAGACAAAGGTGAATCGATATAGTGTTTCTGGATTTTCAGAAAGCCTTTGACAAGATTCCTTATGAGAAACACGTGGGGAAATTAAAAAGTCATGGGATAGGAGGCAGTGTACTATTGTGGATCAGGAACTGGTTAATAGATAGAAAGCAGAGGAAAGGGCTAAACGGCCAATTATCCCAATGGAGAAAGGTGAATATTGGAGTGTCCCAGGGATCTGTGCTGGGTCCGCTGCTTTTCAACATATTCATAAATGACCTTGATATGGGAATAACAAGTGAGGTAATCAAATTTGCAGATGACACAAAATTATTCAAAGTTGTTAAAACCCAAGAGGAATTTGAAAAATTACAAGAGCTGCTTGATAAATTGGAAGACTGGACGTTCAAATGGCAGATAAAATTTAATGTGGACAAGTGCAAAGATTTGCACCTGGGAAACAACAACCTAAACTATTTTTACACAAATCAAAATTCCATATTAGGAACCACCACCCAGGAAAAAGATTTAGGCGTCATAATGGATAACACATTGAAACCCTCCGCCTAGTGTGCAGCAGCAGCCAAGAAGGCAAATAGAGAGCTAGGAATCATAAGGAAAGGAATAGAGAATAAAACAAAGGATATTATAATGCCTCTGTATGGTTCCATGGTGTGAGTACACCTTGAATATTGTGTGCAATTCTGGTCGCCATATCTTAAAAAGGATATAGCAGAATTAGAAAAGGTACAGAGAAGAGCCACCAAAATGGTAAAGGGGATGGAAGGATACCCCTATAAGGAGAGGCTTAAAACGTTAGGGCTCTTCAACCTGGAAAAGAGACAGCTGAGGGGAAATATGATAGAGGTCTAATAAATTAATGAATGGAGTGGAATGGGTAAACATAGATTGATTGTTTACACCATCAAAAAGTAGAAAGACTAGGGGACATGCAATGAAACTACAATGTAACCCGTTTAAGACTCAAACGAGAAAATATTTTTTCACTCAACGTGTAATCAAATTCTGGAATTCTGGATAATTATCGGAAGATGTAGTAAAAGCTGTTAGTATAGCTGGATTTAAAAAAGATTTGAACAAGTTTCTGGAGGAAAGATCCATTAACCATTTAATGAGGACCCGGGAAAACCACTGCTTGCCCCCAATACAAGCATTGTGGAACCTATGTGTCTTTTTGGGATCCTGCTAGGCATTTGTGACCTGTATTGATCACTATTGGAAACAGGATATTGGACTTGATGGACCTTTGTCTGATCCAGTATGGCATATCTTTTGTTCTTATGTTCCCACAATAGGAACAGAAGCGAGGGACATCTTGAACAATTTTCAGAAGATTGTGTTCGTGAGAAACTAGCTCAACTTAAAGTAGACTGCTAAGAAACTGCTAACACCTAATCAGGTGTTAGTTCCCTCCCTACCCACCCCGACTCCCACCCACCCCTAGTGAGCAGTTTTGCTTTATAGGGCACCTCCCCCTTTAACAAATCACAGTGAATTGGACCAGCACATTTTGAATATAATTAAAGAGATTTAACTGCTTTTTCTCTGAAAGGACAGCTGCGAAACCGGCTGGTACTTGGTAGATCTCTCTCTTTTGCTTTAACAGATACCTAAGCTCCACGAACAGAACAATGGCTGGGAAAAATCATATTGCTAAAGCTGTTGCCCCCGTTACAGCTTCTGCCTCGGTCCAGACAGAGGTCCTAATGCCAGTTGAAGAACCGGTTCCATGTGCAGGGTGCCTGCATGCTGAAGCTCTGAGGAAACAAGTGGAGGAACTCAGAGAGGAGGTGGCGAGGCTGAGGAGCATTCAAGACAGTGAGAAGTACATTGATGAGATGCTTCTTGCAGCAACCAGGCTCTCTAGCACAGGAGAAGATGGGTGCCAACAGAATGTCGATGGTTGGACAAAAGTCACCAGAGCCTGCAAAATCACCAATCCAACTTCTCCAGCCCTTGAATTGAAGAACCATTATGCAGCCCTGGAAGTGGAGGAGGTGAAAGCATCCCTGGAAAGGGAAGAACCAGAGTTCAAGTACCCCATATTTGCGGAATCAGTGACCATAAGGAAACGAAGGGTAGTGGTGGTTGGAGACTCTCTTCTGAGGGGTACTGAGGCGTCCATCTGCCGACCAGACTTGATGTCCAGAGAGGTATGCTGTCTGCCTGGTGCCAAGATCCAAGATGTTACGGAGAGTTTGCCGAGACTCATCAAGCCCACTGACTATTACCCAATGTTGCTAATCCATGTTGGAACAAATGATACTGCCAGGTATACCTCAGAACGTATCAAAAGTGACTTCATGGCTCTGGGACAGAGGGTGAAGCAGTTAGGTGCACAGGTGGTGTTCTCTTCAATCCTCCCTTTTGAGGGTAAAGGCCAAGGCAGAGAGGCTCGCATCCTGGAGATGAATGCATGGCTGCGTGGATGGTGTCTTCGAGAGCGTTTTGGTTTCCTAGACCATGGGATGCTGTTCCAAGGGTTGCAGAGCAGAGATGGCATCCATCTGTCCAAGAAAGGTCAACACATCTTTGGTAGTAGACTGGCTAATCTACTGAAGAGGGCTTTAAACTAGATTAGTTGGGGATGGGTGAAGAAAGCCCCCAGGTAAGTGAAAGCCCCCAGGTAGGTGATACCCATTTCCATAAAGGTATTTAATGTAACAGGGGTAACATGTGGAAAGCAGTGTGTATTAATGCCCGTAGCATGGGAAATAAGATCCCTGAAGTTGAAGCTTTGGTGGGAGTGGCTGACTTGGATTTAGTGGCAGTTACAGAAACATGGTTCACAGAAAACCATGACTGGGATGTAACTATACCTGGCTATACTTTATTCAGAAAGGACAGGGTAGGAAGAAGGGGAGGAGGAGTGGCACTATATGTAAAAACTACTATTAAAGCTTTGGAATTACAGAGCTTAAAAGGGAGAGAGGAGGCATTGTGGGTTAAACTAGAAAGAGGGAAAGAGAAATCTATTTGCATTGGTGTGATATACAGACCTCCCTCACAAGAGGAAGAGGTGGACAGAGAGTTAATTGAAGACATACGCAGCATTGCTAGGAAAGGGGAACATAAGAACATAAGAACATAAGATATGCCATACTGGGTCAGACCAAGGTCCATCAAGCCCAGTATTCTGTTTCCAACAGTGGCCAATCTAGGTCATACGTACCTAGCAGTTTCCCCAAGGGACACAGGTTCCACAATGCTTGTATTGGTTCAAGCATTGATATCCTGGGTCCCTTCTTAATAATGGTTTATGGACCTTTCCTCCAGGAACTTGTCCAAACCTTTTTTAAACCCAGCTACACTAACAGCCTTTACTACATCCTCCGGTAACAAATTCCAGAGTTTGATTACACGTTGAGTGAAAAAATATTTTCTTTTATTAGTCTTAAATAGTTTACCCTGTAGCTTCATTGCATGTCCCCTAGTCTTTCTATATTCTGATAAGGTAAACAATCGATCTACGTTTACCCGTTCCACTCCGTTCATTAATTTATAGACTTCTATCATATCTCCCCTCAGCCGTCTCTTTTCCAGGTTAAAGAGCCCCAACCTTTTTAGCCTTTCTTCATAGGAGTAGCCTTCCATCCCCTTTACCATTTTGGTGGCTCTTCTCTGAACCTTTTCTAAAATTGCTATATCCTTTTTAAGATATGGCGACCAGAATTGCACACAATATTCAAGGTGCGGTCTCACCATGGAACGATATAGAGGCATTATAATATCTTTTGTTTTATTTTCCATTCCTTTCCTTATCATACCTAGCATTCTATTTGCTCTCTTGGCCGCCGCTGCACACTGGGCCGAGGGTTTTAACATGGTATCCACAATGACGCCTAAATCTTTTTCTTGGGTGGTGGTTCCTAATGTGGAACCTTGCATCGTGTAACCATAGTTTGGGTTGTTCTTCCCTAGGTGCATAACCTTGCACTTCTCCACATTAAATTTCATCTGCCATTTTGATGCCCAGTCTTCCAATTTATCAAGATCCTCTTGCAATTTTCCACAATCCTCCTGGGTTTTAACAACTTTAAATAGTTTTGTGTCATCAGCAAATTTGATAACCTCACTCGTTATTCCACTTTCCACGTCATTTATGAATATGTCAAAAAGCAGCGGACCCAGCACAGATCCCTGGGGTACACCACTATTCACCTTTCTCCATTGGGAAAATTGGCCATTTAGCCCTACCCTCTGCTTTCTATCTTTTAACCAGTTCCTGATCCACAGTAGTACACTGCCTCCTATCCCATGACTCTTTAGTTTTGCCAAAAGTCTCTCATGAGGGACCTTGTCAAAGGCTTTCTGAAAGTCCAGATACACAATATCAACCGACTCACCTTTGTCCACCTGTTTATTCACTCCTTCAAAAAAACATAACAGATTAGTAAGACAAGATCTTCCTTGTCTAAAGCCATGTTGGCTGTCTCCCATTAGGTCATGACTATCTATATGCTGAGTAATTTTATTCTTTATGATGGTTTCTACCATTTTTCCCGGTACTGATGTCAGGCTCACCGGTCTGTAGTTTCCCGGATCACCCCTCGAACCCTTTTTAAAAATTGGTGTTACATTGGCGATCCTCCAATCCTCAGGTGCTAGGAGATTTCAATATGCCAGATGTTGATTGGCACATTCCTGCTGCAGTATCATCTAGAAGTAAGGAGATCCTGGATTCTCTACAGGGAGAACTATTCAGGCAATTGGTAACAGACCCCACACGTGAAGGGGCCATACTGGACTTGGTGCTTACCAATGGTGAAAGTGTTTCTGATGTTGTAGTGGGAGATCATTTTGCATCCAGTGATCACCAGATGGTGTGGTTCAGTATTAGGACTAGGGCTGTTAGAATCCATTCCAAGGTGAAGATCTTAGACTTTAGGAAGACTAACTTTGCGAAGATGGGCCAATACCTCAGGGAGTCGTTAGTGGGATGGGAACAGCTGGGGGATGTAGAAAAACAGTGGGCAAAACTGAAAGGGGGTATTTTAAAGGCAACCAACCTTTTTGTTAAAATGGTAAATAAAGGCAAAAGGAACAGGAGACCGCTATGGTTTTCGAAGGAAGTAGCTGAAAAAGTGAAGAAAAAGAGGGAGGCCTTCATGAAATACAAGAGATCACAGAGAAAGGAAGACAGGCATCTGTATTTGGAAAAACTTAGAGAAGCTAGCAAAGTAGTCAAGAAGGCAAAGATTCAAAAGGAGGAGGAAATAGCCAATGCAATAAAATGGGGGGATAAGACATTTTTCAGATATATTAGTGAGAAGAGGAAGGGCAAAAGTGGTATTGTCAGACTCAAGGGTGCAGGGGGGGAATATGTAGAAGCTGATAAGGATAAAGCGGAATTGCTTAACAAATATTTTTGTTCTGTGTTCACAGATGAAGAACCAGGAGCAGGGCCTCAGAAAACACCCACAAATAAGAACAGAAGCGAGGGACATCTTGAACAATTTTCAGAAGACTGTTTGTGAGAAACTAGCTCCACTTAAAGTAGACAGAGCGATGGGACCGGATGGGATACACCCTAGAATACTGAGGGAACTTGGGGACGTTCTAGCAACTCCACTGACTGACCTTTTCAATGCCTCGTTGGAGTCGGGAGTGGTGCCAAAGGACTGGAGAGAGGCTCATGTGGTGCCTTTACACAAAAGCGGAAGTAAGGATGTGGTTGAAAACTACAGGCCGGTTAGTTTAACTTCAGTGGTGAGTAAATTATTGAAAACGCTGCTGAAAGAGAAAATAGTGAGGTTTCTGGAGTCCGGCGGATTACAGGATCCGAGGCAGCATGGATTCACCAGAGGCAGATCTTGTCAGACAAATCTGATTGATTTCTTTGACTGGGTGACCAGGGAGTTGGACCAAGGGAGAGCTCTAGATGTGGTGTATTTAGATTTCAGTAAAGCCTTTGACACTGTTCCTCACAGGCGACTTATAAACAAACTGAGCACCCTAGGGATGGACCCTAAAGTTACTGCTTGGGTTAGAAATTGGTTGGGTGTGAGGCGACAAAGAGTACAAGTAAATGGAGCTCACTCTGAGGAGAAGGATGTTACCAGTGGTGTGCCCCAGGGATCTGTCCTTGGTCCGATTCTTTTTAACATCTTTGTTAGTGATATAGTGGAAGGGCTGTCGGGTAAAGTTTGCCTCTTTGCGGATGATACCAAAATCTGCAATAGAGTAGACACCCAGGAAGGTGTAGATAACATGAGGAGGGATCTAGCTAAGCTTTAAGAATGGTCTAGAATATGGCAGCTGGGATTTAATGTTAAAAAATGTAAGGTCATGCATTTGGGCTGCAGCAATCCAAGGGAGCAATACAGTATAGGAGGTGAAGTACTTTTGTCCACTAAAGAAGAGCGGGACCTAGTTGTGGTTGTGTCTGATTATCTTAAAGTAGCTAAACAGGTAGAAAAGGCGACGGCAAAAGCTAGAAGGATGCTTGGGTGCATACAGAGAGGAATGGTTAGCAGAAAAAAGGAGGTGATAGTGCCTCTTTATAAGTCTTTAGTGTGACTTCATTTGGAGTATTGTGTGCAGTTCTGGAGACCGCACCTTCAAAAGGATGTGAACAGGATGGAGTCGGTGCAGAGGGTGGCTACTAAAATGGTTAGTGGTCTTCATTATAAAGCATATGAGGACAGACTTAAGGATCTTAATATGTATACCTTAGAGGAAAGGCGGGCTAGAGGTGATATGATTGAGATGTTTAAATACCTCCGTGGCACAAATGTTCAGGGGGAGAGCCTCTTTCAATTGAAAGCAAGTTCTGCTACGAGGGGACATGGGATGAGGGTGAAGGGGGATAGATTCAGGAGAGATCTGCGGAAATATTTCTTTACGGAAAGAGTGGTGGATCCGTGGAATAGTCTCCCAGTGGAGGTGGTAGAGATGAGGACAGTAACTGAATTCAAAAAAGCATGGGACAAACACAGAGGATCTCTAAAGGAAAAAAGGGGACTGTTGTAGTTGTTGATATGGAAGGATAGACTAGATAGGCCATGTGGTCTTTTTCTGTCGTCATGTTTCTATGTTTCTGTTTCCCGAGTTCAGCAGCTGATACAACAGAAGTTATAGGAAATTGAAGCTTTTAAAATTCAGTTTGGAATCTAAACCAGTGTGTTTTTCAAAAGTGAGAAATCCAACTGAAAAAATGTGATGCTCCTTGTCTTACAGTCATTATTCTGTGATCGTTGCTCCAATCAGTAGATGTTCTTGGAAAACCAAAGCCCAAAATTGTTGCATCTACAATGACGTTAACCCTATAACATCAGAATAAGTTTGTCACAGATTACAGAGCAACATTAGCTGAAGCCAGTACTTGACTAGAAGCACCTCATTTATGCATTTAAATCATGTACTCTAAAAAGATATTTATTACGTGTTTTGCTTACTTTTTGCTCTCTGTCATAGCAGACGCTCTAAGTATTGCTATCATTGCTGGGGCAGCATGTGTCGTTGCAGCTGGAGTCTTGCTTATCATCCTCGGTGTATGTCTGATGCACAGAAGAAGAAAAACAAAGAAGTATGAGGAAGAGGACACCCCCAATGAGATCAGGTAATTTGCTTAGATCTGAGAGGCAATGGAAAATTGCAGACTGAATGCACGACAGAGTCCCACTTGCCCTGGCACAGGTTGGTACAACCTGGGAACAACTGAGATTCTCAGTATATGTGTAATCCCATTACAGTAAGAGCCTTTGCAAATAGAGGGTGAATTTATAAACCATTACTGCATGTCAAATAGCATTTTAAGCAGATAAATGGGCTTTTAGCAAATTAGGCCACACCTAAAAGTATGTATGGTGCAAACAGACGCAGACTTGTACAGTAAGCATGCATGGGCCAGAGTTTGGGTGGAGCATGGGTGGAATTGTGATTTGCATTCATTTTTTATAAAATACATGTATACGTACATAGAATACACTTTAACAATTACATCAGCTCTCAAGCAAATGTAATGTCCGCACCTTGAATGTAGGCGCTATAGCTGCTAGAATTGTATAAAGTCACAAAGGCACTTTGGTTCCTTTCTGCTCACTTAACCTAGGCACCCTGTTATAAAATTACTCCCCATAGTGCCTGCTGCTCTCCCCATCCCCCTTCATGGGGTCCATTTTCAAAGGCAGTTATCCTGCTAACCAGATAAGTGCCATCACTGTGCAACCCTGGTCTCTTATGACGAACTGCATCTCTCGTATGAGTCAGAACTTGGATATAGTACTCCTTATTGATGATTTGGCCTTTTAGAGCATACTCATGATGAACAATACCTTGGTAATCAAAGAAAACTGTGAGCCTGACCTTGACATCGCTCCTCACCTGACGGGCTTTCTTGGGTCTGGGAGTTTGGATTCTTCCACTATGAGGATTGAGCCTTAGTTTCCAGGCCAGAACCATACATCCATGATTCATCACCAGTAATAATCTTTTAGATGAAATCTGAGTCATTTTCAACGCATTCCAACTCCCTGGCTGCAGACAGACAGTCTTATCTTTCTTTTGGTCAGGGGACAGGAGTTTTGGCACAAAGTTTGCAGACACACATGTCATCCCCAAATCGACAGTAAAAATGGACTGTACTGACCCAAAACTGATGTCCATGTCCTCAATACGTTTCCTGATAGTCAACTGACAATTTGAGCGTATTGCAACATGCACTGCTTCAACTTTGTTTGTATCACAGATGGGTGCAGAGCAGAACTAGGACATTCATCCACAGTATATATATATTAAAAAAAATCTGATTCTAGTCATCTCAATAACAACATAAACATTCTCCAGTATCAGGCATATTATGAACTAAAACAAAATCCTACAGAAGTCACCGAGGATTTACCATACCATTCCAGCATCAACTTCCAAAATTCATACAACGAGGAGTCTACCCAGAAAAAAAGCAATACTGTAAATATTGCAGCGGGCCCTAGAACATACACCTATTTATAAAGTTGAACAAGTCAGATTACTACAATACAGATCCCTATGTACAAACTCCATATTAAGAGAATGCCTGGCCTCAGTCACACATTCAGAACACAGACCTTCACCAAGTACAGAATAAGTGACCACAATCTAAAATAAAATAAAAATATGTCGACAAAATTGAACTAAAACCCCAAGAAGCCAGACTCTGCATGCAATGCAACACCAGATAAATTGAAAGAGATTACTTTCCCCATTATGTTCACAATATAAACATCCGATCACTAAATTGAAAATAAAATTAGCTTTTCTACCTTTGTTGACTGACCATTTTATTCTCTGATCATGCTGGTCCCAATCTGAAGTTTCTGCTTTCCTCTGTCTTCTCTTAGCTCTTTCTGTGGTCTCTAATCCATCTACCATTTCTTGTTTCCCTTTTGTTTTCTTCACTTCCTTCCATCTTGAATATTGATCTTTTCCTTTCAGTTTTCTTCCATGTATTTTTCTCTCCCTCTCTGTCTACTCAGATTTCACTATTCCTTCTTACTATCCAGTCCTCAATCTCCCTCTTTTTCACTCTATCCATCTACCACTTTTCAACCCTTACTCCAGCCCTCCCATTCCCACCTCTTCTTCACTGGTCAATTATTCCACAGTCCTTTGCTCACACTCTCTCCCCCACCCAGGGTTTCTCTCTCTTTCCCTCCATCCAGTATCTCTGTGCTCTTTCTTTCCCTATTCTTCCAGGTTTCCTCTCTCCCTTCCTATCCCTGTGTCCAACATCTCTCCCTCTCCATTCCCATCCCCCTTCCATATCAAGCTTCTGCCCCATCTCCATCCCATCCCCTCCGTATTACCAACGATGTCCTTCATTCCCTCTCTCCTGTTTATTCCTCTGTTCCATCCCCATGTCTAGCATCTTCCCCTGGTCTCCCTAGAACCCCATGTCCAGCATCACCACTCCATCTCAAAAATCTTCCCTCCTTGCTTCTCCCTATACCCCCCTCCCAAGTCCAGTGTCTCTCTTTATCTCCCTAGCCCCTGGGTCTCTAGCATGTTCCCTCTGTCTCCCTATCCTCCCCCCCCCCCCCCCGGCATCCAGCATTTCCTGTCTGTCTCCCTGTGCCCCTCCATGTCCAGCATCTCCCCTCCACTTCCCAATGTCCCCCATGTACAACATCTCCTGTTTTCCTGTGACACCCCTCCCCCCTCTTGTCCAGCATCTTCCATGGGACATACTTCTCCCATGGGCAGGATCCATCTCTGCTCTGCCTTCTGCTTACAGCACATGCTATCGTGGCCCAGAGATCAGGATCCTGCCTGCGGGAGAAGCATATCCTGCAGGCAGAAGGCAAGTTGCTCTGCCTCCTGCTGGCAGGAGATACCGCTCCTGCAAGCATGATCCAGCTATCTGGGCCACTACTGCAGGAAAGATTGTGGTACCATGCTTATCATCTTGCCGGGGGGGGGGGGAGGGAGGGGACCAGCAATGGTGACCCTCTAACATCAGTGCCCCCCTGCAGTGCTTACTGTATAGTGCTGGCCCTGTACTCTATTATAAAGTTACCCTCTAAGGAGGTAGTATTTTAAGGAGTCACAAATGTGCATACATTTTCAGAGATTTACATGCCTGAATGGCCCTTTATGTGCATACTTTAGTCACTTACTAGTCTACAAGTACGCATATCAGGCTGATAACATGTACCTTCCCTGTGGGCATGCACAGAGGTGGAGCATAGGCAGAGTGCAAATCTACATGCATGAATTATAAAATGCTATAACTTATGCACGTCTCTTAAAAATATAAGTGTGGACATTTACACTAGCCCTATGATGGACGTTTCTCCAGGGCCATGTCCCCATGAGAGGAGATTCAGGACAGCTGTCATAGTTGGTGATTCAATCATTAGGAATGTAGATAGCTGGGTGGCTGGTGGACGTGAGGATTGCCTGGTAACATGCCTGCCTGGTGCGAAGGTAGCGGACCTCACGCACCGCCTAGATGGGATCATAGATAGTGCTGGGGAGGAGTCTGCTGTCTTGGTACATGTTGGTACCAATGACATAGGAAAATGTGGTAGGGAAGTTCTGGAGGCTAAATTTAAGCTTTTAGGTAGGAAGTTGAAATCCAGAACTTCCAGGATAGCATTCTCCGAAATGCTTCCTGTTCCACGTGCAGTACCCAAAAGACAGGCAGAGCTCCGGAGTCTCAATGCGTGGATGAGACAATGGTGCAAGGATGAGGGTTTTGGATTTGTTAGGAACTGGGGAACATTCTGGGGAAAGGAGGGGTTCTTCCGAAGGGATGGGCTTCACCTTAATCAGGATGGAACCAGACTGCTGGCATTAATCTTTAAAAAGGAGATAGAGAAGCTTTTAAACTAGAAAATAGGGGAAAGCCGACAGTCGCCCAGGAGCGCATGGTTCGGAAGAAGGTATCCTTGAAGGATACTACCAAAAGCAGTGAGGTTCCAAAAAAGAGTATAGTAGCCCAAATGCCCTTGAGTAAGGTGCAGACAGAGTGTAAATATTCCAAATTACCCATGCCTACCAATAGCCAGATTAATACTAATAAAATACAGTCTCTAAAATGCTTGTATGCAAATGCTAGAAGTCTAAACAATAAGATGGGAGAGTTAGAATATATAGCACTAAATGAGAGGTTAGATATGATTGCAATCTCAGAGACATGGTGGAAGGAGGATAACCAGTGGGACACTGTGATACCTGGATACAAACTATATCATAATGATAGAACTGATCAAATTGGTGGAGGGGTTGCGCTCTATGTTAGAGAGGGCATTGAGTCAGAAAGGATTAAAGTTTTGCAGGAAACAAAATTTGCTGTAGAATCTCTATGGATTGAAATTCCATGTAAAAAGGGGAAGGCGATGGCAGTGGGGGTGTACTATCGACCGCCTGGCCAGAATGAACAAATGGATGATGAAATGCTCAAAGAAATCAAGGAAGCTAACAAAAGTCACAACAGAGTAGTAATAATGGGTGATTTCAATTACCCTGGTATCGACTGGGTCAGTGTTACGGCAGGACAAGCTAGGGAGATAAAATTTCTAGACGAAATAAATGACTGCTTCTTGGAGCAGCTGGTTCATGAACCGACCAGAGGGGAAGCCATACTGGAACTAGTCCTTAGTGGAACGCCAGATCTGGTGCAAGAAATAAGGGTGTTGGGACCACTTGGCAATAGTGATCATAGCATGATCATGTTTGATTTAATTAGTGGAGGACAGATAGTAAAGGCATCCACAGTACTACCTTTTAACTTTCAAAGGGGAGACTATGATAAAATGAGGAATAAAGTTAAGAAAAAACTAAAAGGAGCGGTTGCAAAGGTTAAAGACTTACAGCAAGCTTGGGTGTTATTTAAAAATACTATCCTCGAAGCCCAGACCAGCTATATTCCACGCATTAAGAAAAGTGGAAGAAAGTCCAAAAAACTGCCAGCATGGTTTAAAGGTGAGGTCAGAGAGGTTGTTGCTGCCAAAAAAGCATCCTTCAGGAAATGGAAAAAAGAGTCAAACGAAGAAAACTGGAAACAGCACAAGCACTGGCAAGTTAAATGCAAAGCATTGACAAGGCACGCAAAGTGAGAATTTGAGAAGGAACTTGCTACGGAAGCAAAAACACGAAATAAAGACTTTTTCAAGTACATTCGTAGCAAAAGGCCTGTGAGAGTCCGTTGGGCCATTAGATGATAGAGGGGTAAAAGGGGCAGTAAGAGGAGACAAGGCTATAGCAGAGAGACTGAATGAATTCTTTGCTTCGGTCTTTACTGAGGAAGATGTAGGGATGTTACCCAAGACTGAAGTGGTATTTAAAGGTGATACTGCAGAGGAATTGAGAGAAATATCGCTACACCGGGAAGATATATTACAACTATTTGATAAACTGAATAGTAGCAAATCACCTGGACCGGATGGTATACATCCAAGAGTGTTGAAAGAACTGAAATATGAGATTGCGGACCTGCTATTGGTAATCTGTGAACTTTCATTAAAATCATCTGTAATACCTGAAGATTGGAGGGTCGCCAACGTAACACCAATCTTTAAAAAGGGTTCCAGGGGTGACCCGAGAAATTACAGACCGGTGAGTCTGACGTCAGTACCGGGGAAAATGGTAGAAACCATCATAAAGAACAAAATTACACAGCATGTAGATAGTCATGGCCTAATGGGAGACAGCCAACATGGCTTTAGACAAGGAAGATCTTGTCTTACTAATCTGATATGTTTTTTTGAAGGTGTGCATAAACAGGTAGACAAAGGTAAGTCGGTTGATATAGTGTATCTGGACTTTCAGAAAGCTTTTGATAAGGTCCCTCATCAGAGACTTTTGGCGAAACTAAAAAGTCATGGGATAGGAGGCAGTGTACTATTGTGGATCGGGAACTGGTTAAAAGATAGAAAGCAGAGGGTAGGGCTAAATGGTCAATATTCCCAATGGAAAAAGGTGAATAGTGGAGTACCCCAGGGATCTGTACTGGGTCCGCTACTTTTTGACATATTCATAAATGACCTGGAAAAGGGAATAACGAGTGAGGTTATCAAATTTGCAGATGATACAAAACTGTTTAAAGTTGTTAATACCCAGGAGGATTGTGGAAAACTGCAGGATGATCTGGATAAATTGGAAGACTGGGCATCCAAATGGCAGATGAAATTTAATGTGGACAAGTGCAAAGTTATGCACCTAGGAAAGAACAACCCACACTATAGTTACACAGTGCAAGGTTCCACATTGGGAACCACCACCCAGGAAAAAGATTTAGGAGTCATCGTGGATAACATGTTAAAACCCTCTGCCCAGTGTGCAGCGGCAGCCAAGAAAGCAAATAGAATGCTAGGTATCATAAAGAAAGGGATGGAAAATAAAACAAAGGATATTATAATGCCTCTGTATCGTTCCATGGTACGACCGCACCATGAATATTGTGTGCAGTTCTGGTCACCGTATCTTAAAAAGGACATAGCATTATTAGAAAAGGTACAGAGAAGAGCCACCAAAATGGTGAAGGGGATGGAAGGCTACTCCTATGAAGAGAGGCTACAAAGGTTGGGGCTCTTCAACCTGGAAAAGAGACGGCTGAGGGGAGATATGATAGAGGTCTATAAATTAATGAATGGAGTGGAGCAGGTAAACGTGGATCAATTGTTTACGCTATCAGAATATAGAAAGACTAGGGGACATGCAATGAAGCTACAGGGTAAACTATTTAAGACAAATAAGAGAAAATATTTTTTCACTCAACGTGTAATCAAACTCTGGAATTTGTTACCGGAGGATGTGGTAAGGGCTGTTAGTGTAGCTGGGTTTAAAAAAGGTTTGGACAAGTTCCTGGAGGAAAGGTCCATAAACCACTATTAAAAAGGGACCCAGGATAATCAGTGCTTGACCCAGTACAAGCATTGTGGAACCTGTGTCTTTTGGGGATACTGCTAGGTACGTATGACCTAGATTGGCCACTGTTGGAAACAGGATACTGGGCTTGATGGACCTCGGTCTGACCCAGTATGGCATATCTTATGTTCTTATAACCGATTGAGTTTAGATTTGCCACATGTATCCCACCACTTATGCCCCTATTTTATGAAGTATATGTCTACTTGACTTTATAGAGTAGGTGCAATAATGTCCCTCTGCTGTTTTCCTCCACCAGCCTGCATATATCCACAGGAATGCTTCTTTTTTCTGCAACTCAAAATATAACTTTTAGTGATATTGGTACAGGTGATGTGCAATCAGGCTGTTTTATCAGGGTAAATGCCTCTGAAAATTTCCCTTCATGTGACAAATATCTTGCACGCCTCAAACGTGATGGACTTGAGCCACAGAGGTTTGGGGGCCAAAATTTAAAAATTAAGTAGTAGTTTTATCATCAGTCATCAGCATCAAATATGTTGGTATATCGCCATGTGGAGGGTAATTTTATTACAGAGCACCATGGATAGCACCTACAGAGGCACCTGTGCAGGCAGTATTTTGTAGACAAGTACGCATCTATATTTCTTCCTAAAATACTAGCAAATGTGGGAGGGAACATGCCTTTATTGTAGGCCCTAATCACTTACACCTGTGTAAATTAAGGAATTTTGAAATCACCTGTATCCTGGCTAACGCCACCCATGCGTCATCCAGACTGCACCCCTGGCCAGGCTTACCAGCAAAATACCATCATGCCCTCACGCATACTTTTATGCTAGCCGGTATTTTATAAAAGATCAGTGATGTGTGTACAAAATCCAAATATGTGTGGGAAAGCGTAGTTACTCACCTGTAACAGGTGATCTTCGGAAACAGCAGGAATTTAGCCTTCGCATATAAGTGACGTCGGCACTGACGGAGCCCATGCGGGAACGCTCCCAGCATCCTTTAGGAAAGCCCTTGGCAGTATTCCTCTGTGCCTGCATGACTGCTTTCACACTCTTCTGACTCTCTCTCCTCAGTTGGGTTTGTAGCTGAGAAGGAAGAGTAAAAATAACCCCACAACTCCATGGGGAGGAGGATGGGTTGCAAAGACTAAATTCCTGCTGTTCCTGGAGATCCACCTGTTACAGGTAAGTAACTATGCTATCTCCAGGAGATCAATACCTCTGCTGGGATCCCTCACGAGGCCCCTGGCTCTCGGAGGTTGTCACGGTGGTCTGGGGAGCCATCATAAGCATCGCCCTCGAGGTCTCAGGGTGCGTGCCAGCGGGGTCTGGCCCCAGCATCTGCTGGGCAGCAAGGAAGACAGAAACGCTGCACTCCAATGTCAGCTTTTGGGCCTCCCACTCGTGAGTGGGGCCTTGCGATGCCGATGCTGGAGTGACCGGGTCAGGAGTCGAGGAAGACAGGGTCCTCACCGGAATGACCCTCGGGAGACTGGGTGCCATCGCCGGAGGCCTCCTTATCTGTACGAGGTACCTTTCACAGCCGCTCCTTCTCTGACTCTTGAGACTGCTGAGGGACCGAGCACAAGAATGCTCACGCTTGTCCGGAGCCCCAGACAGGGTCCTCAAGGCCTTCTTCTTCCATTCCCTTTCAGGGGACCCTTGCTCAGAGTGTTGCTGGGGCTGCGGAGCAGCCGCGGGGGACCCCAGAGGCGGAAGGTCAGTGGAGTGGGAAGATACCGGGAACACCAGGGCTGTCTTGCAGAAAATATCATCAAGCTTCTGCTTACAGCTATGGATGGCCTTGGAGGACATCTTTTTACAAAGGGAGCAGAGCCCCCGGTTGTGGTCAGCTCCTAGGCACCTAAGGCAACAGTCATGGGTGTCCGTGAATGACATATTTTTGGAGCAGCTGTCACACTTTTTGAAACCAGAGGCCATGGGGGCAAAAAGAAAGGTCAAAGACCTTTGGTTCGGCCAGTGGTTGAAAAGGGCATGAAACGCGCTAGAGACGAACTCATGAAGAAAAAAGAAAAAAATGAAAAACAGCAGAATCCCGGGGCCCACTGCCGAGGGAGGGCACTGGAGATGGCGGGAAGAGGACTGGGAAACTGGAATTAGAGAGAGACAATAATGAGACTTTTTCTGAGGTACAGGGACATGCATCTGAAAAAGGGAGACTGATCAAGATGGCACCCTTGGGCGGGAAGGGGACCATGCAGGGGATGTTTCCCAATTTGTCTTGGACCCATTGTTCTATGTCCGAGGCCTGTTACCATATTAGTCTTCAAGCACCGATAGTAATAGCAGATGCTCTGCTGGTGGATTCAAATGCATCGAAGGCTGCCCTGTTTACAAACTTGGAGACATTCTGGCTGTTTTTGAGGACTGTCTCAAAAGCTGGCTTCTTTTCCTCTGGGATGAAGGGAAGGAAGGCTTCCCAATCCTCATTTCCAAAAGGAACATTCCCAAATATAAAGTGTAGGAACTGATCCTACTTGCCAGCATGAGGCCTAAAATGACTGTCGAACAAAGGCATCGAGGTTCCTCGATTCCCTGATGGGCATATCGACACATGTGTCTTACCACTTTTGATGCTGTGCCTCGTTAATTCAACTTCCATCGAGTGATGTGGTAGCTGTGTCTTTTGAAAGCCTGGGACCTCTGCTACTCGATACATTGTATTGAGGCATCTGTTGATGGGCAAGACTGTAAGTAGTGTGATGATGAAGCCCCTCAAGAAGCAATGGAGATAGGAGAAAATCCTGAGGAGGAGAGTAGTGCTGCATTGAAAAGCAGGATTTCTACCTCAAAAGTAAAAAAACACTCAGCTGATCTAAAACCACACCTCACCTTAGGGGAGGAGACAGGTCTGATCACTGATTGGGCATGCCCAAGCAAGAGGCAGGCAGTGCAACGTAGTGAGAGCTTGTTAAATACGCAAGCAGTTAGAACACAGACAGAGAGGGATAAGAGAGACTCCAAAGCACGGAGAGACTCAGATGCACTGGGAGACTCAGGGAGAGACTCAGACTCAAGGAGAGAGAGAGACTCACGGAGAGACCCAGAGGGACACCTGGAGCTACAGGAAGAGCTACCTAAGAACCAAGCAGGACCTTGGAGCAGTAGTCAGCGGTGCAAGGAGCCACCCTGGAAGCACTCTCATTACAAGGTAGAACCTGGGGTTAAAGGAGCTAACAGGTTTTATACCTGGGATAAAGACAGTTGGAAGCACAGCATTAAAAGCCAAAGCAAGAACAGACAAAGCTACAGAGGAATTGTTCAGCCTGATATTCACCTGAAAAGCACAAAAGCTAATGAGAAACAAGCTGGAGCACAAACCCTAAAAGCCCGTGGGAGAAAAGGTGCTAATGCTTATTCAGAGGACTTGAATGAAGGTAAAGCTGACATTTCTTACTATGATTGCTTATCTCCAGAACGTGTTAAACTCCTGAAAGCAAACCCAACACATTCTCTTAAGGATAAGTGGGGGAGGGGATTTACCCACACGGAGAACTGATGCTTTGATAAGGAAAGCATAGCTAATTACCATGAGCTGGGAGTTTTAAACAAACATTTGACTGAAGAGAAAGAAAGCTATCAGCTTGGGGAAAGGCACAAGCAGGCTGAATTACTTCTGGCACAGTTTAAAGAGTTCCTAGAGAAAAAGGCAGCCTCTGCTATTAACCCTATACAGCATGAGAATGGCTGTGAGGAAGAAATGCAGTTAGGTGATTGTTTGCCTTCAACTGATCTTGAATTAGCTATGGATTGTTCTGCTTGTACTATTGAAGATAGCCATGATAAAGTGCTTTGAAAACTATATGGAAAGAATATAGTAAAAAGATTACTTTACCTGTTGCTACCGTGAGACGTTTATGAAAGTTTAATAAGTGTAATCACGTGCTGCTGCTGAGAAGCCTTGCCATTTGAAAGGACATTGTTTTCAATTCTGTGAAGAGTCACATGACTGCCTAAGTTTGAAGCCTGAAAAGGAACTGTGAAACAGCTGAGTAAAAGCTGTGTTATTACGACATCCTCTGTATGTTTGTTTTCCCATCTTTTGTTGGATGTGCATTTTCTTCTTTTGCGTCTGAAAGCACTGAGCTTCGATGCACTGGAATAAAGCCTCATAAAAGAAATTTTCTTGCCTGCCTTTGTCCGCTCGAGTCACTACTACAACTCAATCCTTCAGGGGCCCAACAACTACACTTCCCAGAACCCCTGAAGGGCAGCAAAGGCTGCTCCTACCTGAAAACCTTCAGGCCCAGGTAGTGGGTGGGCGGCAGTAGGATATATGATATATGGTTTGATACCTGGGATAAAGGCAGTTGGAAGCACAGCATTAAAAGCCAAAGCAAGAACAGACAAAGCTATGGAGGAATTGTTCAGCCTGATATTCACCTGAAAAGCACAAAAGCTAATGAGAAACAAGCTGGAGCACAAACCCTAAAAGCCCGTGGGAGATATATGAATCTTTATTAATGTGATATATGAATCTTTATTAATGGAGAAAAAATAAAAACCCCATTAATAAAGATTCATATATCACTCTCCTTAACTCATATAAGGATGCAATTAACAATGCCAAGAAAAATTACCATGCCTCAATACTAAACAATGCAATAAATAGACCCAGAGAACTATTCGCAATAGCTCATAAGCTAACGAATAACACCCACAACTCCAGTAATGAAATTACAGAAATCTCCCCACAGGACCTGGCAAACTACTACATGAACAAAATCACGTCCCACCCCCACTTACCAAAATCTAATTACCTCTCTCAAACCCATTATGCAGATGAATGGACTGACTTCCAACCTCTATCTAACATTGCACTCAAGAACATCATAAACAAACATTAATACAACAACCTCACTCCTTGACCCTTGTCCAGTAACATGGATAAAGAATTCTCTACCTATCCTCTCACAATTCATACTCCCCATAATAAATCTTTCGCTAAAAACTGGATACTTACCCCCAGCACTAAAACATGCACAGATTCGCCCAATCTTAAAAAACTCCACCCTTGACAAAACATCTCCTAAATCCTACAGACCCATATCAAGCATCCCGTTTCTGGCTAAATTAATCGAAAAAGCAGTACAAATCCAGACCCAAGAATACATTGATAGCTCAGCCCCCCTGGATGACCAACAGTATGGGTTTCGCCCTTACCACAGGGTGGAGTCACTACTAACAGTTCTTATTGATACCCTTGTAAGAGGTATTGATAATTCAAAACAGGCATTCCTACTCATATTCATTGATATCTCTGCTGCCTTTGACAGTGTTCACCACTCAACAATGATTAATAAACTAAGACAAATAGGTATAAAATCCACGGTTCTTAACTGGTTTTCATCATACCTAAGTGACCGAACTCAAACGGTACGAATTGGCAACCTTACCTCAAAAACTTACAATCAGGAACTAGGCCTCCCCCAGGGCTCTGCACTGTCAGCGCTACTATTTAATATTTACTTAAAACACATCTGTCAAATATTTAAAAAATTCAATGTGAACACCTTCACGCGGATGACATAATGATGCATGTCCCATTCACAATACCTAATATTCCTACACTACTTATTAATACCTGCCTCAATGAAATAAACAATTGGCTAAATGAAAACAACCTATTCATTAACCATGCAAAAACCGAAGCCCTAATAGTAACTAAAAACACAACATTCATTCCCCCATCACACATCACACTGCAAAATAATGATATCAATATAAAAACTGAAATACGCTACCTAGGAGTAATACTAGACAAACACCTCAGTATGGACACACATATAAGAAATATAACAAAAAAAGTTTATTTTAAACTAAAAGTCTTAAAACAACTCCGCCCCCTAATGCATCTACAGGATTTTCAACGTATAATACAAGCTATAATAACTCCCCATTTCGATTTTGCCAATTTAACCCTACTAGGCATAACAAAACAAAATCTAAAAAAACTCCAACTAGCACAAAATGCAGCAGCAAGGACTATCATGAATGCCCCACCATTCCAACATATAACACCTATTTTAGAGAATCTACACTGGCTCCCGATTCAATGCCGGATACATTATAAAACTCTTTTAACTACTTATAAAGTTTTGAACAACACAGCACCTCTTACTCTAAACAACCTTATTAACAAAGAACCCAATCATAATCTCCAAAGGCGAGACCAACTAAACAAACTTATAACACCAAAGGAATTTATAAAGGCCAAAAAATCAACAAACAAGAAAGCATTCTCTCATGCTGCCCCTATAATTTGGAACAACACTCCATCGGAATTAAGATCCTTACCTCAAATCATGGAGTTCAGGAAAAAACTCAAAACTCACTTATTCTCAACATACTACGGATCCGTGTCGAACTCACCTATTCAACAGGAAAAAGGATAGCTTCACCAGCTGACTTATCCCATCCTTGAACTGGAATAAATGAGAAAACCCCAAACCGACGATCTCAAAAACATACATACCTGTACATAGTTAATATCTGGTTCTTTGTATATAGTTATCAAACTGTTAATTGTAAAATTGGATTTCTATGTAGTTTCACAATGTTATCTGTAAAAGCAGCTTTGCCTGTTTACTGTTGTTCCATGTAAACCGCAACTGATCAATGGAAGGTGCGGTATATAAAAACTCGCTAATTAAATTAAATTAATCTTATGAACTGGCAAGATCATTGCCTCCTTTGGGACTGTGGGGTACTGCAGAATCTCCATTTCCTCTGCCTGTGGCTCCAGTTCTGCCGTGGCTGGTATCGATAGCCCTGCTGCCATGCCCCGAATAAATTCTTGGAAGGACATGTCCTCTGGTGGGGACGTCCGGCAGGAGGTGGTGCTTGGAGGTTACAGCTCTGATGCAGATACCATATCCAGTAGCTCCTCAGAGTCAAGGGACCAATTGTCAGAATCGTAGGCCTCAGAATCTGAGCTCAGTGAGCTTTGTCAGTGCTGATGACCGTGTGAACGGTGCTGCTAGTACCAGTCATGCTCGATGTCCTCTCCTTGCTGTATTAGCAGTGGTGCCGAACCTGGAATTGACCAAGTTGATGGGGCTCCAAACACCAGTCCCAGTGGTGGAGCGGAGGCATGGACAATGTGGACATCAGGTGGTAGCACCGGTGGCGATATCAATATTGGTACTGATGCTGCTTCAGCTGTCAGTACCAATGTCTATACCGATGTAAGTGGTCTGGGAGCATCAGTGCTGCTAGGAAAGCCGCTAAGGTCTTCTCAATGGATAGCATGTGCTGATCCAACGAGATTGTCGGCATCTGGTCAAGAGACAGAATGGGGCTTGCAGACACCGTATCAGAGCACGGCACCTGGGGCTCTGCTGAGGTCGATGCCTCGGAGGCCTCCTGGTTCCCCAAAGAGGCTTTGGAGGACAAGTCCTCCTGCTGGGGGTGTTTGGTTTGATGCCCATCTTCAGAGGATGTCTTTGAACGGGACCTCTCCCTCGATCCTCTCGATGTCTCTTTGGATTCCTTGGATGAAGCTCGAGACTTCTTCGAATCCAGTGGAGATTCTTGCGGGGATCTCAAAGTTTTCTTCCTCTTAGAGTCCAAACTATGTTCTGAGGTCGTAAAGGTTTTGGATACCTTTGAAGCCTATGTAGTTCAAGAGGATGTCTATGCCAATGAGACTGAATCCTATGGGAAAAGCTCCACCATCTTTCTGGCCTGGTTTCCTAGAGCTCTTAATCATCTGCTTCCAGAGGGAGCAAGAGTCTGGGTCATGGTTGGGACCGAGGCACTTGAGGCCCCACTCATGTGTGCCTGTGACAGAAATGCTCCAGGAACACTTGGTGCATTTCCTGAAACTGCTAGGGTGTTTCTCCATGGTAGAGAGGGTAGGCCTAAGGCCTATGAGGGGCACAAGGCCCTCAAAGGAAAAAATGAAAAATAAACAAAGTAAAAAGAAATAAAAACTGAAAGTACTAGAATTGGGGGCAATGCTGGATGAAAAACCGGAAGGCAGAAGCGTTATTCCGAGAAACGTTTTCTGCAGTGACAGGAAAAGCAAAGTTACTGATCCTGCTGACTCTGCGGAAAAAGAAAAACTGAGGAGAGGGAGTAAGAAGAGCAGGAAGGCAGTCACGCAGATGCAGTGGTGTACTCCCAAGGGCTTTCCTTTAGAATGCTGGGGAGCATTCCTGCACGGGCTCCATCGGTGCCGACATCACCCATATGTGAAGATTACATTCCTGCTTGTTCCTAGAGATTATAAAATTACTTCCTTAAATACTGAAAACCCATTGTACGTGGAAGAAAAATTATTGTTTTGTTTCAATAAGTAGAGTGATGTCAGATCTCATTGGATTATTCCCGTGTTTTGTGGAGGGGAGGGCAGATAGTTATGTAACATTATTTAAATACAAATTCCTAGGAAGAGCTGAATCACTTTGCCTTTCCAACTTCCTTCAGTGTTAAAAGTTCAGACACTAAACAATACATATACTAAACAACAGTTTCAAATTCTGCTTTTCCTTATAATATTTACCTCTCCAACGTGTGACTGAGCATGGTTTGCTGCAAAATATTACAGTTACTTCATTCCACCAGTCTTAAATGTGTTTTTTTTCAATTTTGTTTCAAGGGAAGATGCTGAGGCACCCAAAGCTCGACTGGTAAAGCCTGGCTCCTCTTCTTCAGGCTCCAGAAGCTCCCATTCAGGTTCTTCATCTACTAAGTCAACCACCAACAGTGCCCGTCGCAGCCAGCAGACTCCGTCAACTCAAATGGCCTCACCACAACATAGACGGATGGAACTAGAGGGACGGGAGTCTGAGCCTAGCAAGCTCACTCAAACCAACTCCATGAGAATGGATGGTACCTCAGTCATGATTCCCAGCCGGAGCTGAGCTTACCAACCAGTTTAACAGATAACCAGCTGTTTGGGAGCACCAGACTTCCATATCAAACCAACAACAATCACAACTGCAAATGGCAATTTACCATAGTGTCAGTACAATATTGTACGAAACACAATGTACTGCTTGTGTTTCCATGGTGCACTGAAATACATTATTTTCCCACCTTTATCCACTTTCTGCAATGAAACTCAATACCAATCTAATGGGAACTAGCACTGAGGAAAAGAGATTATCTTCAAATGTGAACTCTTCAAAGGAAATGACATATAGCACTGCAAAATCAAATTGAAAATTGCAAAATTCAAATTGAATCTCAAGAGATGTGAACTGAATCCTAGGGATCAGAAATGCAATGATGCTATCATGGTACTAAACAACACTCTAGTGTGAAAATATTCATGTAATCTGTAGGCAATGCAGTATAGCCCTAAGCATATAACAGGAGAAAACGCTTAAGTGAGGCTGTTCTGATAACTCTGAAAGGGACTCATGTACAGTATTTGACAGAACTCTCATACATTATCCTATGTTATATATTCTCAAAATAGGTATGCAACACAAAAAACTGCAATGACTTGCATTCTTTAAAGGAAGCCCATTACATTAAATGAAAAAAAGAAAAATCATTTTAAAAGATATTAATAGGGGATTAAGCTCCTTAAGCAGCACAGAGTTGCTGGGTTTCACAAAGAGGAAATAAAAAGGTGCACTGAAGTTAAGAAACCTAATAAATATAAAATGCAGAACTTTAATTTACTTCTTTCTGCAGGAGAAAAGCCTTCCAAGGTAGGAATTCACATTCTGGAAGATCTTCTATATATTCCTTCAAGTTAAGTCAGGCTTCATTCGTGGAGAAATTTAGAGACTTTGTGACATTAAGATGCCAGTTATCAAACTATCTATTATGGGACAAGGCTGTCTATTTTTTTTCACTCAAGGGTTTTGCACCAATTTTCAGAATGAAAGGATGCATGAATTCAGGGCTGATCCAACCATCAGGCAAACTAGGCAATTGCCCAGGGTGGCAGCTTCTGGGAGTGACAAAGAGCAGGGCATTCAAAGCTAATCAATAGATTCTGACAGCCAGGGGAAGCTTAAGGCTTAAATTTTGTCTAGGGTGCCAACACCAGGAACCAACTCTGGGGCCTGCCCTGCATGTATTTTTGCTTTGAAACATACTACGGATAGATTTTTGCTGGAAAAAAACACATCAAGATTTGAAAATGGCATAGTTACATTTTCTCCGCTTACCTAAACATGCCCCCAGGGGCCTTTTATTAAAGTCCTCTAAGTGGTTAACACGCATTTTAGCATACGGTAATGGCTTTCAGTAACTGTTACCACACAGGCGTGACAGATACTGGCTGCTAAAATGCACATTAATTGTGCACCATGTGAAGGGGTAGGGAACAGACAGGGTATGAGTGGAGGGTGGGTATGAAAAACACATTTCAGCTAGCGGATGGTGCATGTCATGTGCTGGCAATGTGACAGTTAGCACACATGCACGTAGTGATACCTCTGTGGGTGTCCTTAGGCGAACCTGCCTTAATTACACCGCACATTAGGGTATGCATCTATGCAGTAACTGCTGGAAACATGTTGCCCACGCCAACCGTTACCATGGAGGCTTTGTACTTAACATGCATTCGTTTTTACACTAAATGTACATCAAGTGCAAAAGCCTAATGGGCTTTAGTAAAAGGGCCCTTTGGTGTGGCTAACATACTGTATGTGCATTGTGGAATAACAATTTCAAAACTATATTCACAACTAAACAACTTGTTTAAGAAAGACAAGAGAAAAAGAAACAGGCAATATTAAAAAAAAATAAAAGAATTTGCAATATTATTGATTTGCATTACATCCCAAAATGGGGAGGGGGGGCCAAAGCACAAGAGAAAAAGATCAAGGAAAACAAAATAGGAATTACACTTATCTGGTAATTGTGGTTCCTTGAGTGACTCCAGTTTAGTCCTCAACCTCTGGGTAGTGAACCTCCTCCTGCAGCTTGGAGACTGGGCATGTCAAATTCATGACATCATTGGATATAGTCTTCTGGTCTCTCCCATCAGCCCCCAGTGAACTATTGACAAAGCAGACTCAAAGGAGCAAAAAATCAGTAACTTCTTTTTTTAAAACTTAACATTATATTCAAGGGCACGCAGAACATATAACCTATCTACCTACTACTCCCCTTCCAGAAGGAAAGGGACTGCTTCCTGCATGCTCTCCTTTCCGTCGAATGCCTAGCCCTAAACAATCCAGAGCAATATAGCAATATATATAACAATAAAATAATATAACAATATAGCGCAAAACAAATGGAAGCACCAAAACAACAAACACCAGCAAAGGCCTATATCCACTTTTAACCTTGCACTTCCCCTAACAGAAAGACCACTGCTAAAACCCCATCTCCGGGCGGGAATGAGGACTAAACTGGAGTCACTCAAGGAACCACAATTACCAGGTAAGTGTAATTCCTATTTCCTTATCGTTCCTCCAGTTTAGTCCTCAACCTCTGGGATGTATCAGAGCAATAATCATTGGAAGGGACCTTTCCAGCCGGATCTCAACACCGCCTCCCTGAAAACGGCATCCTTAGCCACCAGAACATCTAGGCGGTAGTGCTTACTGAAAGTATGGAGAGACAACCAAGTGGCCTCCCTACAGATGTCCACTGGCGGAACCAAACTGTGCTCCGTCCAAGAAGACGCTTGCACTCTGGTAGAGTGAGCTCGTAAGCTCCCTGGGACTGTATGGTCCCGTAGAAGATAAGCCGATGCACTCGCCGCTCCAATCCATCCAGAAATGGACTCCTTAGCCGCTGCTTCCCTTTGCGGGGCCCTCCGAACACCCCGAAGAGAGACTATCCGCCTTGCAAAAGTTTCTGAAACCTTTAAACACTGCCGCAGTGCTCTCTTGATGTCCAAACAGCGCAAGCTATGGTTCAATACGCTCCCCTCTGCCGCACCTAGCGCTGGAAGAGAGACCATTTTAGTTAGGTGAATGTACAAACCACCCGTGGCAACGACGGAACCAGCCGTCAGGCCATCTTCTGTCTGGAGACAGACAAAAAACGATTCCTGGCAGGTCAACACCTGCAACTCAAAAAATCGCCTCGCTGAACAGATGACCATCAAACATACCGTCTTCAAGGCAAAACCCTTAACCTACGCCTGTTGCAAGGGCCCCAATGGCGCGCTAGCTAAAGCTCCTAAAACCAACTTGAGCTTCCCCGGTGGAATTAATATCCTACGAGAGGGCTACACTCTGGTAACTGCCTGAGAAAGCGTACCACATCGACCTGTGCATAAGAGCCACTCCCTGGCCTTTGCCCCAATAGCAAGACAGAGCTGCTAACTGAACTCTCCAGGACCTGCCTTTACCAAACCCGTCCTGCAGAAAACTTAATACCAAGGGAACTGACACTGTTGTCGCGCGAGCGTGCCTCCGCGAGCACCCGTCCTCAAAGATGCACCATATACGCACATATGCAAGGGACGTAGACTTTTTTTTTTTTGCAGCAAGGTGGGCAAAGACTGCTGCCGAGCAACTCTTTTTTCTTAAGCTTGCCCTTTCAATGGCACCCTGTAAGTGAAAACCGATGCACCTGAGGCATTCGAAGGGAACTCTGTACCAACAGAATCTCCAATGTCAGAAACCTCCAAGGATTCCCGTCGAGCAACTGAATGAGGCAGGCATACCACGGGCGCCTCGGCCAGCCCGAGGCCCCCAACCACACGTTTCTCCAAAGTGTTTCGATACGCAGAACCACTCAACCTATGAGTGCCCCCGGTGGAAAGACATAGAGAAGACCGGACGACGGCGACCGTTGAAACAGTGCGCCGATGCCTTCCAAACCTCCTTTCACGTCATCTGCTGAAGAAGCGGCCCGTTTAGGCAGATTGAAACACCGCCATGAGGTCCATTACTGGCTGTCCCCATATGCGACTGATCTGTGTGAACACCTCCGGATGCCACTCCCATTCTCCGGCATCTACTCAGACCCAGCTGAGGAAATCCGCCGTCACAATGTCCTTACCCGCAACATGCGCCACTGAAAACGCTGGTAGCAAAAGCTCTATCCACACACACAGACCCTCTGCCGCGGCCTCTATGGCCACACTTCCGGTTCTGCCCTGCCAATTGATGAAGGCCACTGCCGCAGAGTTGTCAGACAGTACTCGCACCACTCGACCTGTCACCATAGCTTCGAACGCCTGCAACGCCCAGTGTATTGCTCGCATTTCCAGTCGGTTGATTGACCACTGGGTCTTCTGTGTACACCAAGAGCCTTGTGCGAAACGATCTCTGAACGTAGCGGAGTTTAACAAAGTTTTTGCCCAAGCTCCCGGAGGAAAGGTCCATAAACTTTTATTAGAGAGAAGCTGGAAAATTATGATTTTTTTTTTAATTTTATACCAACTTTCACCAATTCAAGATGTTCTACAAGGCACACAACCCAACAGAGCGTCACATCTGTTGTACATGCAACGGAACCCTTAAAATATGAGCATACATGAATCCACCGCTTGCCCCGATACAAGCACTGAGTAGCCTATTTGTCTTTTTGGAAATCAGCCAGGCCCTTAAGACCTGGATTGGCTACCCTAGGAAACAGGATACTGGACCTGAAAGAGCTTGGTCTGACCCAGTACGGCATTTCTCGTATCCTTATGAATGGAACCTCCCCAAGGTCTCTGCCTTGGAAGTAACAGGCTGCGCCTGGCCCTATGGCCCTGTGGCTAGCTCACACAGAGCAGTGCGGCCTAGTGGTTGAGGCAAGATGCCAGAGGACCAAGGGTTTGAATTCCAATCAAGACCACCAACCTTGGGCCATAAAAACTGGGGTTTCTGGTCCCAAAGGTGGTCCTTTTGGCCTTCGTTAAGCAACTTAACCCTGATCTTGCACCCATTGAGCCGTCCTGCTCCTGTGGTGCAGAATCAGGTCCTAACAGGCCCATCCTGCCTGGGAGCACACAGACAACCTGGACATGCCCCTTAGACTGAGGGTCCAATATTTAGCAACAGCAGCTAGCTACTGCCACTGAACATTAGACCTGGATGTTCAATGCCGGGGCCATATCTGAACTCTAGCATTGAATATTTGAATTGCGCAGATTGCCATGAAGCTAATTGGGTAGTGGCGATATTCAGCCACTGCCCAGTTAGCTTCACTGGTGGAAGTTAGGTCAGCCATTACTGTGCCTGATTTTCGCTGCATTGCAATAACTGGGCAGCAGCTCAATATCGTCACTGCCCGGAAATTGCCAGGTACTGCCCCCAGAATGCCCCAATGCTAACCAATTAGCATCGAGGCATGCAGCAGCGGCACCTGTGGATATTCAGCAGCACTGTATTATTGCCGCTGAATATCCTGGCCAAGAGGATTTACATAGTAAGCCGGTCTGCTAATCATTAAGACCTTCCAAAATCAGACCCCATTTTAAAGGAATGTTGAAAATGGAATTGAGAGGTCCAGGCTGGGATGTACCCAAACCCGGGATGTAGGAGTGCACCTGTACTACAGTCATGTACAGCAGAAAAAGTAATCTTACAGATATGCACATGGGAAAAATGTGTAGCAGGAACTAGGCAGCTGCTATGTGGAAGTGTTGCTGCCTCCACATGGAAGTGATGCTGCTTCCACATGTATACAGCTCATTTTGCAAACCTGTATACATAAGTATGTACATTAATGAAAACCAGCCAAAAGGAATACACAAACCTGCAGAACAGTAGAACCAAGAACGAGCAGGTATCACACTACACTTTGGAAGTCTCGTATGGAACTTTACTGGAGTGTTTTAGAGGTCTGTCCCTATACGTTTGTGTTTTGGCAACTAGTCCTTCATCAGGAGCTCAGGACTTAGAGGATAGAAGACACTCTGTAACAGACACCTTGTGTCAGTAGAGAGGCAAAAAGGCAATTACTAAAGGGACGCACGTTGCCAACTAGTACAAGAACATGGCAGCGCAGGTTGTTTCCCACGCTAACTATGCAACCCGTGTTAGAGGCGCGAATGGTTGGGGTGGGGGTAGAGAGTGGGTATGATCTCAGTACAGTTAGCGCTGTATTCACATCGCATGCTAACTGCATTCGCGCGGGTTCAATAGGTGGCATTAGGTGCACCCACATTAATGCATCATACGTTATGGGACTTGGGTGCCACGTTAACTACCAGGGAAGTGCTTTCCACGCCCAAATAGTGCCCATTAATAAAACACCCCCATCAGACTTCACCATCAAATATGCCAGTATAGTACTACTTACCATTTATATAGTGCTACAAAGCATACACATACCAGGTGGAAGGTAATTTTATAACAGGAAACCATGAGATGCCCATGTAGGTGGTATTTTATAAAGACAAGCAAGCATTTATTTTTCTTCCTAAAATACTAGCATATGTGGTAGGGAACATGCCTTTTTGTAGGCACAATTACTTATAGCTGTGTAAATAAAGAAATTTTAAAATCAATCCGCCAATTAAGTTGAAATGGTGATACTTTACTTACCAGATAATGTCCAGTCCAGACAAGTGGGTTGTGTTCCTTTACCAGCAGACTGGTGGAGACAAAAGAACCAATGAAAAGCCCAGGTTTCAATGATATCACTTCCATGCCTCTATCCACCTCAGCCACAGGAAGTCTCTTCAATATTCTTCCCAAAATATATGGGAGAACGTGGCAAGCCTCACACAATCTCAATGTGGGCAACAATGAGTAACCAAACAGTAGAGAACTATGTACAGGAAAGCATAAACAGAAGGCTGTCCATAGAAGGTGGACCTACAGAGCCAAGTATATAAACTATAGCGGACCCAAGGGTACCGTTGCAGAAGAACAGAGCAAACAGTTCCAAGGGACAGGCCCTAGACTGATCTAGCAGGACTCAAGGAACAGTAACTAGTAAGTAAAATATTTATTTATTTTATTTATTTATCTATTTCTTCTATACCGCCCCTTCCAGAGATCAGGGGCGGTTTACATGGAACAATTGTATACATTCGTATAACATTACATAGAACAAGAACTTTTTAACTTTTTACATATAACTTTTTAACTTTTTACATAAAACAGAACAGTAGGTTGTTAAAACTATTTACAGGGTGTATACTTTTGTATACTACTGGATTTACAGGGGAATGTCAGCGAGCCTTTTCCTCCATCTTCCCCTGCTCCGTGCTCCCCGAGCGGGTAGAGCACACCTGAGCAGGGTCCACACATCCTCCCTGCTCAGGAGCCTCCGGTCCAATCGGGGCTGTGGGAGGCGGAGCCCACCGCAGAAAAAGCAGCCGCCGGCAGAAGCAAGCCCTTCCCTCCATCTTCCCCTGCTCCGTGCTCCTCGAGCGGGTAGAGCACACCTGAGCAGGGTCCACACATCCTCCCTGCTCAGGAGCCTCCGGTCCCATCGGGGCTGTGGGAGGCGGAGCCCACCGCAGAAAAAGCAGCCGCCGGCAGAAGCAAGCCCTTTCCTCCATCTTCCCCTGCTCCGTGCTCCCCGAGCGGGTAGAGCACACCTGAGCAGGGTCCACACATCCTCCCTGCTCAGGAGCCTCCGGTCCAATCGGGGCTGTGGGAGGCGGAGCCCACCGCAGAAAAAGCAGCCGCCGGCAGAAGCAAGCCCTTTCCTCCATCTTCCCCTGCTCCGTGCTCCCCGAGCGGGTAGAGCACACCTGAGCAGGGTCCACACATCCTCCCTGCTCAGGAGCCTCCGGTCCAATCGGGGCTGTGGGAGGCGGAGCCCACCGCAGAAAAAGCAGCCGCCGTCAGGCGGGCCCGCGCCTGTCGGGCCCGCGCCTGAGGGCCTCGCCAGAGGGCCCTTTGGCACGGCCCTTAGGCAAAGGCCCTCTCTGAAAGCCTCTGAGGATCCCAACAAACAGCAACGAAATCAATCCACGGCCCGCACCAACCCACAAGGAGATCTCTTCACCTGCTCCAGTGCGACCACCGTATGATCTCACAGCAAGTACAATACAACGTTTTACTCAAAAGTTTGCACTCAACTGCATCTCCGCATGAGAATAACCCCCATATTGCTAAAAGCAGCAAACCTGTTCTGTTCATAGAAACCAAGTTCTCAATAGTTACAGTCCTCTAGCTATCACTAACTGACCACATATACCTAACCCAGTCTTATACTGTTGCCAGTAGTCATACCTCCCCTTATTTTTATACTGTCGCCAGTAGCCATACCCCTCCCTTAATATCATACTGTTGACAGTAGTCACACCGTAATCTTTACCATACTCTTTTACTGTCGCCAGTAGTCATACCCCTCTTTCAAGTCTATACTGTTGTCAGTAATCGTACCTTTTCCATAATCTTCACCATAACCGTATACTGTTGCCAGTAGTCATACCTCTCCATTAATCCATACTGTCGCCAGTAGTTATCATAATTTGCAATAGTCCCCATTTCTGTAATCACACTTTTACCATAATCATATCCTGTCTCAGTAGTTATCTGACCGTTGTCAGTACCCTTTCTAATCACTATATTCTGTACTATATCACTGTATTGAACCACCTACACTATAATGCAGCCTTTACTATACTGTAACATAGCCTTTATTATACTGTATTGAACCACAATATCACTGTATTGAACCACTTATACTGTAACAAAGCCTTTACTACACTGTAACATTTATTATACTGTATCTTGAACTTTGCCTTTACTATACTGTATCTTGTAAACTCCCTCTCAATAATCCAAGACTCTCACACACATCCCATACCAAGAAACCAAAATGGCTCTCCACCTAATCACCTTTCTCAGTTTTTTCCTCCTCACAGACTGGCTAGGAACCTCCCTTGCCTACTCTCCCCCCACCAATCATATACCAATCCTCAAGAACCGCGGAAAACAATGGTCCAACAACCCTTACCATCATCCAGATAAGGAAGCTCGTATACGACACTCCCACCTCATCCATATAGCAATACATCAAACCAACAACCCTAAGCAACACAACCCCCAACCCCCACAAAACCTAAGATGTGCACTCGTAAATGCACGCTCAATTCGAAAAAAATGGCCTGTAATCCTAGACATAATTACCCTGCACAATCTGGATGCACTCATGATCACCGAAACCTGGTTAACTAAAGAAGACAATGTCCTCATCAACCAACTCATTCCACCTAACTTCTCCATACACACAACCCATAGAGAAAACAAGAAGGGAGGAGGAGCATTAATACTCACCAAGTCTGAACTCCTTTTTAACATGACCAGCTCTCTTAGCACAAGCAACCTAGATATAATCACCATAGTAAACAAACAATGCTCCATCAACCTAGTCTACAGAGCCCCCTCGAGCGCACCGGACGATCTTCCCACCATATTAGACCTAGCTGCCAATACCAGCAACCCCCACACTCCTAACTGGATAATGGGAGACCTCAATCTCCCATCATTACAGCAAAACCAGTCATCCTCACTCCTCAACGCCATTGAAGACCTTGGATATCAACAGCTTATCACGGAGCCCACACACACTAAAGGAAATGTTCTTGATATGGTTTTCGCTCCCCAAGCTGTCTCTGAGCAGAACTGCAACATTGTAAAGTCGATCACCAATGTACCATGGTCAGATCATAAGCTTATAAACCTACAAATTCCTCTGAGCAACAATCATCTTCATAACAATAGAAAACTGGGCAGCACATCTAGAACAACGAGAGGCTTCCGACCTTTCAATAGAGAACTCATACTATCAAGCACCCAACCACTCCTAAACAACACAGTACCCAACCTTGATGAGTCTGTTTCCGCCTGGTTCAACAACCTCAGTACCATTGCCCAACTACCACCCAAAAAGAACATAACACCAAGAAAAAGAACTTCTGCTCCATGGTTCTCCCCTGAATTACAGTCCTCCCTTTCCCATCTACGAAGACTTGAGAAATGCTGGCGCCGATCACTCTCCAGCGATGATCACACAGCCTACAATCAGCACCTTACATCTCACCGCAATGCAATCACAACCATAAGGAAACAATACCACACCGATATGCTCAAAAGATCTTTGAACAAACCGCGTGACCTTTTCAACCTGGTCAAATCACTATCAAAGGAACCATCCTCTGAACAAAAAGAAGATATCCACCCACAGGAATTTGCTGATTACTTACAATCGAAACTTCTACAAACAGATGAGCTCTCCAAAACCACTGTACACGAAACAACCTGCATAACACCCCTAACTGCACTCACCACTCCCTCAGATAAACACATTGAAGACACAATCGCCTCACTCAACACCTGAACTGCACAAACCGACCCATGCCCAGCCTTTTGGATAAAGGATCTCCGAAGCTCATTTAGCCCTTTCATTGCTAGACTAATTAACCTCTCCTTTACATCTGGCTCCTTCCCATCTGCTTTAAAGCTCACATCCATTAGACCTCTACTAAAAAACGCGAAACTAGACCCTAAACGGCCCGATTCATACAGACCAATAGCCAGCATCCTCCTGCTAGCTAAAATCTTTGAGAAAGAAGCACAAAGGCAAATTCAAGACCATATAGATTCTGCAGCCCCCCTGGACCATGCTCAACACAGTTTCAGAGAATTCCATGGTGTTGAGACACTGCTTACTACTCTTTTCAACGATGTTCTCACCACCATAGACAACTTACAGCAAGGCGTTGTACTAATCTTCCTGGATATAGCAGCAGCGTTCGATTCAGTAAACCATGAGATCCTCCTCGGTCGACTGATGGAAAAGGGCATCTGCAACTCAGCACTTGAATGGTGCAAATCATACCTCGACACCAGAATGCAATTTGTGAAATCCGCAACAGGAGAATCCAAACTCTTCCATCAAAAACAAGGCGTCCCACAAGGGTCCTCTCTCTCTTCCCTCATGTTCAATATCTATATGCAGCCGATCTGCAATATCATCAGATCCTTCAATGTGAAATGTATGATATATGCAGACGATATCCTTCTCTACATGCCATTTTCCACAAAGCAAATGGATTTAATGCCTATAACGAATTGCTTCAATGCAGTCTCTGACTGGCTCCTGTCACAAAACCTCCGCATTCAGCACAAAAAAACTGAGGCTCTCTTTATCTCCAGAGACCCCAACTTCACCCCACCACCACATATAAACGTCAAGGGTGCTGAACTATACACCAAGGAAACAATAAAATACCTCGGAGTAACAATTGACCATCGGCTCAACATGATACCACACATAAACAATATCGTAAAAGCTGTGTACTTCAAGATACGCACGCTCAAGCACCTTCGTTCCCTACTTGACCCAGAAGACTTCAGAACCATTTACCAAGCATTAATCTTACCACATTTTGACTTCGCCAACTCAATTCTTCAAGGGCTCCCACAATCCACCTTGAGCCCATTACAGCTCGCGATGAATACTGCTGCAAGGATTCTTCAAGGAGTTTCCAAAAGTGAACATATCACTCCTATTCTCAAACAGCTCCATTGGCTCCCCATACATGGAAGGCTAATGTTCAAAACCCTGATTCTTACATTCAAGGCCATCAAGGGTATATCCTCAAACTCACTTTCTGAGCTCATCCAATTAGTTCCATCAAACAGAATTAGAAGACAGGCAGCACTAAACTCCTTAGCGGTACCAAAGGCCATAATAACATGCAATCTATCTACAGCGAACAGAGCTTTCTTGTTTTGCGCACCACAATGCTGGAACTCTCTCCCTTCCGACATCCGTGCCATAGCCGACTTAGCCCAATTCAGAAAGGCCATTAAATTCATCCTATTCACCAAATACTACCCCACATAAAACATAGCTTAACAGTCCCACCACTTATCCTTCCAATTTTTTTCTTGTTCTCTTACTCTCTTCCTTATGTCCTCCAAATCTGCTTCATTCTCGCCCAACAACCATGCTAAATCATGTACATAGTTCGATTATGTTATCTAGTTAACAGACTACATATTCCATGTATATAGTTCTCCCAGTTTGAACCAAGTTGTCACCCCTGTTATATGTAATACCGAACAGCCTGTTGTTCTGGTTTTGTTATTGTTCCCTGTGAACCGCGCTGATCTCGAAAAGTGCGGTATATAAGAAACTAAAATAAATAAATAAATAAATAAATTGCTATTTATAGATGTTATTTACAAAAAGGTTAGGATACATGATTTACAAAAGGTTAGGATACATGATTTATGGTGGATAAAATCAAGTGTGTGTGTGTGGGTGTGTGTGTATGTGTGTGTGTGTATGTGTGTGTGGGTGTGTGTGTGTGAATGTGTGTGTGTGATGGAATTTATTTCCATTTTTTCGTGGGTTGTTTGGGGTGTCTTTGGGGGGCTGTTTGAAGAAGGAGTTGTGTGTGTTAATTGTGTGTCTGCAGGTTTTTCTGTTTGTGTGCCTGTGGACGCTGTGTGGCTGGACTTGGGGGGTAGGGGATTCCGAAATGCTCAGAGAATAGGTATGTCTTGAGTTCTTTCCTGAATTGGGAGAGGTCCTTTATGATTCGGATGTCTATTGGGAGGTCATTCCAGAGTGTGGGAGCGGTGAATGTGAAGGCTCTGGCACTGGTGGAGTTTTTAGTCCTCGTGAATGTTTTTGGCAGCTCTAGTGAGAGGGTTGCATTTAGTCTGCGGGCTCTTGAATCATTTGGGGCGTGGAGGAGTGTGGATAGATGGGAGGGGGCAATATCATTTAGTAGTTTGAAAGTTGTTAGTAGTATTTTGTATTTGATTCGGTTATTTATGGGGAGCCAGTGTAGTTCTAGCAGTATAGGGGTTACATGGTCTGCTAGGTGGGCTTTAGTGACTACTTTTGCACAAATGTTTTGTGCTCTTTGTAATAGGTAGATATTCTTTTGTAGGAGGCCGGTTAGGAGACTATTACAATAGTGAAAGTGAGGGGTTATGAGTGCACTTACGACTGATCTAAAGTCATGCGTGTCAAGAAGGAGCCTTAAGTGTTGAATAGTTTTAAGTTTGTAGAATATAGTTTTTACCGTCTGCTTTATGTGTGGTAGCATGGTGAGTGTGTGATCGATTATAACGCCTAGGTATTTTACCTCTGTTTTAACAGGTATCATTGTGTTATTGATGGAGATAGTTGTTGGGTAGGTATCTTCAGCCATAGGTGCTCTTGATACAAACATTGCCTCAGTTTTTTTGAGATTGATGCTGAGGAAGTTGGTTTCCATCCAGGATGAGGTTTCCGCCATGCATTCGGATAGAGTGTTATAATTAGGGTTTTTCGTGGTTATGGGGAGGGCGAGCATGATGTCGTCGGCGTAGATAAAATGACTGATTTTGTGTTTTTTAAATATTTTTGTGATGGGTTGTAGGTATAGGTTGAAAAGGAGAGCAGAAAGGGCTGATCCTTGGGGTATTCCTTGTCCTTGGGGGAAGGTTTCTGAGGCTTCCTGGTTTAATTGAACTCGCATTAGTCTGTGTGTGATGTAGGACTTGAACCAATTGAGTGAACAAATATCACTTTCCATATGTCCTGCTAGACCAGTCGAGACAAGTGGGATGTACCAAAGCTAGGCAAGAAGAAGACACAGCAGCTTGCAAAACCACTGGACACTGGACAAGAAGAAGACACAGCAGCTTGCAAAACCATAGAGCCAAAGGCCGTGTCAGCCCGAGCATGGACATCCAAGCAGTAATGCTTGCCAAAAGTGGAATATGGTGCCCATGTTGCCACCAGAAAATTGTCTGCAGTGGTACCAAGCTCCGCTCTGCCTATGAAGACACTTGCTCTCGGGTAGAATGGGCACACAAACCCTCCAGAACCGGCTGCTACCGCAACTGATCCGCCAAGACAATGGCCTCCTTAATCCAGCGCCCCAGTGCAGACTTAGCCGCAGCGTCACCTTGCACGGGCCAGCAAACAGCACAAAAAGAATTCATAACTTTCAAGGACCAGAGAAGCACCTTCCAGACATCTACAAGGTGAAGATTCATACCATTCCCCCGACACTGCTTCTTAGAGAAGGAGGGCAGGCAAACCACCTGGTTCACATGAAAGGAAGAAATCGCCTCAGGGAAGAAGGAAGGCCCATGCCAAATGGAAACAGTCTCCTCAAAAAAAGATATGCAAGGATTTTGGCAAGACAGAGCTAGCAGCTCAGAATACTCCTTGCGGAACAAATCACAACTACGGAAGACTGTCTTGAGCATTAAATCCCTCAGAGTAACGTGCTTCAACAGGCTCAAAAGGCTCTGACATCAAGGCCCCAAGCACCAGACATAGATCCCAGGAAGGGGCCACAGACCAGAGGGAGGATGCAGATGCCAAACCCCCTGAAGAAAGCGTGAAACATGCAGATGTAAGGCTAGAGACTTACCAACCAACAGACCTCTGAAACAGGCCAAAGCTGCCACCTGAACCTTCAAGGAGCTAAGAGAAAGAGCCTTCTCCAGACCATCCTGCAGAAAAGGCCAACAGAGATGGCACTCTGGCCGCCTCAGGAGCCAGCTGGCATGTGCCACACCAGCACTCAAGGCACCAGACCCGCACTTATGCCAGGTTGGTAGACCTCCTCTGGGATCTGAGCAAAGTGGAGAACCATAGCAGGAGAGTAGCCCATACTCACTAACCATCTCTTCTCAGGAACCAAGCCATAAGCGAGAAAGGAGTCAGTCCTCCAGGACAAGTGGTGCCTGACACAATAAGCCCTGAGACGGAGGCAAACAAAAAAGAGATGGAGATCTGATTCGGCTCCTGCATTCACCAATTCAAGCTCTCCTTGGCCAACCTGATGCCACCAGAATAATCCTTCCTGGGTGGTGCTCAATACGCAGAAGCACATGCCCCACCAGGGGCCACGAAGGAATCACATATAGCAGGTGCTAACATAATCAAGGTTGAGCCAGGGTGCCAACTCTCTTGGACCCCATCTCTGTGCGGTGACTGAAGAAGCGGCACACTTTCGCATTGGAGCGAGTCACAATCATATCCCTCTCAGGGTGACCCCAGTGATGCAGAAACAACTGAAACGCCTCCTGACTAAACTCCCACTCTCCTGGAACCAGAAAATGCTGGCTGAGAAAATCCGTTCCACAGTATACACCCTGGCAATGTGCAGAGCCAACAAACTAGGAGGTTCTTCACCGCCCAGGCAAACAAGGAAAGCCATCTCCTGGGCTACCCGGCACTCCTCATACCGACTTGCTGATTAACATAAGCCATCACCGTGGCATTGTCCAAGAACACTCGAACCGCCCGGCCCTCAACTGAGGGCCAGAAACTCAGAAGACCCAACCTGATGGCCTTCACCTCAAAGCTATTGATGGACCATACCGCCTCTCTGCAGGTCCAATGGCCCTGGGCCATTTGGCTTTGGCAATGGGCTCTCCAGTCTGAGAGACTGGCGTCTATCACCAGAAGGATCCATGAGCAATGATCCAGCAGCATGCCCTTCCTCAGGAGACTGACCATCACCATTGAGGGAGTGGGAGCCTGAGTTCATACCGCTGCAAACTCGGGGATCACCGAGTCTATAAGGACAGTTGGAGCAGCCCCATATGAGCACACGCCACGGCACCATCTCAGTTGTCACCACCATCAATCAGAGGGGCTGAAGATCAACCTGGACTATGGGAGCCTGCTGCAAACAGAACAGTGCTAGGCAATCCAACAGACTTTGACTCTCCTTTGACAGGAAGACTCTGCATACTCAATTATCGAAGCATGCTGCCAGGAACTTCAGGGACTGCAACAACTAGCTCTTTCCCCAATTGATCACCCAGCCGAAGATTACCAGAAAGGATACCACTCGGGGAGCTACCTGAGATGCCTCTGAAAGAGATTGGGCTCAGATGAGCCAGTGGTCCAGATATTGGTGTGCGCATATCCCTTGGCACCAAAGTGCCACAGCCACCACCACCATGATTTTGGAGAATGTCCTTGGAGCATTTGATAGTCCGAATAGGAAGGTGGTGAACTGAAGGTGAGAGCCAAGCACAGCAAAACACAGAAATTTGCTGATCCCCCGAAATGGGATATGAAAATATGCTTCGGCCAGATCCAGAGATGCCAGGAACTCCCCTTGATGCACCAATTGAATCACGGATTGCAAAGTTTCCCTCTAGAAGTGCATGACACGCAAACGATCGTTGACACACTTGAGGTCCAGAATTGGCTGGAATGTTCCTTCTGTTTCAGAACAGTGAAACAGATGAAATACCTGTCCTTGCCCCATTTGTCTGGGGGAACAGACACCACAGCCTTCAGGAGAGGCAACTTATCCAAGGTGATCCACACAGCGGCCCTACCGTTTGCAGATCCACAAGGGGAGAAAACAAAAGTGGCCGGGATTGGCTCTTTGCATTCTAGGACATGATTGTACTGAATTGGGACTAGCACCCAGCAATCCTTGTTGGCCTGGACCCATTCCTGAAAGAAGAGGTGAAGCTTGCCCTCAACCAGATGAACCAGGGAATGGGTCCGCAAACCTTCATTGCACAGCACAAGAGGCTCCTCCTCTGGATGGGACCGGGCTCCAGGGCCCAAGTGCTCCACGAAAAAAATGAGAACAAGCCCAGAGTCCACAAACAGAGGGGAACATATTCAATGTTTATTTAACCAGGCCAGTAGCGTCAAGAGTCCTGAGATCCCTGGAAGTCCGACCAGCGTGCCCGTGAGGAGTGGATGGAGGTTGTTGGAAAAGGGGTTCTTGCCCACTTCACAGGCCCCTTGGACCTGTCCTCCAGAAGACAGAAAGATTTCATCTCAACCAGGTCCTTCATCAGCTTCTCCAAATTAGACCCAATAGAAGGGTCCCCTCTGCCAGATGAGCAAACGGGCTTTGGAAGATGAGTCCACTCTCCGGTGTTTGAGCCAAGTCAAAGCCATATCACCATCGACAGGACACGATCCCTAGCCACTATATGTACCAGGCCATACATGGCGGAAGGTTGTAGCAGACTCCAAAAGAGGGGTAGAATCATCTAGTGGAAGAGACTGAATTCACTGGATCAGGCCTGCACATACCGCCAACTGAAGAACAGCAGCCGCCGCAGCGAACTGGTTCTTCACCTTCTGGTCCAGAGTATCATTAAGGACGATCCGCCTTCCACAGGAATGGTGGTCCATCTGGTAAAGCATAGTTACTCACCTGTAACAGGTGTTCTCCAGGGACAGCAGGAATCAGTCCTCACATATGAGTGACGTTGGCACCGACGGAGCTTGCAGGGAGCATTTCCCCAGCTTTCAAAGAAAGCCTTTGGGAATGCTACCATGCATGCGTGGTCCCCTTCCCGCCAAAGGCGCCATCTTGCTCAGTCAGGTGCCATAGCTAGAGCCCAACCAAGAAGATGGCCAAAATGAACAGCAAATCCAAGGGGAGGCGAGAGAGTTGCGAGGACTGATTCCTGCTGTCCCTGGAGAACACCTGTTACAGGTGAGTAACTACGCTTTCTCCAGGAACAAGCAGGAAGTCAGTCCTCACATATGGGACTCCCTAGCTACAGGCTACCAAAGACCTGTAGGAGAAGGTATGGTGGAGCCGAAAGCAGCCACAGTGAATCCAAAGACAGACCCGAAGACCTCAGGTCCAGGGAGAACCAGTCCCTGGTAGACTGAACAAGAAGGGTCGGAGGGCAGGAGTTGCTTAAACCCCGAACAGATTACAGAGTACAGCCTGGCTGAAGGCACTGTCCTGATGGGACTCCCTCTCCAGGCAATAATGTGCTGTGAAGGTGTGAGCGGAAGACCAGGTGGCAGTCTGGCAGATGTCCGCCAGGGACACCGAGCGGAGACTCACGATTGAGGTCGCCATCGCTCGGACATTGTACTTCATGACTTGGTGTTCCAGTGGTAGGCCAGCCTGGGCCTGGAAAAAGGCAATGCAGTCCACCACCCAGATAGACAATGTCCGCTTGGTGACTGCCTGTCCCAGAAGGCTGGTATCACAGGAGACGAAAAACTGGCCAGTTTTGCGGTGGCCTTGGGTCTGCTGCAAGTAGAAGGACAGGTCCTTCTTGCAATCCAGGGTATGGAGAATGGCCAAAGTCAGGTTGGCGTGAGTCCTTGGGAAGAAGGAGGGCAACACCACCTCCTGGTTGAGATGGAAGCCCGAGACTACTTTTGGGAGGAACTTCGGGTGGGTGCAGAGAACCACCCTCTTCCTGTAAAACCAGGTGCACGGAGCTTCAGCCATCAGGGCCTGTAGCTCACCAACCCTATGGGCAGAGGTGAGCACCGCCAGAAAGGCGACCTTCCAGGACAAGTGCCGCAAGGAGCAGGTAGCCAGAAGTTCAAACAGCAGCTTGGTCAGCTGTGTGAGGACCACGTTGAGGTCTCATTCTGATGGGGGTGGGCGGATAGGGGACTTGGAGAGGAGCAAGCCTCGCATGAAACGGGAGATGAGGGGTTGCCCTGAGAGGGGTCTGCCCTCGACGGGGTTGTGGTTCGCTGAGATCATGTTCAGGTGAACTATGACTGAGTTAGACTTCAGCCCATACTGCAAGAGATGGAGCAAGTATTGCAGGACCAAATGCACCGGGCAGGAGAATGGGTTCACACATTGCTCTGAGCACCACACTGAAAACCTGTGCCACTTGAAGGCGTAAGCCCATCTCGTAGAGTCTTTATGAAAGGCCAGCAGGATTTCCTCAACTTCTCTGGAAAGGTGAAGGGGTACTAAGGCGAACCATTCAGCAGCCAGCTGTCAGGGACAGGGACTCCAGCAGATTGATTTGCTGCTGACTCTCCTTGAGTGATCAGGCCCCCTGGGTGCACAGCTCCTCGCAGTGGGCCCTCCAGTCCGAGAGGGAGGCATCCATCGTCAGGACTTTCTGGTTAGTCGGGGTCTGGAAGGGCATTTGGCCCAGGAAGTGAAGCAGTGATCGAGCTCATACTGTGCAGCGACTCCACACATCAGATGCCAGGGACACGAGACAGTCTGCCTTGTATTGAGGGAGAAAGGCCCTGGCCTGGAGAGTTTCCAGGTGAGCCCCTATGAACTCCAGGGATTGCACTGGATTGAGATGGGATTTTGGGTGGTTTACCATGAATCCCAGGTGCTGCAGAAGCTGGATGGTACGGTCATTGGCCTGTAGGGCCTCCGAGGCCATGTCTCCTCTTATGAGCCAGTCATATACGTAAGGGTAGACGAAAGCTCCTTGGAGACGGAGGGAAGCCGCCGCCACTGTAAGACACTTGGTAAAGACCTTTGGTGCAGAGGCAAGACCGAAGGGAAGTACTCTGTACTGGTAGTGGTCACCCCGACCACAAACTTAGGTACTGTCTGTGACTGGGGTGGATAAGGATATGAGTGTAAGCATCCTTTAGATCCAAGGAGCATAGCCAATTGCCCTGCTAGAGGTAGGGCAGTAGTGTTCCAAGGGAGAGCATCTTGAACTTCTCCCACACCAGGAATCTATTCAGGTTCCTCAGGTCGAGGATAGGCCTGAGACCTCCTGCTCTTTTCGGGACAAGGAAGTATTTGGAGTAGAATCCTTTACCTCATAGGTGAGGTGGCACGGGCTCTGCCGCCCTGTCCCTGAGGAGGCCTGAGAGCTCCTGAATAAGCAGTGCCTGGTGCAGGGGAGGTCACCGGGGCTCCCCGGGAAAGTAGGGGGGAGGAGACTGGTCTAGGAGGAGAAGGTAGCTCTCCTTGAGAACCTGGAGAACCCACGAGTCAGTGATGATAGAGTTTCACCAGTCGGTGAAGTGGACCAGCCTGCCCCCCATCAGCAGCTGAACATCCAGTGGACGAGAGGCTATGCCGGGGGGGGGGGTGTCAAAATCCAGAGCCCAGCTGTGCTGGAACCGGCCACTGGGTCTTCGATCCTTTGAGCTTGCAAGGCCCCTGGCCGGGGCCCTTACCCTGTGCCCTTACCCGACCACCCTGCAGCTGGATTTGAGCAGTCTGGTAGAGGGGATACCCCAGTAGGGTTTGCCCTTCCTGTGCAAGAAGGGTTTCTTCCCTTGCAGCTTTTTCCTAGGAAGGGTAGAGGTCTTCCAGGAGAATCGAGTAAGGGTGACATACTCAGTCTCAATTTCAGCTGCTTTGTCCTCCCATAGGCCTACCAAAGAGGTGCTCCCCGAGACAAGGGACATAAAGGAGCTTCTCTTGGACCCACTGTTCCAGGTCAGAGGACTGGAGCCAAGCCTGCCAGTGGGTGCTGATACTGGCTGCTGCCACTCGTGCAGAGGACACAAAGCCGCTGTAGGCGGCTCGAGAAAGATATTTGGAGCACTCGCCAACAGACTTTGAGGGATGGATCTGAGGGGAGATTTCAGTGGGCCCGAGTCTCTGGTGAGATGTCACCATCGGATTCCCACTCGAAGTCGGGCAGATCAAAGTGGGTCAATGACCCATGCCGAGCTCCCAAGGCCGGAACCAGAGGCACTTGCCCAAGATGATCTTGCCCCTGGAAGGAGATCAAGACCTTTGCCGAGGATCTTCTTAAGGCTTCTGGCTCGCGGGGATCACTGCGGCGGCCCAGGGAGTCCTCAAGGTTGAGGTCCCTGCAGTCTCATCGCATGGACAGGGCACCTTCTGGGCAGCGAGGAACTCAGAAACGCTGCGTTCCAAGGCTAGCATTCAGGCCTCCCACTCAGGAGTGGGACCCTGTGATACCAACACTGGGGTGACCAGGTCCAGTGTCAAGGAGGAGAGGGGGTCCTCGCCAGGACAACCCTCAGAAGACTAGGCGCCCTTGCCGGAGACCTCCGCATAGGTTTGAGGTACCTTTCTCGGCTACTCTCTCTCCGACTCTTTGAATTGTCACAGGGGGCTGAGGGACCGGGTGCATGACTTCTCATGCTTGACCAACCCTCTGGATGACGTCCGCGAGGCCTTCTTCTTTTTCCGCTCACGCTCAGGGGACCCTTGGTCAGAGTGCCTGCAGGCTTGCAGGGGAGCCTTATGCAACACTGAGGGTTGCGGGGCCTGTGAGAGTGAGACTACTAGGGATACTGGGGGTCGAGCCTGCCTTATGGAAGATGTCATCCTGCTTCTGCCGGCAGCTCTGGATAATCTTAGAGGACATAGTAAAGGCTTTTAGTGTAGCTGGGTTTAAAAAAGGTTTGGACAAGTTCCTGGAGGAAAGGTCCATAAACCATTATTAAGTGACCGAAGATATCAATGCTTGACCCAGTACAAGCATTGTGGAACTTGTGTCTCTTGGGGAAACTGCTAGGTACATATGACCTAGATTGGCCACTGTTGGAAACAGAATACTGGGCTTGATGGACCTTGGTCTGACCCAGTATGGCATATCTTATGTTCTTATGTTCTTATGACATCTTTTTACATAAGGAGCATTGCTCTGGGTCATGATCGGCGCCCAGACACCAGAGACAGAAGTCTGTAAGTAACATGTTTTAAGAACACCAAACACATTTTTTGAAACCAGAGGCCATTGGGGCAAAAAGGGCCTCTGCGAGGTCAAAGACCCTTGATGCGGCCAGTAGTTAAAAAGGGCGCAAAAGCTCTAAGGTAGAAAAGAAGGGAAAAAGGGGGTCCCGAGACTGACCACTGAAGCAGCAGTGCTCAAGCAGCAGGAGGGGGAACCGGCGCTATCTGGAAAGCACAAAATGTACTAAACAAGAACAACTTTTTCCAGGGACAAGATGCGTGTCTGAAGGGCTCCGCGGAAAAAGGGAGACTGAGCAAGATGGCACCCTTGGGCAGGAAGGGGACCACGCATGTGTGATAGCATTCCCAAAGGCTTTCTTTGAAAGCTGGGGAAATGCTCCGCACAGACTCCATTGGTGCCAATGTCACCCATATGTGAGGAAAGACTTCCTGCTTATTCCTGGAGAAGTGTCGTGACCTGTGCATCCATCTTGGAAATATCAAACCATACAATGCACTCCTTCTCCGAGAGAGCGTGCATCCTCTTATACACCCCCAGCCTCTTAGGCGAGGAATCAGGAGAATCCCACTTTGACCAGAGCAGGCCCTTGAGCACCTCCAGGAACAGGAAGATAGTAGTGAATTTCCGCACCCCTTGCAGGAGTGGATGCATCCTCGAATCTTGCTCCGTGCCTGAAGCATCCGCCAAGTTCAAAGCAGATAAGACCCTGAGAAATAAAACACCTCCAGTTCCTCCTCCCAAAACAGGCAGATAACATTGCCCTCCTCACAATCCTCTGAATACAAAAGAACTTCTTCATCCATATCAGACATCTGAATCCAAGCCACAGTCCAAATCTCGGACAGAACCAGGCTCCAGGGGGTGACCTTCACCAGGGATGCTTAGCCGTAGGCAACCAAACAAGGGCTTCCACTATCAGCCTGATCCTCATGAGACTGTACCCGGAGGCACCCAGAGGCTGCAGAGTCTGAATTTCCATGCCAGAATGACCAGGCCTGCTGTAAAAAGGAAGTAAGACAATCCAGAGACCGGAAGCTCTCCTCTCCAAAATGATCCCCCAACACCAGAGGACATAACCACTGCAGATCCTCTAGAGGATGGGGAGCGGCCCATGGCAAAGTCGCCAGAAACCCCAGAGGCTGAACATCTTTACCCACAGCACCATCTACCACCTCCTGCCCTAAGGCAAGCAAGGCCAGATTAACTGTATTCCATAGTTGGGAGAGGGGGAGCAAGCCCTCAAAGGATGACTTAGAAGCTGCCATGCATGAAGAGCAGAGTCCAGAAGCTGGAGATGAAGTGCCTCGCTTGCCATAGGCTAAACAATGTTTCCTGTAAGAAGACATAGATAGGTAAAGCAAGTATCACAACAGCACTCGCTAAGGCCAAAAAGATTGCAGTCTAGTGGAGCCTCCCACGTCACACTCAAGTGAGAGAGTCACTCTCAAGGTGGTTGCTCAGAAGTATTTAAATAATCTTTCCCCCTCAGTTATTCAGATTTTCTTCAGAGTGTAGAAAATCCATCCACCATCTGCTAGAGACAAAGAAATACTGAAGAAACCTCTGGTGGCCTGAAGGTATGCATCAACATCACTTACACAGCAAGATGCGTTACAGGTGCTTGGGTAAGAACACGCACTCGTGCCACTCAGGATGAATACATGCACAGACCGTGCAACCACCAGGCACATGATAGTAAAAGATAGTGCTAACACATGCAGAAAATGAAAGGAAACCCCCACACCATGCCAATGGTCACCAGCAGTCCAGCCCTAATTGCACCCCAGATGGATGGAATTGGGAGCCCCCAGCAAGGACAAGCTTGAGGGCAAGCTTTGGTACTCATCCCCTGAGAGCCCCAGGCAGATATCCATGCCAGGCTCAGCTCTACGCCCCAGAAACTTTTTCTGTGCTTTGCATGCACTGCGTTTTACGGTGGCTGGCAGGCAAATTCCTCTGAAAGCCTCCTTCTGCAATCTTTGGGAGAGAGCAGGGGGGATGTTGAGCTTGTGTGAGGCTGCTGAACGCTTCCAGATCCTTCCAATTTTCTGTCTGCTCAACAGGCCCTTAGCAGAATAAGATCGTGGAGCTGAACCAAATTTCCCTCCTCCTATGCCTACCAAAAAGATTGCAGTCTAGTGGAGCCTCCCACGTCACACTCAAGTGAGAGAGTCACTCTCAAGGTGGTTGCTCAGAAGTATTTAAATAATCTTTCCCCCTCAGTTATTCAGATTTTCTTCAGAGTGTAGAAAATCCATCCACCATCTGCTAGAGACAAAGAAATACTGAAGAGACCTCTGGTGGCTGAGGCATATAGAGGCATGGGAGTGATGTCACGGAAACCTGGGATTTTCACTGGTGAAGATTAAAATCAATCTGCAGGTAGGGGAACACAACCCACTTGTCTGGACTGGTCTAGCAGGACAATATGGAATTTTATTTATTTACATTATGGAAAAGGAAATAAGCAAAAGACTAAGGAAAATGATTCCCTTAATCCCTTATGTAAAGCCTTTTCTTTTAATATACATGTGCCTCTGAGCTGGTGCAAAACCCAGTGGGGAACATTTTGTCCATAAATGTGTATCCCCATTGTAAAATGGAGATTACAGGTGTAGATTTTTGCCTCACTCAAACCATGCCCCTTGAAATTCCTGCCTAGTGTGGATCTCCATGGTAAATAGCGGCTTTCTGAAATCACATTTACATATGCATGCCAATCTATATATATAAATGCCACTATTTAACTCCAACACACTTATATAACATTTACAGGGGTATCTAAAGAGAAAGAAAATCTCAATACTACAGGCTTCCTAACGTATTGCAAGATTTAAAAAATGCTTTATTCATGTTAACTGTTTTGAACATTGCTCTTTGAATGAACCTGGAGACCGTATTCCTTTCTCAAGGGGCGGGGGGAGAGAAGTTCTTTCAGCTCAGTGAAATTGTATGGACAGATCCACAAGACTGGAAAAACACTGATAAAAGTACCCTCAATCCAGGGAAGAGGAGTTGCTCCAGAATACAAAAGTGGAGCAATTCCAGATCTAAGTAAACAAAAGACTAAATTCTCTCACTATGGGAAGAGATGTAGTATCTCAGTAAAAGGTGACACTGCATGGTCAACATGAAAATCTGAAATTACTTTTTCTCTAGAATCTGAGTTTAAATAACCATATGAGGTATACAAAAACACAATTTTTTGTATATATTTTATTACAATGTCTACTGAGTTTGTAATTTTCTGGATATAACATGAAAGTGAAGGGACACAGAATAGAGTTTATTCTGAAGTCTGTAGCTTCCTCTGGAAATCATGTGTGGACGTCCTAAGTTCTCATCTACAAAATCCACTTCACTGTTATTGTTGCCATGGTATAAAATAGGATTACAATACCAACACCACTTCCTTTCACCACCCTTACTTAACTCAATCCAATCAAAATATAAACAATACAATTCAAAAGTATTCCTTGGGGTAAATATATACAGGCCTCAGTCAATGCTCACACCATTCATTTGGCAAACAGTGTCACCATAGGGTAGAGCTTCAAAACTTTCACACATCACCGGCCTTCCCTCTATAATTTAATCAAATACAATTATTTAGAACGCTCATTGAAGTGATAGCTATAGCGCCAAAAGATAAGTTACGGATTATTACTTTTTCAGTTGTGTGACTGATTGTGCACTATTAAGAGTATCTTTATCCTTTCTAGATGTTCAACTAACTGGTTCCGGTGCAAGCTGTCGTACTCTGGGAAATTCTATTCTTTATGGAAATTAGAATCTTTTAATTTAATGAAAATTATGAAAATTATAAACCAAAAAATTAAAAAATTGTTCTGGATAATTTAAATTTCATTGAAATCTCATTGTGGAATAAGTAAGTTAGATATGGAAATTTTAAATTGATATATCGAATCCTAAAAAAGTACTTTTTTAGTAATAGCGTTCTAAATAATTGTATTTGATTAAATTATAGAGGGAAGGCCGGTGATGTGTGAAAGTTTTGAAGCTCTACCCTATGGTGACACTGTTCGCCAAATGAATGGTGTGAGCATTGACTGAGGCCTGTATATATTTACCCCAAGGAATACTTTTGAATTGTATTGTTTATATTTTGATTGGATTGAGTTAAGTAAGGGTGGTGAAAGGAAGTGGTGTTGGTATTGTATAGATATTATTCCTTTCGGCAGTGATTTCTAGTTATAAAATAGGATTAACCATAATATCGAGCTAGATCATTTTTAGAAGCAGTATCTTTGTTAGTACTAGCATGGATTATTAAAATCTCACAAGCCCCAAGGAAAATAGAGGCAAAGAAACAAGGTTTCAATTAATTTGTAATGACTTCTTTTTTGAGAATAAATTATTTGTAGTTGCTTTGATATTCACCCTCACAGCATCTCAAAATGACAAAGTATCGAAGCTTGCGCTGTGGCAACATGCAATCTATACAAAGGCAGAAAGGAAAAATAGCAGGGAATGCAAATGAAAGCTGAGCCGAGTGATTACTGGAAAGGGGACACTGCACTTTACCTTAAGAGGTATGTTTACTAAAGCGTGTTAGCTGTTAACACAGCAATAAAACAGGAAAAGCGCACTGCGGTAACAGCTAACGTGGGCCAATTACAGATAGCATGAAAGATCCCCGCATTATCGTTAGCAGCACGAGTGGGAGGGGTGTGGATGGAGAATGGGCCTGCCTGCAGTGTTTTTGGAATGTGTGATTGGACTCATGGCTGCATGTTAATGGTGCACAGGGCTGGCGCAAGGACTGGAGGAGCATAGGCAGCACCGCCCCCCCCCCCCCCAACCCTCATTGCTGCCACTGCCTACCCTCTCCAGGGCCAGTAATGGTTGCTATTAGCCCTCAAACCACGACGCAGTGCTAATACTCCGGCATTCCATCAGTTTCCTTCAATTCAAAATGTGCTGTTTCCACTCCCTCTGACTCTGCTTCCGGTTGTGGAGGGGGATGGAAACGGCATATTCTGAACTGGAGGAAACTGCAACACAATGCCAAAGGGTTAGTAAGCGCTGAGTCACAGTTTGAGGGCCTATTGCTGCCACTGCCATCCCCAGATAGGGGCAGCAGTGGCAGCAATATGCACCTTCAGCGACCGCCAAGTTTGCCTACTGGTAGCGCTGTCCCTGATGGTGCATACATTTCTTCTGTGATCTCTGGGGCTGAATTGTGGCTGTATAAGCATTTGCTCAATATACTGTTAATGACCCAACCCTTCAGCAGCATCTAAAGAGAGCTCTTCAGCGAGTAAGGGCTGGAAGGCCCCATGCTGAATTTTCTTTCTGCAGATGCTGCCACATGATCTGCGCAGAAGACCAATAAACACAAGAAAGAACCAAACCAGCTAATCAAATTAAAAAAGAAAAGGAGAGAGAGGAAAAGGAAAGTGACAGCAGATTTGAGTAGCAGTAGGAAAGAAAGAGTCAGGGGTCATGGGGGAAGATTGAAAGCAGAGGAGAAAAGATGAGTTTTGAGAAGGGAGCGGAATTTAGAGTAAGACTCCTCAAGTCGAAGGGGGGTAGGTAGGGAATTTCAGAAAGAGAATATTAAATAATATAAAACAATTTTCCAGCCTTAGCTGCCTCTGGCTTAATATTTTGCCTCAGCATCACTTTTCTCCTTCTTGGCCTTGTTATTTTTATTTTCACTGTCTCTTATTCTTGAGGCCTTCCTTTTTTTTTCTTTTCTGTTTCAATGCTCTCTTTATCTTTTTCCTTTTGAGTGGATATTTTAATACTTTCTATACTGTGTACTCCGATTCTCTATTCTCATCCATTTTCCTTTTCTTCTTATCTGCTCTCCTTTCCTTATTCTTCTCCCCTCAAATTCCTCTCTAATAAATTATCACTCTCTCCTCTCTTTCGCCCCTCCCTCCCACCTCCAGTTCTCCATCTTGCTATCTCACCCATCTCCAGTCCTTTCTACTATGAGGAGTCCTTCTTGTTCCTCCAACTCCCACTCCCCATAAAGAGTTCTTTCCCTCAATCCCTGGTCCTGCCTATTTTTTCTTCTCCTTACTCATCCCTAGATCTTTCCCCAGTCCCTGAAGGCTCTGTTACCTCTCCCCTATTACCCCTAGTATGTTTTCTCCACATCTCCCATATGCGATTCCTGGGGTTCTCTCTCCCCCACCTGATCTTCTCAGCTGTGACCCTCAATCTGCTCCAGCCCATACTCTCCATTATTGCCTGCCACTGCCAGCCCTCTCCTTGCAATTCTGTGATGTAAGAGCAGCTGCTTGATGCAGGTGAAATTTTACTTGCCATTTGTTTCCTTTCCTGGAATCCTGCTAGACCAGTCCAGACTAGTGGGGTAGTGCCCCCCTGCCAGCAGATTGGTGAGATAGAGAAAATCACAGCTTTGTGACATCACCCTTAGTATATAGCCACCTACCCCTAGAGGTCAACTTCAGTATAACCCTGGCAAGTACCAGGACTTCATAGCAGTTCAAGACTAAGAATACCAGAATAAAATTTGACAACAGAATACTAATAAAAGATAACCAGACCGAGGCTCCCGGTCAGAGTATGCCCCTACAGCTATGAGGACGAATCTGAAGAATATGTACCAACAGAATTGTCATGTGCCACCCAATTGCATCACATCTCTTTGGAAGCAGTGACAAGACCAACCCAGGCTGGGTCCTGGACTGGTTTAGCAGGATTCCAGGAAAGGAAATTAACGGCAAGTAAAATTTCATCTTTTCTCTCCATACAAAGATTTGACTTGTTCGAGCCATGGTATTTTCAATAACATCATATAGATGTTAAAGCTGGATAGTGAAAAAGATAGACAGGAAGAAAATTGATGCCTTTGAATTATGATGCTGGCGGCGAATACTGTGTATACCATGGACTGCCCGAAGAACAAACCAGTCAGTACTAGAGGAGATCAAACCTAAACTTTCTTTAGAAGCTCAGATGACAAGACTTTGACTTTCATACTTTGGACCCATCATGCGAAGAGAGAGATCATTAGAGAAGGACATCATGCTTGGCAAGATAGAAGGTCAACACAAAAGAGGAAGGCCAGCAATGAGATGGATCGATACAATAACAGCAGCTACGGGCACCAGTCTGTCAACAATGAGCCGCCTGTCTGAAGACTGAACACAATTTAGGATAACTATCCAGAGGGTCGCCATGAGTCGACTCCGACTCGATGGCACTTAACAACAACAAAATTTAATCTTCCAACTCATCCTGCTACACCAGTCCAGACTAGTGGGGAGTACCAAAGCTACATCACCGTAGGGCAGAAAGACACAGCTGTAGCCAAAACCATGGCCCTGAAATGAGTTGCTTCCCTAGCATGGAGATCCAAGTGATAATGACGAGCAAATGTAGGACAGGGACGACAACCAAGTCGCCACCCTGTAAATATCCAGCGGGTGGACCCGCAATCTTTCGGCCCAGGAAGCGGCTTGAGCCCGAGTGAAATGTGCCCAAAGCCCAACAGGGACAGGCTTATTCTGGAGTATATAGGCCAATTCAATAGCCTGTTTAATCCAGTGTGCTATCCTTGCCTTGAAGGTGGCCACCCCCTTCCAGGGAGTGGCGAATAAGACAAAAAGGTGGTCAGAAAGGCGAAAAGGATTGGTAACCTTGAGACAGCAACGCAAAACCCGGCTAACATTTTTTATTTTATTTTATTTAAACAGTTTTTCTATACCGCCCCTTCCAGAGATCAGGGGCGGTTTACATTTAAACAAATCAGATACATGGAACAGTTATTACAAACCATAATGTTTTAACTATGTACAGTTACATGAGAACAAGACAATGCAGAGCCTGCTGACAACCTGAACTTTGTTTCTGAAAGAAGGCAAGCAGAGAAAGAGACTGATTAAGATGGAATTCTGATATGACCTTTGGTAAAAAGGCTGGGACCGTTTGAAGGGTAATCCCTTCTGACAAAAAGGAGAGAAAAGGATCCCGGCAAGAGAGGGCTTGGAGTTCCAATATATGCCAGGCAGATGTAATCGCCACTAGGAATATGGCCTTAAGCATGAGATCTTTAAGGGATGAGGCACAGGGCAGCTTGAAAAGGAGTTAGAGCTAGGCCATGGAGCACCAGGGAAAGGTCCCAGCCAGGAACTACCGGGCACAGTGGCAGTCACAGAGAACAGACCCCCCTGCAGAAAACAGGAGATGTCCGCATGAGATGTGAGGGACAGCCCCCAAAATGGACCCCTAAAGCATATTAGGGCAGCGACATGTACCTTTCAAGGAGTTAAGGGCAAGAACCCTATCAAACCCATACTGGAGAAAGGAAAGAATAACCGGCACCTCCACTGTCCACAGGGAGACAGATTGCAGGGAGCACCAGAAGGAGAAGAGGCGCCAAACGCAGGGATAAGCTTGAGAGGTTGAGGAAAGCTTTGCCTTAAATAAGGTGGTGACAACCTGTGGTGAATAACCCTTGCGCTCTAGCCGATGCTGCTCAAGAGCCAGGCCGTAAGCGAATAGGGAGTGGGGTCGTCCATGAAGATGGGGCCCTGACGCAGGAGACCTCAGGAGTTGCCGAGATGTGGGGCAACTCACAGAGCAGGCACACAAGATCGATATATTAGGGACGTCGCGGCCAATCCGGAGCCACCAGATTTACTTGGCCTAGATGGGACTCTATCCTGCATAGGACACAGCTGATCAGCGACCATGGAGGAAAGATGTACAGAAGGTTGGGGCGGGGCCAGGGTTGAGCTAGGGCATCCAGACTGAGACCGTGGCTCTGTCCGCCGACTGAAAAAGGACTCGACTTGGTGTTGGATGAGGTGGCCATGAGGTCCAGGGTTGGCCATCCCCACCGGCATACTATAGTCACATAGGCCCATGAAGCGAGTTCCCACTCACTGGGATCCAGAGTGTACCGACTGAGGAAATCCGTCTGAACAGTCTCACTCCCGTAATGTGTTGGGCCAAGAGCGCTTGTAGATAGCACTCTGCCTAGGGGAACAGAAGAGTCATCTCCCTGGCTACTTTGTTCCACCTTGTCGGTTGAGATAAGCCACCGTAGTAGAGTTGTCTGAGAGAATCCGCACTGTGTGACCTTGAAGGACAGAGTGGAAGGCTAGGAGCACCAATTGATCATCCATGTGGATTTGCGGGCTGACCAGGAGCCCTGGGCTGTGTGCCCAAGGCAGTGTGCTCCCCAGCCTGCTAGACTGGCATCCGTAGTGAGACATATCCACTGCAGGGTATCCAAGAGCACGCCTTTCAGTAGGTTTTGAGGAGAAAGTCACCACCTGAGGCTGTGACTCACTGAAGGCAGCAGTGGCAGCGGAGTCTGAAACTCCTGGGTGGCAGGGGACCGTTGGGACAGTAGGGCCCGTTGCATGTGTGCTCGGGCCCAGGGAACCACCTCGGGGGTTGCTGCCATGGTGCAAAGAACCTGCAAATAGTCCCAGGCCACAGGAGAAGGAAAGTGCTGAAATGCATAGAACTGAGCGCATAGCTTCTGACAGCAGTCCTAGGAAAGACTCGGTCTGCTGCTATATCAAAATGGGCTTCCAGGAAGTCTAGCGTCTGAGTTGTACGAAGATGACTCTTGGCTTGGTTGACTACCCAGCCAGCCAAGATGGTTCAGGAAACTGACCATGTGAGTCACTGCTAACTGTGCCTCCTGATAAGATTTGACCATGATGAGCCAATCATCCAGGAATGGATGGACGCAGATGCCTTGGTGCTACTGCAACCATGACCATAAACTTGGAGAAGGTGCAAGGGGCTGTGGCAAGACCAAAAGGCAGGGCCTGAAACTGATAATGTTTGCCCAGTACCAGAAACCGTAGATACTATTGGTATTCCTTGCAAATGGGAAAGTAGGCTTCTGCCAAATCCAGCAAGGCGAGATACTCTCCTGGGCGCACTGCCTGGATGACTTATCTTAGTTTCTCCATGCGGAAGTGCGGCACATAAAGGCAGTGATTGACGTACTTGAGTCTAAGATAGGATGGAAGGAGCCATCCTTGGGCACCACAAAGTAAATGGAATAGTGACTGAAGCCTCTTTTGGAAGCATCAGACAGACAGCCGCCTTCTTTGTAGACGAGCCATATGGGGAAACCAGGAAGATGTTTGGAATAGGTGCAGCCAATTTGAGAACGTAATCCCTTGAAACCACTTTGAGTATCCACTTGTCCGAAGTTATTTGGGTCCATTCACAGGAAAAGAGAATAGGTGACCTCCGACATGTGGCTCCCTGGAATGGACCCTGAGCCCGTCAATGGGAGGGATGTGAGGGACCTGAAAACTTGGCGTTGAAGGAGAAATTCTCTCTGTTGCAGCGAATGCCACAAAAGGACTGAGCCCTGGCTCCCGGGGCGATAATTGACGAACATCAAGAATTAGCTCTGGGCCTGTCCTCTGGCAAGCGCTGAGGTGTGACCTCACCCAGATCTTTGACGAGCTTTTCAAGGTCCTCTATGAAGAGGAGTTTACCTTTAAAGAGGAGCATGGTGAGGCGGGATTTGGAAGCCGCGTCCGCATTCCAATGACAGAGCCAAAGCCAGTAGAGAGCTACAGTACATGCTGTCACTGATCGCGCTGAGAAGCACAGAGGATCATACAAGGCATCTGCGATAAAGAGTAGTTACTCACCTGTAACAGGTGTTCTCCAGGAGCAGCAGGAATCAGTCCTCACTTATGTGTGACGTCGGCGCCAACAGAGCCCTCGCGGAGCAATTTCCCCAGCTTTCAAAGAAAGCCTTTGGGATTGCAGCGCGCATGCGCGGTCCCCTTCCCGCCCAAGGGTGCCATCTTGCTCAGTCGAATGACATAGCGGAAGACAGCAAAACCATAAAAGAATGACTGCAACTCCAAGGGGAGGAGGGAGGGTAGTGAGGACTGATTCCTGCTGCTCCTGGAGAACACCTGTTACAGGTGAGTAACTACTCTTTCTCCAGGACCAAGCAGTAAGTCAGTCCTCACTTATGGGACTCCCTAGCTTAAGGCTACCGGAGACCTCAAGCTGAAAAAGAGCTCCCTCCAGCTCAACAGCACAGAAGGAAGGAATCTTCTCTGAATACGAATCCGGCCGGTAGCCCAACACCAGGGCCGGAGGGAAGGAGTTGCCTAAACCTCAAAGAGATTGTGGAGGACTGCCTGTCCGAAAGCACTATCCCTGCGGGACTCCCTCTCCAGGCAGTAATGAGCCGCAAAGGTCTGGCTGGAAGACCAAGTAGCGGCCCGGCAGATGTCTGCCAACGGAACAGAGCGGAGGTGGGCTACAGAAGCAGCCTTCGCCCTGACACGGTGCGCCGTGACTCGACTCTCCAAGGAGAGGCCGACTGCCCCATACGCCCAGGCGATACAGTCAGCTACCCAGATGGACAAAGTACGCTTAGAGACAGGTACCCCCAACCGATTGGGGTCAAAAGAAACGAAAAGCTGGGCAGCTTTCCTATGCTCACGCGTACGGTCAAGGTAGAAGGACAAGGCTCTTCGACAGTCTAGGGTATGCAGAACAGTCTCAGCTCGGCTGGTATGCGGCCTGGGAAAGAAGGTTGGAAGAACCACCTCCTGATTGATGTGAAAAGAGGAAACCACCTTCGGAAGAAACTTAGGGTGCGTCCGTAAGACAACCCTATTCTTGTAGAACCTAGTGTAAGGGGGCTCCGACACTAGGGCCTGTAGTTCACTAACGCGCCTAGCGGAGGTAAGGGCTACCAAGAAGAGAGTTTTCCATGACAGGAAACGAAGGGGGCAGGTAGCCATGGGTTCAAAAGGTGGGCAAGTAAGCCTTTGCAAAACCACATTGAGATCCCAGTCAGGAGCCGGAGGGTGCAACGGAGGCTTAAGCAGAAGCAGGCCCCTGAGGAAACGCGCCACCAAGCGGTGCGAGGAAAGAGGCTGGCCCTCCACCGGCGAATGATGTGCAGAGAGAGCACTGAGGTGGACTCTGACAGAGTTGGATTTGAGGCCTAGATCGGAGAGGTGAAGCAAGTATTGCAGTACCACCGATACCAGGCAGGCGAATGGGTCCTCAGAGCGCTGAGAACACCAGACCGAGAAGCGACGCCATTTAAGGGCGTAAGATTTCCGGGTGGAAGGTCGCCGAGACGCCAGGACGACCGCTTCCACCTCCGGAGGGAGCAAGAGCGGAGCTAGGACTACCCTCTCAGCAGCCAGGCCATCAGGTGAAGGGCCCGGAGGTTGGGGTGCAGGAGAGTACCCTGATCTTGGGTCAAAAGATCGGGCTGAAACCCCAGAGGAAGAGGGGTGTCCACCGCTAACTGCAGGAGTAGAGGAAACCATGGTTGCCTCGGCCATCGGGGCGCTATCAGGATCATGTAGGCCCCGTCCCGGACAACCTTGAACAGCGTCCGGGACACCAGCGGCGTGGGAGGAAAGGCATACAGTAGGCTCGTGGACCACGAAATGAGGAAAGCACCCGGAGCTACTCTGAGGGGATGCGGGTGCCGAGAGCAGAACCGGGGAAGCTGCCGATTCAGGGGACTGGCAAAGAGGTCCACGGTGGGGGAGCCCCACCGGCGGAAGATTTGCTGGGCAACGCCGGGGTTCAACCTCCATTCGTGGGGCTGCAAGACCAGGCTCAGCTTGTCGGCCAGGCAATTTTCCTGCCCGGGCAGGTAAACCGCCTTGAGAAGGACGTCGTGGTCGACTGCCCAGGAGCACAGTCTCCGGGCCTCCTGACATAGCAGGAGGGAGCCCGTGCCCCCCTGTTTGTTCACGTAGAACATGGCAACCTGATTTTCCGTCTGCACCAACACAGACTGACGAGAGGTGAGGTGAGAGAAGGTCCGCAGAGCTAGGCGGATCGCCCGTAGCTCCAGGAAGATGATCTGTTGAGCCGCCTCCCAAGGAGTCCAAAGGCCTTGAGTGAGTGCTCCCTGGCAATGCGCCCCCCATCCCAGGAGAGAGGCATCTGTCGTCAGCACCTGGGAAGGTGCGGGAGACTGAAAAGGCATGCCGAGTACCAGGTTGGGCAGGTGAAGCCACCATTGCAGAGAGGCGACCAGGCGGTCGGAAATCTGTAGTAGGTCCGCCAGACTCCCTGTGGCCTGATGCCATTGAGTGCGAAGACACCACTGAACAGGCCTCATATGTAGATGGGCGTTCGGGGTGACATGGACCGTGGAAGCCATATGACCGAGCAGCTGCAGGAACCGTCTGGCCGGGATCAGTGACGCGCTGTGGAACCTGCCGGCCAGAGCTATGAGCCTGTCGGCTCGCTCCCGAGGCAAGAAGGTACGAGCCTGCAGAGTGTCTAGCCGTGCCCCTATGAACTTGAGATCCTGAGAGGGGCGCAACGTGGACTTCCCGAAGTTTATGACGAAGCCCAAGTGCTGAAGCAGAGCCACCGTGCGTTGCGTGGCCTGAGCGACCTCTAGGGCCGACTGCGCCCAGACGAGCCAGTCGTCTAGGTAGGGAAAGACGAAAAGGCCTTGAAGTCTCAGGAAGGCCGCCACCACTGCCAGGCATTTTGTGAACACCCTGGGGGCGGAGCACAAGCCAAAGGGCAGCACGCGGTACTGATAATGCTTCCCTGCCACCACAAATCTTAGATATTGTCGGTGGTCCGGATGAATAAGGATGTGAGTACAGTCAAACCTCGGTTTTAATGATTAATCCGTTCTAAGAAGTCTGACTAAAACCGAAAAGTACGAAAACCGAAGCAATATTTCCCATAGGAAATAATGTAAATTCAATTAATCCGTTCCAGACACCCAGCTCCTGTCACTTCTCTCACCTGCCCGATCGTCCACAGGACAGCAAACACACAGATATTGTACTGTACGGCACTGTAATCTGATCGCTGACTCCGTCTCAACAGCAATTTGCAAGCGTACCCTGCAAGAGAAAGAACTGCCTCCCACATTCATGCAACATCTCCTGCTTACATTGACAGCTACCCTGCTACCTCCGAGCCTGAGGGGGCGCTCCAGAGAACAGGCAGGCGGTGGAGAGATCGGGGCCTTCCTCTCTGTGCAATCCTTGCATCTCTGGCTCGAGGATGTTACTCAGCTGACTTTGGCTTCTCAACACGCGATCGGTGAGTCCGGGGGGGGGGGGGTAGTGCTGCCGGGACTGGGCGGGCAGACCAGCGCGAGGGTGTATGTATTGCAGTACAGTATACAGTATAGGTTTTCAGATCTGGCAGCACTGGCTCACCATTCTTGACGAAAACCGAGGCGATATACGATAACCGAGACAAGATCTCAGTCAGAAAAGACGTCGAAAACCGAAACGAACGAAAACCGGGGCACACGAAAACCGAGGTTTGACTGTATAGGCATCCTTTAGATCCAAGGAGCATAGCCAATCTCCCTGCTGGAGGTAGGGCAGCAAGATTCCAAGGGTAAGCATCTTGAACTTTTCCCGCTGCAGGAACTTGTTGAGGTTGCGTAGGTCCAGTATGGGCCTGAGGCCTCCTGTTCTCTTTGGGACCAGGAAGTACCTCGAGTAGAACCCTTGACCCCACAGGTGTTGGGGCACTGGCTCCACAGCCTGCTCCCCCAGCAGCCCCTGCAGCTCCTGAAGGAGTAAGTCCCTGTGCAGAGGGGACCTTGGAGGCTCCCCTGGGAAGTAGGGGGGAGGCACCTGGTGAAAATGTAAGAGGTAGCCCTTTTGAACCACCTGCAGCACCCAGGCATCGGATGTTATGGCTGACCACCTGTGGGCAAAGTGGATCAGCCTGCCCCCCGTGCTGAGCGAAGGACGCGGGGGGGGAAAGGCTATGCTGGCATAGTCAAAAAAACCCACCCTGCTGAGCAGGGGGCTGTGTAGTGGGCTTGGGGGCCCTCGGCCTACGGGGGCCATTGCCCTGCCCCTTAGCCTGCGGACCCTGATTGGGAGCCGCAGATGCTTGGTATTGAAGGTGGGGTTGCTTATAGGCAAGCCCCTTCCTCGGGTAAAAAGGCTTCTTCCCCGAACCCTTCCTCTTCTGTGGAGGAATGGAGGTCTTCCGGGACAGGCAAGTCCTAGTGAGAGTCTCGGACTCGAGTTCCGCCACCTTATCAGCCATGGGCTTGCCAAAGAGGTTTTCACCTCTACAGGGGACATCGACTAACTTGTCCTGTACCCATGGCTCGAGGTCGGATGACTGAAGCCAGGCCTGCCGGCGGGCACCGATGCCGGCTCCGGCTACTCGGGCCGATGCCTCGAAGCCATCGTAGGCCGCCCGGGAAATGAACTTCGAGCACTCTCGAATACTATCGAACAAGGCCTGGAACCTCTGCAAAGGTTCCTCGGAGAGACCAGCCGAGAACCCGGCGAGCTCTTTTGCCAGGTCTCGGAGGAACATGCCCATGTACAGCTGGTATGTCTGGACTCGGCAGGCAAGCATGGAGCCCTGGAAGCACTTCCTACCGAGGGCATCCAGGTTTCGGGCCTCCTTACCCGGAGGCACCGAGGAATGCATCTTTTGACTCTTAAGTCGATGCATGGCCGATTCCACAACCATGGAGTGGTGGGGTAATTGCGCCTTTTGGAACCCGGGGCTCTTGCGGACTCGATACATCGAATCGACCCGCTTGCTCAACACCGGCGTCGAGGCCGGGCTTTCCCACATGCGGAAGAGCAGCCGCTCCAGCATCGGTGGAACCGGCACAGTAAAGGCCTCCTTCGGGGGAGAGTCATACTGGAGTGCCTCGAGCTCTTCAGCACGAGGCTCCTCCTCGGAATCCGCGGGGAAAGCCAAAGCCTTGGCCATATCCCGCACGAAATCGGAGAAGCGCGTATCCTCCGGAGGGGATCGCCTTCGAGGCTCCGACTCGGGCGAGTCGGAGGGGACACACCGAGTCTGAAAAGAACCGGGTGACTCGTCCCCTTCCGTGTCCCAGCCCGACGCCTCCGTGGAGGAATCGAGGGGCTCCGTGCGGGCGAGGGTTCATCCCAATGCCGAGGCCGGCGTCGACGACCTCGGTCCCAAACGGGAGACCGAGGGAGACCTCGACCGAGGATCGACTCGGCCGCCGAGGTCGACTTGGGTGTTGACGTCCCGGTGGTCTGGGCAGATGCACTGGCGATGCCGGTCATCAAAGCCCGCTGCTGGTCCAGGAAGGCAGTGATACTGCGCTCCAAGGTCGTCAATCTGAGGTCAAACTCAGAAGACCCAGCAGCCTCCAACTCGGGCCCCGACGGCGTCGGGCCCGACCTCGGTTCCGGAGGGGAGTCCAGGAGGACTATAGTACTCACGTGTCCAGGCGGCTCCACCTCGAGGCGAGGAAGTTTAGAAGGCCTCTCCGCCTCCGAGGACTCGGGGCGGCTGGCGGGGCTATGCGACCTGGCCCTCGAGGGACCAGGTGCGTCCTCCGACGCCACCCGCGCGAGTTTCTTCTGCCGACGATGTTCCCGGCGAGGGGACCCCCGTTCAGAGGAACTCCGACGGTGCTCGTGGCCGGAGTCACGAGACGTCGAAGCCTCCGACGAGGTCCGGGTCTGACCGGACTCGGGGTCAGAGAAGATTCGGTCCTTTTGTGACTGCCGACTCCTCAGCGACTTAGAGGACATTTTGCTGCACGGACCACAACTCATAGAGTCATGGTTGGGTCCGAGGCAGTCATGCGTGTCGGTAAGAGACATCAGTTTGGAACAACGATCACATTTTTTAAACCCGCTGGCAGCCATCGGGGGAAAGAGGGCCCCCGCGAGGTCGAAAGACCGTACCGCCAGGGGTGAAGAAACGGCGGGAACGCCAGTTAGAAGGACAAAACAAAAAAGAAATGTGAACGGACTCGATAGGGATATCGAGGCCGGGCGGGAAAAGGACACGCGAACCGAGAAAACAACAAAGAATTAATCAACTTTTTCAGCGGCGGTAACAAACTATGTCTGTAGGGCTCCGCGGAAAAAAGAAGACTGAGCAAGATGGCACCCTTGGGCGGGAAGGGGACCGCGCATGCGCGCTGCAATCCCAAAGGCTTTCTTCGGAAGCTGGGGAAATTGCTCCGCGAGGGCTCCGTCGGCGCCGACGTCACCCATAAGTGAGCACTGACTTCCTGCTTGGTCCTGGAGAAAGGCAGTGACTGATTCCAGGCGAGGCAATGCCAGATCCTCCAGAAGGAGTTGTAGCCATCACAGAAGGGTCCGCGAAGAGAGTCCTGTAACACTAAGGAAGAAGAAAAGGAAGTCTTCAGAAGGCCCTCTACCAGCCTGTCAATCTGGTCCCTAAGGGTGGTACCACCTCAACAGGAATGATTGTGTGCTTAGTGATGGCCATCATGATAGCATCCACCTTAGGAAAACGCATCCATTTGTCAATGTTTTCCGGGACCAGATGTAAAATTGACCCAAGCGGTGCGCAGAGCACAAAGACACATCTGGGCTGTCCCACTCCAAGGTAACCATCTGCTGAAGCTCTGTGGGGAAGGGAAAGGCCTTGAAAGGCTTCTTTATACCCACAATGATGGGATCCACTTGAGATTTAACTGGATCCTGAGGAGTCAGCATCTCTGAGAGATAAAGCGCTTCAGTAATCTGGGCGATGAGAGCCAGGAGCTCCTCTTTTCGGAACAGCCAGATATCCTGTCTTTCATCCCGAGGTTCCTGATCCTTTGGCTGCTCCTCTGGAGGTGAAAGCTCCCTTTCATCTTTGTCAGACACAGAGTGAAGAGAAAAATCCTGACTAGCACTCATCTTCTCTGGCAGGGTTCATGTCCCCTGAGGGAGAAGAGGTTCCCCAGAGTTGGGAAGCAGAGAAAGTGGCATGAGCTTCAGCCAAACTGAGTCTGGCACATTTCTGCTGAGGAGATGGAGCAGGAATGTGCTGAGATGGAGTAGAAATGGACCCCAGTAAGGAGCCTGAGCGCCATGCAGGCCTGGCTGAAAAATGACATAAATTGCTGATCTGAGGTGCCCGTATCTGAATGCGGAGAAGATGGATGCTGTGAAGGGGTACGATGGGGCAGCAATGAGCTAGACCAGGGGTTCTCAACCCTGTCCTCGGGACCCACCTAGCCAGTCGGGTTTTCAGGATAACCACAATGAATATGTATGAGAGAGATTTGCATACACTGCCTCCATTATATGCAAATCTCTACCATGCATATTCATTGTGGTTATCCTGAAAACCCGACTGGCTAGGTGGGTCCCGAGGAGAGGGTTGAGAACCCCTGAGCAATGTTCCCTCTAATTTTCTGTAGGCTGTGTGCGCATAAAATATCAGCTGTGTGCAGCTTTTGAAGGAAGGTTAAATTTTTGTGCGCCACATGACACTCTGAGTTATATACTTTAAAATTTGACTACACGTCAGAATACAGTATGTACACCACATTGATTTTAATCAAATTAAATGAAAATAGACGATTACTAAATGAAGCGGGAAATTTCTAGTAATTACAATCATAACTTTTAAATTTTAAGACGTCTGTGTTATTTACAACAGAGCGCACAAAAATTACAGCTCTGATTCTGATAGAAAAGTATGTGCGCTCGCTCGGCAAGGTGTGTGCGTGCGCATACGCACACAGCTTAGAGGGAACAGTGCCCCTGAGCTAGACAGTGGCAGTGAGCTGTGCTCAGGAAGGAGGACCAGAGGAAGCAATTCTGCAGAGATTTGAGAAGCCATGGATGGCACAGGTGGCATGCTTGTAGAGGAACCCCCAGGATTAGTCCCGCATGTAGTACAGAGACTGCTGTGAAGAATCCTGCACTTCTTCCCACATTCTTAGCAGCGCTGTAGGGAAGGAGGCATAGCTGTAGGCACCGGAGGAAAAAGACAAAAGGAGCAGAAGGAAAAGAATCGGCACAAAATGGGGGGCGGAGCTTGGTCTCTGGCAAAGATGGCCGCATAATCTCGGCTCTCCGCAAAATCCTGCCTACTCCTGGGCCCTAACGGTGTTGAACCCGCGCTCCCCCCTCTTCCCGTGGCAGTCCCCCTGACCGGGATGGCTACCGGCAAAGCTACGCGGCTTGAATTTGGCAGTGCAGGGAACACGGGAGTGAAGAGGCAGAAACCTGACCCGCCATCTCCGCATAAGTCCGCCGGATCCCAGGACAGCATGGCAGGGCTCCAAGAAGTGCTGGCTGAAATCAAAGCAGTCCGAGCAATGGTGGCTGCGAATGGTGAGTCCCTGGCAGTGGTGCAAGCCGAAATTCTGGATCTAAAGGAGCTAAAAGTGCAGCTGGCTTCCCTGGAGGGCAGAGTGGGGGAAGCGGAAAGTAAAATGGCGGTGCAGGAAGCGAAATTGCAACAGGTTGGAAAACTTAGCAAGAGAGTCGAGGCCCTGGAAAGAACTCTGGAAGATCAGAGTAATAGGGCGAGGAGAAATAACATACGACTGGTAGGGCTACCCGAAGGGGTGGAAGGAACAAACGCTGTTGAATTCCTGGAAAAAACTATACCTGCAATGCTGCATTTGAAGTTCTCCCAGGCCTTTGAGATAGATCGGGCACACCGGATCCCCACCCATGCTGGTCCCCATGTGAGGCAGCCTCGTCCCTTGATCCTGCGGGTCCTCCGCTATGCACAGGTAGCAGAGATTATGACGGCGGCAAAGGTGAGAGCTCCCATCAAATATGCAGAGCATACCATCTCGTTTTACCCGGATTTTAGTAAAGCTACCGTGGATAAGCGCAAACAACTTTTGGCTTTCCGACCCAGGCTTCAACAACTGCAGGCCAGATATGGTCTATTCTACCCGGCAAGGATGAGAATTACCTTGCACAACCAGACCCGTTCTTTTGAGGACCCAGCCGCGCTCCAACTGTTTCTAGAGGAGAAGGAGGCAGCGCAGATGCGGTGAGCGTGACAGATCTACAGTGGGTCTGGGTCTTATTTCTTTGATGTTTCTGCGAAGGAGTTAAGGGGCTTCCAAGGACAAGCCGGTGCATAGCCTGGATTGACTCTCCCTGCCGGGGGGCAGCGCGTCGGACTACAGTTTGGGGTCTGTAAGGCTGATCGCCTGGTTGGACTGTGCACTGTTAGTTCTGGAGTTTTGTACTATTTGTCATGGTTAGCATGTATTATGGGGGGGGGTGCGGGGAGAGGGTGGGGGGAGTGGGGAGGCGGGTTTCATGGTTCGGGTATGGGTTTCGTTTTTTTGTTAAGTTATGTCATTTCTCATTTAAGGGGTACGATTCCCTGGTATAGGTCTTGCTGACATGAAGGACTGGGACTGGGGCATGAGCGGGAAGATGTGGGCTACTTGCCATGATAGCTCTCCCCAGGTGGGTCCCTTGGTGTGGGGTGGCTACACAAGAGGGGTGGCCCCCCTGGGAAATTGGGGTTTTAGTGTGTGTCAAGGTGTGGTGTCTGCGCTGCGTCCTCAGACCAGGGTCTACGTCGCATAATGCAATCTTGCTCCATGAAGCCACTTAAGGTACTATCCCTGAACGTTAAGGGTGTCCTGAATCCCCTTAAACGTAAAAAGATCCTTCTTTTTTGTAGAAAACAGGCGGCGGATATCGTCCTGTTGCAGGAGACGCACCTGTCCTCCTTAGAAACTAAAAAGCTGGGACTAGGCCATTACCTTTTGGTCGGGCACTCTGCAGCCCCACGGAAAAAGAATGGGGTAGCAATTCTGGTTGCTCGGCAGTTGGGGCTGCAGGTGCTTTCGGCTAAGGCCGATGGAGAGGGGAGGTGGGTCAAGGTGCTGGTCCAGATGGGAAGTGTAAAGGTGGCCCTGATGAATGTATATGGACCCAACATTGACGATGTGACTTTCTTCCAAAGGCTCTCGGAAGAAGTGCACGAGTGGTCGGGGCATGCATGGATTCTTGGGGGAGACTTTAATTTAGTAGTCGATCCCCTTGTTGATCGGCACCCTTATCGATCCCGTCGGCAGGGTAGAGCAGATATCGCCCTTCACTCTCTGCTGCAAGATGAAGGTCTAGTTGATGTATGGAGGCTGCTACATCCGGCAGAGAAGGAATACACCTTTTACTCCTTCCCTCATGGGACCCACTCGCGGATTGACTATTTTTTTATTTCTAAGTCGCTTCTCTGCGCTGTGGAACAAGCTAAAATTGGGGAATCACACATATCAGACCATGCGCATATAACCTTAGAGATACAGCTGGCGGATGCGGGTAAAGGAACGGCGACCTGGTTTTTTCCCAGGGACCTGTTGAAGGACCCAGGTTACTGTGCCGAGATGAGGGGAGTTATAGAAAGCTACTTTGCCATTAACTCGCTGAAGGACACGTCGGGCTGGGCTTGGTGGGAGGCCTTTAAGGCAGTTGTTCGGGCCGCTACTACGAGCTATAGGATTAGAGTCCAACGGGAGCGGAAGAGGGAGTTGCAAGCGCTGGAGGATCAAATCCGGGCGGGGGAAAGATTGCTGGTGGCAGGAACAGACCCCTGCGTCCTTCTCCGGCTGCAAAAGTTACGATTCCAATACAACGCTGGCCTCAATACGGAGGCGCAGGCTCTCGGCTGCCGAGCTAAGGGCGTATGGTATAATGAGGGCAATAAAGCTGGCCGATTGCTTGCGCGCACGTTAACCCCTAGGCCGCCGCGCGTGAAAGTAGCAGCCCTTCAGCATGAGAAGAGGGGCCTGTTATGCAAGGAGGGGGACATGGCGGAGGCGTTTAGAGAGTTCTATTCCAAATTATATAGCTCTGAGACAGAGACTGACCCGAGAGCTTTCCGGGAATTGTTCGACAAGGTGCCGCATCCGGAGTTAACAGTGTCGCAGCGGGACAGCCTAGAGGCCCCCTTGACGGTCAAAGAGCACCGGGAAGGGCTGATGGGGATGAAACGGGGTAAGGCTGCCGGCCCGGACGCACTCCCGATCGAATTTTACCAAGTGTTCGCGGATGACGTTCTCCCGTACATATTGTTATATTTCCAGGTTTTATACGAGCAGGCTCCCGGGGTAGGGGCACTTAGTGAAGCGACTATTGTTGTGTTGGAAAAACCGGGGAGGGATCCGCTCAAGGTGGAAAATTATCGTCCGATATCCTTGTTAAATGCGGATTATAAATTACTTTCTACCATCATGGCGCATAGACTTGTCCGGGTGGTACCTCGCCTGATACACCCCGATCAGTGCGGATTTATTCCAGGTCGCTCTACAGCGGATAATGGTAGACTCCTATTGAATTTGATTTCTGCGGCGGAAGCATTGCAAGAGCCGGTAGTTGGGCTCTCCGTTGACGCTGAAAAGGCCTTCGATAGACTGGAATGGGGCTTCCTGGATCAAGCCATGGAATGGTTCGGCTTTGGTGGTGGTTTTCGGCGAATGATCCACCTCCTTTACACCGCTCCGTCGGCCAGGATTTTGGTGAATGGGACGTGTTCCCGGCCGTTCGTGCTACGGAGAGGGACGCGGCAGGGGTGCCCACTTTCCCCACTGTTGTTCAACATTGCGTTGGAACCCCTCGCCATCCTTATTCGGCAGACCAAGGATATCAAGGGGCTGGAGGTAGCGGGACGGCAAGTGAAACTTTCAGCGTATGCCGATGACTTGTTGCTGTTCCTACGGCCCCCGGCGATAGGAAAGGTCTTAGAGGTCATTGAGGCGTATGCCAAATTGTCTGGTTATAAAATCAATTGGGCTAAGTCTACTGCTTTTCCCATGAACCATTTTACTTTTTCCTCCGCAGTGCAGGGTTATAACTTTAAATGGGAAGCCTCTACGATTAGATATCTGGGAGTTAGCTATTGTTCGTCGATCGAGGAAACTTTGAGGATTAATATCCAGCGCATTAAAGAAATGGCCCAGGCGTTAGCTTGGAAATGGTCCCCATTGCATCTATCTTGGTGGGGCAGGCTGAACTCCATAAAGATGGTTTTAGCGCCTAAGATCAACTATATTTTGGAAATGATCCCAATCCTATTTCCGCGGACATTCTATAGGGAGGTGGAGCGCCTGCTTTTGGCCTTTTTGTGGCAAGGTAAACCTGCTCGGATAGCGGCGTGGAAGCTCAAGGCGAGCAGAAGTGAGGGAGGGGTGCAGTTTCCGGATTTTGAGTGGTACCACAATGCGCTCTTGCTGAAGCAAGGCCTCCTGTGGGGAATAGATAGAGATCCGGAGGAGAGTCCGGTATGGGCGGCGGTAGAAAAGGGTTTGACTTTCCCTGTCCCCATGGCACTGTTGATGGGAATGCAAATAGGTGATCTGGGTAAGGGATCTCGGGTAGTTCAGTCTACCCAGCGAGCCTTTGGTTTTTTGGAGAAAGTCACACGCTGCGATCAGAGGGTCTCCCGTCACCATCCCATCTGGACCAACCCTTTACTCCGTATAGGGCGTAAGACGTTTGCCTGGAAGTCCTGGCAAGATGCGGGAATTTGGACTATAGGTCAACTGGTGAAAGGCAAAGAGTGGAAGAGTTTTGAGGATCTTAGTGCGGAATTCGGGTTGCCAGCGCGGCAGAGGTTCCGCTGGATGCAATTGAGGCATTGTTTGAGTGGAGTGGCAGGGGGGGCGCAGACAGTGGGAGATAGTTGGGGGCTCCAGAATGGGGTGGAGGAATTGCGGGCTGCTGGAGCTTGTATGTCTCACATATATGCTACCATTCGGAAAAAAATACGGCAGCCCGGGCCTGGGGTGGGGCGGAGCTGGGAGCTTGACATAGGATGTACCATTCCCCCGCGCCTCTGGCCCCTTATATGGACCAAAGTCAATCGAGTGTCCCATGCGGCCTCGATTACTCAATCCCTATATTTTTTAATGCGCCGAGCGTACTTAACTCCGGTTAAGGTCGCAAAGTGGGACACAGCAGCGTCTAGTAAATGCTGGTCCTGTAAGACAGATTTGGGCACCTATCGGCATATGCTGTTTGATTGCCCGTATGTTCAGGGGTTCTGGCGAATCATATGGAGCAGGATTGATCGCATTATAGGAGTGTCAGTCCCACTGACGTGGGATATTGTTATTCTCCGCTCATACGCTGACTCCCTGCAGCTTCCCAAGGGCAGTCATTTTTTGTTCAACTTCCTGATGGCGGTTGCATTGAAACTGATTATCTCCAACTGGAAAGATCTGACAAAGTTGGATGCCCACCTTTGGTGGGCTCCGATATGCACGTATGCCAGTTTCGAGAAAAACTATGACCGGGAGGTTCAGCAGGTGAGTCCGCGTTGTGCGCTGCAGAGGAGCAGACGCTCCAGGGAGGCTCTTGACCCACAAGCTGTCAGCAAGTGGCAGCTGTTGGAGGAGTACGTGGCGCAGGCACACTTCTAGGTCTAGTTTTCTGTTGCAGTAGACGTGATGGAATGTATAGCTGGATTGTATTGAGGGTATTGGAATGCTGATTATTTCCCAGGGTGGGGGGGTGAGGGGTAGTTGGAGGGGGGGTGGTGGGGGGGGATTAGTCCTTAGGGTATATTCTAGTTGTGTTTTCCTGTACCTTCCTGAGAGGCACTGTTATATTCCAGTTGGGTGATCACTGGTTGCTGTGTTTTGTATCGTTGAATTGAGTCGTTGTGTAGTTGTGATTGAAAATTAATAAAGATGCTTTAAAAAAAAAAAAAAAAAAAAAAAAAAGAATCGGCACAAAATGGCCACTGGACTGCAAAACGTTTTGGTGGGAGCTGCGGGAGAAGCAGAGGAATGGCTCTGGCTCGGCCTGGCCTTGTGCAATGAATGAATTACCTGGCGCGCTGCTCAACCCTGAAAGAACAGACTTCCATGGAAGGAGAGAGTGAACTATGAGAAGTGAGACAGAGGATCGCGGGGGGGGGGGGGGGGGTTGGAGAGAGAGAGGAAACCCCGGAGCGAAATGGCAGATTCGTGAAGCTGGTAGACAAGAATGCCAGGGAAAACATTCACTGCTGTGCGCTATCTGAGCCAAGCGGGAGCTGACTGAGCAGAGAAAAATCAGCTGTTAAAACCTGAGGGGCAGATTGCAGATGCCGGAGTGTGGTAGTGCTGGGGTTTTTTGTTGTTGTTTTTTTAAATTAACTTTATAAAATAAAACAAGAGTGAATCTGGTAGGAAAAGTCTTAAACTGAAGAAGGTTGCTGAAATGAAAGGCTGTACTGCACGTCATGTACAGGAGCACATTTTCCTTCAGAGGTGCTCCACTGTTCCTCTTGACCAGAAGCACCTCTGGAATGTCTGGATAACGTAGAATGTTGGAGAAACAGCACCACTGTGTGCTCAAAAATTCAAAAAGGTAGGAAGAAAAAGACTCCAAGGATTCTTGAACCAGTCAGGAGCTAAGAAGTCCACATCTGCTGAGACAGAAAATACTCAAACTGACCTCTAGTGGTAGGTGGCTATATACCAAGAGCGATGTCACAAAGCTTCTGTGATTTTCTCTCTCTCACCAATCTGCTGGCAGGGGGACACTACCCCACTAATCTGCACTGGTCTCTAGCAGCATGAGTTGGAAACCACATTAGGAACAAGACCAAATGTGTAGTGTCAATGCCCAGATCAATCCTTCTAGCTTCCCCTTTACCTCACAACTCTCTTGTAGAATTGACTGCATGCAGCATCATCTCTAAAATGAAAATTCAGTACAGGGTCTACTAGTCAAAACGACAAATCCTGGGCACCAGGTTGCCTAAAACCTGCAACCAAATACTCAAGATTTCTATACTCCAAATCTCCACATGGTCTATCTAGTCTGTCCTTCCATAATGACTACTATAATAGTCTCTTTTCCTTTAGAGATCCTCTGTGATTGTCCCATGCTTTATTTTATTCAGATACTGTCCTCATCTCTACCACCGCTACTGGGAGACTATTCCACGCATCTACCACTTTTTCCATAAAGAAATATTTCTGCATATTGTGGCAGGCAATGGCCTAGAATAGCCTGTAAACGTATGAGAGGCCTGTAAGCTAGGCCTGAGTCCCAACCCCAACCTGAGAATAGTAATGCTGAGAAAAACCAAAGTCAGTAAAAGTTAGAGAAACTGCTTTAAACTGCTTTTGATAAGTTTGTATGAATCCCTTATTGAATTCAGTAAAAGTTAGAGAAACTGCTTTAAACTGCTTTTGATAAGTTTGTATGAATTCCTTATTGAATTCTTCTATGCTGATGACAGATATGTTCCAGTGCTCTGTATTCACACATTCTCTAAGCTAGAAGTGACCTTGTAGGAGAAATGTATCAAAGTCTAAGAACTGTGCCTTTGTTAGAGAAGTCTGAGCAGGGGGAACAGAGTGCTAGGCCCAGAGAGAGTTCCCAATTGGATAGGTGCAGGGGGTATTGGGACCAATAGAAAGTTTGCCTATGTTAAACTGGAGAAGAAAGGTATATAAGGAGTTGTTTACTGGACTCCATTGCTCAGACCTTTTTGAATGTGACATTGCCTGAGACTTGTGCACAATAAATTGGCTTGGATCTTTGAACTGACTCCTGGTATTATTCATTGCGTGCATTTCGCTGCAACATATTCCTGGTGCATTGGCCGGGAAAGTGGGGTACGTGAATGGTGCGCAAGTGAATATACCACGTATTACCGCCTCCAGGTTTGGTCCGGTCAGGACCGCGGCCGACCGACAGCGGGGGAGACTCCAGGCGCCGCTGGTCCCCTTGTATCGGAGAGGGTTTCGCCCTGCCTCGGCGGCCTGCCGGGTCCGACCGGTCAACACCTCCGAACCCGAGGGGAGTCCAGGATTCAACCCAAGGAGGAACTGGTTGCGCAGCGCATTAGTTACTGGATCCGGTGAGTAGCAATTTGTCTGGTTTTTAGTCAGTTAGCTATGGGAAAGTCTTGCATGAGTATGCGCGAGACTAATATGGTTTAAGGTACCGAGAGCCTGATCACCTCTCAGGGTGTGGCCGAGTACTCCTTGCATAAGTATGCGCGAGGACGAAACCCCACCCCTCATGGATAAGTAAGGTAGGCCTTTATGGAATTTTGGGAACCTGGTGGCATGCCTGTTTGTTTGAGTGAATGAGAGGTCTTGAAACACAGACCATGCGAGAGCGGACTCCTGAGTAGCGCAGTTCCTGGCCAGGCGACCGCGCCCAGGTCGCAAAAAGGAGGAAGCATTTGGTGTTTGTCTCCCTTACTGTTCTGTGGGCTGTACGGACTCCTTACCGGCAGCCATACTACCTGCCCTCTTTGTCTGCTGTCTTGTACGTCATAATGGGAGGGGCGGAGTCTGTGCAAACTCCGCTGAACTGTATGATTACGAATTTTAAGAAGGGATTTAGCGGTGATTATGGGATGAAAATGTCTCCGTCCCGATTAGAAATATTGTGTGGTAGGGAGTGGCCGGTGCTGGACGCCGTGTGGCCACCGGAGGGTACTTTTGATATTAGAATTGTGTCCCGAGTGCATGGGATAGTGCGTAGACATTACCCCAACCAGTTTCCCTATATAGACTCCTGGTTAGATATTTGTGAAAGGCGTTCCCCGTGGATGAAGCGCTGCTGTGAGGAGCAGTGCAGGATAATGTTAGCAACTACGGAGGGGGTCCCGGGGGTTAAGGAAGAGAAGCCCCCCATTTACTCAGCCCCAGAATCTCCAGTAATCCCGAACTATTCGCCCCTGTTTCTGTATAGACCAGTCCCGTCAGCTCCATCGTTACCTCGAGCAGAGCCAGGGGAAGAGAGAGTCCCTCCAGCTAATTTGCCTCCACCCCATCAGCCACTTCCGTTGCCCGAAGGAGGGCAACCCCCTCCCCGAAGCAGGAGTCCCAGTCCCGAACAAAAGTTCCACGGCAGAGCCGCCGTCTTCTGAAGGAACTGCCAGCGGGGGATCAACTGCCAGTCCAGGGTCACCCATTAGTCCAGGCCCCAGCGGAGGAGCCACCGCTGGGCCCGCAAATTTGCGCTACGCCCTCCAAAGCAGAGGGGCGGGCCAGAAAGAAGTTCACCAGATGCCATTACGCCAGGTCCCCGGATTACCTATTCTCAATGAAGAGGGTCAGGTTGTGGCCGGGCCAGCTAGTCTCGTTTATGTGCCCTTTTCTACCACAGATTTATTGAACTGGAAAACGCACTATGCCTCCTATAATGAAAAACCCCAAGACCTGACAGAATTAATGTCTAGTATCATGCAGACCCACCAGCCTACCTGGTCTGATTGCCGCCAGCTCTTGTACACCCTTTTTACTACTGAAGAACGGGCACGGATAGTGCGAGCAACCACTCGATGGCTGGAAGAGAACCCTGTAGACAGGAGAGACCTAGATCCCCGACAGGCAGCTGCCGCAGATTTCTCGAATGAAGATCCGAGATGGGATCCGAATAGTGCAGATGGGGAGAAGGCCCTCGCCCGTTTCCGCCAGGCCCTACTGCAAGGCCTGAAGAGGGGAGGCCAGAAAGCCATGAATGTTGGGAAGGTAGCAGACATTCTTCAGTGCCCATATGAAAGTCCATCCGCCTTCTATGAACGATTATCTGAAGCTTATAGGCTTTATACCCCATATTTTATTTATTTACATTCTCTTATATACAGCGCTATTCTGCATCAGTGCGGTTTACATTGAACAAACTGAAATTACATTGAACAGGGCATTATAACTTGGAGATAACTATTTTACAGGGAACATATGATCCAGCAGCCCAGGAGAATTTGCGTATGGTGAATGCTGCTTTTGTGAGTCAGTCCCAGGGAGACATAAAACGGAAACTGCAAAAGTTGGAAGGATTTGCAGGCATGAACACGGCACAGCTAATGGAAGTTGCCCAGAAGGTATTTGTGAATCGTGATCAAGAATGTAGAAGGGAAAGTGAAAGAAAGATGAAGGAGAAAGCCGATCTGCTTGCTGCAGCTCTAGTTGAAGGACGTGGAGGAGGACACTCAAACAGAAGGACCCGAGGACGGGGAAGGGGCCGAGGGAACGCTCGGTCCCCCTTAGGTGCAAATCAGTGCGCCTATTGTAAGGAAGAAGGACATTGGAAGAACGAAAGCCCGAATAGTAGCTCCACCCCCTGGAGGGGAGGAGGGAGCACCAGGAGAGCAGGGGGGCGATTCCAGCAACGAGGAGGAATGCAGCGCGCACAGTTCCAGCAGGAAGAAGCCGCCGTAGAAGGAATGGCGACCACCGAAGACGACTATGTGGATGAGGACTAGGCCAAACTGGGCTCCAAGTTTTCCCTGGGTCCCCAGGAGCCTATGGTCAACTTAAAGATTGGGGACCAGTACATGGACTTTATGGTGGATACGGGGGCCGAACATTCAGTAGTGGCTAAGCCAGTGGCTCCTTTGTCTTCTCGATCTGTCACCATTGTTGGCGCTACTGGAACTAGAACCACAAAACCTTTTCTGCAGAACCGCGCCTGTGAACTGGGGGGACGGAGAATAACGCATCAGTTCCTGTACATACCTGAATGCCCAATTCCCCTCTTGGGCCGAGACATGCTTGCTAAGCTCCAGGCGCAGATATCTTTTGTTGAAGGAGGGAAAATGGAAATGACTATAAATTCGAAATCTGCTGGCCTGATGGTGCTGACGGTCCCCCGAGAAGAAGAATGGCGGTTCTATAGTCTATCTTTATCCAAAGCAGCTGGCCCCTGTATACCCACCAGCATCTCAGCTCCGCCCAGAGTGTGGGCAGAGGATAATCCTCCTGGCCTAGCAAAGAATATAGCTCCTGTGCTCGTCACCCTTAAACCAGGAGCAGAACCAGTGCATGTGCGACAATATCCTCTCCCACGACCAGCAATCGAAGGCATTCATTGTCAACTAAAGAAATTACTACAGTATGGACTCCTCAGAGAATGCCAATCGCCTTGGAACACCCCCCTCCTCCCAGTCAAGAAGCCTGGGACAGGTGACTACCGCCCAGTGCAGGATTTGCGGCGAGTGAACAATGCAGTTTAAACTATACATCCGGTAGTACCAAATCCTTACACTCTCCTGGGACTGGTTCCAGCAGAAGCTACTCATTTCACCGTTCTGGATTTAAAAGATGCCTTCTTCTGTATACGCCTAGCATCTGCCAGCCAACTCTTGTCTCTTGTTTGCGTTTGAATGGGAAAACCCTACTACAGGAAGACGAGGTCAACTCACTTGGACTCGATTACCTCAAGGATTCAAGAATTCACCATCTTCAGTGCAGCTCTCAACCAAGATCTTTCAAGCTACTCTGTGACTCCAGGAAGAAGAATCTTGCTCCAATATGTAGATGATCTGCTCATAGCCACCAACTCCAAGACTGAATGTGTGCAAGCTACCAGTGATCTCTTGCACCTCCTGAATGAAGCCGGATACAAGGTCTCAAGAGCCAAAGCGCAGTTGTGCCAAACAGAAGTGAAATACCTGGGGTTCCATCTGTCCAGAGGAATCCGGAAATTGGGACTCGAGCGGAAGGAAACAGTATGCCGCATCCCAACCCCCACCACCAGAAAGCAGGTGTGGGCCTTCTTAGGAGCTGCGGGCTATTGCTGAATATGGATACCCAACTTTGCACTTTTGGCAAAATCCTTGTACCTGAAGGGAGTGGAACGATCTCCCATGGAATGGGGCCCAGAACAAGATAGAGCATTCAAATCGCTAAAAGCAGAATTGATGTCATCACCAGCCTTGGGCCTACCAGATGTACAGAAGCCATTTCGTCTCTATGTCCATGAGTCAAGTGGGAACGCGTTGGGAGTCTTGACTCAGCCTCTCGGATCCTGGCAACGACCTGTAGCCTATCTATCAAAACAATTGGACCCTGTTGCAAAAGGATGGCCACCTTGCCTAAGAGCCGTTGCAGCCACAGCCCTCTTGGTGAGCGAAGCTGACAAGCTCACTTTGGGACAGAATCTTCAAGTCACTGTACCGCATTCTGTTTTAACCCTAATGGAACACAAAGGGAACTACTGGTTCACCAACGCACGAATGTTGAAATATCAAAGTATGCTGTGTGAAAATCCTCGGCTACAATTGAGTGTCGGTCAAACCTTGAACCCTGCTACCCTACTGCCGACTGGTCCAGGCCCTCCTGACCATGATTGCCTAGAAGTTATGGACACTGTATACTCAAGCCGCCCGGACTTAACTGATATCCCCTTGAGCAACCCTGAAAGGACTTTCTTCGTGGATGGAAGCAGTCTCGTTATTAATGGACAACGATGTGCTGGCTATGCAGTGGTGACCCTGGACATGGTAATAGAATCATCAGCTCTGGCCCCGGGAACTTCAGCACAGAAGGCCGAATTAATAGCCCTCACTCGAGCACTGACAATAGGGACTGGGATCCGTCTGAATGTATACACAGATTCTAAGTATGCCTTTACAACATTACATGCCCATGGAGCTTTGTACAAAGAGCGCGGATTGATAACCTCAAGAGGCAAGTCCATCAAGTATGGCCCAGAAATATTGACTTTATTGGAAGCAGTATGGGCCCCCAAACAAGTTGCTGTAATGCACTGCCGAGGTCACCAGACCAGAGATGGAGAAGTGTCCCGAGGGAACAGATTCGCTGATGCCTAAGCCCGGGAAGCAGCAATCACTGGGAAAGTTTCTGTCCCTAGCATTACAATTCAAGCAGCCATATTTCCAGTACCTCTCAGTGCTTGGACACCTCGATACACCCTAAGTGAACTGGACTACTACTGTCAAAATGAGGGGGGGCAGTTATCAGAGACCGGATGGATAGTGTTGCCACCACCCGAGGGAGGCTCACCCCCTGCTATGACTGTGATCCCTGAAGCCCTGGGTCCAGCCTTTGTCCACGCCTTCCACCAAGCTACACACTATGGGAAAACTGCAATGGAGAAAGCTCTGAAACCGTATTTCTGTATCTCACTGTTAGGACCCTTAACTGCCTCAATAGCCCGAAAATGTGTAACCTGTGCAAAGAATAATGCTCGGCAGGGTCCTGTCCCACCTCCAAGAGTTCAATCAGTGGGAGTTACCCCCATGGGAAATATCCAGATAGACTTTGCAGAAATGCCACGAGCAAATGGATATCGCTACTTATTGGTTCTAGTTTGTACTTTTTCTGGGTGGGTGGAGGCTTTCCCCACCAGAACTGAAAAGGCCAGAGAAGTCACTAAGGCTCTGCTCCATGAAATCATTCCTTGGTTCGGAATACCCTTGGCCATAGGGTCAGACAACGGGCTCTCCTTTGTGTCACAAATAACTCAGCAGCTAGCCCGTACTTTACAAATACAGTGGAAGTTACATACAGCTTATAGACCCCAGAGTTCAGGGAAAGTAGAGAGAATGAACCGAACCCTGAAGTCCCAGTTGTCCAAGCTCTGTCAGGAAGCTCGCCTGAAGTGGCCCCAAGCTCTCCCCATAGCGCTTCTCAGAATACGTTCAGCCCCCATCAAGTCATTAGGAGTTTCCCCATTTGAGGTTATGTATGGGCGACCCCCACCCATAGTTCAGGGGATATGAGCCAGATTGGATCAGAAATCACTAGACAAGAATTGTTGGCTCTATGTTCTGTCTTGCAGGGCCTCCATACCTGGGTGCAGGACCAGTTGCCTATCTGACAGAACCATTGCATCCTTTCAAGCCTGGAGCCTCGGTGTGGGTCAAAGAGTGGAAGAAGACACCATTGGCACCTCATTGGAAGGGACCATATGTCGTTCTGCTGTCAACGCCAACAGCAGTTAAAGTAGCAGAAATTGACTCCTGGATTCACCACAGTCGAGTAAAACCAGCAGCAGTTCCTGAGAGTCATCCTTGGACTTCGACCGCCGATCCTGCATCACCATTGCGACTTACACTGCGAAGAAAACCACCACCATCGTGAGGATCTGAAAACCCCACTCTTGGAAGATGAGGAAGGAGAAGTCTTCAAGTTCTGAGTTATCAAAATTTCAGTTTATCCATCATCAGAGACTATGATCATGATGATCACCTACTACTGTTTCATCTTTGCGGTAGCCCTGGGACCCCTTAGAACAACTTTTGCCCTGCCCCCTTGTGCAGCTTGTATAACCACTACCAGAACTGGGATGAAGGTCACCCAGACTTTACTTTATCACTCTTACTACACTTGCACTGGTACAGTCAGCCAGTGTATGTATAATGGCACAGAACTGAATATCCGCACAAATGGAAAGCCTCGTACCTGTTTCAGTCCCAGACAGAATCCTTCTTACTATGTCCTGGAACTACAAATGGAATGATGAGGATGGAGCCCTCATAAATGCTACAAGTCAACTCTCTGATCCCACCCGACCTGTACCCTTGTATTTCGATGCTTGTGATCTGATAAACAGAAATGACTATTACAGGTGTAGGTCATGGGAACAAGCTTACTACTATGATGACAAGTATATGTGTCCCGAAGGTGCATACAGATGGGGAATATGCACTGGGATACATTCTCCATCCACTTATGGTAAGCCATCAAAAGATGACTATTTCTGTCCAAAATGGGGCTGTGTGTACTATGCTACCTGGTCTGGTAGCCCTACTGGACAAGATGGAGATAATCGCAAGGCCAATTTAGAGAGATTACCCCTACTGGAACCTCAGAAGTGCAAGAAAGGTGCTTGTAATCCCCTACGGCTCCTCATCCTCGACCCGAGCCAGTGGAAGCAGGGATTCCAATTCGGTCTACGTATAGCAGGAAGTGGAACTGACCCTGGAACTTTTGTATATATCCAGCTTAACACGAAAACTCATGTCTCTTCACCTTATCGAATACATCATACCTTTTATGAGGCCATGAAGGCAGAGTTTGTAGTTCCCCACGCTTCCCGAAATTTGTTCATTGAACTAGCTGGAGCTGTAGCATCAAGTCTCCATGTCTCTGTCTCTTCTGTGGGGGAACTCAGATGGGAGACCAGTGGCCTTGGGAAGCGCAAGAATTGAACTATTCTGTACCATACAACCAAACTGATCTGCATAAAGCTACCAGCGAATGGGTCCTAGCTAACCCCATTGTTGGTAACCTGTTTTGCTCGTGCTGGACCACAGTTGACTATGCTAGTGGGACAATTGGTCTGTTTAAACCAGAAGTACTATAATGCTTCTACCAGAAAGACATCCTGGTGGTCAGGTGCCAATGCCCTGGAACCCTCCAATCCACTGATTATCTTTCCTAACCTTGCCAGAATATGGACAAATCTGGCTTCTCACAATACCTGGCAAGCTCCACCTGGACTGTATTGGATCTGTGGAACTCGAGCATATGCTAAACTCCCTGCTAACTGGGGAGGTGCATGTGTTTTGGGGACCATAAGACCTTCCTTCTTCCTCTTGCCTATTTCCCACGGGGAACAACTGGGATTTCCCATATATAGAAGTCGACAACAGCGAGAGGCTCTGAAGATAGGCCAGTGGGACAAATGGGATGTGACATCTGAAGAATGGCCACCGGAGAGAATTGTTTCCTACTATGGACCTGATACCTGGGCACAAGATGGCTCTTGGGGTTACCGCACCCCTGTGTATATGTTAAATCGTATTATACGTTTGCAAGCTGTTGTTGAAATAATCACCAATGAAACTAGTAAAGCACTAACCCTGTTAGCTAAACAAGCCACGCAAATGCATACAGCTATTTATCAGAATCGCTTAGCATTAGATTATTTACTTGCAGCTGAGGGAGGGGTGTGTGGAAAGCTGAATTTAACTAACTGTTGTTTGCAAATCGATAATGAAGGACAAGTTGTAGAAGATATAGCCAATCACATGAGAAAGCAAACCTATGTACCAGTCCAGACCTGGCATGGCTTGCAACTTGATGGATGGTTTGGTTCTCTGTTTTCAGGGATGGGCGACCTGAAAACACTTGTGTTCATTGTCTTATCAATATTGGCTATCTGCTTGTTTCTCCCATGTTTCCTACCCTTATGTTTGCGTATGCTGAACTCAATTATTGACAGTACTGTTGAGTGTAAAGTAGCTATAAAAATATTAGCTATGTGGCAATATTCCCCTATACCCTAACATGATGCTAATGACCAAGTGTAACGTATGATTTGATTCTCACCCTCTCTCACTTGTGGGTGAGAATAATCAAAGGAGGCAATGTGGCAGGCAATGGCCTAGAATAGCCTGTAAATGTATGAGAGGCCTGTAAGCTAGGCCCGAGTCCCAACCCCCACCTGAGAATAGTAATGCTGAGAAAAACCAAAGTCAGTAAAAGTTAGAGCAACTGCTTTAAACTGCTTTTGATAAGTTTGTATGAATCCCTTATTGAATTCTTCTATGCTGATGACAGATATGTTCCAGTGCTCTGTATTCACACATTCTCTAAGCTAGAAGTGACCTTGTAGGAGAAATGTATCAAAGTCTAAGAACTGTGCCTTTGTTAGAGAAGTCTGAGCAGGGGGAACAGAGTGCTAGGCCCAGAGAGAGTTCCCAATTGGATAGGTGCAGGGGGTATTGGGACCAATAGAAAGTTTGCCTATGTTAAACTGGAGAAGAAAGGTATATAAGGAGTTGTTTACTGGACTCCATTGCTCAGACCTTTTTGAATGTGACATTGCCTGAGACTTGTGTACAATAAATTGGCTTGGATCTTTGAACTGACTCCTGGTATTATTCATTGTGTGCACTTCGCTGCAACAATATTACTCCTGAGTCTATCCCCTTTCACTCTCAACTTACGTTCCCCTCATAGTACAGCTTGCTGTCAATGGAAAGAGGGTATCCTCCTGTACATTTATTTATTTTATTTAACAGGTTTTATATACTGCTTTATCGTTTCAATCAAAGTGGTTTACATTGTAACTTAAATTTAATAATGTACATTAAACAGGTATATTTATAACTTGGATTTTTCTGAGGCAATGGAGGGTTAAGTGACTTGCCCAAGGCCACAAGGAGTGCTAGTGGGAATTGAACCCTGGTCTCTTGGTTCCCAAGCCAGTGCTCTTAACTATTAGGCTACTCCTCCACTCCATTTATGCCATGGAGATATTTAAATATCATATCTCCTCTATTCCGCCTTTCCTCTAAAGTATACATATTAAGATCCTTAATTCTGTCCTCATATGCTTTATAATGAAGACCACTAACCATTTTATTAGCCATCTTCTGCACGACTCCAACCTGTTTATATCCTTTTGAATGTGTGGTCTCCAGAACTGCCACAATACTCCAAATGAGGCCACACCAAAGACCTATACAGAGGTACTATCAATGCTGCACGGAGCCCGTCAAGACAGGAAGGGCTCCGCGATGATTTTACAAGCACAGCCGCGGTTCCCTAAGAGGCAGGGAGCCGCGGCTGCAGAAGAAGGGAGGGAGCTGGCATGGAATAATTTTCAGGTATGAGCAGTTTGTTTTTCGCAGCGGCGCGCGCAGGGGGGGGGCAGGGGGCTGCGGCCCGCGAGTCTGCCGGTAGTCGGCTGTGCGGCCCTCTGGAGGTTGGTGACCCCTGTTCTAGACCATTCTTCAAACTTAGCTAGATCCCTCCTCATGTTATCTATTCTTTCCTGGATGTCTACTCTTTTTGGTATCATCCACAAAGAAGCAAATCTAACCCGACAGCCCTTCTGCAATATCACTAATAAAGATGTTAAAAAGAATCGGACCAAGGACAGATCCCCGCAGCATACCACTGGTAACCTCCCTCTCCGCAGAGTGAGCTCCATTTACCTGTACCCTTTGTCGCCTCCCCTTCAACCAATTTCTTTTTTTTTTATTTTGTATTTATGAAATTTTACAATATATTCAAGAAAGTTTAAACAAACCCTTCTTGCAGAAACAGGGTGACACATAGAAAGTACCCATTTAACAGAATACCTAATCAAACAAAATCAATAGAAACAAAAAATAAAGTGTCTACCCTCCCTAGTCCACTACATAGGGGAGAACATCCACATAAATGTAAATCCATAGCTAACAAGAAAAAAGTCAGAAGTCCAGACCAAATCTAATAGAAGCCCTAGGAGGAATCAATAGAGGATTCTAATCGCCTATCATTTATAAAGGCTAACAGTTGAGAGGGCTCAAAAAATACGTAGGAAACAGATTGGTATCTAACCAAACATTTACATCGGTGTTTAAGAAAGAAGAGCCCGTCCAACTGCAAGATCCCAGGACGGAGCAAAAAAACTCTCTAAGCCGCTTCTGGGTTTCTCTCGCCAAATCAGGATATATACAGACAGCTAAACCATGGAAAGGAAACTTCCTTTTCTGGAAAAAAAAGTTTTAACATCCACTCTTTATCTGACAGTAAAGCAAACGTTATCAGCAAAGTGGAAGGCTCCTGAGACTCAAGGCCAGAATTTTCCAACAGATCTGTAACGTTCAAAACATCCCCTAAAGCTCCAGCAGAAGAAACACGCTTAGCCTTAGGAAGATAATAAATTTTTACCAAGGGTGGCATTAATTCAGGGGAGATCCCCAGTACTTCTACTAAATACTCCTTGAACATATCTCTAGCAGAGACAGAAATCAACCTAGGAAAATTAACAACTCTCAAATTATGAACTCGAGAGAGATTATCTAGCTGTTCTAATTTAGTTTGTACCGACAAAAAGTTCTTTTTAAGCACATCAGATTGATCTTCAAGGTTGGTAACTCTGTTCTGTTCTACTTCAACTTCAACAGAAATTCCGGAGACTTTCCTCTCCAGTTCAGTCACTGTCTCTATCGTTGTTTTCACCTTAGAAGACAAAGATGAAATTTGAGGCAGTAAAACTTCCCCTAGAGCAACAATAGCATTCCATATAGTCTCCAGAGTAAAGTTCGTAGGACGCTGTAGGAAAAAAGCCCCCTCCGATATAACCGCTGAACCTTCCGCCTCCATAGATGCCAACGGATCCTCTCGTCACACCGAGGAGGAAATCTTCCCAGCATGCTCACCTCCAACCAGCGCCGTCGATAAGAGTGAAGCTCACAGCTAGCCCCACTCACTGGCTCTTCTGGCACACCTTTTCCCGGCCCTCGCAAGATACAAACCTCTCCCGCTAACACAGGAGAGGGACCTCCAGGAAGCCTTCCGGCACTGGGCAGCTACGCTGGGGAGGAAGATGACGCCGAGACAGCCGCCGAGTGTTCCAACTCCGACGAAGCTGCCAATCGGCTTTCTCCGCCAGCAACGACTGGACTCCACGAGACACGCACCAAGTAAGTATCCAAAGGACCCGAAACAGGAGCAACCGGTGTCGAGGTAAGAGAGGGCTGCGAAGGCAACAGCCCTGTCTTACCCTTTCGTTTCTTCCCCATAGGAAAAAAGCGTGCTCACATGGTCAAGACTGCTGCCGCCATATTGGAACGCCTCCCCCCTTCAACCAATTTCTAACTCAATCAGTAACTTTAGAGTCCATCCCTAGGTTACTCAGTTTGTTGATAAGTCAACTATGCGGAATGGTGTCAAAGGCTTTACTGAAATCTAAGTACATCACATCTAGGGCTCTCCTTCAGTCCAACTCCCTGGTCACCTAGTCAAAGAAATCAATCAGATCTGTCTGACAAGACCTGCCTCTGGTGAATCCATGCTGCTTCCAATCCTGTAATCCACTGGACTCTAGAAACCTCGCTATTTTCTCTTTGAGCAGTGTTTTACAATAATCCATTCACCACAGAGATTAGACTAACTGGCCTGTAGTTTTCAACCTCATCCTTACTTCTGCTTTTGTGTAAAGGGACCAACATGTACCTTTCTCCAGTCCTCTGGGACTACTCCCAACTCCAAAGAAGCATTGAAAAGGTCAGTCAGTGGAGCTGCTAGAACATCCCCCAAGTTCCTTCAGTATTCTCAGATGTATCCCATCTGGTCTCATCGCTTTATCTACTTTTAGTTTAGCTAGTTCCTCACGAACAGTCTTCTGAAAATCGTTTGAGATCTCCATCACTTCTGTTCCTTTTTGTGGGTGTTTTCTGAAGTATCATTAGTGCTGACATGGATGAGCAACATCGAGTAATAGTTAGTAGGCTTGATGAGTCTCGGCAAACTCTCGGTAACATCTTTGATTTTGACACCTGGCAAACAGCACACTTCTCTGAAAATCAAGTCTGGTCGGTAGATGGACACCTCAGTACCCTTCAGAAGAGAGTCACCAACCACCACTACCTTTTGGTCACTGATTCTGAAACTTTGGGGTGCTCGAACTCTAATTCTTCCCTTTCTTGGGATGCTTTCACCTCCTTCACTTCTAGGGCTGCATAATGGTTCTTCAATTCAAGGACTGAAGGAGTTGGATTGGTGATTCTGCAGGCCCTGGTGATTCGTGTCCAGCTTTCGTCATTCTGCACGCTCCCCTTTTCACTTTTGTTGGGGAGCTTAAATGTTTCAAGAAGCATCTCACCAATTTACTTCTCACTGTCTTGAATGCTCCTGAGCCACACCACCTCTTCTCTCAGCTCCTCCACTTCTTTTCTGAGAGCTTCAGCATGCAGGCATCCTGCACATGGAATCTATCCTTCAACTGGCATAGGGATCTCTGTCTGGACAGAGGCAGAGCTGTAATAGGGGCAACAGCTCTGGCAATACGATTCTTCCCCGCTATGTCCCAGTTTGTGGATCTTTGGTACCTTGCTTGCAACCGAGTCCCCTGCTTGTGGAGCTTTTGGTGCAAAGTGAAGTGTACTTACTCGTCCACCACGATTCAACTCTGTGCCAGCATGAGCTCTGCAATGCAGGAAGCTTGGACTGGGCTCATAGTTTTAACTCTCACAAGCGTTGAATTCATGAGAGCAGCTTGAATGTCCTGAACTGTGCCACTCAGGGTGGAGTAGCAAGTGTGTTTTCTTCAACAACTGCAAGGTGAGAGGAACAGGCAGCAGCCTTCTGAAGCCCCAGAGAGAGAAATCTGGTAAAGGCTTTGATATGAAAGAGAGAAAAAAGAGACACTGGGTGATGGCTGTGAGGAACGCTATAAGAGAGAGAAACAGGGTGAGGGCTATGAGAGAGAGCCGTAATGGCTGGGGGCAGCTATGAGAAAGAGAGAGACCTGGTGAAGGTTTTTAAGGAGCTATGAAATAGTGGATGAATGCAGTGGGGGGCTGAGAGAGCGAGAGACTGGGGGAAGGAAGGGGGTAGGGCTATGAGAGATTTTTTTGCTTCACATATTACCATGCCATGATGATATGTAACCAGACAAACCTTATGGCCACTTCTTCGAGCGAGTACTTCACAGTAATACGATATAAGATAGCTCGCTCAACAAATCACATTAATTCAGTTTCTCTTTAGTTGTATCTCATTATTTTCAAGGTCTCAGACAAACCATAGCACTAGTATTTGGACATATAACTTGTCCCAATTATGTGCTCATTGACATCAATGACCTTCTATATTTAATTATATCTTCTGAAACGGTACATGATAATCTCTTCTATATGTGCACCAAATAGAATACTTGACTTCTCGTAAAACTTCACTTTCACTTTTTTCTTTCTCTTCTAAATGTGCACCAAATAGAATACTTAACTTCTCGTGAAACTTCACTTTTACTTCTTTGCTTCTTCTCTAAAAGCCCAACGTCAGGATCAAGGCACCCCTGCGTTTCACTACCAATAGGTTCCTCAGGGGATCATCTCTTCATGCTTCTCATTCTATCGCTCAACCGATCTAGCAGTATCATGCACGTTATGCTGACCTCTTTTTCTCTCTCAGAGTTGTGGGGAATCTAAAGAAAAAAAGAGAGAAAAAGAGGTCAGCATAACGTGCATGATACTGCTAGATTGGTTGAGCGATCGAATAACGTAAAGAGGCGTAGCTAATGACGGTAACGTGAGAGGTGGCGGTAAGGATTTTAAATATCCTGTCACGATAGGCAGGTCGCATGCGCAGCGTTTTTCAGTTTGAATGTAGTACCTGGGACAAGAAAATCTGGAATCCCTGAAATGAATTACATGGGCAGCGTCATTATACAGGTTTGACTAATGTTTAATATTGCTGTAATGTTGAAATGAATAAGTAGTAGGAATGTTCAGTAACAAGGTAGTTGTAGATGGTATTTTTGTAGAATGAGAAGCATGAAGAGATGATCCCCTGAGGAACCTATTGGTAGTGAAATGCAGGGGCGCCTTGATCCTGGCATTGGGCTTTTAGAGAAGAAGCAAAGAAGTAAAAGTGAAGTTTCACGAGAAGTTAAGTATTCTATTTGGTGCACATATAGAAGAGAAAGAAAAAAGTGAAAGTGAAGTTTTATGAGAAGTATTCTATTTGGTGCACATATAGCGTAGTTACTCACCTGTAACAGGTGTTCTCCAGGAGCAGCAGGAATCAGTCCTCACTTATGGGTGACGTCGGCGCCGACGGAGCCCTCGCGGAGCAATTTTCCCCAGCTTTCAAAGAAAGCCTTTGGGAATTGCAGCGCGCATGCGCGGTCCTCTTCCCGCCCAAGGGTGCCATCTTAGCCAGTCAGATGACATAGCTAAAAAAGACAGCATAAAAATTTGCAAAAAACTAAAGCAGACGATTGCAACTCCAAGGGGAGGAGGGAGGGTAGTGAGGACTGATTCCTGCTGCTCCTGGAGAACACCTGTTACAGGTGAGTAACTACGCTTTCTCCAGGACCAAGCAGGAAGTCAGTCCTCACTTATGGGACTCCCAAGCTCAAGGCTACCGGAGACCCTAAGCACAAAAATGAGCTCCCTCTAGCTCAGCAGCACAGAAGGAAAGAACCTTCGCTGAATTATCACCCACCGGTAGCCCACATCCGGGATGGAGGGTAGGAGTTGCTCAGACCTCAAAGAGATTACGGAGGACTGCCTGTCCGAAAGCACTGTCCCTGCGGGACTCCCTCTCGAGGCAGTAATGGACCGCAAAAGTCTGGCTCGAAGACCAAGTAGCGGCCCGGCAGATGTCTGCCAACGGAACAGAGCGGAGGTAAGCCACTGACGTGGCCTTTGCCCGAACGCAATGAGCCGTGACTCGACTTGCTAAGGAGAGTCCGGCTGCCCCATAAGCCCAAGAGATACAGTCCGCAACCCAGATGGACAGAGTACGCTTGGAGACCGGGAGCCCCAATTTATTGGGGTCAAAAGACACAAAAAGCTGAGCAGCTTTACGGTGCTCCCGCGTACGGTCAAGGTAGAAGTTCAATGCCCTTCTACAGTCCAGGGTATGGAGGACCGTTTCAGCTCGGCTGGAGTGTGGTCTGGGAAAGAAGGTTGGAAGTACCACCTCCTGATTGATGTGAAAAGGGGAGACCACTTTTGGAAGAAATTTTGGGTGAGTCCGTAGGACTACCCTATTTTTGTAGAACCGAGTGTAAGGGGGATCAGACACGAGGGCCTGCAATTCACTTACGCGTCTAGCGGAAGTGAGGGCTATCAAGAACAGTGTTTTCCAAGACAGAAAACGGAGAGAACAGGTAGCCATAGGTTCAAAAGGCGGACAGGTGATCCGCTGCAAAACCACATTCAGGTCCCAGTCAGGCGCTGGCGGGCGCAGAGGTGGTTTAAGTAGAAGGAGACCTCGGAGGAACTTCATTACGAGAGGGTCGCTGGAGAGAGGTCTACCGTCCACTGGCACATTATGGGCCGAAAGAGCACTGAGGTGAACTTTGACGGAGTTGGACTTAAGTCCCAGATTAGAGAGGTGTAGCAAGTACTGCAAGATCACCGACACCGGGCAGGAGAAGGGATCCTGAGACTGTTGGGTACACCAGACGGCGAAGCGACGCCATTTAAGGGCGTAGCATTTGCGGGTAGAAGGCCGTCGCGAAGCCAAGACGACCTCCTCCACCTCTGCCGGCAGGAGGAGGGGAGCAAGGACTACCCTCTCAGCAGCCAGGCCATGAGGTTGAGAGACCTGAGGTTGGGGTGTAGTAGAGACCCCTGATCCTGAGTGAGGAGATCCGGTTGTACCCCCAGAGGGAATGGATCCTCCACCGCTAATTGCAGCAGGAGCGGAAACCACGGCTGTCTGGGCCAACGAGGGGCCACGAGGATCATGAAGGCTTTGTCTCGGAGAACCTTGAAAAGAGTCCGAGAGACTAGCGGGATGGGAGGGAAAGCGTACAGAAGGCTCCCCGACCATGAAATGAGAAACGCGTCCGCCGCAACCCGAAGGGGGTGTGGCTGACGAGAGCAGAAGCGAGGAAGCTGCCGGTTGTGAGGACTGGCAAAGAGATCCACCGTGGGGAGGCCCCACTTTAGGAAGAGCTTCTGAACTATCAAGGGATCCAGCCGCCACTCGTGCGGCTGGAGGATCCTGCTGAGTTTGTCCGCCAGGCAATTCTCTCGGCCCGGGAGATAAACTGCCTTGAGGAGAATGCCGTGACTGACGGCCCAAGAGCAGAGCTTCTGTGCCTCCCGGCAGAGGAGGAAGGAGCCCGTGCCCCCCTGCTTGTTCACGTAGAACATGGCAACTTGATTGTCCGTCTGGACAAGGACGGACTGGTGGGAAGTCAGGTGGGAGAAGGCCTTGAGAGCCAGGCGGATCGCCCGGAGCTCCAGAAAGTTGATCTGCTGAGCAGACTCCCACGTGGTCCAGAGGCCCTGAGTACGTGCCCCTTGGCAATGTGCTCCCCAGCCCAGGAGGGATGCATCCGTGGTCAGCACCCGGGTCGGCTGGGGTGACTGGAAAGGCATTCCGAATATCAGGTTCGGCTGCTGAAGCCACCACCGGAGAGACGAGAACAGCGGCTCGGAAACGCGCACTAGGTCTGCTAGGCCGCCTGCGGCTTGTCGCCACTGCTGGCGGAGACACCATTGAGCAGGCCGCATATTCAGGCGGGCATTGGGGGTCACATGGACGGTGGAAGCCATATGGCCGAGTAGTCTCAGGAAGCGTCTGGCGGAGACCAGGGGCTGGCTGCGAAAACGGTCGGCTAGGTCCATGAGCCGTTGAGCCCTGTTGAGCGGTAGGTACGCCCGTGCCTGAGGAGTGTGCAGCCTTGCGCCGATGAACTCGAGATCCTGTGAGGGGAGCAAAGTGGACTTTGCGAAATTTATAACAAAGCCCAAGCGTTGCAGAATAGTCACCGTGCGGTGTGTGGCGCTGGTGACCTCCGGAGCGGACGCCGCTCTGATGAGCCAGTCGTCGAGGTACGGAAAGACATAGAGGCCGTGAAGCCGGAGATGGGCCGCCACCACCGCGAGACATTTTGTGAAGACTCGCGGAGCGGAGGACAGGCCAAAGGGCAGTACTCTGTACTGGTAATGATTTCCTGCCACCACAAACCTTAGGTATTGGCGGTGGCTTGGGTGGATGAGGATGTGCGTGTAGGCATCCTTTAGATCCAAGGAGCATAGCCAATCTCCCTGCTGGAGGTAGGGCAGAAGGATTCCAAGGGTAAGCATCTTGAACTTCTCTCGCACGAGGAACTTGTTGAGGTTGCGCAAGTCCAGGATGGGTCTGAGGCCTCCTGTTCTCTTTGGTATTAGAAAATACCGGGAGTAAAAACCTTGACCTCTCAGGTGGTGTGGCACCGGTTCCACCGCCTGATCCTGCAGAAGACCTGCTAACTCCTGAAGGAGTAATTCCCTGTGCAGAGGGGGTCGTGGAGGTTCTCCCGGAAAATAGGAGGGAGGGACCTGGTGGAAGTGGAGAAGATAGCCTTCTCGCACGACTTGAAGCACCCAGGCATCTGCGGTGATGCTGGACCACCTGTGGGCAAAGTGAACCAGCCGGCCTCCGGTGCTGGGAGGAACCAGCGGGGGGGGAGAGGCTATGCTTAGTGAGTCAAAAACCCCCACCCTGCGGAGCAGGGGCTGGTGGTGCAGGCTTGGGGGCTTGCTGCCTACGGGACCCGTTACCCCGTCCCTTGGCCTGCTGGCCCTGTTGGGGAGCTGCAGGGGCCTGATAATGGGGGTATTGTTTGTAGGCAGCCGCCTTCCTCGGGTAAAAGGACTTTTTTCCCGAGCCCTTCTTTTTCTGGGAAGGGGCAGAGGTCTTCCTAGAAAGCCTGGTCCTGGTGAGAGTCTCAGTCTCAATTTGTGCAGCCTTCTCAGCCATGGGCTTGCCAAAGAGGTTTTCGCCTCGGCAGGGGACATCGACCAACTTGTCCTGCACCCAGGGCTCAAGGTCTGACGACTGAAGCCAAGCCTGTCGGCGGGCACCGATGCCGGCTGCGGCCACTCGAGCCGATGCTTCAAAGCCATCATAGGCTGCTCGGGACATGAACTTTGAGCATTCCCGAATGCCAGTGGACAAGGCCAGGAACCTCCGCAAGGGTTCCTCGGACAAACCAGCGGAGAATCCGGCTAGTTCTTTAGCCAGATCTCGAAGATACATGCCCATGTATAGCTGGTAGGTCTGGACACGACATGCGAGCATAGAGCCCTGGAAACACTTCTTACCAAGGCCATCCAGGTTACGGGCCTCCCTGCCAGGAGGCACCGAGGAGTGCATCTTCTGGCTCTTAAGACGATGCATGGCCGATTCCACTACCATGGAATGGTGTGGTAGCTGTGCCTTTTGAAAGCCAGGGCTCTTGCGGACTCGATAGATAGAATCGACCCGCTTGCTCAGGACTGGCGAGGAGGCCGGACTCTCCCACATGCGGAAGAGTAGTCGTTCCAGCATAGGAGGAACCGGTACAGTAAAGTGTTCCCTTGCGGGAGAGTCATACTGGAGGGCGTCGAGCTCCTCGGCTCGAGGCTCCTCCTCGGGGTCCGCAGGGAAGGCCAAAGCCTTGGCCATATCCCTGACGAAGTCCGAGAACCGGGCATCCTCCGGGGGGGACTGCTTCCGAGGCTCGGACTCCGGTGAGTCCGAGGGGACACACCGAGTCCGGAAAGAATCAGGCGACTCTTCCTCTTCAGACTCCCAGACCGACTCCGACGAGGACTCGGTGGGGTCGGCCCGGGCAGGGCGCGGCGCCTGCCGCCGAGGGAGTCGGCGTCGGCGACCTCGACCGAGGATCGACTCGAGTTCGCATCGACTCGAGGATCGGCTCGGTCTCCGGGGTCGACTTGGACGTCGACGTCCCGGCGGTCGGGGCAGTGGCGCCAGCGAAGCCAGCGAGCAGTGCCCGCTGCTGGTCCATGAAGGCAGACAGTCTGCTCGCCAAGGCCGTCAACCTGAGTCCGAGCTCAGGTGACCCAGCAGCCCCCGACTCGGGCCCCGACGGCGTCGGGCCCGACGTCGGCTGTCGCGGAGGCGAGTCCAGAAGGACCACAGGACTTACCCGAGCAGGCATCTCCGACTCCAGGCGAGGTCGCTTCGTGAGGTGCTCCTTCTCCAAGGACCCGGGGCGGCTGTCGGGGCTATGCGACCTGGCCCTCGCGGAACCAGGAGCGTCCACCGACGCCGCCCTCGCGGGTTTCACCTTCCGACGATGGTCCCCGGAGGGAGAACCCCTGTCGGAGGAACTCCGGCGACGGTCCGAGCTGGAGCCTTTGGACGCGGAGGCCTCCGACGAGGTCTGGGTACGGCTGGGGTCAGCGAAGATCCTATCACGCTGATGCCGCCGACTTCTCAACGCTTTGGAGGACATTTTGCCACAGGGCCCACAGATCAATTCCTCATGATCCGGGCCCAGGCAGCGGAGGCAAAAGTCGTGTGTGTCAGTTAGTGACATATTTCGGTCACACTGACCACACCGCTTAAAACCACTGGCAGCCATCGGGGGAAAAAGGGCCCCTGCGAGGTCAAAGGACCGGGCTGCCAGGGAAAAATCGAAAACGAAAGCTGACTAAGTCAGAAAAACCGAAAAAAGGAAGAGGACTCGTGACCGGCGTCGCGAGTCCGGGCGGGAAAAAGACCGGCGTCGAACCGAAGGAAAAAGGAATAAAATAATGAAGAATATATCGACTTTTTCGCGGGGACAAGACGGGGACGTCTGTAGGGCTCCGCGGAAAAAAGAAGACTGGCTAAGATGGCACCCTTGGGCGGGAAGAGGACCGCGCATGCGCGCTGCAATTCCCAAAGGCTTTCTTTGAAAGCTGGGGAAAATTGCTCCGCGAGGGCTCCGTCGGCGCCGACGTCACCCATAAGTGAGGACTGACTTCCTGCTTGGTCCTGGAGAAAGAAGAGATTATCATGTACCGTTTCAGAAGATATAATTAAATATAGAAGGTCATTGATGTCAACGAGCACATAATTGGGACAAGTTATATGTCCAAATACTAGTGCTATGGTTTGTCTGAGACCTTGACAATAATGAGATACAACTAAAGAGAAACTGAATTAATGTGATTCGTTGAGCGAGCTATCTTATATTGTATTATTATGATGATATGTAAAGCAATAAAGGGAGTTGTCGCAGGTGCTGAGGTTTGTGGGAGGGGGAGGAGGAAAAGGGTTGCTGTTTTCTGTTGGCACTTTATAATAAGAACATAATATATGCCATACTGGGTCAGACCAAGGTCCATCAAGCCCAGTATCCTGTTTCCAAGAGTGGCCAATCTAGGTCATACGTACCTAGCAGTTTCCCCAAAAGACACAGGTTCCACAATGCTTGTACTGGGTCAAGCATTGATATCCTGGGTTCCTTCTTAATAATGGTTTATGGACCTTTCCTCCAGGAACTTGCCCAAACCTTTTTTAAACCCAGCTACACTCTCACTTGGTTTGCAGCTTGTTGTGCTGTGAGGGCTTGCGTGCATCAGTGATGCTGAGAGCTAAACTATCGGTAGTTTAACTACTGGCAGGGTCTCCCAAGATGGTCAGGTCTCAGCTGAGGTGCCAGACCAAGACAAACCACCCATCTGGGCAGCAGCAGAATGGGACAGTGTTGACGGCGGAGGATCACATTTTTGTGACAACGGCAACAACACCAAACTTAAACTGCGCGGAAGAAAGGCCCGGCAATCTACTTCTGTATCTTGCCATGAAAACCCAATGGATAGTTACAACAAAACAAATTGTGCTATGGTGCTGGAAGATGAGACCCCCAGGTCAGAAGGCACTCAACTAGCTACTGGGGAAGAGCTGAAGACTTTTCAGAGTAAAGCCAGCATTTATGATGTGGTTGGATCAAAGCCCTCGGGAAGTCTGACTGCTGATGTAGCTGCGCTTGAAATGAGAGTCAGAAGCTGTAAAGATGTCTTACACATTGGAACATGGAACATACAAAGCATGAACCAAGGGAAGTTGGAGGTGGTCAAGAATGAAATGGAACGTGTACAACTTGATCTGTTGGGTGTCAGCGAACTGAAATGGACTGGCATGGGGCACTTTGCATCAGATGATCACATGGTCTACTATGCTGGAAATGAAAGACAAAGAAGAAATGGTGTTGCATTTATAATAAAGAAGAAACTTGCAAGAACTGTAATGAAATACAATGCAGTCAGCGAACGCTTAATCTCTATTCGTCTACGAGGATTGCCTATCAACACAACTATAATTCAAGTATATGCCCCAACAACAGCTGCAGAAGAGAATGAAATTGAAGAGTTCTATGAACAAGTACAAGCTGAAATTGACAGAACATGCAAACAGGATATCCTGATAGTCATGGGTGACTGGAACGCAAAAGTTGGCAACAAAGAAGAAGGCAAAGTAGTTGGAAAATATGGACTTGGCAACAGAAATGAAGCTGGAGAAAGACTGATAGAATTCTGCAAGACCAATGATCTATTCATCTCAAACACCTTCTTCCAGCAACACAAGCGGCGACTGTACACATGGACTTCACCGAATGGATTATATAAAAATCAAATTGACTACATATGTGGAAGTCAACGATGGAAAAGCTCTGTAACATCAACAAAGACAAAACCTGGAGCTGACTGTGGTACAGATCATCAACTACTAGTATGCAAACTCAATCTAAAGTTGAAAAAGAGCAAACCACTCATGAATGCAGCAAAATATGACCTTGAGAATATACCACTGGAATTTAAAGACTGCCTGCAAAATAGATTTGCTGCTTTAGATACAAATGACAGAGCTCCGGAAGAGTTATGGAATGACATCAAGAAGGTTGTGTTGGAAGAAAGCGAGAAGTCTCTACAAAAGGTGAAAAAGCAAAAACAGCCAAAATGGATGACGGAAGAAACTCTGAAAATTGCCCAGAAACGCAGAGAAGCTAAAGCCAGAGGAGAAAGAAAGACAATCACAGAACTCAACAGAGATTTCCAACGTGCAGCAAGACAGGACAAGGAAAAGTACTACAATGACACTTGCAAGGAAATAGAAGCAGAAACTATTAGAGGAAGAACAAGATCGGCTTTCCTAAAGCTACGAGAGTTAAAGAAAAAGTTCCAGCCTCGAATTGGAATGTTACAAGATGCTCAAGGTTCTATGTTGAATGATGCTGAGAAGATCAAGAAAAGGTGGAAGGAATATACAGAGTTTTTATATGATAAAGATCAAGTGGACCAACAGCCGTTTCAACCTGTACCTTATGATCGGGAACCATTGGTGATGAAAGAAGAAGTTGAAGCAGCATTGAAAGCCTTATCAAAGAACAAAGCACCAGGCATTGATAGCATTCCCATAGAGGTATTGCAGCAATCTGATGCAGCTGTTACCGTACTCACAAGACTCTGCCAAGAAATATGGAAGACAACATCATGGCCAACTGACTGGAAAAGATCTGTGTTTATACCAATACTAAAGAAAGGTGATCCAACTGACTGTGGAAATTATTGCACAATCGCTCTGATCCCACATGCCAGCAAGATTCTTCTGAAGATTATTCAAAAGAGATTACAACCATACCTGGAACAAGAACTACCTGAAGTGCAAGCAGGGTTCAGGAAAGGGCGAGGAACGAGAGACATCATTGCGGATGTGAGATGGATCCTTGAAAAGACTAAAGAATACCAAAAGGATATCTATTTGTGCTTTATCGACTATAGCAAGGCTTTTGACTGTGTAAACCATGAGAAACTCTGGGCCACATTAAGAAGCATGGGTATACCAGAACACCTGATCATTCTCTTGCGCAATTTGTACATTGATCAAGAAGCAACAGTTCGAACGGAACAAGGAGAAACAGAATGGTGTAAAATAAGCAAAGGTGTAAGACAAGGCTGCATACTTTCCCCCTACCTGTTTAATTTGTATGCAGAACAAATCATCAGAGAAGCAGGACTGTATGAAGACAACAGAGGTGTGAAGATTGGTGGAAGAGTCATCAACAACCTTCGCTATGCTGATGATACCACATTACTGGCTGAAAGTGAAGATGATCTGAAACATTTGCTTCTCACAATCAAAGAACATAGTCTCAAAATGGGCCTGCACCTTAATGTAAAGAAGACAAAGATCATGACAACTGGCATAATCAACAGGTTCGTCGTTGAAGGAGAAGAAATTGAAATTGTGAACAACTTTAACCTACTTGGATCAACTATCAATAAAGAAGCAACAAGCAGTCAAGAAATCAGACGACGCATTGCTCTTGGCAGAATGGCTATGAAAGACCTAGATAAGATTCTCAAGAGCAGAGATGTCTCTCTCCATACAAAGATTTGACTTGTTCAAGCCATGGTTTTTTCAATAACATCATATGGATGTGAAAGCTGGACAGTGAAAAAGACAGACAGGAAGGAAATTGATGCCTTTGAATTATGGTGCTGGCGGCAAATACTGTGTATACCATGGACTGCTCGAAGAACAAACCAGTCGGTATTAGAGGAGATCAAACCTAAGCTTTCTTTAGAAGCTCAGATGACAAGACTTCGACTTTCATACTTTGGACACATCATGCGAAGAGAGAGATCATTAGAGAAAGACATTATGGGGCTTGTTTACAAAGCCGCGGTAGCGGTTTGCGATCGTAATCGGAGCCGCGGCCCCATTGATTTCAATGGGGCCGCGGCTGCGATCGCGATCGCGAACCACTACCGCGGCTTTGTAAACAAGCCCCTATGCTTGGCAAGATAGAAGGTCAACGCAAAAGAGGAAGGCCAGCAATGAGATGGATCGATACAATAACAGCAGCTACGGGTACCAGTCTGTCAACAATGAGCCGCCTGACTGGAGACCGAACACAATTTAGGATAGCTATCCAGAGGGTCGCCATGAGTCGACTCCGACTCGACGGCACTTAACAACAACAACAACAACAACACTAACATACATGGCACATTAAAGACCTGATTCATTAAACTTTCTTTTCCCACTGAAAATTGGAATACAGTAAATCAAGCCCTTAAAAGAGAAGTGACAATACAACTGTATGAGGTAGGGGAAGCAATTTCACGGAAGTCTTGTCAAGTTAAACCCCCTTCTCAAAAAAAGCCTTCACTAGACCCTACCAATCCTTCTACTTATTGTCCCATATCCTTCCTCCCCTTTACTTCTAAATTCATTGAATGTGTTGTTCACCACCATTGTGTGGACTTTCTATCCTTTCAAGGCCTTCTGGATCCACTGCAATCTAGCTTTTGTCCTCTAACCTTCTATAGAAACTGCTCTTGCCGAAGTCTCTGATGACTTGTTCCTCACCTTTACTTTTCCGCTGCTTTTTACACTGTTGATCACAACCTTATCCTTGATACCTTGTTCTCCCTTGGTTTTAGGGACCTTGTTCTGGACTGGTTTTCTTCTCATCTCTCCTATCGCACCTCTAGTGTATGTTCTGGTGGATCCTCCTGAATGTAGAGAGAGAAAAGGAGGTACCCTGAGCCCTGAGGTACCCCAACCAAGAATGCAATGGGTGTAGAACCCATCGCATTCTTGGTTGGGGGTACCTCAGGGCTCTATCTTGGGACCTCTCCTTTTCTCTCTCTACATTCAGTCTCTTGGTGCACTCAACTCCTCCCATAGTTTTCAGTATCATCTTTATGCTGATAACTCTCAAATTTACCTCTCCACCTGAAATCTCTCGAGACTTCCAGGCCTGTATCTCAGACTGCTTATCGAATGTTGCTGCTTGGATGTCCCACTGCTGTCTGAAATTGAACATGGCCAACGCTCTTCCCCCTAAAGCCACCTCCCCCCTTTATCTCTGTGGATAACACTCTACTTCTCCCCGTTTCCTCAGTTCACAAGCTAGGGGTCATCTTTGACGCTATCTCCGTCTCTGAACACATACAACAGATAGCTAAAACCTGCCATTTCTTCCTCTGTGACATCAGTAAAACTCCTTCCTTCCTTTCTGAACACAGTACTAAGACCCTAATCCACTTTCTAGTCACCTCCTGTATAGACTATTGCAACCTACTACTTTCCAGTCTCCCTCAGAATCATTTCTCTCCCCTTCAGTCTATTCAAAGCTCAGCTGCACTGCTAATCTTCCGTCAGTCTCGCTATGCTAACAAAATGAAATGTCTTGAAGAGGGAGTGTCTCCCTATTCATTTCCGCATTCAATTCAAACTTCTCCTACTGACTTATAAGTGTATTCATTCTGAAGCTCCTCACTACCTCTCCTATCACGCCTTACACCTCTCCTCTGACAGATCCCTTTTATCTATGCCCTTCTCTGCCACTGCCAACCAGACTTTGCTCATTCCATCTTGCTGCTGCTCCATATGCTTGGAACAAACTAGCCGAGTTAGTACTCCAGGCTCCTTCTCTGGCCCTATTCAAATCCAGGCTAAAAGCCCACCTCTTAGAGGCTGTGTTTTGGATCCTGCTTATCACCTGTCTGTATCTTGTCATTCCCCTACCCTAGTCCCAGTTATTGTGTGGTCTATCTTGATTAGATTGTAAGCTATGAAGAGCAGGGGCTCTCTCTTACTAATACATGTACCACACTGTGTATTCCCTTGTAGTGCTATACAAATGATAAATAAGAATAGTTAAGCTAGAATCCAAGAAAATTTGCCAAGTCCTGCTATTAGTCTTCACTCGCTGAGAGGCCCTGCATCTAGCACATGCTTCCCATCACTATGGAAACTCATGCAAAGGGTAGGGCCACATGCTGCAGAGCCTTTCAGCAAGCAAAGGCTGGCAGGCCCCATGCTGAACTTTTTCTACAGATGTTGCCACGTGCCACTGGTTATTTTAAAGGACAAGCAATACAGCAGCAAGCCCAGCCTGAGGCACTGCAATGGAGTCAATGCTTCTGATCCTATTAAAAGTTGCCATTGAATACAGCTACTACATTATCTATCCCTAAATCCAGGCTTGACTGGCAGAGATGGGACAAAATATATGAAAAAGGAATTCCCACTGAAGCAGACATTAAAATCAGGGCCTGGTCCTAAATCAGGACAATCCCCAAAAACAGAGAGGATAACCATACCATCAGAGATGCCAAGGGCGGGCCCATCCCAAAGAGTGAGATTTATCGCTCCAAATCAGGTGCTGTGTCCAGAGTATAAATATAGAAAGATATAAGTGTTGTAGTGCTTTGTAAATGGAAAAAAAAAGCAACATTAAATTATATCTTTCCTTTGGTACCCCTTAAAGAAGATAGACAAAGTTCAAACAGCATGAGACAATTTTTAAAGGAATGTGCTCTGATAACTAAACAAGTAATTGATCTCCATTTAGTGGCTAAAAGTACCTATGCAGGTTTCATAGAGGACTCCTATACCTGTAAGTGCAGGGGGATGCAAAATACATAGGTGTTCAGATTTCTCCCTACTGATATAATCACTTGACTTTTCTTCTCATGAAAACAATGATCAGTGCACTGGTAATGAAGCTATGAAGGAGAGAAAGGACTCAGAATAAGAGCCCTCAACTGAGTGTGACACAATCCTAGTGAGTGAAAATTGGACATCTCTTGATCTCTGTGGAATCCTGCCTTCCTCTTAACTCTCCTCCTGTCAATTTTTTTCTCTCCCTCATCAACCACATTCCTCCTAGAATATCTCGTCCCTCCGCTCCCAGGTCCTCACCCCACTCAAGTAGCATATCACCATTCCTTTCAAGAACCTAAACGAGGAATACAAAGAATAGCAAGGGCCATACCAACGAACATCTACTCGCTAAACATTCATGCCAAACACAAAGCTAAATAAAAATTTCATGTGGAAGCAAGAGAATCTGCACGAAAAAAAGGAACACCGACTTACAATGCACTATTTATTATATCGCCCGAAAGGCACACCATGCGTATGCAGCACGAATCTTTCATAAAAGATGGTATAAGGAATTTCTCTTCCTGGCCAGAAATCATTCAGAACACATCAAGTAATCTTTGCACAGGTTCATTGTACATTTGAGCATATCAAAACCAAATTTTCTCCACTACAACTTATTAGTAAACCAACACTTTATTTAATTTCATTTAGATTTAACGAAAGCACATATAACGTTACTAAAAATAAATAAATGAAATAACAACGCAGACTACACAACACAGGGCACAGCGAAGTCCAATTGGAACTGGAAACCCTACCCGGAAAGCAAGAGCCGGCGCCCTTCTATTTCCGGTTAGCGCGAGACCTCCTGCATTACGTCATTCACTTCCCGCTCTTCCTCCTCTTCCTCGCCCACTATACTGGTCTGTGGCCTCGTCTTAACTCCCCTCCCCCACCCGCCGTCTTCCGTCAGGCGCGTGCACAGCCGCGCGCATTCATCTTTTTTTCTTTGTGGAGCTCGGTCCCGCGGATGAAAGTTCGAGAAACTTCGAATCACATCCGGCAACGGCAGAGGATAGAGAGAGGGCGGGGACGAAATGTGTAACAGCCGAGGGGCGCGTTTTGATAGGTTTGCGGGCCATGACGTAGCCGTTCCGTTCTGGAACGTTCCCCTGTGATATATAAACGAATGGGCCGGCTTTCTCGGTCTTATTTTTGAACAGCACGCAGCGGTGGTAAAGAGACTGAGAACAGCATTCGCCCTTCTTAGTAGCTGCTCACTGCAATCGAGCAGGTAATAGTCCTTCCTTGTTTTTAAGGTTGGGGTGAAACTCTTCGGTAAAAGAGGTTTTCGTGTGGACGCTTTAGATGAAAACATGATAGTAGCTGGGCGTTATTGAGAGCGAAAGGCGTTGGCGAAGGATGTGTTTCTAGCTCTGATAGCGTTTTTTCTTAAGCTCCCACCCCCGCCACAAAAAACTGAAGTATTTGTTTAAATTGTTTTAGTGCTTGTAATTTTAAGTCATAGAACGAAGTCTTAAAAGGTGAAAAAGCCGGTAGCGTGGGCGGGAGGTGGGCTTAACGTTAACCTATCAGAGCTAGCTTGTGTGATCAGCGGGCTCGCGCTTATTGTCCGCCGCCAGGCGTTCGTGTGCCCGGGCGTGTAAATAGCGTGAGCTGCTGCAGCAGCAGATGGCGCATTGGCGCTATGCTCGCTGAAATGACGTGATCTTCCCGACGGGGAAGCTATTATAACTAGAGGACATGCGTGGGTGGACGCTGCATAGGCCACGTGGCCGGTTTCTCTTACTGTGGCATGGTTGTAAGACTGAGCTGTGTACTGCGCCACTGGCTGATAAAGGCACGAAAGTGAATGCATCTTATAGTTAATGGTAATCGGACTTAATACATGCTGCAAAGTGTACAACTACGATTATTTCTGAGATCTATGGTGCCTACGTCTTAAAATACGGGTTGAGTAGGGTAGTCACGCCTATGTTCTTCTGCATTAGTGGAGGGAGCTGGCATTAAAAATAACTAATCTCTAACTCTCCGGCATTCTGTGATTTTTAACTGATCAGTTGTCCTATTCTCTTTATTTTTCAACTATAATGTATTGCAGGCATAATGTCTAAGGGACCAGCAGTCGGTATAGACCTTGGCACCACTTATTCCTGTGTAGGAGTCTTCCAACATGGCAAAGTCGAAATCATTGCTAATGACCAAGGAAATAGGACCACACCCAGTTACGTTGCCTTCACAGACACAGAAAGATTGATAGGCGATGCTGCAAAAAATCAAGTTGCAATGAACCCCACTAACACAGTATTTGGTAAGTAAGGTTATAGATTAACAGATTTTGGAAGTACACTAATACCTAATGTAGTAACAAATAAAATCACTTTCGTTTAGATGCAAAACGCTTGATCGGTCGTAGATTTGATGATACCGTTGTGCAATCTGATATGAAACATTGGCCTTTCACTGTTGTGAATGATGGGGGAAGACCAAAGGTCCAAGTGGACTACAAAGGAGAATGCAAGTGTTTCTATCCAGAGGAGATCTCATCTATGGTCCTAACAAAAATGAAAGAAATTGCAGAAGCATATCTTGGCAAGGTATGCAAGAATTTTTTAAGTTTTTCTTTGTGGTGCCTACTGATTGTTTGCCAAGTAGCATTTTCGTTTTTACAAAATGGTTGTAACTGCTAAGTGTGGTGGTACTTTGCTGCCACCTACTGGTTGAACAGCAATTATGTATAAGCTTCAAATGCTATGATTCAATGCCATTTCATAGCTTCTACCAGAAATAAAAGTGATTTTAGTAATTTCTTTAGATGCTTTACTTTCAGTAGCAGTTAAAGTAATTCTTTAAGTGGTATGGTAAATGCTGTTAAAACTGACAAATGTCATGGTACTCTTAATGATTGCTTCTATTTCTAGTGTGTTACAAATGCTGTTGTCACAGTCCCAGCTTACTTCAATGATTCTCAGCGTCAGGCTACAAAAGATGCAGGCACAATAGCTGGTCTTAATGTGCTGCGTATAATCAATGAACCTACAGCTGCTGCCATTGCCTATGGTTTGGACAAAAAGGTAAACTTATTTTTAGGTATGGTTGGATGTGTAAGCATAAACACCTAAATGAGCTAAACATCAAGCAATCATTGACTACTTGATGCCCTACACAATTGTGGCATACTCCAGGGTAGCACCTCCGTTGGACCCCTAGTTATCAAACAAGCCTTCATATGCAAAGAACTTGTTCCTGGGCCCTAATTAAAACGTATACCAAAGCTATTTTAGTTTAATACTTCCCAGGCTTAGGGGCATAAAGTAGGTGGTAGTAGGATACTACCTCAGCAGTTTTAACTCTGGTAGACCTAATTAAAGCCATTTAAGTTGCTATTTAACAGCAAGCTTGCTGAAAACGGCCTGGCTCAGCTTTTTTGCAAACTGGACCTAAAATGCAATAAAATCTGGTTCATAAGCATAACGGTTCTAATTCTGTGCCCTAGCCAAATTCATTCATTTTATGGATGCCTTATAAGGCATCCATAAAATGGAATGCAGAGCATATTTCAAGAATTTGTATATTCAGGCCCAGAGCTGCTGCCATCCAAGTCTAAACCAGTCTTTACTTTGCATTCTAACTTCACACACTAGCAGCACTTGTGTATTCTTTTTGGCCCCCACTACTAATCCCCTCCTTTGAGTCTATGCTCAAGCATATTGCACTACCTCGACCTGGAATCTTGTGATCAGTTTGCATTGCTTAAAATTCTGTACCAGTTTGAGGAATGCCTTCAAACTAGGCTCCTCTGCATTAAAGGTGGAGTGCTTCTGTCCAATGGCACAGGGGCTTATTCAAGCTACGGTAGCTTCACTTAAAAGAGAACTGGCAGGTGTGGTTGAATTTGGAATCTCAAGGAGTTTTAAAACCATGTGCCTAGAAAATCAGGATTAGTGAGTCACTAGACTGGGTTAGGGGAGCCTTTTTGTGATGAACACTGACATTTGCCAGGTTCTGGTTGGCTCATGCAGAAAAAAATCTACAAGTTGCATTAGGTAGTACTCTGCATAGCATAACCATTTTTCCTCCTAGTTGGAGCTGCTAGTGTCAACTGAAAACTGGAGTGGTAGTCCCCCCAACCAAAATAGAACAAAGTATCCTACTTAAAAGCTGTTTCCTTTGAAAACATTTATATTCAGCTTTATAACAATGCTGTGTTGCCCTTCTATTTCCCCCCCCCAGGTTGGAGCTGAGAGGAATGTGTTGATCTTTGACCTTGGTGGTGGTACATTTGATGTCTCCATTTTAACCATAGAAGATGGAATCTTTGAAGTTAAATCAACTGCAGGTGACACCCATTTGGGTGGAGAAGACTTTGATAACCGTATGGTGAATCACTTTGTCACAGAGTTTAAACGTAAGCATAAGAAAGATATCACAGAGAACAAGAGAGCTGTTCGCCGTCTCCGCACTGCCTGTGAGCGCGCAAAGCGTACCCTTTCTTCCAGCACCCAGGCCAGTATTGAAATTGACTCCCTCTATGAAGGTATTGACTTTTACACATCAATCACTAGAGCCCGTTTTGAAGAGTTGAATGCAGACCTTTTCCGAGGCACTCTGGATCCAGTAGAGAAAGCACTCCGTGATGCAAAGCTAGACAAGTCCCAGGTCCATGATATAGTTCTGGTTGGTGGATCTACACGTATCCCCAAGATCCAGAAACTGCTGCAGGACTTCTTCAATGGTAAAGAACTCAACAAAAGTATCAACCCTGATGAAGCTGTAGCATATGGTGCAGGTAAGCCTGAGTGTCCTTTTACTTTGAAATGGGGATGTTTCAAGATTGGTAACTAAGCAAACATTCTAGCATGTTAGCTACTTGGCAGGCCTGCTGATCACTATAGAATCTGAGTAAGGACTCTACAGCCAAGGGGTTACTGTAATTACCATAGTTGTAGTTCTGGAAACTGGTAGTTAAATCAGGAAGTTGAAAAGTGCATAAGACAAGCTCAATGGTTGAGGTTTCTTTTTCTTCCCCCCAGCTGTTCAAGCAGCTATCTTATCTGGTGACAAGTCAGAAAATGTACAAGATCTTTTGCTGTTGGATGTTACTCCACTATCCCTGGGAATTGAAACAGCTGGAGGTGTCATGACAGTCCTGATCAAAAGGAATACAACTATTCCAACTAAGCAAACTCAAACCTTTACAACATACTCTGACAACCAGCCTGGTGTTCTGATTCAGGTAACATTTATGTGAATGAGTATATAAAGCACACTGTCTAGGGTTGGTAGTATAGACAGTGACATGCAATGGGCTTTCTCCTGTAGGTCTTTGAAGGGGAAAGAGCTATGACAAAGGATAACAATCTGCTGGGAAAGTTTGAACTAACAGGCATTCCTCCAGCTCCACGTGGAGTGCCACAGATTGAAGTGACTTTTGACATTGATGCAAATGGCATCCTCAATGTGTCTGCTGTAGACAAAAGCACTGGAAAAGAAAACAAGATCACTATCACCAATGACAAAGGTAAACACCCATTGCAGGGAGCACAACTTTAAGGGTCACTATTAAATAGGCTACAAGATAATTGCTTGTGTAAACTGATGGTTGCTGTGATGAACTTGATTCCAAAGCCATTCGTAGTTTCCACCAGAAGTCAAGACTAATGTTGGTTTTACCTTCCTTGGATGTCTGAGCGACCTTAAATTCTGTAGCAGAATACCCAATCAAGACAGGACAGATTTTTAAAATCATTTAAATCTTTTTGTAGCTGTGTTAATGCTCATCAGCCATTTCTGTGTTAGTCTAATATGTAAAATTGTTCTACTCAATAGGTCGTCTAAGTAAGGAGGACATTGAACGTATGGTTCAAGAAGCTGAGAAATATAAGGCAGAGGATGAGAAGCAGCGTGACAAAGTGTCTTCCAAGAACTCTCTGGAATCCTATGCTTTCAACATGAAGGCAACAGTAGAAGATGAGAAACTACAGGGCAAAATCAGTGATGAGGACAAGCAGAAAATCCTGGACAAATGCAATGAAATCATTGGGTGGCTGGATAAGAATCAGGTAACTACCTAATTGAAGCACCCAAAACTGATAATGCTGATAACTGTCCTACCTCATGAAATAAAAGCATAGCATGCTAAGATAGGGGTTGCTGTGATGAATTTGACTCCAAAGCCATTCGTAGTTTCCACCAGAAGTTGATATACAATGTTGGCTTTACCTTCCTTGGATGTCTGAGCGACCCATGTACTGATTTTAATTGAATGATGCCTAGCATATTTGTCTCTGGGTGGCTGGTATTGGTTATGTAAGTATAATACTTATAGGGACCTAAACCAATTGTATCTAGGAGGCAGGTTCCTTAAGAGTAAGGCCATTGTTGGTGTTTCTCTCCCCAGACTGCTGAAAAGGATGAGTTTGAGCATCAGCAGAAGGAATTGGAGAAAGTATGCAATCCTATCATCACTAAGCTGTACCAGAGTGCTGGTGGAATGCCAGGTGGGATGCCTGGTGGATTCCCTGGCAGTGGTGCTCCTCCTTCAGGTTCCTCAAGTGGACCTACTATTGAAGAGGTGGATTAAAACTAGGACACTATTCAGATTTGCCTGTTTAACTTAAAAGGACTCTTTAGCTGATAGCCATTCCAAGATTTCTACTACTTGATCTGATAATTTTATGGGCATTTTGAGTACTTGAACCCACGGGAGAATGTGGGAACAGCATTGCACTTCATACTGTAACAATTGAGTCCTGGCAAATAAAAGTATTTGGCACTCTTTCCTTTCTGTGAGCACTTTTTCAAGTTACACCTGAAACATTCAGGTCTCTTCAGATTAGCATAGTACAGGAGCTACTAAGGCTTCCTACAGTTAGATATTGGGCTAGCTACACTTCCATGGCTGTTTGTTCCCTTAATCTCACACTATAGGACAACATGGTGGTTGCATGTCCTGTCTTTAAATGCCAAGCCTTTAATTCTTCTATAACCACACTTTCATTCCATAGTAAAGTGGCCGCCTATGATTTTTGACCTCTCGAAATAGCACTGGAGAGCACATGATATATCAACTAAGGGGTTGTTCAGGTGTAAGCGTAGTTTTATAACATACTATTCCTTCCACCTTGCTATCTCCTTTGTGGGACCTGTCTCTTGGGGAAACTGCTAGGTACGTATGACCTAGATTGGATACTGGGCTTGATGGGCCTTGGTCTGACCCAGTATGGCATATCTTATGTTATGTATACTAGAACATTGACACTTTGCACTTGGTCAGTGCTGTAAGGCAGCTATTCTACTGCAGTCATGTTGTGGGGGTAACATGCAAATCCAGATAAGCCCATGTGCATTTTAAAATGAAGTGGTTAGTGCTAATGTCATTACAAGTATTTCTGGGCCTGCTGCAAGATGACACCTACCACCCCCTTCCCCTGGTGCAGGCATGTTTCCTCTAGCAGAACAAGATCTGATTCTCAGGTCAAATCTGAGTGGCCTAGTGGTTGGGGCAAGGTACTTCAGGCTGGAAGGTCAGGGGTTCAAATCCCACTAGAGGACAGCAACCTTGGGCTGGAAGGACTGGGGTTTCTAGTCCCACAGGTGCTCCTTGTGGTCTTGGGCAAGCCACTTAACCCTCCATAGCCCATGTTCCCTGTAAAATAGTTATCTCCAAGTTATAATGCCCTGTTCAATGTAATTTCAGTTTGTTCAATGTAAACCGCACTGATGCAGACTAGCATGGTATATAAGAGAATGTAAATAAATAAATCTTAGGCTGATGTCCCTTATGCAGTGGACTCCCTAGCTCCTAGGGTTATAACTGGGCTTTAGGCATCCATTTGAGCAGACCTTGGCCTAGCCAACCATTTAAGTGTCATCCTCTTCTCACTTTAAAAGTAAGAAGGAAGGGGGGGGTGCTGTAGCAGGACTCTCACTTGGCATGCCACAAAATCCTCTGCAGACAATCAGATTTTCATGTTCTATATAAACAAGAGGAGCAGATCATCTCCAGGAACAAGCAGGATATCTGACATATCTCCAGATATGACTGACTTAATAATTCTACAATCTCATATTTAAGTTTCAACACCCTTGAATGTATACCATGCAGTCAGGTGATTTGCTGCTTTTTGAGTTTATCAAAATAGTTGTAATGCATTTCCAGGAACAAGCAGGAAGTGAGTCTTCCCCCCCCCCCCCCAACATATTGGTGATAACAGCACTAACAGTCCATGTAGAAGCATCCCTTAGCTTTCAAAGAGCCTTTGGGAGATTGCTACCACATGTGGTCCCCTTCCTGTCCAAGGGTGCTAGCTTTCTCAGGCTCCTTCCAGAGCCCTTAAGAGATCTTGCTGGCTTGTCCTGGGAAGCTATTTTGTTCTCCAGACAGTTTCACATAACAGTACTCTTTCCACCACCTGACCTTGCTGTTTTCCACATAGTTCAGGTCCTCTTGTAGTTTTTCCTCCCTGGCATCTTCATGCCTTTGCCAATTGGCAGCTTTGGTGGGTCTTCAACCTCACTGGGGTACTTTTTTCTCACAGCAAGTGGTCTCTGCAAAACAGTCCCAAGAGCCAATGGCAGCAGCATGATTCCTCCCCTCCCCATCCCTGGTACCTCTGAAGGCCATGGCCTCATCTTAAGACGCCAAGCAGTGCTGTGGCTATTTGAGGGGCCTTCCTCAAGGGAACCCAAGAAGACTACATTGCAGGTGGCATCCCTGGATGGCTGACAGGCCAGGTGTCCCAAGTCAGGTCTGGCAGTTCGACACTTGCCAAGGTACCAGAGGGAGCAGCCTGCAGAGGTCCACCCAAGGATTCTACCTTGCACTGGCCTTGGCTGCCAGACAATCTTTGTCAGATTCCCCTTCAGGGGAATGGGCATCAGGCCAGATTCCTTCAGTGCCTATGCTGATGGCTGCAGAGCCTTCTGGCTTGGAGTCCAGAATGGTGGCCCTGGAGTGCAGTTCTCATGCAGTCTGTCTTCAAGACAGCAGCTCAAATAGCAGCAGGCATTAGTGCCTAAGACCAGGCTTGGCTACAGTTTGTCCTGAGTAATGGGTTCAGGACAAATTTCTGTCCCATGCCAAGGAGAGAAGCTATTTGGCAAGCCCACGACCAATAAGGCTGCCAAGCTGGAGACGGCTCATGATCAGGCTCTAAAAAGACCACTGCCCCTCCAACAGAAGGGTGGGGTGGTTTTTTTTGGTTTTCTTTTTAAACCCTTCTACCTGAGGAAAAGGGGCTGCTTATAGAAACTACCCACCTTTTTTACAGGCCTCCCAAGCAGGGTCTGCAGGCCAATGGGCATGGCCCTTGTAAGCAGAAAACTCCCAAGGCCCGGGGGTTGGGTGGAGAGGAGTTCTTGACTCCTTGGGCATAGCATCTCCACCCTAAGGAGATCAGCAGCCACAGGGAGACATCTGATCCACTATGCTCAAAGGTGGCTAATTGTCACCACTGATTCCTGGGCACTTGTGGTGCTTGGAGGGCTAGCTACCTCCCACTTTCTATGAGAGCCTGCCAGTCTCCCCTTCTCCTGAAGGAACTTGCAGGTTGTCTTGGACAGAACAGAGAAACCAGTACCCCAACATCTTAAGGGCAAGAGATTCTACTCCCAAGTACTTCTAAAAGAATAGGAGGCCTAAGGCCCATCCTCAACCTGAACAAGTTCTGGTGAGAAGATAGGTGCTCTCCCCTGGAACATTGCTGCCTTACCTCAAGTAGGGGGATTGGCTATGCTCCTTGGATCTGAAGGATGCTTATACCTGCATCCTCTCAAACCAGCCAAAGGCAAGTAACTGCAGCAAGTGGTGGAGGGGCAGGGCCATGGCTGTTACCACTGCCAATCCAGGGCGTTGCATTTTGACTTGGCTTCTGCCCAAAGGGTTTTCATAGTACCTGGCAGTTGTAGTTGCCTTTCTCTGCCTCCAGAGGTTTTGTCATCCACACCCCCCCCCCCTTGACTGGCTCACAGAAGGAGGCACAGCAGGCAACTATATATATACACACACATATATACACACACACCAGCCAGGTCCTCCCACCTCCTCCCTACAGTGGCTGGAGTTCATAGGGGCAAGACTGGATATCACAGGACATACAGCACTGCCCCTTGGTACCTACTCACACATGGCCTCCACAGTCCATGTCACCCCAGACATGGCTGCACAATGGTGCCTTCAAGACTAGTGGATCCAGGAAGCCTCTAGGACAAAGTCTTATACCTGTAAGTTGGCAGTCTCCCCTGATCTGGTGGCACTCCCCAATATCTCCAAGGCAGGGATGCCCTTTCAAGTCCCTTAAGGGTCCTCACCATGGATACCTCACTGCTCAGCTGGGGAGCCCATTGCAAGGAACTCCACACCCAGGGCACCTGGCTGCACAATGCAATCAACCTCCTGGAGCTGTGGATGATGTACTTAGCCATCCAAGCCTTTTGCCACTACCTACGTCACCAGCCAGTGTTGGTCCAGATTGCAATGTTCTATGTGAACAAACAGGCACAGGGTCTCATGCCCTCTGCCAAAAGCAGTGGTCCTTTGCAGGCCAGAAGGATATACTCCTGGCCTGGCAGGTATGCTGCCTGCAGAACAACTTGCTGGCCAACAGATTTGAGTAGAGTCCTCCAGCCACACAAGTGGCAGTTTGACCCTAGTTTGGCCAACAGGCTCTTTCGGCTCTGGGGCTGAACCCAAGATAGACCTGTTACCAGTCTAGCCCTTTCAGGGCCTAATTTTAAATTTTTAATCCACATTCTGCAGCCTGGTTAACTTTTGCATATTTCAGGAAAATTGTATCTGTCTTAATATGTTCTAATAGTGACTTTCCTTCTGCTATGGTCATGTATTATATACCAGTTGATAGGAATATTTGGTCACTTTTGGATCCCAAGAGTTTTGGGCTCAGCCTGGAAAGGGTTAGACAACTACCAGTTGCTCTGCTCCTCCATGGTGACAGCAGATGTATTCCTTGTCTTGTGATTAGGAGGCCTCATGTGTGCCTTCTCACCCACACCACTAACTTGCCAAGACATTGTTCAGGTTGCTTTGCAACAAGGCCTCACTCATCCTGATAGCCCCTTGATGGCCTAGGCAACCATGGTTCCCACTACTCTTCATCTGTCAGTGGAGACTGCCATCCTGTTGGAACTCTTTTAGGGCTCCTGTCCCAGGAGTGGGGCTCTTGCACCACACCTTGGGATTCCTGATGACAGAATGGCTGCTGAAAGGGTGACCCTAGCCCCTACCTTACCTGAGGGTCTGAAAGAGGAGATCCTGCTGCCCTCTTGTGAGGCTTCCACTAGGAAAGCATATGACCTTAAATGGTGCAGGTTTTCAACTTTGGTGTGCAGAGCACAGACCAACCCATTCTGCCTGGTGGGACTGGTGCTATAGTGCCCTTCTCCACCTCTTGCAATCTGGGCTTAAACTGTCAGGGTGCACCTTGCTGTCCTAAGAGCACACTATCTGGTGGATGGCAAACCCCTCTTGGTCCAGCTGCTGTTGACCTGCTTCTTAAGCAGTCTGCTCTTAATGAAGCCCCCAATTCACCCTTCAGCAACTGAGTGGGCCCTCAATGTGGTATTGGGATGACTCACTTGCCTTTTGAGTGGCAGTGGAGCCAGTGCCCAAACATCTCTGGGGCAAATGCTTCTAGACATTTCCTTCTTCCCTGTCCAACATCCTGGTGGGCAGATTGAGCAGAGGCCTCTAGCCACACAAGTGGCACCTGGACCCCAGAGTGGCCTCCTGGCTTTTCTGACTCAAGTTGTCCCCCTTGTAGACATGCAGTTGCCCTGCTTATGCTCACTCCAGCAACATCTATCCCAGGTGATGGCTGTGTTCCACATCCTATGGATAGAAGGCCTCCTTTCCACCAACACCACTGGTTGCCAAGACCCTCTTCAAGGTTCAGCATGACAAGGCACCACTAATTTTGGTAGTGACCATCCTTGGTTTCCACTGTTTTTTTTTTCTCCAGGACCAAGCAGGAAGTCTCCTCACTTATGGGTGTCAGACACCAATGAAGCCCCAGCAGAGCATTTCCCCAGCTTTCCATGAAAGCCTTTGGGAATGCTGGCACGCATGCGCTGTTCCCTTCCTGCCTAAAGGTGCAATCTTACCTCAGTTTTTTTTTTTCCCCTGTGAAGCCCATCAGACGTGTCCTTTTTTTTCCTGGAAAATTTTTTTCTTGGCGTTACTTTGCTTTTTTCCTCTGATTCGACGTCAGTTCCCCTCCTGCCGGGTTTGGTACACTGGTATCGAATCCCTTTTTTGGTTTTTGCCCTTAGTGGCTAGACGCTTGTGCCAAATCTTTTTCTTTTTCCCAGGAAGGCCGGTCCTTTGACCTCGTGGGGACCCTTTTCTCCCCAATGGCTTCCAGCGGTTTCAAGAAGTGTGATCGGTGTAAGAAAATGTCTCTCTCCGACACACACAACTGCTGCTTTTTGTTGCCTTGGCTTGGACCACGATTCTAAAACGTGCAGGCCATGTGGAAAAATGTCTTCCAAGGCCCTCCAAAGTCATCGGCAACAAAGTGAAAGGCTTTTCTCGGCCCCGACCTCGTCTTGAGGCCTCGACATCTCGGGATTCCAAACCCGAGAGGTGTCAGAGCTCCTCAGACAGGGGGTCCCCTGACCGGGAACATAAGAGGAAGAAGCGGCATCGGAGGAGGTCCCTGAGCCCTCTAGGGCCAGGTCTCAGACCCCCGACTGTCGTCCCAGGCCTGTGGACCAGGAGAAGCCAACTAAAGTTCCTCACATGGAGCTGGAGTCTGCTGGACAAGTAAGTCCTGTTGTCCTCTGACTCGCCTCCCCGAGTACCGACGTCGGGCCCAAGTTGGGGGCTGCTGTGTCACCTGAGCTGAGTCTCAGGTTGACAGCCTTGGAGAGCAGTATGTCTGCCTTCATGGTTCAGCAGCAGGCGCTGATGGCTAGCCTGTCTGGTGCATCTGCCCTGACCACCAGGACATCAACTTCAAAGTTGACCCCGGAGACCGAACCGATACTAGTCCCTTGCGGCTCGACATCGTCCTCAGTCGAGGTCTCCCTCGACCTCCCGTTCAGGACCAAGGGTCTCGACACCAGTGCCTCCAGCGTTGGGGCAGGTGCCTAGAGGCCCTGCAGGGTCAGACCTCAACTTGACATCAGACGAGTCTGCTTGGGAGACTGAAGAGTCTCCTGACACCTTCAAGACTCGGTGTGTCCCTTTGGACTCACCAGAGTCTGAGCCCCGGAATAGATCCCCTCCAGAGGATACTAGGTTCTCAGAATTTATCTGTGATATGGCCGCTGCCCTGGCTGACCCTGAGGAAGAGCATCGAGCCGATGAGCTTGATGCTCTGCAGTATGAATCTCCGAAGGAGGCCTTTTACTGTCCCGGTTCCTTTGCTGGAACAGCTCCTCTTCCGGATGTGGGAGGCACCGGCCTCAGCACCGGTTTTGAGCAAGCAAGTCAATTCCATCTATCGGCTCCGGAAGAGTCCTGGCTTCTAGATAGCATAGCTACCTCACCATTCCATGGTTGTGGAATCGGCCATGCATCATTTGAAGTCAGAAGATGCACTCCAGTGCCTCCTGGTAGGTAAGCCCTAAGCCTTGATGGCATCGGTAGAAAGTGCTTTCAGGGCTCTATGCTTGCTTGCCGTGTCCAGACTTACCAGCTGTACATGGGCATGTATTTGCGGGACCTGGCCAAGGAGTTGGCTGGTTTCTCTGCTGGTCTCTCTGGGGAGCCCTTGCAGAGTTTTAAGTCCTTGTCTTTGAGGATCCAGGAATGCTCTAAGTTCATGTCCTGTACCACCTACAATGGCTTTGAGCCTTCGGCCCAAGTAGCAGCAGCCAGCATCGTGGCCGAACACCAGGCATGGCTGCAGTCATCGGACCTCGAGCTATGGGTTCAGGACAAGTTGGTCGATGTCCCTTGCCGAGGTGAAAACCTTTTTGGCAAGCCTGTGGCCGAGAAGGCCGCTCAGCTCGAGACAGAGCACCTCACGAGGACAAGGCTGTCAGACCTCTGCCCCTTCTCCTAAGAAGGGCTTGGGTAAAGTCTTTTTACCCGAGGAAGGGCACTGCCTACAAACAGTACCCACAATATCCAGCTGCCCCCCAGGGTCAGCAAGCCAAGGGCCAGGGTAATGGGCCCTGTAGGCAGAGGACCCCCAAGCCTGCAGCCCCTGCTTCCACTCCGCAGGGTGGGGGTTTTTGACTCCTTGAGTATAGCCATACCTCCCTTGCAGACCCAGCCCTGCACAGGAGGCTGCCTAGCCTTGTTTGCCCACAAGTGGCCCTTGATGATCCAGGACAGTCGTGTGCTGGACATAGCCTCGATGGACTATGCCCTGCACTTTTACCAACTGCCTCCACCACACTTCCCAGGGGAGCCTTTCCAGTCTCCCCTGCATACAGCCCTTCTCCTTCAGGAGCTAAAGGGTCTGTTGCTGGACAAGTCAGTGGAGCCTGTGCCTCCCCACTTCCAAGGTCACGGGTTTTACTCCAGGTATTTCCTGGTGCCAAAAAACTGGTGGTCTTCAACCCATTTTGGATCTCAGAAACCTAAACAAGTTTCTAGTGAAAGAAGTTCAAGATGCTTACTCTTGGGACACTTCTGCCCTACCTCCAGCAGGGAGATTGGCTTTGCTCTTTAGATCTAAAGGATGCTTACACTCGCATCCTTATTCATCCAGACCACAAAGTACCTCAGGTTCATTTTGGGAGGAAACCATTATCAGTATAGAGTACTGCCTTTTGGACTGACCTCCGCTCCCAGGGTGTTTACCAAGTGCCTGGCAGTGGTGGCAGCCTACCTGAGGAATCAGGGCATCTTTGTGTTTCCTTACCTAGATGATTGGCTCATCAGAGGCCAGACTTCCCTGGAAATTCAACAGGCCACCAACAGGACCATAGAACTGCTCCAAAAGGTGGGCTTTGTCATCAACTTCGCAAAGTCCACTTTGCTCCCCTCCCAGAACTTGGAGTTCATAGGAGCAAGGTTGGATTCTCAGCTGGCAAGAGCATTCTTACCAGTTGACCGAGCACAGAGGCTCATGGACATCACCAGCAAGTTTCTGCACAGGTCCCTGGTCTCCGCCAGACTCTCTCAGGCTTCTGGGCCACATGGTGTCGACAGTACAGGTGACCCCAAATGCCAGGCTCAATATGAGACCTGCCCAGTGGTGCCTTCGGACTCGGTGGTCACAAACCTCAGACAGGATCAGAGTGTCCCACTGTTTCCTGGCCTCCCTCAACTGGTGGTTACACCCCCCCCCCCCCCATCTGCTGGTGGGGGTGCCCTTTCAGATCCCACCTCATACAGTGGTACTGACCACCGATGCGCCTCTGCAGGGTTGGGGAGCACACTGCCTAGACAAGTGCACCCAGGGCCTGTGGTCTCATTGGGAGGCGTCCCAGCAGATCAATCTACTGGAACTCAGAGCTATCCACTTGGGCCTCAAGGCCTTTACTGCTTCCCTGGCACAACAGTCTGTCTTGATGCAGACAACCAGGTAGCCATGTTCTATGTAAATAAGCAGGGCGGAACTGTTTCCCAGCCCCTTTGCCAGGAGGCCTAGGACCTGAAACACAACATGCTCCTCAAAGGAGTCTTTCTGCCAGGCCAGGAGAATTCTCTGGCCGACAGATTGAGCAGGATTCTGCAACCACACGAGTGGCAGCTACATCCTTTAGTGGTTCAAAAGATTTTCTTGAGATGGGGGCTTCCCTCCATAGACCTGTTTACCAGTCCACTGAACAACCAGCTGCCAAGGTTCTGCTCCAGGCACCCACATCCTCTGAGAGTAGCAGCAGATGCTTTTCTGATTCCCTGGACTCAGGGCCTGCTCTATGCATTTCCTCCCACACCTCTGGTGGCCCGAACACTGTTCAAGATTCTCAGACAGGGCCTCTGTCCTGGTAGCTCCCAGGTGGCCAAGGCAGCCTTGGTTCCCCCTCCTGCTTCAACTGGCAGTGGATCTGCCTCTGGGATTGCAACCCGACCTTCTCTCTCAGGATCAGGGCTCCTTGCTGTATCCCAATCTGATGGCATGGAGGCTGCAAGGGTAGTGTTGGCTCCCTGGGGCCTGCCTCCTGTGGTTGAGGAAGTTGTCCTAGCCTCCAGAAAACAATCCACTAGGAAGACCTATGCTCTCAAGTGGAAAAGGGTTCTCTGTGTGGTGTCAGCTACGTGCTGAGGATCCTTTTTCCTGTACTGTGTCAGTAGTGCTTCAGTATCTGCTGCACGTGTCCAATCAGGGTCTCAAGTCCAACTCTGTTCGGGTCCACCTCCTCTGCTTTGGCAGCTCACCACTCCCTAGTTGAGGGCCATTCCTTGTCTGTGCACCCTTTGGTGTCTAGGTTTCTCAGAGGCTTGCTCCTGCTCAAATCTCCCATACGTTGTCCTGCACCTTTTGAGCCTATGGCTACTTGCCCTCTACGCTTCCTTTCCTGGAAGACTCTTTCTGATAGCCCTTACTTCGGCTAGGAAAGTGAGAGCTTCAGGCCTTGGTCTGTGATAGACCTTACACCAGGTTCTATAAAAACAGGGTCGTCCTCAGGACTCACCTTAAGTTCCTTCCTAAGGTTGTCTCATCTTTCCATCTCAACGAGGAGGTGGTTCTTCCCTAGGCCTCATGCAAGTCAAGCTGAAACAGTTCTCCATACCTTGGACTGTAGGAGGGCCTTATCCTTCTACCTTGAATGTACGCAAGGTCACAGGAAGGCTTCTCAGCTCTTCCTTTCTTTTGACCCCAATAACTTGGAGGCCTGTGTCCAAGCATACCTTGTCCATCTGGGTGGCTGACTATCACCTGGACTTACAAGGCGTCTGACCTTCCTTTTGCATGGTAGGGTCACAGCCCACTGTGTGAGGGCAATGGCTGCATCAGTGGCTCACCTCTACTCTGTTCCATTGCAAGATATCTGCAGGGCTGCTACTTGGTCTTCAAGCCAGACCTTTGCAGCCCACTACTGTCTGGAGAGGGAGTCCCATAGGCACAGTGCTTTTTGGCCAAGCAGTACTCTGGAATCTCTTTGAGGTCTAGGCAACTCCTGCCCTCTGCTTGGGCTACCTGTGGAGGGTGTGTCCTTGCAAAGCCTTTACTGTGTTGCTGAGACTAGAGGGAGTTCTCTTGTTCAGCCTGGGTTCCTGGTAGCCCAGAGTTGGGGAGTCACCCATATGTGAGGACTGACTTCCTGCTTGGTCCTGGAGAAAGAGTAGTTACTCACCTGTAACAGGTGTTCTCCAGGAGCAGTAGGAATCAGTCCTCACTACCCTCCCTCTACTGCTCCTGGAGAACACCTGTTACTCACCTGTAACTACTCTTTCTGTCAGGCAACTTCAATTCCTCTGGGCTGGGCCCTGCCCCAGGACTACTTTCACAAGAGGGAGGCGCTCTCCTGCAGCCCAACCTGAGCTCCTTGTCCCTCAGCTTGGCTGCTGAAAGGGTAGCTCTAGCTCCCTTCAACCTCCTCGTATGATGTGAAGGAGGTCCTTCTGGCCTCTGAGAACTGTAACGTTCTGCTCTGTACAGCTAGTGCTCCGGTACCTACACCACCTGTCCCGGGGGGGGACGGGACTGAAGTCCAACTCTGGTGGTGCATGCAATAGTGCTCATGGGCACTCACTCTGTCAAGTGCAATCCCTCTCTGCTCAGCCCCATGCCTCTTATTTCCTGCAGGGCCTTATCTTGTCTAAGCCCCTTGTCTGCCCACTAACAGCTGAGTGGGATAGCAATGTAATACTACTATTTAGCACTTGTAGAGTACCACGCATGCAGCGCTGCACAGCTAACCTAACCTACAAGACGTAGTCAGCATACATGAGATGGTCCCTGCCCATCAGTCATACTCATCGGAGCTTACAATCTAGAGTAGTACATTAGTTAAACAGTGTAGAGTGTTAATCGGTTCTGTGCAAGGTACAGTGTGGTGTAGTTTAGTCTGAAGTTGGTCAAAACATTGATGGGGGTTAGGGTGGGATGAGGAAGGAGTCAGGATCTGAATGCAATGGTGAAGAGGTGGGTATTCAGCCTGGGCTTAAAAGAGGGCCTGGCAGGGTGCCTGGCACACATAGATGCAGGTAGGTTGATCCAGGTGTGAGGTGCAGCAAGGTGAAAATGTAGTCAAGAATTAGTGGTGTGGGTGAAGGGCATTGATAGAAGTAATTTTGTTAGCAGAACACAAATTTAGAGAGGGGACATAGGGGGAGAGAGGAGGCATTGAGGGGCCATAGAGTGCATTTATAGGTTAGCAGGAGATGCTTGAATTGAATGTGGAACTGGACTGGGAGCCAGTGAAGTGAGCTGAAAAGAGTAACATGGGCATGGCGAGGCTGGCAGAAAATTAGTTGAGCAGTGTGATTTTTGTATAGATGGAAGGTGGCTCACGGGAAGACCAGCAAGGAGTAGGTTGCAGTAATTGAGGTCAGAGGAGATTAAGGAGTGGATAAGTGTTTTGGTAGTGTGGTTCAGAGAGGAAGGGGTGGATTTTGCTGATGTAGAGAGAGAAGCGGCAGGTCTTAGCTACAAGCTGGATATGAGCAGAGAAGGGGAGAGGTGTCAAAAGATAACCCCTAGATTACGGGCTGAGGGAACAGGAAGGATAGATCAACATAGATTGAGAAAGGAGGGGGGGGGCAGGGCGTGCAGGAGTTAGGTAGAAAGATGAGTTCAGTCTTGGACATGTTCAATTTCAGTTGGTAATGAGACATCCAGGTATTGATGTCTGAAAGACAGGCAGAGATCTTGGACTGGGTTGTCAGGGAAATATTAGGTGTAGAGAGGTAGATTTGTGAGTCATCGGCATAGAGATGGTACTGAAAGCCAAGGGAGGAGATAAGGGTACCAAGGCCTTGGGTATAGAGAGAGAAGACAAAGGGGCCTAAGACAGATCCCTGGGGTGCACCTATATGGCGCGGGGAGGAGGAGGAGCACAGCCACCAGAGCATACGCTTATGTCTGAAGAGGTGCTTATGCATTCATAAATCTTATTGTACTTTTCTCCAGGACCAAGCAGGAAGTCAGTCTTCACATATGGGTGACGTCGGTGCCGGCGGAGCAATTTTCCCCAGCTTTCAAAGAAAGCCTTTGGGAATTGCAGCGTGCATGCGCGGTCCCCTTCCCGCCCGAGGGTGCCATCTTAGCCAGTCGTCTTTTTTCCGCGGAGCCCTACAGATGTACCCGTCGTCCCCGCGAAAAAGTTGATTTTTACTTGTAATTTTCTTCGGTTCGACGCCGGTCTTTTTCCCGCCCAGACTCGCGACGCCGGTCACGAGTCCTCTTCTTCTTTTTTGGTTTTTCTGACTTAGTCAGTTTAGTGTTCGATTTTTCCCTGGCAGCCCGGTCCTTTAACCTCGCCGGGACCCTTTTTCCCCCGATGGCTGCCAGTGGTTTCAAGCGGTGTGGTCAGTGTGACCGGAATATGTCACTAACTGACACACACGACAATTGCCTCCGCTGCCTGGGCCCGGATCATGAAGAAATGATCTGTGGGCCCTGCGGCAAAATGTCCTCCAAAGCGTTGAGAAGTTGGCGGCATCAGCGGGATAGGATCTTCGCTGACCCCAGCCGTACCCGGACCTCGTCGGAGGCCTCCGCGTCCAGAGCTTCCAGCTCGGACCGTCGCCGGAGTTCCTCCGACAGGGGTTCTCCCTCCGGGGACCATCGGAAGGTGAAACCCGCGAGGGCGGCGTCGGTGGATGCTCCTGGCTCCGCGAGGGCCAGGTCGCATAGCCCCGATAGCCGTCCCGGGTCCTTGGAGAAGGAGCACCTCCCGAAGCGACTTCGCCTGGAGTCGGAGCTGCCTGCTCGGGTAAGTCCTGTGGTCCTCCTGGACTCGCCTCCGAGACCACCGACGTCGGGCCCGACGCCGTCGGGGCCCGAGTCGGGGGCTGCTGGGTCACCTGAGCTCGGACTCAGGTTGACGGCCTTGGAGAGCAGACTGTCTGCCTTCATGGACCAGCAGCGGGCACTGCTCGCTGGCGCCGCTGCCCCGACCGCCGGGACGTCGACGTCTAAGTCGACCCCGGAGACCGAGCCGATCCTCGAGTCCATGCGAACTCGAGTCGGTCGAGGTCACCCTCGGCCTCCCGTTCGGGACCGAGGTCGCCGACGCCGACTCTCTCGGCGTCGGGGCGGCAGGTGCCGCGCCCTGCCCGGGCTGACCCCACCGAGTCCTCGTCGGAGTCGGTCTGGGAGTCTGAAGAGGAAGAGTCACCTGATTCTTTTCGGACTCGGTGTGTCCCCTCGGACTCACCTGAGTCCGAACCTCGGAAGCAGTCCCCCCCCCCGGAGGATGCCCGGTTCTCGGACTTCGTCAGGGATATGGCCAAGGCCTTGGCCTTCCCTGCGGATCCCGAGGAGGAGCCTCGAGCCGAAGAGCTCGACGCCCTCCAGTATGACTCTCCCGCCAGGGAACACTTTACTGTACCGGTTCCTCCCATGCTGGAACGACTACTCTTCCGCATGTGGGAGAGTCCGGCCTCCTCGCCGGTCCTGAACAAGCGGGTCGATTCTATCTATCGAGTCCGCAAGAGCCCTGGCTTCCAAAAAGCACAGCTACCACACCATTCCATGGTAGTGGAATCGGCCATGCATCGTCTTAAGAGCCAGAAGATGCACTCCTCGGTGCCTCCTGGCAGGGAGGCCCGTAACCTGGATGGCCTTGGTAAGAAGTGCTTCCAGGGCTCTATGCTTGCGTGTCGTGTCCAGACCTACCAGCTATACATGGGCATGTATCTCCGAGACCTGGCTAAAGAGCTAGCCGGATTCTCTGCTGGTTTGTCCGAGGAACCCTTGTGGAGGTTCCTGGCCTTGTCCTCTGGCATTCGGGAATGCTCAAAATTCATATCCCGAGCAGCCTATGATGGCTTTGAAGCATCGGCTCGAGTGGCCGCAGCCGGCATCGGTGCCCGCCGACAGGCTTGGCTTCAGTCGTCGGACCTTGAGCCCTGGGTGCAGGACAAGTTGGTCGATGTCCCCTGCCGAGGCGAGAACCTCTTTGGCAAGCCCATGGCTGAAAAGGCTGCACAGATCGAGACGGAGACTCTCACCAGGACTAGGCTTTCTAGGAAGACCTCCGCCCCTTCCCAGAAAAAGAAGGGCTCGGGAAAGAAGTCCTTTTACCCGAGAAAGGCGACTGCCTACAAACAATACCCCCAATATCAGGCCCCTGCAGCTCCCCAACAGGGCCAGCAGGCCAAGGGACGGGGTAACGGGTCCCGTAGGCAGCAAGCCCCCAAGCCTGCACCACCAGCCCCTGCTCAGCAGGGTGGGGGTTTTTGACTCCTTAAGCATAGCCTCTCCCCCTCCGCTGGCCCCTCCCAGCACCGGAGGCCGGCTGGTTCACTTCGCCCACAGGTGGTCCAGCATCACCTCAGATGCCTGGGTGCTTCAAGTCGTGAGAGAAGGCTACCTTCTCCACTTCCGACAGGTCCCTCCCTCCTATTTTCCGGGAGAACCTCCACGACTCCCTCTGCAGAGGGAATTGCTCCTTCAGGAGTTAGCAGGTCTTCTACAGGAACAGGCGGTGGAACCGGTGCCCCACCACCTGAGAGGTCAAGGCTTTTATTCCAGGTACTTTCTAGTACTAAAAAGGACAGGAGGCCTCAGACCCATCCTGGACCTGCGCAACCTCAACAGATTCCTCGTGCGGGAAAAGTTCAAGATGCTTACCCTTGGAATCCTTCTGCCCTACCTCCAGCAGGGAGATTGGCTATGCTCCTTGGATCTAAAGGATGCCTACACGCACATCCTCATCCAACCAAGCCACCGCCAATACCTAAGGTTTGTGGTGGCAGGAAATCATTACCAGTACAGAGTACTGCCCTTTGGCCTGTCCTCCGCACCGCGGGTCTTCACAAAATGCCTCGCGGTGGTGGCGGCCCATCTCCGGCTTCACGGCCTCTATGTCTTTCCGTACCTCGACGACTGGCTCATCAGAGCAGCGTCCGCTCCGGAGGTCACCGTCACCAACGCCGCACGGTGACTCTTCTCCAGTACTTGGGCTTTGTTATAAACTTCGCAAAGTCCACTTTGCTCCCCTCACAAGATCTCCAGTTCATCGGCGCAAGGCTGCACACTCCTCAGGCACGAGCGTTCCTACCGCTCGACAGGGCTCAACGGCTCATGGACCTAGCCGACCGTTTTCGCAGCCAGCCCCTGGTCTCCGCCAGGCGCTTCCTGAGACTACTCGGCCATATGGCTTCCACCGTCCATGTGACCCCCAATGCCCGCCTGAATATGTGGCCTGCTCAATGGTGTCTCCGCAAGCAGTGGTAACAAGCCACAGGCGGCCTAGCAGACCTAGTGCACGTTTCCGAGCCGCTGATCTCGTCTCTCCGGTGGTGGCTTCATCGGCCGAACCTGGTACTCGGCATGCCTTCTCAGTCACCTCAGCCGGCCCAGGTGCTGACGACAGATGCATCCCTCATGGGCTGGGGAGCACATTGCCAAGGGGCCCGTACTCAGGGCCTCTGGACTGCGTGGGAGTCTGCTCAGCAGATCAACTTCCTGGAGCTCAGAGCGATCCGCCTGGCTCTCAAGGCCTTCTCCCACCTGACCTCTCGCCAGTCCGTCCTTGTCCAGACTGACAATCAAGTTGCCATGTTCTACGTGAACAAGCAGGGGGGCACGGGCTCCTTCCTTCTCTGTCGGGAAGCACAGAAGCTCTGCTCTTGGGCCGTCAGTCACGGCGTCCATCTCAAGGCAGTTTATCTCCCAGGCCAAGAAAATTGCCTGGCGGACAAACTCAGCAGGATCCTCCAGCCGCACGAGTGGCGCCTGGATCCCTTGGTAGTTCAGAAGCTCTTTCTAAAGTGGGGCCTCCCCACGATGGATCTCTTTGCCAGCCCTCTCAACCGGCAACTTCCTCGCTTCTGCTCCCGTCAGCCACATCCCCTTCGAGTTGCGGCAGACGCTTTTCTACTCTCATGGTCGGAGGGCCTTCTGTACGCTTTCCCTCCCATCCCGCTAGTCTCTCGAACTCTTTTCAAGGTTCTCCGGGACAAAGCCTTCATGATCCTGGTGGCCCCTCGCTGGCCCTGACAGCCGTGGTTTCCACTCCTGCTGCAATTAGCGGTGGAGGATACATTCCCTCTGGGGTTACAACCGGATCTCCTCACTCAGGATCAGGGGTCTCTGCTACACCCCAATCTCAGATCTCTCAATCTAATGGCCTGGCTGCTGAGAGAGTAGTCCTTGCTCCCCTTCTTCTGCCAGCAGAGGTGGAAGAGGTCGTCCTAGCTTCTCAGCGACCTTCTACCCGCAAATGCTACGCCCTTAAATGGCATCGTTTTTCCGTTTGGTGTACCCAACAGTCTCAGGATCCCTTCTCCTGCCCGGTGTCGGTGATTCTGCAGTACTTGCTATACCTCTCTAATCTGGGACTTAAGTCCAATTCCGTCAAAGTTCACCTCAGTGCTCTTTCAGCACATCATGTGCCGGTGGACGGCAGACCTCTTTCCAGCGACCCTCTCGTAGCGAGGTTTCTCCGAGGTCTCCTTCTACTTAAAACCACCTCTGCGCCCGCCAGCGCCTGACTGGGATCTGAATGTGGTGGTACAGCGGATCACCTGTCCGCCTTTTGAACCTATGGCTACCTGTTCTCTCCGTTTTCTTTCTTGGAAAACATTGTTCTTGATAGCCCTCACTTCCGCTAGACGCGTAAGTGAATTGCAGGCCCTCGTGTCTGATCCCCCTTACACTCGGTTCTACAAAAATAGGGTAGTCCTACGGACTCACCCAAAATTTCTTCCAAAAGTGGTCTCCCCTTTTCACATCAATCAGGAGGTGGTACTTCCAACCTTCTTTTCCAGACCACACTCCTGCCGAGCTGAAACGGTCCTCCATACCCTGGACTGTAGGAGGGCATTGAACTTCTACCTTGACCGTATGCGGGAGCACCGTAAAGCTGCTCAGCTTTTTGTGTCTTTTGACCCCAATAAATTGGGGCTCCCGGTCTCCAAGCGTACTCTGTCCATCGGGGTTGTGGACTGTATCACTTGGGCTTATGGGGCAGCCGGACTCTCCTTGGAAGGTCAAGTCACGGCTCATTGCGTTCGGGCAAAGGCTACGTCAGTGGCTTACCTCCGCTCTGTTCCGCTGGCAGACATCTGCCGGGCCGCTACTTGGTCTTCGAGCCAGACTTTTGCGGTCCATTACTGTCTCGAGAGGGAGTCCCGCAGGGACAGTGCTTTCGGACAGGCAGTCCTCCGTAATCTCTTTGAGGTCTGAGCAACTCCTACCCTCCATCCCGGATGTGGGCTACCGGTGGGTAATAATTCAGCGAAGATTCCTTCCTTCTGTGCTGCTGAACTAGAGGGAGCTCTTTTTGTGCTTAGGGTCTCCGGTAGCCTTAAGCTTGGGAGTCCCATATGTGAGGACTGACTTCCTGCTTGGTCCTGGAGAAAGCGTAGTTACTCACCTGTAACAGGTGTTCTCCAGGAGCAGCAGGAATCAGTCCTCACAACCCTCCCTCCTCCCCTTGGAGTTGCAATCATCTGCTTAAGTTTTTTTGCAAATTTTTTATGCTGTCTTTTTTAGCTATGTCATCTGACTGGCTAAGATGGCACCCTCGGGCGGGAAGGGGACCGCGCATGCGCGCTGCAATTCCCAAAGGCTTTCTTTGAAAGCTGGGGAAAATTGCTCCGTGAGGGCTCCGTCGGCGCCGACGTCACCCATATGTGAGGACTGATTCCTGCTGCTCCTGGAGAACACCTGTTACAGGTGAGTAACTACGCTTTTTGTTGGGGTGTATATGGGGGTAGAGCATAGGCAGGGACTACATTTACACATGTGCATTATGGAATATTATAATGTATGTGTGGTTTTCCCAAATCTAGGTGTAATCATTTTACACCTACTCTTTCAGAAGTCAGACTGCTCCAGAGTCTGATGTCAAACTGGTCCTCTAGAGAGCCAGTCCCCCTGGTCCTGGTCCTGTTCCTTTTCCTTGGGATACTGATCCTCTTCAGTGAGTGAACACGGCTTGGACTGAAGGGGAAAAATGAATCACCCCTTCAGGTACCTTTTTGTTACAGGTTGAATCTATCTTGTGCTAACGGCTATAGCTCAGGCCTAAAACAGCTTGCTCTGACTTTTTCACACTGAAACTGCAATCAGCAAGATCAAGCAATGAAATGAGCTAATATCCTGTCCCAATGAGAGGCTCTGAACGCTTTACAGCTAATGAAAAGGCTGTCACCTGGGCCCCTGGAATGAACAAAGGGGAATGTAAACAAGGAAGACTAACATCAGTATCTACAGTTTATCTGCAAGAAACATGACTAGCAGGAGGTGAGTGAGAATGGAGAGACAGGATGCCACAGAAAACAAAGGGTTAAAGATTAAGGAGCAGATTTGCTTAAGATAATGGAGAATAAGAAACAAAGAATCTATTTATTAGCAATTTGAGCCCAAAAATGAATATAAATATGGAGAAGAAATTCTGAGACAGAAATTAGCTGATCTCATTGGAGTAAGGCTCTTTCTGTCTCCAGGTCCTTTTTTCAGGTGCTTTGCTTGTTATAGATGTATTGATATTGAAAAGTGTACCTTATAAATCAAAAGTAAAGCTTGTGATGTTACAGACCTGACAAGATAAATTGTTTCCATGCTTTTTATGGTGGCATGAGCAATTTGTTTAGGTCCTGTATATACAATTTTTTTGGATGTTGGGGTGGACACAAGCAGCCAAACAAAATTAGAAAATTCCCCAAATCTTAAGGGAAGTCCAGAAAAACACCAACATCTTGGTGACCCTGACACCATTTTGGTGACTCACAGTGCAGTGCTGTCACTGGGAAGTGTTCTCCCGTGTTCGCTGGACGAATCACAGGTCAAGAAGGAGGTAAGCATGATTTTGAATTCCTACAGAAGAAATGTCAAGAGGGTAAGACGTTTTTCTTATATATATTGTTGTTTCTCCAGGACCAAGCACTTGGAAGTCAGTCCTCACATATGGGTGTCATCGGTGCCGATGAAGCCCCAGCGGAGCATTTCCCCAGCTTTCTATGAAAGCCTTTGGGAATGCAGGCACGCATGCACGGTTCCCTTCCCGCCTAAAGGTGTCATCTTACCTCAGTCTCTTTTTTTTTTTTCTGAGAAGCCCACCGGATGTATGTCCAGTTTTCCCGGTTAAAATTAGATTTTTCAGCGATTTTTGCTATTTTTTTTCTCCCGGTTCGATGCCGGTTTCCCTCCCGCTGGGTTCAGTACACCGGTATCGAGCCCGACTCTTCTTTTTTGTTTTTTGCCCTTTGTGGCTGGTGTTCGTGCCCTTTTCCCTTTTTTTTTCCCTGGAAGGCCAGGGACTTTTTTTTTCCTTCTTCTTTTCTTTCCCCCGATGGCTTCCAGTGGTTTTAGGAAGTGTGATCGGTGTAAGAAACTAATGTCTTTCACCGACACACACGACTGCTGCCTTCGGTGCCTCGGCCCCGACCACAACCCTAAGTCGTGCGGGGCCTGTGGAAAGATGTCTTCCAAGGCACTACGAAGTCGCCAGCAGCAAAAGGAAAGGCTTTTCTCGGACTCAGCCTCCGTCCAGGCCCGGACCTCATGTGAGGCCTCGACATCTTGGGATTCCGATCCTGAGCGCTGTCGAAGCTCCTCAGACAGGGGATCCCCCGACCGGGAACGCAAGAGGAAGAAACGGCTCACGAGGGCGTCATCGGAGGAGGTTCCTGGCTCCTCGAGGGCCATGTCTAAGACCCCCGACTGTCGCCCCGGGCCTGTGGAGCTGGAGTCTGCTGGACATTAAGCCCCATAGTCCTCGTGGACTCTCCTCCCAGGGAGCCGATGTTGGGCCCGGTGCCGCCGGGGCCCGAGTCGGTGGCTGCTGCATCTCTCGAGCTGGGTCTCAGGATGACAGCCTTGGAGAGCAGATTGCCTGCCTGCCTGCCTGCCTTCATGGAGCAGCAACGGGCCTGATGGCCAGCCTGTCTGGTGCATCTGCCCCGACCACCAGGACATCTGTCGAAGTTGACCCCGGAGACCGAGTTGACCTCAGTCGTGGTCTCCCTTGACCTCCCGTTCGGGACCAAGGGTGTCGGCGCTGGTGCTTCCGGTGTCAGGGTGGGTGCTTCAGGGCCCCGCGGGGTCGGACCCCAACTCTTCCTCGGACGAGTCGGCTTGGGAGACGGAGGACGAGGAGTCTCCTGATACCTTTAAGACTCGGTGCGTCCCTTCAGACTCGCCGCAGTCTGAGCCCCGGAGTAGGTCTTCTTCCCCCCCCCCCCCCCCCCCGGAGGACACCCGGTTCTCGGAGTTCGTCTGGGATATGGCCACTGCCTTGGCTATTCTGGCAGACCCCGAAGAAGAGCTACAGTATGACTCCTCCGAAGGAGGCCTTTACTGTCCCGGTTCCTCCGATGCTGGAACGGCTCCTCTTCTGTATGTGGGAGGCACCGGCCTCAGCGCCAGTTCTTAGCAAGCAAGTCGATTCGATCTATCGACTCTGGAAGAGCCCTGGTTTTCAGAAGGCACAGTTACCACACCATTCCAGGGTTGTGGAATCGGCCATGCATCGTCTGAAGAGCCAGAAGATGCACTCCACGGTGCCTCCTGGCAGGGAGGCCCGAAATCTCGATGGTGTCAGAAAGTGCTTCCAGGGCTCGATGCTTGCTTCTCGTGTCCAGTTCTACTAGCTGTACTTGGGCATGTACTTGCGAGATCTGGCCAAGGAGTTGGCCGGGTTCTCTGCTGGTCTCTCCGGGGAACCCTTACAGAGATTTAAGTCCTTGTCCTCGGGGATTCGAGACTGCTTGAAATTCATGTCCCGCGCCGCCTACGATGGCTTTGAGGCTTCGGCCTGAGTTGCGGCAGCCGGCATCGCAGCTCGACGCCAGGCATGGCTGCAGTCAATGGACTTCGAGCCATGGGTTCAGAACAAGTTGGCTGATGTCCCTTGCCAAGGTGAAAACCTTTTTGGCGAGCCCATGACCGAGAAGGCCGCTCAGCTTGAGACCGAGCACCTCACACGGACAAGGCTGTCGAGGAAGACCTCTCATAAAAAGAAGGGCTCGGGTTAAAAGCCCTTTTACCTGAGGAAGGGCACTGCCTACAAACAGTACCCACAATATCAGGCTGCCCCCCCCCCCGGGTCAGCAAGCCAAGGGCCAGGGTAATGGGCCCCGTAGGCAGAGGACCCCCAAGCCTCAGGCCCCTGCTACCACTCAGCAGGGTGGGTGCTTTTGACTCCTTGAGCGTAGCCTCTCCTCCACTGCTCTCCCAACCCTGCACAGGAGGTCGTCTCGCCCTCTTTGCCCACCAGTGGCCCCTTATCACTGGGGACAGTTGGGTGCTGGAGATAGTCCACAAGGGCTGTGCCCTCCATTTTCACCAACTGCCTCCTCTATACTTCCCAGGGGAGCCTCCCAGGCCTCCCCTGCACACAGACCTTCTCCTTCAGGAGCTTCAGGGTCTGTTGGTGGACAAATTAAAGAATGGGAGGAGCGGAAGTTAGCACTGGAGAAGTGGGAACAGCATAACAGAAAAGAGGCAGATAGAATGAAAGAGGAGTGGGACACATTAAACACAGCTCAAGAAAGACTGAACTCTTTGAGATCCAGCTGCGAAAACAAGGAAAGTAATACAAAGCACATTGGGATTGCAAGAAATAACAGTCGAGCCTCACTAATGCCTAAGGAAACAGTAGCTAAGGGTGAGGGAAGTCGTTACTTCATCGACCGATGGAATGACAATATGTATGGCTGGACGTTAGAGAACCAGCTGCAAATGTTGTAATGGCCTCCCAAGGGAGCACTTGACACTGCACATTTGAATGCTGCTAGACTCTGCATTCATGGGGGAGCGGGAGACCCACAATGGGATTTAGATTACATGAAGATGGGATTAGAAATATGGGAAAAATATGAAGAAAAACTGAGCTTGCCCCTCTTGCATTCAAGAGGAGGAACTATTCAATGTGTCCCTTGGAATTTTACTGATATGGATAATATAGCTAGTGCCTTACCTCCTCTTAGTAGGGGAGGGGGGCTTCCTGGATTCAAAAGTTTGAGCGGGTTATGGCAGGGTATACTTTAGGGCTAGGGGATGTTAAAGCCCTGTTAGCAAAACTCCTGGGAACTCATGCAACAAAGCAAGTTTTTGACAGAGCTAATTTTACCCCAAGTTACTATAGCAGAAACACGATATGATGGGTCTGAGTTTAATGAGCACCGACCCAGAGTTTGGAATTCTATAAAAGAACTATACCCTACCCAGAAGAATTTAGGGACACTACTGAAAATGCGTCTTAAGAGATGAGACGATATTAGTGCATATATTGCCCGATTTCAAGATTTGTGGGAAACCCAGACTGGGATGGTTTATTCTGACCCAGGTTTCCTGCCCCTATTTTTCCAAACACAGCAATACTTTGCCTAAATCAGTTCAATCAAGACTTGACATGATTGTGGGGTTAGAAGATGAGTCCTGGGCAAGACAGCAGTCACATATACACCATTTTGTAAAATTAGCTGAAGAAGGATATGAAAAGTTTGCAGACAAAATTAATGGCATTACAACTAAGAGAGAGTTGCAGGAGGATTTTGATAAAAGTAAAGTTAAAGAGAAGGACAAGGATGATGAGAAGGTTTAAATAAAACAGAAAAGCAGCATGATGTAGAAAAGAAAAAACTTAGGGCCATTTATATAACAGAAAAATGAAATTATTAGAGATTTGGAACAGTATGATATTGAAGAAGACCCTTGGGAGAATTTTGGTTTATATGCTCAGGCTTGGAACCAGACAGGACCAAACAGTGGGGGTACTTGGAAAGGGGGACGGTCAGGACCACCTCAGTCACAGTGTTTTCAGAGAAGTGCCCTTAGTTGCTGAACTGTGGCAGAAGGGGACATCTTCAGTGTGAATGCTGAAGCCCCCCAATCCGAGGATCAGCAAAACCACAAGGGCCACCTAGTGCCTACCAGGGTCCTCAGAGCAGGTTTCCCCCAGTGGCAGCTTCCTCAAGGGGGACCACAATGACTCTATGGTGATGTGGGCCATGCTTAATGAGCATGAGCCGATAATTGAAGCCCATGTAAATGGGAATAAAATGCAGATGTTGTCGGTTTCCGGAGCCACAACATCAGTACTGAATTCCCTATCCCCAGGTGTAAACCTCTCATCAAACTACTGTGACAACAGGGTTTAATGGAGACCCAATTACCACCAAAATGACAGTACCCATCAAGGTAGAACTCATGGGCAACATCTGTAAACCCTATTGTATGCCCCACATTGTCCAGTTAATTTGATGGGACGGGATCTACTATCCGCCTTTGAGGTACAGATGACCTTTAATCAGTACTTTTGCTAATATCTCACCTGAAGTTTGGGCTACCCCAGAAAACCATTTTTGGCCTAATAAGGTCTGCATCATCTGTCCAAATTACATTAAAAGAAAATTGTCAGGGTCCAAAAGTTGCTCCTACTACAGCTTCTGGCTGTAGTGGATATTGAGCAAGTGAGGAGATTGATATGTTATTGCAAAATGGTATTATAGAACACAGCATGTCTCAATTTAATACACCCCTGTTTCCTATTAAAAAGCCCAATGGTAAGTGGAGAGTGGTCCATGATTTGAGAGGTCTTAATTCAGTGGTGGAGGTAGAGTTCTCTCTTGTAGCTAACCCAGCTACATTGTTACAGCAAAACCCACCAAGGAAATATAGTACTGTCTTAGATTTATCATAAGAACATAAGATATGCCATACTGGGTCAGACCAAGCTCCATCAAGCCCAATATCCTGTTTCCAACAGTGTCCAATCTAGGTCATACGTACCTAGCAGTTTCCCCAAAAGACACAGGTTCTGCAATGCTTGTACTGGGTCAAGCATTGATATCCTGGGTCCCTTCTTAACAATGGTTTATGGACCTTTCCTCCAGGAACTTGTCCAAACCTTTTTTAAACCCAGCTACACTAACAGCCTTTACTACATTCTCTTGTAACAAATTCCAGAGTTCGATTACATGTTAAAAGAAAATATTTTTTCACTCAGTAGTCTTAAATAGTTTACCCTGTAGCTTCATTGCATGTCCCCTAGTCTTTCTATATTCTGATAACGTAAACAATTGATCTACGTTTATCCGTTCCACTCCGTTCATTAATTTATAGACTTCTATCATATTTCCCCTCAGCCGTCTCTTTTCCAGGTTAAAGAGCCCTAACCTTTTTAGCCTTTCTTCATAGGAGTATCCTTCCATCCCCTTTACCATTTTGGTGGCTCTTCTCGGAACCTTTTCTAATAACTCTATATCCTTTTTAAGATACAGCAACCACAATTGCACACAATATTCAAGGTGCGGTCTCACCATGGAATGATATAGAGGCATTATAATATCTTTTGTTTCATTTTCCATTCCTTTCCTTATGATACCTAGCATTCAATTTGCTCTCTTGGCTGCCGCTGCACATTGGGCCGAGGGTTTTAACATGTTATCCACCACGACGCCTAAATCTTTTTCCTGGGTGATGGTTCCTAATGTGGAACCTTGCATTGTGTAACCATAGTTTGGGTTGTTCTTCCCTAGGTGCATAACTTTGCATTTGTCCACATTAAATTTCATCTGCCATTTTGATGCCCAGTCTTCTAATTTATCAAGATCCTCTTGTATTTTTGTATTTTTAATAATGAATATTAAACAAAGCAAAAGAGAAGAAAACAATTACAAATCCAAAAATATTATACCCCGCATCAATACCTACATCAAGAAAGAGTGCATTGAAATTTAAACAAAGGAAAAAAAAGAGTTTTTTATAAAAAAAACTCCACAATGGAAACAGCTTAATCTCACCACAACAAAAACTCAACTAACCTCTTTCTCAGACACAAATGCTTGCAATTGAGAAACATCAGTATACACTAAAGTTTGACCCTCAAAAGTAATTATACAATGACAAGGAAATTTAAAAAGAAAAGGTAGCCCCCACTCCTAACACATGAGATTTTAATGCCAGAAACTGCTTACGCCTAACCTGGGTGACTGCCTACATCCGGAAATACTAGAAGCTTTTGTCCACAAAAGACTATTTCTCGGTGCTTAAAATAAGCCCGCAAAACAGACAGTTTACCAGATTCAGACCCAAAGGTCACCACCAAAGTGGCATGTTTGGGAATATTGTCAACAGAATCCTGCAAAAAGGCTGTAAGATCCTGTCCAACCGAGAGATCTACTAAAGGATCCTGGTCATTATCCACAGGAGAAGAACGAATACGTAAATAGTACATATGAAGTATATCTAACTCTCCTTGTAGCTTAAGGACCTCAGTACAGTATTTTCTCAACAAAACATCTGAAGATAACAGATGTGTAATTGGAAAATTCAAAAAATGCAAGTTTCTGGCCTGGGACTGATTTTCAAGAACCTCCAGTCGATATGAAAGAGAGAGAGAATCATGTAAAGGAGCTACCTCATTATCTGTACGAGACGAGCGAAAGATCAGTCTTGGCCACAAACTTGGAAAAAGTAGCTAATTGTTGTTCAGTATGCTGCAGTTTATCAACCACAGCATGCGTAAATTGACAAAGAGAAGATACTGTAGTGGTCAAACATACATCAATATTAGTTATAGCAGACCAAATATCTTTAAGAGTCACTTCCCCATTCAATGGGGCAAGAAGCATACCCTCACAGCATTTTGGAGAGACAGGGTGTGGTATCGGGGGAGCCACACCAAGGGACAAATCCAATGGCGTTGAAGAGAAATGAGGCGAGGGGAGTTGTGGTGGTGTCTGCGAATGAGAGCTTAACGAAGCCCCTTCCGGAGACGATAGAGTGGGAGGCAGGGAAGCCAGGTGCCTGTCCATGGGGCCCACAGTCTTACCTCCTGATGTTTTAACTTCAGACTTGGCAGTTGACTTGGCTTTCCGCTTCCCCATGACAATTACAGCACCAAAGCTTCACGGCTCCTCAGATGCGCCAAAGGGGTGTGTCCTGTCCCTTGAACCATGCCCCTTATACCACGCCACCCAAGCCGTGACACATGGCCACGTGTAGGAGCTGCTGGATTAAATAGAGGCAGGGGGAGGGGGGTCCTCCACAGCCAGGACTGCTCTCCTTCTGCCTGCCCGAGTGATAGAAAGTCCGGGCACCTGCAAACCGCTCCCGCGGCAGGAAAATCTCGAGCCGCTTCTGTTCCCAGTCAAACACTCTCCCTCCTCTTGGGTTTTAACAACTTTAAATAGTTTTGTGTCATCTGCAAATTTGATAACCTCACTCGTTATTCCACTTTCCAGGTTATTTATAAATATGTCAAAAAGCAGCGGACCCAGCACAGATCCCTGGGGTACACCACTATTCACCTTTCTCCATTGGGAAAATTGGCCATTTAGACCATTGCTGGCATTTCAATATAATGGACATTTTCAGTGGACTAGATAGTCCCTCAATTTTCACTCAATGTTTAGACAAAGATCTAGCTCCTTTCAAACGCCAGCTACCTGATTCAGTTTCACTTGTCCTGTATGTAGATGATTTACTTTTGACAGCAGACACTGAGGAATTGTGTAAACAGTATACCCGAGAATTGTTAGTGTTATTGGCTAAGGGTGGTTACAGAGTGAACAGGGAGAAACTTCAGTACTGTCAATTACAAGTGACATTCCTTGGAATGACAACTCGGTGAAAAGGAAAAACTATTAGGACCCATATTTCAGGAAGCGGTGATCAAGGTCATTAAACCTTGCACTGTGAAAGAGTTACGGGCACTCTTGGGACTGTTAAATTATAGCCGTCTCTGGGTGCCAGGATATAGTGTGAGGACTCGGGAAACATTTGAAAGGGAACCTAAAAGGGTCCCAGTCTATAACTCTCAATGAGGAAGAAAAGGTTATGTTTGCAAACATTATTGAAGGATCTGAATGATTTGCCATCACTCTCTTTACCTGATCACAGCCTCCCAGTGGCTGTCTGTGTTTACCATCTCCTTGTGTGGCAACTGCCTGGGTAGCAGTTGCCACACAAGGAGATGGTATAGTAGTGGGACATTTGTCAGGATCTTTTTCTCTAGTAGAGCAAGGATTCACAAATTGTGAACAGGGATTAGTGGCTGCCAGTGCTGCAATTGAAAAATTGTATGGTTATATGACTCCCTTACAGGTAAACTTATATGCTGACCACACACTGCATGCGCTTTTAAAGTCCAGTACCATTCATTTCTTACCCGTAGGTAGGTAAGTGTGTAGCTGCACTGCTACGCAGCCATATCAGACACCAATTGGTACCAAAGCAGAATCCTTTTAGGGATTTACAGGATCTCCTCCAGGTATCTACTATTACACATGACTGCCTGCAGCAAGTAGGAGAAGATGTGCCTCAAGAGGCTGAATGTTGGTTCATAGATGGATCCCAGAGAGAAGGCAGAGCAGGTTTTGCTATCTGTAGAGTAACCCCACAGGGAGCAGTTATTTCCACAGCACAGTATGAGATGCCCCTAGGATACAGCACACAGTGCAGAAATCGCAGCACTAGCACAAGTCCTGAGAGAGAATGAAAATAAACATCTAGTAATTTACACCGATTCTCAGTTTGTAAGCAGTTCAGTACACATATATAGCACCATTTGGGCCAAGAGGGGATATTTGTCAGCTAAAGACCAGCCTCTCCAACAAGCTGAGATCCTAATGGAAGTGTTTGAAATGCTCAGAGAAAAAGCAGAGCAGGGCTATTTGACAGCATGTGAGTGGGTTGCAGCACATCAGGAAGTTAAGACATGGGAGCAGTACAGAAACTTGATAGCTGACAGCCTAGCACAAGAAACCACTTATCCTGAAGTCCCTGAGACTATGGTAGTAACCTGTCAGCAGAGTAGCCAGCATGACTTTTGCAAACTGGAGGATTTACAAGAAAATGTGTTACAGAATGAATTACAGCGATGGGTGAATGCTGGATGTACTAAGATCCACAAAGTATGGATGCACCCTTCGGGGAAGATGTGTGTTTCCTCTGCTGCTTTGATAAATCTGTCAACTATGCTGCATTATGCAGATCATTGCAGTGTGACAGCCACTGTCTCTCATCTTGGGGATACATTGTGGTGTCCTGATATGCGTAAGTTGGTTCAGGCAGTAGTTGGTGGCTGCCACACCTGTATCACTATCATAGAATCGAATATACTCCTGCGCTCTATCACGTTAGTTATATATCGTAATCCTATGGCACTAGATTCAATGAGGAAATTTTTACGTGTCTCAGACTTATAGCATGAGTTTCTGGATTGTTTTTGTCCAGTAACACACTTATTTGCATCAACGACCCTTTTTACTTTCTATCCTCTCAATTCTTCTTCATGCAACCAGCAACAAAGTGTCAAAAAATGTTTCACTTCAGTCTTTTAGAGAAAGAAATTGTTTAACTCACATTGCTAAGTACTGCAGATAGTCCATTGAAACAAGATATACTTGAAACCCTAAAAACAATGAAAAAATATTCTTTAAGGTGCCACTTAACTCGCTATGCCATAAGGTTTCATCCATATACAGAAGAACTGCAGTATATGGATGAAACCTTATGGCATAGCGAGTTAAGTGGCACCTTAAAGAATATTTTTTCATTGTTTTTAGGGTTTCAAGTATATCTTGTTTCAATGGACTATCTGCAGTACTTAGAAATTGTTTAACTCACATTGCTTTCTCTAAAAGACTGAAGTGAAACATTTTTTGACACTTTGTTGCTGGTTGCATGAAGAAGAATTGAGAGGATAGAAAGTAAAAAGGGTCGTTGATGCAAATAAGCGTGTTACTGGACAAAAACAATCCAGAAACTCGTGCTATTATAAGTCTGAGACCTGTAAAAATTTCCTCATTGAATCTAGTGCCATAGGATTACGATATATAACTAACGTGATAGAGCGCAGGAGTATATTCGATTCTATGATAGTGTGAATGCTCTGAGACAAGACCGTTTTGGATTTGTTAGGACACCTGTATCACTAGCATTCCCCATGCACATCTTAAACCAAGTGGGAGTGCAATACCAACTGGCTTTCCTGGCATCGGACTTTAACATCATTCTATAAGAACTCATGAGGCCTCTCTGAAACACCATGTGGGGAAAACCGCCTTCCTCATGGTGATAATCGCAGGAGGAGAATTGGTAAACTTTGTTCACTAGTCTATATATGCAGTTCCTGCATAACAGTGATGCTACGCATGCATCTGAAATTCCCTAAGGTAGTCTCTGAATTTCATCTCAATCAATCCAGTTTTCCAATCCTTTTTGAAAGGCCTTTCAGGTGGAGACCAATTCTGATCTGGGCATCCTCCACCTGTCTGGGCACCCAGAATCTGGACATGGCCCGGTTGCACCTGATGCTGATCTCGCAGGGGCTAAATGTGCATGTGGGATCAAAATCAGGTGCAACTGGCCAGTCGTGCAGGCTGTGCCCCGATTCCGGGCACCCGGATGTCCAATCTATTACCCAGCTGACTCCTGCATGGAGCCGCCATACCATGGCATTGTCTATCCCTGGCCGACCATCAAAGTCTTCTTTCCCCACAGCCTGACCCCCAATTGGGCCCACTGTGGCCAGGGTCGGGCTGCATGGAACAAACAGAGGATCTCTAAAGATAAAAAGGGGACTGTTGTAGTTGTTGATATGGAAGGACAGACTAGATAGGCTATGTGGTCTTTTTCTGTCATCATATTTCTATGGTTCTATGAGTGTATTGGGTTCCGAAATCCTGACTTAGCCCTAAAAGCATTCGATGATTCATCGATCCCTTCGATGCTCCTACCCCCCTCAAGGCCGGAGGAAGCTCCAGGCAGAGGTACTTCGACTTCCTCTCACTCTGATGGCTGGGCGACCGATGTGGAATCAGAGAAACCTTTGGAAGGTAGGCCCCTTGAGCTTCTATCAGACCCCTCTCCTCTGCACGAATGGTGGAAGTCTCCTCTGGAGGTTATGTCCTTCCAGGACTTTGAGGGATATGGCCAAGGCCATCCTATTTTCACTGGAGACTGAGGATGAGCCCAGGGTGGAGGAGTTGGAGATCCTCTACTACTTCTCGGCTCCTAAGAAAGTGGAGACAGTGCACTGAATCCTACAAAGGCTACAAATGAGGATGTGGGAGAACCCGCTCACTGTGCCCTCGGTCAGTAGGAGGGTGGACTCAATGTACCGGTTCCAAAGGCCCTGGGATTTGAGAAGCTTCAACTTCCATATCATTCCTTAGTGGTAGAGTCTGCCCTGAAGAGGATTAAGATCAACAAGATTCATTCCTTGATGCCCCCAGGTAGGGAGGCTCAGACATTGGACTCCTTCAAAAGGAAGTGCTTCTAGAGCTCCATGCTTGTGGCTAGAGTACACTCTTACCATCTCTACATGAGAATGTATCATGTGTGATATTGCTGACATGTGCCCCTTCCTCTCTCCAGAGAAACTGGAGCATTATCATACCCTGGTGGACCATGGAAAAAACTGCTCGACGTTCCTGATCAGGGCGACATATGATGTCTTTTGTGACAGTCTCTCAAGTGTCATCTGTGCATATTGGAGCTTGCCGGCTCATCTGGCTTCAGTCTTCCGATCTGGAGCAGTTGGTGCAAAATAAGCATTCGGACATGCCATGCCAGGGAGAAAACCTATTTGGAGAGCAGGTGGAGGAGAAAGCTGGTGTCCTAGAGAAGCAGCACACCACCCTCACCAGACTCTCAACATGCACAACCAATACTTATTGCAGACCAGAAGAGGGCCTACTACCCACGTAAGCGCAGGTACTTTCCCAGTCCTCAAGTCTCCCAGCAAAAATCACAGACTCCTCACCCGCAGCGTTGGGAGAAGCCCCAAAAGGCTCAATCTGCCCCACAACCCAAGCAGGGGGTGGGGATTTGATTGATTGCTTCGGAGTAGAGCCAATCTGCCAGTGACCACAGAGATGAACCTTCCAGTGGGGGGGATGGCTTACTTTCTTTGCCACATAACTTTGGACTTGTTGGTGCTACAAATAATCCAAAACAGCTACTTGTTACACTTTACCGAACTGCCACCTCTTTGCTCCTGAGGGTGCATCCCCTCGACTCTGCATTTAAACTTCCTTCAAGGGGAAGTCTCTGCCCTTCTGGCTGATCCACAATAGTACACTGCCTCCTATCTCATGACTTTTTAATTTCACCAAAAGTCTCATGATGGACCTTGTCAAAGGCTTTCTGAGAATCCAGATACACTATATCAACCGGCTCACCTTTGTCTACCTTTTAGTCACACTTTCAAAAAATAGCAGATAAGACAAGATCTTCCTTGGCTAAAGCCCATTAAATCATGACTATCTACATGTTCAGTAATTTTGTTCTTTATAATGGTTTCTACCATTTTACCCAGTACTGACGTCAGGCTCACCAGTCTGTAGTTTCTGGAACCCTTTTTTAAAAATTGGCATTAGATTGGCCATTTGCCAATCTTCAGATATGACAGATGATTTTAAGGATAGTTCACAGATTGCTAATAGTAGGTCTGCAATTTCATATGTCAGTTCTTTCAACACCCTCGGATATATACCAACCAGTCCAAGTGATTTGCTACTTTTCAGTTTATCAAATACTTGTAATACATCAACATTTCTTTCATTTGTTCTGACATATCACCTTTAAATACTATTACAGTAATGAGTAACCTCCCTACAATCATCTTCGGTAAAGACCAAAGCAAATAAAATTCATTCAGTCTGTCCGCTATGGCCTTGTCTGCTCTTAGTGCCCCTTTTACCCCTTTATCATCTAATGGTCCATCTAACTCTCTCACTGAGTTGTTGGGTTTTTTTGCTATGAATGTACTTGAAAAAGTTTTTATTATGTGTTTTTGCTTTCATAGAAAGCTTCTTTTTTTTTTTTTCAAGTTCTCTCTTTGCCTGCCTTATCAGTGCCTTGCATCCAATTTGCCAGTGCTTATGTTTCCAGTTTTTGTCATTTGGCTCATTTTTCCATTTCCTGAAAGATGCTTTTTTTGGCTACAACAGCTTCTCTGACGTCACCTTTAAACCATGCTGGCAGTTTTGTGGCCTTCCTTCCACTTTTCTTAAAACGTGGAAAACAGCTGACCTGGGCTTCCAAGATAGTATTTTTAAACACCCATGCTTGATGTAAATCTTTAACCTTTGCAGCTGCTCCTATGAATTCCTGGTGCAAGGCAATCACCTTATCGGTCCATAAAACCTTGAAGGACCTGCACCTAAAGTTTTTGCAAGCCCCTCTTTCCATGGAAGAAAGAGCTAAGAGTCTGTCTAAATCAGCAGAAATTATGACTACATTGAAGCATGTGTAAAGTGGAAAGTATGGACATGTGTATTTATTTCATAAAACATGCAGGTAAACTATGACATCATCTGCAAGTTTATTTAAAATGCATCATTTATTTATTTATAGCCCTTTTATAGAACACTACTCATTAATGAACTGTTGAAATGCAAAATAATGCAAAGGAGCACATTTGTAATGAGTTCTGCAAAAAAAAAAAAGTAAATTACATCCCAATGGGTTCATTTGGATATGTGTCACAATAGAAAACTTGTGTGGAAAGTCACGCTTCTCCAGGACCAAGCAGGAAGTCAGTCCTCACATAAGGGTGACGTCAGCGCCGACAGAGCCCTCGTGGAGCAATTTCCCCAGCTTTCAAAGAAAGCCTTTGGGAATTGCAGCGCGCATGCGCGGTCCCCTTCCCGCCCAAGGGTGCCATCTTGCTCAGTCTTCTTTTTTCCGCGGAGCCCTACAGACGCTGTTTGTGATCGCCGCTGAAAAAGTTGATTTTATTTACTATTCTTTTCTCGGTTCGACGCCAGATCCTTTTCCCGCCCGGACCCAATATGCCGGTATCGAGTCCGTTCGTTATTTTTTCGGTTTTTGTCCTTCGTGACTAGCGTTCGCGCCATTTTTTCTTTTTTCACTGGCAGCCCTGTCTTTTGACCTCGCAGGGGCCCTTTTTCCCCCGATGGCTGCCAGCGGGTTTAAAAAGTGTGATCGGTGTAAGAAACTTATGTCTCTTACCGACACACACGACTGCTGCCTCGGACCCGATCATGACCCGATGATCTGTGGTCCGTGTGGCAAAATGTCCTCAAAAGCGTTGAGGAGTCGGCAACATCAAAAAGAACGAATCTTCTCTGACTCCGCTTCCGGCCGGGCCTGGACCTCATCAGAGGCTTCGACGTCCTGGGACTCCGGTCCTGAGCATCGTCGGAGTTTCTCTGAGCGGGGATCTCCTGCCCGGGAACATCATAGGAAGAAGAAACCCGCGAGGGTGGTGTCGGTGGACGCTCCTGGTTCCTCGAGGGCCAGGTCGCATAGCCCCGATAGCCGTCCCGGGTCCTTGGAATCGGAGAGGCCTTCAAAACATCCTCGTCTCGAGATGGAGTCTCCTGGACACGTGAGTACTGTAGTCCTCGTGGACTCGCCTCCGAAGGAGCCGACGTCGGGCCCGACACCGTCGGGACCCAAGTCGGGGGCTGCTGGGTCTCCTGAGCTCGGACTCAGGTTGATGGCCTTGGAGAGCAGTTTCGCTGCCTTCATGGACCAGCAGCGGGCATTGATCGTTGGCCTCGCCGGTGCATCTGCCCCGACCACCGGGACGTTGAGGTCCAAGTCGACCCCAGAGACCGAGCCGATCCTCGAGTCCATGCAAGCTCGAGTCAATCCTCGGTCACGGTCTCCCTCGGCCTCCCGTTCGGGACCGAGGTCGTCGGCGTCGGGGCGGAGGGCATCGGTGCCCACCCGACCGGAGTCGCTCGATTCCTCCACCGAGGAGTCGGGCTGGGAGACGGAGGACGAAGAGTCCCCAGGTACTTATCGGACTCGGTGCGTCCCATCGGACTCGCCCGAGTCCGAACCTCGGAGACGGTCCCCCCCGGAGGACACCCGGTTCTCGGACTTCGTGCAGGATATGGCCAAGGCCTTGGCATTCCCCACGGATCCCAAGGAGGAGCCTCGAGCCGAAGAGCTCGATGCCCTCCAGTATGACTCTCCCCCGAAGGAGGCCTTTACTGTACCGGTTCCTCCGATGCTGGAGCGACTCCTCTTCCGCATGTGGGAGAGCCCGGCGTTGGCGCCGGTGTTAAGCAAGTGGGTCGATGCCATTTATCGAGTCCGCAAGAGCCCCGGGTTCCAAAAGGCACAACTACCTGGTGGTGGAATCGGCCATGCATCGACTCAAGAGTCAGAAGATGCACTCCTCGGTGCCTCCCGGCCGGGAGGCCCGGAACCTGGATGCCCTCGGTAGGAAGTGCTTCCAGGGCTCTATGCTTGCTTGTCGAGTCCAGACCTACCAGCTCTACATGGGCATGTATCTCCGAGACCTGGCAAAGGAGATTGCCGGGTTCTCTGCTGGTCTCTCCGAGGAACCTTTGCAGAGGTTCCAGGCCTTGTCCACTGGTATTTGGGAGTGCTCGAAGTTTATCTCTCGAGCAGCCTACAATGGCTTCGAAGCATCGGCTCGGGTAGCTGGAGCCGGCATCGGTGCCTGCCGACAGGCTTGGCTTCAGTCATCCGACCTCGAGCCATGGGTACAGGACAAGTTGGTTGATGTCCCCTGTAGAGGTGAAAACCTCTTTGGCAAGCCCATGCTGAAAAGGCTGCACAGATCGAGACCGAGACTCTGACCAGGACTCGGCTGTCCAGAAAGACCTTTGCCCCTTTTCAGAAGAAGAAGGGCTCGGGGAAAAAGCCCTTTTACCCGAGGAAGGCGGCTGCCTATAAACACTACCCTCATTATCAGGCCTCAGCAGCTCCCCAACAGGGTCAGCAGACCAAGGGACGGGGTAATGGGTCCCGTAGGCAGCAGGCCCTCAAGCCCACAACACCGGCCCCTGCTCAGCAGGGTGGGGGGTTTTGACTCCGTCAGCATAGCCTCTTCCCCTCCGCTGGTTTCTCTCAGCACAGGAGGCTGGCTGGTCCACTTTGCCCACAGGTGGTCAGCCATCACCTCAGATACCTGGGTGCTTCATATACTTCAGAAAGGCTATCTTCTACACTTTCACCAGGTACCTCCCTCCTACTTTCCAGGGGAGCCTCCAAGACTCCCTCTGCACAGGGACTTACTCCTTCAGGAGTTAGCAAGTCTTCTTCAGGAACAGGCTGTGGAACTGGTGCCCCACCATCTGAGAGGTCACGGCTTTTATTCAAGGTACTTTCTGATACCAAAAAGAACAGGAGGCCTCAGACCCATCCTGGACTTGCGAAATCTCAACAAGTTTCTGGCAAGGGAAAAGTTCAAGATGCTTACCCTTGGAATCCTGCTGCCCTACCTCCAGCAGGGAGACGCTATGCTCCTTGGATCTAAAGGATGCCTATACTCACATCCTTATTCATCCAGACCACAGACAATATCTCAGGTTTGTTGTGGGAGGAAATCATTACCAGTACAGAGTACTGCCCTTTGGCCTATTCTCCGCCCCCAGGGTGTTCACCAAATGCCTAGCAGTGGTGGCGGCCTATCTAAGACTTCAAGGCCTTTTTGTGTTTCCATACCTGGACGACTGGCTCATCAGAGCCCAGTCTTCCCAAGAGGCCACTCAGGCCACTCATCGCACTGTGACTCTACTCCAGCACTTGGGATTTATCATAAACTTCGCAAAGTCCACTTTGCTCCCCTCTCAAAATCTCAAATTCATAGGCGCAAGGTTGAACACACTTCAGGCGCGGGCCTTCCTGCCTATAGACAGGGCCCACAGTCTCATGGATCTCGCCAGCCACTTTCACAGCAATTCCCTGGTCTCTGCCAGGCAATTTCTGAGACTGCTCGGCCATATGGCTTCCACGGTCCATGTGACCCCCAATGCCCGCCTGAACATGCGACCTGCTCAGTGGTGCCTTCGCACTCAATGGCATCAGGCCACGGGGAGCCTGGCGGACTCAGTACAGGTGTCCGACCTGCTGGTCTCTTCTCTGCGGTGGTGGCTTCATCTGCCAAACCTGGTGCTGGGAGTGGATTTTCAATCTCCTCCGCCTTCTCAGGTACTGACAACCGATGCTTCTCTCCTGGGTTGGGAAGCACATTGCCAAGGGACATGTACTCAAGGTCTCTGGACTCCTTGGGAGTCTGCTCAGCAGATAAACTTCCTGGAGCTCAGAGCCATCCGCCTAGCTCTGAGAGCCTTCTCCCACCTCACTTCTCACCAGTCTGTGCTGGTCCAGACGGACAATCAAGTTGCAATGTTCTACGTGAACAAACAAGGAGGCACAGGCTCCTTCCTTCTCTGTCAGGAGGCACAAAAACTGTGCTCTTGGGCTGTCCTTCACGGCATCCTCCTCAAAGCTGTCTATCTCCCAGGTCAAGAAAATTACCTGGCAGACAAGCTGAGCAGGATCCTCCAACCCCACGAGTGGAGATTGGATCTGTTGGTGGTTCAGCGGATCTTTCTCAAGTGGGGCCTCCCCACCATGGATCTATTTGCCAGTCCTCTGAACCGGCAGCTTCCCAAATTCTGCTCTCGACAACCGCATCCTCTCAGAGTAGCGGTGGATGCTTTTCTGATTCCATGGTCCACAGGCCTCTTGTATGCCTTTCCTCCCATGCCACTGGTGTCTCGGACGCTCTTCAAGGTTCTCAGAGACAGAGCCTCGATGATCCTAGTGGCTCCCTGGTGGCCGAGACAGCCCTGGTTCCCGCTTCTGATGCAGCTGGCAGTGGACACTCCTCTTCCTCTGGGGTTTCAACCCGATCTCCTGTCACACGATCAGGGGACTCTCCTACACCCAAACCTCCGGTCCCTTCATCTGATGGCCTGGCTGCTGAAAGGGTAGTCCTTGCTCCCCTCCTGCTGCCTCGGGAGGTGGAAGAGGTCGTCTTGGCCTCCAGGCGGCCCTCCACCCGGAAGTCCTACGCTCTTAAGTGGCGTCGGTTCTCCGTGTGGTGTGCTCAGCAGTCTGAGAATCCCTTCTCCTGCTTGGTGGCAGTGGTCTTGCAATATTTGCTTTACCTCTCCAATCTGGGCCTTAAGTCCAACTCTGTCAGAGTCCACCTCAGTGCTCTCTCTGCGCATCATGCACCGGTGGATGGCAGGCCTCTTTCCAACCACCCTTTGGTGGCTCGTTTTCTCCGAGGCCTCCTTCTCCTTAAGCCTCCTTTGCGCCCTCCAGCCCCTGAATGGGATCTGAATGTGGTCTTGCAGCGGATTACCTGTCCGCCCTTTGAACCTATGGCTACCTGCCCTCTTCGTTTTCTTTCCTGGAAAACCTTGTTTTTGGTAGCCCTTGCCTCTGCTAGGCGCGTTAGTGAACTGCAGGCCCTAGTGTCTGATCCTCCTTACACTAGGTTCTACAGGAATAGGGTAGTCTTACGGACTCACCCTAAGTTTCTTCCGAAAGTGGTTTCTCCTTTTCATCTCAACCAGGAGGTGGTTCTTCTGACCTTCTTTCCCAGGCCGCACTCCAGCCGGGCTGAAATGGTCCTGCATACCCTGGACTGTAGGAGGGCCTTGTCCTTCTACCTTGACCGTACGCGGGAGCATAGGAGGGCTGTTCAGCTCTTCGTTTCTTTTGACCCCAATAAATTGGGGCTACCTGTCTCCAAGTGTACTTTGTCCATATGGGTCGCTGACTGTATCGCCTGGGCTTATGGGGCAGCCGGCCTCTCGTTGGAGGGTCGAGTCACGGCTCATCGTGTCAGGGCGAAGGCTGCGTCAGTGGCTCATCTCCGCTCTGTTCCGTTGGCAGACATCTGCCGGGCCGCTACTTGGTCTTCAAGCCAGACTTTTGTGGCCCAGTACTGCCTGGAGAGGGAGTCCTGCAGGGACAGTGCTTTCGGTCAGGCAGTCCTCCATAATCTCTTTGAGGTTTAGGCAACTCCTACCCTCCGGCCCTGGTGTTGGGCTACCGGTCGGGGGCGTTTTCAGAGAAGATTCCTTCCTTCTGTGCTACTGAGCTAGAGGGAGCTCATTTTTCCGCTTGAGATCTCCGGTAGCCTTAAGCTAGGGAGTCCCATATGTGAGGACTGACTTCCTGCTTGGTCCTGGAGAAAGAGTATTTACTCACCTGTAACAGGTGTTCTCCAGGAGCAGCAGGAATCAGTCCTCACAACCCTCCCTCCTCCCCTTGGATTTGCAGTCCTATCATTTCGTTTTTGCTAATTTTTTTGCTGTCTTTTAGCTATGTCATCAGACTGAGCAAGATGGCACCCTTGGGCGGGAAGGGGACCGCGCATGCGCGCTGCAATTCCCAAAGGCTTTCTTTGAAAGCTGGGGAAATTGCTCTGCGAGGGCTCCGTCGGCGCCGACGTCACCCTTATGTGAGGACTGATTCCTGCTGCTCCTGGAGAACACCTGTTACAGGTGAGTAACTACTCTTTCTTCACTTTCGGTTAAAATGCATGAATTTTAGGTTGGTACCATTCAGCTGAAGCATAGGAAACTGAAAATTCAAAAATCCTGTCCAGTGAGACAGGTGCACTTCAAAAGTGTGAAAATCAGGTTCTGGAGAGGGAGGGAGCTACTGCAACAGCCCAAACAGATGAAAGTATGAGGATACCTAGAGATGGGCTACCCTCTGTTACACAGGCAATGCAATCTGGGATTAACATCATTTAAAAGAAATGGGAAATGGAGTCTGATTTAGAAAAACAGCATGACTTTCAAAAATTTCTTTGCCTCTTTTCTGACAGTGTAAGTTGCAAATCACTGTATCTTCTCTGGAAGCTACTATATCTTTTATGAATAGCTATAGCTTGTGGGGGGAGGGGGGTTCATATTTTAACTGCCTTCAATGTTGATTTTCGTTTCTGCCAAAAAAAAAAGATAAATACATTATGAGCACAAGGCTTCTATGAAAGAATTATAGCAATCTATTACTTTACGTCTCTCCTCCAAATTCAGTGAAAATGCCCATTGCGCGTGTGTTAATTTTTTCTTTGTAATTCATTTATAGTTTTTATAGGCCGTCTTCCTAGCCTTACGAAAAGATGGTCCAAACTGATCACTTGAAGCAAAAGCATCCTATTACTTCAGCTGATATTTTGTGGCTTTTCCCACATGATCCAAAATACCAAAGAGGTAATTCCAACTGCAGCAGCAGCAGCAAAATCCAAAACAACCACGCAGAGGAAGACAAAACTAACAGGATATAGCAAATCAAATGTATTGCATAAATATTAATATAATATACATTTAAAATGCAATGCAGAATGGAGAAAAATGTCACAGTCCAGTCATCCAGCAAATTAGAAGTCTCATTATAATCTTGTTTTATAATATCTTTTGTTTTATTTTCCATTCCGTTTCCGCTGCGACGTTAGCGCTGTTTAGTAAACACACCCCTTAGATTGTAAGACTTTGGGGACAGGGAAATACCCACTCTACCTGGATTTAACTTGCCTTGAACTACTGGAAAGGCGAGAGCTAAATACATTTTCAAAATGCTGAGATAATCTATAGTTATTGGGCAGTAGTCTCTCCTCTTTGCTTATGAAGCAGTGGTGGAGGAGCCAGCTCGGGGGGAGGGGGGGGGGGGGGAGAGAGAGCATGCGCAAACATGGGAAATGTACATACCAAAATGGTAACCATAGCCTCGGGCCCAAATTGGCTGTATTTTTAAGGGGTGCTGCCCTTGTACAGTTTCTCCTCTAAGATGAGCTTGCAGGACTAAAGGAAAAATATCTCTGCAGGCCCCTGTCCTCTCTCAAAATTGCCTTCTCAATAACTACTGAAACTGAAACTTACCGTAGCATTCGTTATGGGGACATAAAATGTTCCACGTGTGGATCTTCAGGATACATTGTATTGTCCAGAATTTTAGGTTTTGACATTTCCACGCCAGCAAGAAGGGTCATAAAATCCACTACTGTATCAATGTTTTGGTCATTTGAAGAGTTGTCTTTTAGTACACATAACACATTTAGTCGACTAAAGGACTTCAGTTCAGAAATATTTGCCCGGAGAAAAAGAATAATGACATTTAGGTCATTAATAGGGCAACCAAGCATTTTTCTACTGAGCAAATCAAAAGCTGGGAGCATCTCATAAACATACAGAAAACGTTTGTCCCAGTGACAGAATTTAATCAGATTATAGATTATTATGGGTACTAGGAGAACGTACACGGTACCATTTGAGATGCTGATGATCTGGAATACAAATAAGGACACCAGCTTGCAAGGAATTAAGTCAGATATGATTGGGTCAGTTTTGAGAAGTCCTGACCTAATGTCACAGTTGAACTCATCCTGATGAAGAATGTTGATGTGGAAGAATCCTAAATAGAGGCAGGTGACAGCGATGAAAGTGAGAAAGAGTATATTTCTCATGAAATACATGCCCACAAGGTAATAAGATCGCTGCTTACAGGCTAGGTATCTTTCCAAGAGAGGGAATTCAAAGTACCTCTCGCTCCGAGCCCTTAAAATGGAGGGGAAAAAAAAGTAGAGATGAAAATTAGTAGGGTTGCTTTCTCCAGGACCAAGCAGGAAGTCAGTCCTCACATATGGGTGACGTCGGCGCCGACGGAGCCATCGCAGAGCAATTTTCCCCAGCTTTCAAAGAAAGCCTTTGGGAATTGCAGCGCGCATGCGCGGTCCCCTTCCCGCCCAAGGGTGCCATCTTAGCCAGTCTTCTTTTTTCCGCGGAGCCCTACAGACGTGGTCTTCCAGTCCACGCAGAAAAAGTTGATTTTCTTCATTTATTTTCCATTTTTTCTTCGGTTCGACGCCGGTCTCTTTCCTGCCCAGACTCGCGACGCCGTTGCGAGTCCTTCTCTTATTTTTCGGTTTTTCTGATTTTTCTTGTCAGTTTCGTTTTCGGTTTTTTCGCTGGCAGCCCGGTCCTTTGACCTTGCAGGGGCCCTTTTTCCCCCGATGGCTGCCAGTGGCTTCAAAAGGTGTGTTCAGTGTGACAGAAACATGTCTCTCACTGACACACATGATCATTGCCTCCGCTGCCTCGGCCCAGATCACGAGGAACTGATCTGTGGGGCCTGCAGCAAAATGTCCTCCAAAGCTTTACGGAGTCGGCGGCATCAGCGGGAAAGAATCTTCGCAGATCCCACCCGTACCCGGACCTCGTCGGAGGCCTCGGCGTCCAGAGGCTCCAGCTCTGAGCATCGCCGGAGTTCCTCCGACAGAGGTTCTCCCTCGGGGGATCATCATCGGAAGACGAAACCCGCGAGGGCGGCGTCAGTGGACGCTCCTGGTTCCGCGAGGGCCAGGTCGCATAGCCCCGATAGCCGTCCCGGATCTTTGGAGCAGGATCGTCTCACGAAGCGACCTCGTCTGGAATCGGAATCGCCTGCTCGGGTAAGTCCTGTAGTCCTCCTGGACTCGCCTCCGAGGGGTCCGCCATCGGGGCCCGAGTCGGGGGCTGCTGGGTCACCTGAGGTCGGACTCAGGTTGACGGCCTTGGAGAGCAGCCTGGCTGCCTTCATGGACCAGCAGTGGGCACTGATCGCTAGCCTCGCTGGCGCCTCTGCCCTGACCGCTGGGACGTCGACGTCTAAGTCGACCCCAGAGACCGAGCTGATCCTCGAGTCCATGCGTGCTCGAGTCGATCCTCGGTCGAGGTCTCCCTCGGCCTCCCGTTCGGGACCGAGGTCGTCGACGCCTACGCCCGCCCGAACCGACCCCATCGATTCCTCCTCGGAGTCGGCCTGGGAATCTGAAGTGGAAGAGTCACCTGATTCCTTTCGGACTCGGTGTGTCCCCTCGGACTCCCCTGAGTCTGAACCTCGGAAGCAGTCCCCCCCGGAGGATGCCCGGTTCTCGGACTTCGTCAGGGATATGGCCAAGGCTTTGGCCTTCCCTGCGGATCCCGAGGAGGAGCCTCGAGCTCGACGCCCTCCAGTATGACTCTCCAGCGAAGGAGCACTTTACTGTACCAGTTCCTCCCATGCTGGAACGACTACTCTTCCGCATGTGGGAGAGTCCGGCATCGTCGCCGGTATTAAGCAAGCGGGTCGATTCCATCTATCGAGTCCGCAAGAGCCCTGGCTTCCAGAAAGCACAGCTACCGCACCATTCCATGGTGGTGGAATCGGCCATGCATAGGCTCAAGAGCCAGAAGATGCACTCCTCGGTGCCTCCCGGCAGGGAGGCCCGCAACCTGGATGGCCTCGGTAAGAAGTGTTTCCAAGGCCCTATGCTTGCTTGTCAGGTCCAGACCTACCAGCTCTACATGGGCATGTACCTTAGAGACCTGGCTAAGGAGATAGCCGGATTCTCTGCTGGACTTTCCGAGGAACCTTTGCGGAGGTTCCTAGCCTTGTCCACTGGAATTCGAGAATGCTCCAAATTCATTTCTCGAGCATCCTATGATGGCTTTGAGGCATCGGCTCGAGTGGCCGCAGCTGGCATCGGTGCCCGCCGACAGGCTTGGCTTCAGTCGTCTGACCTTGAACCCTGGGTGCAGGACAAGTTGGTCGATGTCCCCTGCCGAGGTGAGAACCTATTTGGCAAGCCCATGGCTGAGAAGGCTGCGCAAATCGAGACGGAGACTCTCACCAGAACAAGGCTCTCTAGAAAGACCTCTGCCCCTTCCCAAAAGAAGAAGGGCTCGGGAAAAAAGTCCTTTTACCCGAGGAAGGCGGCTGCCTATAAACACTACCCTCAGTATCAGGCCTCCTCCAGCTCCCCAACAGGGTCAGCAGGCCAAGGGACGGGGTAACGGGTCCCGTAGGCAGCAAGCCCCCAAGCCTGCACCACCGGCCCCTGCTCAGCAGGGTGGGGGTTTTTGACTTCATCGACATAGCCTCTCCCCCTCAGCTGGTTTCTCCCAGCACAGGAGGCCGGCTGGTCCACTTTTTGCCCACAGGTGGTCCAACATCACATCAGATGCCTGGGTGCTTCATGTTGTGCGAGAAGGCTATCTTCTCCACTTCCACCAGGTCCCTCCCTCCTATTTTCCGGGAGAGCCTCCACGACTCCCTCTGCACAGGGACTTACTCCTTCAGGAGTTAGCAAGTCTTCTTCAGGAACAGGCTGTGGAACCGGTGCCCCACCACCTGAGAGGTCAAGGCTTTTATTCCAGGTATTTCCTAATACCAAAAAGAACAGGAGGCCTCAGACCCATCCTGGACTTGTGCAACCTCAACAAGTTCCTCGTGCGGGAGAAGTTCAAGATGCTTACCCTTGGAATCCTTCTGCCCTACCTCCAGCAGGGAGATTGGCTATGCTCCTTGGATCAAAAGGATGCCTACATGCACATCCTCATCCACCCAAGCCACCGCCAATACCTAAGGTTTGTGGTGGCAGGAAATCATTACCAGTACAGAGTACTGCCCTTTGGCCTATCCTCCGCACCACGAGTCTTCACAAAATGTCTCGCGGTGGTGGCGGCTTATCTCCGGCTTCAGGGCCTCTATGTCTTTCCTTACCTAGACGACTGGCTCATCAGAGCATCGTCCTCTCAAGAGGTCACACAAGCCACGCACCGCACTGTGACTCTTCTCCAGTACTTGGGCTTTGTCGTAAATTTCGCAAAGTCCACTTTGCTCCCCTCGCAAGATCTCGAGTTCATCGGCGCAAGATTGCACACTCTTCAGGCGCGAGCTTTCCTGCCTCTCGACAGAGCTCAGCGGCTCATGGACCTAGCCAGCCGTTTTCGCTGCCAGTCCCTGGTCTCGGCCAGGCGCTTTCTGAGACTACTCGGCCATATGGCTTCCACCGTCCACGTGACCCCCAACGCCCACCTGAATATGCGGCCTGCTCAGTGGTGCCTTCGCAAGCAGTGGCCTCTTCTCTGCAGTGGTGGCTTCATCAGCCGAACCTGGTACTCGGAATGCCTTTTCAATCTCCTCCGCCTGCTCAAGTACTGACGACCGATGCTTCTCTCCTGGGATGGGGAGCGCATTGCCAAGGGGCATGTACTCAAGGTCTCTGGACCTCGTGGGAGTCTGCGCAGCAGATCAACTTCCTGGAGCTCAGAGCAATCCGTCTGGCTCTCAAGGCTTTCTCCCACCTGACTTCTCGCCGGTCCGTCCTTGTCCAGACGGACAATCAAGTTGCCATGTTCTACGTGAACAAACAGGGGGGCACGGGCTCCTTCCTTCTCTGTCGGGAAGCACAGAGGCTCTGCTCTTGGGCCGTCAGCTGCGGCATTCTTCTCAAGGCAGTTTATCTCCCAGGCCAAGAAAATTGCCTGGCGGACAAACTCAGCAGAATCCTCCAGCCGCACGAGTGGCGACTGGATCCCTTGGTAGTTCAGAAACTTTTTCTGAAGTGGGGCCTCCCCACGCTGGATCTTTTTGCCAGTCCTCTCAACCGGCAACTTCCTCGTTTCTGCTCTCGGCAGCCGCATCCCCTCCGAGTAACGGCGGATGCTTTTCTGCTCTCATGGTCGAAAAGCCTTCTGTATGCCTTTCCTCCCATACCGCTAATCTCTCGAACTCTTTTCAAGGTTCTCCGAGACAAAGCTTCCATGATCCTGATAGCTCCTCGGTGGCCCAGACAGCCATGGTTTCCACTCCTGCTGCAACTGGCGGTGGAGGCTCCGTTCCCTCTGGGGTTTCAACCAGATCTCCTAACACAGGATCAGGGGTCCCTGCTACACCCCAACCTCAGATCTCTACATCTGATGGCCTGGCTGCTGAAAGGGTAGTCCTTGCTCCCCTTCTACTGCCGGCAGAGGTGGAAGAGGTCGTCCTAGCTTCCCGGCGACCTTCTACCCGCAAATGCTACGCCCTTAAATGGCGTCGTTTTTCCGTTTGGTGTACCCAGCAGTCTCTGGATCCCTTCTTCTGCTCGGTGTTGGTGGTCTTGCAGTACTTGCTCTACCTCTCTAACCTTGGACTTAAGTCCAACTCCGTCAAGGTTCACCTCAGTGCTCTTTCAGCACATCATGTGCTGGTGGACGGCAGACCTCTTTCCAATGACCCTCTCGTGGCAAGGTTTCTCCGAGGTCTCCTTCTCCTTAAACCACCTCTGTGCCCGCCAGCGCCTGACTGGGATCTGAATGTGGTTTTACAGCGGATCACCTGTCCGCCTTTTGAACCTATGGCTACCTGTCCTCTCCGTTTTCTTTCTTGGAAAACCTTATTCTTGATAGCCCTCACTTCCGCTAGACGCGTAAGTGAACTACAGGCCCTCGTGTCTGATCCCCCTTACACTCGGTTCTACAAAAATAGGGTAGTCCTACGGACTCACCCTAAATTTCTTCCAAAAGTGGTCTCCCCTTTTCACATCAATCAGGAGGTGGTACTTCCGACCTTCTTTCCCAGGCCACACTCCAGTCGAGCTGAAATGGTCCTGCATACCCTAGACTGTAGAAGGGCGTTGAACTTCTACCTTGACCGTACGCGGGAGCACCGCAAAGCTGCTCAGCTCTTCGTGTCTTTTGACCCCAATAAATTGGGGCTCCCTGTCTCCAAGCGTACTCTGTCCATCTGGGTTGCTGACTGTATCGCTTGGGCTTATGGAGCAGCCGGACTCTCGTTAGAAAGTCGGGTCACGGCTCATTGTGTTCGGGCGAAGGCTACGTCAGTGGCTTACCTCCGCTCTGTTCCATTGGCAGACATCTGCCGGGCCGCTACTTGGTCTTCGAGCCAGACTTTTGCGGTCCATTACTGCGTCGAGAGGGAGTCCCGCAGGGACAGTGCTTTCGGACAGGCAGTCCTCCGAAATCTCTTCGAGGTTTGAGCAACTCCTACCCTCCATCCCGGATGTTGGGCTACCGGTGGGTAATAATTCAGTGAAGATTCCTTCCTTCTGTGCTGCTGAGCTAGAGGGAGCTCATTTTTGTGCTTAGGGTCTCCGGTAGCCTTAAGCTTGGGAGTCCCATATGTGAGGACTGACTTCCTGCTTGGTCCTGGAGAAAGCGTAGTTACTCACCTGTAACAGGTGTTCTCCAGGAGCAGCAGGAATCAGTCCTCACAACCCTCCCTCCTCCCCTTGGAGTTGCAATCATCTGCTTTAGTTTTTTGCAAATTTTTATGCTGTCTTTTAGCTATGTCATCTGACTGGCTAAGATGGCACCCTTGGGCGGGAAGGGGACCGCGCATGCGCACTGCAATTCCCAAAGGCTTTCTTTGAAAGCTGGGGAAAATTGCTCCGCGAGGGCTCCGTCGGCGCCGACGTCACCCATATGTGAGGACTGATTCCTGCTGCTCCTGGAGAACACCTGTTACAGGTGAGTAACTACGCTTTCAATCAGTGTCTTCTAAGCTGCAGCCGAAGAACTCCAATAAATTCACAGGACCCATTATAGGTTTAAAGCACAGTTTATGACATTTTTTTTTCTTTCTTCCATAGTTTTCATATTGCAGACTCACCAAGTTACCCAATTTCAGGAGTGAGATTTTAAGCCAGGCCTGGATTTTCCTACATCCCTATGATGTTGCACTGTGGGGCTCACAGCAGCAATTTTGAAATGTTAAACTATGAATGACTAGAAGGCCTACTTCCTGCAAATGGTAAGTAGTTTGCTCTGATATTGAACCCAAATTTCATAATTTTTTCAGTTTATGTACAGTATACTGCTGTTCTGCATCCTCTATTTTGGGTTTCCTTGATTTGGCCCAGCAACTTCCTTCCCCTCCTCAGGTTCCAGGTCAATTAGAACCAGCCTCTACTGGGATATGGTGCTATTAACTTTTGGCAATTGATCAAGGGTTTCCTCCCCATTCCTTACTCCTCATCTATTCCAGCCGTTGTGATGCCATTTCTCAACAAGGACTACAGATTTTGAACATTAGTTTGAAAAAGTAGGTTATAAATTCATGAATCAAATCAAGATACTAATTTATTGCTTATCATTAAATAATTTAAAATAAGCTGTGTTTATGACTACAAAAATATTTAGAATATGATCACTTACTTATGAAGTTCAGCCCAAAACACTTGTGGATCAGGACATGTCTGCTGGACCTTCATAATGTGCTGAACTAGTCTGATGGAGCGATTGTAGGACTTGTCCAATTCGTCAATAATAAAAGATAGATCCAAGTTCAGTGATGGTGCCACAGTATATCTCCAAATCAGTGTAGGGAGGTACATAGTCACAGCAATGACCAACAAGGAGTAGGGAAAGATCTGTGGAAACAGAGAACAGTGGAATTGGTTTATTAGCGACCTACAGTTTGATCTAGCCATGCTATGGTGATTTTCAGTTATGCTGGCAATGATCCTGGTCCCAAACACCTGCAGGCATGTTATCTGCTTCAACCTTAGAATTATGCTTTGACTTAATTCTGTTCTGTATTGACTAAAATGCAAGTGATGAAAAAGAGACCCATTGATGGTCTTTGTATGAATCCCAAGTCACCGGATGAGAAATGCTAGTTCACTCTGGCTTTACGTATAATGATGCCAAATTATATATGAGAAGGTAATTTACATTTATCATGCACGATAGAAGCAAATTAATTCTCTTTGTAATCTTGCAGTTTACTAAAGATGTTTATTTCATTGTTTCTGTTTATTTGAATGTCATTTTTCTATCATGCTTGTAGTTACCTTATGGATCCATAAGGACTTGTCTACAGGAGTACCACTGGTATCAAATTCATAGTGCTTCAGAGAGTCCCAGCAGTATTTGTCCACATAGCTTGCCTGTTTTATGGTGAAGTTACTAGGTGTAAAACAACTGATCTGTGATCCTGCAAAATCAAAAAAATCAAAAGATCTTTAATACATTTTGATAGCCTACAGCTTCACACACACACATATACTCACTAAAATCATATATTACTTAAGGCTGCTAGTTGGCTTTGAGTTTGCCCGATAGGTTGTCCTAGTCCTATCGCATTAATTTTGTGGGGGGTTTTCTCCAGAGAATGCAATAGGGAAATCAGCTACAGGTCCTGGTACCCATGACTGAAGTGGTATTTAGTAATCTGTGAACTATCATTAAAATCATCTGTAATACCTGAAGATTGGAGGATAGGCAATGTAATGCCAATTTTTAAAAAGGGTTCCAGGGGTGATCCAGGAAACTACAGACCGGTGAGCCTGAAGTCAGTACCGGGAAAAATGGTATATACCATCATAAAGAACAAAATTACTGAACATGTAATGGCTTAATGGGAGACAGCCAACATGGCTTTAGCCAAGGAAGGTCTTGTCTTGCTAACCTGTTATGTTTTTTTGAAGGTGTGAATAAACAGGTAGACAAAGGTAAGTCGGTTGATATAGTGTATCTGGATTTTCAGAAAGCCTTTCACAAGGCCCCTCATGACAGACTCTTTGCAAAATTAAAAAGACAATGGGATAGGAGGCAGTGTCCTATTGTGGATCAGGAACTGGTTAAAAGATAGAAAGCAGAGGATAGGGCTAAATGGCCTATTTTCACAATAGAGAAAGGTGAATAGTGGAGTACTCCAGGGATCTGTGCTGGGTCTGCTGCTTTTTGACATATTCATAATTGACCCGGAAAAGGGAACAACTAGTGAGGCTATCAAATTTGCAGATGACACAAAACTATTTAAAGTTGTTAAAACCCATGAGGATTGTGGAAAATTGTAAGAGGATCTTGATAAATTGGAAGACTGGGCATCCAAATGGCAGATGAAATTTAATGTGGACAACTGCAAAGTTATGTACCTAGGAAAGAACAACCCAAACTATGGTTACACGATGCAAGGTTCCACATTGGGAACCACCACCCAGGAAAAAGATTTAGGGGTCGTCATGGATAACATGTTAAAACCCTCGGCCCAGTGTGCAGAGGCGGCCAAGAGAGCAAATAGAATGCTAAGTATCATAAGGAAAGGAATGGAAAATAAAACAAAGGATATTATAATGCCTCTGTATCGTTTCATGATGCGACCGCGCCTTGAATATTGTGTGCAATTCTGGTTGCCACATCTTAAAAAGAATATAGCATTATTAGAAAAGGTACAGAGAATAGAAAATGGTAAAGGGGATGGATACTCCTATGCAGAGAGGCTAAAAGAGTTCTTCAACCTGGAAAATAGACGGCTGAGGGGAGATATGATAGAGGTCTGTAAATGAATGAATGGAGTGGAACAGGTAAACGTAGATCAATTGTTTACACCATCAAAATATAGAAAGACTAGGGGACATGCAATGAAGCTACAGTGTAACCTATTTAAGACTAATAAGAGAAAATATTTTTTTCACTCAACGTGTAATCAAACTCTGGAATTTGTTACCGGAGGATGTAGTAAAAGCTGTTAGTGTAACTGGGTTTCTAATGTTGTTATGTTTTTGCTGGGAGTGACATCCTGAACTTGTTTTTCTCCACCCATCACCCCCTTTCCCTAGTTTAAATGCCTGTCTACGTAATGCCTGAATTTTTCACTTAGGAAGCCTTAAAGCAGAGAGATGTAGTCCATCCACACAGTATAGCCACTAAATGCAATATTGCAATTGGATATCAGAGCGCACATCTATCTCTAGTGACAAGGCAGGCTATATTGCTGTAAGATCACAATATTAGAAACATTTGGGGGGGAATTAATATTCCAAGGCATTTAGTTAGTGCTGCTGAATATTCATGGAGGCTGCCACTACACACCTCAATGCTAACCAATTAGCCTTGGGGCATTCCGAGTTGGCACCCATCTCTAACTAGGCAGCAGGAATACTGAACTGCTATCCAGTTAGCAACATGTGGCTAAAGTAAGGCGCAGTAAATACTGACCTTACTTTAGCTGCTGAAGCTAATCAGGCAGTGGCTCAATATTGAAATACCAGTGCTGCAAGGCTGTTTGACTTCTGCCCCCTCTGACTCCCAATACTGACTTCCTTTTCAAGGGAGCGAAGGCTGCTTCTGCCCCCATGCAAAACAGAAGTCTGCATTGGGCAATAGAAAGGGCAGAAGTCAAACAGCCTTGCAGCACCAAACTTTCAAAGTAAGCACTTCCATGATGATCAAAATGTCGATATGTATATAATTTCTCCTATCATGCCTTTATATATTGCGACTCTGTTGTATATTTACTCTGGTGTTCAAACTGTAATTTATGCCAATGGTATATATAACTGTAATTGTGCCGTTGTTAATCACCCCCTTATCTTGTCCCCTCCCCCATGTCTTGTACAATAATTTGTAATTCATACTGGTGTTTAAGCAGTAATTTATTTGCCAATCAATTGTATAACTGTAATCTCGTTGTTTATCCTTCCATTGTCTGTTCCCCTCTCCCTGTCTTGTACAACGATGGACCGCTTCTGATCGCTGGAAGGAGCGGTGTATAAATGTATGCCAAATAAATAAATAAGCACTGTGGGACTGTATGAGGTTCTTGCCACTGCTGCAGGTTCTGCAGAGGGACAGCCAGGGAACAAGCGCTATCACAAGAATGACAGATGTGTGCAGACAGACAAGATTTAGTTGAGAGCTGGACCCTCATCAATAGACAATGTTGCTTATGCAAAATGCGCCTTAAAAGAACTACCGCTGCATACTTTTGCCTTCTTGGCTGCCTCTGTACACTGGGCGGAGGGTTTCAATGTATTATCCACAGTGATGCCTAAATCTTTTTCCTGAGTGGTAGTTTCTAAGGTGGTAACTTACATTGTGTAACCATAGTTTGGATAGGTCTTTCCTAAGGGCATAACTTTTTGCACTTGTCCACATTTGTGTCATCTGCAAATTTGATTACCTCACTCGTTATTCCCATTTCCAGGTCATTTATGAATATGTTAAAAAGCAGCGGGCCCAGCACAGATCCCTGGGGTACTCCACTATTCACCTTTCTCCATTGGGAAAATTGGCCATTTAGCCCTATCCTCTGCTTTCTATCTTTTAACCAGTTCCTGATCCACAATAGGACACTGCCTCCTATCCCATTGTCTTTTTAATTTTGCGAAGAGTCTGTCATGAGGGGCCATGTGAAAGGCTTTCTGAAAATCCAGATACACTATATCAACCGACTCACCTTTGTCTACCTGTTTATTCACACCTTCAAAAAAACATTAGCAGGACAAGACCTTCATCTTCCCATATCTGGGCTACTGGCTAGTAAAGGGAGACACTGCTTCAGAGGTGCAACAGGCCCGGCCCACACCATCAACATTTGGGATTCGTGATAAACCACTCCAAATCCCACCTCATTCCAACACAGGACCTGGAGTTCATAGCGGTTCTCCTGGACACCCTCCAAGCCAGGGCCTTCCTCCCCTTGGACAGGGTGGATCACCTCAGGGCCCTGGCGACTGAGATGCAGCACCATCATGTTCCACAGTCCATGTGCTCCCCAAAGCCTGCCTCCACATATGGGCAGCTCAGTGGTGCCTCTGTTCACAGTGGACTCGAGCCACAGGCAGGCTTTGGGACAGGATCTCGGTATCCCGGCAACTAGCAAAGTCACTCGATTAGTGGCAGGACGCTCAGCTGCCCCGCTTCTGCTGTCCCCAACTGCATCCATCCCGGATAGCGGCGGACGCCTTCCTCATCTCATGGTCAGAGGGCCTGTTGTATGCCTTCCTCCCATGCCACTAATCACGTGGACACTCTTCAAGGTCCAGTGGGACAAGGCTTCCATGATCACAGTGGCCCAGACAGCCTTGATTTCCTCTGTTACTCCACCTCTCTATGGAGCTCCCAGTCCTGGGAAATTCCCTAGAACTATTGACCCAGGAGGAGGGCTCGATTCTCCATCCCATCCTGGGGTCCCTGTCGCTAACAGCATGGCTGCTGAATGAGTTGCCCTAGCACCCCTCAGCCTCCCAGGGAGGTGGAGGAAGTCCTCCTGGCCTCTCTTAAGAACTCCACAAGATGAGCCTATGCCTTCAAGTGGTGCAGATTCTTGGTATGGTGTACGGGTAGATCTGTTCTCCTGCCTGGTGCATACAGTACTGGAGTACTTGCTCCACCTCTTGCAGACCGGACTCAAGTCCAACTCCATCAGAGTACACCTGAGCATGCTCTCCGCGAACCATCACTTCCTTGAGAGCAAGCTTCTTTCTGCACAGCCTCTCATTACCCGATTCATGCAAGACTTTCTGCTCTCCAAACCTCCCATCCTACCGCCTACGGCACAATGGGATCTCAACATGGTTCTGACGCAGCTTACTAAGCCACCCTTCGAACCCTTGGCTACCTGCCATTTGCATTACCTATCTTGGAAGGTTGCCTTCCTGGTGGTGCTCACCTCTATATGCAGAGTCGGCGAGCTTCAGGCCTTGCTGCCTGAGCCACCCTACACCAGGTTCTACAAGAACAGAGTCATGCTTCGCACCCACCCTAAATTCCTCCCGAAGATGGTATCCACCTTTCACCTCAACCAAGAGGAGGTGTTCCCTACCTTCTTTCCACGGCCCCATGCCGACATGGCAGCGACCATTGTCCATACTCTGGACTGCAAAAGGGCCCTGTCCTTCTACCTGCAGTGTACTCAGGGCCACTGCAAAGCCTCACAGCTCTTCGTTTCATATAACCCCAGTCGACTGGGGGAGGCTGTCACCAAGTGGACCCTGTCCGCCTGGGTAGCAGACTGTATTGCCTCATGCTGGGCTATCGTTGGAGTGCCGGGTCATGGCACAAACCTTCGGCTCGCAACTGTGGATGCCATTGCCCTAAGCTCTGTCTCTTTGGCAGAGACATCTGCCGGGCCGCCATCTGGTCCTCAGTTCACATCTTTGCAGCTCACTACTGCCTGGAGAGGGACTCCCAGTGGGACAGTGCCTTCAGCCAGGCCATACTCTGTAATCTCTTTGGAGTTTAGGCAACTCCTGCCCTCCGACCCTTCTTGTTCAGGCTACTGGAGCCATGGTTCTCTCTGGACACTGGGGTCCTCAGATTCGCTTGTGTTTGCTCACGGCTGAGCCATTTTTTTTTCTATAGGTTCTCAGTAGCCTGTAGCTAGGGAGTCCCATATGTGAAGACTGACTTCCTGCTTGTTCCTGGAGAAAGTGTAGTTACTCAACTGTAACAGGTGTTCTCTGGGGACAGCAGGAATCAGTCCTCACAATCCTCCCTCCTCCCCTTTGAATTGCTGTACTATTTTTGCCATTTTCTTTTGTTTGCTCTAATCAAGTCATTTGACTGAGTAGATGGCACCCTTGGGCGAGAAGGTGACCATGTATGCATGGTGGCATCTCCCAAAGGCTTTCTTTGAAAGCTGGGGAGATGCTTCTGCAAGGGCTCCGTCAGCGTCGACGTCACCCATATGTGAGGACTGATTCCTGCTGTCCCTGGAGAACACCTGTTACAGGTGAGTAACTACGCTTTAGTGGTATTGAATATCCCGCTTAGAGGCATTTACACGGTTTACAGATCTTTAAACTGTGTAAATGCCTTTGAATATCGGGCCTGAGATTTTGAACACAAGGTCTGAGAATGTGTTAAAGATTAGCTTGGAGGTCTGTAGTCATTGCTAGTGAAGAATTTATGCCTGTTGCTTCAGGATGCAGCACTCACAATGCTTTTCTGGCTTTGCTGAAGATGACACAGGAGAAGTGCACTGGAACAATGTTATGCGCATGTGCTAGAATGATATCTGGTGCAGAAACAGCAATATTATTTTGCGCAGAAATTCTTCTCAGAACAATATTGGTATTTCTCTAGGAACAAGCAGGAAGTCAGTCCTCACATATGGGTGACGTAGACGCCGACGGAGCCCTGCGCGGTGCATCTCCCCAGCTTTCAAAGAAAGCCTTTGGGAGATGCCACCACGCATGTGTGGTCCCCTTCCCAGTCTCTTAGTCCCCACAGAGCTCCTGAGGAACTGGAGCAAGAACGCTCTCGGAACCCAACAACAACAATTTGTAAAAGATTGTTTTCTTGAAGCAGCTGACAATCTTTTTGAAGGATTTAAAAATAAGAAAGAGATCATAGCTGCTATTCAAGATGTACAATTGTCAAGAAACACTGTCGTGTGGCGAATAGAAAAGATGTGTGGAGACACAACTGAACAATTGTTGGTGGATGTTTCAAATTGTGTTGCTTTCTCACTCCAACTGGATGAATCTACAGACATAAGAGACATAGCCCAGTTACTAATCTTTATCCGGATGGTTTTTTGAAGACTTCAGTGTTAAAGAAGAACTACTTTAAAAGGGAGAACTACCTGTCAGGAAATATTCAGTTCTTTCCATTCTTTTGTGACAGTGTAATCTTCCATTGCATAGACTTGTTTCCATAACTACTGATGGAGCAAGAGCAATGACAGGTGAGGTTAAAGGTTTCATAGCCCTCTGTAGACAGCATGACGACTTCCCAGATTTCCTCTCTTACCACTGCATCATTCACCAGCAAGTTTTGGCAGGCAAGAGACTCAATACAAAGACTGTCATGGACATCACTTTCAAAACTGTAAATTCAGTTTGTGGAAGATCACTTCAAAGACAGCTTTTCAATCTTAGGGGCTTGTTTACAAAGCCGCAGTAGCGGTTTCTGATCGTTATCGGAGCCGCGGCCCCATTGAAATCAATGGGGCTGTGGCTCCGATAATGATCGGAAACCGCTACCGCAGCTTTGTAAACAAGCCCCTTACTCTTGATGAAGGGGTAGCGGAAATCATTTTGCACACGGATGTAAGGTGGCTAAGTAGGCACAAATTTCTGCAAAGATTTTATGATTTGCTGAATGAAATAAGTTTTGTGAAGGAGAGGGGAGAGGACCAAGCAGAGTTAGAAAATGAGAAGTGGTTATGTGATCTGGCATTTCTCGCTGACTTTACAGGCGAACTAAGTGATATGAACCTTGAACTACAAGGGAAAAACAAATGCATTGGCGAGACGATGAGTACAGTTTCATCCTACAAGAGCAAATTTGAGCTAATGATGACTGACCTTGCAAGCAACACTTTTGATCATTTTCCTAATACGCAGGACCATCTGTGACAATATCCAAATTTTGTTTTTCAGAACGAGAAGTATGTGACAGAAATCTGTTCTGTTATCTAGGAATTTGAAAATAGATAGATTCTGTGGCTTCCAAAAAATTGGAACAGTTGTGGAGTACTTGTCATACCCATTCAAAGTAGATGTGGACATTAAAGAAACTGCAGCTGCTATCATTAAAAATTACTCATTGAACAAGCCATCTCTTGAAAACGAAATATTAACCCTTAAAATGACATTTTTCTCAAGACCCGTGCTGAGCAAGAATCGTTTTGGAAGCTAGAGAAAAAATTCCAGACTTGAGAAGATGCAGTGAAGCTGTACACTCCTGTTTCAGTTCAACTTATTTGTGTGAATCTGTGTTTCCCCATCTGAAAATGAGAGTACACAACGTTCCAACATGACAGATGAACATCTCCAGGATTCCCTGAGACTGGCCCTCACGCAATATTCACCCAACTTCAAAAAGCTGGTGGATGAAATGCAGGCTCAGACGTCTCACTAATGAGCAAGAGCGAAATATTAAAGATTGTGCAAGATCAGCCTGGATCAATACTCGACCTAAATTTAAAACAAATTACTCAATAAAAGTTAAAGAAAGTTCTTAAGACAGGTAAAGAAAGTTATTACTCAATACAATTTTAAGAAAAAATGTACTTTCCATTTCCCCTCGCAGTTCTTACTGGATCTTCGTCTCTCTGTTTTGTTTTTGCTTAATTTGCTTAACAGCTGATCACATCCAAGTAAATGACAAGGTTCATTAAAAATGGGGGGGGGGGGGGAATCTTCCAACTTTATTGGGTTAAAATTAATTTGAAACTTAATTTTCATGGTGGTAGATCACCGGCGCTTTTGGCAGGAAAAAGTAGATCATGACCTGTTCAAAGTTGGACATGCCTGCTCTAGAGCATTGAGGCATGTGTGAATATATAACCTGCAGTGATAAACCTTTTTTACCACTAGATGGTAGCAATGAACCAGAAAAACGACAACTAGAGCCAAGAACCCCTTTAACTTATCTAGTATCATTCTTGCCTACTGCCCTTTGATTTTATTGTTTTGGAGGTGGCTCATTTGGGTGGGGGAGGCAGGGGGAGCTAATAGTTTTCTTCTAGTCCTTTGTCCTTCCTGTTAACTGGGGATTGGGGCTGGGATCTATTTCAATGAGCCTCCATTTGCAACTACCTAGGGGTTCTTGCCCTGTTTGATATCCCTTCTCAACTCACTTTTGCCCAATCATTGCAGTTACTATCCTTTGTCAGGAGTTTGGAATTCTGCAGCCATGGGCCCTAAATATATTAATTGTATTGCAGTTACATAATGATTTGGGCTCCATTTCCCCCAAAGATTGTGATTGCTCCTTCTCCAGCATCCCCAGTTTCACCCAGCCCAGGGAGAAAACGACTTGAAGTGGAAATGGAACCCAACTCCTCCATACAAGTGTGCACTGCTGCCAATGAGTCATTGGGATGGCCCCTATTGCCCTTTTCTATACTTTAAGCTCCTAGAAAAGTTTTTTTCCAAAAAGTGCCTATGACATCTCACTTACTTCTCAGTCCTTTACAATTGAGCTTCACAAAATGTCATTCTACAGATATACCCATGGAGACACATTCCGATCTGGCCATCCAGCTCCTTGTGCGGCCGATCAGAAGCAGGATGCCCAAAGGTAGACCCAATTCTGCTCCCATGGGGGCTAGATGTGCCTGAACGTGCCCGATTCTGGCCGGCCTGCATGCCCAGCAGAACCCTGACTACCTCAGTCAGACTCCTGAATGGAGCCATGGTGTCTATTGCCCTATTGTCATGGCACCGTGGCTCCATTCAGGAGGTGTGAATGCTGTCTACCACAGACTCTCTTCTTTCCCTGCAGCCGGACCCTCAATCTGGCCTCCCATGGCCAGGGTCCGGCCCGGAAGCAGGATCTCTTGACATCTAGGGGAACCTCTGCGGTGGAATAAGTCCCCTCATCTATGCTTAGAAATGGCCCTGTACATCCGGGGTCGCCATGCTCTGCCTTGCACATGGCCCCTGCCATCCCCATCTAGGTCTCCGGCTCGTACATGGAGGCATTAACCGGGGATGGCAGGAGAGCGAATAGCAAACCGGATATCTATCCCCGCTATTCGTGCCCCTGAATGACCCCCTTCTTGTTTACAGTTCTTGTCTTCTCCTAATCATTGCTGAATGGATTGTTGTTATCAGGAACAGGGGAATGGCCAGATGATTAGGGTGGCTAACCTCCCTGATTCCACCCTAAACTCTACCTCAATTTCCCCTCCTGTTCTGCCTGGGGGGATCTAAAAAGAAGAGAAGGGCAGTGATTGCTGCAAAGATTCCTTATGTCTGCCTGTGGGAGGTCGGATCCCTGCGGGCAGACAGAAGGAATCTTTGCCACAATTGCAGCCATTCCCTTCTAGTCTGTCCACGGGAGATAGGATCCCTGTGGGAAGACAATCTGTTCTGCCCATAGGGATCTGATCTCTAGCAGGCAGACAGAAGGAGTCTTTGCCGTAATCGTGACTGCTCTCTTCTGCCTGTGGGAGATGGGATCCCCAAGCAAAACAGGAGAGGAAGGCTGCGATTGTGACCTCCATGCTGGCCCACCCCATTCAGATGCCTATGCTTGTTCTTATTTTCCTCAGCCTCATTGCTATTTAGGGTATGCTTACTAAGACACATGCCAGTAATGGGTGTTTGTGGGTCAGACGTTAGTGCAGACATCTGCACTACCTTTTGGTGGCATGTGCATCCATCCCTATACTTTTAGTGCAGTGCTAACGTGCCACACCGCACTTACTGGCACCCATTGAGATGGCAGTAAGTGCACCCGTGCTGCTACCTTTGTGGTTAGTGTGCACCCAAAACATCTGCACTAACCATACCCACATTCCACCTACAACCCAGTCCCTTCCTATCTGATCATGTGCTATCTGATTTATGTGGGATTTTAGCGAGGGGCACTTACCATGAGCTACAGTAAATCCTGCAATAATGGTTAACTCACGTTAATAAATATGCCGCTTTATGTAGTTACTCCAATATAAGCTCTTTGCCTTTGCCTGGAATTAGAGACCCTCTTGTTCCTAATCATTTGCATAGCTCTTTAATTTTTCCTTCTTTGCTGTCTAACACTGCATGTTCTTCCTATCCTCATTCAGTTGGTGTCCCTCTAAGCCTTGTACATGGCACACTTCTTAATGTGTGCCCTTCTCCAGATAACAGAGTTAAATAAAAAGGAACCAGGATCTAAGAAATTACAAGCACTGAGTATGGAGGCTGTGAGAGAAAGGAAAAGTAGCACAGAGCTGGGCTCATAATCTACAACAAATATGGCACCAGATCCAGGCAGATGGAACTGGGAGATTGAAATTTTGAAGGATAATCAGAGAGTGAGGAGACGGAAAAAAAAATCATCATACCATCTTCATGGTCTGCAAAACAAGACAAATAACAAAATTAGATGGTGCTTGACCCTTCTTCATTCTTAAACTCTTTCTTTACCAAATTCTACTGTTCTTATCCTTAATCTTATGCTTTGTTCCTTCTTACATTTTACTATCAGTTAGGGCAGCCCCAGAGTTGGTCCAAGATGTTGGCACCCTAGGCATTCCTTAAGCTTTACCCCCCCCCCCCCCCCCTCAGCTGTCCAAATCTATTGTTTAGCTTTGAATGCTCTGTTCTTTGCTGCCCTCCAGAACTTGCCACCCTAGGCGACTGCCTGATTTGCCTAGTAGTTGGAACGGCCCTGCTACCTGTTCTCTTCACTCTGTCTCTTCTAAATTATTAGAACCATCTATGCTGTATGGTCCTTGTTTTTTTCTCCTTAATTCATACATAAGCTGTTCACCCCATTCTACTTCAGAGCTTTCTTCTACTCCTCTCTTGTTTGCATCATGACTCATGAGACGTGCCAGATTTAAGTTATGGGTGCCCATAAGCTAAGGTGTGTGCAGAGAGGAGGAAAAATAAATAATCCCCCCCCCCCCACCACACACACAATCACCCTTGTCAGATCCGCCACTGCAGCTGAAGCACTGCTTCTTGCTGAAGTAGCTATGCAGCACAAGGCTTGCCAGCGTGACCTATGATGCCCCGCCCTCTCCTCCAGCATGGGCTTCCAGTCACAGAAATCCATGCAAGGGGCAGGATATCACAGGGCCTGTCAGCATGCTGAAGAGCAGCGACAGTTAGTGGGTGGCAAACAGGGTAGTTGCCTTGGGACCCCATGCTACAAGGGGACACATGTCTACTTTGAACTTAAGGAAGCACAGCCTACAGACAGGCTTTGTGGCCCCCTCACCATTTTCTGCCCTGGGCCCCTGCATGTCTAACACCAATCCTGGCTGTGGGGGATTGAAAGTACAGTGATAGAGGTAAGAGGGTCCAGATTAAGGCATGATAATGGCAGCAATGCATAGGCAACTGTCACCATTTGGCACCAGAGGCAGTTGTCTGCATTGTCTATGCCTATATCTTGGCCTGCCCATGAGCGGGAGTCAAGTCACATCACCGTGTCTGACTCACCTTTAAGAGCCAAACATAAACCAAGCTTAATACAGAATAAACCCAGCTGGCAATCCTCATTGCCCTTCTTCCCATCTCCCTAGCTAAACTATATTTTTTCCAGTCTTTTTGTGTATCTGCGATTTTACTTGTCTACTTCTACTTGTTCCTTCTGATTGGTCTCCTTTCTCTCATTTATGTCTCCACATTTCTTTTACTCTTTACAGGATTTTCTCATTTTCCTGTCTGACTCATTTAGTTCTTTATTCTTATTTTTTGTTTTATAACTCCCTTTGTGTGGAGGAGTAGCTAGTAGTTAGAATAGCAAGCCAAGAACCAGGGAAACCAGAGTTCAAATCCCACTGACATTTCTTGTGACCTTGAGCAAGGAATGTAAATGTCCGTTACCCCAGGTACAGGCCAATGCAGAAACCCTGCACTAGAACTCAGCGCTTAAAGTCATACTATCAAACCCTGCACTAGAGCTTTAACGCTGACTGGAATGCAATATTCAAATTATCCAGTGTGCAAAAAGCCAGCATTAAACTGGGAGAGCAAGTCAAATACATGTGCACAGAAGTTGGTGCACGTTTGGCATACTGTCCCAGAGAAACATGGTTAACTGAGGGGAAATTTGACAATTCCCCTCAGATGACCTAAGCATCGGGGAAAGCCTCCAATGCTGTCAGCATACTGTCGGGGGTCTGGTGCTCTTCCCAGACACTGATTTCCCCACAGAAACAAAGTCCCTGAGGGCCCAGTGGACCCATTCCACCCACCATCCACTAAAAAAATCCCTGGTGGCCCAACGGCCACAATCCCACCCACCCAATAACAAAAATCACTGGTATCCCCTGAAATACCCCACCCACTCCCAGTATCTTTAATCTGGAGCGGGAGCATTGCCCATGCATCCCACCCCTGTGCCGCCATCTTGAAAAATGGCAGCACCTGGCCCCACACGGTGCATCCTGGGATGCACCGGGTGGGCTTAGACTGCCATATAAGGCATTTTTTGCACTGGACCCCCGACAGTATGCTGATGGCATCAGGGGCTTTCCCCAGTGCCTAGTTCATCTGAGGGGAAGTGTCAAACTTCCTCTCAGATGACCCCATTTCTCCAGGACAGCATGCCAAACTTGCGTTGACTTCTGTGTGCATGTGTTTGGATTGCTCTTCCAGTTTAACACTGACTTTCTGTGCACTGGATAATTTGATTATTGCATTCCTCCCATTCCAGATTAAAGGTACTCGGAGGGGGATGGAGGGGTCAGGGGTCACTGGGGAGTTTTATTATTGGGTGGGTGGGTGGGAGAGATTGGTGCCGCTGGGCCACCAAAGGGTTTTTGTTTTTTTTTATTGGTGGGGGGCACTGTTCCCTCTAAGCTGTGCGCGTGTGCGCGCGCACACACCTCGCCGAGAGAGCGCACATACTTTACAACAGAGCGCACAAAAATTATGGCTCTGATTCTGATAGAAAACAACACAGACGTCTTAAAATTTAAAAGTTATGATTGTAATTACTAGAAATTTCCCGCTTCATTTAGTAATCGTCTATTTTCATTTAATTTGATTAAAATCAATGTGGTGTACATACTGTATTCTAACGTGTAGTTAAATTTTAAAGTATATAACTCCGAGTGTCGTTATGTGGCGCACAAAAATTTAACCTTCCTTCAAAAGCCGCACACAGCTGATATTTTATGCGCACACAGCCTACAGAAAATTAGAGGGAACATTGGTGGGGGGAATTAGGGCCTCTGGGCTACCAGGGAATTTTTTTATTGGGCGGGAGGGGATTGGGGCCACCATGGATTTGGTTTCTGTCAGGGGGTCAGTACCAGGGGCACCAGCCCCCCAAAAGTATTCTGAGGCATCGGGGGCTTTCCCCGATGCCTGGATCATCTGAGGTGATGTGTCAAACTTCATCTCAGATGATACTTTTGCTCCCGGCTGGATGTTTACACCTGCTTGAAGCTGGCGTGAAGATACAGTGTAAAAAATTGTGACAAGTTTCAGCGCAGTTATTTTACGTTGGGCTCAATTACTTATACAGTGATATGCATGCCAATTATGCTGCAGTTTAGCACGGTTGGTTTTTTGGCATTTTTCCAGTGCTAGCTTGCTTTCCGCATCAGAGAGCAAGCCTAGCATGGGAATAGCATCAGAAAATGCCACCTTAAGCTTTTCTTTTTCCGCCTGTTAGATTGTAAGCTCTCTGGGGACAGGAAAATAACAGCTACTCTTGAATATAACTGCTTGAGATTGGATTTAGAAAGGGCAGGTGATTACATCTGCAAGGTTAAATCCAGTTTTTAGCATGTCATTTTATAGTCTTGATCAGTTTTATGTTCTTATTATTGAATGTAAAGATGCTTTTGTTAAACGCATGCATTTATAAATGAACAAAAACAGATTTTTTTACACAATCCACGGTCAAGTCATGATGAGTTTTTGTAAGATTAATTATTCCTTTTGCACAAATGGTTAACAGCTTAGAAATGTTAGTTTTTTTCAGATTTACAAATAATTTGCTTACCAGTTGAGATCTCCCGAGCCAAGGCTAGGGAGACAAGCAGTAATGGTAAACCCACAGACACAAATTTAAGGATTCGGTCTGCAGGTAGCTCCAGGCAAAGTCCTTTGCTGTGTATGGCCTTGCGATCCGGCAACAGGGCATCTGAGAGCATGTATTCAGCAGCTGTGCTGGCAAGAGACATGGCTTCAGTATGCAAGATGGGAAGGAAAAAAAAGAAAAAGAAATCCTTATTAACATGAAAGGAAAGTCAGTTAGTATCCGCTAGGTATCCAGCCTAAAGGAACTAGGACTGAACGCTGTTCAGGAGGAATGAATAAGGTCAGTGCAGGCACTGAAAATGTAAGAGTCAAACAAAAACCAAGACCTTAAATTAAGCCTGTAGATAATTAAAAGCATACAGTCTTTTTTGTGAGGCTGTGACAAACAGAAACATTTGTATAAATAGACCTTAGTGGCAAATACTTCTCAGCCAATGGAACAGGTAATGGGTGATTTTGAAACCCATAGTTCTGCTGACATACATTTCTTCTACCACTGACATCAAAATTATAGACACGGTTGTGGTGGTTTTACTGTCCTCTGTTATTAAGTGAGTTATTTATAACAGCTTTAATGCTTGGGGTAGAACCCACAGTGTGTGTCTAGTATTAAAATGTACAAAGTGAAGGAGTGGTGACATTGTCGACTGTAGAACTATATAATAGCAATACAAAAATCCACATAGGAGAGTATTCATAAACTGGGAAGAATAGGGTGTGCATGTCTCTTTAATTTAAAAGTAATTGCTTTAAATATTGGGGGGCAATTTCTCCAAATGGATTAGTTTTGCATATACAAACAAAAAAAGCTGTGTAAGAGCAAAACTACTGTCAAAATAATAGCAATTGATATCAGCTCTTAGACAAAAATCTCAACTAACAAAATCTTATACTGCAACCTATACAATTTCACAGGCAAAATGACCTCAGCCAGCTCATATCCCACAGTTAGTGAATGATCACCATAGGGAGCAGCTTACGCTAACATCACTGGTCAGCTAAGTGAAGCTGAAGAGTAGGGTGTAAAGCAGATTGGTTTCAATTCTAGTGAAATTATTCTTTTCCCGCTGTTATTTATCCTGGGAGATCTTTAGGATCCAGTTTGAGCATTTTGGAATCCTTGCTTGCGATGGGGCATTACGGTGCCAGCTTGCTGTTAAGAAGATAAGTACATGGAGCACTTTGGTGCTATTGTTCTTTGCTTTTGCTTGATTATATTTATATCTTCCTTTTTAGGTACAAGATTACAGCTTTGGTGGAATTCCGTATAACCCCTTGCTGTTGAAGTCGTTACGCTTTTGTATGTATTGTATGTTTGTTTGGTGGATGTTTTAGAAGCTGGTTTAGAGTATTTATGCCAAGGGTAATTGGGGGTGTTTAAAGGTTTGGTATTTATTTAGGCATAGGTGGATGAATGGTGGCAATTCTGACCAGTGATGTTAGCGTAAGCTGCTCCCTATGGTGATCATTCACTAGCTGTGGGATATGAGCTGGCTGAGGTCATTTTGCCTGTGAAATTGTATAGGTTGCGGTATAAGATTTTGTTAGTTGAGATTTTTGTCTAAGAGCTGATATCAATTGATATTAGTTTTGCATATACCATCACAGTCATGAATCTCAGTTCTAGATCAGCGTGTGTGGAGTGTGATCTCAGTCTCTCAAATTTACTGCTGATGCTCAATGTAGTACTTGATTCATGCCAAAGAGATCTTCCTTCTGGAGTTCGTAAGATGTAACATGTGTGGGTAATCTATCAAGGTGTGCTTGGAAATTCTTCTTAATTAAGCCTGTGGCACCAACATGATGGGAAATAGCTCGGTGTCTTTCTGACACATTTTCATGGTCTCCGAGTGCATCTCTTTGTAGTTGAAGATCTTCTCCCTCAACACGATTCAAAGAAGAGTCGCTTGGGACTAACACTTCAATAATCAATTCCATTCTGGTGTTCTCCTTTACCACTGTGTCCAGCTTCCTCGCATCCACCTTTTTATTGGTTGGAATGGGAGTATCCCAGGTGATCATAACCCTTCGTTCTCTGTATTTCTCTTAGGGTCATGATCCCAGTGGCTTTCTAATGTCTGTTATGCTGTTTATTTTATTTTAACTTTATACTTTTAATTTTTTTTCATAGTTCTGCTGTCGGTACTGTTTTACTATGTAAACTGTTTTGGTGTGGATAACTCAGAGGTGATCTAGCAAATTTGAATAAAAGATAAACATTAACCATGGATCAAACTGAATTGGAAATATTCACTATAGCTGAGAAAAGATCAATAAATAAAATGGAAAATATAGAGGTATGTTTACTAAACAGCGCTAACATCGCAGTGGCGACGTTATCGCATGATAATGGCGCATTACCGTGCAATAACGTCATGTATCATGTGATAATGTCTCCAGCAGCGTTAAGGTGCACAGAGGGTGGAGTAAGGCTCCCCAGAGGGCGGAGATAAGGGGTCAATGGGTGGGGAGAGGCCCCAGGCACACTAACGCTGTGAAATCAGGGTCTAAAAATTAACGCCAGTGAAAACCTTGCGTTAGAGGCACATTTGCAGGAGAGAGAAACCAGTTCAGTCAGCAATGTACAGCAAAGGCAGGGAGACCCAGATAAGTGATAGTAGTAATACATGTGCAGTAACAAAACATGCAAAAACCAGAGAGATAATGACCAGAACCAAAAGAGAAATACAAAACACTGAGTTAGCCAATAGAAAAAACAATGATAAACGGTACTCAACACTACCCATAAAGAATAAAAAGGAAGATGTCACTTTTGGAAAGGTCAATTCTGATTCCCCCCACAAACTGAATGTTCCAACATTGATAGTGTTGATGAGGATTTGCTGTGGTGTGTATTGGGCAGCTTGCTTATGTGGCTTTCACATGTGCAGCAACAGCAGAGTGGCCACGTAGGAAAGGGTACTATGGTGATGGTGTAAATGGGGTACAGGGGGCTGCAAGCGGCACATGCAATGGGCCAGCTGGGGCACAGGCAGATGCCTAGGTGACACATAGGAATGTAGAAACGGAAAACCAGCAAGACAGCAACTGACCAAGGGCAAACATGTCCACGAGTGTGTGTCCCACAGTGTCCCAGGGGACAGTACCCCAAAGGGCACAGAACATTGGCAGGTGGTGCCAGGGGAAGCGTGGATGTCTAGGCAGGCACCCTTACCCCATAATCACGCACCATAGGCAGCTGCCTACCAGCACACCGGATGGCCTGGGACTGCGCACCACCGGCACAGGGGCATGTCAGCATGGTGTTGGATGGGTTCTGGTGGTGGAGAGGGTAGTGGCATCTGCCCACAGCAGACCAAGGCCAAGCCCTGTTTAGGTGGGTGCCGTGCACTGCAACAGACAAGGTCTGTCTGACGAACAGTCATGGTATCCACAGGGAATGATCTGCCTCTGTGACAACAATTTGGTGCAGTACACACAGCCAGTATATTCAGGGGCAGAAGGTCACAGGTTCAAGTCTCAGCTGTGGCTCTTGCAGACCATGTCCCTATATTTTACCCAGTACTAAACCATGGTAACAAAGACGGAACCATTATTGCAGATAAAATAAACACACCATAAACACCTATATTTTACCCTACAGAGCACATACACCATAAACGTGCAATCCCTAGAGCAGAGTTTCCCAACTGCAGTCCTGGAGGGCCAAACACCATTCAGGTTTCATGCTGTCCCTAATAAATATGCCTGTGATGCATTTGTATGCACCGCCCCCATTGTATGAAAATGTACCCATGCAGGTGGGAATCCAAGATGACGATTTGACCAGTGTTGTGTGCGGCGTCGCTTTTCCTTCTATGAGTAAACGGAAGGCCAAAGGGGTGAAGAAGCCCTCTCTTACTCCAGCGGCATCCTCTCTATTGCCCTCACGAGTGGTTGGTCCACTTGATGCCTTTGTTTTATCGACGCTGCGCCAGTCAGGCGAGCCGGCGGGCAGAGCCTCATCAATGACCTGCCGGAGCTGAGCAGCTCGATGGGAGGTTCTGGGCCTGACATCACTCCTCCGGCGCAGAAGCGTCCTCCCAAACAGCCAGCCATGGAACAGAGTCAAGCGCAGTCATCGAGCCTGCAGTCCTCCCAAGTGGTGGAGTTTGGCGGGAGCGGAGGGCAGACCGCGCAGCTGGGAAGTGGAGATGTTCTTTCTCCTCTCCCTCACACTTCAGTGGTTCCAACGTCACGGAGGTGTTCTGAGGGATCCGTGTTGACCCCCCATACAGCTGGGAGTCCTGCAATGGAGCAGCAGTCTTCAGAGGCCAGTACTGGAGGGCCTGAAAACGTGGTAACCTTTTGTCTTGAGCGTCCGGCTGTATTTACCCTGGAGACGATTTGGTCCGCAATCATGAAGCTTGGGGAACTTATGGCTCCGCAGGTCTCAGTATTGGCAGCTCAATCTCAGTCGCATACAAATTTATTACAGTAACATACACTTGAAATTTCCGCATTGCAATCTTCTGTGACTGAGTTGCAACAAAAATCTGGTCTTCTTGATGATGGTGTCTTGTCTTTTCAGAAGGACGCATTGGCATTAAAAATAAGACTTGAAATGTTAGAGAATATGTCTAGATATCAAAATTTACAGTTGATTAATTTTCCTAAGTCGACAGTGATTGGTGCTAAGGAAATGTTTAAAAAATATTTGTTAGAAATCTTGGGTGTTTCAATTGAATCCCACCCACCAATGTTCCCTCTAATATTCTGTAGGCTGTGTGCACATAAAATATCAGCTGTGCAGCTTTTGAAGGAAGGTTAAATTTTTGTGTGCCACATAACGACACTCGGAATTATATACTTTAAAATTTGACTACACATCAGAATACAGTATGTACACCACATTGATTTTAATCAAATGAAGTGAAAATAGACGATTACTAAATGAAGCGGAAAATTTCTAGTAATTACAATCACAACGTTTAAATTTTAAGATGTCTGTGTTGTTTTCTATCAGAATCAGAACCATAATTTTTGTGCGCTCTGTTATAAAGTATGTGCGTGCGCTTGGAGAGGTGTGTGCGCGTGCACATGCGCACAGCTTAGAAGGAACAGTGCCACCCACCAATGGTTAAAGTATATTATCTTCCGGTTGGGAAAAAATCTGTGGGAGAGATTTCTGGGGTTGGTCAAGCTGAAGTTTCGGATGTTTCTGGCATTTTAGATACCTCTTTTGAGGATTCTGTTTCTCCATCTACTTTAATTGCTACTTTTGCTCTCTCTTCTGATAGAGATTGGTTTTTACAAATGTTTTTCGAAAGCATGCTTTGTCCTTTCAAGGGTTTTCAGTACATGTGTTTCCTGACTTGGCTAGGGAGACTCAGAAAAGAAGAAAATAATTTTTGTTGCTCCGTCCAGGGGTATTGCTTGTGTGGGGGCACAATTTTTTCTTAAATTTCCTTGTAAATGTTTGGTTAAATTTCAATCAGTTTCATATGGGTTTTTTTTTTAGCCCTCGCAGCTATTGGCTTTTCTGAATGCGCGTCGCTCTGTTGAGGCAGTTTAGTTGTTCCTTCTGTAAATAGTTTGGCTTGACTGTAGACACTAGTTATATTTTCTTCACAGCTTGTATTATCTTTGTTTTCAAGTTTGGATTCCCTCCTTATGGTGGGCTAGGTTTGGGTCAGACTTGTTACTGTTCTTGCTTGATATTTTCTCCTTATGTTTATAGGAGTATATATTATTTTCCTATCTGTACCCAATTTCCATGCAAGTGTGTTAATGCTGTGATTTATTTGTAAAATGATAAAGATTAAATTTAAAAAAAAAGAAAAAAAAAGAAAATGTAGCCATGCATATTCATTAGGGACAGCATGAAAACCCGAACCGTGTTTGACCCACCAGGACCGGAGTTGGGAACCTCTGCCCTAAATCAGTGGCCAACAGGGGCACAAACACCCACACCCACAGGCTCCACTATCCAACAGCTCATGGAGAGTCAGGCTGTTGGGCCCTGCGTGGAACAGCATCTACCAATACTAGCACCTGCATACCTTAGCAATGCCGTATTAAACTTGGAAACACGTTCCACATATATCAAAAGGTTGCTATGATTAACTTAGGATTTGTTATCTGACATTAAACACAATTTGTTGACAGAGATTCATCATAGCAACCTTTCTGATATCTGTGGAGTGTGTTTCAGTGTTTGTTTCTGACAGTGTTTACCACCCTGGGGAGTGACCCTAACAGTATTGAGTACCATAGCAATGCCTGCACTGTGCCCAGGACTGGTGTGACGGCCAGGGCTGCCAACCACCTTTATCTTTGCACAATGCTGAAATAGGTGTGGGAGTGTGTGTATGTCTATCCAGTGTTTTGTGGCTGCCTACACCTTACTGAGTCCACAATGCTTGCACTGTTTCCAGTGTTAGCCTGCCAATGTGCATAATGAGGAGCAAGGTACTGTGGGTATGGCCCGGACAGGGCGCATCTGCATAGGGCAATGGCTGGGACATTGTAGTGCCTGACCACCACCTGCATGGACAGGGTGGCCACAGCATGTCATGCTGGGAGGTCACTCTCACCCTGACTGAGCAGTGGCCATGGCATGGCTAGGTTCCCCCATAGTGCTATACAGTATTTCTCTCAAGTGATATCTATGGGTTCCCTTTTCTGGGGCCCAGTCACTGAAATACCTGCTTGGTGTGTGTGCTCACATCCCATTTTTTGGTGCACACAGTTCATCCAGGAACATGTACTAGTTAGCAGACTGTCTGCAGTTAGCATGTGTATGGCTGGAACACCTTGCAGGGTGCAGCGGGCGGAGACTGACTGTGCCCTCTGCTGGTGAATGTCAGATAGTGGTGGGGGGCAGCTGAGCTTTTCCAGGCCTTCTGCCAGTGCCCTATGTGATGCATACAGATCTGCATTGACTGCCCTGTTGGGTGCCTGTTCCCCAGCAGGACTGGGGTTGATGCTCCCCTCTACTGCCACCATTGCAGAGATGTAGAATATGGATCTATTGGTGGGAGATCCTGTCCCCCACCCTGACCCACCGAGGGCGGTTTGGGTGGTGCTACATAATCTGCTTTTGGGTCCAAACACCACCCTCCTCTTATAACATGTGACCATGGCAACCACACAGGATATGCACTATTCTGGGTGCATCATAGTCCACAAGGGCTAGACGTGACTGGGCAATACAGATGGACACAGATGTATCCTAGGTGTGTCTGCAAGGACTACCTATCACACACTGGCACTAATGGGGACCTGCAGCACAGCCTATCTCAGCAAAGCCAAGTGCTGCGGACCTGGTGCTGGGCGCCCCACCTCACCCTCAGGGTGAGCACAGGAACCGCACAGTGTCACAGGCTGTAGCTACTCTGTGCCAGTAACACACACAGTTAGTTCCCCCTACCAGGCTGGGGTGCTATAGAGGCGCATACCCCATCTTGTGATAAGATGTAGGCTGCTGATCTACATGTGCAGTGCATCATGGGTACGGGTGGGTCTACCCTATTCTGGTAACCACAGCAGACAGTTTGTTTAGTGACCGGCAGTCTTTCTGTAGCCAGCCAGCAGTGTGTTAGATGCTATAGAGATGTAGCCCACTAGTTACTTCAATGACTGCAACGGCAGAGGTCATGGGTTTGATCCCACAATGGTGTTATCTAATAAGGCTGTCTGAGGCTTTTCCTTTTAATTTAAATCAGTGCTGCCAGCAAAAACATCCTCACAGTGCCGTAGCCTAAGGTGCCTCATAAGGTGCCTTGGCAGACAGGACACTTTATAATGTGCCCTATGGAGTGCCTTATAGAGCGCCTTATGCGGCACCTTAGGTTACGGCACTGTGAGGGTGTTTTTGCTGGCAGCACTAATTTAAATTAAAAGGAAATGCCTCAGTCAGCCTTCTTACATAACACCACTGTGGGATTGAACCCATGACCTCTGCCTCCGCAGTCATTGCACTAACCAGTGAGCTACATCTTTATAGCTTCTAATACTGCGCTGGCAAAAACTTAGGGTTAACGTGCCACGGCGCCCACTATTGCGTGATACAGATTCTTGCTACCTTGCCACCAGAACACCCACTACCTTATATGGCATTCTTCACAGTAACGCTGCAACTAGCGCCGGTAACATTAAGACGGTTTAGTAAACATACCACATAATCTCAAAATTGTAGCACATCTAAACATATTTTTCTTAAAAAGGTACAAATGTTCTTTCTAAAACTGTGAGCATCAGCATCCGAAGGTATATCTTTTTTATAGAGCACAGCACAAGACTTGAACACTGCAACAGATCATCTCCCCCCAACTTGACGAAGGTTGATGTCAACATGTTGTGGTTTCTGAGCTTTCACATTTTACATAATATTTAATTCTGATCTCACAGAGGCTTATTTATCTTTGAAGGCATCACACAGAATCATAAAATTCAGTCACATGGAGGAAAATTACATCAGGTTTCAGTGAGGTGCTGGATTGAAAGCCATCACCAGATCTCTAGAGCCAGAATCTACAATGCTTTGGCATAAGGCTTTGATGCCAACTCTCACTTTTGTTTTTAGGAAGAACTCTCCTATATAAACTTCAAAGAAACATTTTTTTGAATGGGTTAAAATTTTGTGAATTTTTTTGAATGGGTTAAAATTTTATTCCATTTTGTTTCTTGACCAGTGAGTGATTTGGTGATGATAGTGAAGATGACTTGAGGGCTTAAATATACATACCTTAAAGGAAAGGAGGGCGGGAGAGATATGATGCACATAGTTAAGTAACTGAAAGGTATTAATGCATGAAAAGCAAACATTTTCCAAGAAAAAGGAAGCTGAAGAACAGGGAGAGACAATATGAAGCTTCAGGGACATAAACACAGGAGTAAGGTCAGAAAATGTTTCACGGAAGAGGGGGTGGATGCCTGGAATGCCCTCATGGGAAAAGTGGTGGAGACAAAAACAGTGGTGGGATTCAGAAAGGAGCGAGATGACCCCAGAGGGTCCCTGAAAAGCAAAAGAATGGAAACACAGTGCTTTAGCTCAAAACAGCATTGAAATGAATTTTGAACTTCATAGGGTAGTCAGGGGAGGGGGGAATGTTAATAGCATGGAATGACAGTTACAGACCTAAACAAAAGGCATGGAGGAGGAGGGCTGCACATAGCAGCAATTATAACCTTAAGCACATTATTGGGCAAGCTGGATGAGCCATTTTGGTCTTTATCTGCCATCATCTAGGTAGACTTTAGGAAAACCAACTTTGCCATGATAGGGACAATACCTCAAAGAGTCATTAATGGGATGAGAACAACTGGAGGATGTAGAAAAGCAATGGGCAAAACTGAAAGGGGATATTTTAAAGGCAACAAACCTTTTTGTTAGAAAGGTAAATAAATGTAAAAGGAAAAGGAGGCCACTATGGATTGCAAAAGAGGTAGCTGAAAAGGTGAAGAAAAAGAGGGAGGCTTTCATAAAATACAAGAGATCACAGAGAAAGGAAGACAAGTATCTATATTTGGAAAACCTTAGAGAAGCTGGCAAAGTAGTCAGGAAAGCAAAGATTCAAAAAGAGGAGGAAATAGCCAATGCAATAAAATGGGGGGATAAGACATTTTTCAGATATTTTAGTGAGAGGAGGAAGGACAAAGTTAGTATTGTCAAACTCAAGGGTGAAGGGGCCAGGAGCAGATGAAAGGCCAAGAGCAGGACCCCAGAAAACACCCACAAATAGAAACAGAAGTGATGGGGACCTTGAATGATTTTCAGAAGACTGTGTTCATGAGGAACTAGCTAAACTAAGTGATGGGACTAGATGGGATACATCTGAGAATATTGAAGGAACTTGGGGACATTCTAGCGGCTCCATTGTCTGACCTTTCCAATGCTTCTTTGGAGTCAGGAGTGGTCCCAGAGGACTGGAGAAAGACACATGTGGTCCCTTTACATAAAAGTGGAAATAAGGATGAGATTGAAAACTACAGGCCACTTAGTCTAACCTCTGTGGTGAGTAAATTATTGGAAACTCTGCTAAAATAGATAGAGAATAGTGAGGTTTCTGGAGTCCAATGGATTGCAGGATCCAAGACAACATGGGTTTACCAGACAAATCTGAATGATTTCTTTGACTGGGTGACTATGGTATTGGACTGAGGGAGAGCCCTAGATGTGGTGTATTTAGATTTCAGTAAAGCCTTTGATACTGTTCTGCACAGGCAACTTATAAGCAAACTGAGCACCCTAGGGATGGTCCCTAAAGTGACTGACTAGATTAGAAATTGGTTGAGTGGGAGGCAACAACGGGTACAGGTAAATGGAGCTCACTCTGAGGAGAAGAAGGTTATCAGTGGTGTGTCGCAGGGATCTGTCCTTCGTCTGATTCTTTTTAACATCTTTGTTAATGATATTGTGGAAGGGCTGTTGGGTAAGGTTTGCCTCTTTGCGGATGATACCAAAATCTGCAATACAGTAGACACCCAAGAAAGAGTAGATAGTATAAAGCTAGATCTAGCTGAAGAATGGTCAAGAATTTGGTAGCTGAGATTTAATGCTAAAAAATGCAGGGTCATGCATTTGGGCTGCAAAATTCCAGGAGAGCTGTACAGTGTAGAGGGCAAAGTACTTCTGTCCACAAAAGAAGAATGGGACTTGGGCATGATTGTTTCTTATGACCTTAAAGTGGCTAAACAGGTAGAAAAGGCAACAATGAAAGCCAGAAAATGTTTGGGTGCTAGGGAGAGGAATGGCCAGCACACAAAAAGGAGGTGATAGTGCCTCTGCATAAGTGTCTGGTGCGACCTCATTTGGAGTATTATGTGCAATTCTGGAGACCACATCTTCAAAAAGATATAAGCAGGATGGAGTCAGTGCAGAGGGTGGCTACTAAAATGGTCAGTGGTCTTCATTAGAAAACATGGGAACAGACTTAAAAGATCTTAATATGTATACGTTAGAGGAAAGGCAGGATAGAGGAGATATGATAGAGGTGTCTAAATACCTCCATGGCATAAATGCACAAGAAGAGGGCCTCTTTCGATTGAAAGCAAGCTCTGCTATGAGGAGCATAGGATGGGGATTAAAGGGGATAGACTCGGGAGTAATATGAGGAAATATTTCTTAACGGAAAGAGTGGTAGATATATGGGATAGTTTCCCATGGAGCTAGTAGAGATGAGGACACTACCTGAATTCAAAAAGCAAGGGACAAACATAGAGGATCTCTTAAAGAAACAAGGAGACTATTGCAGTTGATATGGAAGGGCAGTCTAGATAGAAACATGATGGCAGAAAATGACCACATGGCCTATCTACTAAATTACTGTTTGTGGTGATGGAAATGCCCCAACTCTGAGTGTGTGGCGTGTTGCACATGCCTAGTAGCAATATGAGGTCCCTTCAGTCTTTTTTCTTTCATAGAACAAATAAGAAGAGACCTCAGGAGCTCTAGTCACTTGATTGTAAGGTTCCCTCAGGAAACAGCATAGTTATTTACCTGTAACAGGTATTCTTCAGGGTTAGCAGGAATCAGTCCTCACATATGGGTGATGTCAACACCGACAGAGCCCTGTGCGGAAGCATCATCCCAACTTTCAAAGAAAGCCTTTGGGAGATGCATCACACATGCATGGTCCCCTTCTCGCCCAAGGAAGCCATCTTGCTCAGTCAGATGACACAGCTAGATCTGACAAAAGAAAGTGGCAAAAAACAGGACAGCAATTCAAAGGGGAGGAGGGAGGGTTGTGAGGACTAATTCCTGCTGTCTCTGGAGAACACCTGTTACAGGCGAGTAACTATGCTTTCTCCAGGAACAAGCAGGAAGCCAGTCCTCACATATGGGACTCCCTAGTTACAGGCTACCGAGAACCTGTAGAGAAAAACACTGCCCAGCTGTGAGCAGCCACAAGCAAATCTGAAGACAGACTCTAAGGACCCCAGTGTCCAGGGAGAACCATGGCTCCGGTAGCCTGAATCAGAAGAATTGAGGGCAGGAGTTGCTTAAACCCTGAACAGATTATGGAGTACAGCCTGGTTGAAGGTAGTATCCCATCGGGACTCCTCTCCAGGCAGTAATGAGCTGTAAAAGTGTGAACAGAGGACTAGATGGCAGAGCGGCAGATGTCTGCTATAGGGACTGAGAGTAGGTTCGCAACAGAAGTTGCCATAGCCTTGACATTGTGCGCCGCGACCCGGCGCTCTAACGGCAGCCCAGTCTGGTTGTGGGCAAAGGCGATACAGTCCGCCACCTAGATGGACAGAGTCCGCTTGGTGACAGTCTCCCCCAGATGACTGGGGTCTTATGAAACAAAAAGCTGAGGGGCTTTATGGTGACCCTCAGTGCATTGCAGGTAAAAGGACACTGCCCTTTTGCAGTCCAGAGTGTGGAGAAGGGCCGACGCCTTATCGGCGTGAGGCTGTGGAAAGAAGGTAGAAGTACCACCTCCTAGCTGAGGTGGAAATCTGATACCACCTTCAGCAGAATTTTGGATGAGTGCGGAGCATGACCCTGTTCGTGTAGAATCTGGTATAGGGTGGCTCGGCCACCAAGACCTGAAGCTCACTGACTCTGCGGGCAGAGGTGAGTGCCACCAGGAAGGGGCTTCCAGGACAGGTAAAGCAAATGGCAGGTTGCCAAGGGTTCAAAGGGCAGCTTGGTAAGCTGTGCTAGAACTACATTGAGATCCCATTCCATCAGAGGTGGATGGTTGGGAGGCTTAGAAAGCAGTAAGCCTTGCATGAACTGAGTAATCAGGGGCTGCATGGATACAGGCTTGCCCTATATGGAGTGATGGTGTGTGGAGAGTGCACTCAGATGCACCCTGACAGAGTTGGACTTAAGCCCGGACTGAGGGAGGTGGAGAAAGTATCACAGCACGGTGTGCACCGGGCAGGAGAACAGGTTCACCCAGTGTTCTATGCACCATAAGGAGAACCTGCACCACTTGAAGGCATAGGCCTGTCTCGTGGAGTCCTTGCGAGAGGCCAGGAATACTTCCTCTATCTCCCTAGGGAGGTTGAGGGGTGCTAAAGTGACCCGTTCAGCAAACATGCTGAACGGGTCCCAGGCTGGGGTGGAGGATCAAGCCCTCTTCCTGGGTCAAAAGTTCCAGGGAGCTCCCGAGAGGGACTGGGGACTCTGTCAAGAGACGAAGCAGTAGGGGAATACAAGGCTGCCTGGGACACCTCGGGGCTTCCAGAATCATGGAAGCCTTGTCCTATTGGACTTTGAAGAGGCTCTGTGCTATCAGTGGTGTGGGAGGGAAGGCATACAGTAGACCCCCGACCATGAGATAAGGAACTCATCCACCGCTACCCGGCCTGTGTGCAGGTGTGGGTAGCAGAAACATGGTAGTTGAGCATTGGCTGGGCTGGCGAAGAGGTTAAGATTTGGGGTGCCCCACAACCTGAACAGCCACTGTGCCACCCTTGGATCCAGGCGCCACTTGTGTGGTTGTAGGACCCTGCTCAGTCTGTCCACCAGGGTGTTGTCCTGGCCCGGAAGGTATGTCACTTGGAAGAACATACCCTGTTTGGTCACATACAAGCAGAAGGCTACTACCTCCTGGCATAGGCGGTAGAAGCCTGTGCCCCTTACTTGTACAGGTAGAACATAGTGACCTGATTGTCCGTCTGGACGAGCACTGATTGGTGCTGCAGGTGATGCTGGAAAGGCTTTAGCGCAAGGAAGTCAGCTCTGAGTTCTAGCAGGTTGATCTGCTGCTGGCTTTCCTCAGGTGACCAAACCCCTGGATGTGCATCTCCTCGCAGTGGGCACCCCAGTTGGAAGGGCATGCCCTGGTGCAGATTCTGTGAAGCCTGCCACCGTGAGTGACTCTGCCAGCTGATGGGACACTGAGACTCTGTCCTGGAGCCGGTCTGTGGCCTGGGTCCACTGTGAACGAAGGCACCACTGAGCCACCCCCATGTGAAGGCAGGTGTTGGGGACCACATGGACCATAGAGGCCATGTGGCCGAGGAGGCGAAGCATGGACCGTGCTGACACCATATGGTAGCACTGTACCTCAGCTGCTAGGGCTGTGAAGCACTCCGCCCTGTCCAGAGGGAGGAAAGCCTTGACCTGGAGGGTGTCCAAATGAGACCCTATGAACCAAGTCTTGTGTTGGAGTAAGGTGGGATTTTGGGTGATTTATCACAAATCCCAGATGTTGTAGCACCTTGATGGCGTGGCCCCTTGGCCTGCAGTGTCTCTGAGGCTGTGTCCCTTCTTACTAGCCAGCCATCTAGATAAGGGAAGATGAAGGCTACTTGGAGACGAAGATAAGCAGCCACCACTGCTAGGCATTTGGTGAAGACCCTTGGTGAGGAGGTTAAACCAAAGGGAAGTTCCCTGTACTGGTAGTGGTCACGTCCAACCATGACTCTTAGGTATTGCCTGTGACTGGGATGGATGAAGATGTGGCTATAGACATCCTTCAGGTCCAAGGAGCATAGCCAATCTCCCTGCTGGAGGTAGGGCAGCAATATTCCAAGGAAGAGCATCTTGAAATTTTCCTGCACCAGGAATTTGTTCATGTTTCTCAGGTCCAGGATTGGGCCTTAGTCCTCCTGTTCTTTTTAGGGCAAAAAAGTACCTGGAGTAAAACCCCTTTCCTCTCTAGTAGTATTGCATGGGCTCCACGGCCCTCTCCCTGAGAAGGCCTGCAAGTTCTTGCATTAGCAGAGCCTGGTGCAGGGGAGACTGAGGAGGCTCCCCTGGAAAGAAGGGTGGGGATAACTGGTCCAGGTGGAGGAGGTAACCCTCCCTGACCACCTGAAGTGCCCATGAATCAATGGTGATGGAAGCCCACCTGTGGGCAAAATGAACCAGATGCCCCTCCTGTTGGGAGATGACCCTCCAGTGGAAGAGAGGCTATGCTGGTGGTGTCAAAACTCCGACCCAGCCCTGGCCCATTCCCTTGCCCTGGTGATCCTGCTGAGGTGTCTGGGTGGCTGGGTATGGAGGGTAGCCCCAATATGGCTGGCCCTTTCTGAGGAAAGGAGATTTCTTTCCCTGTGATTTCTTCCTCGGGAGAGTGGAGGTCTTCCTCGAGAGCAGAGTCCAGGTAACATACTCTGTCTCAATTTTGGCCGCCTTGTCCTTCATTGGTTTGCCGAAAAGCTGCTCCTCAAGGCAAGGGACATCAAGGAGCTTCTCTTGTACCTATTGCTTGAGGTCCAATGATTGGAGCCAGGCCTGGCGTCAAGCACAGATACCAGCGGCAGCAACCCTCGCGCTGGATTCGAAGCCTCGTAAGCAGCATGGGACAGATATTTGGAACACTTTCCGACAGACTTCATAAGAGTCTGAAAGTGCCGGAAGTGGTCTCCATCAAGGCCTGATGCAAAGTCACTGAGTTCCTTAGCCAAGTCTCGGAGGAACATGCTGATGTAAAGTTGGTATGTTTGTATACAGCATGTCAACATTGAGCCCTGGTAGCATTTCTGCCTGAGGATGCAGGACTCACTGCGCAGGAGCACCAATGAGTGAGTCTTCAGGCTCTTCTACTAGCACATGGCCGACTCGACCACCATGGAAGTGTGGAGGAGTTGTGCCTTTGGAAGCTTGGTCCTCGTTGGATTAGGTACATCGTATCCTGGCGCTAGCTGACAATCGGCACCGATACCGGGGCTTCCTACATCCTGAGCCGGCTGAGAATGGAGGGGACTGGGACAGTCAGAGTCTCCTTTGGTGGTGCCTTGTACTGGAGGATGTCAAGCTCCTCCATAGGGTGATCCTCCTCTGACTCAGTAGTGAAGGAGAATGCCCGAGCCATGTCCCTAACGAGGAATGAAGTATCCTCGGGTGGAGACGGGTCTGAGGGGAGGTCTTGGTGGGCTTGAGTTTCTGGAGATGTCTCGACATGGGATTCCCAGTCAGAGTAGTCCGAGGAAGACTCGAGACCCGACGGCTCCAAGGGTGTCATTGGCACCAGTCTTTGATGTCCTGAGGCCGGGACATGACTGGAGCCAGAGGCACTTACCTACAAGGACCTCACCTCCTGAGGATCAGAAGTGAGAATGAGACCCTCACCGATGATTGGCCTGAGGCGTCTGGCTCTCGGGGATCGATTCGGCGGCCCGAGGAGTCTTCAACATTGAGGTCCCTGTGGTCTCAGGGTGACCGCCGGTGAGGGTTCAGGCATAGACGCCTGCTGGGAGGTGATGGACACAGAAACACTGCGCTCCAGTGCCAGCATTTGAGCGTCCCATTCAAGGATAGCAGCCATTGACACCAACGCTGGGGTGACCGGGTTGGGTGTCGAGGAAAAGAGGGGGGTCCTTGATGGGGTAGCTCTCAGGGGACTGAGGTCCATCACCAGAAGGCTCGACATCAGTGTTGGGTACCTTTCGAGGTTGCTCCCACTCCGACTCCTCAGACACCCATCGAGGGTTGAGGAACTGTGCGCGGGCTTTCCCATGCTTATCCCCCTCCCAGGACGAGGCCCTTGAGGTCTTCTTTTTCTTCTTAAGCTCTCGCTCCGGGGACCCTTGCTTGGAATGTCTGCAAGCCTGCTCTGGAACCACAGGGTCTTATGCGACTGCAAGGATCTGTGCGGAGCCTTTGAGCTCAAGGCTACTGGGGAAACCTGGGTCAAGTCTGACTTGTGGAAGATGTCGTCCTGCTTGAGCCGGCAACTCTGGATGGCCTTTGCAGACATCTTCTTACACAGGGAGCATTCCTCCGGGTCATAGTCAGTGCCCAGACACCAGAGGCAACGGTCATGAGTGTCGGTGAGAGACATGTTCCTAGAACACCGATCACATTTCTTAAAACCGGTGGCCACTGGGGCAAAAAGGATCCCAACAAGGTCAAAGACCTTTGACATGGCCAGCAGTTGGAAAAAGGCGCAAAAGCGCTTTGGTGGAAAAGAACCTAAGAAAAAGAGTCTCAAGGCCCGATGCCAGAGCAGCAGAGCTTGAAGGTGGGAAAGGAACCGGTGCAAACCGGAATCAGTACAAAATGTACAAGAAAAATTAACTTTTTTCTGGGGGGATAAGACTAATGTCTGTAGGGCTCCGCGGAAAAAGGGAGACTGAGCAAGATGGCTCCCTTGGGCAGGAAGGGAACCATGCATGCGTGGTGGCATCTCCCAAAGATTTTCTTTGAAAGCTGGAGAGATGCTTCCGTGCCAGACTCCATCGGCATCACCTATATGTGAAGACTGACTTCCTGTTTGTTCCTGGAGATTCAAGTTTTATCACTTTTCATTCTTTTTTTTTTTTAAATCTTTTAACTCTCTGCAATTTCCCTGCATTGACTGGCAAGCCACTGCTGTTGAGGGAGAATTTTTTTTCAGTTTAGCTCATTCCATTTTCCAACCATGACTGAAAATAGTGGTGTAGACTATGGCATGAAAATGTCTACTACAAACAAATGTGTCTGCACTGACTAAGAGTAGATTACAATGTTAAGAAATGTCTGAGAAGTCTGTGAAGACTCTTGGCTGCGGCAGGCTACCCTACAGCCTGTAGGTGGCTGTATTGGCTTCCAGTCCCAAGCCAAGAAAGCAATGTTGAAGTTTCCAATCCCCAAAGTTTCAAAGTCAAAGTCTGCACCATTCCTCCGTAAAACTGAGTCAAGCTCAAGGCAAATCAGCTGGTATCCAAACAGATCCACTCTCTTCAAGCTACCCTGCATGAAGCAGCCAAATTGGAGGGACCTCCTCAGAGCTCTAGTCAGGGAACAGGGGATCACCTTACTCATAATACCAATCAGATGGTTGTTCCAAAATAAAGAAAGAAATATTCCCAGGCTATATAATAATATTATATTATAATATTTTTTTGAACTTTGCAATGATATTTATATGAAGCAAAAATTGTAGCAATTTAATTATGTAGCCTGGAAATCTAATATAAAACATATCAACTCCTGACATCGCACACTGGACCAGCATGGTATTTAATTTAATTTTAGAAAAGAGATGCAAGGTGATCACACGCCAAGGAGTAAAAAGAAATAGCGAGAATCATAGCATAGTTTATAACATGTAGTTTAAAATGAGCTGTGGTTCTCGCTTTTTTCTTCTGGACATATGTTCTGTATCCAAAAGAAACCCCTCTCTGAAAAAATGGGTGCAGAGCAGAACTAGGACATTTCCCACAGAACTCAACATACCAAAAATAATTTCTGATTTTGGTATCATCTCAGTAACAGCAATATAAACCCTCACCAGTACTGCGCATATCGTGATGCAATACAAAACCTTACAAAAAGTTACTGAGGACCTATACAGAAAATTTAACATACCATAACCCTCCCCTTGAGTCCCCCATCTCTCCTCTCCCATTCCCTCCCATGTCCATTTCCCCTCTCTCTCATTCCCTCCCCTGTGTCCACCATTTCTCCTCTCTCATTTTCCACTCCCCGTGTCTATCATCTCTACTCTGTCTCTCTCTCCCCCCACCCCTATCCAGCATCTCCCCTATCTCCACCCCATGTCTAGCATTTGCTCTCCATTCTTTATGTCCCCCCTATCCTGAGTTTAGCATCTCCACCATCTTCCCTCTGGCCCTTCATCCCAAGACCAGCATCTGTCCTCTACCCCCACTCTATGGCCAGCTTCTGCCCTCTGCCCCCTCACCCCACGGCTACCATTTGTCATCTGCCCTCTATCCTCTGTCCAGCACCTATCCTCCATCACCCCATTCTCCCCCCTTGACCAGTGTCTGGTCTCTATCCCCCTATGTATCCCATCCAGTGTCCAGGATCTGCTTTCTATCACCATCCCATGTCTGTCCTCCACCTCCCTCATCCCACGGCCAGCATCTGTCCCTACCTCCATGCTCCCAACAACTACATCCAACATCACTTCTCTCCCTATTGTAATCCCAGAAATAATGCATTTTTATATACGTCTGAGCAGCCAGGTGCTCCTGAGCCTGCTGTGATTGCGGTTCCAAAGGAGGAGGGGAGGTCCTTGGTGCAGAATGGGCAGAACCAAAAAAAAATCAAACCCCCACAGTGCTGCAGCCAGAATGATCGGGGCTGCCTGATCTGCACTATGAACCCCTACCTTGGACCCACAATCACAGCAGGCCTAGGAGAATCCAATAGCCCAAAGGTTAAAAAAATATATCTACTGTATATCTATATATCACTTCCTCCAGCCTTCTGCCATCATCTCAATTGATGACAGCAATCACAAACCTAAAGCATGGGGTCTTCACAACTCCAGTGTACTTTGAAGACCCTGCCGGACCCACCTCCCTCTGATGCAAAAAGGGAGCAGGAACAGCAGGGCCTTTGAAGAGTGCTGGAGTTGCCAAGACCTTGTGCTTTGGGTTGTGTTTTTTTTTTCCTGAAACTGATATCTTGCCGCCATCATCCTTCTCAGTGTTTCTGGGACAGCGTCAGTGGTGAGAGGGAGTGATGTTACCACCACCGACCCAGGGAAGCGGTGGCAGCAGCACAAGCCGGTCCTATCAACTTTTTTTTTTATAACAATTAGATAGTGAGGTGGCTGCCACTGAGCTGTTTTGGGGACATTTTTTTGACACTCCCAAAACTTTGTCACCTGAGACGGCCACCTCACTCTGCCCAATGACAGAGATGCCCCTGAGCAGGGGTAAAGTATGATACACCACTAACAGTGGTTATCCTAAAATGAGGTTTCATTGTGCATCAAGAATTTTTTAGCCTACTTTTGAAGGGAAGAGGGTTTATGAGATCAGTATGGTGTCCCTGTCGATGCGCCCAACAGCTTTTATGTTTGGTGTCCTATTCAAATCAAATTTTCAGTACATACCAGGGGTCCAAGTGGATCCTGATAGGGTGGTGGTTTTGGGTACCTAGACGCGAGCTCCCAAAAGTAAGCACAATGAGATCTGCAAGGAGCTTCTTGTTATAGCAAATATGAATGTAGAAAGGAGATCAAAGAATTTCCTAAAGGCATTTCTCTCCAGCGTCCTCATGACCTAACATATCTCAATGTTTAGTAGCTAATCACACTCCCATAATTTCTACTGGTCTGTAATGATTTTGAGGCTATTTATTGCCCCTTTCTATCTTTCTTTTTAAAGAAAGTGAACGCTTGTACATCTAGGACCTTATTCAGTAAAGAACTTTTCCATTAGTAAGGAATGGCAAAAAGTCATTTTTTGAATAAGAGCTTTGATTAGCCCATATCTTGTTCAGAGGTTTCTAATCATGATGCTGTTTTCCACTTGATTCATTATGGACCAATCCAAGCATAACAATGTATAGTTTTCTGCCTCAGCTGTGACCTTTACTCCTAAGTTATATTTTCCAGGAGACTTGTGTTACTAACTGGTGATGCCTTTAATCTAGAATTAATGGCTATAATCCTGGAAAACAGAAGACTGTATTGTGAGAACTCCTGGCAGATGCTTCAAAGTATCTATAGAAGACTGAGGAAACAAATAGGCTAATCACTGAAGATTTAGAGTTTTGTTGTGAGTTTTGCCAAGATCACAAAACAAAAAAGGTCTTATTTAACAAGGATTTTTCCACATTCTGCGTCTATAGATAGTTGATTTAAACAAGACCTGTGGTAACCACAGAAAAATGTCAAGATGGTAAGAGGTGCTATTTTACCTCACTCAAAAATATAGAATTAACTTGTTGCCCCATGCATCATGCAATAATTATGTAATTACAGTATAAATCCTCATTACAATGAGCAGTATTTTGCAAAATAAATTTGTTTCTATTTCCATGTCATACTTACATACTCCCTGTACCTTCCCCTACATGCAAACAGTGCAATCTGTCAGGGCAACATATAGGTGGTTAATTTAGAAGCCTTATTCACATTTCACTGGCACATGCAAACAGCCATTTTCGAAAAGGTACATTTTATACGTGGATGCCCATACAACATTGAAATTGCATGGGGGTGTGTCCTGGGTGGGAGAAAAATCTATACGTGTATTCCCCCATAGAGTCTTCTGTAATTAAGAGCATCTGCATGTTAAGGTTAGCAAAATAGCTCAGATTGCGCAGATACAAGCTGACATTTGTAATGTTCATTGTGAAGTGCTAGCATGTACACATGTAAGCTGCCGGGTTTCCTCCCATCTATTTTTCCACGTGTGAAATAGCTCCTCTCACTGCACATAAATGTGTATTTTAGAAATGGCTCCACATTTAGCAGAGCTGTACCTAAAATATTGTTGGAATTAGGTGCGTCCTGACCTCGAAGTCCTATCTAAAATGGACCTTCTAATAGAATAAATGCTGAAAATTATTTTCCCCGCTGATTCATATGGAGCTGGGGTGAATATTTTGTAATATCTTTGTAATGATATAAATTTTCCCCACTTCATAGTCACGTGATGTGTGTGCTAAATTGAGCCCCATGATAGGTGGATTTAAATTTCCTTGATTTGATGCACTACACTGAGAAAAATTTTGCAAAGTTCTCTTTGCAGTCTAAAATGTCAAATAGTGTGCATAATTTATCATCATACACACTATTTGCCATTCTAGCAAATAGTAAAATATTGTTCATCGTGTTACACGTACACAATTTTAATTAATTGTTGATGGCTGGATACACTGCAAAACTATGCAAAGCAACTAATTAGCTATTAGTGCAGCGCAGACTACACACAAAGGGGCCCTTTTACTAAAGTGTGTTGTTTTTACACTTAATGTGTGTTTAATACAAAAACAAATGTGACTTAAGTGCAAAGTTTCCACGGTTACTGTCAGGGGCATGGCCAGCATGTGCACACAGGCAGGCCCCTAGAGCACATTTAGGCCCCTGTGAATTGCTGCGGGTGCACTTCACCTACCATAGCGGTGTTAGGTGAACCCATGCTAATTGCAAAACTGAAAGCACTCAATATGCACCCACACACTTACTGCAGTTTGCTTGTCATGTCCATTCTCTGCCTCTAACCTGCCCATTTGGCATCCGAAAAACACATTTGCTAGTTAGCGTGAAAATCGGAGTGCCCTAATTGCCATAGCTATGCAGTAACCATTACCGTGGGCCTGAGCTTGCAGTTGACCTGCACCAAATCGCACGTTAACTCCATAGCAAAAGGACCCAAAAATCTGCTTTGCAGATCAGATCTCACAAAACTAGTCCCACCACTACAGCTTAATGAGGTCACAGGTATTATTCTGCAACATTTTATGAAGCAAAACCTTTGCACTCTTTCTCCATTGGATTTACTCCATGTAAGTCCTAGAAGAAAAATATTGTCTACTATTTCTAGAAGTCAAGAAAATTGTTCTTGGGTTAGTGCACGACTCCCATGGTTGCATACTATGGTCTGTTCTGCAGAATACTGTGGTGTGGGTATAAGGTGACCATCTTGGTTCAAGTAATAAAAAACAGTCTTTGCTTTTGAACTTCAACATGACAGAGTTTTTCAAAAATCATACTGAAAATCTTATAAAGTGTTGTCAAACAAAAGTTGAAAATCCAGGGCTGTCCTACCTGTTGCAGGTAGGCACTCTTAGGGACTCTTTAACTATAGGGAAGTTCTAGCAGCTGTCTGAACTTTTTAATGATTCTTTAGAGTCAGTGTGATCCCAGAGGACTAGAGAAGGGCGCATGTGGTCCCTTTACACAAAAGTGGAAGTAAGGATGAGGTTGGGAATGACAAGCCTGCTAGTCTGACCTCTGTGGTGAGTAAACTAATGCAAATGCTGCTAAAAACAGAGGATAGTGAGGTCTCTGGAATCCAATGAATTGCATGATCCAAGGCAGCATGGCTTTATGAGAGGCAGGTTTTGTCAGATAAATCTCATTAATTTCTTTGGCTGGTTAACCAGGGTTGGACTGAGGGAGAGCTATAGATGTGGTGTACTTATATTTCAGTAAAGCCTTTGACACCGTTCTGCACAGACGATTTATAAGCAAACGGAGAATCCTAGAAATGGCCCATAAAGTGACCAACTGGGTTAGAAATTGGTTGAGTGGGAGGCAAAAAAGGGTACAGGTAAATGGAGCTCACTCTGAGGAGAAAGGGGTTGTCAGTGATGTGCCACAGGGATCTGTCCTCAGTCCAATTCTTTTTAACATTTTTGTAAGTGATATTGTGGAAGGGCTATCAGGTAGTTTGCTTTTTTGTGGATGATAACAAAATATGCAATAGAGCAGACACCCAGGAAGGAGTAAATAACATAGGGAGGGATCTAGCAAAGCTTGAAGAATGGTTCAAAATTTGGCAGTTGATATTAATGCTAAAAAATGCAGGGCCATGTATTTGGGCTGCAGAAATCCAGGAGAGTGGTACAGTATAGGGGGTGAAGTACTTCTGTCCACGAAGAACAGGACCTGGGGGTGATGGTTTCTGATGATCTTAAGGTGGCTAATCAGGTAGAAAAGGTGACAGTGAAAAACAGAAAGATACTTGGGTGCAAAGGAAGAGGAATGGCCAGCAGGAAGGAGGAGATGATAGTGCCTCTGTATAAGTTTTTGGTGAAACCTAATTTGGAGTATCTGGTGCAATTCTGGAGAGCATACCCAGGGGCAGCACAAGGGTGCTGAGGGGCCGTGTGGAAACTCATTGCGGGGCCTCTATTTGAATATCCACTGGACCTCATTTGTATAAATTTAAATATTTTATTTTAAAATGTACATGTTGCCAACTAAAATTTTAGGCAGCTTTCAAAGGAGCCCTTCACAAGCCTCTCTTTTGTCCTGGCAATGACTTAGGAGCATGCTTACTAAATATTAATGTGCGTTAAGTGCCACTGTGCCAATAGAAATAAAAGGATGTTCCTGCACTTAGCTCACATTAACATTTGTGAGTGCACATTAACTTTTAAACATGCCTCTTAATGAGTGTCTGAATACTATTTGCATGGGCAGTGAGGATAAAGAAAGATTAATATAGTAAGGTAGAAATCTGGTACAGTGCCAACTGCCAGGCACATTAGGAAGTACTATAAGCCCTGCTCATTTAGAACCCATATCGAACCCGCAGTATCATAACAGCACTACCAGAACTCACAAAGCACCAAACCCTGCCTATCAAACACTGCAAATATTAAACCAATACATCTTAGAGAATACCAACACATCTCCTACTGGCGAAAGAGAACAAATGGGACTATGTGACATAGAAATAGCCAATTTTCCCAATGGAAAAAGGTGAATAGTGGAGTACCCCAGGGATCTGTTCTGGGTCTGCTGCTTTTTAACATAACCTGGAAAAGGGAATAACAAGTGAGGTGATCAAATTTGCAGATGACACAAAACTATTTAAAGTTGTTAAAACCCAAGAGGATTGTGGAAAATTGCAAGAGGATCTTGATAAATGGGAAGACTTGGCATCCAAATGGCAGATGAAATTTAATGTGGACAAGTGCAAAGTTATGCACCTAGGAAAGAACAATCCAAACTATGGTTTCCAAACTATGGTTTCACCACCACCCAGGAAAAAGATTTAGGCGTCATCGTGGATAACATGTTAAAACCCTCTGCCCAGTGTGCAGCGGCAGCCAAGAGAGCAAATAGAATGCTAGGTATCATAAGGAAAGGAATGGAAAATAAAACAAAGGATATTATAATGCCTCTGTATCGTTCCTTGAATATTGTGTGCAATTCTGGTCACCGTTTTTTTAAAATGATATAGTGTTATTAGAAAAGATACAGAGAAGAGCCGCCAAAATAGTAAAGGGGATGGAAGGATACTCCTATGAAGAGAGGCTAAAAAAGGTTAGGGCTCTTCAACCTGGATAAGAGATGGCCGAGGGGAGATATGATAGAGGTCTAGAAATTAATGAATGGAGTTGAACGGGTAAACGTAGATCGATTGTTTAAGTCATCAGAATATAAAAAGACTAGGGGACATGCAATGAAGCTACAGGGTAACCTATTTAAGACTAATAAGAGAGAATATTTTTTCACTCAACATGTAATCAAACTCTGGAATTTGATACCGGAGGATGTAGTAAAAGCTGTTAGTGTAGCTGGGTTTAAAAAAAGATTTGGACAAGTTCCTGGAGGAAAGGTCCATAAACTATTATTAAAAGGGACACGGGATATCACTGCTTGACCCAATACTTGGCAGTTAAGATTTAATGCGAAGAAGTGCAGTGTCATGCACTTGAGAAGCAGAAATCCAGGGGAAATCTACACGAGAGGTTGGCGTGCATGGACCAGGAGAAGGACCTTGGTGTGATTATTTCTGAGGATCTCAAGGTGGCAAAACAGTGTGACAAGGCAGTGGCAAAAGCCAGGAGGATGTTGGGTTGCATACAAAGAGGAATTACCAGCAGAAAGGAAGAGGTACTAATGCCACTGTATAAGTCACTGGTGAGGCCTCACTTGGAATACTGTGTTCAGTTTTGGAGACCATATCTTGCAAAGGATATAAAAAGACTGGAAACTGTTCAGAAGATGGCGACCAAAATGATTTGGAGCCTGTGTCAGACGCCTTATGAGAAGAGACTGGAAGACCTAAATGTACACTCTGGAGGAGAGGAGGGATATGGGAGTTATGATTCAGACTTTTAAATACTTAAAGAGAAATAATGAACAAACAAACCTCTTCCAAAGACGGGGAAGCTGTAAAACTAGAGTGCATAACATGAAGCTGCAAGGGGGTAAATTGAAAAGCAATGTCAGGAAATACTTTTTCACTGAAAGGGTGGTGGATGCTTGGAATGCTCTCCCGATGGAAGTGTTGGGGGCAAATACAGTGACAGAATTCAAAGTGGCATGGGACAGACACAGTGGATCCCTTTACAGCAACAGGATAAAATCAAAATAAACGTAACTAACTAATTTCTCAACATATAGGGGTGCCCTACACAGAGCGGTGGGTTCACCCCTAAAACAAAGACATGGGGAGGGGTGGCCTGCATGGAGCGGCAGGTGCACCTACTCTTGCCATCTTACTGGGCAGACTAGATGGACCATACTGGTCTTTATCTGCTGTCATTTACTATGTTACTACTATGTAATACAAGCATTGAGGAACCTGTGTCTTTTGGGTAAAATGCTAGGTACTTATGACCTAGATTGGCCACTGTTGGAAACAGGATACTGGGCTTGATGGACCTTGGTCTGACCCAGTATGGCATATCTTATGTTCTTAGAAAATACATGAACAGAATACTGTAGCTCATTTACGCATGCAAGACATAGACCATCCCCAAACATAGAACAAGAGATCACAATTTAGAAATATGAGCACAATAATTAAACTGGGAACCCCAAAAGCCAAACTTTGAATATACAACAACACTGGAGAAATAAAACTATAAATTAATTTCCTCTTATAACTAAACAAATTCTAAAGATGTTAGTGATGCATATTTCCCAGAGCTGACATATTCCAGTTAATAAATTAAAAATAAAAAAGTATTTTTCTACCTTTTTCTGTTTGGGTATTTTATTTTTCAGTCGCAATTGCTCCAGTCGCTTTCTTCTGGTTTCTTCGTGTCTTCTGCTAACTCTCCATTGTCTGCTGTCCATTTGTCCTTTCTTCTCTCTTTTAGTTTTTTCCATTCTCTCTACATCTGCTTTAACATACTAATCTTTCCCCTTTTGCTCTTTCCTCCATTTCTTTATTTATTTTTCATCCACTCAAATTTCATCCCTCCATCATCATTCCCCATTTACTCTCCCAATACCCGGCTAATCGTAGCTTTTTCATCCCTCCCACACAAAATATCTTTTCCCCTCTCCATCCTCACTCCCCTAGCTTCTTTTTTCTCTTTCCAGCCCCATCCCTTTCTAGTCCTTCCCCAACATCAGTTCCCTTCTAGTTCCAGCCCCTCTCAGCATCCGTTCCCTCCTAGTCCCATTCTCCCATCCCCCCACATCAGCCCATTTGCAGTCCTAGCCCTTAGTGTTCTTCCAAGGCCAGCAGCTCTCTCCTCCCCTCCTCCCATCAGCCCATTTGTAGCCCTAGCCCCCAGTTTTCTTCCAGGGCCAGCTCTCTCCTTCCCTCCCCCCCCCCCCAGCCCCAGCCCATTCTAATCCTAGCCTATTTCCAGTCCTATCCCCCCATCAGCCCATTTCCTGTACTGTGGAGTGGCCTAGTGGTTGGGGCAAGTTACCTCAGGCTGGAAGTTCAGGGGTTCAAATCCCACTAGAGGACAGCAACCTTGGGCCGGAAGGACTGGGGTTTCTAGTCCCACAGGTGCTCCTTGTGGTCTTGGGCAAACTGCTTAACCCTTCATTGCCCATGTTCCCTGTAAGTATTAGTGTATGTGTCTTGTATCCCCCAATTGTGTTGTGACCACTTTGATTGAAGGATAAGGTGGTATACAAAACTGTCTAAATAAATAAATACTGCCCCCACCAATCAGCTCATTTCCAGTCCTAGCCCTTGTAATCAGTCCATTTCCAGTGCTAGCCCCCCATCAGCTCCCATGAGACAGGAAATGCCCGTTTACCCTCCCGATACTTGGCATGGCAGCAGGTAAACTTTAGCAGAGCCATGGGAAAGAAGGAAAATGCTGTTCTTTCTCGCCACTCTGCAGAGGTGAGAGCCAAGGCGCCAGGCTTCAGGCCTCCCTGGCTCCCTCTGAATACAGGCAGGCAGGCGCTGGTTCCCCCGAGGTGTGGGATCATGTGGGGGGCAACATTCCTGCATAATGGACGGGCCGGCCCTGACTATACTTTAAAAAGTATATAAGTGGGATAAAGTTGGTGCAGAGGATGGCTACCAAAATAGCCAGTGGGCTTCATCATAGGCAAATAGGGAAAGACAAAGATCTCAATATGTATATTTTGGAAGAAAGGTGGGAAAGGGGGTGATATGATAGAGACGTTTAAATATCTCCATGGCATAAATAAGCGTGAGGCGAACCTCTTTCAATTGAAGAAAGCTCTGCAATGAGCAGGCATAGGATGAAACTGAAAGGTGATAGATTCAGGAGTAATATGCGGAAATATTTCTTTACAGAAAGACTGGTAGATGCATGGAATAGTCTCCCAACTGGGGTAGTAGAGACAAAGACTATCTGAATTCAAGAAAGCAGGGACAAACTCAGAATCTCTAAAGGGAAGAAAGGGACGGTAGAGCTCAGTGGTTGGTATGGAAGGGCAGACTGGATAGGCCATATGGTCTTTATCTGCCATCAAGATTCTATGTTTCTAAAGTGTAGTAAACATTTGCAGTTATCACAATTGTCTAAATTACCACATGGTAACAGTGAAACCTCTACATTAACTGTTGGGTGTGTTCCCAGCAGAGAAAAAACATTTACTGAACATTAAGTGCAGCTTTAATAGGTGCCATTGAATGCATCTGTATTGTCTGCTGTGGAAACAGTTAATAAATGCAAGTCACAGTTCACGTTTATTCCCTGCCCTATTCCATGTTATGCACTTATCACTCAAAATATGTGGCGCATGTTAAGGGGGTTATTTTAGAAGCCCATAAGTAAAAGCAGCTCTGCAGGAAGGTCCAGAGTGGATTACAGGAAAATATTGATCCAGGGGAATTGTTTTTGTATACCAGCCCATGGCTATCAAATGACACTAAAATACCACAACCCCCCAATCTACATCAATAAATATTTTTCCTTGTTAGCTAAAACACTATGGGCCCAATTCAGTAAGACAACTAGTGGGGCTGTACATCCTGGTGGGATGTGCAGCCCCACTAGCCATCTGGCCCACATTCCTGAAAGCGATCTCTGCATGCACACAGCCTCAGTGTGGGGAAATCTGGACAGGGGCGGCACAGAGGTGGGGAGTGGGCAGAGCAGGAGTGGGAAAGACCCTGGACATACAGGGCCGATCCAGGTCACGGCCCTTTATGTCCAGGGAGCACAAGGGCACCTAGCTTATGCCACCACGGAGGTAGAATAAGCACATGGCGCCCTTTCGCACCAACCCAGCAGCCCCCCAGGGCAATGGCAGCGCTGGAGACCCCACTGCCCGATCTGGGTCCTGGCTTCTCCATTCGAGGGTCGGACGGTGGGGAAATGGGGGTTGGCACTGTGGCAGGCTGGCTATGGAGTGGGGAAGATATCTTCCACATTGCAGCAGGGGCACGTCGGGCTGTCTCAGGACCCGATCCTGCACCTGCGGGAACATCTGGCTCTCACAGTGCAGAATCGGGTCCTAACAAGCCCGTCCTGTCTGGGGGCATTCAGACAGCCTGGACATGCCCATTCTGGGATCGGGTTTTATTCATGGTAGTTTCTCCAAATGGGTTAGTTTTGCGCATACTATGGCGGTTGTGAACCTCACTTCTAAGCCAGAGTATGTGGAATGTGATCTTAATCTCTTAAATTTGCTGCTAATGCTCGGCATAATACTTGCATCGTGCCAAAGAGAGCCTCCTGCTGGAGTTTGTAAGATGTAACATGTATGGGTAGTTTATCAAGATGTGCTTGGAAATTCTTCTTATCAGGACTATGGCTCTAAGTACAATGGAAAGTATTTCTGTATCTTTCTGCCACATTTTTCTTGGTCTCTGATTGCATTTCTTGATATTTCAAGATCTTCTCCATCTCCATGCGATTCACAGAATAATCACTTGGTACTGACACTTCTATTATCAATACTATTCTGGTGTTCTTCTCTTTTACCACTATGTCAGGTTTCCTGGCATCCAGTTTCTTATCCATTGAAATGGGAATGTCCCAGGTGATCATAACCTCTTCATTCTCTGTTATTCTCTTAGGGTCATGATCCCAGTGCTTTTCAGGGACAGTGATGTTGTAGTGCTTACAGAGTTTCCAGTGGAGGAGGTGTGCTACTTTGTTGTGCCTTTCTGTATAGAAATTTTCTGCTATCAGAACTTCACAGCCTGCTATTAGGCAATGTTCCCTCTAATTTTCTGTAGGCTGTGTGCGCATAAAATATCAGCTGTGCAGCTTTTGAAGGAAGGTTAAATTTTAAAATTTGACTACACATCAGAATACAGTATGTACACCACATTGATTGCACTAGAAAATATTGTAGAACTTGTGAAAAACGTAAATACACAACAACTTTTAAATTTTAAGACATCTGTGTTGTTTTCTATCAGAATCAGAACCGTAATTTTTGTGCGCTCTGTTATAAAGTATGTGCGCGCACACACGCACAGCTTAGAGGGAACAGTGCTATTAGGTAAGTCACTGTTTTGAGCTCTTTCTTACAGAATCAGCATATGTCTGTCATGCCAGTTTTTCTCAGTACTCGCCGTAAACCATCTCGTCCATAATCCGCTGTCCTGGGCTGCAACTATCAATCTTTCATCCTTCGGTTTCAGTCCACCTCTCCTCAACCATTCGTGTGTCTGTTCTTGATCAAAAAAGGTTCTTGGAGTAACACTCTGTATTTTCCACTGTATTTGTGCATTTGCCACTTGTTTTTCCTCGCCTGCTGATCTAATTCTTTGAAGAGTTTTTTCTCTTGTTTTGAAAATGTTGTTACTTCCTTTCCCATGCACACTTGTGGATTCTCACTCATTCCTTCTAATTATCAGAACACTTGTCCAAGTTTGATGATGGAGACAGATTCTGAACTTTTACTTTCATATTTCAGTACTTTTTGTATATTTAGATCTGATGATGCTGTCAGATAGGCTTGGAGGCCTACAATAGTAGTTCTGTAGGTGTAGTCAATCTCTATAAGTCCTAGCCCTCCTTCAGCTCTAAGGATGTATAATCTTGGCTTACACTGATTCTTGTAAATTACTTCATGAGCATGGAGGAGTTTTCTTGTTTGCACATCCAGTTTTTCAAGGTCTTTATGAGGCCAATCCACAATCCCAAAACTGTAGGAGAGTACAGGAATTGCCAGCTGATTGATGGCTTGTATCTTATTTCGTGATGTTAAAGCACTTTTCAATAACAGTTTTAATCTCCTGTAATATTCTTTACTGATCTTCTCTCTCAATTGTTTCTGCTCGAGTGTCATTCCTTCCTCTATTCCGAGATACTTATATACGCCTTCCTGTTCAAGGTCCTTGATATCACAGCAAGGGAGATGTTTTCGGTTTTGCTCAATTTTCCTCTGAAAAAGGTTGCCTTAGCACATTTTCAAGGCCAAAAGTCATCCTGATGTCATCAGAAAAGCTTTTCACAATACGAAGCTGCTCTGATAATTGTTGGTCACTGGAACTGTAGAGTTTCAGATCATCTATAATTAGCAGATGGGAAGTTGCTTCTGGGTTGGTACAGTCTTTAGAATTCAGGTTAAATCCAAGGGCAGCAGAATCCCTTGGGCCGGCTCTGCTGAAGACTTTGCCACATTCCCACTCCTTCAATAGGAAGCCTACATGAAAGGAGGAGGAGTGAATGTGGCAGGGCCTTAAGCACGTGCATCTGCTCTGAGGCTCGGCATGCTGTACTTTTTTTTGTTACTCTGTTTATCTGCCGTGTTTACTCTCTGCCACTTATTGTGCCCTTCCATAATTTGCTCCCTATGTGGCTACAGTGCTTGCATAGCTCTGAGTAGAGCAATAATGGTACTAAGTACCACTACTTCTGCTAGTTGGGGGTTAGGGAAAGAATGGAAAATGGAAGTCAGGCCATATCAGGCAAAGGCAGGATAGAGCATGTTAGAGATCAAGGGGAGGGCAATGTAGGGAGAAGAAATTAAACCTATGATCATGAGGCAGGGGTGGAGGGAAAGAAGGAGAGAGAGGACTGGGTCTGAGGGTGCTGAAGATAGTACACAGAAACAGAAGAGGGCAAAAAAAGGGGAAAGAAAGAGGGAGGACCAAAGATTGAGTGAGAGGGAGAAGGGAGAACAGACCTTGGAATAAGTGGCAGGGTGATGTAGAGGGAGACGAAGGACCAAGTACTAGGAAGAAAGATAAGGAGCAATTACTTGAGAACGGAGCAGAATTAACTCTTTGGAGGGTCTTAGGCAAGCAAGAGTGTTCGGTCCCATACCACAATATAAATACACTTGTAAATTCCCACAAATCTGTGATCACTAGTTCATTAGTAAAAATATCACCAGACCCCAGAAACATACTCCCTGGTCTCTAAAACTCATAGGCCCTGCTTCCTGCACATTCACATGTTGTGAGTTTGCTTTGGAGACTGAAGACTCCAGCCATCTATCGGGGATCTGAAGACACTTGTGAGGATACCAATGTGTGACAATAACAATGATGCCACCTTTTCTTGGATGCTGGTCTAATGAATCTATGGGAGTGCCAAAAGCACTGCATGGGCTGATGACAACAGCTCTTCTCCTTCATGGGCTGATGCAACAGCTGTGACTGATGACATCATCTGTTTCTTGCATGGGGCCAAGCCGGGGTGGAATAAGGCATATATGACAGGCCTCCCACAAACCTTTGGATCCTAGGCATGTGCCTAGTTTCCTTATTTTTTTAATCCTACCCTGCTTGGGAATAGGAGGGAGAAAGGGAGGATTGGGAATAGAAGGAGAAGACGATACATTTGAGGTTCGAGGAGCAGAAAGAAGGAGAGAGGGGAAAGACTGAGGGCCGAAGGATAGACAACCCTAGATAAAAGGAAAGTAGAAGGAAAGAGTGGATAGACCTAATAGTGGGTGGATGGAAAAAGGAGAAAGGACCTATGAGGGCGGTAAGGGAGACTAGAGAGAGAAAAGACTAGAGAAGGAATGGGAGGTGGGTGAGAGAAAGAGAGAGAGAGACAGAACCCTGGATTTGGGGGGAGGAGAAGGAATCTGGGGAAAATTAAGTTGAAAGGAATGAGAAATGCAGGAGAGAGAAGAAGGAATTGCAAAAGGAGAGTAGGTAGAAAAGGGGAAGAACAGGAAGAGGCAACAAGGAAAAAGAGAAGAGAGAATAAGCAAAAAGAGAGGAGAAAGTATTTTTAAAAAATCCACTCTGAAGGAAAGCAATAAGAGGAAAAGAGAACAAAGAAGTAAAGGGGCAAAGAAAAAAAAGAGAGAGTGAGGGAAAAGAATCACTGAACTAGAAAATCAGTTCAGACAACACCAACAGTTAGAGAATATTAATGACTCATCACTATATATATCCCAGGACCCAATTCAAAACTCTGACCGAAATGTATCTCCTGCATAGACTTTATATATTGGGTATATTGAATATAACTAGATATCATTGGCTAATTTGACTTTTTCTGATGCATCTGATTCTCTTGTAAAACAGAGCATAAAATGCCATAGTGCTGGAAAATATTTATTTGTATATATTTGGTATATCGCCATTCAAAAAAGAAATTGCCATCATGGCAGTTTATGTAAAAATGAACAACCACCAGACAATTATAAAAAACTAAAAACAGACCAACATACATAACAAAAACAAGAGTAAAAATCCAAGAGACTAGAACAAAAGAAGATATGTCAGGTGGGGATGAACTAAAAAAATAATATGATATAAGTGAGGAAGAAAGCCATGCATGAAAGGGTAAGATCAGGCTGTGGGAAAATTTACAGATATGCTGCATAGAATTGGGGGAAGAGCCAGGTTTTGACTTGTTTTTTGCATTTCCTAAGGGAAGTTTCAGATTGTACCATCTAGAGGTAGTAAATGACAGAGAACAGGAGCTTGGTACAAGAAAGCAGACGCACTTATCCAGGCTAATCTGAATTTACACATGGAAGGGATTTACTTAAATAATATATTTGTTCCACAAAATATTTTGAGGTTACATTTTATTATGTATATTTTGTGAATAGTTTAGGGCTTTGTAGTTGTTTCATGTAGTTTTTGCATGAAAAAGGAAGAAAAACACCTGAAATGTAGTTACTTCCCATCTGTCATTAACAGCATGCACTACTGAGGAATAATATGTGCTATTGAACAATAGTGTACTCTATTGAGAAATAGCGCACACTATTGAAAGAAAGTGCTCACTATTCATAGATTACAACAAATTTCCATGGTGACAATCCACTAGACTTTTCTTCTTCCACAGAAATGAACTACTCCCATGATACTACAAGGAATGAGTGTCCCAGATTCACCCCCCCCCCCCCCCGACCCATTCCTGACTGGCAGAAGGAGAGAAACGCTTCTCATCTTCAGGTATGTAGAACCTGATGGCCTTGTATCTTCTTATTAGGAATGTGCACAGAAAAACAATTCCGTTTTGTTTTTTCATTTTTAAAAACTCCTTTTCATTTTATTAAATGTTTACTAAATAAACAAAGTGAAAAGAAAAAATAAAGAAAAAATAAAATGAATTGAAAGATCCTCCCCACACTGAAAAAGAATTCCAGTGCTACCATTTAAAAATTGATCCTACCACTCCACTGGATGCCACTTACCTCAACCAGGGGGTCTCTGTAGTTGAACTAGGTCTATCCAGGCCGGAGAATGGCACCATCTTGAAAATGGGACCTATGGAGCAGGAGTGAATGGGGATCATTCCTGCTGTACCTGGATTTCAAAGACCCCAGCAGAAGGGGTGACATCTGGAGAGATGGGAGGCAGATATAGGGAAAATTCAGAGGGTTTGAATTTTTTTTTAATAGAATCTGCAAATTATTCATTTTCACTTTCAAAAGGAGAAACATCATACAATCCACATAAGAAGAAAACAAACAATCACATTACATCAAATCAGAAAAGATGTTCAAGCACACATCTCAGGGAATTTTTAATGTGGGAAGTGTTTTTTCATTTCTGAAATAAAAGAAAACAAAAAATGAATTTCAAGGATTTTTCGGTGTATGGGGTCATTTGCTGACAAAGCAAAACGAGATTGTTTTGTTGTGTTGCGTTCTTAATTTTGTTAGAAAATGAATGCATCTCTCTAATTCATATGTCAGACTGAAAACAGCTACAGATAAAACATGCTGCTCTCCTGTCTCTAGAAGAGAGTGGGGGTGGGGGGGTTAAAATAAAATTTGGTTTAGTGCATCAGGATGGTTGGGCAAACTTGAAAGTGTGCCACAAAATAAGAAAGGCTGAGAATCACTAATCTAGAATAACTGCTAGAAGCAATGATTCTTAACACGGTCTTCTGAGCACACCCAGTCATTCCATTTTCAGGCTTTCCACAATGAATATGAGTATGCATATGCATAAGGCAGCTGTGTGTGCTCTGCTTCCATTGTAGGCAGATCTATCTCATGTATATTCATTGTGGATATGCTGAAAACCACTGGCTTACATTATCCTTTATAGAGACAGAGAATCTGCACTTGGAGACCAGCCCAAAAGAAGCCTGAAGAGCAGACGTGTAGCCAAGGATGAGCCTGCGTGGGCTAAGGCCCCTTCACTTTGGCGTCAGACCCACCCAGTCAACAGTAACAAAGTCGAATGAGAGGAGAACTGGAGGTGGTGTCGACATTTGCACTGTCTTGTACCCACCCATGATACATCACTGCTGAAGAGAAACTGGAATACTGAGAAATGATTAGGCATCCTGGAAAGGCTGAGCAGTAAGGGATAGTACAGATGGGCAAGGATGGGTATTTTTTACTTGTGGTGATGGTTAAACCAGATGCGCAAACTACTTTTCCCATTTGTTCTCTATTGGCAAAGCAGCTGAGCTCATTTGAACCCTGCAGATATTATCACTCGGTTTTAATGTTATCAGTTAATGTATTATAGGGTTTATAAGCCTGAGATCTATCAAAAAATTAAAGTCATAGAACAGTGTTCATGTTGTCTATCTTGTCATTTCACTCAGCCCCAGGGCTGGCCCAGTCAACAGGAAAAACCAGGTAGTCGTGTAGGGAAACAGTTTCTGAGGGACAGCAAAGAATAGCAGCAGTCAAAGCAAAACAATAGTGCACGCCTTTCCAAGCAAGACAATAGATCCTGACAGCCAAATAGACAAACTCAAGAGCCATAAGCAGGGAGAGTGGGCACGTACTTACATACATACCCTATTATACATTTTGCTATAGTTATCAAAAATCCTCAGGGAGATCCAATCAACATTCAAAAAAGCAAATAACCCCCAACATTACATGTTACAAAATAATTATTTGTTTTGTTGGACACATCTACTAAATTTGTTACACAAACAAAGCCAATATCACTATAAAATCCCTTTAAATATATATACAGTATATATGAAAGAAGGAAGGAAGTTGAACTTATCTTGATGTGCATCAATATCCAAAATAAAAGTAATACCAATGGAAATAACGCCGATCCAGTATCGTGTTTCGAACATATCAATTTAGTTCAGCATCAGGGTATTAAACCAAAATATCCTGCTGCTTCAAGATTCCTTCAGTTAAAATCGCCGTTCAATGACCTCCAAATATAGCAACTCTTATATCCCGGCCACCTTTATAGGATCGTTGCTGGGATGACTGTGACTGCAGAGCTTGAGGGCAGGTGTAACTGTGTAAGGCTTGCCTAGGGTACCCAATACTTGCACTGGCCCTGTCCAGTCCCTTCTCTGATTAATGGCTGTGTGAAGGGCTATCCTAGCATCAGAGTCAACCCCAGATTTGGTGCAAGGTGTTGGTGCGCCCCACCCACCCCCCTGGCTGTCAGAATCTGTTATTTAGCTTTGAATGTCATGTTCTTTGCTCCCCCCCCCCCCACCCAGAAGCTGCCACCCTAGGCAGCCACCTAGTTGGCCTAATGGATTGGGCCAGACCTGCCTAACATTAGATGTTATGGAACCAAATGCTTTCCTTCCCAAGATCATCACGACATAGCACATTTGGATCCTTTCAGTATATCTGCCATAACACCACTTCCTTTGCAATCTCTGCTAAATTCAGGGACCTGTGCATAATAACACATAATAACTCTGATTTCCAATTTTTACATGCATATCTTATAGTTAACCCCTGACCAGGCTGCAACCGATCCCAATTCATTTATTACCTGAGCAAACAACAACAACGGAAAAAAAAAGCCTGGCACCAGGGAGCAGAAAGCCAGCAGTACCCAGAATCCTCATCTATCATCCTTAACTGAGACATAATAAGCTTCAATTAACAGAAAATGGGCACTTCTCAGTTCTTTATTGTAGAGAGGAGAGAAAAAAAAGGGCCGTGTGTTATGCAGTCACCGCATGGTCCGACGTCTCCGCTGCTTCTCCGACAAAGCCTAATTCTATTAATCAGGCTGATTTCCCGGTGGGCAGTGGTTTATTTCTGTCATCAAATATCTGATTAAATCTTCAGGAATGAAATCTTTAGCCCAATAAGAACAAATAGCTTATAGTGTTAACATGTCACAAGCTGCCTGGAGACAACATTATGCGGTAATTTGAAAGCGAGCAGAGCGGCAATGCAGCGCAGGCTCCTTCTGTGAGCCTGCATTAATCCAGCTGTGCGCAGAGGAGAAGGAAAGAAGTTTAAGGAGAGAGAGAGGGAATGAAAGAACATTGGCTTGCCAACCGTGACACTTGGAATCTATGATTGTCTTTGACGGGCAAGGAACACTGGAGTTTAATGCAAGTCCATCATCAGTCACATTTGTGCATTCACCTTTTCCCTGTGGTGATGGCGCTGCAGTGAAAAATCACAGGACTTGACTCGCAGCCAGTACCTATCGATCCTTTGGTGCCTCCGAGTGTGAAGATAATCATTTTGTTAAAGCATTTAACTGATATCAAGAATGCATTTAGAGCGAAGTTTATCATGCCGGGTTTTTTTTTTTTTTTTTAACTTCTATAAATTGATTTCTGAGAGAGCAGTGGCACCCCGGTGCCCAAAAGTGCTGCAAAATTGAATTTTGAATTACAAAAATAAAAGCAATGTAAAATAAAATAAAAATGCATCACTTCACTCCGGGTTTCTCAACCACTTTTAATTCCTGTCTCCCATCCTAAAGTGTATGAAAAGCAAAGAAGAAAAGCTGTGAGGTCATCAACCATTTGCTTAATATCCTGACTCTAGGACAGTAACGGTAAAGGCCTCACCCGCCACTATGAACAAATGAGCGTGTTCTTACCAAGCTTTTGATCCTGCTGTCTAATTAACTAGTCAATAAAATGGGTGATTTGGAAGGCTGTGATATAATAATTTTTAGGGTGACTTTCCAAAAGATGCTCTAGGCAGTTGAAGCATTATTAGAACTCCCTGAAAGAAAGAGCTTCCACTCTAAGTCAGTAACTAAGACAAGAGAAGTTGACTTGTCCAAAGTTACAAGAAGTGGCAGTGAGAGATTTGGGCCCCGGTTCTCATGCTACTACTGCAACCACTAGCAATGAACCCACGAAGCTGTGTGGGAGGCCTCTATCCATGCTGCTGCCGGAAGGCGAAAGTGCTGCGATATCATGGTTTTAGTGTCTGCTCCTTGTGACTAAAAGCATGAAATCGCAGCGCCCCTTATTCCTGGCAGCAGCACGGGCAAAGGACTCCCATGCAACTTTGCAGGAACATGGACCACTCCTTCTATCCATGTTATTTAGTGGACCAGAGAATCAATCAATAAATAAGGTCCTAGTTACTAAACTGTGTAAAATAGTGCAAACGTGTATCACTGGATCAGGGGCGGCCCAAGGGTGGTGCGGGGCCAGGTGCGCAGACTCAGTGTGGGGCCTCATTTGCATAAGGTGCATCATTTGCATAAATATTTGCATATTACCATACACTAACTTTTAGTAAACATGCCTCTTAATGAGTGTATGGATAAAGAAAGACTAAAAGATTGCTACATTACTATAATCCAGTGCCAACCGCCAGGCACATTAGGAACTACTACAAACACTGCCCATGGAGTGGAGGAGTAGCCTAGTGGTTGGGGCAAGGTACTTCAGACCGGAAGGTCGGGGGTTCAAATCCCACTAGAGGATAGCAACCTAGGGCCGGAAGGACTGGGGTTTCTAGTCCCACAGGTGCTCCTTGTGGTCTTGGGCAAGCCACTTAACCCTCCATAGCCCATGTTCCCTGTAAAATAGTTATCTCCAAGTTATAATGCCCTGTTCAATGTAATTTCAGTTTGTTCAATGTAAACTGCACTGATGCAGAATAGCGCGGTATATAAGAGAATGTAAATAAATAAATAAATAAATTTAGAACCAATAGCAAACCCGCCGAATCCTAACAGCACTACCAGGACTCACAAAGCACCATACCCTACCTATCAAAAGGCAACACTGCAAATATTAAACCAATACATTTCAGAGAATAACAATACATGACCTACTGGGGAAAGAGAACAAGTGGCAATGTCAAATAGGAATTACATAAACAGAATACCTCAGCTCAGTTACACATGCAGAACATAGACCATCACCAAACAAGGAATCACAATTTAGAAACAGGAAGACAATAATTAAACTGGGAACCCCAAAAGCCAAACTTGGAATGTACAACAACATTGTAGAAATAAAACTATAAATTAATTTCCTCTTGTACTAAACAAAGCGCAGACGTTAATGATGCACATTTCCTAGAGCTGACATATTCCAGTTAATAAATTCAAAATAAAGAGATATTTTTCTACCTTTTGTGCATTTTTTTACAGTTGCAATTACTCCAGCTACTTTCTTCTGGTTTCTTCGTGTCTTCTGCTAACTCTCCATCATCTGCTGTCCATTTGTCCTTTCTTCTCTCTTCTTGTTTTTTTCCATCCTCTCTCTACATCTGCTTTAACATACTAATCTTTCTCCTTTTGCTCTTTCCTCATTCCTATTTCGTCCACTTAAATTTTACCCCTCCATCCTCAATCCCCACTTACTCTCTCAATATCCGGCCAATTCTAGATTTGTCTTCCCTCCCACACAAAATATTTTTTCCCTCTCCATTTCCCTCTCCCAGCTCCATCCCATTCTAATCCTCCCCCAACATCAGCTCCCTTCTAGTTCCAGCCCCACCCAGCATCCGCTCCCTTCTAGTCCCTGCATCAGCCTATTCCCAGTCCTAGCCCCCCATCAGCCCATTTCCAATCCTATCCTAGCCCCACCATCAGCCCATTTCCAGTCCTAGCTCCCCCATCCATTTCCAATCCTATCCGAGTCCCTCCATCAGCTCATTTCCAATCCCAGCCCCCCATCAGCCCATTTCTAGTCCTTTCCTAGCCCCACCATCAGCCCATGTCAAATCCAAGCTCCCCTCCACTCAGCCTATTTCCAATCCAAACCCCCCATGAGCCTACTTCCAGTTCTAGCCCCTCCATGAGTCCATTTCAATTCAAGCCCCCACTACAGCCCATTTCCAATCTTAGCACCCCCAACAGCCCATTTCCAAACCTATCCTAGCCCCTCCATCAGCCCATTTCCTGTCCTAGCCCCCCCCCCACTCAGCCCATTTCCAGGCCTAGCTCCCTCCCCTCACAGCCCATTTCCATTTCAAGCCCCCTCCCCATCAGCTATTTGCAGTTTAAGCCCCCCCTTCCACTCAGCCCATTTCCATTCCAAGCCCCTGTCCCCATCAGCAATTTGCAGTTCAAGACCCCCTTCCATTCAGCCCATTTCCAGTCCTAGCCCCCCACATAGCCCATTACCAGTCCTAACGCCCCCCATCACCCCATTTTCAGTCTTAGCCCCCCCATAGCCCATTACCAAATCCCCCCATCAGCCCACTTCCAGTCCTAACCCCCATCACTCCATTTTCAGTGTTAGCTCCCCATAGCCCATTACCAATCCTAAGCCCCGTCAGCCCATTTCCAGTCTTAGCCCCCACCCCCATAGCCCATTACCAGTCCTAACCCCCCATCAGTCCACGTCCAGTCCTAACCCCCCCAACCCCATTTCCAGTCCTAGCCCCCCATAGCCCATTACCAGTCCTAAGTCCCCCACAACCCATTACCAGTCCTAAGCCCTCCATCAGCCCACTTCCAGTCCTAACACCCCCCATCACCCCATTTCGAGTCTTACCCCCCCCCCCCCACAGCCCATTACCAGTCCTAACCCTCCCATCAGCCCATTTCCAGTCCTAACCCCCAGCGCCCCAATTTCATTCTTAGCCCCCCATAGCCCATTATCAGTCCAAATCCCCCATCAGCCCAATTCCATTCCTTACCCCCCTCACCCCATTTTCAGTCTTAGCCCCCCCCCCATAGCCCATTACCAGTCCAAATCCCCCCATCAGCCCACTTCCAGTCCTAACCCCCATCACCCCATTTTCAGTCTTAGCCCCCCATAGCCCATTACCAATCCTAACCCCCTATCAGCCCATTTCCAGTCTTAGCCCCCCCCATAGCCCATTACCAGTCCTAACCCCCCATCAGCCCACGTCCAGTCCTAACCCCCCATCACCCCATTTTCATTCTTAGCCGCCCCATAGCCCATTACCAGTCCAAATCCCCCCATAAGCCCACTTCCAGTCCTAACCCCCCCATTTTCAGTCTTAGCCCCCCATAGCCCATTACCAATCCTAACCCCCCATCAGCCCATTTCCAGTCTTAGCCCCCCACCCCCATAGCCCATTACCAGTCCTAACCCCCCATCAGACCATGTCGTCCTACCCCCCCATAACCCCATTTCCAGTTCTAGCCCCCACATAGCCCATTACCAGTTCTAACCCCCCATAGCCCATTACCAGTCCTAACCCCCCCATCAGCCCACTTCCAGTCTTAGCCCTCCCCATATCCCATTACCAGTACTAACCCCCCTATAGCCCATTACCAGTCTTAACCCCCCTCCCCCATCAGCCCAGCTAGATAATAAAAAAACACAGACCGGCTGCTGCTGCTGCTGCCGCCGTGGCAGCGGCAGAATCGAGCACCCCGCGGGTCCCACCTGCCCTGCAGAGTCCTCCCCTTTCAGCATCAGCTCCCAAAGCGTGGGCTTTTCAGAGCCGCGAAGGGAAAGCTTCTCCTCTCGCGGCTCTGTTAATCAGGGACGCTGTCTTTGCATTGCTGCAATCAGGAACAGGTTTATCACCAGATTCAATAACCTGTGGGATTGAGGTACCTCAAGTTAGTGAATCCAGTGCAGGGCCAGCCCGTCCATTGAGCAAGAATGTTTTTTGCACAGGGCCCCGCATTTCAGGGGGCCCCGTGCAAAAAACATCTTGCATCAATGATCAGCCCAGCTAGATAATAAAAAAACACAGACCGGCTGCTGCTGCCAGTGCCGGTGCCACCACTGCCGCTGAGAGAACAAAGAGTGGTGAAGGCAGGGCAAAAGCAAGCGTCTGAAATGCACTCCCTAAGCCTTTGCACTCTGTGCGGCTGCACCGCTCGCACAGGGCTAGGTACAGTACTGAGCGATATTATCTTTTCATGAGTGATGCAGCCTCTGATGCTTAACACAAGCTGTGTTATTTATTTTGCATAATAATGAGCTGCTTTGCATGCTTGGCATCTCATTATTATTTAATATGCAATTCAGTAAAATATCCCAAGTTAAGGCCAAATAATGCACATTAATGTTAATTGACATGTTATTTGGCAAAAAAGAAAACACGTTTTATTGGATTAACGCACCTCAGTAATTCTGTCCCTAAATGTATATATAGGCTAGCAGACAAGCCCGTGTACCCACATGGTCCCTGTGTTGAAATCAGATATATCCCAGCAGGAAAAACTGTCCCCTTCTCTCAGCATTGTGTTTGTGGTAGGTCTTCAAGTAGTCATTTTGGCTAGTCCAATTTGTTTCCTTCCCTGTGCCCTTCCCCATACTCCTCAATGCACTTTTTTGGATTCCACATTGCATGGTAAAAGGAAGTGAAAGAGGTAAGGGGTGAGAGGAAAGCAGGGGACGTTGGAGGTGTGACAAGAGTTTCAGCTTCTGAGAAAACGGAGTTACTTACCTGTAACATGAGTTCTTCGAGGACAGCAGGATAAGTCAGCCACACTTGGTGACGTCATCCGATGGCACCGAGACGGAAGTACTCTCCATAGCTCAGAAGGGCTTTCGCCCTTCTGAGCATGGGCCAACAGGCCCTGCCCCCCGGCCCACCCCTAGCTAGCCAGTTCGTCACTGGTTGAGCCTTAGCCGCTAGGAGGCAGGCACTGGTCATAGGCCGAGTTCCTTCCAAAGGGGAGGTGGGCGGGTATGTGTGGCTGACTTATCCTGCTGTCCATGGAGAACTCATGTTACAGGTAAGTAACTCCGTTTTCTCCTAGGACAAGCAGGATGAGTCAGCCACACTTGGTGCCTCCCAAGCTGACATGCCTTGTGGTGGAAAGGGGGAGGCCGAGATCAGGTTCAGGTGACTCTTTATCAGGGCTGGATGCTTTTAATGGTATGCCCTGGGTAAAGGCGTACCTTGGGTAACTGGTGGCAGTGGCAACGTGCAAACATGCAGTGTGCGCGCACACTGTAGAATGTGCAGAATGCAGCGCTGTGTGGAGCGCCGTGCAGACATGCCATCCCACATCGCACCCACACGGCAGATATTGTGAGAGTATAAGGTCTCAATGGGTAGCCGCAGAATAATGGTCTCAGAGGGCAGCCATAGATGATGCACAGCAGAGGGAGTCCAGAGGGCGGCCATAGACGATGCAACCGCAGAGGGAGTCCCCTTCCCCACCCAGCAGTAGCGTTGAGTTAACTTCTGCCAGCAGGGATAGCCCCGGTAGCCATATTGAAAACGCTGCAAGAGTGGTTCAAGATTGGCGCAGCGCTGCAATATCTACAGTGGACCAGCAACAATATCGACAGTGCTACAAGAAAGATGCAATTGGAGCATTAATATCGCAAAGGACCTGAGCCATGTGTAGTTCAAGACTTGGTCAGATGTGTCCTTGAGACCGCTAGAACATAAGAATATAAGTTATTCCATACTGGGTCAGACCAAAGTCCATCAAGCCCAGTATCTTGTTTCCAACAGTGGCCAATCTAGGTCATACATACCTGGCAGTATCCCCAAGAGACACAGGTTCCACCATGCTTGTATTGGGTCAAGCATTGATATAATAAAGGTTTATGGACCTTTAAACTCGGCTACACTACCAGCTCTTACTACATCCTCCGGTAACAAATCCCAGAGTTTGATTACACGTTGAGTGTCTGTTCATGTTGTGTGTGTTGTGTTGCATGTAGTGTGAGCAGGTGTCCCTGCCACAAGTATGGGCCACAACAGGTTGATGATGGAACCTTTGGCAGGCTGTCAATGGATGCTTTGGCAGCACTAGAGCACAGTGCTTGCCGTTGGCTTGGCTTGAGGCTCTGTCTGCGCCCATGGCTGAACCGATGGTGGAGCATGCATGCGGTCACAAGAATCATGGATAAGCTATCCAGCTGATGCGTGTGGTCACAAGAATCATTGTTAAACTGTTCAGCTGGAATAATGGACAAGCTGGCCGGCTGTCCAGGCTAAAGGAAGGCACTGAGGACGGATTATGGACTGATGCTGGGGCGATAGCTGTCGAAGGGTCAGGCTCAGAGTTATGTGTTGTAGAGCCAGCTGATTGGCAAACACACTGGTGATGACCGGTGAGGAAAGCCTCGAGTTATGCCCATAATAATTGCACATCGTGTGGGCAGGGGGGTGGCTGCTACCGAAGGGTGGAGTTCCAACCAGCAGGTTCGTCGGACAGTTGATCCTGCTTTCCAGTATTGCCTGTGCTACAGAGGGTGGGCACAGCCTGGATCATTGGTACAGCTTGGTTTGGTCTCCTTGCAGGGGTGGGGTGGGGGTCTGTCCCTTTAGTGCGCTGGTAAGGCCAATGGTTATCTAGTTGACTGTCCGCACATCTGTTACTTCACCAACCGCGTGCCGAGGCATTGCAGCACCGTGGTGATACATAGTAATTCCCACATGATCCTCAGTCAGGCCTTGAAGCTGTGACCTTCCAGTCAGATACACTTTGTTGTGTGGTGAACCAGAGTGCTGACTTTGGTTGACCATGAGGAAAATTGAAGACTGGTGATTCCCTGGCTGGCCTGGAGCCTGCCACTCTGCGTTCGTGCACGATGGCGCCTGACTATCTAGAGCTACGTTCTCTCCGCAGGGTTGTTGTGCCCATCTCCAGCTCCTCTATGAGGTATGGGATGGCCAGTGTCCTCCTTGCAGAGGTGTGCAGCCATCACATGTTCGTGAGGAGCACATGTGGTATGCAGCATGCGCCCTGTGCTGACGGCTATAATCTGATCACGTAGCCTGAGTCTGATAAAGTAGATCTGATCATGTAGCCCCAGTATGATCACGTAGCCCCAGTCAGCAAGAGAGCGGCTGCCCTTGGCCGCGCTGCAGTGCTAGAGCGGCTACCCTTCGGCCGTGCTGCAGCGCTGCGGGGCCGCGAAGTGGAAAGGACCTAGGGGTTTGGGTTTTTTTTTTTGTTTTTTGGGTTTTTTTTACTTCTCTTCCTTGATAGGTTAGTCTATGCAGGGGAGTGCAGGGTCATGACCATGCAGGGGAAATGTAGTGTTGTGACCAAGTAGGTGGCACCGTGAGGCAGGTGGCCCCACAAGGGTGTCAGGGGTGCCAGGGCTGTCTAGATGCTGAACCAGCTGCCTGGTTCCGGGAGCCGTGCGTGCACAAACAAGTGGGCGATGAGTGGCTTTGGAGGGGCTTCACCTGTATGCCTATGCACCTACCAGGGGCCCTGAGGGCATCCTCTGTGCCTGAGGAGTTGAGAATGCCATCTTTCACATTCTTAAGTGCTGTTGGTTCTTTCTCCATGCATGAGGCGTTGTGAATATCCTCTTTCATATTCGTAGATGCAGGTCATACCCTGCCATCAATGTGGGTGGCTCCTGATTCCTTGGCTGTGCAATCGGAGGGAGATTACCCAGCCTTGGCTCCTGATTTATTGGCTGTGCAATCAGAGGGAGATTGCCCAGCCTTTCCTCGGAGGTAAAGGGGAGCGCATCTCATTCACATCTGTGCGTGTCTCCTGATTTTCTGGGTTGTGTAATCGGAGGGGAATTGTCAAAAACGTCGCATCCACATCTGGTGGATTGTTGCATGGAGTTGGGAGGTCGGCAGGTTTCCTTCAGAGGCGCACAAGGAGTGTGTGTTCTGTCCACGGTTGATGGGTGTCATGCCCCTTGGAGTTTCCCATCCCTGTTGTCCATTGGAGGCCCCTAAGGGGTGCATCTCACTCAAAGGCCTTAGTCGCTGGACTATTATTCTGACGACATGGCCGGCACTCAAGTCCAGACCGAGTGGCCTGTGCATTCCAGATCAGGTGGCCTGTGCATTTCCCTTAGAGGATTGTGAGACTGGTAGCAATGCATGCTTCAAGTCTGTGTTGACTCCTGGTGACCAGGAGTTCGGACTGTGTGATGATATGAGATCTATATCATCAGTTCGGGGTCAGACATGGGGTTGAGGCAATGGAGGGTAAGTGACTTGCCCAAGGCCACAATGAGTGCTAGTGGGAATTGAACTCTCGTCTCTTGATCCCAAGCCACTGCTCTAACCATAGGCTATTCCTCCACTCCATTCAAATAACCCCACTGTGGGTTTGAACCCGTGACCTCTGGCTCCACAGGCAGTGAAGTAACCAGTGGCTACAGCTCTACTGCGCTGTTGTTTCTGTGTGTGACTGGGTGATTGAGATATATGGGGACATGGTTTGCAGGAGTCACAGCTGAGGCTTGAACCTGTGACCTTCAGACCCTGAACACACTGGCTGTGTGTACTGCACCACACTGTTGCCACTGTTCTTGGGTTTTGCGGCAGTGTAAGTGGAGTAGGTTAAGAGACTGCGTCCAAGTCACATTCTTGAATTGTTCTGCATTGTAACAATTTCAGGCCGTCCTTTATAGGCACTAGGGTTAAGTGTGCAAGATCACCCTCTTAGGAGGCTGTGCAAGGTGCCCTGGAGAATGACAGGTTTGCGGTTGCCGATTTCAAAGGGATGCTTGCCCAGGCACAGATACTCCAGGACACATGGAGCGTCAGATTAGGAATTGAACTGATAAGTGATGGTTGCCTGTCCCATCCTCATCTGTCCTACTTCCATCTACTCCCCGGCACCATTTCCATACCTGCTGTCAGGGAGATGTATGGATAACTTTCAGCCATTGAGCTTCACGTGCTGCAAGTGGTGTGACAGCGTGGAGGATCTGCCCAGGAGGCAGAAGAGTGATATTAAGATATCTGCCTGCCGTCGGGAGAGGATGCAAAAGCGTCCACCGGGTGCTCCATTCTACGCCCCGAATGTGTCGATCCTCGGTGCAGCATCCTGAGTAGGCACTGAGTGCACTGAAGATGATCTGGCTGTCCGGCACCTTGTGTAATGGGGTGAAGAAAAAAAGGTGGGGAGCCATCTGAGCCTGTCAGGTGGTTAGAATCCTTGTAGGTCCAAGTTATGGGGTCCAATTGCAGTGGAGTTGCAAGTGAGTTACCTTGATGCCGTCCAATTGCAGTGAAGATAGGCCTGGATTTGCAGATCGGCGTGGTACCGCCCCTGGACTCCACGTTGTCATGGCGCCATGGGGGAGCCTAGGGGAATGGCGGTGGCGCTGAGAAGCTACTCTTCACTGCGCTGCCGGGATGGATGGGCCGTAGCCTTAGGGTTTCGGTGCCGAGAGTGGAGCGGAAGGGCTCCGATGTTTGCCTGCATGACCCTGCTCTGGGCGCCTCTCAGCCTCCGGGTAGGTTTTTGCTGAGGCTTGCGCTGAAGCTCAATTGATGAAGCTTCTGAGAGGAAGTAGGTCCCTTTCACTTCCGGGGCATGGCGGCATGGTGTATCCCACCTACCCGCGCCATCCGGAGAGGAATCTCTGCGCTGAGCCAGACTGTCCCCTGTTCTTTCATGTTTGATGCACTGGTTTAATGTGTCCAGCAGTTCGTGGAGGCGCTCCCTGTCGGCGCCGAAGAAGCAGCAGAGCCCAGACCTTTAGTAAGAGGGTGGAGAGAGGCTGCAGGCTTCAGCGGGGGCCAATGGCGTCCCGGGGCGGAGTTTGACATCTGCCAATGGCGTCGTGGGAGTAGAGTTGCTGACCTCACCTCCAAGCAGGATATGGGCAGCACGGCTGGACAAGATGGCTGCCCCCATGGTCAGCACGTGTAAGGATGGCTTCCCGGAAGACGGAGGAAGAAGAGGAAAGGCCTTCTTAGGCACGTCCTGGATTGTCACAGGCTACTGCCTTACTGGGAGCTGCTTTTCAACAGGCCACACGTATAAGGAAGGTTCCCGAATCGACAGAGGAGTAGAGGAAGGCTGGCCGGGGACGGAGGCCTTCTTAGGCACGTCCTGGGCTGCCACGAAGGGTACTGCCTGACTGGGATCCTCTTTTTAAAACCCATTCCTCCGGAATCCTTTGCTTCTGCCGCTGGAGAAAGAGGTAGGAGTTCGATCAGAAAGGCTGGCCGGGGATGGAGGCCTTATTAGGCATGTCCTGGGCTGCCGAGCTTCTTTTTCAGGTATTTCTTGTATCGTTGCTCATCCTGGATCTCTTCTTTAATTCAGGAATTCATATATATATATATATATATATCTTTTTGTAGCAATCTAGAAAGAAATTGTCAGAGACAGTGTTAGAATTTTAGAAAGAATTAAGCAAAGAGGAGGAATTCCTCTTTTTCTTCAGAATTGTGTAATTTCAGTTGGAGAGTAGAGAGGTCCATCTTGCTGGCAAGGCGGAAAAACTGAAACTGGCTAGCTAGGAGCGGGCCTGGGGGCAGGGCCAGTTGGCCCATGCTCAGAAGGGCGAAAGCCCTTCTGAGCTATGGAGAGTACTTCCGTCTCGGCGCCGTTGGATGACGTCACCAAGTGTGGCTGACTCATCCTGCTTGTCCTAGGAGAAACTAGACTTCCTGTGAACCCTAACCCCTAACTCTTCCCTTTCCTAACATTTCAAATCATAGGCGTGGCCAGACATGCCTCCCCCAGCCAAGTCTGAGCCTGTAAGAGTGATCCCTGCCTATGGCCCTCTCAGTGATTTGAAATGTCCTATGTGGCCCTCCCCTTACAAAGTTTGAAAAACCCTTCTTTAAAACAAGTAATAGTTTTGGACTTCATTATTGGACTGCATGGTTATGTTAATAAATTCCTGCCATGATTCTTTGTTAATCCCAAGAGGATTTGTTGCATGCTCGGTAACTATTTTTTTCATTGACACTCCTTGTGACCTTAGGTAAGTCACTTTACAGTCAAGGGCTCATATGTTTGGTACAGTTTGCATTTTCACAAGTGACCAAGGACAGCTGACAACTGAAGTGTGGTTCAAATGTAACATATGAGGTAGGAGGACAGAGAGAGCAGGAATTTCTTAGGATGGGGATGGAAAATTAGCAGAGGAAATTTTAATAATGGTGTCTTTTGATATGTGAGAGAGGCATATAATGAGGTGTGAGTAAGAAAGCTGCTTGCAGTGACAGAAAGATAGACACCAAAAAACATGCAATGACTAGAAACTACGGATTTGCACAGGCAAAAAAAATGATTGGCTTGTTTTCAGAAAATTTGGCTCCCTCCACCCTCCCTCCCATTTGTGTGAATTTTTTGGCTCATTTCACACACTGATGTTAAGAAAATTTTAACCTGCGTTAGAACGTATTGCGGCATGGAAATTGATTGTAAGTGCTTGAATTCACAGGTTAATGCACATATACATTTCAGGACATGTTTAGTAAAGTGCAGTAGGATTTTGCCCATCCTGTGTGTTAGAAGTAAACACTAATGCGCAGTAAGTGCAAAGGCAGTGCACTAACTGTCGGGGGACCATGTCAGCTACCGTTAGCACACTGGAAAGTTCCATAATGCAGGTTGACTTCATTCAGAATTAGCACAGCTGCACTTAATGCCCCCTCTAGAGGCAAAATAGGAAATTGGCATGCAGTAAGAACTGTGTGCTACGCCCAATGCGCAGTCCATACCCACTCTCTGCCCATCACCCACCCCACCTCCACCTCATTGTGTACTATGTACTGTAGTTAGTGTTGGATCACTTGATGCTTTTAGCAAATAGTTACCCTTAGCGTGCATTAAAATGCGCATTAACCGTTACTGCGTTTTAGTGAACATGCCCCTTTGCATGCTATGCTTAAGCATATTAACAACTCAAATACATATTAACAGATGCACATAGCTGAGGAAGACCCTAGGGCCTCACTGGTCTATATGAAGTTTTTCCTGGTGCCGAAATTCCAGTTGTCTTCTCTGATGTCACCTAAAGAAATTAAAACGAAGCAACAGAAGACATGCATAACATATAAAAAGGTTACTAAGACGGTAACAAACATTTTCATCTGTAAGTTGGTGGAAAATGCTGCGTGCAATCGTTGGTACCGTATGGGTTTACACTGTGCTATTAGGGATGCAATGATATAATTTTCACAAGCTATGTCATTGCATCGGATACAAGAGCAAGATTTAAAAAAAAACTAAATCTGCATTACCTTAGTGATTTCCATCTTCTGTTGGATGCAATTAACCTGGTTTGACTGGATGACGAGTAGTGTCTGACTTGTTCATAGGTTCACCCACTGCCTCCGGTAGGTTTGACTAGTTCACAAGACATACAGTAATATAGCTTCTGCCTGAACTGAATACAAAACCTGCAATTCAGTGTATCAGTCATCCTTAATAAAGCACTTCAGCAGCTCTTTCACAATGTATCATTCCTGCGATCCCTCTTGATTTAATTTGAGCCTTTATTTTTCAATCTCAAAGCATGTATTTTACTTCGATGCTTATCAAGGCTTTTATTACTATTAAATATGTGAGTAATAATATGACAGGAAGCACTCTCATTTGACAGAGTAATAACCACGCAGCCTCGGTGCACTGTAGAGTGCCTTCAGTCGGGCAATGCTAGTTCAAAATGTAAATCCTGAAGCTTGCTAGTTCCTATTTAATTCAGGCCCTAGAAAGTGCCATATTAATAATGCACCAACCGCAGTCCATTTGGGAAGAAAGGTTCCCTGCAGATAAATGCCATGCTAAGGGCAAATTCTTTAGGGTGGTGCTTCCCAAACCTTTATTCCATATGACCCCATTTTTACACGTAAAATTTCCTGTGATCCCAGATGATGATAAAAACCAAGGCTGGTGCCAGCATATGGGATAGTCGAGGTAAGCCCTCAATCCTGCTGTGCCCGTGCTTCCATCCCTGCCCCCACTGCCGCCCCTCTCCAGGTCCTGCGGCAACAGCAATGCCATTTAAACGGCAACACTGCGCTTACCTGAACTCTCCGGTGCCGTGTCGCCATTTCTTCTCTCTACGATCTACCACTTCTGCCCCTTCTGATGCAGGAAGTCTGGGTTGCAATGGGCAGAAGTGGCAGATCATAGAGAAGAGGAACGGCGATGCTACGTTGGACAGCTTGGGTACGTGTTGCATGTCTCTTTAAATGGCATTGCTGCCGTTCTAGGTCCTGGAGAGGGGTGGCAGCCGCAGTAGTAGATGCCCCAGGAATGCTGGCGCTCTAGGCAGCCACCTAGTTCACCTATTGGATCATGCTGACCCTGAGAAAAACAAAATAGCAAACCCCACCTCCTCTCCCCTGCCCTGTGTCATCCGCTTCCTTCTCTCCCCACTTATCCAAAACATGTAGACAACAGCAGTAGCAGCAGGGGGAGGGGAGCCTGCAAAGGAAAATGGGGCAGGGCCTGTGAACATTCACTGACTCACAGGCTCCATGCTGACTCCCACTAGTAGGTATAGGTCACAGAGGAAAGGGGAGGAACCCTATTTCTGTGACTCCCATATACTGATGATGTGACTCCACTTGGGGTCCCAACCCGCAATTTGGGAACCAAGGCTTTATGGCATTTCCAAACAAAGTGAACAATGCAAAATGAGTATAATGTTAACATTCAGTTCTGAATCCAATTGGTTTTGTATTACGTAGAATCTAATTCACACAATGTAGAAGCCATGACATTTATCCAAGAAGTAAATGAGCATTGCAAGATGCAGTCAGTCAATCAGATGGGACCCTAACCCAGCTAATAATGTCAACCAGCGGTAGGCCAGCTTTCAAAATGTTGAAGGACTCCACAATATGCGCTGACATTCCTGAGATTATAATTGAACTGCCATGTTTTCCTCCCCAAGCCCGCCAATCACCAGCCATGAAGAACGGCTTAAAATCCGCCGTTGCAGGGGCGCGAGGAGAGCAGCGATCTCGATGGGGGTGAGAGCAGGAGCTCCCCCTTCCTCCCCAAGCCTGCCAATCACCAGCCATGAAGAATGGCTTAAAATCTGCCGTTGCAGGGGCGCGCCTGCACCTTGCGGGCCCGCGCCTGAGGGCCCTTTGGCGTGGCCCTTAGGCATTGGTCAGTGGCGTCTGTTGCTGGAGGTTACACTAATGGCATAAGCTGGATTGTGCTGCCTATATATTGTGGTATCTTGCTGTTCCGTGTTCCTCTCCTTCTCTTATCTGTTTGACTGTCTCTGTCCTCTATTCTGTCCTATCATATAAATGGCGTTCTTTTCTTGTTTCCTTGAATGATATAGTATTGTAAACCGCTCTAATGCCTCTTGGCCTGAGCGGTATATCAAATCTAAATAAACATAAACATAAGTGTTGGGGGTGGCATCTAAAAGAAATGAAGTGAGTAATTTTATAAACATTTTGGGGGGATAAACCCTGCTTTATCCCATAAAAGGGCTTTTATGATGATGATTTTATAAGGCTTAGATCCATGAAAGAAACATGGCTAAAACTCGCATAACCACCATTTCAATGCATTCACCAGGGTGTATAGAAATCATCCAGTCTCCATATATAAATATATATAGGGTGGCACAAAAAAAGTGAGAACATCTCGTAGCATATAAGTTATTTAAAAATTCAAAATGACAGATGTAAACGATTAACAAATTTAAAAAAAAAAGATGGCGACTGGAAATTGTCGAAATAAAGACGTTATATAGCTAAAAAAGGTAAATAAGTAAACTTTAAGCTTTTAATTTAGGAGATGTTCTCACTTTTTTTGGGCCACCCTGTATATAGTTAAATATATATATATATATATATATATATAGAGAGAGAGAGAGAGAGAGAGAGATGGGTAGATGTTACATCATCATCATTGCTGTTGCAAATAAGGAACCCCTTTACTGATCATGCTGCATCAGGGCTATAGTACCCAGAAAGCATCTAGCCAGCAAAGCATCTACATGAATTATCTCTGTAAAGCCATAGAATCCAATTCCACATCAGAAGAACAGCAAAATAGCAATGTTGAATGGCCTTGAAGTTGCTCCGGCAACTGGGCTAGATCAAAACTACAAGACCCACAAGTCACCAAGACAAAAAAATTCTGTATCGTGCTGAAAGTCCTAAGCCTCATGCGCAGGGCCGACTCTTACCACTAAGCAAGCTAGATGGATGCCTAGAATGGCAAACTTTGAGAGGCGGCAAAAACATCCCCCCAAAAAACATGCAATGGCAACCTGTGATATACCTTCCAATCCTGCAGCCCACCATCCCTCCTGCTGCACAGATCCCACATATTGCTGATCTTGTGGAGCCAGCGGCAATGGCGATGAAAGAGAAAGAAGGTATGACACGAGGCCTCCGAACCCCTGCGTGCTGTGCTTTGAAAGTCCAGCTGCATCCCACTTCCTTGCAAACAGGAAGACTACAGCTGGGCATTCAGAGTGCACACGGGTTTGAAGTAGGGCTGGTGCAAGGATTGCAGGCACCTCCATCCTGCTGCCCCACTCCTACGGTTGCTGCCACCCAGGGTCTGCAGCAGTGGCAGTAGGTGCCCCCAGAGGGCTGGTGCTCTAGACAACTACCTAGTTCACCTAATGGTAGCACTGGTCCTAGATTGAAGGCCTTGTGCTGGCTTCTTTTGTCTTTTATGGCCATTGTTGCTGCCCAGCCAGCAGTTCCTAGACAGACATGGCAGTGACAACAGCAGCAATAGTAAGGGTGTTGGTAGGAGGAAGTTGCAGAGGAGATACTGGACAGGCGGAGGGAGGGTGGAAGAATGAAGGCTCATCCAGGGCACCTTATATTCTTGCACCAGCTCTGCTCATAGAAGGCAATTCTCAAATCCATTTATCCAGGGAAATAGTGATTTTACCCAGGTAAGGGGGGGGGAGGAGTGGCCTAGTGGTTGGGGCAAGTTACCTCAGGCTGGAAGGTCAAATCCCACTAGAGGATAGCAACCTTGGGCCGGAAGGACTGGGGTTTCTAGTCCCACAGTTGCTCCTTGTGGTCTTGGGCAAGCCACTTAACCCTCCATACCCATGTTCCCTGTAAAATAGTTATCTCCAAGTTATAATGCCCTGTTCAATGTAATTTCAGTTTGTTGAATGTAAACCGCCTTGATATCATGAAAGGCGGTATATAGGGTTGCCAACTTTTTCACCGAGAAAAACCCGACACCTGTGGTTCGCCATGCTCCACCCATTCTCCGCCCCTAGTCCCACCCCTGCCCCGGCCCCCAGCCCCACCCACAAAAATTACCGAGGATACGTGTAGGCTAACTTCCTTGGTCAGATAATAATTAAACTGGGAACCCCAAAAGCCAAACATGAAATGTACAACACTGCAGAAATAAAACTATAAAGTAATTTCCTCTTGCACTAAACAAAAACGCAAAGATGTTAGCAATACACACTTCCCAGACCAGACATATTCCAGTTAATAAATTCAAAATAAAAAGTATTTTTCTACCTTCTGTTTGTGCATTTTATTTTTCAGTTGCAATTGCTCCAGTCACTTTCTTCTGGTTTCTTTGTGTCTTCTGCAAGCTATCCATTTGTCCTTTCTTCTCTTTTAGATGTTTTCCATTCTCTCTCTATTTCTGCTTGTTTCCCTTTTGCTCTTTCCCCCAATTCTTTCCTTATTCCTTTATCATCCATTTAAATTTCACCCTTCCATTCTCAAGCCCCTCTTACTCTCCCAATACCCGGCCCATCGTAGACTTTTTTTCCATACAAAATATATTTTCCCCTCTCCATTCTCATTCCCCATCCATTCTAGTCCTCCCCCAAAATCAGTTCCCTTATAGTTCTAGACCCACCCAGCATCCACTCCCTTCTAGTCCCATTCTCCCATGCCCCCCATCAGCCCATTTCCAGTCCTATTCCAGCTCTTCATCAGCCCATTTCCAGTGCTAGCCCTCACATCACAGGCCATTAGAAGTCCTAGCCCCCCCCCACCATCACAGCCCATTTGCAGTCCTAGCCCCCCTAATCACAGCCTATTTCCAGTCTAAGTTCCCCCTCCCTCCACCATAGCCCATTTCCAGTCTAAGTTCCCCCCCCTCATAGCCCATTTCCAGTCCAAATCCCCTCCCCATAGCCCTTTCCCAGTCCAGGTTCCCCCCCCCCATCACAGCCCATTTGTAGTCCTAGCCCCCCCCCCCCCATCAAAGCTCATTTGTAGTCCTTGGCCTCCCCCCCCCCGACCAGCACTGCGGCTTCACCACCCCCCCTTAGTGCAGCTTCGCCCCCACCAGTGCAGCTTCACCCCCTGCCACTTAGTGTAGCTTTGCCCCCCTTAGTGCAGCTTCACCCCCCTTAGTGCTGCTTCATTACCCCCCTTAGTGTTGCACCCCCCTTAATGCTGCTTCCACCCCTCCCCCCACTCCTCAGTGCTGCCTCTGCTTTGCCCCTTGCAGCTGCTGCTTCTGCTTTTTACAGAGCAGCAGCTGCAATAAACTTAATTTGAAAAGGAAGAGAAACCTGAGGAGCCCTCCGGTTGTCCTTCTGCAGCCCCTGAGGAAGTGATGTCAGAGGGAGGAGGGCTCCTCAGGTTTCTCTTCCTTTTCAAATTAACTTTATTGCAGCCGCTGCTCTGTGAAAAGCAGAAGCAGCGGCTGCACGGAGGATCGTGTGGAGAAAAGTTGTTTTTTTTTGCTCTGGCCGCTCCCAATCTCGCGGCCAGAGCAAAAAAACGGCTTTTCAAGGGCCGGTTCTATATCTGTGCCGGCAGCCGGCCTGGCCATGGAAAAACCGGCCAGGCTGGCTGAAAACCGGTCAGTTGGCAACCCTAGCGGTATATAAGAAATGTTAAATAAATAAATTAACTAATCCTACCTACAAACTGGCCTCCTCTATCCCATTGAAAAGTATACTTGGGCTTCTACAGTGCACCCACTTTCAGCCAGATTAAAACTAAAATGTTTGTTGTGTGTATTTTGATCAGGAGAGGAAAACAGCTTGCAGACATGGGACTACAAAAAGTATGTGGATTATTTTATTTTAACTCCCCTAACATACACAAACCTATTAAAAAATCACAATAAAACTATAACATCTACAAACCATAATAAAGGAAGTGGAGCCCAATTCTGAAAGGGGCACTTCCGGGCCATCCAGACAGCCCCGAGAAGGATGGGCCCGTTAGGACCTGATTCTGTACTGCGGGAGCAAGACGTTCCCGCAGCATACAGAATCGGGTCCAAGGATGGCCCAGCGTGCCCCTGTGCCTGCGGGGACATCCTCCCCGCAGACTCCCCTGGCTCCTACAGTGCTGATCCTCTTCTTCCCTGCCGCCCAACTCATGGCTGGCCAGCTGGGGTCTAGATCAGGTGGTGGGGACCTCCCTGCACCCGGCCCCGATCGCCTGGTTTGTGCTGATTATTCCACCTTCGAGGTGGAATAACCAGCACGTTCCCCCTGATCCCGCAGGATATAAGGGGGCTGTTACCGGAATTGGCTCTGTATGTCCTGATGTCTCGGCCCCCTCCTGGCTCTCCCCATCCTGCTGCTGTAGCCGTGCGGGGAGAGTCAGAGGGGGAATAGGGGCAGGACAGCTTGCAGGGCTGCACATCCTGCTGGGATGTGCAGCTCCACAAGACACGACTCGGTATCAGGCCCATAATATTCAAACATAAACCACAGTAGGAAGGTAAAATACTAATGGGCACAGCACATCTAATTGAGATTTACACTGTATACATGAGAGAAACACATACATAAATCAGTGAAGAGAAAACCATAGATCAGCGGGGTATATAGCATTGTAATAGGAAGTAAATTGGGAAACTAGATGGACTTTATGGTCCTTATTTGCGGTCACGTTCTTTCAATGACATATCATTCCATAGGACGCAAACCACAATCTATAAAGACAGAACGTATTATACACAAATGCTGCATAATGATGTGTAATAAGTTTCACCATGCACCCATGAATATACACCCATCCCGCTTATATTCCTTTCCTAGGAATGAACTAATAACGTTCCATGCTGAATGCTTCTAGTTTAGAAGCATATTATGAAGGAAATACCGGTTGCTCTCATTTGCCTTTATATAATCATTTCACATAGAAGTAGATTTTCCATTCCAATAACAACGGCACATTTGAAAAATTATGTATCCTTATTTCAACAAGGTTAGGCTATCTTTTCCCCAAGGAAGCTGATATTTCTTTGTAGAGCCCTTTATCAGTATTCCCAGCAGTCTGGCGGCAGCTGCTCATTCTATGCTACCACAACCCGCAGTGACCTCATCTCTTTCCACAGAGCAGAGAAGATTTGTCCAAAATTAGCTATATTGGCTGGTCCCGATACCTCCAGTTTATTTGTGATGTGACAAATATTTCAGCCATTAGGATCCTTCTATCTCTTATCAGCTTAAATGTGCTCACTTACATTCCAAATCATCGCTTCATTTAAAAGAAATTGATACAGGTAAAAAAAAGAAAGAAAAAAAAGAGAAACAGAAATGCCCAGGCACTTGCTGTCTCAAATAGAGCTGTGATAGGAGAGGGTTCTAACTCTGAAAACATCTCCTCCTTGTTCTTAACTTTAAGCCCCAGGGAAACCACAGGATAAGTCAGAAAAACAATGTTTAAAAAAATCATCAGGTCATGACCACAACTTGAAAAACATTAAATTAAAAAGAAATATTGAGGCTGGTGACTAAGAGGAACCTCAGTTTCATTCCTGGTTCAAGTCTTCTACTACCTGGTGACAGTGCACTGGTCACAGCCCAGCCTGGGAGGAGAGATGGCGACACCTGGTGGTTGGGGTCCAGGTTCGCAGTCTGGGAGTTATTACTGATAGTGGACATAGCTCCCATGCCATTAAGATCTGTTTCTATTACTTGCGACAATTACATAAGCTCAGTCAGAGTTTTTTTGCAATCTGAGATTTTACAACTTGCATATGCATTTATAAAATCAAGACTCGATTATTGTAACACTCTGTTTTATGGATTGACTGCAAAATCAAAAAAGTGACAACAATGGATGCAGAATGCTTCTGTGAGACTAATTTTTGATTTGAAGTTTAGAGATCATGTCTCTCCTTATCTAATCTCACTTCATTGGCTGCCGATTGAGAAGTGCTGCATTTTTAAAATTCTTGTCTTGGCTTTTAAATATTTTTATTGTCAGCTTCCAGCCTATGTTGTAAACAAATTGCAGAAGTATATCCCAGCCGGTACTTTGAGGTCTCAATCAAATTTTTGTTAGTCTCTTGCCAACATTTTTGCCTTGAATGTGCACGCTGTAATGTTTATTCATGTTCTTCGCCACTACTATGAAATGGAATACCAAACATTTACTGTTCTATGGACAATCTGTTATGTTTTTAGAAGGCAATAAAGCATACCTTTTTCCTGAGATATGACAGACATAATCTTGTACATTAAGTAATGTTCTGTACTATCATTTTTATGAAGAGTAGATATTGTGTGTTATGATAAGGTATTGTCAGTCTGTGTTATGTTACTTTTACTATTATGTATGTAATTTGTAACCTGCCCTGAGCAATTTGAAAGGACAGGATAAATATCAAATAAATAAATAATAAATGATTGCAGGATTCTATTGCTGCAGTGACTGGAATAAAGCATATTGGGAAGAGATAGAATATAGTGGGCAATTTTCTGGGAAGTTGCAAAAGAATGGTCTCAGCTCTGGTTCTGATTGAACTGGAAGCCCAAAGGAACAGGGCAAAACTTCCAGGTCAAAAATGAATGCGTAAAGGACATTGAATCGATGTTTCATGCCCAGAAATTTGTTTAGAAAAGGTTATCTTCCTCAACTGGATACTAGGCAGTCATACAGCAATTGTGAACAGTTGCGTGCTCAGTTTTCGCAGCGTGGTCTCGTCTTTTCCCTTTATTTTGGAAGCATGCCCTTTGGGGGGGGGGGGAAGCATCACAGAGATTGTGAGCATGCCACAGCCCACAATCTAATCTATGCCTGTTCAGGATGGCAGTGAGGAATAGATGAGGATATCACAGAAGGAGTTCTGGAAAGAAGAGAGGCGGCGGAAGGCCATTTTTCATACCTTTGGAGCTTGCTAATAGGATCATGCCGGCCTTGAGAAGAAACTGCATAACACACATTCAAACAGACCAAGTTTTCACAGTGGATTTCAGAGAGAAATGGGGGTGGAATTGGGGAAGGGGGCATAAGAGAGAAGGAAATCACAGAATGCACGTCACCGAACGCTCCGGCCCTCCCCTCCCTCCCCCACCAAAAATAATTACAGGACATAGAAGTAACAGGAATAGACTACCACCGTCAGGTACTTCAGTTAGAATTAAAAACTTCCCATAACCACATAGGGGTGTGTTTACTAAAATGCGCCAACTTAGTATGCAGTAAGCCCCCAAAATTAGCATGGGTGCTGGCGTAGACCTGCGCTAGCTATTGGGGTCATGCCTGGCATGTCCCTCTGCAGTTACTAAATAACCAGTCCGCCGAATGTTTAAATGAGATAATCAGAAGAGTACCAAACACACGCTCAAGGAGGAAGTTCCACCAAAATATCCTATCAACAGCCTCCATACCACCTAACTCCTCACGAAGAGTACGTCACAAAGCATTCAAATATTATACACCACCACTATGGAGCTCACTTCCACACAGCCTAAGAGATATTACAGACATCGCTGACTTCAGAAAATATCTAAAAGCATACCTCTTCAACAAACACTACAACTGCATACCAGACACATAACCACAGGACTGAATTCCCTACACAACTGTCCCCCCTCAACAAAATGACGCCCAAGCTCGTACTTATACATTGTACATAGTTATAGAGTTGTAAACTGTTAACCGTTAATTGTAAATCATTCTAGTACCGTTCTTTGCAAGAATGTTGTTTTCTGTAAACTGCTTTGATAAAATGAAAAGCGGTATATAAAAAATGTTAAATAAATAAAGTAATGAATTAAATAAATAAATACATACAGTACTATGGGGAGACACACCTCACCATTCTAACTGACCAGCACATCTAATGTGGGTACTTACCATCAACCACTGGCAAGGGCAGCCATGTTAATGGCAACAATCACGATTAGCATACACCAATGATGGCTGCGCTAACCCTGATGTGCTGTCACTGCCTTTAATCCACCCAGTCACTGCCTCTTCCCATGCTAACAGTTAGAATGGGGCTTTTACTGCACTGCCCCCACTAACTGTCAGTGCAGCTTGCTTAGGATGTGGTCAACCCCATGCTAACCATAGTACAATTCAATAAGCATGCCCCAGAATTAGATATTTAAATTGAAAAGAAAACATTTTTACCTTTTCCTTGTAACCCCATGTACTGTTCTCTCTCCCCTGCTTTCACCTTCTAGATTCTCCTGACTCCTTTCCCTATTTTCCTTTTGTAAACACCCCCCCCCCCACCCCACACACACACCCCACACACACGCACATTTTTGTGTAGTCATCACAATTACTTCACCCACTGCTTGGCAGACAAAGGAGCACACCAGTTCTATAAGCTTTTACTCAGGAGCTCATGGATTTTAAAGTTTCAGGGTTCAGACCTGATGCAAGGACAAATCCAAGATGGCTACAAATGAGTGAGCGGCTGCCACGAGTTGCAAATGGGGACGCAGAAGGGACAAACGGTAAAGGCACTCCAGGCCAACCGCAATCCAACCGTGGATTTACCACGTAGAGGTGTTTGGACCAGTTCCTGAGTCTGTGCGTGCAGCTGGGGTTGACCAGTGGCAGAGGAACGGTTTTCCCGGTGCGGGGGGCATCAGAGCAGGTAAGCTCAGCATCCTTATCGGGGGTGGATCATACCCCTCTGGAGGTGTGGCACCCATTAAAGCTGGACACTGAGATTTCTCTGGAGAAATGGTCTCTGGCTGGAAGTCCTGAAGTTGGTGTGCTGTCCAGGGAACGGGGGCTGGATCCGGGAACTGAAGGAGCCTGTCTTCAGGTCCTGCTAGAACAGCCTCTTCTCTGTGCTAGCTTTGCGTCAAAGGACACGAGGCAATCTGGTATGACCAGCATAGAGAGAAGAGGTATAGTTGAGTTGGAAGGGGTTATTGGGGTGACTACTTTGGATGTTTTCCTTGCACCCCTGAGCCAGATAACCCTCAAATCAATTTGGTGTGCTATTAAACAACTGCTTTATTACCTCAAGTTAATAATATGAAGGTACAACTTCAGGGTATATGTCAGGATTGTGACAAGAACATGGAGGATAGTTCCAAATTTAAAGGGGACTATAATGATTTGTTGGGTTGTGTGGACAGTATGGAAAGCTGTGCTGGAGCTTTGGTGAATAATGCTACATCTATGAAAGTAAACATTAAACAGTTGGAAAACACAGTTAGGATTTCTAATTCGTGGTTGATAAAAACTTTCCAAAAACTAAATTAGTAATGCTCAAAAGATATGTTTAAGGGTTATTTGGAAGAAGTGCTGGGGGTTAAACCTGAGTTGCAACCACCTTTGGTAAAGGTTTACTACATATCTCAAGGCAAGAAATCTACTGGTCAAGTTGGAATTCCTTCTATGGTTCAAATGGAAGAACTTAATATATCTACTATCTTAGAAAGTTCAGATGTTGGTCGTATTGTTCCTGCAACATGTCTTGTATGGTTTGCATTACTGTCTGATAGAGAATGGTTTAGGAAAATGTTTTTTTTGTTTTTTTTCGTAGAAGGAATGTTAGATATTGAGGGGTGCTGGTTAGGACATTTCCTGACCTAGCAAGGGAGGCCCAATGCCGTAGGAGGGAATTTCTCATCCTCCAGCTGAGGGTCTCTCAGCTGGGAGCATTATTTTTCCTTAAATATCCTTGCAAATGTTTGTTGAAGTTTTATGTTTTCCTGTACACCTCCCAGTTTATATCTTTTCTTAATGCCCACCCAGTTCCTGGACTTACTATGGAAGTGTCGGACTCACCTCAAGTTTAATGGGTCGCCTGTATCACTGGCCTATATTCCTTCATATTTTGATAACTTTGGTTTCCTTTGGTTACCACCTCTGATTGTTGGCTGGGTTTGTGGCTAGGAAATGTTTACTTTTCCCTCATTACGCAGTAGTGATGTAATTATCTTTTTGTTGTTCCATCCTAGTCACTATGTTTTCCCAACAAGTTGTGAATTGTTGCACTTATATTTTGTGAAAATGCACAAATATAAAATTTAAAAAAAGGAAAAAAAAAGTTTCAGGGTTCCATTTGATGAGAACTGGCGTTGCCCGGGCAGCTTTCGCTCCTGTCACTCTATCACCAATCCATTCTCCAGGCCAAAAATTGTGTTCTAATCAAGAGTTTACTTGAACTTTAGAGTCATTGAACAAACAATAACAGTTGGTAGGAATAAAACAAAAACTATGATATAGGCAGTCAACTCCATCCTCTTATACAAGATTGACTGCAAGCAGATTATTCCATCCTCTTCTCCTTATCTTAAGCTCATCGGTCACTTATTACTGTGCTGCTCTTGCACCTCAGTTAGTGAATTTTGCTTATTTGCCACCTATACACCTAGGTGCATCCCTCTCTCCTCTGTATAGTACTTGGTCCTACTGTACCTGATTCTGATGTGATGCAAACATAGTTCTCCTATATTATGCTGGTTGTCATCTCTGGTGTACAATGGTTGCTTGGGTTCCTTTTCTTCCTGAGCTGGTGGCTGATGTAGATGCAGGGCTCCTGGCCTTGGTGATTTGGAAGGCTGGGTTGCTGATTCAGATCTTGAAACTTCTTTTTTCAGGCCGAGCTGAGACAGTGGGGCTCTGGCAGGGTTTGCACAGAATCAACCTTCTGATCTTTTCTCCTGGGTAGCTGCTCCAAACCTGTCGCTTGCTCTAACTGATAGGTACAAAAAGCCCTTCCTTTCTTTTCTATGGTGCTATGGCTGGGTGCCATAGGCACCTGCCTCTTGAGGACAGAGGTCCTACTTCCCTATACCTGCATGGTGCAGCGACTGTATCTGTGCCAAAGACATAGTTCTACCTTTGGAAGTAATTTATCTACTAAATTGTATTTTCCCTCTCAGAATAAACTCCTTCCAGCATGAAATGACTGATAGCAAGAACCTCCCTTGTTCTGGAAAATGTCAGACTTTTTCTCTCTATTTCTTGCAATATTTAGAAGGGACACTGGATGGTGCTACTGCTCTTTGTGCAGCATCCAAGTAGACTCTACACTTTCTATGACTCTTTTCCTTTCTTCATATAGCACACTGTACCTGTACCTGTGGACATCACAACAGAAAGAACATGCTTAGCAGAAATAGTACAGTTTATTAAAAGCATTCATCTCCAAGGACTGTTGCTGGTAGAGAATAGAGAAGAAGAAACCATTAATGAGCAGTTTGAACTTTTCTTCAGCTCTCCCTTTCCCAGAAAAAACATTACCTTGCTCTCTCCAGATAATAGCATAGAACTGAAAAGAATGAACTCTGGGCTCTGTTAAAGATGTAGACACAAAACAAGCCAGTCACAAGCCAAATAAACAAAGCTATGTTAGAAGGCAGGAAGTAGTATAGCTGTATATCTGTAGTGATTTAAAGTGATGAGGTTCTTTGAGTTTATGTGACTATCAAGACCTGTTATTTTACTGTAAGCTGCCCCTCCCTGCTGGCCTCCATTTGCTACCACTATATGCTGATGTGTGATTCAGCAATATGGTATACCAGCTTCCATTATGTGATGCAAGGTCCAGAACTGTCACTGCAATGTTTGAACAGATGGGGAAAGAGCTACAAAACAGATAAAACTTCTGGCAACTGCAAACGAAGGCTTCTGGAAGCTGATTCTAATTGAAATAAAGGCCCAACATTACAGGAGAAAAAGCTGTAAGAAGTATTGACCTCACTGGTATAAAGAGATGGCCAATGAGGATCTGAAACTGACAAAAGCCACTAGCACGGCCTGCAGAAAATGCCAAAGAGAAAAAGGATTCAATAGCCCCCATTTGCAAAAGGCATCTTGTACCCTTAATGTTTTATCTGGTTCTTCCTACCCTCCAAAATGTGCACAGTGTTGTATTGCCATTTCAACATTTCCAATCATACCTATGAGATATTGCTGCATCTGTTGCCGAGCACAGTGGTAACAACATTAATTCGCTTGCTGCTATCTCAGAGAAAGGCGGCATGCTTTAGATGTCACCTGAAGAATGGAAACCGGTATCTTGCCTTAGCTATCAAATGAGAGTAGCCATCTCCTCGAGAGTAAAATGTGGTAAGTTGTGATAATAGAACCAAACCCTCAATATACCATCCTGTGTATGTAAAGCAGCTATTTTGTTCACCAGTAATAATGACCATGACATCTCTTAATGTCCCGCTTCTGAATAATCCCACCAGAATACTTAGCTCTTAAACCTTTACTCATATTACCCTTTAACTGCAAAAACAACATGCTATAGATGTACATTCAAGTGGAAAAGTGCACACTGTTATTTCTAAGGGCGCGTACTGCTGCAACGCAAATTGTATCACTGTTATGTCACATGTTAATGTGCAAAAATTTCAAAAAAGGGGATTCATTTTTGTTCAATTGCAGAATTCTGTTGCTGTTGCTTACCACAACCCACATGATTACAGCTTGACCCATTGGCAGACCTCCTGTGAGAAAAACTCACCCTAACTATATGAATAGTAGCATAGTGCTAAAGAACGCAACTGCTTTGGTAGAGAAAGCTTAAATTTCAGTTCACAGAACAAAGTTCAGCATTTGTGGAAAAGGCTTCAATAGCCACAGGATCTAACTTCTCAGTAACTTTAAAAATGAAGCCAGGATAAACTTGCCCCTAGTAATTATAAAGAGGCCTAAGGAATGATGGAAATATTTTTCTGAGAATTAGCATGACAGATCATAGCCCTGTAAACTGCACAGCCCTATATTTGGTAGTACCTATCAAGACAACAGCACCCACTATCTGAATAAGTGCCATTGGCTGGGCCCATGCAGATATTTTCAGCAGCACTATCTGGCTAACTGGGTTATTAGAGTATAGGTTTGATCTAATAAAGCAGTTCATTAACACATTTTGGGTCTCCTCTGGTTCTCTCAGTTGGTGAGCATTGAGTGTCATATGTATGATTTTCTCCCAGTGGGTGAGAGGTCTTACGTGTGCACTAGGTGCAAGGAGCTCTTTGCTCTCAGGGAACAAGTCCGATATCTAGAGACTAGAGTAGCAACTTGGAGAAGCTAAGGCAGACAGAGAGGTATATAGACGAGACCTACAGGGACACGGTAGTGAGGTCACAGCTCCAGTCTGGCAGCCTTTCTGTTGCCATGGCGGAAAGAGGTCAAGTGAAAGGAGAGCATCACCTTGGTGTAGCAGGAATGATCCTGTAGCTGGGACTTGTCCTACAGGTGATGTAAAAGCATCTGACACAGAGGAGGTTTCTCCAGGGACATGTGCCCTTGAAGGAAGGGTTAGGACGGCCGTTATAACTGGCAATTCAATCATTAGGCTTGTAGACAGTTAAGTGGCTGGTGGACATGAGGATCACCTGGTAACAGGCCTGCTTGGTGCAGAGATAGCAGAATTCAAGCACTACCTAGACAAGGTTTTAGATAGTGCTGGGAGGAACCTGCTGTCTTGGTACATGTTTGTACCAATTACATAGAAAAGCATGAGAGGGAGGTTCTGGAAGCCAAAATTTAGGCTTTTCAGTAAGAAGTTGAAATCTAAAACTTTCACGATAGCATTCTCAGAAATGCTTCCCGTTCCATGACCAGGACCCAAAAGGCAGGCAGAGCTCCAGTGTCTCATTGTGCGGATGAGACGATGGTGCAATGAAGCGGGTTTGGGATTTTTTTAGGAACTGGGTAACATTCTGGGAAAGGAGGGGCTTTTCCAAATGAATGGGCTCCAGCTTAACCAGGATGGAACCAGGCTGCTGGCATTAATCTTTAAAAAGAAGATAGAGCAGCTTTTAAACTAGATAATAGGAGAAAGCTGACAGTCACCCAAGAGCACATGGTTTGAGGTGATGTCTCTTTGAAGGATACTAGCAAAAGAGGGAAGTTAGGGCAACCTGATAGAGAGGTTCCAAGAAAGATAAAAGTTATTGTTATTGTTATTGAGTAACTCAGATGTCCTTAACTGCAAAGCAGACAGAGCAAATTACCTGTTCAACTGATAACCAGATTGTTGATATGAACAAAATACAACCTCTGAAATGCCTGTATGCAAATGCTAGAAGTCTAAAAAATAAGATGGGAGAGTTAAATATAATTGGCATCTCAGGGGGGGGCGGAGCCTGATGTCCAGCGGGTAGGACGCTTTGCGTTGAAGCTCCCGAGAGGCCTACTTAGAATCCTGACTTAATACCTACACAAATTTACTATTTCGCTCCGAGCTGACCGGGGCACCTCGGGGGGAATGGCGGCCCATAAACCAGCGCGCTTGGACTTCGGGTCTCCTTCTTCTTCTCACGGAAAACGCTCCAAAACAGAGGTGTCCTCCCCACAGAAGATGGTTCCATTTCGTGAAAACCCCGAGATGCACCTGGAGATTTTGGAAGAAATACGCGGCGTGAAGGAATTGGTGCAGTCCAATGGAGAAGCGCTTCGAGCCATGCGAGAAGACTTTGGAGTGCTCCAAGACCGACTTGAAAGTCTTTCGTTGCGGCAGGACAACATGGCGGGGGTCCTCGACTCGCACGAGGTGCGCTTGGGCAAACTGGACGAGGCTGAGCGTCAGATACAGAATCTTCAAAAGGAGTTAGAAGATAGCAATAATCGAGCCCGTCGCAACAATGTGAGGCTCCTCGGAGTGCCGGAGGGGGTGGAAGCAGGAGATATAAGAGAATTCTTGCTCAAAACTCTTCCCTCCTTGCTGAAGATCACCTTTCATAAAGAACTGGAAATCGATCGTGCACACCGTGTTCCTGCTCACATGGCGCTCAACCGCACGACCCCCCGGCCTATTATCTTTAGCTTGCTACGATATCAACAAGTGGAACAAATTTTACATGCTGCCCGAGCGAATCATCATTTGGAATTTGAAGGTCGTAAGGTCTCCTTCTTTCCTGATTTGGCAAAGCCTACCGTTGACCGTCGGAAGAAACTCCTTGCTTTTCGCCCTCGACTTCAACAGCTACAGGCTCGCTTTGGCCTGTTGTATCCAGCGAAGCTCCGAGTGACTCTCCATAACCAAACCAGGACGTTCGAAGATCCTGATCTACTATCAACATTTTTAGACTCCAAAGAAGCAGAGCAGATGCGCTAATCCCAAAGTTTGGACTCTTATTTGCCGGCTCTATCCGCCATTTTGAAGGGCCCGATGCGGCGGTCATAGCCAAGCACAGAAATAGCCTGGACTTTCTTTCTTTCTCTATATGACTTTTGTTTTTGGTCTCCTATCCCTTCCTGATGTGTGCCTCGGTCGGATTCGGAGCACGTACAGTCCTACAGGTTATGTGTTTTTTCAAATTTGGCCTTCTCTGGGGTTTCTCCCCGCAGACACATGGTCGCCAGTAATTTTGGGGTTTTGCTTCTCCTCTACCGTACTGCGGTTTTCTTTGTTAATGTGGGGCGCTTCATTGTATTATATTAGTTTATTTTTCCTATGTCATGTGTACAGCCAGATACAGTCAGTTTGAGGGACACAGTGAAATTATGTGTGCTTTCATGCTCAGAATTTTTAACTTTTCTGTATGGCCTTATGTAAAATCTTCTCATTCACCGTCAAAGGCATTAATGGTCCACTCAACGGAAAGAAAATCCTTAGCTATCTTAGCCATGAGCATGTTGATTTAGTGTTTCTTCAGGGAACGCATTTAAACTCTGCTGAAACATTGAAACTCAATGCTAAGCCTCACATGGTAGCTGCCTATTCTCCCACCGTTTTCAAATGGTACGGGATAGCCACTTTGGTTAAGAAGTCTTAGCATGCTACTGTACCTGATATTAGCGCTGACAAGAAGGGTAGATGGGCCCGTGTACACCCTGAGGTTGGAGATAGTTAATTCACGTGTATTTGCATTATGCCCCGAATGTGGACAACCCTGCTTACTATGCAAGTATTGCGCAGTTGGCCTCGGCCTCTGCCAATGCTCCATTAATACTTGGTGGCGATTTACTCAAGTGTTCCCTCAATCTTTTCTTCTCAAACAAGGTGCTCGTTGGTTGGAAGAGCCAGTACCGAGCAGACCTGTGTGGCTAGATACAGAAGCGGGCCTTCGCGAACCGATTCCTCTTACCTTTCTCCCTGGTATGACTCTCCCATCAGACTCCCACTATCCACCAATGCTTTTAGACACTTTAGGTGCCTTTACTACTCTTATGCAATCTTAGACTCCCGACTCTGGTCAGTGCAACTTCAGCATCGCCTTTGATCCACTAGAGTACTCCCGCCATCGGCATTCTCTATATAAGGTTGATTGGCGACTTTCCGACCTCTCGGTAATTCACCGGGTGTAGCATCCAATCTTACTAAACCTTCTGTAATGCTATACCTAGAGATACCCCTATAGCGCAGAAAGTATGGGAGAGAGAATTGCATGTGACTTTGATCTCGGAGCAATAGAGCCTTATCAGGAGTAGAGGGACACGGGTTCCCGATCCGCCTCACTCATTCAGACCCTCTCCTTTCTAGCCCACCGGTGTTTTTACACTTCTCACAGATTAGACAAATGGAACACTACTCAGGGCAATGGTTGCTGGACACGTCCTGCGGCCATTGGTTCATTGCCTCATGTTATGCATGAATATCCCGCACTACAGTATTACTGGCGTCGGGTCTGGGGTCGTATTTAGTCTATCTCGCACTCTCAGGAGCCCCTTTCTTGGAGGATAGTGGGACTTCGCCCAGTTGCGGGGATCCCCTCTCTCCCAAAAATGGCTTATCTCCTTTCGAACTTTATGCTTAGCATTGCTATTTCCCTAATTAAGTATTTTCCTCATTAAGTAATACTGGAAACTTAGCTCCCATTTGAGCCCCAATGACTGGTGGAATCATGCCTGTCTTTACAGTAAATATGAACAAATACCTCGTCTGTTCGCTTTCTCCGTTCAGACTCCTTCTCATTGGTCTCAATGGAAGCTGCTCAATGACTATGTACATTTTGCTAAATGCTCTCATTTGACTGTCTGACTTTGTATATATCTTTGTCTCATGATCATGCTGTATTGTAGATACTCTTTTGATCGTTTGATGTATAATCACTGTTAATTGGAAGCGCTCACATGCTGATATAATCGGGTAGAGAAGAAGCATCGGGGTGGGGGGTAATGGGTTTACTTTTCCTTATTGTATGCTTGTTTTGTCTTTTTTGGTGTGTTGTTTCTTTTGTTTGTTGCAAAATGAAAATAAAAGTTTAAAGATAATTGGCATCTCAGAGACCTGGTGGAAGGAGGACAATCAATGGGACATTGTGCTACCTGGGTACAAACTATATTGCAAAGATAGGGTAGATCAAATTGGTAGAGGGGTTGCACTCTATGTTAGAGAATGCATTGAGTCAAACAGGATAAAAATTTGCAGGAAAAAAATACACTGTAGAATCTCTATATAGATAGTGCTGTTGAAAATACAGCTGGCCATCCTGGCACTATTTGGACAGTTCCAGAAAAGGTAGGCTTCAATGAACCCTACAGGGTCATTTTAAAAGGTTTAATCCTGAAGAAGCTGATCAGGATAAAGCAGAATTGCTTAACAAATATTTCTATTCTGTTTTACACATGAAGGGCCAGGAGCAGGACCTCAGAAAACACGCACAACAGGAACAGAAGTGACAGGGATCTCAAACGATTTTCAGAAGACTGTTCATGAGGAACTAGAACTAAAAGTAGATAAAGCAAAGGGACTGGATGGGATACATCTGAAAATACTGAAGGAACTTGCAGATGTTCTAGCGGCTCCACGGACTGACCTTTTTAATGCTTCTTTGGCGTTGGGAGTGGTGCCAAAGGACTGGAGAAAGGTGCATGTGGTTCCTTTACACAAAAGCGGATGAGATTGAAAACCACAGGTCAGTAAGTCTAACCTCTGTAGTGAATGAATTATTGGAAATGCTGTAAGAGAGAAAATATTAAGATTTCTATAGTGCAATGGATTGCAGGATCCGAGGCAGCATGGGTTTACCAGAGGCAAGTCTTATCAGACAAATATGGCTGATTTCTTTGACTGAGTGCCCAGGGAGCTGGATCAAGGGACAGCCTTAGATGTCGTATACTTAGAGTTCAGTAAAGCCTTTGACACTATTCCACTCAGGCAACTTATGAACAAACTGATCACTCTAGGGATGGACCCTAAAGTTACTGATTGCAGCTTCCCACTCAATGAATTTCTAACCCAAAGGGTACAGGTAAATCAAGCTCACTCTGAGGAGGAGCTTACCAGAGGTGTGCTGCAGGGATCTGTCCTGAGTCCGATTCTTTTTAAAATCTTTGTTAATGATATTGTGGAAGGACTGTCGGGTAAGGTTTACCTGTTTGTGGAGGATACCAAAATCTGCAATAGAGTAGACACCCAGGAAGGAGTAGATAGCATGAGGAGGGATCTAGCTAAGTTTGAAGAATAATCTAGAATTTGGCAGCTGAAATTGAATGCTAAAAAATGCAGGGTCATGCATTTGGGCTGCAAAAATCCAAGGGATTTGCAGATGACACAAAACTATTTAAAGTTGTTAAAACCCAAGATGATTGTGGAAAATTGCAAGAGGATCTTGATAAATTGGAAGACTGGGCATCAAAATGGCAGATGAAATTTAATGTGGACAAGTGCAAAGTTATGCCCCTAGGGAAGAACAACCCAAACTATGGTTAAACGATGCAAGGTTCCATATTAGGAACCACCACCCAGGAAAAAGATTTAGGCGTCATTGTGGATAACATGTTAAAACCCTCCGCCCAGTGTGCAGCGGCAGCCAAGACAGCAAATAGAATGCTAGGTATCATAAGGAGAGGAATGGAAAATAAAACAAAGGATATTATAATGCCTCTATATCGTTCCATGGTGAGACCACACCTTGAATATTGTGTGCAATTCTGGAAGGATATAGCATTATTAGAAAAGGTTCAGAGAAGAGCCACCAAAATGGTAAAGGGAATGGAAGGATACCCCTATGAAGAAAGGCTAAAAAGGTTAGGGTTTTTTAACCTGGAAAAGAGACGGCTGAGGGGAGATATTATAGAAGTCTATAAATTGATGAACGGAATGGAACGGGTAAACATAGATTGATTGTTTACATTATCAGAATATAGAAAGACTAAGGGACATGCAATGAAGCTACAGGGTAAACTATTTAAGACTAATAAAAGAAAATATATTTTCACTCAACGTGTAATCAAACTCTGGAATTTGTTACCGGAGGATGTAGTAAAGGCTGTTAGTGTAGCTGGGTTTAAAAAAGGTTTGGACAAGTTCCTGGAGGAAAGGTCCATAAACCATTATTAAAAAGGGACCCAATACAAGCATTGTGGAACCTGTGTCTTTTGGGGAAACTGCTAGGTACGTATGACCTGGATTGGCCACAGTTGGAAACAGGATACTGGGCTTGATGGACCTTGGTCTGACCCAGTATGGCATATCTTATGTTCTTATCTTATGTTCTTAAGGGACTAGTATAGTGTAGGGGGTGAAGTACTTCTGTCCACAAAAGAAGAGCGGTGCCTGAGCGTGATTGTGTTTGACAATCTTAAAGTAGCTAAACAGGTAGAAAAGCAGATGGTGAAAGCCAGAAGGATGCTTGGGTGCTTAGGGAGAGAAATTGCCAGTAGAAAAAAGGAGATAGATCCCCTCTACAGGTCTCTGGTGGGACCTCATTTGGAGTATTGTGTACAATTCTGGAGACTATATAAACAGGTTTGAATCGGTGCAGAGGGTGGCTACTAAAATGGTTAGTGGTCTTTTTTATAAAACATATGAAGACAGACTTAAAGATCTTAGTATGTACACTTTAGAGGAAAGGCAGGATAGAGGAGATATGATAGAGATGTTTAAATACCTCTGTGGCATAAATGCACAGAATGAGAGTCTCTTTCGATTGAAAGCAAGTTCTGCTACAAGCGGACATAGGATGAGAGTGAAAGGGAATAGACTCAGGAGTAATATGCGGAAATACTTCTCTATGGAAAGAGTGGTAGATGAATGGAATAGTCTCCTAATGGAAGTGGTAGAGATGAGGACAGTATCTGTATTCAAGAAAGCATGGTACAAACACAGATGAGCTCTAAAGGAAAAAAGGGGACTATTGTAGTTGATATGGAAGGGTAGACTAGATGGCCATATGGTCTTTTTCCGCTGTCATGTTTCTATGATTTGGATGTCTGAAAACAAGGTCATGGACATCATAATCACAGACACATTTCTGTAGTCTATCCAGAAATGATGTTCACAGTTGTCATCTCCTGTGCAGGGATGTCCAAGTAGGCATGGGGAAGTGGTGAAGGCATGTCAGGAGAGGAGCAATGGACTTACACATCCCTGTTCAATCTCAGAAATGGCAGGGATGTCTGCAGGCATGTCCAGGTTTATACCTTCTCCAGGCACGAATGGGCATCGGGATAGTGCTTGTTTTCACCTTAATACCATCCAGAGAGTGTAGAGAAAATGGAGAATTAAGTGGCCACCCATGCTCTTAAGCCACTAGTCTAACTATTATGCTATTAGATGTCTTGGTTCTGAAATGCTTTCCTGGGGATGTCTATATAAGTGTTTGATATATGTGCATATGGAGGTACATCAATGTTTTTGAAATCATGCCCGAATTTGCACATGCCTGGTTTTTTTTCCAGATGTTCTGGCTTTGCTGTTCCAGAGTTCACTTGGATGTCCCATTGTGAAATACACCTGCTAGTGTATCTTTCCTCAAATAGTCACTGAACCAATATTCCCAAGCACAATGTCTGCTCAGAATGAAGACAAAATGAATCACCAAACAAAACCCCAAAAAACCTCTAAGTGAAATTTTCTTTTTGTCGGGTTATGCCTAGGGAGTTAAGAACTACTATCTATCCCCACCAGACAGCAGAATCCATTTTAATCATATTATAAAAAATCAATCAACTTAGCTTATAAGAATGGACTAGGCTTAATATCCCACAATGCGGTATCCAAAATCAGGCACGTCATGCACGTTTCAGGATTCCTTCCCTGTGTCAAGTGCTGCTTCCATCAGATCATGTTAACCGCCATATAACGCTGAAATAATATAATCAGTAGTTTTTTAACCGAATAGAAGTTTTCTTGGCATTGTGGCATGGGCTTTCTTAGCATTGTGACCAGAAGTAGATTGTCAGGTCTTTCTTCCAAAACAACAGAGGGATAAGTGACTTGTCCAAGGCCCCAAGGAGTGCTACTGGGAACTGAACCCTGGTTCTCTTAGTTACTAAGCCAGTGCTCTAACCACTAGACTACTCTTCCACTCCAACACATAATCCAACTCTGAAATTCATTGCCAGAGGATGTAGTAAAAGCCGTTAATGTAGCTGGGATTAAAGAGGTTTGGACAAGTTCCTGGAGGAAAAATCCATAAACCATTAAAGTGGGCCGAGGAAATCCACGGTTTACTCCTGGCTTAAGCAGCATGGAATCTGTGTACCTTATGGGAACCTGACAGTACTTCTGAGCTGGATTGGCCACTGTGCTTGATGGACCTTTGGTCTGACTCAGTACGGCATCTCTTATGTATATATGTATAGATGTCATATAAACACACATAATGAAGGCAATTTCCAAAAGCCATTGGCTGCATATAAAAGCATGAACTGATGATTCTTTGATTTTGTGTGAACGTCAGGACCTATTATTTTGCTTTGACTGCAGCTTCTCTTTTTCACCCCTCAGAGACTACTGCCTAGTTTACTTGATGGTTCCATTGACCCTGGATATTCACAATGGAAAACATTAGATCTTTGTCCTAAGGACTCTTTGCGGATATCCCGAAAAGCACACTTGCGGAATAGAGTTCAGCGGGACTGAGCTGGAAAGCATTGCTTTAAGCCCCAAAACCTTGCTTCGGGCACTTGGGCAACATCCTTCCCTGAATATATGGATGGTATTTTTTCATTCATATCTAAATTCCAAGGACTCTAGGGTCCATGGAACACTTCAGATATACAGGGCGGCCCAAAAAAAGTGAGAACATCTCGTAGCATACAAGTTATTTAAAAATTCAAAGAGACAGATGTAAACGATTGACAAATTAAAAAAAACAAAGATGGCGACCGGAAATTGTTGAAATAAAGATGTTATATAGCTAAAAAAGGTAAATAAGTAAACTATTTAAGCTTTTAATTTACGAGACGTTCTCACTTTTTTTGGGCCACCCTGTATATGCTAACTGAACTTAGTCAAAAGAAACATTTCCAGCGCTGACGTTCTGGTACCAGCTGAAGCCAATTGACCCTTTGACGTAAGAATAATGGCGGCACCCACATACAAACTAGGTCCTCACAAGGTATATCATCGAGGCTCCTCTTGTTTTCTATAAGCCAAGCCACCACCAGTTAGCACAGTCTGTTTAGATTTTGAGACTCTGGATTTAAGGAAGGTTGTGCATTTACAAACAGGAAAACCCCCTCCCACATATACATACATTATTTTCCTTGAATAGCACGGCACTATAAAACCCACAGGCCTCTATTCACCCCTTTTGCTTCTGGCCTCAAGGAGAGAGCATTATTGCCATTAGACTATAGCCAGCCATAGCTTTGTTCATCCTTTACATTCTGCTTAAAAAAAAAAGACTGGGAGTTCCTGCGCTGATGGAAACCTATCGATTTTTGCCTCCTCCTTGAATGCTTCAGAACATGATGTAGTCTCCTGTGGTTCCAATTAAACTCACCTGTTAACTTAAAAAAGGTCCTTTGGAAGAGAGTTTAAAAGATTTTCATTTAATTGATTGTGTGTAAAATGCCCCCTGCAATTAGCAGCATAAACTAATTGTTACCCACTGCGTAAGAAGCAATTTGGGATGTTCAGAGTCACTGCAGTCTTTGCACCCTCCCCACTGAGCTCCCAGTGTCTTTATTGATAACGTGCATCTGTCTACATTTGATATTTTTAGTTTGGGTTACAGAAGCTTTTAAGACTCTAATTGTTCCACTGGCTTTCTGTTATCACAGCTGATAAATAACTATTTAACTGGTTTAGTGTGCTCAGGCTAATTTGTTACATTGTAATGGCTTTAAATTATATTCCGTGATCGCAGTCAGAATGTTGCTGCCTTAAGAAGTTTCATTAAATAAAAGGCTTAAAAGGGAGACATTCAGACTCTTCCCCCACTTTTTTTTTTCGGTGTTAGAGGTAGGAGACCTGCTTCCTACCAAGCTCTCGCTCTGCAGCTGCCTATTTCCATTCAGAACCTTTCCAGTAGCTGGGTCCAGTTCATGATTTGCTCAACTGGACTTCAGCTGCGTTGATCATGTGGCCGAAGATTTCAGTTCTAGCTTTTGCTGCCAGCCAAAACCAACCTCGAATTTGGTTTCTACTCCAGGTTCTGGGAGTGTTCACTGCTTTGACTTAGCAGGGGTTTGGGACATGTGTCCCAGAAGAAGAACCGAGTCAGAACCATAGGTACTATTTATAGCATGCTTCCAGTAACTGTGGTACCCTAAGTAGAATAGGCAACTGGGTTCTGCAATGTATATTACATGTTTATATACTATGATTAGCCTCTTATAGTTGAGGAAACTGACATTCTGAGAAAGAGAAAGGAATTTGTAAATTCTGTGAATGAAATAGCCCTCGGAAGGTCGTAATGATTTTCAGTGACAGAATTATGTGGCTGGTTTTATCCTTAGGACCTCTCTTGTTTATGAAATTAAAACACTAACCATGCCTCACTGTGATTAGTAAAAGTATTTTGGAAGGTGTATTTGTGGGTATTAATAACCTGGGGTGCCTCTATAGCATCTGAGGGGATGCCGGAAATGAAGAACAATGTTGGCATGTGTCATTCTCTTGGAATTCCAGACCCAATGTGTGGTCAAGCCCTCACCCCACTCAGTTCTCTGGTTTTTTAAACATAAGCTTGAACAAATGTTGCAAGTTTTCATGAATCAGTTTTCCATAATTATCACTCTTTAGTGTTATACACAAGGTTGACAAAGGCAGGCGTCAACTTATAGACTAACTAATTTATTGAGACATAAGCTTTCGAGGACAAGAGTCCACATGAACATGAAGTTTAGGAGATGGGTTAATATACATGAAGATGGAGGGGGGGGGGTGAGTTTAGAGAAGGCATTGAAAAGTGCAGGGCAGGGTGTGGAAAGGGAATGATAACAGCAGAACATTTCAGCTAATTGATATTTGTGAAGAGTGAGAGAAATGGGATGATCTCAGAATAGCTAAGTCCATTCACACCTGTAGTGAGTCATGAAGCCATTGTCCTTGTTTAGGTTTAGAGTGATGGTGTTAAGCTTTTTGATTGACTCCAGTTCATCATTTTCATGCTGTAATGTCCTTTGGAAGTTCCTCTGGAGTATTATACACCATTTCCTAAGAAGTGTAAAGCCAGAGGTTCGGTGGGCATTTTATTATGAAAGCATGCTAAACAGGTATATAATGGAAATATTTAAATATAGAGGCATGTTTATGCAGATATAATCATTTAGCCCCACAAATAAATAACATGAGGACAGGAGAAGTTAGAGGAGAACAAAAAAATCAGGAGTTAGAGCAAAGAGTGAGAAATGGAGCGAAAAACAGGGCAGGTGATATGTTGAGGTCCATAAACATATCAGAGCTGTGTACATTAACCTTTTTGCTGCTGGTCCATGGGACTTCAATACATATTGGCAGTGCTCAGCTTTCAAACAGTACAGTATATGGTATTAGCTTATAGGAGAAAGAGTTCCATGGATATTATTGAGTAAAATAAGCTCTGAATTTGGCAAGACATAGTATCTTAGTAGAAGAAAGGCCTTGCTAGGGACAAATATCAGCTCACTCCAGCAAAACACAATCATCTGCCAGCTCTTGTTAGCCCTAATAACAGATTACTTCCACTTCCAGATGTAATCACCTAGTCTGACATTACAGAAGGTCAAAGAGACAACAGAAAAGATGACAAATAGGGGTCTAATAATAACCCATTATCGTCATACCCTCCCCCCCCCCCCTCACTTGTATCTGTTCAATGTACTCTGCACGTGTTGGTTGTAACCGCTTTGACCAGGAGAAAGGCGGTATATAAATATGGCTAAATAAACATAACAACCAGTTGTGTTATGGAGGACTAATTTCTCTGTAGAGGTTTCTAGAATGTACGTGCCATGTTACTTCCGCCATCCACTGGTGAGCAGCAGTGACACACATGGCAACACAAGATGCAGTATAGAATCTAGGGGGCTTGTTTACAAAGCCGCGGTAGCGGTTCGCGATTGTTATCGGAGCCGCGGCCCCATGGGGCCGCGGCTCCGATAACGATCACGAACTGCTACCGCGGCTTTGTAAACAAGCCCTAGGTGTGCGAAGGCAAACCAACTTCATTTTGTTTTGTTTCCATTTGGTGTGCTAAAATTTTGGTTTCATTTTGTCATCTTGTGTTATCTTTTATCGCGTCCCGGTTTTTGTCAATATAGTGTGCACGATTAAGAGACAGTGTGCATTATTGACAAAAACCGGGAGTGACAACATTTCAGCATTTCCTGTCTCATTTCAAACAAACGAAAGCACATCCCTAATGGAATGCAGGTGGATCTGGTGAACGGCAGGGCAAGCGAGGCTAGCAAAGGGACAGTCTTCTCAGGCCACGAGGCGCAGCAAGATGGACTAGTACAGTGGTACCGCAAAAGGACAGAGGTGCGATGATCTGCTCGGGCATCTGTGGGAAGGGTGGCAGACAGACCTCCTCCAGGAGGAAAACTGTGCAGAGGCCATGTCACCCATCATTTTGATTATATTGTAATAGTAATTGACTATTGTATTAGTAATTATTGTAATAGTATCGCTCATCTAATTATACCCCGCTTTGATTACTGTAATAGTATTCTGCGAGGGCTGCCTAAGAAAACTATGCAACAACTCCAGATGGCCCAAAATCTTGCAGCACGCAAAATTCGTAAGGCTCACCATTCCGGACATATCACCCCACTTCTTCAGAAGCTGCACCGGTTACCCATTGCAATAAGAATAAAGTACAAATACATGATGATAGTTTTTAAGCTCCACAATAACATAGCCCCATCATACCTATCTTCCCTCCTCAATTCACCCTCAAACACAAGAAACAGAAGGAGCTGTTCACAAAACACTTTCAAAATACCTTATCACATCTGCAACACCAATCACTTTACAAGTACTAGAGCATTGACATATATTGCCCCGGTACTCTGGAATGCACTTCCGGATAATTTGCGAGCAATAAAGGATCTCCAACTGTTCCGCAAGGAACTCAAGACATACCTGTTCCTTGTCTACTATGGTAACCTGACAATCTGCAAACCCAACCAACCTAGTCACAACTAACATATATAAGTCATCTAAATGCTCCTAACTGCTTTATTGTATACAGGTTGTTGTAATATATTTGGCAGCAGTTAAAATGCTGAGCGTATTCTGTGTTGTAATGTAAAGTTATCATGTTATGTTCGATGTAAACTGTCCTTGATCTCTGGAAGGGGCGGTATAGAAAAACTATTAAATAAATAAATTAATTAAATAGATTTTGTGATGGGCCCTTTCTGCTAGTAGCATATATACTGAATAGGCTCATGTATTCACCATGCACATTAAAGGCATTAGCACACCCTGACCAGCTATAAATCAGCTGAGCAAGGTATTTTTTTGATATTAGGAAAAAATATCCAAAATTAGTAGATATTCCATTCTGAAGAACATCAGCAGGTAGTTAGCGGCGGATTCTTCCTAGTAATCAGTTAAATAAATAGGAACATAAGAAGTAGCCAGTCTGATCATCTGAAAGTACTCGGTCCATCCCCCGCTACCCTAACTCAAGGGTCTTACTTCTATTCGGTTAATAATTGTTATGGACAGGGCCAGTGCAATGATATAAGGCGCCCTAGGCAAACCTCAATCCTGGCACCCTTCTGCTGCTGCCGCCCCTCTCCAGGATCTGCAAGGACTTTAAATAATGCAGCGCTTACCAAACCTCAGGTGCGATATGCTGCTACTGCTTCCTCCCCTCTGATGCAAACTTCCAGCCACCTCCACCTCCATCTCCATGCAAACAGGAAGTCTGTGTCAGAAGCAGCCGGCAGCAGGAGCAGCACGCAGCGCCGGAGGTTTTGGTAAGCACTGCGGTGCTGTTAAAGACATTGCCGCCATTGCAGATCCCGGAAAGATGCAGCAATGGACAGTTCTCGGACCACTGGAGCTCTAGGCAGCTGCTTAGTTTGCCTAATGGTAGTGTCGGCCCCGATTATGGATCTGTCCTCCAGAAACTTGTCCTATCATGTATTTAAACTCACTCAATTAGGCTTTACTACATTATACAACAACAAGAGTTTGATTTTGTGTTGACTGAAAAAAACCCTCTTAAATTAATGTTAAATCTGCTACTAGTCAGTTTCATGGATTGTCCAGTTATCTTAGTATTATTAGGAGGAGTAAATATTGACTTGTATCATACCTCTAATAATTTTGTATACCTTCTTTATCTTGTCTCCTCTTAATCCTTTCTTATCCAAACAGAAGGACTCTAACCTGCTCAGTCTTTCTTCATAAGAGAACCATTCCATCCCCTAATGATTTTGGTTGCTCTTCTCTGTGCCTTTAATAACAAAAGTCACAGTTCACCCTTCCTCCATTCTTAGTTTAACAAAACTCCCCTTCTTCACCACCTAGAATCCTCTTATGTAAAAGGGTATCCAGTCTTCTCCAAACACCATTCAAATCCCTCTACATTGTTTGAGACTGGAAGCAGGTTGAGGTAGCATAGAACCCAGGCCTTCCTCGATCCAACTTCTAGGGTAATCCGCCGAATCCTCTTAGTTTGGAGGCTAATAATGTCTATTACTAACTCCAGTGGTGGCTTCTGGATCCCTTTTGGCCCTTCCAACCCTTGCAGAACGGGAGCTCCATCACAATTATAGTGCTTTTGATCTCTAGATCATTGGTTGATCACGACCAAAAATCATTATAACTTGATAGTCTCTGTGAATGAGTCAATGATTCTTGGTGGTGCTATTCCAAGTGGATTTCTAGTTGGACCCAAACCATCGCTTGGCACAGCCTGGCAATATTTGGCATCTTTGCTAGCAGTCTCTGCAGTAAGGCCAAACATTGCACAGGCATGGGGCTAGCTTATATTCTCAACTTAAGAAAAAAGTGTCTTCCACAGTAGAGTCGAGCCACATGGGCAACACAGTGCAGAAGCCTGCATTGCCCCTTCCCAAATTCCATTTGTTCTGTGGATAAAGAAAAGACTTTGGCTTCCAGTGTTCTCAATATGGCACCTTTCAGTGAATTCACTAAGGGGAAAAAAACTAGAAAAAACCTTTATCTCCCTTGAGTTATTGCACTATACTGTACATTCAAGTACGAATTGCACAGACAAAATTACAAAGTGTGCTGTTGAGTCTGTGATTACTCCTGCACCTGTTTTTTCTTGGCAAAGTGCAACCAGAAGTAGATTGCCAGGTCTTTCTTCCACGCAGCGAGTTTATAGTCCATGATACGCCAACATTCTAGCCAGGCCTAACCCTGCTTAGCTTCAGAGATCAACCAAAGGAAGGTTCACACAGACACTTGGATTCTATGTAGGATGGCCTACCATTGTACATTTTCTAATAGAACTGTAAAATGCTGGTCTGAAAATAGAAAGTAATGCACATCTACTATCTCAGAGAATCTTCTGCCTTTGGAAAGCATTTCCTATGACATTTTATTTAAGGATAAATTTAAGTATAATTTATAAAAGCTCTGTCTTCGTGTCAGCCCAGACTGGTTGGAGTTGGGACTCAGATTTTGAATGTACTGTAAGGGAGTCTCTTTAAACACAGGAAGCATACATCTGATTCTCGAAGAGCTGCAGTATATACTATATGATTATTTCCTTAGCACCGGGCAGTGGTATTGGAGTAGTTGTATACATTTCAGTATGCTGAATATTAACAAACAGAACCCTGCAATTGACTTAATGATTCTGTGTTGGACTTACATAGCATGATGCAGAAACCATTCCTTACTCCTTAAACTGGTTGAGGTTGAGCTCTAGCCCCATGGGTGAGAGAGAGTCCTTTCTAATGATCCAATTTCTGGAGAGAGACTTTTGACCATTTTTTAAACTTTTATTAAGACTGCACCCAGTCTTATTTGAAATCCTGATTTTCCATGTGAAACCTACACTACAGATCCCACAGTACACCAGAGCCCAATGCCCAAAAGTCAACATTGATTTCTAGAAGAAGACTTTAGATCAAATCACTTGGCAGCTCTGCAATACAAGGCCACTATTTAGGCAGGCTAGGTAGTTGCTTAGGGTGGCAGCTTCTAGGAGAAGGCAAAGGCCAGTTGCAGTAAAAGTAAACCAATTAGTCTTAAAAACCATGCAAATTCAAAGAGTTGTCAGTAGATATTTTTACCCGTGGTAAGGATAGGCAATTTCCAAATAGCCTATTTACCTGAGTAAATGGCTTTCGAAATGGCCCGATATTGAAAGGGATTAACAACTGACTGAAGACTGAACATAGTTTAGGACAACTATCCAGAGGGTCATCATGAATAGACACCGACTCAATGGCAATTAACAACAACAACAACAAGAGCACAGTGTAACAGCCTTTCTAACCATTTTAATCCATTGGTTGGGATATTCTGCGGTATGAACCATGTGCCGCCACTGCATACTCCGATGCTAACTGGTTAGTATTGAGGCAGTCTACCACTACTACTACTCATTTCTATGGTGCTACAAGGCATACAAAGATTTGACTTGTTCAAGCTATGGTATTTTCAAAAACATCATATGGATGATGAAATGCTCAATGGATGATGAAATGCTAAAAGAAATCAAGGAAGCTAACAAAAGTTACAGCGCAGTAATAATAATGGGTGATTTCAATTACCCTGGTATCGACTGGGTCAGTGTCACAGCAGGACATGCTAGGGAGATAAAGTTCCTAGATGAAATAAATGACTGCTTCTTGGAGCAGCTGGTTCATGAACTGACCAGAGGGGAAGCCATATTAGACCTAGTCCTTAGTGGAACACCAGATCTAGTGCAAGAGATAAGGGTGTTGGGGCCACTTGGCAATAGTGATCATAGCATGATCACATTTGATTTAATTAGTGGAGGAGGGATAGTAAGGAAATCCACAGTACTACCTCTTAACATTTGAAAGGAAGACTATGATAAAATGAGGAAAATAGTTAAGAAAAAACAAAAAGGAGCAGTTGCAAAGGATAAAGACTTACATCAAGCTTGGGTGTTGTTTAAAAATACTATCTTGGAAGCCCAGACCTGCTGTATTCCACGCTTTAAGAAAAGTGGAAGGAAGTCCAAAAAACTGCCAGCATGGTTTAAAGGTGAGGTCAGAGAGGCTGTTGTTGCCAAAAAAGCATCTTTCAGGAAATGGAATAAAGAGCCAAATGACGAAACCTGGAAACAGCACAAGCACTGGCAAGTCAAATGCAAGGCATTGATAAGACAGGCAAAGGGAGAATTTAAGAAGAAGCTTGCTGCAGAAGCAAAATGTGAAATAAAGACTTTTTCAAGTACATTCATAGCAAAAAACCTGTGAGAGAGTCAGTTGGTCCATTAGATGATAGAGGGGTTAAAGGGATAATAAGAGGCGACAAGGCAATAGTTGAGAGACTGAATGAATTCTTTGCTCCGGTCTTTACTGGGGAAGATGTAGGGATGTTACCCATGACTGAAGTGGTATTTAAAGGTGCGGAAGAATTGAAGGAAATATCGATACATCGGGAAGATGTATTACAACTATTAGATAAACTGAAGAGTAGCAAATCACCTGAACTGGATGGTATACATCCAAGGGTGTTGAAAGAACTGAAATATGAGATTGCAGACCTGCTATTAGTAATCTGTGAACTTTCATTAAAATCATCTGTAATACCTGAAGACTGGAGGATCGCCATTGTAACGCCAATTTTTAAAAAGGGTTCCAGGGGTGATCCAGGAAACTACAGACCGGTGAGTCTGACGTCAGTACTGGGAAAAATGGTAGAAAACATCATAAAGAACAAAATTACTCAGCATGTAGAAAGTCATTGTCTAATGGGAGACAGCTAACATGGCTTTAGACAAGGAAGATCTTGTCTTACTAATCTGTTATGTTTTTTTGAAGGTGTGAATAAACAGGTGGACAAAGGTGAGTCGGTTGATATAGTGTATCTGGACTTTCAGAAAGCCTTTGACAAGGTCCCTCATCAGAGACGTTTGGCAAAACTAATGAGTCATGGGATAGGAGGCAGTATACTATTGTGGATCAGGAACTGGTTAAAAGATAGAAAGCAGAGGGTAGGGCTAAATAGCCAATTTTCCCAATGGAGAAAGGTGAATAGTGGTGTACCCCAGGGATCTGTGCTGGGTCCGCTGCTTTTTGACATATTCATAAATGACCTGAAAAAGGGAATAACGAGTGAGGTTATCAAATTCGCAGATGACACAAAACTATTTAAAGTTGTTAAAACCCCAGAGGATTGTGGAAAATTGCAAGAGGATCTTGATAAATTTGAAGACTGAGCATCAAAATGGCAGATGAAATTTAATGTGGACAAGTGCAAAGTTATGCACCTAGGGAAGAACAACCCAAACTATGGTTACACGATGCAAGTTTCCACATTAGGAACCACCACCCAGGAAAAAGATTTAGGCGTCATTGTGGATAACATGTTAAAACCCTTGGCCCAGTGTGCAACGGCGGCCAAGAGAGCAAATAGAATGCTAGGTATCATAAGGGAAGGAATAGAAAATAAAACAAAAGATATTATAATGCCTCTATATCGTTCCATGGTGAGGCCGCACCTTGAATATTGTGTGAAATTCTGGTCACCGTATCTTAAAAAGGATATAGCATTATTAGAAAAGGTTCAGAGAAAAGCCACCAAAATGGTAAAGGGGATGGAAGGATACCCCTATGAAGAAAGGCTAAAAGGTTTAGGGCTCTCTTTAACCTGGAAAAGAGACAGCTGAGGGGAGATATGATAGAAGTCTATAAATTAATGAACGGAGTGGAACGGGTAAACGTAGATCGATTGTTTACATTATCAGAATATAGAAAGACTAGGGGACATGCAATGAAGCTACAGGGTAAACTATTTAAGACTAATAAAAGAAAATATTTTTTCACTCAACGTGTAATCAAACTCTGGAATTTGTTACCGGAGGATGTAGTAAAGGCTGTTAGTGTAGCTGGGTTTAAAAAAGGTTTGGACAAGTTCCTGGAGGAAAGGTCCATAAACCATTATTAAGAAGGGACCCAGGATATCAATGCTTGACCCAGTACAAGCATTGTGGAACCTGTGTCTTTTGGGGAAACTGCTAGGTACGTATGACCTGGATTGGCCACTGTTGGAAACAGGAAAGTGGGCTTGATGGACCTTGGTCTGACCTAGTATGGCATATCTTATGTTCTTATGGATGCGAAAGTTGAACAGTGAAAAATACAGGAAGAAAAATCAATGCCTTTGAATTATGGTGCTGGCAACGAATACTGTGTTTACCATGGACTGCCCAAAGAACAAACCAGTCAGTAGAGGAAATCAAACCTAAGCTTTCTTTAGAAGCTCAGATGACAAGATTTTGACTTTCCTAGTTTGGATAAATCATGCGAAGAGAGAGATCATTAGAGAAAGACATCATGCTTGGCAGGGTAGAAGGTCAATGCAAAAGAGGAAGGCCAGCAATGAGATGGATCGATACAATAACAGCAGCTATGAGTGCCACACTGTCAACAATGAGCTGGCTGACTGAAGACCAAACATGGTTTGGGACAACTATCCAGAGGGTCGCCATGAGTCGGCATTGACTCAATGGCAATTAACAACAACAACGACAATGACAACAACAAGGTGTGCGCTGCTCGGTTAGCTTCATGGCAATCCAGGCAATCTGGATATTCAATGCTGGGGCCAATGGTGGCGGCTAGCTGCTTTTACAGTGCTAGCCGCTGCTGCTGAATATCAGGCCCATGATCTCCAATTAGGAAAGTGTGGTGTTGGGGTGATTATGATTGTTGAGTTTAATTATAAAAATCTCAGGGGCCTGAAAATTGATGACTGGGGACAAGGCTGAAGTTTTACTTAGGGTCAAATTTCTCTTTAAGGAGACCACCGCCCACATTCCTTCTGTCAAGGATGTTACAGCAATATTGCTGCTTGAAACAAATATGTCTCCTGGGAGTCCTGCAGAACTTGCCTACCTCATACAACTGCACCACCCCCAGTGGTAGAAACATAGATGGCAGACTCCTGCACACCTTAGAGGAAACGTTGCTTAGCAGCCTTGCACCAGTTTAGTTCTACTGCACAATGATATAGAGTAGAATGGTATAGGAAATAAACTTCCCAATAATTTTTTATTTTTTTTATCTTCCAAACAATGCACACAGGTCCTTAATGTGTATGCTGAAATTTATTGCATAGGCCCCTAAGAACCTCTTTTACTATCACTTAGCTTGAGCTGTCTGCTACATGGCCCATTTTATTTCTATGGGCTTTGAGACAGATAGCTCAAGCTAAGGGTCAGTAAAAGGAGCCTTAAATCTCTGAATATGACCTTCTGCAAGTCACTTAAAGTGGCATTTAGAAAGGACATCCTGGAGCAATCTGGAATATCCAGGTCAAAATGGTCAGAAATAGGCTGGGAACATTTAAGGTTGGGCACGATTTTAGAAACATGTATGCACCCAATATGGCCTTCATTACGGATGGTTACATAGATGTCCCCACAATGGTATTCTAGATAGGGGACATGCTCCAGCCTGTCATTCTGCAAGTGGTGACATTTGGCAGCACAACAACTGTGAAACATGTATCCCAGTGTCTTTACTGTTGTGGACCGTACTGAGGATATTAGAGTAGCATCTTCTCCACACCCACTAGATGTTATGCTGGCAAAACAAGCACTTTTCTGTTGCCTATTCATGTCTTGGAACACAGACATGGATGAGAGAGGAGATGTGATGTACATTTCTGAAATCGAGCATGCACATCTAAGTTCTTCAGACTGCCCTGGACACACTTCCACCACACCCCTGTCCTGCATGGATATCCTTGCGCTGGGGTTGTTTCCATACCTGGTTTCTAAAATGGCTCTGGGGACATCTCTGTGAGTTGGACATCTGCATGCCCATTTTCAGACGTCCAAAGTACAAATAGAGCTTCTAAAATAATCCTTAGTCTTCATGTGCCTCAAACTATCTAGAAGTAGCTAAGAAATCAATTTCAGAACATCTGGCAGAAAACCAGGGTCTTTGTTTTCTAATCCTATTTTTATTATGAACTTCTTAAGACTTCTTCCAGGTCTTAAGAGTTGTTTTCTAATTGGGTATTTATATAGCATTAAGAGGATACTTTCTAATGGCCGTGACATTACAAAATAATGTGAGACATGAGATCAAACGTCAATGTACTGAGAAGATGTAAACTGAAAGGTCTGAATGTAATGTAGTTGACTATAAACCTCAGCACTTTCTCTTGGTCATTGCATTAGGTTTTGATATCACAAAGAAGCCATGTCAACCAATCACACGGCAGCTTTTAGCCAACTGTGTTCAAGGCTAATAATCCCAATAATATTAATAGCTTATATCTGCTACAGCTCTAAAGTGCCTTTGTGTCCTGGTTGATAAGAATGAGGTTGGAGATCTGCTCTTACTAGCCATACTGTCGTTATTTACTTTTGTTCAGAATGCATTTGAAGAAATAAATTGCAGGGAAAACTTTGGCATGGTTAAGGTGTATTTTGATATTGCTGTGAAATTTGCCATCATAAAAGACAGGGTATGTACAGACTTAAAATTGTTAAACTTAGCTATTTTGAAGCCACTAATCTGAAAAGCTTTCTGAGCAAATAAAGTAAAGGCTATACTGAGGCTTGGGGACTTAGCAAGGATGTCTATTTTTTCTGTATATATAAAACCTTTTTTTTAATGAGTACCCTAATGAATTGATGGGAGCAGTGCACTGCTGGATAATTTAGCAAAAAACTTTCTTAAATTTAGTATAGCTGTATTTTCTTTTCTTTTTGGGTTATAATATGAAAATATAAAAAAAGCTGAACAGAGACATCTGATGGGTATGGTTCTGCTGCTCTGTCACAACAGTACATTAGGAATAAAGCCTTCCACTTAAACACTTAAATGAAAACAGCGAGAAACTAATTTACCATTTGTAATCACATGATTTAAGCAGAAGCTACTTTAATTTTCCTCCCATTTTGCTTCATTTTCTATGTGAGCCCACATTAGCTTCCCCTATGAAAAGACTCGGCTAAAATCACAACACTTAAGCCCCCTTTCATTTTCTTTTTGATTAAATAATTGAAATTCTTGTCACTGCCTGCACTTTACCAGCGCACAAATTTTGTGTGTGACGATAAAGACTCTGGGTTCGTCCCCCCTCTTTTACTTCCTTAATCTTAAAAGCAGGCAAGGTTTATTTTATTGATGGCTTCACAAAATAGATCAGTACTCTATTCACCTATTTCAGAGAAATTTACTGCTCCCATTAAGTGATTGTTTGGGAAAATTATAGAAAACATATTCACTAATTCAGCTGTCATCATGCCAAGGTTTTACCTGAATAATACTGAATAGACCTGAAGCCTTTCTCTCTTCTCGGATGTACTTCCATTAACCTCCCAGTGCCTTTATTTTTCAATTTATTTGGCTCAATAAGGGTAACGCAACATCTATTAACATCTTTTTAACATTACCTACTAAGTTATCTAAGTGAAAGCTCAGAGGTTATTGTTGGTGACTGGCAAAAGACGTAAACCCAGTTCTCAAGAGTGTCTGATAAGGGTTTTTTTTCAAGGAGCCTTTTCTGCTAGCATTTATGGTGTTTCCAAGGTTATTTTTGCTTCGTTGTGATAAGTAATTAAGTTTGCCCACAGTAGTATAAAAATGTTGAAAAATAAACACTGTGGGCTGACCCCTTGGCTCAGGTTCCTGCAGTGCTATGAGTCCAAGTTCAGGCCCCCAATCTGACAGTCAGCTGGGCCTGGGCATGCTATAACCATGGTATGTTCTGGCCCAGGGACAGAAGACGGGGAGGCTGTTGCTGCTAGTGGTATCTCCTACTGGCCTACCAGAAGCACTGATGCACTTTGAAAAGGATGCCTCCGCAGCTCCATAGGAGCATAGAATATGATCACAGAAAAGGACCATAAAGCCCATCTAGCCTGCCCAGGTTCATTTCTGGTGCAATGTCGTAGAGCTTGGTTGGATTTCTGGCCTTCTTCTCCCTCCTCCATAACTAGGAAACCTCTGGTCTTATCTCATACTTTCTTGAATTCTGTCACTATTTTTGTTTCTCCCTTCTCCACTAGGAGGCATCTATCCCTTTCCATAAAGAAATATTTCCTGATGCTGACCCTGAGTAAACCCCCTTGGAACTTCATATTCTGACATTTTCCTACAGCAGAGTTGTCAAAATTGGAGCATGGGGGCCAGATGTGATCCTTAGAGCAAGATTTTCTGGCCCTCCATAATTTTCCTGTCCCTAGGCCAGATCTGGCCTGAAAAGCACAATGGGGTTGCTATTCAGAAGGGTTTGTGGTTTGTAGGACCTACAAATTGCATAAACCCCTCGCAGCCCGATAGTGCTGCTGAATATCCCCACAGAGCACCCTGCAAACGTCTGGTTAATTTCGGGGCAGAGCTGGGGTAGTCTCTGCAACTATCCAGTTAATGGCAATATTCAGCTGCTAACTAGATAGTTACCACATTGGCAGTAAAACTGGATATTAAGTGACAGATGCCAGATGGGCTCTGAATATCCATTTTCATTCTTGCCCACATCTGTCAGGAGCGTTTGAGCAACGCTGAACCCGCGGGCTGAATATCGACCCTGGTGTTTTTTTGCTCATGCATCTCCATCTTGCCTTTCTCTCTCCTCTTCTGCAGGAGATTTCAGCCAGCAGATTGTGAGCAGTCGCAGGCCGCTTTAGCAACAGGAAGAGTGGAGGTGAGCTGAGAGGAAGTTCCTGTGCTCGAAGAGCAAGAGAGCGCAGTATGTCTGTATCTCTGTCGGTGCATATCTGTGTGTCAGAGTGCGTGGATGAGCTTGTAGAGTGAGTGTATTTGAAGAGTGGTAGTATGTGGATGAGTTTCTAGAGTGAGTGTATTTGAAGAGTGGTAGTATGTGGATGAGTTTGTAGAGTGAGTGTATTTGAAGAGTGGTAGCATGTGGATGAGTTTTTAGAGTGAGTGTATTTGAAGAGTGGTAGTATGTGGATGAGCTTGTAGAGTGAGTGTATTTGAAGAGTGGTAGTGCGTGGATGAGCTTGTAGAATGAGTGTATTTGAAGAGTGGTAGTATGTGGATGAGCTTGTAGAGTGAGTGCATTTGAAGAGTGGTAGTATGTGGATGAGCTTGTAGAGTGTATTTGAAGAGTGGTAGTATGTTGAGTTTGTAGAGTGAGTGTATTTGAAGAGTGGTAGTATGTGGATGAGCTTGTAGAGTGAGTGTATTTGAAGAGTGGTAGTATGTGGATGAGCTTGTAGAGTGAGTGTATTTGAAGAGTGATAGTATGTGGATGAGTTTGTAGAGTGAGTATATTTGAAGAGTGGTAGTATGTGGATGAGCTTGTAGAGTGAGTGTATTTGAAGAGTGGTAGTATGTGGATGAGTTTGTAGAGTGGGAGTGGGAGTGTGTCTGAAGAGCAAGAGTACATGTGTGTGTGTTTTTGTGTCTCTCTGGTTGACACAGTGTCACTTAAATTTTCTCTTTGAAAATTTGGGCTGGAGAGGGCCACTGGTACAAATATACTTGTGTGCATATTAAGAAGAGGGAGGTTTTCGGCCTGGGGAATTTACCCAGGTAACTATTTAGTGTCCTGGCAAAGTTGCTTTGAAAATTGACCCAATACGGCCTCCACTCTGTCTACATCCCTTCAGAGGCATCAAAGAAAGCCAGAAACCAGTTTCGGGGTGGGGGGGGAGGGTTCATATCTGGAGCCTTTTTGACACTTAAATCTTTCTAGCTATGTCCCTGTAAATCTCACTCATTGGGGTGAGCCACCCTTGACATCTCTGGTTTGTATCACAGGAAATGGAGGGTGAAAAAAACAGGCCCAGCTTCCCTGGTTCTCACCTCACTGCTCCAATCACTAGGTCGTTCTACCCAAAGAATGTGCTTGTCCAGTCCTCATGTCCAACCACAACCTGAAACTGACAGCCCCTCCAGAACTAGACCTTGCAGTTTTTCCCTCTCTACTTTTGGAGAGGTAACGTGTTGGGGGTAGATGACTCTATGGGGGAGTTGAGAAAAGTAGTAAATCAGGGCCCATGATAGGGGCCCATAAATGTACAGTTGCCTAGGGACCAACATAATGTGAAGCCTGCCCTGGTTGAAAGTGTACAGTATATTGTGTAGGTTAGTGAAACAAATGCCTACTGTAATGCATTTTGAATTGTATTTTTTAGAAAATAGAATGTGAGACTTTTTCAAAGTACTGTGTGTGTGTCTCACACATTCTATTTTCTGAAAAATACAATTCAAAATGCATTACAGCACAGGGAGCGGGCTGGAGACTACCCCCCGCTCCCTGCACCAACAGCCAGTCAGTCAATCAAAACCAACCGGCTGCACTTTAAAAAAAGACACGTGAAAGTCGCACCCGCTCCTGAGGGCCTTGCCAGAGGGCCCTTAGGCATGGTTCTTGAGCAGGGCACTTGTGAGGGCTTGCTGATACATACAACTGCCAGCTCGAATAAACATCTGCCTGAGAACACTGGACAAGATACTGCTGTGCTACCAACAAACATCTACTACTCAGAAGCCGACTGAAAAGCGAGTACAACGAGCGCCACTATATACAAACACCTCACTTCCCATAAATAGATTGAACCCAAAGTCTTTCAAAAATCAAACTTAAAAGACCCACCATGAAACAAAACATATTGCTTATACTTTTTCTAATATTCCTGCTCCTTAAGAGCAGGTACACAAATGCTGGTGAAGCCTACCTACCCTCTCCTGCAAATCCAATACCAATAATACAATCTACAAGGTATCCACCCTACAAGATAAACAGCAATTTAAATACGAACCACTTTAATAGATCCTGAAGATTACGCCATATTACCCCATATACCCACAAGGAAACAAATAACATTAAGGAACCACACTATACCTCCCTCAACTGTGCTTTAGTCAACACTCAATCAATTCGTAACAAATTTAACACCATATTGGATTACATACAGAACCAGAACATAGACATTATGTGCACCACGGAAACATGGCTCACTGACTTAGATAATGTCATTGTAAACCAAATCACCTCACAACAGTACATAATACACAACTCTACAAGACCCTCACGAAGAGGGGGAGGCGTGTTAATAATTGCAAAGTCACATCTCAAATTTATCACTACATCCATCTCCCAATCCGAAGAAAGTAATATATTAATTATATCAAACAAACAGTTGGGGCTCTGTATATGAGACAGAGCACTAAGTACAAAAGCAGTGAAATTCTCAATCATCCTGGAACAAGTCTGCTTCCTTACCAACCAGAACAGAGGTTCCCAACTCCAGTCCTGGAGGGCCAAACACCATTCAGGTTTCAGGCTGTCCCTAAAGAATATGCATGAGATAAATTTGAATACAATGGGGGCAGTGCATGCAAATACATCTCATGCATATTTATTAGGGACAGCCTAAAAACCTGAATGGTGTTTGGCCCTCCAGGACTGGAGTTGGGAACCTCTGAACTAGAATAAACCCCTCACCTCCCATTTCTTCCTGCTAAAGTATGCGAGACCTTCTTAGATGCAATGAAAGGCATGCAATACAATCAATTAATATATTCCCCAACCCACAAGAAGGGAGGAACTCTTGACCTTATCTTCGCACCAAAGCAATACTACATCAAAGATCTTGTGAAACACATAACAGTTTTCCCAGTCCCACATAACACATAACAGTTTTCCCAGCGCTACTTTTTAACATATATTTACAACCCATCTGTCACATCATTCCGCAGTGCAAAATAAAATACACAATATATGCTGATGATGTCATGATTTACCTCCCTATGGATATAGACTCCCTGGACTTTTCTAGTATCAAATCATGCTTCATTAAAATGGCACATTGGCTAAATGAACACAATCTCTATATTAATATTAAGAAAACGGAAGCATTATTTGTATCTAGAAATCAAAACTTTACTCCCCCAACAGAGATAAAGATTGAAAATACAAGTATTTGCATAAAAGATGAAATAAGATATCTTGGTGTTATTATAGACAGAACATTAAGCCTAACAACGCACATTAGGACCACAACAAACACAATGTACAATAAATTAAGATATCTTAAAAATCTAAAACCCTTATTATCACAACTGGACTTCAGATCAGTCCTCCAAGCATTAATCCTGCCCCACTTAGACTTCAGTAACATAATCCTCCAAGGTGCTCCAAAACATGCACTACATCACCTAAAAAAGCACAACATGTTGCTGCCCGAATGCTTATAAAAGCAAGTGCAACCGAACACATCACCCCAATCCTGTTTAAACTCCACTGGTTGCCTATACAAAGTAGGATCAAATATAAAGTTATCATGACGACGTTCTAATTGTTAAGAGATATAGCACCATCGTATCTAACTGACCTACTAAGAAACCACACAAGGAACAGAACAGTGAGACAACGGAACCTGAACACTCTACTCGTTCCCAGCTCCTTCACAAAACTCAATAAAAGCACAACAAATAGAGCGTTCAGCTTCTCTGCCCCTTCACTATGGAATGCACTGCCGGACAAACTTAGAAATATTACTGACCTATCAACCTTTAGAAAAGATCTCAAAACACACCTTTTTATAGAGTACTTTGGCACCTCAGTACCAAATGATGAACTATTTCCCACTTAAACCCATTTATACTCCTATCCATCACAACACAATCCATTTATCACTATCACACTCATTCCATCTGATACAACACCCAACTCTTCACAAGGTCTATGGCAATTATTCCGAATAATCGTCGCATTGAAAATTCCAGTGATATACAATGCAACATACTGGACCCAGAAAAGATTAATAGACAAATATAAATTTGTAAATATTGTAAACTTGTATATATGTTTAGAATGTAACCCTCTAATCAGCCTATACTCAACAATGTAATTCATAACCCTATAATCTATCATGTAAATCATTAATAACACCCTACTTTTCCTTTGTACACTGTGAAGTTAACTGTTTGAATAAGTTACAATGTAATGTTCTAGTTTTGTTCGATGTAAACCGCTTTGATTTTGCTGAAAGGCAGTATATAAAACTGTTCAATAAATAATAAATAAATGGTCTGACCATCACATGATCAACTTCTTCATAATCTCCCAAATAACAAAGGACACACTTGAACCAACACCCAAGGAAAAAAGGAGATTCAGGTTGTTCAATAAAGAGAAATTCCTAGAAGAAGTGCTACCAGCACTAAACCAAATGCCAACAGACCTTGACACCACTACTACTAACTGGCACAAAGCTCTCCATAATGCTGCTACCCCACCAGACAAACCAATCCAGAACAACAGGAGGAAACACAATGCCCCCTGGTACTCAGCTGAAATCAATGAACACAAAAAGCAACTACGAAGATTGGAAAGGCTATGGCGGCGAACTAAAAGCCCACAACAACTAACAAGATACAATGAACTGCAAGTTACATACCATGACACAATAAACAATCACAAGAGAGAATACCACTTAGACCTAATAATGAGATCCATCAACAGACCAAGAAAGCTCTTCACCATAGTAAACGCTCTAATAAATGAACCAATGGAATCATATAAGTCAAACTCAATATCCCAACAAGTCATAGCAGACTTTATACAGCAGAAATACACCAAGACATCTCTTGAGAAACCATACAAATCCAACTCACACCACACCATGAATATCACATGGGAAAAATTTCAAATCCCAACAAGAAAACAGCTGGATTCTATTATAACCAATATCAACACGACAACCTCACCCAATGATTCATGCCCTCTTAGCTGGATCAAGCAAACAAGAGAGTTTCTAATACCATACCTGCATAAGATCGTCGAATCATCACTTACCCAAGGAAACCTCCCCCCTCACTTTAAGCATGCCTCCATTAGATCTATCCTGAAGAACAATAACCTCAACAAAAAGGACCCAAGCTCCTTCCGCCCAATATCAAGCCTCACATTCATAACAAAAATAATTGAAAAAAATAGTACAGTACCAATTACAAGACCATATAGACACATCTGCCCCTTTGGACCCCCACCAATATGGATTTCGACAAAATCACAGAGTGGAAACACTAATTACATCATTTATGGATACTTTTGTTATAGGCATTGACAACATACTACATGGCTTCATCTTATGCTTTATAGACATCACCACTGCTTTTGACACTGTTAACCACAACACTCTGCTCCAGAGACTCCGAGATACAGAGATAGATGGTATAGTGCTAGACTGGTTCCTCTCCTACTTGTCACACTGTAACCAGCAAGTGAAAACCAAAAACAAACTGTTGAAACTATTTAGACAATACCAAGGTGTTCCACAAGGCTCAGCCCTCTCTGCTCTATTATTTTTATATATCTTCAACCAATATGTAACATCATAAAATGGCACAACATCCACTATAGAATATATGCAGATGAAATAATGATATTCACCCACATCAACATTAATCACCCAGATTGTAGCATGCCTTGAAGCAATGTCGGAGTGGCTCAAACGACAGAATCTATTCATAAACTTTAAAAAATCCAAAATGATGCACGTCACCAGAAATACTAAATTCTCCCCACCAGACTCACTCAAGATCCTAGACTACACCCTAACCAACAAAAAAGAGGTCTGATATCTCGGAGTAACTTTTGACCAACAACTCAGCTTCCAACCGCACATAAAGAAGACAACCAGATCAGCCTACCACAAGTTGAGGACTCTGCACAAACTTAAACCGCTTCTAACAAACAATGACTTCAGAACAGTATGCCAGACCATACTAACCCCTATAATAGATTACTGCAACGTGATATATCATGGACTTCCAATGAAAATAACACTCCCTTTGCAACTGGTGCAAAACACTGCTGTGAGAATCATTACAGGAACTGCTAAATACAATCATATAACCCCAACACTTCACCAACTATACTGGCTTCCTGTCGCTGTCCAAGCTAAATACAAAAGCATATTAATAATATTCAAAATACTAAACAACCTATCCCCCGCCGACTCAACCTTTGATCCAGAAAGCAAGTCCAACCAGAACAAGTAGTACAGACATCATCATTGAAACTCCTACAAACAACAGAACATCAAAGCAATCCACTTGCACTACAGCCTTCTCTCTGTATGCTCCCCTGCTGTGGAATCATCTGCCTATCTCAATACGGGCAATGAAAGACTTACTTGACTTCAGAAAAGCCATCAAGACCCATCTCTAAAGCAGCTGAAAGTAATCCACAACAATCACACCAAAATATAAACAACAATAAAATTGAAAAAAGACATGCTCCATGGTTTAATATATCTATCAAAACATTAAAAAGACAACTAAGAAAAGAGGAAAGGAAATGGAGACAATCAAAATCATTAATAAATCATGAGAACTACACTAATACACTACAAATTTATAAACAAACAATAAACAACTCCAAACAAAATTATTATTCTAATATAATCTCAAGAGCCACTAATCGCCCAAGAGAACTATTCTGTATAGTACAAAAACTAACAAACAAAACACTAAATTCTGATGAAATATCAATTGATATCTCCCCACAAGAATTAGCTCAATACTATATCAATAAAACAAAGCTACAAATAACACCTCTACATATTACTCAACCACAAATTCAAACACAAACAAAGCAAGCTACATTTGATAACTGGACCAACTTCAACTTAATATCAAAATCTACTCTCAAAACTACAATAACAGGAAGGCCGCGGCGCCTCGTGCCCACGGCCGGAATTAACCGGGGGGGCGCCGCCGCGCTCGCCCCCCGGCTGGTCGGCCACGCTGGCGGCGTCGCGAGTGTTTGGCTTTAAAGTGATTGGCTCCCGCGGCTGTTGGAGCAGCGCGGGAGCCAATCACAGAGTCGGGCCAGGGTCGAGTGGGGGGGGCGGCGCGGAGCTCAGCCGTTTTGCGAGCGGCGGCTGAAGGGGACGGTTGCTTTTCCACTGTCTCTCCTGCCTGGTTGTCTGGTTGGGCTTTGCTGCTCGTTGCCGTTTCGGTGGTGGGCATTGCAGCGTTGATCGGGGGATTTTCCTGTACTGTGCCTCAGCGTGCCGGTTTCGCGGCGGTGAGTGGCGGCTTGAGCACGTGTCCTTTGGGCTCACTGCGGGACCATTCGGGCAGGCAAGTGTGCTTCTGTTTTTTCTTCTTCGCGGGTTTTTAGCCTTGCTACAGTTTGGGTTTTTTTTTGTTTTTTGAATATTCTCTCCCTATTCTGTCAGCAGTAGTAGTTTAAAAAAAAAAAAAAAAAATCCATTTTCTCCCGCGGGGACTCTTTGTTGACAAGGCACCATGCGGCCTCACCAACAACGGGGCAGAGGTGCTCAAAGAGGCAGGGGAGCGGGAAGGGGGGTGGGAGCGGGGAGGGGTGCATCAGGGTTAGAGGCTGCGGCCAGGTCTGGGTCGAGGGAGCAGCGAGGCTCGCGGCGTGGGGCTGTGGGGCAGAAGGGAAGTGAGCGGGGGCGGGGCAAGCAAAGGAAGGATCACAGGGGTCGTGGAGCTACTGTACCTGGGGGTAGGGGGCGGGTTGATGTGACGCATATAGGGAGTACCTTTCCTGTGGGGTCGGGTGACCCTTCTATTCCTGTTGCGGGGGGCAGGGGTAGTGTGGGAGCCGGTGGGGTGTTAGAGGGGGGTGAAGCGTTGTGGGTGTCGGGTGTTGGCCCTTCTTTGGCCGGGGCGGGACAGTCTCCCGAGTGGGCGGGGGGTAGAGGGGGGGCTAATTTCCAAGTTCCCATGGGGCAGGGGGCACTCCCTTGGCTTGGGACCATTGGAGCGGGGGCGGGCAGGGCTCTTCTCAGGTAAACTGGATGGGGGCATGGCCGCCGTCTTGGGCCATGGCTGGTGTTTCTTCGCCGTTTGGTGTTTTCTCTCCTCAGGTCCCTCCGGGATTGCAGTTTCGGGGCGCTGCCGATTTCCATCGGTCCGGCCAGCAAGGTGTGGATGTATCGAGCGGGGAAGGAAACCGTTTGGGAGCGGACCATGGTGCGGGGCCTGTGATGTCGACGGTCCAGCACGGACTAGTTTCACCCGACGGGACTACCAGCAGTGGTGCAGGTGAGTTGGCACTGGGCTTTTCTGGGGAGGTGGGGGGTGAGGGTGCTAGGGCGACAGCGCACGGCGTGGGGGAGGGTGACGTTTCGGCGGTATTGGGTGATGTAGGCAAAAAGGCCAAGAAGAAAAGTAAGCACTCTCGTCGACGGCGCCGTAGATCTAGTTCTTCTTCTTCTTCTTCGTCCGTCCGGACTTCATCTTCGTCTACGTCCGCGAGCGAGAGGGAGGATTCTTCTCTGAGTTTAGTGCAGCCGACGTTAGCAGTTTTTTCGGAATTGTGGGAAGGGGTACCAAAAAAGTTGCGGCGCAAAATTCAAAAACGGCGTTATATTGATTTGTTTCGGTTATTGGAGGGTAGGAAGCGGACGGGGGATAGTCGGAAAAAGCGGAAAGAGGACGAGAAGGCAGGGCGGGTGCGCAAAGTCGCTAGAAATGTGGTTAATTGGACGAGGTCTTTCTTACGTCTTGCTAGTGTTTGGGGACATAGGCATCCTCAGCAGTACGGGATGCTTTTAGCTTATATGGATTCCATTCTAGAGGCTTCTCAGTCCCATCCGGGTTGGGCTTGGCTCAACTACGATGAGAAATTCCGCGATAAGATGGAGGAGAATCGGCTGTTGTCTTGGGGAACGCAAGATATTAATCTTTGGTTAACTCAGATGGCGGTTCGTCCGGGCGGGGGGTTTGTGAGTGGTCAGAGAGGTGCAGCTGGGGCCGCTGATGGATCTGTGCGGTCCTTTCGTGCGACCACCTTACCGGCGGCTTCGAGACCAGCAGGGAGCGGCGCAGGAGACTTGTGTTGGCGCTTCAACAAGTCTTCGTGCCCCTTTCCGGACTGTAAGTTCCGGCATGCCTGCTCCATCTGTGCGGGAGGACATTCCGCACTTAAGTGTGTCAAACGGGGGTCAGTTGCTCCTGGAGTGCCGCCTCTCAAGCAGTAGCGACCTTTTGGCTTTAGCTCCGACTCCTATTCTGTTCCCGGCTCTTAGTCTGTGGTTGGGAGTTACCCCAGGCGCAAGGCTGGGAGGGTGTTGTCGGAGGGATTTCAAACTGGGTTTTCCATTCCGGTAGTAGGTACGGTGGTGTCGGGTAGGGTTCGGAATGCACCGTCAGTGCGGAGATTTCCGCATATTGTGCGGGACAAGCTGGCCGTGGAGCTGCGTTTGGGAAGGGTGGCTGGCCCGTTTGCCGAACCGCCCTTCCCCAACTTGGTAGTGTCCCCTTTGGGGATTGTTCCGAAGAAGGAGCCTGGAAAATACCGGTTGATTCATAATTTGTCTTTTCCTCCTGGCTCTTCCGTGAATGACCACATCCCTGCAAAGTATTGTACAGTTCGTTACGCATCCTTTGATGCGGCGGTGGAGCTGGTCCGGCGATGTGGTCGAGGGAGCTTGTTGGCCAAGGTGGACATTGAGTCGGCATTCCGGTTGTTGCCGGTCCATCCGTCAGCTTTTCATTTATTGGGGTTTTCCTTCGGGGATCAGTTCTATTACGATAAGTGCATGCCCATGGGTTGTTCGGTGTCCTGTGCGTACTTCGAGCTGTTTGCTACGTTTATGCACTGGGTTTTCTCGAGGAGGACAGGTTGCAGGAATGCCGTGCATTACTTGGATGATTTTTTGTTTGTGGGCGAAGCACAGTCTGGTCGGTGTCAGGCCTTGTTAGACGAATTTCTACATTTAGCTCACGAGTGGGGAGTTCCTTTGGCTCAGGATAAAACGGCCGGCCCGATAACGAAGCTTACCTTTTTGGGTATCGAATTAGACTCCGTGGCGATGGTTGCGCGCTTGCCTCTCGACAAAGTGGTCAGGTTGAGAGTGTTGGTAGCGTCCGCTATTGCCACCAATAAGATGACGTTGAAGGAGGTGCAAGCGTTGATTGGCTCTCTGAATTTTGCTTGTAGGGTGATCCCGATGGGTAGGGTGTTCTTGCGTCGCTTCGCTCTGGCCACAACAGGGGTGGCAAGATCGCATCATCGTATTCGAATATCGCGGGGTATGCGAGCGGACTTGTCTGTGTGGGACACCTTTTTGCAGGACTTTAATGGCTACACTGTCTTTAGAGACCTGGAAACCACCAGTGCTGCGTTGGATTTGTATACTGATGCCGCTGGTGGTGGGGGTTTCGGCGTGTACTTTGGTGGTTCGTGGTGTGCTGAGCCATGGCCGCCGTCTTGGGGTGAGGCCGGCTTAACCCGTAATATTACCTTTTTGGAGCTGTTCCCGATACTTGTGGTGCTCACGTTATGGCCTGACAGGCTTCGCAATCGGTCGGTTTCTATGGTGGTGTGATAATGCGGCGGTTGTTAGTGTTATTAATACTTATTCCCCGCGGTCAGTGCCGGTGGCAGACTTGATGCGTCAGGTCGTATTGGCCTGCTTGAGACTCAATGTAGTGGTTAGGGCCAGGCATATCCCGGGAGTTACTAACAAGATTGCTGATGCTCTTTCCCGTTTTAAGTGGGAGCTGTTTCGGGCCTTGGCGCCATCTGCGGACACGGAGGGAGCATCGGTGCCGGAGCACTTATGGCAGATTGGTCTTCCGAGATGATCCACTTGCTGCGCAGCTCGGTGTCGGCTGCTACGTGGACGGCCTATCGGCGGGGCTGCAGCAGGGTCGAGAGCTTTCTGGCAGTTCGCGGTTGGCGACATGGACCTGTTTCCGATCACCTCACGAGTCAGTATGTTCTCTGGGCGAAGGCGGCGGGGTTCTCACGGACAGCGGTTCGGCTGCATTTGGCCGGGTTTTCCTTTTTCTCGAAGGCGGTGGGGTGGGGGGCTGTTGGGGGCGGTTTTCTGACGCGGCGGTTGTTGCAGGGTTGGGAACGCTCCAGCCCTTCCTCTGGTGATTGTAGGCGCCCCATCACCCATGCCTTACTTCTACGGCTGTGTGGCGCCTTGCCCGGAGTGGTTACCTCCCCTTTTGAGGCCGCGCTATTTCGAGCGGTCTTTGTAGTTGCCTTTTTTGGGGCGTTTCGCGTGGGCGAATTGGTGGCAGAGTCTGGGCGCTTGTTGCGTCCTCAGGGTTTGCTCCTTCGCCATGTGGTTTTCGTGCCGGGCGCGGTTCGCATTCGGTTAGAGCGTTCCAAGACGGATCCGTCGGGAAAAGGGATTTGGGTACTTTTGCGGGCGCTTCCCGGTGTTCTTACTTGTCCGGTTGCCTCGCTGCAAGCGTATCTGCAACTGCGGCCTGTCGGCGCCGGAAGCCTTTTTCGGCACGCGGATGGGCGGGCGTTGACGCGCTTCCAGTTTACTGCAGTTTTGCGGTTAGCGCTGCACGGGTTGGGTGAGGACTCGAGTCAGTTTGCGCCTCACTCATTCCGGATAGGGGCAGCGACGACGGCGGCGGGGGAGGGTTTGCCTGTGGAGGACATTAAGAGGATCGGTAGATGGAAGTCCCAGGCTTTCCGCAGTTATGTGCGGTTGTAAGGGGTGGGGGGATGTGGCTAACTGTTCATTTTGTTTTGCAGATCTCCGAAAGGGACCCTGTTGCTGTTGGGTGATTGGCCACTCTTTTGTTTATTGGGCGGGTCGACGAGCAGAGACACGGCCTGTCGGCAGGAATCTCGGCCTAGCAACTCCCTTGGTGACCGTTTCATGGCTGGGCGAGCGCGGTCTTCGGTGGATACAGCTATTGCCTTTGCTGCGGCACCATGAGCGTCGGCAAGGACTGCCTGACATCACCGTGATTCATCTTGGGGGCAATGATTTGGGGGCTTGGACTTGTCGACAGTTGATTCGCGCAGCACAGCGCGATTTTGGAGAATTGTTAATTATGTTTCCAGGCGTGATAATCGCATGGTCTGATATCATTCCAAGGCCTGCTTCCTGGGGTGAGCGGCGGTGGTCACGGGGGTTAACCAAAATCAATCGGCAGATTGGTCGATGGGTGCGGGAGCGTGGGGGGTATCAGATTCTTCATCCTTGGGCGGAGGTAGCCTGTGCGGGATTGTACCGGCATGATGGGGTACATCTATCCCCTGTTGGGGTGGATTTACTCCTCAACGACTGGCAGGAGGCCTTGGAGGATATTCTGCGGGAACCTAGGGCTGGTCGCAGCTTTGCCGTGGGGGCGGCTCAGGTCGAGGTGTCCTGAGCCGTTGGCGGGATCCCGGAGGTTTCCGGGGTCCGGAGCCGGAGGCAATCCTTAGGACGGGGGTGGGGTACCCCCGACCTGGACAATCCCTCGGCTTTTGCTAATAATATGGCGAAGCCGGATGAGGGAGGGATACGGAAGTAACCGGGGCTTGTGCCCGGCGGAAGCGGAGACAGCGTCACCTTGCTACTAGGATGGCTGGTGAAGGCTTGATCTGCGGGGGTGGGGGGGGGAAGTTTGTTGATTGTGAACTTTGTTTAGTTATTGTTAAAGGCAAATAAAGCTGCGACCAGTTTTAATCCCAGAGCAGGTGTGGTGTTGTTATTGCATAATGGTTTTATGTATGGGAGGGGTGGGGGGGGGGGAGGGTTTGGGTGGGGGGGTTGCGAGGTGGCTAGTGCGCCGTACCCGGTTACAGGAAGGCCGCGGCGCCTCGTGCCCGCGGCCGGAATAAAACGGGGGGCGCCGCCGCGCTCGCCCCCCGCTGGTCGGCCACGCTGGCGGCGTCGCGAGTGTTTGGCTTTAAAGTGATTGGCTCCCGCGGCTGTTGGAGCAGCGCGGGAGCCAATCACAGAGTCGGGCCAGGGTCGAGTGGGGGGGGCGGCGCGGAGCTCAGCCGTTTTGCGAGCGGCGGCTGAAGGGGACGGTTGCTCCCGCCCGCCCTCCCTCTTCATGGTCTGATTGACCTGGGGGTGTAGGGGTGTTGCAGCTGGAGGGGGGTGGCGGGATCCCGGAGGTTTCCGGGGTCCGGAGCCGGAGGCAATCCTTAGGACGGGGGTGGGGTACCCCCGACCTGGACAATCCCTCGGCTTTTGCTAATAATATGGCGAAGCCGGATGAGGGAGGGATACGGAAGTAACCGGGGCTTGTGCCCGGCGGAAGCGGAGACAGCGTCACCTTGCTACTAGGATGGCTGGTGAAGGCTTGATCTGCGGGGGTGGGGGGGGGGAAGTTTGTTGATTGTGAACTTTGTTTAGTTATTGTTAAAGGCAAATAAAGCTGCGACCAGTTTTAATCCCAGAGCAGGTGTGGTGTTGTTATTGCATAATGGTTTTATGTATGGGAGGGGTGGGGGGGGGGGAGGGTTTGGGTGGGGGGGTTGCGAGGTGGCTAGTGCGCCGTACCCGGTTACTAACATTAATACAACAACCTCATACCTTGATCCATGCCCAGTTGATTGGATAAAGAAGACTTTCTCAATACTCTCTTCTTTCATTCTACCCTTAGTGAACCTATCCTTACAAAAAGGCTACTTACCACCATCTCTCAAACACGTTCAAATACGACCTATACTTAAAAATAACACATTAGATAAATTATCCCCAAAATCATACAGACCCATATCAAGTATTCCTTTTATGGCCAAACTTATTGAAAAAATTGTACAAATTCAACTACAAGACTTTATTGACACATTAAACCTCCTTGATGAACATCAATATGGCTTTAGACCCTTCCATGGAGTAGAAACCTTGCTAACGATCCTTTATGACACAATATTAAGAGGTATTGATAATCCTAAACAAGCCTTTATTCTTGTTTTCCTTGACATATCAGCTGCATTTGACAGTGTTAATCACTTAACAATGTTAAACAGACTTCAACAAATTGGAATTACATCTACTGTTTATAATTGGTTCAAATCATATCTATCAAACAGAACTCAAACAGTAAGAATCCACACCCAAATTTCTAACACCTTCAAACAAACTCAGGGTCTCCCGCAGGGTTCTGCATTATCTGCGCTATTATTTAATATTTACTTACAACCAGTTTGTAACATCTTTAAACGTCACAATGTTTATTATCATATCTACGCTGATGATATAATGTTCTACCTCCCATTTGAAATCCCACACCCACCTCTTCAAAAAATAACAGAATGTTTCAATGAACTAACTGAATGGCTCAAAGAACAAAATCTACTTATCAACTTTACTAAAACTGATATATTATTCATCACTAAAAATCAAACATACATACCCCCAAACACGATCACACTAGATACTCATGAAATAAATACAAAAAAAGAAATAAATATTTAGGTGTAATACTTGACAATAATCTAAATATGGATTCACATATAAAATATCTAACTAAAAAAATACATTACAAACTCAAAACACTAAAACAATTAAGACCATTGATTCATCTACAAGACTTTATTAATATAATTCATGCTATCATCACCCCACATTTTGATTATGCAAACACAATACTTAATGGCATTTCAAAACAAAATATTAAAAAGATACAAATAATTCAGAACATAGCTGCCAGGATGATTATGAATATAAGCCCACTTGAACATGTTACACCAATTTTGGCTGAACTTCATTGGCTACCTATTTACTCCCGAATCAAATATAAAATTCTTGTCACTACATTTAAACTTATAAATAATCTTGCACCATCGGCACTCAATACACTGATTAATATAGACATCGATAAACGATCCCAAAGAAGCAGAAACTTAAATACCTTAACAATACCAAAAGATTTCACAAAAGCCAGAAAACAAACAAATAAGAGAGCTTTCTCACACTCTGCTCCAATTCTTTGGAACAATCTACCTGACAACATTCGCCTGCTATCTGATATAAAGGAATTTAGAAAAAAATTAAAAGCTCACTTATTCATATTACACTACAATACACCCTCAGAACAGAATACTCAAATAGATACAGGCTAACATTTATACATTATTATTACATACTCTATTTTCAAAATAAATATCACTAATACACTATTAACCATACCACACTCTCATTCACATGATGATTATAGATTTAAACTAACAATGTATATATGTTCTAATATGTTATACCTTTAATGTTACAACATTCCTTGTAAATTATAATTATCTGTTCTATGTAAACTGACTTGGTATATTACATACCAATTAACCTACTGTTCCATGTAAACCGCACTTGATACTAGGGAAAGAGCGGTATATAAATAACTGTTAAATAAATAAATAAATAAATCTATTCCTTGAATACTATGGTCCCACCTAGTATAGTGTGTGTGTGTGTGTGTGTGTGTGTGTGATATAGATAGATAGAGAGACACACACAGACACCTTTTAACTTTTGAAAGGCAGACTATGATAAAATGAGGAAAACAGTTAAGAAAAACTAAAAAGGAGCAACATCAAAGGCTAGAGATTTACATCAAGCATGGGGTGTTGTTGAAAAATACTATCTTGGAAGCCCAGACTAGCTGTATTCCAAGCTTTAAGAAAACTGGAAGCAAGGCCAAAAAACTGCCAGCATGGTTTAAAGGTGAGGTCAGAGAGGCTGTTGTTGCCAAAAAAGCATCTTTCAGGAAATGGAAAAAAGAGCCAAATAATGAAAACTGGAAATAGCACAAGCACTGGCAAGTTAAATGCAAGGCACTGATAAGGTAGGCAAAGAGAGAATTTGAGAAAATGTTTGCTGTGGAAGCAAAAATGCATAATAAAGACTTTTTCAAGTACATTCGTAGCAAAAAACCTGTGAGTCAGTTGGACCATTAGATGATAGATGGGTAAAAGGGGCACTAAGAGGGAACAAGGCCATAGTGGAGAGACTGAATCAATTCTTTGCTTTGGTCTCTACTGAGGAAGATGTAGGGATGTTACCCATGACTGAAGTGGTATTTAAAGGTGATACTGTGGAAGAATTGAAAGAAATATTGATACATCGGGAAGATGTATTACAACTATTTGATAAACTGAAGAGTAGCAAATCACCTGGACCGAATGGTATATATCCAAGGGTGTTGAAAGAACTGCAATATGAGATTGCAGATCTGATATTACTAATCTGTGAACTATCATTAAAATCATCAGTAATACCTGAAGATTGGAGTATGGCCAGTGCAATACCAATTTTTAGAAAGGGTTCTAGGGGTGATAAGACTGGTAAGCCTGATGTCAGTACCAGGAAAAATAGAAATTGTTAAGAACAAAATTTCTGTCATGGCTTAATGGGAGATGGCCAACATAGCTTTAGCTAGGGAAGGTCTTGTCTTACTAATCTGTTATATTTTTTGAAGGTGTAAATAAACAGGTGGACAAAGGTGGTTAGGTTGATGTACTGTATCTGATTTTCAGAAAGCCTTTGACAAGGTCCCTCATGAGAGACTATTGGCGAAATTAAAAAGTCATGGGATAGGAGGCAGTGTACTATTGTGGATCAAGAACTGACTAAAAGTTATTAAGCAGAGAGTAAGGCTAAATGGCCAGTTTTCCCAATGGAGAAAGGTGAATAGTGGAGTACCCCAGCAATCTGTGCTGTGTCCCCTGCTTTTTAACATATTAATAAATGACCTGGAAATGGGAATAATAGAGTGAGGTAATCAGATTTGCAGATGACACAAAATTATGCAAGATTGTTAAAACCCAAGAAGATTGTGAAAAATTGCAAGAGGACCTTAATAAATTGGAAGACTGGATGCTCAAATAGCAGATGAAATTTAATGTGGACAAGTGCAAAGTAATGCATCTAGGAAAGAACAACCCAAACTATGGTTATATGATGCAAGGTTCCACATTAGAAACCACTACCCAGGAAAAAGATTTAGGCATCATCATGGATAATACGTTGAAACCCTCCGCCCAGTGTGCAACAGCGGACAAGAAAGCAAATAGAATACTAGGAATCATAAGGAAAGGAATGGAGAATAAAACAAAGGATATTTTAATGCCTTTGTATAGTTCCACCTCAAATATTGTGTGCAATTCTGGTTGCAGTCTCTTAAAAAGGCTATAGCTGAATTAGAAAAGATACAGAGCAGAGCCACCAAAATGGTAAATGGGGTGGAAGGATACCCCTATGAGGAGAGGCTAAAAAGGTTAGGGCTCTTCAACCTGGAAAAGAGATGGCTGACGGGAGATACGATAGAGATCTATAAATTAATGAATGGAGTGGAACGGGTGTTTATGCCATCAAAATGTAGAAAGGCTAGGGGATATGCAATGAAGCTACAGACTAATAAGAGAAAATATTTTTTTCACTCAATGCGTAATCAAACTCTGGAATTTGTTACCGGAGGAAGTAGTAAAAGCTGCTGGTGAGCAGGGTTTAAAAAAGGTTAGGAAAGGTCCATAAACCATTTATAAAGGGGACCCAGGAAATCCACTGCTTGTCCCAGTACAAGCATCGTGGAACCTGTGTCTTCAGGGGAAACTGCTAGGTACTTGTGACCTAGAATGACCACTGTTGGAAACAGGTTACTGGGCTTGATGGATTTTGGTCTGACCCAGTATGGCATATCTTATACACACACAAGCACCCCAAAGTTTATTTTATATTAAGAAGGTCAATTTTCAGCAGCAGGCTGACCACATTAATTTAAATGACTTTTATATCCATTTAACTTTATGCAGATTTTTTGCAGTGCTCTTCATTTAAAGAGCACTACTGAAAATCCCTAGATAAAGCTACAGAGAAGATATCCATTTAACTTTATACCTGACATTTGTGTAGCACTTCAGAAAAGGATAAGGGCTATAATTACTAAGGTGTGCTTTTGTTAATGCATATCCTTTTAATCCAAAGCATGTTATTTTTTTAAATTTTTATTTATCATTATCAACTTTAATACATCCAAAATTAACATTCAAATGAATAGTAAATGGAGGTAATACAACAACAAATCCAATTATTACAAGAAAAAAAAAACATACCCCTTAAATTAGACCACAAATCAAAATATTTGAGGAGAGCATCAGGAAATTCCAGTCTAACGACAATTATTAAAGCAAAATCAAATTATATAGCAGCGGCAAGGAGACTTATGTGTCAGCCGAATGGGATAAGTCAGTAACCTTAACCACTACCTCCTCCCTAGCCTCCAGAAATTCCCGTAGTTGCCCAGGGTAAAAAAACAAGTAACATTTCTGTTTAAACATAATACAACATTTAGCAGGAAATTTTAACCGAAAAGTAGCCCCTAGAGCCAATACCCTGGGACGAAAAGCCAAAAAGCTTTTCCTTCTCAGCTGCGTATCTCTAGAAACATCAGGAAAGAATTCTAACATTAGATCCTAGGAACAACTCATTAGTAACTCTGGTAACCCGGAAGCCCTCCTCGCCTCCTTCCCCAGCATTAACACCCCCCCCCCGAGTACTTCGCCCCCCCCCCTCCCCCAACAAATTCACAAACAACTGTATTTGGTACAAACATTTTGGTCGCAGCTTTATTTACAACCTGTAAACCGACCCAACCAGGGCCTGAATAACAATTGAACATAACCCAGCCCCACACCCCTTTGCCGGAGGATGCCCCCCCACCCGCCATCTTAGTAGCAAGGCGGAGCATCCTCCTCCCCCCCAAACCCCGCCGCCTGCCTCGCCATCCTAGTAGCAAAGGCCGGCTCCCACCCCCCCGCTACCGGGTCGAGACCCCCAACCGGGCTGTCTCGCCCCACCCCGAGGAGCACTTCGCCCCCACTGCTCGTAACCAGGTCAAGCCCGCGCCGCTCCTGCGAGCGCTGGCTCTGTACCCCCAACCCCACCAGCTGCGACAACCCCGAAACCACCACTAACAAAGGGGCGGGCGGGCGGGAACACGACCGCTTCCCGAGGAGCCGCGGCCAGAAGGAGACGGCCACGCGGCTCCTCGCGGACACAGCGCCGCCCCCCCCCACCGACAGCCGGCCAATGAAATCGCTCCGACAGTGTGACGGAGCGATTTCAAACCGCGCACAGCCGTCTCGCTCTCCACCCTCCCCCCCCCCCTTTCGTCAGTATGCTGGAGGCCGAGGCCGGGCCCGGGCCCAGGTTACTGACGGCCGCGGGACCCGGCCCGCAGCCTCGAGCATTAACTCTGGTAACCCGGAAGCCCTCCTCGCCTCCTTCCCCAGCATTAACACCCCCCCCCCCGAGTACTTCGCCCCCCCCCTCCCCCAACAAATTCACAAACAACTGTATTTGGTACAAACATTTTGGTCGCAGCTTTATTTACAACCTGTAAACCGACCCAACCAGGGCCTGAATAACAATTGAACATAACCCAGCCCCGCACCCCTTTGCCGGAGGATGCCCCCCCACCCGCCATCTTAGTAGCAAGGCGGAGCATCCTCCTCCCCCCCAAACCCCGCCGCCTGCCTCGCCATCCTAGTAGCAAAGGCCGGCTCCCACCCCCCCGCTACCGGGTCGAGACCCCCAACCGGGCTGTCTCGCCCCACCCCGAGGAGCACTTCGCCCCCACTGCTCGTAACCAGGTCAAGCCCGCGCCGCTCCTGCGAGCGCTGGCTCTGTACCCCGCCACCGGTGCGAGGTATACACTATCCTCGCACCGCCCCCCCCCATAAAGCTGCGACCAATCATTTCCAGAGCTTCCTGCCAATCATTAAGCAATAAGTCCTGTCCGACCGGGGACAAATGTACCCCGTCGGTACGATAGAGTCCAGCGCACAGGGGGTCCGCCCAAGGGTGCTGGACCTGCCACCCGCCAGCCTGCTGCAACCAACGGCCGATCTGCCTGTTGACCTTGGCCAGCCCTCTCGACCACCGCCGCTGCGACAAGCAGGCCAGCCGCAGGATGATGTCCGACCACACAATCGCCAAGTCAGGCCACTGCTCCTGCAGCGACCGCAGATCTCGTTGTACTGCGCGAATGAGTTGCCGGCACGTCCAACCGGAAAGATCATTCCCTCCAAGATGTATCAGCAGTCCCAACGGCCGCTGCCGCCGCTCCGCGTGCTCCCGGACTACTGGAAGTAGCTGCCACCAACGCATGCCCCGCTGGCCGAGCCACACCAGCCGGAAATGGCAGGACACCAAGCCCAGGTGCGGACCCAGCGGACGAGTGGAGGCTCTACATTCCGCCCAGTAAACGAAGGAATGCCCCAGCAGCCACCATACGCCCGGCGGGCCCCGTGCAGCACTCAATGTCGGCAGGCTCCGCAGAACACCTGGAAAAGAAAAACAGCATTAATACCCCCCCCCCCGCACCCACCCCCCGACACCCCCGCAGCTCACAACTGTTCCGGGCGCACATAACCCGTGTAGGCTCTAGAGCTCCAACGCCCGATGCGTTGAATCACCTCACCCCCAAGGCCCGCAGCTGCAGCGCTGGTCGCCGCACCTATCCGGAAGGAGTGAGATGCATAACGGCGCTCGTCCACGCCCAGCCGCCGCAAGGCCAGGCGGAAGACAGCCGTGAATTGAAACTGGGTGACAGCCGAACCGTCCGCATGGCAAAAGAAACAGCCAGCCCCATCAAGACGCTGACGCTGGTACGTCCTCAAATTCTGCACCGGACAAGATCCCAGACCAGGGATGGCCCGCAACAGCACCCACCGGCCACGCCCCTGCGGGTCGGTTTTCGAGCGAGCCAGAAATATCCGTACAAGCTGCTCCTGCAGGTCCACCTGATGCACCCGCAACCCCCCCCGCCCACCCCGTCCGCCCGCCTGAGGGACCAGCTCACTAACCCGGAAGGCCCCAAAGAACGCTGTGACGAACAACGCCCGGAACAGGACGGCCTCAAACAAGGTAGTCGCGACCTCGGGTAGAACACCCCAAATACGCAGCAGCAAGTCATGCGAAACGGGACGGCGCCAATCCGGGGCGGGGGGCTGCTCTCGTGCCCAACCGGCCAAGAGCCGCCTCACCACATACGAGGTGCCCGGACTGCCCCAGCCCGCCGCCCTGCTGAAGAAGGAGAAACCAGCCAAAGCCGCTCATGCCGCCGCCCGGGACCAACCACAACCCTTTGCCCACACTATAAAAGACCCTGCCAAAAGGTCCCCAACACTGCCACCCCTCCAGCCCTTCCCCCACAGAAAATCACGAACCCGGGCATAGCCCCGCAGATAAGCCTTCCACGTACCTGGAGCCAGGGAAGACCGCAGCAAAGAGATCATTCCGGCATCCCAAGCCGCCAAAGGTGCTCCGGCACCACGGCCGCGGTCTCGTCCGCTCCAGGTGCCAACTCCCGAAACCGCTCCCACTGGAAACGAGACAAAGCATCAGCAATCCCATTCTGAACACCCGGCACATGACGCGCCCGAGCCGTGACATTAAGACGAAGACAAGCCAGCACAAACACCCGCATTAACGCCGCCACCCGCGGACACTTGGGAGAATGGCGATTAATGACTTGCACCACCGCAGCGTTATCACACCAGAAAACTACCCGCCTGTCCCGTAACCTCTCCGGCCAAACCCATAAGGCCACCACAATCGGAAACAATTCCAGGAACGTCACGTTACGCGTCAACCCACATGCAGACCACGATGCTGGCCACGGCGCCGCACACCACGCGCCCTGGAAGTACAATCCCATACCCGAACCCCCAGCCGCATCCGAAAACAAGTCCAAATCCCGGTTGGACAGCTCCCCGGACTGTAACACCGAGCAGCCATTGTAATCCGCCAGAAACGCGTCCCACACACGCAGATCGGCTCGCATCCCCGCATTAACGCGGATGTGATGGTGCCCACAACGGACCCCAGCCATCGCCAAAGATAATCTCCGCGCAAAGGGCCTCCCCATAGCGATGACCCTACACGCGAAATTCAAGTGGCCAACCAATCTTTGAAGCTCCGTTAACGTCACCTTCGCAGCGGAGCCCACCTCCGCCACCAAGAGCCGCAGCCGCTCTACTTTATCCATAGGCAAACGGACCACAAACTCGATCGAGTCTATCTCTATCCCTAAAAAGGAAATACGAGTCACCGGCCCAACCGTCTTACCCGCTGCCAAAGGGATGCCAAAATCCGCCGCCAGGCCCAGGAAAAGCCCCAGCAAGGATCCGCACACGGCGGACTGGGCCGGCCCGACAAACAAGAAGTCGTCAAGATAATGCACTATAGTCCGCCGCCCCGACCTCCGAACCAGCACCCAGTGCAAGAAAGAGCTGAAGGCTTCGAAGTAAGCGCACGAAATCGCGCAACCCATGGGCATGCATTTGTCATAATAATAATGATCGTCGAAACGAAATCCCAGCAAGGGGAAGGCGGACGGGTGGACCGGCAAGAGACGAAAGGCTGACTCAATGTCAACCTTCGCCAACAGAGCCCCTTTTCCGCATTGGCGCACCAGCTCCAATGCCTCGTCGAAGGACGCATAGCGCACGGAGCACAGCTCACGCGGGATATGGTCATTTACCGAGGCCCCGAGGGGGCAAGAAAGATTATGGATCAGCCGGTAACGACCCGGCTCCTTCTTCGGGATGACCCCCAGCGGCGATACAATAAAAGGCGAGAAGGGGGGCCGTTCAAACGGCCCAGCCACTCTGCCCAGAGCACACTCCGCCGCAATCTTTTCCCTGGCCACCTCCGCCAACCGCAGCACCGAGACCGCATTCCCCCTCTCCAACCCCCTCACCACCCCCCGCACTGGGATACGAAAGCCCTCGGAAAACCCCGCCCACAACAGCATCCCCGCCTTGCCATGCCTGGTCGCCGCATAGAGCTCCAACCACGGCTGCAGCGCCAGCCTCTTAATGGGGGTAGGCGCTAGCCCCTCCACCGTCCCGTCACTTACTGGCGGCCGACGCCCCCGGCACCGCTCTACGGCTGCACTTGACGGCCGAGTGACCGGCGCCGCAAAGCGAACAAGCGTGCCGAAACTTGCAGTCCGGGAAGGGGCAGGACGTTTTATTGAAGCGCCAGCACAAATCCCCGCCGGGACCGCTCGCCCCCATTCTGCTCGTCTCGGGCCCCGGGCCCGCTGGCCGAAAGGACCGAAGGCCCGCCGGGGCTGCCGTGCCCGCAGCCTTACCCGAACCCGCACCCCCCCCCCATTCCGCCCCTTTTCGCCGACATCTGCGTGAGCCAAAGGTTGATATCCTTCATTCCCCACGACAACTGTTTGTTCTCTTCCATCATATCGCGGAACTCCTCATCATAATTAAGCCAGGCCCACCCTTCGTGCGCCTGGGAAGCCGACAAGATAGCATCAGCATAAGCTAATAGCTCGCCGTAACAACTCGGGTCCTCATGGCCCCATACGCTCGCCAACCGCAAAAAGGCCCGTGTCCAGTTCAAAGTGTTCCGAGACACCTTCCATACCCTCCCCACTTTCTCATCCTCCTTGCGTTTCTTGCGACTCTCCCCTGAACGTTTCCTCCCCTCCAACAGCCGGAAAATATCCAGATATCGCCGCTTCACGATTCGCCGCCGCAACTTGCGCGGAACACTCTCCCACAATTCCGCGCAACGGACAACCGAGGAACCCGCCCCTGCACCCGTCCGCGGGACGACCGTGGAGTCAGCCGAGGAAGTGGCGGAGGACCCCGACGATGAGGAGGAAGACGACGCGCTCCGCCGCCGACGCCGCCGGTGCTTCCGCTTCGCCTTGGCTTTACGAGCCGGCGGCGCACACTCGCCCGGCAGCACCACCGCCCCACCACCCCCCGCAGTGATCCCAGACAACTCACCTGCTGCCACCTGCGCCGCCGTCGCCTGCGCCTCCGAAGTGGACTCCGACTGCTCCACCGAGGTCGGGCCGGACTGGCTCGCAGTCGACGACATCTCAGGCGCTCCGACAACAGCCCCACTCGCTGGAACCTGTGCAGACCCCGAAACCTGCAACGGGAGAGGAGAGCCAACACACGGGGAAGGAGGAAAGCCAGTCCCCGGAGGCACCCACCCGTAAGGCCCCACCCCCCACCCAATTCCCCCTCCCTGTGCCCCCCCCGAGGATCCTAACCCCCCGGCTGCCCAGCTTGCAGCCCCCCAGGGGGGCTGCCCCACAGCTGGAAGACCGGCGCCCCAATGCTCCCCACCCCAGCCCGCCCCCCATGCCATAGGCTGACCATGTCCCGGGGACAAAGTCGGCCACCCTCCACCATGCAGCCCCGCCCTACCCCAACTCATAGTTAAGGGCCCATAAGCACCAGTCGGGGCCTGAACCCACCCTGGCCCCCCCCCCGCCCGTCCAATCCACCCTATCCCCCCCCTTCCTGAGGCATGCTCACATCTAACACCCTCCCCTCAGGCACTCCCCCCCCAACAACCCCTCGGGCTCCTCAGCTCCAGGCCCAGCAACCCCCACCGGGAGGCCCCCCACCTCCCCAGGACTACTCAAGCCGGCTGCAGGAGCAGGGAGAGCTCCACGCTTCCCAGCCCCTTGCCCACGCTTTCCTGCATTCCTACCACCCCCCACACATCCCCACGACCTGCACCGGCACCCGGTGCTGCCCCAGCCCCGCGGAACCCCCGCCGATTACCCCCAGCCCGTGCCCCCGAAGTCCTCCTGGCTTTACTGCAGCCAGCCATGCTGCTGCCCTGCACAGTGCTTCCCCCTCCCACTATGCCGCAGAGGCAAGAATTGAATCAGGCTGCCCTCCTCCGTATCCCCCCTTTTTTTTTTTTTTAATATTTTGTGAAGAACGCCCCCCCTCACCCGGCCGAAACACCCCCCCCCCCGCCGAACGCAACACCCATGGCGAGAAGTCCCCCCCCAACGAACCCAACTCACCGGACAGCCAACGCGACCGCTTCCCAAGGAGCCGCGGCCAGAAGGAGACGGCCACGCGGCTCCTCGCGGACACAGCGCCGCCCCCCCCACCGACAGCCGGCCAATGAAATCGCTCCGACAGTGTGACGGAGCGATTTCAAACCGCGCACAGCCGTCTCGCTCTCCACCCTCCCCCCCCCCCCTTTCGTCAGTATGCTGGAGGCCGAGGCCGGGCCCGGGCCCAGGTTACTGACGGCCGCGGGACCCGGCCCGCGGCCTCGAGCATAATTCCTGAAGTACATTTTAAGAATATAAAACTTATCTGACTCCAGAGCCATAGTTACAAGCAGGGTAGCCCTCCCTGTGACCACTTCTAATGAGCTTTCTAAAAAACCCGTGAGGTCTCCTACCCCAGGAGGGTCAGAAGAACCAAGAGGACTACCGACAGGCTGAACACTAGAACCCACAGACAAATATTGGGCCCGAACCAATGGGGGAAATTGTTCCGGGGGTATTTTTAAAATTTCCCCAAAATATTTCCACACCATGGCCAATGGAGATAACACAGGAGACCTAGGAAAATTCAAGAACCGCAAATTACACCTACGGACTTGATTTTCCAAGTACTCCAACTTTTTAATAGACATCAATTTGTCCTTAAGTTGCACTGCAGCCAAATCTCGGAGTCGTCCCACTTCTTCTTCCAAGCTAGATATCCACTCCGCCTGTTCTTTATGCGTACTGGAGAGAGTTCCTCACATAGACTTTATACCCACCAAATCAGTACTCACAGCTGCAACAAAAGTTGACAAGGAGGTGTTCAGGGCCGTCAAACCTTCCCACAGCGATTCAAGGGTAAACACCGCAGGTCTTTCCAAACAGGGAATCCCCGGAAGACTTCCAGCGCAGTCGGGTACACCACCATCCTCTACCTCCGTTGACATCACAGCTCCACTAGTCTCCTGTTGTCCTCTCACACCGGAAACACACTCCACATCAGCCGAACCCCCCTACATGGTCTGCCGAGCAGGAATACTCATAGGAACGGCTGCCAGCAGAGTAAGCTCAGCTGAATCCATACTTCCGGGACGCGGTGGAGGAGAGCGTTGCTCAGGAGAGAGCCAAACGCCCGAAGTGCTCAGGGGTGAAACTTCTCCAACCACCCCCGCCGAAGATGCCGCTCCACTTCCGACAGTAAAGCCACATTCTGAAAGCACATGCTGAGCCGAGCCGGACTGCAAGCCCGATGAATGCAACGAAACAATAGGGGGATATGCCGAATCAGTCGCAGCACGGAAAGTAGCTGTTCACCATCAAGGAGCCACCGCCGCTATCTTAATTGCTCCCCCTGACAGATTGGGAGTCCTTGAAAGCATGTTATTTTAATGCAGGACCTGAGCACCCTAGGGATGGACCCTAAAGGTACTGCTTGGGTTAGAAATTGGTTGAATGGGAGGCAAAAAAGGGTACAGGTAAATGGAGCTCACTCTGAGGAGAAGGAGTTTACCAGTGGTGTGCCCCAGGGATCTGTCCTTGGTTCAATTCTTTTTAACATCTTTATTAGTGATATTGCGAAAGGACTGTCGGGTAAGGTTTGCCTCTTTGTGGATGATACCAAAATCTGCAATAGAGTAGGAAGGTGTAGATAACATGAGGAGGAATCTCGCTAAGCTTGAAGAATGGTCTAGAATTTGGCAGCTGAGATTTAATTTAAAAAAATACGAGGTCATCCATTTGGGTTGCAGCAATCCAAGGGAGCAATATAGTATAAGGGGTGACGTACTTCTGTCCACAAAAGAAGAGTGGGATCTAGGCAGGATTGTGTCTGATGATCTTAAAGTAGCTAAACAGACAGAAAAGGCGATGGCGAAAGCTAGGATGCTTGGGTGAATAGGGAGAGGAATGACCAGCAGAAGAAAGGAGGTGATAGTGCCTCTGTATAAGTCTATGGTGCGACCTCATTTGAAGTATTGTGTGCAGTTCTGGAGACCGCTCCTTCAAAAGGATATAAACAGGTTGGAGTCGGTACAGAGGGTGGCTACTAAAATGGTTAGTGGTCTTCATTATAAAGCATATGAGGACAGACTTAAAGATTTTAAATATGTATACTTTAGAGGAAAGGCGGGATAGAGGTGATATGCCACGGAGGTATTTAAACGTCTCAATCATAAATGCACATGAGGAGAGCCTCTTTCAATTGAAAGCAAGCTCTGCTACGAGGTGACATAAGACGAGGGTGAAAGGAGATAGACTCAGGAGTGATTTGTGGAAATATTTCTTTACGGAAAGAGTAGTGGATCTGTGGAATAGTCTCCCAGTGGAGGTGGTAGAGATGAGGACAGTAACTGAATTCAAAAAAGCATGGGACAAACAGGGAGGATCTCTGAGGGTAAAAGGGGGACTGTTGTAGTGGTTGATATGAAAGGGCACACTAGATAGGCCATGTGGTCTTTTTCTGCCATCATGTTTCTGTGTTTATTCAATGGGACCTAGTGTCATCAGCCAGGGGAGGGGCACGCCCAATGCTGTGGCTGCCGACTCAAGTTTACCTTGCAGCAAGAGCAGCGGAACACCTTTTTGGTTGGAGGAGCCAAACAAACCAATCTCCAGCCCTTCCACCAAGCTCTTCATTACTGCAGCTGTGTTGTGCAAAATATTGGTGGGGGTCATGGCCTCTGTGGCCCACCCACTGCCTATGCCTTGCAACCTTGTCCCTTTAAGCTGGTCAGAATAGCCGAGACAAGATTTCAAACAAAAGGATTTTGTTCTTAGCAATCTTTAAACAAAAAGCGCTTCAGTCTTTTCAGCAAAGATATAGCACTGTGCTGAACTGAGTTCACTAGCTCAATTAGAGTCACTGAGCAAAAGCTAATCAAAATAATACTATATTCTTATTTTTCCAGCTCAGCAGCACAAGGCTGTCTGGGAAATGTAGTCCATTGATTCTGATGCAACACTCAGTCTGTGCTATCCGGGAGTCCAGTTCATTAAGGCACAAAACTCTTATTCCACAGCTATTATTGGTTTAAAGGGATAGTTCAACAGTTCAGCTGTGTTATCTAATGACTCCTCTGCTGCTTAATTCATCAGAATGAAACCCATGTCACACACCTGGAAAGGAGAGTTCTTGTAGCATTAGGCACTGCTGAGTGTCCTCACTGCTCATTACAGGGACAGTTCAGAAAAGAGCAAGAAGCCCCCTGCTGAGTCTGGTTAAGAACAAATCTTCTTGCTTCTTTCTATGAATCAGTCACATTCAAACAGAATCCTTTCTCAGAGCAGCGTTGCAACAAGTTTCAATTCACGTTTTTAGCTCACTCTGGCTCAAACGCTGAACAATTAATCAGCTGCTAGTCTCTCAATGCAAATCATATAGCCTTCTCCTTAGCAACCAATTAGTGGCAGCAACAAACTCATTAATTGAGGTTTCGACCTCTTGCGTTCCCTCTCTCTCTCTCTCTCATTCAGCACTAGAACACTGAATTAGTCTCTGTACAGAACCTAGGAATGCTTGTTAGGGCAATTCCCTCCAAAGTTGCAATTCAGACAGTTTCCAAAACTCCTACCTTAGCAGAGAGTTGCTGCTCTGTATAGTGGGCGGCTACTCTTCCTCCCTATCGGTAGTTTAACTACTGGCAGGGTCTCCCAAGATGGACAGGTCTCAGCTGAGATGCCAGACCAAGACAAACCACCCATCTGGGCAGCAGCAGAATGGGATAGTGTTGACGGCGGAGGATCACATTTCTGTGACAACGGCAACAACACCAAACTTAAACTGCGCGGAAGAAAGGCCCGGCAATCTACTTCTGTATCTTGCCATGAAAACCCAATGGATAGTTACAACAAAACAAAACAAACTAGCTTTGTTGATTGTTGTTCACTGTAAACTGCAACTGAACTTTTGGAAGATGCGGTATATAAATGTGTATAAATAAAATAAAAGTACAAGCTGAAATTTATTTATTTATTTATTTATTTTATTTATAGACTCTTATATACCGCACTATTAGGCATCAGCGCGGTTCACAAAAAACAGTGAGATACACAATTCAACAGTACTTTGTGTTTACAGAAAACAGGAGAATATAAATTGACAGAACATGCAAACAGGATATCCTGATAGTCATGGGTGACTGGAACGCAAAGGTTGGCAACAAAGAAGAAGACAAAGTAGTTGGTAAATATGGACTTGGCAACAGAAATGAAGCTGGAGAAAGACTGATAGAATTCTGCAAGACCAACGATCTATTCATCTCGAACACCTTCTTCCAGCAACACAAGCGGCGACTGTACACATGGACTTCACCCAATGGATTGTATAAAAATCAAATTGACTACATCTGTGGAAGTCAATGATGGAAAAGCTCTATAACATCAACAAAGACAAAACCTGGAGCTGACTGTGGTACAGATCATCAACTACTAGTATGCAAACTCAAGCTAAAGCTGAAAAAGAGCAAACCACTCATGAATGCAGCAAAATATGACCTTGAGACTATACCACTGGAATTTAAAGACTGCCTGCAAAATCGATTTGCTGCTTTAGATACAAATGATAGAGTTCCAGAAGAGTTATGGAATGATATCAAGAAGGTTGTGTTGGAAGAAAGCGAGAAGTCTTTACAAAAGATAGAAAAGAAAAAATGGCCAAAATGGATGACGGAAGAAACTCTGAAAATTGCCCAGAAACGCAGAGAAGCTAAAGTCAGAGGAGAAAGAAAGACAATCACAGAACTCAACAGAGATTTCCAACGTGCAGCAAGACAGGACAAGGAAAAGTACTACAATGATGCATGCAAGGAAATAGAAGCAGAAACTATTAGAGGAAGAACAAGATCAGCTTTCCTAAAGCTATGAGAGTTAAAGAAAAAGTTCCAGCCTCGAATTGGAATGTTACAAGATGATCAAGGTTCTATGTTGAATGATGCTGAGAAGATCAAGAAAAGATGGAAGGAATATATAGAGTTTTTATATGATAAAGATCAAGTGGACCAACAGCCGTTTCAACCTGTACCTTATGATCTGGAACCATTGGTGATGAAAGAAGAAGTTGAAATAGCATTGAAAGCCTTATCAAAGAACAAAGCACCAGGCATTGATTGCATTCCCATAGAAGTATTACAGCAATCTGATGCAGCTGTTACCGTACTTACAAGGCTCTGCCAAGAAATATTGAAGACAGCATCATGGCCAACTGACTGGAAAAGATCTGTGTTTATACCAATACTAAAGAAAGGTGATCCAACTGACTGTGGAAATTATCGCACAATCGCTCTGATCCCACATGCCAGCAAGATTCTACTGAAGATTATTCAAAAGAGACTACAATCATACCTGGAACAAGAACTACCTGACGTGCAAGCAGGGTTCAGAAAAGGGCGAGGAACGAGAGACATCATTGCGGATGTGAGATGGATCCTTGAAAAGACTAAAGAATACCAAAAGGATATCTATTTGTGCTTTATCGACTATAGCAAAGCTTTTGACTGTGTAAACCATGAGAAACTCTGGGCCACATTAAGAAGCATGGGTATACCAGAACACCTGATCGTTCTCTTGCACAATCTGTACATTGATCAAGAAGCAACAGTTCGAACGGAACAAGGAGAAACAGAATGGTTTAAAATAAGCAAAGGTGTAAGACAAGGCTGCATACTTTCCCCCTACCTGTTTAATTTATATGCAGAACAAATCATCAGAGAAGCAGGATTGTATGAAGACAACAGAGGTGTGAAGATTGGTGGAAGACTCATCAACAACCTTTGCTATGCTGATGATACCATATTACTTGCGGAACGTGAAGATGATCTGAAACATTTGCTTCTCACAATCAAAGAACATAGTCTCAAAATGGGCCTGCACCTTAATGTAAAGAAGACAAAGATCATGACAACTGGCATATTCAACAGGTTCATCGTCGAAGGAGAAGAAATTGAAATCGTGAATAACTTTAACCTACTTGGATCAACTATCAATAAAGAAGCAACAAGCAGTCAAGAAATCAGACGACGCATTGCTCTTGGCAGAATGGCTATGAAAGACCTAGATAAGATTCTCAAGAGCAGAGATGTCTCTCTCCATACAAAGATTCGACTTGTCCAAGCCATGGTATTTTCAATAACATCATATGGATGTGAAAGCTGGACAGTGAAAAAGATAGGAAGAAAATTGATGCCTTTGAATTATGGTGCTGGCGGCGAATACTGTGTATACCATGGACTGCCCGAAGAACAAACCAGTCGGTACTAGAGGAGATCAAACCTAAGCTTTCTTTAGAAGCTCAGATGACAAGACTTCGACTTTCATACTTTGGACACATCATGCGGAGAGAGAGATCATTAGAGAAAGACATCATGCTTGGCAAGATAGAAGGTCAACGCAAAAGAGGAAGGCCAGCTGTGAGATGGATCGATATAATAACAGCAGCTATGGATACCAGTCTGTCAACAATGAGCCGCCTCACTGAAGACCGAACACAATTTAGGATAGCTATCCAGAGGGTCGCCATGAGTCGACTCCGACTCAACGGCACTTAACAACAACAACAACTCTTCCTCTGGGGACCTCACCCCCAGACTCCCTGCTCCACCCTTTTCTGCCTCTGCAGGGTTTCATCTCATCTGACAGAGATGAGTTTAAAGGGGCCGAGGCAAGTTAGTGGCTCAGTTCAGCATTTCTAGCTGACTTAGCCCTGCTGGGGGATCTGGTGCTGCTGCACTAGCTAATAACTGCAGTGCACATGCCCCATACCTGTAACACACATGTGGACTGTGTTACCAGCATGGTGCTCCTTGCTAACTGAGGGGGAAAGTGTGTGGGGGGGGGGAGGCATGTACATCCATCCCCCTGCAGTTAGCACAGACTAGCCACCTGGTACCCTGGATGCTGGACCAGAAGGCAACTAATGCCATACTACTGGATTCAAGTGTGTTTAGCAAGGGCCACCAATGCTGATGCTGTAACAAACTGGGAACGCCCCTGTCCCATCTATCCCCACCCCAATGCCCGATACCAGAGTAGCATTGAGGCCCCATGCTATTTTTTAGCCTGCTGTCCAAACCAAATGCTAGCCCCATGCTACCCTGATAGCATGATTTAGTAAACATGCTACAAATTATTCCCAAGTCTATCCCCTTTCATTTTCATCCTATGACCCCTTATTGTAGCACTTCTTTCAATTGAAAGAGGCTCTCCTTCTGTGCATTTATGCCATGGGGGTATTTAAATATCTCTATAATATCTCCCCTCTCCTGCCTTTCCTCCAGAGTATACATATCAAGATTTTTAAGTTTATCCCCATATGCCTTATGGCAAAGCTCACTGACCATATTGGTAGCCACCCTCTGCACAGATTCCCTTCTGTTTAGATCTTTTTGAAGCTGCAGTCTCCAGAATTGCATATAATATTCCAAATGAGATCTCACTAAACACTCATACAGGGGCACTGTCACCTTCTTCTTCCTGGTGGCCATTCCTCTCCTTATGCATCCAAGCATCCTTCTGATTTTTGCCGTCACCTTTTCTACCTGCTTAGCCACCTTAAGATCATAAGAAACAATCATTCCAGGTCCCACTCTTCTTTCATGGAGAGAAGTACTTCACCCTCTATATTGTACTGCTCCCTTGGATTTTACAACCCTGTATTTTTTAGCATTAAATCTCAGCTGCCAAATTTGTGACCATTCTTCAAGCTATGCTAGATTCCTCCTCCTGTTATCTACACCTTCCTGGATATAGATACATAGAAACATGGTGGCAGAAAGAGACCACATAGCCTATCTAGTCTGCCCTTCCATATCAACTACAATAATCCCCTTTTTTCCTTTAGAGATCCTCTGTGTTTGTCCCATGCTTTCTTGAATTCAGATACTGTCCTCCTCTGCTACCTCCACTGGGAGACTATTCCATGCATCTACCACTCTTTCCATAAAGTATATTACTCCTGTACATTACTCTTGAGTCTATCCCCTTTCACCCTCATTCTCTATCCCCTCATAGCAGAGCTTGCTTTCATTTGAAAGACAGACTCCTCTTGTGCATTTATGCCACGGATGAATTGAAATGTTTCTATCATAACTCCTCTATCCAGCCTTTGCTCTAAAGTATACATATTAAAATCTTTAAGTCTGTCCCCATATGCTTTATAATGACGACCACACTAATCATTTTAGTAGCCACTCTCTGCACCAACTACATCCTGTTTCTATCTTCTTGAAGGTGTGATCTCCAGAATTGCACATAATACTCCAAATGAGGTTGTACCAGAGACTTATACAGAGGCACTATCATTTCCTTTTTCCTGCTGGCCATTCCTCTCCCTATGCACCCAAGTACTCTGACTTTGGCCATTGCTTTTTCTACCTGTTTAGCCTCTTTAAGATGCTCAAAAACATAGCCAGGTCCCACTCTTCTTTCATGGACAGAAGTACTTCGACCCTACACTGTACTGCTCCCTTGGATTTTTGCAGCCCAAATGCATGACCCCGCATTTTTTAGCATTAAATCTCAGCTGTCAAATTCTCAACCGTTCTTCAAGCTTAGCTAGATCTTTTCTCATGTTATCTGCTCCTTCCTGGGTGTCTACTCTGGGTGTCTGGAGTTTGGTATTATTCACAAAGAGGCAAACCTTACCCAACAGCCCTTCCACAATATCACTGACAAAGATGTTAAAAAGAATCATACCAAGAACAGATCCCTGTGACACTGTCCACTGGTAACCTCCTTCTCCTCAGAGTGAGCTCCATTTACCTGTACCCTTTGTCACTTCTTAATCAATTTCTAATGCAGTCACTTTAGGGTCTATCCCTAGGGTGCTCAATTTGTTTATAAGTCACCTGTGCGGAATGGTGTTAAAGGCTTTACTGAAATCTAAATACTCCACATCTAGGGCTCTCCGGTCCAACTCCCTGTTCAGCCAATCAAAGAAATCAATTAGATTTGCCTGACAAGACTTGCCTGTGGTAAACCCATGCTGCCTCAGATCCTGCAATCCAACATCACTATCTTCTGTTTTAGCAGCATTTCCAATAATTTACTCATCACAGAGCTGGCCTGTACTTCTCAACCTCATCCTTACTTCTTCTTTTGTGTAAAGGGACCACATGTGCCTTTCTCCAGACCTCTGGGATCACGCCTGAATCTAAAGAAGCATTGAAAAGGTCAGTCAGTGGAGCCACTAGAACATCTCCAAGTTCCTTCAATATTCTTGGATGTATCTTATCCGGTCCCATTGCTTTGTCTACTTTTAGTTTAGCTAGTTCCTCATGAACACAGTCTTCTGAAAATCGTTCAAGATCCCCTTCACTTCTGTTCCTATTTTTGGGTGTTTTCTGAGGTCCTGCTCCTGGCCTTTCATCTCCGAACACAAAACAAAAATATTTGTTAAGCAATTTTATTTTATCCTCATCAGTCTCTACATATTCCTCCCTTTCACCTTTGAGTCTGACAACATCACTTTTGTACTTCCTCCTCTCACTAACATATCTGAAAAATGTCTTATCCCCCATTTTATTGCATTGGCTATTTCTTCTTCTTTTTGTATCTTTGATCTAGCTTCTCTGTTTTTCCAAATATTGATGCTTGTCTTCCTCTCCCTGTGATCTCTTGTATTTTATGAAGGCCATCCTCTTTTTCTTCACCTTTTCAGCTACTTCTTTGGAACCATAGTGGCCTCCTTTTCCTTTTACATTTATTTACCTTTCTAACAAAAAGATTTGCTGCCCTTAAAATATTCCCTTTCAGTTTTGCTTTTCTACATCCCCCAGTTGTTCTCATCCTGCTAACGACTCCTTGAGATATTGTTCCATCTTGGCAAAGTTAGTTTTCCTAAAGTCTAATACTCTTGCTTTTGAATGGATTTTATCAGCCTAATACTGAACCACACAATCTGGTGATCACTGCATGCGAGATGATCTCCCACTATGACATCAGAAACACTTTCTCCATTGGTAAACACCAAATTCAGTATGGCCCCTTCACATGTGGGTTCTGTTACCAGTTGCCAGAATTGTTCTCCATGTAGAGAATCTAGGATCTCATTACTCCTAGAGGACAACGCAGCAGGGATGTGCCAATCAACATCCAGCATATTGAAATCATCTATCAGTAGCACTTCTTCTTTCATGGCATGCATACGTCTTCTATTAAATCTCCGTCCACTTCTCTCTGTGAAAGAAATCTGTATATCACACCAATGCAAATGGATTTCCCTTTCTAGTTTAACCCACAGTGCCTCCTCGCTCTCTTTTAAGCCCAGTAATTCTATAGCTTTAATATTAAATTTTACATATAGTGCCACTCCTCCTCCCCTTCTTCTTACCCTGTCCTTCCTGAATAAAGTATAGCCTGGTATAGTTACATCCCAGTCATGGTTTTCTGTGAATCATGTTTCTGTAACTGCCACTAAATCCAAATCAGCCACTCCCATTAAAGCTTCAGCATCTGGGATCTTATTTCCCATGCTACAGGCATTTATACATACCACTTTCCATATGCTGCCCCTTTTACCAATTTCTACAGAGATATTTAATGTTTCACAAACCTGAGGGCTTTCATTTACCTGGGGGCAATCTTCACCCATCCCCAATGAAGCTAGTTTAAAGCCCTCTTCAGTAGGTTAGCTAGTCTGCTGCTGAAGATATTTTGACCCTTCTTTGACAGGTGGATGCCATCTCTGCTCTGTAGCCCTTGGAAAATCATCCTATGGTCCAGGAAACCAAAACACTCTTGATGTCACCATCCACACAGCCATGCATTCATCTCCATGATATGAGCTTCTCTGACTTTGTCATTACCCTCAACAGGGAGGACTGAAGAGAACACCACCTGCACACCTATCTTCTTCATGCTCTGTCCCAGAGCCATGAAGTCACTTTTGATATGCTTAGAGGAATACCTAGCAGTATCATTTGTGCTGACATGGATGAGCAACATTGGATAATAGTAGGCTTGATGAGTCTTGGCAAACTCTTTGTAACATCTCAGATTTTGGCACCTGGCAGACAGCACGCCTCTTTGAACATCAAGACTGATCAGCAGATGGATGCCTCTACCCTTCAGAAGAGAGTCACCAACCACCACTACCCTTTGCTTCCTTGTGGTCACCGATTCCACAACTTTGGGGTGCTTGGTTCTGCCATTTTCTGGGATGCTATCATCTCCTCCATTTCCAGAGCTGCATACTGGTTCTTCAGTCTGAGGACTGGAGGAGTTGGATTGTTGATTCTGCAGGCTCTGGTGACTCGTGTCCAACTCTCTTCATTCTGTAGCCTCCCATCTTCACCTCTGTCAGAGAGCTTGGATGCTTCAAGAAGCATCTCATCACTGTCTTAAATGCTTCTCAGCCTCACCATCTCTTCTCTGTGCTCCTCCACTTGTTTCATGAGGGCTTCCGTTTTCAAGCATCTTTCACATGGAACTAGTCCCTCAACTGGCATCAAGCTGTCTGTAGGACAGAGAGAGAAATAGTAACAGGGGCAACAGCTTTGGCAGTATGATTTTTCTTAGCCATCATGCCATTGGTGGAGCTTTGGTGCCTGCTGAAGTAAAAAAAAGAGACACCTACCAAAGTCCCTAACTTTTCCGCAGTTGTCCTTTAAGCGAAAAAACAGCTAACCTCTTTTAGGTGTGTTATAACAGCACTGTTCTATGTTCCTTGCTAAACAGTTATTACCTTACACTAGTAAATCTTGATATTGTGTGTCTGAAGTATATAAATTAATGGGTTCCCTTTGTAAAATTACCTAATCAAAGCTCCTTGATGAATGGCAAGTTGTTTACTTTTAGTAGATATCCAAATGTGGAACTATTTGCTTTCTAGATTTTCCCTACCAACCACTAAAAATTTGTTGCCTAAGTCAACAAGCTAATCGGGGAGTTGCCTTATATAGCAAGTATTCTCACATGGGGTGGGTGGGAGCTGGGATGGGAAGGGAGGGATCTAACACATGATGAGATCAATGACTTCAAAGAGCCTGCCCTACCCCTTTGAACTTGAAGGCTAGAGGAGAGGAAAAAAACTCCAGCTGAAGAAAAAAGCTTTTCCATAGAACACACACAAAAAAATTCCCCTTTTGCAATGCAGCAGAAAAACAACATTTAGCTATTAAAGATGACAAAAAAGCCCCCTTTAAGAGTACTCAGGCAGAGCATTTGCAGTCAGGAGCCCACAGTATTATCTTGCTTGCACTGTAGACGGTCTACTCTATTGCAGAGTTTGGTATCATCCACAAAGAGGCACACCTTACCCGATAGCCCTTCTGTAGTATCACTTACAAAAATGTTTAAAAGAGTCAGACCAAAGTCACACCACTTGTAACATCCTTCTCCTCAGAGTGAGTTCCATTTGCCTCCCACTCAACCAATTTTTAACCTAGTCATTCATTTTAGGGTCCACTCCTAGAGCACTCTTAAGAACATAAGAAATGCCATACTGGGTCAGATCAAGGTCCATCAAGTCCAGTATCTTGTTTCCAACAGTGGCCCATCCAAGTCACAAGTACCATCAGGTTCCCAAGAAGACACGCAGGTTCCACCATGCTTGTATTGGGGCAAGCAGTGGATTTCCCAGCCTCTTTAAAAATGGTTTATGAACCTTTCCTCCAGGAACTTACCCAAACCTTTTTTAAACCCAGCTATACTAACAGCTTTTACTACATCCTTTGTTAATGAATTCCAGAGTTTGATTACATGTTGAGTGAAAAAATATTTTCTCTTATTAATCTTAAATGGGTTGCATTGTAGCTTCATTGCATATCCTCTAGTCTTTCTATTTTTTGATGGCGTAAACAATCGATCTATGTTTACCCATTCCACTCTACTCATTAATTTATAGACTTCTATCATATCCCCCCTCGTCCATCTCTTTTCCTAGTTGAGGAGCCTCAACCTTTTAAATCTCTCTTCATGGGGTATCCTTCCACCCCTTTTACCATTTTTGTCTTCTCTTCTGTTTATACCGACCTGTTTATTTATGTAGCCTGTTTTCCTTTCTCTCTCTCTCTCTCTCTCTCTCTCTTTCTCTCTAGCCTCTGACTACTCTGCTTTCTGCCTTGCCAACTGGATTACTGAGATTGGCAGAAATGGTTGCTCAGATTGGCAGAAAGCTAACCGAGTAGTGGCAATATTCAGCCACCGCCTGGTTAACTTCCATGATGAAAGTTAGGCCAGCCTTTGCTGCACCTTACTTTTGCCGCTTTGCCATAATGCACCCAGAATGCCCTGTAGCTAACTACTTAGCATTGGGGTTATGCAGCAGCAGGTCCTGGGGATATTCGGTGACACTAACTGTGTTAGTATTGCTGAAAATCCCGGAGAAAGAGATTAACACAGTTAGCATGTCTGCTAACCATGTTAATCCTCTTGAATATCGGGCCCTGTCTTTTTAAGGCTAATTTAAATTTTGTACGGTTTGCTTCTCCTCTCAAATGAGAGGGAAGAGTATTCCACAAAACAGGACCATAACAGGAAATGCAGTCTCATTGGTTGTGTCCCTAAAACGGGAATAAGTTGTTGGTAGAATAAATTCATTGATCCTCTTCAATCAAAGTAGTCATGAGGAAGCAAACAGAACAAGAAATGATGAAAGATACTGGGGAATATTGGAATGCAAAACTTTATGAATAATAGTACAAATCTTAAACTGAATACAGTATTGTAAAGGCAGCCAATGTAATTCCTTTAATATGGGGGTAATATGTTTGTATTTCCCAGTACTAGTCAGTAATTTATCAGCTGCATTTTGCAATAGTTGTTTAAAATGGATTGAGGAAGACCAACATAAAGAGAATTACAATAACCAATACGATTGAGAATCAAAGCAAAAACTAGAATCCTAAGGTGATGAAGTTCTAGATAAGATTTCACAGAATGGATTTTCCTCAATAGGAAATATGATGTTCTAAGAACTGAAGAGATGTGAGGCTGAAGAACAACCAAGAATCATAAGATGATCCAGAAGAGGTATAAGCTGATTACCGATTTCAGGAGCTATCAAAGCAAACGAGGGATGATGGTAAATCCACATAGTTTTAGATTTATTGGGATTTAGTTTCATTTGATGAGTTTTTGAGACAATCGCCGACTAATAAAAGGCTAGAGAATAGTAATGAAAGATTAGGAGAAGAAGAATCAGTATAAAAAAACAAACTGAATATCATCAGCAAATATGTAACTGTAAAAACTCGAACTTTGAATGAGTGTAATCAGTGGTGCAAGAAGCACATTGAACAAAGTAGAGGCCAAAATAGTTCCCTGGGGAACATCACAAGAAAAACTACATGAAGCAGAAGAAGAGCTTTGCCAAGAAATTGAAAAGGTGAGATCTTGGCGATAAGAAAAAAAACATGCCAACATAGTACCAGATATACCAATATCTGCCAGATGACCTATGAGAAGTGTGTGATCTACTAAATCAAATGCTGTACTAAGATCCAAAGAGATAATCAGGGCAGCTTGTTGATGATCAATCCTACATTTAATATCATTTAGTATACAAAGAAGTAGAGTCTCTGTGGAATGTCCTGCCTGAAAATCAGATTGAAAAGGATGAAGAATGTTGGTTTTATCTAAGAAGGAAACAACTTGAGTATGTACAATCTTCTCCAAGACTTGGATGGAAATGGAAGATGTGAAAAAGGCCTGTAGTTACTAGGAACTGAGGGATCCAAAGAAGTCTTTTAGAAGAGGACATGTTTCCAACTGAAGAAAGACTGTTATTAATCAGAGATAGGAATAAGGACTGATTTTTTGTTTTTGATCTGTGATGGAGGAAAATAATCAGCAGAGAAGTGTATGAGGACTTTATAGAAGTGAGAGTCTTTGACAGTGATGAAAAGACAACCAAGTATGTGTAAGCGTAACAGTCGCAGAGTTTAAAAAAGGCAAAGGAAAATTAGACAGTGTTGAAATTGAAAGAAAAGACTTCAAATCATTAATCTTAGAGGTAAAAGCAGTTGTCAGAGAATGTGCAGAAAGATCAGAAATGACTTCAGAAGTGGAATATTGTTCCTTAGTGATGGTTGCAAAAATTTGAAATAGTTTATGAGGTTGTGAAATATTTGAGGAGATCAAAGAATAACATTTTTTGCAAAATAACAGGTTTAGTATATTCTCAATACCTAATATTGGAGTGGAGGAGTGGCCTAGTGGTTGGGGCAAGGTACTTCAGGCCAGAAGGTCAGGGGTTCAAATCCCACTAGAGGACAGCAACCTTGGGCCAGAAGGACTGGGGTTTCTAGTCCCACAGGTGCTCCTTGTGGTCTTGGGCAAGCCACTTAACCCTCCATAGCCCATGTTCCCTGTAAAATAGTTATCTCCAAGTTATAATGCCCTGTTCAATGTAATTTCAGTTTGTTCAATGTAAACCGCACTGATGCAGAATAGCACAGTATATAAGAGAATGTAAATAAATAATATTACCAAAAAAGAAGAGACTCAGGAATATGATGCTTTCACCAGTATTGTTCTGCCTTCCTAAACTGTTGCTTTAGTAGATGGAGACCTGGATGAAGCCAGTGATTATTATGCACATTTTTAAGATGGGGCCAATTTATTTATTTTATTCATTTATTTATTTATTTACATTTCTTATATACCACGCTATTTAAAACTAGTGCAGTTCACAGTGAACAGAACAATGCTACAATGCGACAACGACACACTGCGCTTACAGAGAACAGGGTAATAGCTTAGGGGAGAACTTGGGAAAAACTATATACAGTGCATTTCACGGAGCTACAGGGTATTCATAGTTGGAATAAGTTTAATAGCATTGAAAAATCTGTACCAGGGGGTGAGCTGATTATCCATTCTCTCGTTGAGTTAGATTGTTGGGACAGTTAGGAGGGGGGGGGGTCAGGGGGCACTTTTTATGTTTTACAGGGCTAGATTCAGGATAGTGGATTTGGAACAGATGATATTTTAGCGCTTTTCTGAATAAGGTAAGATTCATGATGGCTCGGATTCCAGTGGGAAGGGCATTCCAGGCTATAGGTGCATAAATCGAAAAAGCCCTATTGGCGGTTGCCTTCATGCATTTTACTTTTATTTTAGGGACTTCTAAAGTGTTCAGCATTGCAGATCTTCTGGCTCTGTTGTCAGGGATGTTATTGATCAGTCTACCGATGGGTGTGGGAGGCTGGTTTCTCAAGGCTTTGAAAGTCAGGATAAGTGCCTTGTAATGGATTCGGGCCTGTAGTGGTAGCCAGTGGAGTTCCTTCAGCATAGGCGTTATGTGTTCTGATCTTGGTACACCTGCAAGTACTCTAGCAGCAGAGTTCATTGCAAGCCGGAGTGGATTTAGAGTTGCCTGTGGGAGCCCATGGAGAATGATATTGGCGAAGTCTAGGTGTGGGATAACTAGGGCCTGGAAAATGGTCCGATAATCAGTGAAGTCGAGTAGTGGCCGAAGATGGCTTAAAGTTTGTATCTTATGATATACTGCTCTTGTAACGTTTTTCACATGTGTTACCATGTCAAGGCGCTGATCTAGGGTGATGCCTAGATAGCGAATTGTGGATTTTGTTTTGAGTTCGGCATTATTAACTTGGAGAGAGGGAGGTGGGATGAACTTCTGGTTTCTTGTGACGAAAAGAACGTCGGTTTTGCTGTAATTGATACGCAGGTTTTGTGTGAGAAGCCAATCTGAAACTGCTTCAAAACATCTGATAATAGGAGAGAAATCAGGCTGGTTGATCGTGAATGGGAGGTATAGCAAGATGTCATCTACATAGGCGAGGCATTGTACATTTAAAGAACGAATCAGGGTGCAGATGGGCTGCATATAGATGTTAAATAGCAATGCAAATAAGGATGATCCCTGGGGTACCCCTTGCTTCTGTAGGAACGGCTTGGAAGTAGTGGTACCTGTCTTAACCTGTTGCCATCTATTAGTCAGGTATGAATCGCACCATTGTAGAACCGTGCCTTGAATTCCTTTTTCTTGGAGACGTCGTAGTAATATCTCATGATTAACTGAATCGAAGGCGGCAGCAATATCCATGAAGATGAGGATGAATCCTTGGTGTATGTTGCCAATTCCTGTGATTAGATTGTTGAGGAGGGTTGTTAGGATGGTGTCGACTCCGTGTGCTTCCCTGAAGCCGTGTTGAGATGGATCAAGAGGTGCCTCGGCATCAACGTGCTGTTGGATCTGCTGCTGGATGACTTTTTCGATGATTTTGGCAAGCAGGGGGATACTTGAAATTGGTCTGTAGGACTCGACTTTGGTTGGGTCAAGCCTACTATTCTTTAGCAGTGGCCTTATTGATGTGTGTTTAAGGCTCTGTGGGAAAGAACCCGTTAATAATGATTGGTTCAGGATTTTGCACAGTGTGTTGCTTAGTTCACAGCGTAATACTTTTATCCAGCTAGCTGGACATGGGTCATTGGGTGCTGTAGTAAGGTTGATAGAGACAATAGTGTCTTCGATTTCTTTGCTGGATACTTCGCAGAATTTGAGCAATAGCGTTGGCTGTGGCTTCATATATATGCTGGTAAAATTGTCGGAGGTCAAGTTCGTACTGGTCTGAATCATCTTCGATTGTAGGTAGTCGGAGTAGTCCTGGGGTTGAGGCATGGGTGGATGTGCTAATGCTGGATCACCTGTTAGTGATTTCACGATTCTGAACAGGTCAGGTGATTTATTTGATGATCGCCTTAGAATATCTGTGTGGTGCTGTTTTCTTTTTTTCCATTATTTTTGCTCTATGTAATAACAGGAATGAGTTGTATGAACAGTGAGCTTCTGCAGTATGGGTTCTATGCCACTGCCTTTCAAGCTTACGTAGGTGTAGGAGGGATGCTGGTATGTCTTTCGAGTACCATGGTGCATGTTCACGTTTCCTTGGCTCCTTGCTAGCGGAGGGGAGGTAGGCTATTGCACTGAGGCTGTTGTTCCAGTTAGCTACTAATTCATCTGGGTCAAGGGTTGTATCAGTGAGAAGGGGGAGGACCTTCTCAAGGACTTCCTCTTTAACGAAGGGGCAAAATCTTGTTGTTGGGGTTCTAGATGAGGGAGTGTTGGTTGTGTTATTGGTTTTGAAGCAGTAGCTGGTGGGTATGTGGAATCTGAGCAGGTTATGATCAGACCAAGGTACTGGAGTTATGGACCTCAGCAGTTGTTGAGTGGTGTCAGCCACTGACTGAGGGGCGAAGATCAGGTCTAGTGTACTCCCTTTCATATGTGTGGGAGAATCAATGAGCTGCTTGTAGCCCAGCTCATCCAGTGCCTCGAGGAGGGCTGTTGTATGTGTGTCTTGTAGAGAAGGGAGATTGAAGTCTCCGAGTAACCAGTTCGGGGAGCGTGGGTTGTTTGAGTTACAGGCAAGATTGATGATTGTAGGGAGGTCGTCTGGTGATGACGTTGGGGCTCGGTAAAGTAGATTGATTGTGCAGTGATCATTTGATATGGAGATCGTATCTAGATGGGATGTAGTAGAGGCATCATTTAGGATAAATTGCAGTTCTTTTGCAAGGACGAGTACTCCTCCTCCCCTCTGGTTAGCCCTATGACAGGCACAGAGCGAGAAGCCATCAGGTGCCATTTGATTGATGAGCACATTGTCGCAATCGGATAGCCATGTTTCAGTGATCATTAGAATATCAAGGTCATGGATTGATATAAGATCAATGACTGCAGGCCATTTTGACCGTATTGATCTTGCATTTATGAGTGCGCAATTCAATGGCCATTTAGGTTGGTGTTTCTTGGATTATTTCTTGTTGGTGTTCTGTAGAGAGATGTGAAGTAGGTGCAAGTGTGATGTGTTAGTGGTCTTTGTTATGGTGTGGTAATGGTTTTCTGACCATCTCCTTCCGTTGCTGTGGAGAATCGGGATATAGTTGGGACCGGTATTAAAGGCATGTGATAAGCTGAGGAGCCCTGATGTGAAGAGAAAAGTGATCAATGGCAGGATTGGGCACATCTTGAGGAGGCCTGAGGTGATTTAGCTGAATGTGTGGGGCTGAGGACAGGTGTATGAGTGTGAACCATAGGGTTCAGTGATTTGTGGCTTTTGTTGCAGTAGGCAGTTAGGCTCAAGGTAATAAGGGTCACAAGACGGCTGAACAGTTTAAATCATTAGGCTAAGAGTTTCTTAGAGCAATAAACAATTCAAGAGAAAATCTGACACTGGGTTGAGGAGAATGGTCAACATAAAGAGTGATCTACCTAGAGTCTCAGTGTTCAATTAGTTACTTTGTTGCAGGAAGTCTCAATGTTAGTTCAGTTACTTTGTTTCAGGAGGGGCAGACCTCTGTATCTCAATAATTGCCTTGTGAAATGGTAGGAAATTCTTACTTACTCAGTTTCTGCAGCAAACAGCTGATGTGTAACGAAGCTTACTTAGATTCTGTATCAAATTGGAGATCTTATTTAGAGTACCGGATAAGATGAGGTAGAACTTCGGTGGCAGATTAGGTTCCGTAGAGCATCCACACAGGGCCTCCGCCTAAGGGCCACGCCAAAGGGCCCTCTGGCGAGACCCTCAGACACGGGCCCAACAGGCGTGGGCGCGCCTGAACAGCGCGGCTTTTATCTGCTGGCCTCAGGTTGCCCCGATTGGGCAGCATGCGCTGTGAGGGAGGTGCTTTTGCTGCTCGGCATGCTCGATCCTCGCACCGGAGGAGAGCAGAGGAATCACCGGGGTGCTGAGCCGAATTTATCTAATATCATGATAAGACTATTATCCAAAATCTGAACTTGGGGCAGATAATTCTCCTTTTCCCTTTTCCCAGCATCTGCTCCTTGAGAGAGTAGAAACAAGGTGGATAGCAGGGTCACGGGGTGGGGTATGTACATGCTGTATTCTCTTCCGCTCATTTCCCCCTCCGTTCTCTGTTTGCTTTCCTCTCACTTCTTAATTTCACCCGCCCACTCTCTTCTTACTCCTCTTTCTCTCTCTCTCTCTGTCCCCTTCCCTTTGTTCTCATCTGCAGCTCCAGGAGCTGAAAGCACATGTACACCATTCCAAATCCTGCACCCTTGGAGCAATGAAACAAACACAGTCACCCAAACTTGCAGCTGTTTATACCAACCTGTTTATTTATGTAGCCTGTTTCCTTTCTCTCTCTCTCTTTCTCTCTTCTCTTTCTCTCCAGCCTCTGACTACTCTGCTCTCTGCCCTGCCAACTGGATTACTGCAATGCCTTGTTATCTACTCTTTCTACAGTGAATATGAGGCATCTTAAATTTTTGCAAGCTGTGCTGTTAAAATCATCACAGGAGCAAAAAACTAAGTTCATGTCACTCCCGTTCTGCTAGAATATCACTGACTTTCCATTTCCTGTAAGATAAAATTCAAAACTCTAGCTCTTGCTTTTAGAACCTTACTTATACACTCGCCCATGTGTTTCTCAGTTCATCATCTTTCTACAAGGATGGACTCTAGTATTTTTTCAACACTGTCTCCTTGTCATTCCATCTTCTACTATAATTTGGCTTGAGTTTGCATGACAGTTGGCTTTTAGCTACACACTATTTTTGTGGAATTTGCTGTCAATCTATCTTCAATCAGCTTCCACTTTGAATTCCTCAGACAGTTGAATGGATTCACTTTAGGCAGGTCTAGCAGTCCCTGTCTTCAGAGGCAGTGGCTATTTCCAGCCCTGTTACACTCTTACTTTATTCCTGGAGTCACTTTTGCAGCAGAGAGAAGGAGGATGAGGATCTGAGCATCAGGAATGCTCTTCAGGGAGGCATAGAGAGGAAAGGACAGAAGTTGGACTACTTTTGTAGTCTGACCCCTTGTGGTAGCCTTGACTGGAGATATTTTGAACCTAATGGCCAACAAAGTAGGAGTGACTGGGGATCACTTATCCCACCTCCCCCCCCCCCCCCCTAGAAATCAGGGAAATCCCTGGTAAGAGCTGGAAGAGGGAGCGGGGGTAGGGAGATCTTTCCTGTTGGGCAACTTGCCTATCAGGAACTTTTGCATGTCAGATTGATCTGATGACTGGGACTCAGGGGCTGGGATTCTTAACTCTTAGGGGGAGACCCAGGAGAAGGTTCTTGGTTGTTGGGAACAGCTACAGCCATATGCATTTGGAGAGAGCAGGATGTTTTTTCCCCCACATGCCAGCAAATACCTGGAGATATCAATTTCCTTCTCTATGACCTATCTAAAATGAGCCTTCACATGTCTGAAAGGTTAGTTATAGTAGCATATATGCCTCTATTAACTAGATTGAGCTACACTAATATGGTTTCTATAAGACTGCCACAAAAGTCAATGAGATGCTTGCAGCTGTTGCAAAATATTGCATCAAGACTTTTTGGGGGGCTTAGGGTGAGATACCATTTCTCCAGTCTTGAGGTCCCTACCTTGGTTACCTATAAAGGCCAGGGTGAAGTTTAAGAAAACTATAATTACTTGAATGACCTATCCTCAAATTATTTGTGGAATAAATAAGATGATTCTGGGTTCCACAGGTTGGGACAGTCATGTTTCCTGAGTATTTTACAAAAGGCTATATTGAATGCAGAGTCTTTTGTAAAATGCATATAAGGATGCCAGCATATCCTTGTGCAATTGCAGGCGCATATAGTGGGAACAGTATCACACGACAGCGTCAATGAATAATTGGCGCCAATTATATGTATAGTGGCCCACTTTGAGACAGCTGTAGATGTAAGTAGTGCCAATTAAGCAGCAAAGTCATTATAGGCTTTTTTTCTTGTTTGAAACCAAACATAAAAAATGGGGAATTAAGAGCATGAACCCCCTCAATCCCTCATGTTAAGCCCTGGCTGAAATTAGTACCTTAATAAAAATAAATGTTGTGCTCATGTTGGAGGAGGTGCAAAAGCTGATGGGAAATCATTTTGATTATGTGCATATTCCCACTGTAAAACGGGAAATGTGCCTATAATTTTAAGGACCATCCAAACCTCATCCACAATACACAGCCCTTTGAATCTGTGTCCCGGAACCTAAATGTGTAAATGTCATCTTTCTGAAATCACTATGTATACATTTAGCCAACCCTTCATGTTTACATGATAATTCTAAAATGAACTGCTAGTATTCCAATGTGTGCTTTTTAACCTGAAGAGAGATCCTGGGAAGAATAAAAACTTGCTTAGAGAGAACATGATTTATTTATTTAGCAGTTTTTATACTGCTTTATCATTTCAATCAAAGTGGTTTACATTGTAACTTAAACTTGGTAAGTGTTGTCGCGGGGCTCCCCGTCTACGCCTTATTAATGTTGGGGTGACCCCGGGCAAAGATTATGCTAGGCAGTCAAGGGAATGTAAGTTCACTCGGCGTAGTTGAGAGAAGTGACCTCACAGATTCCAACTACCTAGGAGCACTCATTAATGAGACCAGGTGGAGGGGAATAAGGCTTTTATTCCCTGGTTAATGCAAAGGTTCAACATAAGAGATAATCCATGAAACGGAAAGTCCTTTGTGGCAAAAGGTACCAGTATTTACAATGGTTGCTTAATTGTTGCTTCACAACTAAGGCAGGTTTCACTACCGGAATTTCAGTACAAGAAACAGCAATTACATTACATTCATTCTTCTTCACTAACAGAGCACACAGACTCTGGAGCTGAGGCCGTGCACCAGTCACATTCCATAAGCTCTGGCAGAGATAAGGGAACAGTATTTGGGTATTCAATCTCCATGGACTCCCCTTCGCTATATTCAGTGGAGGAATATTCACTGTCCCTGTCTGACCCAGCTTTGTAGGTTAGGACTCTGGAGTCTGGCTTCCCATAGCCAGGGGTTCTCAAGGCTGCAGGAATTTGACTGAACCAATCTGGTTTCTTTTCCCTCACATAAGGAGCACGGGTTTTAGCAGAGCCTTTAGGAGCACAATATTCACAGTCATTGGTTAATGTTTCATACCTGGATTTAGATGAGTGGGAATCACCAGTGTATTCTCTTCCAGCCACTCTCCTTTGGTAGCTGAGCCCCTGCCTGCCAGCATTGGATACAGCTGTGCTTCTAGGCAGTGGAGTAAAACTTGTCCTGGATTCTCCTCTCTCTCTGGGTAAGAACTCCAGTTGACCATAAAAGTGTTTTCCTCTCTGACCTGGTAAAACTTGGTAATAATCCTTCAGAGATTGTAAGCTCTTCTCAGAACCCTTCTCCCTGGTTCTTGGCTTCTGTCTCTCTGTTCTGGATTCAGGCAGACTGTAAGAACAGGGCGTGGCAGACACTCTCACCTTAGAGCTGGCTCTAGCAAACTTCCCTTGTGCAGCAGGGTCAGTTTGGGCCTTCTGGCTCCCAACCTTGTGAAGTCTGTTCCCACTCAGGTTCTTCTCGGTCCTCTCTTGATAGCTCTCAGCCTTCTCTTGCTCCTTCTCTAGGTGGCTCTCAGCTCTCTCTCTGTGGCTCTCAGCTCTCTCTTGGTGGCTCTCAGCCTTCTCTCGGTGGCTCTCCTTCTTCTCCTCCCTCTCCACTCCAGAAGCATTCTGTTCTGATTTATAAAGCAAACTGCTTGGTATGACTTCCGGGTTCCTTTCCAGGTGCAAGTCATCAGAGTTCCTAGGCTCATTAACTCCCGAATGTCTGTTCCTGCTCCCTCTAGCTGTGCCTGGGGGTAATTGCACACCTAGTTCCTTAAAAGAAACAGGATTTCTTTTCAAACACTCATCTTTATTGACATACGCCTCATGACACATCCCCCCTCTTAAAATATTACAGGCTGAATGACCCTCATTACAGCACGTAATTCTAGACCTCTTCTGTGCTGACGGAAACAGAGCTAACCTCTCGTGCCATCTTCGCAGAACGTTTCTGTGGTACACCTGTTCATGTCCTTTTCCATCCTGTACCAAGTAGGATGCTGGACCAAGTGATTTGACCACCACATAAGGTCCTCTCCACCAGGCTTCAAACTTTTGAGTGGGGCTTGATATCAAGACGCTTACCTTCTCACCTCTGGTTAGATGTCTAGGCTTGGTATCTCTATCAAAGTATTGGTTATGCTGACTACCCTTCAGCTCTTCTTTAGCAAAATGTGAAGTCCTTCTAAAGCGACGTCTTACATTTCTCAAAAAGTGTGGAATGCCTACTTCTCTTGTGTAGGTCATCCTTTGACAGGAGGCGCAGGATTTGCAGAACCGTGTGACCTCCTTGAAAACTCCTGGCCAATAGAATCTGGCCATTATCCGGTCAAGTGTTTCCTGTACCCCTTTGTGACCGCTCACTGGGTGATCATGTGCTAATCTTAGCACTGCAGACTTAAATGTATTTGGGACTACTAACTGCTTGCGGACATCCCTAGTCCGTGGGTCTATACTCTCTCTGTATAGGAGTCCTTCTTCCTTTATGAAGCGAGGAAAAGCATCTCTCTTCATTCGAGCATGTTCAAACGCGTATGCCAGCGCAGGGTCATCCCGTTGCTCGGCGGCGAATGAAGGGAACTTCTCCACCAGTTCCGCTGGGATCCAAGGTAGTTCTTCACCTGCTTCCAACTCTGCTCGGGCCTGAGAACGCTCCTTTCTCTCTTTTCGTTTTTGAGCCCTAGTCTTTCTATCCCTATCCGGAGGAATGTTGACTAAGTCATCATGAGATGGCAGATCAATCACACTTTCTTCCCTAGAACATGAGGGTTTTTCTGAGGCACTCGCCTGGCTGCGAGTGGAGACAAAAACTTCTCTGGGGTTTAAACCTTTTTCTAGGCCCTTCTCAAATTGTGGCCAGTCCCTACCTAGGACCAGTTCTTTGGGTAATCTGGGCACTACCGCTATTAGCATAATTTTCTCTATTCCCAAACCTCTGACCAGTAATTTGTACACGGGATACAAGGTAGCAGCGCCATGCACACACTTGATCTTGACTTGACCTTCCGGTCGGTCTGGGGCGGACGCAGCTTGCTCTTGGATGTTAGACCAGAGCTTACGCGAAATCATTGTCTGGTCCGCGCCAGAGTCAAGTAAGGCTTTGGCAGCTACTCCTTGCACCGTGACATCCAGTACAAAACCTTCTGATAGCAATTGCTTATGTTCTCCTATAAGAGCAGTACGTACTCTGCATTCATTTATGACATGACCTAACTTTCCGCAGCTAAAACATCTTCTAGAAAGACTTTTCTCTATCTTTTTATCACATTTCACATTAGGTGTTTTAGACTGGTAGAGACTTCCTGATACTGGATTGAATGTCGCTATGGCTGTCTTAGCTACCCCCCCCCCCCCCCCCGTAGGCTGGGTAACTAATTCAGCTTCCAGATACCTCTCTGTTAAGGCAATCGCCTCTATAGTAGAGCGACAATTCTGGAGAATAAGGAAGCTCTTTATTTTACCAGGTACTGCGGTCATAAACTGCTCGAGAACTATCATATCCATTAATGCTTCCACAGATCTTTCACTGGGCCTTAGCCACTTTTCAGCTAAACGCTTCAGTCGGTGACCCAATGATTTAGGCGTTTCGCCTGCTTCAAGACATGCTGCACGTAGCCTGCGGTTATAGACAAGTGGGGTCAAGCCCAGGCGTTCCCTGATGGCCTTTGTCACTTCACTATAATCAGCAGCTAACGCAGCGGGCATTGCCCTGTAGGCTGACAGTGCCTCTCCCGTAAGGGACACTGCCAGTCTGATGGACCATTGGTCCTCTGGCCAACCCACAGAAAGGGCAATTCTTTCAAAAGCGTCCAGGAAGTCGTCTGGATCGTCCTTCTCCCCCAACTTCCCTAAAGTTAGAGTCTCGTAGGACCCTAGTCCTACCGGACCATGGCTCAGTCCTGAGCTCTGCTTCATGAGTCCAGCGGCTGCTTCCTGAGTCTTCTGCTGATGGCTCATCCAACTTTCCAGCATCTGCAGGACTGGCTTTTGTTGGTCCTGCATGGCCATAATTGCATGCTGCTGGGACTGCGCAGCCAGTTCCGCCTGTTTGCTGAATTGGGCCGCCATCCAGTTAAACATCTCGTGCTGCTCCATCACGATGAGATCCCTGAAAGAAAAAGAAACAAAGAAAAACCAAGTGTGGCTGTACAAAAATCAGCCCTACACTTCCTTCTTTTTCTTTTTTTTTTTCAAATTCTCCCTTTTAAACTGCTACTTGTATCCACACAAGTTATGCGTTTCTACCCGTTACCTGGTAGAAGTGTAGACTCGATCTCTCAGCAACGGTGGTGCGGCTCTGCGTCGCAGCACCCTCCAGGAACCTCGCCTTCCATTCCGGATTTTGCTGCGGTCCAGTCCACGTTTTTCACTCCGATCCGGTTCTTTTCAAAGTCCAGTCCGGATTTTCTTGCACTCCGGTCCAAGTTTTCCTTTAACTCCGGTCCGTTTTTTTTTCTGGCACTCCGGTCCAGGTTTTCTTTTAACTCCGGTCCAGGTTTTCCTTTAACTCCAGTCCAGTTTTTTTTCTGGCACTCCGGTCCGGGTTTTCTGGCACTCCGGTCCGGGTTTTCTGGTACTCCGGTCCGGGTTTTTTTTTTTTAGCTTTTTTTTTTTTCCCAAAATGAATACTGGCAATTTCCTTAATTTCTTTGTAATACCTCTTAGGATTATATCCAAATCTGAACAACTACGCCATTTGTCGCCGGGGTGGAGGGGAATAAGGCTTTTATTCCCTGGTTAATGCAAAGGTTCAACATAAGAGATAATCCATGAAACGGAAAGTCCTTTGTGTCAAAAGGTACCAGTATTTACAATGGTTGCTTAATTGTTGCTTCACAACTAAGGCAGGTTTCACTACCGGAATTTCAGTACAAGAAACAGCAATTACATTACATTCATTCTTCTTCACTAACAGAGCACACAGACTCTGGAGCTGAGGCCGTGCACCAGTCACATTCCATAAGCTCTGGCAGAGATAAGGGAACAGTATTTGGGTATTCAATCTCCATGGACTCCCCTTCGCTATATTCAGTGGAGGAATATTCACTGTCCCTGTCTGACCCAGCTTTGTAGATTAGGACTCTGGAGTCTGGCTTCCCATAGCCAGGGGTTCTCAAGGCTGCAGGAATTTGACTGAACCAATCTGGTTTCTTTTCCCTCACATAAGGAGCACGGGTTTTAGCAGAGCCTTTAGGAGCACAATATTCACAGTCATTGGTTAATGTTTCATACCTGGATTTAGATGAGTGGGAATCACCAGTGTATTCTCTTCCAGCCACTCTCCTTTGGTAGCTGAGCCCCTGCCTGCCAGCGTTGGATACAGCTGTGCTTCTAGGCAGTGGAGTAAAACTTGTCCTGGATTCTCCTCTCTCTCTGGGTAAGAACTCCAGCTGACCATAAAAGTGTTTTCCTCTCTGACCTGGTAAAACTTGGTAATAATCCTTCAGAGATTGTAAGCTCTTCTCAGAACCCTTCTCCCTGGTTCTTGGCTTCTGTCTCTCTGTTCTGGATTCAGGCAGACTGTAAGAACAGGGCGTGGCAGACACTCTCACCTTAGAGCTGGCTCTAGCAAACTTCCCTTGTGCAGCAGGGTCAGTTTGGGCCTTCTGGCTCCCAACCTTGTGAAGTCTGTTCCCACTCAGGTTCTTCTCAGTCCTCTCTTGATAGCTCTCAGCCTTCTCTTGCTCCTTCTCTAGGTAGCTCTCTCTCGGTGGCTCTCAGCCTTCTCTCGGTGGCTCTCCTTCTTCTCCTCCCTCTCCACTCCAGAAGCATTCTGTTCTGATTTATAAAGCAAACTGCTTGGTATGACTTCCGGGTTCCTTTCCAGGTGCAAGTCATCAGAGTTCCTAGGCTCATTAACTCCCGAATGTCTGTTCCTGCTCCCTCTAGCTGTGCCTGGGGGTAATTGCACACCTAGTTCCTTAAAAGAAACAGGATTTCTTTTCAAACACTCATCTTTATTGACACACGCCTCATGACAGTGTACATTAAACAGGGACATTAATAACTTGGATTTTTCTGAGCAATGGAGGGTTAAGTGACTTGCCCAAAGCCACAAGGAGTGCTAGTGGGACTCAAACCCTAGTCACTTGATTTCCAAGCCAGTGCTCTAACCATTAGGCTACTCCTCCACTGAAAGAAGGCTCTCTCTGTCATAGCCTCAGTATGGTGGAATTCATTATTATAAAACATTCAATTGTGCAGGGATTACCTGCAGTTTCATAGATGTCTGTTCACACAAGCATGTTTACTTAAGATATAGGTATTAGGATAGGACATATCTGGATAGGGTATTATTGGCTAATTAGTTATTGTTATAGGGGAGAATGAAAGCATATTTTTTGATAGTTTTAAGTGATGTTTTAATTTGTGGTTTTGTGCTTAAACCACCTTGGGTTCCTGCAAATAGAGGTGATATATAAATGATTTTAAATCTATATCTATATTTCTTTAGAACACTGAATAAGGGATATATTTGGTCTCCAGTGCTCATAGAGCTTTTTCAAATTAAAACAAACTTTAGTGGAAAAAATATGATTTTAAAACTTATCATTCCCACAGTGACAGATTACCTTCCAATTTAAAAAGGGATCCCTTACATTCCTGTTATAGAAGGCAGATTACATAAAGAATAATTGAACAAACAAAGTAGCCTCAGATACATTGCAGCTAAATAAATTAGATATTGGGTATAGAGTGACAGGTAAGGCAAAGCATATTGTATATTAGCATATTAATATTATAATGTAGACCTACCAGGCCACCAGCAATTTGCTGGTGCTCACCTGAATGATATCCAGGCATTTATAGCCAGTTAGTACCAATCCTGCTAGCTCGGGATCTGCAGTAGTTGTAAATTAAACCACTTATCATAGAAGTCTTCAGTCTTTATTCGTTGTCTTCCTCCTCAGTCAGGCCCATCATGGAGCAAACTTGCAGTGGGTTCTCATGAACCAATCCTCCTTCTGCAGCGCAAGGTAGAAAGGAAGATGTCCTTGCAGCCGCAGAGGTGCCTGCAGGCACTAGGTGTACAGATATACATAATGGAGAGTCCCTGTTTTTTTTAAGCTTGCACTTTACCAAAGGCAAACAGATAAGAAGCGTTGACAAAGCATGTTGATACAGAGATCTTTGAGTTAAAACAGTGGGGCCAGTTACAAGCTGTGAAGCCATTTGAGTGTCTACGGCACGCTACGTGTTTGTCTTTGGAAGATCACATACATCAGTTCCGGATAATTCTGATGTAGGGCCAAGAAAAGGCAATAAAACTTGAAGGGTTCCCATAGAACCCTCCAAGACTAGTATGACAATGGGTTTTCCTTGTGAAGACGAGGGTAAATGTCTTTGAATATCCCCCCACCTCCCCCATAGATATCAATGATACATTTTGAGATTTAGCAGAAGAACAGAGACATGTGCATTGTGTATCTTATGCAAGGCTGTGTTTGTGTTTATGTGTCTGTATGTGTGTATATGTATTTTGTGTCTGTGTTTATATATATGTAAATTAGGGTTATGACTTTTTGACTTTTTGCAAAATTATTGAATTCCTGTGTCATGAATCAATGAACATTTGCTAAAAAGTGATGATAAAAGGTTTAATTCTGTTTTGTTTTAAAATAAATGTCACCCCGCACACGAAATGTCTAAAATCGTATATAAGTAGTATATGCAGGTAATAGAACTATCTGGAGCCCATTAGAACTTTCTTAAAATTTCTGGAACTTTATGGAACTTTCTATAAGCTTTATGATTGAGCATGCTAATTGATTTTCTGTATCATTTTTAGATCTCTGACATTATTTTTTATTCACAATGTCTCATAAGAAAAGTGCTTCTACAATTGAAAAAAAAACAAGAAGATTTGGACTAAGAATCTCGTGCGATTTAAAGAAACACATAGAAAAGAACTGTTCCACTGGAAGAAGAATCACTGGAAAACAAAAGCAGAATACCACTCAAAATCCAAATTGTTGATCGCTATCTGTTCCTTGAAGCATCAATATAAGGAAGGAAAGAACGTGTAAAGGAAATCACGAAAGAAGTAACAAGTTTATGGCAAAATAAATTTAATTTTCCAACTTTATCAATTCAAGTCGTACAAACTAAATTGGATCAAATCCTGCACACCTATGATGAATGTGTAGAACGAACAAAATAAGGTCCTTTGAATGAGGTTTTTGACATCACAAAAGAAAATGGTGAATGGTTATGCAGCGAGGACCGAAGGTTATATCACCTTCAGATCGAAAGCAAGGACCAGGTTAGGTATGCAACTGGGAAGGCTTCGAGTTTCAAAACTATTTATTCATCCAAAAGAAGGAAAATGACCTTGGAGCCTATGTCAACAATAGCAACAACAATCCCAACTGCTGAATCAGAAACTGAAGATGAATATGAAGAGTCTGAAAAATCAGAACAGTCCACAACCAAACAAAAAAAGTATAGCAAAACCAAAACTGCACAAGCACTATCAAATTATATCAGAATACTTCTAAAAATTAATTTTTAAAAATATTCAGTTATATATGGCACTAAAAAAAGGGCGCGGGCCAGGTACCGAGCGCCCGCATAGTAACCGGGTGCCTGGCCCGAGGCGAACCCGGCTCGTGCTGCTTGGGCATGAGGAAGAAGGGGGGGGGCTGAGGGGGGGATGGGGGGGCGGCAGGAGCGGGCTACGAAGGCCAAAATGGGATTGGTGGACAAAAGGGAGTCCTTTAAATTGATTGGATCCCCTCGCGCGGGAGCGCGTGCAGGGGATCCACCAGCATGCACTCCCACGCACTCGAGCCTGTCGGCATCGTGGCGCGATGAGAGGTGCACGCTGGATGCTTCCCACCCACCCACCCTGTGGCTAGTTGGTGGGGGGTCAGATATGGGTTGTCGCAGTTGGGGAGGTTGCGGGGTCCCGGAGGTTCCCGGGGTCCGGAGCGGCAGGCCATGAGGGCGGGGGCCCTCAACATGGTTAAACCCGGGTCGGCTTGTGCTACTGAGACGGCCAAGTCGGGGAAGGGTTATTGCCAATTGGCCGGTGCTTTTACTGTGCGGGGGGCGGCAGAGAAGTCACCTTGCTAATCACATGGCGGGTGGCCGATCTTGCCGCGGGGCACATGGATTGCGTTATTCTGTTATAACTGTTATTGAGGTTATGTTCAATAAAACTGCGACCAGTTTATGCCCAACTACTGTCTCTGTTGCTTGATTTGGGGGTAAGGGGGCTAGGAGAGTAGGTGAGGCTTCCTATGAGCTGGGAAGGAATGGAGGGTGTGGGGGGGGGAGGGTTGGGGGCGTTAAGAATTGGATAAAGGTGAGCGTGGGGTCCGGCTACCCGGTTACACGCATATACAAGTATCTTAAAATCTAATTTTCGTTTTGGGGGTGACCTTTTTCAAAAACTAAATCAAACTGATACCTTTTTCATTACTTTTGAATAATTGTTCATTGAATTATGACACAGGAACATAGGGTTACAAAAAAGTCATTACCCTAGTGTACATACAGTACTTACACACACATACATAAAAGCACAGCCTTGCATAAGATCGTACAAGTCTCCCTTTTTCTGATAAATCCTTAAGATTTTCCTCACTTCACTTTAATATATATTATTTCAGTTCAAACTGTGAAAAAGCAAATTTATCTCAAGATTCAGTAAACCAGAAGTAGGAGATGCTGGCTTAGCTGATATCACTTCAGGATGTAGATCGCCACAATGTGAACATAAAAAGAAGTGAATCCAGATTAGCTGCCTCTGAACTTGCCATTGGCGTTGCTAATCTTGGAGTGGAAACAGTTTTCATATGAAAACAGTGTTCCAGTCCTTTGACTAGTTACCATGACGCAGTCCACAAAGAGGCCCTTTTACTAAAGCCCGTTAGGGTATTGCACTTAATGTGCACTTAGCATGAATACTAACATGTGTTAAGGGCAAAGCCTCCATGCTATCAGAAGATATCACCAGCACGTTCAGGCAGTTACTGCATGGACACACACCCTAAACCTACCACCACCCATAAAGGTAGCATTAGGTGCACTTACAGTACATTAATTTCCGCATTAACAGTGCATGATATGTACCCCCATGCTAACTACAATGTGTTCTCCACACTCACACTCTTTCCATACCTTGCCCATTCCCCACCCCTTCATGAGATGGGCAATCAACGTGCATTTTAGTAGCTGGTAGCTGTCCTGCCCACGCATTACTCATCATCATGAGCCGCTACCACTTGCTAAAACACTTGTTACCTGCTTAGCAGATAAAGGGTTCCAAAGTCTGAATTTTATTCACCATTCATATGTGTCTCTCTGAATGCAGATTTTTTTTAAAGTTTGCCTTGGTAATTGCAAATTTACTCCGGTATCTGCTTCTGTTTAGAAACTGCAGATATAGGAAACCTCCATATGAAATATTAAAGCTTATTTTTTTTAATAAAATTAAATTGAATAAGATAAGGGTGCTGTCCATAGAGATGTTTTTAATGTTATGCAATATTAAATTAGCTTTTGAATACCACATCCTTGAAAATGTACAAATGCTATTTCGAAAAGTAATTTCCAGTTTAAAAAGCATCATTTGAAGATGCATTTCCTGGATGCCGAATAGATCCTACCTTTTCTCAGGCATGTCATCCACTTTCACAGTGCTTAAAATAAAGTGCCCAGATACAGGCCAAGTTGAAACAGCAAACAAGCAGTATAATGCAAAATGTTATGAGTAAAGTGTGTCACTCAGAGCCTTCTAAAATACCTTGCTCCCTTTATTCTGAAGGCCGCAGTCTCAGCAGCTCAAGCTAATGCAGGTAATGGAAGCAATTTCTTCCTTTGATCCTGAAAAAGGTTCTTTTTTAGGTAAACTACAAGAAGTCTAGCTATCCTATATAGCCTGTATCAGTCAAGTGGGAAAGAAAATAAAAATAAATGACAGCTTAATTATTTTGCTGCAGAAAAAGGCTGCCTTAAATTTAAATGTTTAATCTAGCCTGTCAGTTTCATCTGCTTTATTTTTCCTGTCTTTGAGGTATGGCCTCTTTGCATACCTTGCTCTGGAAGCCTGGTATCAATAACTAATATTCTGTACTGCTGCCGGGAGGCATATCTGTTCCTCTAATAAGTTTCGCAAGGGGCAAAATCTGAAGCCAAGATATGTTAAGAAAAAAACTCCAGTGTTTTTCACAGCTATATTGTGACAAGAGACCACTGGTTCCTTATCAAACTATGTTCAAAAATGAATCAGGGACTATAACATAATGGTGAATTAAAGGCTGCAACATTTCAGATGCCTATTTTTTTTTCATTCTGTGGTTTTCTTCTGCTCCTTTGAATTTCCGGCTCAGTCAGAACCACGTCTGGGATCTATTGCCATGAGCCTTCGTTCAGAACTAACTGGTGATTTTAATCCTCTTGTATATCCTGCCATCCCAATGTACCTAAGCTGTTCATTGCAGTGAAAGTCTTGGGTTAAGGGGACATGCACCATAACGTCTTCAGGAACTCTGCAATTAGACCCTAAATCAGCCTACCAGGGGTCACCCCTAACCGATGACTCCCTCCGCCCTGTAGCTTCTTCAGCCCCAGTAGAAAACCCAATTCAAGGATTGAACCAAGGACTTTCTACATGACAGTACACAGCACTGTCCTCTGGCTTCTTGATCACTTCACAGCCACTATCCATACCACCTCTCTTGCCAGACTTCACATGAGGGATCTCCATTGGCAGTTTAAGTTCCATTGGAACCAACCCACTCAGTCCCTGGCCCACTACATCACCATCACCTCTGTCATTCACTATGCTCTCCAGTGGTGGTACCAATCTGCCAATCTCCAGCTTGGCTGCCTGTTCCAACAACCACAGTGACCTTAATCACTGATGCCACCTTTTCTATCTGCACATACAAGGCATCTGGATCCTTCGCAAAAGAATTCCCCACGTGAACCAGCTGGAGTTTTGAGCCATTTTTTGACAGTCAATCAGGTCATCATGTTCTATATCAACAAGCAAGGGGGCTCTGGCTCCCTCAGACTGTGCCACAAGGCAACCAGAACTTGGCACCTGGCAAAAGCCCTCAAATTCTTCCTGACTGCCTCTTATCTCCTAGGCAACCAAAACTAGATGACAGACTCTCTCAGCCGCCAACTACAGCCTCATAAGTGACCTGTTTGCAACCCACCTCACTACCAAGTGTCTGGCTTTTTGTTCAAGAAGACCGGTCCTGAATCAGTTTGCAGAAGATGCTTTCGCAATCCACTGGAGTGAGGACCTGCTATATACCGTCCCACCAATCCCCCTCATCTCCAAGACCATTCAAAAGGTCATCCGGGACACTACCCATATGATCCTACTTGCCCCAAACTGGCCTCATCAACCTTGGTTCCTGTATCTCTCTCACTTGAGGTAGCAGGCACAATTCACATGGGAGCCCGCCTAACTTTCCTCACACAGCAAAATGGATCACTTCTGCACCCTAATCTATTGTCACTAGCTTAGACTCCTGGATATTGAATGTCATGTGATCTCCAACTTGCTTCTACACCAGGGGATTAGGGGCATTATCATTGCATCGAGCTAACAAAAAATCCTACCCATGCAAGTGGACTTGGTTTATACAGTGGTGCAAGTCTAACCAACAAGACCCTTTTACATGCCATATCCCTGCCTTATTACCTTATCTCTTCACTCTCTCAGAAGCAGGACTAAAGACACATTCCTTGTGTGTGCACCTTAGTCTCATTGTGGCATACCATGAATCACTCAACAACAAGCCTGTCTCCTCTCATCCCCTCATAGCAAATTCATGAAGGGAGCTCCTCCTTATCAAATCACTCATCAAGCTTCCCACCCTGGACCTCAAATTTGTCCTTCTGCACCTTATGAGAGCCTCCTTGGAACCCATGGAGTAAGCAATGCTCAGATTTCTGACATTAAAGACACTCTTTCTTATCACTATTACCTCAGCCGGTAGAATAAGCAACTCCAAGTCCTGGTGCACTATCACTCCTACCCCCACTTCTTTCACAATTGGATGCTCCTCCACATTCACCCCAAATTTCTGCCAAAGGTTATTGTTTCCTTTTATCTCAATCAGTCCATCACTCTGCTCGTTTTTCGATTGGTCATACTTCACCACAGCGGAGGCTACCCTACATAATCTGGATTGCAGGATTGCAGGCAATTGCTGTTGTTCTATATGGACAGAACAAAGAATCTATGGAAATGCTTTCAACCGTTCATCTTCTTTGACTCCAATAGACTGGGTGTGCAAGTGACCAAGTGCACCTTTTTTTTTTTTATTAAATGCCATCAAGCCAATGCTGACTCCTGGTGACCAGAAGTAGATTGCCAGACCCTTTCTTCTGAGGCAATGGAGGGTAAAGTGACTTACCCAAGGTCACAAGGTGTGCCAGTGGGAATCAAACCCTGATCTCTAACCATTAGGCTACTCCTCCACTCAAGTGCACCTTATCCAACTGGATATCTTCCTGCATCGCATTCTTTTATTCCCAGGTTCAGCTCCAGTTATCATAAAGGGTTGGCCACCACTAGCTCTGGGCAACCACTTGCTTCTGTTACCAACCTCAAATCAGCTTCTCCATTGGACATATGCATGGCAACTTCCTGATCTTCACATTTTCACCCATCACTACTTCATGCTGAAATGGAGCCTTTGGAAAATATATTTTACAGAACCTCTTTGCATGAATGCTGCATCACTAGACCACCCAGATGCCATTCCTGGGTTTCCAAGGACATTACTCACAAACCAGCAACCCTCAGCCTAGGAGTCACTCCCTGTGCAGCTGCATCCATCCTGCTTGTTGACAAAGAGAGTGGAGTTGCTTACTTGTATTTAGAGAGTTCTCTGAAGACAGCAGGATGAAACAGGCATACAGTCCCTCCCGCCTTCCCTACTCTGTTGAAGGTATGAACTGTAGTGTGGTCAGCCCATGGGGCTTCTAGGCTTATCTGGGTTCTAGAGAGCTATCCGTTTCTGGCACTATCATATGACATCACAACCTATGTGTCTGCATCATTCTAAGAACATAAGAACATAAGACATGCCATACTGGGTCAGACCGAGGTCCATCAAGCCCAGTATCCTGTTTCCAACAGTGGCCAATCTAGGTCATACGTACCTAGCAATATCCCCAAAAGACACAGGTTCCACAATGCTTGTACTGGGTCAAGCATTGATATCCTGGGTCCCTTTTTAATAGTGGTTTATGGACCTTTCCTCCAGGAACTTGTCCAAACCTTTTTTAAACCAGCTATACTAACAGCCCTTACTACATCCTCCGGTAACAGATTCCAGAGTTTGATTACACGTTGAGTGAAAAAATATTTTCTCTTATTTGTCTTAAATAGTTTACCCTGTAGCTTCATTACATGTCCCCTAGTCTTTCTATATTCTGATAGCGTAAACAATTGATCCACGTTTATCCGTTCCACTCCATTCATTCATTTATAGACCTTTATCATATCTCCCCTCAGCCGTCTCTTTTCCAGGTTAAAGAGCCCTAACCTTTTTAGCCTCTCTTCATAGTAGTAGCCTTCCATCCCCTTCACCAATTTGGTGGCTCTTCTCTGTACTTTTTCTAATAACGCTATGTCCTTTATAAGATACGGTGACCAGAATTGCACACAATATTCAAGGTGCGGTCGTACCATGGAGCGATACAGAGGCATTATAATATCCTTTGTTTTATTCTCCATCCCTTTCCTTATGATACCTAGCATTCTATTTGCTTTCTTGGCCGCCGCTGCACACTGGGCGGAGGGTTTTAACATGTTATCCACGATGACTCCTAAATCTTTTTCCTGGGTGGTGGTTTCTAATGTGGAGCCTTGCATCGTGTAACTATAGTGTGGGTTGTTCTTTCCTAGGTGCATAACTTTGCACTTGTCCACATTAAATTTCATCTGCCATTTGGATGCCCAGTCTTCCAATTTATCCAGATCCTCCTGCAGTTTTCCACAATCCTCTTGGGTTTTAACAACTTTAAACAGTTTTGTGTCATCTGCAAATTTGATAACCTCACTAGTTATTCCCTTTTCCAGGTCATTTATGAATATGTCAAAAAGTAGCGGACCCAGTACAGATCCCTGGGGTACTCCACTATTCACCTTTTTCCATTGGGAATATTGGCCATTTAGCCCTACCCTCTGCTTTCTATCTTTTAACCAGTTCCCGATCCACAATAGTACACTGCCTCCTATCCCATGACTTTTTAGCTTCGCCAAAAGTCTCTGATGGGGGACCTTGTCAAAAGCTCTCTGAAAGTCCAGATACACTATATCAACCGACTCACCTTTGTCTACCTGTTTATGCACACCTTCAAAAAAACATATCAGATTAGTAAGACAAGATCTTCCTTGTCTAAAGCCATGTTGGCTGTCTCCCATTAGGCCATGACTATCTACATGCTGTGTAATTTTGTTCTTTATGATGGTTTCTACCATTTTCCCTGGTACTGACGTCAGGCTCACCGGTCTGTAATTTCCCGGGTCACCCCTGGAACCCTTTTTAAAAATTGGCGTTACATTGGCGACCCTCCAATCTTCAGGTATTACAGATGATTTTAATGAAAGTTCACAGATTACCAATAGCAGGTCTGCTGTGCATAGGTAAGAAATTCCACTAATTACATCCTGCCACTGGTCTAGCCAAGCAGCCTCAACATCTTCAGCAGAGGGATCCCTGCCAGTTGCCTTGACACCCAGGCAATACTGCCCATCTACCACATGTTACTCTAATGGCCACTTAGACAATCTTAACTGACCCCAAACTCAGATTGGGGTTTCCACTGTCCTCACCATAATGTGGGGAATGATTAGGTACCAGCAACTGGACCTTCCCAAGAGCAATCACCCACTCAGGAGCTGAAGCCTCACTGTCTACGAGGAGAATACTTACCCCATAGTTCCTCCAGAAGCTTGTGCAGCTCTCCCTTTCTCTAATAATGCCAGCTAACTCCAGTCAAGAACTGACCAGTCTTCTCAAATATGTAGACCCACAAAAAGAGATCATCACTTTCCCTGTTCACTAGCTCCTACCGGACCTCCAGTGATATGGCAAACATTCTTGTACTCCAGCACTTCTAAGACACTCAACAGCAAATACAAGATACAGCCAGCACCTAGACACAACCACACACAACTTCCCCACCAATGTAGTGGTTGAAGCAGCCCTACAGACATCCAAATTCTCTTTCATTGCTCCCTCAGGAAGATTCCAAACATTGGACCTAATAGGCTAAAATGTATTCCAGGGTGCTATGTTAAACCCTAGGACAGTGGCACACCAGCTCCAAATGTTTCAGTACCACCATTCCATCCATTAGGAGATTTCAGCCTCTTACCATCAGTCCTACTGATGTAATTTTCAGGATCACCTCTGACACCTTTTTTTTTTTAAAAAGTGTCACATTGGTTATCTTCCAGTCCTCAAAAACATTAGGAGAGTGTAATGATAGATTACAGATTATCAATAGCAGGTCTTCAGTATCAGTTTCATGTATGAGTTACTTCAGAACTCTGGGTAAATATTACTAGGTCCCACTGATGTAAGGCTATTAAATTTGCTCTACCATCTCTTCCAGATTTACATTGACTTGCATACGTTCCTCATTAGGACTTGCTTTCCATATCTTTAAGGATGTAGATTGATTCTAATAGCCTTTTTCACAGCATCATTTAACCATGAGTATCATTTGGGGATCTTCTGACCTTTTTTAACTTATGGAATGCATTTTATCGGTGCTTCCAAGATGGTGTTTTTAAGCCATCTTCACAATTCATGCAGCATTTTAGTCCTCACAACCGCTCTTTTTTTATTTCTGATTTCCCTATTTTTTTTAAACTCTGTTTATTAATCCACACAAATCACATCATATAACAATCTACAAATACACTGCATCTCCAGGCGGGGTTAACTCTTATCCACCGCCTCAGAGGTCAATCAGCCTTCAGTGATAACACGACCATATCCCCCCATCCTCCCCTCCCCAAAGCAGCCTCCACCCTACCACACACCCCGAGGAGTGGATTATCATTCTACTAGCTCCTTGCCATCCAAGTTTCTTATCCCTATTCCTATTGGGTCCCTCCGGTCCCCCCTAGTCCTCACACTCTGGCCCCGGCCCTAACCCACCTGCAATATTTCATTACATATACGTGATCTCAGATTTTGAATATAAGGTTCCCATATCAGCAAAAAGGAAGACCAACGTGGTACACTTCCCCTAGCCCCCCCCCCCTTTTCTCAAAAAGCATTAATTGATGAAAGCTGTTGCGCCATTCCCAAATAGTAGGGGGTGTTCGCTCTCTACTTCTGTGAAGTATCAGACCTTTTCCCACCAGACATGCCTTCCTCACCAGTATACGCTCCCATCTCCCCTTTGGGTGAAGTGGTCCAAGTTAATCCAAGACTACCAGAGACCCTGTCCAGGTGATCTGTTGCTGGAGCAGGCTACCCAAGTACGCACTTATCCTTTCCCAATAATGTTGAATTTTCTGACATCTCCACCTCATATGACCCAAATCAGCGAGGGGAGCACGAGCACTTTGTACAACCACCATCCAAGGTGAGATGACTCCGCAGGGCCCATCTCAGAGAAAAGTGTGCCCGAATAAGACACTTAAACTGCACCTCCCTCCATCTAGCCCCTTCCACCAATCCTGCAATCCGACCTAGAGTTCTGCAAACTGAACCTGAGGCCACTTCCTGATGCAATTCCTCCGCCCAAAAGGCTTCCTCCGCTGAATATTCTGGGGCTCAATGTATTGATCTAATCTTTTCTTCAGACCCAAAATAGTTGGTGGACACTCTCCCCCCAGTGCAAAAAATTCCAGTATTTGTGCTGAACGTTCCACGGTTAACTCACCCTCCGAGAGTGATGCCACATAATGGGAAAGCTGGGCATACGCAAAAAAATCGACTGTTACTCAATTCAAATTCCCTACACAGAGTCCCGAATAGTTTACACTTCCCCTTCGAGTCCACCACATGCCCGATATTCCTTATTCCAAGCCTATTCCACCTCCAGAAGATGGCTGTTTCTGAGCCTGGGGTGAATTTGATATTACTCTGCAACGGCAACCAACTCGAAATGGCCGGAGATCTGCCCCAATAACTTTTCAGCTGTCTCCATGTTTTCCACACTGACATCAGCAATACACTCCGGCTCACTCCTCCCTGCAGAGCGGGAGTCTCCAAATGTAAGACCGCCAGCAACGACTGCGGAGCCACCATGGCTTCCTCCAAAGCCCTAGGGGTGCATGTCTCCGTGCCGCCCAACCAGTCCCCTATGTGGCGTGCTTGGCAGATTAACGCATATAGTCGCAGATCCGGAACGCCTATGCCCCCCTGCTCCCATCCTCCTTTCAGTCACCCCAGCTGGATCCACGCTCTTGCCCCCTTCCACAGGAATCCATGAATCTCCCTTTCCAAACTGCCCAGGTCTCACCACAGCAGCCATACAGGGAGGGTTTGCATCCAATACGGTACCCAAGGCAGCACTACCATCCCCAATGCTGCCGCCCTCCCCAGCAATGACAAAGGAAGAGGGTTCCAAGCCTGCAACTGCGTGCGAAGTTTAAGAAAGATTCTCTCAAAATTCCGCTTGTACAACTCCCTTGGATTCCTAGTCAGGAGAATCCCCAGGTAAAGAAAAGAATCATTCGCCCATTTAAGTGGGAACGAGCCTCTCCAATTCCCTCGAAGCGTACCCGACACATCCAAAGCTTCCGATTTATCTTTGTTAATACAGAGTCCTGAAAAACTTCCAAACCAAGCAAATTCCGCTAACAGACTGGGCAGCGACTGCTGCGGGGAGAGCAACTGCACCAGCATATCGTCAGCAAACGCTGCCATCTTGAACCCCTGCTTTCCAATCCGCACCCTCTGTATCTCCTGCGACGCCTCTATCGCCCGCACCAAAGGGTCCAAGGACAACACAAACAACAGGGGAGAGAGAGGGCATCCCTGCCGCTTACCTCTCTCCAGGGAGAATTTTTCGGACATCACTCCATTACATAGCACCCCCGCCATAGGTCCCGTATACAGAAGGTCCACTATCCGACAAAAAGAATCGCCCAGGCCATAGCGTGGCAAAAGAAATTTCAGATTCTGCCAGCTCACCCGATCGAAAACTTTTTCCGCATCAAAGCTAACTAACAAAGATTCAAACCCTTGTTCCCGGACTCATTCCAATGACACCAGAATTTTACGCAAATTTCGCACTGCATATCGTCCTTTCACAAACCCTACCTGCGTTTCATGCACGAGCTCCTCCAGAACCAATGCCAACCGATCTGCCAATATCTTTGATAGTACCTTCCAATCATAGTTTAACAATGATATGGGCCTATAAGAGGCTGCCTACACAGGGTCTTTTCCTGGCTTAGGTATTAAGATAATACGCGCATCGTTCTCTCCCCACACACCAATGCCTTGCTCCACTCGCTCGTGGTACACCACTAGCATGGCCGGAGGCACCAAATCACCCAGCAACTTATAGAACTCAGCCCCAAATCCATCTGGACCTGGCGTCTTAGAACAGCTAGCTTTCTGAATAACTTGTTGCACTTCACATAGCGTTATTGGCTTGTTCAACTGGGCCCTCTGATCCTCCCCCAGCCGAGGCAAGTTCAGCGCCCGGAAATAGTCCTCCTTGTTAGACAGGGACCCCCCCCCCCCTCCGAGTAACTTCTGGTAAAAAGATCAAAATACTTGAGCTATCACCCTACTTTCCTTGTGCAACTTACCCTGGTCATCTCGCAAGGCCGCAACTGCTCTAGTACCCCTACTCCCCTGGAGGCAGCGCGCTAACAATTTTCCTGGCTTATCCCTAAACCGATAGAGCTGATAACGGTAATACATAAAGGATTTCTTCACCCATCTATGGAGCAACTCATTAAGAGCCATTTGAATCTCCCACACCCCCTTCTTATTCACTGCGCTGGGACATCTCGTACACTTCCTCTGTTCTTTCACCAATTGTCGCTCAAGTCGGACTATCTGCTCCATTGCCAATTGCCTTTTCCGTGCTGCGTATCCAATAATGTCCCCTCGCAAAACAACTTTAGCCACCTCCCAATATAATTCCGGATCACTTTGGTGTTCCTGATTGTAAAGCGCAAAATCTTGCCACTTCTGTTTCAAATAGAGGTGAAACTCAGTGTCTATATATAGATCCAATGGGAATCGCCAAACTCTCACCCGTGTGTAACATCATGCCACTCCAACTCTACCCAAATCAAGGCATGGTCTGAAATTTCAACAGGGCCAATTTGGGCATCTGAGATTTGGGCAAAGAGTCTTTCGGATGTTAAAATATAAGCTATTTGTGCACTCGAACAATGCACCCATGATTGATGGGTAAAATCTCTATCCAGCGGGTGTAGCAGACGCCACGGGTCTATAGCCCCTAGTCGTCGTCAGAACCCTTGTAACGCTTTGGCTGTTTGCGAGCGTGCTCTATCCTCCCCCCTTGTCATGCCTAACTCCACATCAAACACCCCATTAAAGTCCCCGCCCAATATCAAAGGAGCATCTGGGAATTGCTCCACCCTGGAAGCCAATCGCATATACAGTTCCCTATCCAAAATATTAGGACTGTAAAGGTTCCCCAGCACAATGGGCTTCCCCTCCAATATCCCATATAGTAACATAAATCTTCCATCCGGGTCCCTATATTCCCGCTCTATCACAAATCTCACTTGTCGGTGTATCAAAATGACCACTCCCCCTTTTTTCCCTTTTGCCGGCGCCCCCCATCCTTGTCCCACCCAATCTCTCTGCAGCTTTTGGTGCTCCTCAGCAGTCTGGTGGGTTTCCTGCAGCATGGCAATATCGCATTTTTGTCTGGCTATCTTGACCGGGTTCCCTACCCCACATACATTCCAAGAAATAATCTTCAGATTGGCAAATACAACTCAGGCTCATAACTCTCAGTACTTAACATTACCCCAGGAGGAGCCTCCCCAGCCTGAAGTCCACCCTGTATCTTCCTCTCATATCTAAATTCCCACGCAACTATCCACCCCTGGCTGCAAGTTCTCCTACCTAGCCTCCCCCTCCCTAATCCCTCCCCCTCCCCTTTCCCACCCCCCACCAAATCTCTCCCTACTTAATCCTTTCTCCCTTACCCTCCTCCTCTGTCAAAGTCACAATGGATGTGTGCGGTTACCCCCCACCACCCCTGCCCCATTAACCCCGCTCAACCTAAGGTCCTACGCTACTACTAGCAATTTCTGCCCCCTTAACAATATTATCATTCAATCTTATACAACACTCTCGGCCATATATTCCCCAACTATATTTTATACCTTTGAACTTCCCTCCCCCACAAACAGGGAAAACTATGAACAGTATTCAATAAAACAATCAAACAATGTAGTGTCCACATTCCTGTAACCGCTTACAAACTCTCAGCAGTCTAGGTCTTTGGATATCCAAAGCGGTGCAGCATATCCTTTCAGTTCCCCACAATGGGACTCCTCCATTACTGCTCCCCGCCACTGCCTCCTCAGGTCTCATTCTCCAGGCTGTTGGGGCGTTCCCCCGATGAGGCTGTTGCCCTACGTGTTAGCTCCTCCACATAGTGGGCTGCCTCTGTCGCTGACTCAAAGGTCCGGCGCACTCCCTCGTGGGTAACAATCAGTCTAGCTGGATATTGCATGATAAACTTAATATTGGTCTCTATCATCTTCTGACAAAGGGGCCCATATGCCCGCCTGCGCTGGCCCAAAGCAGCTGAGTAATCCTGCATAATCCTCAACTTTACATTGTCTTTTAGGATAGTTCCTTTTTTCCTTGCTGCTCTTAGCACTGCTTCCTTCTGTGGAAACTGCAGAAACTTTGCCAAGACCACATGAGGCCTGCCATCCCTTGATTGCCTGGGCCCCACTCTATGCGCTCTTTCGATTTGAACCAGGCCGCACTCTTCTCCTCCCTCCAAGATCTGCATCGCCAAAGACTCCAAATATGTCTTTAACTGACGGTCCCATATGTTATCTGGGATACCCAGGAAGCACAAATTGTTGCGGCGAGACCTGTTTTCCAGGTCATCTAACTTGGCTTCTTGCACCTGTAGCAATGTTCTCATGCGGCCTATCTCCTGCTGCAACTCCGTCACACTCTCCTCCGTTTGCCCAATCCAATTCTCCGCCTCCAGCACCCAACTGTTCAAGGCTCCCACCGAGGTCTGCAGCAAATCCATTTTGCCATTCAAGGCATCAAACTGAGCGGAGAGCGCATCCGCTACCGCCAGCGAGATCTCCTCAACGAGCTCCGGTGAGGCTGGCGGTCTAGGCGTCAGCGGCAGTTCCGCCATCTTTTGTTGCCCAGCAGGCTTTTATTTTTCTCGGCGTCCCGCTTTCACCGCAGCTGCCATTTCCACCACCGCCGCTTGTGTTCCTCTGCCGTCCCTCCACTATACTACTTATATGCAGCCCTACGGCTGAAAGAATGGCGATTTTTACCGGAGCGGAGGGGCGAAGGCCCGGAGCTCGAGTGGTTCACGTCCACCCGCTCTCACCACATCATGTGACTCTCTGATTTCCCTATTCTATCATATTCTCCTTGTTATTCATTCAACCATCATGTCTTGATTTAATTGTAGGATAAGGCGGTATAGAAATACTGTTAAATAAATAAATAAATTATTGTATTCTACATACAGTGGCTTTATTCAAAAAAATATTCAAGAGCTGCAACATATTCAAAATACTGCAACACACCTTTTACTGGGCCAGAACTTGCAAGATCATGTCACTCCTGCAGGGTTGACTTAACCATTAGGCAGACTAAGCAGTCTCTCAGGGTAGCAGCTTCAGGAGGACAGCAAAGAGCAGCCTCTGTCAAAGCAAATCAATAGATCCTGACAGTCACATTAACTCAGAAGTATGATCTCCAACTATACAGAATCATTCTGAGAGGGGTAGTACTGGGATCATCATGGTTGCTGAGTTTAATTATCAAAATCTCAGTGGTGGGGAGGGGGGGGGGGACTGAGGTCTGAAATTGAATTAAGGGTGGCCCAAGACCGAAGGTTTGCCTAGGACAGCTAATACCTTTGCACCAGTATTGATGTTGAGTGTGGGTGGGATCTGGAGGGAAGCTTCGGGACATGCTGGCCCCTTCATCTTTGTCTTTCACTTTGGACTGGTTAGCACTGGGTGATTTTTGCAGCAGTTAGACCAGTAAAAACATAGCATTCATCCAAGGCAGGCATTTACTTTCCAGGCTTTACCAAGCCCAAAGAAAATAGTGAATGTCTAAAATATAGTGTGCTCTTTCCGTGAAACCAGTCAATCCTAAGAACAAAAGAACATAAGATATGCCATACTGAGTCAGACCAAGGTCCATCAAGCCAAGTATCATGTTTCCAACAGTGGCCAATCTAGGTCATAAGTACCTAGCACTTTCCCCAAAAGACACAGGTTCCACAATGTTTGTATTGGGTCAAGCAGTGATATCCCAGGTCCCTTTTAATAATGGTTTATGAAACTTTCCTCCAGGAACTTGTCCAAACCTTTTTTAAACCCAGCTACACTAACAGCTTTTACTACATCCTCGGTAACAAATTCTAGAGTTTGATTACATGTTGAGTGAATAAATATTTTCTCTTATTAGTCTTAAATAGATTACCCTATAGCTTCATTGCATGTCCCCTAGTCTTTTTATATTCTGATGATGTAAACAATCGATCTACGTTTACCCGTTCCACTCCATTCATTAATTTATAAACCTCTATCATATCTCCCCTCAGCTGTCTCTTTTCCAGGTTGAAGAGCCCTAACCTTTTTAGCCTCTCTTCATAGGAGTATCCTTCCATCCCCTTTACCATTTTGGTGGCTGTTCTCTGTACCTTTTCTAATAACGCTATATCCTTTTTAAGATACGGCAACCAGAATTGCACACAATATTCAAGTTGAGGTCGCACCATGAAACGATACAGAGGCATTATAATATCCTTTGTTTTATTTTCCATTCCTTATGATACCTAGCATTCTATTTGCTCTTGGCTGCCGCTGCACACTGGGCAGAGGGTTTTAATATGTTATCCATGGTGATGCCTAAATCTTTTTCCTGGGTGGTGGTTCCCAAAGTGGAACCTTGCATCGTGTAACCATAGTTTGCGTTGTTCTTTCCTAGGTGCATAACTTTGCACTTGTCCACATTAAATTTCATCTGCCATTTGGATGCCCAGTCTTCCAATTTATCAAGATCCTCTTGCAATTTTCCACAATCCTCATGGGTTTTAACAACTTTAAAAAGTTTTGTGTCATCTGCAAATTTGATAACTTCACTCATTATTCCCTTTTCCAGGTCATTTATGAATATGTCAAAAAGCAGCAGACCTAGCACAGATCTTTGCGGTACTCCACCTTTCTCCATTGGGAAAATTGGCCATTTAGCCCTACCCTCTGCTTTCTATCTTTTAACCAGTTCCTGATCCACAATAGTACACTGTCTCCTATCCCATGACTTTTTAATTTTGTCAAAAGTCTCTGATGAGGGACCTTGTCAAAGGCTTTATGAAAGTCCAGATACACTATATCAACCGACTTACCTTTGTCTACCTGTTTATTCACACCTTCAAAAAAACATAACAGATTAGTAAGACAAGATCTTCCTTGTCTAAAGCCCTGTTGGCTGTCTCCCATTACACCATGACTATCTACATGTTAAGTAATTTTGTTCTTTATGATGATTTCTACCATTTTTCCCTATACTGACATCAGGCTCACTGGTCTGTAGTTTCCCGGATCACCCCTAGAACCCTTTTTAAAAATTGGCATTTCATTTGCTATCCTCCAATCTTCAGGTAATACAGATGATTTTAATGATAGTTCACAGTTATTAAAAGCAGGTCTGCTATCTCATATTTCAGTCCTTTCAACACCCTTGGATGTATACCATCTGGTCCAGGTGATTTGCTACTCTTCAGTTTATCAAATAGATGTAATACATCTTCCCGGTGTATCAATATTTCTTTCAATTCTTCCACAGTATCAACTTTAAATACCACTTCAGTCATGGATAACATCCCTACATCTTCCTCAGTAAAGACCGAAGCAAAGAATTCATTCAGTCTCTCCGCTATAGCCTTGTCCCCTCTTACTGCCCTTTTTACCCCTCTATCATCTAATGGTCCAACTGACTTTCTCACAGTTTTTTTGCTACGAATGTACTTGAAAAGTCTTTATTACGTGTTTTTGCTTCCACAGCAAGTTTCTTCTCAAATTCTCGCTTTGCCTGCCTTATCAATACCTTGCATTTAACTTGCCAGTGCTTGTCCTGTTTCCAGTTTTCTTCATTTGGCTCTTTTTTCCATTTCTTTTATTTCTGTGTGGGGGCACAATAAATTTAGCACATCTTTGATTATGTCTTGAATGATCGTCTTAAGATATATGTTCAAGATCTTATCACATAGCATGATACTTTTAGGTCACATAAAGGACCTAAACATGCATGGTAAATGTTACTGCAAAGGCCTCAGGCTTAGTACAGATGTGCTGTGGCCAAACCACTTGAGAATTTGACCTGCAAATACTGTATATAAGCTTATATATTTGCCTGAGGGATAAAGTATTCTAGATCAGGAGTTCTCAACCTAATCCTCAGGACACACCTGGCCAGTCTGGTTTTCAGGATATTCACAATAAATATATATGAGAGAGATGCACTGACTCCTTTCTATGCAAATCTACTTCATGCATATTCATAGTAGATATCCGGAAATTTGATTGGCTGGGGCTGTTCCAAAGTCTGGGGTTGAGAATCACTGTTCAAGATGAAGCCCCTCTCTGATTCTGGGTGAGGTTTATGTATCCTGAGGCCCGATGTTGAAGATATGTGGCCTGATAACTGACCCCTGCATTCAGCAATGTTTTAAAATGCCAGCTATGGTGTTTAAAAGTATTCCAGATATTCATCACCGCTTCCGGATTGCAAGAGGCTCTCGATATCGCAATAGAGTGGCGAGCAGTCGTGCTATCCACAGAGTGGCAATATTGAGCTCGCTATCCAGATAGCAATTTTGGATAACTTTAGAACGTGTTCTTATTCTAGTTAGTTTTAGGTGTAGTTGTTGCTGTAACTATTCGCCAGCCTCCCACCTTTGTTTCCCTAGAAATGTGATTGCTCCGCCCATTTCCCTGCATCGTCCCATCTAGCTATATATAAAAGGCAGTTGTTTTATTTGCCTGATGTTTGTCAGTGTCCATGCCACCATCTGTGTGTGTGGGCAGATGGTACATAGCATCAGATGTGGTTGGCAGAAAGCCCAGGCCCACCCCAGCCAAAAAGACATGATGATGGTGAACATGGGAAGCTCAGTTGATGGGGAGCCCGGGTACTGCAAACAGGGCAGAACGCAGTGCTGAAGGAAAGGAGTATCACAGCTGGCAAGGATGCCAGATGCTACTGAGGCACTGATGGGTGCAGCTGGTAGGAAGCCCTAAGCCCACCAGTAAAAGAAGCAGAGGCTCTGGTGATTTAATTCATAAGAACATAAGAACATAAGAAATGCCATACTGGGTCAGACCGAGGTCCATCAAGCCCAGTATCCTGTTTCCAACAGTGGCCAATCTAGGTCATACGTACCTAGCAGTTTCCCCAAAAGACACAGGTTCTGCAGTGCTTGTACTAGGCCAAGCATTGATATCCTGGGTCCCTTTTTAATAGTGGTTTATGGACCTTTCCTCCAGGAACTTGTCCAAACCTTTTTTAAACCCAGCTATACTAACAGCCCTTACTACATCCTCCGGTAACAGATTCCAGAGTTTGATTACACGTTGAGAGAAGAAATATTTTCTCCTATTTGTCTTAAATAGTTTACCCTGTAGCTTCATTACATGCCCCCTAGTCCTTCTATATTCTGATAGCGTAAACAATTTATCCACGTTTATCCGTTCCACTCCATTCATTAATTTATACACCTCTATCATATCTCCCCTCAGCCGCCTCTTTTCTAGGTTAAAGAGCCCTAACCTTTTTAGCCTCTCTTCATAGGAGTAGCCTTCCATCCCCTTCACCAATTTGGTGGCTCTTCTCTGTACTTTTTCTAATAACTCTATGTCCTTTTTAAGATACGGTGACCAGAATTGCACACAATATTCAAGGTGCGGTCGTACCATGGAGCGATACAGAGGCATTATAATATCCTTTGTTTTATTCTCCATCCCTTTCCTTAGGATACCTAGCATTCTATTTGCTTTCTTGGCCGCCGCTGCACACTGGGCGGAGGGTTTTAACATGTTATCCACGATGACTCCTAAATCTTTTTCCTGGGTGGTGGTTTCTAATGTGGAGCCTTGCATCTTGTAACTATAGTGTGGGTTGTTCTTTCCTAGGTGCATAACTTTGCACTTGTCCACATTAAATTTCATCTGCCATTTGGATGCCCAGTCTTCCAATTTATCCAGATCCTCCTGCAGTTTTCCACAATCCTCTTGGGTTTTAACAACTTTAAACAGTTTTGTGTCATCTGCAAATTTGATTACCTCACTAGTTATTCCCTTTTCCAGGTCATTTATGAATATGTCAAAAAGTAGCGGACCCAGTACAGATCCCTGGGGTACTCCACTATTCACCTTTTTCCATTGGGAATATTGGCCATTTAGCCCTACCCTCTGCTTTCTATCTTTTAACCAGTTCCCGATCCACAATAGTACACTGCCTCCTATCCCATGACTTTTTAGCTTCGCCAAAAGTCTCTGATGGGGGACCTTGTCAAAAGCTTTCTGAAAGTCCAGATACACTATATCAACCGACTCACCTTTGTCTACCTGTTTATGCACACCTTCAAAAAAACAGATCAGATTAGTAAGACAAGATCTGCCTTGTCTAAAGCCATGTTGGCTGTCTCCCATTAGGCCATGACTATCTACATGCTGTGTAATTTTGTTCTTTATGATGGCTTCTACCATTTTCCCTGGTACTGACGTCAGGCTCACCGGTCTGTAATTTCCCGGGTCACCCCTGGAACCCTTTTTAAAAATTGGTGTTACGTTGGCGACCCTCCAATCTTCAGGTATTACAGATGATTTTAATGAAAGTTCACAGATTACCAATAACAGGTCTGCAATCTCATATTTCAGTTCTTTCAACACTCTGGGATGTATACCATCCGGTCCAGGTGATTTGCTACTATTCAGTTTATCAAATAGTTGTAATATATCTTCCCGGTGTAGCGATATTTCTCTCAATTCCTCTGCAGTATCACCTTTAAATACCACTTCAGTCTTGGGTAACACCCCTACATCTTCCTCAGTAAAGACCGAAGCAAAGAATTCATTCAGTCTCTCTGCTATAGCCTTGTCTCCTCTTACTGCCCCTTTTACCCCTCTATCATCTAATGGTCCAATTGACTCTCTCACAGGCCTTTTGCTACGAATGTACTTGAAAAAGTCTTTATTTCGTGTTTTTGCTTCCGTAGCAAGTTTCTTCTCAAATTCCCGCTTTGCCTGCCTTATCAATGCTTTGCATTTAACTTGCCAGTGCTTGTGCTGTTTCCAGTTTTCATCATTTGGCTCTTTTTTCCATTTTCTGAAGGTTGCTCTTTTGGCAGCAACAGCCTCTCTGACCTCACCTTTAAACCATGCTGGCAGTTTTTTGGACTTTCTTCCACTTTTCTTAATGCGTGGAATACAGCTGGTCTGGGCTTCGAGGATAGTATTTTTAAATAACACCCAAGCTTGCTGTAAGTCTTTAACCTTTGGAACCGCTCCTTTTAGTTTTTTCCGAACTATATTCCTCATTCTATCATAGTCACCCTTTTGAAAGTTAAAAGGTAGTACTGTGGATTCCTTTACTATCTGTCCTCCACTGATTAAATCAAACATGATCATACTATGATCACTATTGCCAAGTGGTCCCAACACCCTTATTTCTTGCACCAGATCTGGCGTTCCACTAAGGACTAGGTCCAGTATGGCTTCCCCTCTGGTCGGTTCATGAACCAGCTGCTCCAAGAAGCAGTCATTTATTTCATCTAGAAACTTTATCTCTTTAGCTTGTCCTGCTGTGACACTGTCCCAGTCGATACCGGGTAATTGAAATCACCCATTATTACTACTCTGTTGTGGCTTTTGTTAGCTTCCTTGATTTCTTTGAGCATTTCATCATCCATTTGTTCATTCTGGCCAGGTGGTCGATAGTATACTCCCACTGCCATCACCTTCCCCTTCATAAATGGAATTTCAATCCATAGAGATTCTACAGCATATTTTGTTCCCTGCAAAACTTTAATCCTTTCTGACTCAATGCCCTCTCTAACATAGAGCGCAACCCCTCCACCAATTTGTTCAGCTCTATCATTACGATATAGTTTGTATCCAGGTATCACAGTGTCCCACTGGTTATCCTCCTTCCACCATGTCTCTGAGAGTGCAATCATATCTAACCTCTCATTTAATGCTATATATTCTAATTCTCCCATCTTATTGTTTAGACTTCTAGCATTGGCATACAAGCATTTTAGAGACTGCATTTTATTAATATTAATCTGGCTATTGGTAGGCATGGGTAATTGGGAATCTTTATGCTCTGTCTGCTCCTTACTCAAGGGCATTTGGGCTACTATACTCCCTTTTGGAACCTCACTGCTTTTGGTAGTATCCTTCAAGGATACCTTTGTCCGAACCGTGCGCTCCTGGGTGACTGTCGGCTTTCCCCTATTTTCTAGTTTAAAAGCTTCTCTATCTCTTTTTTAAAGGTTAATGCCAGCAGTCTGGTCCCATCCTGATTAAGGTGAAGCCCATCCCTTCGGAAGAGCCCCCCCTTTCCCCAGAATGTTCCCCAGTTCCTAACAAATCCAAAACCCTCATCCTTGCACCATTGTCTCATCCACGCATTGAGACTCCGGAGCTCTGCCTGTCTTTTGGGTCCTGCACGTGGAACAGGAAGCATTTCGGAGAACGCTATCCTGGAAGTTCTGGATTTCAACTTCCTACCTAAAAGCTTAAATTTAGCCTCCAGAACTTCCCTACCACATTTTCCTATGTCATTGGTACCAACATGTACCAAGACAGCAGACTCCCCCCCAGCACTATCTATGATCCTATCTAGGCGGTGCGTGAGATCTGCTACCTTCGCACCAGGCAGGCATGTTACCAGGCGATCCTCACGTCCACCAGCCACCCAGCTATCTACATTCCTAATGATTGAATCACCAACTATAACAGCTGTCCTGACCCTCCCCTCATGGGGACATGGCCCTGGAGAAACGTCCTCGGTGCGAGAGGGTTTTACATCACCTGGAGGACAGGTCCTAGTTACAGGATCACTTCCTGCCACACCAGGGTGATGCTCTCCTGTCACGTGACCTCTCTCCTCCATGGCACCTTTTCATTCAGGTGCAGTAGGTAGTCCCCTCTCCTCAGAGAACTTACACTGTAATTTTGTACCTGGGGCAAAGGAGGGTTAAATGATTTCATCAAAGTCACAAAGTGAAACTGAGTAGCACAGCTGGCAGGAAACCCAGGCCCTGTCAAGTCACTAAACTAAGCAGCTTCCAGAACAAAGCAGGGGGCTGGAGAAGAAGGAAAGAGAGGAAAATGGGAAGAGAGGAGGAGAAAGGCAACACTCTGCTGTGCGGCTAATCTTCCGCCAGCCTCGTCATGCTCTTATTACCCCTCTTCTCAAGTCATTTCATTGGCTTCCTATCCGTTTCCACATCCAGTTCAAACTTCTCCTGCAGACCTATAAGTGCATTCACTCTGCAGCTCCTCACTACCTCTCCTCTTTTATCTCTCCCTACACCCCTCCTTGGGAACTCCACTCTTCTGGCAAATCGCTTCTATCTGTGCCCTTCTCTTCTATTGCTAACTCCTTTCACCTTGTTGCTCCTTATGCTTAGAACAAACTACCTGAGTCTGTATGTCAGGCACCCTCTCTGGTCCTTTTCAAATCCAGGCTGCAAACTCATCTCTTCATTGCCATTTTCGGATCTTGACTCGCCTGGTCTCCTTTGTGTTTCCTTACCATTCCCCCTAGATGTATCCCGTTTCTACAGTTACTGTGTTGTCTGTCTTGATAGATTGTAAGCTCTGATGAGCAGAGACCATTTTTACATGTGTCTCTGCAGCACTGCGTATGCGTGTAACGCTGTATAAATGTTCGGTAGTAGTAGTAGGGCAAAAGGAAGGATGGTAGTAGGCAGTGCAAGGGGGAAAGAGTAAGTCTCCTCATACAAACTCTGACACCAGCTTACATACTCAACCTACCCACTTGCAAACACTCCCACTCATACACATAAACACACCCCAAATCCACTACCCTGCTTTCTACTATGCTCACAGATACTTCCCACTAACGAAGCCCCAGCTGTGAATGTACCCTATTGGGTGTTTTTATTGGGGTGTAATAGCGGAGGGAGAGAGGAGTGAATGGAAGACTGAATTTACACAATCCAGGTTCCTGTCTTTTAATGAAGGGCTTTTCTACTAGTCCAGTGGTTCTCAACCTAGTCCTTGTGGGAGACCCAGCCAGTCAGGTTTTCAAAATTTCCATAATCATTGTATTTTTCCTAGCAAAAAAGGTGTCAGTACTCATATGCAGGGCTCTTTCATTAATACATGAGGGCCATGGGTCAGTTTTAGCAGGTAATGAAAAAGGTGCCGGTATTCAGTATCACCGAATACCCACTCAAAAAAGTATTGTCCATAAAGAATATCCAAGAGAGATTTTCATGCATTGCCTCCATTGTATGCAAATCAATCACATTCAAATTTATTGGGAGAATCGTGAAACCCTGATTAGCTAGTTGTGCCCAAAGGATTGAGTACTAATCCACCCTATAGGGGTGTCCTACACGGAGCGGTGGGTTCACCCCTAAAACAAAGACACGGGGAGGGGTGGCCTGCACAGAACGGCAGGTGCACCTACTCTTGCTATCTTACTGGGCAGACTAGATGGACCATACTGGTCTTTATCTGCCATCATTTACTATGTTACTATATAACCCTCCCTTTCTACTATGGAGTAGTGTTTCAATGTTTTGTATTTCTCCATGGACAAGCAGTCTGAGTCAGCCACGCCTAGGTGTGCCATCCCCAAGGACCAGAATAGCTCTTCCATAACTCAGAGGAATTTTTTTGGGGGGCAGGGATTCCTCTGAGCTTACTCCCCTCCCTTTCCTGTTCCTTGTCCCGCCCTTCCTGCCTCAGTTTTTTCCATCCGCCTTCCAGCACAGATGGATCGCACAGCTCTCCTACAGCATTTTTCCAACAAAGAACAAAAAGGAAGAGATAACTCACCCAAAAGATGGAGAAGACGAAGTCTAAGAAGTGCCTCTGATGCAGCAGCAAAATCAGCAACAATGATGCCCAAGATCGCTGCATTAGATGCCTGTACCCAGTACAAAGGGCAATGAGAGAAGAAAGGTCCGGCAGGAACCAGCATCGGAACCCCCCCCTCAAAGACAGGGGATAGAGGGAGAAGCAGCCCAGGGTTGCTCTGATCCCCCAGCGGCCCCAGCAATGTGCACCGAGCCTGCAGCTCCTGTGGAAGTAAGCCCGATCTCTTGTACATCATCTGCTCTAGCCAGCATCTCCCAATCATCTAACCACAGCGGAGGGGCAGCTTCACTCTTTTCCCTGGCACCCCAGCCGAGGGACGCTCTCCTCATGACCATTCTGAAGAGGTCCATGCTGCCGTCAGTGCCCTCAGAGGCCTGCCCCGGGAACCCCTGCAGCCACGGGGAATCCTGCCGCCTCACCACGGCTGCCTCTGCCATCCCTGCAACAGTGACGTGAAATGATCCTCGGCCTCCGGAGGCTGCTAATCTTGTTGTTAAGGCATCTCAATAGTGCATGGAGTCCTCTCACTGCGAGGGCAGGCCTGATGATAGTCAACACCAGCACCATGTTTCCCATGGACATTAACATCTGCCTACCAATGCTGACAACGTGACTCATGAGGCCATCACAGAGGCAGGAGACACTCCTATAGCCCCTCCTCCTCCCCCTCCTCCTCACCAGTCACCAAAAAAGAAAAGGAGCCACAGCAAGCACAGCAAAACGTCAGAGGAGCACTCCCACAATCCAGCCAATAGCAGCCAGTCCTATCCAGCACCACCACCATTAAACGTGGCACAGCAACAGGACCCAATGGAGCTCTGAGGGAGATTCATGGCACAGCAGCTCCTGGTCACACTGCAGCAGTGGACAGCTCCAACACCACACCAACCCAGCAGCCACTCCACACAGTACCGCTGGCAGCCCATGCCCACCCCTCCTCTTGAGAGCCCCTCCACATGGATGAGAAAGGCGAGATTCAAGACTCTGATGACTCTTTCTGGAACTCAGTTGACAACAACGGAGCACAGTCGCCTTGCTATGATCACCGGGCATTCCCTTGGACGCTATGCCATCTCCACTGACCTCATATCCCCCCAGAGGATCTCACTTATCCTAAATTCCTGCAGAAACTCTCAATGCAACTCGGACTGTTGCCTAAGGACACTGGACCCCAGAAGTGAAGTCCTCAGGCTCTTAAAATACACACCCAAGACCATGGTGGCAATACCAGTCCACCAGCTATTATTGGACTGTAAAGACAAAATATGGCAGACCCCTGTGACGGCACCCATCGCGACTAAGTGAGTTGAGCTTAAGTACTAGGTCCAGTTGACACCAGGCTTTAAAAAGTCATAGCTGCCCCATCAGTCCATTGTCTTGGAGTCAGCGCTGAAGAGGTCCAAGAATTTCGAGCAACACTCAAATACCTACCCAGCAACACTCAAAGACCTAAAACCACTAGACGGAGTTGGGAAGAAGGTGTTCCAGGGACCATGCCGAACGCAAACTTCCCTTCTTCCATTATCACTATGCTCTTTACCCAGCCCCCTTTCTCTGCCTTATGACTCCTGCATGTCTTATGGTTTCATTCCTTCTCCCTTCCCCTTGCTTCTTTCTTGCACCCCTCTTTGTATGCAACTGTCCCGCTTTGATTTAACTAATTTTTAAAGCAGCATTGGCTACATTATTACTTAAACTATCAAACTTGACTGTTGCTTGTTGCTACTACCTCCTTTGCTGCTCTTATTCCTAAGTCTCCTTTCTTTTTTATTTTTGTCCTCGTTCCTGCATACATTGTGCTCATTTAAAATAAGTGTATCCTTATTATTTTACTACAGCCCAAGATTTTATAACATCTCCTAGTAATCTGATAACAGGATATCTAACTGGAAAATCCAAAAATAAGTTTATTCTAAACCTATTTTACACAAGCCTACATCGACTCCCAATAAGGTATAAATGGATGTGCATACTCTACATGTGTGCCCACGTGTTTATAAAACACATTTATATATCCCAACGCTGCCCAAACTACGCCCCAGGAATGCCCATTTGCAGATCCTATAAGTGTACACGTACTTTTGAGCCCTAACCTTTTAATGTTTGCATGTGGTTGTTCAATTTTATAAGGCTTCATCTGCAGAAAGGTCTTTATAAAATGACTCCCTTTTTGCTGTGTTTTATATCTTTTTCACTATGATGCTTGTATGGAAAGCTGCTGAGGCTCAGCACAGCAGAATACTGGTTTAGTTAGCTTCAAAATCATGGGACCGGGCAAGTGAGATGGGCCTGGGCCTTCAAAAACTATCAGTACTCATTTTTTCTCTGGTTCCAAATGAGCTGGAAGCCCAAAGAAGTAGAAGGAAACTAGTGAAACAAAAAAAAAGAAAGAAAAATACCCCACGAGATTGACAAAATGAGGTTTTGCTGCAAGTACCGCCATGTGATGAAAGGAATCCTATTGACCTAGCAGTGTAGGGAACTGTGTCTTTTGTCTTTCTTTTTGCCATTCTGCAAGAGAAACAGCTTCACAGAGCAGAGTAAATACAGATTCCCCCTAATGGGAATACAGTAAGCTCCACCGTTCTTGCCCTGAGTGCAAAACATGCAGTCCTATTTTAAAGGGCATCTCTTGTGAGATGAAAGAGCTTTTAATGAAATGTCTTTATGGAAGGGAAACGTGTTTTTGTGAAATAGCATCTCTGCACTTGCCTTCTGCAATTGCTGCCTTGTCTTTTGTCCACAAGTATATGCACAAACAGGACAAGAGCAGATACATGGAATTCACGGAGTTTTTTATATCCCAGTGTTTTATGAGTTGTACCTCGGGACATAATTAAATCACTATGACCCACAGAAAACAACAGTTTTCTAAAACTAGCCTATTCATTTTCTGTCCTGCGTGACCAAAATCTTTTCATTTACTATAACTTGCGTGCAGTTTTTGGGACAAGCTGATAGCTTGGAGGGTCGGTTCTACACACTATCATGTAGAAGATCCCCCCAATTTCATTGCGAGGTTGGGGCTTCTGCTGTCTGGATTAGCCAACAGTAAATATGCTGCAAAGGTGACCAAGAGAGGAGGGAGGGGAATGTGGTCCTTTTATGAGAATGATGCCTAAATGTTCAGAGTCAGTGACGCTCAGGGACCAAGGTTGCAGAGCTCCAAAAGGAGCCGGGCTTCAGGCCAGGGTGGTTGCTCTAGGGGTCCAAATTAGTATATTCAGGGGTTAAGGGAGAGGAAATATAAAATAGCAGAAAAAATCCACGGGTAGTGCAAATGAAGGTTCATGGCACCAGATGCCAGCCTGGTTGCAACTAATCTGGAAAGAAAAGGAGGAGCAGGGAACAGCCAGATTAAAAGAGGGGAGAATTTCTAAAGCGATTTGCTGGGGTAAAATCTTCTTTTCCTGTGTTAATCAGCTCTCTGTGGCTAAAAGTCTATGGGCTAACATTCACAGCAAGTTATGCAGGCACTACCTGCTCCTGAATACATAACTTGCTTAGCCCGCAGTTTTCAGCACTTCACAAATTTGGCCCTTTAACTCACTAAGGGTGAGATTTGCTAAAAGGTGCCACCGTGTTGCCACGTACCAGCAGACATTAACGTACGTTATTTACTGCAGGTCCCGTTTTATGTGAGGAGGCCAAGTTGCTAATAACATGTATGATTGGCATTAAGCTGTGATAACACAGGAGCGCACTAGTAAATCTAGCTCTAAATGCCCCCATTTTATCTGTAGGAAAGGGGTCCAGCGTTGGAGGGATGCCATCACTTATCCCTTTAAAGGCAATATTCAGCGGCTAAACAGATACATTGTGCTTGAAGTCAGGCCTGTGAAATGGCAAGCATAACTCTCAGGGGCCTATCTACTAAGCTGCACCAGCTGTTTAATGTAGAAATTATAGTGAGCTAACAGTGCAGGCCCATGCTAAGAGTTAACACTAACCGTCAGTGCATGCTAATTCCTTCATTAAATAGCAAAAACAGAAAATGCCATTTTGGGGTGAGGAATGAGTGAAGAATGGGCGGGGGCTGCATCTTACAGGTGGAAGGTAATTTTAGAGCCGGGCATAAGTTTAAAAGGGTAAGAAGGCTTCTAGTTTTAGCTTATTTTAAAAAGACACGTGGAGTCCAATTCCAGGAGGGGGACGTTCGGGCTGTCTGGACATCCTCGATGAAGACAGGGATCTTATGACACGATTCTGGTCCATGGAAGAGAACCAGCCATAGAGCCTTCAACCATCTGGAACTCACTGCTACCTCAAATCAGATCCATCCAGCAAACCAGACAATTCCACAAAAGCCTAAAGACTCTGCTGTTCCAGGATTATTATGGAACAATCACGGAACACTGAATGCCCCGCTACGCATACCTGTCGCACCTTGTAAATACTTAACCCTCCCAAGCTATTCAAAGTAATATAACTGTTTGTAAATAGGGAAGCAACAAACTCCTTGATGTTAAATAACTGTTAAAGCAAATGTTCTATGTAATGTGCACTTTACTGTTTTAATGTTTAATATTACTGCACTAAGTTCTCTGGGAAATGTCTTGACTGGTAGAAAGATGGTATACAAAAGGATGTTAAAAAAATGTAAATAAATAAATATATATAGCACAGCAGCAACTTGTCCTCTGCATTAACTATATGGCAGTCAGCCCTCCCAAAAATGCTGGGAATGCCTTCAACAATTAAAGGGTATGCAGTTACTGAGTGGTAACTTCAAAGCCTTGCTACTCTTTGGCAAATAAGGGTCTAATTGTACAAGTGTCAGCACCACATTACTTGAAGAAATAGTGCCACTAGATATTAGGGATGTGCTTTCCTTTTGTATTCAAAGTGGCAACAGTGTGCCCTGTTGTGCAATAGGGTGTCCTATTGTGCAATAGCATGCACTGTTCATGCATGTGTGACTAGTGTGCACTCTTCATGCATGCACAATGCACACTATTGCGCAATAGTGTACCATTATGTGTTATAGGGCGCACTATTAAAAAAAAAAAGACTAAAAAACAAACAAAACCAAAAGAAACAAAACAAAACAATTTTTTTTTGCCCTACACATCCCTATTTGATATATGAATAAAGTTAAGCACCAGCACAACACTTTAGATGCTGCCCAGACCAGCTGAGTATCAAGCTTTACATTTTGCTCCACAACACACAGATTTTTAGCTGCATTTAGAGGAAGTATTCCTGTAGCATATTTAGGTCAGAAGAGGAAATAGGCATTGGTTGCATTTTCAAAACTATATGAATGATGTACCCATAGCCAAAAGAGCTGCAGATGTTCCCTGGTACGTTTTACCAATGGTTCCCAGCACTTCCCTCCACTGGTAGCATCATGGGTGGAGGACTCCCATGCAGCTTCACGGCAATGTTGCGAGCTGCAACATGAGAGCATGCATGGACTTTCTGCTTGAAAACTAGCACAAGGTTCATTGGTAAAAGTACTCCAGGACTCTGCCTTACTGGGGACAGCTTGAAAATTGTCTCCAAAATGTATTGCATGTTATGGAGCACCACAGAACGAGTAGCACAGTAACATGCCTAGTTACACGGTAGAAGATGGTAGAAAAATCCCAGTCAGCCCATGCAGTCTGTGGATTTATTTGGTTCACGTTGCTAGCTGCCAGTCACAAAGTATGACCATCTGCACGATTTCACCATATCACCGCACCTTTCTCATGTCTGACAGCAAAGCTCTGGAATAATCTATATTACCAGTCACACTAGAGTAGTCCTTGCCCAAATATTCAGCCTCCAAAATCAAAGGATACTTTGAAAATCAGACTACTAATTATCAATTTTTTTCAAATGAAATATTCTGTCAAAAATGAAGCTATTTTCTAGCTACCCAGGAGACAAAGCCAACATTTTCTAAACCATAATCAGACATGTTGTCCTTTACACCACTGGCCCTCTGGCTAATAATCACGTAGAGATGGCACTGGATCCATTTTCAAACTATAGATTAATATTGTCCTTCTGTATTTGCTCATAGAAGATGGCTTATAGCCCACTGTAATAGCCAAAGCTGAGAATTCTCACAATTATCTAGAATGCCCAGGAATGGTCAATAGCTGTAAACTGTGTTATTATAAATGACATTTCTTTCTTTCTTTCTACATTTTTCTCTTCCTATGCATTTTTCCTGCTCATTCCTAGCCACCCTCTATCACATCCCCCCAGTTAAGCACAATCCTCTTACTTGGGATGCAGACCTCAGTATTCTGGGGGACGCCATTGAGCTGCTTTGCCTTAGGTCCTCATCTGGGCCTTTTCCCTCCACCGGCAGTTTAACATACAAATAATACTAGAACACTGTAACTGGAAACAAGGCGCCCTGCAGTACCCCAGTGTGAGGTGTCTTTCAAAGGACTCTGTTGCCATATAACAAGTCTATTTCAGATCTTGTTCTCGTCTATCCTTCCTGTTTTAAGGCTCTAGATTAGAACCCTCAGGCATCCAGGAATTGAGAGTCAGTTAAGGTCTGAAGGGATCTTGACATTCAAGAAATTGGAGGATAAAGTTGGTGACAAGGAAGTTAGTCTCATACTCCTTGATACTGCTGATGAATTATTTGCAAATGTCTGAAGAAGTGGTATCAGAGTTGCCAAATTACCCAGTTCTAGGAGTGAGATTTGAAGCCAGTCCTGAATTTCTGACGGTCTTATTCTGATGCATTATGGGACCTGCAACACTGATGTCTATGGGTAAAATCAGGACTGCAAATATCATACTAAATTGAAATGCAAATTTAAAACCTAACTGACAAAAACTCTCACTCCTTGAACTGGATAACTTGGCAACTCTGTGGTACGTGGAATAAAAGGGAGGGACTTCCAGAGGGTGAAGCTGCTTCAGAGCTGCTACTTAAAAGGAGGTGAAAACAGAAGTTTCTCCTACCTAAAGAGGGTAATTTTATAAGGAGGCACCTACTGTTCTTTATAAGATACTAGCGTAATTGAAAATATAAATTCATTTAAGGCTCAATCACTTAGGCCAGCCTTAGAGCCTGCACATAGATTTCTAAAGAATTTGCATAAATTATAGTATTTTATCATTTATGCACATAACTTTGCACACTGCCCATGCTCAGCTCAAACTCCGCCCCTGTGCATGTCCACTGTGAAAGTTCACTTATACTTACAGAATGGGGTACAGTGCAATCACGCTCATTTATGTGCGTAAATGGCTACGACTAATAAAAAACTATTTGCATGCAGAGGCAACCCAACCATTAGTCAAGACTAAGTAATTGACTAGGCAGCAGCTTTTAAATGCAGTAGGAGTCAAAGCAAAACATGAGATCCTGCCAGTCACAAAAACTCAAAGAGCCATCTGCACATTCTTTTACCTGCAGGGAGAGCAGGCACACACATATACAAAGCAAAGCTTAATATTCAACGTAGCATGTCCAGTTATGCATTTTTACAGGATTCTTGTAGGAAGGATTGTGTTTTGGTGACTGTCAAGTTTCATTATCAAAATCTCGGGAGGGGGGGGGGGAGCATAAGTCTGAAGATTCCCTTAGGGCACCATATAACCTTGAACCGGCCTTTTCTTGCTGCCTATATCTAGGCAACTCTTTATAAAATTACTCCACCAAAGGAGATCTGCATCGAGTGATTCAGGTACCAATAAGGGGAACAACCCGGGGAAGGTTCATATCCAAGGAGCACCTTTACTAGGGAATGGTTGATGAAGACTTCCAGTGACTCTTTTGTGGATTGTTTTGACTTCTGCTTTCCTGTATGCATCACATCAAACTCAAGCGTGCTGTTTGGCAATAGCTCAGGTGCATCAAATACCCCCAAAACAGATTAATTTTGAAACAACCTCAAACCAGTGAGTGTGAGTGATTTCTGTTTCCATTGGGAAGTGCCAGAGGACTGTCCACAAGACTAAAGGCCTTGAAAGAGTATCTTTGCCCACTTCCAGGAAAGGACCAGCGAGCATGGCTCCTCAGACTGTATCATCAGAAGAGCCCTTGCATCAGAACAGAGGTTACACATGCAAATTGCTATTGTAGCAAGCTTAGGAGGTATTAGGGACAAATGTACTGTACTTCGGGCTATGATTTGCCCCCGCTTTGACTATTGCAATAGCATCTTACAGGGTCTTTTGAAACAAGCATTGTCATCTTCAGATGACACAGCACACGGCTGCTCATATAACTCTTAAGGCCCACATTACTGATTATATCACTCCCGTTTTATATCGTCTGCACTGGCTGCCTATCCAGGGCAGAATTAAATACAAATCTCTTATGATCATTCTCAAGCTGCTGCGTAGCGTATCTCCATCCTTCCTAAATCTCTGGTGAGGTCTCACTTGGAATACTGTGTTCAGTTTTGGAGACCGTATCTTGCAAAGGATGTAAAAAGAATGGAAGCTGTTCAGAGGAAGGCGACCAAAATGATTTGGAGCCTGCATCAGAAGCCTTATGAGGAGAGACTTGAAGACCTAAATATGTACACTTTGGAGGAGAGGAGGGACAGGGGAGATATGATTCAGACCTTTAAATACTTAAAGAGAAATGATAAACAAACAAACCTCTTCCAGAGATGGGGAAGTTGTAAAACTAGAGGGCATGATATGAAGCTGCAAGGTGGTAAATTGAAAGGCAATGTCAGGAAATACTTTTTTACTGAAAGGGTGGTGGATGCTTGGAATGCTCTCCCGATGGAGGTGGTGGGGACAAACATAGTGACGGAATTCAAAGTGGCCTGGGACAGACACAGTGGATCCCTTTACAGCAACAAGGTTAAATCAAAATAAACTGAACCATCTAATTTCTCAACAAATAGGGGTGTCCTACATGGAGCAATGGAGGGAGGAGCGGTGGGTTCACCCCTAAACAAACAAAGAAACAAAGATATGGGGAGGGGTGCACCTGCTCCTGGTGGGCACACCACTAAGCAAAGACATGGATAGGGGTGCACCTACTCCCTAAAAGACATGAGAAGGGGTGCACCCACTCCTGCCATATTGCTGGGCATACTAGATGGACCACACTGGTCTTTATCTGCCGTCATTTACTATGTTACTATGTTACTAAGCTCCCTGATAAACAAAACATCCAACGATAGACTAAGAAGAGGATGCGCACAGAACACTCTACTCATCCCTTCAGACTTTCTAAAATCTAACCGATCAACGAGCAATACAGCATGTTCATGCTTTGCACCGATTCTTTGGAATTCCCTCCCAGACAATTTAAGAGGTATTGAGGACCTTCCCACCTTTCGCAAACAAATCAAAGTGCACATTTATACAGAGCACTTTGAAAGTCAGCTGAGTGCAGCCAAAATTTACCCAACTTAATCTTCCTTGCTGGTCCACTTTCTTTGAATCATTAACAATTCCCTTCCAACTCCCATTTTTTCCCTGCTTACCTGCCATAGTTTTGCCTCTGTAATTAATTATCTGTAAATAAATTAATAAGTTACAAGTTATGACATTCACCTTGTAATATACTAAGTTCTGTTTCACTGTTATCCATGCTCTCTGTTGAAGGTTATATTACTACACTGTTATCTATCTTCACTGTATAAGTTTGCGTTCTTTGTAAACCGCTTTGAATACATGATAAGGAGGTATAAAAAGCTCATAAATAAATATTTTCCCTGTATATTTTCTGCTGTTATGTAAGTACTGCATTTATGGGCATGTTTACTAAAGTGCGCTACCCAATAGCGCAGGGTATAGCATGCAGTTGAGAGAGTCGCAGCACAAAAAATCTCACACTACTTGGGTTGTGCGTGATGGGGCAGGAACTGGGAGGGCCATGGGCGGAACAGAGGCATGGATGGCAAGACACGGCTAGAGTGGGCATTCAAAGCTCATGCTACCCATGCCCGCTGTTCTTAGTGCACGTGCACTTCACACTGCCTTGATGGATGGTATTAAGTACGCCCTCATGCGGGCTTGCACGGTGCAACATTTTGAGCCCATGCTAACTGCAGGGAAATGAACGCACACACCCCTTGGTGCAAGCTCCCCTGCACTCCTGCATGCATGTTACCTGTACTGGCCTTAATAAACATGCCCCTCGGTGAATACACAGAGGGGGTCATTCTGTGCCACAAATAGCGGGGATGTACATCCCGTCAGGGTGTACATCCCCACTATTTGTCCCCCTGCCACCCCGGTGCACAAGCTCCCCATATATACGTCTGTGTTGTATGGGGAACTGTAGGCGGGGGCGGGTGGGTGGGGGCAGACAGGAGGCGGTGTGGGGGCAGGGCATGGGCGGTGTGAGACCCCAGATGTATAGGGCCGATTCAGAGATCGTCCCTGTATGTTCAGAGTCAGCCGGGTAGACAGAGTTCCTCTGAGGTGGAATAAGTCCCCCTGGACATCTGGGGATGGCTGTGGACAGCGGGGACAGACCTGTGAGGGGCGAAGGAGTTCCCCGTAGCCAGACACTGGCCAAGGGAGGAAAGGGCATTTTTGCTTGGCGGCCAGAGATCGCAGCTCAGTAATGGAAGAGGGAATTAAGCAAAGCTCAGGGAGGGAGGGGTAGGTCACTCAGGGAGATTAGAGCAGGGGGAGGAAAATGGAAAATGTTGGATAAAACACCAGGACAGAGAAGAAATAAGTAATGGATTAAATGTTAGCTTGGCCTCAACAGAGACCAGAAAGTTGAATAAAGTTATGAGGGTATGTAGGAGACAGGTAGGAATTAAAAAAACTGAACAAGCGTACAGATAAATAAATAGCAAACTAACAATGGCACAGATAAATGAACAGCACACTAACAGTGATAAAATAAATACATCAATGGACACACAGGACTCACAAGTTGGCAAGTAAGTGTGCCCAAACTGGCAGTAAAGCAAATACGCAGGTTCTCGGTTGAAGAGCAGCGCAGACAAGGATGACCGTTGCGGTATGCCTTGGTTGATGGAGAATGGAGTGAATTTGGCTACCCTGCATTTCACTTGCTGTTGCTTGTTACTAAGTTATGAGCGAAACCACTTGATTGTGATGTTGTGGAGACCAATGTTCTGTAGACGTTGAAGGAGAATGTTGTGGGATACTGTATCGAAGGCTGATGAGATATCAAAGAAGATGAGGAGGAAACCTATTTTTATGTTGTCAATACCTCTGATTAGGCTGCCAAAGAGCAATGTAAGTAAGGTTTCTATGCTGTGGTTTGGCTTGAAACCGTGTTGGTGGGAGTCCAGGGTTGCCTGTGAGTCTACATGGTCTTGTAACTGTACTGTTTTTTCTATGATCTTGGCAATGAACGGTAGGCTCTAAATTAGTTGATATACTGTCTGGTCATCTCTGTCCAGAGAGGCATGTTTGAAGACTGTATGGATGGTTGCCTGTTTCAGAATTGCTGGCATGTAGCCTTGGGTAAGGGATGATTGTACTGTTTTGTGGATAAGTTGGCTGAAATCCTCCTTGGCTGATTTAATGCATGTTGCTGGGCATGGGTCAGATGGTGCAGGGCATGTATTCAGTGTGGACATTGTTCAGACTATTTGTTCAATTGATGGTATGCTGAATTTGCCCCAGGTATCCTTGAGGGTTGTGGTTTCAATACCACATGTCTTGCTGGGTGGGCTGTTCCTAATGTCTCATCATTGGGAAATTTGCTATGAGTTGTGGATGTATTGTGTTGCCACCTATGGGTGCTGGTTCTTTAGTCAGGGTTCATGGTGCATGGGTGGCTGTTGTTGTGCCCGGGTTCCTTTTCTCTTTCTCTCGTCTGGTATTGTAAAGGGATTGGTTCTTCTCCACGTGGCCTTGCTTGCAACAGCAGGGTTCTCCCTGTCACAGTCAAGCATGACATGTGCATCTTCTAGTAGCAGATGCCCCACTTGGGCAGATGCTTTGTAGTTCTAGTGGGCATTTGGATTGCCCTGACAGGAATGCGGGAGATGACCTATCAATTGTATGCTCCCCCATGGCTGTCAGAATCTGTTCTTTAGCTTTGAATGCCCTGCTCTTTGCCACCTTCCAGAAGCTAAGCAACTATCCAGTTTGCCTAGTGGTTGGGCCACCCCTGAATTTCCCCATTTATCTGCTATCTTTCATAATCAAAAAATACAAATAAGAAATACGATACCTGCATGACCACAGACTATGATAACCAAAAGTTAAGAAAGAATTTTTGTGGGGGTTAATCACATCCAAAATGTCAGTGACCATTGGAGACGCCAGTATATGATCTGGAACACAATACAAATGGAATACTATACTTGGTGGTAGCCAAAAGGCTCCCTCATGACAGGAAAGGCTTCCGAAAACATTTCTAAAACAGCCAGAATACATTTAAAGATGACAGAAAAGATTAAATATATTCCCTCTACAAAGTACAAACAGCAGTTTATGGAAAGTAATCCTGGCTATGTCCTGACCTCTGCAAGGCCGTTGCTCGCTGTAATAGTTCTCTTTTATAAATCGTATCTTAAAGTTGTTTATATAAAAAAGGACTTGCCCAGATATAGATTTGAAACATATTAAAAACGTTCATATTCTTCTTTGAGAAACTGACTTCAGGAGCAACATGAGGGTTTGGGCAGTGATTTAAAAGGTAACAAGCTACCATTAGACATAAACGGGAAAGCAAACGAATTAATGGTGATGGACTTGGTCTAATGTACAAGTCCCTAAGAGGGAGGAAGCGCAGTCAGGGAGAAATAAGAGGCTTGACTAGTCATTTCATCAAATGAAATTACTTGTTTAGAAGAGTTCAAGCCGTCGCTTTAGACATAAGTGACACATTTCTTTTAAGAAGCTTCTAAGATTAAAGAACTTTTTACATCTGCTTATCTGTTTTAGAGTATTGGGACTAAACAAACAGCTTACTGCCAGTCCCGTTAATCTAGTTATTAATAGTTTTAGGTTGGGTCCTGTTGGGTTTGTTTGTTGTGTTTGTGTGTGGATGGCTTTTCATTGGGTTGCATTTAGTGCAAAAGAAGTATTTGGTGGAACTGAATACAGTAGGAAATTCAGCCTGATCGTCTTGCTACTTTTATGTTTATGTTTATTCAGAACATTTGATATACCGCCCCCCCTCCCCCCATTACATCGGGGCGCTTTACAACATAGCAAAAAAACATAAGGAAATAGAAAAGAACTACAATTCATGAAAAGAAAAGAGGGGAAAGAGAGCATTCAGTTCTTCAGTATACCAAAAGAGGGGGGTGGGGGGGGGGGCAAAGCGTAGGGGCATGTTTATTAAGGCCAGTGCAGGTAACATTGTAGTATTGTTTCATCTTTTTTCCTTCAGTATAAAAGACTGCAAAGGACTCAAGTCAAAGGAGGAATTTCAAAGCATTTTGAAGGTGCTGTGGGCATGCTTTTGACCATCTCTCCCTTTTTCCACTCTTCACTGCAGGGAAAGGTGATATTTGTGCAGTTGCACTGAAATAATATTTTGCTAGGTAATGAAGTCCCAGGCTGTGGAGATGTGTGAAAAGGTTAATAAATTTCAGGTATGATTTGTGCTACATACTGTATAAATTCCCTTTCCTGCAGCTAACTCTAAAGGCTGCTTAGCCCAGTGCAACGTTTCTTAAGCAGAGTACAGAGATGTTGAATCCAGGCTTTTGTTTGAACTCTGCTCCAAAAGTGTGTCTGTGTGGGAAACAAAGCGAGCACTCCTTAGGCAGGAGCCGATCCATCTCCGCTTAATCTCTTCTGCCTTTTCTTCAGTATAAAGCCACCAGCTGTCAGTACTAAGCTTTTCATGGTCTACTCTAAACTCTTTTGGCGCAGAGTTACAAAGGATAAACAATTTGCATCGTGTCTAAATCGAGCATAAAGGATGTGCTCCGGTCTTGGTGACACTAAACAAGAGTAGTCCGGATAACAAGAATATTCATATTCATTGTATTTTATCAGCTCTCTCTTTTTAAATTCTTATCAAGAAATAATGAATGCCACCTAGACAAAGAAAGAATAAACTAAACCAAGCCTAAACTAACGATCTGTGCAAGTGTATGCAATTATAGTTGTTATATTAAATTCCCCTCTCCCCCTTCAACAGTTATTTCAGATCCATCAGGGCATTATTTCAGGAAGATGGCTGCTAAAAGTACAGTCTTCAAGAAGTTATGGTGTCACGTCCTTTTCCTGTCAGGGATGTTTGTGCATTTTTTAAAGCTTTAAGAAGTGATCCATGACTTTGGAGACCGGAGATGGTCTTATGAACTTACTTTACATTGTAACACTGTATGTTGTTAGGGTGTATACACCCTAAGGGGTTCTTTTACTAAAGGTTTGCACTTACTGCATGATTAGTTTTGCTGCTAATTGCACAATAAATATAACTTTTGGGGGGTATTCCCAGCAAGTTCCTGCAATTAGCACATGATAGAGCACCAAAATGCATAGTGCAATTAATGCGGGTGCACCTAACAACAGCCATAGAGGTACCATTATGAGCGCTCACACTAATTGCCACGTGCCGCTGAGCACACAGGAATCGCCCTCATGTTAGTGACACTCAACCCCAATCCATCCACTTTCTTCCCTAGCGCATGGTGGTCATTTACCGTGCGTTTAGCGGATGGTAATTGGCATGCATGTGCATTAGCTTGGCTGCCAGTTACTGCACAATAAAAATGTGTTAACAGGTTGGTGACATTTAGTAAAAGGGCCCCAAGTTTGAAAAGAGCGTTTTTAATTTATTGACAGTATGTTAACAAGTAGTACTTGAGTGAATGATAGGACCCAGGACAACTTTTAGAAAATTCAGACTGGAAAAACAAGGAGATGACAAGGAGGAATGGAAAAACTGAACCCCAAAGCCTGGGAAGCCTTCTCCTTCACCCTCTAAATAAAACCCAAGCAAGACTGGACTGGGAGTACAAGCAGAACAGACTCGGCTCATTCAAGCTCTAAGAAGACATGGATCCAAGAAGCTTAAACTAGTTGAGAGGGTCACAATGAGGAGTCTGATTTACTAAGGTTCTCCCATCCCCCCAAAAAGTCTGCATCTATAAGGGGAGGAAGAAAGACTAAGCTTTGTAAATCAGACCCTAAATGTATTTCAGAATATCCCAGGTGTTTCTTGGGGGGGAGAAAAACAAGAACATTTTTGTTAGAGGTCAAGGTTCAGACATTTTGAAGTTCTAAGAGGGTTGGTAGAAATGGGGGAAGGAAAATGGAATACAATTTCATATTTCTTTACTTAGTTTTTTGGAACAAGGTTGAATCAGCATTAAATGCCTGAACCATATTCCTTAAAATATTAACTTACAAAACAAAGAATGCTGCATATGGGATATAAACAGTAGGATGACGGGCAAAAGACTGTTGTGCATTTACAATAAATACAGAGGCAGTGCAGGGGATTGGATGCCCTAAGCGAACCCTCCCCTGAGATTTTGTTAAACTCAATGGGCCTGATATTCAGCAGCAGCAGCTAGCCGCCACTACGGAACATTAGACCCAGATATTTAATACCAGGGTCATATCTGGGCCCTGGCATTGATTATCCAGGTTGCCTGGACTGCCATGAAGTTAACTGGGCAACGGCGATATTCAGTCACTGCCAGGATAGCTTCAGCGGTGAAAGTCAGGCCAGCCTTTACTGCGCCTGATTTTCACTGCATTGTGACAACCGGGCAACAGCTCAATATTGGTGCTGCCCGATTATCACTGGGCATCTCTGCTCCACCCCAGGAACGCCCCCATGCTAGCCGGCTTTGCAAGCAGTGGCGGCACCTGCAGCTATTCAGCAGCACTAACTCTGTTAGTTCAGCTGAATTTCCTGATCAAGGGGATTAATGTGGTTAGAACGTCTGCTATCCACGTCAATCTCTTTCAGGATCGGGACCGATGATCATAGCCACACTACTCCTGCCACAACAATCCTGTAAAAATGCAAAACTGGACATCATACTTTTAAATATCACACTTCGCTTTGTATGTATGTGTGTGCCCCCTTTTCCTGCAGGTAAAAAGATGCGCTGATGGCTCTTGACATTTGGGTGGCTGTCGGGAGCTATGGTTTTGCTTTGACTGTTGCTGCTCTTTGCTGCCCTGGGTAGCTGCCTAGTCTTGTCTAATGGTGGAGCCAGCCTTGAATAAAATGATCTCAATGAATATAGTTATTGATACTTAGAGAAGTAAGCGCATTCAGATAAATCTGACAGTTTGCAGTAGTTTCAGAACAACCGTGGTGAAGATGCACCAGTGCGTTATTTTATAATCAGAGCTGGATGGAGTAAAGTGCAAAGCACATTTGTCTGTCTTCCTTTTTCTGTACTGTGTGTATGTGTGATGGCTATATATATGTACAGTATGTGGCGTGTGTGTTTATGTGTGTGAATAACAGATTTTTACTCTACGGTACTGCTCTAGGGCTAAAAATGACAAACATCATTTACTTCAGTCATTTAGAACTAGGGAAGAATTTACAATAAAACACCCATGTAGTCAAGCTTCTGAGTCACATAGCACCTGCTTGGGAAATTTGAAATTAGCAAGTTGACTCATTTTGATTTGTTTCTTTTTGCCACGGAGCAGAATAGGAAAAGGCATTTCAAAAGTGCTTAATTGTAGTTACTTTTGGATAGAGAATTTTTAAACGTTCTATTCTTCTTGAATTTATTAAATATATTTTATTTTAGGTGGATTATTTCAGATCAATATTCATATACAGAACAGTAATAAGTTCCCATGAATCGGAAGGTGCACCCATTACTTTAAAAAGCAAGCAGACTCTGAGGCCGATTCCATACTGGCCATCAAGCCCCTCTATGGCCGATCAGAATCGGAGCATTCAGAGGTAAACCCAGTTCTGATCCTGCTCGGGCTAGACATGCCTGCGGGATCAGAATCGGGTCTACGGCCTGGACGTGCAGGCCAGGCCCTGATTCTGACCTGCCGTACTCCCAGCCACATACCCAGCTAACTCAGCTTGGCTCTGTAATGGAGCTGCAGTGCAATGGAGTCTCGTTGTCATAGCACCGCAGCTCCATTACAGAGCCGTGATTAGAAAAGGTACAGAGAAGAGCCACCAAAATGGTAAAGGGGATGGGAGGCTACTCCTATGAAGAGGGGCTAAAAAGGTTAGGGCTCTTCAACCTAGAAAAGAGACGGCTGAGGGGAGATATGATAGAGGTCTATAAATGAATGGAGTGGAACAGGTAAACGTAGATTAATTGTTTACATCATCAGAATATAGAAAGACTAGCAATGAAGCTACAGGGTAACCCATTTAAGACTAATAAGAGAAAATAGTTTTTCACTCCACATAATCAAACTATGGAATTCGTTACCAGAGGATGTAGTAAAAGCTTAGTGTAGCTAGATTTAAAAAAGGTTTGAACAAGTTCCTGGAGGAAAGGTCCATAAACTATTGTTAAAGGGGACCCGGGAAATCTACAAGCATTGTGGAACATGTGTCTTTTTGGGAACCTGCCAGGTACTTGTGACCTAGATTGGACACTGTTGGAAACAGGATACTGGATTTTATGGACCATGACATGACCCAGTATGGTATATCTTATGTTCTTATCCCCGGCCGCCAACCCAAAATACCCTTTCCCCACAGCCCAGAATGCCCTTTCTTCCCATTTATTTATTTATTTACATTCTCTTATATACCGCACTATTCTGCATCAGTGCGGTTTACATTGAACAAACTGAAATTACATTGAACAGGGCATTATAACTTGGAAATAACTATTTTACAGGGAACATGGGCTATGGAGGGTTAAGTGGCTTGCCCAAGACCACAAGGAGCACCTGTGGGACTAGAAACCCCAGTCCTTCTGGCCCAAGGTGGCTGTCCTCTAGTGGGATTTGAACCCCCGACCTTCTGGCCTGAAGTACCTTGCCCCAACCACTAGGCCACTCCTCCACTCCCATGGCCAGGGTCTGGATACGGGAAACCCCTTTCGCCCCCACAGGTCTGTCCCTGCCATCCGCCGTCATCCTCCAATGTCCAGGGAGATTTATTCCACCTCAGAGGTGGAATAAGTTCCCCGTCTACCCAGCTGACCCCAGACATACAGGGCCAACCTCTGAATTGGCCCTGTACATATGGGGTCTCGCAATGCCCATGTCCCGCCCTCGCCTAACCTCCTGCCCACACCTCCTGCCACCACCTACAGCTCCCTGTACAACACAGTTATACATACAGGGAGCTTGTGTACCTGGGCGGCAGTGGGATGAATAGTGGGGATGTACATCTCCACTATTCGTTGCACAGAATGACCCTCTCTGTGTATTCACTGAGGGGCATGTTTATTAAGGCCAGTACAGGTAACATGCATGCAGGAATGTGGGGAGCTTGCACTAACTTTAAGGGGTGTGTGCATTCATTTCCCTGCAGTTGGCATGGGCTCAAAATGTCACACCGTGTAAGCCAGCATGGGGGCATACTTAATACCATCCATCAAGGCAGTGTGAAGGGCACATGCACTAAGAACAGCGGGCATGGGTAGCGTGAGCTTTGAATGCCCACTCTAGCCGTGTCTTGCCATCCGTGCCTCCGTTCCGCCCATGGCCCTCCCAGTTCCTGCCCCATCACGCACAACCCAAGTAGTGTGGGATTTTTTGTGCCGCGACTTGCCCGACTGCATGCTATACCCTGCGCTATTGGGCAGCACACTTTAGTAAACATGCCCATAAATGCAGTACTTACATAACAGCAGAAAATAACAGAGAAAAGACGAAATTAGACTTACCTGCTAATTGTTGTTCCTTAAGGAACTCTAATCCAGTCCCGGAACCTTAGAGTTTAGAATGCCTTCCAGCAGCCTTGGAGACTGAATGATGTCATCTTTTTCTGATGCCACCGATACAAGTAGGCTAACTCCGCCCCCTTTCAACAGTATTTCAGTCTCCAAGCAGCTTTTGAGACGTCTGAGCCTGTATCTGGGCTCAGTTGTAACAAACAAGTAGAGCTGAATTATTTATTTAGTTTGATTTGGCTTGATTCAAATTTTGATTAGATTTTCTCTTTTTGTTTTAAGAGCGCTGCTGCTGCTGAAACTTCCTGCTGGGCTATTTTAATTTGTTTTGTTTTGCCTCCTCCCCATCTTTTAAACGATCAGAGGCTTAATAGTTTTAACGGATAGATCCTCCCTGCTCCCGAACCCGGTAAGAGGGGTGAGGAGCAGGTGGAGAGAAAGAGAAAAGAAGAGAAACAAAAAGTTTTAGGCTGTGCACTGCCTTTAGATGTAAGGGATTGCAGGGCATTTTGTTTTCTCTGATGTTGGTGCCGAAGCCGCTGAACGGCTGAGCTCCGACGCATTGAACTTCCCCAGGACTTTAAGGTATGTGGGGGAAGGTACTGGTAATTAATTAGTTGCTTTTTGAATCCGCCTTGTTGCCGTTGATCGTTTGGCCCGTGAGTGTTTGGCGCACGGGTGTGCGGCACGTGGGTGTGTGGCACGCGGGTGTGCGGTACGCAAGTGTTCAGCACGCGGGTGTGCGGCGCGCGAGTGTTCGGCGTGCGAGAGTTCAGCACACGGGTGTGCAGCGTGCGAGTGTTCAGCACGCGAGAGTTCAGCGCGCGGGTGTGCGGCATACAAGTGTTCGGCGCGCAGGAGTTCGGCGCTCGATTGTGCAGCGTGCAAGTGTTCGGCGCGTGATTTCTTCATTAGCTTATGCGGGAGTTAAGCAGCAGTCTTTTTAATTGTGTTTTTAATTGTGTTTTTGACTTTATTATTCTCTTTAGTTTGGGAAAATAAACCTTTTAAAGTACAGTCTTTTTAATTGTGTTTTTGACTTTTTATTATAGAATGCCGGCTAAGCCACGGTGTTTAGTTTGTGGCTCGTGGCGTGGAGAATTAATGGATTTGGGGGGGGTGTAAGTCATGCACTTTGGAGCCCGATGGTGCAATCAAAGCCCAAGGAAGTTCCTTGGGTGCTCAGGTTGGTTTATCAGGGGAACTTGGTAATTCTCTGCCACCTGCTTTAAGTCCTGTGCGGACAGGGCCTGGGTCTTCTGCTGAGGTTGATGCTCTGGTGCTTCCATCTATGAGCACAGCAGATGTTCATTCTATTCCTCCTAATTTCTATTTGCTGATGTCTCAGGCCTTGGAGCTTCTGCAGCCTATGTTAGGGGTTTCTTCTCAAACTTCAAAGGGTATGAAGCCTACTGGGTCTGTTTGTCTACCAGAGGAGGATGCAGGGTTAGCAAAGATCAGTAAGCATGCAGTAAATGATAGTCTTCTCGAGGAAGTGTTGGAAGGTGCGGAAGATGTAGATCAGTCCTCCGAGATGGAATTAGAGGAAGGAGAGTTGCCAGAAGAAGAACAACAAAGTAGAGTTGTTAAAGTATTTCGTAAAGAGGAGTTGCCTGCTTTGATTTCTGAGACTCTCAGGTCACTTAATATGCCTGCGGGGGATTCGGTAGCTGAAGAATCTTTGGAAGATCCACTTTTGCAGGCGGTGCGGAAGTCCCAGCGGGTTTTCCCAGTTCATAGAGTTTTCAGGTCTATGATTCAAGAGGAGTGGGACTGTCCTGAGGCAGCTTTTCGAGGTTCTAGATTTTTAACTCGTCTTTACCCTCTTTCAGATCAAGATAAGGAGCTTTTTCGCTCTCCTAAAGTGGATGCTGCGGTTTCAGCTGTAACCAAGAAGACTACGATTCCGGTTGAAGGAGCCGCTGCATTAAAGGATGTTCAGGACAGGAAATTAGACACTTTGCTTAAGCAGGTGTTTGATGTTAGCGCCCTTTCCTTGCAAGCCTCGATTGCGGGGGTATGGGTCGCAAGAGGATGTTTGCGATGGTCGCAAAAGTTGCAGGTAGATCAATTAAATGAGCAGTTGGAGGAGATAACTCGGTTGGAATCGGGTGCTGCTTATTTATCGGACATCCATTATGATCTTATCAGAGCTCTGGCTAAGAGTATGGCCTCGGTTGTAGCGGCCCGAAGATACCTTTGGTTGTGTAACTGGTCAGTGGACGGTTCTTCTAAAGCTCGTCTTAGTAAGTTACCTTTTAGGGGTAAACTTTGTCAGACGGCTGCCTGGGTGAGAACCTTCACAGTCTCGGCAAGTGCATATTTCTATATGATTTGCAAGGTATTGTGGGCAATGTAGTTCATTCACACCAGACACAGCGGCTGACAATAATTTAGTTGTGCTCTTGGGTAAAGCCAATAAGATATTTATTTATGGGGTTATTTCTCCCAACACAGATATGCTTGGTAGCACATAAATTAGGTAACTTGCTTTCAGTGTTAACTTGGAAAAACAAAGTCAAAATCAGGAAAACAACAAATGAAAAGCTACAAAGCAAGAAACAAACTGTTCTTTTCACTCCCCTAGCTCACAAGCAATTAGGTAAGGCTTAATTGCTAGCAGTCACCAGCTGAAACCCCTTAGCTGGCTTGCCTTCCACTGTGTGGGTCAAATCCTGCTTCAGGAGCTTTTCTGAGTAGATTAAAGAACAAATTTGTATTTCTTTGTGATGGTTGCTGTACTTTATAACAGAAAGTTACCAACGGAGTTTAGATAGAGAGCAGTCCATATAAACAGGATCCTCATCTGCTATTATTCCCCCTTGTTCAACAAGCATGGGTTCAATATCAAGGATTGGCACAGATGAATCTCTCAATGTAGCAGTTTCAGGAGAATACTTGTTTCCCTGCTGTCTTTCAAGGTTATAGCTAGGGCATAGATCAGTGTTCATACCTGAGCTTCCATTGCTGCTAGAGTTCCTCTCTATATAGCCTGGCCAGTATGTAGTCCAGTTCTCCAGCCTTCCAATCCAGATCCCTGGACACTGGATCTCTCTTCACATACCTTCTGGCACGGGTCTTAGGGTCCCTTTCACGTGCAGCCGTCTCCCTCACAGGTAGCATCTGGAGATTCCTAGCTCTGCAGCACCATTCCTCTGGCTTTCCCCAGTCCAATGGTGTATGCTGGCCCTTGGAATACCTCCCAGTATACGTACTGCTTTGGACTCTTCTAGACCTCTCAAAGGCTTTTCTCTTCCTTCTTCCAAAGGGTCTCTTTCCCTCTCTGTCCGTCCGGTTTGGCTTCTGCTTCTGATGATCCTTCAGATGAAACTGATGATCCTTCTCTGAATATCCAAGGTGATCATGAAGATGGTCATCTGTAGAATAAACTCTACTCTTATTCTGCTTAGATGAGTGCTCCTCCCTAACACAGCGCAGCTGTGCTGAATCAGGCCCTGCCCTTTGAGATGAGTGCTTAGGGATTACCTCATAGCCCTCCCGATTGAACACACGTTTCCCCACTTCAGCTCCTCTAATGGCTGTTGGAAACCTGGTGCATTCTGGGACTGGTAGTCTTTTATGGGAAAATTCTGTTTTCTTATTTCTACCAGAACTGACAGGTTGCTTGTTCAGAGTCACTTCACCTTTTCTATAGCTCCTTCCTGAGCTATGATAAGCTTCCTTATCACAACTTTTGTTTGGTGAAGATTTGGAAAAGTTGGTTAAAGAACTAGGGGAGTCCAAGGGTGGTCGTCTGCCGGAGGATAAGCCGAGGCAGAGTCGAGGTGCTGGAGGCTCATGAGGAAATTCTAGAGAGTTTCGTAGATTTCGGACGCCTCGTTTTAGCCAGCCCCAATGGGGAAGGTTCTCAGTATGGGGTCAAGGATTTCGGAGTTTCCGGGGAGCCGGAAGGGGATTTTCTCAGTTTCAGGCCACAAATCTTAAGAAATCCCAATGAGATGAGACAGGCTCAGGCAGGGTTATTCCCGTGGGAGGAAGGTTGAGGGATTTTTACCCTGCCTGGGTCAAGATTACCACAGATCAGTGGGTTTTAGAGATCATTCGAGAAGGTTATGCTCTAGAGCTCCTTTGGCCCGTGTCAGTCTCCTTTGTTCAATCTCCTTGCTGCAGTCCACAAAGAGTGAACGCAGTCGCAGACACACTGCAGCATTTACTGCAGCTTCAGGTGGTAATTCCCGTTCCTGTGGAGCAGTGCGGTCTCGGTCGGTACTCCATCTATTTCGTAGTGCCAAAGAAAGAGGGCACTTTTCGGCCGATTCTAGATTTAAAAAGGGTAAATCGTTGTCTTCGGATCACCCATTTCAGAATGGAGTCGCTACGCTCTGTCATCGCGGCTGTGAAGGCAAACAAATTCTTAACCTCATTAGATCTGACAGAGGCGTATTTACATATCCCCGTGCGGAAAGATCATCAACGATTTCTGAGATTCGCTCTGCCCATGGGGCATTTTCAATTTCAGGCGATGCCCTTCTGATTGGCTACAGCTCCGCGAACATTTACCAAGGTTATGGTAGTGGTAGCGGCTGCACTATGCAAGGAAGGGGTACGAGTGCATCCTTATCTAGACGACTGGCTGATTCGAGCAAAGTCAAGGCAGGAGAGTCTAATAGCCACCGCGCGGGTAGTACAGTTGATGGAGAGTCTTGGTTGGGTGGTCAATTTTGCAAAGAGCAAGTTGGAACCAACACAGTCTCTAGAATATTTAGGAGCACGTTTCGAAACAGCGAAAGCTGCAGTTTTTCTCCCAAGTCACAGAGTTCAAGGATTGAGGGAGATGGTCAGTCGGTTTCTAGCAAGACAGGCGCCGACAGCGTGGCATTATCTACAATTACTGGGTACAATGGCGGCCACGATCGAAGTGGTACCGTGGGCCAGAGCTCATATGCCCTTAACACCAGTACTGCTCAGACCGATCCATGCCCAGCCTTCTGGATCAAGGAGCTTCGCAGTCACTTCAGCTCAGTACTGGCCAAAATAATGAATCTCTCCTTCTCAACTGGCTCCTTCCCTTCAGCCCTTAAGCACACCTCTATCAGACCTCTGCTAAAAAACTGCAAGCTTGACTCCCAACAGGTGGAATCCTATAGACCCATATCTAGTATTCCACTACTCGCGAAGATCATCGAAAAGGAGGCCCAAAAGCAACTGCAGGATCACATTGACTCCGCTGCACCATTAGACCCCTGCCAACATGGTTTTAGGGAATTCCATGGAGTGGAAACCCTCCTTACCACCCTCTTCTGCAAAATAATCACTGGCATTAACGACATTCGTCAAGGATTTGCACTCATCTTTCTGGACATCGCTGCAGCTTTTGACTCAGTAAATCATGAGCTTCTACTAGGACGTCTGATTGACAAAGGCATTAATGGAAAAGCGCTTGAATGGTGCAGATCCTACCTGTCCGAAAGATGGCAGCATGTTCGTTCTGGAGGGATAAAGTCTGAACCTTTCCACCAAAGCCAAGGAGTCCCTCAAGGATCCTCCCTTTCTGCGCTCCTTTTCAATATTTACATGCAGCCAATTTGTAATATCATCCGGTCTTTCAAGGTTGACTGCATGTTATATGCAGACGATGTCCTGCTTTACATTCCCTTCTCTACCGAGCATCTGGACCTCTCCCCATTGACGAGTTGCTTCAATGCAATATCTGACTGGCTCCTGTCTCAAAACCTCAGAATACAACATAAGAAAACTGAAGTACTCTTCATAACAAGGAATCCCAATTTTACCCCCCCACAATATCTTAAAGTAAAAGAAGCGGAGTTGCAATCTAAATCCTCAATACGATATTTGGGAGTCACACTAGATCAACGCCTAGACATGAAAGCCCACGTAGGAAACATAGTCAGATCAGTGTACTACAAGATCCGCTCACTTAGACACCTACGTTCCATGCTTGATCCAACCGATTTCCGGACAATCTTCCAGGCGTTGGTTATACCCATTTCGACTATGCCAACGTCATATTACAAGGTCTTCCCCAATCTACATTAAACCCGCTTCAGCTAGCCATGAACGCGGCAGCAAGAGTCATCCATGGAGCCTCCAGGTACGACCACGTTACGCCCCTGCTGATACAGTTGCATTGGCTTCCTATTCAAGCTAGAATAGTTTTCAAGACCTTGACAATTACTTTTAAAGCTGTCAATAATCTCACATCGGCATCCTTATCCTCACTCATCCATAGCACATCTCCAGATAGAGCAAGGAGATCCATGGCTATAAACTCCCTCAAAATCCCGAAGGAACTTACTACTTGCACTAAATCGACAGCCAACAGAGCCTTCAGTCTCAGTGCCCCAATATGCTGGAATGCACTACCCCCTGATATCCGGGCTATTAGGAGCCTGACACAGTTTAGGAAAGCCCTCAAATGCCACCTCTTCAACAAATACCTTTTAGAACCCAATGGAATCACCTAGAGCCCAATAACACCCACTGATACCAGTCCCAGATAAATCTAGGGTATATCAACAACTCACCAAGTGTGATATTCATTGCTATAGTGGACTGGTTTTTCTATGTATCTTCTGTGTATATGATTCCATGTAGTATGTTTTGTAAATAGTTACCCCGGTTATCCAAGTTATTTATACCCTGTTACCTGTAAACTCATACGTGTTAAATGTACTGAGCATTTTGTTCCATGTAAACCGCGCTGATGATGAATAGTGCGGTATATAAGAGACTGTAAATAAATAAATAAATAAAAATATGCGAGCATTGCAGGGGGCTCTTCTGCAAAGATGGTCTCACCAGAAAGATGCGTTGACTCAGTGCCTAATCTGTCCTGCAGAGGTTCGTCAGGATAAAAGATGACATCATTCAGTCTCCAAGGTTGCTGGAAGGCATTCTAAACTCTAAGGTTCCGGGACTGGACTAGAGGGACGCAAAGGAACATGTATTTATTTATGAGCTTTTTATACCGCCATATCATGTAATCAAAGCGGTTTACAAACAGTGAAGATAGATAACAGTATAGTAGTATAACCTTCAACAGAGAACAAGGATAACGGTGTAACAGAACTTAGTATATTACAAGGTGAATGTCATAAGTAAGGCCTTGTAACTTATTAACTTATATACAGAGAATTAATTACAGAGGCAAAAGTATGGCAGGCAAGCAGGGAAAAAATGAGAGTTGAAAGGGAATTGAGGAAGTATGTGACTGTTTTGTGTAACCTCTGACCTATCTTCTGTTCTGATGCAAGGGCTCGTCTGAAGATACAGTCTGAGGAGCTTTGCTCCCTGGTCCTTTCCAGGAAGTGGGCAAAGATTTTTTCAAGACCTTGTGGACAGTCCTCTGGCACTTCCCAGTGGAAACAGACATCACTCACACTCACTGGTTTGAGGTTGTTCCAAAATTAATCTCTTTGGATACACTTTTATGCTGATTGATGTGCGTGTCTACTTTCCACTATATACAAGAAGATATAACATGGAGTTGATGAATCAAATTTGGAAAAAATATTAATTTTGTTACCAATCATCATCTAGCAAGATGATGATGTGGCAAGAAAACTGCACTGTCAGAAAGCAACAAGTATGTATTCTGGGTGGCTTAAGCTTCGACAGAGTAGCTGATGTGGAAGACCTGCGTTTGATTCCTGCGTCAGGTCTGCTGCTTCTGAGGCAGCGTTCATTAAGCATTTTGGGAAAGTAAAAGAGCCTCATTAAGCATCTTGCTAGCATGGGCTAAAGTGTGATAAGTGGTCTGGTATTCACTGTATGATATCTAAATCGGCAAAATACCCATCCCCAAAAGGATAACATTGACTACAAGTTACCTGAGATGGAAAAGCCTATACCAGACAGGACAACCTGGTTCACTCAGTAGCAATTTCTCCAAATGGATTAGTTTTGCACATACACCAACCAAATAATGATAGTGTACTTGTAATTAGTTTTGGGCATATCATGACAGTCATGAACCTCATTCCTAAGTCAGGGTATGCAGAGTATGACCTCAGTTTCTCAAATGTACCGCTAATGCTCAATGTAGAGCTTGCATCGTGCCATAGAAAGCCTTCTCCTGGAGTTCATAAGGTGTAACATACAGACAACTTTATTTATTTATTTTATTTATTTAACAGTATTTCTAAACCGCCTTATCTTAATAATCAAGGTGGTATCACAGCAAACAATCGGGTAAGGTGAGTGTGTTATACATGCAGTGAGGGTGAAATTTAGTTGGGTGAGTGTTGTATTGTGTGCTAGATTGGTTTGAGCTATGTACAAAGTGGGCTATATACAGTGGTTCTAAATACATTTTCCATACATACATTGTTTAGGCGGGGTCATGTGCTGTTATACATTCTCTGGGGTTATGTGATGTGTCCATAGTGTTCTATGAACAGCATGGTTTTCAACTGTTTTCTAAAGTCTTTGAGGTCTGTGGTTGCCCTCAAATCGTCTGGTAGTTTGTTCCATATTGTTGGAGCAGCCATGGAGAGTGCTCTGTCCGTTGTGTCTTTGCGTGTGTTTTTGTATTCACTTGGGGTGCTGACTCGGTTGTGTGTTTGTTTTCTTCTAGGACGAGTGCTGGTGTCTGGTTGTATGAGGGTGTGCAGGCTGTTGGCTGATGTGTGCTGTTTTATCTTAAATAGGTTTATGATAGTTTTGTATCTGATGCGTGCACCGATTGGGAGCCAATGTAAGTCCTTTAAGGTGGGTGTGATGTGCTCCTGTCTTGCGGTTCCAGATATGATTCGTGCTGCGGTGTTTTGTGCCAGTTGGAGTGGTTTGAGGGCTTGTTTCGGTAGTCCAAGGTATATTGGATTGCAGAAGTCCAGTAGTGGGGTTATCAGGGCTTGACAAACGGTTCGGAAGTGATCTGGGGCGAGGAGTGGTTTCAGTCTCCTGATGATTCGCATCTTGTAGTAGGCCTTCTGGATTGTTTTGTCTATGTGTGGCTTGAGATTGAGTTGATTGTCCAGAGTAACTCCGAGGTATCTCACTTCTGACCTTATTGGTATTGTGGTGCTTTGTATCTTTATATTTGGTGGGTGTATGAAGCTTTGGTTCCGGGTGATGATTAGAGCTTCGGTCTTGTTGTAGTTTATTGCGAGGTTGTTGTTTTGACACCAACTCGTCATCTGGGTAAGGCAGTCTGTTATCTTAGAGAAGTCCGGGTTGTCGATTGATATCGGGGTGTATATCATGATGTCGTCTGCATATATTGTGTATTGGATGTTGTTCTCTTTCATGATGTTGCATATTGGTTGTCAAAGTGGGACTGGAAATTCCTCTTAATTAGGCCTTTGACTCCCAACACAATGGGAAATATTTCTGTATCTTTCTGCCATATTTTCTTGGTCTTAGACTGCATTTTTTGGTACTTGAAGATCTTCTTCCTCTCTACTCGATTTAAAGAATAGTTGTTTGAAACTGACACCTCTATTATCACTATCGTTGTAGTGTTTTTCTTCTTTACCACTGTTGGGTTGTCTTGCATCCAGCTTCCTATCCTTCAGAATAGGAGTATCCCAGGTGATCATAACCTCCCCATTCTCCATGCTCCCAATGCTTTTCCAGAACTGTAATGTTGTAGTGTTGGCAGAGTTTCCAGTGAATGAGATGTGACACTTTTATTGTGCCTTTCCATATAGAAAGTTTCTGCCATCAAAACTTCGCAGTCAGTTATGAGAGGAGTAACTATTTCCAGCTCTTTTTTACAGACTTTACATTTGTCTATTTTGCCAGTTTTTTCTATGCTCGCTGTGAACCATCTCATCTGTAATCCGCTGTCCTGGGCTGCAACTATCAATTTTTCATCCTTTGGTTTCAAGTTCACCTCTCCTTGACCATTCATGTGTTTGGTTTTGATCGACAAATGGTTCCAGGAGTAACGCTTTAGATTTCCCATTGTATTTGTGTCTTTGCCACTTGGTTCACTAATGTGGAACCCTTTAGTGAGTTTTAGTTGCAGCAGCACAGGCAAGAGGATGAAGGAGAAAGAAAAAAGAAGAGAAGGCCCTCAAGAATGCCAAAACAGACAGGAGGCAAGGACTCGGTAAATAGCACTGCAGAGGAGGCCTTGCAGGCAAAGCAGAGCCAGGATATATTTTGGGGCTCTGGATCATGCTACAAGGTGTATGGGATGTTTGGTAAGTATTATTTTGGGGAAATTTATGGCATGACATTACTAAGCCAAACTATGACATGAAAACCCTAATGACGCTGGCCCCCAACTCTCCCTATAATAAGGCTACATATCATTTTCCACAGCCATCATCATTTATTGTACATCATAGATACAAAATTGTGGTAAAGTTCATAGAAATGAAATGTATGTCAGGTACAGCAAACAAAGTTTACCAAAGCATGTAAAAGGCATGCGCAATTGATGTGCAATGATTGTGGCCTGTTTCAGGAACCCACTGCTGCAGAAAACAAGGATGGAAGCAGTAGCACACAGCAGGAGAGCTCTGAAAGGTGGTGCTTCCAATGCAGAGCCCATGAAAACCAATCTGGAGAGGCAGGGCCTGCAGCAGAGTATCCATCGCAAGTGTATTCAGAGAAGACAGCAGAGTCAGGAAGGAATTGCAGCAAGCACCTCCACAGATTGCAGCAGCAACAGCTCACACAATAGTGCTGTCTCTTCCCCCTACTGAGCATGATTCCAGTAGGGGCGCAGCCCCGAACATGACGGGCCCATTAGGACCCAATTCTGCACAGCGGGAGTCAGATGTTCCCACGGGTGCAGGATCTGGACTTGGGAAATGGCCTGGAGTGCCCCTACATCACTGCTGGGATGTCCTCTCCACGGCACAATCTTCCCACTGCCTTGGAGCTCCCGTTTCCCGCTACACGACCCAGATGGGGGCAACCAGGGTCCAAATCAGGTGGCAGGAATGCACCCTACTCACTGCTGTTGCTGCTGGGGGGCTGTTTGGCTGATCCAGAGGGGCAGCCAGTGCTTATTCCATCTCCAAGCAGTTAGATTTGACTGGTATCTCAGAGACCTGGTGGAAGGAGGACAACCAGTGGGACACTGTGATACCTGGGTACAAATTATATTGCAATAATAGAGTGGATCAAATTGGTGGAAGGGTTGCACTCTATGTTAGAGAGGGCATTGAGTCGCACAGGATTAAAGTTTTCCAGGGAAACAAACTACATTGTAGAATCTCTATGGATAGAAATTCCATGTAAAAATGGGAAGGCAATGGCAGGGGGGTTGTACTACTGACCACTTAGCCAGAATAAAAACATGGATGAAGAAATTCTCAAAGAAATCAGGGAAGCTAAAAACGTTACAACAATAATGGGTGATTTCAATTACCCCAGTATCGACTGAGTCAGTGTCACGTCAGGACATGCTAGGGAGATAAAGTTTCTAGATGAAATAAATGACTGCTTCTTGGAGCAGCTGGTTCATGAGCTGACAAGAGGGGAAGCCATTTTGGACTAGTCTTTAGTGGAACACAAGATCTGCTGCAAGAGATAAAGGTGTTGGGGCCACTTGGCAATAGTGATCATAGCATGATCAAGTTCAATTTAATAAATGGAGGAAGGATGGCAAGGAAATCCTCAGTACTACCTTTTAACTTTCAAAAGGGAGACTATGATAAAATGAGGAAAATAGTTAGCGAAAAAATAAAAGGACCAGCTGCAAAGGATAAAGATTTATATTAAGTATGAGTGTTGTTTAAAAATACTATCTTGGAAGCGCAGACCAGCTGTATTTCACACTTTAAGAAAAAGTTGGAAGGAAGTAAAAAAAATTGGCATCATCATTTAAAGGTGTGGTCAGAGAGGCTGTTGTAGTCAAAAAAGCATCTTTCAGAAAATGGAAAAGAGAGTCAAATAACATAAACTGGAAACAATGTAAGTATTGACAAGTTAGATGCAAGGCATTGATAAGGCAGGCAAAGAGAGAATTTGAAAGAAAGCTTTCCATGGAAGTAAAAATGCATAATAAAACCTTTTTCAAGTATGTTCGTAGCAAAATAATCTGTGAGTCAGTTGGGCCATCAGATGATAGAGGGGTAAAAGGGGCACTAAAAGGGGACAAGGCCATAGCTGAGAGACTAAATGAATTCTTTGCTTTAGTCTTTACTGAAGAAGATGTAGGGAAGTTACCCTTGACTGAAATGGTATTTAAAGGTGATGCATTGGAAGAACTGAAAGAAATATCGAAAAACCAGGAAGATATATTACAACTATTTGATAAAGAGTAGCAAATCACCTGGACCAGATGGTATACAACTGAGGGTGTTGAAAAAACTGAAATATGAGATTGCAGATCTACTATTAGTAATCTTTGAACTATCATTAAAATCATCTATAATACCTGAAGATTGGAGGATGTCCAATGTAACACCAATTTTTAAAAAGGGTTCCAGGAGTGATCCAAGAAACTACAGGCCAGTGAGCTTGACATTAGTACTGAGCAAAATGGTAGAAATATTATAAAGAACAAAATTACTGGACATGTGGATAGTCATGTTTTAATGGGAGAAAGCCAACATGGATTTAGCCAAGAAAGGTTTTGTCTTACTAATGTTATATTTTTTTGAAGGTGTTAATAAACAGGTAGACAAAGGTGAGCCAGTCGAAATAGTGTATCTGAATTTTCAAAAAGCCTTTGGCAAGGTCTCTCATGAGAGACTCTTGTTCCATGTAAACAGTCGAAATATACTGCCAAAAATGTTCTATGTAAACCGTCTTGACTTGTAGAAAGATGGTATATAAAAATTGTTAAATAAATAAATAAAATTAATTAAAAAGTCATGAGATAGGAGGCAGTGTACTATTGTGGATCAGGAATTGGTTAAAAGATAGAAAACAGAGGGTAGGGCTAAATGGTAAATTTTCTCAATGGAGAAAGTTGAATAGTGGGGTACCCCAGGGATCTGTGCTGGGTCTGTTGCTTTTTAATATATTCATAAATGACCTGGAAATGAGAATAATGAGTGAGGTATTCAGATTTGCAGATGACACAAAATTATTCAAAGTTGTTAAAATGCAAGAGGATTATGAAAAATTGCAAGACTGGATGTTCAAATGTCAGATGAAATTTAATGTGAATGAGTGCAAAGTTATGCACTTAGGAAAGAACAACTCAAACTATGGTTACACAATGCAAGGTTCCACATTAGGAACCACCACTCAGGAAAAAGATTTAGGTGTCATCGTGGATAACACATTGAACCCTCCACCCAGTTTGCAGTGATGGCCAAGAAGGCAAATAGAATGCTAGGAATCATAAGGAAAGGAATGAAGAATAAAACAAAGGATATTATAATGCCTCTGTATCGTTTCATGGTGAGACCACACCTTGAATACTGTGTACAATTCTGGTCACCATATCTTAAAAAGGATACAGTGGAATTAGAAAACTTACAGAGAAGAGCCACCAAAATAGTAAAGGGGATGGAAGGACACCTCTATGAGAAAAAGCGTAAAAGGTTAGGGCTCTTCAACCTGGAAAAGAGACAGCTGAGGGGAGATATGACAGAGGTCTATAAATTAACAAATGGTGTGGAACAGGCAAACATAGATCAATTGTTTACACTATCAAAAAGTAGAAAGACTAGGGGACATGCAATGAAGCTACAGTGTAACCTATTTAAGACTAGAGAGAGAAAATATTTTTTTCACTAAACGCGTTATCAAACTCTGGAATTCGTTACCGGAGGATGTAGTAAAAGCTGTTAGTGATTTTCGGACCATTGTTGACCTATCTCAGTTCAGGAAGGCACTCAAATACCACCTTTTCCTCCAATACTACTCAGTGAACAACGGAACCTAGGTACCCCCACTTAAGAAATGATCATTACGTTCATTATGTTACTGGCACTTCAATCATGTTTCGTGTAAATATCTCATGTATATAGTTCACCCCTGTTATCCAAGTTTGTACCCCTGTTCTATGTAAAACCAAACAGCTTGTTGTTATGGTCATTGTGTTATAATGTAAACCGCGCTGATACCGAATAGTGCGGTATATAAGAAATTGTAATAAATAAATAAATAAAATAAAAGAAGTGGAAGTTTAGAAATATATTCCTGACATCTGCAGCCCTGTATTGTTTTCTGATTGCCTGTTCTATGTCTTCTTGTTCTGTGTAAAAGGCTCATGCCTCTGATAAGCCCTGAAATGGCAAGAGGTTCATCCTGCCACCCCCTCGGTGTAAAAGCAGAAGCTTCCCATATTTGTGAATGTACGGCATGCATATAGAGTGAGTGCTCTCGAGTGCTATCTCTGCAGCTAGTGCTGCAGCCTTTGACCCATCCAGATTCCAGGATAACGTTTAGTCTTTCCTTCCCAGCACTAAGAAGTATGGAGCATGGACCCCTCCCTTCTATTATGAGTCTGTATCTTAGCACGCTCTTCCTGGAGTAGTCACTTGCAGTCTCTACCTCTTCTTGCAGTGATCTTGCTGCTCCCCAGCAGCACTGCCATGTCCACATTCAATGATTCGCTTCCCCCCTGCTATCTCCCTTTCTCTCCACACACCTCGCTTCCTCCCCCCACATCAGCTTCTTTCCTGTTTTACTCCCACTTTCTGTCCTACTCGCATCTATTCCTTCTTTCAGTACTTCTTTAACCTACTGACTGCTCTCCGTCCTCCTCCTCTTCCCTCCTCCTCTGCTCTACCCTCCTATTCACATTCCTTTCATATATGCTGTTATGCTCAGACTCTTTTGCATCCCATCCTCACACAGACACCTGCTACACCCCCCCCCCCCCACACACACACAACACACATTCTAGCACCCAAAAGACAGCCAAATAGATAAAGACAAATCAAAGGAGACTTTCACACACCCAAATACTCCAGCAGAAAAAAAGACAAGTCACAAAGAAGGGAAATGGGAAAAAGGTCAACAGTAAATAGCAAAGGGCAACTGTGTGGCTCGGCGGCAGTGGAGTGTACTGCCAAGCAGGGGAATGCGGGTTGGATACTTCTACTCCCTGGGATGACTGAGGACAGTATTCATAGCCCCTGAGGGAGAGGTGAGCCACAGTCATTACGATAATGATACCTAGTAGCTAGATTTAGGTTTTAGAAGGAGCCCTGGTGCATGGCCCCCACAGAAGGCTGTGGCTGCAAAGCAGTGGCATTCCCAGCTCCCTCTGCACCCAGGGCTGGTGCCCCCACCCTGTACAGCATGGCATTGCACACAGCATTTCATCCCCCCCCCCCCCCCAGCCAGGCCCACAGAGGCAGCATGGCAAACTTATAATTAAGCTGGCTTTGCCATGGTGCCTTTTGCTCCAGGAGCCGGACACTCTTCCCTCCCATCCGAAGTCTCACGATTCACAAGATTTCAGAAGGGAGGGAAAAATGGCTGGCCCCTGGAGTATGAGGCACCATGGCAAAGACCACTTAAATGTAAGCTTGCCATGCTGCCTTCGTGGGCCTGGTGGAAGTGCATCCCCGCCCGGCCGGCAACTGGGGTGGGCTGCGCCTTTGCCCTGCCCTTGGAACGTTACTGCTGCAAAGATTAAAGTAATTTGGGACTGTATATAAAATTGAAGAAAAAGACCTGGGTAGTTGCAAATGAAGGCTCATGGGGGGATTAACACAGTTAGCAGAGCTGCTAACTACATGAATCACAGTGAACAGGATATAGAGTGGGACATCGCCATTTTGTACCACTGAATATCCCTTCCTAACCCTGCTAAATGCCTCAATGCTAACTGCATCAGGGCCCTCCTGGAGTGGGACTGAAGATAACCAGACAGCGGTGATATTTAGCCCCTGGCCAGTTACCTTAAAGCAGCTAAAGTTAGGCAGAAAAATGGCTGTTCTGACTTTAGCTGCTTTATCTAACCAGGCAGCAGCTGAATATTGCCACTGTCCAGTTAGCTGATCGCTATCTGGTCAACCTGGATATTCAGTGCCGATGGCCTGATATAACTCCAGCATTGAATATCCAGATCTTAGTTAAAATTGTGACAGTCACTTTAACAGCACTAGCTGAACGTCGGCCTAGTCTGGATCCTAGTCCTAATTCTGTTTGAACTGGAAGCTCAAATGAACAGAGGAAAATGCTGGATAAATAAACATAGACAGCACAATCAGAATCACTGTCATAAGAACATACAGTGTGCCATACTGGGTCAGACCAAAGGTCCATCAAGCCCAGTATCCTGATTCCAACAGTGGCCAATCCAGGTCACAAGTACCTGTCAGGTTCCCAAAAGGTAGTGGATTTCCCCGAGGAATTTGTCCAAACCTCTTTTAAACCCAGCTACACTAACAGCTTTTACTACATCCTCTAGCAACAAATTCCAGGGTTTTATTACACGCTGAATGAAAAAATATTTTTCCAATTTATCTTAAGTGTGCAACCCATCAGTGTGGAGGAACAATCTAATGATTAGAACAATGACCTGTGATCAAAGAGACCAGGGTTCAAATCCCACTGGCATTCCTTATGACCTTGGGTAAGCCTCTTAATCCTCCATTGCCTCAAGTACGGCTTAGGGGTATGTTTACAAAGCAGTGGTAGCGGCCTCCATGCAATATCGGAGCCGCGGTCCCATTGAATTCAAATAAGAAAGTTCAATGGGGCTGTGGCTCCGATAACAGATGGAGGCCGCTACTGCTGCTTTGTAAACATACCCCTTAGATTGTAAGCCCTCTAGGGACAGGGAACTACCTACTATACCTGATTGTAACACACCTTGAACTATTCCTGGAAAGGCATGCGCTAACTACTACTAAATAAATTGTAGCTTCACTGCACATCTCCTAGCCTTTCTACTTTTTGAAGGAGTATCTCCTCTCCCTGTTTTCCCCATCCTTCTATAGTGAATGGTTATGAAGGCCCAAATTTCTCCATAATAGTTTGTGGGTCTCACTTGGTGAAAATAACATTTATTATTTAATATTTATACATAATAAAGAGAGATATATGATAATTATGATACCATGTGCTAAAGACTGAAAAAAACTGCATGATAGTTTTGAATATCATTATTTATTTATTTACATTCTCTTATATACCGCGCTATTCTGCATCAGTGCGGTTTACATTGAACAAACTGAAATTACATTGAACAGGGCATTATAACTTGGAGATAACTATTTTACAGGGAACATGGGCAATGGAGGGTTAAGTGGCTTGCCCAAGACCCCAAGGAGCACCTGTGGGACTAGAAACCCCAGTCCTTCCGGCCCAAGGTTGCTGTCCTCTAGTGGGATTTGAACCCCTGACCTGAAGTACCTTGCCCCAACCACTAGGCCACTCCTCCACCCCCAGAGCTTCCTGCATAAAGTAGTGGCAATTTCATGTGAAATTTTACTATGGTATATTTAAAAACCTAGTATTAAATTTTTGTGTGAAACTTTCTGAGAAAAGGGTCACAATAAAGACAAAAATAAGCCTGTGAAACCATTTGAACATTGATTTTCACAGAAGTCAAAATTAATGAAATGCTTTGTATGATATTGCATTACAAGCAACTCATTTTAGTTATAAGAAAATTTTGCACATAGTGGACTGCATGTGACATCTCACTATTTGTGAAATATTTTAAAATGACATCTTGCCTATGTGGAGGGTAATTTTGTGACAGTGTGGTTAGAGGCATGCCTACTAACCCATGCTGCCAGGTAGTGTGGGGTTCAGCTTGCACCAAATGTGCCACGGCAAAATTGACCAAAAATGCAGCTGTGCTAAAAATCCTCTACTACCCGAGTTGGGAAACAAGTTTGGGCAGAGACTGGGTGGGTCAGGAGTGCAGCGTCTTTGACACGCATTCATTGGTGATGTGGCACTTAGCATGGGTACACTTATCACACCCTCAGTGGGTACCATTAAGTCCACCAGTGCTGCTCAAGCCAAACAGAATGAGCATGGAAGTGGCATCAAACCTGCACTCTCTACATGGGAACATACTGTACCAGGCATGCCTCGGGTTTTTAGCACAGGTCAAGCACCACCCCCACGCTCATTTTCGGACCCCATCCCTGTAGCACCAAGCCTGTCCTCACTAGCCTTCTTTTTTCCCCTTCCCCTTCCTATCTCCACTAGTCTCTCTCTCTCTCTCTTTCCCACCCTCCAGCCAGCCAGTCCCCACCAGTCTGTTTCTTTCCCTCCTCCCAGCTAGTTTCCTCCGGTCTCTCTGTCTTTCTCCCGGCCAATACTAGCCAGCCTCTCTCCTTTATTTATCTTTTCTGTGTCCTGTGGATCCCCTACAATGGTCTCATGGACCACTAGGGATCTACAGACCATGGTTTGGAACCACTGATCTAGTCCATATGGTCTTTCTCTCAATCACATTTTCTCTCTCTCTCTCTCTCTTTCTCTCTCTATCAATCTATCTAGAGAGATCATATGTGCTATAAATGACCAATATGCATATATGTGTATAGTTTTATCTATCTGCCTATCTAAGTAGATATAAATAGAAAGAGAGACAGACACATACACATATGCACACCTCTCTCCCTCTCTGGTGTGTGTATATACACACACACACACACACAAACACTGTGTACGTATATATTACATATAGATATATAAATAACCAGCACCACATTGAGATCATCGCTCCCCTCGACCCATGTCAGCATGGATTCAGAGAAGCACATGGCATTGAGACTCTCCTGACCACTCTCCTCAGTACCCTAATTACCGGAATGGACAACATCAGACAAGGATTTGTCCTAATTTTCATGGATATTGCCGCAGCATTTGACTCTGTCAACCATGATCTGCTCATCGGGTGCCTCAAGGAAAAGGGGATCCATGCCGCAACTCTAAACTGGTGTAAGTCATACCTGACAGACAGATGGCAACATGTACGAACTGGCTCCACGACCTCCGAACCTTTCCAACAAAAACAAGGGGTATCACAGGGATCCTCGCTCTGGGCCCTGCTGTTCAATATATACATGCAACCCATCTGCTCACTCATCCGATCCTTCAACATCTCCTGCCTGGTATACGCTGATGATGTACTGCTCTACATGCCATTCTCAACCAACCAGCCAGACTTTTCACCACTAACAACCTGCTTCGATGCTGTCACTGACTGGCTCCACACCCAAAACCTCAGAATAAACTTCAACAAAACCGACGCCCTATTCATGACTAGGAAACAAGCATTTACACCTCCCACCCACTGTTCCCTCTAAGCTGTGCGTGTGTGCGCGCGCACACACCTCACCGAGCGAGCGCACATACTTTACAACAGAGCGCACAAAAGTTACGGTTCCGATTCTGATAGAAAACAACACAGACGTCTTAAAATGTAAAAGTTGTGATTGTAATAACTAGAAATTTTCCACTTCATTTAGTAATCATCTATTTTCATTTAATTTGATTAAAATCAATGTGGGTGTACATACTGTATTCTGACGTGTAGTCAAATTTTAAAGTATATAACGCCGAGTGTCGTTATGTGGCGCACAAAAATTTAACCTACCTTCAAAAGCTGCACAGCTGATATTTTATGTGCACAGAGCCTATAGAAAATTAGAGGGAACATTGCTCCCACCTCATTACAAGTAAGAGACGCCAAGCTCCTAAGCAAACCCATGGTCCGCTATCTAGGGGTCACATTAGACCAATATCTAGACATGAAAGCCCATATAAATAACATGGTCAAAGCAGTCTACCACAAGATTCGGACAATCTGGCATCTTCGACCCCTGCTGGAGCCGGATGACTTCAGGACAATTTATCAAGCACGCAAACCCCCCCCCCCCCCCCATTTCGACTACGCCAACTCAATTCTACATAGACTCCCGAAGAACACGCTGGACCCACTTCAGCTGGCAATGAATGCCACCGCCAGAATACTACACGGAGCCTCAAGGAGGGATCACATAACCCCAATCTTGAAGCACCTCCACTGGCTGCCTATCCACTGCCGGCTCTCCTTCAAAATACTACTATTAACCTTCAAAGCCATCAACAATTGCACCTCCACCTCACTCATGGACTTTGTCCACCCTACTCCCCCCAACAAATCCAGAAGGTCATTTGCTGCCAACACACTAGTAATCCCAAATGCAATCACGAAATGCTCGCAGGCAACAAGGAACAGAACCTTTGTGCTCTATGCACCCACAAGTTGGAACGCCCTCCCAACCACCATCCGGTCCATTACGGACCTTGCCCAGTTTAGGAAGGCACTGAAACACCATCTCTTCCTCCTACACTACTCCCAGGCTAGTGATAAACCACAATCAGACAGCACCCCTTGCATGCCCATGTCACACTGATGCAACGCCACTAGCACAACTGTATAACCTGTAAATAGCAACATGTATATGACTACCTATTCTTGTAAATAGTTGCTAAGCAACTCTGGTCAATACTGTATCTGTGACTTGAGTGTCCAGCCCTGTATATAGTTACCCACGTTAGTCCCAAGTTACACCACCCGTTCATTGTAAGTACAGTGCAGGTTTCTACCGCATTGTACAGATTATTGTTTGCCTGTAAACCACACTGATTTCAAAGAGCGCGGTATAGAAAATATATTAAATAAATAAATATATGCAGACAATTTTGTGGCTTGTGTGTGTGCGCATTTTTACACTTGTATGTTTATACACACACTTGATTCAGAGAGAGAGAGACTGCAGAAGAACAGAGTAGAAGTAGTGTCTTAGAACTGATATACTTAAGAGCTTTAAATTTATGAAAAACTCCTGCCTGCTATATCTATTCCTTTAAAGGTTTTACATCCATTTACAATTTACCAGCTCATGCATATGGAAGACATGGCCTGCACTTCCTAGAGAACTCTACTTTTAGGACTAATTGATTCTGGTAATTAATTTGTTCTACCTGCTAGATCAGATGGAAATCCTGTCAGTGTGCCCAAGGATTAGCACTTGCCTCTCTAACATTCTCCCTAATTATCTAATAGCATGGATTGCGAGAATTCTGGCTCTATTAAAACACTTTTACTATTAACAGTAGTGATTGGAATTGTGATGACAACTCGATCTCAACAAATTAGAGCCTAAAATCAGGAGATGGATGAGAAGTACCCTTTTTTAATTTCCATGAGTTTAACATCAATAATTAGAGCAATTTTGTGAGATGCGAGCTGAAATTATCGCTGCTATGATGTAGTGTATCACCCTAATTCCGGCAAATTGACTCTGGGGAAATAAATGTTACAGATTAGAAAAGACAAACATAAAAGCTAGAAAGATAATAACAAGGGTTAGGCATAAAATTAAAGGCGAATGGCTTGGAAAACATAATAGCAGAGTGATAGGGCAATGATGAAGCGAAACTTAAGAGCTACAGTTTTCAGTTTTTAAAGAACTATAACTGAGAAAAGGGAAATATAAGTATATTTTTCAAGCCGGGTTAGTGCGGGTTTAAATCTCTGTAGATCCGTTTTCTAGATAGTCTATTTAAAGACATTGTTCTAGCGGTTTATTGCAAGAAATATAAAATAACAAAAAAATTGTATACCCCATTCTTTTTCGCACACACTCAAATAAAATCAAATTACTTCTGACTCTCCATGCATTCTCCTGTACTCAACTAAATGTTGACGATTAAGCAGCTGCTAAACTGGCCAAGTTTCTAGTCATGTTATCCCACACTGGCTGAAATATTTCCTGTACTAATTTCAAGTCGTTCACTTGAAAATAGCACTAACCTATAATGCCGAAGTACGACTGAAACATGGGCCCCCTCTATATTTGCATACAGCTCTGCTGATAGACATTAAAATGGCTTTGACTAGACCTCCATCCAATTAATGTTCCGTTTCAGCACCTTGGCCAGCGCTCCTCCCAGCCAGTCTCACCAGACTTGAGGCCGGTTCCCCCGCCCTGCTGTTCTCCCATTGGCTGGCTAAAGGTCTCTTTCATCCACCCGAAGGAACAAATCTGCTTCCCCAGAATCAAACCCCACCTTCATCCTATCAAGTGCTTCTCCAAAATTGAGGTTTTCCAGTAGCACGGGGGGAAAAGGGGCCGACTAATTGTTTCATCTTAGCCCATTATAGAAGTTTTAAGAAAACTGCACTGTAGCATATCACATATTTGCGGGACAATGAATCTCAACTTTACCCCACCAATGTCCGCCCCAAGGCCAACATCATTCTTTATTGAGGATATTTTACTACACAAACCAAAACCTTTACGAGAAATTCCGCCAGCCCATTTTGCCAGTTCGTTTGCATCCAGGGTTCCTCTTCTGGAGTACGCCTATCCGTTAATGCCAACACCTACAATCCTGACTCCTCATCCTCACCATCCTCTTCATAAACCAGAGCACCACCATCCTTATTTTCTCACTACGTCTGGTAAGTGATTTTCTATTCTGCCAACGCTTCTTTTTATTACAATAAAAGTAGGTAACGCAGAAATAAATACTGAACTAAATAGTCTGTCTTTGGAGAAATGGAAACAGAAATTAGCACATAATGTATAGTAGGGAAGCATATACCAACATATTCAAGTGACACTAGAACCAGCTGGTATAAAATACTGAAGTATGAAATGCCTGCTTCTAATCTGCTCCTCTCAGAGCGTGTCTGCAGAAACAGAATAGAGCTGTCAGGCATTATAAGGACTTTGCAGTCTGACCTAAATATAGTCTACAAACGACAGCAGATATTTTAGTTTTACTGAATAGCTAAACTGTGTCGCTGCAATATATCCCTATATAAACTAGAAAACAACCCGTAATAGAAATCTCTATGTGAAGAAAAAGGCAAATGAATATCAATTTAAAATGGAGATGCACTTGCAACTTACAGTTCAAACGTTGCAGCATTTGGTAAGTAGAAGAAACAAAACTCCGATACCTAATGTTCCGTAGATATTGTTCTACGTGTGGCTTAAATTCCGATTATTATTACTTGGTATGATTAATATATTAGGGTGGAAACTATTTCCAATCGAGTTTGCGTCGGCCATCATTGCCACTATTTGCATTAAAGACTTTATTGTTCGATTTAAAAAATAAATGGATAAAATTGTTCAGTGGGCGATTGCCTAAGAGGAAAGACTTTTAGGGGAGAGGAAGGGAGGTGGTATTATATTATGCAGCAAATTACTTTTGAAGGTATATTATCTAAGTAAGCTCATGTATTTTTCCAAGAGTCGGCTGCAGAAAGATGGCTTATAGCATAGGCAACAACTTTTCGAAATGATTGGAGGTGCTAAACACGACACTAATTATCTCTCCCTGTACCTCCTAAAGGAACTTGTTCAATATCGAGGGTGCTCAGCACCCACTGCACCCACAGAGTTGGCACCTATGGGTTATAGAAGCAAAGTCACACTAGAATTAGGATGATAAAGATTATATGACTAATATTTTTTCTTTCTTCTCTTTCCTGTTTGGAGCCAGAGTTTCCACCACGAAGATTAATGCTTGTATGTTCCCGAAGCGAAGTAATTGTAGGGGTTTAAGAATGCTATTTGGACAAAAGGGGTTATATAAATCAAATGAACAGTAGCATCGGTAGTTGCAAATAAGTATCTTCTAAATGAATACAATAGCTACGATAAGCATTTATGTGCATCAAAGTAAAGGACTGGAAAACAAAACTATCAGTGTAAATTTATCAGGAAAAAAACAGACGATGATAACCTCGCCCTGTTTTGTTCAGTAAAACTGAGCATTTTTTTAAATTTATCATAGGGCATTTAATTACAAATTAATCCTGATTATTTAATTCCGAATAACCACAATAAAATATCATTATCCAAACCATGCATATTGTTGAATAATAAAGCGAATGTGATTCTTCTGTAAACTGAATTTAAAAATGGAAAATAAACTCTTAGAAATGTTACTTCTACAGAGATGTATAATCTTTTTCACTGTATGTCAGGCATGATATACTATTGCCAAGCATTATAAAATGAATCAGAAAAAAAAGCTATATGTCACATTGATTCTTAACAGGAAAACCATACTCAGCAATTTAAAAGTGGGGGTTTTTTATATTTACCCTTTTTTCTTCCTATTCCTCTATTTTTTTATCATCGTAAAAACATTTGTGCTGCTAAAAATCCCGCTTTTCTGGTGAGGCTTTATGGGTACTGAAGGTGCAGAAATGTACCATTATGCATTAAGAAAGCTTTTAATACCTAGAAAGGAAGGGCGGCCGTAACATGTTTGAGTGTTTAGCCCAAACCAAAGGTAGATTGTTATGTGCTAAAGGTGTTCTGGGCTCTTTCCTCTGCTGCAGTAGTACACTAAAGGGAAAATTTACTTCCATCATCACTAAAATCTTCATTCTTAAAAGATGAATTTCTCACCTATGAATTATCCGGTCGGAAAGAAGTTCCTGCTACAATGTATGCCCCGTTCCTACCCACTTCCCGCCCTCTTTGTTATTATCTAACCTATTTTAAGGACGCTTCCAAAGAATTTTTGGAAAGAGATGAAAGGGGTGTGGGGGGGGGGGGGAGGAGTGAGGGGCTCGAAATTTAAGAAAATATCTGTGCGTTTTAACCGGATTTCAGTTAACTTTTGTAAACCAGTCGGAAGGCACAATTGATGGAAATCAAATGTCTAGGAAAATTGGTTTCTAAAAATACGTTTCTGAATTCAAGAAATAAGGATCGACAAACACGCAGTAGGAGATATATGTTTATAGGACTAGTTTACTACTCTTGCAAGCTGTGTTTGTCGATCCTTGTTTGTACGTTTCCAAGCGGAGCAGCGCAGCTACCGCGGCTTCCAGAGTTCTAAGGGCGAGGGTCTCGTCTGAAACGTAAAATGAGAGTTGGAGGGAAGTCTGCCGCCCTCATTCGTTTTGTCTCCTTTCCCTGCAGGTCTCCCCGTGCCCGCCCTCTTCCCGCATCACCCCGAGCTCCCCGGGAAGCACTGCAGACGCCGCAAAGCCCGCACCGTCTTCTCCGACTCTCAGCTCTCGGGGCTGGAGAAGCGCTTCGAGCTGCAGCGCTACCTGTCCACGCCCGAGCGAGTGGAGCTGGCCACGGCTCTCAGCCTCTCCGAGACTCAGGTAAAGACCGGGCCGCCCGCGATTGCCTCCTTCTCGCAGGGCATCAGTAAACTTAGCAATAACAATACTAATATTATCGTCTACATATCAGAAGTCTGGCTCTAAAGCGCTGTCGTGGCAGGACCTTAGGGAAGCCACTGAAGCTCCCTCTCGATTTTTACTGTTCTTGGCATTTCAGTGTTCCGGTGCCCACGAGTTGTCACTGTGCCTGGCATTAGAGTGGTTGCATGGTCAGCTGCAAAACTTCATTGCCTTGCAAAGGAACCTCAGACTCAGACTATAGGTCGCAATACCGCAGTGCAACAATTTGCCAAGTATTAAGACCATAATTGCAAGGAAAGGTTGGAAGAAATAAGGACGACTCGAAGAGTCACGCAAAATATAGAAACGATTTCAAACTCGGAAGAGCAATTTCTCAATTAACAAGTTAATAAGGATCCTGGAATATGCTTTTCTCAGTTTGAAAAGCTGCAAGGAAACCTTGGGAGAATAATCTTGGTTATAAACACCCTGAATGAAGCTCGTTCATGCATTGACCATTTTCCTTGATTTTCAGGTGAAAACATGGTTTCAAAACAGAAGAATGAAGCATAAAAAGCAACTGAGGAAAACGCAAGATGACCCCAAAAATCCGTCTAGCGAAGGCTGTTTGGAGCGCAGCTCTAGTGAAACGGAACTCAGTGAGAAATCGGACCCAGAAACAGCAAAAAACATCGGCCAGAATCCATTCCTGGCCGAAGAAACCGAAGACGACGTTGACATTCTTGAAGAAGATATCTGTTCGGCTCAACATTTGATATAAAACAAAAAGACGCTTTTTTTTTTTTAAAGCATGAAAAGACTAGTTATCGCGACCATTTGTACATTTTTTTAGTACTCCCGAAAAGAACATGGTGCCGTTGCGTTATCTTCAGAACAGATAGAGACTATAGACAATCTCCAAGAAAAGCAAAATATTTTGTGAACACACACAACAGATCCGCCAGATGTCTAGCACCCCAAGGGCCTTTTCATAGTCCAGATCAATTAATAATACATATGAAGAAATTAGGCTCCCAATTCCACACAAAGGGGTTCAGGTAATGTTGTAATTCGCACTCGCAGAGTATTTGTTAAACAGACCAGTATGCCCTGTAAACCTGTGTTTTATTGAAAGCAAAACATTTAATGTGATTACTTGATGAACCGCATCTGTCGTCTACATTTTGTCACCTTGATGTGAATTCTGGAAGACTTTGTAGTGTCCAGGTTACTTTCCAGTAACTGCTTCCGAGGTTCTTGTTTTCTTAGGGTTCCTTAATTACCAACCAATTTATTATTCTGTGTGTGATGCGCTTTTAAAATTGTGTGTGTGCCCTTGATAAATACCGGGAGGACACGGTCGAACTCTTGAGTTGTCAAGCGTACATGCAATCGAACGAGTCAAATCAAATTTTGATACTTTTTTCCCGGGAGCGGGAGACAGTCCGACGTTTCACCGAGTACTGCTCCTGGAGGAAACGAGATTCGTGGCAGGCTGTAATTCGTTTGCTTAGACCAGCCTTAGAATCGTTCGAAGACCTTGCCCTGGACCAGAGGTTGAGTATTATTGGAGTTGGCCCGGTTATAAGGTATGGCAACTGCAAAGTTCCCTAAGGCCTTTCAAGGTAACATGGTCTATTCCATGATAATGCAAACCTCTAGAAGCGTATACCTGCAGAATATAAATATGTGCAAGTGAGTTCCTATATGCGTTTATATAGAATCACACATTTAGATATATGTTGGTCGATATACCGAGCAATTCAGTAAACATTAGAGAAATTTGAGAACACCCTGAATGCGGTCTTAGAAAACTGACAATCTTAATCGCTGATGGAGGTTAAGAGGCAACAAAGCTCCGAAGATACAATACGAAAAATAAGGTAACAAGTGCAAACGAGTCAATAACTTCGCCTCATGGATTTAAGTGCACAACCGCCTGAAGACCATAAGCGGGCACACTTGACTGCAGAGGATGCTCAGGGCTGGAGGGCATAGGAGGGTTCCGAGAGGCGTCCTCATCACAACATACTAGAATCTGACCTGACTGCTCAGAAAAGCTGCTTTTTTTAAAGAAATCTTCCTTTATAATAGGACCGGTTGAAGGACTTAGCCTTTCAAGTGTAATCGGGGACTTTGTATTTTTGCTAGCAGTCCTCTATGCGGGATTGTGTCTATATATTCATTAGCGGATTGGCAGTGCCCTGTGATGGGGCCGTTCTTCACCTAGGACTGTCAGGAAGTTTAGGACAGGTGGGGTCTTGAGCTGGTGGCAGGCAGGGTGTATGGGCACTGCCACCCTGCTGTTTTCTCTCTTCCTGCCAAGGGTGTAGCATAGCGATGCCATTTATTGAACTGGACTTACAGTCATGCACAGAACTTAACGCTACCCCACAAATACGCGTCAGAAATATTACTTTCCGCTTCAGCCACAACAAAAGACAAACCGAGCGAAAGGCAGGATTGCGATCGGGGTAAATGAAGTGTTCTGAACGCATTCAAAGAAACTGCTGCAAGCTGGAAGGGAGGGAATTGGTTGCCCGTCCATTTCTTGCGGGCTCTGATCGGCAAATCCTAGTGTTTCATATCATACTTTCAAACTTTTGCTTTGATTGCATTTTTTTTCATCCAGCAGTTCCTTTGCCCTACGCGGGAACGGGGCAGCCCGGGTGGGGAGCTCCCGAGCAGCCTCGCCGAGGGAGAGAACCACTTTTTTCTTGGAAGCCTTTCTCTTCTCTGTCTCTCTCCGGTCTCCTCTCTTCCACTTTTTTCTTCTTTCATCTTCCTTTTTGTTGTTTTTCAAATGCACTGAAACGTGCGCAGTATGACTCTACCGCGCACACAATGGCGCGATTGTTCCTTTAGCTGCGATGGTTCTTTTCGGAGACTACCAAAAATTAAAAAATGTCAATTGAGATGGGTATAATTTCAGTGTTTATATCTGTCTTCTGTTGGTCTGGTTACGTTGCTGGTCCTCATTTCCTATATAATAAAAATTGAAACTTCTTCAAACTAAGAGAGTTAGTAAGTCTTCTAAACTTGTATATTTAAACCAGTCTTGTGCAAATAAACATAGTTCGGCTATACAATACAGTCTTTAAATTAGCTTTTAATTTATAGTCAACGTTTCAACCCTTCTTTTCGGACAAATTACTCTCGGCATTGCCCATTCAGGTGAAATTCATTCCTGCGCATTTGCAGAGAGGACAAGTCGCCCCGGGTGTCCATCCAGAATCCCATTTTGCACGCTCTGCAATGGAGTTGTCATTCTGTTTTAAGAAATGAAGACATTTCAAGTGTTCTTTCTATAAGGATTTTTGAAAGCTAATTAGGAGCAACATAACATTTAACATATAATTATATCAGGGAGTCAAGCAAATAACATTTTGGGGATCAAATCCAGGTGGAGGTCAACAGTCACAGAAGTTAAGGTTTGGTTCATTCCCTTAAAGGTTCCGTTTAGCAGGAAAAAACAATTGATTCAGATTCAATTATGGTTTGCATGAGAGAATTTAAATGTAAGACACTGCAATCATCATTTTGAAAGCATGTCAGAGCAAGCAAATGGGTCTATTACAAGCGTCAGCCAGAAGCACTATGATACATAAAACAAAAATGTATTTATTTTTATTCCATATTTGATATACCCCCATTCCAACAAAGTTATGACTTCATAGCAGTTTAAATCTCCAGTTAATTCCAGTTAACAAAACATAAGACCACACTAATACAACTAATTAGGATTAGGAACAGGTAAGAAGGGAATTGAAACAGGACAGCAATCTTATCCAGTATACATTAAACGGGAAACCATCAAACGATCACTGATATAGCCATGCCTTAAGACTTTTTTAAAGAATACACTAAAAGATCTTTCTAATCATATGTCTATAAGTAGAAAGTTCTGAAGACTGCTTTCCTTGTCCATTCAAGTCTATATATGCAAGAGGAGGGTAACACCATATGATTGGCTTGAGATGATGATCATAGAGAGCGTTGTGGACAACATGGAACCAAAAGAGAGTGGAGATAAAGAGGTTGGCCTTGTAAAGTGCGATCAGGCTATCATGGAGATTTTAAAGGTTATCCTACTTTTATCCTACTAGTTATAAGCAGCCAGTGCTGCTTCTTCCAGGGGGGGGGGGGGGGAGCTGAGCATTTAGCATTGTAGATTAATTCAACTGCTGTATATTAGATGAGTTGAACATGTTTTAGACTACAATGCAGGGCCCTAGATAAGGGTGGAGGCCCCCTCTATGGTCTCAGTAATCTAATCTGTTTAGTATTAAGGTCTGAAGCAATATTTTTAGTGCCCTAGAATCCAAAAATGACTTCAAAGATCACCTTGAGTGCACAAGAGGATATTTTGACTAAAGATGAAATGAATGAGCAATGAATAGGTAAAACAGAGTAAGGGATAATTTTGAGCCTTGTGGGCCTCTGCAATGTAGCGGAAATTCTGAGGATGAATTATGATTAATATTCACTGTAAACAGACAGGACAAGAAATATAATCTGAACCCATCCTATGCTAATCCTGTCCCATCAGTCTCCTCTAATCTTCTCAAAAGAAGATGATGATCTACAAGATCAAACACTGCGCTCACATCTAATTGTATCAAAAGGATTTCTTTTCCTCCATTCAAATGTGAAAATTAATTTGAAGTACTTAATAGAGTAGAATGCTTCCTTCATTTGTACTAACAACCCCAGAATGCAAATCTTCCCATAGATTGGTTTTATGAGTTCATTCTTCTCATTCTGGTTCTGGAGACAGCATGTGGTATCATCGGTTTTTTTTGTGAAATACTTATTCTGAACTAGTAACCTGAAATATATGTGTGGGTTTGTTCTAACTGAAGTTCTAAAGAGATGTTCAAATAATGGTTTAGGTTCTGTTTCACGTCAGAAAAATAAAGTGCATTCTGATTTGTACCTAGCTTGCAATAATAATAGCATGCAAAGCCTCGGCGTTAGCAGTCCAGGTCGTGGAAAACATGTTCCCGTCAGTGAATGCATAGCCCTGTCCTGTAACACATATCACATTAGCACAGATGTGTCTACCTTTGTCTATTGAGGTGGTGGTAATTGCATCTGTGCTAATTGGCCACCTTGCAATTAGTGCAGACACACCGACTGCAAGGGACTCTCCCCACCCACTCTCTTCCCCAAGCCCCACTTGCTGCCTAATGCACCATGGACAGCTGGCACAGAAATCTGACTCCGTTAATTGTCATGGCCCCGCGCTAGCTGTCAATGCGTGTCCCAGTGCACCTTCAGCACATACCAGAAGATGCGCTGACAGCTAAGACCCCCAAATGACTGATGATGTTTTTAGTTAAAGTTCATACCTGGTTGGGCTCTCTGAATCATATACCACAATACCACTTCTAAGAAGCCCACACTGCAATCAAAGGGTTATTTAGGAACACTTGAGCAGGGCTGTCTTAAGACATGGACCAACGGGGCCCAAGTCTATGGTGTTGCATCTGTAGGAGGCCCCAGATTGCTCTTCACCCTGCTTTTCAAACTCATCAGCACTGAAGGAGAACCCTCAAGGTCTTTCAGCTCTAGATCCCCAAGAGAGGTGAAAGTAGCACTATATCCGAGGATCATTTGTTAATGTTTTCAGTCAGTTTTCCCACTGATGCAAGAAGTACCCCAATGAAATTAAAAATGGTAAAACTTTTATAAGCAATTCCCAAATTTCTAGCTTCCAAACATTCTGTATAGGAAGGTAATTGTGGACAAAGTCTACTAAAATAGTTGTTGAAAAAAAACATATTCTAGATTCTAAAATAACTTTAATTTTAGCATTCAGTTTTCAGAATTTCTTTGAAGAAACCTGTTGGAAAATTATAATAACTGATTTACTATATTCCAAATGGCACATTGGTCTACTGAAACATTTCTTATACTGAGCATACGTTGAAGTCTAGTTTCATTTCCATCTGATTCAATTATAGAAAAATAATTTTGTAGCAATGGAGAGGTCACCTGTTGCACAATTACTATTCTGCAAAATTACTAACTCATGCAAATAGTCCAAATATCTGAAATTATTCAGCCCACAGTTTTTTCTGATGCTACAAAAGAAATAGTTTTGTTTCACCTGACTGTATGCCCAGGATATGAAATTATAATAATTGCAGACTAAGGGAGTCTACCTCATTTGATGTTCTACCATCATGGCCGGTGTATTCTACCCCATACTTTCTAGTGGATTGAGAGAAAGATGATAATAATATTATTAATAATAATGCTTACCCTACTTGGAACAGCATACATTTTGCACCGATATCTCTTTGATTCCAAGGTCCATGGGTAGGACTCAAATTAAGAATTAAAACCAGTCAACATTAGCTGTGATGTGCCACACATGAAGGCATAATAATAATAATAATTTGTATTTCTAGTCTGCCTTGCAAATATTAGCATATTAGTTCAAAATGATTTACAACCTTTTTTCATGTATGATAAATCTCTGTCTCACACCTAAGTAGATATCCAAGACAATAAAGAAGCTTGCCAAAAAGTTGGTATCGTATTCTACAGACGAGACATTATCACAAACCATCTGTAATCAAATTGCTTGTAATTTAACACTAGAAGCCCCAAAGTGCGTCAATTGATGCAAATGCATCTTTGAAGTTGTATACCAGCGCCACTGCTAGAACCATGTCAGTCATGTTCCATGACTTTGTTATCACTGTCAGATCCTGACGTCTATCCTTTATCTCAACCTGACTCCCATCAATTTTCATGACCGAATTGTAATGACCATATTGACCAATGCTCTGTATTGCACCAAATTGACTAATGCACTGTATTGTCTCAACTTAATTGTAAGCTCATACGAGCACCATTCTTGTATTTTACCCTGTACAGCGCTGCATGCGTGGCGCTATATAAGTGCTAAATAGTAGTAGTAAATAGTAAGATGTTCAAATATCTGCATCGAAAATTAATGACAGATGCACCACCTAGCAGGAAAATGAATTTATACCTAGAAGCCCCAAAGTAGTCAATTGACACACTCAGTTGTCTTGGATGCATCAATTGACGTACTTTGGGGCTTCTAGGTATAAATTCATGTTCCCACTAGGTGGCGCATCTCAATCACTGTTCACAGTTTTACTCCGACATTACAAACAATAAACACACAATGACGTCATGTAATGATGTCACATACTGCACGTATTTAACAAATAAGTAACTTCACATTAATTCACATCTGCATTTCATGCTAAACGCAGTCGTCATGATAATGCGTCAATTGACTCACTTTGGGGTTTCTAGGTAAAATTCCTTTTGGGGCTTCTAGTGTTAAAGCACTACATATGTGCAATTTGTTAGTGATGGTTCTGTTTACTAGGATCACCTTTTCATTCAGATTGATATAGCCTATTTGTGGTTAGTTTTTTAAAAGCTCTTTTCACTTTTAAATATATTAATTTAAGAGTTTTATATTTTGACAAACAAATCAAATAAAATATACTCACAGTAATACACATGCATACCCAACTATATGATATCCAAATAACATCAGTTTAAAATAACAAATTTAAATGAGAGGCATCCTGCCCTAAACATCTCAGGAGAACAGCAAAGTATTACGCTTTATTAGGAATGCAGAATATTCAGTCTCAGCTATAAAAGTGACAGGCAATGTATCCCAGGGTCTGGGGCAGGCAATTGAAAAGGCATGGTTATGTGTAACTGCTTGGTGACCTACCTTAAGTGAAGGAAGAACCGACTGAGAGGATCCCAAAGACTGCAGAAAAGAAGAGGCATATAAAGGACTAGAATCTTACTTAGACAACTCAACCTGTCATCTTCCATCATTTTCAGATGAAGCAGATCAAGATGCTGCAATACTGATCTTAGGAACCCCAGAGAACCATGCCACTGTTATACATAAAATAGGCATTCAGCAGAAAAGGGAATTTTTTTTAAAGTGTGCTTGCTCAAAATGAAAGGCAAAGACATTTAATTCCAGAAAAGCATAAAAACAGTGGAGAAGTAGCCTCATGGTTAGAAAATGTGGAATTTGAATCCTAACTTCCAAGCCCATGTCCCACTGATGCTTTTAGTGACCTTGAGCAAATCACTTCATACTTCATAATCTTAGGTAAAAACCTAGGACCCTATTTACTAAGCTTTTCTCCCATAAACAAAGTGTGCAAGAAAGCCTTTAGTATGTAGGTCCCTTACATTGTAAGCCCTATGGGAGCAGAAATACAACTATGTGCACCCCCAGCCATATGGTATGTTTCAATGAATCTCTAAATGAACAGAAACTGACAAAATCTCTACATGGTATAAAGTTAAATATTCCAAAAACAACAAGAGCAGAAAGTACTTGCTAACATCCAAGGGCACACAAAGAAGTGAACTACTCAAAGGACAGTTTTATTAAGACCACAAGGGACAAGAAGTTGGAATACCAACACCACAAGATCATACACGAGCCGTGTTTTGGAAGAGGGGGTCGGAACTCTGTGTGGTAAAACATACATAAAAAACAGATATAAACACAATTAATTAATTAATTAAAACAAGGAATAACCAAATCATACTGAAAAGGCAGATGTAGAAAAAACAGAAAATAAAATTCATAACAAATATATCTTGCATAAAAACACACTAAAAAGAACAAAAGGCAATTTCCCATAAAACAAATGAGTGTAAAATTGATCACAAAACAATTAAAAAGACACAATAAAAACAGGAACATTAAAAGGTTAAGACACGATACAATATATGATGGGGAGGACTACAGTCGTCCCTCGCCACTTCACGCTTTGACTTTCGCGGCTTCGCTCTATCGCAGTTTTTTCAAATACGAGTGTAATGGTGACTAAAGGGGTGTTATAGGTTGTAAACAGGTTTTCTATGCTCTAACTACGAAAATATTTCATTTATAAATAAACAATCTTACTTTGCGGAAATTCACTTATCTCGGTAGAGTCTGGAACTGATTAACCGCGATAAACGAGGGATGACTGTATATTAAAACTAAAAAAAAAAAACAATTAAAACTGATTAACAATAAAAACCAGAAAAAGGGAGGCCTATCATACAGAGGAAAAGAGAGGGAGGAAGGGGAAGAAGGGGAAGGACAAGGGGGAGAGGAGACAAGGGGGAGAGGGGAGGCAAGGATGGAGGGGGGGGGGGGAAGAGGAGAAGGAGAAGGGGGAAACCAGGAGTTAAAAGACATGTAAAAGCAACTCTGGTGTATTGTCTTCTACTTAAGCAATCCTACACTGTACAGATTCCTGTTGACAGTCTTTCACAGAAACTGAGCAAGGAACAGATATAAAAAAGATTTTTGAAAACATTTTTTTTAAAGTTAACAGACATTCAAAATTCAATGTGTGCCTTTGAGTCAGTCCTGACTCCTGGCGACCCAGATGCTCCTGGGTTTTCTTGGCAGTGTCACCAGAAGTAGATTGCCAGGCCTTTCTTCTGAGGCAATGGAGGGTTAAGTGACTTGCCCAAGGCCACAAGGAGTGCTAGTGGGAATCGAACCCTGGTTGCTTGGTTGCCAAGCCAGTGTTCTAACCACTAGGCTACTCCTCCACTCCTAACAGACATTAGCAGACTAAATAAAGAAACTATCATATACAAAAAGAAAAGTTGAAGTCAATTTTTTCAAGCAACCATTGTTCTATTGTGCAGCCATGTATGCAGCATTAAATCTTTGATAAAAATTGATATTACGACTCAAAAGGAGTCATGATGATATTACAGGACCCCACCAACTACAAATACAATCCTAATATCAAAATTAGAGTATAAGGAGGGGAATGGTAAGCCCTAAATGTAGAATAAAAAGCTGTGATTGAATTGAGAAACTCCTATCTCGGTATATACAGGACATGTTATAATGATTCAGTTTCTGCGTACTTTTAAACAACCTTTAACTACTAGGAGAAAAATAAAAAAGGGGGGGGAGAGATCAATAATAAAGGCTGCATATTTGTATATGTGTTGAATACATCTTTAAAAACAAAAGTTTGCTCACCACGGCACCGCAGACCCTTCCAAATGAATATGTAGGAGACAGAATTGTATGCCTACTATTTGCACTATATTCAATTTTCTTTCTTAAATGTCCATTAGGGATATCTTAAAACTCCAACTAGTTTGGAACTCTCAAGGACTAGAGTTTGAGAAGCCTAGTCTAAAGAATGCAAAAAAAAAATTCCGTGATAAACTTAATTCTTTTGGAACAAGGTACTTTGCATTGATGAAATGAAAATTGAACTGTCTGGCCACAACTGCACAATATACATTTGGAGAAAAAAGGGTGAAGTTTGAAAATGAAGAAAAAAAAGAATACCTTACCAAGTATTAAGCATGGGGGGGCGGGGGGGAGTTGTGTGGCAACCAATGGCACAGGAACTATTCTTTCGGTGGGAAGAAGAACGAATTTAATTAAATGGCAACATATCCCAGAAGCTAATCTCCCAAAGTCATTGAAGACATTAAAGCTGAACAGAGGATGGCTATTACAGCAATTACAGCAATCCAAAACTTAGCTCAAAATCAACCATGAAGTACTTATAGGAAAGAAAGATTTAATTTTATAATGTTTTTCACAATTCCCGGACTTGCAGATTATTGAAAAAAAATGCTTAGGGGATCTCAAATATGCAACACAGCAAGGAGACCTAAGAATATTTCTGAGCTAGAAAAGTCCTGCAAATAAGGGGGGGGGGAGGATTACAAGACAAGAATCAAGACTCTTAACTGGCCACTGGAAATGTTTGCAAACTGTTACTCTGCCAAAAGAGGTGTTAGACTGAAAGGATGCACAAACTTTGCCCCTGCCACATTCACTGTCCCCTTCTTTTGAATCTGTGAAAAAATAGTAATTGTGCATTAACATTTAATTTTGTGCCATGTAGAGGTTGTGTCAGCTTCTGTTCACTTAGGATTCATTGAGACATACAATTTGACCTGCAATGCCTAAACCTCTGCATTCAACTGTGCACTGTACTTGAATTGTTATACACATCGATTTTAGAGAGTTGAGCAATCCAATCCAAATGCTCATTAAGAAGCAAAATATATTTAGATAAAGAAAAATGACAAAGCAATGACTGAGAGAAGAATCAAGGAAAGACAAGGAAATATTGGATGCACAGGATAGCAATGACCAGCAGGGAAAAGGAGGCAATAGTGCCTTTGTAGTAGTCTCTGGTGAGTCCTCCTTTGGAGCGCTGCGTACAATTCCGGAGCCTGCACTTTCAAAATGATATCGACAGGATGGAGTCAGCGCAGAGTGCAGCTACTAAAATGATCAATGGCTTTCATCATAAAGCACATGGGGACAGACTTAAAGGTCTAAATAGATATACTTTGGAAGAAAGGCAGGAAAAATGATGCAATGCATGCCATCAAGTCAATGCTGACTCCTGGAGACCCATCCCCTGGGTTTTCTTGGCAAGGTGCAACCGAAAACCTTTCTTCCATGCAGTAAGTTTACAGTCCCTGGTATTCCAAAGTGAACCCACACCAGGCCTAACCCTGTTTAGCTTCAGAGATCAGCTGAGAGAAGGCTCATTCAGAACAACTGAAGATTTGCAGATATGATAGAGACATTTAAATACCTCCATAAAATCAATGCATAGGAGACAGGCCTCTTTCAATTGAAAGGCAGCTCTGGAATGAGGGAGCATAGGATGAAGATGAAAGGGGGATAGACTCAGGAGTAATCTAAGGAAATATATTTTTACAAAAAGGGTGGTTATGCCTGGAACAGCCTCCCAGACGAGGTGGTGGAGACCAGGACTGTATCTGAACTGGAAAAAGCAGAGAGGATTTCTGAGGAGGATGAAGGGACTGTAGAGCTTAGTAGCTGGTATGGATGGGCATATTAGAAAGGCCATGCAGTGTTTATCTGTCATCATTCTCTCTGTTTCCATGGGCGATTCCAGTCTATTGCTGCTTGTTGACCATGACCCAGAGTGGATAATATATCACAGGAGTCAGCATATGCTTCTCATCGTGCTGCTTCTGTATCCACTATTTCACATCTTACTCACTTCAAGAGAAGGATCCTTCCTCATCACTTACACAGTAATTAGTGTTTCTCCCTGGAACAACACTTCAGTCTACAATCAATGTATTTCTTCCTCATTAAATACTCCTTTCTACATCTATTCTTATCCTTTCAAGTGGAACCTGTTATACTCTTGTACAAAAAAAAAATCTAAGTTTTCTTGTAAGCGTTTAAAGCTACATAATAAACAGAAAGACCATTCTGTAGGTGCTTTCTTCTACCTTGAAAGTAAGGGGCAAGTCTCCCACATAATAAACGTCTGTTTTATAGAGCTTGGGTATGATTCAAGAAGTCTCTCTGTTTCTTAGTATTTCCCTCTTTGTTGCTCTCATTTGATTATGTCTTTACTAACGCTTGTCTCCATTTCAGGTTGAGCTCCTATTTTCTCAGGGTTTGCTTGTTAACTAGCTGGCTTTAATGAGGTCATTGGGCGGGCCTAATATTGTTTCACAGCAGGAGGAAAACTTTTATTTCCATCACTGGTAAGTGTCTTTGAAGAGTCTTTCATAGTATATGGCAGTTGCAGTATTTCTTAGCTTTACGGCCTATTTTTCTCAATGGACAACTGCAGTCATCCATTTTCAAGACGTTAACCTTTTCTTTAACTTGACTATATCTAGAAGCAGAGGAGGTGACAGTAAGTAAGGACTGTAAGGCTCATCTAATTCACACAAAGCAAGGGTGAGCAATCTTTGGAGTCCAAGAGCCATACTGGAGTCCTGTCTAGATGAAAAAGGAAATTTGAAAAGCAGGGGTGTCCCCCTCAAAACTGGACATCTCAGTTATATCACTTTTGGCTTGATGATGTCATTTGCAGCTGAAAATAAAAGGGGTTATTTTACAAGCCTTAATATGGCCATTTTAGAATAGGCTTATTTTATCAGGGATATCCATATCACATTGAAATGGCCAGGGAGCATGTCAGGGGTATGTTGGGGGCCACAGAAAAATCTACAGGTGCATTCCCATTTCATAGAGGGGAGGTACATATAAGCGCAAAATTGTCCACGTCCAGCTTTACATCTGCTCCCTGACACAAATAGATATTTAATAAGAGCTCCTTTTGGCCATCCCTTTACAGGAGAGATCCCCCTTAATGCCCCAATGTTCATTTCCACCTACAAATTGAAATGAGGCAAAGATAGAGTCCTCTGTAGTTAATTAAGAACATCTGCATGTCTCGGTTTGCAAAATGCCTGAGATACACATGTAAGTGCTCACATTTCCACATGTAAGTTACCAGGTTTCCACTGTGGATTTTTACTACATGAACATTTGTGAAATGCCTCTTTCTGCACTACACAGATCTAAAACTCTGCATTCCTGCACTTCCTTCTATGACGTTTAGACTTGGCTTCACCTTTAGAAGAGCCATTTGTATAATACCAACAAAAATGAGTATGTCACAACCTTGGTGTCTCAATTCTGATCTTTATATACTTCACATGAACCATAACCAAAGCAGGCGGACCCGGCGCTCCGGGCCTCATCCTATCCCACCCCCCTCCCCCCACTCCACAACAACCCCGCCCACACCCCACACCCCACAAAAGACATCACACCATAACTTCATGGAACACCACTGGTCGCAGCTTTTATTAGCCATAAACAATTTAACAAACCAACAATAAACTTTCTAACCCCCAATTAGCAGCACCCGGCTGCACCAGCCATACCTCAGCAAAGTGCCTGCCACCGCTAATGCAATAACTCGCCACCCGGCAAGTTACCATACCCCTTTCCCCGACTTCGCCATGCGAAGCAAAAGTCGGCCGAGGGTTTGACCGGGTCAGGGGCACCCCGCCCCCGCCCAAGTGTAGCCTGCTGCTCCGGACCCCGGAAACCTCCGGGATCCCGCCCCCCCCCCAGCTGCAACACCCCAAATGCCCAAGAATAGGGAGGGAGGGAGGGACGCCGGCACCTGAACGCAGCCTCCGCACCGACTGGCCATGCGGAGGCTGCTCTGCCAATACTCCCCCCCCCGCCCCCCAACATCTGCGGCGACAATTGGCTCCTGTGCGGCCATGACCGATGGGAGCCAATCAATTTAAAAGATGCGCGCGCGCGCGCCCCGCCCAGGCCACGCACAGAGTCCCCGCGCCGGGCCGCGCGCCCAGTTAATGTCTGCCGCCGGGTCGCTGCCCGCGGCCTCTGGATAAACGATGCAGGCGGACCCGGCGCTCCGGGCCTAATCCTTCCCCCCCCCCCCCACTCCACAACAACCCCGCCCACACCCCACACCCCACAAAAGACATCAGACCATAACTTCATGGAACACCACTGGTCGCAGCTTTTATTAGCCATAAACAATTTAACAAACCAACAATAAACTTTCTAACCCCCAATTAGCAGCACCCGGCTGCACCAGCCATACCTCAGCAAAGTGCCGGCCACCGCTAATGCAAGATCTCGCCACCGGCAAGTTACCATACCCCTTCCCCGACTTCGCCATGCGAAGCAAAAGTCGGCCGAGGGTTTGACCGGGTCAGGGGCACCCCGCCCCCGCCCAAGTGTAGCCTGCTGCTCCGGACCCCGGAAACCTCCGGGATCCCGCCCCCCCCCCCAGCTGCAACACCCCAAATGCCCAATAAACGGGTGGGTGGGTGGGACGCCGGCACCTGAACGCAGCCTCCGCACCGACTGGCCATGCGGAGGCTGCTCTGCCAATACTCCCCCCCCCCCGCCCCCCAACATCTGCGGCGACAATTGGCTCCCGTGCGGCCATGACCGATGGGAGCCAATCAATTTAAAAGATGCGCGCGCGCGCCCCGCCCAGGCCACGCACAGAGTCCCCGCGCCGGGCCGCGCGCCCAGTTAATGTCGGCCGCCGGGACCCTGCCCGCGGCCTCGGGATAACCGAAGCAGGCGGACCCGGCGCTCCGGGCCTCATCCTATCCCCCCCCCCACTCCACAGCAACCCCGCCCACACCCCACACCCCACAAAAGACATCAGACCATAACTTCATGGAACACCACTGGTCGCAGCTTTTATTAGCCATAAACAATTTAACAAACCAACAATAAACTTTCTAACCCCCAATTAGCGGCACCCGGCTGCACCAGCCATACCTCAGCAAAGTGCCTGCCACTGCTAATGCAATAACTCGCCACCCAGCAAGTTACCATACCCCTCTCCCCGACTTCGCCATGCTAAGCAAAAGTCGGCCGAGGGTTTGACCGGGTCAGGGGCACCCCGCCCCCGCCCCCGGGTAGCCTGCTGCGACGGACCCGGAAACCACCGGGATCCCGCCACCGGAACATAACCCTGTTCATGTGCCACCCCCCCCCCCCGGCCCCAAGCTGCGACCAGCGTGCATCAGTGCCAGACATATATTCCAAGGCCTCCTGCCAGTCGTTAAGGAGTAGGTCCATGCCAACTGGCGACAAATGAACCCCATTAGCCCGATAGAGTCCCGAACACCCGACATCCACCCAGTCATGCAGGACCTGATACCCACCCCTCTCACAGACCCAACGACCAATCTGGCGATTGACCTTGGTCAAACCCCTGGACCAACGACGCTGGTCCCGGCAAGCCGGCCTTGGAATGATGTCTGACCACAGTACAATAACACCGGGAAACATCCGAAACACCAGTCCCAGATCATCTTGCACCACCCGGATCAGTTGCAGGCAGGACCAGGACACCAGGTCATTGCCACCCAGATGCACCAACAGGGCGGCCGGCCACCGCGATGTCCTCCCGTGGTGCTGTAGCAAAGGCAGCAATTGTGGCCACCGCATGTCTCGCACGCCCAGCCATGTCACAGTCACCACCGATGGGTCCAATCCCAAATTGGCGCCGATAGGGCAGACCGCCGCACGCCGACCTGCCCAAGGGACGAAAGAGTGGCCAGCAACCCAACATCCACCAGGTCCGACACCCCCACCTGAAAAAGAAATAGACAGTTAAAGCCCCAACCCACAAACCCCTGCTCCTACAGCCGTACATACCCCTTAAAAGCCGAAGAACGCCACCTCCCAATGTCCTGAATCACATGCCCCGGCAATCAAGCTGCCGCCGCACTAGTGGCAGCCCCAATCCGAAAGGAGTGCGTGGCAAAACGCAGCGGGTCCTCACCCACCGCGGACAACACTAGGCGCAGCACCGCAGAAACCTGAAAACGGGTTAAAACCCGACAGTCCGCGTGCACGAAAAAACTGACTGCACCTCCCGGACGCACCGCCAAATACTGTCGCAACGCCCGCACCGGGCAAGTCCGCAGCTCCGCGACCTCGCCCAGCCACACCCACAAACCTTTCCCAAGCGGATCCGTTTTGGACCTAGCCAAAAGGATCCGCACCCTCCCCCCTTCCACCCGAACGTGACACGCCTGCAGCCCCCCGATGCCGCCCCCCCGGCCAGAGTCCGCAACCAATTCCCCAATGCGAAATGCCCCAAAAAAGGCAAGGCAAAAAACCGCCCGGAACAGGGAAGCCTCATATGCGGACGAAGCCACCTGTCCCAAGGCCCCGCAAACCCGTACCAGGATCCCATGCGTGATGGGCAACCACGAGTCACGCGGCGTAGGCTGCACCCACTCCCAACCCTGCAAAAGCCGTCGCATTAAGACTCCCCCAGCTGTGGAACCCCAACCCACCGCGCTCGCAAAAAAGTTAAACCCCGCCAAATGCGCACGCACCGCCGACCGAGAAAAACCCGCGCCTTTGGCAGCCACAATGTATTGACCCATCAAGCCCTCCAGAACCCCACCCGACTGCCACCCGCAAGTTAACAAAAAGGCGACCACCCGGTCACACCCCTGCCGGTACGAAGACCAGGTCCTCGCAGACACTGAGTTCCTCAGCAGATTTAGCATCTCTCAAGGCCAATGCTCCACAAGTTCTCTGGGACCACAGATCTGTCCTTGTCCGCTTTGGGGGCCAACGCCCGGAACCGCTCCCACTGAAAACGAGAAAGAGCATCAGCAATCTGGTTAGTGCACCCCGGTATATGCCGTGCCCGCACTGCCACATTCAACTGCAAACAGGCGAAGACGACTTCCCGCATCAAGCCAGCCACCTTCAAACACTTCAGAGAGTAGCGGTTAACTACACTGACGACAGCCTCGTTATCACACCACCAAAGTACCCTCCGGTTCCGAAGGCGCTCCGGCCAGAGCGCCAAAACCACACGTATCGGAAAGAGCTCCAAAAAGGTTATATTCCTGGTCAAACCCGCAGCGCGCCAAGACTCCGGCCATCGATCCGCGCACCAGGCCCCGCCGAAATACACACCCAAACCCGCCCCCCCCCCCGCCGCATCAGTGTACAACTGCAAGGCATCACTGGACACCTTGGACTCCAGCAAAACAGAAGTCCCATTGAAGTCCTCCAAAAAACGACCCCACACCCGCAAATCAGCCCGCATTGCCTCCATCACCCTAATCCGGTGGTGGGGCTTCCGCACCCCGATCGTCGCACAGGCCAACCTCCGGGAAAACACCCGCCCCATTGGAATCGTCCTGCACGCAAAGTTTAAGGACCCCAACAGGGACTGCAACTCCCTCAAAGAAACTTTGCGGGCCGACAACACATTAGCCACCGAGATCCGCAAGCGAGCAACTTTGTCCTGAGGCAAGCTCGCCACCATGTCCACCGAATCCAACTCCACACCCAGAAAAGTCAGCCGCATAGTCGGACCCTCTGTCTTCCCGTCCGCCAAAGGCACCCCAAACTCCTGTGCCAGCCGCACAAACGCGGATAACATCTCCTGACATTCCCCTGAGTGAGCTGCTCCCACGAACAAAAATCGTCCAGGTAATGCACTACGGAAGACAGGCCGGATGCGCGAACCAGCACCCACTGCAGGAAGGTACTAAACATCTCGAAATAAGCACAAGAGACCGAACAGCCCATCGGCATGCACTTGTCGAAATAATACCCCCCTTGAAAGCAAAACCCCAATAAGTGGAAAGAGGACGGGTGGACGGGTAACAAACGAAAGGCCGATTCAATGTCCACCTTTGCAAGTAAGGCCGACCGACCGACCCTCCGCACCAGCAAAGCAGCCTTATCGAAGGACGCATAGCGGACCGTACAAAACTGACGCGGGATAGAATCATTCACGGAAGCCCCGATCGGACAGGACAAATTATGAATCAACCGGAATTTCCCCGGCTCCTTCTTGGGAACGATACCCAAAGGCGAAATCACCATGTTAGGAAAGGGGGGCTCCGAGAAGGGGCCCGCCACCCTCCCCAACCGCAATTCCCTCAACAATTTGTCCTGAACGACCTCCGCCCAACGACGGACTGAAGGGGAGTTCCGAACAGACGGAGCTGACACCACACCCCGCACCGGGATAATGAAACCGTTCTTAAAACCAAATCCCAGAATCGCCGCCTCGCGCCTCCGGGGATAGCGGCTCAACCACCCCAAGAAGGCCTCCACACGAATCGGGGAGGGGGCGCGCCCGCGAAACTCAGAGCCCTTTAGAGGCGGGACCGGCGGTGCCAGCGGCGCCCTTCTTAAGGCACTTGACAGCGGAGTGGGGACCCCCGCACAAGGAACAGGCGTGCTGGAATTTGCAATCGGGAAAAGGGCACGTGGAGCGGTTGAAACGCCAGCACATGTCACCGCTCCCGGCCGAGCCTGCCTTTGAAGGCACCCTGGCCGCCCCCCCTCGAAAGGGACGCACCACCCCCCCCCCCACCGCCCCGCTACCACTTTTCCCCCCGCCCCCACCACCGGCACCCGACCTAGCCGACATCTGGGTCAGTCACAGGTTAATGTCCTGCATGCCCCACGAAAGCGAGCGGCTCTCCTCCATTTTGTCCCTGAACTTTTCATCGTAATTCAACCAAGACCATCCGTCGTGCGTCTGAGACGCCTCTAGGATGGAATCGGCGTATGCTAGCAACATGCCGTACTGCGCCGGATCGTGCTGGCCCCACACACTGGCCAACCGCAAAAAGGAACGCGTCCAGTTAACCACATTACGCGCCACCTTCCTAACCCGACCCGCCTTTTCGTCGTCCTTCCTCTTCTTCCGACTTTCACCAGAACGCTTCCTCCCTTCTAACAAGCAGAAGATATCAATATAGCGCCACTTCCGAATTTTACGCCGCAGCTAACGCGGCACCCCCACTCACAATTCCGGCAAAGAAACCACCGAAGAGGCCCCCCCACCCGCACCGAGGCCCGCCCCACACTCCCTTACCTGCCGAACTGCCTCCTCTCCCGACCCCTCAGACAAACCACTCGAAGAGGAAGAAGACGAGGACGAGTCCGAGCTGCGACGCCGCCGACAAGACCGCCGGCGCTTCTTACGCGAACCATGCCCCACCTTCCCCCCTTGCAACCGCACCACCTCACCCCCATCCCCCAGGAACTCACCCGACTCGGCCGGCGCAGCAGCCGGCTCCCCAGCCACCGGACGGTCCTCACCATCAGCTCGCGCGACATCTCTTGAGCGCTCTTGAGCCGACTCCGCCGCCACTCCATGTTGCATCTCCGCTCCAGCCGAAGGATTCAGCCAGCTCTCACCGCCAGCAGCACCCGAAGGCCATGTCGGCTGCATCCGAACCTGCCCCTGCGGAGACAAAAAAGGGAAAACAGGGGGGGCAACAGACACCGGCCAGGCCGGAGACCAAGGCCCTCCCCAACCCGCCCGAGATGTACCCTGCCCCACAGAAGCCCACTGCTCCCAAGGAGAAGAACCCCCCGGGGTGCCAAAGCCACCGGGAACCGGGAATCACCCTACGGCCCCACCGCAGCCAGCAACCCACGGAGCCCCATCGGGCTGTAACCCTCCCTCCTGACCCAGTGCCCCAAAATTGCCCCCCACGCCCCCCGCCCCCCCTACCCCACCCCCAATACCCCCCGCCCCCCTACCCCAACCCCAACACCCCCTTCCCCCCCTGCCCCACCCACAGCACTCCCTGCCCTTACGCTCCCCGCCGCTCCTGCCACGCCCCGGAGCCCCGCACCCACCCCCAGTGATCCACTGGGGGGGTGTAAACACCTACCACCGCCCCCCTCCCCCCGGCTGCGGAGCCCGTTTCTTCCCTTTTTGGCCCTGCGCAGCACCTCCACGGCCCCCCTTGCCCACCCCAAGCCCCACTCACAAGCCCGGGCAGCCCCCTACACCTCCCAGCCCCCCTATGAGACCCCCTTGCCCCAACCCTTGCAGAGGCCAAACCCCTGGCCCCCGCCCGGCCACGCAAAGCAGGCATCCTGCACTGTGCCAGGAACCCCTCAAGGCAGCAAACACAGCCGCTGGACTGGCTGTGCAAGGAAAGAAGGCCGCGAAGCTCCCCGAGCCCTAACCTGCAAGGGCCACGACCACCGGGAGAAAAAACGGCAACCGGCCCCAATGCCCTCCCAGAGCTCGACTGCCCAATGGCCCCCCCCTGCCCCAACTCACAATACCCGACTGACAAAACCGGCGATTCTCCAGGAACCAAAGGCCCACGATCAGACAGCGATCCAATGAACCCACAGCATGCCGGCACCTGAACGCAGCCTCCGCACCGACTGGCCATGCGGAGGCTGCTCTGCCAATACTCCCCCCCCCCCGCCCCCCAACATCCGCGGCGACAATTGGCTCCCATGCGGCCGCGACCAACGGGAGCCAATCAATTTAAAAGACGTGCGCCCCGCCCAGGCCGCGCACAGGGTCCCCGCGCCGGGCCACGCGCCCGGTTAATGTCGGCCGCCGGGACCCTGCCCGCGGCCTCGGGATTCTCGTGGGCCATACTTTGCCCATCTCTCGGTTACAGACTCTCCATATGCCTGGCATGGATGCACATTTGCATTACTTCTTTCAGCTTGGGAGTTTGGAGGGTTTGAAGCCAAAGATGACATTACTTGCTCTTTAAGATGAAAATATTTTACCACCAGAGGCATCAGAAAATAATTACTTCAGAAAAACACCTGAAAGAGCTACAATAGAGCATAGCAATTACTATCCTTATGCTTTATGGTGGTGGAGTAGCCGCCTCGTGGTTAGAGCACTGGCTTGGTATCCAAGAGACCAGCGTTCGATTCCCACTTGCCTTGGGCAAGTCACTTAGCCCTCCATTGCCTCGGAAGAAAGGCCTGGTAATCTACTTCTGGTCACACTGCCAAGAAAACTAAGGAGCTGCAGGGTTGCCAGGAGTCAGCATTGACTCAAAGGCATGCATTCCATATAAACCTTTTTCCAGTGTAAAATGCTGATTTACACAAGTGAAAAGCTTCTTAAAGTATGTGCAATGCAAGTAGATGCATGTTTGCAAAACAGGCATGCTCAGGAGAGGAGCTGGGACAGTGTGGGTATAACTGCAATTTATGCTGTCCCAGAGTAATTAACAGCAAAAGAGCATCAGCAAAGTGAAAGTTAGATATTAGCTCTATGCTCTGCATTTGCCTTGCACTTATGAATAGAGATGGTTAACAAGTGAGCTCTGGTCTTGCACAACGCACTGTTTAATCCTGGAAATCCATAGCCAATCCACTGTTTAAGTGCTTTGTAAGCATGGAAGAAGAGCACTGCCTGCTTTTCATGACTCAAAGCACAATACCACAGCACCTTTCCCTACCAGCAGCAGTGCAAGCTGAAGTCTCCCGTTCAGCTTCATGGGAACTTTGCAAGTAAGGCACTTCGGCCCCGGCAAAGCCACATCAACTTTCAGAACATGGCAGGGGATGTAAAGATTCTGATGGGTATCTCTGTTTTCTGATGTGTACATTCCACAAATATGTATGTACAATTATATCATCTAGTAAGTTTTCAGTTTACATCTGATCCACATGGAATTTTCAGTCTTATGAGGATCATGAAAGGGATATTTCTTTTTTAGGAATTCACAGATTTCTCAACTATGTGTGCCGAAAAATCTTTTGGGGTTTGTATCTGATCCACACAAAATTTCCAGGGAATAATAGGTAGCCAGCAAGAATCATGACAGGGGTTTTTCTTCAATCCATCTATATGCATATTATATGAATATAAATGCACAATTATCTATGCCACCTAATAACTAGTGGTGCAAATTCAAACGAGGGCTCCTCATCGCAGTAGTGGTGGCGGGGTAGGGGGTACACTCCTCTCCCCCATGGCGATGGCAATGGCAGTGGCAGGAGGGATGGTAAACACTCTCCCACCCCACCCCCAAAAGTCCAGCAGCAGGCAAACTTCATTACTTGCGTAAAAAGAACCTTGCCACATCTGCACACCTCCCCCCTCTTCCTTTTCCCTTTGAAAGTATTGTATCCAGCAGCAGGAAAAGCAACTCCCACTGCCAGGCTGAAGTGTCACAATAACATCTGCAAAATCTCTGTTATTGAGAGAATTCAGTCCAGCAGCGGGAGCTGTTTCTCTGGATGAAGAATTTTCAAAGGGAAAAGGCACAGGGAGGCTGTGTGGGGGGCAGGAAAGCTATTTTAAGTAAGTACATGAATTTTTCGATGGGCACAGGGCTGCGTGGGCCTTCTTCTTGTGTGAGCTCCTCCTGCACTGTGGGAGCTGCTGGGGGGAATTTGCACCACTGCTCATAACCCTCAGCTTTGCATCTAGAGCATATCAAATTTTAAGGACTACCAGGACGTCTACAAGGATCATGAGAAGGCTATTTTGCAGGGCAATCCATGTATATTCTGTATCCATCATCTCCCCTTCTCTACCCCTCCATAGTCCAGCATCAAGTCTTCCCTTCCCTACCACCCCCCCCCCCCTCCAGGTGTCATGCATCTTTCCTTCCCTTCCCTCCCAGGTGACTATAGTCCCTCCTACCCCCTCCCAAAGTATCCAGCTTCGTGTCTTCTCTTCCCTTCCCTGTCCTCTCCCTCCCCCTCTCCTTATCCCTCCTGCAGGTCCAGCATCTCCCCTCTTCTATTCTTATCTATTCTGGTGCTAGTGCTGATGCCATTAAGAACATAAGATATGCCATACTGGGTCAGACCAAGGTCCATCAAGCACAGTATACTGTTTCTAACAGTGGCCAATCTAGGTCACAAGTACCTAGCAGTTTCCCCAAAAGACATAGGTTCCATAATGCATGTATTGGGGCAAGCAGTGGATTTCCCAGGTCCTCTTTGGTTTATGAACCTTTCCTCCAGGAACTTATCCAAACCTCTTTTAAACCCAGCTACACTAACAGTTTTTACTACATCCTCCGGTAACGAATTCCAGAGTTTGATTATACATTGAGTGAAAAAATATTTTCTCTTTATTAGTCTTAAATGGGTTACATCATATCTTCATTGCATGTCCCCTAGTCTTTTGATGGCAGAAACAATTGATCTACATTTACCCATTCCACTCCATTCATTAATTTATAGACCTCTAACATATTTCCCCTCAGCCGTCTCTTTTCCAGGTTGAAGAGTCCTAACCTTTTAAGCCTCTCCCCATAGGGGTATCTTTCCATCCCCTTTACCATTTTGGTGGCTCTTCTCTGTACCTTTTCTAATTCCAGTATATCCTTTTTAAGATATCGCAACCAGAACTGTACACAATATTCAAAGTGCAGTCACACCATGGAATAATACAGAAGTATTATAATATCCTTTGTTTTATTCTCCATTCTTTTCCTTATGATTCTTAACATTCTATTTGCCTTTTTGGCCACTACTGCACACTGGGCAGAGGGTTTCAAAGTGTTATCCAATATGACGCCTAAATCTTTTTCCTGGATGGTGGTCCCATTGATGCTGCTGGTCCTCTGCCCTCCACCAAGACAACTCAAAAGCAAAGCAACAGCAGCCAGTGTGGGGCCCTGAGCTAGCTATGTTTTGTTCGGGAGAGACAGAATGTGACATGCCACTTTCAATTTACTTCCAGGCTGCGAAGGACTGCCACACTAGCAATGGCACAACTCCTAGATTTGTGCTGCATTAAGCAAATGCCTAGTCTTCTTGGTGGTTGGGCTGGCGCTGTCTTCTCTCCATCTCTTCCCCCACTCTATCCTCACCCTGCACCCTCTTCAATCCCTTCTCTCACTCTCTTTTCATCTGTTGGGGCTTAAACCATCCAAACTTTGCTGCTCATTTTCCTTTCTGATGTTTTCCATGAGATAAAATATCCAAAATATTTTGGGAAAGACAGACATGTTTTATGTCTTTCTATAGTGCTTCCCTTGGTTTACTGCTTGTCATGCTGTGAGGGCTTGTGTGCATTAGTGATGCTAAGAGCCAAGGGAAGTTGGAGGTGGTCAAGAATGAAATGGAACATGTACAACTCGATCTGCTGGGTGTCAGAAAACTGAAATTGACAGGCATCTGGCACTTTGCATCTGATGATCACATGGTATACTACTCTGGAAATGAAAGACAAAGAAGAAATGGTGTTGCATTTATAATTAAGAAGATGATATACATCCAAGGGTGTTAAAAGAACTGAAAGATGAGATTGTAGACCTATTAGTAATTTGTGAACTATCATTAAAATCATCTGTAGTACTTGAAGATTGGAGAATGGACAATGTAATGTTGATTTTTAAAAAGGTTTCCAGGGGTGATCAGGGAAACTACAGACCAATGAGCCTGACATTGGTACTGGGCAAAATGATAGAAACTATTATAAAGAAAAAAAATATTGAACATGTAGACAGCCATGGTTTAATGATAGAAAGTCAACATGTATTTAGCCAAGGTAAGTCTTGTCTTACTAGTCTGTTATATTTCTTTGAAAGTGTGAATAAACAGGTAGACAAAGGTGAGCTGGTTGATAGTGTGTATCTGGATTTTCAGAAAACCAAGAATCTTATCCTTCTCTATCATTCCATGGTGTGACCGCACCTTGAATATATATGCAATTCTGGTCACCATATCTTAAAAAGGATATAGTGTAATTAGAAAAATTACAGAGAAGAGCCACCAAAATGGTAAAGGGATTGAAGGATACTTCAACGAGGAGAGTCTTAAAAGGTTAAGGTTCTTCAAGCTGGAAAAGATACAGCTGAGGAGAGATATGATAGAGGTCTATAATTAATGAATGGAGAGTAAAACTGAGAAATGTAGATTGTTTGCTTATACAATCAAAAAGTAGAAAGATTAAGGGACATGCAATGAAGCTACAATGTAACCCACTTGATACTAATAAGAGAAAATATTTTTTCACTCAATGTGTAACAAACTTTGGATGTAGTACCAGAGGATGTAGTAAAAGCTGTCATAGCTAGAGGAAAGGTCCATAAACCACTATTAAAGAGGACCCAGGAAATCCACTGCTTGCCCCAGGACAAGCATTGTGGAACATGTGTATCTTTTTGGGAACTTGCCAGATACTTGTGACATGGATTGGCCACTGTTGAAAACAGGATACTGGGCTTGATGGACCTTAATCTCACCCAGTATGGCATTTCATGTTCTTAACTGTAATGAAATATAATGCAATCAATGAATGCTTAATTTCTATTCATCTACAGTGAATGCACACCAACACAACTATTATTCAGGTATATGCCCCAACAACAGCTGCAGAAGAGTTCTATGAACAGGTACAAGATGAAATTGATGAACATGCAGACAGGATATCTTGATAGTCATGGGTGACTGGAACACAAAAGTTGGCAACAAAAAAGGCGGCAAAGTGGTTGGAAAATATGGACTTGGCAACAGAAATGAAGATGGAGAAAGACTGATAGAATTCTACAAGACCAATGATCTATTCATCTCAAACACCTTCTTCCAGCAACACAAGCAGCAACTGTACACATGGACTTCACCCAATGAATTGTAAAAAAATCAAATTGACTACATCTGTGGAAGTCAGTGTTGGAAAAAATAACATCAACAAAGACAAAACCTGAAGCCGACTGTGGTATAGATCACCAACTACTAGTATGCAAACTCAAGCTAAAGCTGAGAAAGTATAGTTACTCACCTGTAAAGGTGTTCTCCAGGGATAGCAGGAATCAGTCCTCACATATGGGTGACATCAGCGCCGATGGAGCCTGTGAAGAAGCATCTCCCCAGCTTTCAAATAAAGCCTTTGGGAGATGCACCACACAAGTGTGGCCCCCTTCCCGCCCAAGGGTGCCATCTTGCCTCAATCTAATGACATAGCTAAGACAGCAAAAATTAAAATACAGTACAGAAGCAACTCCAAGGGGAGGAGGGAGGGTTATGAAGACTGATTCATGCTGTCCCTGAAGAACACCTAATACAGGTGAGTAACTATGCTTTCTCCAGGAACAAGTAGGAAGTCAGTCCTCACATATGGGACTCCCCAGCTACAGGCTACCGAAAACCTGTACAAAATGCCACTTTGGCCAGAGAAGGTGAGCCATGAGCTGCAGCAGTTAAGTCCCAACTGAGAGACTCTCACAAGACCCAAGTGTCCGGCGGAGAATCAGCATTCTGGTAGCCTGAGCACAGAAGGGGCAGAGGGCAGAGGTACCCTACATCTGAAGAGATTATAGAGTACTGCCTGGCCAAAGGTGTTGTCCCATCAGGACTCCCTCTCCAGGCAGTAGTGAGTTGCCAAGATATGGACCAAAGACCAGGTGGCAGTTTGGCAGATTTCCATCACAGGTACGGAATGCAGATTTGCCACAGAAGTAGCCATGGCCCTGATGCAGTGCGCCTTGGCCCACCTGGTCTAGTGAGATTCCAGCCTGCTTATAGGCAAGGGCAATGCAGTCTGACACCCAAGTGGACAGAGTTTGCTTAGTCACTGGGAACCCCCATCGACTGGGGCCATAAGAGACGAAAAGCTGAGGTGCTTTGTGGTGGCCCTGAATCCTTTATAGATAGAAGGACAGGGCCCTTTTATAATACAAAGTATGGAGGATGGTCTCTGCCTTGCCAGTGTGTGGCCTCAGAAAGAAAGTGGGGAGTACCACCTCCTGATTGAGGTAGAATGGGAATACCATCTTCGGCAGAAACTTGGGGTGTGTACGGAGCACCACTCTGTTCTTGTGGAACCTCATGTAGGGGGCTCTGCCATCAGAGCCTGGAGCTTGCTGACCCTGTGACTGATGTGAGTGCCATGAGAAAGACAACCTTCTAGAAGAGGTACTGTAAGTGGCAGGTAGCCAGGGGCTCAAACAGCAGCTTAGTAAGTTGCAAGAGCACCATGTTGAGATCCCATTCTGCCACTAGTGGGCAGACAAGGGGTTTGGATAGTATGATGCCCCATAGGAACCATGATACAAGGAGCTGGGCCAAGAGGGGTTTTCCCTGAAGGGCATTGTAATGCACTGCAATAGCACACATGCACATTTTGAATGAGCTGGACTTTAGTCCCACATGTGACAGGTGGAGTAAGTACTGGAGTGCCATCTGAACCGAGCAGGAGAATGGGTTCACCCACTTCTCAGTGCACCAGACAAGAAGCGACGCCACTTGAAGGCATATGCCCTTCTTGTGGAGGCCTTGTGGGAGGCCAGAAGGACCTCTTCCACATCCCGTGGGAGGTTGAAGGGAGCCAGGGCTACCTTTTCAGCAGCCAAGCTGTAAAAGAAGGGAACCCACGTTGGGGTGAAGAAGAGAGCCCTTCTCCCGAGAAAACAGTCCTGGGACATGGCTCAGAGAAATCAGCAGGCAGTGGAGGCAGCAGTCATGTGGGTCAGTGCGGGACATCATCTTACTGAATCGATCACATTTCTTGAAGTCGCTGGAGGCCATTGGGAAAAAAGGAACCCTGCTGCCCGGCAAGGGTCCAAGACCTGCGGCAAAAAAGGGTGTAAAGCACCAGTTGAGGGATATCTTGATAAAAAGACAAACAAAGGAATGAGCCCAAGGAGTGACGCCGAAGCGAGCTGGCTTGGGGATGGGAAAGAAACTGGAACAAGTACTGGGAAAAAACACTTTTTCTGGGGGAAACTGGACAGACATCTGGAGGGTTCCACATAAAAAGGGAGACTGAGGCAAGATGGCACCCTTGGGTGGGAAGGGGACCACGCATGAATGGTGCATTTCCCAAAGGCTTTCTTTTAAAGCTAGGGAGATGCTTCTGTGCAAGCCCCGTTGGTGCAGACGTCACCCATATGTGAAGACTGACTTCCTACTTGTTCCTGGAGAAAGAGCAAGTCACTCAATGTAGAAAAATATGACCTTGAGAATATACCACTGGAATTTAAAGACTGCCTGCAAAATCAATTTGCTGCTTTGGCTACAAATGACAAAGCTTGAGAAGAGTTATGGGATGACATCAAGAAAGCTGTGCTTGAAGAAAGTGAAGTCTCTACAAAAAGTGAAAAAGCAAAAACAGCTAAAAAGGATGATCAGACTCTGAAAATTGCCCAGACCCACAGAGAAGCTAAAGCTAGAGGAGAAAGAGAGGCAATCACAGAACTCAACAGAGATCTCCAACATGCAGCAAGATGAGACAAGGAGAGGTAATACAATGGTGTATGCAAGGAAATAGAATCGGAAACTATTAGTGAAAGAACAAGATCAGCTTTCCTAAAGCTACAAGATTTAAAGAGAAAATTCCAGCCTCAGATTGGAATGCTACAAGATGCTTGAGGATCCATGTTGAATGATGCTGAGATCAAGAAAAGGTAGAAAGAATATACAGAGTCATTATATCATAAAGACCAAGTGGACTAATAGACAGTCACAGTAGCAATGAAAGCATTATCATAGAACAAAGCACTGGGTATTGATGGCATTCCCATTGAAGTATTACAGCAATCAGATGCAGCTATTACCATTTTTAAAAGGCTCTGCCGGAATTTTGGAAAACATCATCATGGCCATCTGACTGGAAAAGATCTGTGTTTATACCAATACTGAAGAAAGATGATCCGACTGACTGCAGAAATTATCACACAGTCACTCTGATCCCACATGCCAGCAAGATTCCACTTAAGATCAGAGACTACAATCATACTTAGAACAAGAACTGCCTGAATGCAAGCAGGCTTCAGGAAAGGGTGAGGAACGAGAGACATCAACGCAGATGTGAGATGGATCCTTGAAAAGACAAAAGAATACCAAAAGGATATCTATATGTGTTTTATTGACTACAGTAAAGCTTTTGGCTATGTAAACCATGAGAAACAATGGGCCACATTAAGAAGCATGGATATACCAGAACACCTGATAGTTCTCTTGCACAATCTTTACATTGATCAAGAAGCAACAGTTCAAACGGAACAAGAAGAAATAGAATTGTTTAAAATCAGCAAAGGTGTACAACAAGGCTGCATACTTTTCCCCTACCTATTTAATTTATATGCAGAACAAATCATCAGAAAAGCAGGACTATATGAAGACAACAGAGATGTGAAAATTGGTGGAAGACTCATCAACAACCTTCGCTATACTGATGACACCACAATACTGGCTGAAAGTGAGGATGATCTGAAACATTTACTTCTCAAGATCAAGGAACTTAGTCTTAAAATGGGCCTGCTCCTTAATGTAAAGAAATCAAAGATCCCGACAACTGGCAAAATCAGTAAGTTCATCATTGATGGAGAATAAATTGAAATAGTGGACCACTTTAACCTGCTTGGATCAATCAATAAAGAAATGATAAGCAGTCAAGAAATCCAACGAAGCACTGCCCTTGGCAGAATGGCTTTGAAGGATCTAGACAAGATTCTCAAGAACAGAAATGTATCTCTCCATACAAAGATTTGATTTGTCTAAGCCATGGTATTTTCAGTAACATCTTGGACAGTGAAAAAATGATAATTACACTTACCTGGTAATTGTAGTTCCTGGAGGGAACTCCAGTTTAGTCCTCTACCTCTGGGTTGTGAACCTCCTCCTGCAGCTTGGAGACTGGGCATGTCAAAAACGTGACATCACTGGATGTACTCTGCTGGCCTCTCCCATCAGCCCCAGTGACCTATTGACAAAGCACACTCAAAGGAGCAACAAATATGTAGGTAGCATAATAAAGCAACTTTAAACTTTATCATAAAATTGAACTAATAACTCGCAACGGTGCAAGATAAAATTTCCCCCTCTAGCCAGAAGGAAACCGCCTTGCACCTCTCCCTTCTGCCCGCTATAGAATAAGACAGAAACGAAGAGTAAGAATAGAAAGAAACAGATAAACAAGCTCAGAGCTATGAGAAAAGAAACCGATAATCATGAGACCTTACCGTTAAGTTCACACTTCTCCCCACAGAGCCTTCACTGCTAACAATACGACCTCGGGTGGGAACGAGGACTAAACTGGAGTTCCCTCCAGGAACTACATTTACCAGGTAAGTGTAATTATCATTTTCTTATCGGTCCTCCAGTTTAGTCCTCTACCTCTGGGATGTAACAGAGCAGTAATCATTGGGAGGGACCTTTCCAGCCAATACGCAACACCGCCCACCCGAAACAGGCATCCTTTGCTGCCAGAACCTCTAGGCGGTAGTGCTTACTAAAGTATGGAGAGACGACCAGTTGGCTGCTCTGCAGATCTCCCCTGGCAGAACCAAACCGCGTTCCGCCCAGGAAGTCGCTTGCGCTCTGGTAGAGGGAGCTCTTAAGCCCATCGGAACTGTATGACCTTGTAACAGAAATGCTGATGCAATCGCCCCCTAAACCAGCGAGAAATGGACGCCGTCGCCGCCGCATCCCCTTTGTGGAGCCCTCCAAACAACACAAAGATATGGTCCGACTTGCAGGAGGCCTCCGAAACTTTCCAGTAGTGCCTCAGCACACGCTCTATGTCCCCACGGCGTAAGTTACGATCAGAAGCATCCCCTTCCAGGGAACCGAGAACTGGCAGAGACACCATTTGGTTCAGGTGAAAGCAGATACCACCCTTGGTAAGCCCGAAGGAACTGATTGTCCATCTATACAGAGAGGGTGGTTTTTGCAAACATGGCTCTCTACATGCCAATACCTGTAATTCTGCAACTCGCCTCGGCGAACAGATGGCTACCAAAAACACGGTCTTCAAAGGCAAATCCCTAACAGGCGCCTGGTGTAAAGGTTGAAAAGGCTCTTTAGTTAATGCCTCGAAGACCAAATTGAGATCCCACGATAGCACCATAATCTCCTCGAGGGCCGCAGTCTGGTTACCGCTTTAAGGAAATGCAAAACGTCTATATGATCACCTAGAGCAATTCCCTGCACTTTGGCTCAAAGCATGCAACAGCCACCAACTGACCTATTAAAGAGCTGGCCACTAGTCCCTTATCAAACCTGTCTTGCAGCAAACCTAAAACCAAGGGTACAGATACCGTTGTCACCCAAACTTGCCGCCATGAACACCAGTCCTCCAAAATGCACCAAATACAGACATATGCAATAGACGTAGACTGTTTCCATGCTCTCAATAAGGTGACAAAGACTGCCGCAGAGTAACCCTTCTTCTTCAGCCTTGCCCCCTATCAATGGCCAAACCATAAGCGAGAACCGATCCCCCTGAGGCATTCGTAGCGGACCTTGCAACAGCAAATCTCCCGCTGCCGGAAACCACCAGGGATATCCGTTGCGCCAGCGAATGAAACCGGCATACCACAGACGTCTCGGACAGATGAGTGCTACTGATAGCACCCTTGCCTGGCGAGGCGCGAAACACTGAACTACTCGCGCTATGAGTGCTCATGGGGGAAAGCTATAAAGGAGACCTGCCGATGGCCACCGTTGCATCAGGGTGCCCATCTCTTCCAATATTCTTTTCTTGCCACCTGCTGAAAAAATGGCTGGTCTTTGCAGACCAAAAACGTCGCCATTAGGTCCATGATTGGCAGTCCCCATCTGTGAACTATCTGGGCATACGTGTCCGGATGCTACACCCACCCCCTGGCAGCCATCCAGACACTGCTGAGAACCTCCGCCCTCACATTGTTCTTCCCTGCAATGTGTGTCGCCAATATTGCTGGTAGTCTCTGCTCTACCCAAGAAACAGTGTCTCTGCCTCTTCTTCCATGGCCGTACTTCCTGTACCGCCCTGCCGATTGATGTAGACCACCGTCGCTGAGTTGTCCGACCGTACTCGCACCGCTCGACCTGCCACCATAGCCTCGAACTTTTGAAGTGCAAGATAGACCGCTCTCATCTCTAGCCGGTTGATCGACCACCTGCTCTCTAGACTGGACCAAGTGCCTTGTGCGAACTGACCTTCGCAATGCGCTCCCCAGCCCGCCAGACTCGTGTCTGAGTGGGCCGGGAAAACATTTGTCCAAGGAATCGGACTGAATCGACCAGCGGTAAAGCAGTGCTCTCAGTAACAGCCACAGAAGAAAGCTGGCCCACGGCAGCGCTTCCAGGATTGCCTCCATCATTCCCAGCATGCGACCCGCTGAGAGAGCTGGAGCAGCTCTGAACTTTCGCACTAGTTGCCGAAGGGCTTGCACTCGACGATCCGGCAGAAACATCTCTCCTGTCTGAATGTCAAACCGTCCCCCTAGATACTCGAGATCCTCAGTAGGTATTAAGCGGCTTTTGGTCGGGTTGACCACCCAACCGAGACTCGGTAAAAACACCACTACTTTGTCTGTTACCTGAATGCTCTCGGTCTCGGATTTTACTTGAATCAAGCAATGGTCGCAATAAGGATGCACCAGAATGCCTTTCTTTCGCAATGCTGCTGCTACCACTACCGTGATCCTGGTAGATGACCTTGGCGCCGTCGCCAGCCCAAAAGGCAAGGCTTGAAATTGATAATGCCCCCCCCCCAAGGGAGAAGCGTACCGTAGAAACTTCTGAAGAGCCGCTCTGAGTGGGACGTGCAAATATGTATCCATAAGGTCGAGGGCAGTCAAGTGCTCCCCCTGTCGTACCGCCACCATGACCAACTTCATTTCCGTCCTGAAATACGGTACCCGCAGACAGCTGTATGCCCTTTGGAGGGTGAATATAGGCTGAACCACTCCACCTTTCTTTGGTACTACAAAATAAATTGAGTAATGACCCATGCCGCAATCAACAAGTGACACCGGCGTGACCGCTCCTAGCTGTGAAAGCCAATGCCATGTACCGCGGACCGCTAGGATGTTCCGCTGACCTATGCAGGGAGACCCCACGAATGAATCCTGTACTGGTTTTGCCAATTCCAGCACATAACCATCGCAAATTACTTCACAACCTCACTGGACTGACGTTAATTGGGTCCAGGCAGGAAGAAATTCCCGAAGATGCCCACCTATCGGTTGCTTTCCCACCGGGACCCGCCAGCTTTCATCGTGCTTTGCGAGATCGCACTGTGGAAGCTGTTGCGAAACCTCTGCTTGCTCTCCAAAACCCACAAAACCCCTGGGCCCTAGAAGCAAATCTTCCTCTGTGGAAACTTCCCAAATGAGAAGTACGGAATCTCCTGAAAACTCTGAACTGGCCTCGCACTCCAGTAAGCATTACCCTTGCTTGGGCTTCTCCTCCGGAAGCCTCCATCCTTTGGTCTCCCCGAAATCTTTTTTTTTTTGCAACTTATCTAGATCCTTTCCAGACACCAACCTTGTGACGATCCGCTGTAGGGTAGCAAGGTCAATTGATATCAGATCTGTGCCCCTGCTGTCCTTCTGCCTCCTAAAGAAATCACAACCATATTTCTGCAGCCATTCCTAACAAGTCAGAATCACAACTTTGAGTTAGGAGCAAAGACTGGATTCCCGAGACAAACTATAAAAACCTCGAGTGCCTTTTCTTAATACCTGACCTTCTGATAAGAAAACCTTGAGGGCGTTTGAGCTACATTATCCACAAATAAACCCCTCGAAGGCTTATGGAACTCAGACTTATATGTTCCAAGACTACAGAGACCCCACATCTGCACCATGAATCCCAGCAAGGAAAAGTACTAGATCTCTCCTGGGAAAGATCTCAGGATAGGGAAGGGCAGAGCCAGAACTATCCTGTAAGGCCGCCCCTGTACCCTAAGGGACACAAAGTTGTCTCAGGCCGCCTCCACAAACTGCTCTCATACAGGCTTGCCATGACAGCAGCTATGGATACCACTTTACCTACAATGAGCCACCTGACTGAAGACCGAACACAGTTTAGGACTGCTATCCAGAGGTTCGCCATGAGTTGACACTGACTCGACAGCACTTAGCAACAACAACAAAGTCACCAAGAAAAGGCTTTGCATAGGTAAGCAAGGGCTTTTTGTTGTTTGTTTTTTACTGCTCCTTTAAGAGAGAAAAAACCCCAAGAGAAAGAGAAAGTAATTAACACAAACAACTCAAATAATTAAAACAATTAAACAACCCTTGCCAACTGCGCCCAAAGGTAAGCCCCTGACAAAACTGTTTCATAGCCGGCAGCAAAAGCGCGGGAAGGGAAAACTGCCCACGAAGTTCCTCAGCCGCCCACAACTGTTGAAGCGCTGCACACGCGGTTCAGGCCGAGAGAAGCCTCGCGCTGGGAACAAGAAGTTACCTGGGACTGCTCTCTGGCCAGGCGAACCTAAACTATCTTACCTCTTGCCGAACGCAGACTCAGGAAGCTCCACTCGACAGGGAGCTGAGATCAAGCTGACCTAATGGCTGTTAGTACAACCGCACCAGGGCTCCACGGTGCCTTGTACCGCCTGTGGCAAGCGCCACTGCTTGCCAAAGCAAGTGCCGCCAGCGCTAACACCCCGCACCGCTCCCCACTGAACAGTCCAGGAAGGGAGAGCGGGCAAAAAATGACCCCAAGTTCTAGGGAAGAGAGATAAACAGCTCTCTTGGTAATTTTTCATCTCGTTTTTTTTTTTTTATAAACACATGAAAAAGTCAAGAAACCTCCAACACAAAATACTCTAAACTAAGCTAAGACTCCTAATCCACCCCTCCGTGAACCCCGCGCTGGGGCTCACTACATCCAACTGCATGGAAACCAGCACCAAGGGGAGAACCAAGAGCCCTAAATTAAATTAAAACCATCAAATCAAAAAAAACAAATTAAAACATTAAATTTCCATCTAAACTGTCAAATTCGGTGCCTGAGCAACGCGCCTAAGACTGCCACTGCCTCGTGGCTCGAAAAAGGCAGGAACCCAGGTTCGCGAAAGCAGCAGGGCCTGCTTGTCGCCACCGACCTCCGCACCTGATCCCTGAAGGATCTCTGAATAGTGCGTCGCCGCCACTCACCCTCGCCGGGTCTAACAATGCTTCCAAGGCAATTAGCTGTCCCGCCGCTCTGCGCGGCAGCCCTACGATCTGCCCCGCTGCTCACAGAGAAATGTGAGCAGCTTATGCGGAGAGGGTTCACTGGTTCCCGCAGTGCTTTCACCAACCGATCAGCAACCGCGGATCTCCCAGGCCGGTCTTTCTCGGCGCTGCACAACTCCCCTCCATACCAACCAGGAGGGGAGAGGAGCTCCAACATCCGGTCCAAAGACCATAAGGAAGGGAAAACCCCCCCTCGCCAGAGGCTCTACGCCCTCCCACATATTCTTTTCTTTTTCCTTTTTATTTATTTAGTTTTTTTTTTTTTTAAATTGAACCCAAATAAAGAAAGACAATGGTAGAAAATAACATAAAACTCTTAATCTGACTACACTAAAAACTGCTCCTTATCTGAACCTCTAGTGAGCCCAACACCTAGGCTCACTACGTCCTCCTGCTGCTTGGAGACTGGGCACACTGGGGCTGATGGAAGAGGCCAGCAGAGTACATCCAGTGATGTCACGTTTTTGACATGCCCAGTCTCCAAGCTGCAGGAGGAGGTGCACAACCCAGAGGTAGAGGACTAAACTGGAGGACCGATAAGGAAGATAGGAATAAAAAGATGCCTTAGAATTATGGTGCTGGCAAAGTATATTGTGTATACCATGGATTGTCCAAAGAACAAACCAGTCAGTACTAGAGGAGATCAAACCAAAGCTTTCTTTAGAAGTTCAGATGACAAGACTTTGACTTTCATACTTTGAACACATCATACAAAGAGAGAGATCATTAGAGAAAGACATCATGTTTGACAAGGTTGAAGGTCAATGCAAACGAGGAAGGCTATCAATGAGATGGATCAATACAATAACAGCAGCTATGGATACCACTTTATCTACAATGAGCCACATGACTGAAGACCGAACACAGTTTAGGACTGCTATCCAGAAGTTCGCAATGAGTTGACACTGACTCGACAGCACTTAGCAAGAACAACAAAGTCACCAAGCAAAGGCTTTGCTTAGGTAAGCAAGGGTTGGCTTGATGGCCTATTGCTATCTAGAGTGACTAGGGTTTGATCCTGACCTCATGTCTTCCATTCCCAGTCAGGGTTGGTGATGGCATGGAGACAGCATTCAGAGTCCCTGCCAGAGGATGAAAGGGAAAGAAGTCAGAGTCATGGCACAATGGTAACATATAAGGGCTAGATTTAGGACCTATGATTTCAGGATTCCAGAATAAGCCTTGGTGCATGGCCCTGGCCAAGGAATGGGCTAAAAGTAAATTGGTAACTGCAAAGGAAGGTTCCAAACCTGCTTCTAACTGAATGGAAACCCAAAAGACAAGAAAGAAACTTCAAAAAAGAAAGAAATGATAACTTAGACTGTAAACCCTCTGCAAACAGGGAAATACCTACCACACCTGAATGTAACTTGCCTCCAACTAGTACTGGAAAGGTGTGAGCTAAATACTACTAAAAACGTTAATACGGAGTTGGCGAGTGTTTACAGCGTTGGCTGTTCATTTGAGAGAAGTCTTATGTTCAATGCTTGTCTCTGCCACTGATTCTACATAATCTTGGGCACATTTCTTTATCACCCTCTGTTACTTAGCTGAAAAAAGGTGTTTACCTTAGACTTGCATTCCCAATAAACAATTACTAGTAATTTAAACAAATTTAATAAACATTGTAGTAATCAAAGCTTGATTCTGTGTCAGTATATTATTGTCGGGCCTGTTAATATTTTTTTTCCATGAGCATGCCTGACCTGACAGTTACTCCTACAGTTTAAAAGAAATCTAAACTAACCAGTCAGAATGATTAACATGGAATCTGCCGCAGTAAGGAAAAGCCAGTTAATAATGCCATTTCCTCTCGGCCTTAAGCTGGAAACCTCAATACGCTTGTTGAAATATATTTTTCCTGAAGTACCTTGGATCTCAGCTGCTGGCCATCATCCTACAGAATGCCGGGTGCTTTGATGTAACAATTAGCAAAAAACGAACGGACATACATCGGGGAGAAGCGTCTGATGCACCATCATGAAAAAATCCTTTGAAAATAATGATTTGAATTGGTTTTTAAGCAAAATAGACTCAACTGGTATCCAAAAAACTGAAATCATTATCTGCTTTCTTAAACCTGGTTCCTAATAAAGAATGAGAGCAAATCGACAAAGGGTATGGAGAATGTTTTGATTGAAATTTGGGGATACTTGAGAAGTCTGTGCTTTCCTGCCATAGTCCTCTATCCATTTAACTTAAGCACTGCTGCCAGCTGTGCCCTTGGACGCCTTTGCACAGCACACTAACCCAGGGTCAATTCTGTGCTAACTGGCATTCTACGTGAAAACTGAAATGACTGCAAAACCTGCCCCCATTCCAGGGAGAGTTAAGAGAGGATCAGATAGGGATTGCACTAGGAGGTGATGGGGTGGGGAGGAGATCTTGAAAGAGAAAATAGGTAGTGGTGTGCCATAGGACCACCACCCATCCAGCCAGCAGCATGCCCCCATTTTCCTCTTTTCCTTGCTCAACACCTAGTTTATCCCCCCTCCTATACAGAAGCAGGGAAGTCCTTGGAGAAAGTAAATCAGGATGACTGCCCCACACCCTCCACTACTGCAGTAACCTTGCCTCAGATCTGACATTAATTTCTCAGGAGCGTCAGGCCAGAAGTTTTGGATGAGGCATCGATGCTGGGTTAGAAGATAAAGTGCCCCCTCCCCCTGCTCGTCAAGATCTTGGATGCTCCATCTGATCTTCAACTTAGGGGATGCTACAGTTGAATTGCCCTAGGAATAACCCCTCAGTATCAATCCTGCCTCGGATCCAGTGCCTGCCTCCTCTCTTCCTCCAATTCTTGTGATTTGGCAGCAACCATCTTCCTCTTTCTCTCCTGTGGTGGCAGCTCAGGATTCCAACAGAGGCCGTGCTTTGCCTTCCTCCTTCAGCAGCAACACAATGTCTCCAGGAGAACTCCTACACACATCTGGCTCCCACACTCTCCACCAATAATCCTTTGGGGCCTTAGCACAGCCTTTTTTCTTGCTCTCCTCACCTATGCCCAGCCATATCTCCCCAGTCTCTTTCCTTTTGGTCAGTCTACTGTATTCAGCACCCTCTCTTCTTTCTCTCTGCCCGCTTCCTCTCCCCCCTCCACTCACCCAGCATCATTATGATTATATCATCATTATTATTATTATTTAGGCCAAATATTCAGCCACCAGGGTCAACGATTTTTGAATGCTGGCCATGGCAATGAAATAAAATGTAAATATTCAGCACGACTACCCAGATAGAGGCTGGCGCTGAATATAAGTATAGCGCAGTCAGCAATTATCCATATGGAGGTGATGTTCTGTCAGCTATCTGGTTAACTATCCAGATAACTCAGGAAAACCTTTTGATAGCTTTTTGCTGGATAGTTATCCGGAGAGTGTAGACCTGGACCCTGATTCAGATAGGGGCCGTCCAGACAGCTCCAAGCAAGACAGGCCCATTTGGATCAGGTTCTGGACCACAGGAACAAAACATTGCTGCAGTAACCAGGATCGGGCCAGAGGAAGGCCTGGCATGTCCCTGCCACTTGCAAGGACATCCTCCCTGCAGGCGGCCCCCCGATTTCTGCAACTTTGGCCCTCCTTTTCCCTACTGCCCGACCCATGGCTGGAATGCCGTGACCTGGATAGGGTGGTGGGAACCCTCCACCCGACCCCAGTGGGGGATCCCTTGGCCCGATCGCCATTTTTTTGCTGCTTATTCCACCTACCGGGCTGGCCTGTTCCCGCTCCATCCTGATCCCAGCGGCTCTCCCCATCCTGATGCTCAGGACGTATGGGTAGAGCCGGAAGAGGAATTGGGCCCAGATGGCTTGCAGGGCTGCACGTCCCACTGGGACATGCAGCCCCACAACCCACATCCCAGAATCGGGCTCCTAGTGGTTAGACCAGTGGCTTCAAGACCAGTGTTCATATCCCACTAACACTCCTTGTGGTGTTGGGCAAGTCACCTAACTCCCCATTGCTTCAGGTACAAACTTAGATTGTAAGCCCTTTAGGGACAGCAACATTCCAATGTACTTGAATGTAACTGGTCTTGAAATGGAAAGACCTTGAGTAAGGGTAGACAGTCATGGGAGTCAGGGCCGTACCGAGGGAAGATCGTGCTCTGTGCAACTTGCACATTCCCCCCCCCCCCCCCCCCCCACGGTGGGAAAGAAGAGCCATGCCCTATGTGCAAGTTGCTGGCATGCTAAGCAGATCTGTCCCTCCCTGTTCTTGCGGGAAAAAGATCTGCTTAGCATGCCGGCAAGAAGGCTTAAGGGGCACATTTTAGCTGTCCTGTCATTGCCTGCCGCTGCTGAGAGAAGAAAAAATGGCGGCGGCAAGCAATGGAAGACAGCTAAAATGCGCCCCTTAAGCCTTTGCTCCCTGTGCAAGCGCACTGCTCGCACATGGCTAGGTACGGGCCTGATGGGATTGGGCTCCACCTTTTTTGTAGTGGATCTGCAAGATCACTTGTGTTCTGGAAATATTGTTCTATGTACTTTCTCTCTTTTGTGTGCGTCTGGTCTGTATCTTCTTAGGTTTGTTCTGCCATTTTCTAATGTATTTTGTAAACTGCTTTGATGGCATTCCCTACAGCGTATAACAAATCTTGTTAATAAGCAAAATAAATGAGTAAGATTCAAATAAATAAATAATTACCATAACAGTCCATACTCTGGCTCAAGGTGGACAGTATGATCTTCAGTAGCACCATTTGGATAGTCCTGCTGAAACCTGTCAGATAGACCCAGCCAGTAGGACTTATCCAGATAGCCGGCGCTGCTCTCCAGAGATGTGCTTTTAAATATCAAGCTCATTATTATCATCATCATTCCCAGCACTGGCCTTTAGTTTGCCATCTCTTCTCTACTACTTTTGTTTTTGAAGAAGGACCACCTCAGCTCTTCTCTAATCCCATGGAAACTCCCCCGTCTCCAAGGACCTATTAAACACATCCTTTAAAGATCTTGTCAGAAAAACATGCAAGCCACATCCATGTCTGAAACATGATTTAAGAAAAGCCACGGTTCCCACACTGAGGATGTGTATCTCTAAACATTTTGGGCGGAGCTGTTTTGGCGTGTGTCATGGGCAGAGACAAAAACACATGTGAGAATCTCCCATGTCATATGGCAGCTGCAGCAATCGTGGCTGCAGTTGCTCATATCCAGAGTTATACCTGCTCCCCTGCACAGACAAGTCTTGAAAAAGTGCTCAATTTAGCCATCTCTTTACAGGAAGGATTAAGGGGGACGTCCCCCTTATTCCCTCAATGTTTATTTCCATCTCAAAATTGCAAAACTGTGTCCTCTTCAGTTAATTAGGAGCATTTGCACATCTAGATTCACACTTTTAAACATCAATACTTCCCCTCCTCGTTGCTTTTCGCAAGTGTGTCTTTCTAAAACTGGCCCTCCCCAGGACCATGTAAGTGGATTTTAGAAACGTCTGTACCTTCAGCAGAACATACTGTCCCAAATTTCAATGTGGTGCCCTGGACATTTCATTTTTGATCACCGCACCCTATCTAATTGTGCCTTAAAGCCTCCTTCTAAGGCAGGTCTCCCCATTGGCAGGAAATGTATGGTGGGCTGGAGAAATGGATGCCGCATCTGGCTCACAGGCCATAGTTTAGGGATCCTTGTCTTAATGTCTCCATGGACCTTGCTATGTCTTCCAAACTTCTCCATTTGGTTATTCGAAGTCCATGCAGTCTATGATTTGGCCTCCTCAGTGTGGCAGCTTTCAGAAACCAATTCCTTCTTCAAAATCTAGCCTTTGTGTCTTCTGTGACTATAACGTTTTCATATGCACTTTACAACAGCCTGTGAGGTGGCCTGAAACATTTGCAATGGTAAAATGCACCCACAATGTGAATACCCACTGTTAGGATAGAGTTGTTGAATCACAGTCCATAACTGGACATATTTTTTTCAATCTACAACCATGCATAATAATCAAACCAAAGCACCTGGGCACACAAAGCAATAAACACTACCCAAGATTAATTGCTCAGATTATGAGTGTGTTTATAGCTGGGGATTTTTTTTCAGCCTGTTTCAATGAGATTCACTCTCCTCTATCAATCGCCTATGTGTTCTAATCCATTAATACATTGTACCAAATAATGTCAAATTCCGCATTATTTAAAACCCTGCATCTTCAACTTCTTAAAATACACAAGTCATGCAAAATTCAGCACATTAGGCGTTGATAAAATTCAAATGAAGAAGAATAAAAACATTTAAGTCTTGACCCTTGACAACATGGTCTGTCTTTTTATTTAGCTTCATTAATTCCATTATTTGTGCTTATCTGCGGAATACTAAACAAATGTGCATCCCTATCAAAGCAGATCAAAAGACTTTTTTTCTCTGCAGACAGTGCACATTGGTGCCTCTCTATGGACTGGGAACCATCCTTTACAAGGGTCTCCACTCCATGCCCACTCAAAACCCATTTGCTAGTAGGATGGGTAGCATTTGTTTCTGTAGGGCAGTGGAGCAAAATGAATCTATGTATGTGTGTGTGTGTTGGGGGGAGGGGGCATATTAATTTCTCTTTTTAAAAGCAATTATTCGATTTTCAAATGGTAGTGATGTAACAAAGAGGGAGGGGAGGGAGGGTGGGCAAAGTACTGGGCAAATAGGTATTGCAGAAGGTGATCACTTAAGGAATTAAGCAATTTCTAACACACGGAAATATCTGTGTGTCATTCTAATAACAAGCCCCATCAGCTCATTTTCAGGGGCCACTGCCTACTTCAGCTCAATCCTCAGATCAAAGCGAAAATGTCTGCTTGCATTTTCTAATCAGAAAAGGGATGCTAATTTGGTCTCCTTAATGTGTGGTGGTAAGAGACTCCTTCAATTAACTGAATTCTATAGCTGGGGAAATAAAAGGATAGAGAGAGAATGGGGCTGAAAAGGCAGAAGTCCTCATTAACTCAAAAGGTCCAGTATTCATTACCTCCTGCATCTGAGGCTAAACACTAAAAATGGGGATCATCAAAGGGGGCTTAATGGGTTAAATTGAGAATATAATCTAATTAAAATATTAGGTATGAGTAAATAGCTCTTTGATATTCATCTGAAGGTCTCATTAAAATGAGGTGCTTGAGGCTTCTATTATAGGGTATTATCACTTTTAAGCCCCTAAACTTGTTGGCTGTACTTATCAGAACAGCTTGGACGTGTCCCCATTTCGTGTCAAAAATGACAAAGCAAATAGTGAAAACAGTTATGAATGATGAAATATAGAGATACAGGACAAGAGAATCATGTCCCTCCGGTCACTGACATTTCTTCAAGTTCTAGTTTTGTTTTGATGTTTCATGACAACTCGACTTCTTTCTTTTGAGCACTCACTGACAACACTGAAGATCCGGGAAAATGCAAAAACCTGATGATATAGCGCCGATCTTGATTTTCCAAATATTCCATCTTCCTCAAAGTCTCAGATCTGTCAATCTGGGCCTCCACCAGATCCCAGAGCTGTCCCAAATCCTGTTCCAATGTGAGGATTTCCCCCGCCTGTTGCTCCTGGATATTGGAAATCTCAGAATAAACATTCTTAACCCCCAATACATCAGTACTCACTGAACTCATACAAGAACTTAGAGAAGAGTTCACCATTGCAATTGCTTCCCACAGTGCTTCCAAATTAATTACCGCTGGTTTCACTGAGGACTTCACTCCAGAAGTTAGCACAGCTACAAACTGCCCTGAGACCACGTTCTCAGCAGCAGTTTGCATCACATCCACAACGCTGCACTGTACTCCGAGTTCCGGAGACGTTGACCCCGTCAGTGGAGAGCCCTCTTCACCACCCTTCACCGGCATGCTCATTGGCAGGACAGAGGGGAGCACAACTCCAACTGGAGAATCACTTCTGGGACACGGCGGGGAGGTCTGCAGCTCTGGTGAGAGCTGTATGCCCGAAGCGCCCGGAGACAACAGATCCACTGCCGGCCCCGCTGTAGACGCTGCTCCAATGCTGCTGAAAAATCCGCACTCAGCCATAGTCCTCTGCCCAGACAACTCCGTGCTGAAGGACCCGAGGGTAAGTCAAACTGCTTGAGCTTCCTGTGACCCATAACATCGGTCGCAGAAACACCTTCGGACTGAAGACGCTGGCTCAGGAGCAGCTCAGGCGGCGATCCTCCCTGCCACCATCTTGAATTCCCCCCCATGTTTATCTTTCTTTATGTTACTTTGGACAACCCACATTTCTTATCAAGTGTATTTTGCTTGTTATTTTCTATGAAATTGCATAAATATTAAATAAAATAAAAAAGAAATATAGATAAGCTGTATATTCAGTGGCAATATTTGGGATTTGGCTGCCACTGAACATCCGAATTGAGCAGCCACAGTCCAGATAAGTGCTGACCTTATCTGGATAGTGGTGATTTTCAAATGAAAATATCTGGATTGCAACTTAGGTATGTTTTTCAAGCAGCCAAAGCTATACAGACAAGATCAGCTGAAAACTGCTGCTATCTGGAAAAAGGCCAGCACTTACCAGGATAGTGGCTGTACCACCTTAGTCCACCCACAGACCGCCTCTGCACTAACCGGATAGTGCCAGGTGATTTGTGAAAATATTCCAGATAATCCCCATGGACTATCTAGATATGGGCTTTGTAAATTGGCCCCTATGATATTTAAAGCAAGGTGAACGCAATTTCCTGTAATGCATCTTGCTTTGAACATGTTAATTTGCAAAGATTTGCTACAAAAATAATCCTGCTAATTTAAATGAAAATGTAATTAATTATTTTTTCTTTCTTTTCTTCACCTGGAAGGAGAATCTTAGTGGTTGAAAGGCAGGTTGCGGACAAGGGAAACCAGGATTCAAAGCCTGCCTTTCCCACTGGTATGCTCTGTAATCTTGGTCAAGTCACTTCATCCTCCATCACTTCAAGTACAATTTAGGGAAGAGAGGTAACTCCGGTACCTAAATCCAACCTAACTAAATGGTGCTCCAAGGCAGACCCGCCAGAAGCAGAAATTCCCAATAAGCAATATTTAAAGGGTCCCTAAAGCAGGAAAAGCCCACTTCAGAAGATATAGAGCAACTGCAAGTTGGTCCCCTTCTTCCTTGGGATCTCTCTGCACCGCAGAGGCCCCTTGGGCAGAAGTTATGCCACTGCTTCCATAAAGGGCGACATCTCAGCCGCTGATGCAAAAGACCTGGTACAAAAAAATCAACTACTCCCAACGTACTACAATAAATATGACAATGGTTAAAAAAAAAAAAAAAGAAAAGAAAGAAGCCAGAATGATGCATTCAGAAAGGGCGGGAAATGGTAATCTAGTGCCCTGGGAAATAAAAGTTAAAATCAGTTTGTTGTGGTCCTGGATTTTAATTATGGGTATTGCTCATCTGTTTCTGCAGTTATTTTTCCCAGTTCTTAAAGGCTGGTACTGAGGGTATGCCTCAAATGATTGTAATTGCTAATTAGAGCTTGTTTATGCTCCGAGACTGGAGTCTGTAAGGCCCAATCCAAGCAGTATTAATAGTAATTAATTCTATGTTTTACCTATAGGAGATGCAGTTTGGCAAACAGGGCCTAAAATGAAAATAATAGGTCTACAGTTGTCAGTTTGATCACTTTCTCTGTTTAAGAAGCTGCACCATCTGCCCTGTTTCATATCTCTGGCATTCCTCCCATCGCCAAGGAAATGCAAAAGGCCATTGGCCAGTGCTGCCGGTTCATCATAATCTCTTCAGTACTGAGGACTGAAAGCCATCTGGTCATGTAGTGGGCTCACCCTTGGCCCCAGTTTGTAGTGGGCACAGCTTTGGTCCATGTACCTAAATAACAGAAGGCTAGTACTGCTCCTACTTCTGAACAGTAGCCCAAAGCATATTCTAGGGCATAGGCATCTTATGCTGATAAGAAGTAATTTCAAAGGGAAGCAGAAAGCAGAGTAGAAATTTCATTATAAAGTGGATTATAAAGTGGATTTTTACTAAAGCATGCTAAGTGGTTATCGTGTGTTTTAGCATGCATTAATGGCCTACAAATCCACGTGGGCATGCCGGTTATGCACACGAATAGCCATGGTAACTGCACATCGGGTGATGGGACGGGGAACAGGTGCGTTAGGGATGGAGTATGGGCATGGAGAGCACATTGTAATTTAAATGGATCAATGTGGCTACTCCTAACAATACCTCTATGAGTGGCATTAAGTGCACCCACGTTTCCTGCACTATATTTTAGGGTAACTGCTGGGAACATGCTAGCTGCACCCCAGACAGTTACCACAGAGGCTTTACACTTACTGTATCTTAGTTTCCACGCTAAACGCGCACAAACTGCAAAACCTTAACAGACATTAGTAAAAAGGCCCCTAAGTGTTCTTACTGAATGGTTATTAATGCTAGCCATATGAATTTGTCTCTACAGTTACAAAGGTATGACATCAGAGGCTTCACAACCTTTAATATTAGTAAATTCTACCCAAAAATTGAGGCTTTCTACTCAGATTGCAATCATGTGGAATGCGTAAAGCGATAGGAATGCAATAATTTCCAGTATAACTTTAGTGCGTCTTTTCCTCCTCTCCCCTCCAATTATTGTAGACTTGAATTTAAGAGAGCATGTCCTGATTAGATCATCTCATTTACATTTTTTTTCTTGAAAGGTTTCTTTCATTTCTGTGTCATGATGAATGACTGCATTATTCATTGGAAAGAGATAAATAACAAATGTAATGTAAAAGGTATATATTCCAATGGGCTTATCCTGGACTAAGAAATAAGGGGGCATGTTTACTAAAGGGCGCCTGTATCAGCTGCAAAACTAGTGGAAAGGCTCACTCTAACCTTAGGGGGCGTGCACATTTCCCTTTCACTCCCCCCCCTCCCCCCCCCACCAACCCCTCTCTGGTATCTAATTTTGGTGCCCTATGCATCTGACTTGATTTTATAGCATCTAAACCAAATGCATAGTCTAAACATATAGGTGCCAAAAACAGACACCGAAACATCGAAAACTGTGCATTCCAGCAACTCTACCCCTGGAACATCCCAAACCCATCCTCCCCACCCAATACACAGTAATATCCATGGAACACAATATCGGAAAGTACAGGCATCTAGTCATTCCGCATAGCACCGAACATCTAGGTGCCCTTTAAAAATGGGCCCTTTAATGTTCTGGGATATGGCTCTTACCAAGCCAGTGTTCTAACCACTAGGCTACTCCTTACTTCCCTATAAAAAAAATTTGGGTTTATAGACTTCACTGGAAATCCTTGAGCTGAGGCTATGTTTCACCTCCATAATATCTTTCCCTATTCTAATAAATGAGAAGTTTTACTCATTTGCCACCCCCCCCCCCCCCGACCTTATTACAGTTCGTGTGCCTCCTCTTCAGAACGCTTTCCCAATGTTTGACATGGATTCTGCCTAACACACACACCATCAAAAAGCTTTTCACTGGAGCTCTCCAACTAGTGACCTAGGCAAGGAACATCTGTAGCATGCATTTTTCTGAACTACTTGGCGAGTACAGGGCCCCGAATATCTAACAGTCTTAGCCCTCGTACACACCCATGCTGTGGTATTCTGTGACTTATCATGACTGTGATTTCACATTTAAAAATAAAAACAGTAAAGAAAGAAAGCAGAGCAAAAAATAACTCTGAGAGGCAGAGGAGCACATGAAGAAAAGCAAAAATCTAACCAAGAGAGCAGACTTGAACCCACTAAGACCGCATCAGCAGAAATCCCATTGAAAGCTTTAACATCAGGAAATATCTGGTCGGTGAGCACAAAATCTCCTGCTAAAGTGCTTGTTAAGCTGCACTGACCTTAACACTGCGGGCCCGGAAGCCAAAGGCATTTACACGGTTTATAGACCTGCAAACTGTGTAAATGCTGCTTAGAGGGATAGTCACGGGTTCCACCGCTATACGCCCCGATACTAACCATGCAGCATTGGGGCGTGTCGTAGGTATTCCAGGGCGGAGCAGAGGCGACACCCGTTGCTAACCAGGCAGCGGCGATATTGAACCACTGCCCAGTTAGCGACCCACGGCTAAAGACAGGCACAGGAAAAGCTGGCTTATCTTACCTATGGGAGCTAACGGGGCAGTAGCTCAATATCGCTGCTGCCCAGTTTGCTTCCATGCCATGCAGCAGACCCGGATATTCAATGCCAGTGGCCGGATATGACCCCGGCATTGAATATCCGGGGTTAAGGTTCAGCAGCGATAGCTATGCGCTTTGGCAATGCTCGCCGCAGCCGCTGAATATCGGGCCCCGCATATTTTTTTCTAAAGAGCTTTTCCCATTCTGTGTCTAAACTACATTGAAACCTTTGAAAATGGGGCCCATTTGTGATCTGTTTTATAACAGGACACACACCTTTGAACGGGAGTATCATAACATTAAAGCGGAACATGAAGGCCTGCAATGCCTGCTTTTGACAGAGAGGGATTTTCCTTTTCTTTAAGGGGGGTTGGGCACTCCTGGTGTGCCCAGGGTCCAGTCCCCAATGGGAATGGGTGGCAGGGTGTTAACTCCTCAGATTGTTTTTGTGTTTGAAAAGCGGTCAAGAAAGTTCTATCGATCTAGTTTAGATTAGTTTATTTACAAATTTGATATACTGGTAAAAGTCCAAAGATGTTCAATGTGGTTTGCAATAAAAATTCAAAGATAAAGAAAAGAAGATACAATGCTCAAAAGAAAAGGCATAAAAAAGGTAGGAAGGAAGGGTAGAGAGGAGAAAATTAGGGCCGGTGCCACAATTATGCAAACTAGGCGGTCGCCTAGAGCATCGGCTTTCTGGGGGCACCCACTGCCATCCCTCTCTTGGGTATGTAGCAGCGGCAATGGCAAGGGAACCGTGATGCAATGCTTACCAAAGGCTGCGGCACGGCTTCATAGTTCCTGCCTGTTGTTATCGGCTGCATCCATCCCCCTCCAATGCAGACTTCCGGTTTATGCAAACCGGAAGTCTGCATCAGAGGGGGGCAGAAGTGGCCAATAATAGTAGGCAGGAACCGCAACACCACACCAGAGCCTTTGGTAAGTGCTGTGTTACAATTCCCATGAAATTGCTGCTGCTGCTGGCCCCGGATGTCAGCAGTGGTAGCAATTGGGGGCTGAGGTGCAGCAGGATGGACGTCCCACCAAAAGTGCCTCCCATACTTGCACCGGCCCTGGAGGGAATCAGCTCTGAGGCTATGCTACTTATCACCAAAAGCTAAGCTAAAAAAGGATGTTTTTAATTCAGTCTCAAAAACAGGTCCTATTAGGTTCTCCTTCAAGGAAGGAGGAAGAGAATTCCACAAAGCTGGACCAAAACAGGAGAAGCTTTTTCTGTAGTAGTGCCCAATTTATTACACAGATTCTCTGTCTCAGCCAAAAAGGCCCAAAAGGGACTACCCTCAGCTAATGACTAGGGTTTACATTTGCTGTTAGCCAAAAGGGGGCCAAAAATACTGCACACGTCTTTTAATATGGGGAAGGGGAAGCAGGGTGTTATTTTATAACGGAGTGGAGAAGTAGCCTAACGGTTAGAGCACTAGCTTGGGGACCAAAAGGTCAGGGTTCAGTTCCCACTAGTACTCCTTGTGGCCTTGAGCAAGTCACTTAACCCTCCATTGCCTTAGAAAAATCCAAGTTAACATTGTCCCTGTTTAATGTACATTACCAAGTTTAAGTTACAATGTCAACCACTTTGACTGAAATGATAAAGCGGAATAAAAAAAACCTGTTAAATAAATAACTGCCAGCATTAGTGAAAAGTTACCTGTACTTTGCACTAAAAGGAAGCTACTGGATTTTCAAAATAAAAATTTGTGTATACTATCATCTTGAAAATTATCTTCATACATTTATACCTGCTATTGAAATTGTGCAATTTTTCAACGTTAAAATACAGGCATATATTTGAATATTGCAAAGCATGTTTGAAAGTGCCAACCTCTTCCCAGCTCCACCCTCGGTAATGGTGGGTAAACATACAGTACATGTATTCACACTGTACTCATGCAGCTTTACTTACCTAGAGTGCAGACAATTTGAAACAAATTGAAAAGTCTACACTTGCAGTGTGACTCAATGGTGCCTTTCCCCCATTTGAAGCATCATGCATGGAAGAGTAGCCTATTAGTTAGAACACTACCATTCCTTGTGGCCTTGGACAAGTCACTTAACCCAGGAGCTGCTGGGTCGCCACAAGTCACAGTTTTGCATAAGTGTCCCATTGAAGCACTGAGGGGTGCATACGTGTCCGGGCGTGTGTATGTGTGTGCATGCGTCATGAGTACTGTCAAGAATTGCATGTGTGTGTGTGTGTGTAATGGGGACTGTTTGGGGCTGTGTGCATGTATGAATGGGTGTGTCAGAAGTGTCAGGGGGCGCATATGCGTGTGTGTTGTGGAATACATGCACATGTGTGTGTGTCACTGGATGCATATATGTATGATGGTGGGAGGCTCATGTGTGTATGTTAGGGGTGCAAGTGTATGTCATGAGGACTGTTGCGGGTTGTGTGCATGTGTGTGTGTCATGGGGATTGTCAGGGGTTGTGTTTGTGTTATGGGGAGTGTTGGGGGCTGCATGCGTATATGTGTGTATGTATCTCTCTCTTAACCCCCACCTTTCCCCCAGTCTCCCTCTCTCTCTCTCATCCCCCCCCCCCACTAGCCTTCCCCAAGTCTCTCTCTCTCATGACCTCCTCTCAGGCTTCACCCAGTGTCTCTTTCTCTGTCACGTCCCGTCCCCCTCCAGTTTCACCCAGTCTCTCTCATATTCCCCCCTGCCTTCCCCCAAGGCTTTACTTAGTATCTGTCTGTCTCTTTTTCTCATGATCCTCCCCCTCCCCCCTTCCCCCCCGGCTTCACCTGATCTTTATTTCTCTCGCTCTCTCTTTCTCTCAGTCTCTCTCATAACCTGTCCCACATTTCTGCTGGTGTCTCGTTTCTTTCTCTCTTGTAACTCCCCACCCCAAGGCTTCAACTAATCTCTCTCTCTTTCATAACCTCCCCCACAGTCATCACCCAGGCGCTCTCCCTCTCTCTCATTTCTCCCCCCCCCCCTTTATCCAGTTGCTCTGTCACTCATCAATGTTTCTACCTGGCTGTAGCTCCTAAAATATGGCTTTAACACTTCCCTTACCGTGATTGACTGTGTGCATGGTTGAGCCATGCATTTGAGGAAGTTCAGGCTGATCTCACGAGACTTGAAATTGCGAGATCAGCCCAAACTTCCTCCACCAAATGGCTCAACCATGCACAAAGCCAATCGCAATGGGGCGAGGAAGGGGGAAGCATGAAATGCCACATTTCAGGAGCTGCAGCCAAAATGGCAGTTAGTATTTGCATGTTTGTTTGCATCTGCTTAAGCACGCACAAACCTGCATAAAGACATTTGCCTAGCTGCCTGAATCCTTGACAACAGGCACTATGCCTCAGCGAAATCATCTAAAATGTCCATTTCTATGGGGAAACATTGTTTTACCCATGGACATTACTTTGAAAATGACCCTCTTGATTAGTTGCTGTCTGCATTGTGGGAGCACATATTTGTTCTGTAGCTGTACAAGGTCCACCAAAGAGCTAAAAATAAATTAATCTTTTTGCCAGACGAAGAGCATCCACAGGAGAGCACTAAATCAAGGAGCCCTTTTCTAAAGCACTTTATGCAGTTAACAAATATTTCAGCATGTGTTAACTGCTTCCAGGGGCCTGCAGTAAGTTTTACCACACAGGCAGGACAATTACTGCACGCTGAAACACGCATTAACTGCCCATCATGTGATGGGGCATGGTAGGGGTGGAGACTGGACACAGACTGCACATTGCGGCAGGACCCTGCCTCGCAACCCCCCCAGCTGCTGCTGATCCCGTCTTGGGAGGGGTAAGCGGGCAGCGGCAACATTTCCAAAAGTGTCTGCCACGGGATGGAAAGGGGTGGCAAAAAGCCGCTGCTTTTGGAAATACTGCTGCTGCCCGCCTCCCCCTCCTGAGATGGAATCAGTGGCAGCTGGGGAGGGGGGCTGTGCGGCCAGTCTGCCGCTGCCTCTACTGCAGCACTCCCAGCTGCTGCTGCTGCTTCCGTCTCGAGAGGGAGATGCGGGCAGCGGCAGTATTTCTAAAAGGAAATACTGCCGCTGCCCTCCTCCCCCTCCCAAGACAGAATTGGTGGCAGCTGGGGGGGGGGGGCAGTGGCAGCTGACGGGGCAGTGCGGCCGGTCACAGGGGCCGCTGCCACCCCCACATGGGCCTGCCTAGCTTGCCTAGTGGATGGACCGGCCCTGCATTGCGGTTAGTGCAGGTGCCAGTGGTGCCCATTAATTACCAATGTGGCAGTTAGCATGGGTGCCCTTACCAGCATTTTGATAAGTGGTGACAGGTATATCCATGGTAATTGCCAAGATCCAGAACTCACATTAAGGAGCCTTCCTATATGGTATCTTTTGGGCATATGCTAGCCACGCCCTCAAAACATACTGAGGAGGGTTTGCAGTTACCCATGCCTTAGTTTTAGTAAAAGAGGCCCTACGTTTTTTATGTTTTGATCCAAACTATTTTGGTAAAAATAGGCAGTTTCACAGACTAAAGTCCATTAGGTTTCTTGTGGGTTTTTTTATCATTACATTTCATCTAACAATATATATTTTTCTATATTGCTAAAATATTCTCTTAAAGTTTAAAATACAGTAATTGTCAGCCTTCTTGAACTTTAAGCAAGAAAGGAAAAAGCTAATGGCCATGCATAAGACGCTAAACTCTTGAAAGTTCTTAGGAAGTTTAGAGTGCTGCTGGGCCCAGGGTTTCTTTCTACTGAATTGCATTTGTTACGTCTTTCTAGCTCCTAGGACCCTACAATTTTCTTTCATCTCTCTTTGTGTCAAAAAATAACCTACAGCACAACTAATGCCTGAATTTGTTCTTCACGTAGACCTCGATTCAGACTACTTACCATTTGTCATGACTGCATCCAGAACTTCGACCATTAATTGCTAATGCATTTTGCATTAACCCTGGGTAATCCTGACTCCTGCAGTCAAGGGATTAACAATGATTTTCAACTTATTACTAAAATTATTGCCAACCTGCTGGATTCCCATTTTTTTCTAAGATGATACACTGTGACCGTAATGGTATTTTAAACATCAGGCCAGTAACAACTGCAAACAATTAGTCAACCTATTTAATATTGTCCAACATAATATTATTTCGCTATTTCCATAGATTCAAACTGGGTATTTCCTTAAGACGGCCTGTGTCATGAATATATTGGAAATGTGTGCTTTTTTTCCTGGCATAGCTATATTTCATGGGTAGCTGAACTCTCTAACAGTTTACTGCCCACTGTGCTCTCCCTTTCTTTCCCTCTTGGTAACGATTTTAGGTGAGACTATATTCTGACTGCCACTTTTGAGTCAACAGTAATGGCAAGATTATATATTGCTTATTTAGTGCTACTAGATATATGCAATGCCATACAGAGCCAAACTGTAAGTCACTCTACAGCTGACCTAGCATTGATGCTACAAAACAGATAATTTTGGGTTCACTGTCTCATATTCCTTAATCATGAAAATATCAAGCGATAAGTCTAGATGTACATTCTACTATAGTACTTCATATTATTACAACACAGTTAACCCACTGTTTTTCACAAAGTATTTTTTGGCAAATGTGTATTACCAAATACATTCAATCACAGTTAACATAACCTGCTCAGTCATTAATGAGAAATCACATGTAAAAAAAAAATCACCATTATTGCATGACCCTGTTATAATCCAAGCACATATATAAACATTTTCTGCAATTTTCTGGCATTCCCAGCATGTTCTATGCATTAGAGTTCCTTTATTGCAGCTGATGTTTAACATCAGCAAAATTCCTAAAAAAAATCTTAAGACGAGCACTGAAAACCTTGGAAATATATGGGGAGGGGGTGTGTGAAAATTCCTCCACCCAAAGTAGCCAAAGATAGCCACTTAGTTTTGCTAGGTAGGTATACTTTAGCTACTCAAAAAGTGAGCATTTAGGAGAAAGTGGCTGGATCAGAGAGTAAACTATGTGCATATATAGCATTTTCATATATGCACACATCATTTCCCTAGGGCTGTCTGAACTACGAGGAAGATTTAGTAGTCACCCAAGGCAGCAGCCTCTGGGAGGTGGTGAACACTAAGGGGTATGTCTACTAAGCTAGGCTAATGGTTAACCCAGACTATCTGCAACTAGGTCCCACTGAATAACATGGGACCTAGTTGCAGATATACCAGGTTAACCATTAGCCCAGCTTAATAGATATGCCCCTAAGTTTTGACAGTCAAACTAATTCAAAATACCATCAATGCATATTTTTACCCATAGCTCGATGCAGAAATTCTGAATTAGAGTGCAGCGCTAAAGCTCCATTGCAGGGTTCCCTAATGCATGTTTACCGCAAAGGTTTTGCTCAATGATGCGGTAAGCCAACAACATGCAAATAAGCTGTGGGCAAAAAGTCTGCACTAAACAAGGACAGCAAGCCAGACACATGCGCACATAGGTCTGTGTTAGCAGCATCTACATCTTGTGCACAAAAGTAAACCAGTTTGGCCCTTGTGCTGGATTGCTACGTGGAGCATAAGCAGCAATATTATTCTGAAAAGAAGTTCTACTCAGAATAATGTTGCTGTTTATGCGCCAGATAAAAATCTAACACATGCACACAACAGTGTCCCAGTGCACTTCCCCTGATGGTTTTTTTCTTAGCGCTCTCTTCAGCAAAGCCAGAAAAAAGTTGCAGACTCTGTATGATCATACAACCATCACAATTAATATCCCTCAGAACCCTCACACATAGAAACCCGACCACAGCCTATAACTAGAAGATTTCTCCAACTGGACAGCTTGGTTAAGAATTAGATATCATTGATACCCTAGTTCAAAACTGGAATGACACAATAAATAAAGCTGCAGTCGCACCACAGACAAATAGAACCATAAGAAAGCATCCCACTGCTACGTGGTACACTGCAAAGCTAAGAGAAACTAAACGTAAATTATGACAAATGGAGAGAAGATGGCGACACTCTCAGAGTACAGACAACAGAAATGCCTACACATCCAAATTACAAGAATACCAAGACATGATAAATAAGGAGAAGAAGAAATATCACACAAAGCTAATCATGAGCTCGTTAAACCAGCCCAGAGAGTTATTTTATATAGTAACATCATTAGTAAAAGCCCCTAATCAAAAAATGCGGGACAACGACATATCACCACAAAAACTGGCTGATTATTATCAAAGCAAGATCCACAAGAGCAACAACAGATCTGCCCCTGCCCCTTGGCAAACCTTCAAACCAATGTCCATGAAACATTTAGAGGACATCATCGCCAGTCTCAACACCACCACCTCCCCTCTTGACCCATGCCCAGTAAGCTGGATCAAAATAGCTCTAGCTGAACTAGTCCACATCATACTAAAGATGACCCAGCTCTCTCTAATACAAGGCTACATGCCCCCTGACCTAAAAAATGCTTCTGTCCATCTAATAATCTAAAGTACCTCATCAGACCCAAATCTCCCCATTGCCTACAGGCTCATCTCCAGCTTGCCTTTCCTCGCAAAGGTAATTGAAAAGGTCATATAACTACAGCTACAGGACCACATCAACATGCACTGTTTGACTCACAGAAATATGGCTTCAGACCAAACCATGAAGACCCTATTGACAGGACTCATGGATAGACTCATCAAAGGTATCAAAAATTAAATCAAGGATTCATCCTTATATTTCTAGACATCACCTCAGCCTTTGACGCAGTTACTATGCCTCTAATCATTAGGATTATATGACAACATTAAAATGGTTCCACTCTTATCTAAAAGGATGATGACAACAAGGGAAATAGGCCAATAAAAATCCGCTCCTTACGCTCAAAAACAAGGTGTCCTGCAAAGCTCTGCCTTGTCCTCATTACTATTCAATCTTTTACCTAAAACCCCTCTGAAAAATTACACAGGCCCAAAATGTGTAATATCACATATACGCAGAAGACATTATGCTCTACATCCCCTTCTCTATCAAAAAAACAGTGTACACTCCTTTGATAAAATGCTTTGATGCAATCACACACTGACTATCCAAACACATCTTCGTCAATTACAAGAAGAGGTGATCAAATTTGCAGACGACATAAAATTATTATTATTATTTAACACTTATAAAGTACTACTAGGCATACACAGCACCGTATAAACATAGAAATTGTCCATGCTTGAAAAGCTTACAATCTAGCAAATAGACAAACAATATAGTCCAAGTAACAGCTAGAAGAAAGGGAGGAATCAGAAGTTGAAAGCAGCTACAAAAAGGTAAGACTTTAGCATAGATTTGAATAGGGAGAGAGAAGAGGAGCGATGCAAGGGTAAAGGAAGTTTGTTCCAGGCATAAGGAGCAGCAAGGTGAAATGAGCGAAGTCTGGAGTTAGCAAAGGAGGAAAAGGGTAAAGAGAGGAGACCAGAGGAGGAGTGACGTTCAAGAGGGGGGAGAGGAGAGGGGAGAAGAGAGAGGAGAGGTAGTAGGGGGGAAGAAGAATGAATACACTTGTAGGTTTGTGGGGATAATTTGGTTTAGGTCTAGATTTCAGGTCAGCCTCTTGCTTTCTGCAACTGCACCCCTGTCTGCTTGAACTGTACACAGTCGAATGGCACAAGAAGAAACAGCATTTGTGAGCTACAAGAGGGAGAATATGCGGCCTTGTATAAGACAGCCTAGGGAATCACACTTTGCACAGAGGTGTACAAAGAATATGGACCCAGGAAAATACAGGCTAAGAAAAATACAGGCCAAGCTGGAAGCAAAGACCTTTAACACACATACTCTAAGCCCTGAAGATAACAGACAGTGCCAAGAGATGGAGTTCCAGGAAATGGAAAGGCATATACACAGCACAGGCAGAGACAGGAGGGCTGTGACCAGCTGATAAGCGGACCTTGAGCAGACCTTGAAATTCCAACTGTTGTTTGGTGATAAACATGGGAGGGTCCTGAGGGAAGAGCACTTGCAGAAGTTCTTCTGACCTTCTGAACTTGCAGGGGTTTTTTTGCAAATTTTTCAAATGATGTCAGTAATTCAAGCAGAATTCACTAGAACTTTGGGCCAGAGAATCCATATAAGGAGGCAGCTACATAGCTCGGGGATGACTTTCTCTCTCACCACTGAGGGGTAGGGAGAATGTTACCTGCACTCAGATCCCTGAGACAGACACTTGTGTATGGGGGTTTACAGCTGGGGTTTTACTGACAAGTGGCTGTGATCTGAGTTCTTTTATTTTCCTGGTGTACGGCTCCCATGTGCGCAGGCAATCTTGGTGAAAATTAGAGATCCTTTGTAGGTGGACCCGGCCTACAAATTGGCGCCCGAACAGGCACCAGGGGCCCGAGTGGGGCCCGAGCAATAGGCTCCTAAATTCTTTTTTATCCAAATTGCCCAGCGTTTCCTCTGACTGCGCTTTTGGTTGCGTTTTGTCAGAGAGTCAGGATACCTCCTGTTAAATTAAGAAAACAGGGGATGGGCATACCGTCTAGACGAGAGAAAACGGATATCATTCCACGAGGGAACGAGAGATACCTCCTGCTGGTTCAGGGGATGCGGATACCATCCCGGACGAGAGAAAACTGGTACTGCACTTGGATACCCTAGGGAGACTCCAGTGGTGAGTATTTTTGTTTCCTGTCTGCCCCCAAGGACAGAAGATTTACCTGGTTTAGCTAGTGGGTGAGTAGTGAATTCACACCTGTATATACATTTTATGTAAGCTATGTTCTGTTATGTAGAAAATATTAGAGTGTTTGTGTTTTGGATCCAGTTGTAAATATTAGGGAAAGAAAGTTTTTGCCCAGACATTAGGTCTTTATAATTCCAGGATTGATTGGTGTATGTGTGAGACTGTACGTACCTTTGGGTGCGAAGCGACTGTGTGTCCTTATCCACGGTTCCATACTCCCATCACTGCGAGGGGATTGACTGGGTTTGGACGAAGCATAAAGATTGCGTGTCTGTGTGTATCCTGGGTTCGTAGCTTCGTGCCTCGGTAGATAAAGAGGTTTGGATTGTCACCTGTAAAAGCGAAGTTACGCGCACCTCTGTAGATAAAGAGGTTTGATTTGTTATCGGTAAAAGGCGAAGTTAATTGCCCCTGTCCCCGAACAGTGAAAACACCAGGTTTACAGATCATAGCAAGAGGGACAGCTAAGGAGAATATTTAGAAAAATCCAATGAGGGGGAAATAATATAAGAGGAGCTGAGTCCGGCCCTAACCCCACAGATTGCCTCATTAACCAAAACCCCTGTTGGAGTCCTCAATAAAAAGATTATTCTAAAAAATAAACGGGAACAATCTCCTTATCTGGGATGCTCAAAGAGCAGAGAGGGTGACAAAAGAAGACGTTTATAATGGATATGGAAGCGGAAGGGGAGCCAGTGAAGTGACTTCAGAAGAGGGATAATATGAGAATAGTGGGGTTTACAGAGGATTAAATGTGCAGCAGAGTTTTGAATATATTGAAGAGGAGAAAGATGACATTGAGGGAGACTGGCAAGAAAAAGGTTACAGTAGTCAAGATGAGAACAAACTAAAGTTTTATAAGTGTTTTCTGAGAGGAAAGAGTGAATTTTACTAATGCTATAGAGAAAGAAGTGGCAGGTTTTAGCACTCTGATGAATGTGAGGGGAAAAGGAGAGATAGGAATTAAAGAAGACCCCAAGATTGCAGGCTGAGGAAACAGAAAGAAGATGAGTATTATTGACAGAAACAGAGAAAGGAGGAAGGAGGACAGGTTTAGAGGGAAAGATGAGAAATTCAGTTTTAACCATATTCAGTTTCAGACAGCAGTTAGACATCCAGGCAGCAATGTCAGATAAGCAAGCAAAGATTCAAGTTTGAGGTATAGGAGAAATGTCTGGAGAAGAGACATAGATTTGAGTGTCATCAGCATAAAAATGGTTCTGAAAAACATGGGAAGAGATGATGGCACCAAGAGGCTGGGTGTAGAGGTAGAAAGGGAGAGGGCCAAGAAGACACCCCTGGGGGACCCCAATTGAAAGGAGGATAGAGGTAGAGGAGGAGACACCAGAATAAACACTAAAGGAACAACTGGAAAGACAGAAAGAAAACCAAGCCATAGTAACATAGTATATGATGGCAGATAAAGACCAGCCTGGTCCATCTCGTCTGCCTAGCAAGGTGGCAAGAGTAGTGCACCCGCTGTTCCGTGCAGGTCACCCCTCCCCATGCCTTTGTTTATGGGTGTACCCACCGCTCTGTGCTGGTCACCTCTACTTGTTGAGATATCAGAGATGGTTATTTTGATTTTAGCCTGTTTCTATAAAAGAAACCACTGTGTCTGTCCCTGTTTTTGCCCCCACCACTTCCATTGAGAGGGCATTCCAAGCATCCATCACCCTTTCAGTGAAAAAGTATTTCCTGACGTTGCCTTTCAGTTTACCCCCTTGCAGCTTCATGTTATGCCCTCTAGTATTACAGCGTCCCCGTCTTTGAAAACAGTTTGTTAGTTTATACTCTTTAAATATTTAAAGGTCCATATTATATCTCCCCTGTCCCCTCCTCTCCTCTAGAGTATACATATTTAGGTATTGGAGTCTCTTCATACATCTTCTGACGCAGGCTCCAAACCATTTTGGTCACCTTCCTCTGAAGCATTTCCAGTCTTTTTATATTCTTTGTGAGATACGGTTTCCAAAACTGAACACAATATTCCAAGTGAGGCTTTGATAAGCCTCCTATGAGGAACAGTATCAAAAGCTTTGCTGAAATCTAGGTAGATCACATCCATCGCATGCCTTTGATCTAGGTTCTCTGGTCACCCAATCAAAGAACTCAATCAGATTTGTTTGGCATGATCATCCTTTGATAAAACCATGTTGCCTCGGATCATGCAACCTATTGGTTTTGAGAAAGAAAGCCCACTATTCTCCTCTTTCAGGAGTGCCTCCATTACTTTTCCAACCACCGAGGTAAGGTTTTCTGGCCTGTAATTTGCCACTTCTTCCCTATCACCACTTTTGTGACGAGGTACCACATTTGCCCTTTTCCAGTCCTGTGGAACTTCTCCTGTCTCCAAGGATCTATTAAAAACATCCTTTTTTTTTGCAATCTCACCTTGCACCTCCTCTCATCAAGAAATTACCTAGACTCATTTAAGCTCTACATATAGCTGCATTTAGTTGCTTTGTACATAGTTGCTTTTGTACATAGTTCTCATGTTCTCTGTTTATGAAACCTGTTTAATGTATACCCAAGCTTATTGTCCTGTTCATTGTAAGCACTGATCAATCTTTGTGACGTGTAGTTTTATGTTCATTGTAAACCGCACTGATGTCAAATAGCGCGGTATAAAAGAAACTGTAAATAAATAAATAAATAAATCCTTTAAAGGCCCTGCAAGCTCCTCTCTGAGCTCTTTCAGTATCCTGGGATGTATCCCATCTGGTCCCATGGATTAGTCCACTTTCAGTTTTGCAAGCTGTTTAAACACATCATCTTCTGTGAATGGTATAGTATCTATTCCATTTCCATTTGTATATTTGTCAATCAAAGGTGGTTCTTCTACAGGATTTTCTTTAATAAAAACAGAACAGAAGTATTTGTTTAGCATTTTTACTTTTTCAACGTCACTTTCCACGAAGCTGTTCTCAGCACTTTTGAGTCTTGCTATTTCATCTCTGATTGCCCTCTTCTCCCAAATATACCTGAAAAAAGTTTTATCACCACGCTTTAGATCTTTAGCCATTTTTCTTCTGCCTTTGATTTTGCTATCCTTATTTCTCTTTTGGTCTCTTTTAATTTTATCCTGTATTATTTTTGGCATTCCTCTGTCTTCTGAATTTTGTGAAAGCTGTGTTTTTTTGCCTCTATTTGTGCAGCCACTCCTTTATTTATTTATTTATTTATTTACATTCTCTTATATACCGCGCTATTCTGCATCAGTGCGGTTTACATTGAACAAACTGAAATTACATTGAACAGGGCATTATAACTTGGAGATAACTATTTTACAGGGAACATGGGCTATGGAGGGTTAAGTGGCTTGCCCAAGACCACAAGGAGCACCTGTGGGACTAGAAACCCCAATCCTTCCGGCCCAAGGTTGCTGTCCTCTAGTGGGATTTGAACCCCCGACCTTCCGGCCTGAAGTACCTTGCCCCAACCGCTAGGCCACTCCTCCAACCAACCGCTAGGCCACTCCTCCTCCAAGGTTTCCTTTTCCTCTTGTTTTTATTTACTTTCCTTACTTATATATCCATTGCCCCTTTTATTGCCTCCTTTAGTTTAGCCCACTGCAATTCCACTTCCCTTACCTCCTCCCACCCTGCCAACTCCTCCTTCAAGCACTTGGCCACTTTCCTGAATCAGCGTTTTAGAAATCTAGGACTTTGAGCTTGCTGTGAAGAGACTCTGCCTTGCCTTTTATCTCAAACTACACTGTGATGATCGCCGCTGCTCACATGGGCTCCCACCTGGACATTCGACACACTTTCTGGCGAGTACTAAACCCAGCATTGAACTTAACCCTGATTGGTTCCATCACCATTTGTTTAAGCAATGCATCTTGGAAAGCATCCACAATTTTTATACTTCTTTCGAGATTTTCAGAAGGAATACTCCAATCCACACTGGGTAGATTAAAGTCACCCAGTATGATCACTTCCCCCTTCATGGCTACCTTTGCAATATCAATAATCGAGGAGGAGAGAGTGATTGACAGTGTCAAAAACAGCAGAGAGATCAAGAAGGATAAGAACAGAGTAAAGGCCTGTGGACTTAGCCAAGAATAAATCACTGGAGACTTTGGCCAGAGCCGTTTCAGTAGAATGAAGAGGCCGAAAATCAGAATGGAAGGGATCAAGAAGGGCATGAGAAGAAAGAAAATCAAAGAAGTGGTGGAGAATGGTGGAGAGTGGTGGAGCATGTTCAAGAATGGTGGAGAGTGGTGGAGCATGTTCAAGAATGGTGGAGAGTGGTGGAGCATGTTCAAGAAGCTTAAAAAGGAAAGGGAGAAGGGAAATGGGACGATAGTTAGAAGGAGCAGTAGGATCTAGAAAAGGTTTCCTAAGTTGTTAAAACACAAGAGGATTCTGAAAAATTGCAAGAGGATCCTGAAAACCTGGGAGACTGGATGTCCAAATGACAGATTAAATTTAATGTGGTTAAGTGCAAAGTTATGCACCTAGGAAAGAACAATCCAAACTATGGTTACACGATGCAAGGTAAAACCTTAGAAACCACCACCCAGGAAAAAGATTTAGGCGTCATCATGGACAATATGTTGAAACCCTCCCCCCAGTGTGCAGCGGTGGCCAAGAAAGCAAATAGAATGTTAGGAATCATAAAGAAAGGAATGGAGAATAAAACAAAGGATATTATAATGCCTCTGTATCGTTCCATGGTGCGACTGCACCTTGAATATTGTGTGCTATTCTGGTCGCCATATCTTAAAAAGGATATAGCAGAATTAAAAAAAGGTACAAAGGAGAGCGCCAAAAATGGTAAAGGGAATGGAAGAATACCGCTATTAGGAGTGGCTTAAAAGGTTGGGGCTTTTCAACTCGGAAAAGAGATGGCTGAGGGGAGATATGATAGAGGTCTATAAATTAATGAATGAAGTGGAACAGGTAAACGTAGATCAGTTGTTTAAGCCATCAAAAAGTAGAAAGACTAGAGGATACACAATGAAGCTTCAATACAACCCATTTATGACTAATAAGAGAAAATATTTTTTTACTCAATGCATAATCAAACTCTGAAATTCGTTACCGGAGGATGTAGTAAAAGCTGTTAGTGTAGATGGGTTTAAAGAAGATTTGGACAAGTTCTTGGAGAAAAGGTCCATATACCATTATTAAAGAGGACCCAGAAAATCCACTGCTTGCCCCAGGACAAGCATTGTGGAACCTGTATGCCTCTTTGGGAACCTGCCAGGTACTTGTAACCTAGATTGGACACTGTTGGAAACAGGATACTAGGCTTGATGGATCTTAGTTTGAACCCAGTAAGGCATTTCCTATGTTCTTAAGTAAGAAGACTGAAGTTCTCCACATCACCAGAGACACAAACTTCAACTCACCGATGTCTTTAAAGTTCCACAAGCAGAACTAGAAGTCAAATCTGAAGTACGTTACCTTGGGATAATCCTAGACAAGAATCTAACCTTACAACCACACAATAGCAATACCATAAAGTTTATTTACCACAAAATAAAAACAGTACAGCACCTATGACCATTACTAGACTTCCATGATTTTAAAGCTATCTTTCAAGCCCTAGTAGGCTCACGCTTCAACTACTGTAATATAATCTTCCAAGGTATGTCAAAGTACACATTTCACTCGCTACATAGAAACATAGAAATATGACGACAGAAAAAGACCACATGGCCTGTCTAGTCTGTCCTTCCATATCAACTACAACAGTCCCCTTTTTTCCTTTAAAGATCCTCTGTGTTTGTCCCATACTTTTTTGAATTCAGATACTGTCCTCATCTCCACCACCTCCACTGGGGGACTATTCCACGGATCCACCACTCTTTCCGTAAAGAAAGATTTCCGCATATCACTCCTGAATCTATCCCCCTTCATCCTCATCCCATGTCCCCTCATAGCAGAACTTGCTTTCAATCGAAAGAGGCTCTCCCCCTGTACATTTATGCCACAGACGTATTTAAACATCTCAAGCATATCAATCTCAAGCATATCCCGCCTTTCCTCTAAGGTGTACATTTTAAGATCCTCAAGTCTGTCCTCATATGCTTTATAATGAAGGCCACTAACCATTTTAGTAGCCATTCTCTGTACTGACTCCATCCTGTTTACATCCTTTTGAAGGTGCGGTCTCCAGAATTGCACAATATACTCCAAATGGCACAGAATACGTAGCTCACATCCTATATGGTGTACCCAGGACTGAGTATACACACCAATACTGAAGCAGTTATATTGGCTTCCTATACTAGTTCGAGTAAGATATAAGGTTTTGCTGACCATCTTCAAAGTTTCCAACAACATATCCTCAGCCTACCTTCAATCCCTATTACATAGAACACCAAACAGAACAAGGAGAAGTATTGACCAAAACACATTTACCATCCATACCCAAAAACTGAAAAGCATCCAAACAACTTCAAACCAAGCCTTCTCACTCTACGCTCCAAGCACATGGAATATGCTCCCTGATGACATATGAGCTATCACTGATCTGACAGAATTCCGCAAGAAACTGAAGACCCATATCTTCTTGGAGTGCTTTGGTAGCGAGAAACTACTCCATGATCCATTCACATCATGACACAGCAAAATTTCTCACTACTATTGAACATTTTCCTCAACCCTACTCCTATTACTAGCATTATTTTTTATTTTATTTATTTACATTCTCTTATATACCGTGCTATTCTGCATCAGTGCGGTTTACATTGAACAAACTGAAATTACATTGAACAGGGCATTATAACTTGGAGATAACTATTTTACAGGGAACATGGGCTATGGAGGGTTAAGTGGCTTGCCCAAGACCACAAGGAGCACCTGTAGGACTAGAAACCCCAGTCCTTCCGGCCCAAGGTTGCTGTCCTCTAGTGATACCATAAACAATAATATAAAATCCTTTCTCTCATTACTGTTTTAAAACATATACCAACCATCTATACATAGTCATACCTGTATGTCCTATATCTGGTACCTTGCCACACTGTAGCAGAACTTGCTTTCAATTGAAAGAGGCTCTCTCCCTGAATATTTATGCCACAGAGGTATTTAAACATCATAGAAGCATAGAAATATGGGGGTTAGTTGGCTACAGAGTGTGTGGCCTTTGTTGAGGTAGTTGTACTGGCTCCTGTTTCGAGAGCAGTATATTTTTACAGAATTCTTGTTCAGAATATATGAGGAATGTTTTGCAGTGGTATATTCCTTCTCAGCCTTTAGGGTCACCACTGAGGCACTTGATTATTACAGGATAAACATGGGATGTATAAAACTAGGTGGAGTGCTCGGGCATTTAGAATTGTGGCCCCACAGTTATAGAATGAGCTAACAGAGGAAATGTGGGCAATCTTCAAGCTTGTTTTGTTTTAGGAAAGCATTGAAGACATTCTTATTTTCTAAGGGGTACAATGGGAATGAGAGGGTAAAGGAGGAGAGGGTTTTTATGATGGGTAGCAAAGAGGGAGGAAGGGGGATGTTTGATAGTGGTTTATGTTTTTATCATTATTGTTTTATGTTTATATACCATTTTGATTGAAATTTTCAGAAAAGTGGTATAAACTTTTAGAAATCAATAAATAAGACCTCACATTAAAATCTTGCCTTGAGCTCAGCCTTCTCGTCTTCTGTGCACTTCTCTGCATCCACACTAGAAAGCAACTTGTCCTGCTGACCTATATGTGCATTCACTCTGCAGCTCCTCTCTAGCTTTCCTCTCTTATCTCTCCCTACAACTCTCCTCGGGAACTCCGCTCATCTGGCAAATCGCTTCTATCTGTGCCCTTCTCTTCTATTGCTAACTCCAGACTTCACTCCTTTCACTTTGCTGCTCCTTATGCCTGGAACAAACTACCTGAGTCTGTATGTCACCTTCTCTGACCCTTTTCAAATCCAGGCTGAAAACTTGCCTCTTCGCTGCTGCTTTTGAATCTTGACTAATCTGATCTCCTTTGTGTTTCCTTACCATTCCCTCTAGATGTATCCTGTGTCTACAGCTACTGTGTTGTCTGTCTTGACTAGATTGTAAGCTCTGACGAGCAGGGGCCATCTTTCACATGTAGTAGTAGTAGTAATTGCTTCATTACTATCCATTCAAATAGATTTAAATGCGCAATGTGCTGCCATTAGCGCAGGCATTTGTGCATTGTTTATGATCACGTTAGATTCCTTCTTGCATTCTGAACTCAACCTAGCATAGAAAGCATAGTTACTCACCTGTAACAGGTGTTCTCCGGGGACAGCAAGAATCATTCTCACATATGGGTGACATTGGCGCCAACAGAGCCCACACAGATCCACTCCCTGGCTTTCAAAGAAAGCTTTTGGGAGATACACTGCGCATGTGCGGTCACCTTCCCACTCAAAGCTACCATCTTACCTAAGTATAATATCATAGCACAAGATGGCAAAAAGCAAAAACAAAATGAAAATAACTCCAAGGGGAGGAGGGAGGGTTGTGAGGACTGATTCCTGTTGTCCCCAGAGAACACCTGTTATAGGTGAGTAACTACATTTTCTCTGCTTAGGTTTATTTTGATTTTATCCTGTTGCTATAAAGGGATCCAACATGGCATGGGACAGAGACAATGGATCCCTTTATAACAATAGGATAAAATCAAAATAAACATAACTATCTCTTATATTTCAATAAATAGGGGTGACCTACACGGAGCGGTGGGCACACCCCTAAACAAAGGCATGGAAGCAGGAAGTCAACCCTCACATATGGGACTTCCAAGCTACAGGCTACCGAAAAAAGCCTGTAAAAGCCACAGACGACCCAAAAAGCGACTGTAAAGGGCAGCAGGGGGTGCTGGTTGGCTGGAAGTCTGATAATGCAGCCGCAGCATCAAAGATGCAAGCCCTACCCTGGTAGCCTTGACACAGAGGGCTGGAGGGAAGGAGTTGCATTATTCCCTGAAGAAGTGCCGGAGTATCACCTAACCGAAGGCACTATCCCTCCGGGAGGTCTCCTCCAGAACGTAGTGCACCGCGAAAGTGTGCATGGAGGACCAGTTGGCTGCCTGGCAGATGTCCAATAAGGGCACCGACTGCAGGCTAGCTACGGAGGCCACCATGGCCTGCATGTTGTGCACTGTCACATGTCGCTCCAGGGAGAGCCACGCTTGCTGGTAGACAAATGCAATGCAGTCGTCTACCCACCGTGAGAGCGTACATTTGGAGATTGAGGCCCCCAAGCGGCTGGGATCAAATGACACAAAGAGTTGAGTCAATTGGTGGTGGGGCTGCGTCCTCTGGATATAGAAGGCAAGGGCCCGCTTTCAGTCCAGTGTGTGCAATGTGGCCATCACCCTCAAGGAATGAGGCCTGGGAAAGAAAGTGGGCAGCACCACCTCCTTATTCAGATGAAATGCTGAGACCACTTTGGCTAAGAACTTCAGGTGCGTCCAAGGGACTACCCTGTTGCTATGGAATATGGTGTAGGGCTCATGGGCCTTGAGCACCTGCAATTTGCTCACTTGCCTGGGACTCGAAGGGATCCTGCATGAGCTTCCTGAGGACCACATTGAGGTCCCATGCCACCAGCAGTGGGAGGGAACAGGGGCTGCGAGAGAAGAAGTGGACCACCAAGGGGTGGACGGACACAGCTTGGCCCTCCACTGCAAAGTGATGCGCCAAGATGGCACAGAGGTGCACTCTGACCGAAATGGATTTCAGTCCTGCACCTGACAGGTGCAGCAGGTACTGCAGAACCTCCGCAATAGCGCAAGAGTAGGAATCAATGTCCTGCTGCGTGCACCAAAAGAAGCTTGTGCCATTTAAAGGTGTAAGCCCATTACGTAGAGTCCTTATGCGTGGCCAGCAGGACATCCTCCACCATCCGCGGGAGGTGGTAGTGCGTGATAGCTACCCTTTAAGCAACCAGGCTGTCAGAGCCAGCGACTGGAGGTTGAGGTGATGCAGCATGCGATAGCAGGTCCAGGACGCACCCCAGTTGCCAGGGGTTCCCACACGACAAGTGCAGCAGCAGGGGGAACCAGGGCTGTCATGGCCAGTGAGGCACAATGAAGAGTCGGAGGCTGCTTCCGCCTGGATCTTCAAGAGGGCCCGCAGCACCAGGGGCGTCGGCGGGAAAGCATCCAAGAAGCCCCTGGACTATGGGAGTAGGAAGGCATCCTCTGCCTCCCGGCCCCAGCCCGGTCTCCTGGAGCAGAACCTCAGGAATCGCGTATTCTCCAGACTGGCAAAGAGATTGATCTCCAGAGCGCCCCACTGCCAGAAGACCTCCGCCAGAATGGACAGATTCAGTTGCCACTCATGGGGTTGGAGAACGCGACTCAGGCGATCAGCTAGTATATTGTCCTGGCCCGGTAAGCACACCACCCTGAGACTGATGCTCCCCACCATTGCAAAGTTCCAGAAGTGAACTGCCTCCCAGGAGAGGTGGTACAAACCTGTGCTTCCCTGCTTGTTGATATAGAACATCGCTACCTGATTGTCCGTCTGGACCTGGACGATCTGCCCATCCAGACAGTCCCGGAAGACCCTCAGTGCATGATAGACCGCCCAGAGTTTGAGCAAGCTGATCTGCAAGGCACTCTCCTCTGGAGACCCTGTTACTGGAAGTGGTAGCAATGGGCTCCCCAATCTGCCTGGAGGTGTCTGTGGTGAGAACATGCTGATCTGGTGGGGCTTGGAACAACAGTGCAGCCCTCAGTTTGCGGAGGTCCTGCCACCAGTTCAGGGAAGTTGCTAAGGTGGGCGTGACCTGGATATGTTCCCCCAGGTGGCCCGTCGCATGACCCACTGAGCACTGAGCATCCATTAGGCTTGCTGCATCCGCAGGCAGGCAAAGGGGGTCACATGGACAGTGGACGCCATGTGCCCGAGGAGGCAAAGCATTTGCCGGGCAGTCACAGTACTGCCGGCCTGCACTTGCTTGTGCTAGAGTGACGAGGCATTGAGCCCGGCCCAAGGGCAGGAAAGCCCTTGCTTGAGTGGAGTAGAGCAATGCCCCGATGAACTCCATGGATTGCATCAGGATGAGGTTGGACTTTGGAAAGTTCACCACGAACCCTAGGTGCTATAGTAACCCCAATGTGCACTGGGTCACATTGCGCACTTCGTCTGACATGCCAGCCTGCATGAGCCAGTCATCCAAGTACAGGAACACAAAGACTCAGAGGAACTGGAGGTGAGTGACCACACCGCCAAGCAGGGCTGGATTTACCTTGAGTGAGGCCCTACGCCAACAAAAATTGTGGGCCCCCAGCAGGGGCGGCCCAAGGGGGGTGCGGGGCCTCATTTGCATAAGGGGCCTCATTTGCATAAATATTTGCATAATGTTACCATATACTAACTTTTAGTAAACGTGCCTCTTAATGAGTGTATGGATAAAGAAAGACTAAAAGATTTCTACATTACTATAATCCAGTGCCAACTGCCAGACACATTAGGAACTACTACAAACACTGCCTATTTAGAACCCATAGCAAACCCGCCGTATCCTAACAGCACTACCAGGACTCACAAAGCACCATACTCTACCAATCAAAAGGCAACACTGCAAATATTAAACCAATACATTTCAGAGAACAAACAATACATGACCTACTGGGGAAAGAGAACAAGTGGCAATGTCAAATAGGAATTATATAAACAGAACACCTCAGCTCAGTTACACATGCAGAACATAGACCATCACCAAACAAGTAATCACAATTTAGAAACAGGAAGACAATAATTAAACTGGGAATCCCAAAAGCCAAACTTGGAATGTACAACACTGTAGAAATAAAACTATACATTAATTTGCTCTTGTACTAAACAAAGCGCAGAGTTAATGATGCACATTTACCAGAGCTGACATATTCCAATTAATAAATTCAAAATAAAAAGATATTTTTCTACCTTTTGTGCATTTTTTTCAGCTGCAATTGCTCCAGCCACTTTCTTCTGGTTTCTTCGTGTCTTCTGCTAACTCTCCATCGTCTGCTGTCCATTTGTCCTTTCTTCTCTCTTCTAGTTTTTTTCTATTCTCTCTCTACATCTGCTTTAACATACTAATCTTTCTCCTTTTGCTCTTTCCTCATTCCTATTTCATCCACTCAAATTTTACCCCTCCATCCTCAATCCCCACTTACTCTCCCAATACCCGGCCAATTGTAGATTTTTTATCCCTCCCACACAAAATATTTTTCCCTTCTCCATTTTACTCTTCCAGCCCCATCCCATTCTAATCCTCCCCCAACATCAGCTCCCTTCTAGTTCCAGCCTCACCCAGCATCCATTCCCTTCTAGTCCCTGCATCAGCCCATTTCCAGTCCTAGCCACCCATCAGCCCATTTCCAGTCCTAGCAACCCCCCAACCCAATACCAGTCCTAGCCCCCCCATCAGCCCACAGCCCATTACCAGTCTTAACCCCCCCAAAGCCCATTACCAGTTCTAACCCCCCCAACAGCCCACAGCCCATTACCAGTCCTAACCCCATCAGCCCACCTCCAGTCTTAACCCCCCCAGCCCATTTCCAGTCCTAGCCCCCCCCATAGCCCATTACCAGACAGCGCCATCAGCCCACAGCCCATTACCAGTCTTAACCCCCCACAAAGCCCATTACCAGTTCTAACCCCCCCCAACAGCCCACAGCCCCTTACCAGGCCGAACCCCAGCAGCCCACCTCCAGTCTTAACCCCCCCAGCCCATTTCCAGTCCTAGCCCCCTCATAGCCCATTACCAGACAGCCCCCATCAGCCCACAGCCCATTACCAGTCTTAACCCCCCCAAAGTCCATTACCAGTTCTAAACCCCCCCCCAACAGCCCACAGCCCATTACCATTCCTAACCCCATCAGCCCACCTCCAGTATTAACCCCCTCCATCCCATTTCCAGTCCTAGCCCCCCCATAGCCCATTACCAGACAGCCCCCATCAGCCCACAGCCCATTACCAGTCTTAACCCCCCCATAGCCCATTACCAGTTCTAACCCCCCCCCCAACAGCCCACAGCCCATTACCAGTCCTAACCCCATCAGCCCACCTCCAGCCTTAACCCCCCCAGCCCATTTCCAGTCCCAGCCCCAGCCCCCCCAATAGCCCATTACCAGTCCTACCCCCCCCCCATCGGCCTAAAGTAAAATTTAATTAAAAAAAAAAACCTGCTGGCTGCTGCCGCGGGGCCCCCTCTGCTGCCGCGGCAGCATGGACTGACCCACGGGGCCCCCTCTGGAAGCTGAATCAATCGGTCCGTCCGTCCCTCCCTCCCTCCGTGCAGGCTTTGAGAGGCACGAAGGCAGTGTGTCGCCCGCGCGTCTCTGTTAAGCCCGCAGGGGCTGATGGGAAATTTCCCATCAGCCCCTGCGGGCTTAACAGAGACGCGAGGGAGACACTCTCCCTTCACGCCTCTCAAAGCCTGCAGGGAGGGACGGACGGACTGATTGATTCAGCTTGCAGAGGGGGCCCCGCGGGTCAGTCCATGCTGCCGCGGCAGCAGAGGGGGCCCCGCGGCGGCAGCCAGCAGTTTTTTTTTTTAAAATTTTATTTAAAAAAAAAGCTAATTTGTTCGATTTTTGTGGACCCTTGCCAGCTGTGGGCCCTACGCCACGGCGTAATGGGCGTATAGGTAAATCCGGCCCTGCCGCCAAGCACTTTGTGAACACCCGCGGGGCAGAGGCGAGGCCAAAGGGAAACACCTTGTACTGGTAGTGACAGCCTCCCAGCATGAATTGGAGGTACTGATGATGCTGTGGGTGGATCAGGATGTGAGTGTAAGCATCTTTGAGATCCAGGGAGCATAGTCAATCTCCCTGGAGGAGGTAAGGCAGCAGGTTCCAAGGGATACCATTTTGAACTTTTCCTTGACCAGAAAGCCATTGAGGTCCTGAAGGTCCAGGATGGGCATGAAGCCCTCTGTTTTCTTGGGGACCAGGAAGTAGCGGGAGTAGAACCCCCTGCTCCTGCAGAAGGAGAGGGATGGGCTTGACCACGTGGTCCTCGAGCAAAGCCTCAAGCTATGTCTAGAGCAGCTCCCTGCGCAAGGGGTCCATTGGTAATTCCCCCATAAATGAGGGGGGGCAGCTGGGTGAAGTGAAAGAGGTACCCCTCCATGACCATCCTAAGCACCCAGGTGTCCGTCGTGATGGCCAGCCACTGGTGCACGAAATGGACAAACCCCCTGAGAACCTTGGGCCTGGTACTTCCCAAGGGAGGAGGCTATGCCCAAGCTCCCCACAGGCTGTGGCTGAGCTGTGGTTTGGGGCTTGGGAGCCTTGGGCTTACGGGGGCCATGCCCTGGGCCCTTGGCCTGCTGTTCCGGGGGGGGGGGGAAACACGGTAGGCCTGGAACTTGGGGTAGTTTCCGTAAGCCTTTTTCATCTTCGGGTGGAAGGTCTTTTTCCCTGAAGCCTTCCTGTGGTCATGAATTCCTTCTCCAACTCATCAGTCTTGTTGCTCATGGACTTGCCGAAGAGGTTATCTCCCCGGCAAGGGACATCAGCTAGCTTGTCTTGCACCCATTGCTCCAAGTTGGAGGAGTGCAGCCAGGCAAGGCGGCAGACACTAATGCCCATCGCGACCACACAAACCATTGATTCAAAGCCATCGAAGGCTGCTTGAGTCTGAAATTTGGAGCATTCCTTGACTGAGGAAACCAGGGTCCAAAAGCATTCAAGGGACTCTCCTGATAGACCCAGCGAGCTCCTTTGCCAAGTCTCTCAGGTACATGCCCATGTATAGATGGTAGGCCTGGATCCGGGCTGTGAGCATCGAGCCCTGGAAGCACTTCCTCCCAAACGCATCCATGGTGTGGGCCCCCCTGCTTGGGGACACTGAGGAGTGTGCCTTCTGGCTCTTGATTCGATGTATAACCGACTCCACCACCATGGTATTGTGTGGGAGTTGAGCTTTCTGATATCCTGGGCTCCTGCTGACTTGATACTAGGAATTGAATTGACGGTTCATGATTGGCACAGTCACCAGATTCTTCCACATCCTGAACAGCAGGCATTCGAGGATGGGGGGCATAGGCACCGTCAGTGCCTTCCTAGTGAGGGCCTCAGACTGCAGGACCTCTAAGTCCTCAGCACAAGGCTCGTTCTCCAACACCACCACGAAGGCAAGGGCCTGGGACATCTCCCGTACAAATTTGAGAAAAGCTAAGTCCTCCGGGGGGGGGGGGGGGGGCCCCCACCGGAGGTGCGTTGGGGAAAAGTCAAAGGGAATGTCATGATGGAACACGGTATTGGGTGACTCTTTATCCATCTCCCAGTCTGATTCTGACCCCGACAAGTTGATGAATGCCGAAGACTCCAGACGCTGGAGGTTCGATGGCATTTGTTGGTCGTCGAGGGACTTGACACCGACCAAGTCAGGCGCTCCAGGAGTGGAGATGCCTCCTCCAGGGACGTCCTCAGCAAGGAGGTTTCCGTGTGGGGTGCAGACGACCTGGAGTGACCAGGAGTCAGGCCCTGCTGTACCTTGAGGAATGCTGTAAAGCTACGCTTGAGGGCAGCCATGCAAGCCTCGATGCCCGAGGGCTCTGAAGCTGCTCTGGGTCCTGACGGCACCAGGGCCAGGGCCGGAGTCAACTCCTTGGCTGGAGAGTCCTGGATGGTGATAGCGTCGAGAGTGACTCACCACTTCTTCAACACTGGTGTCTTATCCCTGAGGAGCTGCTTCGACAGGTGCTCACATCCGTCATCCCCCAAGTCACGCCGAGGGCTCAGAGGCCGAGCAGAGGAGAACTTACCCTCCGATGCCGGGTCAGTCCTCGACGTAGACTTCGAGGGGGCCGTCAATGTATCCAGTAGGTCATCTGACGACGACTCCAACACCCAATGCCCCCTGGGCTCCAACCGAGCCCAGGCGCCCCACGTCGCCAGCATCGAAGGAAGGGATTCCACCCCTGATGCCGAGCTGGAGCCAGACTTGCCAGACAGCTCCCCCTGCCACCTTTCACAGTCCCTCTGGGTTTTAGCCGACACATGAGGATGCAAAGCGGGCAGGAAGACCCATCGTGGTCTGCCCCGAGGCACTTGATGTAGGTGGAATGGCGGTCCATGTGGGACATAGTGCTATTGCACTTGCCACACTGCTTAAAACCGCTGGTCGAGGACATAGCGGGGAAAATGAAGTCTGCGATGTTAAACTTGGACATCTCGACCAGGTAGGCCACAAGAAAAAATCCCGCATGCCGAAAAAGCAAAAATTAAAGGAAAGGACACCTGAGCGAAATACAAGGATGCCGAGGCAAGCCTTGGGCACGGAAGGTGATTGAATCAAGCACTTGGTAGCGGTAAAGGAAACACAAGTAAGATTGAAAAAAAAATCAGCTTTTACCAGGGTGCACAGACGGGACGTCTGCAGGGCTCTGTGGAAAAGACAGACTGGCAGCTTTGAGTGGGAAGGTGACCACACATGCGCGATGTATCTCCCAAAAACTTTCTTTGAAAGCTGGGGAGGGATCCGCGTGGGTTCCGTCGGTGCCGACATCACCAATGTGAGGACTGACTTCCTTCTTGTTCCTAAAGAAAACTCTGCTTAAGCACTGCACAGATGCCCATTGCTAGCAGCAGCGCATTTCTGCATCGAGCTAAGTGTGGGCAATTTTCAAATAGCCCATTTCTCTGGGTAAATGGCTTTTGGATGTTGAAAGCAAATCATGCGCCCCCCCCCCACCCCCGGAGGTATGGTAGTTGTCAATACAGTCATCGCTTACACATCTATTCAGCAATACTAAAACAGATAGTGCCAATGAACAGAGATATAAAAGGAAGTGCCAGTCCTTTAAACAGTGGCTGCCTCAGTTGAAAATTAAGCCTGTTGTGTATACTGTATACATCCAAAATAACGTTTCATGTTTACAAGCTATCCATTTCCACATACAATTCAAACTTCTCCTTCTGACCTACAAATGTATTCATTCTGCAGCTCCTCTCTACCTTTTGTCTCTTCTCTCTCCCCACACTCCTTCACAGTAGCTCAACAAGCAAATCACTTTTATCTCTGCCCTTCCCTTCTACTGCCAACTCCAGATTCTATTCCTTCCACCTTGCAGCACTCTATGCCTGGACTAGAATAGCGGAATCGGTATATTAGGCTCCATCCCTGGTCCTGTTCAAATCCAGGCTAAAAATTCATTTCTTCGAGGCTGCCTTTGGATCCTGACCCCTTATTCTCCTGTCCTCACCGATATGTATTTTTAATCATTTCACTAAGAATTTCCTAGTCCCCTGTTTGTTCTGCCTGTCTTAGCAGATTGTAAGCGCTGTGAAGCATCGACTGTCTTTTATATATATTTGTACAGCACTGCAATGTTATATAAATGATAAGTAACAGTAGTAAAAGCTGATGTCCATTACCTTTGCAAATTTGTATTATATTTCTACAAAAGCTTGTATGAGTCACGCACCTGAGGGGGGAATCTGAGCAGCTAAATCAAAAGGAAAGTTTTGATTTGATCGCTTTTTTAGAAAGGTCATCTGATGATATAACTACTCAGGTTATTCTCTTGGCTGTGTTTTTCAATAAAAGGGATAGCATGCTCATTTTAAAATCTTACATTAAAAAGAAGAATGCCCCATTGTATGGGCAATTAATTTAATTATTTCCTGATGTCTCTCTCCCTACTCAGGTGAGGCAGAAGGCTTTTCTTTTCTTGAAACCTAAAGTACTTGCTCTGGGGGGGAATCCTTCCTTCATTTTCCTTATAAATGTTTACTTACTTTGGGGGCGTGCTGATTATATTTTTATGGATCCTTTTCATTTTTGAAATATTATTGCTTGATAAGTCTCCTTCCTCTTCTATGGTGTATAGTTAAAGGGAGTTGTTGTTGTTAAGTGCTATTGAATCGGTGTAGACTCCTGGCGAAACTCTGGATAGTTGACCTAAACTTTGTGCGGTCTTCAACCAAGTGGCTCAATGTTGATAGAGTGGTATCTTTAGCTGCTGTTATTGTATCGATCCATCTCATTGCCAGTCTTCCTCTTTTACGGTGACAACCTGTGCCAACGCAATCCTCCAAGGGCTGCCACAATCCACCCTGAGCCCGCTGCAACTCGCCATGAATGCGGCAGCCAGGGTCCTAAATGGAGCCTCAAGGCGTGACCATATATCACCCATACTCAAAAGTCTACACTGGCTGCCAATCCATGGTAGGATCACCTTCAAGATCTTGCTACTAATATTTAAGACCATCAATGGGTTTGCCCCCTCTTCACTCGCTGGCCTCACGCACATTACCCCACCAAATAGAACCAGACGAACTACAGCAATAAATACTTTGGTAATCCCCAAAGCAATGACCCATTGTACACAAGCAACTGTAAACAGGGCATTCAATCTCTGTGCACCCAGATGCTGGAATGCCCTTCCACCCAATATACGAGCAATCCCTGAACTATTAAAATTCCGGAAGGCACTGAAGCACTACCTCTTCCTCAAATGCTACCCGGAGGAACATACACCAATCCCCTCGCACAACACACGCACAACACTGCTACATGACCACATGTAACTGCCCTCAATATGATGTTTATATGTAAATACTTTTCTGTTATCCATGGAGATGTAAATAGTTAATACTGTTATCCAAGTTGAGCTTCCTGTTATATGTAATTACGGTGTTGCCCCCATCGTAAACCACCCATGTTGTATGTAAACCGCACTGATGTGGAAGAGAGCGGTATATAACAGAAATAAATAAATAACCTACCTTGCCAAGCATTATGTCTTTCTCCAATGAGTTCTCTCTTTGCATGATGTTTCCAAAATATGAAAGTCGAAGTCTTGTCATCTGAGCTTCAAAAGAAACTTTAGGCTTTATCTCCTCTAGTACTGACTGGTTTGTTCTTCGGGCAGTCCATGGAATACACAGTATTTGTCACCAGTACCATAATTCAAAGGTATCAATTTTCTTCCTGTCTATCTTAAGAACATAAGAATATAAGAAATGCCATACTGGGTCAGACCAAGGTCCATCAAGCCCAGTATCCTGTTTCCAACAGTGGTCAATCTAGGTCATACGTACCTAGCAGTTTCCCCAAAAGACACAGGTTCCACAATGCTTGTATTGGGTCAAGCATTGATATCCTGGGTCCCTTTTTAATAATGGTTTATGGACCTTTCCTCCAGGAACTTGTCCAAACCTTTTTAAACCCAGCTACACTAACTGATTTTACTACATCCTCGGGTAACAAATTCCAGAGTTTGATTACACGTTGAGTGAAAAAATATTTTCTCTTATTTGTCTTAAATAGTTGACCCTGTAGCTTCATTGCATGTCCCCTAGTCTTTCTATATTCTGATAACGTAAACAATTGATCTACGTTTACCCGTTTCACTCCGTTCATTAATTTATAGACTTCTATCATATCTCCCCTCAGCCGTCTCTTTTCCAGGTTAAAGAGCCCTAACCTTTTTAGCCTTTCTTCATAGGGGCATCCTTCCATCCCCTTTACCATTTTGGTGGCTCTTCTCTGAACCTTTTCTAATAACGCTATATCCTTTTTAAGATACGGCGACCAGAATTGCACACAATATTCAAGGTGCGGTCGCACCGTGGAATGATACAGAGGCATTATAATATCCTTTGTTTTATTTTCCATTCCTTTCCTTATGATACCTAGCATTCTATTTGCTCTCTTGGCTGCTGCTGTACACTGGGCGGAGGGTTTTAACATGTTATCCACAATGACGCCTAAATCTTTTTCCTGGGTGGTGGTTCCTAATGTGGAACCTTGCATCGTGTAACCATAGTTTGGGTTGTTCTTCCCTAGGTGCATAACTTTGCACTTGTCCACATTAAATTTCATCTGCCATTTTGATGCCCAGTCTTCCAATTTATCAAGATCCTCTTGCAATTTTCCACAATCCTCATGGGTTTTAACAACTTTAAATAGTTTTGTGTCATCTGAAAATTTGATAACCTCACTCATTATTCCCTTTTCCAGGCAGGGGCGGCGGGGCCATGTGCGAAGACTCACTGCGGGCCTCATTTGCATAAGTGGCCTTATTTGCATAATGTTACCATACACTAACTTTTAGTAAACACGTCTCTTAATGAATGTATGGATAAAGAAAGAGTAAAAGATTTCTACATTACTATAATCCAGTGCCAACCTCCAGGCACGTTAGGAACTACTACAAACACTGCCCATTTAGAACCCATAGCAAACCCGCTGTATCGTAACAGCACTACCATGACTCACAAAGCACCAGGCCCTACCTATCAAAAGGCAACACGGCAAATATTAAACAAATACATTTTAGAGAACAATACATGACCTACTGGGGAAAGAGAACAAGTGGCAATGTCAAATAGGAATTACATAAACAGAATACCTCAGCTCAGTTACACATGCAGAACATAGACCATCACAATTTAGAAACAGGAAGGCAATAATTAAACAGGGAACCCCAAAAGCCAAACTTGGAATGCACAACAAAACTGTAGAAATAAAACTATAAATTAATTTCCTCTTGTACTAAACAAAGCACAGACGTTAATTCATTACCCCATGATATCCGGGCTATTAAGAATCTACCACAGTTCAGGAAAGCCCTCAAAGGTCACCTCTTCAACAAGTACCTTACTGAGCCCAACTGCATCCCTTAGAGCTCCAAGACACCCCCATACCATCCACATTCCCAGACAAACTTATAGCATACCAACAACACACCAAGTTGAAACTCAAACCCATGACGTGGATTGTGTTTTCTATGCATCCTCTTTGATTTTGTTTCCTTGTAGTAAGTTTTGTAAATAGTTACCCCTGTTATCCAAGTTTTTTGTTCCCTGTTATCTGTAAACTCATACATGTTATTTGTACTGAGCATTTTGTTCCATGTAAACCGCGCTGATGCCGAATAGTGCGGTATATAAGAGAATGTAAATAAATAAATAAAATAAATAAATAATGATGCACATTTCCCAGAGCTGACATATTCCAGTTAATAAATTCAAAATAAAGAGATATTTTTCTACCTTTTGTGCATTCTTTTTTCAGTTGCAATTGCTCCAGCCACTTTCTTCTGGTTTCTTCGTGTCTTCTGCTAACTCTCCATCATCTGCTGTCCATTTGTCCATTCTTCTCTCTTCTAGTTTTTTTCCATTCTCTCTCTCTAAATCTGCTTTATCATACTAATCTTTCTCCTTTTGCTCTTTCCTCATTTCTATTTCATCCACTCAAATTTTACCCCTCCATCCTCAATCCCCACTTACTCTCCCAATACCCGGCCAATTGTAGATTTTTCATTCCTCCCACACAAAATATTTTTCCCCTCTCCATTTCACTATCCCAGCCCCATCCCATTCTAATCCTCCCACAACATCAGCTCCCTTCTAGTTCCAGCCTCACCCAGCATCCACTCCCTTCTAGTCCCTGCATTAGCCCATTTCCAGTCCTAGCCCCACAACAGCCCATTTCCAGTCCTATCCGAGTCCCTCCATCAGCTCATTTCCAATCCCAGCCACCCATTTCTATTCCTTTCCTAGCCCCACCATCAGCCCATGTCAAATCCTAGCTCCCCTCCACTCAGCCCAATTCCAATCCAAGCCCCCCATGAGCCTACTTCCAGTTCTGGCCCCTACATGAGTCCATTTCAATCCAAGCCCCACCACAGCCCATTTCCAATCTTAGCTCCCCCAACAGCCCATGTCCAGTCCTATCCTAGCTGCTCCATCAGCCCATTTCCTGTCCTAGCTCCCTCCGCTCATAGCCCATTTCCATTCCAAGCCCCCCTCCCCATCAGCTACTTGCAGTTCAAGCCCCCCTTGCACTCAACCCATTTCCATTCCAAGTCCCCGTCCCCATCAGCTATTTGCAGTTCAAGCCTCGCCTTCCACTCAGCCCATTTCCAGTCCTAGCAACCCCCCAACCCATTACCAGTCCTAGCCACCCATCAACCCACTTCCAGTCCTAACCCCCCATCTCCCCATTTTCAGTTTAAGCCCCCCCATAGCCCATTACCAGTCCTAACCCCCCATCAGCCCACTTCCAGTCCTAACCCCATCAGCCCATTTCCAGTCTTAGCCCCCCCCCATAGCCCATTACCAGACTTAGCCCCCCATAGCCCATTACCAGTCCTAACCCCATCAGCCCACCTCCAGTCCTAACCCCCCCCCATAGCCCATTTCCACTCCTAACCCCCCCATCAGCCCACAGCCCATTACCAGTCCTAACCCCCCTCCCCCCCCCATCGGCACAGGGAAAATTAAAAAAAAAAAAAGCTGGCTGCCGCCGCGGCAACAGCAGAATCGACTGTCCTGCGGGCCCCCCCTCCCCCCCGCCCGGCTGAGCCCTCCCTGCCCGGCTGAGCCTCTCCGCGATGGCTTTCAGATCCTCAACGGGAGAGTGTATCACTGTCTCCCTTGTGGCTCTGTTAAGCCCGCAGGGGCTGATGGGAAATTTCCCATCAGCTCCTGCGGGCTTAACAGAGCCGCGAGGAGACTCTCTCCCTTTGCGGATCTGAGAGCCGTCACAGAGAGGCTCAGCCGGGCAGGGAGGGCTCAGCTGGGTGGGGGGGAGCCCCACGGGACAGTCGATTCTGCTGCTGCCGCGGCGGCAGCAGCAGCAACCAGCTTTTTTTAAAAAAAATTTAATTTATTTTTAAAGCAGAATGTTCTTTGCGCGGAGCCCTGTGCAAAAAACATTCTTGCTCAATGGACGGGCCGGCCCTGTTTCCAGGTCATTTATGAATATGTCAAAAAGCAGCGGACCCAGCACAGATCCCTGGGGTACACCACTATTCACCTTTCTCCATTGGGAAAATTGGCCATTTAGCCCTACCCTCTGCTTTCTATCTTTTAACCAGTTCCTGATCCACAATAGTACACTGCCTCCTATCCCATGACTCTTAAGTTTTGCAAAAAGTCTCTGATGAGGGACCTTGTCAAAGGCTTTCTGAAAGTCCAGATACACTATATCAACCGACTCATCTTTGTCTGCCTGTTTATTCACACCTTCAAAAAAACATAACAGATTAGTAAGACAAGATCTTCCTTGTCTAAAGCCATGTTGGCTGTCTCCCATTAAGCCTTGACTATCTACATGTTCAGCAATTTTGTTCTTTATGATGGTTTCTACCATTTTTCCTGGCACTGACATCAGGCTCATCAGTCTATAGTTTCCCGGATCACACCTGGAACCCTTTTTAAAAATTGGCATTACGTTGGCCATCCTCCAGTCTTCCGTTATTATTACAGATGATTTTAATGATAGTTCACAGATTACTAATAGCAGGTCTGCAATCTCATATTTCAGTTCTTTCAACACCCTTGGATGTATGTCACCCGGTCCAGGTGATTTGCTACTCTTCAGTTTATCAAATAGTTGTAATACATCTTCCCGATGTATCAATATTTTCTTCAATTCTTCTGCACCTTTAAATACTACTTCAGTCTTGGGTAGCATCCCTACATCTTCCTCAGTAAAGACTGAAGCAAAGAATTCATTCAGTCTCTCCGCTATCGCCTTGTCGCCTCTTAGTGCCCCTTTAACCCCTCTATCATCTAATGGACCAACTGACTCTCCCACAGGTTTTTTTTCTACAAATGTACTTGAAATAGTCTTTATTATGCATTTTTGCTTCCGCAGCAAACTTCTTCTCAAATTCTCCCTTTTCCTGCCTTATCAATGCCTTGCATTTAACTTGACAGTGCTTGTGCTGTTTCCAGTTTTCGTCATTTGGCTCTTTTTTCCATGTCCTCCACCAATTTGATCAGCTCTATCATTACGATATAGTTTGTACCCAGGTATCACAGTGTCTCACTGGTTGTCCTCCTTCCACCATGTCTCTGAGATTCCAATCATATCTAACCTCTCATTTAGTGATATACATTCTAACTCTCCCATCTTATTTTTTAGACTTCTAGCATTTGTATACAAGCATTTTAGAGACTTATTTTATTCATATTAATCGGGCTATTGGTAGGCATGGGTAATTTGGAATATTTAAGCTCTGTCTGCTCCATACTCAAGGGCATTTGGGCTACTTTACTCTTTTCTGGAACCTCTCTGCTTTTGGTAGTATCCTTCAAGGATACATTCTTCTGAACCATGTGCTCTTGGGCAACTGTCGGCTTTCCCCTATTATCCATATGATGTTATTGAAAATACCATGGCCTGGACAAATCAAATCTTTATATGGAAGGAGACATCTCTGCTCTTGAGAATCTTGTCTAGGTCCTTCATAGCCATTCTACCAAAAGCAATATGTTGTTGGATTTCTTGATGGCTAGTCCTTTCTTTGATTGTTGATCCAAGTAAGTTAAAGCTGTCAACTATTTCAATTTCTTCTCCATTAATGATGAACTTATTGATTTTGCCATTTGTCAGGATCTTTGTCTTCTTAACATTAAGGTGTAGACCCATTTTAAGACTATATTCCTTGATCTTGAGGAGCAAATGTTTCAAATCGTCTTCACTTTCAGCCAGTAATGTGGTATCATTAGCCACCAATCTTCACACCTCGGTTGTCTTCACAGAATCCTGCTTCTCTGATGATTTGTTCTGCATATAAATTAAAGAGGTAGAGGGAAAGTATGCAGCCACCTTACACCTTTGCTGATTTTAAACCATTCTGTTTCTCCTTGTTCCGTTCAAACTGTTGCTTCTTGAGCAATGTAAAGGTTGTGCATGAGAATGATCAGGTGTTCTGGTTTACCCATGCTTCTTAATGTGGCCCAGAGATTCTCATGGGTTACACAGTCAAAAGCCTTGCTGTAGTCAATAAAACACATAGATATCCTTTTGGTATTATTTAGTCTTTTCAAGGATCCATCTCACATCCGCGATGATGTCTCTCATTCCTCGCCCTTTCCTGAATCCTGCTTGTACTTCAGGCAGTACTCATTCCAGGTATGGTTGTAGTCTCTGCTGAATGATCTTGAGTACAATCTTGCTGACATGTGGGATCAGAACAATTGTGCAATAATTTCCAGTTAGTCGGGTCACCTTTCTTCAGTATTGGTATAAACACAGATCTTTTCCAATCAGTTGGCCATGAATTTGTCTTCCAAATTTCCTGGCAGAGCCTTATAAGTATAGTAACAGCTTCATCCAATTGCTGTAATACTTCAATGGGAATGCCATGAATGCTCAGTGCTTTGTTCTTTGATAAGGCTTTCAATTCTGCTTCGACGACTTCTTTCATCACTAATGGTTTCTGATCATAAGGTACAGGTTGAAACGCCTGTTGGTCTACTTGATTTTTATCGTATGACGACTCTGTATATTCTTTCCATCTTTTCTTAATCTTCTCAGCATTATTCAACAAGGATCCTTGAGCATCTTATAGCATTCCAATTTGAGGCTGACATTTTTTCTTTAACTCTCGTAGCTTTAGAAAAGCTGATCTTGTTCTTCCTCTAATAGCTTCTGATTCTATTTCCATGCATGTGTCATTGTAGTACTTCTCCTTGTCTTGTCTTGCTGCACATTGGAAATCTCTGTTGAGTTCTGCAATTGCCTCTCTTTCTCCTCTGACTTTAGCTTCTCTGCGTTTCTGGACAATTTTCAGAGTTTCTTCAGTCATCCACTTTGGCTGTTTTTGCTTTTTCACCTTATATAAAGACTTATCTCTTTCTTTCAACACAACCTTCTTGTCATCCCATAACTCTTCTGGAACTCTGTCATTTGTATCTAAAGCAGCAAATCAAGTTTTCTGTTAGTTTTTAAATTCCAGCGGTATATTCTCAAAGTCATATTTTGCTACATTCATGAGTGACTTGCTCTTTTTCAACTTTAGCTTGAGTTTGCATACTAGTAGTTTGTGATCTGTACCACAGACAGCGCCAGGTTTTGTCTTCGTTGATATTATCAAGCTTTTCCATCACTGTCTTCCACAATGTAGTCGATTTGATTTCAGTACAATCCATTGGGTGAAGTCCATGTGTGCAATCAGCACTTGTTTTGCTGGAAGGAGTCTGAGATGAATAGATCATTGGTCTTGCAGAATTCTATCAGTCTTTCTCCAGTTTCATTTCTGTTGCCAGGTCCATATTTTCCAACCACTTTGCCTTCTTCTTTGTTGCCAGTTTTTGTGTTCCAGTCACCCATGACTATCAGGATATCCGGTTTGCATGTTCTGTCATTTTCAGCTTGTACTTGTTCATAGAAGTCATCGTCTTCCTCTTCTGCAGCTGTTGTTGCAGCATATAACTGAATTATAGTTGTGTTGATGGGCTTTCCTCGTAGATGAATAGAAATTGTATTTCATTACGTTCTTGGTTTTGTTAAAGAATAGTTTGCCAACTTAAGCAGATAAGATTGTATTGTGACGGCTTTTATTTATTTATTTTTTTTGCCTTATTTTTCTCCCTCTCCTCTTAATGGTAGCTACAAGATTTCTTTTATTTCCTATATATTTTTCCTCTGTTGTGATTTCCATGTTTTCTTTGTATATTTTTGTATTTGGAATATATTATTTTAAAATGCTAATAAAAAACAGCTGACATTCAATTATGTGTTTTGGTGGTGGGGTTAGGGGGTGATGGGCTGATCACGACTGTTGAGTTTAATTATCTATATTCCAGGGTGGGCCTTACAGTTAATTGGATGGAGAATGGGAAGAGGGGGACAGGGATAAAGATTTACCCAGGATGCCTAATAGCTTTGCACCAACCCTGCATTTTCCCCATGTAATCCCAGCTGAAAAACCTCTACGTATCTTTGTACCTTTGTAAGTATGAACCAACTTTCAAAGAGAAATTCAAGTAGTTAAGTGAAAACTGTCCCCTGTATGATGCATTCTTCTTGTTTAAAGGGAATCCCATTAGGATTTACTGGGTATTTCTTCCATGCGACACAAATTAGTTACTGTCAGAAACAGAATGCTGAGTTTATGGACCACTGCTCTGACCCACCATGATACGTCTTAAGGTCGGTTAAAAAAAAGTTAAATCTTTCCCAACTTTGACTGACCCTCTGAATTCTCACAAACTTCCATACAGGACCAGCTATGTGGAAAGAAGGTAGGGAGCACCACTTCCAGGTTGAGATGGAAGGGCGACACTACTTTCGGCAGGAATTTGGGGTGCGTGCGAAGCACCACTCTGTTTTTGTAAAACATGGTATAAGGTGCCTCTGCCACAAGGACCTGAAGCTCGCTAACTCTGTGAGTGGAGGTGAATGCAACCATGAAAACCACCTTCCAAGAGAGGTAGTGAAGGTGGCAGGTAGCCAGAGGCTCGAAGGGTGGGCGAGTGAGCTGCCCCAACACTACGTTGAGGTCCCATTCGGTTGCCGGAGGGCGAACTGGGGGCTTCGATAAGAGCAGACCACGAAGGAAATGGGTCACCAACGTTTGGACAGAGAGGGGCTTACCATCCATTGGATGGTGGTGCGTCGCCAGGGCACTAAGATGCACTCGGACAGAGTTAGACTTGAGCCCGGACTGAGAGAGGTGGAGAAGGTATTGTAATACCAGAGCCACTGAGCAGGAAAAAGGCTCAGCCCAGTTTTCAGCATACCAAACAGAGAACCTGCACCATTTGAGGGCATAAGCCTTCCTAGTAGAGGCCTTACGAGAGGCCAGCAGCAGGACCGTACCGAGCCGAAATGCGCCACTGAAGTCTTCCCGCCAGCACACTAAGCAGGTCTGGTCTCTCCAGGAGGGACCAGACCTGCTTAGCGTTCTGACAGCAGGCGGCTTGCACATCGGGTATGCGCCTCTTCTCTCCCGCCCCCATAAAGTGGCTAGATGGAGGTGCAGGGGGGAGGCGCGCGCACGATATGCAAGTCGCACAGGGCGCATTTCGCTATCGGTACGGCCCTGGCCAGCAGAATCTCCTCCACCTCATCTGGAAGGTTGAAAGGGGCCAGAGTCACCCTCTCAATAGCCTCGCTGTCAGCGACAGGGACCCCAGGTTGGGGTGCAGAAGAGAGCCCCCCTCCTGAGATAGGAGTCCTGGAGTGGTCCCAAATGGGATGGGGGTCTCCACCATAAGCTGTAGAAGCAGCAGAACCCACGGTTGCCTCGGCCACCGAGGAGCTATCAGGATGAGCAAGGCCCTGTCGTGGAGGGCCCTGAACAAGGTCTTGGTGATCAGCAATGTAAGAGGGAAGGTGTACATGAGGCCTTCTGACCATGAGACCAAGAACACGTCTGCTGCCACTCTGGAGGGGTGGGCCTGCCGGGAGCAGAAACGGGGCAATTAAAAGTTGTCTGGGATGGTGAACAGGTCCATCATGGATTCCCCCCAGAGCCAAAAAAGCCGACTGGCTACCCTAGGGTCCAGCTGCCACTCGTGTGGCTGGAGGACTCTGCTGAGTCTGTCGGCCAGCAGGTTGTCCTGACCTGGCAGGCACACCACCTGCAGGAGCATACCCTGTTGGCTTGTGTACGAGCAGAGGACCAGTGCCTCCTGACAGAGGGCATGCAACCCAGTGCACCCCTGTGCACCCCTGTTTGTTCACACAGAACATCGCCACCTGGTTGTCCATCTGGATCAGCACTGGCTGGTGACACAGGTGGTGACAGAAGATCCTCAGGGCTAGGTATATGGCTCATAGCTCTAAGAGGCTGATCTGCTGGGTGCTCTCATCTGGTGACAAGTTACCCTGAGTGCGGAGATCTCCGCAGTGGGCTCCCCAGCCGAGCAGAGAGGCATCCATAGTGAAGACCCTCAAGGGGCTTGAGGCCTGAAAAGGCATGCCCGCCTCGAGATGCTGGGGTGACTGCTACCAGACCAGGGAGTCCACCAATTGGCGGGTCACAGAGACTTTGCTGCGGAGGCAGCCCATGGCCTGGGACCACTGATCCCAGAGACACCACTGTGCCACCCTCAAGTGGAGGCGAGCATCTGGGGTGACGTGGACCGTGGAGGCCATGTGCCCGAGGAGGCACAGGAGAAGCTGGGTGGGCACTGAGGGACAGTACTTTATGTCCCAAGCTAGAGACCAGAGATGATCGGCTCGGTCCCTGGGCAAGAAAGCCTTCGAATGGAGAGTGACGATCTTTGCCCCAATGAACTCCAGACACTGTATCAGGAGGAGGTGAGCCTTGGGGCAGTTTATGACAAAGCCCAAGTGTTGCAGAACCTGGATGGTGCGTGCAGTGGCCTGCTCACCTCTGAGGCTGTGCCGCCATTTATGAGCCAGTCATCCAGGTAGGGAAAGACGAAGACCCCCTGGAGCCTGAGAAAGGCAGCCATGACTGCAGAGATTTTGTGAAGACTCTTGGGGCAGAAGCTAGGGCAAAAGGGAGCACCCTGTACTGAAAATGTCTGCCCCCCACTACGAACCGCAGGTACTACCTGTGGTTGGGGTAGATGAGGATGTGGCTATAAGCATCCTTGAGGTCTAAGGAGCATAGCCAGTCTCTCTGCTGGAGGTATGGCAGCAGTGTTCCAAGGGAGAGCATCTTAAACTTCTCCCTCATCAGAAATTTGTTGAAGTTGTGCAGGTCGAGGATGGGCCTTAGGCCCCCTGTCCTCTTTGGCACGAGGAAGTACTGGGAGTAGAACGCCTTGCCCTTGAGGAAGTGGGACAGACCTGACAACTCCTTCAGAAGAAGTTCACAGTGGAGGGGAGACCTGAGAGGCTCTCCCGGGAAATAAGGGGGAGGTGTCCGAGTCAGGTGGAGGTGGTAACCCTCCCTGAACACCCTTAGTGCCCAGGAATCGGTGGTGATGGTCACCCACCCCTAGGCATAGAGGGCCAGACGTCCCCCTGTAGGCTGCTGATCTTCTTGGGGTAGAGAGGCTATGCTCAAGGAGTCAAAAACTCCCCCCCTGGCTGAGCCGGAGTCAGTGTCTGGGGTTTCAGAGCCTTCTGCTTATGTGAGCTATGCCCTTGTCCCTTGGCCTGCTGACCCTGTTGGGGAGCTGGGGAGGCCTGATAAGGTAGGCAGTTTCTGTAAGCAGCTCCCTTCCTCGGGTAGAAGGGCTTTTTACCCAAGCCCTTCCATCAGGGAGGGGCAGTGGTCTTTTTAGAGAGCCTGGTTCTTGTCATGAACTCGGTCTCCAGCTCGGCAGCCTTGTCGGTCATGGATTTGCCAGAGAGGCTCTCACCTTGGCAGGGGACATCGACCAATTTGTCCTGAACCCACTGCTTGAGGTCGGATGACTGCAGCCAAGCTTTGCGGTGTGCACCGATGCCAGCTGCCACAACTCGAGCTGCCGACTTGAACCCATCATAGGCCGCCCAAGACATGAATTTGGAGCATTCATGGACTGCTTTGGCCAAGTTCTTGAACAGACGCAAAGGTTCCTCGGAGAGACCAGCCGAGAACCCGGCGAGTTCCTTCGCCAGGTCTCTCAGGTACATGCCCTTGTACAGCTGGTAGGCCTGGATGCGGCCGATGAGCAAGGTGTGGGCCTCCCTGCCGGGAGGCACTGAGGAGTGCATCTTCTGGCTTTTCAGCCGATGCATGGCCGACTCCACTACCATGGAGTTATGCGGTAGTTGTGACTTCTGGATACATCGAGTCGAGCCGTTTGCTCACCACCAGCACCAAAGTCGGTGTCTCCCACATTCAGAGCATCAGCCATTCCAGGATGGGAGGGATGGGCACCGTGAGCGATTCCCGCGGAGGGGCCTTGTACTGGAGGATTTCCAACTTATTCACCTAAGGATACTCCTCCGACTCCGTCGGGAATGTCAGGGCCTTGGACATGTCCTTGACAAAATCAAGGAAGCCCATATCCTCGGGTGGAGAATGCTGTTGAGGCTCTGAGACAGGAGAGTCAGATGGGACGTTGCAGTGGTGATCGGTATCGGGGGACTCCTCATCCTCCATTTCCCACTCGTAGTAGTCCATGGAGGACTCGTAGGAGGGATGTTCCGTGGGTCTCGGGGCTCCTGATGCCATGCAGCCAGTGTGCACAGACTTGCAGGAGATGACCACGGTCCTGTTGAGTGGGATTGTGACCTCGGCCGAGGATCGGCTCGGCGTCCGGGGATGTCTTGGACGTCAAGGGCCTGGTGGTGAGGGCAGATGAACCGGTTGTGCCGGACAACAGAGCTCACTGCTGGTCCATGAAAGCAGACAAACTGTGTGCCAGGGCCGCCATTCTGGACTGCAGACCCAAAGGCTCTGCAGCCTTCGGCGCGGGCACCGAGACACTCAGTCCCAACGCCGGCTTCCCCAGAGGAGAATCCTTGATGAGGATAGTGTCTGAGGACCGAGGCTGGACCGTGATCGGATCCTTCCAGGGGACCTTCACAGGCCGCTACTTCTCAGATGCCTCGGACGGGCGTCTCGGACTGCGGGACCGGGCCCGGGGAGCACTCGGACGGTTGGCATTGTCTAAGGATGCCACCTTCGAGGGCTTCTTCTTCTTCCTGGGTTCCCTTGAGGGAGACCCCCTTTCAGAGGACCCACTACAAAGCTCGGGTACGGAGGGTTCTGCCCGAGATGTTGGGGCCTCAGATGAGGCCCTGGCCTTCAGAGGCACTGGGGACTCGAAGAAAAACTTATCATGCTGCTGCTGGCAGGCCTTGAGGGCCTTACTGGACATCTTGCAGAGACCGCAGGCTGCCGGGTTGTGATCTGGCCCCAGGCAGTGGAGACAGCAGTCATGTGTGTCGGTCAAGGACATAATTTTGGAGCACCGATCACACTTCTTAAAGCCACTGGTAGCCATGGGGGAAAAACAACCCCTGCAAGATTGAAGACTCTCTGGGCTGCCAGTGGGAGAAAAAAGGTGTGAAGGCGCCGGGAAAAGAAAGAATAAAAACTACAAAAATGGGCCAACTCGACGCCGAGGCAACAAGTTCGGCAGGCAGGAAGAGCAGGTGTTATACTGGAGGCGAGTATGAAACTCAGAGAAGAAAAAATCAACTTTTTCTGGGGACAAGCCAGACGAACGTCTGAAGGGCTCCATAGAAAAAAGGAGACTCAGCAAGATGGCACCCTTGGATGGGAACGGAACCACGCATGTGTGGTGGCATCTCCCAAAGGCTTTCTTTGAAGCTGGGGGATGCTTCCATGAGGGCTCCATCGGTGCCGATGTCACCCATATGTGAGGACTAACTTCCTGCTTGTTCCCGGAGAATGATCTCAGTCTCTCAAATTTATTGCTAACAATCACTGCAGCACTTGCATTATACCAAAGAGAGCCTCCTTCTGGAGTTCATAAGATGTCACTTGTATAGGCAATTTATCAAAGTATGCTTGGGAATTCCTCTTAATCATGCCTGTGGCACCCAACACAGTAGAAAACATTTCGGTTTCTGACACACTTTCCTGGTCTCTGACTGCATTTCTTAGTTGAGGATCTTCTCCTTCTCTATATAATTCATAGAATAATCACTTGGAACTGACACCTCTATTATCAATGCCATGCTGGTGTTTTCTCTTTTAGCACTAACTCTGGTTTCCCTGCATCCAGATTTTTTATCAGTTGGAATGGGAATGTCCCAGATAATCATAACCTCCTCGTTTTCCATTATCCCTTAGGGTTATGGATCTCAGTGTTATTTTGGTACAGCAATGTTGTAGTGTTTAGAGAGTTTCCAGTGGATGAGACATACCACTTTATTGTGCTTTTTGCTATACACATTTTCTGCCATCAGAAATTCACAGGCAGCTATGAGATGAGTTACCAATTCCAGCTCTTTCTTACAAAATCTACATCAGTTTTTCTAGTTTTTTTTATGAATGCTGTAACCCATCTCATCCATAGTGCACTGTCCTGGGCTGGGCTGGCTGTAACAATCAGTCTCTCATCCTTCAGTTTCAGTTCACCTCTCCTTAGCCATTTTTTAATTCCACCACTATTTTTGTCCCCACCATCTCCACCAGGAGGACACTGCAAGTATCCAAGATCCTTTCTGTAAAAAAATATTTCTTGGTGTTGTTTTTAAATTTTCCTCCTTTCAGCTTCAAGTCCTCTGGTTCTATAGTTTCTCCATCTTTGGAAAAGGTTTTTTGTCCATTAATACTTTTCAGTATTTAAACACCTTTATTGTATCTCCTTTGTCTCTTCTTTCCTCTAGGGCATCGATGGCGAACCTATGGCATGCGTGCCAGCTGTGGCACGCGAAGGCCTTGCAGCTGGCACGCGGGAAGGTCCGCAATCGAAAAAAAAAAAAAACCCTGTCTGCTGCCGCTGTCGGGGCCGCCGCGGCAGAATCGAGCGTGCCGCGGGGCCCCCCTGTACCCGGCAGATCCTGCCCTCCCCGTAGCAGCTCTCTCTTTGGAGCTACAGTCAGATGCGCCGGCTTGCAGAGCGCGAAGGGAAGAGTTTCCCTTTCGCGACTCCGTTAACCCCGCGGGGGCTGATGGGAACTTCCCATCAGCCCCCGCGGGCTTAACAGAGCAGCGAGGGAACTCTTCCCTCGCGCTCTGCAAGCCGGCGCGTCTGACTGCAGCTCCAAAGAGAGAGCTGCTACGGGGAGGGCAGGCTCTGCCGGGTGGGTACAGGGGGGGCCCCGCGGCACGCTCGATTCTGCCGCGGCGGACCCGACAGCGGCAGTAGACAGGTTTTCTTTTTTTTTAAATTTTCCCTGGGCTGGGCTGGGCTGGGGGGGGTGGGGGTTAGGAGTGGTGATGGGCTGGGCTGGGCTGGGCTGGGCTGGGGGGGGGTTAGGAGTGGTGATGGGCTGGGCTGGGCTGGGCTGGGGGGGTTAGGAGTGGTGATGGGCTGGAGGGGGGGTTAGGAGTGGTGATGGGCTGGGCTGGGCTGGGCTGGGCTGGGGGGGGTTAGGAGTGGTGATGGGCTAGGCTGGGCTGGCGGGGTTAGGAGTGGTGATGGCTGGGCTGGGCTGGGCTGGGGGGGGGTTAGGAGTAGTGATGGGCTGGGCTGGGCTGGGCTGGGGGTTGTTAGGAGTAGTGATGGGCTGGGGTGGGGGGGGTTTAGGAGTGGTGATGGGCACTGGGCTGGGGGGGTTAGGAGTGGTGATGGACACTGGGCTGGCTGGGGGGGTTAGGAGTGGTGATGGGCACTGGGCTGGCTGGGGGGGTTAGGAGTGGTGATGGGCGCTGGGCTGGGGGGTTAGGAGTGGTGATGGGCGCTGGGGGGGTTAGGAGTGGTGATAGGCGCTGGGGGGGGGCTTAAACTAAAAATTGAGTGATGGGGGATTAGGACTGGGAGTGGGCTGATGGGGAGGTTAGGACTGGAACTGGGCTGGTGGGATTAGGACTGGGAGTGGGCTATGGGGGGCTAGGACTGGTAATGGGTTGTGGGGGTTGCTAGGACTGGAAATGGGCTGAGTGGAAGGGGGCTTGAACTGCAAATAGCTGTTGGGGATGGGGCTTGGAATGGAAATGGGCTGAGGGGAAGTGGGGGGCTTGAACTGCAAATAGCTGATGGGGACGGGGCTTGGAATGGAACTGGGCTGCGGGTACGTGGGGGGCTTGAAGAAGGGAATGGATGCTGGGTGAGACTGGAACTAGAAGGGAGCTGATGTTGGGGGAGGATTAGAATGGGATGGGGCTGGGAGAGTAAAATGGAGAGGGGAAAAATATTTTGTGTAGGAGGGATGAAAAATCTACAATTGGCCAGGTATTGGGAGAGTAATTGGGGATTGAGGATGGAGGGGTAAAATTTGTGTGGATGAAATAGGAATGAGGAAAGAGCAAAAGGAGAAAGATTAGTATGTTAAAGCAGATGTAGAGAGAGAGAGAATGGAAAAAAAACTAGAAGAGAGAAGAAAGGACAAATGGACAGCAGACGATGGAGAGTTAGCAGAAAACATGAAGAAACCAGAAGAAAATGGCTGGACCAATTGCAACTGAAAAAAAATGCACAAAAGGTAGAAAGATATCTCTTTATTTTGAATTTATTAACTGGAATATGTCAGCTCTGGGAAATGTGCATCATTAACATCTGCGCTTTGTTTGGTACAAGAGGAAATTCCTATTTGACGTTGCCACTTGTTCTCTTTCCCCAGTATTCACTGAAATGTATTGGTTTAATATTTGCAGTGTTGCCTTTTGATAGGTAGGGTATGGTGCTTTGTGAGTCCTGGTAATGCTGTCAGGATACGGCGGGTTTGCTATGGGTTCTAAATGGGCAGCGTTTGTAGTAGTTCCTAATGTGCCTGGCGGTTGGCACTGGATTATAGTAATGTAGAAATCTTTTAGTCTTTCTTTATCCATACACTCATTAAGAGACATGTTTACTAAAAGTTAGTGTATGGTAACATTATGCAAATATTTATGCAAATAAGACCACTTATGCAAATGACGTGCTGGCACTTTGAGGAAATTCTTTGGTTTTGTGCGGCAGTTTGGGCACTCGGGCTCAAAAAGGTTAGCCATCACTGCTCTAGGGTATATACATTCAGGTCTTCAATTCTTTTCTCATAAATCTTCTGGCAAAGACCCTATACCATTTTGGTGATGGTGGAAGGGGGGAGAGGAGGAGAATGATTTGGGGATGAGTGACAGTTGAAAAAGAAAGAAAGGAGGCAGCTATTGAGAAGGACAAGAAGGCCAGATAGATGGAGATGATAAAGGGAACAACCTAGTGAGGGGGAGATGGAAGGTTAAGAAGGGACAATAGAGGGGAAAGGGGGGGGGGCTTTAGGGTTGGAACAGGAAGAACTGGAGAGGGAGAAAGGGATGAAATTTAGTTGAGTGAATAGAAAGGCAGAGAGAGACAGAAACGGAGAAAAGAGAAATGTCAAGAGAAATATGCAGGAGGAACTAAAGATGAGAAGAAATGGAAAATGGACAGAAGGTCCTGAAAAAAGTGAGGAGAATAAAAAGTCAAAAAAAGAAAGCTGAGGAGCAAAGTGATTAACCCTTTCCAGGCCGAGCCCAAAACTCTTGGGATCCAAAATTCTGACTAAATATTCCTATCAAATGGTATATAATACATGACCATAGCAGAAGGAAAATCACTATTAGAACATATTGAATAAGACTGGTACAATTTTCCCGAAATATGCAAAAATTAACCAGGCTGCAGAATGTGGATTAAAAATTTAAAGTAGGCCTTGAAAGGGTTAAAAACAAAGAGGGCTATTTACTAAGATGCGCTAATGTTAACACATGTTAATTTACTGTTAACATGCATTATTAGTAACTAGATCCCATTGAATAACATGGGACCTGTGCTAAAATAACATACATAATGGTAAATTAACAAATGCTAAGTTAGCGCACCTTAGTAACTAGCCCCCAAAACGTCCAAACAACAATGTTAGAGAAAAGCATTTCAAGGTTAATTTTCAGTGGTCTGCCAACTACTTGATTTTAAAGATTAATAAATTAATTTAGGGGATCATTGTATAAGGGCATCTACATACATGATAAGGTATGCGCCTACTTTGCTAGTATTTTAATCATTTATGCTAACCTATGAGGGTATCACAGCCTACTTCCTCATGCTCTTGCTCCTTATAACACTGTTATAAGTTTAACCCAATGATCCTTGATATTTCTAAAATTCTTCCTAGATAATAGCTGTTCAAATGGACAGGCTTTCTGCTCTTTTTTACTTCAGCTCTTTGAACTGGCATTTGTTTCTAACACTGTGGAGCCCCATTGAGTCACATTAATCAGTTGCTGACACCTGTTCCTACTCTCTTGTTGATCATGCTCTTGATGTTATGAAATGCTTTGATGGATTTACAAATTTCAGATGACTAACCCTTAACAGAAAGCCATTCAGATAACATCTTCTGAAGGCTGCTCTTGTCAGATCAGCTTTTACTGGAACTTCTGCTGATAGAAATTAAAGTGAATAAATCAATGAATTCTTTTAACTTGTTAAACTGCAAGCTCTAAGAGCAATAACACAGGTACACTAAAAACAATTTTTTTTAAACTGCCTCTAATGTTTCGATTGATTTTTACGTTTTTTGGTGCGCTGAATCCAAATCTGGTAACCAATTTGCTCCATCACGTACAGATTTTTTTGCTACATTGGGTTAGCAGTTTGAGGTGAACGTTTCAGATTGAGTGCGATCGAGATAAAAGTTTCTTGGATGAATTCTTTATACTAATTGTTTAGTAGTTATTCAAATAAGAATAAAGAAAATTGTAACAAGGCAGCACATAAGAATAGAGTAATGTCAACAAAACACACTGTGATGGTAGCAAAATTGTCTGCACTTAAAACAGCCACATACATGTGCACAAACATTGAGCATATAAGAGCGAGGTTAGACACAAAGCAAAGCAAAGAAATGTGCAAAAAATGTTGTACAGGTATGTATGTAAGAATAGAAAACGCAAACCGCACCATTGCAATACATGAAGACAAACACCCGATGGTGTGAAAATAAAATTCTAATAAATGAGATCCGACACTGTGGTAATAACTAGCAAATTTTTATTTCAAAGTTTAGTAAAAACACGATATTTGTCAACACAGTTTAGATTTTAAAGTCATTCTTGGGTCAGTCAATCTCCTGGTGGGCCCATTTCTTCTTCCCCCGAATGCTTCTCTTGGTGCGCTGCTTGGCATATTTTTCATCTGGGGTTTCCCGCAGCAGCAACCAGCAGAAATCAGCCATCATAGTGGTGTTCCATCTTCCTTGGTACCTTCTCTCTGCGTCCTTGATGTCCTGGTGAAACCTTTCACCTTGTTTTTCACTGTACGCCCCCAAGTTTTCGGGAAAGTAGTTCACATGGGAGTGCAAGAAATGGACTTTCAGGCTCATGTTACAGCCTTGTTCTTTGAAGGCATTGAGCATCCTGGCAACAATATCCTTATAGTTCTCATCCCGCCTGTTCCCCAAGAATTTGAGAACAACATCCTTGAAGGAATCCCAGGCTTCTTTTTCCTTCTCAGACATCGTTTCAGCGAATGCTCCATCTGAAATGAGTTTCCTTATATCAGGGCCAACAAACACTCCTTCCTTTAGCTTTGCTTCAGAAAGTCGGGGGAACTTTGAGCAAAGGTACCGAAAGCACTCACCATCTTTTGGAAGGGACTTGATGAATTGCTTAATGAGACCCAACTTAATGTGGAGAGGTGGTAATAGAATTTTATCACGAGGTACCAAGCTCTCATGAAGAACATTTTTCTCACCGGGTCTCAAATACTCCCGAATTGGCCAGTCTTTTTTCCCCCAGTGTAGGTTGTGGGCCCGGCTATCCCACCAGCAAAGGAAGCAGGGATATTTGGTGAAACCGGATTGCTGCCCTAATAGCATGGATAGAATTTTAAAGTCTCCACAAATCATCCACTTATGCTCATCATAACGAATCTTCTGAAGAATCATGGCCAAATTCTCGTATTTTTCTTGGAGAATAACAGAGTGAGCAATAGGAACTGAAGCGAATGTGTTGCCATTATGAAGAAGAACACCTTTTATGCTGTCTTTTGACGAATCAATGAACAGCCGCCATTCAGCAGGATCATACTTGAGTTTAAACTTTTCCATCACTCACTCCGTATATATCGTTGCAAAATACCAAATCTTCCTCTTTGCTGAAATACTTCAAAAATTGTGTCTCGCGGTGGCGGTACCAATAAAAAGTTGTTCCTGGTGACAATAGATTTTTCTGTTTAAGCCGAGAACCTAGCAGTTGGGCAGCATCTTTTGGGAGTCCTAAATCCCAGACTAAATCATTCAATTCAGCTTGAGAGAAAAGTTCAGGTTTCGGATCTGGTTCAGTTTCAAACTCGGAAGTACTGGGCTCATCGGGAAAAGCCATCTGATGAGTCTCATCATGATCAGAACCGTCCACACAAATATGATCCAAAGATTTTGGTGGTACAGGCACAGGTACTTTGTTGCTATGAGGCATAGGCCTAATTGCTGAGGGAAGGTTGGGGTAACTTATTACGTTCTTATTTTTTAAGTTGTATCCCTTCACAATGCAAGAGCAAAAATAGCAGTCACTGCTGTGGTCTCTTTGTTCACGCCACATCATAGGTATTCCGAAACGAAATGCTTGTTTTTTACCTTTCATCCATAAGCGTAGATCTTCCTCACATGTCTTGCACACTTTGTGAGGAGCCCACGGTTTGTCTTGATCGCCTAACTTCAAACCTAAATAGGCGAAATATACTTTTTAAATAAATGCAGAAATGTTCCTCTGCCGCTTTTTCACGGTATATTCCCCACAAATAAAACAAAAACTGTCCGGAGAGTTGACGCAACCTCTGGCTCTGTGAGCCATCACAAATACACAGCACTGCAAACTACAACTGTAGTGAACCACTTCGGAATAAAGCTGGATTACGACTGAGCAAACAAAAGGTAATAATGAACTTGCAAGAAACTGAAATTTGACAGGAACGTTCATGTCGCAACCACCGTGTTTGAGCGAGCGAACGAGGCGAGGCGAACAGGAAAGAACATGCGCCAGCGCGAGTACTGGATTTAGCCCCCCGCCTCCCAATTGTCCTGTTAATGTATAAAATGAATACAAAACACTCTAAAATATCATGAGGGAGTGTTTCTAGTTAGTTAACCATTACAACCTCTATTTTGGGCCAAGAAAATAAACTGCAGTCGGCTAAAAAGAAATTATGTGAACATTCCTTATATGGGTAAGAAATCTAATTTTGCAAGAAAACGTGACGTGATGGAACATTTTGGCTATTTTTCCTGGATTCAGCACCCCAAAATCTATAGGAATCAGTTGCAAAACTGGAGGCAGTTTTTTGGTAGTGTACCTGTGTAATCAAAGCCATTTCCATGGGTACAACAATGTTACCTAGAAAATAGGCTCTTTGATTACTGTCCACCCTCAGTGTGGATAAAAGTTCATATGTTATCCATTGGAAGATATGTCATACTGGTTCAGACCAAAAGATCCATTGAGCCCAGTATCCTGTTTCCAACAGTGGCCAATCCAGGTCATAAGTATGTGGCAGGATGCCAAAAGGTAGACAGACTCAATGCTGCTTATCCCAGGGATAAGCAATGGATTTCCCAGTCCACTTTAATAATGGTTTATGGATTTTCCTCCAGGAACTTGTCCATACCTCTTTTAAACCCAGTTACACTAACAGCTTTTGCTACATCTGCCAGCAACGAATTCCAGAGTTTGATTACACATTGAGTGAAAAAATATTTTCTCCAATTTGTCTTAAAAGTGCTACATTGTAGCTTCACTGCATGCCCCCTAGTCTTTCTTTTTGGAATGAATAAACAAGCGATCTACGATTACCCGTTACACTCTATTCATTATTTTGTAGACCTCTATTATATCTTCTCTCAGCTATCTCTCTTCCTTGTTACGATATCCTTCTACCCCCTTATCATTTTAGTCACCCTTCTCTGTACCTTTTCTAATTCTGCTATATCCTTTTTTGAAATATGACAACCAGAAATGCACACAATATTCAAGATACAGTCACACCATGCAGCGATACAGAGGCATTATAATATCTTTGGTTTCATTCTCCATTTGTTTCCTTATAGTAACATAGTATATGACAGCAGATATAGCATAGTTACTCATCTGTAACAGTTGATCTCCAGGAACAGTAGTAATCAATCTTCACATATGGGTATCGTCGGTACCGACGGAGCCCACGCAGGAACGATCCCCAGTGTCCAATAGGAAAGCTTCTGGGTGCACTCCAGTGCACCTGCGCATCTGCCTTCCCAGGTCCTCTCCTCAGCTGAGTTTGCAGTTGATTGACAGAGGAAAAAAAGAATACCCTACAACTCCTAGGGGAGTAGGGTGGGTTGTGAAGACTGATTCCCAGATATCACCTGTTACAGATAAGTAACTACGCTATCTCCAGGAACAAGCAGGAATGCAGTCTTTATATATGGCACTCCCTAGCTCCCAGGTACCAGACTGAATTAGCAGCAATATCCCCAAGGCTAAAGGATGGAGCCAGAGGGTGTGGATACAAAGTGGCCCTGCTGGACTCAATGACAGTTGGCAAGAACATTGACAGTGAAGTCTGGTGCCAGAAAAAAGTCTGGGATGGAGGGTTGGGGTTGCAGTTAAGTCCCAAAAAGGTGCTGGAGGACAGGAGCATCCTGACGGGAGTCCCTGTCTAGGCAGTAGTGAGCAGCAAAAGTGTGAATGGAGGACCAGCTAGATGCTCAATAGATCTCATCAACAGAGACAGAAAAAAGGTTGGCAACTGAAGCTGCCATGGCCACATTGTGAGCAGTTACGTGACCCTCAAGGGAGAGTCCCACTTGAACATAGGAAAAAGAAATGCAGCCCACAATCCAGTTGGAAAGGGTGTGCTTCGAGACTGGAAGGCCAAGATAACTTGGATCAAAGGAAACAAACAATTGTGAGAATTTCCTGAAAGCCTTGGTTCTGTCTAAGTAGAAAGCCAGTGTACGCTTTCAGTCTAAAGTGTGCAGCACTGCTTCAGCCCTAGAAATGTGCGATCTGGGGAAGAAGAGCGATAGGATGACCAATTGATTGAGATGGAAAGCTGAGACCACCTTCGGGAGGAAGTGTGGATGTGTACAGAGAACCACCTTGTCATGGTGGAACCGGGTGTACAGAAGATCAGACACCAATGCCTGCAGTTAGCTGATGTGGTGAGCTGAGGTGAGAGCAATGAAGATTACCTTCCAAAAGAGGAATTTTAAAGAAGTGCTGGCCAAAGGCTCAAAAGGAGGCTTTAGAAGTTGCACCAAGACCATGTTGAGGTCCCAAGCCACCGGTGGTGGTTTGAATGGCGACTTAGACAGCAGGAGACACCACATAAATCGTTGCACCAAGGGTGAGCCGAAATAGGGTGCCTGTCCACCTGCTTGCGATAAGCTGAGATGGCACTAAAATGAACAATTTAGAAAGGAACTCAAGACATACCTTTTCTCCGAACACTTTGAAATCCCTTACCCCCAAGTCCAACCACATACCATCCCAAGACACTCAAACACAAAGCCCTAAAATTACACTCAACTACCCACACACATACACCCACCACTTACACCCATCACAGACACCCCAAAACACTCTCAAGAGAAAAAGGAAATAAATTCCTCCGCACACATATATGACCCTGACTACCGGTAAACAAGGTAGAATACTCTGATTGACACTACGATACAGAAATTTATAATTATATACAAAATGTAAATAGTTACAACAATTAATGCACAGTTATCTGTATAAAGTTAGAAAGTTATAAAGTTACTAAATATTATCTGTATAAAGTTACTAAATATTATCTGTATAAAGTTAAAAAACTATGTTCCATGTAATGTATACATTAGTGTACAAATTTGTTTACTTTGTTCCATGTAAACCGCCCCTGATCTCTGGAAGGGGCGGTATAGAAGAATTAGATAAATAAAAAATAAATAAATAAAATAAATAAACTCTGAGTTAGTCTTGAGACCTGTTAGTGATACGTGGAGGAGATATTGTAAAGGAACTCCACTGGACAGGCAGAGGGGTCAATATGTTTCGGGGTACACCAGAGGGTAAACCTTTGCCATTTGAAGGCATAAGAATGCCTATTAGACGGCTTGTGTGATGCAAGTAAGATGTCCTTGACCTGTTGAGAAAGGACGAGGTCAGCAAATATCATGATCTCAGCAGCCATGCTGTGAGGCAGAGAGCTTGTGGATTGAGATGGAGAAGCATCTCATGATCCTGGGAGAGTAGTTTGGATGCATGTCCCAGGCTGAGGGGTGGAGTCCGTATTAGTCAAAGCAGCAGAGGAAACTATGGCTGACAGGGCCAGTAAGGAGCTATTAGAATCATGGAGCCTCTGTCAGCCTGCAGTTTGAACAGGGTTTTGGATATTAAGGGGATGGGAGGGAATGCATAAAAGAGACCCTCCAGTGGAGAAGGAAGGCATCCATTACTTGACTGTTGAGGGAGGGAAGCCTTGAGCAAAACAGTGGTACTCGTGTATTCTCCTGAGTGGCAAACAGATCTATTGAGGGGGTCCCCCACAGATGGAAAATCCAAGATACCATTATCCTGATTTAGAGTCCACTCGTGTAGACACAGGATGTGGCTGAGTCAGTCCACCAGGAGTTTGAGTTCACCTGGGAGGTACACCACCTTGAGATGGATGCAGTGTGCAATGGAGAAGAATCAGAGACAAAAGGCTTCCTGGCAGAGGGGATAGGAACCCATGCCCCCTTGCTTGTTCACACAGAACATGGCCACCTGGTTGTCTGTTTGGACTAAGACCTGTTTGCCCAAAAGTTGGGGATGAAAAACTTCAAGGGCATTCGTAAGAGCCCATAGCTCCAGGAGGTTGATTTACAACAGAGATTCCTATTTATTTATTATTTGGTTTTAAACCGCACTATTCATGATCAGCGCGGTTTACAAAATGACAACATCTTACATGAACAGTTTACATTGAACATAATTACATGGAACATTTGACAATGAACATGTGAAAAAGATAAAAACAATTAACTTATTTACATTGAAAGATCATTAATAGATCCACTGCCCCTGTGTAGAGAGATTGTTTAGATGTGCTCCCCATCTGAGTTTGGAAGCATCCGTTGTCAGGGTGCATTGAGGTGGAGACATCTGAAAAGGTGACTCTCCGAGAAGGTTTTGAGGGGAGCATCACCACTGAAGGGAGTTGACAAGAGGAGGGGTAATGCAAATCTCGTCTGAGAGATGCCCAGTTGCCTGGGTCCACTGAGACGACAATGTCCACTGAGCTTGTCGCATGTGCAGGTGGGCATAAGAGATGACATGGACTGTGGAGGTCATGTGTCCCAGAAGATATAGCATTTCTTGAGTGTCACGACACTGTGGCTCCCTATGGTGTGGTTGAGCTCGATGAGACAAGCAGAGCAGTCCTGTGGAAGGAAAGCTCGGGCCTGACAAGTGTCTAGGAGTGCTCTGATGAATCTGAGGTGCTGGGATGGGACCAGGTGCAACTTGGGAAAGTTTAAGACGAATCCCAGGTTCTGCAGCACAACTATGGTCCGATGAAGAGAAAGTTTTGACTCTTCTGGGGATTCTTCCCTGATCAGTCAATTGTCTAAGTAGGGGAAGACAAAGATCCCCAAAGTACGAGGATAGGCAGCCACAACTGCCATGCATTTTGTGAACACTTGGGATGCAGAAGTATTGATAAGGGATTTGCTGGCACCAAAAACATAGAAACTTTGGGGCTTGTTTACAAAGCTGCGGTAGCGGTTCGCGATCGTTATCGGAGCCGCGGCCCCATTGGGGCCGTGGCTCCGATAACGACCGCGAACCGCTACCACGGCTTTGTAAACAAGCCCCTTTGTGTGTCAAGGGTGAATCAGCAAATGTGTGTATACCTGAGGTGTAGAGAACATAGCCAGTCATTCCTCTGAAAGTATGGCAGAAGTGTACCGAGGGAAATCATTTTGAATTTTTCTCAGATGAGGAATTTGTTGAGATCCCTTAGATCTAGAATGGGCCTGAACCTTCCTGTTTTCTTGGGGATAAGCAAGTAAGGAGAGTAGAAGCCCCTGCCCTCTTGGGCGAGAGAAACTCTTTCTATGGCCCCCTGAGATAACAGGGTTGCCACCTCGACTGACAAGAGATCGGCCTGCAAGGGATTTGCAGGATAATCTCTTGTGGAGGTCAGGGGTAAGCTCTGGAAATGAAGCAAATAGCCCCTTAGGACGATGTTGAGTGTCTATTGTTCTGAAGTGATGAGGTGCCACCTATGGGCATAGGAATAAAGTTGGTCTGGGGCAGTGTCTCCAAATGGATTAGTTTTGTGCATACCATGACAGGCATGAACCTTACTTTTAAACCAGGTCATGGGGAGTGTGATCTGTCTCTCAAATTTACTGCTAAGGCTTGGCGTAATACTTGCATCATGCCATTGAGAGCCGTCTGCTGCAGTTCATAAGATGTAATACGTATGGGTAGTTTGACAAGATGTGCTTGGAAATTCTTCATTATCAAGCCAGTGACACCCAACACAATGGGAAATATTTCCGTATCTTTCTGCCATGTTTTCTTGGTCTCTGACTGCATTTGCTGATATTTCAGGATCTTCTGCCTCTCTGTGCGATTCAGAGTAGTCACTTGGAACTGACATCTCTATTATCAATGCCGTTCTGGTGTTTTTCTCCTTAACCATTATATCCGGCTTCCTCACATCCAGCTTTTTATCAGTCGGGATGTCCACATTAAATTTTATCTGCCATTTGGACACCCAGTCTCCCAGTTTCTCAAGGTCCTCTTGCAATTTTTCACAATCCTCTTGGGTTTGAACAACTCTGAATAATTTTGTGTCATTTGCAAATTTGATTACCTCACTCATTGTTTCCATTTACAGGTCATTTAAGAATATGTTAAAAAGCAGAGGGCCCAGGACAGATCCCTGGAGTACTCTATTCACCTTTCTATATTGAGGAAATTGGTCATTTAGCCCTTCTCTCCACTTTCTATCTTTTAACCAGTTTCCAATCCACAATAGTACACTGCCTCCTAGCCCATAACTTTTTAATTTTCTCAGGAGTCTCTCGAGTGGGACTTTGTGAAAGGCTTTCTGAAAATCCAGATACACTATGGGGCATGTTCACTAATGGGGTCATTCTGAGGCATGAATAGCAGGGATGGACATCCCCCTGCTATTTGGGCCCTTTTCCGACTCCGTCTACCTTCCCCTTGTGTTGTACAGGGAAGGTAGATGGGGGCAGGAAAGGGGCAGGTTGGGGGTGGCATTAGGGCAGGCAGTGGGCAGTCATCAGCCTGGATGTACAGGGCCAATTCTAAAGTCAGCCCTGTACATCCAGGACCGACAGCTTGCAAGGGGAACTTATTCCCCAGTCGGGTGGATCTGGCAGGCCCTGTGCTGGGAAGCAGCGTGAGGGGGCAGAGAAGCTTCCCTGCAGCCCGACCCTGGCCTTAGAAGGCCAGATCAAGGGTCAGGCTGTGGGCAAAGCACCTTTGCAGCTGGCAGCCAGGGATCACAACTCTTCAATGGAGCCACAGTACCATGGCAACCAGACACCATGGCGCCGCAGCTCCATTGAACTGCCTTGAGTTAGCCGGGAAGGCCTGTACGTGCAGGCCGGACGGAATAGGGGATGGAATAGGGGTATAGGCCTGTTCGCGATTCTGATCCTGCGGAGCTAGACATGCCCACGGGATCAGAATCCTGACTCCCTCTGTGCGTCCGGTTCTGACCCAGCACAGAGACGACCAGGACGTCTGGGATGGAATCAGGCCCTAAAGGTTTTAACACGTGTTAATGAAATTAGCATGCATTAAGTATCACAGCCATTTTCTTTCTACGGGTGCAGTGGCATTTAATGCATGTTACTCTTTAGTAAACATGCCCCTATATCAACTGGCTCACCATTGTCTAACTTGTTTGTTCACACCTTCAAAGAAATTTAATAGATTAGTGAGACAAGATTTTCTTTGGCTAAAATCCATGCTGGCTTTGTCCTATTAAATTATGGGTATTTATTTGTTCAGTAATTTTGTTCTTTATAATGGTTTCTAGCATTCTGCCTGGTACTGACACCAGGCTCACTCTGTAGTTTCCTGATCCTCTAGAACCGTTTTTAAAATTTGTCATTACGTTGGCTACTCTCCAACCTTCAGCTATTACAGATGATTTTAATGATAGCTCACAGATTACTATTAGAAAGTCTGTAATCTAATTTTTTAGTTCTTTCAGGACTCTAGGATGTGTACCATCCGGTCCAGGTGATTGATACTCTTTAGTTTATTAAAGTGCTGTTATGGCAACTTTCACATTTACCGAGATTTGTTTCAATTCTTCAGATACATCAAATTTAAATATAATTTCTGGCATGGGTAATTTTCCTATGTCTTTTTCACTAAAAACCCAAGCAAAGGATTCATTCAGTCTCTCTGCTATGGCCTTGTCCTCCCTTAGTGCCGCTTTTACCCCTTTGTCAGTTAATGGTTCAGTTGATACTCTCACTTCTCTTTTTGCAATGGATACACTTAAAAAAGTTTTTTTATCATGCATTTTTCCTTCCATGGAAAGTTTATTTTCAAATTCTCTCTTTGCTTGCCTTATCAGTGCCTTGCATTTAATCTGCCAGCGCTTATATGATTCCTGTCATTTGGCTCCTTTTTCTATTTTCTGAAAGATGCTTTTTTTTTTTTTTAAGCTATAACAACCTCCCTGACCTCACTTCTTTTTTTTTTTTTTTTTATTTCAACAACTTTCATCAAAAGACATACATAGGAAATATAAGGAAATTAAAATACAATCCAATTAAATAGAAAAAACACAAATTAATTAACTCCCAGCCCACAAAATGGAGTGTGTCAATTACATAGAATAATCTCTAATCCAAAGTTGAGAGAAACAGAAATAATACAATCCCACATTATACTAAGCAAAAGCCAAAAAAGTTTATCAGGTCTGACTATTGAGAAAAGTTTCTAATTGAGAAGAATCAAAGAAGATATAAGATTTGCCCAGATGAGTGACGATATTTAAGAATAAAAGAGGCTCCCAAAGCTACAACACGAGGGCGAAATTGAAGAAAAGCCTTGCTCTTCAATTGTGTGACACGACAGACATCTGGAAAAACCTGTATCTTCTGACCGAAAAATTTCTCTTGCCGAAATTTAAAGTAAGACCTTAAGACCATCTCCTTATCCCTTTCCAAAGAAAAAGTTACCAAAAGAGTAGCACGAGTAGAAATTTCTTCAACAGAAGACTCTAAATACGCTGATAAATCCATACTCTGTTCAGATAAGTGATCTAAATCCCCACCTGCAACATCACCTGTCTCCAACTCGACAACCGGATGTTCCCTAATACCACTAGGCAAATAATAATTTTTTGATAAAACCACAGCATCCGGTTCTGGAATTTTCAAAACATCCTTCAAATACTTAACAAATAGAATAGTTGGAGAAAGGTAATGAGTGCGAGGGAAATTCAGAAATCTAAGATTTTTCCCCCGCCATGCATTTTCAAATATTTCATCACGATGGTGCAATTGCAAGGAGTCTTGCACCTGAGATGTCAGGACTCCTTGAATTGAAGTTACCTGACCATCAATTTTAACTTTATGGGATTCAAGAATCTTCAATCTATCCCGATGGTCAGTTAAAGAAGTAACTGTCTCCTGCGAAAAAGTAGAGAGTTTAACCAGAGAAGATTTTAACGAAAGTTCAGTTCTGGAAACTATTCGCCAAATATCCTGTAGTGATACATCCTTAGGGGGTTGGAGATCGTCCGTAGACAAAGAGGAGAAATCGATTGGGCTGGGAATAGCAGTCTCATCAGAACGAATCCTCAAAAACGACTCTGAAAGTACGGGTAAACATGGTGATGACTTACTCTCCACAGTGCTACAAAACAATTCTCCGTTCAATGATTGAGGCTGAATGCTGGGCGGGGATACTACCCTACGCGGATCTGAAGACTCACTCAGCAAAGCCGGGCTGACTGAAGCTAAAGAGTCCGGTGACAATTGCAATACGGGAGACGATAAAGCCTTAATATGGCTGTCCATAGGACCGACAACTTTAGCTGACTTACCAGACGACATTGTAGATTGAAGCGGCTTTTTCTTCCGCTTCCCCATATGCAAACCAGACCAGCTTCCCCAAACTGCTCCGAAGTGCTCCGAAGGGGCTCCAAAGGGGCGTGGTCTGCCCCTTAGGACACGCCCCTTCGGAGCACACACCCTCAGGCACGCGCCCGCGGTACGCATCCCGCGGTGGGGCTATAATTTATAGCCCGCTCTGCTCACGTGTTCCCGAGTGCTCTCCGGGACAGAGCAGCAGTTCCTCTCAGCTTCCAGGCAACAGTAGCAAGTAAAAGTCACACACAGAGCTCAGCAAGGAGGGCTCGGTCTTATAGCCCGCTCTGCTCACGTGTTCCCGAGTGCTCTCCGGGACAGAGCAGCAGTTCCTCTCAGCTTCCAGGCAACAGTAGCAAGTAAAAGTCACACACAGAGCTCAGCAAGGAGGGCTCGGTCTTATAGCCCGCTCTGCTCACGTGTTCCCGAGTGCTCTCCGGGACAGAGCAGCAGTTCCTCTCAGCTTCCAGGCAACAGTAGCAAGTAAAAGTCACACACAGAGCTCAGCAAGGAGGGCTCGGTCTTATAGCCCGCTCTGCTCACGTGTTCCCGAGTGCTCTCCGGGACAGAGCAGCAGTTCCTCTCAGCTTCCAGGCAACGTAGCAAGTAAAAGTCACACCTCCCTGACCTCACTTCTAAACCATGCTGGCAATCGCTTGGACTTCCTGCCAGCTTTCTTAAAGCATGGAATATATCTGGTCTGGGCTTCCAAGATGGTATTTTTAAACAACACTCATGCTGCTCTTTTAAGTTTTTTCTTAACCATTTTCCTCATTTTATCATAGTCTCCGTTTTGAAAGTTAAATGCTAGTGCCATTGATTTCCTTGCTATCCTCCCTCCATTTATTAAATCAAATGTGATCATGTTATCATCACTATTGCCAAGTAGCTCCAATACTTTATCTCTTGCACCAGTTTTGTTCAAGTTATAGTTCCTGTTTATTGTAAATACAATGCAGTCCCGACTGCATTGTATAAGGTTCTGTTAAATGTACACCGCACTGATGTGAATAGCACGGTATAGAAGAGACGTTAAATAAATAAAATAAATAATGAATAACTAAATCCTGTGTTCCACTATGTACTAGGTCTAATATAGCTTACCCTCATGTTGGTTCATGAACCAGCTGTTTCATGAAACAGTCATTTATTTCACCCAGAAACTTTATCTTCCTAGCATGTACTTATATGACATTGATTCAGTCAATACCAGAGTAATTGAAATCACACATTATTACTGTATTGTAAGTTTTGCTAATTTCCCTAAGCATTTTGTCATCCATCTGTTCATTCAGGCCAGGTGGATGATACTACACTTTCATTGCCATTGGCTTCCTCTTTTTACACAGGATTCCTATCCACAGAGATTCTACAGTGTATTTTGTTTCCTGTAAAACTTTTATCCTATATGACTCAATGACCTCTAATATGTAGTACCACCACCATTCCCCCACCAATTTGAGCTACCTTATCATTGTGATATAATTTGTACCAAGATATCAGTGTCCCACTGGTTATCCTCCTTTCACCAGGTCTCCGAGATACCAATTATATCTAACATTTCATTTAGTGCAACATATTCTGGCTCTCCCATCTTACTTTTTTAGACTACTAGCATTTCCATACAGACATTTCAAAAATTGTTTTTTTGGTCATATAAACAATCTGGTTATCAGTTTATAGGGGTAATCTGGAATCTTTCAACTCTGTCTGCTCTTTACTTAAAGGCATCTGGGTTACTTTTACCTTTATTGTAACCCTACCTTCCCCGTTTTGCTAATATCCTTCAAAGACACATCATTTCAAATCCTGAACTCTAGGGCGACTGTTGGCTTTCCCCCATTTTCTATTTAAAAACTGTTCTCTCTCTTTTTTTTTTTTTAAAGGACAATGCCAGCAGCCTGGTTCCACCCTGGTTAAGGTGGAGTCCATCATTTTGAAAAAGTCCCCCCTTTCCCAGAATGTTACCCAGTTCCTAACAAATCTAAAACCCTCTTCCCTGGACCCTTGTCTTATCCATGCATTGAGACTAGAGCTCTGCCTGCCCCTTGGGTCCTGAGCATGGAACAGGAAGCATTACTGAGAACACTACCCTGGAAGTTTTGAATTTCAACTTTCTACCTAAAAGCCTAAATTTAGTCTCTAGAACCTTCCTCACAAGCTTTCCAATGTCATTGGTACCAACATGTACCAAGACAGCTAAGTTCCTCCCCAGCGCTATTCTAAAACCTTCCCTAGATTACGCATGATGTTACCTGACAATGCTCACGTCCACCAGCTGCCACTCGCGTTAGTCTGAGGCATTCCTAGGGGCAGAGTTTGGTTGGGAAAAGCAAGAATACCCAGAATTTTGTATACCCAAAACTATGAACATTGTTTCTAATGGACAAACTACCCAAAATTAGCCTGCATAGTTTTGTTTTCATCACGGCAGCAAACCCTGCAGGTTAACATTCCTTGCAGGGGTTGCAAGATTATGCCAACCAAGACTGCTGCCCACTTTCGTGACTTTTCATGGAGGAGTTTGTTCTTCAGAATGCCTATAGTACATCCCCTTCCTAAGGTCATAGGGCTAACTCTATCCTGGACGTCAATACTTCTGGTTAAATATTAAACAGTATGGCAGGAAAGAGGAAGAAGGAAACTACATATATAACAACAAAAAAAGAAGAAACTGGTCTGCGTTAAAGCTTTCCTCTTTTCCTCAAAGGGTTTCAGAATAAAACAGACACCGCTTAATGAAGAAGTTGCAATACATAAATAGTATTGTTGTAGCCTGCACAGGATTTATTTATTAGGTACTATTAAACAAGTTCCACTCTACATGTTGGCCTAATACCTAAAGGATCAATAAAGATTCTTACACAGTGAACTCACTCGTCCAGCGCATAGTGTGAAGCCACAGGAAAGGTAACTTTGGAAAGCATTTTTGAACATAAAGCAGTGTTTTATGCAGATGAATAAGCTTTTATAAAACTGCGTACCTGATACGCATGTGAGGTTATGCAACTAAGAGGCATTTTTAAAAGGCATTCCTGCACATATATGGCTACATACACATGAAAATGACTATTTATAAAATATCAACCGGCATAAAAGTACACTTGATGGCATGATGGTACATAAGTTGCCGATAGGCATATTCAGTGGCATGGTTTTTGGCAGAGCGCCTGCTGAGTTAGCAAGCATGCGTATTCCTGAATTCACATGCATACTTGCCAACTTCACATGCTTTCATTTACATCTGCTCAAAAGCAGTTATAAGTGATCATGCCTACGTTCAAGGCACATCCTCTGCTATATATGCTACTATTTTATAAAGGCAAGTTGACACCTACCTCTTTTTATAAAACACCGCTTGTGTGGGCACCTCTGTAAGTGCCTACTCATGGTACCCTGTTATAAAATTACCATGCACATGTAACCCTACCTGGACTAAATAGAGGCATTCCTGGGGGTAGGGTTATGAAGGGGTTTGCAATTGTGCAAGTTCAGTGGACTGTGCATAAAATTTGGGCATACTAAAGAGCAAGTGTAAATATAAGCACATAAATTCCCCAAGTTCATTTTCAAAGCAGAATCATGTGTATAATTTCTGTACAGGGAAAAGTAGTCACACATTTTCGAGGTGCGCAAGCAGTTATAAAATTACAACTATTGCCACTTTTTAATCTATATTTGATTTTTATTATTCACTGTTACAAAACATCTGTCACATAAAGTTAAAAAAATTAGTCAATTTAAGTTATTTCACTGCGCAAAACAAATGGGTGACAAGTAATAAAAATATAGGCATACAGATGACCAAGACACATATTTAAACCTTTTATACTATTAAAATAAATATATAATTTATAATTTATTGTGTTAAATATACTAAGGGGTCTATTTATTCAAGTGCAGTAGACTTTTGCAGTTATTGTGGGCCAAAATGAACATGCAGTAACTGAAAAGCTTCTGCATTCATTGTTGGAGATGTTCCAAACAACTTGCCTTTCAGTTAACACAAAGACAAACTTTCTTACTACACGTTAACTGAGTTGCAGATAACGCCATGCAGTTGACTACAGCTATGCAAGGGGCTTTACGGAGGTAAGTCTATAAACAGTGACTAGATTTCCATATATATTTACACACGCTAATGGTGCCTAGTCAATAAAGGCAAATCTGTGCAGCTTTGACTCTGAGGAATACCAGCCTAAATGGTAAACACAGAAACGAAGTTGTGGCCACTTACATAAGCTCTAGAGCAGGTGTAAAGGATTGAGCATATCTTAAGTGTATTGGAAATATTCTACAAAGTATGCACACAAATGTGCAATCCGTCCAAACTCCACTCCTGTGCACGTCTGTGGCACATACTTTCGGACTAGCAATTGATTAAACTCTCTGCATAAGTAGTCCCTTATGCAAGTAAACTACTAAATACCATGATTTGCACGCATAAACACATGTGGAAATCTGACCGCACCACACAGAATTCCCCTCTATGTGCCATGCTACTGCCACATTAGTCAGTGCTGAAGTTACCTCACATGGGTCCAGTGCAGAAAGACTAACATGCCCTTTGCGTGCAGAGAACATAACGATATGCACAAGTTCCATCATGCCAAATGCAGAAAAGAGACTGACGAGCATGTAAACAGCATAGGAAAAATATGCACACACAGCAACATCAAGTGTATTTAAATTATACACAAATGAGCTGTGGGCATTATAATAGCATGATAATAAGGTCAGCACCCAATGCAGAGAAACGCGTAGAGGATTACATAACCTGTAGGAATGCCAATATCTCTACGCCTGGTCTGTAAGCCAACTCAGACCAGGCGCGTGTAGGGAAGGACGGTTTCAGAGTATGTCCTACTCGATATGAAAATTTTCTGCATGTATCTTTTCAGCGTATAAGCAAACGTTCAGTGTTCAAGAAGAAATGCATTCTGCTTTTTATCTTTGTGCGGTTTTTATGTTTTATTTTAGCTCTCTTGTTGTGATTTCATAAAAAAATGTTTTGGGGCAAATTAGTATTGCTTCTTAAGGGGTGAATGCCCAAAGAACCTGCACGTTCTGTATGTATAATGTGAGCGTTTGACATTCACACACATGCGTATATGGCCACTTGTAGCGTGTCTGTTTGCACATGCATTGGGGCTCCTCTCCTTCCAACTTTACACTAATGTTTTGCGTGCAGCTCATTTGCATACATGTCCTTTGCTGCATACCAGCACTGGAGTCTCACGCTATTGGTGCGCTACGACAATGCATTCACAGTTAATAGCGCGTGACTTCAGTGCCGGTTTTCTGTATCGGCTTCTTTAACTGCAAACTTGTTTAAACTGTTAGTGCACATTAATTGGTATGTTAACAGCCAGTGCAGCTTAGTAAATAGCATCCTAAGACATTTACATACAGTCATATTTTCTTTTTACATTTAGAATACACTTAAAATTCTTTAAATGAGATTCAGTTCAAACAATTTACAAACACAATCATCTAAAACATAGGCATGCAAGTGTGAGGCACCCACATTTTCTTATAGGGGCAGTGGCTAAATCAGAAACACACATGGAAAGAAGGGTACTTTTAAATTCAGATTCCTACATATTTGTAAGACAGATTTGAAATAAAAAAAATTCATTTTGAAACTGAACTGTAAACTAGGGCTCCCTGGGCTCCTTTCTTTATAAAGATATAGATACATATGAATTGAAATTTTAGTACAGATCAGGGGTTCTCAATCCAGTCCTCGGAAACATCTAGTCAGTCAGATTTTCAGGATAATCACAATGAATATGCATGAGAGAGAGATTTGCATGTGCAGTCTCCACTTTATGCAAATCTCTCTCATGCATATTCATTGTGGTTATTCTGAAAACCTGACTGGCTAGGTGTATCCTGAGGACTGAGTTGAGAACCCCTGTTATAAAGTAAAGTACAAGCATACTTTGCCTTATAGAATAGGGGCAAAGTGACATGCCTTAACCTAATCGCGGTAGTTATGTCTATAAATGCCCATGCCTTGATTGGTTAGCAATATGTGTAAGTTATACTATTCTATATCTGGTGTGTGTAAATTTAGGCCCTGCCTATGCTCCACCTCTGTGCACACCCAAACTGAAAGTATGCACGATAGAACTTATGTGCATGCTTACAAAATAGTGACTGCCTAAAGTATGCACATAAGTGCCCATTCAAGCACATGAGTCCTTTACACAAGGGACTTATGCACATAAATAGCACATAACCTTCTGCATGACCTCTACAGAATAGCTCCCACAGTTGCTGGTACTGAATATGTCAGTCTTTGTAGTCAGCCACAGTCCCTATCCATATGGTGACAATTTTCAGTAGCATGATACGGGTAGATATATGGATAGCCATTTAGGAGAGCTTTTTGCATATCTGGATAGGGTCATTGAACATCTTTGTGGCAGGGCCGGCCTGTCCACCAGGCAGCCGCCTAGGGCAGCAGACCTAGTTGGCAGTGCAGCAGGCCATGTGCTGCGGCATACATGGCTTGCCGCCCTGCCCCGTTCCCTCCCTCCTCCCCCACACCGAGTTACGCTGCTGCTCTCCCGCTGCTGATTCCAGCATTGGGTGTCGGCTAGGCTCGGTGGCAGGCTATGTGCTTCAGCCCACATAGTGTGCTGCTTCTGACCCCCCACAAAGTTGTGTTTGGGAGGGGAGTCAGAAGCAGCAGGCCAAGTGAGATGAAGCATATGGCCTGCCGCTGCTGCCAAGCCAACCCCATCGCTGGAATGAGTGACAGCGGGAAGGGGGGATGGTAGCATGGCTCAGCATGTGGGGGAGGGGTAGGATGGTGCAGGGGGAGGGATCAGCATGGCCGGGGCATCTGCTTGGGGTGGCAGAAACCCTTGGGCCAGCCCTGTTTACTGGCCAACAACTACCCTGATAGCAGGGTCTGCTATACAGATAAATGCCTTTGAAAACTGACTTACATAAATGTTGAAATTCTATTAAACCACAGTGTTCTGATGTGTTTTTCTGATTATGACTAAACAACTGGTATTTTATGAGGAGTAAAGGTGGGGAGAGGGCACAAGACATAGTTTTGAAATTAATTTAGTGCTTGAAGGATGCTGGACTAACAAACCTGTAAAATGAAATCCTTCATTTATTCACACAATAGGTGGAACAATAAGTATGGCAGCAAAGGCCTTATCCACTGCCCAGGTCACTGGCTACAAATGTGCTTTAACGTCCTCCAAAGGAGAGAGAGGCTAATTCAGTCCCAACAGTCAACCAAATCCTGGCCTTTTAGCTGATGTGGCCAACAAGATCACTAATTAGAGCATCAACCTTGGTGAGCTTAGTGATGTGGATTTTCCTGCGAACTGGATTTGAGCTACAGACTCATTTCACATCAGTCAAAAAAATAGGCTTTGGATAGTATAGTAAAGATGATTCCATCAAATATTTTCTGCTGTACCTTCTAACTTACAAGGCACATCTGTAGATTTCTACATTTGCTACAAGATGTGAAGCATTCTTAAAGCTGCCACGGCTTCTTTCTCCTTCTCATGTCGATACTGTAGCTCCTCCAGCAGGGTAATTGGAGGTAACATCTTCTGTTCTACAGCACACATCATAAAATGTCCTTCTTTTACTTCTTGAACAGAGGGGTTAGAAGATGAATGCAGTTTCGGCTTTGGTATTTTCTTAGCATACTCCAGAGCCTATAATATCAAGATTGAAAAATGTTTGAAACCGAAATCAAAATGTGCCCCAGCCAAGGCAGACGTTTCACCTTGTATATTCTAAATTTCTTTGCAAAAGCAATTTATGAGGACAAAATTTCCTTTGGAACACAGTACAAGCCAGGTGAAATTAGACTTACCTGCTAATTGTAGTTCCTGGAGGATCTCCAGTCTAGTCCCGGAATCTCTGGGTTGTGCTCGTCCTCCAGCAGCTTTGGAGACTGAGAAACGTCATCCTTTTGATGACCCTGGTATAAATACAGAGGGACCGCCTCTTCACTTCAGTAACCTATTGACAACGCAGACTCACCGGAGCAACAATTAAGTAACAACTCATATTTAAACAAGTATAGGCTAACTGAACTAGAAAACATTAAGGGAGACTCCCTTTCCATCCGGATCCCCCTTACCCCATTCTAACTCTGGGTAAAACCTCTCAGGCCCGCTCCCTCCCCTCACGGAGCAAAGCGACCTCCTTACCACTGTTCTGATTCGACACTCCCCTTTGTGATCAGAACCCATACAGGCTGACATTTAGCTTACCCGTGACAAAACTGCTTGCTCCAGGCTCTAGTCCAAACCGAATACCCGGGTGGGATACGGGACTAGACTGCAGTTCCTCCAGGAACTACAATTAGCAGGTAAGTTTAATTTCACCTTCCTGATCGTCCCTCCAGTCTAGTCCCAGAATCTCTGGGTATGTAACAGAGCAGTGGAATAAATCAACGGGAGGGACCTGCTATCCCCGCCGGAAGCACTGCTGTGCCAAAACAGGTATCCCTTTCCACCTGCACGTCTAGCCGGTAGTGTCTTGCACATGTACTTAAGGACGACCAGGTCGCTGCCTTACAAATTTCAACCGCCGGGACCAACTTGTACTCTGCCCAGGATGCCGCTTGGTCCCTAGTCAAATGAGCTTTCAGCCCTTCTGGCACTCGTTTGCCTTTCAACAGATACGCCGACGCTATCGCCTCTTTAATCCATCTGGCAATGGAAGCCTTTGAAGCCGCTTCCCCTTTTCTTGAACCACCAAAGAGAACAAAAAGCGTATCCGACTTTCTGAAATCCGCCTTCTGCTTCAGATATTTCTTTAAAGCTCGGCAAACATCGAGCTGATGAGAACGCTCCGCCGACGAAGACTCGGGACCTCCACCGAAAACCGGCAAAGAAACTACCTGATTCATATGAAAAGGTGATACTACTTTTGGTAAAAAGGACGGAACTGGCCTCAACACCACCTTCAAATTGGAAAAGGAGAGAAAAGGCTTTCGGCAAGACAAAGCCTGCAATTCTGAAATTCTCCTGGCTGAACAAATCGCTACCAAAAAGACCAACTTGAGAGTTAGATCCTTCAAAGAAGACCTTGCCAAGGACTCAAAGGGCTCTCGCACTAATGCCATGTTGGAACTACCTGACGACCCGGTGGTATCAGCAACACTGCTCGTAGAAAACGCTTCACATCCGGGTGTGCTCCCATGGCCATCCCTTTAATCTTACCTCTATAACTGGCCAGCGCAGCCAGCTGTACTTTCAAAGACGAAGCCGCTAAACCTTTCTGAAATCCGCCCTGCAAGAACGCGAGAATCTGCGGAATTGAAGTCTAGCGCATCCACTTCTTTTTCTGCGCACCAAGCTTCAAATACTCAGCATACTCGCACATAGGCCAATGAAGTAGACTTTCTTCACGCCTTCAGGAAAGTTGAAACCACTGCTGCAGAATAACCCCTAGCTCTCAGCCTTGCCCTTTCAAGAGCCATGCCGTAAGCGAGAATCGATCCACCTGGGGCATGTATAGTGGCCCCTGAGACAACAGGTCTGTCCTGACTGGTAGACACCAAGGGCGTTCTACCAACAGTCTCCTGAGATCCGCATACCAAGGCCTCCTTGGCCAATCCGGCACTATCAAGATCACCAATCCTTTGTGTAGTTTGATCCGCTGAACACACAGCCTATCAATACCCAAGGTGGAAACACATACAAGAGCTGCTCCTCTGGCCAATCCTGAATGAGAGCATCCAGGCCCTCCGACATTCTTTCTCGTCTTCGACTGGAGAACCGATTGACCTTTGCCTAGTGAAAGGTTGCCATGAGATCCATTACTGGCGACCCCCATCGACGTACCACCATTTCGTATACTTCCAGATGAAGAATCCACTCCCCCGGATCTACCTTCACCTGACTCAAAAAATCGGCCTTGACATTGTCTACTCCTGCCACATGCACTGCCGATAGAGACCTGAGGTTCCGCTCGACTCACGAACAACTGCTCTGCCTCGGCTTCCAGTGCCACACTGCTTAGTGCCTCCTTGCCGATTGATGTAGGCCACCGCGGTCGCGTTGTCAGAGAATATCCGAATTGCTTTCCCGTGCACATAAGGCTGAAACACCTGCAAGGCTAACGCTACCGCTCTGAGTTCCAGCCTGTTGATTGCCCAGCGCTTCTCCTGATCCGACCATTGCCCTTGCGCAATTCTTCCCTGGAAGTGAGCTCCCCAGCCCGACAGGCTGGCATCCGTTGTCAGGGCTATCCAAGCGGGCGTCTCCAAGGTCATCCCCTTCTCCAGATTCCCTGGAAGCAACCACCACCGCAGCGCTTTCCTTGTTTCCCTCAGACAGGGCAATCCGCGATACAGATCGTCACTCTGGTGAGACCACCGCCTGAGCAGCGCCTTCTGTAATGGTCTCATATGGGCCTTGCCCACGGCACCAGCTCTAGCGTTGCTGCCATCGTCCCCAGCAACTGTAGATAATGCCACGCCGTGGGAAGCGGCCTTTTCAGAAACTTGTGAACCAACTTTCTGAGCCCTCTCGCTCGACGGTGAGGAAGAAACACTCTGGAGTTAAGAGGCGGTCCTCTGTATTTATACCAGGGTCATCAAAAGGATGACGTTTCTCAGTCTCCAAAGCTGCTGGAGGACGAGCACAACCCAGAGATTCCGGGACTAGACTGGAGGGACAATCAGGAATTCATCCTTTGCTGCTTTTACTTTTTGGGACATGAATATATTTTGTTTTCTTAAATGAAAAAAAAAGTATGCTGGCAGTTTGGCATCTCTTTATTTATGAAGGTGATTTTCAATTGGCTTTACATTAGCAAAAGGTCTATGGGTTAAAGTATGCACTTTGTTCCATAATGTGCACATTTTCATCCACACTATCACGGAGTGATTAGGTCAGGAAGAAACCTATGAGAAGACTTTTGGATTTAGAAACTGTACACAGTTTTGGTTGGGAAACGTTTGCACAGCAAATCACTGGGGGGGGGGGGGGAATTTTTTTCCTTAGATAATCTGCAAAGTAAAGTGCATGCATACTTTCACTTTGAACACCAATGCAAAATCCATGCTTAAAAATACCCCTAGACTTTGCAGTAATGCAGGTAGTTTGCCTCCTATAAGTATGTATGCATTTATTTATTTATTGCCATTTGCTATACCGCTATTTGGCTAAAAATAGTCATCAATGCGGTTTACAGAACCAATATAAAACGGTAAATGACAAACTAAGGGTAGGAAAGCACTCAAAGAGTGGGGAGGAATAGCACAACAATTAATCCAATATACTTATAGTAATACTGGAGACACAGGAAGGAGATGGAAGGGGGCACCAAGACGCAAGATCCAGTGATCAAATAATAAAATCATAAATCCGTCACCTCTGAACACATTGAAAATGGGCCAGTTTCTAACTCCTTGCTTAAACGTCTTAATGGAGCTCTCCGGGTGTACTTCCACTGGAAGAACATTTTAAAGTGCCACTAACTACTATATATTAAATAGAAATAGAATAGTAACTATTACATAGTATCTATTAAGTCTATTCACCATTTAGTTAAAATGTAATTTTTTTAAGTGCCATCAAGCCCAATGCTGACTCCTGATAACCAAGCAGCTTCTGGGTTTTCTTGGCAAAGTATGACCAGAAGTAGATTGCAGGCCTTTCCTTCCGAAGCAATGGAGGGTAAAGTGACTTGCCCAAAATCTTTTAGGTACTAGGCTGTTGCTCTAACCACTGATCTATTCCTCCATTCAAAAAAATGCAATAGTTAATCCAATTGCAAATTAAGGGGGAAAGGTTCCTTTAAATATTACTTTCCCACCAATCATGGGGAAGAGAGTCAGAAATGAGTGGGGGGGGGCTAGGGCCAGGGTGTGATGAAGGGCAGTCCGGAAAGTGTGCTTCCATTTAAAAACCGGCTTGTAGACCCAGTGTTCAAAGTACTCACAGGCCTTAACCTCCCAGCATTCTCTGTAAATTAGGCTGATTCTACCCAAACACTTACACTGGGCTGAAAATTTGCTTTCCCTCTCTGAATGAAATTATCTTTTGGGAATCTGTCTACCTTTGGGAACCTAGATATCAATAGCTCCCACTCCCACAGATTGGATGAAAAACTATTTTATTCAAGAATAGTGTTGGCCTAGTTGATTCACACCATTTTATTATAAATATGGAAGAGAGCTAAACTATCGATAGTTTAACTACTGGGAGGGTCTCCCAAGATGGAAAGGTCTCAGCTGAGGTGCCAGACCAAGACAAACCACCCATCTGGTCAGCAGCAGAATGGGATAGTGTTGACGGTGGAGGATCACATTTCTGTGACAACGGCAACACCACCAAACTTAAACTGCGCGGAAGAAAGGCCCGGCAATCTACTTCTGTATCTTGCCATGAAAACCCAATGGATAGTTACAACAAAACAAATCATGCTATAATGCTGGAAGATGAGACCCCCAGGTCGGAAGGCACTCAACTAGCTACTGGGGAAGAGCTGAAGACTTTTCAGAGTAAAGCCAGCATTTATGATGTGGTTGGATCAAAGCCCTCGGGACGTCTGACTGCTGATGTAGCTGCACATGAAATGAGAGTCAGAAGCTGTAAAGATGTCTTACGCATTGGAACATGGAACGTACAAAGCATGAAGCAAGGGAAGTTGGAGGTGGTCAAGAATGAAATGGAACGTGTACAACTTGATCTGTTGGGTGTCAGCGAACTGAAATGGACTGGTATCGGGCACTTTGCATCAGGTGATCACATGGTCTACTATGCTGGAAATGAAAGACAAAGAAGAAATGGTGTTGCATTTATAATAAAGAAGAAACTTGCAAGAACTGTAATGAAATACAATGCAGTCAGTGAACGCTTAATCTCTATTCGTCTACGAGGAATGCCTATCACACTATACTTCAAGTATATGCCCCAACAACAGCTGCAGAAGAGAATGAAATTGAAGAGTTCTATGAACAAGTACAAGCTGAAATTGACAGAACATGCAAACAGGATATCCTGATAGTCATGGGTGACTGGAACGCAAACGTTGGCAACAAAGAAGAAGGCAAAGTAGTTGGAAAATAAGGACTTGGCAACAGAAATGAAGCTGGAGAAAGACTGATAGAATTCTGCAAGACCAACGATCTATTTATCTCAAACACTTTCTTCCATCAACACAAGCGACGACTGTACACATGGACTTCACCCAATGGATTGTATAAAAATCAAATTGACTACATCTGTGGAAGGCAACGATGGAAAAGTTCTATAACATCAACAAAGACAAAACCTGGAGCTGACTGTGGTACAGATCATCAACTACTAGTATGCAAACTCAAGCTAAAGTTGAAAAAGAGCCAACCACTCATGAATGCAGCAAAATATGACCTTGAGAATATACCACTGGAATTTAAAGACTGCCTGCAGAATTGATTTGCTGCTTTAGATACAAATGACAGAGCTCCAGAAGAGTTATGGAATGACATCAAGAAGGTTGTGTTGGAAGAAAGCGAGAAGTCTCTACAAAAGGTGAAAAAGCAAAAACGGCCAAAATGGATGACAGAAGAAACTCTGAAAATTGCCCAGAAACGAAGAGAAGCTAAAGCCAGAGGAGAAAGAAAGACAATAACAGAACTCAACAGAGATTTCCAACGTGCAGCATGACAGGACAAGGAAAAGTACTACAACGACGCATGCAAGGAAATAGAAGCAGAAACTATTAGAGGAAGAACAAGATCGGCTTTCCTAAAGCTACGAGAGTTAAAGAAAAAGTTCCAGCCTCGAATTGGAATGTTACAAGATGCTCAAGGTTCTATGTTGAATGATGCTGAGAAGATCAAGAAAAGGTGGAAGGAATATACAGAGTTTTTATATGATAAAGATCAAGTGGACCAACAGCCGTTTCAACCTGTACCTTATGATCGGGAACCATTTGTGATGAAAGAAGAAGTTGAAGCAGCATTGAAAGCCTTATCAAAGAACAAAGCACCAGGCATTGATAGCATTCCCAAAGAAGTATTACAGCAATCTGATGCAGGTGTTACCGTACCTACAAGGCTCTGCCAAGAAATATGGAAGACAACATCATGGCCAACTGACTGGAAAAGATCTGTGTTTATACCAATACTAAAGAAAGGTGATCCAACTGACTGTGGAAATTATCGTACAATCGCTCTGATCCCACATGCCAGCAAGATTCTACTGAAGATTATTCAAAAGAGACTACAACCATACCTGGAACAAGAACTACCTGAAGTGCAAGCAGGGTTCAGGAAAGGGCGAGGAACGAGAGACATCATTGTGGATGTGAGATGGATCCTTGAAAATACTAAAGAATACCAAAAGGATATCTATTTGTGCTTTATCGACTATAGCAAGGCTTTTGACTGTGTAAACCATGAGAAACTCTGGGCCACATTAAGAAACATGGGTATACCAGAACACCTGATCGTACTCTTGCACAATCTGTACATTGATCAAGAAGCAACAGTTCAAACGGAACAAGGAGAAACAGAATGGTTTAAAATAAGCAAAGGTGTAAGACAAGGCTGCATACTTTCCCCCTACCTGTTTAATTTATATGCAGAACAAATCATCAGAGAAGCAGGATTGTATGAAGACAACAGAGGTGTGAAGATTGGTGGAAGACTCATCAACAACCTTCACCATGCTGATGATACCACATTACTGGCTGAAAGTGAAGATGATCTGAAACATTTGCTTCTCACAATCAAAGAACATAGTCTCAAAATGGGCCTGCACCTTAATGTAAAGAAGACAAAGATCATGACAATTGGCATAATCAACAGGTTCATCGTTGAAGAAGAAATTGAAATCGTGAACAACTTTAACCTACTTGGATCAACTCAATAAAGAAGCAACAAGCAGTCAAGAAATCAGATGACACATTGCTCTTGGCAGAATGGCTATGAAAGACCTAGATAAGATTCTCAAGAGCAGAGATGTCTCTCTCCATACAAAGATTTGACTTGTTCAAGCCATGGTATTTTCAATAACATCGTATGGATATGAAAGCTGGACAGTGAAAAAGATAGACAGGAAGAAAATTGATGCCTTTGAATTATTGTGCTGGAGGCGAATACTGTGTATACCATGGACTGCCCGAAGAACAAACCAGTCGGTATTAGAAGAGATCAAACCTAAGCTTTCTTTAGAAACTCAGATGACAAGACTTCGACTTTCATACTTTGGACACATCATGCGAAGAGAGAGATCATTAGAGAAAGACATCATGCTTGGCAAGATAGAAGGTCAACGCAAAAGAGGAAGGCCAGCAATGAGATGGATCGATACAATAACAGCAGCTACTGATACCAGTCTGTCAACAATGAGCCGCACACAAGACCGAACACAATTTAGGATAGCTATCCAGAGGGTCGTCATGAGTCGACTCTGACTCGACGGCACTTAACAACAACAACACGGAAAAAAATTTAATTAAACAAATATATATATACATTAAATAAATAGGATGGTAGGTTTTTCTGACCAATGATGGTATAAATTGCTGAAGCTGAAACAATGGTGCTCTTTATTTATGGAGGTCTTTTTCCCTTCCTTGTAACTATCATGTGACAGCTGATTAGTAATTAATACAGAGGATTTTTGATCACTTTTGGAGATTGATATCCTGATTCTCTGTGGTCTGTTGATTGTATTCATATTACCTTTGGGAACTTGACAGATACTTGTGACCTGAATTGGGCACTGTTGGAAACAGGATACTGGGTTTGATAGACATTTGGTCTGATCCAGTATGACATATCTTATATTCTGATGTACCTGTACCACAAAGTGGCAAAGCATGAGGATGGGAGAAAGCGGAGCCTGTAGACAGTGCACAGGGATTTAATTTGGAATTCCCTGCATATGATATATGGTGCTGGATTTACACTTACTGCAAAGGAGATGCAGAATTGGCAGGTGTCAAAGCACGAGGTTTGACAAAAAAGAAATGAGATTGTGGCAGCCACGCCCATGACTCAATGGCAATTGGCTTGCGCCACTGTGTTGTGCAAGATCTCGCCACTATTCTGCTATAATATTTTTCATCTCTCTCACTCCGTTTTTCTTTTTCAGGTTTTTTTGTAGCACACTGCTCCATCGCTTTGTCACGCAACTGGAGGTCGCAGAAATATGGAGCAAAGAATCAACTTGAAATTTCTCGTTAAGTTGGAGAAGGGCCCAACTGAGTGTCTCCAACTTCTCCAAAAGGCTTATGGAGAAGATGCAATATCAAGGCCGTGAGTCTTCGAGTAGCACAAATGCTTCAAGACTGGCCGCAAGGAGGTGGAGGATGACCCCAAGTCAGGACGGCCTTCCACGACAAAGACGGCTGAGAACAGTGACAGAGTGAACCAGCTGGTGCGGAGTGATCACAGATTGACGGTGCGGATGATAGCTGAGGAGCTCAGCCTGAACAGGGAGTCAGTGCGGACCATCTTGGTGCAGGAGCTGGTGATGCGGAAGGTGTGCAGCAAGATGGTGCCCAAGCTTTTATCGGATGACCAGAAGGAGCACCGGGTCAATGTTTGTCGAGACTTGCTAGAGAAGATCGGAAAAGATCCAGAGTTTGTTGACTGAGTCATCACAGGAGACGAGACTTGGGTCTTCCAGTACGACCCTGAAAGCAAGAGACAGAGCCTGCAGTGGCAGACTTGACTGTCACCTTCTACCAGCAGGTCCTCAATGACCTCCATGACCGGGTTCAGCGCAGCAGGCAGGCTCTGTGGAGAGAAGTCATGGCTGCTCCACCATGACAACGCGCACGCACACACCGCGCTCAGTGTGAGGCAGTTCTTGGCCAACAAATAGATCACAGCTCCTGACCATCCTCCTTATTTCCCAGATCTCACACCATGCGACTTCTGGCTCTTCCCCAGGCTGAAGACTGTGCTCAAAGGAACTCATTTCACCTCTGTAGAAGAGATCAAGGCCATTGTGACGAGGGAGCTGAGGGCCCTCAAAGGAGGAGGACTTTACCGAGTGCTTCCGTTATGTGGCAGAAGCGAATGCAGAAGTACATTAACTCTGGGGGGATTACTTTGAAGTGGACAATGCGTAATTTCTCTGTAGATTTTGTAATAAAACATTTATGGGGCAGTTTTGTTTCTTTTTTGTCACACCTCATAAACATAACAATTGCCAGCTGCCTTCACATTTTGAGAGGGAAACTCCAACAAGCACACACCAAGTTTCTAGTGTGGTTTAAAAATTACCCCCTAAACACCTAAAGACACCACTGAATGTGATACCCTGGGGGGGAGAGGGGGGAGGATGTTGCTACAAGCTGTGTTAAAAAATTGCATTTTGCCATAGCTTAATTTACTGTGAGACTCAACAATTTGCTATACCTTAATAAATTAGGTTAGGAATGGCCACAGTATATGAATAATGTAACTTATAATCAACTTCAGAAACTGCATTATCCTTCTCCGTGGGAGCACTGGGCTGCTAACATGTGGCACGATGCTCCCAGGAAGCCTTCTTAAAGGCTTCTTAAAGGCTTCGAAATTCAAATGTGGATCCCCCTTACTCCTTCCACTACCAAAGACCCACCACTAATGACACCCCCACTTCCTGTAACAAAAACCCAAGAACCTCCCAAAGATATCCCTCCCCTCAGAAGAAATCTCCACCCCACAAAGATACTTCCCAGACCCTCAATTAATATCAGCCACCACCACCGCCGCCGAAAACCTACCAAATCTCAGGGGCCCTCCCTGAGTCTACCTCCACAATCCTTGGTATCTATCATAATGGGGCAGAAGTGATCCCCATTCCCTTCTGTCCCATCTAGCTCTGGGTTCAAAATGGCACCAGTCAAACAGCGAGATCAAACTGAACTTCCTCACTGTGATTGGCTCGCTGCAATCAGCTTGAGCCATGCGGTGAAGGAAGTTAGCAGTGTTGGGTTTTCACCAGCAGAAACAGCAAGCATACAGGAATTAGTGAGTGAGAGAAACTGGGTGAATATTTGGGATGCTCAGCAGGAAAGAGACATTGAATGAAAGGGAGGCTCTGAGAGAGACAGACAGCTTGGATGAAGACTGGGGGAACTCAGAGAGAGAGAGAGAGAGAAAAAGCGAGACAGAGACTGAATAATGAATGGGGGGGGGGGAGGGAGAATCAGAGACTGGATGAAGACTGGGGGCCTGAGAGAAAGAAACTGGATGAAGGCTGTGGGACTCAAAGAGAAAGAGACTGATTGAATGAAAGCTGGGGAGCTCAGAGAGAGAGACTGGATGAAGGCTGAGGGTGTGTTAAGAAACACCGAGTGAAAGGAGAGTATGGGTACTATGAGAGAGAAACGGGTGAAGACTTGGGGGTATAGTGAAAGAAGCAGCGGGAAGAAAGAGAGAGACCCTGGTGAAAGTGGAATGCAGGGGCTACTGAGAGAGACTATCGGGCCAATGCAGAAAATGAGTGTGGCCTTTAAGCATTGATAATGACACTTTTAGGCACAATTATTGCCACAGCCAAATGCAGAAAAAAGACAAACTCGCACGTAAACAGCAAAAGAAAAGCTAGCTCACAATTAATGCCAAGAATATTTAAATTATAGGCAAATGAGCTGCACGCATTAAAATGGCATTCTACTATTGTCTGCGCCTGATGCAGAGAAATGCATAGAGGATTTCAAAACCAGCCTTAATGCCAATATCCCTATGCCTAGTCTTGAGGTGGCTTAAATATCTAGCGTATGCCCCCAACAGTATTTTGATGGCCCAACTAAAAAAAATCCCGTTAGCCCAGCAGCCCCGATCCCCCCACCCACCCAACTAAAAATAAGCCTGGTGCCCAGTAGCCTCGAAACTCCCATCCAGTACCTTCACAAAGGAGCGAGAGCACTGCCCATGTGCTTCTGCTCCTACGTCGCCATCTTGAAAAATGGCAGCACCTGGCCCTGCATGGTGCGCCCTGGGATGCATCAAGCGGGGTCAGACTGCCATATAAGGCATTTTCTACCATGTGGTGCATATGCAAATTAGCCACACGGTGCTCCTGTTTCTCTGGGAGAGCATGCCAAAGTTGCACCAACTTCTGTGTGCATGTGTTTGGCTTGCTCGAAGTATAACGTTGCCATTTGCACCAAATTTAGCGCACAGCTAATTTGCATATGCTGGCACTGAAGTCGCGTGTTATTGGTGCACTGCAAAGAGGCGTAGAGAGCTGATAGCACACAACTTCAGTGACAGCTTTCTGCATTGGACTGTATTTTTGCTTCATGTGTTACCAAGACCTTGATGACACTTGGCAAGATTGAAGATCAATGCAAAAGAAGGCCAGTAATGAAAGAATTGATACAATAACAGCAGCTATGGGGACGCCAGTCTATCAACAATTAGATGCCTGACTGAAGACCAAATACAATTTAAGACAGCTATCCACAGGGCTGCCATGAGTCGACATCAAATCTATAGTATTTAACAGGCAAAAAAAAAAAAAAAGCTGCTCTATGAAGAATCAAAAGCACTAATTTTCCAAGACTTTCCTAATCAAGTTGCCATTCACAAAAGAACACTAGCCCCATACTGCAATAAGCTATATCAGAACACTTTAAAAGTTACTTTGTAGAACCTTGCCAAAGCACACTTCATGTATAAGAACTGTCAAACATGCAAAGATACTTAATTACCTAAAAAAGAAAGGGGCTGATGTGACTTTACTACAAGAGACCCATCTAATTCTTTAGAGCAGGGTTTCTCAAACCAGTCCTCAGGACACTCCTAACCAGTCAGATTTTCAGGATAACCACAATGAATATGCATGAGAGAGATTTGCATACAATGAAGGCAGTGCAAAACTATAACTTACGCACATTCTTGAAAAATCTAGGCGCAGGCGGAAGTGCATGATCCTTTACCCCAGTAACGGCCTTATTTTATAAAGTACACACATACTTCACTTTCTAAACTAGGCCTCAAACATGCGCATGCTAACGTGCATTAACTCCATGGGAGTTTGTGAAATTATCCTCTAAATGTATAAGAAAAATGTGGTAGACAACATAAAGGCTATTAGGAAGTTATGTCTCCAGTGGTAGAGTTACCTCTGCCTTTAATGGGACGAGTGGCTCTGATTAAAATGGCAATCCTCCCAAACATTGCAAGCTCTTCCTAACTGGATCAAATGACAAGATGAATTGCTTTTCAGAGCCATTATAGCAAAGTTTATCTGGAAGTCCAAAACTCCATATATTAGCTATGCCAAATTCATCTGTGATAAAAATAGTGGAGGGTTAGGTCTTCTTGATTTCTGAATGAATAATGTGGCAGCACTAATGCGCTGGATTAACAAAGGATACACAAGAAATTGTACATACTCCCCAGAAGGTCTACTGAAAGACTGGTGTGTACCACTTTTGCTCCTGCCAATGTTACATGGAGAGAATGACCTCTCATACTAGGAGATAGTAGGGAAAGCGGCATTGCATCCATTTTCTACTGGTGTGGAGGTAGTGACGAAGAGTAAGGAAGAAAATTTACCATGCTTTGCCCCTACTCTCACTTGTGGAAAATCCAGACTTCATGCCAGAAATAGGGAGGTCAGTATTCCAGAATTGGGAATGATGATGTGCTCATTTAGAACAGTTGATACAATTAGAGGTGGGGATGTTCTCTTTGATTGCTCAGATCAAGGTGAAATGTAATATCCCCAGTATGCATATGACTGCGTACTTTCAAATTAGGCATTATGATGTATTACGAGAATAAATGGAGATGCAGTAAATTTGAATAGAATTTTATGAAGCTCACTTAAATGCATAAGAGATAGCTACTCACTTGCAGCAGGTGTTCTCCGTGGACAGCAGGAATAAGTCCTTACATATGGGTGACATCCTCTGATGGAGCCATTGCGGGAATGCTCTCCAGCTCGAAATGGAAGCTTTTGGGAGGTTCGATCACACCTGTGAGCCTCCTTCCCACCTGTCGCTGCAGTGCCATCTTAAGGTAGTCTGATAGTATAGCTGTAGCAGAATACAACTCCTTGGAAAGGTGGGAGAGTTGTGAGAACTTATTCCTACAGTGCACAGAGAACACCTGTTACAGGAGAGTAACTACCTTTTCTCCGTGGACAAGCATGAATGAAGTCCTCACGTATGGGATTTCTTACCTACAGGCTACTGAAAGCCAATAAGAATGCAGACAAGCCCAACAGGAAAAACAATTTGTCTGCTTAATGGCAATAGGCCGCAGCACCTCAAGATACAAAAACTATGTACAATAGTGGTGATTCTCTCTTCCTCTGTATTTTTGGTAGCCTGGACAGAATAGAATGGGCCTAGAGGAGATGGAGTTAGATTCTAATCCCCAAACAGATTCCAGAGTACAGATTGGCTGAAGTTGCTGTCGTGTTGGAAATCTCCATCCGGACAGTAGTGAGATGTGAATGTGTGAATGGAAGACTATGTTGTAACCTTACAGATCTCTTCCATGGAGTCCGGGTACAAATTGGCCACAGACGCAGCCATGGCTCTCACATTGTGAGCTGTGACATGACCATCAAGGCTCAGGCCTGCCTGTGCATAAGTGAAAGAGATGCAGTCTGCTAGCTAAATTGAAAGACAGCATTTAGAAACGGTAGCCCCTAACTTGTTGGGGTCAAAAGAAACAAAAGCTGGATGGACTTTCTATAGGTTTTTGTTTGCTTCAATTAGAAGGCTAAGGCTCGTTTGCAGTCCAGAATGTGCAATGCAATTTCCCTCTTGTGGGTATGAAGTCTCTTGAAAAATGTTGGCAGAACAAATGACTGATTAAGATGGAAATCCGACACCATATTCGGAAGGAATTTAGGATGAGTATGGAGGACCACTCTATTATGATAGAATTTGGTATAAAGTGGATGAACTACTAGAGCCTGAAGCTCGCTCACTCTGTGTGCTGAAGTGACCACCACCAGAAACAAGACTTTCCAGGTCAAGGACTTCAGAGGGCAGGAACAGAGTTGCTCAAAAGGAGCTATCATGAGCTGCACAAGAACAACATTGAGGTCCCAAGACATTGCGTGACGTTTGTAAGGAGACTTCTATAGAAGCATCCCCCCACATAAAGCAAATAACTAAAGGCTGTACTGAGATGGACTTTCCTTCAACACCTCTATGATAAGCCCAAATTGCACTGAGGTGGACCCTGATGGACTTGTCCAGACATTGAGAGATGTAGAAGACATTCAAGCAATTTTTGTGTGGGACAAATGAAAGGATCGAAGGCTTGGCCCTCACACCAGACAGCAAACCTCCTCCATTTACAGGAATAAGATGTTCTTGTGGCGGCCCTCCTGGAGTCCAAAAGAACATTGGTTATACTGTTGAGCAAGTTGAGTTCAGACAATACTAGCTTCTCAACATCCACGCCATGAGAGCTAAGGATTGGATGATGGGGTGCAGCAGCATCCATTCTTCTTGCAAAATCAGATTTGGTGCATGGTCAAGCCAGAGTGGCTCCTGACTAGAGAGTTGTAGCAGGGGAGGAAACCACAGCTGTCTGGGGCCGATATGGAGCGATAAGAATCATCGAGCCTGTGTCTGATTTGAGCTTCAGGAGGGTCTTTGCAATGAGAAGGACTGGAGGATATGCATACAGAAGACCCTCCCCCCAGTGCAGGAGGAAAGCATCCAAGGCTAGTCTGCTGTGTAATCTTACTCTGAAGCAGAACTGATCCACCTGGGCATTCTGCGGCATGACAGAAAGGTCTATTCAGAGGGTGCCCCACTCCTGAAAGATAAGGACCATCACTTCCCTGTCCATTGTCCATTCATGTGGTTGGCAGACTCAACGCAGCCTGTTTGCCAATGTTTTGCTCACCTGGTACATAAGAGGATCTCAAGCCATTCCCTGTGCGATGGCGAACTTCCACAACCTAATTGCTTCCCAACATAGGAGGTATGAGCCAGTTTCTCCCTACCTGTTGATGTAAAACATGGCGACTTGACTGTCAGTCTGAATCAGGGCAATTTGGTTGGCCAGCCAATCTCAGAAAGCCCTTAGCCATAGCAAACGCTCTAATTCCAAGAAGTTGATCTGTTGGAGACTTTCTTGGATGGACCAAGTGCCCTGGGTGTGAAACCCATCGAAATGAGCTCCCTAACTGAGCTTGAAGGCATCTGTTGTCAAACCCTTTTTGTGGTGGAGCAATTCTGTTGGATTGTCTACCAATGCAGTGACTGGACAAGAGGATTGGTGAGAGACAGATGATCCCAGAGTTGGCCCGTGGCCTGGTCCACTGAGTCCTCAAAGCCATGTGGCCTAATACAGTTAACATCTTGTGAGCTGTTACCTGCTGACTCAATTGAGTCTCCCGCATTAGTGATGTCAGCCTGTGCATTCAGTTAGTTAGTTTATTTATTTATTTATTTGCACAGTTTTTTATACCGCCTCTTGCAGCGATCAGGGGTGGTTTACATGGAACTATAACTTGAAGATACATGGAACATATTTAATTACATAATTGCAAAGACCCTCTTGAAACGAGAACTATATACATACCAGTGTACACTTACACATAGGCATAGTGATAGCTGGATCTCTTATAATAAGATACAGTTGGGGAATAGGGGAGGTTTAAGATATTTGGGTGGCAGGAGGTTAGATGTATCGGATGTGTTGTTGGTGGAGGGTGTATTATAACATTCTGAGAATAGAAGGGTTTTTAATTCCTTGAGGAATGTTAGGAGGTCTTTGATTGCTATGAGTTGGTCGGGTAGAGCGTTCCAGAGTGTGGGGGCTGTAAATCTGAATGCTCTATTGCTTGTAAGCTGTTTAGTTTTGCGTATAGAGAATGGTATTTCCAGTAGGTTTTGTACATTTTTTCTCCTGTGTCTGTTGTCCGTTTGTGATTGTATTAGGGTGGATAGGTAGGAGGGGGAGATGTCGTTGTGCAATTTGAAAGCAGTGATTATTTGCTTGTACTTTATTCTGGAGGCTACTGGAAGCCAGTGAAGGTTATATAGGATAGGAGTGATGTGGTCAGTTAGGTTAGCCTTGGTTATTATTCTGGCAGAAATGTTTTGATCAAGTTGGAGTGTGTGAATAGACTTCTTTGGGAGGCCTTTTAGAAGTCCAGATGAGAATTTACTAGTCCCTGAACTATTGTTCGAAAGTCATGGGGGTCTAGAATTGGTCTGAGGTGTTGAATAGTTTTTAATTTGTAGAATACTGTTCTAGCAGTAGATTTGATCTGAGATGTCATATTGAGAGCTCTATCAATAATGACACCTAGATATTTTACTTCGTGTTTGACTGGAAAATTGATATTGTGTAATTTGAAAGTAGTGGGTGGTGTGAAATTTTGATTTCTTGTAGTGAATAGGATTTCCGGTTTTTTGAAGTTGATTTGTAGGTTGTTTTTGTTGAGCCATGATTCAGCTTCATATATGCAGTCAGTGATGTTAAGTTGTGGGTTTTTTATGTCAACTGGAGCATAAACCATTATATGATCTGCATATATGTGAAAATTGATTTTGTGTTTGATGAGTATGTTGCATATCGGTTGTAGATATAAATTAAATAGGAGGGCAGAGAGGGCTGAACCTTGGGGTATTCCTTGTTCTTGCAGGAAGATGGAAGATGATTCTTGGTTAATTTTGACATATTGGGAATGGTTAGAAATGTAGGATTGGAACCATTTTAGAGCAATTCCAGTAATGCTTAAATGAGCCAATCTGTTCAGTAGGATAGCATGGTCGACATTGTCAAATGAGGATGAGATGTCCAGGAAGGCCATGATAAAGGCTTGGTTTGGGTTATCTAATCCGCAGATGAGTGTGTCAAATAAGGCTAGGAGTACGGTTTCCACTCCATGGTAAGGACGGAAACCATACTGGTGGGTGTTAAGTGGGGCATTGGTGTCAATGTAGTCTTGAAGCTGTATTTGGACTACTTTTTCAATAATCTTCACTATGAACGGAATGTTGGCATTAGGTCTATATGAGGAGGGATCGTTTTTGTTGAGAGTATTGTTTTTTTAGTATTGGGCAAATGATAGATAGTTTGAGCGCCTCAGGCATTATGTTGTGAAGAAAGGATTGATTTACTATGTTTAGTATCACCGGTGCTAGTTCTACTTTAACCGCCTTTATCCAGGATATTGGTCTAGTTGCAAGGTAGTAGTGTTGATTTTAGTGATGGTTTCTAGAAGCTGCTTCTCCTTAGTGAGGTAGAAGGTGTTCCAAGTGTTTGGTGCTTGCTGAGGATCAATACTAGTGAGCATTGTTGATGCGTTTTTGTTCTTTAGTTTTGGTGCCAAGTGGTCTGCCATGGATTGGGCACTAATATCTGCACAGTTTGTTAGATTTGTATGTGATTTGGTTAAAGATTTTACCTTAATAAAAAGTTCTCTGGGGCGATTGATAGCTTTCTTGAGTATGGTAATATGGTGGTCTTTCTTTGCTTTAAGGATTGCATCCTAATAGGTGTCTAAAACTGCAGTGTATTGTTCTCTATTTTTGGGGGTTTTATTGGTTCTCCATTTTTCTTCCAGCTCACGTAGGGATTTCTTGAGGGTGTAGAGATCTTTGGTGTGCCATTTTTCAGATTGTTTTCTGTGAGATCTCTTAGGGAGTGAAGTGGGCTGTAAACGGGGGCGCTGGGTGAGAATGTCCACAGTCTTGGCAAAGGCAAATATTAGTATGACTTGCAAAGGATTGTGGGAAATGTAGTCCATTCATACCAGAATCAGCCGTTCACAAATAAATGAGTTGTGCTTGCTCGAGTGTTAAGCAAAGAAAATATATTTTATTTATGGGGTTATTTCTCCCACACAGATTTACTTGGTAGCACAAAAAGGATACTTGCTTTCAGTATTATACTTAGGAAAACAAATCAGGAACAACAACTGAACTTCTTAAGCAATCAAATCAAACAATAAAGACCTTGATGGGAACAGAAAGGTCTTTCAATGGGCTCCTGCTAATACCTTTTAGCAGTGCTCCAAAAACAAAACAAAACCCCAAAAAAAGGAATCAAAAACTGTTCTTTTTCAAGGATAACTTCTTGTATTTTCACACACACCTAGAAGTGTCCTTTTAGAGCCCACGTGCAATTATGCAAGGCTTAATTGCTAACAATTAACCAGCTGCAAACCTCTTGGCTGGTTTACTTTCTATACGTGGCTCAAATCCTACCCAAAGGCTTTCTTGTAAACTTTTCTGGGTAGATAAAAGAACAAGATATATTTCTTTTTGATGGTTGTTGCATTTGTGAAAGTATATTACCACAGCAGCCTAGACAGAGAGCAATCCATGTAGTCACACTGTTCATTTATAATATCTCCTTCCTCTTCAACTATCATAGAATCAATATCATGGACTGGCTCAGGGGAATTTCTTAATGGAGCACTCTCAGGACAATACTGGTTTCCCTGCTGTCTTCCAAGTGAAGAGCTAGGGCACAGATCAGTGTTCATACCGGAGCTTCCATTGCTGTTAGGGTTCCTCTCCAGAACTCCTGGCCAGTATGTAGTCCAGTTTTTATGTCCAGCCTTCCAATCAAGATCCCTGGACACTGGGTCTCTCTTCACATACCTTCTTGCACTGGTCTTAGGGCCCCTTCCAAATGCAGCCGTCTCCCTCACAGGTGCCGTCCGGGGATTCCTGGCTCTGTAACCCCACTCCTCTGGCTTTCCCCAGTCCAATGGAGTATGCTTGCCTCTGGAATGACTCCCAGCACACGTACTGCTATGAACTCCTTTAGACCTCCAAGATGCTTTTCCCTTCTTTCTTCCACGCTGCTTCTTGCTCTCTCTGTCCGTGAGCTCTGGGTTCCTCATCAACTCCAACTCCGTCTGCAACTGCTGCTGCTGCCTCTGCTCCTGCTGATTCTGTGTAGAATAGGCTTTACTTTTAACTTGTTTAGAGGGATACTCCACCCTAGCACAGCTCAGCTGTGCTGAATCAAGCCCTGCCCTTGGAGATGAGTGCTTGGGGATTACCTCATAGTTCTCCTGATTGAACACACGTTTCCCCACTTCAGCTCTTCTAGTGGCTGTTTGAAACCTGGTGCATTCTGGGACTGGTAGTCTTTTATGGAAACATTCTGTTTTATTATTTCTACCAGCAAAGACAGGTTGCTTGTTCAGAGCCAATTCACCTCTATTATAGCTCCTTCCTGAACTATGATAAAGCGTAGTTACTCACCTGTAACAGGTGTTCTCCAGGAGCAGCAGGAATCAGTCCTCACTTATGGGTGACGTCGGCGCCGACGGAGCCCTCGCGGAGCAATTTTCCCCAGCTTTCAAAGAAAGCCTTTGGGAATTGCAGCGCGCATGCGCGGTCCTCTTCCCGCCCAAGGGTGCCATCTTAGCCAGTCAGATGACATAGCTAAAAAAGACAGCATAAAAATTTGCAAAAAAAACTAAAGCAGATGATTGCAACTCCAAGGGGAGGAGGGAGGGTTGTGAGGACTGATTCCTGCTGCTCCTGGAGAACACCTGTTACAGGTGAGTAACTACGCTTTCTCCAGGACCAAGCAGGAAGTCAGTCCTCACTTATGGGACTCCCAAGCTTAAGGCTACCGGAGACCCTAAGCACAAAAATGAGCTCCCTCTAGCTCAGCAGCACAGAAGGAAGGAATCTTCGCTGAATTATTACCCACCGGTAGCCCACATCCGGGATGGAGGGTAGGAGTTGCTCAAACCTCAAAGAGATTACGGAGGACCGCCTGTCCGAAAGCACTGTCCCTGCGGGACTCCCTCTCGAGACAGTAATGGACCGCAAAGGTCTGGCTCGAAGACCAAGTAGCGGCCCGGCAGATGTCTGCCAGCGGAACAGAGCGGAGGTAAGCCACTGTCGTAGCCTTTGCCCGAACGCAATGAGCCGTGACTCAACCTTCCAAGGAGAGTCCAGCTGCCCCATAAGCCCAAGTGATACAGTCCGCAACCCAGATGGACAGAGTACGCTTGGAGACCGGGAGCCCCAATTTATTGGGGTCAAAAGACACAAAAAGCTGAGCAGCTTTACGGTGCTCCCGCGTACGGTCAAGGTAGAAGTTCAATGCCCTTCTACAATCCAGGGTATGGAGGACCGTTTCAGCTCGGCTGGAGTGTGGTCTGGGAAAGAAGGTCGGAAGTACCACCTCCTGATTGATGTGAAAGGGGGAGACCACTTTTGGAAGAAATTTTGGGTGAGTCCGTAGGACTACCCTATTTTTGTAGAACCGAGTGTAAGGGGGATCAGACACGAGGGCCTGCAATTCACTTACGCGCCTAGCGGAGGTGAGGGCTATCAAGAACAATGTTTTCCAAGAAAGAAAACGGAGAGAACAGGTAGCCATAGGTTCAAAAGGCGGACAGGTGATCCGCTGCAAAACCACATTCAGATCCCAGTCAGGCGCTGGCGGGCGGAGAGGTGGTTTAAGTAGAAGGAGACCTTGGAGAAACCTCGCTACGAGAGGGTCGCTGGAAAGAGGTCTGCCATCCACCGGTACATGATGTGCTGAAAGAGCACTGAGGTGAACTTTGACGGAGTTGGACTTAAGTCCCAGATTAGAGAGGTAGAGCAAGTACTGCAAGATCACCGACACCGAGCAGGAGAAGGGATCCTGAGACTGCTGGGTACACCAAACGGAAAAGCGACGCCATTTAAGGGCGTAGCATTTGCGGGTAGAAGGTCGCCGAGAAGCTAAGACGACCTCTTCCACCTCTGCCGGCAGGAGAAGGGGAGCAAGGACTACCCTCTCAGCAGCCAGGCCATGAGATTGAGAGATCTGAGGTTGGGGTGTAGCAGAGACCCCTGATCTTGAGTGAGGAGATCCGGTTGAAACCCCAGAGGGAATGGATCCTCCACCGCTAATTGCAGCAGGAGTGGAAACCACAGCTGTCTGGGCCAGCGAGGAGCGATCAGGATCATGGAAGCTTTGTCTCGGAGAACCTTGAAAAGAGTTCGAGAGACTAGCGGGATGGGAGGAAAAGCATACAGAAGGCTCTCCGCCCATGAGAGTAGTAGAAAAGCGTCTGCCGCAACTCGAAGGGGATGCGGCTGACGAGAGCAGAAGCGAGGAAGTTGCCGGTTGAGAGGGCTGGCAAAGAGATCCATCGTGGGGAGGCCCCACTTTAGAAAGAGCTTCTGAACTACCAAGGGATCCAGGCGCCACTCGTGCGGCTGGAGGATCCTGCTGAGTTTGTCCGCCAGGCAAATTTCTTGGCCTGGGAGATAAACTGCCTTGAGAAGAACGCCGTGACTGACGGCCCAAGAGCAGAGCTTCTGTGCCTCCCGACAGAGAGGGAAGGAGCCCGTGCCCCCCTGCTTGTTCACGTAGAACATGGCAACTTGATTGTCCGTCTGGACAAGGATGGACTGGTGAGAGGTCAGGTGGGAGAAGGCCTTGAGAGCAAGGCGGATCGCTCTGAGCTCCAGGAAGTTGATCTGCTGAGCAGACTCCCACGTGGTCCAGAGGCCCTGAGTACGTGTGTGTAGGCATCCTTTAGATCCAAGGAGCATAGCCAATCTCCCTGCTGGAGGTAGGGCAGAAGGATTCCAAGGGTAAGCATCTTGAACTTTTCCCGCACGAGGAATTTGTTGAGGTTGCGCAAGTCCAGGATGGGTCTGAGGCCTCCTGTCCTTTTTGGTACTAGAAAGTACCTGGAATAAAAGCCTTGACCTTTCAGGTGGTGGGGCACCGGTTCCACCGCCTGTTCCTGTAGAAGACCTGCTAACTCCTGAAGGAGTAATTCCCTGTGCAGAGGGGTTCGTGGAGGTTCTCCCGGAAAATAGGAGGGAGGGACCTGGTGGAAGTGGAGAAGATAGCCTTCTCGCACGACTTGAAGCACCCAGGCATCTGAGGTGATGCTGGACCACCTGTGGGCGAAGTGAACCAGCCGGCCTCCGGTGCTGAGAGGAACCAGCGGGGGGGGAGAGGCTATGCTTAAGGAGTCAAAAGCCCCCACCCTGCTGAGCAGGGGCTGGTGGTGCAGGCTTGGGGGCTTGCTGCCTACGGGACCCGTTACCCCGTCCCTTGGCCTGCTGGCCCTGTTGGGGAGCTGCAGGGGCCTGATATTGGGGGTATTGTTTGTAGGCAGCCGCCTTCCTCGGGTAAAAGGACTTCTTTCCCGAGCCCTTCTTTTTCTGGGAAGGGGCGGAGGTCTTCCTAGAAAGCCTAGTCCTGGTGAGAGTCTCCGTCTCAATTTGTGCAGCCTTGTCAGCCATGGGCTTGCCAAAGAGGTTTTCGCCTCGGCAGGGGACATCGACCAACTTGTCCTGCACCCAGGGCTCAAGGTCAGACGACTGAAGCCAAGCCTGTCGGCGGGCACCGATGCCGGCTGCGGCCACTCGAGCCGATGCTTCAAAGCCATCATAGGCTGCTCGGGATATGAATTTCGAGCATTCCCGAATGCCAGTGGACAAGGCCAGGAACCTCCGCAAGGGTTCCTCGGACAAACCAGCGGAGAATCCGGCTAGCTCTTTAGCCAGGTCTCGGAGATACATGCCCATGTATAGCTGGTAGGTCTGGACACGACACGCAAGCATAGAGCCCTGGAAACACTTCTTACCAAGGCCATCCAGGTTACGGGCCTCCCTGCCAGGAGGCACCGAGGAGTGCATCTTCTGGCTCTTAAGACGATGCATGGCCGATTCCACTACCATGGAATGGTGTGGTAGCTGTGCTTTTTGGAAGCCAGGGCTCTTGCGGACTCGATAGATAGAATCGACCCGCTTGCTCAGGACCGGCGAGGTGGCCGGACTCTCCCACATGCGGAAGAGTAGTCGTTCCAGCATGGGAGGAACCGGTACAGTAAAGTGTTCCCTGGCGGGAGAGTCATACTGGAGGGCGTCGAGCTCTTCAGCTCGAGGCTCCTCCTCGGGATCCGCAGGGAAGGCCAAAGCCTTGGCCATATCCCTGACGAAGTCCGAGAACCGGGCATCCTCCGGGGGGGACTGCTTCCGAGGTTCGGACTCAGGTGAGTCCGAGGGGACACACCGAGTCCGAAAAGAATCAGGCGACTCTTCCTCTTCAGACTCCCAGACCGACTCCGACGAGGACTCGGTGGGGTCGGCCCGGGCAGGGCGCGGCGCCTGCCGCCCCGACGCCGAGGGAGTCGGCGTCGGCGACCTCGGTCCCGAACGGGAGGCCGAGGGTGACCTCGACCGAGGATCGACTCGAGTTCGCATCGACTCGAGGATCGGCTCGGTCTCCGGGGTCGACTTAGACGTCGACGTCCCGGCAGTCGGGGCAGCGGCGCCAGCGAAGCCAGCGAGCAGTGCCCGCTGATGGTCTATGAAGGCAGACAGTCTGCTCTCCAAGGCCGTCAACCTGAGTCCGAGCTCAGGTGACCCAGCAGCCCCCGACTCGGGCCCCGACGGTGTCGGGCCCGACGTCGGCGGTCTCGGAGGCGAGTCCAGGAGGACCACAGGACTTACCCGAGCAGGCAGCTCCGACTCCAGGCGAGGTCGCTTCGAGAGGTGCTCCTTCTCCAAGGACCCGGGACGGCTATCGGGGCTATGCGACCTGGCCCTCGCGGAGCCAGGAGCGTCCACCGACGCCGCCCTCGCGGGTTTCACCTTTCGTCGATGGTCCCCGGAGGGAGAACCCCTGTCGGAGGAACTCCGGCGACGGTCCGAGCTGGAACCTCTGGACGCGGAGGCCTCCGACGAGGTCCGGGTACGGCTGGGGTCAGCGAAGATCCTATCCCGCTGATGCCGCCGACTTCTCAACGTTTTGGAGGACATTTTGCCGCAGGGCCCACAGATCATTTCTTCATGATCCGGGCCCAGGCAGCGGAGGCAATTGTCGTGTGTGTCAGTTAGTGACATATTTCGGTCACACTGACCACACCGTTTGAAACCACTGGCAGCCATCGGGGGAAAAAGGGCCCCGGCGAGGTCAAAGGACCGGGCTGCCAGGGAAAAACCGAAAACGAAACTGACTAAGTCAGAAAAACCGAAAAAGAAGAAGAGGACTCGTGACCGGCGTCGCGAGTCCGGGCGGGAAAAAGACCGAAGGAAAAAAGAGAAAATATGAGTAAAAATCAACTTTTTCGCGGGGACACGACGGGTACGTCTGTAGGGCTCCACGGAAAAAAGAAGACTGGCTAAGATGGCACCCTTGGGCGGGAAGAGGACCGCGCATGCGCGCTGCAATTCCCAAAGGCTTTCTTTGAAAGCTGGGGAAAATTGCTCCGCGAGGGCTCCGTCGGCGCCGACGTCACCCATAAGTGAGGACTGACTTCCTGCTTGGTCCTGGAGAAGCTTCCTTATCACAGGGCATGGCTGCCTTATTTATTGTTGTAGTCCAGTTTTCTATTACGTCATTAAGATTGTGGGTCTGTGTGTTCAGGAGGGAGGATACCTCAGAAAGGAAAGTATCCTTATCAAATTTTTTGTATAACATCATTTGGTAGTGTGTAGAGGTTTTTTTAGTCTGTTGATAAGGGAATTATAGCGGACATTTTTATAATGAAATGGTCAGACCATGGTACCAGGCTGTCAGATGGGAAGGTGAATTGAGGGTGTGTGGTTAGAGACCTGGGGCAGAATATTAAGTCAAGTGTGTTTCCTTTTGAGTGTGTGGGGTGTTTCATTATTTGTATGAAGTCTAAATCTTCCATAAAATCAAGGAAGTCTGTGGATTGTTGTGGAGAGAGGGATGCTAAATTAAAGTTTCCCAGAATAATGCAGGGTTTTTTTTTACTGGGGAAGTGCAGGCTGATTCAAGTATGGTAATGAGGTTGAGGTGAGTATTATTGGGTGGTCTATAAAGGAGACAGATTGCAATAAATTTATTTTCAATCTTGATTAAGTCTATGCTATCAGTGTTCATGCATATACTTGTGGCCATATTGAGGTTAGTTTTAGTCATGATAAGTACTCCGCCACCTCTTTTGGTGTCTCTATGGCAGTTGAATAATGTGTAGTCGTTAGTTTTTAATTGGTTTATCAGGACAGAGTCATTGTCGGTGAGCCAGGTTTCTGTGATGCACAGAAAGCATAGTTACTCACCTGTAACAGGTGTTCTCCAGGGACAGCAGGAATCAGCCCTCACTAATGGGTGACGTAAGCACCGACGGAGCCCACGTGGAGCAATTCCCAAGCTTTCAAAGAAAGCCTTTGGGATTGCTGCCACACATGCATGGTCCTCTTCCCGCCCAAGGGTGCCATCTTGCTCAGTCAGGTCCCAAAGCTAGAGCTCTACTAAGCAGATGGCAAGGGAAAGATAAAAAAACTGCAACTCTTCAGGGGAGGTGGGAGGGTAGTGAGGACTGATTCCTGCTGTCCATGGAGAACACCTGTTACATGTGAGTAACTATGCTTTCTCCAGGAACAAGCAAGAAGTCAATCATCATTTATGGGACTCCCCAGCTACAGGATACCGAACCTGTAAGCCAAAAATGCCTCCACGAGGCCATGAGCAGAAGCCAATGTCTGAAGGAAGCCCGAGTCTTCGGGCCTTTGGGGCAAGTTCTCGGAAGTCGCAGAAGAAGGGTCGGAAGGCAGGAGTTGCTTATACCCTGAACAGACTACAGAGTACAGCCTGTCCGGAGGCGCTGTCACGGCAGGACTTCCTCTCCAGGCAGTAGTGCGAAGCAAATGTATTCGCTGAAGACCAAGTCACCACCCGGCAGATATCCGTCAGAGGCACTGAGTGCAGCGAGGCTACTGACGCTGCCTTGGCCAGGACGCCGTGCGCAGTGACCCGACGATCCAGCGGGGCGCCCGCCTTTGCCTGGACGAAGGCGATGAAACCCGCCACCCAGATGGAGATGGTGCACTTGGTGACTGCGAGCCCCAGGCGGTTGGAATCATAGGCAATGAAGTGCCGGTCGGACTTGCGATGACCCTGGGTGTGCTGCAGGTAGAAGGCGAGAGCCCTCTTGCAGTCGAGTATATGCAGAACTTCCGATGCCCGGTCGGCGTGAGGTATCAGGAAAAAAGTCAGCAAGAACACTTCCTAATTGAGGTGGAAATCTGAGACAACCTTCGGTAGGAACTTGGGGTGGGTGCAAAGGACCACCCTGTTCCTGTAAAACTGGTGTAAGAGGCCTCGGCCATGAGGGCTTGACGTTCGCTGACTCGCCGTGCCAAGGTCAATGCCACCAGGAAAACCACCTTCCAGGAGAGGTGCCAGAGTGAGCACGTTGCCATTTACTCGAAGTGCAGCCGCGTCAGCTGCATGAGCACGATGTTCAGGTCCCATTTCGCTGGTGGAGGCCGGATGGGGGGTTTGGAAAGCAAGAGGCCCCGCATGAAGCGGGAGACCAGAAGCTGACTCGAGGGGTTTACCCTCGACGGGAAAGTGGTTGGCCGAGATGGTTTACAGGTGAACCCTGACTGAGTTGGACTTCAGCCCTACCTGCGAGAGGTGGAGACGTTACTGGAGAACCCAATGATTGGAGCAGGAGAACGGGTTGATCTGGAGCTCGAAGCACCAGATTGAAAAGCATTGCCACTTCAGGGCATAGGCCCGCCACGTCAAATCCTTCCTCGATGCGAGTAGGACGTCCTCGATCTCCACTGGGAGGTGCAGCGAGGCTAAAGAGACCCGTTCAGCCGCCAGGATGTCAGGGATAGCGAGACCAAGTTTGGGTGAAGCACCCATCTCTCCTCCTGCGTCAGCAGACCTGGGGCACTGCCCAGGGGTACCGGAGGCTCCAACGAGAGCCAGAGTAGAAGCGGGAACCAAGGTTGTCGAGGTCACAAAGGAGACACGAGAATCATCAAGGCTTGGTCGCGCTGGATCTTGAGGAGGGTCCTCGCAAGGAGAGGAGTGGGAGGGAATACATACAGAAGCCTGGAGATCCAATTCAGGAGGAATGCATCCGGGGCCACCCTGCTCGGGTGCAGTATTAGTCCGCAGAAACGGGGAACCTGTGCGTTTGCCAGGCTGGCGAACAGGTTTATGGACGGAGTCCCCCAGCAGCGGAACAGGACCCCCCTCTGGACTCAAGTGCCACTCAGGCTCCCCAACTCTGGACAGGCACCACTCATATGGGTGAAGGAGCCTGCTGAGTCTGTCCGCGAGGAGGTTGCCCTGGCCCAGGAGGTAGACCACTCTCAGTGTCATGCCCCTGCGTACAGTGAAGGAGAAGAGAAGGACTGCCTCCCAACAGAGGAAGTGGGAGCCTGTGCCCCCCCCCTCCTTGTTTATGTAGAACATCGCGACTCCACTATGGGGGAACCTAGCCATGCCGTGGTCACTGCTCAGTCAGGGTGAGAGTGATCTCCCAGCAGGACATGCTGTGGCCACCCTGTCTGTGCAGGTGGTGGCCGGGTACTACAATGTCCCAGCTGTTGCCCTATGCCCTGTGCAGATGCATCCTGGCCAGGCCACCCTGTCCGGGCTATACCCATGGTACCTTGCTCCTCAGTATGCATATTGGCAGGCTAATACTGGCAACAGTGCTGGCAGTGTGGGCTGTGGAGGGTGTTTGCAGCCACCACACACTGGATAGACAGACACACACTCCCACACCTATGCCAGCATTGTACAACTATAGAGGTGTTTGGCAGCCCTGGCCACCGCTCCAGTCCTGAGCACAGTGCAGGCATGGCTATGGTACGCAATACTGTTGGGGTCACTCCCCAGGGTGGTAAACACTGTCAGACACAAGACCTGTAGCACACTCCACAGACATCAGAAAGGTTGCCATGTTGCAGCTCAATCAGAAAATTGTACTTAACTTCGGAATTGCTATCTACCAGTAATCATAGCAACCTTTTGATAGCTGTGTACCGTATTCCCAGGTTTAGGGTGGCATTGCTAGGGTATGCAAGTGCTAGTATTGGGAGATGCACACAGGGCCCAATGTCCTGCCTCTCCAGGAGGCATTGGATAATGGAGCATGTGGGTGCGGGTGTGTCTGCCCCTGTTGGCTGCTGCTTTACGGCAGAGGTTCCCAACTCCAGTCCTGGTGTGCCAAACACTGTTCGGGTTTTCATGCTGTCCCTCATGAATATGCATGAGATACATCTGCATACCATGGGGGCGGCGCATAGAAATACAGCACAGGCATCTTTATTAGAGGCAGCATGGAACCTGAATGGTGTTTGGCCCTCCAGGACTGCATTTGAGAGACTCTGCTCTAGGTAATGCGCCTGTTTATGGTGTCTGTGCTCTGTAGGGTAAAATGTAGGTGTTTTGGGCATGTTTACGTCATCTGCAATAAAGGTTCTGTCTGTATTAGCACGTTTTAGTAGTGGGTAAAATATGGGGACTGGGTTGGCAGGAACCACAGCTGGGACTTGAACCTGTGACCTTCTGCCTCTGAACACACTGGTTGTGTGCACTGCACCACCGTGTTGCCACAGAGACAGTGCATTCCCTGGTGATACCATGACTGTTCGTCTGTCAGGGCCTGTCTGTTGCAGTGCATGGCACCCACCTACACAGGGCTAGGCCATGGTCTGCTCTGGGCAGCTAAACAAACACAAGGAGCAGGAGATGTTTAGAAGAGAGTCTTTATTGTGCACAGGACACCCCAACGCGTTTCGGCAACGCCTTCCTCAGGGGGAGGAACACTAATAAATACAATCAAAATGTGTACATTAAAAAACAATGTGTACATTAAAAAAACAGTTAAAAATATATTAAAAAACATTTTTAAAATATGAAAGCACCGGCAGGACATGAAACATAGATTATTATAATAATACAACAATAAAAACAATACAAAACACACAAAGAACAAAGCAGGGCTGAGGGAACCAAACAATTATATCTAAAGCAGTGTATAAAGAAAAAAGGAACAGAACATAAAGATCACAAGGATAGTGATAGTGTAAAAAGTGAAACTAAAAATTACAGTTGTAATTCTGAGTGAGCCCATAGAAAGGTGTATGTTTTCCAATTTTGATTGTCCTATATGCCTTTTGTCAAGCATTTGTCCTGTTTCCCTATATTTTATTTTTATTTTTATGATTTTATTTGCTTTTCTGGTTTTATTATTAAAACTCCCCCCTTTTTAAATTATCTTTTTTGAATTGGTAATTTTTAGTTTCACTTTTTAATATCAATTTATCTCTCTCTTTTTATGCTTTTTAGATGATTATTGTGTTTTATTCCCCCCTTTTTTAATATACAGATAATCATATACTCATTGTTTTATTTCTGTGCTTATTTGTCTTTATGCATGAAGTTTTAGTTAGATAGTATTTATTACTAATTTATTTATTGTTCATAATTATATGCAATTTGCCTGGCCCTATCAGGCTTGTTGTCTCTTACGCTCACCAGTTGATATAAGAGATGTACCCTAGTTTATTCTCCTTTTTTAATATTCAGATTATCATATACTCATTGTTTTATTTCTGTGCTTATTTGTCTTTGTGCATGAAGTTTTAGTTAGATAGTATCTATTACTCACTTATTTATTGTTCATAATTATATGTAATTTGCCTGGCCCTATCAGGCTCTTCGTCCTTTGTGCTCCACCAGTTGATATAAGAGATGTACCCCAGTCACATCATTTTATGTCAATTTCATTAGCATATTAGTTTTACTCATATGGCACATATAGCGTGCTTTCACACTATCCTTGTGATCTTTATGTTCTGTTCCTTTTTTCTTTATACACTGCTTTAGATATAATTGTTTGGTTCCCTCAGCCCTGCTTTGTTCTTTGTGTGTTTTGTATTGTTTTTATTGTTGTATTATTATAATAATCTATGTTTCATGTCCTGCCGGTGCTTTCATATTTTAAAAATGTTTTTTAATATATTTTTAACTGTTTTTTTAATGTACACATTGTTTTTTTAATGTACACATTTTGATTGTATTTATTAGTGTTCCTCCCCCTGAGGAAGGCGTTGCCGAAACGCGTTGGGGTGTCCTGTGCACAATAAAGACTCTCTTCTAAACATCTCCTGCTCCTTGTGTTTGTTTGGACTCTCTGCGGGAGGTAGCTCCTCCTTGTGTCCCTGCTCTGGGCAGCTGCCACTGCCCCCCTCCACCACCAGTACCCCTCTGCCACCATGCTGACATGCCCTGGTGCTGGTGGTGCGCAGTCTCAGGCCATCCAGTGTGCAGGTAGGTGGCTGCCTATGGTGCGTGTTCTGGGGTAGGGGTGCCTGCATAGACGTCCATGCTTCCCCCCCCAACTCCGCCTGCCAATGTTCTGTGCCCTTGGAGGTACTTGCTGGGTACTATCCCCTGTGACACTGTGATAAACACACTCGTGCCCATGCTGGGCCCTCATCAGTCGCTGTCTGGCTGCTGTACAGTTTCAGCATTCCTAAGTGCCACCTAGGCATCTGCCTAGTCCGCACTGTGCCCCAGCTGCACCACAGCATTTGCCGCCTGCAGCCCTCTGTATCCCATTTTCAAGCATCTGTCCAGTTGGCTGTTCCGACATGCCCGCCCTGCTGTTGCCGCACATGTGCATGCCATAGGAAACCTGTCCGATGGAGAGGAAAACCCTACACAGCGTAATTTCACTGTGGGCTCATTCACCTTGTATGGGGATGAAGCATGGACCCTTCCAGAATTCATATCCTTTTTTTGGTGCTTTCTTGGGAGTGTTTTTTGATGTTTCCCATTGAGATCACTATTGCCCAGCTTGGTTATTTTATTTTTCCATTTTCTTCTGTTCATTTTCATTGTTTATTTGCCCTTTTGTTCTGTGCACATGTATCACACTTATCACTTTTTTGTAGGTTTCCCTGGTTTTGCTGTACATTGCTGACAGAAATAGTTTCTCTTCCCTTTAAATCAGTTCTAACGCCAGGGTTTCACTGGCGTTAGTTTCAGCCTCGGATTTCACAGCGTTAGTGTGCGGGGAGCCTCTCCCCTCCCACTCACCACCCATTGACCTCTTCTCTCCGCCCCTGGGGAGCCTTCCTCCGCCCTCCGGGAGCCTTTCTCCGCCTTCAGCGCTCATTTGTGCTGCTGCGCGCGTTATCGCGCGCTAAGGTACCTCTGCGCCCGATAAAGCACCATTATCGTGCGATAAGGTACCTTATCGTGCAATAAGGTACCTTATCACGCGATAACGTCACAGAGCGCACATAAGGACGGTTTAGTAAACATACCCCTAAGGGTTGATTCCCACTAGCACTCCTTGTGGCCTTGGGCAAGTTACTTAACCCTCAAATGCCTCAGAAAAATCCAAGTTATCAATGTCCCTGTTTAATGTACATTACCAAGTTAAAAGTTACAATGTAAACCGCTTTGACTGAAATGATATAGCAGTATAAAAAATACTGTTAAATAAATAAATGCTCGCCACGGCATGGCAGCAAGTTTGTCCTGCACTGAATGTTCCAGGTTTGAGGACCAGAGTCAGGCGAGTCTCCGGGCGCCAATACCCAAGGTAGAACTCTCATTGCCTTTACAAAGATATCATAAGTTGCTTGAACTATGAACTGCGACCAGTCCTTGCCGTGAAACACCAGGGAATGATACTGTTCCAATTTCTCTTGAGGGAGATACTGGACAGATCAGCAAGGTCACACATGATGTTCTTTAAAAACATGCCCATGTAGAGCCGGTAAGAGGCTATCTGGGCTACTAACATGGAGCTCTGAAAATATTTTCTCCCCAAAGAGTCCATTGTTCAAGCCTCCCTTCCTGGGAGCACTGAGGAATGAGTCTTGGAACTCTTGGATCTCTTAAAGGTGGACTCTAACACCAAGGAATGGTGTGGAAGATGGGGATTCTCAAATCCGGGAGCCTTCTGAACTCTGGAAGCACAGTGAAGGGGTTCTCCCCATTCTCATCTGTACTCTCTGCAGGATGCAGTTCATGGGGCATTGTCATCGCTTCCTTAGGGGCCGAGGAGTACTGAAGGATCTCCAACTCTTCTGCCCTGTGCTCATCCTCACTCTCCAAAGAAAATGGTATGGCTTTGGCCATGTCCCTTACAAAATCCTGGAAGATCATGTCCTCAGGAGAGGATTTACATCACTCTTGAGGTGGCGAAGGGTCCGATGGAAGCTCAGGAGAACTTCCCTCTGACAAGTCTTCATATTTCACGTTTGTCTCACAGCATTCTAAATCCGACAGAGAGGAATTCAAAGTACTTCTCAGTCTCTGCCTGGATTTCTCTTCTTGGGGATCAGAAGCTCCTTTGGGAGCGCTGATGCACCAATGTTCTACAAGATTTTGAGGGTGCATCAGACCCTGAAATGCTAGAGAGGCAGGCACTGGTGTCGAGGCCCTCTGATGCCCCTATATCGATACATTTCCCGCAGGGCAAAGCATGCATCTCAAGGATCAGTTGCACAGCAGTCGATGTCAATGCAGCAGACATCAAGGCCCCAGCATGCAAAACAGCTAAGAGCACCATGATGCATTCCTTGAAGAAGTTTCTCCTTGGCTGCCAATTCTGAAGGCTGCGGGGCCTCAGCAACTTTGACTGATGTACCCAGTATCTGTATAGGGGTATCTGTCTCTTGGTCTCAGCAGGCTGTCGGTGGCCCCCCTCCCCCCAATGTTCTGGAGGATGAGCTCTCCTCTCATCAGGGCAACTTTGAGGGGCACTCACGCAGATGCTCATTGCTCTCAATGCCATGCCTCGATGGGCTCTGATGTCAATGCACCAGAATCTTCACTCAGTGCTTGGTTCGATCACCCTTTAACATCGACAAAGATGAAGACGAATCCAGAATCCTTCCTCATCTTCAATGACCGATGCTCCAAGGCACTACGGATGCTCAGCACTGAGAGGGCTCGAGAACTCCTCGATGTTGATGCACCACCAGCGTCTGACGCAGCTTTTGAAGCCATTGAGACCACTGCAGTCGATGCCAATGGATCGGGCTTGTGAGCACCAAAAAGTGATTTGCATTGCTTCTCTTGACCCTTGAATCCTCTTTTTGTCATCCAACTATGGGAATCTATAGTGGATATGGTCTTAGCACACTTGGGACATTTTTTGAACCCACTGTCCGGTTTCTGGGACATGCTGTTCAGAAAGATAGCTGCAGCAAAATCAAATGGCTCTATTATGAATGGAGGAAGGCCCGGCCAGTGCATCAGTGCTTAAGGGGACAGAGGTGCTATGGAAAAAGGAAAATTAAATGACCAAAAAGGTCAAAAATAAAAGAGAAAAGGAAACCGTGATGGCAGGTGATCGCTAAGGAAACCGGAAGTGCAGGATCCCCGCAGAGGAGAAAAATGAATTACCAAGTGGAGAAGACCATTGGGCTCCATGTAAACACGGAAGACTACTTTAAGATGGTGCCGTGGCAGCAGGTAGAAAGGAGGCATATAGGCACGATGGAACCTCCCAAAAGCTTCCAGTAGGAGCTGGGGAGCGTTTCCACGTGGACTCCATCGGAGGATGTCACACATATGTGAGGACTCATTCCTTCTTGTCCAAAGAAAACAAACTATCCCTGTGCTATAAATTAGCAAGAGAAGAGCTGAGAATAGACTATTTAGACACCCTGGCAAGCACCTGCTCTGCAGAAGTGGGCAAAGAGTGAGATGGAAAAGACTTGTAGAATTGTTTTCTATCATGTATATCCATATCACAACAGTGGATCTGCAGTTCCAGATTGTACACAGAACATTTATGTCTAGAGCAGGGGTTCTCAACCCATTCCGCGGGACATACCTGCCAGTCATGTTTTTAGGATAACCACAATGAATATGCATGAGATTGAGATTTGCATACAATGCAGGCAGTGCAACCTCCTTAACTTTCTTTCTAAAAAGAGATTCCTTCCTGTGCAAGACATATCATCGAGTATTTCTTGCATGTCATCCCATAAGCTTGATGCTTACAGTCATGAGAATCTGTGTTCATCTATAACCATAGCAGAGATTCCCAATGCTGTCTCAAAAGCATCTTATGTCAAGCAGGTAAAATGTTTTCACTCTCCTCGCCTTGACTCAGCAGCAAACAGAAATCACTTTTAGCCTCCTGCGGGAGATGATCAGTGAATCCTTGAGCTTTATCCCAAATGGTATGAAAGAACTGGATCCCATAACTCTAGAAGGATGCTAAGAAAATTAGATCATAGAATTCTGATAATTGCTTCTCTCAAAATGTCCCAAGGTCTGATATTCACACCTTGAGGGTACCAAGAAGTGTGCTTCTGACTTTTTGTTGCTTTGAAGAGCAAATTTGACTACCACAGATTGGTGAAGCAATTGGGAAGGTTAAATCCTTCAGCCATAATATTTGATTTCTACAATGTTGGCAATGGAGAATCACATTTCTGTGACAATGGCAACAACACTAGAATTACCTGCACAGAAGAAAGGCCTGGCAATCTACTTCTTTATCTTGCCACAAAAACCCAATGGATAGTCACAACAAGACAAATTGCACTATACTGCTGGAAGATGAGACCCCAAGGTTGTAAGGCACTCAACTGACTGTTGGAGAGGAGCTAAAGACTTTTCAGAGTGAAGCCAGCATTTATGATGTGGTTTGATCAAAGCTCTCGGGACGTCTGATGTAGCTGCGCAGGAAATGAAAGTCAGAAGCTGAAAAGATGTCTGACATATTGGGACGTAGAACATTCAAAGCATGAAGCAAGGGAAGTTGGAGGTGGTCAAGAATGAAATGGAAAGCGTACAACTCAATCTGTTGGATGGGTATTGGGCACTTTACAACCGATGATCATATGGTCTACTATGCTGGAAATGAAAGATGAAGAAGAAATTGTGTTGCATTTATAATCAATTAGAAACTTGCAAGAACTGTAATGAAATACAGCGCAATTAGTGAACGCTTAATTTCTATTCATCTACGAGGAATGCTGCAGTTAGAAACATGATAATCCCCACCCAAATATTTGAAGCAGATTTAGTGAAGATCTGTGATTGGCAACTTTTATCTGCAGTCTGGACAAAATTTGTCCTCCTTTTTTTTTATAGTGTTACAAAAAGAGAAGATGCAAAATCAAAAGAAAATGTTCCCATAAAAAAGTCAACCAAAGGAAAAAAATATGGTCGAGAGGAAGCCTTACACAAACCACAGAAAATGCCAGGGCATTTAAAGCATTGAAGAAATGTGAAAAAAATTAAAAGAAAGTAATAAAAACTAAAAGAAAATTATGAGTAAAGAAACATCACCAAGGTATACTAAGGGGCCCTTTAACTAAAATGAAATAAGCAATTAACCCACGAATCAGTGCACTTAACTGGGGGGGAAGGGGTCGTGGTAACAACTACCATGCAACTGAGCAACTTAGCATGCATTAAATCACACACTAAGTACTTAACATGAAATCAGTGGCATAAATTCCACCCAAACAGCCCCCCACAATGTTGGGGGGAGGATCAAGCAGGAAAGAGGCCCACACCGCAGCATGGCAAAGTTACTTTTATCTGTTTGCTGCACTGCCTTAGTTCCAGGCTCAAAGGTATTTCTCCGGGTTGAAGTAAAGGAAGCTCTACAGGAGGCATTGGAAATCAGAGAGGAGATAATGTATCTCTAGATCAAAGTTTAACAATATAAGATATGCCATACTGAGCAAGACCAAAGGTCCATCCAGCCCTGCATCTTTACTCAGAGGGTGGCCAATCTAAGGAACAAGTACCCAGGGAGATCCCAAACACTAGAGCCATTTCTTGTTACTCACACCTAGAGATAAGTAGTGGCTTTCCCAAGTCTACATGGCTAATAATAGTTTATGGATTTTGCCGCCAGGAAAATCTAAACTCTATTTAAACCCAGCTATGCTAACTGCCTTGATCACAGATATGCAGGGAGTAAAGTTCTATGGCAATGTGGCTTGACAAACCAGACTCAAAATAAAAAGGAAAATAAATAAGGAAGAGAGAAAAAAAACAGGTATCTGGCAAAGAAGGAATGAGATAGAAATATGGGCCTGGACAAGGCTGTTAGGAGGTTTTAGGACTTGCCGATGTGTAGGTTGTTTACTCACTGTGGGGAATTATGCTGGCTAGTTTTTATTCTTTACACAATATGCAAGCTTGGGATTTCTAAGTGAGTTTAGGCTGTAAAAAGGAATTGTAACCTATAAATAATAGACTTCTGAGTGGAAGTAAAGAAAAACTGTGCCTGTTTATTGCTGGGAAGAAGAGAGAAGTCAAGTCCCACCATAAAGCAGGGTTGGCCCTAAAGCTAGTTCAAGGTGTTGGCACCTAGGTAAACTTAAGATGTTGCCCCTCTGGCTGTCAAAATCTATTGTTTAGCTTTGTCGCTGTTCCCCTACCCCATGGATCTGCCGCCCTAGGTAACCATCTCGTTTGTCTAATGGCTGAGCTGGCCCTGCCATGAGGAGCTTATGGAAGAGTGCACTATCTCACGCTCAAACACAGTTAAGAAGCAGACAATCAGAAAAATGTTTCTGGTGTCCACCTAGGAAACAGAACTAAGGCATGCTCAGTAGAAATCTGAAAATTTCCTAGAAAGCTCTGGAAATTGTGTTCTGTGTTCATACCACTAGGACATTATCCATGTGCATTAATGAAATGAACTGCTTGTCTTCAGAAAAATGCTTTTATTTATTATATCTCATTTCATTTGATATATTTTAGCACAGAATATGTATCTGGACTTAACAGCTGACATCACAGTGAAGTGTCTTCATTTATTCAAAATGTAGGTTGTCAAAGCATATGCCATAAGCCCCAGTCGTGTGTTGTTATACTTGTGGAATGAAGACGTCTTCTTTAAACACTGGAAGTTTGTATTAGAAAAGTTAGAAATGGCAGGTTATACAGAGATACATGGTTTTATCAGTAAGAGAATCTTCAAAACAATTTTCGCTTAGAAGAATAAGATCAGACAAGATTCTCATTGATTTGCACAAGCTGGGAAAAGCTAATTTCACCAGCTTTGAAAAAAAGTACTAAAGGATGAAAATGGCATCACTACAGTAATTTTTTACAAGAATGTGGCACCTGGAAAGAGTTCATCAAAGATTTCTCACATTGGCCCAGAAAACCTTTCATAAATTAGAACCGATGATCATACCATTGATCTAAGTTAGAGTAACCTACCTCTATGAACCTGGGACATTTTCATCCAGTGCTGGTTTAATTTTTATTCCAAAGTACTCTGGCTCTGTTAGACCTGCATGTTTCCTAGTGAAACAGTAAAATCACAAAGCTCAGAAGGCTTTTGGAGGGGATTTTTTTTTAAAAGAGACACACAAACCACCAACAAAAGAAAGCAGAAGAGGATAAAACTGCCCTGGTGTTTATGGAGCCATCTGGTCTCCCTATGCTGGGAAAGGGGGGGTTCTTTGAGAAGGTCATCTTTATAGAGCTTTTCAAGCTATGGGGGTGCTTTCACATTATGAAAGACTCTAAACTCAAAACAAGGGAACAGCAACAAAAAACCCCCAGACGAATAGAGCACTTGTGGAGCACTTATCTGATATGGAAAGAGGCCAATGGATCAGATAAACATGGATATATGGTATTTGCAGGTGCATTGACTGACTACATTACTCTACCAATTTGTCAACCTAGCACATTTAATGGAGGAAAATACACTGAGGTCACTATAAGCAGTTTTGAGTCCTAGCAAGAACTATTGAGCCTTGAAGAACACACTGGCAAATTAAATTTTCAATACAAAAATAAAATAAAGCTTTTCTTTTTTCCCTAGCAATTTCCTCCAGCCCAATCAAAACTGGCAGAACTACCTGTGATTTTTCCCCCTGTTTTTACATCATCTTCTAAAAGTCTTTGGCTGGGGAATCTATAGAACTTAGCTAACGTAAACCAGAAGAAGGGCCAGGTTTACATTACAGACATCCACAGGCAACATGGGGGAAAATATCATGCCATCCCCTTACCTCAGCTGAGATTTTGGAAGGTGGTCTGTAGTGGCAGTTAGTTTTCTTTTAGGAGAGGTAGTTTGTTGTCCATTTACAGCATGAGCAATGATTTTAGAAAGCTGCTCTCACACATATGTGGGGAGTGTTTATGATTTTTCCCCCCACGTGCAATTTTCTAAAATCATTGCTCCCACTGTGTATGGAGAGATACACGTGCAGTCCAGCACTGATTTTCCAAGAGGTTCTACATTTGGCAAAGCCTCTTGTAAAATTTTGGGACTTCTCCATACCCTGACCTGAACGTGTGAATTCTCCTTTATGCATACTATTTAAAATCTGCCTTTTAATGTACTCCCATATTTTTCCAACTCATCTCCATGGGCAGATGGTTTGAAAAGAAGCAAACTGTGTCAAAAAACAGCTTGCTAAATTTAGAATTCAGAGAGGAATCAAAGGATTTCAGAGCATCCCAAATACTGTCCAGTGTCGCTATACTTAGACAACAAGCCTCCTAGATGTACCTTCAGATATGAGTTGCTCTCCTCCCAGTACTGCCTATGCTGGGTCTCGAGACAAGTCTGAAGCTGCTCCTCCATTTACATCCCTCATTACAGCCAGACTGAGCCCAGAACACAGTCCTGAGGATGATGGTGGAGGCACCAGGTTCAGAAAAGGCCCCTCTTTAATATGAGCAAGAATCCCTGCAATACTGGCATTGTGCACAGCATAGCTTTTGTTGACTGAGCACTTCCAAGTTTCAAAGGAGTCTTATGATTGTCCGGCTCAATGAGATTTAGGAATCACTAAAACCTGATGTTCCTTTAGTGCCATGCTCCAACTCTGAACCAACTGCTCCCACACCAGAGGTAGGCATGAAAACCTTTGGCAATGTAGACTGAACTAAAGCAAATGCAATGTATGCCTTCGAGTCAGTCCTGACTCCTGGTGAGCTTCAAGGAACACAAAAATTGCTGAAGGACAAGTGCAGATCTTTCCCTTATGCTTCTCCATAATGGAATCAACTAAACAAGAGCAACACTGCCCAAACCTCCACACTGACAGGGCTCATTGCCAAGCATCTGCTCTCACCACCCATTTGTTTTTCTTGGAGGGTTGTAGGGACTTGGAGAAAAAAGGGAAATATAGAAGAAAATATAAGACCTCAGCAGTCTATTTTTTAAAATAACGAAAGAAATGAAAAAGCACGTGGTAGCTCAGACAAAAAAGGTGCGGAAATCTGTGAGGCAGTAGTTGCAAAGGAATTCTCAGACATGTTCAGAAAATCTTTCTGAGCTCTGAGAGAGGTGGTCTGTGTTTATGGCACTGGATGGTGTCACTCATAGTGTGGCTGATTTAATCCTACTTGTTAATGGAGAACTCTACAAGTAATGTGAAAGATAACTAAATATTTTTCAAAAACTGTTTATTGTGAGAAAAGGGTTGAAAACAGACCCCAGTGTGGGCAATTTTCAAAAGAGATTTTCTGTAGGCAAACATGTTTTTAACCACAAAAGTACATCTTCTGAATACTGCCCTCCCTCCAATGTGGGGAAATAGGGCATTTCTGGATGTACGGCAAGGTTGGAACTGTCCCAGTTAAGTGTACAAAGGGAGTTATCTTCTCATGTGTACCCTCCCAAGGAAGCTGGGAGAGTTTGCATCTGTAAACTCTGCAGGTATGTTTATATTTGTGATCCTCAACAGGAAAGCATAGTTACTCATCTGTAGCAGGTGTTCTCCGGTAACAGCAGGAATAAGTCCTCACATATGGCTGGCATCATCGACGGAGACCAGGTGGGAACGATCTCCAGCATGCGTGCGTGCCTGCCTTCCTACCCGAAGGAGCTATCTTTCCTCAGTATGATGACATAGCTTAATCAAGCAAAACAAGCAACTCCAAGGGGAGGAGGGAGGGTAGTGAGGAATTATTCCTGCTGTTCCCGGAGAACACCTGCTACAAGCGAGTAACTACACTTTCTCCGGGAACAAGCAAGAAGCAAGTCCTCACATATGGGACTCCCCAGCTCCAGGCTACTGAAAAACCTGTAAAAAGGCCAGAAAAACAAACCCAGAGAAACAGTGTGAGTGATCTCTGTAAGGTTCCGGGATTCAGTGCCTTGCAAAGACATCAACATGAGGACAACTCTGTCGTAGCTTGGATGGACACAAAGGCCAGTGGAAGGAGTTGAAGCTAATTCCCAAACAGGTGCCAAAGTGCACCTTGGTCAAAGTTGCTGTCACGCCGGGAATCTCCATCAAGTCAGTAATGAGCTGTGAAGGCGTGGACTGATGACTATGTAGCAGCTCTAGAGATCTCCACTGTGGAGAGAGAACATAAGCTTGCTGCCAAAGCAGCCATAGCATGGACGTTATGAGCCATAACCTGATGCTCCAGGGTCAGACCAGCCTGAGCATAAGCAAAGGAGATGCAGTCTGCAATCCATAGTGAAAGGGTGCGCTTGGAAACTGCAATGCCCAGCTTATTGGGGTCAAAAGAGATAAAGAGCTGGGAAGAATGTCGATGGGCTTTCGTCTGCTTCAGATAGTAAGCCAGAGCTCTCTTGCAATCAAGTGTGTGTAGAGAAGCCTCAGTCCTGCTGGCATGAGGCCAAGGGAAAAAAGTGTATGGCACCACTGATTGGTTGATATGAAAGGCAGGAACTACTTTTGGAAGGAACTTAGGATGAGTCTGGAGAACTACTCTATTGTGCTGAAATCTGGTTTACGGAGGGTGCGCCACCAGCACCTGGAGTCCACTAACCCTGCACGCAGAGATGACTGCCATCAAGAACACTAACTTCCAGGTGAGGTGTTTAAGCGAATAGGAGCTGAGGGGTTCAAAGGGAGTCAAAAGGAATTGCCCCAGTACCATGTTAAGATGCCACGCTACTAATGGGGGTTTGATAGGGAGCCACAACAGCAGGAGGCCTCTCATAAAGCAGCTGACAAGAGAGTGTGCGGAGATGGGTTTACCATCCATGCATTCAGATGCACCCTCACTGAGTTGGACTTGAGACCAGAGTTGCAGAGGTGGAGGAGGTAAGTTAGCAACACCTCCAGGCGCAGGAAAAGGGGTCTAGTGCCTTCCTTAAGAATCAGAAAGAAAAGAGACACCACTTGAAGGCATAGGCACGGTGGGTGGAGTTTTAACATGAAGCAAGGAGCATGTTCTCCACATCTGTAGGAGGCGAAGCTCCGCAAGAACTACCTGCTCAGCATCCATACCGTCAGGGCTAGAGAGTGGACGAAGAGTTGAAGAAGGGACCAGTTGTCCTGCGAGACCAGATCCGGGTTGCAGCCCAATCTGAATGGCTGCTTCCAAGAGAGTCACAACAGCAGAGGAAACCAGGGTTGCCTGGGCCAATGTGCGGTAATGAGAATCATGGTGACCCTGTCCGCCTGAATCTTAAACAGGGTCTTTGCCACCAGTGGGATCTAAACTCAACCAGGGAGAAGGGAAAGAAAAGAAAAACCAGAGAGAATTTACATATACCATGTGTAACAAAAGCATCAATTTTACTTGTAATAAGAGCTTCACATGTTACACAGGTGAAAAACCAATGACATGTACGGAGTGTAATAATAGCTTTATTCGGCTTTCAGCTCTACAAAATTACAAAATGAAGCACATGGGAGACAAACCAAATTCTTCTACCATCTATGTAATCAATATCCTACTTATAGTTATGTTATAGATATGTTATAATATATAAGTTGCTCAGTATATAAGTTACTCTGTAAAGAAGTTCTACCATCTATGCAATCTATATCCTACTTACAGATATGTTATAATGTATCGGTTTCTCATGTTATAATGTAATGTTATTGTTATACTGTAAAACGTTTTGATTTCTTGAAAAGGCGGTGTAAAAAAACATAAATAAATAAATCGGTGGATACATATAGAACAGCCCCTCGCTCCAGTCCAGCAGGAAGGCATCAGAGGCTATCTGACGGCTGAAAGGGAAGCGCGGCACCTGGGCATTGTCCAGTGATATGAAGAGGCCTATGATCGGTGTGCTCCACAACCGGAAGATGCAGTTGGCTACTCGGCTTCCTGAGCATCCACTCGTGTGGCTGAAAGACTCTGCTGAGGTGATCTGCCAAGATATTGAGCTCTCTGGGCAGATATATGGCCCAGAGTATCATGCCTTGGAAGAGGGTGAACCTCTAAAGATGCATCACTTCCCAACACAAATGGTACGATCCTGTGCCGCCCTGTTTGTTGACGTAGAACATCACCACCTGGTTGTCTGTCTGAATAAGGACTATCTGGTTGGCCAACTGCTCCTGAAATGCCCGAAGGGCGTTCAAAATGGCTTGGAGTCCCAGGGTCTGGTGCAGGCTTTCCTGAGCCGTCCAAAGACCTTGTGTGTGCAGGCCATCAAGATGGGCCACTTATTTTTCTTCTTCAAGTACTTTTTCCTTTGAAAACTGCATTTTTAAATCTGTGCTTGTTATCTACACATGTTATTGTCCTCCCCTGACCTAAACACATCCCTGGGATCACCAACTCCAAATGCAAATAAAAGTGCATGTGCTGTGATTCTCTGCACATACTTTTACTCAGGTAAGGGTGAGGCGATTTTCAAACAGTCAATTTATCCATAAGTATTACTCGGGTAAATGTCTTTTGGAAATCGACATTTCCATCTTTAGACTATGCTGGGTGGCTAACTGTAATCATAAAGACTGATCTACCTTTTGATTTTCCATACAAGGTCTATGACAACTACCAAACATTAATTTCAAAAACTAATGTGCAACCCCAAACTCTCCTATTTGACATATGAAAAATGCTGCAGAACATTTTCACATGAAATTGTCCAAACTGGAAACTTGGAAGGCACCCCAAGAGCTCAGGACATTAGGACCTGTTCACTTTAGCTTTAGGCTTAATCCAACAGCTATTATAAACTGCAATATTGCGTAAAATGCCCCTACATGCTGCAAAAATCTAAAAGCACTTAATGTAAATGACAAACTACTGGTTAAAGGTTATTTTATGTTTCTGACAGTTGGATGCCTCTTAAAATCTGAGCCCACATCTTCACAAACAGCAGCCCAGCCAGCTAGAAATATCACCATTCTGTGGATGTAGTTGCGCTGCCAGAGCATGGTTCTGTGACACGTCAGGTCACTTCATTTGGCAATACTGCTGTCTGTAGAAATGTGGGGCTATCACTAATGTACAGAAACAGATCATCGAGAGAGAAACCCCATCTTTTAAAGCAGTGGTCCCTAACCTTTCAGGGCCAAAGGTCACATTGGACCTTTTCAATCACTAGAAGGGCTGGGGTGTTTGTGAAGCAGGGAAGATCCCCCTTTTCCCTCCTTTTCCTCTACATTAAAAATAAGTAGTTCCTCCAAGGTTGTGGGGCAATACTTTTGGGACCACAGGCATTTTCCTTCCCACCCACCCCCATGGTGCAGCATCTCTCCCTCTCTTTCTTCCCTTCCTTCCCTACCCCAGTACGTCTAACCTTTCTCTCTCTTTTCCCTCCTTCTCTTCCCTCCCCCTGTGGGCCCAGCATATTTCTTCTCTCCATTTCTGTGGTCTGCATCCCACCCCACCCCACTCTTCCTCCCTCCTTCCCTCTCCTCCCGTGGTTCTTCTTGCAGTGTCTTCCCAGCCTCCAATACCACAGTCCAGCACCTAACTCATTCCTCCCTATCCCTGTGGTCCTCCCACTTGTCTTCATATTTAGGAGCGTTGCTGGTAGTGGCAACAATATGTAAATGCTGCCTCTTACCAGTCAGGAGCTTCTCCTCTGCCACATCCCGCCTCTGCCATAAACAGGAAGTTGAGTCAAAGGGGGCAGGATGCAGCAGAAGAAAGGCTTCCTGCTGGTGAAAAACAGCATTTGCTAATCACTGCCACTACCAGCAATGTCAATGTTCCTGAATATGAAGGCAAGTGGGAGAATCAGTGGGGGGGGAGGGAGAAAGATGGGGGGGGAAGGGAAGAGAAATACTGGACCATGGGGGGAGCAGGGAGCGGGGCAGCGGCAGCAGTGATATGGGCTGTTTCCAGGTCAGCCTTGGTCATGGTGGTAGGGGCTAGGTGAAACGGGTCCACAGGACATAGTTTGGGGACCGCTATTTTAAAGTTAGGCTGATCCTTAACCAAACTGATGTAATCAAATTAAGATGTATCTAGATATTTTCAGATATTCATCCTACATCATTTCTTTGCTTAAATTAATAATTTACAAACTTAACAGATAAAAAGAGGTAATGTGACAGAAATTCAGTGGTTATTGGCAACCAAGTGAAGTGATATGGCCATCAGTTTTCATCAGTAGATAGACATGTGGAGGGTGATTTTATAAGGTATGCCTAGCTTAAAGCATGTTTTTATGCATGTAATTTTCTGTATAAAATAGGCGGCGTAAATTGTCTAAAATGCACATTAAATTTAAGCTGCCAACACTAACATCATCTGTATGGCTGCTGTAAATGCCCGTGCCTAGCTTTTTCAAGAATGCGCATAAATAACAGTATTTTATAATTTGCATGCATAACTTTGGGCGAAGCATGGGTACAGTGCAAACTCCAACCCTGTGCATGACCACAGTGAGAGTATGCACAATTGGTCCAATGCATATATGTTCACAATAGCAACTGCATTAAATAAGCATGTAAATGCCCATGCGTATATGACTAAATACCTAAGTTAACATGCGTAACATAAATCTAAGCACGACATAAAATTTCCTCCTTATTCACCAATACACCGAAGGATATCTGCCACTCTGGGCATACAGTATTATCTACAGCAGGCATGTCCAACTTCGAACAGGTCGTGATCTACTTTTTCCGGCCAAAAGTGCCGGTGATCTACCACCATGAAAATTAAGTTTCAAATTAGTTTCAAATTAAATTTTAACCCAATAAAGTTGGAGGATTCCTCCCTCACCCCCCCCCCCCCATTTTTAATGAACCTTCTGTCATTTACTTGGATGTGATCAGCTGTTAAGCAAATTAAGCAAAAACAAAACAGAGAGACGAAGATCCAGTAAGAACTGAGAGGGGAAATGGAAAGTACATTTTTTCTTAAAGTTTTATTGAGTAATAACTTTCTTTAACTGTCTTAATAACTTACATCTGTGTGCAAAATTATTTTCGCTGCCCCTTCATCAAGAGTAAGATTGGAAAGCTGTCTTTAAAGTGATCTTCCACAAACTGAATTTACAATTTTGAAAGTGATGTCCATGACAGTCTTTGTATTGAGTCTCTTGCTTGCCAAAACTTGCTGGTGAATGATGCAATGGTAAGAAAGGAAATCTGGGAAGTCGTCATGCTGTCTACAGAGGGCTATGAAACCGTTAACCTCACCTGTCATTGCTCTTGTTCCATCAGTAGTGAAGGAAACAAGTCTATGCAATGAAAGATTACACTTTGTCACAAAAGAAGGGAAAGAACTGAATATTTCCTGACCGGTAGTTCTCCCTTTTAAATAAATCATTCCAAGTAGTTCTTCTTTAACGCTGAAGTCTTCAAAAACCATCCAGATAAAGACTAGTAACTGGGCTATGTCTCTTATTTACTTTATTTATTTAGACAGTTTTGTATACCACCTTATCCTTCAATCAAAGTGGTCACAACACAATTGGGGGATACATTTAACATGATGGGATATGAGACACATACACTAATACTTACAGAGAACATGGGCAATGGCTGGGGTGTTTGTGAAGCAGTGAAGACCACAAGGAACACCTGTGGGACTAGAAACCCCAGTCCTTCGGGCCCAAGGTTGCTATCCCTAGTGGGATTTGAACCCCAGACCTTCCGGCCTGAGGTAACTTGCCCCAACCACTAGGCCACTCCTCCCTCACGTCTGTAGATTCATCCAGTTGGAATGAAAAAGCAACACAATTTGAAACATCCTCCAACAACTGTTCAGTTGTCGCCAAATGACGGTGTTTCTTGACAATTGTACATCTTGAATAGCAGCTGTGATCTCTTTCTTATTTTTAAATCCTTCAAAAAGATTGTCAGCTGTTTCAAGAAAACAATCTTCTACAAATTCCCCTTCAGTGAAAGGTTTGCATTTCTTTGCGATCAGGTTGCTGACCTTGAAGGATGCTATGGTTGCATTGACCGAATGTGACCTTGGCTTCGCCATCAACTGTTGCTGAGTTGTTGTTGTTAAGTGCCGTCGAGTCGGAGTCGACTCATGGCGACCCTCTGGATAGCTATCCTAAATTGTGTTCGGTCTTCAGTCAGGCGGCTCATTGTTGACAGACTGGTACCCGTAGCTGCTGTTATTGTAGCAATCCATCTCATTGCTGGCCTTCCTCTTTTGCGTTGACCTTCTATCTTGCCAAACATGATGTCTTTCTCTAATGATCTCTCTCTTCGCATGATGTGTCCGAAGTATGAAAGTCGAAGTCTTGTCATCTGAGCTTCTAAAGAAAGCTTAGGTTTGATCTCTTCTAGTACCGACTGGTTTGTTCTTCGGGCAGTCCATGGTATACACAGTATTCGCCGCCAGCACCATAATTCAAAGGCATCAATTTTCTTCCTGTCTGTCTTTTTCACTGTCCAGCTTTCACATCCATATGATGTTATTGAAAATACCATGGCTTGAACAAGTCGAATCTTTGTATGGAGAGAGACATCTCTGCTCTTGAGAATCTTATCTAGGTCTTTCATAGCCATTCTGCCAAGAGCAATGCGTCGTCTGATTTCTTGACTGCTTGTTGCTTCTTTATTGATAGTTGATCCAAGTAGGTTAAAGTTGTTCACGATTTCAATTTCTTCTCCTTCAACGATGAACCTGTTGATTATGCCAGTTGTCATGATCTTTGTCTTCTTTACATTAAGGTGCAGGCCCATTTTGAGACTATGTTCTTTGATTGTGAGAAGCAAATGTTTCAGATCATCTTCACTTTCAGCCAGTAATGTGGTATCATCAGCATAGCGAAGGTTGTTGATGAGTCTTCCACCAATCTTCACACCTCTGTTGTCTTCATACAGTCCTGCTTCTCTGATGATTTGTTCTGCATATAAATTAAACAGGTAGGGGGAAAGTATGCAGCCTTGTCTTACACCTTTGCTTATTTTAAACCATTCTGTTTCTCCTTGTTCCGTTCGAACTGTTGCTTCTTGATCAATGTACAGATTATGCAAGAGAACGATCAGGTGTTCTGGTATACCCATGCTTCTTAATGTGGCCCAGAGTTTCTCATGGTTTACACAGTCAAAAGCCTTGCTATAGTCGATAAAGCACAAATAGATATCCTTTTGGTATTCTTTAGTCTTTTCAAGGATCCATCTCACATCCGCAATGATGTCTCTCGTTCCTCGCCCTTTCCTGAACCCTGCTTGCACTTCAGGTAGTTCTTGTGCTAGGTATGGCTGTAGTCTCTTTTGAATAATCTTCAGTAGAATCTTGCTGGCATGTGGGATCAGAGCGATTGTGCGATAATTTCCACAGTCAGTTGGATCACCTTTCTTTAGTATTGGTATAAACACAGATCTTTTCCAGTCAGTTGGCCATGATGTTGTCTTCCATATTTCTTGGCAGAGCCTTGTAAGTACGGTAACAGCTGCATCAGATTGCTGCAATACTTCTATGGGAATGCTATCAATGCCTGGTGCTTTGTTCTTTGATAAGGCTTTCAATGCTGCTTCAACTTCTTCTTTCATCACCAATGGTTCCTGATCATATGGTATAGGTTGAAACGGCTGTTGGTCCACTTGATCTTTATCATATAAAAACTCTGTATATTCCTTCCACCTTTTCTTGATCTTCTCAGCATCATTCAACATAGAACCTTGAGCATCTTGTAACATTCCAATTCGAGGCTGGAACTTTTTCTTTAACTCCCGCAGCTTTAGGAAAGCCGATCTTGTTCTTCCTCTAATAGTTTCTGCTTCTATTTCCTTGCAAGTGTCATTGTAGTACTTTTCCTTGTCCTGTCTTGCTGCACGTTGGAAATCTCTGTTGAGTTCTGCGATTGTCTTTCTTTCTCCTTTGGCTTTAGCTTCTCTGCGTTTCTGGGCAATTTTCAGAGTTTCTTCCGTCATCCACTTTGGCCGTTTTTGCTTTTTCACCTTTTGTAGAGACTTCTCACTTTCTTCCAGCACAACCTTCTTGATGTCATTCCATAACTCTTCCAGAGCTCTGTCATTTGTATCTAAGGCAGCAAATCGATTTTGCAGGCAGTCTTTAAATTCCAGTGGTATATTCTCAAGGTCATATTTTGGTGCATTCATGAGTGGTTTGCTCTTTTTCAACTTTAGCTTGAGTTTGCATACTAGTAGTTGATGATCTGTACCACAGTCAGCTCCAGGTTTTGTCTTTGTTGATGTTACAGAGCTTTTCCATCGTTGACTTCCACAGATGTAGTCAATTTGATTTTTATACAATCCATTGGGTGAAGTCCATGTGTACAGTCGTCGCTTGTGTTGCTGAAAGAAGGTGTTTGAGATGAATAGATCATTGGTCTTGCAGAATTCTATCAATCTTTCTCCAGCTTCATTTCTGTTGCCAAGTCCATATTTTCCAACTACTTTGCCTTCTTCTTTGTTGCCAACTTTTGCGTTCCAGTCACCCATGACTATCAGGATATCCTGTTTGCATGTTCTGTCAATTTCAGCTTGTACTTGTTCATAGAACTCTTCAATTTCATTCTCTTCTGCAGCTGTTGTTGGGGCATATACTTGAATTATAGTTGTGTTGATAGGCAATCCTCGTAGACGAATAGAGATTAAGCGTTCGCTGACTGCATTGTATTTCATTACAGTTCTTGCAAGTTTCTTCTTTATTATAAATGCAACACCATTTCTTCTTTGTCTTTCATTTCCAGCATAGTAGACCATGTGATCATCTGATGCAAAGTGCCCGATGCCAGTCCATTTCAGTTCGCTGACACCCAACAGATCAAGTTGTACACGTTCCATTTCATTCTTGACCACTTCCAACTTCCCTTGGTTCATGCTTCGTATGTTCCATGTTCCAATGTGTAAGACATCTTTACAGATTCTGACTCTCATTTCATGCACAGCTACATCAGCAGTCAGACTTCCCGAAGGCTTTGATCCAACCACATCATAAATGCTGGCTTTACTCTGAAAAGTCTTCAGCTCTTCCCCAGTAGCTAGTTGAGTGCCTTCCGACCTGGGAGTCTCATCTTCCAGCACCATAGCACAATTTGTTTTGTTGTAACTATCCATTGGGTTTTCATGGCAAGATACAGAAGTAGATTGCCGGGCCTTTCTTCCGCGCAGTTTAAGTTTGGTGTTGTTGCCGTTGTCACAGAAATGTGATCCTCCGCCGTCAACACTATCCCATTCTGCTGCTGCCCAGATGGGTGGTTTGTCTTCGTCTGGCACCTCAGCTGAGACCTGTCCATCTTGGGAGACCCTGCCAGTAGTTAAACTACCGATAGTTTAGCTCTCAGCATCACTGATGCACACAAGCCCTCACAGCACGACAAGCTGCAAACCAAGTGAAAGTGTTGCTGAGTAGCCAATTTCAATTTAAGTTCTTTGAGCTTCAGTTTACGAATTTCACTTTTGGGTGGAAGATCAGCATCAAACTTATTGCTATGTAGAGCCTTATAATGATGTTCCAGATTACCCTTTTTGGGCAAGGATACTGGGGCGTTACAAATTAGACAACAACACTTGTCTTTCACCATGATGAAGTAGTAGCCAATTTCCCATTCATCATGAAAGTGTTAGGTTTTGCTCTTCTTTGGAACACTCATCTTCGTTATACTGGGGTGGCTGGATGTAAGAAGGCCAAATCTGTTAAGTTAGTATCAACACTGGATGAATCTGGTCCAAAACTGTCACTGTCCCAAAGTATTAAAGATCAACAGGAAACTGAAGACCTCTGGATGATGTGCAATACAAGGACTGGAGATGCCAAAACCACACATGCAGTTCTAAAAGTAAAAATAAGAATTCATCATACTGGCACCAACAGGTCTGCGACTAAAAAGCTGTTTGATTATTTTCATCTAATTTCCATGTATTTTGGTGTGCTGAAAACAAATAAAATATTGAAAAAACTCCTAGACGTCATGATTTGCCACAACATGCAAAATTGTCTTCAAATTTATCAATTTTTTTTCAAATTACTATTAATTAATTCACATAAGTGCATTTAAGATATAAAATGCCAAAAAAACCTTAAAGGGGTTGTCCGAGTTATGTAAAAAAAAAATATAGCACTGTAAATCTGATGGTCAGCAATATATACATAAGCTAAGCAAGTTTTAAGTCCATGCTTCTAATGGTAGAAGGGGTTAATCTTTCCTGAAGAATCCAGTGGGAAGGAGACACAGGGCAGATAGCAGTAGCTCCGGTCAGTGCAGGGGGGCGTGGCCAGCACTGTGACATCTCGTGTACAGACACAGAGCTGCTCTCTCCTGCATGCCACACTTGTGCACGAATCATCATCAGGTTCTTGGTTCTAGGCTGTTCACACTTTTTCATCGCAATTTGTGTTAGCTCATCATTCTTCAACCGTTATGTTATGGCTGCGCGAAAGTGTATTAATTCACCAGACAGTTTCTGTTTCATCTGTGGTGAATATACAGTGTTGAAGCAACAGCAGAATATTACAGACTTTGTGAAAAAAGTATACTTTGCATACTTTGGACTAAAAATTGGAGATCAAGATAAAGTCTGGGCGCCTCATAAAGTGTGCAAACGGTGTGTTGAGGACCTCCGAAACTGGTTCAAGGGTAAGAAAAAATCTTTCCGTTATGGGATTCCTATGGTATGGCAAGAGCAAAAGAACCATAGTGACGACTGTTAATTTTGTTCATGCGATGTGAAAGAGTTTAATTCCAAATGGAAGCATTCCATTTCATACCCCAATCTTCACTCGGCAATTCGTCCCATCCCCCATGGCACAGATATACCAGTGCCCAAGCCCCCTGCTACCTTGGAAGAGATACCTAGCTCCGATGAAGGTGAAGTCATACCTGAACCAGATGACGAATCAAGTTCTGACTTTGAAGATGACACAAGACCAAAATTGTTTTCTCAGGAGGAGATGAATGATTTGGTAAGAGACTTGAATCTTCCCAAAGATGCCGCTGAGTTACTGGGATCAAGGCTGAAAAGCAGGAATTTATTGTTGCCAGGAGTGTCATCTTCATGGTTCAGACATCGTGAAAAGGAGTTTGTTCCTTACTTCGCCCAGGAAGACAAGTTGGTTTATTGCATCGATGTCGAAGGTCTGATGGGACAGTTTAAAATCCAATATGATTCAGAGCAATGGCGTCTTTTTATAGATTCTTCAAAAAGAAGTCTCAAAGCAGTTTTACTCCACAACGGTTTTTACGCTTCCATACCTGTAGGTCATTACGTACACTTGAAGGAAACCTACGAGAACTTGGAATTGGTTCTTCGTAAACTTAAATATTAAGACCATGGTTGGCAAGTGTGTGGGGACTTGAAGGTCTTGTGCATGCTGCTTGGACAACAAGCTGGGTATACCAAATATCCTTGTTTTCTGTGTCTATGGGACAGTCGAGACCGACAAAATCACTGGACCAAGAAGAGTTGGCAGCCGAGGGTGCTAACAGTGGGTGAAAATAAATGTCCTCCAAAAACTTTGGTACCTTCCCATAAAGTTCTTCTACCACCTCTCCACATAAAATTGGGATTGATGAAGCAATTCATAAAATCACTTCCAAGAGATGGAGAATGCTTCAAATACTTTGTCACCAAGTTTCCAGGCCTGTTGGAGGCAAAATTGAAGGAAGGTGTGTTCGTCGGACCAGACATTAGAGGGCTTATAGTTGATCAAGAGTTTGTCAATACCATGACGGATTTTATTTTATATTTATTTATTTATTTTTATTTATTTAACAATCATTTATATCCCGCATCTTCCAGAGTTCAGTTGCGGTTCACAATAAAACAACAATCCACAAAGCAAGGGCTTGGTTTTACATCGAACATTTTGTAACAATAAACAATATAATGGTTAACAGCATGAGCTAATACATAACAGTACAAAACTGGCTTGTAAACTATGTACAATAAACTATATACAAATACAAGTTGTAGGCACTTTAGAGTTGAATCATAGTGTTTTTAGATCAGTGTATTGTCTGTTAAGTTGTTGGATTTAGTATTACTCAGTCAGGTGTTTTTAGCCTTTATCTGCGTATATCGAGGGAATTATCTATGTTGCCGTAGTGCATGGAGAATAGATAGGTTTTTAGTTTTTTACGGAGTTCCATAATTTTGGTTATAGTTCGTAGGTCCTCCGGAAGGGAATTCCAAATGGATGGGGCTGCATGAGAAAAAGCTCTGTTGTTAGTTAATTTATTTGCTTTTAAGAAATCATTAGGAGTGTTTAGTTTGTGTGAGTGCCCTTTTCTGTGCGTAGTTTTTCGAGATTCCATACTGATTAGGTTGCTTAGTGGGATTGGAGTCATGTCATTTAAGGCTTTAAATGTAGTTATTGTAGTTTTATATATTATCCTGCTTTGAATTGGCAACCAGTGAAGGGAAGCTAATATTGGTGTTATGTGCTGGAATGAGTGTGCTTTCATTATAACTCTAGCTGCTGCGTTTTGTGCTAATTGGATTCTTTTGATGTTTTGTTTTGTTATTCCTAAAAGAATTAGGTTGGCAAAATCAAAGTGTGGGGTTATTGTAGCCTGGATTATATTAATGAAGTCTTGTAGGTGTACTAATGGGCGTAGTTGTTTAAGGATTTTGAGTTTAAAATATATTTTCTTTATGGTGTTTCTAATGTGAGTATTCATCGTCAGATGTGTATCTAGAATAACACCTAGGTATCTTATTTCATTTTTATTTTAATGTCATGATTTTGTATTGTTATGTGGGTTGGAGGGATATATGATTGGTTTTTTGTTACAATTAGAACTTCTGTTTTTGAATGATTAATGTGGAGGTTTTGAGCTTTTAGCCAAGTTGCTATTTCATTGAAACAATCTGATAGTAGTTTTATTGGTACGTTAGGGATTGTGAATGGGATGTACATCATAATATCATCTGCAGATAGATGATAGTATACTCCGAATTTTTTAAAAATATTGCAGACCGGTTTTATGTAAATATTGAACAGGAGGGCTGATAGCGCAGAGGCTTGTGGGAGTCCAATTTCTTGTTTATATATGGTTGATGTTTGGTTGCCTATTCTTACATTTTGTGTTCTATTATTTAAATAAGAGGTGAACCATTTGTGTACAGTGGCATTTATTCCTATTTGTTTCAGGTTATTAAGCATTATAGTGTGGTGAACACTATCAAATGCTGCCGAAATATCAATAAATAAGAGTATAAATGCTTGTTTATGATTATCAATCCCTCTCAGTAGTACATCAGTTAAGACTGTTAAGAGTGTTTCAACTCCATGTCGAGTCCTAAATCCATATTGGTGCTCATCAAGTGGATAGGATGAATCTAGGTATTCGTGTGTCTGGATTTGTACCACTTTTTCTATTATTTTAGCAAAAAAAGGGATACTTGAGATGGGTCTGTATGATTTTGGTGATGTTTTGTCAAGCATGTTGTTTTTGAGAATTGGGCGGATTTGTGCATGTTTGAGCGTAGATGGGAGGTGTCCTTGAAGTAACGAGAGGTTGACTATGGAGAGAATGTATGATAGTAGTATTGGAAGTGTACTTTTTATCCATGTTACTGGGCATGGATCAAGAAAGAAAGTTGTGGTGTTGAGATTAGAAATGATATTCTTTAGTGAATCTTTTGATATAGGGTGAAAGTCTGACCATTCATCTGAGCAATGATGAACCGTATTGATATTGTCTAGAGTCATTATAGGTTGTGTAGATTTGTTTTGATAGTGATTGGCTAAGGTTTGTACCGAAATATCGGTAATTTCATTGTTAGATGTTTGGGGATTATTAGTTAGATTTCTAACAATGGAGAATAGTTCTCGTGGTCTGTTATAAGATTTTGATAAGATTGCCGCGTAATAAGATTTTTTTGTGCTATCTAAGGCATCCTTGTATTTTGTGAGATACTTGTTATATATTTCCTTGTTGATGATTGATTTGGTTTTGCGCCATTTGTGCTCTATTTTTCTTAGTTCTCTTTTCATTTGTTTTAGCGTGTTGTTGAACCATGGTGTTCTGTTTATTTTTAAATTAGAGGGCTTTTTGGTTCGTTGATCAAGTTTGGCTGCATTGTTGATTGTGTCATGCCAGTTTTTGACAGCTTCATCTAGATTCGTTGGGGATGATGAAAGGTAGGGTATTGTTGTATCCAAGAATTCAGTTTCATTAAATTTTTTTAATTTTGTAGTGGGATCACTTCGTGTGTTATTTTTGGTGTTATTGGTGTGGAATGTGAAGTTTGTTTTGATAATGTAATGATCAGACCAGGGTATTTGTGAGCATTCTACGGAATCCTGGTTGAATAGCTTGAAGAGTGTGCTTGGCAGGAGAATAAGGTCAAGAGTGCCTCCTTTTATATGTGTCGTTGTGTTGATTATTTGGTGAAAGTCCATGTCTGACATGGATTCTAGGAACATGTTGGATTCTGATGCTGGAAGTGAGGGGAGGTTGAAATCGCCAAGCATGATTATAGGGTTTTGTTCTGTAGATGAGCCTAGGAATTCAATTAGTGAATCTAGGCTATCTGCTTTTTGATCAGGGGGTCTATATATTAGGCAAATTCTAAAAATGTTGGTTTTTATAATTAAGGTGTCAATATTGTTGGCTATAGTAGATGGTATTGTTCTTGCATTTAATCTCTTTTTTGTCATTATAAGTACTCCTCCTCCTTTTTTGTTGGTTCTATGTGTATAGTTTATATCGTAGTCGTCGCTATTAAGTTGATTTAAGTAGACTGTATCCGTTTCAGTTAGCCAGGTTTCAGTTACGCATAAAATATCAGGTTTTGCGTCTGTTATTAAATCGTTGAATATGGGGAGTTTGTTTTTCATTGAGCGGGCATTTATAAGGATGCAAGTTAGAGAAGTAGTGTTGTTGATGCTAATTTCATTTGTGGATTGCATTTAAAGAAGTCGTACAGAAATTTTTAGGCAATAACAAAGATCCTCACTACAAAAAGATTGTCGGACGAATGCTGAAAGCATTTCAAGCTTTAGGTTGCCTGATGAGTTTGAAAGTGCATTTCCTCCAGTCCCACCTTGACTACTTTCCTGAAAATTTGGGAGCTGTGAGTGAGGAACAAGATGAACGATTCCACCAAGACATTAAAGAGATGGAAAGGAGATACCAGGGAAAATGGAGCATTACAATGATGGCAGACTACTGTTGGATGCTTCAGAGAGACATTCCAGATGCTACTCGCAAGCGTAAATGCACCAAGAGGAGCCTCACAAGGAAGAAGAATAGAGTTTAGTGTGTGTAGGTGAGCTCATTTCAGTTCAAAAAAGGATTTTCATGAAAATATTGTAATAAAACTTTAATTTTATAAGTCTATTTCCATTTATTTTGAGGTATTGCCTTATTTAACATAGTTACCTAAATTGTCAGGAAACGTGATGTCCTATGACAAAATGGAGGTCATTTTCGGATTCAGCGCACCAAAAAACATAAAGATTACGTGGAATAACCAAAACAGCTCTCGAAAAAATTTTTTTTGCAGACCTGTGAATCAAATATCACCAAACAATCATCAAAAATACTCAAACACCTGTCCAGCAAACCAGATAAAATCAAATACTGCCAAACAAGTTCAAATACCACCACACACGATTTAATAAATTCTGCACACAGTGTAGAATCAACGCAAAGGCAAGGCGAAATAAAATTGCAGAGGCAAGCAAAAGTCACAGTGGTTTGAACCAATTCGAAGGCAAGGCATAGGCAAGTTAGAACAAAATTGGAAAAGCCTGCCAAAATTACCAAATTCTTGACACTTTGTTGTGTCTGCCCGAAAACGTTTAATGAAAGCGAACTATAAAGCGACCAACGACCAGCACACGACACAACGAATACGGTAAGTGTATTCAGGTAAAGCCCAGGAAAATGGATATCGCCCGGTATATAACACACTTCTAAGGGGTGTTGGGTCGGGGGCAGGAATGGGTGATTCTGGGGGGCAGGAGACCTGGTATGACGCCGGGCCTGTGGCGTCTCGTCGCGGGGCGTGGGTCCTCTGGGGTACCCACAAACTATTGGCATGAAAACAACAAGCGCCCCCAATACACCCGCAGGCAAGATTCCCACAGGCAGGGAAAAAAAGACAAGCAAAGGATCAGCAGCAACGGCAAGCCCTCGGCAGACGACCTGCCAGCACGAGCTCTCTCCTAGCAACGGGGCAAGCTGCTGGAGAGATGGAGCCAAGTGGGGCTGGCGATCTACCTCTGACCCCTCCGCGATCTACAGGTAGATCGCGATCTACCTGTTGGACATGCCTGATCCACAGCATTATACAAACTTAAAATGAATAAATATAAATATTAAGCGGCCTATTTATTAAAATGCATTAGGTGTTTAATGCAGCTGTTAACACAAGCTAAACGGCATGATGCCACATTAACTGTTGATGAAAGCTGTCTACCATGTTAAACAAACACCTAACACAGAAATTCCTATTAGGGGGGTGTTATATGGATGGGGATTGCATGTTGCAGTTAACACAGAGCTCGTTACCAAACATTAACTGCTAATGTGGCAAATAACGCAGTACAGCTTTTACACTGAATCCCGCCGTTGTGCTAACTCTATTTAAAAGCAACGTTTCCCATAACTGGAGAACCTTATGACACCTGACGACCCCATCCACAAATGTAAGCAGGAAGATTTCTGTGGAAACTAGTTGGACGCACTGAAGTTGGTATTTTTAGCTACTTATATAACTGTTACCCTTGACATAGTCATTCTGACAAAATATGGCCATATCAGGTTTTATGCTGCCTGTTTATAAATATTTGATTTTTTTTTTCAAATTTAGAATTACTTTATTAATAATAAAGAAGGAAATTACAATCAAGCCCCCGTTAAGGGTGAAAAGAAACTCCATAATTTAACCAAATAGGAAATAAAGCATGAAAAGCAATGTAATATGCCAGACATTAAGAAAAAACAAGATCTCCCAATCAAATTTAAGCAAGGTACCCACATTATCTTAACCAAGAGCAAGAAAGAAGACAAAAAGAAAAACAAAATTTAACCATTCGATTTCTTCCCGGCAAGAAAAGCCTCAAGCTGTATCGACTCAAGACATACACTGGCACAAAACACTTACAAGGATTTTTTAGGAAAAAAGATGCCCCAAGGGCCAAGACTTGGGGTTTCAGGCTTAAGAATGCCTTCCGTCGCTTTTGAATAGCTTTACAAATGTCTAGTTACATCTGAATCATCTTCCCACAAAAAAGTGCACTTTTCTTAGAAAAATATAACCGCATCACCATATTCTTATCAAGAAGAGAAAGAAATAACACTATTAATGTGGCATGAGTTGGAATAATGTCTTCAGAGGACTCTATAAACACCGAGACGTCCAGGGTCCCAGGCATAGTCAGCTGGCGCCTCAGTCTTAGTTCCCTGAGGTATATAATATGCATTCAAAATTTTTATTGACTCCACATCAATCAATAAAATATCTTTCAAATACTTTTGAAAGAGAATAAGAGGTTACAAATAATGAGTACAAGGAAAATTAATAAACCTTAAGTTTTTTGCCCAAACTGCATTCTCAAGAGACTCTAATTGATGATGGACTATTAATCTGTTCTGAACAGTTGAAGAGACAAGCAGTTTTGGCAACAGACATTTGTCCTTCTAATTTTAGAACAGAAGAATTAATATTAACAAGTCGAGTGTCTTGTTCGAACATCTTAGCTACCACGGCAGAGGAAAAGTGTGAGACAAGATAAAGAGGACCACAGGGATACCTCAGTATGAGATATTACTTCTCATATATCCCACAATGATATATCCTTTGGAGATTTAATAGGCTCCGTGGGAGCCGAGAACTGTAAAGGTTCAGGATGTTTAACCTCAACAACATTAACGCTGATACCAAGTCAGATGATACAGTCTGGGAAAAGGGGGACAGAGCACCCTCCACATCTAATACAACCGTGGAGGGGCCTGCCCCTAAAAATCCCTCCAGGTAGGGTGGGGTAAAACCCAAATTCTTCAGAGGAGATACAGATTCAGAAGACATATTCAAACTGGAAGTTGAAGTGTCCAGGGCAATATGATGGAGATATCGGTCCATCGGACCTATAACCTTTACAGATTTTGCCGAAACAGCCGGATGGACCCTCTTCTTCTTTTTCTCCATCCAAAGACCGTCTAAGATGACACACTCCTCCAGGCTCCAAAGGGGCAGGTCATTCCCTTTTGGTCATGTCCCTTTGGGCATGCAGCCACGGCTGTGTTCTGCGGCTTGCCAGAGATTTAAAGCTAGCTGGGGATGATGTCAGCTGCACAGCTCCACCTTCACCAGCCACAGCAAACAGGAGACCAGCGTCATGTCAGAGATTTAAAGCTGGCTGAGGATGACGTCAGCTACACAGCTCCACCTCCACCAGCTGCGGCAATCAGGGGACCAGCAGGTAAGACAATAGACTTCACGGAAGAACTTCCCCCATGAACATTTGATTTTACGATTTTCTGGTTATTTTACAACAAAACATAGGCTTATCATAAATATTTTTATGATTTTGTATTTGAAAGTTTGACTACATATGGTTAGTGTTTCCTGATGTTATATCTGGTGGTATATTATGCAAGGATTCACCTTGTCATTGTTTTCCTTTTGAACCGGCATCAGTTGCCCCCTCCCCTTTTGCCTGGCATCCCAGACAGAACCACCTGTCTTAACCACCCCTTCCAATGGTTACCTTTGCTATAATGTTTCTCTCATGTCATTATGTTTTAAATTAAGTTTTCTGAAGAATATCTGTAAACAACCCTTGCTGTGAAAAGTACAAATGACTTCTCAAAGTCTTGCTTAAATTCAATTGACAAGACTTACATATTTTTTCCATTCCTTCCCACCATTCCAGTTATCCTTCAGTCTTCTCATCATTAAACCAACCTTGCAGATCTTCAGTTATTTCCCTGTTCCCCAACCTGAATATTCTCTCATATTTTAATGCTTTTTACTATGGGTTAACATAAAAAAGTTCAAGTGGTATGTACAGATCAAATCTGGAATAACACACATTCTCTTCATCTGAAACCCATATGGTACCTTGAGTCTAGAAACTGAAGGTTTCTTTTCATGCTGAGTGGCTGATGATTTTGACGTGTACAGCATATTCTTTTTATTATGTTCATGAACTCTCTTTGCATATTCCTTTTGCTGCTGTAATTGTTCTGACTCAAAAGAGAACAGACAAAAGGCTTTTATTAAAGTGTTAAATCAATGCCAAGTTTTAAATATTTTATTTTTTACTAGGTAAAATAACTTCAATGACAGGTTCCAGAATTACTATCACCAGTTTACAGATGTTAATTATGGCAAAATTAGACCTTACCTGCTAATTGTCTTTCCTTGAGTTCCTTCCAGGCCTGTTCAGCCATGAATGGGTAGTCAGCCCCTCTAGCAGCTGAGGATTGAGTATGACAGAATCTTGATGAATCAGTACACGAGCTCCCTCTACAGCTCCATACTCCAGTCTCCTACTGGCAAAGTAGATAGCAACATGAAAACACCTAACAAAAACACTTAACCAAAACCTCCTCCTCCCCCCAAGGGCATAAGCTCGGATGAGAGGGAATAGGAGAAGATATGGAGAGCACTCTCCCATCCCAGCTCTCCTAATAGACAATTTACATTATGAATACTATTTACAGTACATACATAGTAAGGACAAGGCAGGTGAGCAGGGCCATGCTTGCCCAGCCGACACTTTCGCTCGGGGACACGCCCCTCCTGCAGAGCTGTGTGTCTTCACATAAGTCCTTACTGAGAACTGAATCCTGTCACATGGGCCAGACATGCTTCACTCACATACGTGTACCCTAAAAGAGAAGCAAAGAACCAGGGAAGGTCCTGGACTGACCTGGAGGGAACTCAAGGAAAGACAATTAGCAGGTAAGGTCTAATTTTGCCTTCCTTATAGTCCCCCAAGCCAGTCCAGTTATGAATAGGATGTACCAGAGCAGTCCTCAAACATGGGAAGGACCCACAAGTCTGACTTGAAGCACCACGGCCCCAACCACCACGTCCCTCGCAACATGCACATCAAGATGATAATGCCTCGAGAAGGTAAGGAGCGACGACCAGGTTGCCACCCTGCAAAGGTCCACTGGGGGAACCAGCGAGTGCTCTGCCCAAGATGTTGTCTGGGCTCAGGTCGAATGAGACCCGATGGTGGGATCTTTCTGCATGATGGCCTGCTTCACCCATTGAGCAATTGAAGCTTTAGAGGCCACGTCTCCCCTGCGAGGATCCCCCAAATAAGACAAACAATCAGTCTGACTTATGAAAGGCCTCTGCTCCCTTGAAGTATCTTCACAGCACCCTGTGGAGATCCAGAAGGTGAAGCTGACGATCCTCCTCTGAGCTTCCAAAGGCAGGAAAGGCCACAAAACCACCTTCTCCTTGGTAAACTGCAGAAAGGGCTCTCTACACGAGACAGCATGAAGATCGGAGACTTGCCGAGTGGAACAGAGCACCATCAACAATGCCATTTTCTGGGTGAGATCTCTTACGGACACCCTAGAGATAGGTTCAAAAGGTGGCCCCACCAGCACCAGGTTCAGCTCCACCTGTGGAATTACGGGTCACAAAGGTGGATGGATGAGCTTTACGCTCTGAGGAACTAGATCATGTTCAGATGCGCCACCAGGGAACAATCCTGAATGCACCCCTGATAGCAGGCCAAGGCCGACACCTGCACCTTCAAGGAAATGAGAGTCAAGCCCATCGAGACTGTGTTGGAGGAACATCAAAATGTCAGGAAGCGAGCAAGCAAAAGCATTCACATCCCTGGCCGACCACCAATCCTTGTATATGCACCAGACTCTGATGTAGGCTAATGTGGTCGAAAGCTTTCTGGACTTCAGCATGGTAGAAATGACTGCCGGGGAGTAGCTTGACACAACCACGCCCTTTCAAAAGCCAAGCCATAAGCAAGAATCAATCCACCTGCAGCATCAGAACTGGCCCCTGAGACAACAGGTTGACCCTGTTGGCAACTGCCAAGGACAATAAATCAGGAGACAAGTGAGATCTGTATACCACAGCCTCCGAGGCCAATGTGGCGTGATGAGGATCACTGGACCGTTGTGAGTCTCTATTCTCTGCAGAATGCACCCAACGAGTGTCTATGGTGGAAAGATATACAGGAGTCCCTCTGCCGGCCATGCTTGGGTGAGGGTATCGAGCCTCTAGGACATATGTTCTCTGCGCCTGCTGAAGAACTGGATTGCCTAGGCATTGGTCAGGGTGGCCCATGAGGTCCATGATCGGTTCCCCCCAATGCACGGTGATGTCATGGAATACTGCCATGTTGAGTTCCCACTCTTCGGGATCCAACCTCTGGTGACTCAGATAGTCTGCTTGAACACTGTCCCTCCCAACGACATGAGTCGCTGACAGGGCCATTAAATGCTCCTCCACCCATAGCAGGAGGGCATGACTCTCCTCCACCAAGGTCGCACTGCCCGTGCCCCCTTGTTGGTTGATGTAGGCCACCATTGTTGCATTGTCGAATAAGATGTGGATGGCCTTCCCCACTATCAACGGATGGAAAATCTGCAGGGCCAAGAACACTGGTCTGATCTTGAGTTGGTTGATCGACCAAGAGCTTTCTTCCAGGATCAGCAGCCCTATGTCACCTGAGAGACACAATGTGCTCCCCACTTTGTGAGGCTGGCATCCATGATCACTAGTATCCATTGTGGCTGCTCCAACAGCATGCCCACTAACGAGTGAGCAGGCTCCAACCACTATGCCAGGCTTTCTCTCACTCTCTCCGGGCACTGCAAACTCGGAGACAACAGGTGCAAATAAGGAGACCAATGCGAGTGGAGCACTTGCTGCAATCGCCGCATATGGGCTCTGGCCCAAAGCACGAGGTCCAGTGCTGTCACCATTGAGCCCAACATTTGAAGGCAGTACCAAGCTGTCGGCGCCTTCATGCGCAGAAATCTCCATACCTGCGCCAATATCTTCTGCACCCTGTTTTCGGGAAGGGACACAACCTCGGCCCTCATATCGAACTGGGCCCCCGAGATAAACTAGATGTTGGCTCTTGGTGAGGATGACCACCCAGCCCAGCTTTTGCAAAAACTCCAACACCCGCCACGTAGCAGGGGTGGCCTCTGCCTCTGCTCTGATGAGCCAATCTTTGAGACAGGGGTGCACCAGAATCCCTTCCTGTCACAATGCTGCTGCCATCATCACCATGACCTTTGTAAAGGTGTGTGGTGCGGTGGCCAGGCCAAAGGGCAACACCCAGAACTGAAAGTGTCCCACGGGCAAGATGAACCGCAGGAACTGCTGATCCGGCCTGATGGAAATATGCAGAAATGCCTCTGTAAGAACCAGTGTAGACAGGAATTCACCTTACCTCACTACTAAAATGACAAAATGCAACGTCTCCATCCAGAAGTAAAGCACTCTCAAGGTCCGGTTTACATGCTTGAGATCGAGGAAGGGTGGAAAAGATCCTTCCTTCTTGGGCACCACGAAATAAATAGAGTATCGAATGGAGCCGTACTGGCTGTGGGGAACTGGTACCACCGCCTCCAGTTGTGACAAGCGATGAAGTGTTGAGCAGACCGCTTCCATCTTCTCCAGAGCCCTGCAGGGTAAGGCAACAAAAGTGTAGACAGGGACCTGGTGTACTCCAGCGCATACCCTTCGCAGATTAAGCATAGTTACTCACCTGTAACAGGTGTTCTCCAGGAACAGCAGGAATCAGTCCTCACATATGGGTGATGTCAGCATAGACAGAGCCCACATGGTAGCTTCTTCCCAGCTTTCAATAAAGCCTTTGGGAGATGCACCATGCTTACGTGGTTCCCTTCCCACCCAAGGATGCCATCTTGCCTCAGTAGAATGACATAGTTCAAAGGCAAAAATTACACAAAAAGCAGCTCCATGGGGAGGAGAGAGGGTTGTGAGGACTGATTCCTGCTTTCCCTGGAGAATACCTGTTACAGGTGAGTAACTATGCTTTCTCTGGGAACAAGCAAAAAGTCAGTCCTCACATATGGGACTCTTTAGTTACAAGCTACTGAGAACCTATAAAAAGCCATGAGTGACCAGGAAAAGGTGAGCCATGAGCAGCAGCATCAGCAGAGTCCTTGAGAAGACAGACTCCCGAGCGACCCACGTGTTCAGCGAGAAACCAGCACTGCAGTAGCCTGAACACCCAAGTACCGGAGGGCAGGAGTTGCCCACACCCCAAATAGATGATGGAATACTGCCTGACCAAAGGCACTGTCCCTACGGAACTCCCTCTCCAAGCAGTAATGAGCTGCAAAGGTATGGACCGAGGACCAAGGGGCAGCCCGGCATATTTCCAACAAGGAAACAGAGCACAGGTTTGCCATGGATGCTGCCATGGCCCTGACGCTGTGCGCTCCAGCGAGAGCCCAGCCTGCTCATAGGCAAAGGTCTTTAGTGTCAGAGACCCCAAGCTGGGGTGTAGGAAGAAGCCCCGGGAACTGCACAGGGGGACCAGGGGTGCCATGGATAAGCGAAGGAGCAGTGGGAACCACAGTTGCCTAGCCACTGAGGGGCTACTAGCATCAGTGATACCCCAACGTGCTGAGCGCCTTGAACAAGGTCCTGACAATCAGCAGCGTGGGTGGGAAGGCATAGGGAAGGCCCTCCATCTATGGATGTGGAATACATCCACTGCTACCTGGGACAGATGTGGCTGCCTGGAGCAGAAGCGGGGCAGCTGGATGTTGGCTGGACTGGTGGAAAGGTCCATCCGTGGAGTCCCCCAGAGCTGGAAGAGCCAGTAGCCACTCTGGGGTCTAGCCACCACTCATGCGGCTGGAGGATCCTGCTCAGCCTGTCTGTCAGGGTGTTGTCCTGGCCCAGATACACTGCCCAGAGGAGCATACCGTGGTGGTTCACATACCAGCAAAGAGCCACTGCCTCTTGGCAGAGGGTGTACGTCCCCATACCCCCCTGCCTGTTGTCAAAGAACATTGCCACTTGATTATCCGTCTGGACCAGTACTGAGTGGTGTTGCAGGTGGTGATGGAAGGCTCGGAGAGCCAGGGATATGGCCTGAAGCTCCAAGAGCTTGATCTGTTGCAGACTGTCCAACTGCGACCAACTGCACTGAGTGCAGAGGCCGTCGCAGTGTGCTCCCCAGCCTAAGAGGGAGGAATCCGTCGTTAGGACCCTCGGGGGGGGGGCTGGAAGGGCATCCTGGCCAAGAGGTGCTGGGGGGCTTGCCATCAGGTGAGAGAGTCAGCCAGTTGGTGGATCACCACCACCCTGTCCTGCAATCGGCCTGTGGAATGGATCCATTGGGAGTGGAGGCCCCATTGAGCTGCCCTCATGTAAAGGCTGGTGTCCGGGGTAACATGAACTGTGGACACCATCTGACCCAACAGGCAGAGCAGGAGGTGGCGGGTACTGAGTGTCGGCGCTTGCATGGCCGTGGCCAGTGCCCTGAGGTGGTTGGGCCTGTCCCGAGGGAGAAAGGCCTTGGCCTGAACTGTATCCAGCCTTGCCACTATAAACTCCAGACACTGTGTCGGAAGGAGATGGGACTTTGGGTGATTTATTATGAACGCCAAGTGCTGCAAGATGAGGATGGTGCACGCCGTTGCATGTTGCACCTCTGCGGCAGTGCAGCCTCTTATGAGCCAGTCATCCAGGTAGGGGAAGGGGAAGATGAAGACTTCCTGGAGATGAAGACAGGCCATGACTACCATAAGGCACTTGGTGAACACCCTTGGTGTGGAGGCCAGCCCAAAGGGTAGCACCCTGTACTGGTAGTGGCCACCTCCCACCACGAACCTGAGGTATTTCCTGTGGTTGGGATGGATGAGGATGTGAGTATAGGCACTCTTTAGGTCCAAGGAGCATAGCCAGTCTCCTGGCTGGAGGCATGGCAATAGTGTTCCAAGGGAGAGCTTCTTGAACTTCTCCTTCACCAGGATCTGTTTTAGATCCCACAGGTCCAGAATGGGCTAGAAGCCTCTAGTCCTCTTGGGTACGAGGAAGTACCGGTAGTAGAATCCCTTGCCCTTGAAATGTACAGGCACTGGTTCCACCGCCTTGTCCTCAATAAGGCCTGCAAGCTCTTACAGTAGCAAAGTCTGGTGGAGGGGAGTCCTGGGGGACACTCCCAGAAAAAACTGAGAGAGCACCTGTGTCAGGTGGAGGAAGTAACCCTCCCTCACCACCTGTAGTGCCCAGGAGTCGGCAGTGATGGACGTAGAGAACCAGATGCCCCCCAGTGGGTTGCTGGGCTGGGTCTCCTGGAGGAAGAGGCTATGCCCAAGGAGTCAAAAACCCCTGCCAGGCTGGGCCAGAGAGAGTGCCTGGGGCTTGGGGGCCTTACATTTACAAGGGCCATGCCCTTGTCCCTTGGCCTGCTGCCCCTGTTGGGGAGCTGGGAAGGCCTGTTACTGAGGGGAGCTTCCATAAGCCTTCCTCTTCTTTGGGTAGAAGTTCTTTTTACCCGAAGGCTTCCGTCAGGAAGGGTCAGCGGTCTTCTTGGCCAGCCTGGTCAGGAATTCAGACTCCAACTCTGCAGCTTTATTATTCATGGGTTTGCCGAAGAGATTTTCTCCCTGGCAGGGGACATCGACCAACTTGTCCTGAACCCATTGCTCCAGGTCAGAGGATTGTAGCCAGGCCTGGCGTTGGGCACCAATGCCCATCGCAGCTATTCTAACCACTGACTCAAACCTGTCATAGGCTGCTCGCATCATAAACTTGGAACACTCTCCAACACCCAAGGCCAGGGTCTGGAACCACTGGAGAGATTCCTTGGAGAGATCAGCTGAGAATCCAGTGAGTTCCTTTGCTCTCAGGTACATGCCCATGTACAGCTGGTATGCCTAGATCCGGCCAATGAGCATCGCGCCCTGGTAGCACTTTCTGCCCAGGGTATCCAAGGCGCGAGCCTCCCTACCCGAGGGCACAAAGGAGTGTATCTTCTGGCTCTTAAGACAACGCATGGCTGACTTCACCACCATGGAGTGTGTGGCAGCTGTGTTTTCTGGAAGACAGGATTCCAGTAGACCCAATACATCGAGTCCAGCCATCTACTCACTATTGGCACCAACATGGGGATCTCCCAAATGCAGAGGAGCAGCAGTTCCAGTATTGGCGGAATGGGCACCATGCCTCCTTTGGAGGGGCCTCATACTGCAGAATCTCAAGTTTATCGATTCAAGTGTCCTCTTCCGACTCAGTCTCGAAGGTCAATGCCATGGCCATGTCCTGCATGAAGACGAGAAAAGCCATGTCTTGGTGGGAGATGGGTCGGAGGGCACATCCCGGTGCCGATGGGTATCCGGGGATTCATCATCCTTGGTCTCCCAGTCCGACTTGTAGTAGGTGGAGGTGTCGAGGGCAGTCCAGACTCTGGGGTCAGGCCCAGAGCCTGATGACACCTGGTGGCCATGTGGTCAGAGCCGCAGGTACTCATTGAGGAGGACCTTGGTCCCGAGGACTTGGATCGATGTTGAGGAACCTCTCAAGGCTGGTGGTGCTCGAGGATTGGCTCAATGTCTGGGAATTCCTCGAGGTCGAGGGCCTGGTAGTTGGGAGTGATGACCTAGCCGAGCTGGGCATCAGAGGCAACTGCTGGGCTATGAAGGCAGACAAGCTGTGCTCCAAGGCCGCCATCCTGGTCTCGAGGCCAGATGGCTCTACAGTCTTTGTCACGGGCACTGAGGGACTCGGGCCCTATTCCGGCTCAGTCGACAGGGAGTCCTCAACCAGGATGGCCTCGGGGGGCCAAGGCTGGTAGCTGGATGCTGACGATTCCCATCGGGGTATTTTGGTCAGCTGCTTCTGCTCCTTCCCTTTGGACTCGCAGCAGGGACTATGAGCCCGGGGCCCATGGGACTTGCCCAATTTTCCAGGCTCATCCACCGGCGCGGTCTTTGAGGGTTTCCAGCTATTCTTGGGCTCTTCCTCCAGGGTCTGACAGGAGGACCCACGGCCTTGGGGTTCCGAGGCAGCCCAGTCTCCCCAGGATTCCAGAGGGGGCCCTGGAGCATGGTGTCGCCGGAGACTCCGGTGCAGAGTCCGTCTTATGAAAAGAAGGACTCCCGCTGCTGCTGATGGCTCTTGTTTGACTTGGAGGTCATCTTCTTGCAGAGACCACAGTCCAAAGGGTCATGGTCCGGCCCTAGGCATCGGAGGCAGCAGTTGTGTGGGTCGGTGCGCAACATAGGTTTAGCTCATTGGTCACAATTTTTAAAGCCACTGGTGGAGGCCATGGTGGGGAAGAAGATCCCCGTGAGGTTGAAAACCTCAGGCTCAGCCAGGGACACAAAAAAGGCACAAAGCCAGTCGAGAGGCTCTCGAAAAAAAGAAGGGAAAAAAATGGACCCAAGATGCAATGTCGAGGCAAGCAAGCTCGGGGGTGGGAAAGGGAACCAGTACGCGACCGGAGGAAGAAAAATTCAAGAGAAAAAAAACAACACTTTTTCTGGGGAAAGTAGACACACATCCGGTGGGCCCCATGGAAAAAAGGAAACTGAGGCAAGATGGCACCGTTGGATGGGAAGGGGAGCACACACGTGTGGTGCATCTCCCAAAGGCTTTCTTTGAAAGCTGGGGAGAAACTACTGCACAGGCTCAGTCGGCACCGACGTCACCCATATGTGAGGACTGACTTCCTGCTTGTTCCCGAAAAATCTCCAAGACCCACTGGTCATTCATCATGGCGGCCCAGTCGGACTAAAACTGTTGCAACCGTCTTCCGATCGCCACTTCTGTCTGGGCCTCTATGGCTTTATTGGGGTTTCTTAGCTAGGAGCGGCAGGGAAGAGTAATAACCCAGATCAGAGCCCTGGGCACCCCAAAAGGGTTGCCCCCTTGCTCAATAGCGACCCGCTGACAGGGCACGAACCAAATCGCACAGAACATATGGAAATTCCTGGATTGTCCCTTCTGTGGGCCCTCCAGTTTCAGCCTCTTAGGGCGATATTCTGGTAGGCTCCCCCCTTTAGAGTCGCCCAAGTCCTTTACAATCTTGTTCAGTGCCTCACCGAACAGCAACTTGCCCTTGAAGGGGAGCTTACTGAGCAAAGATTTGGATGAAGCATCTGCCACCCGGCTACGAAAGAGAAAATGCTGGGCCGCAATGACCGAGGTCATAGTCTTCAAGGACACCAGAACCAAATCATAGAAGGCGTCTGCCATGTAAGCGGTGGCTGGCTCCAGCTTTGCCCCTTCCAAAGCTGCCTGGCTCTCCAGGTCATGGGGAGCTGAGCCAGCAAATGAAGGACCTGGACAGATAAACCCCGCAAATGGAGGCCTACAGGGCCAAGGCACTAGAATTAAAGGCCTGCTTAAGGAGAGACTCCAGCTTCCTATCTTGAAGATCCTTAAGGGACACCCTGCCTTCCACGGGTATGGCGGTCTTCTTAGTTACTGCTGAGACCAGGGCATCCACCTTCAGCATCCTCAGGAGCTCCCACTCCTCCTGCGAGATAGGCTAGAAGCACTCCATGGCCCAGCTACCTCTCAATGTAGCCTCTGGAAATTCCCATTCCAACTCAATCATCTTCTTGATCTCTCTGAACTTGGAAGCACACCTACACCCCCTTGAAACCCTGAAGCAGGGGATCCTCTAGAGGTTCCTTCACCAGGATTGGTGACTGCACAATATTCAGGGCTCAAAGCAAATGTCCAATGAGTGCTAGAGTTCTCTGTTGAACACATGGAACACATTCGGATCCTCCCATGGGGAAATCTCTCCCTCCTCCAAATCAGGAGCCACCAGATCGCCCAAGAGATTGGAAGTGCCTTCCCCCAACTCTTCTGAAGTGTGAGTCAGAAGGGAGTGCTGACCCCAAATCAGGAGCCATCAGATCGCCCAAGAGATTGGAAGTGCCTTCCCCCAACTCTTCTGAAGCGTGAGTCAGAAGGGAGTGCTGACCCAACCAGACGTCAATCTCACTCCCCACTTTTCCCACCTGGGATGATCCCTCTCCGGGGTCTCCCTCTAGCAGGGCATCCCCAGCTGGGAGAAAAGGAACTCTGCAGGGAGAATCTAAGAACTCTGCCCGTTTCTTCTTGAGGCAGCAGGTTTTATGCAGAGACAATATGAAATCGAGGGAAAAAACAGGTCAAGCACCTCTTTAAACCCTGATGTAGCTGTCCTGCTCCTACTGCCAGTCCTCACTCCCCTACTGATTTTAAGAGGGGGTGCTCCCTCTGAACTGCTGAAGCTCTCTAAGAGGAATCCTATCCTTTATTTTTTTTCTTAATCTTCTGAAGCTATCCAGGGAGTCCACCACGTAGGAGCTCTTTCCCCAGCTGCTGAGGACAGAGACTAGAGTCTGGAGCTGAAGAGGGAGCTCTTCTACTGATTCATCAAGACTCTGTCATGGTCTCTTCCTCAGCTGCTGGAGGGGGCCGACTATCCATTTTTAACTGGACTGGCCTGGAGAGACGATAAGGAAGGGGCTTAATCATTCATGCTAATTAAGCAACCTGCATTAATGCAGGCTGTTTAACAGGTATTTCCTAAAGGGTATTAATCCTAAAGTAAATATTCTTAAAAAATAAAGGCCCTACTCTGGGCTGAACAAGACATCCTTTCTGTTCCCCAGTTTTCTCCCTCTGAGCTTCAAAAAGGTTTCAAGCCCAATATCCCCACTAACACCCCAGCACATCTCTAGGCTCCTCCCAGAGCCATGTCCTTCATACCACTGCCTGGTCCATCTGAAGCTGTAGAATAGTAATCAGGTGCACAAAAGAACCCCCATACTTTCCTGCCTCACTTGTTCCACATTTGAAAATAAGAACATAAGATATGCCATATTGGGTCAGCCCGAAGTCCATCAAGCCCAGTATCCTGTTTCCAACAGTGGCCAATCTAGGTCATAAGTACCTAGCAGTTTCCCCAAAAGACACAGGTTCCACAATGCTTGTATTGGGTCAAGCAGTAATATTCGGGGTCCCTTTTAATAATGGTTTACTGACCTTTCCTCCAGGAACTTGTCCAACCCTCTTTTAAACCTTTGTTTTATTTTCCATTCCTTTCCTTATGATACCTAGCATTCTATTTGCTCTCTTGGCTGCCGTTTCAGACTGGGAGGAAGGTTTTAACATGTTATCCACGATGACGCCTAAATCTTTTTCCTGGGTGGTGGTTCCTAAAGTGGAACCTTGCATCGTATAGCCATAGTTTGGGTTGTTCTTTCCTAGGTGCATAACTTTGCACTTTTCCACATTAAATTTCATCTGCCATTTGGATGCCCAATCTTCCAATATATCAAGATCTAATTGCAATTTTCCACAATCCTCATTGGTTTTAACAACTTTAAATAGTTTTGTGTCTTCTGCAAATTTGATAATCTCACTTGTATTTCCCTTTTCCAGGTCATATATGAATATGTCAAAAATCAGCGGACCCAGCACAGATCCCAGGAGTACTCAACTATTCACCTTTCTCCATTGGGAAAATTGGCCATTTAGACCTACCCTCTGCTTTCTATCTTTAAACCAGTTCCTGATCCCCCAATAGTGCACTGCCTCCTATCCCATGACCTTTTAGTTTTGCAAAACGTCTCTGATGAGAGACCTTGTCAGAGGGTTACTGAAAGTCCAGATACACTATATCAACCGACTCAGCTTTGTCTGTTTATTCACTTTCAAAAAACCATAACAGATTAGTAAAACAAGATCTTCCTTGTCTAAAGCCGTTGGCTGTCTCCCATTAAGCCATTACTATCTACATGTTCAGTAATTTTGTTCTTTATAATGGTCTCTACCATTTTTCCCGGTACTGACACCAGTTTCCTGGATCACCCCTGGAACCCTTTTTAAAAATTGGCATTACATTAGCCATCCTCCAATCTTCAGGTATTACAGATAATTTTAATGATAGTTCATAGATTACTAATAGAGGTCTGCAATCTCATATTTCAGTTCTTTCAACACCCTTGGATGTATACCATCTGATCCAGGTGATCTGCAACTCTTCAGTTTATCAAATAGTTGTAATACATCTTCCTGATATATCGATATTTCTTTCAATTCTTCCACAGTATCACCTTTAAATACCACTTCAGTCATGGGTAACATCCCTACATCTTCCTCAGTAAAGACCGAAGCAAAGAATTCATTCAGTCTCTCCGCTATGGCCTTGTCCCCTCTAAGTGCCCCTTTCACCCCTCTATCATCTAATGGTCCAACTGACTCACAGGTTTTTTACTATGAATATACTTGAAAAAGTCTTTATTACGCGTTTTTGGTTCCACAGCAAGCTTCTTCTCAAATTCTCTCTTTGCCTGCCTTATCAATGCCTTGCATTTAACTTGCCAGTGTTTGTGCTGTTTCCAGTTTTCGTCATTTGGCTCTTTTTTTCTATTTCCTGAAAGATGCATTTTTTGGCAACAGCCTCTCTGACCTCAACTTTAAATCATGCTGGCAGTTTTTTGGACTTCCTTCCACTTTTCTTAAAGCATGGAATACAACTGGTCTGGGCTTCCCAGATAGTATTTTTCAACAACACCCAAGGCTTAATGTAAGTCTTTAACCTTTGCAACTGCTCCTTTTAGTTTTTTCTTAACTATTTTCCTCATTTTATCATAGTCTCCCTTTCGAAAGTTAAAAGGTAGTACTGTGGATTTCCTTACCATCCCTCCTCCATTAATTAAATCAAACGCGATCATGCTATGATCACTATTGCCAAATGACCCCAACACTCTTATCTCTTGCACCAGATCTGGTGTTCCACTAAGGACTAGGTCCAAAATGGCTTCCCCTCTGGTCGGTTCATGAACCAGCTGCTCCAAGAAGCAGTCATTTATTTCATCTAGAAACTTTATCTCCCTGGCAAGTCCTACTGTGACACTGACCCTGTCAATACTGGGGTAAGTGAAATCACCCATTATTATTACTGTGCTGTAAAGCATAGTTACTCACCTGTAACAGGTGATCTCCGGGAACAGCAGGAATAAGTCTTCACAAATGGGTAAACGTCGGTACCGACGGAGCCCGCACGGGAACGCTTCCCAGCGTCCAAAAGAGAAAGCTTTTGGGAGCATGCCCACACGCATGCGCGCTGCCTTCCCGCCTAACCACTTCCCTCACATCAGTTGGGTTTGTAGCTGAGACCGAAGGAGGAGAAGTAGACAAATTAGAAAGAGAGAGAAAGAGAGAACAACTACTAGGGGAGGTGGGTGGGTTGTGAAGACTTATTCCTGCTGTTCCCGGAGATCACCTGTTACAGGTGAGTAACTATGTTATCTCCAGGAACAAGCAGGAATGAGTCTTCACATATGGGGACTCCCAAGCTAAAAGATGCCTAGAGGAGGCCCCAGCATGTTGGAAATCTAATGGATGGGCCATGCTTCTTCCCCAGAACCTCAGGCATCCAAAGGGATGGAGGGTAGGAGTTTAACTAAAAGGGTGCTGTGGAACAGCTTGACTAAACAAGGTATCCGGGGGGGAGGGGAGTCCTTGTGTAGACAATAACTGTTAGTAAGTGAATACTAAGTCCCAATTCTTGAATGTGGATCTTACCCAAGGTATTGCGAAAGTATTTGTTGAGGCTGATATGGGTCTGTTGTAAAGAGCCATCATATTATCCTCACAAGGAATTTGTTTACTGTGAGAAGTACAGGAAATAAAATTTGCAATACAGGTAGATATAAGAAACCTTAATGGCTAGAATCAACCCCAGAAAAAACTGGGTGAGTTTTATATGAAGTTGGGACTTTGGAGAAAAAATTGTATTAGGGGTTTAACCCCAATTTCTGAAGATCAGTAATGTGTCTTTCATAAGTAATGGCACTTAGGATAAGGACTTTACATTGAGAGCTTCAGATGTAACGTAACCGAATTATGACAGTAAATGTAGAAGAAGGTTACGGTAAAAGAAGGTGTTTACCTATTTTACCAGAGAAGTTGGTTGTCCACTTAATAATTGATGGTATGCTTTAACAGCATTAACCTGGACAGTAAACAAATATTTCAGAGTCAGATTTTATAAAGAGATTCGTGTGATAACAAGAAGGGTTAGACCTTCTTGAGAATACTCATTAAGAATCACTTATTAGTGAAAAGTGTAAGAATTATCTGTAAGGTTTCATGGAAACCAGTAGGATATTCTTACTTGTAACAAGAGGTCTAGGTCTTAAGAGTCTAGTCCTTGAATAACCAGGTCTTGAGATGTACGTGAAGGAGTGCAGAGGAGATCCTTAATCTTAAGACAGAGGATCTGGATCCTTCTATAACTTCAGTGTAGTAGCTGGAAAGAAAGACGGATACCATATTTGCCTCTCTATGAGGGCAGTATGAGTATCATGCATTCTTTGTTCATTATCAGCTTCAATGAAGTATAGGAAATTAGAAGAAATGCACCAGATAAGGACCGACAGCAGTGATCAGGAATGCATCCCTGTTGTAAGAGTTCCACTGAAGAAGTGGAACAACCTAGGGAGTTGTGCAATTCCTTAAGCTTTCATGTCGTCTAGGCCCTGGTTCCCCTTCCTTAAATGAAAATTTAAGGAAGGGGAACCAGGGCCTAGACTACATGAAAGCTTAAGGAATTGCACATGACTGGTTCTCCTATCCTTTCCATCTTCCTTAAATGAAAATTTAAGGAAGATGGAAAGGATAGGAGAACCAGTCATGTAGAAACATGACTGGGTAGAGCCTACCAGCTGAAGCTTTTCGAACCACCTGAAAGCTATCTACCAGGGGTGAACTCTGACGCTCTCTAGCAAAGGCCCATAGTTGCAGAGCTTTATTGTATAGTTGCAGAGAGCATGTTGTAGGTTGCTTAGGTGAGACCTGGCTGTTTGATTGCCAGTGTGCAACCGAATCTATTCTGCTCAAGCTGAAATACTGAAGATGGCTAAGAATAGAAAACAGGCTTCTTGACCTGCAATGATAAACTGTCCAAGTGGGTTCTGGACCCTCTCTTGGAGCCATCTGTTATTAAGACAGCAGAAAAAAATCAGGTCTTATAGCCGACAGACAAAATTAGGAGTGGTAATACTAAAATGTTGTCTAATAAGCTGTCTTAAAACGAACTATTTAATAGGTCAGCTCAAAGATACACAGGCAGCGTAGATTAAGCAGAAACCCATGTGAGCTATATGTTGAAGCGAGCTTGTATAACCCACATGGTGGGTTTTTCATTTTTCTTAATATAGGGTTTCGTAAGCCTTTTGAGCTGACTGTGTTCTAATGAACAGAATAAACCTGTTAGGGATTTTCAGAATGCTATTGTGCATTTTGTAATAACCCTAGTGCAAAAAGAACCCCAAAGGGGGAAAACTCTGTATTGGAAAGACTTACTCGAGTAGGAATGGAAGAAATTCCTGTAGCTTTAGTGAAAAAGCTCTCCAGTTGAATAATGTTCCCCTTGGAGACTAAATGTCCCAACTGAAAGGGATAGAAAGCAATACAGAGTTGAGAGGACCTACAATTTGGTAAGTCCTTGTAGCCCTCTCCCCCTTTTTTTTTTTTTTAAAGGGGGAGCAGAAACTTGTTACCTTTAGAGCATGATGATCCTCAATAGCTCTTGGAGCTGGAAGAGTGGATTTCTCTTGTAGCAAGAGATTCATGCCTAGAGGTTGAGAGTTGACTCAGTGTGTCACTGCTGCCTCAGCCTGGATGAGATCAAGTTCAAATGCCTGTTTTGATAAAAAGGCAGGTTTACAGGTTGTGAACCTCATACAGGAAGAAAAAAAGAGTAAGCAAATAAAATATCAGAAACCCTGCAGTTACTGGGTTTGCTGAGCCTGTTGAGGTTTTGGTTTTCTTAGCCTGGTTTGATGTTGCCCTTTTTGGGAAACATCTGTGTGATGGGTAGAAGATGGATAAAACTTCTTTCCTCTAGGGGAATAAAGTCTTTTAGAAGATCTTTTATTAGCTGAGATAGAGGAAAGTTTTGACAATCCTCTGAAAGTAGCCTTATCAGTGTCTAACTGATTAGCCTGAAATAGACAATCCTTGTTGAAGAGATTCTCTCCAGTACAAGTACTATTTTCCAACTTTTCTTGTATCCATTTATCCAAGTCTGAAGCTTGGAGCCAGGCAATACGTCATGCTCCTATGGCTATAGCAGAGGTTCTGCTAATAGACTCAAAACAGTCCAAGGAAGCACCATTAAGGAACCTAGAGATATTTTGAGCATGTTTGACTAATAATAAATAGTCTACTCTTTTATGTTCTTGAAGAAAAGGGTTCAAAAGCTTTAAGTTCTTTGTAACCTCTTCAAGAGAGAATCCCATATAGAAAATATATGAGATGCTGAAAGCATGGATGCTTGGAAGCATCGACGCCCAAAGGCATCTACGGTTCTAGACTCACGACCTGGCGGGTAAGAGTAGTGCTTTTTTGCACTCTTAATGCGCCTCATTGCTGATTCTACCACTATAGAATGATGAGGAAGTTGAGTCTTTTGAAAACCTGGAGAAGGTGGCACTTTATGCATAGTGTCAAGTCTTTCAGAATGTGGGGATACCGTTAAGGGGGTTTTCCACATTCTTAATAATAGATCCTGTAAGATCTGATGTAAAGGAAGCATAAGCATCTCCTTTGAAGCCCAGGGGTATTGCAGAGTTCCTGAATCCCTTGGTATAGACTCTTTTTCAGGTATGGAAATGGCAAGTAGCTTTGCCATATCAAGCACAAAAGCTTGAAAGGGAATCTCTTCTGAGAGGGACCCTCTGAATTGAGGGGTAAAAGCTGGAACTGGTGAAATTTCAGCTGTGGTACCGATGGATTCATCCCAGTCATCGGAATTGAAAGGATGAAGCATCGGATTTTCTTTAAAGAGATGTCCTTGGTACCGCTCGAGGTTGGTACCGAGCCGAGTCGGTACCGAATCCTCTATGCTCGAGAGCGATTTGAGGCTCGGCATCGGAGGAAGCCAGTCCGTCGAAGGAAACATCGATGGTACTGGTACCGGTGGCAAAGTCGGTACCGGTACTGGTGGCAAATTTGATACCGGTGCATGTACCGATGCCGATGACAATGCCAGCACCGGTACCGATGCCGACACCGGTACCGATGCCGACACCAGCACTGACACTGACGCCAGCACCAACACCGACGCCGGCATTCGTGGAACGGTCTGCAGCGACTCAAGCAGTACCGAAGTAGCTGAGAGATTCGCTAGACCACGTTCGATGGCGAGGAGTCTTTCATCCATCACCATAGCCGATGCCGGGGTATCGGTACCGCTCGAAGCGGCCAGAACCACCGAGCATGGCAGAGGTGTGTCCATGGAGGTAAAAATCTCAGGAACAACCTGAAGCCCCGATAATGCTTTGGAACCCGAAGACTACCGCCGGGACTGTATTGCCATGATGTCCTCGAGGGCAACACCAGAGGCATCTCGATGCTTAGAAGGAGATCTACCTCTCGAGGACTGGCTAGTCTTAACAGACTTTTGTTTGGTTACCTGACCCTGGGAGGAAGAAGAAATTCTGGCTGGTGACATCAGGCCTGATGTGAACCGGGTATCGAGTTGTACTCAATTTTGAAGACTTCTTCTAGTTAAACTCCTGCAGGCGAGACACTCCATCGAGTAAGGGTCAGGACCTAAACATTTTAGACACCAGTTATGAGTGTCAATTAATTTAGTTGTACCGCCACACTTTGAGCATTTCCTAAAGATAGTGGCTGGCTTTTCCATAAAGGAAAGGATAGAGGCCTAGTGGCCAAAATACGTCAGGCACTAAATAGGAAAATTTTCTTTAGTAAAAAAGAAACATTTTCAGTAAAAAGAAAGAAAAGCACTGGCGGTACCGGTGGGCGTCGAACGAAGGCAGGCGCGACCACAAAAAATAAAAATAAAAAAGAATAATTTTCTGCAGTGACAAGGACACGTCCTGTCGGCTCCGCGGAAAACGAAGAACTGATGTGAGAAGTGGTTAGGCGGGAAGGCAGCACGCATGTGTGTGGGCATGCTCCCAAAAGCTTTCTTTTTTGGACGCTGGGGAGCGTTCCCGCGCAGGCTCCGTCGGTACCGACGTTTACCCATATCTGAAGACTCATTCCTGCTTGTTCCTGGAGATCTTTTGTTAGCTTCCCTGATTTCTTTGAGCATTTCATCATCCATTTCTTCATTCTGGCCCGGCGGTCGATAGTACATCCCCACTGCCATCGCCTTCCCCTTTTTACATGGAATTTCAATCCACAGAGATTCTACAGCAAATTTTGTTTCCTGCAAAACTTTAATCCTTTGTGACTCAATGCCCTCTCTAACATAGAGCGCAACCCCTCCACCAATTTGATCAGCTCTATAATTACAATATAGTTTGTACCCAGGTATCATAGCGTCCCACTGGTTGTCCTCCTTCCACCATGTCTCTGAGACACCAATTATATCTAACCTCTCATTTAGTGCTATATATTCTAACTCTCCCATCTTATTTTTTAGACTTCTAGCATTTGCATACAAGCATTTTTGAGACTGTATTTTCTTCATATTAATCTGTCTATCGGTAGGCAGGGGTAATTTTGAATCTTTTTAAGCTCTGTCTGCTCCATACTCAAGGGCATTTGGGCTACTTTTGTCTTTATTGGAACCTCTCTGCTGATATGCCCTAAATTCATTCTTTTGGTAGTATTCTTCAAGGATACATTGTTCCGAACCATGCGCTCTTGGGCAACTATCAGCTCTCCCCTATTATCCAGTTTAAAAGCTGCTCTCTCTCCTTTTTAAAGGTTAATGCCAGCAGCCTGGTTGCATCCCAGTTAAGGTGAAGCCCATTCCTTTGGAAAAGCCCCTCCTTTCCCTAGAATGTTCCCCAGTTCCTAACAAATCCAAAGCCCTCATCCTTGCACCATTGTCTCATCCATGCATTGAGACTCCAGAGCTCTGCCTGCCTTTTGGGTCCTGTGCGTGTAGCGGGAAGCATTTTGAAGAATGCTACCCTGGAAGTTCTGAATTTCAACTTCCTACCTAAAAGTCTAAATTTAGCCTCCAGAACCTCCCTACCACATTTTCCTATGTCATTGGTACCGACATATACCAAGACAGCAGACTCCTCCCCAGCACTATCTAAGTCCTTGTCTAGGTGGCACATGAGGTCCACTACCTTTACACCATGAAGGCATGTTACCAGGCAATCATCACGTGCACCAGCCAAACAGCTATCTACATGCCTAATGATCGAATCACCAACTACAACGGGTGTTCTAACCCTCCCCCCTCATGGGCAGATGGCTCTGGAGAAACTTCCTCAGTGTGAGAGGGTTTTACATCATCTGGAGGACAGGTCCTAGCTACAGGATCACTTTCTACCACACCAGAGTGATGCTCTCCTGTCACGTGACCCCTCTCCTCCATGGCAACAGGGATGCTGCCAGACTGGAGGTGGGACTTTAGGACTATATCCCTGTAGGTCTCGTCTATGTACCTCTCTGTCTTCCTTATGTCCTCCAAGTCTGCTACTTTAGCCTCCAGAGATTTGACTCGTTCCCTGAGAGCAAATAGCTCCTTGCACCTAGTGCACACGTAAGACCCCTCACCAACTGGGAGAAAATCATACGTGACACTCAATGCAAAAGACTGGAAAGCCCCCATCTCGCTGCTGGACTGCTGTCTGCATCTTAGTTTTAAGGTTGGGTTTAGATATTTAAGTTCTTTACTTACTAAGGGTTGCTGGCAATGTTCCCTCTAATTTTCTGTAGGCTGTGTGCGCATAAAATATCAGCTGTGCAGCTTTTGAAGGAAGGTTAAATTTTTGTGCGCCACATGACGACACTCGGAGTTATATACTTTAAAATTTCACTACACGTCAGAATACAGTATGTACACCACATTGATTGCACTAGAAAATATTGTAGAACTTGTGAAAAACTTAAATACACAACAACTTTTAAATTTTAAGACGTCTGTGTTGTTTTCTATCAGAATCAGAACTGTAATTTTTGTGCGCTCTGTTATAAAGTATGTGCGCTCGCTCGGCGAGGTGTGTGCGCGCGCACACGCGCACAGCTTAGAGGGAACAGTGGTTGCTGGGGATACTTATACTAATAAAACTATACCTAATACTTTTAATGTACTTTGTTCACCTGAAGCTTAATTAATCTCAGGTCTTTAATGTATGCCTGATGAGGATAAACAGCTGCACCTGAGAGTGAATATGGCACCTCCTTTCCTTTAATAGGTTTAACCACCTATAAAGCTATGATTATCCCAGGGGTGGGTGGGTGTCAGGGAGGGAGGAAGGGAAAGACTTATTAATATAGCTGGCTGCTGCACAGTACTCTGTCCTGTGCTTCTAAGGTAATCTGTGACCAATTTCCAGGGGAGGTCCCACAGCCCTTGCTTGGATAGAGGGAGTCTTGGGTTCTAAATTTAACTAGAAAGCTGTGTTTTAAATTTAAACTGAAAGTTCCTTAGTGTCCCTCCAGTCTAGTCCCGAACCTTAGAAGTTGTATACGTCCTTCCGCAGCTTGGAGACTGAGCATGTCACAAACTTGATGACCACAGCATAAGTAATCCAGGGACCGCCTCCTTTCTCCAGTTCTCAGTCTCCAAGCAGCGGTAGGAGGTGTGGGCCCAGGGACTAGGGACTCACTTTAGGAATTATTAAGCAGAGTTGAGTAAGGTTACCTTTGTTGAGAAAAAAAAAAAAAAGAGAAAGAGGTTACTGCCTCTTTAAATCGGCGGTTTTTAGAGTCTGAGCCTCTCTCACTTGGAATCAGGATCGAGCTGCCCTTCTCCCTCCTCTCTGGAACGTGGGTGAAGTATGGAGTTGAGTGAGGGAGTTGCGGCTGGGGCCTCCGGCAGCAGATCCCCCGAGGCGGGTGAACTGCCGTTAAGACTTGCTGTGCGGGCAGAGAGAGTGAGTGAGAGAGAGAAGGCTGAGCACCGCGGAGTACCTTTGAGGCTGTGCAGGCTGACGGTGCTTCAGCGGGGAGAGTGTTTGCTTCAGCGCTCTGAGGCAGGACGGTTTGGGTAAGTGCTGCTGGGGTCCTGGAGACCAGCGAAAAAGGTGTTGAGTGAGGAGCTGGATGAACTTGAGGTTTAGATTTGAGATTTTAGGAGCTCGTGTGTCCCGGCGGCCATTTTAGACCCACGTGGCGTTTTTTGCGCAGGAAGGCAGGAGTCTCTTCTTCTTCAGTGTGGGGCAGGTTTAGAGACAGGTTGCTTTTAGAATAACATCTGGGAGTGTTTTGTTTAGTTAATTGAATTACAAAAAAAAAATAAAAACGGAACTCATACCTCTCTCAACTTAAACGGGCAGTACAGGTTTACGTTTAAGTGCGGGGGGCAGAGCACATTGCTTTGAATGCCATCTAGGCCACGCTGCCTCTTGTGTGTGGTCCGAAGGGGGACCGTATCTGAGGCAGGGGTTTGCTCGGCGTGTGCGCACAAGGCTGCGCTAGCAGGCATGGCTGATCAGTGCGAGGCAGAGAATCCTAACGGGGGGTTGGGGACAGGAGACTCCCCAAGCCCACCGGTGCTGCCCCAGGAGTCGGTGCCGGGTCCCTCTACGGCACCAGAGGTCCCTTTGCCCCAGGCCTCCATTCAGGGGGGTTTGGGAGCCATTTTTTCTCAGCAGTTTTTGGTGCTGCTGCAGCAGACACTTGGCGGAGAGGCCGTATCAGGTGAGGAGATTGCCAAAGGGACGAAGAGACAGGGGACACCGCTAGATAAGGGGGCTGGGGGCATACCAGTTAAGAGGGCCAAACTTGCAGAGGAGAGAGTTGATTTGGATATAGCCCTAGAGGAACAGTCTGGGGTTTTAGAGGATTCGGAGGTGGAAGCGGAGTTAGAGGAAGGAGAGTTGACTGAACAAGAAGATCAGGCAAGGATTGTTAGAGTATTTAGGAGAGAGGAGTTGGCAGCACTCATTGTGGAAACTATGAGTGCCTTGAATATTCCGATGGCAGAGCAGGGGGTGGATGCTTCTTTGGAGGATCCCTTGTTGCAGGCGGTGAGAAAATCTCAGAGGGCATTTCCGATGCATAGGGTGTTCAAAGAGATGATACAGGAAGAGTGGGATATGCCAGAGGCTGGTGTCAAGGGGTCTAGGATGTTGAACCGGCTATACCCCTTGCAGGAGGCGGATAAGGAGCTGTTTAAGTCTCCGAAAGTGGACGCGGCCGTCTCGTCGGTCACTAAAAAGACTACCATCCCAGTGGAGGGTAGTGCGGCCCTTAAAGATACTCAAGATAGACGGTTGGACACGCTGTTGAAGCAGGTGTTCGAGGTTAACGCCCTGTCCTTGCAAGCTTCAATTTGTGGGGCTTGGGTGGCGAGGGCATGCTTGCGCTGGGCCCAAAGACTGAAAGGGTTGCAGGTGGACGAAGCGATAGAGGAAGCGTCTCAGTTGGAATCGGGAGCCGCATATTTAGCGGATAGCCAGTATGATCTTATCAGGGGAGTGGCGAAGAGCATGGCATCGGTAGTGGCCGCTAGGAGGTCCTTATGGCTGCGGAATTGGGCAGCAGATGCAGCGTCTAAGGCTCGGCTAGGGAAGCTCCCCTTTAGAGGTAAACATCTCTTTGGGGAAGATCTGGAGAAGTTGGTGAAGGACTTGGGGGACGCCAAGGGTGGTAGGTTGCCGGAAGATAAACAGAAGCAGGGGCGTCAGGTGGCGCCTTCCAGGAGTCAGCAAAGAGAGTTTAGGCGGTTTCGGCAATCGCGCTTTGGGCAGTTTCAGAGAGGACATTTTCAGTACAGGTCCTCGGGGTTTCGGGGGTTTAGAGGAGCAGGTAGAGGTTTTGGAGCCTCCTCCTCCCCTAATGTTAAGAAGCAGCAATGATGCGAGGGGGGTCCATGCTGGAATAGTTCCTGTGGGAGGGCGGTTACGTGAATTTTTTCCAGCATGGGCCCAAATCACCTCAGATCAGTGGGTGCTGGAAATCGTGCAAAGAGGTTATGCTCTCGAGTTTCAACAGCCAGTGAAAGAGGCATTTGTGCAGTCTCCCTGCAGGAGACAGGCGAAGCTAGCAGAGGTACAGGAGACGGTGGACAGGCTTCTGGCGTTAAAGGCGGTGGTGCCGGTTCCGGCGGACCAATGCAGGTGCGGTCGGTACTCCATATATTTTGTGGTGCCAAAGGAGGAGGGCTCTCTGAGGCCTATTCTAGATCTCAAAAGGGTGAACAGATGTCTCAGGGTGTCGCATTTTCACATGGAGACATTGCGGTTGGTAATAATGGCGGTTCGGCGGGAAGTTCCTCACGGCTCTGGATCTCTCGGAGGCGTATCTGCATATTCCGATCAGAGCAGAACATCAAAGGTTTCTTCGGTTTGTGGTGCCCATGGGGCATTTTCAGTTTCAAGCAATGCCGTTTGGTCTGGTGACCGCTCCAAGGACATTCACCAGGGTCATGGTGGTAGTGGCGGCGGCGTTGCGAAAGGAAGGAGTGTTGGTGCACACTTATCTGGACGACTGGCTGATCCGAGCGAAGTCGAAAGAAGAGAGCGTGAGGGCGACCAGAAGAGTGGTACAGTTTTTGCAGTCGCTGGGGTGGGTAGTGAACCTAGCGAAAATCAAGTTGCAGGCGTCGCAACAGCTGGAATATCTCGGAGCACGGTTCGACACCGACAAGGGCAGGGTGTATCTGCCCCAAGTCAGAATAGACAAATTAAGGCACCTAGTTCGAGTTTTCCTGGGCCGACAGGCTCCCTCGGTGTGGCAGTATTTACAAATTTTGGGAACGATGGCGGCCACGCTAGAGGTAGTTCCATGGGCCAGAGCTCACATGTGACCGTTGCAGAGGTCGCTGCTCAGAAGGTGGTCGCATCAAACCGATCAGTTGTCAAAGAGGTTGGTGTGCCCGCGGGAGGCCAGGCAGTCCCTGCAGTGGTGGTTGACGCCAGGGTATCTGGAAAAAGGGATGCCTCTGGAGAGTCCAGTCTGGAGGGCATTGACAACGGATGCCAGTCTGTTCGGCTGGGGAACGCATTTCGAAGGACAGTATGCGCAGGGCCAGTGGACAGCACAGGAGCAGGCGTGGACAATCAACAGGTTGGAGTTGCGGGCTGTCTCGTTGGCTCTGAAGGCCCTCCAGAAGTGGCTGGTGGGGACTGCGGTCCGGGTGTTTTCGGACAATGCCACGGCAGTGGCTTACATCAATCGCCAGGACGGCACAGGCAGCGTGGCACTCGAGGAAGAAGCGGAAGTATTACTCCAGTGGGCCGAAGCGCATCTGGAGGCTTTATCGGCGGCCCATGTAGCGGGAGTGGACAATGTGACCGCCGACTTTCTAAGTCGAGTGAAGGTAGACCCAGGAGAGTGGGTGCTCAATCAGGAGGTCTTCAATTTGCTAGTACAGCGCTGGGGGCTCCCGGTAATGGACCTCATGGCGACTTGTGCATCAGCGAAGGTGGAAAGGTTTTTCAGCAGGCGGCGAGAACGGATGTCGGAAGGGCTGGATGCCCTGATACAAAGGTGGCCGTAGGGGCGTCTTCTTTACATATTTCCACCGTGGGTTCTGATAGGACGAGTCCTGCAGAGGATAGAGAGGCACAGAGGGCTCATAGTTCTGTTAGCCCCAGATTGGCCAAGGCGGCCGTGGTATGCCAATTTAATGCGACTGTTAGTGGAGCCTCCGTGGAGGCTTCCAGTAAGGAGGGACCTGCTGTCTCAGGGTCCGTTAACAATGCCGCAGGTGGATCGATTCTTGCTTACAGCTTGGCTCTTGAAAGGGTAAGGTTAAGGGCCAAGGGGTACTCGATGGCGGTGATCACAACGTTGCTGAGATCTCGGAGGCGTTCCACTTCATTGGCGTACGTTCGGGTTTGGCAAATTTTTGAATCTTGGTGTGCAGAGAGGCGGATTAAAGCGTTGGAGGCTTCGGTCCCGCAGGTATTGTCCTTTGTGCAGGATGGGTTTGAGAAGGGACTGGCGGCGGCCTCTCTCCGGGTGCAAGTAGCAGCGCTCTCTTGTTTTCGAGGAAAGATAAAAGGGATGTCTCTGGGGGGTCATCCAGAGATGAAGAGATTCTTGAGAGCGGCTTCACTGTTGCGACCGCCACACAGAGTTGCGGTTCCGGCCTGGGATCTGAATTTAGTTCTGGAAGCGCTAATTAGAGAGCCGTTTGAGCCTTTGGCTAAGGCGACTATTAATGATCTAACACTTAAAGTGGTGTTCTTGGTAGCGATCTCTTCGGCTAGAAGGATCTCGGAGTTGCAAGCATTGTCATGTAGGGAGCCCTTTTTGGTCTTTGATGTCAACAAAGTGGTGTTGAGAACCGTTCCTTCATTTTTGCCGAAGGTGGCATTGGCTTTTCATGTGAATCAGGTAGTTTCTTTGCCGGTATTTGAGAGGGCAAGGAAAGGCGAGAAAGGGGTGCAGCTGCATAGATTGGACGTGGGCAGAACCTTAAGAACGTATGTGCAGAAAACAGCTTCGTTCCGGAGGACCGAAAGATTGTTCGTGTTGTTTGGGGGGGCGAAGCGTGGTGAGCAGGCTTCTAAGGCCTCTATCGCTAGGTGGCTCAAAAAGGCTATTGCTTCGGCCTATCTGTTGAAGGGTAGAGCGGTGGCAAAGGGCTTGAAGGCGCATTTGACAAGAGCACAGGCAGCTTCTTGGGCGGAGTTTAGTTTGGTGCCGGCAGTAGATATCTGTAGAGCACATGGTCGTCATTGCATACCTTTGTGAAGCATTATCGGCTTGATGTTCAAGCACTGGGGGATTCGAGGTTTGGATCAGCAGTGCTTCAGGCTGGTCTAGCAGGGCCCTCCCGTTAAGGTGTTACTGCTCTGTTACATCTTCTAAGGTTCTGGACTAGACTGGAGGGACGCTAAGGAAGGAAAAATTAGACTTACCTGCTAATTGTTGTTCCTTTAGGAACTCCAGTCTAGTCCCGCATCCCTCCCGGATTTTGTCTGCTGACTACACCCTGAAGGAAAGGAACTAGTATGGCCGGTCTGCCACAGTCAGGCGGCGGCTGAGGTTTCAGGTAGGATGGGGAGAACAGGGGTGGCGTTTCTCTCTGTTCTAAGGTGAGAGCTCGACAGCTGTTTAATAAATGAATGAAGATAAGGAAAAAAATAATAATAATAATAAATAAATAAAATAAATAAATGGGAAGCAGAGGATTGTCTGTCAGTTCAGTCCTACGTTGACTTCTTATAGACAGTTGATGTTAAAAGTTAAAGTTCTATGTTTATAATTACTTAATTCTTGCTCTGGTGAGTCTGCTTTGTCAATAGAGTACTGGAGAAAGGAGGCGGTCCCTGGATTACTTATGCTGTGGTCATCAAGTTTGTGACATGCTCAGTCTCCAAGCTGCAGAAGGACGTATACAACTTCTAAGGTTCGGGACTAGACTGGAGTTCTTAAAGGAACAACAATTAGCAGGTAAGTCTAATTTCTCCCTCTTTGCTGCTACTAGGCCCTGTCTGATTTAACAAATGCTCTGGGTTCACAGATTAATCGGCTTTAATCTAAAGAATTCCTTTTTCCCCAAGATTTAGAAAAATTCCCAAAAGTAAATACATACAATTGCAGATCTCTCTCCAGAAGTAGCAGTCCCCTTTTGTAGTCCTTCAAGATTACAAAATAGCTTCAACAGATCTCATCAGACTTGCCAAGTTAAGTTACCCAGTTCCAGGAATGAGATTTAAGCCAGTCCTGGATTTATGATAATCTCATTCTGATGCATTATGGGACTTGCAGAACCGATTCCCAATGGGTAAAATCAGGAACTACAAATACCATACTGTATCGCAATACAAATTTAAAACCAGAACTGGCTTAAAATCTCACTTCTGGAATTTGGTAACTTGATAACTCTATCCCATGCTCTCCTCTTTGCCTGTATGCCTCTGTCTAGTTTGCATAAGATTATTCTTCAATTCCCCACTAAATCTTCTTCACCCCCTCTTCCTCCTCTCCATTACTAACTTTTCCCCTCGACCTCTATCACCCTGTCATCCTTTTCTAAAATCTCTGTTGAGTTAACCTCTCTTCTTCTTTCCTCCTCTAAACTCACTACCTGTTCTTCTGATCCTATTCCCACCCATCTCCTCAATTCCATCTCCTCCTCAGTCATCCCTTTCATCTCACATAGTCTCAACCTTTCGCTTTCCACTGCAACCTTCCTTGCAGCCTTCAAGCATGCTGTAATCACTCCTCTCTTCAAAAAAACCCTCCTTTGACCTTACTCGTCCTAATTATCAACCCATCTCCCTTCTCCCATTCATTTTGAAAATTCTTGTACATGCAGTTCTTCGCCACTGTCTCAAATTTCTCTCCTCGATCCACTTCAATCTGGTTTTCGTCCATTTCATTCTATTGAAACAACTCTTGCCAAAGTCTCCAGTGATCTGTTCCTCGCTAAGTCCAAATGCCATTACTCAATTCTCATTCTTCTAGATCTTTCCGCTGCTTTTGATACTGTTGACCACCTCCTCCTCCTTGACACTTTATCCTCTCTTGGTTTTAGAGGCCCTGTACTGTCTTGGTTCTCTTCTTATCTCTCCAATCGCTCTTTCAGTATTTGTTCTGGAAGTTCCTCCTCTACTGCTATCCCTCTCTCAGTTGGTGTACCTCAAGGGTCTGTTCTGGGTCCTCTCCTTCTCTCTCTCTATACCCAGTCCCTTGGTGCACTCATCTCTTCCCATGACTTTTAGTATCATTTTTATGCTGATGACTCTGAAATCTATCTATCTATCTACACCTGACATCTCTCCTTCACGCCAAACTCCTATCTCTACTTGCTTATCTGACATTGCCTCCTGGATGTATCATCGCCACCTAAAACTGAAATATGGCTAAAAGCGAACTTCTTATTTTCCCCCCTAAAGCATCCTCCCCCCTTCCTCCTTTTTTCTAACTGTTGACAACACTCTTCTTCTTGTTTCCTTGGTCTGCAACCTTGGAATCAACTTTGACTCCTCCCTTTCCTTCTCAACGCATATTCAACATATAGCTAAAACCTGTAGTTTCTTTCTCTACAACATTAACAAAATTCGTCCCTTCCTCTCTGAACACACTACTAAGGCTCTTGTCCACTCTTTGATCACCTCCTGTCTTGACTATTGCAACTTCCTCCTTGCTGGTCTCCCTCAGTGTCATCTCTATTCTCTTCAATCTATCCAGAACTCTGCTGCGCGGCTAATCTTCCACCAGCCCTGTTCCACTCATATAACCCCTCTTCTAAAATCACTTTACTGGCTCCCCTTCCATTTCTGTATCCAATTCATACTTCTCCTTCTAACATATAAATGCATTCACTCTACTACCCCCTCATTAACTTTCCTCTCTTCTCTCTCCCTATAACCCTCCTCATGAACTCCACTCCTCCTCTGGCTTTCTTCTCTCTATGCCCTTTTCTTCTTCTGCAAACTCCAGACTTCGATCTTTTCACCTTGCTGCTCCTTATGCATGGAACAAACTTCCTCTATCTTTACGTCAAGTCTTTTCTCTCTCCCACTTCAAATCCATGCTAAAGGCTTACCTCTTTGAGGCTGCATTTGGATCCTAATCTCTTGTTCTCCTTGTGTCTCCTTCCCTATTTGAACCCCCCTTGTTTCTCTTGTATTGTTCTGTCTGTCTTGATTAGACTGTAAGCTCTACGAGCAGGGACTGTCTTCTTTATATGTTTGTACAGTGCTGTGTACGCCTTGTAGAAATATATAAATAGTTAATAGTAGTAGAAATAGTAATAAGAACACTTGAAGGATAAAGAAAGATAGGTTTTAATACTTACTTTCTCTTTGATGGTTTCATAGTCAGGTCCTAGACCACCAAGTTTCACTTCATGATTTATGTAACCTTTCAACCTAATTATCTAGAAGAAAAAAATCAGGTATAAGTGTTACAAACCATAAATTAATTTTAAACAATGTACTATGAATTAGATCTTGTAGCCCACCTAAATATGGCACTCTGAAATACACTACCATAGGTAAATTATTCTCAATTAAAAATAAATAATTGTTTTCATCTTAACAAAAGAAGTTTCCCCTCTCCCTGAGGGTAGGGCATCATTGAATATTCTCAGCTGCAGAGGTCTTAACAGTTCTTAATAAAGGTTTTTGTTTCAAGAAAATTGCCCCCAGTAATGGTTGGTAAACAAAATAATATACAAGGTGATTTTTTTATTGGACTATCTTAATATAATTCTTGAATAGCTTTCAAGAGCGAACACTCCCTTTACCAAGTTCAAATAAATTCAGCATTTAAGTGGATTAACATGGCAAACATACTAATTTATCAAATAAATCTGCCAACATGGAAAGAGCAAGAGGACATATTTTAAAGCTAGATAAAGGGAAATTTAATTGTACTGTACTGTGATGGAAATTAAGCAATAAAGTTCTAGGTACAGCACCATTGGATATTAAGTGGGTAATGTCAAAAGATGGCATCTTTGTCAAAGTAACAAAAAGTCTCCTATTTTATGCTTATTTAATAAAGACAACATAGGTGCCTTTATAAAATAAACACCCAGAAACTAGACCCAATAGTGTGCAAATGCTCGTGCAGAAACATAAACCTGCTCTGAGGAAAATGCAAATATGGTCATATACTCTATGGGGGTTATTTTAGAAGCCCTGTTTATGCTTTGAACATCTAAAAATGGGCAAGCAGCTGTCCAAATCACAGAGACGTCCCCTGGAGCCATTTTAGAAACTGGTTCTATAGAAGTCCCCAGTGCAAGGACATCCAAGATGCGAAAGGGCATGACTGGGAGAGTTCCAGGCCAGTTGGACATGCGTGCCCAATTTCAGAAATGGCGAACATTTCTCCAGCCACCAGCAGAACTATCCATGTCTATTCCTGCCCCAGGGCATGAACATGCATCAGAAAAACTCTTGTTCTGCTATCCAGGCACCTGGAAGGGATAGAAAGGAAGGTATTCCAATATCCCCTATGCTTTTGGAGATAACGAAAACAGCAGAGAAACGAGGACATATTTTCAGTTCAGCATGCTGATGCACATCCCCACATGCAAAATACCTTGCATTGACATGCATTCAGCATAAGCTAGACATTCCCACCCCAAATGTTTGTAGCGGGTATGTCTAAGTGGCCGCCTGTGCAGTCATCCATATCAAGGATGTCCAAACTACTAAAATCGGGCTAAAATGTAAATGTCACTGGTGGGTTTTTTGGATGTTTTGCCCTGAACGTCCTTTCTAATATGCCACTAGGTGTATATCCATGTATTTTATAAAATATATGCATACATCACAGCTTCACACAAACTATGCCCCTGGGAATGCCTACATGCGATCCTTTTAACATATATACTTATACCTGCGTATATGGCAGCATTATTTTATGAAAGCAGGGCATAAATAATACACAGAGACTTTTTCTTGGGCAGGTAGCAGCTAACTTTCAAAACAAATGTGTGCTCGCACTTCCACTTTGAAAATTACCTTGACAAATTTATGCACCAACTATGCCCAGATTTTCTCAGTTAATTTATGCAGATATAACATATTTTAAAAAGTATATGCACAAATGCAAACCTCGCCCCAGTCCTGCCAACTAAGAATGCCTCCAGCCCAGGCAGAGTTACATGCATCAGGTTATACATGTGTAATTTTGTGTGTACATCATAGGGGTTATTTTAGAAGTCCTATTCATGTTCTGGACCTTTGAAATGGGTTCGCAGACATCCAATTTACAAGGGCATCCCAGGAGACATTTTAGAAAGCAGGTATATGGATGTTTCTAGAGCGAAGATGTTGAAGTAGAACAGAAGCGTGCTGGAGGAGTGGTCTGGGCAGAGTAACAAAGATGTACCTCACAGTGCGATTACAAAATGGCACAAGTATGTCTGGCCCTGTTTGTTGAGGAATTCATGCCTATTCCTGCTCCTGACCAAAAATAAGGGGCAAAAAACTGCTCATTTCATGGCAGCAACACTACCAGAGGGAACACCACAATGTGCAGTCATCATCATTCTCAATATTTCCTGGGTAAAAAAGCCTTAACCTAAATACAAACCCCAAACAGATTACTAATCTGCCACTGCATGTCCGAGTGTCTGCAATGTCACTGAACATGGACGTCCCTCCTCTGAAAAACAGCAGCTGGGACGTCCAAGAAGCCATTTCTGCAGCCGTCCATTTGGGGATGACCAAGTTTTTCAAAGTGGCCAAAATGTAAATATTCCCAGGGTTTTCTCAGATATTTTGCCTGGATGTCCCAGATTGCACCTGCATGTCCTTTCTAAAATGCCACTTCATATGGGCAATATAGCCACTTAATTCCACAGAGAAAACGCTGCTTTGTGTGCATCAATGGCTTTCAAAACTGATCTCTAAGATGGTAATTGTGTACGTCCAATCCTAGACATCTTAACTGCAATTTCCACGTACAGCACAGTTACTTACCTGTAACAGGTGATCTCTGGGAACAGCAGGAATAAGTCTTCACATATGGGTACGTCAGTACCGACGGAGCCTGCGTGGGAACGCTCCCCAGCATCCAAAAAGAAAGCCTTTGGGAGCATCCCACACGCATGCACGTTGCCTTCCCACCTAACCACTTCCCTCTCATCAGTTGGGTTTGTAGCTGAGACCGAAGGAGGGAAGTAGACAAATCAGAAAGAGAGAGAGAGAAAAAGAGAGCAACTCCTAGGGGAGGTGGGTGGATTGTGAAGACTTATTCCTGCTGTTCCCAGAGATCACCTGTTACAGGTAAGTAACTGTGCTATCTCCAGGAACAAGCAGGAATGAGTCTTCACATATGGGGACTCCCAAGCTAAGATGCCTGGAGGAGGCCCCAGCATGTTGCAAATCCGATGTATGGGCAATGCTTATCCTTTAGAACCCCAGGCATCTAAGGGATGGAGGGTAGTAGTTGAATTAGAAAAGAAAAAAGGGTGCTGTGGAACAGCTTGATTAAACAAGGTATCCAGAGGGGGGCCCTTGTGTAGATCATAACTGTTAGAAAAAATTGAATCCCAATTTTCTAATGTGGATCTTACTCAAAATATTGCAAAAGCATTGTTGAGGCCAACATGGGTCTGCAATTGAGAGCCAGTATATTATCCTCAAAGAAATTCCCTCACTGTGAAGTAGAGGAAAAATAAATTTAGCAATACAGGAAGAGATAAGAATTATTGAAGGCTAGAACTAAGCCCAGAATAAGAAGTGGGGAAGTTTAATGGGGTTGGGACTTTAGAGAACTAGGTAAAGCTTCTGTAAAGTCCAAGTTTGAACTCTTTGTCCTTGGAGCAGAATAAGGCCCTATGCAAGAGTGGAGATAAATCTGACTGGTTTGGATGAAAAGGTAGAAATACCCCTTACAGAAAAAAGGGGTAGGTCTTTAAGACCCCTTTTATCCAAAAGAAAAACAGTTATTTGTATTAGGCGTTGGGCCTCCAACTTCTTGAAGATCAGCAAAAATCTTTCATAAGTGATGTCACTTATGATAATGACTTTACATGAAGAGCTTCAGATGTGATGTAACCGAAAAGGTTACGGTAAGAAGGTATTTCCTAATTTACCAGAGAACTTGGTTGTCCATTAGGTTTTATGATATGCTGGGACAGCATTAATATGGACAGTAAACAAATCTTTCAAGTCAGATATTGTATAGAGATTGACTCAATAACAAGAAGGATTAAGACCTACTTGAGAATATTGATGGAGAATCTCTGCTTGGTTAAAAATGGAAGAACTATAGGGAAAGTTTTGTCGAAACTGGTATTATGTTCTTCACTTACAAGGAGAGGACTAGATTTCTTTAAAAGATCTAGGTCCTGAATAACCAGATCTGGAGACCTACGTGAAGGAGTGCAGACGAGATCCTTAGTCTTAAGACAGCAAGTCTGGATCCTTCTATAACTTCAGGTAGTAGCTGGAGAAAAAGACGCAATATAAGGAGATACCATGTTTGCCCCTCCATGAGGGCAATATGAGTATCATGCATCTTTTTTATTTATTATAAGCTACAATGAAGTATAGGGAATTAGAAGGAAAGTAGTAATTAAGGACCGACTGCAGTGAAAAGAATGCATCGCTGTTGTAGGAGTTCCAGTGAAATGTGGAACAACCCAGGGAATTGTGTAATTTTTTTACGCCTTCGCGTGGTCTTAGCCCTGGCTAGTTTTCCTTAAAAGAAAATTTTTAAGGAAGATGGTAAGAGTAGGAACAAACCAGTCATGTAGGAGCATGACTGGGCAGAGTCTATCAGCAGAAGCCCTTTTAACCATCTGGAAGCTACCTGCTAGGAGTAGCTCTTAGGCTCTCTGGCAAGGCCCATAGTTGCAGAGCTTCCTTATATAATGGCAGAGAGCATGTTGTAGGTTGGTTAGATCTGGCTGTTTAATTGCCAGTGTGCAAACTAATCTATTCTGTTGGAGCCAAAACAGAAATGAAGATGGCTAAGAATAGTAGACAGGCCTGATGCCTGCAACAATAAAGTGTAACCTCTCTTGGAGTTATCTGTTATTAAAGCAGCAGAAAAAGTAGGTCCCATAGGTTGGAGAGGACAGACAGACATAATTTGGAGTGATAAGCTGCCTTAAAGAAGTATCTGAGATATATAGAGAAGAAGATGAACCACAAAGGGGAAGAAAACTCTGTATGGAAACTACCCACTGGAGTAGGTATTGAAGAAAAATCCTATGGGATTAGAGAATAAGCCCTCCAGTTGATTAGTAGTACTCTTAGAGACAGAAAGTCTGGACTAAGAGGGATAGAAGGTAATACAGAGTTGAGAGGACTTACAATTTGGTAAGTCTTTGAAGAGGTAGGGTCCCCTTGTGGTTAAAGTATAAGATATCCTCGCACAGAAAAACTGTCAAGGTGAAGGGTATAGCTCACCTTGTTGTTAGCTGATAGTTCTCCCTTTCTTTTAAAAGGAGAAACCTGTTATCTCTAGGGTATGATGGTCCTCAATAGCTCTTGGAGCTAAAAAAGATGGATTTCCCTTGTAGTAAGAGATTCATGCCCAGAGTCGAGGATTGAGTCAATGTATGACTGGTATCTCAGCATGGATGAGATGAACCTCAGATGCTTCTGTTAAAAAGAGGTAGGCTCAGAGGTTCTAAACCTCACACAGAAAAACAGAGAATAGAAATATCAGAAACCCTGCGACTGCTGGGCTTGCTGAGGCTGTTGAGGTCTTGATTTTCTTAGCCTGGTTTGATGTTGCCTGTCTTTGGAAACATCTGCATGATGGGTAGGAGATGGATAAAACTTTTTTCCCCTAGGGGGATAAAGCTTTTTAGGAGAGTTTTTATTGGCTGGGATAGAGGAAAGTTTTGACAATCCTTTAACTGAGTAGCTTGAAATAAAGCATCCTTGTTAAAGAGATTTTCACCAGCACAAGGAGTATTTCCCAGACTTTCTTGTACCCATCTGTCCAAGTCTGAAGCTTGGAGTCAGGTCAGGCGTCGTGCTCCTATGGCTATAGCAGAAGTTCTGCTAATAGACTCAAAACAATCTAGGGAAGCACGATTAAGGAACCTAGAGATATTTTGAGCATGATTGACTAGTAAGAAATAGTCTGCTCTCTTATGGTCTTAAAGGAAAGGGTTCAAAAGCTTTAAGCTCTTTGTGACTTCTTCAAGAGACAATCCCATATAGAAAACATATGAGATAATTCTTGCTGAAAGCATGGATGCCTGGAAGCATCGACGTCCAAAGGCATCTAAAGTCCTAGACTCACGACCTGGCGGATAAGAGGAGTGCTTCTTTGCACTCTTAATACGCTTCATTGCTGATTCTACAACAATAGAATGATGAGGAAGTTGAGTCTTTTGAAAACCTGGAGAAGGTGGCACTTTGTACCTAGTTTCAAGTGTCTGAGAATGTGGTGATACCGTTAAAGGAGTTTCCCACATCTTTAAAAGTAGATCTTGTAAGATCTGATGCAAAGGAAGCATGATTAGCTCCTTTGGCAACCAGGGGGATTGCAGGGTCTCTGAATCCCCTGGTAAGGATTCTTCACCAGGTATAGAAATGGCAAGTAACCTTGCCATATCAAGCAGAAAAGCTTGAAAAGAAATCTCCCCTGAGGAGGACCCTCTAAAATGAGGGGTAAAGGCTAGACTTGTTGAAGGTTCAGCCTTGGTACCAATGGGCTCATCCCAGTCATCAGTATCGGAAGACTTGAAAGGATGAAGCATCGGATTTTCCCTAAATCGATGTCTTCGGTACCACCCGAAGTTGGTACCGAGACGAGTCGGTACCGAATCATCCATGCTAGGGATTGATTCTAGGCTCAGCATCGAAGGAAGCTGTGCTCGATTCTGAAGATTTCTTCTGTTTGAACTCCAGCAGGAAAGAAACTCCAGTGAGCAATGGTCAGGACCCAAACATTTTAGACACCAAGTATGGGTGTCTAAAAGAATATTTGTACCGCCACACTTAGAGCATTTCTTAAGGGTAGTGGCTGGCTTTTCCATAGCGGAAAAATGGAGGCCTAGTGGCCTAGAAACTGTCAGGCACTAACAGGAAAAAATTTCTGTCGAAAAGAAGAAATTATTTAGAAAAAAAACAAAAGAAAAGCACCGGCGGTACCGGTGGCGTCGAGGGAAGGCAGACGCGACCACAAAAAACTAAGAATAAAAAGAAGAATTTTCTGCGGTGACAGGAATACATCCTGCCGGCTCCGCGGAAAACTGATGAGAGGGAAGTGTTTAGGCGGGAAGGCAGCGCGCAGAGGGCTGGAGGTTGATCTGTTGCGTGGTCTCCCATGGAGACCACAGGCCCTGGGTGCACCTGTCCAAACAATCTGCACCCCAGCCCTGCAAGGAGGCATCGGTCGTCAACACCACTGTGGAAACAGGCACCTGAAAAGGCACCCCCTGTAATAAGTTGGGGGGGTGTAGCCACCACTGTAGGGAGTTCAGGAATGGTTTGGACACCCGTACTTTGTGAGGCTTCCTGTGGCTTGCTTCCACTGAGTTCTGAGGCACCACTGTGCAGGTCTCATGTGGAGGCGGGCATTGGGGGTCACATGCACTGTCGATGCCATGTGGCCTAGGAGCTTTAGACAGAGTCTGGCGGAAACCCGTGGCATGCTTAGAAACTGGTTTTCCAGGTCTATGAGCCTTTGTGCCCTGCCTTCTGGCAAGTAAGCCTTTGCCTGCAGGGAGTCCAGCTGTGCCCCTATGAACTCCAGGTTCTGGGAGGAAAGCAAAGTGGACTTTGCGAAGTTTATGACAAAGCCTAGGTGTTGAAGGAGGGAGACAGCTCGGAGGGTCGCTTGCCTGGCCTCCTGGTAAGTCTGACCCCTGATGAGCCAGTCGTCCAGATAGGGGAAGACAAAAACACCTTGATTCCTCAAGTAGACCGCCACCACTGCCAGGCACTTTGTAAAGACCCTTGGGGCGGAGGTTAGGCCAAAGGGCAGTACTCTGTACTGGTAATGGTTTCCTCCCACAATGAACCTGAGGTACTTTCTGTGGTCTGGATGAATGAGGATGTGAGTGTACACATCCTTTAGATCTAAGGAGCATAGCCAATCTCCCTGCTGGAGGTAGGGCAGAAGTGTTCCAAGAGTAAGCATCTTGAACATTGCTTTCTCCAAGAACTTGTTGAGATTCCTGAGGTCGAGAATAGGCCTGAGGCCACCGGTTCTCTTTGGTACGAGGAAGTACCTGGAGTAGAAACCGTGACCTTGCAGGCGGGGAGGTACAGGCTCCACCGCCTTGTCTAGAAGCAGACCTTGAAGTTCTTGAAGGAGGAGGTCTGTGTGCAGAGGAGGTCTTGAAGGCTCTCCTGGGAAGTAGGGAGGAGGCAACTGCTGGAAATGGAGCATATAGCCCTTGTGGACTATGCTCAATACCCAAGCATCTCCTGTAATGGGTGGCCACCTGTGGGCAAACAGGGCTAGATGACCTCCTGTGCAGGGATGGGGCAGCAGAGGTGGAAAGGCTATGCTGTAGGAGTCAAAAAAACCCTCCCTGCTGAGTGGGAGCAGGAGCCGGAGGCTTGGGGGTCTTCTGCCTACGGGGCCCATGTCCCTGCCCCTTGGCCTGCTGACCCTGCTGGGGAGCTGGGGAGGCCTGGTACTGAGGGAAAGGTTTGTAGGCAGCTGCCTTCCTCGGGTAAAAGAACTTCTTACCCGAGCACTTCTTCTTATGAGAAGGGGCAGAGGTTTTTCTGGACAGCCTTGTCCTAGTCAGGTGCTTGGTTTTGAGCTCAGCAGCCTTCTCGACCATGGGCTTGCCAAAAAGGTTTTCACCTCGACAAGGGACATCGACCAACTTGTCCTGCGCAGAGGATGCGGTTGCCTGGAGCAGAACTTTGGCAGTTGCTTGTTCAGTAGACTGGTAAACAGATCTATCAAAGGGAGACCCCATTTTAGGAAGATCTTCTGAACTACCAAGGGATGCAGCTGCCACTCGTGGGGCTGCAAAATTCTGCTCAACCTGTCAGCCAGGTAGTTTTCCTGGCCTGGAAGGTACACAGCCCTGAGAAGCATGTTGTGCTTGAGGGCAAATGAACAAAGGTCCTGAGTCTCCCGACAAAGGAGTCTGGACCCAGTCCTGCCCTGTTTGTTCACATAAAACATGGCTACCTGGTTGTCTGTCTGAACCAGGACAGATTGATGAGCCAGGGTAGGAGAGAAAGCTTTGCGTGCTAATCGAATAGCCCTGAGTTCTAGGAGATTGATCTGCTGTGCAGCCTCCCAAGGAGACCACAGGCCCTGGGTGCACTTGTTCAGACAATGAGCTCCCCAGCCCTGCAGGGAGGCGTCTGTGGTCAGTACCACTCTGTACCAAGGAATTTGAAAGGGCACTCCTTTTAGTAGATTTGGTGGGTGCAGCCACCAGCTGAGGGAGTCTAGAAATGGTCTGGACACCCTTATTCTGTCTCTGAGGCTGCCTGTGGCATGTGACCACTGACTCCGAAGGCACCACTGTGCAGGCCGCATATGGAGCCTGGCATTGGGGGTTACATGAACTGTCGAAGCCATGTGGCCAAGCAGCCTCAGGCAGAGCCTGGCGGAGACCACTGACCCGCTGAGAAACTGATTTGCTAAGTCCCTCAGTCTTTGGGCCCTGTTTGCTGGCAAGAATGCCTTTGCCAGGACAGAGTCCAGCCTTGCCCCTATGAACTCCAAGTTCTGGGAGGGGAGCAAAGTGGACTTTGCGAAGTTTATTACAAATCCCAAGCTTTGAAGAAGAGCAATAGTCCTGAGGGTGGCCTGTCGGGCCTCCTGGCACGTCTGACCTCTGATGAGCCAGTCGTCCAGATAGGGAAAGACAAAGATGCCTTGATTTCTCAGGTAGGCCGCCACCACTGCCAGGCATTTGGTAAAGACTCTGGGAGCAGAGGTCAGGCCAAAAGGCAGTACTCTGTACTGATAATGGTTTCCTCCCACAATGAACCTGAGGTACTTTCTGTGGTCTGGATGAATGAGGATGTGAGTGTACGCATCCTTTAGATCTAAGGAGCATAGCCAATCTCCCTGCTGGAGGTAGGGCAGAAGTGTTCCAAGAGTAAGCATCTTGAACTTTTCTTTCTCTAGGAACTTGTTGAGGTTCCTGAGGTCCAGAATAGGTCGAAGGCCACCGGTTCTTTTGGGTACCAGGAAATACATGGAGTAGAACCCTTAACCTTGCAAGTGGGGAGGCACAGGCTCCACCGCCCTGTCCACCAACAGACCTTGGAGCTCTTGAAGGAGAAGATCTGTGTGCAGGGGAGGCCTGGGAGGCTCCCCTGGAAAGTATGGCGGAGGCAGTTGGTGAAAATGTAGTGCATAGCCCCTGTGGACTATGTTCAACACCCAACTGTCCCCAGTGATGTGGGGCCACTGGTGGGCAAAGAGGGCGAGGCGACCTCCTGTGCAGGGTTGGGAGAGCAGGGACTGCTACGCTCAAGGAGTCATAAACCCCCACCCTGCTGAGTGGGAGCAGGGGCCGGAGGCTTGGGGTCCTCTGCCTACAGGGCCCATTACCCTGCCACTTGGCTTGCTGACCCTGGGGTGCAGCTTGGGCAGCCTGATACTGAGGGTACTGTTTGTAGGCAGTGCCCTTCCTCGGGTAAAAGGGCTTCTTACCCGAGGCCTTCTTCTTGTGAGAAGGGGCAGAGGTCTTTCTAGACAGCCTTGTCCTTGTAAGGTGCTCAGTCTCAAGCTGTGCGGCCTTCTTGGCCATGGGCTTGCCAAAAAGGTTTTCACCTTGGCAAGGGACATCGACCAACGTGTCCTGAACCCATGGCTCGAGGTCCGATGACTGCAGCCATGCCTGGCGTTGAGCCGCGATGCCGGCTGCCGCAACTCGGGCCGAAGCCTCGAAACCATCGTAGGCGGCGCGGGACATAAACTTCGAGCAGTCCCGAATCCCCGAGGACAAGGACTTGAATCTCTGCAAGGGCTCCCTGGAGAGACCAGCGGAGAACCCGGCCAACTCCTTGGCCAGGTCTCGCAAGACTGGACATGGCAAGCAAGCATCGAGCCCTGGAAGCACTTTCTACCAACACCATCGAGGTTCCGGGCCTCCCTGCCGGGGGGCACCGCAGAGTTCATCTTCTGACTTTTCAGGCGATGCATGGCCGATTCCACCACCATGGAATGATGTGGTAGCTGCGCCTTTTGAAAGCCAGGGCTCTTCCGGAGTCGATAAATCAAATCGACCTGCTTGCTTAGAACCAGCGCAGAGGCCGGTGCCTCCCACATCCGGAAGAGGAGCTGTTCCAGCATCGGAGGAACCGGGACAGTAAAGGCATCCTTCGGAGGAGAGTCGTACTGCAGGGCCTCGAGCTCTTCGGCTCTTCCTCGGGGTCCACCGGGATAGCCAACGTGGTGGCCATATCCCGGACAAACTCCGAGAACCGGGTATCCTCCGGAGGGGATCTATTCCAGGGCTCAGACTGCGGTGAGTCCGACGGGACGCACTGAGTTTTGAATGTGTCGGGGGACTCTTCATCCTCCGTCTCCCAGGAGGACTCGTCCGACGAGGAGTCAGGATCCGACCCCGCGGGGCCCTGGAGCACCCGCCCCGATGCCAGAGGCACCGGCGTCGATGCCCTCGGTCCCGAACGGGAGGTCGAGGGAGACCACGACCGAGGTCGACCTCGAGCCATCATGGACTCGAGTATCGGCTCGGTCTCCGGGGTCGACTTCGATGTCCCGGTGGTCAGGGCAAATGCACCAGACAGGCTGGCCATCAGTGCCTGCTGCTGCTCCATGAAGGCAGACAGCCTGCACTCCAAGGCTGTCATCCTGAGACTCAGCTCAGGAGACGCAGCAGCCACCGACTTGGGCCCCGGTGGCGCCGGGCCTGACGTCGGCTCTCTGGGAGGAGAGTCCTCGAGGACCATAGGGCTTACGTGTCCAGCAGACTCCGGCTCCACGCGAGGAACTTTGGCAGCCTTCTCTTGTTCCACGGGCCAGGGCGATGGTCGGGGGTCTTAGACCTGGCCCTCGAGGAGCCAGGGACCTCCTCCTCCGACGCCCTCAGGAGCCGCTTCTTCCTCTTGCGTTCCCGGTCGGGGGACCCCCTGTCCGAGGAGCCCCGACGACGCTCGGGATCCGAATCCCGAGATGTCGAGGCCTCAGATGAGGTCCGGGCCCGGCCGAAGGCTGAGTCCGAGAAAAGCCTTTCTTTCTGCTGCTGCGACTTCGCAGTGCCTTGGAAGACATCTTCCCACATGGTCCACACGTCTTAGGGTTGTGATCAGGACTAAGGCACCGAAGGCAGCAGTCGTGTGTGTCGGTGAGAGACATCAACTTCTTACACCGATCACACTTTTTAAAACCGCTGGAAGCCATCGGGGAAAAAAGAGTCCCCGCGAGGTCAAAGGACCAGCCTTCCAGGGAAAAAGCAAAAAAAGGGTGCGAACGCCAGCCATGAAGGGCAAAAACTGAAAAAGAAGAATCGGGCTCGATACCGGTGTACCGAACCCGGCGGGAGGGGAACCGGCGTCGAACCGGGAAGAAAAAAATAGCGAGAATCGCCGAAAAAAATCAAACTTTTATCCGGGATGACAGGACACACATCCGGTGGGCTTCTCGGAAAAAGAGAGACTGAGGTAAGATGGCACCTTTAGGCGGGAAGGAAACCACACATGCGTGCCTGCATTCCCAAAGGCTTTCATAGAAAGCTGGGGAAATGCTCCGCTGGGGCTTCATCGGCGTCGATGACACCCATATGTGAGGACTGATTCCTGCTTTGTCCTGGAGAAAGGCTTTTCACTGACAGAACCTCCACCGGTAGCCCAACGGAGGGCTGGAGGGCAGGAGTTGCCTAAACCTCAAAGAGATTCCGGAGTACTGCCTGGCCAAAAGCACTGTCCCTACGGGACACCCTTTCCAAACAGTAATGGGCCGCAAAAGTCTGGCTTGAGGACCAAGTTTCAGTCCGGCAGATGTCCACCAACGGTACAGAGCAGAGGTGAGCCACTGAGGCAGCCATTGCCCTGACACGATGGGACGTGACCTGACCCTGCAAAGGAAGGTCAGCCGCCCTGTAAGCCCAGGTGATACAGTCAGCTACCCAGGTGGACAAGGTATGCTTGGACACAGCTAACCCCAAATTATTAGGATCAAAGGATATGAAGAGCTGAGTAGCTCTTCTATGCCCCTGCGTACGGTCAAGGTAGAAGGATAAGGCCCTCCTACAGTCCAGGGTATGCAAAACTGCTTCAGCCTGGCTTGCATGAGGCCTAGGGAAGAATGTTGGAAGAACCACCTCTTGGTTAAGGTGGAAGGAGGAGACAACATTTGGAAGGAACTTTGGATGAGTCCTAAGGACTACCCTGTTCCTATAGAAGTGGGTGTAAGGCCTGTCACAGACCAGGGCCTGAAGCTCACTCACTCGCCTGGCCGAGGTTAGGGCTATCAAGAAGAGTGTCTTCCACGATAGGAAACGTAGAGGGCAAGTAGCCATCGGCTCAAAAGGTGGGCGAATCAGTTGCTGCAAGACCACATTCAATTCCCACTCAGGAGCAGGAGGACGGATTGGAGGCTTGGGCAAAAGCAAGCCTCTGAGAAAGCGGGACACCAAGGGGTGAACCGACAGAGAATGTCCTTCCACCAGTGAGTGGTGAGCTGCTAGAGCTGAGAGGTGGACCCGAACAGAATTGGACTTAAGTCCCTGATTTGATAAATGCAGTAAGTACTGAAGCACTACTGGTACAGTACAGGAGAAAGGATCCTCTGTACGTAACTGATACCACACAGAAAACCTTTTCCATTTGAGAGCATAGGTTTTCCTAGTGGACTGTTTCCTAGAGGCTAGGACAACCTCCTCAACTTCCTGAGGTAGGCCCCAGGGAGCCAAAACTACCCTTGCAGCCTCCAGGCCATCAAATTGAGAGCTTTGAGATTGGGGTGCAGAAGGGAACCCTGATCTTGAGAGAGGAGGTCGGGTTGCAACCCCAGAGGCAGTGGGGGATCCACCTCCAGCTGAAGCAGAAGTGGAAACCAAGGTTGTCTCGGCCACCTGGGGGCCACCAGCAGGACCGAGGCCTTGTCCTGAAGAATCTTGAACAGAGTTCGGGCCACCAAGGGCGTGGGAGGAAAAGCATATAGGAGGCCCTGAGACCAGGGAATTAGAAAAGCATCTGCTGCTATCCACAGAGGATGCGGTTGCCTGGAGCAGAACTTTGGCAGCTGTTTGTTCAGTGGACTGGCAAACAGATCTATGGATGGAAGTCCCCATTTCAGGAAAATCTTCTTAACCACCAAAGGATGGAGCTGCCACTAGTGGAGCTGCAGAATCCTGCTCAACCTGTCAGCCAGGTAGTTTTCCTGGCCAGGTAGATACACAGCCTTGAGGAGCATATTGTGCCTGAGAGCAAACAAGCAAAGGTCCTGCGCTTCCTGACAAAGGAGCCTGGACCCAGTTCCGCCCTGCTTGTTCACATAAAACATGGCTACCTGGTTGTCTGTTTGAACTAGGACAGACTGATGAGCCAGGGTTGGAGAGAAAGTCTTGAGGGCTAACCAAATAGCCCTGAGTTCCAGTAGATTGATTTGCTGTGCGGCCTCCCAGGGAGACCACAGGCCCTGGGTGCACTTGCCTAGACAATGAGCCCCCCAGCCCTGCAGGGAGGCATCCGTGGTCAACACTACGGTGAACCCAGGAATCTGAAAAGGCAGCCCTTGCAGTAGATTGGGAGGGTGCAGCCACCAGCGGAGGGAGTTCAGAAATTGTCTGGACACCCTTATCCTGTCTCTGAGGCTGCCTGTGGCCTGTGACCACAGAGTCCGAAGACACCACTGTGCAGGCCTCATATGGAGCCTGGCATTGGGGGTTACATGTACTGTCGAAGCCATGTGGCCAAGTAGCCTCAGGCAGAGTCTGGCGGAGACCAGTGACCTGCTGAGAAACTGGTTTGCTAAATTTATCAGTCTTTGGGCTCTGTCTTCTGGCAAGAATGCCTTTGCCAGCAGAGAGTCCAACCTTGCCCCTATGAACTCCAAGTTCTGGGAGAGGAGCAAAGTGGACTTTGCAAAGTTTATTACAAACCCCAGGTTTTGAAGAAGAGCAATAGTCCTGAGGGTGGCCTGTCTGGCCTCCTGGCACATCTGACCCCTGATGAGCCAGTCGTCCAGATAGGGGAAGACAAAGATTCACTGATCTCTCAGGTAGGCCGCCACCACTGCCAGGCATTTGGTAAAGACCATGGGAGTGGAGGTGAGGCCAAAGGGCAGTACTCTGTACTGATAATGGTTTCCTCCCACAATGAACCTGAAGTACTTTCTGTGGTCTGGATGAATGAAGATGTGAGTGTATGCATCCTTTAGATCTGAGGAGCATAGCCAATCTCCCTGCTGGAGGTAGGGCAGAAGTGTTCCAAGAGTAAGCATCTTGAACTTTTCCTTCTGTAGGAATTTGTTGAGATTTCTGAGGTCTAGAATAGGCCGAAGGCCACCGGTTCTTTTGGATACAAGGAAATACCTGGAGTAGAACCCTTGACCTTGTAAGTGGGGAGGCACAGGCTCCACTGCCCTGTCCACCAACAGACCTTGGAGCTCCTGAAGGAGAAGGTCTGTGTGCAGGGGAGGCCTTGGAGGCTCTCCTGGAAAGTATGGAGGAGGCAGCTGTTGGAAGTGTAGCAGATGGCCCTTGTGGACTATGCTGAGCACCCAACTGTCTCCAGTGATGAGTGGCCACTTGTGGGCAAACAGAGCGAGGCGACCTCCTGTGCAGGGTTGGGAGAGCAGGGACGGAGAGGCTTTGCCTAAGGAGTCAAAAACCCCCACCCTGCTGAGTGGGAGCAGGGGCCGGAGGCTTGGGAGTCCTCTGCCTACGGGGCCCATTACCCTGCCCCTTGGCCTGGTGACGCTGAGGGGGAGCTTGGGAGGCCTGGTACTGTGGGTACTGTTTGTAGGCAGTGCCCTTCCTCGGGTAAAAGGGCTTTTTACCCAAGCCCTTCTTTTTATGAGAAGGGGCAGAAGTCTTTCTAGACAGCCTTGTCCTCGTGAGGTGCTTGGTTTCGAGCTGTGCGGCCTTCTCGGTCATGGGCTTGCCAAAAAGGTTTTCACCTCGGCAAGGGACATCGACCAACTTGTCCTGAACCCATGGCTCGAGGTCTGATGACTACAGCCATGCCTGGCGTCGAGCCGCAATGCCGGCTGCCGCAACACGGGCCGAAGCCTCGAAGCCATCGTAGGCAGCGTGGGACATAAACTTGGAGCATTCCCGGATCCCCGAGGACAAGGACTTGAACCTCTGCAAGGGTTACCCGGAGAGACCAGCAGAGAACCCGGCCAGCTGCTTGGCCAGGTCCCGCAAGTACATGCCCATGTACAGCTGGTAAGACTGGACACGGCAAGCAAGCATCGAGCCCTGGAAGCACTTTCTACCAAAACCATCCAGGTTCCAGGCCTCCCTGCCAGGGGCACCGCGGAGTGCATCTTCTGACTTTTCAGGCGATGCATGGTCGATTCCACCACCATGGAATGGTGTGGTAGCTGCGCCTTCTGAAAGCCAGGGCTCTTCCGGAGTCGATAGATGGAATCGACCCGCTTGCGTAGAACCAGCGCCGAGGCCAGTGCCTCCCATATCCGGAAGAGGAGCCATTCCAGCATCGGAGGAACCGGAACAGTAAAGGCCTCCTTCGGAGGAGAGTCATACTGTAGGGCCTCAAGCTCCTCGGATCGAGGCTCCTCCTTGAGGTCTGCAGGGATAGCCAACGCAGTGGCCATATCCCGGACGAACTCCAAGAACCGGGTATCCTCCAGAGGGGATCTATTCCGGTGCTCAGACTGCGGTGAGTCCGATAGGATGCACCGAGTCCTGAAGGTGTCGGGGGACTCCTCGTCCTCCGTTTCCCAGGCGGACTCGTCCGATGAGGAATCGGGGTCCGACCTCGCGGGGCCTGTGAGCACCCGCACCGACGCCCTTGGTCCCGAACGGGAGGTCGAGGGAGACCGCGACCAAGGTCGACCTCGAGCCTTCATGGTCTCGAGTATCGGCTCGGTCTCCGGGGTCGACTTCGATGTCTATGTCCCGGTGGTCGGGGCAGATGCGCCAGACAGGCTGGCCATCAGTGCCTGCTGCTGTTCCATGAAGGCAGACAATCTGCACTCCAAGGCTGTCAGCCTGAGACCCAGCTCAGGAGACTCAGCAGTCACCGACTCGGGCCCCGGCGGCGCCAGGCCCGACGTCGGCTCTCTGGGAGGAGAGTCCACGAGGACTACAGGACTTACGTGTCCAGCAGACTCTGGCTCCACACGAGGTACTTTTGGCGGCTTCTCCTGTTCCACGGGCCCGTGGCGACGGTCGGGGGTCTGAGACCTAGCTCCCGAGGAGCCAGGGACCTCTTCATACGACGCCCTCGCGAGCCGCTTCTTCCTCTTTCGTTCCCGGTCGGGGGACCCCCTGTCCGAGGAGCCCCGACGGTGCTCGGGATCCGATTCCCGAGATGTCGAGGCCTCAGACGAGGTCTGGGCCCGGACGGAGGCCGCGTCGGGAAAAGCCTTTCCTTTTGGTGCTGACGACTTCTAAGCGCCTTGGAAGACATCTTTCTACATGGTCCACAGATCTGAGGATCGTGGTCAGGACCGAGGTACCAAAGGCAGCAGTCGTGTGTGTCGGTGAGAGACATTAGTTTCTTGCACCGATCACACTTTTTGAAACCACTGGAAGCCATCGGGGAAAAAAGAGTCCCCGCGAGGTCAAAAGACCGGCCTTCCAGGGAAAAAGAAAAAAAGGGTGCGAACGCCAGCCACGAAGGGCAAAAACCAAAAAAAGAAGAGCGGGCTCGATACCGGTGTACCGAACCCGGCAGGAGGGGAACCAGTGTTGAACCGGAGAAAAAATAGCGAAGGAATCGCGAAAAAATCTAACTATTTTCCAGGAGGACTAGGACACACGTCCGATGGGCTTCACGGAAAAAGAGAGACTGAGCAAGATGGCACCTTTAGGGAACCGCGCATGCGTGCCAGCATTCCCAAAGGCTTTCTTGGAAAGCTGGGGAAATGCTCTGCAAGGGCTCCATCGACGTCGATGTCACCCATATGTGAGGACTGACTTCCTGCTTGGTCCTGGAGAACGGACGTTATTTGGGTCCAGGCAGGAGTGATCTCCCGAAGCCTCCCTCTGATCGGTGTAGTTCCCGCCTGGACCCGCCTTACTTCATTGTGGTTTTCGAGTTGCCCCTGCTGCGGCCCCTGTGAAACCTCGACCTGCCCCTCAAAACCCACAAAACCCCTGGGCTCTTGAAGCAAATCTTCCCCTCTGGAAACCTCCCAACCGAGAGGAACGAAATCTCCGAAAATCTCTAAATGATCCTCTCAAAGAGGAACCAGACTTTCCCTGTTTAGGTTTATCCTCGGGGAGTCTACCCTCTTTGGACTCACCCAAGTCCTTAACCAATTTGTCCAGATCTTCTCCAAACAGGAGTTTGCCTTTGAAGGGAAGTTTACTGAGGCGAGCCTTGGAAGAGCCGTCGGCAGCCCAATTCCTATCCACAAAGATCGCCGGGCGGCCACCAACGAGGCCATACTATTTGCCAATGCCATGATCAGGTCATAATGCACATCTGCTAGATATGCTGACCCAGATTCGATGCGTGTGAATTCCATCAAACTCTCCTGTTCAATCTGGCTAGCCTGCCGTAAATGTTGTGACCATCGGAGACAAGCTCTGGCCACCCAGGCCCCACAAATGGCCGCTTGCAAGGTCAATGCGTTAGCCTCGAAACCTTCCTTTAATAAACCGTCCACTTTCCGGCCCTGCGCATCCTTTAAGGCCGCACTGCCTTCCACCGGAATTGTCGTCTTCTTTGTGACCGCCAACACCGCTGCGTCGACCGGAACTTGTCCTTATCCATATCCGCAAAAGGATATAGTCTACTCATTGTTCGAACTCCCCACAGACCCATTTCCGGTTGATCCCATTCGTCCTGAATCATACGGTCCACCACACGGTGCACCGGAAAGACCACCTGGGACTGTTGCACCACTTGAATGATCAGGTCTTCCACCTCCTCCTCCTCAGCCGGCTGGGCGATAGCGAGATTCAGTGTCTGCAGAGATCCCATAATGAGGGCTACCAACTCCCCCTTACGAAACACCCGTATGATTTTGGCCTGATCCTCCGGTTCTGGTATCTCTCCGCCTTCCAGATCGTCCCTACCGGACTCGAGATCGAACTCAGTGTCATCCGCCTCTAGTCCATCCAGATCAGACACCACCGGCACAGAAGGCTGTGCCCTTTTTGAAGGTCACGGTCCAGTACTGGGACCCTCGTCCATCTGCGCTGGCGGCTGAACCGGGACCGGCGGCAAAGACTCCTGCACCTTGCCTTGCCATCGCATACAGAAGGCCTGATGCATCAGAAGCACAAAATCCGGGGAAAAATCCCCAAGAGCCGCCTCTGCAGGCACCGATGGGGAAATGCCCGAAGACCCCGTCGGAAGATCCGGCCCCTGGCTGGAGGGAGTGCTTATCAGACGTTCACCCTCGCCTGCTGCCTTGAGAGAATCCTGGGCAACGCTGTCCTCCATCTGCTTTTCCACAATGGTTGACACCGTAGCACAGCCGCAGCAGATACCAGTGTCGGCAACAGTGCCTCTGCAAGACTGCACATGACGCACTGAGGGCAAGAGGGCATGAGCTGCACTTGCGGTGCCCTCCATAGCAGAGCAGGGGAAGGACCAACCGTGCAGGCCCTTAGTCTACTATCTCACCCTTCTCGCCCTCTTTTTTTTTTGTTATAGCAATGGACCCCAACTCAGACAAACCGACAGACAAAAAGGTTCAAAAATTAGCCTGGAAAGGAAGGGAACCGGGCCACCTCTAAGTAAGACCCGTTTAATGCACCCCTACCAAAAAGAAACGGCAACCCTGTCAGGCCGCAGCTGAGAGTGCGCCACGCGGCTGCACGGGCTCACCTAAAATGGCCACGGCTGTTGAAGTGCTTTGGCGCCAAAACCACCGGCCGAAGAACACCGACTCCCGTGGCCTGCACCGAACCCCGTGGTCGCCGCTACGCCCCAGTACTGACTACGACCCCAAACAAGGTCCTACCTCTGATTCTGTGCTCTATCAACCGCGACGTCACTCAGTCCTGGGAGCGACGTTCACGGCGAGAGGCAGACTGCCGGCTGAAGCTGTACTGAAGTGGTGCGCTGTGGGCAATAAAAATCAGTGAAGGGTGAGACTGATTTTCACAGGGCTCTCCCCTGTACTATCCTGGGGGAGAGATCTGTGCTTACCGCTGAGCCGGCTAACACTGAAGAAAAGAACAAGACAGAAAGAAATGTTTGCTTTTATTTTATTTTATTTTATTTTTTTAAAGAAACAGTACCCCAGGGAAACCAAATAAACTAAGAGACAGGGAACAAAGAAAATTTTAACTATCCTACTCCTTATTCGTCCCTCGAGTGAGCCCAGCACCTAGGCTCACTAAGTCCTCCTGCTGCATGGAGACTGGACACACTGGGAATGATGGAAGATGACAGCAGGCTAAGTCCAGTGATGTCACAGGTTTTGACATGCCCTGTCTCCAAGCTGCAGGAGGAGGTTCACTACCCAGCGGTGGAGGAATGAACTGGAAGAATGATAAGGAAAGCCCAAATTTTCTGTAGGTTATCTAGGTTAGAAGAGGGATATTTAAGTTGGGGTTATTCACAATTTGAGATGTAATTTACAAAAGACTTGCTGAATATTTTGCTGTCATATATAGCAGGAACAGCCATTTTATAAAGGACAAAAACACACAAAAAAGACTATCATCGGGGCTTTGTAGATTTGTGAGTACCAAATTTTGCAAAACTGCACATCCAAGTGAAGCCAATTAAGGAACCAGGTTCTAAAGCTCAGTTTTTGCTTTTTCAGTTTTTGTTTTGTTTTTTTTACAACAGAGAGATAGCATAGTTACTCACTGATTTCTGCGAGAACAGCAGAAATCAGTCTTCACATATGGGTAACGTCACAATCTTAAATGACAGAGGTGTAAAGCAGGGGTCTCCAAATTCAGTCCTGGAGGGCCACAAACCAGTCAGGTTGGCAGGATATCTCTAATGCATATATATACCATGCATATTCATTAGGGCTATCCCAAAAGCCTGCCAGGATTGCGGCCCTCCAGGACAGGTTTGGACACCCCTGGCTTAGAGGGAACAGTGGATACATGTATACATCTAAGATCCAGCCAAACTATACCCAGAACAAATCCCCTTCAAATCTATGCATGCAGTGAGTATACTTGAGTAAAGGCTTTTCCAAAATCATCACTTACACATGTAAATCAGCTTTTCACACAGATAAATCGAGCCTAATACGTAAAGGCATAGTTGTTTGAGCAGGCTTTCAGTAACTTCCTTGATTAGCACCAATGAATATTGTGTAAAGGGGTAAGAAGCAGCTGAAGTGGAATATTTGATATTTTCCGAACATAATGGTGGGTAGGAAAAGGATAATTTGATATTATGCAGTTGTAATGGTGGAAGATGGGAGGGTAGAATGAATTTATGTTTGTGGGGTTTTGTTTTTAATGTTCCACGCCTTTAACTTTTTGCATAGGCATGTAATAAAATATTGTAAATAAAATCCCTAAAAGATCCTAAAAATAGGTAGAATTATATCAATTCAGGGTAAAAAACATACAAATAAAACCCCAAAATACCCCTCCTGAGTGTACCTGACTATCTCAACTCTCACAATTATCTATTTTTTTATTTTATTTACTTATTCACTTTTTATCCTGTCCTCTCAAACTGCTCTGGGAAGGTTACAAACTACATACATAATAATATCAAATGGCAAACAGGGCATTGATTTCTAAAATCCTACAATGTCCACCATGTTTCAGGAAAAAAGTATGTTTTTATCGCCTTCCGAAAGTATAACAGATTGTCCAAGAACAGTAAATATTTGGTATTCCATTCCACAGTAATGACAGAGAGCATGAATAAGCAATACAACGTGAAAATTCAAGAAGAAAATGGTTAAAAAAGGGAACCGCTAGCAATCAATTTGACCTCAAATTACAGACTGGGGTATACTTCTGCAATTTAAGTACAACATAAGTTAGAAGCTGACCATGAAAATATTTAAAGCCAAACAAACATTTTAAAGATACAGTGCTTCTTAATCGGTAACCAATGAAGTAAATTTAAATAAGGAGACACATAATCTCTAGGCCTCAACTAAAAAAAAAACAGCCTCATAGAGGCATTCTGTATCCATTGTAATCGCTTTTTTGTTTTCATAGTAAATCTATAAAATACAGTTACAATAATCAAGCCTTGCTGTTCTAAATGTATATACAAGTTGTGACATCTCAGATTGCGAGAAAAACTGACGAATCTTACATAATCATTGTAAATAATAGAAACAGGTCTTAATAGTTTGGGATACATGACCATCAAGAGAGAGATCGCTGTCAATAATAACTCCCAAACTGAAACCTGACTCTTAATCTGAAGCTCTACTCCCTCCCAAAAACATTTGGGGTAGGGGAGAAGCTGTTACGATCAATCTACAATACCTCATTTTTTGAAGGATTAATCTGCAACTTAGTCTGTACCATCCATTGTTTAATCATATCCAAACAAGACACCAATCTGGTAATTTCAGAGGCTCGATCTGCGCTCAAGGGGACATAAAGCATAGTTACTCACCTGTAACAGGTGATCTCCGGGAACAGCAGGAATTTAGTCTTCATATATGGGTATCGTCGGTACCGACGGAGCCTGTGCGAGAACGATCTCCAGCATCCAATAGGAAAGCTTTTGGAAGCATCCCACAGCGCCTGCGTGCTGCCTTCCCGCCTTTCCCAACTGTCCCTCTCCAGTTGAGTTTAAAGCTGAGACAAAGAGAGAGGGAAAGAGAGAAAGAGATAGAGAGCTACAACTCCTAGAGGAGGTGGGTGGGTTGTGAAGACTAAATTCCTGCTGTTCCCGGAGATCACCTGTTACAGGTGAGTAACTATGCTATCTCCAGGAACAAGCAGGAATGTAGTCTTCACATATGGGGACTACCTAGCTGCAGATGCCAGGGAGAAGGCCCCAGAAGCTATGTGCCCCTGTGAAAGGGCTCCACCTCCCCCCATGGATCTCTGGCATCCTACCAGGGATGGTGGGTAGGAGTTGATTAAGTATGGAACAGGTGTTGAAGAACAGCCTGACCAAACAAGGCATCTCGGCGGGAGTCCTTGTCTAAGCAGTAATGGGCTGTGAAGGTGTGAACCGAAGCCCAAGTAGCTGCTTGACAGATGTCGTCAATAGACACAGAGTGAAGATGAGCCATAGAGGCTGCCATGGCTCTCACATTGTGAGCTGTGACATGGCCTTCAAGAGGAAGGTTCTAACTCTCATAGGCAAAAGAAATACACTGTGCAATCCAGTTGGACAGTGTTCTTTTGGAGACTGGAATTCCCAAATTTATTTATTTATTTAACAAACACTTATATACCGCACGTTCCGAAAGATCAGGTGCGGTTTACATAGAACAATATTAAGAATCAGTGAACAAAAACCTGTTCTTCTTACATGAAACATAATCAAACTTTATACATTGGGTAAAGGCGTTAATACAGTAAACTGGGACTATTAACAATGGTCTAACTGCTAGGGGTAACAACTGTTGCATAAGAACTTAAGGACTATGTACATGACATCAGAACATTGTGTTTATACTATTTACATTACAAGGCAGTATGGTCATCCTGTGTTTGAGTTATTGTTACATATTGTAATCTTGAATAAGTGTTTCATTTAGTTGAAGATAATAATTTAGGTCTTTTATAGATTGACAGGTAAATTTTCTTCTGTTATCCTTTGTCAGTAAAGGTAATGGAGTGTTCCTGTGCACCATAGTGTAAGATGAATAGATGTGTTTTAAGTTTCTTACGAAATTCCTTGATATCCGTTAGTGTTCGGATTTCTTCGGGTAGTGCATTCCAGAGGGTAGGGGCTGAATGAGAAAATGCTTTGCTGTTAGTTGACTTTTTGGCTTTTGTAAAGTCTTTTGGAATCGAGATTTTGTTAGTATTACCTCGCCTTTGGGATGTTTTTGTTGATTCGTTATTAATTAGCTTGCTCAATGTCAGAGGTGCCAAATTGTTTTATGCTTTGAATGTGGTTATTAGGATTTTGTAATTAATCCTGCAGTAGATTGGTAGCCAGTGTAGGTTAGCAAGTATGGGCATTATATGTTCGAATGTGCGACTGGCAAATGACTAGGATCAAAAGCAACAAAGAGTTGAGAGGACTTTCTATGTTGCTGTGTCCTTTACAAGTAAAAGGCCAAAGCCCTTTTACAGTCCAAAGTATGAAGATTCCTTTCTGCATTTGAGACGTGAGGCCTTGGGAAAAATACAGGAAGGTAAACCGCTTGATTTAAATGAAAAGGTGACACCACCTTTGGCATAAAGTGTGGATGAATACTAAGGACTACCTTATCATGATGGAACCTTGTATAAGAAGGATCAGCCACCGACGCTTGCAATTCACTGATGCGACATGCTGAGGTGATTGCAATAAGAAAGATGACCTTCCAGGAAAGGAATTTCAAAGAGGTAGTAGCTAATGGTTCAAAAGGCGGCTTCATGAGCTGCCCAAGAACCAGATTTAAGTCCCATGCCACAGGTGGTGGCTTAATGGGAGGCTTAGTTAAAAGAAGGCCTCTCATAAATCTCGCTATGAGAGGAAATAGGTTTACCATTTAGAGGCTTGAAAGAAGCTGCAATAGCACTCAAATGAACTCTCTCTGAATTGGTCTTAAGCCCTGCATTAGATAAATGAAAGAGATACCTTTGGAATCATTACTGGAGTATCGCAAGAGGGTTAAGACCCTTCTGCAAGCACCATATGGTAAACCTTTTCCACTTGAATGCATAAGAGCGTCTTGTGGAAGGCTTCCTGGAAGCATAAAGGATATCCTTTACCTGCTGAGAAAGCACAGTTACTTACCTGTAACAGATGATCTCTGGGAACAGCAGGAATTAGTCCTCACATATGGGTACGTCGGTACCGACGGAGCCTGCGCGGGAAAGCTCCCCAGCTTCCCAGGAAGAAAGCTTTTGGGAGCCTCCCACAGCGCCTGCGCGCTCCCTTCCCGCCTTTCCTAACCAACTCTCCTCAGTTCAAGTTTAAAGCTGAGACAATAGAGAGAGAGAGGAAAGGAAAGATAGAGAGAGAGATACAACTCCTAGGGGAGGGGGAGGGTTGTGAGGACTAATTCCTGCTGTTCCCAGAGATCACCTGTTACAGGTAAGTAACTGTGCTATCTCCAGGAACAAGCAGGAATAAGTCCTCACATATGGGGGGACTCCCTAACTAAGATGCCTGGGAGATCCCCAAGGGTATGAGACCCTGAAGGGTTCCTCGTCTTCCTATGGATCTCAGGCATCCATTCAGGGAAGGAGGGCAGGAGTTGTTCAAGAATGGAACAGGTGTCTGAGGACAGCCTGACCAAACAAGGCATCCCGGCGGGAGTCCTTGTCCAAACAGTAATGGGCTGTGAAGGTATGAACCGAGGCCCAGGTGGCTGCTCGACAGATCTGGTCGATGGACACAGAATGAAGATGAGCCATAGAGGTGGCCATGGCCCTCACATTGTGAGCTGTGACATGGCCTTCCAGAGAAAGGTTCTTACTCTGGTAAGCAAAGGAAATACACTGAGCAATCCAATTGGACAGTGTTCTTTTAGAGACTGGAAGTCCTAAATGAGAAGGATCAAAAGCAACAAAAAGCTGGGAAGACTTTCTATGTTGCTGTGTCCTGTGTAAGTAAAAAGCAAGAGCTCTTTTACAATCTAGAGTATGAAGGTTCCTCTCTGCACTGGATGCATGAGGAGCTGGAAAAAAGACAGGTAAATATACCTCTTGATTAAGATGAAAAGGTGAGACCACTTTAGGCATAAAGTGAGGATTTGTCCTAAGGACTACCTTATCATGATGGAACCTTGTATAAGGTGGATTAGCCACTAAGGCCTGCAGTTCACTGATGCGGCGAGCAGAAGTGATTGCAATAAGGAAAATAACCTTCCAGGAAAGAAATTTCAAGGAGGTAGTGGCTAAGGGTTCAAAAGGTGGCTTCATAGGCTGACCAAGAACCAAGTTTAAGTCCCATGCCACCGGAGGAGGTCGAATGGGAGGTTTAGTTAAAGTTAGGCCTCTCATGAAGCTTGCAATAAGAGGATGAGAGGAAATAGGTTGTCCATTGAGAGGCTTAAGGGATGCTGCAATAGCACTCAAATGGACCCTTTACTGAATTTGTTTTAAGGCCTGCATTGGAGAGATGCAGGAGATATTCCAATAGAGAATTCACAGGAATGCCAGAGGGTCAAGACCCTTTTGAACACACCAAATGGAAAATCTTTTCCACTTAAAAGCATAGGAACGCCTAGTGGAAGGTTTTCTGGAAGCATGGAGGATATCCTTCACTTGCTGAGAAAGATTGAAGTCTTGAAGGTCTAGGCCTTCAGTAACCAAGCTCTGAGGTGAAGGGACTTGGGGTTTGGATGCCACAAAGTCCCTTCCTCCTGGGACAGAAGGTCTGGCGCAGCTCCCAAGTCCAGGGAGGGGGCTTGGGAGAGATGCAGAAGTAGAGGGTACCACACTTGGCGTGGCCAGCGTGGAGCTATGAGGATCATAGATCCTTGATCCCTCTGGAGTTTGAACAGAGTCTTGGGAATCAAAGGAATGGGTGGAAAGGCATACAGGAAGCCCTGACCCCAATGAAGGAGGAAGGCATCCTTGGCCTGAACTCCCTGACACGGAATTCTGGAACAGAACCGGGGAAGTTTGGCATTCCACAGACTTGCAAAGAGGTCTATGTCCGGGGTTCCCCATTCTTGGAAGATTCTGAGTACCTGATCCATGTACAGGGACCATTCGTGTGGAAGCAGAACTCGACTGAGTCTGTCTGCCCAAGAGATTTGGATTCCTGGGAGGTATACTGCCAGGAGATGGATTTGATGCTCTCTGGCGAAGGCCCATAATCTTAGAGCTTCGTTGCAAAGCGACAGAGAGCCAGTTCCTCCTTGCTTGTTTATGTAAAACATGGCTACTTGATTGTCCGTATGAATGAGGACTGTCCTGTATCTGAGGAGGATATGAAAGACCTTGAGAGCTAGGAACACTGCTCGAAGTTCCAAGTGGTTGATATGAAGAGAGGTCTCCTGTGGGGACCAAGTGCCTTGGGTGGAGAGGTCTTGTAGATGAGCTCCCCAACCTGTTTGGGAGGCATCTGTTGTGAGGGTTGCTTGGGGTAACAAAGGTTGGAAGGGGGACCCCAGCAACAGATTTTGAGTGGACATCCACCATTGGAGAGGCCAAAAGAGATGTTTGGAGGTTGCTATTTGGTCTGAGAGAGCTCCTGAAGCTTGAGTCCACTGGGTGGACAAAGTCCATTGAGCTGCTCTCATGTGTAGGCGAGCATAGGGTACCACATGTACTGTGGAAGCCATATGGCCTAGCAGCTGTAGCATCTCCTTGGCAGTTAAGTGGCTCTTTGACTGAATCTGGGAGGCTAACTGCACTAGACGTTGACAACGGGCCTGAGGAAGGTAGGCCCTTGCAGAAGTGGTGTCCAACCAGGCCCCTATGAATTCCAGGGACTGAGTAGGGGTGAGCTGGGACTTTGGGAGGTTTACCACAAGTCCCAGGTATTGCAGAATGCGCCTGGTGCGGTTCAGGGAGATCTGAGCCTCTGACTGGGTTGGAGCTCGGATGAGCCAGTCGTCCAGGTATGGGAAGACAAATATTCCCAGAGTGCGTAGAAATGCAGCAACTATTGCCATGCATTTGGTGAACACTCTTGGAGCAGAGGCTAGACCGAAAGGAAGCACTCTGTATTGGTAATGTTTTCCCTGGAACAGAAAACGTAGGAATTTTCTGTGAGATGGATGGATGAGGACATGAGTGTACGCATCCTTGAGATCTAGAGAACAAAGCCAATCCTGACTCTGCAGGTATAGAAGGAGAGTGCCTAGAGAAAGCATCTTGAACTTCTCCTTGCATAGGAATTTGTTCAATTCTCTGAGATCTAGAATGGGTCTGTATCCCCCCTGTTTTCTTTGGAATGAGAAAATAGGGGGAGTAAAACCCTGACCCCTGTTGAAGAAGAGGAACTTCTTCTATGGCCCCCTGGGCCAGAAGGGTAGTCACCTCCTGATCCAGAAGGTCGAGGAGAGATGTGGGAGAATTGAAGTGTCTCACCATGGTGTAGGGAGGAAGGTCTGAGAAATGAAGTTTGTTGCCCTCTCTTATGATGGAGAGGGTCCACTGCTCTGATGTGATTTGCTCCCATCTGGGAGCAAAATGAGCTAACCTTCCTGGAATGGTGAGAGGTTCTGGCTGTTGTAGAGCCAGAAAGGTTAAGTTCTCTAGTATCAAGTCAAAAACCCTGAGGGGGTTGGGACTGCTGGGTTGTAGCAGTCCCTGCAGGTTTAGGCCTGGCCTGTTTAGGTTGCTGACGCTTAGTAGCAAAGCGACCTGTAGAAGATTGTTGGCCAGAAGTGGAAGGAAATCTGCTCCTTTTGTAAAAAGGCTTTTTGAAAGCTTTTTTCTTGGCTGGAATGGAGGTTGACTTGGAAAGTCTATCCAGAGCAGAATTCTCTGCATCCATTTGAGTGGCCTTTATTTGCCACTCTTTGCCAAAGAGATTTTCACCCGTACAGGGCAGATTTCCTAAACCATCCTGAACCCAGGGCTCTAGATCAGAAGCCTGGAGCCAAGCAATTCTGCGAGCAACTATGGCAATGCCTGAGGCTCTGCTGGCACCTTCAAAGGAGTCAAAGGCTGCCCTGTTGGAAAACTTGGAAATGTCTTGAGTATGCTTAAGCCAAAGGAGAAATTCATCCCTTTTATCCTCTGGAAGAAAATGGAGAAAGTTGTGCAGCTTTTGTGCAACTTCCTTTAGAAACATACCCATATAAAGGCTATATGAGTTGATTCTGGCAATAAGCATGCTGGCTTGGAAGATTTTCCTACCAAAAGCATCCAAGGTCCTGCATTCTCTTCCTGGAGGAGCAGAAGAGTGTCTTTTGGTACTCTTTATCCTTTTCATAGCTGACTGCACCACAATGGAGTGGTGAGGAAGCTGAGTTTTCTGAAATCCAGGACAAGGAGGGACACAGTACATAGTGTCCAATCTACGAGAATGAGGAGAAAGGGTGAGAGGAGTCTCCCATAAGTCAATCATATGTTCATGAAGAATTTCATGAATTGGCAAGGTGACTGCCTCTCTGGGAGCCTTAGAGTATCCTAAAATATCAAATTGTTTTGCTCTAGGCTCTGTTTCAGAGGTTACTGAAATAGAGAGTCCTTTAGCCACTTCTATTATGAAGTCTTGAAAGGACAAATCCTCTGGAGGAGACATTCTCCGTTTTGGAGAAGTAGGTTCCTCAGGAAGGGTAATGGATACTTCAGGAGACTCATCTGATGAATCAGAATCATCAGAGGAATCGAAGTATCGTCTGTCCCCTTCCAACGATCGATACGCGTATCGATCGGTACCGACATCGGGCGTTCCCGGTACCGGATCGGTACCGAGAAATAGCCCTGGACAAGGAACCGAAGTCGGTATCCTGGCCGATGTCGATGCAGTCGGTACCGGTATCGGCGCAGGTACCGGCGCCGGTACCGACAACGGAACTCGTTGCGGTACCGTCGGCGTCGCAGCATTAATAAAAGCCATTATAGCCTGCTGCATGGATTGAACAGTGTGATCCATGGACGCCACGACTGCCTGGATGTCGGTACCGGGAGAAGGTGCCGGTACCCCAGAGCAGTCTAACAGGTGATCGGTCGAGGCCGTGCCATCGATGTCAACCTGTAACCCCATAGGAGGAGCTTTGGAAGCCGGAGCTTCCCGCCGGGTTTGTTTGGCTGGGGCAGGATCCTCGAAGGCAAGCCCGGAGGCATCTCGATGCTGAGAGGGAGATTTGCCCTTCAAGGACCTGCTAGGTTTATGTTTGGTTACCTGAGACCACTGTTCCCTCTAAGCTGTGTGCTTGTGCGCGCGCACACACCTCGCCGAGCGAACGCACATATTTTATAACAGAGCGCACAAAAATTACGGTTCTGATTCTGATAGAAAACAAAACAGACGTCTTAAAATTTAAAAGTTGTTGTGTATTTATGGTTTTCACAAGTTCTACAATATTTTCTAGTGCAATCAATGTGGTGTACATACTGTATTCTGACGTGTAGTCAAATTTTAAAGTATATAACTCCGAGTGTCGTTATGTGGCGCACAAAAAGTTAACCTTTCTTCAAAAGCTGCACAGCTGAACATAAGAACATAAGATATGCCATACTGGGTCAGACCAAGGTCCATCAAGCCCAGTATTCTGTTTCCAACAGTGGCCAATCTAGGTCATATGTACCTAGCAGTTTCCCCAAGAGACACAAGTTCCACAATGCTTGTACTGGGTCAAGCATTGATATCTTCGGTCACTTCTTAATAATGGTTTATGGACCTTTCCTCCAGGAACTTGTCCAAACCTTTTTTAAACCCAGCTACACTAACAGCCTTTACTACATCCTCCGGTAACAAATTCCAGAGTTTGATTACACGTTGAGTGAAAAAATATTTTCTTTTATTAGTCTTAAATAGTTTACCCTGTAGCTTCATTGCATGTCCCCTAGTCTTTCTATAGTCTGATAACGTAAACAATCGATCTACGTTTACCCGTTCCACTCCGTTCATTAATTTATAGACTTCTATCATATCTCCCCTCAGCCGTCTCTTTTCCAGGTTAAAGAGCCCTAACCTTTTTAGCCTTTCCTCATAGGAGTATCCTTCCATCCCTTTACCATTTTGGTGGCTCTTCTCTGAACCTTTTCTAAAATCGCTATATCCTTTTTAAGATACGGCGACCAGAATTGCACACAATATTCAAGGTGCAGTCTCACCATGGAACGATATAGAGGCATTATAATATCTTTTGTTTTATTTTCCATTCCTTTCCTTATCATACCTAGCATTCGATTTGCTCTCTTGGCCGCCGCTGCACACTGGGCCGAGGGTTTTAACATGGTATCCACAATGACGCCTAAATCTTTTTCCTGGGTGGTGGTTCCTAATGTGGAACCTTGCATCGTGTAACCATAGTTTGGGTTGTTCTTCCCTAGGTGGATAACCTTGCACTTGTCCACATTAAATTTCATCTGCCATTTTGATGCCCAGTCTTCCAATTTATCAAGATCCTCTTGCAATTTTTCACAATCCTCTTGGGTTTTAACAACTTTAAATAGTTTTGTGTCATCTGCAAATTTGATAACCTCACTCGTTATTCCACTTTCCAGGTCATTTATGAATATGTCAAAAAGCAGCGGACCCAGCACAGATCCTTGGGGTACACCACTATTCACCTTTCTCCATTGGGAAAATTGGCTGATATTTTATGCGCACACAGCCTACAGAAAATTAGAGGGAACATTGCCTGAGACCCATCAGGAGAGGAAGACCTGGAAGATGTCGATGCCACCACCGGTGCATCCGTGGGAAACAGCACATGGAGCTTGGTTGCTCGGTTCTGTAACCCTCATTTAGACATTAGAGAGCAGGACTGGCAATCCGGAATGGAGTGTTCAGGACCCAAACATTTAAGACACCATTCATGGGTATCTGTAACAGAAATTGTACCGCTACACTTAGTGCATTTTTTGAATCCGGAGGCTGGTATTTCCACGAGGGAAAATTTTCTTGTGGGCCTGTAGGCCTAAGAAGAAAAATACACCAAGTGAGGAAAAAAAATATATATTTTTTTTTTTTAGAAAGAAAAGAAAAGACCGGCGGTACTGGTCCGGCGTCGGGGAAGGCAGACACGCGACCAAAAAAATAAATTAAAATAAAGAACTTCTTCAGCGGTGACAGGAACACGACCTGCTGGCTCCGCGGAAAAGAAGAACTGAGGAGAGTTGGTTAGGAAAGGCGGGAAGGCAGCGCGCAGGCGCTGTGGGAGGCTCCCAAAAGCTTTCTTCCTGGGAAGCTGGGGAGCTTTCCCGCGCAGGCTCCGTCGGTACCGACGTACCCATATTTGAGGACTCATTCCTGCTTGTTCCTGGAGATAGATTAAGACCGTGAAGTTCTAGGCTTTCAGCAACCAGGCCCTGAGATGCAGAGACTGGGGATTGGGATGCCACAGCATCCCGTCCTCCTGGAAAAGGAGATCTGGAGCAGATCCTAACTCCAGAGGTGGAGCTTGAGAGAGATGTAGGAGCAGAGAGTACCACATTTGCCTTGGCCAATGTGGAGCTATGAGAATCATATGACCTCTGTCTCTGAAGCTTGAACGGGGTTTTGGGAATTAGGGGAATGGGTGGAAAGGCATACAGGAAGTCCTGGCCCCAATGGAGGAGGAAAGCATCCCTGGCCTGACAACCCTGAGCCGGAATTCTGGAACAGAACCGGGGAAGTTTGGCATTCAGCGGACTTGCAAAGAGGTCTATGTCCGGGGTTCCCCAAATTTGAAAAATTTTGGCCACTTGGTCTGCATGGAGAGACCATTCGTGTGGAAGCAGAACTCGACTTAGTCTGTCTGCCCAAGAGTTTTGAATGCCTGGAAGATACACCGCAAGGAGATGAATCTGATGCTCTGGTGAGGGCCCATAGTCGCAAAGCTTCATTGCATAGCGACAGAGAGCCTGTTCCGCCCTGCTTGTTCACATAGAACATGGCTACTTGATTGTCCGTTTGAACTAGGACTGTCTTGTAGCTGAGCTGGGTGTGGAATACTCGAAGAGCAAGGAAGATTGCTCTGAGTTCCAGGAGACTGATATGTAGATAGGCCTCCTGTGGAGTCCAGGTACCTTGGGTAGAGAGGCCCTGCAGGTGGGGCTCCCCAACCCACCTGTGAGGCATCTGTTGTTAGAGTGGCTTGGGGTGGGGGTTGCTGAAAAGGAGACTATACCAAAAGGTTTTGGGGTGACTGCCACCATTGGAGGGACAAAATAAGGCAATCTGATGCCTGAGTCCACTGAGTGGATAAAGTCCACTGGGCTGCCCTCATATGAAGGCGAGCATAAGGAACGACATGCATGGTGGATGCCATGTGGCCTAGCAACTGTAACATTTCCCGTGCAGTGAGGTGAGGTTTTAGCACTGCTTGGGAAGCTAACTGCATAATGCGAAGGCAGCGGGACTGTGGAAGGTAGGCTATTGTCTGTCTGGTATCCAGCAGAGCTCCTATAAACTCCAGGGACTGAGTGGGAGCAAGGTTGGATTTTGGGAAGTTTATGACAAGTCCCAAATACTGAAGGATGCGCATTGTGCGAGAGAGAGCAACTCTGGCCTCTGGCCCTGAAGGGGCTCGAATGAGCCAGTCGTCTAAGTAAGGGAAGACGAATATTCCTAGGGTGCGGAGAAATGCTGCCACCACAGCCATGCATTTTGTGAACACCCTTGGTGCAGAGGCCAGGCCAAAAGGAAGAACCCTGTATTGGTACGCATCCTTGAGATCTAGAGAACAAAGCCAATCCGGACTCTGAAGGTATGGCAGCAGAGTTCCTAGAGAAATCATTTTGAACTTCTCTTTGAACAGGAATTTGTTCAATTCTCTGAGGTCTAAAATGGGTCTGTGTCCTCCTGTTTTCTTTGGAATAAGGAAATAGGGGGAGTGAAACCTTGTACCCCATTGGGGAATGGGTACCTCTTCTATTGCCCCTTGGGCAAGAAGCACAGTGACCTCTTGACCTAACTGGTCATTGAGAGAGGTCTGAGAATTGAAATGTTTTACCACTGTAGGAGGGGGCATGCTGAGGAAATGAAGCTTGTACCCCTCTCTTACAATAGAGAGAGTCCAATTTTCTGCTGTTATCTGACCCCATCTGGGGAAAAAATGACATAACCTTCCTGGTGTGGTGGAGGGTTCTGGGCCGTTCAAGGCCAGGAAGGCAAAGTTCTCTAGCTAGAAGTCAAAGCCCCTGTGGAGGCTGAGTCTGCTGAGCCGGTTGAGGCTTAGCTGCTTTTGTCTTTCTTAGTCTAGGTTGTTGCTGCTGTCCCTTTTGGGCAGACTGAACTAAACGATGCCCCTGTTGGGTATAGGAGGGGTAAAACTGAAGAATGGTTTCTTAGAGGATTTTTTCCTCGTAGGATCAGCTGTAAATTTAGACAATCTATCCAGAGTGATATTGTCAGTATCTATCTCATTAGCTTTTTCCTGCCAATTCTTGCCAAAGAGATTCTCACCTGTGCAAGGAATATTCCCTAGTTTATCCTGTACCCAAATTTCCAAGTCAGATGCCTGGAGCCAGGCAATCCTACGTGCACCTATGGCAATAGCAGAAGTTCTGCTTATGCACTCAAAGCAGTCAAAGGCTCTGCACGATTCACAAACTTGGAAACATCCTGAGCATGTTTGACAAGGGCGAGGTAATCTTGCCTCTTATCATCAGGAAGGAAAGGGCTCATCAGCTCTAAATCTCCTGTGACCTCCTTAAGGAACATTCCCATATATAAGATATAGGAACTGATCCTAGCAGAAAGCATGGAAGCCTGCAAGGTTCGATGTCCAAAGGCGTCAAGAGTCCTACACTCACGTCCTGGAGGATTAGATGCATGCCTTTTTGCACTCTTTATCCTTCTCATAGCTGATTCCACCACCATGGAATGGTGTGGTAACTGAGTCTTCTGAAACCCAGGATAAGGAGGAACTCGATACATGGTGTCAAGTTTTCGAGAGTGAGGAGATGTGATTAGAGGTGTTTCCCACATCCTTAACATGAGGTCATGCAAGATCTCATGAATAGGTAAGGCAGCTGCCTCCTTGGGAGCTTTAGGGTATTGTAGGATTTCTAATTCCTTTGCCCTAGGCTCTTTTTCAGGAGCCACTGTGATGGAAATACCTCGGGCCACATCTCGGATAAAATCCTGAAAGGACATATCCTCTAGTGGAGACATCCTATGCTGAGGAGAAGAGGAATCCTCAGGAAGAAGTACTCTGGTATCGGCAGAGCTTTCAGAGTCTTCAGACTCATCTGAGGATTCGAAGTATCTCCGATCCGGGTGATCGTGCAAAGCACGGTACCGGTACCAATCGAAGTTTGCATCAGAGTGGTCCGGTACTGACTTGTCGATACTGGATGGATACGCATGAATTGGTCCCGGTAGAATACCTGCCAATGTCGATGCAGTCTGTGCCGGTACCGGAATTGGTGCCGGTACCGGTTGAATTGTCTGAAGCGGTTTCAGAGGCATCGAGGCCGTGAGAAGAGCCGCCAGAATGTGTTCAATAGCCAAGAATCTCTGGTCTATCGATGCTGCCGATGCTTGGGTATCGGGTACCGGATGAAGCGGCCGGTACCCCAGAGCATGGCACCAGTAGTTCTGCCGAGGTTGAAGCCTCGAGAACATCCTGGAGCCCCGTTAGTGCTTTGGAAGCCGAAGCCTCCTGCCAGGGCAATTTTGCCGGTGAAAGTCCCTCAAGGGCAACGCCAGAGGCATCTCGCTTTCTAGAAGGAGATCTACTCTTTGAGGACCAGATAGATTTATGTTTAGTTACCTGAGATCCATGGGAGGAAGACGAAGCCCTGGAAGACGTTGATGCCACGGAGGCTGCATCAGAGGGGAAAAGGGTGTTAAGTTTAGCAGCTCGGTTCTGCCGGCCCCTTTTCGACATCATCCCACAGGCAACACACTCTGAGATAGAGTGGTCAGGCCCTAAACATTTGAGGCGCCACTCATGGGTGTCTGTGACGGGGATGGTACCGCCACACTTAGAACACTTTTTAAAACTCGACGCGGGTTTTTCCATTCTGAAGAAAAAGTTGGGCCTAGTGCCCAAAATGTCACGTGGCACATGAAGAGAAAAATTACTGGAAAGACTCCAGAAGAAAGGGGGGTTTTTTTGTTTTTTTTTAAGAAGAAAGAAGAATCGGTGGTACCGGTGTAGCGTCGAGGGAAGGCAGACACGACCACAAAAAAGAAGAATAGAAGGGTTTTTTTTCAGCGGTGACAGGATGTGCGACCTGTCGGCTTGCGGAAAACGAAGAACTGGAGAGGGACAGTTGGGAAAGGCAGGAAGGCAGCACACAGGCACTGTGGGATGCTCCCAAAAGCTTTCCTATTGGACACTGGGGAGTGTTCCCGCGCAGGCTCCGTCGGTACCGACGATACCCATATGTGAAGACTACATTCTTGCTTGTTCCTGGAGATAGTTGAATATCATCAGCATAAGAATGTACCCGAACACCTTGGGCAGAAATCACATCAATTACAGATTTGATATGGATATTAAAAAGAAGAGTTGGTAACAAAGCCCCTTGTGGGACACCATATTTCAACAGCCTAGGATTAGAGATCATGTTTCCCACTACTACATATTGACACCTATCAGTCAGAAACGGTTTAAACCAGGTAAGTACCAAATTCAAAACTCCCATATCAGATAACCTATGCAATAAAATATAATGATCAGCAGTATCAAATGGTGCACTTACATCCAAAAAGACCAATAAAACTTCCAAACCATTATCATGCTATATAATACCAACCAGGGGTGGCTCAAGGGTGGTGTGGGGCCATGTGCGGAGACTCATTGCGGGGCCTCATTTGCAGATCCACTGGACCTCATTTGCATAAGTTAAATTAATTTTATTTTAAAATATATATGTTGCAAACTAAAATTTTAGGCAGCTTTCAAAGGAGCCCTTCACAAGCCTCTCTTTTGTCCTGGCAATGACTTACTAAATATTAATGTGCGTTAAGTGCCATTGTGCCAATAGAAATAAATGGGTGTTCCTGCACTTAGCCCATATTACCATTTGTGAATGTGCATTAACTTTTAAACATGCCTCTTAATGAGTGTCTGAATTCTATTTGCATGGGCAGTGAGGATAAAGAAAGATTACTAGATTTCTACATTACTATACTCCAGTGCCAACTGCCAGGCACATTAGGAAGTACTATAAACTCTGCTCATTTAGAACCCTAGCAAATTCGCCGTATCATAACACTACCAGGACTCACAAAGCACCAAACCCTACCTATCAAACACTGCAAATATTAAACCAATGCATCTCAGAGAATACCAATGCATCTCCTACCAGGGAAATAGGACAAGTGGGACTGTGTCACATAGAAACTACCTGCAGCTCATTTAAAAATACAAAACATAGGCCATCACCAAACATAAAACAAGGGATCACAATTTAGAAATATGAAGACAATAATTAAACTGTGAGCCCCAAAAACCAAACTTAGAATGTACAACAACACTGGAGAAATAAAACTATAAATTAATTTCCTCTTGTAACTAAACAAAATGCAAAGATGTTAGCGATGCACATTTCCCAGAGCTGACATATTCCAGTTAATAAATTTTAAAATATATATATTTTTTTCTACCTTTTGTTGTTCGGACATTTTATTTTTCAGTCGGAACTGCTCCAGTCACTTTCTTCTGGTTTCTTCATGTCTTCTGCTAACTCTCCATTGTCTGCTGTCCATCTGTCTTTTCTTCTCTCTTCTAGCTTTTTCCATTCTCTCTCTACATTTGCTCTAACATACTGATCTTTCCCCTTTTGGTCTTTCCTCTATTTCTTTCTTTATTCCTTTTTCATCCACTCAAATTTCACCCCTCCATCCTCATCCCCCATTTATTCTCCCAATATCTGGCCAAGTGTAGATTTTTTCCCTCCCCTACAAAATATCTTCTCCCCAAATATCTTCTCCCCTCTCCATCCTTACTCCCCCAGCTTCTTTTTCTCTCTGACCAGCCCCATCCCCTTCTACTCCTCCCCTAACATCAGCTCCCTTCCAGTTCCAGCCCCTCTCAATCTCCGCTTCCTCCGCTGAATGCTGGGAGGTTAAACAGGGGCATTCCTGTCTCACGCAAGACAGGTAATGTCCCCGTTTACCCTCCCAATACTAGGCGCGCCGGCGGGTCAACTTTAACAGAGACATAGGGAAGAAGGAAAACGCCGTTCTTTCTCGTGGCTCTGCAGAGGTAAGCCGGGGTGCCGGGCTTTGGGTCTCCCTTGCTCCCTCTGAAGACAAGCAGGCAGGCGCGGGGCCATGTGCAGGCAACATTCCCACACAATGGTCGGGCTGGCCCAATACCAACAATCATTCAAAATATCCAGTATAACTAATTCAGTACTGTGGATTTCCTCTGAAACCTGACTGATAAGGGGACAACATATTATTACTGGAAACTAATTCATATAACTGATTCAGAACAAGCTTTTCTAAAACTTTAGAAAAATAGGGCAAATTTGACATAGGCCTACATTTTCTGGTTTATTCTGATCTAAATTAGTTTTTTTTTCAACAGAGATTTAAGAACAGCCCTTTTCCAACTATCAGGAACTATCCTCTGGTTAAAAGACTCATTAATCAGGGATGGCAAGCTAGCAAGAATAGATACAGTTGACTGTGCAATAACGTTTGAAGAATAACGATCAAATCGCATGTACATAGGACAAAGAGAAGTCAAAGCTTGCTTAACATCCTCACTAGAAACATAAGAAAAAGAAAAAAAGACCACTCCTGAAAATTAGGAGAATCAACCTTCAAAGATAAAACCATAACCAAATTCTCAGCTGACTGAACAATGGGAGGATTCTGAGAATCCAAACCCATCCGGATCTTATCTATCTTATCTGAAAAAAATTGCGAAAATGTTTCACAAATCAATGTAGTCACACGATTACAAGATTCTCCTTTAGTCACATTAAAATGTTTATCCACTTCTCTGAAATCGTAGTTACTCACCTGTAACAGGTGATCTCCGGGAACAGCAGGAATTTAGTCTTCACATATGGGTATCGTCAGTACCGACGGAGCCTGTGCGGGAACGCTCCCCAGCGTCCAATAGGAACGCTTTTTGGAAGCATCCCTCAGCACATGCGCGCTGCCTTCCCGCCTTTCCAACCGGCCCTCTTCAGTTAAGTTTGTAGCTGAGTGAAAGGATAGAGGGAGAGAGGAAAGAGACAAAGAGATAGAGAGACAACTCCTAGGGGAGGTGGGTGGGTTGTGAAGATTAAATTCCTGCTGTTCCTGGAGATCACCTGTTACAGGTGAGTAACTACGCTACCTCCAGGAACAAGCAGGAATGTAGTCTTCACATATGGAGACTTCCTAGCTGAAGATGCCAGGGAGATAGCCCCAGGAAGGTGCCACCCTAGAAAGGTAGGCATCCTTCCTCCCATGGATCTCTGGCATTCCACCAGGGTTGGTGGTTAGGCGTTGAATTAGGTCTGAAAGAGATTTTGAAGAACAGCTTGGCCAAAGAAGGCATCCCGACGGGAGGCTTTATCCAGGCAGTAGTGGGCTGTGAAGGTGTGTACCGAAGCCCAGGTAGCTGCTCGACAGATGTCATCGATAGACACAGAGTGGAGATTAGCCATGGAAGTTGCCATGGCTCTCACGTTATGAGCTGTGACATGGTCTTGAAGAGGAAGACCCTTACTCTCATAAACAAAGAATATCCATTGGGCAATCCAATTAGATAAAGTCCTTTTGGAGACTGGAAGTCTCAAATGACTAGAGTCAAAAGCTATAAAAAGTTGTGAGGACCTTCTATGTTGCTGTGTTCTTTGTAGGTTTCTTTCTGCATTAGAGGCATGAGGCCTCGGAAAAAATACAGGAAGATAAAATGATTGATTTAAATGAAAAGGCGAAACCACCTTTGGCATAAAGTGTGGATGAGTTCTAAGAACAACCTTATCATGATGAAACCTAGTATAAGGAGGATCAGCCACTAAAGCTTGCAGTTCACTAATGCAACATGCAGAGGTGATTGCAATTAGGAAGATGACCTTCCAGATCAAAAGCTTAAGGGTTGTAGTGGCTAAAGGCTCAAAAGGCAGCTTCATGAGCTGCGTGAGAACTAGATTTAGATCCCATGCCACCGGTGGTGGCTTGATGGGAGGCTTGATTAACAGAAGACCTCTCATAAATCTGGATATGAGTGGATGAGAGGAAATTGGTTGTCCATTCAGAGGCTTATAAGAAGCTGCAATTGCACTAAGATGGACTCTTATCGAATTGGTCTTTAGACCAGAATTCGATAAGTGAAGGAGATACTCTAGTATTGATTCTAAAGGTATGTCAAGGGGTTTTAATCCCTTCTTGGAGCAACATATAGTGAAACATTTCCACTTGAAGGCATAACATCTTCTTGTGGAAAGTCTTCTAGAAGCCTGAAGGATATCCTTTACCTGTTGGGACAGGTTGAAATCCTGGAGGTCTAAGCCTTCAGCAACCAGGCCGTCAGATGCAGGGACTGGGGATTCAGGTGCCATAGCATCCCGTCCTCTTGGGAAGGGAGATCTGGAGCATGCCCTAACTCCAGAGGTGCAGCTTGAGAGAGATGTAGAAGCAGGGGATACCACATTTGGCGTGGCCATCGTGGCGCTATGAGAATCATGCGACCCCTGTCTCTCTGAAGCTTGAAGAGTGTTTTGGGGATGAGGGGAATGGGTGGGAAGGCATAAAGGAAGTCCTGACCCCAGTGAAGGAGGAAGGCATCCCTTGTCTGACAATTGTGAGCCGGAATCCTGGAACAGAACCGGGGAAGTTTGCAATTCAGTGGACTTGCAAAGAGGTTTATGTATGGAGTGCCCCAGAGATGAAAAATCTTTGCCATCTGGTCTAGGTGGAGAGACCATTTGTGAGGCAGCAGTACTTGACTGAGTTTGTCTGCCCAAAGGTTTTGAATGCCTGGAAGATATACCACTAGAAGGTGAATTTGATACTCTCTGGCAAGGGCCCACAGTCATAAAGCTTTGTTGCATAACAACAGAGAGCCTGTTCCACCCTGCTTGTTCACATAGAACATGGCTACTTGATTGTCCGTCTGGACTAGGACTGTCTTGTAGCTGAGCTGGCATGGAATACTCGAAGAGCTAAATAGATTGCTCTTAATTCCAGGAGGTTTATGTGTAAACCAACCTCCTGTGGAGTCCAGGTGCCCTGGGTAGAGAGATCATTCAGGTGTGCTCCCCAACCCACCTGTGATGCATCTGTTGTTAGGGTGGCCTGAAAGAGGGGTTGCTGGAAAGGAGACCCCACTGTCAGATTTTCTAGTGAATGCCACCATTGGAGGGACAAAATTAGTCATTGAGAGTTTATTATTTTGTCTGATAAATGTCCTGTGGCCTGGGTCCACTGTGTGGATAGGGTCCACTGAGCTGCTCGCATGTGGAGGCGAGCATATGGGACTACATGAACTGTGGATGCCATATGTCCCAGCAACTGTAGAAGCTCTCGAGTAGTTGGGGAGAATTTCCCTGCTGCTTGATAAGCCAGTTGCATTATGCGAAGACATTGGGCCTGTGGAAGGAAAGCCCTTGCCTGTCTGGTATCTAGACAGGCCCCTATGAATTCTAGGCATTGGCATTTTAGGAAGTTTATTACCAACCCCAAGTACTGGAGGATTCGCATTGTGCGAGACCGTGCAGTACTGGCCTCTGCAACTGTAGGGGCTCGAATGAGCCAGTCGTCTAAGTAAGGGAAGATGAATATCCCCAGGGTTCACAGAAATGCAGCTACTACTGCCATGCATTTCGTGAAAACTCTTGGTGCTGAAGCCAGACCAAAGGGAAGAACCCTGTATTGGAAATGCTTTCCCTTGAAAAGGAATCGTAAGAATTTCCTGTGATCTGGATGGATCAGAATGTGAGTGTATGCATCCTTTAAGTCTAGAGAAAAAAGCCAATCCTGGCTTTGAAGGTATGGCAGAAGAGTTCCTAGAGAAATCATTTTTGAACTTCTCTCAGAACAGGTATTTGTTCAATTCTCTGAGGTCTAGAATGGGTCTGTGTCCTCCTGTTTTCTTTGGAATAAGAAAATAGGGGGAGTAGAACCCTACACCCCGTTGAAGAATGGGTACCTCCTCTATTGCCCCTTGGGCAAGAAGTGTCGAGACCTCGTGATCTAGCAGATTGTCTGCAGAGGTTTGAGAATTGAATTGCCTTAGAACTGTAGGAGGGGGCATGCTGTGAAAATGGAGCTTGTACCCCCTCTCCTACAATGGACAGAGTCCAATCTTCTGCTGTTATCTGATGCCATCTGTTGGCAAAGTGGCATAACCTGCCTGGGATATTGGGGGGTTGGGGACCCCTCAGAGGCAGGAAGGCTTAGCTCTCTAGGAAGGAGTCAAAGCCCTTGAGGGGGCTGAAACTGCAGAGCTGGTTGGGCTCTCGGGCCTTTTGGCTTCTTTTGCTGTCTGGTTTGTCCCTTTTGGGCAACCTGACCCTGAGTTTGACTCTGTAGAGTATAGGAAGGATAAAATTTCCTCTTTTTGCTGAAAGAGAGTTTTTTTTATAAGGCTTCCTTTTGGCTGGAGTGGCTGTAGATTTTGACAATCTATCTAGAGTGGTATTGTCAGCATCTAACTCGTTAGCCTTTTCCTGCCAGTTCTTGCCAAAGAGATTCTCTCCCGTGCAAGGAATGTTGCCTAACTTGTCCTGTACCCAAGTCTCCAAGTCTGATGCCTGAAGCCATGCAATCCGTCGTGCCCCTATGGCAATAGCAGAGGTTCTGCTGATGCATTCAAAGCAGTCAAAGGCTGCATGAATCACAAACTTGGAGACATCTTGAGCATGCTTAACTAGAGCAAGAAAGTCTTGTCTCTTGTCATCTGGGAGGTGGGCTCATAAGCTCCAAGTCTCCTGTAACTTCCTTGAGGAACATTCCCAAATGTAGTATATATGAAGTGATCCTAGCTGAAAGCATGGAAGCCTGAAAGGTTCGGCGCCCAAAAGCGTCCAGAGTCCTGCATTCACGACCTGGGGGATTGGAAGCATGCCTCTCTGCACTTTTCATCCTACGCATGGTTTACTCCACCACCATTGAATGGTGTGGCAGCTGAGTCTTTTGAAATCCAGGACATGGTGGAACTCAATACATAGTATCAAGTCTCCTGGAATGAGGAGATGTAGTCAGAGGTGTCTCCCACATTCTGAGCATCAAGTTATGCAGAATTTCATGGATAGGCAAAGTGGCTGCCTCTTTTGGAGCTTTAGCATATTGGAGAATTTCCAATTCCTTTGCTCTGGGTTCCTCTTCTGGAGCTACCGTGATTGAAAGGCCCTTGGCCACATCACAAATAAAATCCTGAAAAGACATGTCCTCTGGAGGTGACATTCTGCATTGGGGAGAAGAGGGATCTTCCGGGAGAAACCTTCTGGTACCAGCAGAATTGTCAGAGTCTTCGGAATCGGAGGATTCGGAGTATTCCTGACTCCAATGCTCATGCAAAGCACAGTCCTGGTATTGATCGAAGTCGGTACCGAGTTGATCCGGTACCAATCTGTCGATTCTAGCCAAAGATGGCGTGGGAAGAATTCCCACCGGGGCTGGTACCATCGGTACCGGTATCGTCGGTACCGGTACCGGTGTAGGTACCGGCATCGGTATCGGTACCGGTGCCCGTTGAACCATAGGTGTCAACAGTACTGCAGCTGTGAGAAGAGCTGCAATGCTGCATTTGATAGCGAGGAACCTCTGGTCTATCGATGCTGCCGATGCCTGGGTGTCGGTACCGGTGAAAACGGCCAGGACCCCTGAGCATGGCACCAGTAGTTCTTGCGAGGTCGATGCCTCGAGAACTTCCTGGAGCCACTTTGATCCTTTGGAAGCCGAAGCCTCCCGCCGGGGCTGTTTTGCCGGTGTGGTTCCCTCAAGGGCAATGCCAATGGCCTCTCAAAGCTTAGCAGAAGAGCTACCCTTTGAGGACCGGCTTTTTTGTTTAGTTACCTGAGATCCATGGGAGAAAGAGGAGGCTCTTGAAGATGTCGATGCGATGGATCCACAAACTTTACTGGTCTCTTCTCTTCTCTTCTGCAAACGTGAACTTTATCAATAACAAAAGGAACTCACGTTCATGCGATGGATCTGGCATCCGAAGAAAAGAGAGTACTGAGCTTTGCAGCCCGGTTCTGTCTTCCTCTCTTAGTCATTCCTATACAGGAGAGACATTCAGATGGAGAATGTTCAGGCCCTAAACATTTAAGACACCAATCATGGGTGCCAGTGACGGAAATGGTACCGCCACACTTAGATGTGGTTATGTTTCGGACGGCAAAGACGATATTTTAATGTGTCCTGCTTCAGGGGTAACTCTGCTTATCAGAAAACACTTTTTTCTTCATCTGACTCATTCCAGTCTTCAAAGTATCACCATCGGCAGCCAATTTCCCAGCTTGTACTTTCCATATCTCAGCGGCAATCCCTTAAAAACACTGTATAGCCAATCAGCTGCTGAGATATTGCAGACTAGAAGAAATTATAGAGAACCTCCAAGTGAAACTACTTTAGTGGTAGGAATTAGTGTTCGGTTAGTCAAAACTTTGAGTTTTAGGTGTTGTTTTCGACTTGACATTAAGTATGGAAGCTTATGTCGCATATACGGTAAAAAAAAAAAAAAGATTTTTTTGTTAACTCTGTTTGATATGGCAAATAAGAAAATATTTAGCTTCAGAGAATTTGCAGGTGGTCACCCAAGCCTTGATCTTGTCTCAGCTAGACTAGTATAATGTAGTCCATTTAGGATTGCTTAAAAGTATGCTAATTCTGGTTGCTGTATCTTAAAAAGGATATAGCGGAATTAGAAAAGGTACAGAGAAGAGCCACCATAATGGTAAAGGGGACAGAAGGATACCCCTATGAGGAGAGGCTTCAAAGGTTAGGACTCTTCAACCTGGAAAAGAGATGGCTGAGGGGAGATATGATAGAGGTCTATAATTTAATGAATGGAGTGGAACGGGTAAATGTAGATCAATTGTTTACGCCATCAAAGCAGAAAGACTAGGGGACATGCAATGAAACTACAATGTAACCCATTTTAAGACTAATAAGAGCAAATATTTTTTTACTCAATGCGGAATCAAACTCTGGAATTTGTTACTGGAGGATGTAGTAAAAGCTGCTAGTGCAGCTGTGTTTAATAAAGGTTTGGAGAAGTTCGTGGAGGACAGGTCCATACATCATTATTAAAGAGGATCCAGGAAATCCACTGCTTGCCCCAATACAGGCACTGTGGAACCTGTGTGTCTTTTTGGGAATCTGATAGGGACTTGTGACCTGGACTGCCCACTATTGGAAATAGGATACTGGGCTTGATGGACCTTGGTCTGACCCAGTATGGCATTTCTTATGTTCTTATGCTGCTGGCATTTCAGAATATGGCAGCCAAGCTCATTTTGTATGATCAAAACTGGGAACACGCGACTCCTTTTTTAATTTAGTTGTATCAGTTGCCCATTGAAGCTCATGTAGTTTCTAATTTTTTAACATTTGTTTTGAAAATGATTTATGACTTATCACTAGTGTATTTGGTTTCAGTGGTACAAATTCATACCTCATTAACAGCTGTGAGATCAAATCAGGCCAACAAGTTGATACTTCCAACCACAAGGGGTTTTCATTTTAAGAGAATGTTCAATCGATTGCGCTGTGCATGTGTGGAATGCACTACCACTGACTATTAGATATAAGTTACAGGGGCTGTAAAAAATTAAAAACCACAGCTTTTTCAAAAATATTTAATTTGAAAAAGATTTTATCAAGATGAAATATGTAAAGCTGTTGTTTTAGGTAATAATGTATAAATCAATAAACTCTATTTGTAATCCATTCTAAACTGTGTGGTATAGACAAAAAATTTAATTAAATATTTTACAAAAGGCACAAAATGGGGGAAAAAGCTCTTTGATAAATTTGATTTGTAGTTGCTCAGGCAGCTATGATTGATTTCACAGTGGCTATGCGCTTTTTTCTGTCCAAAAACACATTTCGCAAGTCATTAGAAAAAGTAGCAGATCCTCTTTATCTCTCCACAGACACTGGAAGCTAATAGAAATAATTTGAGTGAATGCCTAGAAAAACACTTTGTATTAGGATCGCAGCAAATCTGAGTCTCATTAATGCCATAGCTGTAAGTGTAATTGTGCAAAGTTACTCTTCATTATAATTCAAAGAACCAGAAGTGCAATCATACTGCTTGCAAGACTATAAGGACATACAGAGGATTAAGGAAAAATGTGGGGCCGAGGCTTCTAGGGGCACTGGATATGAAAATGAAAAACTTAGGGCCTGTAAGTATTGTGATGCAGTTTTCAAAATGTCCTTACTAAAACAATATTCATGAGTACTTTAAGTGAAAACCTGCTGTAGGCTTAAAGCACCCATGGAATTTATTTTTGGTACGGAACAGTTACATAAGATATGCCATACTGGGTCAGACCAAGGTCCATCAAGCCCAGTATCCTGTTTCCAACAGTGCCCAATCTAGGTCATACGTACCTAGCAGTTTCTCCAAAAGACACAGGTTCCGCGCAATGCTTGTACTGGGTCAAGCATTGATATCCTGGGTCCCTTCTTAATAATGGTTTATGGACCTTTCCTCCAGGAACTTGTCCAAACCTTTTTAAACCCAGCTACACTAACAGATTTTACTACATCCTCCGGTAACAAATTCCAGAGTTTGATTACACGTTGAGTGAAAAAAATATTTTCTTTTATTAGCCTTAAATAGTTTACCCTGTAGCTTCATTGTATGTCCCCTAGTCTTTCTATATTCTGATAACGTAAACAATCGATCTACGTTTACCCGTTCCACTCCGTTCATTAATTTAGACTTCTATCATATCTCCCCTCAGCCGTCTCTTTTCCAGGTTAAAGAGCCCTAACCTTTTTAGCCTTTCTTCATAGGAGTTTTCATTGAAGATAATCAGGTTAATATTCGGCCACGGAAATCAGAGGGCTTTTTTTTTTCAACATCAGATGTGGTGAAAGTCTATTTTCTAACTCCGTGCATTCAGTGTCCTTAACATCTATGGACAGCGCTGTTGAGTACACATAGTGGCAGCTATACATATGGAGGTAATTTTATAAAGCCTTTTTTCCAAGCATAAAGTCTTTTTTACATGCAGAAAAGGGCTTTTATAAAATTGCACAAACACATATGCACATAAAAAAATACACACAGGGAACGTGGGTACCTACCTTTACATGATCAGCATGTAGGAATTCCTGGGGGTGTATGTTGGTGAGAACAGAGACAGAATTGCATGTAAACACATAAAATACATGTGTACATGCCTAAAGAACATGCATAAATTTACATCTTCTTCAAAACATGTAAATGTGTGTGTCAGCATTTGTGTGCTACTGGAACTCAATTTGGAAGACTATTTTATAAAGGCATAAAGACACCTATGTTGTCATTATTGAATAGGCTACTTTCTGAGATCCTAACAGAAACTCTACAGCCACTCCTCCCTTAGTAAGCCCAATCCTGTCTAATATTGAAGCTAAGCAGGATTGGCCTAGCAAGTCTTTGAATGGGAGACCACCTTGGAATACCAGGTGTTGTAGACTAACTGCACGGAAGAAAAGGTCTATCAATCTACTTCCAGTCTCACCTTGCCAAGAAAACCCAGCGGATACAGACAAATATCCACAGAGTCATGAGAGGTTAATATCAACGTAGCAGCATTTAATCACCACCACCAGATACTTGTGACCTGGATTGGCCACTGTTGGAAACAGAATACTGGGCTTGATGGCCCTTTAGTCCAATTCAATATGGCAATTCTCATGCTCTAATATAAACAGACTTAAAATAGGTGCCTTTTTGGACTTCTCAAATAGGCATCCTTTTACAAATTACCCCCATAATGGCATATTCAGTTGTTATGGGGGTTATTTTAGAAGCCCTATTTGCACATCTGAAAACAATCATTCACACGTGCCAGTCACATCCACATCGCAACAGCAATTTTAGATAGGCCCAAATTTACACTATCTGCCACAATCATATCCAAGTCAAACAGAGGTATGGCAGAAGCATGTCCAGGGTGATCTTAAGAAGATCCATGTGCATTTCCAATTTCAAAACGGCAACACACCCATATTTAGACCTGCTCTTCAGCATGAATAGGCCTTCCAAAAGTGCCTGTTTCGGCCAGCTCTCAACAGTGGGGATGACAGGGGAATGCCCTCCAATCCCTCCGATTATTGTCTCCCACTCAAAAAAGGATAGTAGGTAAATGGTGCAGCCTCTTTGTTTAATGCCTCACTGCTGCATCTCTCTGTTTTCAAAATGAGTGGGCCGTATGTGGCTATCCAAGTGCAGGTTCTGGAATACTGGCGTTGACAAGTCTATGTTTCCGCATCCTCTCACGTCCAGTATCTGTACATGCAGCGTTTCTGAAACTGCCCGTCTCCCTGCACATGTCCAGGCCTTTATTCTGCACAGTCCTGTTGTCTGGGATGTTGATGGGGATGTTTATCTTTAAGGACAGGGATCTGTCAATTTCAGACCACATTTATATCGATCCACCTCCTCTACTACCCTCCTATGGAATTTCAGATATTTTGACTAGCACATCCCAGGGTGACATCTAAATGGTCTTTCTAAAATGTGCCTTTAAAGCAGAAATTAGACCTTACCTGCTAATTGTCTTTCCTTGAGTTCTCTCCGGGCCAGTCCAGAACAGATGGGTAGTCAAATCTCCCTCCTCTAGCAGCTGAGGACTGAATACTAATTCTTGTTGCTAGGATACCTAGTTCCCCCCTGGCGACAGGAGGCAGTCTTAACGTAATAAGCAGAGAAAAAATAACAAAGTGGAACAGTAGAACCGAGGAAGAGTTACACAGAAGGTTTTGGAGCGTGCCCCGTGCGTTGCTAACGACCACGGCGGCACTAATAAGAACAACACACAGGCGCTCTGACGTAGAGCCACGCCCCTGTTTTTTTGGGGTTTTTTTTGGTTTTTTTCTATTAATTTATTTTCCGTTTTCTTGTGTTACCAAAACACCAGCCAACCCGAAGATGGCTAATAACTCTTACATCACTGAAGATACAGAAGACACAGAAGGGCGGGTTCTGGACTGGCCCGGAGAGAACTCAAGGAAAGACAATTAGCAGGTAAGGTCTAATTTCTGCTTCCTTATCGTCTCTCCGGGCCAGTCCAGAACAGATGGGTAGTACCAAAGCAGTAACTAACCCTGGGAGGGACCTGTGAGCCCCGCTATGACGGCGGAAGCCCCCACAGAAGCATCCTGACGCGCAAGCACATCCAAACGATAATGACGCGAAAAGGCATGAAGCGAAGACCAGGCCGCCGCTCGACAAATATCTACAGGAGGAACCAAAGCCGACTCTGCCCACGAGGTCGCTTGCCCTCTGGTAGAATGAGCCCGAAGCCCGACCGGTGCGGGCTTACTGCTGATCTCATACGCAACCCGAATGGCGTGCTTTACCCAACGCGCAATGGAAGACTTGGAGGCCGCTTTACCCTTGGAAGGCCCTCCAAACAGTACAAACAACCTGTCGGACTTACGAAATGATTCGATCTCTCTAAGGTACCGACGTAGCACGCGACCCATATCCAACCGTCGCAGCGAACGATCAATAGAACACCTGGCTCCGGATGCCACGAAGGTGGGTAGTGAAACGGGCTGGTTCAAATGGAATGCTGACACCACCTTAGGCAGAAAGGAGGGAACCGGACGCAAAACCACTTTTTCCTCAGAAAACTGAAGAAAGAGCGGCCGACACGAAAGCGCCTGCAAATCTGAAATGCGGCGAGTGGAACATAAGGCTACCAAAAAAGCCGTCTTCCATGACACCTCCCAGATAGAACCGGAGGAGCGCGGCTCAAACGGAGCGCCAGTCAAAGCCTCCAGCACTAGATTTAAATCCCAAGGAGGAATAACCTGCCGGACAGGAGGTCTAATATGCCTGGCCGCCCTAAGGAACCGCAAAATATCCGGATGCGAGGAAAGCCGAGACCCTCGAATCGGACCCCGAAAAACGGATAGCGCCGCCAACTGTACCTTCAAGGTGCTCAGAGCAAGTCCCTTTTCCAGACCGCCCTGAAGGAATGCGAGAATATCCGGAATGGAAGACAAACGGGCTCGCAAGGAGCGCTTGGAGCACCATGCTTCAAAAACGCGCCACACTCGGATGTATGCTAACGACGTGGAGCGCCGGCGAGACTGCAACAAAGTGGCGATCACCGATGATGAATAACCTTTGCGGCGCAACCGTTCCCGCTCAATAGCCAGGCCGTAAGCAAGAACCGATCCGCCTGGGGCATCGGAACGGGCCCTTGATGCAGCAAGTCCACCCGAACGGGCAACCGCCATGGCGGCTCCACGAGAAGCCGCATCAGATCGGCATACCAAGGGCGTCGGGGCCAATCCGGAGCAATAAGAATCACACGACCCCTGTGAGTGGCTGCTCTTTGAACTACTCGACCTACTAACAGCCATGGAGGAAACACATAAAGAAGCTGTCCCGACGGCCAGGGCTGAACGAGACTGTCGAGACCCTCCGACATATGCTCCCTGCGCCTGCTGAAAAAACGCTCCGTCTTGGCATTGCGCAGAGTCGCCATCAGGTCCATGACCGGCCGACCCCAACGCAGAGTGATATCGTGAAAAACCTCTGCATGGAGCTCCCACTCTCCCGGATCCAGCCGATGACGACTGAGATAGTCAGCCTGCACATTGTGCTTGCCTGCCACATGAGACGCCGAAAGCGCCTCCAGGTGCACTTCCGCCCAGTGAAACAAGCGTTGACTCTCTTCCAGGAGAGGGAGACTTCCCGTTCTGCCTTGGCGATTTATATAGGACACTGTCACTAGGTTGTCGGAAAAGACGCGCACTGGCTTGCCCTCCAGAAACTCGGCAAACGCTAGCAGCGCTAGATAGACAGTTTTGAGTTCCAGTCGATTGATGGACCACAGCGTCTCTTCCGGCGACCAGGAGCCCTGTGCTATGTGAGCCAAACAATGCGCCCCCCAACCGGTCAGACTGGCATCCGTAGTGACCAATATCCAATCCGGTAGAGCTAGGGGGATGCCCGCTAGAAGATGATCCGGAACCAACCACCACCGAAGACTGAGCTGCACGTGCTCGGGACAGCTCAAGTGCCGAGAAAGCGGATGACGCTGGGGAGACCACCTCGAAAGAAGCGCCTGCTGGAGTGGTCGCATGTGCGCTCGGGCCCAAGGCACCAGATCTAAGGCTGCCGCCATCAGCCCCAGCAACTGTAAGTACTTCCAAGCTGTGGGAGCCCGAAGACGCAAGAAACCGGACACGTGCGAGAGAAGCTTCCGAACACGTTCCAAGGGCAAGGAGACTAGCCCTCTGTCCGTGTCGAAAAACGCCCCCAGATAAACAAGCTGCCGAATCGGCTGCAGACGACTCTTTGCCTGGTTCACTATCCATCCGAGGCCCTCGAGACAAGAAACCACTCGAGCGGTTGCCGCGATCGACTCTTCGCGCGACGCCGCTCGAATCAACTAGTCGTCCAGATAAGGATGCACCTGGACGCCCTCCTTGCGAAGAGCCGCCGCCACCACCACCATCACTTTGGTGAAAGTGCGCGGCGCCGTCGCCAGACCGAACGGCAAGGCCCGAAACTGAAAATGACCCATGGGAACCGCAAAACGAAGGAACCGCTGATGTTCCAGCTTGATAGGAATGTGGAGGTAAGCCTCTGTCAAATCTATGGAAGAGAGAAACTCCCCCGGACGCACGGAACGGATCACTGACCGTAAAGTTTCCATCCGGAAATGTGAGATCCGCAGACAGCGGTTTACGTGCTTCAAATCCAAAATTGGCCTGAAGGAGTCTTCCTTTTTGGGGACCACAAAATAAATCGAGTATCGACCGAAGCCGCACTGGTCTCGAGGGACTGGGACCACGGCCCGGAGCTGCAAGAAGCGCTGCAACGTGTCGTGAATCGCCCTTCGCTTGAAAAGCGGACCGCAAGGAGAAAAAACGAAGGCGTCTGACAGATGACAAGCGAATTCGAGCGCATAACCCTCTCGGATAATTTGTAGCACCCACCGATCGGTGGTGATGGCGGCCCAAGCGGAGACAAACGCCTGCAATCGACCTCCTACGGGAATCTCCGCCTGGACCTGCTGCGTTTCATTGAGGTTTCTTAATGGAAGTTGGAGAGGTTCCAAAATAGCCTCTACCGGAACCTCTAGCGCCTTGAAAGGACTGACCTCGGGACGGAAAGCGACCCCGCTGATACGGAGCAAAGCGGGCCCCCCGAAATCGACGAAAATCACGTCCCTGCCCCCTAGCGAAGGAGCTCTGCTTACCCGCCCGAGGACGGTCCTCGGGAAGGCGACCCCCTTTGGAGTCCCCCAAATCCTTGACAATTTTCTCCAGCGCTTCTCCAAAAAGAAGCTTACCTTTATACGGCAACTTACTGAGCCGAGCCTTGGAAGCAGCATTCGCCGCCCAATTGCGCAACCAGAGAAAATGACGGGCGGCAATTACGGAAGCCATCGCTTTCGCGGTAATGCGAATCAAATCATAAAAGACATCCGCTAGATAAGACACCACAGACTCTAACTTAGCCCCTTCCCCGGAAGGAGAAGAGTCCCCCTCTGGACTAGACGCCAGTTGACTCCACCTAACAGAAGCTCTGGAGACGAAGCTCCACAGACAGACGCCTGAAGCGCCAGTGCGCTGGCATCAAAGGCTTGCTTCAAGAGACCCTCCAACCGACGATCCTGAACATCCTTAAGGGCCGCAGCCCCTTCCACTGGGATTGTGGTTTTCTTGGTGACAGCCGAAACCAACGCATCTACCTTAGGCATGCGCAGAAGCTCACTCTCCTCATGGGGCACAGGATACAAACGAGCCATGGTCCTAGCCCCTCTCAAGGAAGCCTCTGGAAATTCCCACTCCGACTCTATCATCTGTTTGATGACTCTATGGAAGGGAAAAAATTTCTTTTCGGACTGTAACCCCTGCAACAAGGGATCTTCTAAGGGCTCCTGCTGCACCACCGGAGGAAGAATAGTGAGAGCTAATAGAGACTGCGCAATCAGAGCAGGCAACTCATCCTTTCTAAAGACCCTAAACATATTAGGGTCCTCCCCTGGCCCCAATTCACCTTCTTCTAAATCCGCAGGCCAGGCGTCCAAACCCGGGTCGTCTAGGAGCTCCCCCTCCTCTGGCCCCAGCGCCCCTGCAGCCAGAGAAATGTCATCCCCTTGAGAATCTTTAAAGGCTGACAAAGAAGAAACCCCTTCCCCGGGTTCTGACCGACCAGAGACCGCAGCCTGAGGCATCTGCAGAGCGTCTGTCACCACTGGCACAGGAGACTGAGATTTCTTAATTAGGTAAGCTCTGTGAAACGCTAAAATGAATTCTGGAGAAAGAAGAGGATCAATTACCTCGGGCAGAGCTGGAGCCACCGGCCGCTCCTGCTCCACAGTAACATGCCGCGATTTAGCCTTTCGTTTAGCCGGCTTAGCAAGCTTGCCAGAAGAAACGGACGGCCCTGCCAAAATGGCCACCGCTCCCGCGCTTTCACCGGATGCCTGAAATTTATCAACGCGCTCCATTTGAGAACCGGACTGCTCGGGCATCGCAGGCTCGAGTTGCTCCCAACGGATACCAGCAAACGAGGCCGAACGTACCGGGAATCCCCAGACCCCGACTCAAAATGCCCGCGGGCAGCAAAGTTGAAAAAAACCGCGAGCGGGAAGGGAAACGCCACGCGCTGAAGAAATACCTGCAAATATGCCGGCTTGTCTGAAGAACTCCTGACCAAACAGGGCACCGCTGCTAGCGGCTCAGGAGCTGGAAAAAGGTACCTTCGAATCAGGACAGGTACTGGGGCCCCCAGGTCTGTTCCCAATCACCACACAGTACAGAGTAGAGGAGACAGGCTCTGTCCCATACTCCGAACTAACAAAGGTAGTTATAAATAGGAGGTCAGGCACCATGAATTACAGTGAAGTGCTAAAAATACCCTGCTAGGGCAAAGCACCCACCCCAATGTGAAACTCTTCCAAAAAAATAATAAAAGAAGGCCATAGAAATAAACCTAAGAGAACTCTGGTGGGGAGTCAAATCTCCACACATCCAGCTCAGCTGCTGAGGACAATAAGACTGCCTCCTGTCACCAGGGGGGAACTAGGTATCCTAGCAACAAGAATTAGTATTCAGTCCTCAGCTGCTAGAGGAGGGAGATTTGACTACCCATCTGTTCTGGACTGGCCCGGAGAGACGATAAGGAATGTATAGTTGAGTGGCTTAATTTAGTACAGCCATTTTTTCTATCCTAAATAAAAACTACTTAACTATTATAAATCTGTATTTCTCTGCATCTTTAAATTCAGTTACTATTTTATTTACACTGTAAACCATTTTGAATGGCATTTGTCACTAAGATGATATAAAAATGTTATAACTAATAAATAGTAAGTAATTATAAGTACTATGACCAAATATCATTGTCAAACATACAGCTAGACAGAATGGCCTTGTTCCATCCTTACTCCACCTCAGCATTATTGAGCTAGTACCAGACATTTAGAGGGAATTTCTGGTGGCACTATCTGTATATTGTCCCTGAAAATTCAAAGGGACTTATATGTGTAGTGGCCGCTGCTAAATTTATAAGTCCCTTGAAAGATAAAGACCTGAATGTGTGTCACGTTGAAAATACCATCTATGCATGTGATTTACTTCCCCTGATCAAAACATACACCCAAAGAATGCCATCTCTTAATGCAGCTAAAAATATGCAGAATAACCACACTGAGGGAGGGCAAATTTTAGACATCTGATTTAAGTGGGTAAAATGATTTTTACCTGCATAAATGACCTTCAATATTGTCCTCCAAAAGCGTAGTTACTCACCTGTAACAGGTGTTCTCCAGGGCCAGCAGGAATCAGTCCTCACTTATGGGTGATGTCGGCACCAACGGAGCCCGCACGGAGCAATTCCCCAGCTTTCAAAGAAAGCCTTTGGGATTGCTGCCATGCACGCATGGTCCTCTTCCCGCCCAAAGGTGACATCTTGCTCAGTCAGGTCCCCTAGCTAGAGCCCTACTAAGCAGATGGCAAGAGAAGGACAAAAATAGCAACTCTTCAGGGGAGGAGGGAGGGTAGTGAGGACTGATTCCTGCTGTCCCTGGAGAACACCTGTTACAGGTGAGTAACTATGCTTTCTCCAGGAACAAAGCAGGAAGTCAGTCCTCACTTATGGGACTCCCCAGCTACAGGCTACTGAGCCTATAACCCAAAAACGCCTCCACGAGGCCGTGAGCAGAAGTCGATGCCCGGAGGAGCCCGAGTCCTCGGGTCCCTGGGGCAAAGCTCTCGGTAGCCATCGAAGAAGGGTCAGAGGGCAGGAGTCGCTTATACCCCAAACAGATTACGGAGTACAGCCTGGCCAAAGGTGCTGTCCTGATGGGACTCCCTCTCCAGGCAATAGTGAGAAGCGAAAGTGTTCGCTGAAGACCAGGTCGCAGCCTGGCAAATGTCCACTAGAGGTACTGAGCGCAGCAAGGCCACTGAAGCTGCTTTGGCCCAGACACCGTGTGCAGTGACCCATCAATCCAGTGGGGCACCCGCCTTTGTGTGGGCGAAGATGATGCAGTCCGCCACCCAGACAGAGATGGTGTGTTTAGTGAGTGCTTGCCCCAGGCGATTGGGATCATAGGCGACAAAGAGCCAGTCGGATTTGCAATGAGCTTGGGTGCACTTCAGGTAGAAAGCAAGGGCCTTCTTGCAGTCAAGGTGGTTGAACTCCAGTAACCTCCTCAGCTTTGGGAACTGCTAACACCTAATCAGGAGTTAGTGGGCCTGATTACCTTAGAGCAGCTGAGGGCCTGCATAAAAGGCTCCAGTGCCCTGCCCAGTTCAGGCTTTCCTACAGGAGCTCTCCAGATCAACCAACAGTAAGGATTTAAGGGTTTGTTAGCTCTCTGACTGGGAGCTCTTAAAAGGGTTTTTTGTACATTTTTAAAGCAAGGTTACTTTCTTTTTGGTGCTTTAGTGGGACTTTCCTTGAGCACAGTAGGTGGTTGAACTCCAGTAACCTCCTCAGCTTTGGGAACTGCTAACACCTAATCAGGTGTTAGTTCCCCTCCCTACCCACCCCGACTCCCACCCAACTCCTAGCGAGTAGTCTTGCTTTATAGGGCACCTCCCCATTTGACAAAGCAGAGAATTGGACCAGCACATTTTGAATATAATTAAGGAGATTTAACTGCTTTTTCTCTGAAAGGACAGCTGGGAAACCGGCTGGTACTTGGTAGGACTCTCTCTTTTGCTTTAACAGATACCTAAGCTCCACGAACAGAACAATGGCTGGGAAAAATAAATCGCTAAAGCTGTTGCCCCCGTTACAGCTTCTGCCTCGGTCCAGGCAAAGGTCCTAATGCCAGTTGAAGGACCGGTTCCATGTGCAGGGTGCCTGCATGCTGAAGCTCTGAGGAAACAAGTGGAGGAACTCAGAGAGGAGGTGGCGAGGCTGAGGAGCATTCAAGACAATGAGAAGTACATTGAGATGCTTCTTGCAGCAACCAAGCTCTCCAGCAGAGGAGAAGATGGGTCCCAACAGAATGTCGATGGTTGGACACAAAGGGCCTGCAAAATCACCAATCCAACTTCTCCAGCCCTTGAATTGAAGAACCATTATGCAGCCCTGGAAGTGGAGGAGGTGAAAGCATCCCTGGAAAGGGAAGAACCAGAGCTCAAGTACCCCAAAGTTGCAGAATCAGTGACCACAAGGAAACGAAGGGTAGTGGTGGTAGGAGACTCTCTTCTGAGGGGTACTGAGGCGTCCATCTGCCGACCAGACTTGATGTCCAGAGAGGTATGCTGTCTGCCTGGTGCCAAAATCCAAGATGTTACGGAGAGTTTGCCGAGACTCATCAAGCCCACTGACTATTACCCAATGTTGCTAATCCATGTTGGAACAAATGATACTGCCAAGTATACCTCGGAACGTATCAAAAGTGACTTCATGGCTCTGGGACAGAGGGTGAAGCAGTTAGGTGCACAGGTGATGTTCTCCTCAATCCTACCTGTTGATGGTAAGGGCCAAGGCAGAGAGGCCCGCATCCTGGAGATGAATGCATGGCTGCGTGGATGGAGAAATCGAGAGCGTTTTGGTTTCCTAGACCATGGGATGCTGTTCCAAGGGTTGCAGAGCAGAGATGGCATCCATCTGTCCAAGAAAGGTCAACGCGTCTTCAGTAGTAGACTTGCTAATCTACTGAAGAGGGCTTTAAACTAGATTCGTTGGGGATGGGTGAAGAAAGCCCCTAGGTAAGTGTAAGCCCCCAGGTAGGTGATACATTAAATAACTTTATGGAAATGGGTAACAGGGGTAACATATGGAAAGCAGTGTGTATAAATGCCCGTAGCATGGGAAATAAGATCCCTGATGTTGAAGCTTTGGTGGGAGTGGCTGACTTGGATTTAGTGGCAGTTACAGAAACATGGTTCACAGAAAACCATGATTGGGATTTAACTAGACCTGGCTATACTTTATTCAGAAAGGACAGGGTAGGAAGTAGGGGAGGAGGAGTGGCACTATATGTAAAAACTACTATTAAAGCTTTGGAATTACAGAGCTTAAAAGGGAGAGGGGAGGCATTGTGGGTTAAACTAGAAAAAGGGAAAGAGAAATCTATTTACATTGGTGTGATATACAGACCTCCCTCAGAAGAGGAAGAGGTGGACAGAGAGTTAATTGAAGACATGCGCAGCATTGCTAGGAAAGGGGAAGTGCTACTGATAAGAGATTTCAATATGCCAGATGTTGACTGGCACATTCCTGCTGCAGTATCATCTAGAAGTAAGGAGATCCTGGATTCTCTACAGGGAGAACTATTCAGGCAATTGGTAACAGACCCCACACATGAAGGGGCCATACTGGACTTCGTGCTTACCAATGGTGAAAGTGTTTCTGATGTTGTCCAGTGATCACCAGATGGTGTGGTTCAGCATTAGGACTAGGGCTGTTAGAATCCATTCAAAGGCGAGGATCTTAGACTTTAGGAAGACTAACTTTGCGAAGATGGGCCAATACCTCAGGGAGTCGTTAGTTGGATGGGAACAGCTGAGGGATGTAGAAAAACAGTGGGAAAAACTGAAAGGGGATATTTTAAGGGCAACCAACCTTTTTGTTAAAATGGTAAATAAAGGTAAAAGGAAAAGGAGAACACTATGGTTTTCGAAAGAAGTAGCTGAAAAAGTGAAGAAAAAGAGGGAGGCCTTCATGAAATACAAGAGATCACAGAGAGAGGAAGACAGGCATCTGTATTTGGAAAAACTTAGAGAAGCTAGCAAAGTAGTCAAGAAGGCAAAGATTCAAAAGGAGGAGGAAATAGCCAATGCAATAAAATGGGGGGATAAGACATTTTTCAGATATATTAGTGAGAAGAGGAAGGGCAAGAGTGGTATTGTCAGACGCAAGGGTGAAGGGGAGGAATATGTAGAAGCTGATAAGGATAAAGCGGAATTGCTTAACAAATATTTTTGTTCTGTGTTCACAGATGAAGCATCAGGAGCAAGACCTCAGAAAACACCCACAAATAGGAACAGAAGCAAGGGACATCTTGAACAATTTTCAAAAGACTGTGTTCGTGAGAAACTCTCTCAACTTAAAGTAGACAAAGCGATGGGACCGGATGGGATACACCCGAGAATACTGAGGGAACTTGGGGAGGTTCTAGCAGCTCCACTGATTGACCTTTTCAATGCCTCGTTGGAGTCGGGAGTGGTGCCAAAGGACTGGAGAGAGGCTTATGTGGTGCCTTCACACAAAAGCGGAAGTAAGGATGTGGTTGAAAACTACAGGCCGGTTAGTTTAACTTCGGTGGTGAGTAAATTATTGGAAACGCTGCTGAAAGAGAAAATAGTGAGGTTTCTGGAATCCAGCGGATTACAGGATCCGAGGCAGCATGGATTCACCAGAGGCAGGTCTTGTCAGACAAATCTGATTGATTTCTTTGACTGGGTGACCAGGGAGTTGGACCGAGGGAGAGCCCTAGATGTGGTGTATTTAGATTTCAGTAAAGCCTTTGACACTGTTCCTCACAGGCGACTTATAAACAAACTGAGCACCCTAGGGATGGACCCTAAAGTTACTGCTTGGGTTAGAAATTGGTTGGGTGGGAGGCAACAAAGAGTACAAGTAAATGGAGCTCACTCTAAGGAGAAGGATGTTATCAGTGGTGTGCCCCAGGGATCTGTCCTTGGTCCGATTCTTTTTAACATCTTTGTTAGTGATATAGCGGAAGGGCTTTCAGGTAAGGTTTGCCTCTTTGCGGATGATACCAAAATCTGCAATAGAGTAGACACCCAGGAAGGGGTAGATAACATGAGGAGGGATCTAGCTAAGCTTGAAGAATGGTCTAGAATTTGGCAGCTGGGATTTAATGTTAGAAAATGTAAGATCATGCATTTGGGTTGCAGCAATCGAAGGGAGCAATATAGTATCGGGGGTGAAGTACTTTTGTCCACTAAAGAAGAGCGGGACCTAGGCGTAGTTGTGTCTGATGATCTTAAAGTAGCTAAACAGGTAGAAAAGGCGACGGCAAAAGCTAGAAGGATGCTTGGGTGCATACGGAGAGGAATGGCTAGCAGAAAAAAGGAGGTGATAGTGCCTCTGTATAAGTCTTTGGTGTGACCTCATTTGGAGTATAGTCTGCAATTCTGGAGACCGCACCTTCAAAAGGATGTGAACAGGATGGAGTCGGTACAGAGGGTGGCTACTAAAATGGTTAGTGGTCTTCATTATAAAGCATATGAGGACAGACTGAAGGATCTTAATATGTACACCTTAGAGGAAAGGCGGGATAGAGGTGATATGATTGAGATGTTTAAATACCTCCGTGGCATAAATGTTCAGGGAGAGAGCCTCTTTCAATTGAAAGCAAGTTCTGCTACGAGGGGACATGAGATGAGGATGAAGGGAGATAGATTCAGGAGTGATATGCGGAAATATTTCTTTACGGAAAGAGTAGTGGATCCGTGGAATAGTCTCCCAGTGGAGGTGGTAGAGATGAGGACAGTAACTGAATTCAAAAAACCATGGGACAAACACAGAGGATCTCTAAAGGTAAAAAGGGGACTGTTGTAGTTGTTATTGAAAGACAGACTAGATAGGCCATGTGGTCTTTTTCTGTCGTCATATTTCTATGTTTCTATGTAATACCACCGATGCCCGGTCTTGGGAAGAAGGTCGATAGGACTATCTCCTGATTGAGATGGAAGTCCAAGACAACCTTCGGTAGGAACTTGAGGTGGGTGCGGAGAACCTCCTTGTTACCGTAAAACCTGGTGTATGAAGCCTCAGATGAAGGCGAGCCAAAGTCAAGGCCACCAGGAAGACCACCTTCCAGGAGAGGTGCCGAAGCGAACACACTGCCATCGGCTCGAAGGGTAGTCGCGTGAGCTGCATAAGTATCATGTTGAGGTCCCACTCCGCCGGAGGAGGCCGGATGGGAGGCTTAGAAAGGCCTCGTATGAAGCAGGAGACCAAGGGCTGCCCCGAGAGGGGTTTCCCCTCGATGGGGAGGTGGTTCGCCAAATTGGCGCTCAGGTGTACCCTGACTGAATTGGACTTCAGCCCTGCCTTCAAGAGGTGAAGGAGATACTAAAGAACCCACTGGGTAGAACAGGAGAATGGGTCGATCAGGAGCTCAAAGCACCAGACCGAGAAACGGCGCCACTTCAAGTGCGTACGCCCGTCTCGTCGAGTCTTTCCTCGAAGTGAGGAGAACCTCCTCCGGAAGGTGCAGAGGCACTAGAGCAGTGATGGCTAACCTTTTTGAGCCCGAGTGCCCAAACTGCCGCACAAAACCAAAGAATTTCCTCAAAGTGCCAGCACGTCAATTAAAGCCTCATTTGCATAAGGTGCCTCATTTGCATAAATATTTGCATAATGTTACCATACACTAACTTTTAGTAAACATGCCTCTTAATGAGTATATGGATAAAGAAAGACTAAAAGGTTTCTACATTACTATAATCCAGTACCAACCGCCAGGCACATTAGGAACTACTACAAACGCTGCCCATTTAGAACCCATAGCAAACCCGCCGTATCCTAACAGCACTACCAGGACTCACAAAGCACCATACCCTAACTATCAAAAGGCAACACTGCAAATATTAAACCAATACATTTCAGAGAACAACAATACATGACCTACTGGGGGAAAGAACAAGTGGCAATGTCAAATAGGAATTATATAAACAGAATACCTCAGCTCAGTTACACATGCAGAACAGACCATCACCAAACAAGGAATCACAATTTAGAAACAGGAAGACAATAATTAAACTGGGAACCCCAAAAGCCAAACTTGGAATATACAACAACACTGTAGAAATAAAACTATAAATTAATTTCCTCTTGTACTAAACAAAGCGCAAAAATTAATGATGCACATTTCCCAGAGCTGACATATTCCAGTTAATAAATTCAAAATAAAGAGATATTTTTCTACCTTTTGTGCATTTTTTTTCAGTTGCAATTGTTCCAGCCACTTTCTTCTGGTTTCTTCGTGTCTTCTGCTAACTCTCCATCTGCTGTCCATTTGTCCTTTCTTCTGTCTTCTTGTTTTTTTTTTTCCATTCTCTCTCTACATCTGCTTTAACATACTAATCTTTATCCTTTTGCTCTTTCCTCATTCCTATTTCATCTACTCAAAATTTACCCCTCCATCCTCAATCCCCACTTATTCTCCCAATACCCGGCCAATTGTAGATTTTTTATCCCTCCCACACAAAATATTTTTCCCCTCTCCATTTTACTCTCCCAGCCCCATCCCATTCTAATCCTCCCCCAACACCAGCTCCCTTCTAGTTCCAGCCTCACCCAGCATCCATTCCCTTCTAGTCCCTGCATCAGCCCATTTCCAGTCCTAGCAGCCCCCCAACCCATTTCCAGTCCTAGAAACCCCCCAACCCAATACCAGTCCTAGCCCCCCCTCATCAACCCACTTCCAGTCCTAACCCCCCATCACCCCATTTTCAGTTTAAGCCCCCCCTATAACCCATTACCAGTCCTAACCCCCATCAGCCCACTTCCAGTCCTAACCCCCCCATCAGCCCACTTCCAGTCCTAACCCCCATCAACCCATTTCCAGTCAGCCCCCCATAGCCCATTGCCAGTCCTAACCCCCCCATCAGCCCACAGTCCATTACCAGTCCTAACCCCATCAGCCCACCTCAAGTCCTAACCCCTCCCCATCAGCCCATGTCGTGTACTAGCCACCACATAGTCCATTATCAGTCCTAACCCCCCATAGCCCATTACCAGACAGCCCCCATCAGCCAACAGCCCATTACCTGTCTTAACCCCCCCATAGCCCATTGCCAGTCCTAACCCCCCCATCAGCCCACAGCCCATTACCAGTCCTAACCCCATCAGCCCACCTCAAGTCCTAACCCCTCCCCATCAGCCCATTTCTTGTCCCAGCCCCCCCATAGCCCATTATCAGTCCTAAACCCCCCCATAGCCCATTACCAGTCCTAACCCCATCAGACCACCTCCAGTGTTAACCCCCCATCAGCCCATTTCCAGTCCTAACCCCACCCAAAAGCCCACCTCAAGTCCTAACCCCTCCCCTTCAGCCCATTTCCTGTCCTAGCCCCCCATAGCCCATTACCAGTCCTAACCCCACCCAACAGCCCACCTCAAGTCCTAACCCCTCCCCATCAGCCCATTTCCTGTCCTAGCCCCCCATAGCCCATTACCAGTCCTAACCCCACCCAACAGCCCACCTCAAGTCCTACCCCTCCCCATCAGCCCATTTCCTGTCCTAGCCCCCCATAGCCCATTACCAGTCCTAAGCCCCCATCAACCCACTTCCAGTCCTAATCCCATCAGCCCATATAGACTTAGCTCCCCCATAGCCCATAGCCCCCCCATAGCCCATCACCACTCCTAACCTCCCCCAGCCCATCACCACTCCTAACCCCCCCATCAGCCCATTTCCTGTCCTAGCCCCCCATAGCCCAGTACCAGTCCTAGCCCCCCCCAACAGCCCACAGCCATTACCACTCCTAACCCCCCCAGCCCATCACCAGTCCTAACCCCCCAACAGCCCACAGCCATTACCACTCCTACCCCCCCCCCAGCCCATTACCACTCTTAACCCCCCCAGCCCATCACCACTCCTAACCCCCCATCAGCCCATTTCCTGTCCTAGCCCCCCCCCAGCCCATCAAAGAAAGCTGTCGCTGCCGGGGCCGGGGCCGCCGCGGCAGAATCGAGTGTGCCGCGGGGCCCCCCCGCCCAGCAGAGCCTGCCCTCCGTCCCCGGTATCACCTCTCTCAGCTGCCTCCAGTCACACGCGCCGGCTTTCAGAGCGCGAGGGAAGTTTCTCCCTCGCTGCTCTGTTAAGCCCGCGGGGGCTGATGGGAACTTCCCATCAGCCCCCGCGGGCATAACAGAGCAGCGAGGAAGAAACTCCACTCGCGCTCTGAAAGCAGGTGCGTTTGACTAGAGGCAGCTGAGAGAAGGTGATACCGGGGACGGAGGGCAGGCTCTGCTGGGCGGGGGGGCCCCGCGGCACACTCGATTCTGCCGCGGCGGCCCCGGCCCCGGCAACGGCAGCTTTTTATTTATTTTTTTTTTAATGCCGCATATTTTGATTGCGGACCTTCCCGCGTGCCAGCTGCAAGGCCTTCGCGTGCCACAGCTGGCACGCGTGCCATAGGTTCGCCATCGCTGCACTAGAGCGACCCGCTCAGCCGCCAGACTGTGAGGGACAGCGAGGCCAGGTTCAGGTGGAGCACCCAACCCTCCTCCTGAGTTAGCAGGCCTGGGGCACAGCCCAGGGGGACCGGAGGCTCAGACGAGATCAGGAGCAACAGCGGAAACCAAAGCTGTTGAGGCCACGAAGGGGCCACTAGAATCACCAAAGCCCAGTCCCGCCGAATCTTGTGGAGGATCCTCGTAATGAGAGGAGTGGGAGGGAACGTGTAAAGAAGGTCGGAGGTCCAGCTCAAGAGGAACACATCCAGGGCCACCCTGCTCGGGTGCGGAACCAGGCTGCAGAAGCGGGGAAGCTGCATGTTCACCGGGCTGACCAACAGGTCCATGGAAGGGGTCTCCCACCGATGGAACAAGAGGTCGGTGACCTCCAGGTCCAGCCGCCACTCGCGTGGGCAGAGGATCCTGCTGAGTTGGTCCGCGAGGACATTCTCCTGCCCTGGGAGGTAGACCACAAGTAGGGTCATCCCCTGGTGAAACAAAAAGGAGAAAAGGAGGATCGCCTCTCAGCAGAGGGGACAGGAATCCATTCCCCCCCCCCCCTATTTGTTCATGTAAAACTTGGCTACCCTGTTGTCGATCTGCACGAGCACCGACTTTCTCCACAGATAGCCCTCGAAGGCCCTCAGGGCCCTTCGGACGCCCTAAGTTTGAGCAGGTTGATCTGCTGTTGGGACTCTTTGGGTGACCACTGCCCCTGCGTGCACAGTGCGCCGCAGTGGGCCCTCCACCCCAATAGGAAAGCATCCGTCATCAGGAAAAGCTCGTGCTGTGGGGTCTGAAAGGGCATGTCCCAAAGGAGATTTCAGGAGTCCTGCCACCAACCCAGGGAGTTGTAGAGACTGCGGGAGACCTGGATGGGGTCTCTGAGGTGACCGCAGGCCTTGCTCCACTGTGCCCTGAGGCACCACTGGGCTGTCCGCATGTGTATGCGGACGTGGGGGACCCCATGAACGGTGGAGGCCATGTGCCCGAGGAGGTGCAGCATGGCCCACGCCATAACCCAAGTTCTGTTTTGCACTTCGGATGCCACGGCCCTAAGGTGGTCTGCTCGGGCCATGGGAAGAAAGGCGGTCGCCTGCACCGTGTTGAGGCATGCACTGATGAACTGCAGGGTCTGCACCGGCTCGAGGTGGGACTTTGAGTAGTTGACTAAGAAGCCGAGCTGTTTGAGGAGAAGGGTCATGTGCGACGCTGCCAGGCAGGCTTCGCCAATCGAGGACCCCGTGACGAGCAGTCGTCAAGGTAGGGGAAGACGGGTATGTCCTGCAGCCTGAGGGAGGAGGCGGTGGCGGCCACAGAGAGGCACTTTGTGAAAACCCGCGGTGCGGACACGAATCCGAAGGGGAGCACTCTGTATTGGTAGTGTTCCCCCCTGCACCGTGAAACGCAGGTATTGCCTGTGCTGGGGGTGGACTAGGATGTGGACGTAAGCGTCCTTGAGATCCAAGGAGCATAGCCAATTGCCCTGCTGAAGGAAAGGCAGCAGGATGCCAAGCGATAACATTTTGAACTTCTCCCGCACCAGGAACTTGTTGAGGTTTCTGAGGTTGAGGCGCAGTCCCCCCGATTTGTTCAGAACGAGAAAGTGGCGGGAGTAGAACCCCTGGCCTCGAAGGTGTCAGGGTACCTTCTCGATTGCTCGTTGGGCGAGGAGGTTGGACAGTTTCCACTGCAAGAAGGTCTGGTGCGAGAGAAGCTGAGCAGGCTCTGCTGGGGAAAAGGGAAGAGGGCACCTGTCCAGGCGGAGATGGTATTCATCTCGGATTACCCAGAGGACCTAGGTGTCCGACATGACCGATACCCACTGTGGGGCCAACAGGGACAGGCGAACAGAGACAGGCATCCCCCCCACTGGCGGAAGAGCTGCCAGGGAGGGCGGCGAGAGGCTATGCCGTCGGCGTCAAAAACCCTGTGTAGGCTGGGGCGGCTCAGGTGGTTGGGTCTTAGGCCCTTTAGGTTTACAGCAGCTATGTGCACCTCCCTTCCCCTGCATGCCAGGAGCCGGCGCAGAGGTGGGCGGGAAAGGTGGGTAACCCCGGTAGGGGAGCCCCCTTCCTTTGGAAGAACGGCTTCTTGGTTTGCTGCTTCTTCCTAGGGAGGGAGGAGATTTTGCACGAGAGACAATTCGAGTCACGAACTTCATTTCTCTCAGTGGTCTTACCCTCCATAGGTTTACCAAACAGTTGCTCGCCGAGGCAAGGGATATCCAGGAGCTTCTCTTGAACCCATTGCTCCAGGTCTGAGGACGGAAGCCATGCCTGGCGTCAGGCCCCAATGCCAGCTGCTGCCACCCGGTTGGAGGACTCAAAACAATCATATGCGGCGCAGGAGAGGTACTTCGAACACTCCGCGACGGATTTCAGGAGGGTTGGAACCTTAAAAGGGGCTCACCCCCGAGGCCCGCAGTGAACCCTCCAAGCTCCTTAGCGAGGTCCCACAGGAACATGCCCATATACAGTTGGTATGCCTGAATACGGCAAGGGAGCATAGAACCCTGATAGGCCTTGTGCCCCAGAGCGTCGAGGACTCTCGACTTCCTGCCTGGGGGGACCGAAGAGTGAGACACTGGTTTTTTTTGCTTTCGCATCGCTGATTCCAAGACCATGGAAGTGTGTGGAAGCTGGGTCTTTCGGGACCCTGGGCCACGCTGGACCCTATACATGGCATCGAGGTGCTTGCTCACAATGGGGACCGAAGCAAGTGTCTCCCACATGCAGAGGAGCAACCTTGACAATATGGGAGGAACTGGGACAGTAAGAGACTCCCGAGGTAGGGACTCATACTGTAGAATATCGAGCTCCTCAACTCATGGCTCCTCTTCAGTCTGCATAGCCAGGCTGAGGGCCCATGCCATGTCCTGCATGAATGCGAGGAATGATGTGTCCTCAGGCGGCGAACACCTCTGATAGGCGGGTGGGGACGGGTCCAAAGGGAGGTACCTGTGCACACGAGTCTCCAGGGAAGTATCGCCATCCGACTCCCAGCCCGAGAGTTCCCTGACTCAGGCAGGTCACCGCGTCCAGAGGCTGAGGTCCGCTTGGAGCCAGAGGCCTTGGAGGATCGCACTCCCAAGGACTGGGAGGGCGAATGAGACCGGCGCCGAGGACCCTCACGAGGCCCATGGCTCTCAGGGGTTTCCAGTGCGGGTTTTGGCATCCCTCTCAAGGGAACCTCGGTCTCGAGGCGCGGGCCAGCTGTGCTGGACATGAGCACCTGCTGGGCAGTTAAGAAGACGGAATTGCTGCGCTCTAGTGCCAGCATTCGGGACTCCCATGCGGGCGTGGGGCCCTGCAACGCAGACACCGGGGTTACAGAGTCTGGTGTGGAGGAAGAGAGGGGGTCCTCACCGGGACAACCCTCAGGAGACCGGGTGCCATCGCCGGAGGCCTCTGTATCTGTACGAGGTATCTTTTGAGGCCTCTCCTTGTCAGACTCTCAGGAACACTGTGGGGGTCTGAGCGACTGAGCGCGGGAGCCCTCACGCTTGTCCGGAGCCCCCAATAGCGACTTTGAGGCCTTCTTCTTCTTATGCCGATCCACTTCGGGGGACCCCTGGTCAGAGTGCCACCGAGAGCGTGGAGCCGAAGTGGGGGATCCCACCAGCAGACGGACGACCGAGGGTGCCGCCGAGGATTCCGGGGCCACCTTCCATAAAATGTGATCGGACTTCTGCTTACAGCTGAGCAGGGCCTTGGAGGACATTTTCTTGTAAAGAGAGCAGAGCTCCAGGTCATAGTCGGCCCCAAGACACCGAAGACAACAGTCATGGGTGTCTGTGAGAGACATTTATTTTGGAGCATCTGTCGCATTTTTTAAAACCGTTGGCCATTGGAGTAAAAAGGGTCCTTGCTAGGTCGAAGACCTGTGTGGCCAGCGGTTGGGAGAGACAAAAAGGCACGAAACCTGTAAAAGGGAAAAAACATACAGGAAGGATATCCCCTTGCTTGAGGGAAAAAAGGAGAGCAAGGAAGGATGGAAGAGGACCGGTGCTACCGAAAAAACCATGGCCAGGAGGCCAAAAATGAAACACTTTCTGAGGGACGAGGATGTGTGTCCGAAGAGCTCCGCAGAAAAAGGGAGACTGAGCAAGATGGCACCTTTGGGCGGGAAGAGGACCACGCATGCGTGGCAGCAATCCCAAAGGCTTTCTTTGAAAGGTGGGGAATTGCTCTGCGCGGGCTCCGTCGGTGCTGATGTCACCCATAAGTGAGGTCTGACTTTCTGCTTGTTCCTGGAGAACTTCAAATGCATGATGTTCAGCATATTAGATATCATGAGTACAGAACCTTTTACTTCTAGGTCATCAGTTTAGTCACAGCTCAGGATAACAGTTACTCAAAGTTGGAACCATTGAAAGTCATCAGGTGCCATGTAAAATCTGAGGACTGCGTTCATAGGCGATAGGGTAAGAACAAAGGCTAAATTTTCATTAGGGTTCATTAGGGCTCCAAAAGATCAGCTTGTTAAACAGCCAAATGTACATATCTACTCATAAGTGATACTGAATGATGATATATAATACATGTAGATATTTCTGAAAGTTAAATGTATGCTTGTAGTTTCATCCCAAAGCAAGCCCCCAATTAACTGGCTCTCCAATGAGGATGAAAGTACAGGCATTGTGAAAGTATGCACACTTTCAGGTGACTAAAAATCTACTTATGCAAATTTACTCAATATACTTGGGTAACTGATTATATTATATGCGCAGCTTCTGACTTAGGACTTAAGAACTTACCCCAAATTATTACAAAAAGAGCATTTCTTTCATAGATAGAAGTACTGTCAATGCATACAATACAGTACAAGACTTATTACCTGCTCCCTGTCTCTAGTGTAGGTTAAGCACATAGAGATCACACAATCTGCCCAAGATTACACAGTAACTGGATTATGAACTAGAGGCTTCACATTTCCAGGGCCATTTCACTGTTTTGGCTTTTTCAGGCACGAGAACTGAAGCAGATATGGTCTGGTGATATTGTGGGATACAGACCATGTTATATTTGTTCCGTCACCCTTGAGAGAAGTGCTAATCTCTGCTCATCTGTTTTGTCGCAGCCAAGGCTGATGAGAGGATATAAATGTTTTAAGAAGAAGCATTTCAAAATTTACAATAATATTGAAGGTCCTCTCTTACCTTGCTATTACTATTAGCTTTGAGTTGTTTTGTTTCCATTTCTAGCAAGCAGCTGTCTGAATTACTGTGGCATATCGTTGCTCGGCTTCTCTCGCCACTCCTTTCCTCATATAACGTGGAGTCACTCTCCACTCTTGGCAAGATGGGTGGCAATACAGGATTGGAAAGGAGACTTTCACCATGGCGAAAATCTGCCAGTGGAGGGACATGATAAAGTGATTGTCCCACTGTCTGCACAACTTGTGCGGTAGAAGTAGACACGAAATGATTGAGAGACGGAGACAGGAACTGCCTTAAAAAAAAAGTAGCAATACAGTATTGGTGTGTGTAAAACCTAGATAATAATCTGATGGAACAATTCTCACCCAGACTTCCTGCATGATAAAAATAATGAAAAAACTAAAGTCCTATAATTGCAAAAGAGAAAAATCCCTCTATTTCAGTTAACTGAAGTAATTAAGCCAACATAAGTTATTCTGGCAGCTGCTAATTTAATAACTTAATGAAGGGACCTCAAGGTTTTAAAAAGTTGCCTACTTTTACCTCAGTGAGTCCTAACCATTAGTGTACTTTAATAAACATGCCCCTAAATATTATGTGGTTAAAATCTTTTGAAAACTGCCCTCTAGGACTGTCCATTAAAGTCATAACTATTCTACAGCAATGAAAAAAAAACAAATATTACAAGATATCTATGAATGTGAAAGACATTTAGAAGAGTGTTACCTCACCTAAATTTGAACTGCAAGAACTGTCCACCTTGATTTGTAGATTTATGCTTCATAATTGAGCGCAGTATCACTTCTAAGTCATTAATCATAAATTCTAAAGTCCTTTATACCAACCAAAAAGAAAGAAACCAAAGAAAGGTGGGACTCTTATAATGAAATACACGTGGAGGGCAATTTTTAAAAGGATGCCTATGTGTGAAGATCATGTAGGCACCTAGTTTTGCGGTATTTTATAAAGGTGCATAGCCACGTAGGTGAAATTTCACTTACCATTAATTTCCTTTCCTAGAATACTGCTAGACCAGTCCAGACAAACGGGTTGTGTCCCCCTGCCAGCAGATCCTGGAGACAGAGAACTCTACCAGAGCTCTAATAGGCTGATCCCTGGTGATGCTGCTGAGATGATGAGACTGTACCCCAAGGGGTCTCCCTCAGTATCGTCCACAAGCTGAACTTCATGAAAACTAAACAACTACATACAGCCAGTCAACTGACCCGGCCTCAACTATGTACAAGATGCTGAAAAAGCATTCCCAGAAACTGAAGGCCGCCGAGAAGGACAAAGGGACTAGAGGCTCACTTGCCAGGCCTCTGGAAGGAAAAAAACAAAAAGCAAAAGATAACGGCAGCTCTGCTGCACCAGCAGGACTGAGACTGACAGCAGGGTGGGTCCTGGACTGGTCTAGCAGTATTCTAGGAAAGGAAATTAATGGTAAGTGAAATTTCACCTTCCAATTCATACTGCTAGACCAGTCCAGACAAACGGGCAGTACCCAAGCTACCAACCTCTAGGGTGGGTCCAAAGCCGCCGAAAGCACTGACGCGCCAAAACTCATCTCCTGCCGAGCGTGGACGTCCAATCAATAGTGACGGACAAAAGTCGATAGCGACGACCAAGTCGCCACCCGGCAGATGTCGAGGGGTGCCACATGGGAACGCTCGGCCCAAGACGTCGCCTGCCCCCGCGCCCGCGTGGTGTGTGCTCGGAGCCCTACAGGCACCGACTTGCGCTGAAGAATATAGGCTGCTTCAATAGCTCCTCTTAGCCACCTGGCGATAGTAGCCTTAGAGGCTGCAAACCCTCGATGGGAGCCCGCAAGAAGGACAAAGAGATGATCCGTCTGCCGAAAGGAATTGGTGACTTTAAGATACTGACAGAGGACCCGTTTGAGATCTAACGCACGTAAGTGATGAAGCCAACCCGCACACTGCTCTGGAGAGAAGGACGGCAAGAAGAGGGGCTGATTGACATGAAAAGGCGTAACCACCTTGGGCAAAAAGGATGGAACTATCCGAAGAGTCACGCCCTCCGACAAGAAAGAAAGATAAGGATCCCGACAAGAGAGCGCTTGGAGCTCGGAAATGTGCCGCGCTGAGGTAATTGCCACCAGGAACACCGTCTTCAAGGTTAAGTCTTTGAGCGAAGAGGCCCATAACGGCTCAAAAGGCGAAGCCACCAAGGCCCGGAGGACCAGGGCGAGATCCCAAGCCAGGAAGACTGGACGGCACGGGGGCTGCACGGATTTAACTCCTCTGAGGAAACGCGAGACGTCGACATGTGAAGCGATAGAGCGCCCCAAAACCGGACCACGGAAGCATGTAAGGGCCGCCACCTGAACCCGAAGAGTACCGAGAGCCAGCCCCTTGTACAGGCCGGCCTGGAGGAATGCAAGAATATCAGGAATGCCGCTATTCCCGGGAGACACCCCACGCTGTGAGCACCAGGATTCGAAAAGACGCCACACCCGAGCATAGGCTAAGGAGGTGGAAGAACGGCGTGCCTTAAGCAAGGTGGATACCACACTAGTCGAATATCCCTTATGAACTAGCCTGCGGCATTCAAGAGCCAAGCCGTAAGCGAGTAAGGAGCCGGGTCTTCCATGGCAATTGGCCCCTGCTGCAGAAGCACTGGAAAACCCTGAAGCGGCAGAGGAGCTGCTCACGCAAGCCGGACGAGATCCGCATACCAGGGCCTGCGAGGCCAATCCGGAGCTACCAGAATCACCGGCCCGTGATGCTCCCTGATCCGTTGAAGAATCTTACCGACCATGGACCACGGAGGGAAGACATACAGAAGGAGTCGGACCGGCCACGGCTGCGACAACGCATCTATTCCGTGCGACCTGCTGTCTTTCCAGCGGCTGAAGAAGATCGGTGCTTTGGCATTTTCCCATGTCGCCATGAGATCCACTGCCGGCTGACCCCATTGGCGGACAATCAGCTAAAAAGGCGCCGACGCCAGAGCCCATTCTCCTGGATCCAGCATATGGCGGCTGAGGAAGTCCGCTTCGATGTTGCTCTTCCCCGCAATGTGCTGCGCCGAAAGGGCAAGGAGATGCCGCTCCACCCAAGGAAGGAGAAGCCTCATTTCTTTGGAAACCCCCGGACTCTTCGTGACCCCTTGGTGGTTGAGATACGCCACCATCGTGGCATTGTCGGAGAGAACGCGAACTGCTCGACGATGTACGAGAGGTAGGAACCTTTGCAAGGCTAGGCGAACCGCTCTCGCCTCGAGGCGATTGATGGACCAGCAGGCCTCCTGAGGCGACCATATCCCCTGTGCTGCATGTGTGCCGCAAAGCGCTCCCCACCCGGAGAGACTGGCGTCTGTTGTCAGAAGCAGCCAACGGGGAGACTCCAACGGAACCCCCTGTAGAAGGTTGCGTGCCCGGAGCCACCATCGAAGGTCGAGCCGGACCGACGGCGGAAGTCGAAGTCGAACCTGATAATCCTCAGACACCGGCGACTATCGCGACAGGAGCACCCTCTGCAACTCTCGCATATGCGCCCATGCCCAAGGCACCACATCGATGGTAGCCGCCATGGACCCCAGAAGCTGGAGGTAATCCCAAGCTCGAGGTGCCTCTCGCCGCAGGAACCACTGGAGCTGATCTACAATTTTCTGGAAGCGAACTTGTGTAAGCATCACCCGCCCGCGGCGAGTGTCGAACCGAGCCCCAAGAAATTCCTGAGATGGCTGGAGACAGCTCTTGGAGTGATTGATCACCCACCCCAGGCCCTCCAGAAAAGCCACTACACGGTCTACCATCTCGCGAGCCTCTGCCAGAGAGTCCGCCCAAATCAGCCAATCGTCCAAGTAAGGATGAACTCGGATCCCCTGCTTGCGTAAGGCCGCGGCCACCACCACCATTATCTTGGAAAATGTCCGTGGCGCCGAGGCCAAGCCAAAAGGCATGGCTTGGAACTGAAAATGCCAGCCTAGAACCACAAATCGGAGGAACCGCTGATGCTCCATGTGGATGGGAATATGAAAGTACGCTTCCGCGAGATCAAGCAATGCCAGGAACTCGCCCCTGCATACCGCCTGGATCACGGAACGCAACGTCTCCATCCAAAAATGAGGAACCCGAAGGCTGCGGTTTACCCCCTTGAGATCTAGAATAGGTCGAAAAGAACCATCCTTCTTGGGCACCACGAAATAAATGGAGTACCGAACCGTCCCTTCTTCGAGAGGCGGGACGGGACGTATGGCATTCAAAAGAAGCAGGTGTTCGAGTGTTGTCTGGACGATGTGACGCTTCTCGGGAGATCCCGCCAGAGAGACTAGGAAGGCCTCGGGGATTGGGCAAGAGCACTCGAGGGAATAACCCCGAGAGATGCTGTCGAGAACCCAAAGATCGGAGGTAATTCGTGCCCACTCCTGAGAAAACAATGCCAGCCGACCCCCTACGGGCGGCACAGACCGGAGTGGACCTAGCGCCCCATCAGCGGGAGGACCTCGCGGTCCCTGAGAACTTTCCTCCTGCCGAGTAGGAGTCGGAGCCGGAGCGGGCCCCCCGAAAGGACTGACTTCCTCTTCCAGAGTGATTAGGCTGAGTCGGAGGCTTGGAGGAGCGATACCTCCTAAAGTCCCTGCTCCTGGAGAAACGGCGAAAAGATTGTGCCCGCGAAGACCAGCGAGCCGAAGCTCGCGGCCTATCCTCCGGCAAGCGTTGGGGCTTAACCTCCCCCAAGATCCTTCACGAGCTTGTCCAGCTCCTCGCCGAACAGAAGCTTACCCTTGAACGGCAGCTTAGAGAGCCTGGACTTGGAAACGACATTCGCCACCCATTGACGGAGCCACAGCCAACGCCTTGCCACTGTCACGGCAGCCACCGATCGAGCCGAAAAGCGCACCAGATCATAAAAAGTATCTGCCAAAAAGGCCGTGGCAGACTCCAAACGCCCGAGAGAGGAATCATCAGGCAAGCGCTGGATCCAGCGCAATAGAGCTCGGGCCATTAGCCCCCTGCATACCGTTGCCTGCAGAGCCATGGAGGATGCGGAGAAAGCCGTCCTCAGCAAGTTCTCCACCTTCCAATCCTGTGGATCCTTGAGAGCCGCTCCTCCCTCCGCAGGGATGGTGGTATGCTTAGTCACTCCGGAAACCAAGGCATCTACCTTAGGGTACACGAGCCACTGCTCCAGAAGCTCTGGCGGCCAAACATATAACTGCCCTAGGCAACGAGCGTTTCGCAAGGGCGTGTCCGGAGAGTCCCATTCCCGGGACACCATTTGCTGTAATTCTGTAGGGAAAGGAAAAGCCTTAGAGGGCTTGCGAATGCCCAGCAAGATGGGATCTGCCTGAGAGGCTGGAGGCTCCGCCGGCGCCAAAAGACGGAGAGCTTCTGTCACTTCACCGATGAGGGCGGACAATTCTTCTTTGCGGAACAGCCGGATATCCTGTGACTCCTCCGGCCCCGGAATAGAAGAATCCGATGCAGAATACTCCCCATCCTCGCGCCCAGAGAGGTCATCAGACTCTCCTGCGGAAGACACCTCCTCGTCAGGGTCACGATCATCCTGCACAAGCAAGTGTAATGCCTTAGACGTACCCCTGCGAGCTACAGCACCCTTAGAACGCTTACGGCCAGCTGGAGCACCCAGGCGCTCAGGTGTCTTTGGCTGAAGCCCCATCGAGGGAGCCGAGGATTCAGCCCGCCACAAAGCCCATGCCTGGCGGAAAAGATGGAGAAGTTGGTCCTTGGAAGGACAGCCAAGCGCCAAGGAACTCAGGGCAGCCGGAGAGACCACCATAGGAGCTCCCTGCAAAGCCGCCACCGAAAACGGAGGTAACGGACCCTCTACTGCAGTTAAGTCAGGAGCCGTAGCTTCCTGAGTGGCCAGCAACACTGAAGACTCCCCGGGGTGCGCCAAACAGGATGCACATTACTGATTTTGCAGCTCCTTCTGCTTCCTGTTACACATAATGCATCTAAGCCCAGAAGAAGGCATTGTGTGTGAAAAATAACGATTTTAAATCTTATTCTCCGGAGCACTCCTCTTTCTATAGTACAATCCTAGTAAAACCCCCTTAAGAGAGGAGAAGGAACAGAGGCACATAAAGCAGGGCAGAGCTGAGCTTCCTGCCAAAAATCGGAGCTCTGTGGAAATTCAAAATGGCCGCCGGACAAATAAAAGTTAAATAAAAGGTCAAAAAAGCAGCGAATTTTTTTTTAAAAAAAGGCAGAAACCAGCCCCCCAGGCCAGGATTGACCCTGTGCCAAAAATGGGACAATTCTGAGAACACGAAAATTCGGCGGATTTGGACCCCTCAGGAGCTTCAGCATGCATTAAACAAAGGAAAGCTGTACTCACAGATGCCGGCCAGTGCAGGGATTCCAAGGGCAGGATCAGGAAAACCACATCTGATGCCAAGCGAGCACTAACGCAGAGGTAACCCTCGAGTGTTAGTGAGCCCTTCTTCCAGCCAAGGCTGCCCTCATGGCTAGCTGCTGGGAATGCCTTCAGTCAGAGAGCGTTACTGCTCAGCTGAAACACCCTGCCAATAGAGGGGATCACTCTCAAAGTAGAGGAGGCCCCGAGCTTCGTCCTGAAATAGGGAAATTAATCTTTTCTCCAAAGGAGCAAAACAAAAAAGCTACCAGGTCTGCTGGAGACAGAGAAATACTGAGGGAGACCCCTTGGGGTACAGTCTCATCATCTCAGCAGCATCACCAGGGATCAGCCTATTAGAGCTCTGGTAGAGTTCTCTGTCTCCAGGATCTGCTGGCAGGGGGACACAACCCGTTTGTCTGGACTGGTCTAGCAGTATGAATTGGAATGGGGATTATTTTAGAAGCAATACTCACAAATTTCATATGTAAATTCTGAAATTTACATGTGACAATGGCATTCACATTCAAATAATGATTTTAAAAAGGGCTCAAATTACACATGGATATCTGTAAAGCACAGAAATTGCAAGGGGTTGAGGTTAGGGCATGGCCTGAGTGGGTTATCTTCCTTAATCCCCTGTTGCTTATTTCCCCCTCAAAATGGAAACTAAAGGTAAGCAGCCTCTGTAGTTAACAGGCAGTATTTCTACACATAGGTTTGCAACATGGCCCCCACATATACGTGTAAGTTGCAAATTACCAACTTGCAAGTCTGCCGGCACTTACATATGCAAATTGCCCAGTTTCCTTCACTGATTTTCCCCATATGTAGCTTTGTAAAATAGCTCCTCCAACTTTATAACATATTTGGCCATACTGCCAGAATTGTGGATGTCTCAATTTCATTTTCCATATACTCGCTAAAATCTGCATTCATGTGTCTATATAAAATACTAGCAGAAATAACAGCAGGATTGAAGCCACGGACCTTTATTCCTGCTCAGAAGCTGGTGTAAATAATTTATGTGCATATTTCTGCATTTAAAATTACTTCAGGGAATTTCTAATATGCACATACATCTTGACTCTTCCCAAACTCCTCCCCTGAATACATCTACTCTAACGTCACAAGCAAATATATGCATGAGGTAATGTTTTAAAAGCCCTCCATAAAATAATACATCATCTAATTGATTCAGAAATTTGCTAAATATAACTACCTGCTTGTTATTATAAATCTGCCCTCCTGGAATTTATAAAAGATTTTAATTTCTAAATGCCTAAATAAAAATATACCGAGACAGGCCATAAGAGTTCCTTGTTGTTTTTCCCTCAATCTCTTTCAGAATTGCTGCTTACTGTACATTTATGTACAAAGGGGATTTAACTACATTCTGAAACGGTCTTCTTACCACAAGCCAGAACTGCCATGGTGACGGTTCCCTTCATATCCACTCTTTATGTGACTTTCAGTAGGAGATTCATAGCAATGAGCACCAAGAGTGGCCAAAGCCCTGCTCTGATTCAGCAGGACATACCCCTCAGGAACAAGTGGACTTGAATAAGTGTACAAATCTTGGGGGGCATATGCTGGTACATGCTGGTATTCTTCAAGCTGTCTGCCAATATTTCTCTGTGACAGCATATAATCAAAGTCTTTATGAGCTGCCTCTTCAGGAGGATACTTAGGAGAAATAAAGTTAATGGTGGCTTGCTTGTGATTTTGAATTGCTGAAGAATTTATATTTGCTAAGGGTTTTAAATTAGCATTCCTCTTCATTGTTGGAGGACTGTGCTCGATGGATGACCTTATTGGATGTGCAGAGACATTGGCATTCCATAAATAACAAGAGGACCCGCTATCATCTGTTTCAAGCTCTAGCTCTTCAGAACTTTCGGGTTTCCTATTGGTGTTTTCAGATTCCATTATGTTTCCAAGATGATGCTTCTGGTTTGGAACACTCTGTTTCTGTCTTCCTGGTAGATTATGTTTATCACTGGGTTTGGAAGACCTGCTCTGCTGAATATGGTTTGACCTTGTTCGATCTGATTGGAAGCTGGTGTTCTTGTGGTCCTAAATTTAAAAAAAACAAAAAAAAAATCAACTTTGAAAAATCACTGTAAAAGATGCGCTTTTCCTAGCTGCTTTGCTATTTTCTAATTGGGATTTTCTTTCTTTTCTAGGCTGCAAGATATAACAAATTTCATTTTGGTCATTTGTTGGGTTTTAAAATAGTACCTTGAGACAACTACTTTCCCTTTGGAACTAAACCACGGAAATGGTTTGGAGAAACTTTAAATGAGGTAGTATGGTGACTGAAGTAAGAGTGAGTGCCAGTGACTTCATGCCCTAAATTTGAGTTGCCATCTCAATGTGAACATGCTCAATGTATTTTCTCAGCCCAATTTCAGACATCAGGAAAATGAGTTTATGGATTATTTTAGAAGCCTTATATGTGATCTGTATGTATAAATATAAGCATTTACACATATAAATGGTGATTTTAGAAAGGGCTAGATGCCATATGTCAAAATTGCAAGGAGGCATATTAGGGGCATGGTTAGGGAGTAGCCTGGGCGGGGTAAAATTCTACACATGTATTCCCTATTTCAAATACGGAATACACGCATATAACCAAAATTGACCAGGTTGGGATTTACACCTGCTTCCTGGCATGTTTATGTTTCTAAAGTGCTCTATTCGGCCAGCTCTTTACAGATGGGATTAAGGGAGTTATCCCCAATAATTCCCCCTTGTTTATTTCCCCCTCAAAAATAAGAATACAGACAGCAGCATCTGTTGTTCATTGACAGCATGTACATGTGTAGGCTTGTAAAATGGTCCAACATACATATATCAGTGCCGGCACTTAACACGTGGAAGTTCTGAAATCTGGCTCTTTACACAAGTATGTTGGCCATCTTTTCCCACTGCTTTTTCCCAAGTGTACAATTGCAAAAAGCATAGTTACTCACCTGTAACAGTAGCCAGTCCTGGTCACAAGTACCTGCAAGGTTCCCAAAAAATATACAGATTCAACGTAGTTACTCATCTGTAACTGGTGTTCTCCAGGGACAGCAGGAATCAATCCTCACTTATGGGTGACATCAGCACCGATGAAGCCCGGGCGGAGCATTTCCCCAGCTTTCAAAGAAAGCCTTTGGGATTGCTGCCACGCATGCATGGTCCTTTTCCCGCCCAAGGGTGCCATCTTGCTCAGTCAGGTCCCTTAGCTCGAGCCCTACCAAGCAGATGGCAAGGGAAGGACAAAAATACAGCAACTCATCAGGGAAAGTGGGAGGGTAGTGAGGACTGATTCCTGCTGTCCCTGGAGAACACCTGTTACAGATGAGTAACTACGCTTTCTCCAGGAACAAGCAGGAAGTCAGTCCTCATTTATGGGACTCCACAGCTACAGGCTACCGAACCTGTAACCAAAAAAACGCCTCCGCAAGATCGTGAGCAGAAGCCGATGCCCGAAGGAGCCCGAGCCCTCGGGTCCTCGAGGCGAAGCCCTCAGTAGCCATGAAGAAGGGTCAGAGGACAGAAGTTGCTTATACCCCGAACAGATTACGGAGTACAGTCTGGCCGAAGGCGCTGTCCCGGCGGGACTCCCTCTCCAGGCAGTAGTGTGCAGCGAAGGTATTCGTGGAAAACCAGGTCGCCGCCCGGCAGATGTCCATCAGGGGCACGGAGCACAGCGAGGCCACCGAGACTGCTTTGGCCTAAACCCCAGGCATGGTGACTCGATGATCTAACAGGGCACCCGCCTTCATGTGAGCGAAGGCGATGCAGTCCGCCACCCAAATAGAGAGGGTGCGTTTTGTAACTGCCTGCCCCGGTCGGTTGGGATCATAGGTCACAGAGTCGGCCAGACTTGCAATGAGTCTGGGTGCGCTGCAAATAGAAGGCAAGAGCCCTTCTGCAGTCAAAAGTGGAAAGAGCCGCCAATGCCTGGTCGGCATGGGGTCTCGGGAAGAAAGTCAGCAGGACTATCTCCTGCTTCAGATGGAAATCAGAGACAACTTTAGGCAGGAATTTGGGGTGGGTACGGAGGATCATTCTATTCCGATAGAACCTGGTGTAAGGGGCATCAGCCATGACAGCCTGGAGCTCATTGACTCGGCAGGCCGAGGTCAGCAACACCAGGAAAGCCACCTTCCAGGACAGGTGCCGAAGCAAGCACGTTGCCATCGGGTCAAAAGGGTGGACGTGTGAGCTTCATGAGCACCACATTCAGGTCCCATTCCGCCAGGGGAAGCTGGATGGGCGGCTTGGATAGCAAAAGACCCTGCATAAAATGGGAGACCAACGGGCTGCACCGAGAGGGGCTTTCCCTCGACAGGGAGGTGGTTCGCCGAGGGCGCTCAAGTGCAACCTGACGAAGTTCGACTTCAGACCTTCCCTTGAGAGATGGAGGAGGTACTGAAGGACCCATCGAATGGGACACGAGAATGAGTCGATCTGGAGCTCTGAGCACCAGACCGAGAAGCAATGCCACTTGAAGGCGTCGGCTCATCTAGTTGAGTCCTTCTTCAACATGAGGAGGGACCTCCTCGACCTCCTCCGGGAGAGCCAGTGAAGCTAGGGAGACCCGTTCAGCTGCCAGGCCGTGAGGGATAAGGAGGCTAGGTTCGGGTATTGCACACATCCCTCCTCCTGCGTTAGCAGACCCAGGGCAGAGCCCAAGGGAACAGGGGGCTACGAAGATCATCGATGCCCGATCCCGCTGAGCCTTGAGAAGGGTTTTTGCAATGAGAGGGATAGGAGGGAATGCATAGAGTAGGCCAGAGGACCAACTCAGAAGGAATGCATCCGGACTCTCCCTGCTCGGGTGCGATACCGGCCCGCAAAAGGGGGGGAGCTGCGCGTTCTGGGGACTGGCAACTAGGTCTATCGCCAGTGTCCCCCAGCAAAGAAACAGCCAGCCTGCCACTCCTGGAGCCAGCCGCCACTCATGAGGATGAAGAATCCTGATGAGCTCGTCTGCAAGGACATTCTCCTGACCCAGAAGGATATCTTCCGTCAGACGGCAAAGAAGCAGAGGAGGATTGCTTCCCGGCAGAGGGAGCACAATCTGGTACCTCCCTCCTTGTTGACATAGAACCTCACTACATGGTTGTCGCTCTGCACAATTACCTACCACCCCTTGAGGTGGTCCTCGAAGCCCCTCAGGGCCCACTGAACCGCCTGGAGCTCGAGCAAGTTTATCTGCTGCCGAGACTCTTCGGGTGACCACTGCCCCTGCATGTGCAACAACCCGCAGTGGGCTCCCAACCCTAACAGGGAAGCCGTTATCAGCACCTCATTGTGCTGTGGGGCCTGGAAGGGCAACCCCCAGAGGAGGTTGTTGGGGTTTTGCCATCAACCCAGGGACAAGCGAAGGCCAGGAAAAACGTTGACGGGGTCCCTGAGGTGACCGATGGACAGGCTTCACTGGGCACTGAGGCACCACTAAGCTGTCCGCATGTGCAGGTGGGCATGGGGAACCACCTGGACAGTAGAGGCCATGAGGCCCAGGAGGTGTGGTATGGTCCGAGCCATGACTCGGAGGGTGCTTTGGACCCGAGCCACCAGGGCTTGGAGGCAGTCAGCGCAATCCGCTGGCAAGAATGCGGTCACCCACTGAGTATCGAGGCGTGCCCCGATGAACTCTAAGGCCTGCACCGGCTCGAGGTGGGACTTTGGGTAGTTGACCAAGAACCCCAGGCCTTCCAACCGAAGGATTGTGTGCAACTTTGCTCACTGGGTTTCCTCAATCGAGGATCCCGTAATAAGCCAGTCGTCGAGGTAGGGAAAGACCGGTACGCCCTGACACCTGAGACAGGCGGCGACCGTGGAGAGGCATTTTGTGAAGACTCGTGGGGCGGACGCGAGGCCGAAGGGGAGCACACCCTGTACTGGAAGTGCAGGTACTGCCTGTGCTGGGGTGGATTAGGATGTGGGCATAAGCGTCTTTTAGATCTAAGGAGCATAGCCAGTTGCCCTGTTGGAGGAAGGGCAGCAGAATGCCAAAGGATAACATCTTGAACTTCTCCTGCACCAAGAACTTGTTTAACTTTGGAGGTCGAGGATGGGCCGCAGACCTTCCCCCCCCCCCCCCCGTCTTCTTTAGGACGAGGAAATACCGGGAATAGAAGCCCCGACCTAAAAGGTGTGGAGGGATCTTCTTGACCACCCTTTGGGCAAGGAGAGAGAGTAGTTCCCGCTGCAGGAAAACCTGGTGCACAGGGAGTCAAGGAGGCTCCCTCAGGGAGAAGGGAGGTGGAAGCCTATCAAAGTGAAGGCGATAGCCATTTCAGATGACCTGGAGAATCCAGGTGTCCGAGGTGATGAAAGCCCACAGAGGGGCAAAAGAAGACAGACGTCCCCCCACTGGCTGCTGCGTCACCAGAGGGCGAGGGGCTATGCCAATGGTGTCAAAACCCCTGTGCGGGTTGTGGTGGAGCCAGGGTTTGGGCCTTGGGCACTTTCGGCTTGCGATACCCCTGGTCGGACTTACCCATCAGCGCCGGCGGGCTCAGCTAACAGAGCCGTGAGAAAGGGAAACGCTCCCTTCGTGGCTCTGAAAAGCCGGCGCTGAGGGAAATAATACAAGGAGAGCTCTGCCAGGGAGACGGATGTGTGACTGAGGTCAGGTGTTCTGTTAACATGGAGTTTGTACATGAAGATCTATACTGTACTGTAGTAATTTGACTTGTTCAGCTTTTCAAATAAGTGTATGGATGTTCCAGGGTCCACTGTAGTATTTACAGTGACGCTTTTTTTGGATGGGCTCATTATGGGAGTTTTGGAAGTTTGTGCTGATATGGTATGGTATGGTAGGTTTGTCTTTGTTGTAGGGTTTTGTATTAGTTCACAATATGCCTGGTACTGGAGAATAGTGGTTGTTGTTCTTGTTGTTAGTGAGATGATCAGAATCAGATTTTTTTTTTTAAAATATTGAGTTCTGTGGGTGAATGTCCTGGTTCTGCTCTGCACCTACTGTGGATGCAAAATATATATTGAAAAAGAAAAAGCAAGAACCATAACGCAGTTTATAACAACAACATAAAAATTAGTTATAATTTAGTTTCATAAACTGTGCTGTTGGTTCTTGCTGTCTTTTAGTTCCTTGGTGTGCAAACAGGACAGTACCTAGATCTGTGCAAGCGGTGCAGCTGCGCAGGGCGCAAAGGCTTGGGGGCGCATTTTGGCTGTGTGCTGGTGCCCTGCCACCACTGGCAGGACAATAGCAGGCAGCTGAAATGCGCTCCCCAAGCCTTTTCGCAGCACTTTAAGCAGGTCTGGTCCCTCCCTCTTACTTCGCGATGTCAGAGTAAGGTGGGACAGATCTGCTTAGAGTGCCGGTGCCTTTCAGATCGGGTGCATGCCCCCCCTCCTCCTCCCCATACCTCCATCCAGCGCCTCCTGCTCTTTCCCTGCTGCTGGCGCTGCCATGAAAAAAACAGAGGCGGCAGCAGCAGGGAAAGAGCAGGCAGCGCTGGACAGAGGGATTGGGTAGAGGGGGGCGTGCGCCCGAGCTGCAAGTTGCACAGGGTGCGACTGCAGCTCGATACGGCCCTGTGTGCAAACATCTTGCATTTCCTCCATATAATCTAAACGGCTTTTTGGTTTGGTTCAGTCTCTGATTGGATTTCTGAAAAAGCCCTGCCCCTTCTAAGGTGGAGGGGGGGGGCGCCATTTCATTCTTTGCCTCAGGCAGCAGATTGCCTTGAGCCGCCCCCGAGTTCACAGATTAGGTCTGCAATCTCACATTTCAGTTCTTTCAACACCCTCAGATGTATACTATCCAGTCCAGGTGATTTGCTACTCTTCAGTTCATCAAATAGCCCTAATACATCTTCCCAATTCATCAATATTTCTTTTAATTCTTCCAGTACATCACCTTTAAATAACATTTCCAGCATAAGTAACTTTGCTACATCTTCTTCAATGAAGACCGAAGCAAAAAATTCATTCAGTCTCTCCGTTATGACCTTGCCCTACCTTAGTACCCCTTTTACCCCTCTATCATCTAATGGTTCAACTGACTCGTTCACAGGTTTTTTTACTATGAATGTACTTGAAAAAGGTTTTATTATGCATTTTTGCTTCCATGGTAAAATGGGTTTCAAATTCTCTCTTTGCCTGCCTTATCAATGCATTGCATCTAACTTGCCATTACTTATATTGTTTCCTGTTTTCATCATTTGACTCCTTTTTCCATTTCCTGAAAGATGCTTTTTTGGCCTCTCTGATTTCACTTTTAAACCATTTTGGCAGTTCCTTGGCCTTCCTTCCACTTTTCCTAAAGTGTGGAATACATCTGGTCTGGACTGCCAAGATAGTATTTTTAAACAACTCCATGCTTTATGTAAATCGTTAACCTTCATAACTGGCTCCTTCTAGTTTTTCTTACTTATTTTCCTCATTTTATCATTATCTCCTTTTTGAAAGTTAAAATGTAGTACTCTGAATTTCCTTGCCTCCTCCCTCCATTTACTAAATAAAATGCAATCATGCTATGATCACTATTGCCAAGTGGACCCAAAACCCTTATCTCTTGCACCAGATCCTGTGTTCCATTAAGGACTAGGTCCAAAATTGCTTCCCCTCTTTTCAGTTCATGAACCAGCTGCTCCAAGAAGCAGCCATTTATTTCATCTAGAAACTTTAGTCTATGTTTCTATAGAAGAGCGGAACCTAGGCATGGTTATGTCTGATGATCTTAAAGTTGCTAAACAGGTAGAAAAGGTGACGGCAAAAGCTAGAAGGATGCTTGGGTGCATACAGAGAGGAATGGCTAGCAGAAAAAAGGAGGTGATAGTGCCTCTGTATAAGTCTTTGGTGCGACCTCATTTGGAGTATAGTGTGCAATTCTGGAGACCGCACCTTCAAAAGGATGTGAACAGGATGGAGTTGGTACAGAGGGTGGCTACTAAAATGGTTAGTGGTCTTCATTATAAAGCATATGAGGACAGACTGAAGGATCTTAATATGTACACCTTAGAGGAAAGGCGGGTTAGAGGTGATATGATTGAGATGTTTAAATACCTCCGTGGCATAAATGTTCAGGGGGAGAGCCTCTTTCAATTGAAAGCAAGTTCTGCTATGAGGGGACATGGGATGAGGGTGAAGGGGGATAGATTCAGGAGTGATATGTGGAAATATTTCTTTACGGAAAGAGTGGTGGATCCGTGGAATAGTCTCCCAGTGGAGGTGGTAGTGGTGAGGACAGTAACTGAATTCAAAAAAGCATGGGGCAAACACAGAGGATCTCTAAATGAAAAAAGTGGACTGTTGTAGTTATTGATATGGAAGGACAGACTAGATAGGCCATGTGATCTTTTTCTGTCATCATGTTTCTATGTTTATCTCCCTAGCATGTCCTGCTGTGACACTGACCCAGTCGATACCTGGGTAATTGAAATCACCCATTATTACTCTGTTGTAACTTTTGTTAGCTTCCCTGATTTCTTTCAGCATTTCATTATCTGTTCATTCTGGCCAGGCAGTCAGTAGTACACCCCCATTGCCATCGCTTTCCCTTTTTTACATGGAAATTCTATCCATAGAGATTCTACAGCATATTTTGTTTCCTGCAAAACTTTAATCATATTTATTTATTTATTTATTTATTTAGCTGTATTTATATTCCGCTTTTCACCGGGTCAAAGCGGTCAATTGGGGGATACATTTAACACGAGGGGATATGACACACATACGTTAATACTTACAGGGAACATGGGCAATGGAGGGTTAAGTGGCTTGCCCAAGACCACAAGGAGTGCCTATAGTGCCTATATGTGACTCAATGTCCTCTCTAACAGAGCACAACCCCTCCACCAATTTGATCTACTCTATCATTGCAATATACACTAGTTTGTACCCGGGTATCACAGTGTCTCATTGGTTGTCCTCCTTCCACCAGGTCTCTGAGATACCAATCATATTTAACCTCTCATTTAGAGCTATATATTCTAACTCTCCCATCTTATTTTTTAGACTTCTAGTATTTGCATACAGGCATTTTAGAGGTTGTATTTCAATCATATTAATTGGGTTTCAGTTGACAGGGGTAATTTGGAAACTTTCAGCTCTGTACTTAAGGGCATCTAGGTAACTTATCTTTATTGGAACCTCTCTGTTTGGATGTCCTAACTTCCCTGCTTTGTTAGTATCCTTCAAGGATACATTCTACCAAACGATTAGCTCTTGGTCGGCTTTCCCCTATTATCTAGTTTAAAAGCTGCTCTATCTCCTTTTTAAATGTTAATGCCAGCAGCCTGGCTCCATCCCGGTTAAGGTGGAGCCCATCCGTTCAGAAGAGCTCCTCCCTTCCCCAGAAAGTTGCTTAGTTCCTAACAAATCCAAAACTCTCTTCTTTGCATCATCGTCTCATTCACACATTGAGGCTCAGGAGCTCTGCCTGCCTTTTGGGCCCTGCGCATGGCACGGGAAGTATTTCAGAGAATGCTACCTTCGAAGTTCTGGATTTCAATTTCTTACCTAAAAGCCTAAACTTGGCCTCCAGAACCTCCGCCCCACATTTTTCCTATGTCATTGGTACCAACACGTACCAAGATAGCAGACTTCTCTCCAGCGCTATCTAAAACCCTGTCTATGTGACTTTATCCATGTTGTCCACAGAAAAAGCTAGGTTGCTTACCTGTAATGGTGGTTTCTCTGTGGACAGCAGGATAAGCCAGCCACACAGTCCCTTTCACTTTGGTTGCTTCCGATGTCTTGGACTATATTATAGGATGTTTCTACTCTAGTTTATCTATTTATTTATTTATTTAAATAAATGTTATATACCTTCTTTAGAATAAAATGTCATTCAAAATAGTTCACATGATAAATAGCTTAGTCTTCAAGTTTAGAAAAAGAGATAGTCTGATTAAAAGCAAGAAAATAAAATCCAAATAGCAGCAATCTTACCTATTATGGATTAATTATAAAATATACATCCATAGCAACAACATTAAAATAAGCCACAACATAAAAATAAGCAACATATCCATGATTCCAAAGCTAGCATTACAGTGGACTAACATAATATACAAACCAATAATAAATATTAGTCTTCCACAGGAAACAAATTTTTCAGACCTATCCTAAAGGTCTGGACCAATTACGCTAAATGCTTTTGCTCTCCATGTTGTCAACGAAAGATAAGGCACCCTGGGTACTTCCAAAAGATTCCCCTGAGAGGAACGAAGCAACTATCCTGGATTATAGCGTCAATCTATTTTTCAAATAGTTAGGCCTACATAATCTAAATATTTTAAAAACACTAAAAGCAGTGTAGTTTCTTCAACAATGGACTTGCGTACTCATTTTTCTTGCCCCCTAATAAGTACCTCGCTATAGCATTTTGCATAACCTGTAGTTACTTTAACCATTTACCTTTTAACCCCACATATTAAGTATACTTGATTATTGCAATGTGCAATATATTACAATGTGCAATGTATTATAATAGAGTTTATATTAATACTCATAATTCAACAATGGTTTGAGTTGATAGATCAGTTTCAGTTTATAATAAACTGACTAACAGCAGCCACTTGCTTCACTTCAAACCCCTCATTTTCTATAATTAGCCCTAAGGAATGCAACTCTGTCACCCAGAGGATTGAGGTATTATCGATAATTGGGAGGGAGGGAGAGGAATTAAACATATTCTTATCTATCCTTCCCAATCCTAAACAATCTTACAGATATTTAATACTAACCCACCATCATCCAACAGTTCCTAGCTCAGACACAGACTGGCATGGTAAAGGCATGGGGTCAGTTGCCGCTAGATGGGGGCTGTTGCACATACCTAGGAAAGTCTTCTAGAACTTTCTGGGCTCTAGGAGAACAAGTTCAGACAGGCGCCATCAGGTGGGCAATGTCACCTATGTGGGACTACTTATCAGACTTATCCACGGAGAATTCTTCTTTTTCAGATTACTTGAAACATGATAGTACTTGACTTTATTTTGATCAAACTATGTTAATAACCTAACTTTCTTGTGATAAGTTAAGTAGGGTCTCCAGTTGTCATGATGTTTTGTGATCCATAGGTGGGGAAACTGTGTTCTCCATTCAAACTGAAGTAGGGCTGTGGGGCACAATTCAGTCAGAGGCGGGACCCCATTACAGGTAAGCAAGCTAGTTAAACTGAACAAGGAGTGAACATTGTCAACATAACATTTGAGAACTTTTCTTATGTATTGCAACAGTGAAAAAGTCACATGTGGATTAGATGTATATAATAACCTTTAGTCTTTGAGCATGCTGTTTCCATTTGGTTTCAGGATCCATGACACTTAGCTCATCTTCTCTGACATTCTCAGGAAGGGCATCAACAACTCCATCAGCACAAGCTATCTATTAAAAACAAATGTTTTGATTAAATATATTAACAAATATTTCAAAATTCATCTAGCAAAGATAGCTGAAGAGTTGGCTATGTGAGTGCCCAGTACTATTTTTTGTGTTATGTATCCTCACCTGTAACAGATATTCTCTGGGGACAGTAGAATAAGGCCTCATATATGGGTGACATCACTGATGAACCCCACATGCAGGAACCTCTCTCATCTCCTTCTAGAAGCTTTTAGAAAGGTTCTACCATGCATACACGTGCCTTCCCGTCTGCCACCACTGCACCGTTTGCCTCAGTCAAGTAACCAACTAAGCTAGAATACAACTCCAAGAGGAGGTGGGAAGGTTGTGAGGACTTATTCTATGACCGCAGAGAACACCTCAGGTGAGTAGCTTTTTTTCTCCATGAACAAGCAGGATAAGTGCTCACATACAGGATTCCCTAGCCACTGGCTGCCTTACAACTTACAGGGGAATAGTATGTCACAGACACACCAGACACCAGAAAACAGCCTAGAACAAATAACATAGAAGTAAGGAAGATAACTTTTTTTTTATTTTATATTTCAACATGTGAAAGCAAGGCAGCACAGAACAGAAAGAAATGGGCCTAGAGGGGATGGAGTTGGATTCCAGACCCCGAACAGATTCTGAAGTACAGTCACTTTGGGAATCCCCATTCAACAGTAATGTGATGTGAATGTATGCACCAAAATCCAAGTGGTGCCATGCAAGTGGGCCACCGATGCAGACATAGTTCAGACACTGTGAGCTGTGACATGACCCTTAAAACTCAAGGATACCTGGACATAACTGAAAGACATGCATTCTCAATTTGGCTTGCAGATTGTATTTGTTGACAGCAGCCTCTAATCTATTAGGGTCAAAAGAAAAGAAAAATCTGGGCAGGCTTTCTATGAGTGTTAGTCCACTTCAGATAGAAGGCCAAGGCTCTCTTACAGTCCAATGTATGCAGCACACGTCCCCTTGTGATTATGAGAGCCTATGAAAAAGGATCCTATGAAAAAGGCAGGATGATTGATTAAAGTATAAGCTGACACCACCTTAGGAAGGAATTTAGGCTGCATTCACAAAACCACCCTATTGCTGAAAACCTTTGTAAAGGATGGATCAGCTACTAGAGACTGGAGTTCACTAAATAAGTGCGCTGAAGTTACTGCCACCAAAAACATGATCTTCCAGGCCAAAGACTTCAGGGTGCAAGTATTCAGTGGTGTGAAAGGAGCTTTAATGAACTGAGTTAAGACCACTCTGAGATCTCAAGACACTGCAGAAAGCTTCAGGAGAGGTTTCACAAGAAGCAAGACCCGCATAAAATAAACTAAAGGCTGTATAGAGATGGATTTACTTTCTACATGATAGCGATAAGCGCCATTTGCACTGAGATGAACCCTGATAGAGTTAGTTTTCAAACTAGACTCAGACAAATGTTGAAGGTATTTAAGTAGGTCTTTTGTGGGACATGAGAAAGGATCCAAGGCCTTTCCCTCATACCAGAAAGCAAACCTCTTCCACTTGAAAACACAGGACTTCCGAATAGAATCTCTTCGGGAAGTCAAGAAGATGTTAGTAACACCAACCAGCAGATTGAAGGAGGACAAAGTCAACCTCACAATATCAAAGCTATAAGGACTTGGGACTTTTTGTTGGGATGCAGCATTATCTCCCAATCCTATGTAATAATAGTTGGTGAATCGTCCGTGTTGAAGTGAGCCTCGAGAAAATTTTAAGCATGGCATAGAGCTACTTGATCATGGTAGCAACATTTTGCACCTTATCTCCAAAGAGATTGTCTCCACAGCACTGCATGGCACATCAGCATGTCACTCCTGAACATTGGCCTACAAGTCTGAGGCTCAGAGCCATAAGCCTCTCCTGGCACCAATACTCATAAAGGAGGCTCTCGATGCCATATCAAAAATATCATATGCTGCACTGACAATCTATTTTCTGCACTCCTTCCCTTGAGTCACAAGGGAACGATACTGCTTTGCTTTCTCTGGAAGGAGATAGTCAGACATATTATTGAGGATGCACATGATGTTTCATAAGGGCATGCCCATGAAGAGCAGAAAGGATACTATGTGGGATGTTAGCTTTGGCATGCTGGAAAAAACTTCCTACCAAAAAAATCTAAGATCTGGACCGACCTCCCTGAAAGGGGGAGGGGAGGATGAACTTGAGCTTTTGACCCTTTTGAGAGTGGATTCAATAATCATAAAGTGGTATGGCAGCTGAAACTTCTCGAATCCAAAAGCCTTTTAGACTCTCTACATACTAATTGGAGGTACACAGAAGGGAGTCTCCCACAATCTCATCTGTAACCTCTGAAGGATGTGGTGCATGAGCGCTATCACCAGTTCCTTAGAGGCAAAAGAATATTGGAGGATATCCAACTTTTCGGCCTTGGTCTCCTCCTCCATCTCCAATGAAATTGGTATGGCTTTAACCATATCCCTTACAAAATCGTGAAACACCTCCTCCTCAGAAGAGAATTTGCACCTCTCATGAAGTGGTGAAGGATCTGAGGGCAACTCAGAAATATTTGTAGTTATACTCAGATTCCCATGAGCTGTCTGATTCAGACTTGAAAGGTACTCTAAAGACATCCAAAGCCTCTGCCTGGAGGGCTCTTCATTTTCTGGGAGAGGCAGATTTCCTCTGGGGCATCCATGTACCAATGATTTACAATGTCTCAGGAAGCATTACACTCCCCCCCCCCCCAATGCACTGGAGAACAATATTGGTCAGGTATCTGTGTCGAGGCCCTTTGATGCCTTGGTTATGCCTCTGCCACAGGCAGTGAGTCTCCAGGATAGGATTGATTTCTCGATATACCATGGTCGATGTCACTGGAGACTTATGAACATGCATCATGAAGAGCATCAATATTCTCTCCTCAAGACATTTCATCAGCTGCTTCTCAAGAGCTGCCATTGCCAAAGGCAAGGGGTCTACAGCAGATTTGGCCAACGTTCACATAATCTGAGGGGGAAGCATCAGCAGGCTGGATTTAATCTCGTGAAGTCTGGCATGGCCCCTCTGTCATCAAGGCAGATGAGCATAGAAACATAAGGGCAGAAAAAGACCACATGGCCTATCTAGTCTGCCCTTCCATATCGACTACTACAATAGTCCCCTCTTTTCCTTTAGAGATCTTCTGTGTTTGTCCCATGCTTTTTTTAATTCAGATACTGTCCTCATCTCTACCACCTCTACTGGAAGACTATTCCGCGCATCTACCACTCTTTCTGTAAAGAAATATTTTCGCATATTACTCCTGAGTCTATCCTCTTTCATCCTCATCCTATGTCCCCTCATAGCAGAGCTTGCTTTCAATCAAAAGAGGCTCTCCTCCTGTGCATTTATGCCATGGAGATATTTAAACATCTCTATCATATCTCCTCTATCCCGCCTTTCCCCTAAAGTATACATATTAAGTCTGTCCTCATATGCTTTATAACAAAGACAACTAACCATTTTAGTCGCCACACTCTGCATAGACTCCAACCTGTTTATAGCCTTTTGAAGGTGTGGTCTCCAGAACTGCACACAATATTCCAAATGAGGTCGCATCAAAGACCTATATAGAGACTCTGTCAGCTCCTTTTTTCTGCTAGCCATTCCTCTCCCTATGCACCCAAGCATCCTTCTAGCTTTTGCCATTGCCTTTTTTACCTGTTTAGCTACTTTAAGATCATCAGACACAATCATGCCCAGGTCCCACTCTTCTTCTGAGGACATAAGTACTTCCCGCCCCCCACCCCCAACCGCTCCTTTGGATTTTTACAGCCCAAATGCATAACCCTGCATTTTTTAGCATTAAATCTCAGTTGCCAAATTCTAGACCATTCTTCAAGCTTAGCTAGATCCCTCTTCATGCTATCTACTCTTTCCTGGGTGTCTATTCTATTGCAGATTTTGGCATCATCCTCAAAGAGACAAACCATACCTGACAGTCTTTCCGCAATATCACGAACAAAGATGTTAAAAGGAATTAGACCAAGGACAGATCCCTGTAGCACACTACTGGTAATCTCCCTCTCCTCAGAGCGAGTTCCATTTACCTGTATCCTTTGTCGCCTCCCCATTAACCAATTTCTAACCCAATCAGTAACTTTAGGGTCCATCCATAAGGTGCTCAGTTTCTTAAGTCGCCTTTGAGGAACAGTGTCAAAGGCTTTACTGAAATCCAAGTACACCACATCTAGGACTCTCCCTTGCTCCAACTCCCTGGTCATCCAGTCAAAGAAATCAATCAGGTTTGTCTGATAAGAGCTGTCTCTGGTGAATCCATGCTGCCTCTGATTGTGTAATCCATTGGACTCCAGAAACCTCACTATTTTCTCTTTGAGCAGCGTTTCAAATAATTTACTCATCACAGAGGTTAGACTAACCAGCCTGTAGCTTTCAACCACATCCTTACTTCCGCTTTTGTGTAAAGGAACCACATGTGCCTCTCTCCAACCCTCTGGCACCACTCCAGACACCAAAGAGGCATTGAAAGATCAGTCAGCGGAACCACTTGAACATCCGCAAGTTCCTTCAGTATTCTTATGTTTATGTTTATTCACTTGATATACCAGTCCCATCGCTTTGTCTACTTTTAGTTTAGCTAGTTCTTCATGAACAAAGTCTTCTGCAAATCGTTCGAGATCCCCGTCAATTCTGTTCCTATTTGTAGGTGTTTTCTGAGATCCTGCTCCTGGCCCTTCATCTGTGAACACAGAACAGAAATATTTGTTGAGCAATTCCGCTTTGTCCTCATCAGCTTCTACATATTCCTCCCCTTCACCCTCGAGTTTGACAATACCACTTTTGCCCTTCCTTTTCTCACTAACATCTGAAAAATGTCTTGTTGTTGTTAAGTGCCGTCGAGTCGGAGTCGACTCATGGCGACCCTCTGGATAGCTATCCTAAATTGTGTTCGGTCTTCAGTCAAGCGGCTCATTGTTGACAGACTGGTACCCGTAGCTGCTGTTATTGTATCGATCCATCTCATTGCTGGCCTTCTATCTTGCCAAGCATAATGTCTTTCTCTAATGATCTCTCTCTTCGCATGATGTGTCCAAAGTATGAAAATTGAAGTCTTGTCATCTGAGCTTCTAAAGAAAGCTTAGGTTTGATCTCCTCTAGTACCGACTGGTTTGTTCTTCGGGCAGTCCATGGTATACACAGTATTCGCCGCCAGCACCATAATTCAAAGGCATCAATTTTCTTCCTATCTGTCTTTTTCACTGTCCAGCTTTCACATCCATATGATGTTATTGAAAATACCATGGCTTGAACAAGTTGAATCTTTGTATGGAGAGAGACATCTCTGCTCTTGAGAATCTTATCTAGGTCTTTCATAGCCATTCTGCCAAGAGCAATGCGTCATCTGATTTCTTGACTGCTTGTTGCTTTTTTATTGATAGTTGATCCAAGTAGGTTAAAGTTGTTCACAATTTCAATTTCTTCTCCTTCAACGATGAACCTGTTGATTATGCCAGTTGTCATGATCTTTGTCTTCTTTACATTAAGGTGCAGGCCCATTTTGAGACTATGTTCTTTGATTGTGAGAAGCAAATGTTTCAGATTATCTTCACTTTCAGCCAGTAATGTGGTATCATCAGCATAGCGAAGGTTGTTGATGAGTCTTCCACCAATCTTCACACCTCTGTTGTCTTCATACAATCCTGCTTCTCTGATGATTTGTTCTGCATATAAATTAAACAGGTAGGGGGAAAGTATGCAGCCTTGTCTTACACCTTTGCTTATTTTAAACCATTCTGTTTCTCCTTGTTCCGTTCGAACTGTTGCTTCTTGATCAATGTACAGATTGCGCAAGCAGAAATCCGGACCATAAACAACCTCACCCAATTCAGAAAGGCCGTCAAACACTACCTATTTCAACAGCACTTCTGTAACTCTGACAACATTACCTAGACAGCAGTACACGACCCAACAGTCCCTCATCCCATAGCCGCCGAACTAATCTCTAATCTAACTTTCAATTACATAGAACCACCCCTTGCAGGGCTGGTACTACAAATCCATCTATGATGCAACCCTCTTTATGTAAATAGTGTATAAAGTTCACCTGTTATCCAAGTTGGAATTCCCTGTTATATGTAAGTTCAATGTCTGATTGTTCCACATTGTACAAACCTGTTCATTGTAAACCGCGCTGATTCCGAATAGTGCGGTATAGAAAAACAAATAAATAAATAAATAAATAAAAATAAGTCTGACTGCAGTTCCAGGCAGGCTTGGAGAGAAGGTGAGAACAGAACTCCCAAGCAGTTACAGAAAGACACGTTGCCTTGGAAAACCAGGGCTGAAGAAAGGCAGGCTGATAAACCCAGGACAGCTAAGAAAGACAGTAGCAAAGTCTTCCCAGCCAGAGGGGTCCTCATACCGAGGCAAACAGCCCAGCCAACAGAAGGCAGAGGTCACGTCCAGGGAAGCTCACTGAAAGCAGGAAGTGAGTTTCCTTCAGCCAAGCACAGTAACCGGTGTTCCCAAAGAAGAGCAGGCTGCAGGGCAGAGAGAAAGCCTTGGCTAGAAGCAGAGGAGTGTGAAACCATCTTCTCCACAGGAAAAGATAAGTACCCTATCTTTTGTGAAGGGAGAGAAGGGGGTCTCCGTGGGAAAAGCCAGGCTTACACAAAGCTAGTGAACTCTTATTGGCCTAAGCCGTGGGAAGAAATCCCCAGCACAGCTCCTGCTATCTGGGACATACAAAAGCAACTCCAACTTGCAGCAACTGAGGTTTCCCCAGGGCAAGGCTCGGAGAGCAGCGTCACAGGGGCTCAGTGTCCCTACACAGGACCAGGTCCTGGCCATATGCAGTGGGAGACCTATAGCACAGAAAACATCCCTGAGCCCATGGAATGTGCTTTATGTGTGGCTGATAACATAGAGTCTCTCTGTTAAGGAAAAGAGCAAGAAAGAAAGTGTATTTTCACAGTGGAAATGTGTTGGACTATTGTTTGCTGGAAAGAAGCATAGTTATTGTTTTGTTAAGCATCCTCTACATCGGTGAAGCAACCGTTCTTTTAAGTTGTCCTTATTCTATGACATCCTCAAGGGAAGGGGAATAAAACCCAACCTTAATTTCACTCTGGTCACGACTACAGTGTCCGTTATTTCCACAACTCAAGGCTATACCCGGGTCTAGGCAACTGCCTAGGACCAGCATGGTCTCACAAATTACAGCTGCAAGTCTCTTGGGGTATGTCTCTATTAGCTTAGCACATATAGCCACTTGGATTTTCACCCATTTTCCTTAAGACAAACTGTTCCAACTCCTTCAAGTTAGATGGGTTGCATTGGTGTACAAGTAATGCCACAGATTCTCGACTGGATTAAGGTCTTAGCTTTGACTACGCCATTCCAAGACATTTAAATGTTTCCCTTTAAACCAGCTTTAGCAGTATGTTTAGGGTCATTGTCCTGCTGGCAGACTGAAGCAGGTTTTCCCCAAGAATTGCCCTGTGTTTAATCCCATTCTTCGTTCCTTCAATTCTGACCAGTTTTCCTCTTCCTGGCAATGAAAAACATCCCCACAACATGATGCTGCCACCATCATATTTCACTGTGGGAATGGTGTTCTCGGGGTGATGGGAAGTGTTGGGTTTGCGCCACACGTGGCATTTTCCATGATGGCCAAAAAGTTCATTTTTCGTCTCATCTGACTAGAGAACCTTCTTCCATGTGTTTGGAGTCTGCACATTTCTTTCTTTAAGCAATGGCTTTTTTCTGGCCACTCTTCCTTAAAGCCCCACTCTGTGGAGTATATGGCTTATAGTGGTCCTATGGGCAGATACTCCCATCTCCCCTGTGGATCTTTGCAGCTCCTTTAATGTTATCCTTGGTGTCTTTGTAGCATCTCTGATTAATGCCCTCCTTGCCCGGTCTGTGAGTTTTGGTGGGTGGCTTCTCTTATCAGGTTTGTAGTGGTGCCATTCTTTCTATTTTGTTATAATGGATTTAATGGTGCTCCGTGGGATATTCAGAATTTGGGATATATTTTTATAACGCAACCCTAATCTATACTTCTCCACAACTTTGTTTCTGATCTGTTTGGAGTGCTCCTTGGTCTTCATGCTGCTTGCTTAGTGGTGTTGCAGCCAGGGGCCTTTCAAAACAAGTATATTTATACAGGCATCATGTGATAGATCATGTGACACTGATTGCACACAGGTGGACCCTAATCAACTAATTATGTGACTTCTTAGGTTATTTGGTTGGACCAGATCTTATTTAGGGGTTTCATAGCAGAAGGGATGAATACATATGCATTCACAACTTTTCCGTTTTTACTTGTTTTTTTTATATATACAGGTATTTTATTGTCATTTCATTTCACCAATTTGGACTATACTGTTAGGTCTATTACCTAACATCCAATTGAACCTCCATTTTTCAGTCCAGGTTGTACGTAATGCAACAAAACAGGACAAAAACCAAGGGGATGAATACTTTCGCAAGGCACTGTATTTCTTTTCAGAACCATAACGGCCTCCTTTGCCTTTTACCTTTCTAATAAAAAGGTTGGTTGCCCTTAAAATATCCCACTTTTTCTACATCCCCCAGCTGTTCCCATCCCACTAATGACTCTTTGACGTATTGGCCTTACATCAAGGTTGCTTTGGGGGTGGAGACTGTGAACCCTCAGTGCTCTCGGCATTGTGCTCCAATGAACCTAGGCATTAATGCAGCATAGCCTCTGCTGATGCTCGATATCCTCAGTCCTCGATGCTGTAGAAGAGGAGGACTATTGTTACCATTTATCATTTGTGTAGTGCTACACAGCATATGCAGCGCTGTACAGACACTTGGAAGAGATAGTCCCTGCTCATTAGAGCTTACAGTCTAATCAAGACAGACAAGAAAACACATGGGGACTAGGATAGATTGAGGAGAATGGTAAGGAAAGGATACATTGAGGGGAATGGCTAATCCTTCCTCTTCTTCAGGGCAGTATCAGGGGGAGATCAATTCAGGGTAACCTAAAGGAGCTCAATTCAAAGTGAGATTGAGGATCCCTCGATGCCGATACCCCACTAGTTTCCAATGCAACTCCTGAGTACAGGAAACCAATGTCACTTATTCCAAAGTCAACGGACAGGACTTCTTAGTGCCAAAAGAAGAAATTAGACCTTATCTGCTAAATGTCTTTCCTTGAGTTCTCTCCGGGCCAGTCCAGGAACCTTAGAGTAGTCAACCTCCTCCAGCAGCTGAGGACTGAATTCTTTAAAGTCTTGCTGACAGCCTATCTAGCTCCCTCTGGTGTCAGAGACTCAGACTACTACTGTCAAAGCAGCCTATGTCACAACTCCTGCCCACTAACCGACAGTACTATAAAACAAACAAACCTGAACTAACTTCGATGAAGCAATTGCTTCTGTTCTTACTCTGTAATTCTTTATTATTGGTTTTCTTGGGGGGGGTTCTCTTTTTAACCTTACTGAAAAACAAAAACAAAAATTCCTACTCCGTTAGGGAACTCCACAGTCACTGCCGCTGCAACAAAACACCTCCAACTCCACAAATCCTCCAACTCCTAATCCCCTCGCAACAATGACTGTACTGACCATGAGTTCCTGACTGAATTGTCAAAAACCTAGTTGTCCTTCAGTACCCCGCAAATGAACCGGATGGGCCCTGGACTGGCCCAGAGAGAACTCAAGGAAAGACAATTAGCAAGAAAGGTCTAATTTCTTCTTCCTCTTCGGTCTCTCCGGGCCAGTCCAGGAACCTTAGGGAAGTACCAGAGCAGTACTCAATTACAGGAGGGCCCCGCTAGACCCGCCACTATGGCCGCGGCCCCTACATTTGCGTCTCCCCTTGCCTGAACCTCTAGCCTATAATGCTTCGCAAAAGTGTGGAAAGACGACCAAGTAGCCACTCTACAAAAATTCACCGGCAGAACCAAAGCCAACTCAGCCCAAGAAGCCGCTTGACCCCGAGTAGAATGAGTACGGAGAGCCTTGGGGGCCGATTCTCCACTCGCCTGATACGCAGCTGCAGCAGCTTGTTTAACCCACCGGGCGATTGAGGCCTTAGAGGCCGCCTCCCCTTTTGATGGTCCACCAAAAAGCACGAACAACCTATCCGTTCTCCGAAATGAATGAGGTACCGACGAAGCACCCTTCCAAGATCAAACTTTCGAAGCGTACGATCCATACCATCCCTCTCCCGGCTCTGAAAGGTCGGAAGAGAAATTGGTTGATTCAAGTGAAAAACTGATACTATTTTCGGCAGAAAAGAAGGTACCGGTCTTAACACCACCTTCTCTGCCGAAAATTGAAGATATGGCTCTCTGTACGATAGTGCTTGTAGATCCGAGATCCTTCTGGCCGAACACAAAGCCACCAAGAAAGTGGTCTTCCAAGAAAGCTCCCTCAGGGCCACCGCCCCTGCGGGCTCAAAGAGAGGCCGTGCCAACGTCTCAAGCACCAAATTCAAATTCCATGCTGGAACTACCGGTCTCACCGGGGGCCGGACATTCTTAACCACCCTGATGAATCTCAGAACATCGGGATGCAAAGACAAGATTGACTCCCTGCACCTTGCCCCTAAAAGATGCCAGGGCCACTAAGTGAACCTTCAGAGTGTTTAGGGCTAGACCTTTATCCAGCCCCCATTGCAGAAATACCAACATGTGTGGCACCGTCATGGAAAAAGGTTTAACGCTACGCCTCTCACACCAACTTTCAAAAATGCGCCAAATGCAGACATAAGCTAACGACGTAGAATGCCTCCTTGATTTCAACATTGTAGCTACAACTGCTGCGGAATAGCCCCTACACCACTGCCGTTCCCCTCTCAAGAGCCAAGCCGTAAGCAAGAAGCGATCCACCTGCAGCATTAGTATCGGCCCCTGGCACAGCAGACTGACCTGATTGGGAAGCCTCCAAGGGTGCTACGAAAAGTCTCACCAGGTCTGCATACCAAGGCCTCCTTGGCCAATCCGGAGCAATGAGAATCACCTTGCCGTCGTGCCCTCCTATCCTCCGAATGACCCGACCTATCATCGGCCACGGAGGAAAGACATAGAGAAGGCCGCCTGAGGGCCAAGGCTGAGCTAGGCCATCAAGCCCCTCGGACATGCGCTCTCTGCACCTGCTGAAGAACCGCGGAGCTTTGGCATTGCTGAGAGTGGCCATCAAATCCATGACGGGCTGTCCCCACCGCACCATGAGGTTGTGAAAAACTGCCGCATTCAGTTCCCACTCTCCCGGATCTAAGACATTCTGGCTGAGATAATTGGCTTGAACGTTGTCCTTTCCTGCTACATGAGCCACCACTGCAAATCTCTGTCAGCAAACTCAGCGAACTGTCCTCCTTCTGCTGCTAGCAGGAGACTAAGTTCGGTGATTGGATGCAGCGGGCTGGACCCTGGGGCTCCCAGTTCCTCCCTGCCCTGCTCTGCCACGGAACTGCTCAAACGAGGCAAGCTCTGCCTCTGCTGCCCTCTTAACTCCACTTACCGGCAGCCGAGCTATGTCTCCCGTTTCTTTTTTTTTTTTCTTTTTTCTTCTATCTTAATCAAGTTTCCTTCTGGTTTTAAATACCCTGTTAGGGCCTCCAAGGAACTCTTCCCCAACAATCTCCTTCCTTCTTCTCCATCTCCACCGGAAGCCTGTCAGCAACACGTCCTATCCAGCTGCTGAGGACTGAAGACTGGGTCTCTGACACCAGAGGGAGCTAGATAGGCTGTCAGCAAGACTTTGAAAAGAATTCAGTCCGCAGTTGCTGGAGGAGGTTGACTACCCTAAGGTTCCTGGACTGGCCCGGAGAGACGAAGAAGAAATACGTTTGCTCTGCTTTTCTCAATATGCAATAAGGTGGCTTGTAATTGGGTCTCAGACACTTCAAGCATCATTTATGGATGTCCATCATGGTCATGGTTCTCCTGCACTGTGCACTTTTTAAACCATGGGAGGATCTGGGATATAATGGGACCCAGTTGCAGATAGCCCAGGTTAACAGTTAGCCTAGCTTAGTAAATATACCCCAAAGGAGTCAGAAGGCAACCAAGAAGCCGGCAGCACTGCCGTCAGAGCAGCACTGGATGCTGAAACATGAGAACAATAATCCTGCTTTCTTCTCCTGATTTGGTTTTTGGTATCTTTTGGAAGTTCAATGGAAGGGAGAAGATTTCAGAGACTAGGATAGGGATCAAGATGGAAAAAGGAGGATAAAAAGGAAGTGGTCACTTGGCTTTCTTTTAATGGGGCATTAAAGGATCATGAGGAAAGGATGGCCATCAGACATTTTATATATATATATATATATATATATATATAAATATATAAATATAAAAGGTGGGAAGGAAAGAGATCTGCCTCTGAAGAGACATTTTCTGCATAAATGGTGAGAAGTGATTTTCAAAACTACCAGCTAAATTTGTAAACCTAACCAGTTAAATCTATTTTTGGCTACAAACCTAGCTTTAAAAGTAACCAGTTATCTTGGTTGCTCAGTGGCAATTTGAAAATTTAGAGTTTGGAAACTAAATAAAGAAAACAAAACATTTTGGGGAATATTAAGACTATTGATATGCTAACAATTTCTTTATAAAGAGGTTGTTGCTAGCTCAAATGATGTGACACATTTTGGAGGTAATTTTATAATCACTCCCACGTGTACGTGGCCACAAACACATCTAAATGACCTCTCATAAAATACCAATTGACATAAAAGTAAACGTTTTGACATCAAGGAACAAATATTGCCAGTGGGCATGCATATGGGTGGAGTTTTGGCGGAGCACAGGCAAAGTGCGCAAGTATGCACATAGATTATAAAATACTATAATGCACATGGGTACTTGGAAAATACAGGTGTGTACATTTAAACCAGCTGCTGCAAACTACCATGCTTGTAATGTCGGTGCACTTTAGGCTACTTATGCTATTTATTTTATAAAGACCAGTAGATGCCTTTGTCTTTATAAAATAGGCTTAACATAGGTGTCTTAAAACACGCTTTATCTAGGTGCATCCAACATTTCTAACCGCCTTGCTCTTCCCTCAACTTCCCGCACTCACCTTGACCTTACTCGGAACTCAGCCTTCTTCTTTCTGGGACCTGCTCTTTGGAACTCAATGTCTGCTCCTCTTCGATCTAAACCATCCTTCATAAAATTCAAAAGCATGCTCAAGACCCACTTGTTTCATACCGCTTTCAATCTCCCCCTCTCTCCCCTACAGTCCTCCTCCTGATTCTGCCCTTCCCTGTCTATACAGCCCTCTCCTTGATCTTGCCTCCTGACTCTGGCCTCCTTTTATATATCCTTTCTTCCTATGATGCTATCATCTACATTTGGCCTTTCTCCCTTTCCTGTCAATTATTGGCGTTCTTTTCTATTTCCTAGATTTTGTAGCTGCCTTTTATTGTAAACCGTTCTGATGCGCTGCTTGAGCGGTATATCAAACGTCCAATAAAGATAAAATATTTCCACTGGGCTGTGTGGAGTCCTCTGGCCGTGCTGCTGCCAGTAGGCGAAAGTACTGTGATATTATGAGTTAGTCGTGAGGAGCAGATAATGCCTTCTCCTTGCAACTATAAAAGCGATATCACAGCACCTCCCCCTACCAGCAGCAATGCAAACAGAGGATTCCCATGCAGTTTGGTAGGAACATTGGGTACCCCCTTGTAAAATTACCCTCCATTTCTCTCCTGGATTGGCAGAATATAAATTCTCGTAAATAAATAGATAAAGCATAGTTACTCACCTGTAACAGGTGATCTCCGGGAACAGCAGGAATTTAGTTCTCACATATGGGTATCGTCGGTACCGATGGAGCCTGCGCGGGAACGCTCCCCAGCGTCCAATCAGAACGCTTTTGGGAGCATCCCACAGCGCCTGCGTGCTGCCTTCCCGCCTTTCCCAACTGCCTCTCTCCAGTTGAGTTTTAGAGCTGAGACAAAGAGAGAGAGCGAAAGAAAGGAAAAGAGAGAGACAGAGAGATACAACTCCTACGGGGGGTGGGTGGGTTGTGAGGACTAAATTCCTGCTGTTCCCGGAGATCACCTGTTACAGGTGAGTAACTATGCTATCTCCAGGAACAAGTAGGAATGTAGTCATCACATATGGGGACTCCCTAGCTTTAGGTGCCAGGGAGAGACCCCAGAAGTTGTGTGTCCCTGAGAAGGGCTCCACTTCCCCCCATGGATCTCTGGCATTCTACCAGGGATGGTGGGTAGGAGTTGATTAGGTATGGAACAGGTGTTTGAGAACAGCCTGACCAAACAAGGCATCCCGGCGGGAGTCCTTGTCCAAGCAGTAATGGGCTGTGAAGGTATGAACCGAGGCCCAAGTGGCTGCTCGACAGATGTCGTCAATAGACACAGAGTTCAGATGAGCCATTGAGGCTGCCATGGCTCTCACGTTGTGAGCTGTGACATGGCCCTCCAGAGAAAGGTTCTTACTCTGATAGGCGAAAGAAATACACTGAGCAATCCAGTTAGATAGTGTTCTCTTGGAGACTGGAAGTCCCAAATAAGAAGGATCAAAAGCAACAAAGAGTTGAGAGGACTTTCTATGTTGCTGTGTCCTTTGTAAGTAAAAAGCTAGAGCTATTTTACAGTCCAAGGTATGAAGATTCCTTTCTGCATTTGATGCATGAGGTCCTGGAAAAAAGACAGGTAGGTAGACGTCTTGGTTGAGATGAAAAGGCAAGACCACCTTAGGCATAAAGTGTGGATGAGTCCTAAGGACTACCTTGTCATGATGGAACCTTGTATAAGGTGGATTAGCTACTATTGCTTGCAAGTCACTAATGCGGCGTGCTGATGTGATTGCAATGAGAAAGATAACCTTCCAAGAAAGGAATTTCAAGGAGGTGGTAGCTAAGGGTTCGAAAGGTGGCTTCATGAGCTGCCCAAGAACCAGGTTCAAGTCCCATGCCACCGGAGGTGGTCTAATGGGAGGCTTAGTTAGAAGGAGGCCTCTCATGAATCTTGCTATAAGAAGATGAGAGGAAATAGGTTGTCCATTTAGAGGTTTAAGAGAAGCTGCAATAGCACTCAAATGGACTCTTACTGAATTTGTCTTAAGGCCTGCATTAGGCAAATGGAGGAGATACTCAAGTAAAGATTCCAGAGGTATAGCAAGGGGGTTAAGATCCTTTTCTGAACACCAAATAGTAAACCTTTTCCACTTGAAAGCATAAGAACGTCTAGTGGAAGGTTTTGTGGAAGCTTAAAGAACATCTTTCACTTGCTGAGAAAGATGAAGATCTTGGAGATCTAGGCCTTCAGCAACCAAGCCCTGAGATGCAGGGACTGGGGATTGGGATGCCATAACATCCCGTTCTCCTGAGATAGGAGATCTGGAGCAGACCCTAACTCCAGGGAGGGAGCTTGAGAGAGATGTAGAAGCAGAGGGTACCACACTTGCCGTGGCCAATGTGGTGCTATGAGAATCATGTGGCCTCTGTCTCTCTGAAGCTTGAAGAGGGTTTTGGGAATTAGGGGAATGGGTGGAAAGGCATACAGGAAGTCTTGACCCCAGTAAAGGAGGAAAGCATCCTTGGCCTGAGCTCCCTGAGCCGGAATTCTGGAACAGAACTGGGGAAGTTTGGCATTCCACGGACTTGCAAAGAGGTCTATGTCCGGGGCTCCCCAAAGTTGAAATATCCTGGTCACCTGGTCTGCAAGCAGAGACCACTCGTGTGGAAGGAGAACTCGACTGAGTCTGTCCGCCCAAGAGTTTTGAATGCCTGGAAGATATACTGCCAGCAGATGAATCTGATGCTCTCTGGCGAGGGCCCATAGTCGCAAAGCTTCGTTGCAAAGCGACAGAGAGCCCGTTCCCCCCTGCTTGTTCACATAGAACATGGCTACCTGATTGTCCGTGTGAATGAGGACTGTCTTGTAGCTGAGCAAGGAGTGGAACACTCGCAGAGCCAGGAAAATTGCTCTGAGTTCCAAGAGATTGATATGTAGACAACTCTCTTGTGGAGACCAGGTGCCCTGGGTGGAGAAGTCTTGCAGATGAGCTCCCCAACCCTTTGGAGAAGCATATTTTGTGAGAGTTGCTTGGGGTAAGGGTTGTTGGAAGGGGCACCCCAGCAACAGATTTTGAGTGGACCTCCACCATTGGAGGGACAAAATGAGGCGACTTGTGTTTGCTATTTTGTCTGACAGGCACCCTGATGCCTGGGTCCATTGGGAGGATAAAGTCCACTGAGCTGCCCTCATGTGGAGGCGAGCATATGGAGCCACATGCACGGTGGATGCCATGTGGCCCAGCAATTGCAACATTTCTCGAGCAGTTAGATGAGGCTTTAGTGCTGCTTGAGAAGCTAACTGCACTAAGCGAAGGCAACAGGCCTGGGGGAGATAGGCCCTTGCTCTTGTGGTATCCAGAAGAGCTCCTATGAACTCTAAAGATTGAGTGGGAGTCAGATTGGATTTTGGGATGTTTATTACCAGCCCTAAATACTGGAGGATACGCATTGTGCAGGATAGAGAAGTCTTGGCCTCTGACTGTGTTGGAGCTCGAATGAGCCAGTCGTCCAAGTAAGGGAAGAAGAATATTCCCAGAGTACGGAGAAATGCTGTTACCACAGCCATGCATTTCATGAACACCCTTGGAGCAGAGGCCAGACCAAAAGGAAGCACCCAGTATTGGTAGTGCTTTCCTTGAAAAAGGAACCAAAGGAACTTTCTGTGGGTTGGATGGATGAGTACATGGGTGTACGCATCCTTGAGATCTAGAGAACAAAGCCAATCCTGACTCTGAAGGTATGGAAGCAGAGCACCGAGAGAAATCATCTTGAATTTCTCCTTGACAAGGAATTTGTTCAATTCTCTGAGATCTAATATAGGTCTGTATCCCCCTGTTTTCTTTGGGATAAGAAAATAAGGGGAATAGAACCCTGTGCCCTGTTGATGAAGAGGCACTTCTTCTATCGCCCCTTGGGCAAGAAGAATGGCAACCTCCTGACCTAAGAGGCTGATGAGAGGTGTCAGAGAATTGAACTATTGTGTGAGGGGGCATGCTTGAAAAATGAAGTTTGTACCCCTCCTTTATGATGGAGAGTGTCCAATGCTCTGCTGTTATTTGCCCCCATCTGGGGGCAAAATGACATATCCTTCCTGGAATGGTGGACGGTTCTGGTCCTTCCAGAACCAGAAAGGCTAAGTTCTCTAGCTGAAAGTCAAAGGCCCTGAGGAGGCCGGTGGAGGCCTAGCAGCCTTTGCTTTCTTCTGTTTGGGTGGTTGCTGACGTTTGGTTGAAAACTGACCTGCAGAAGATGCCTGCTGAGTATAAGCAGGATAAAATCTTTTCTTTTTAGAAAAAGGTGTTTTCTTGAACAACTTCTTTCTAACAGGATCAGCAGGATAGTCTATCCAAGGTGGAATTTTCAGCATCCATTTCATTGGCTTTTTCCTGCCAATCTTTCCCAAACAAGTTCTCACCAGTACAAGGGATATTTCCCAATTTATCTTGTACCCAGAGCTCTAAATCAGATGCCTGGAGCCAAGCAATTCTATGTGCACCTATGGCAATAGCCGAGGTTCTGCTTATACACTCAAAGCAGTCAAAGGCTGCACGGTTGGAGAATTTAGAGACATCTTGGGCATGTTTGACCAAAGTGAGAAAGTCCTGTCTTTTCTCCTCAGAAATGAAAGGACTTAAAGTCTGTAAATTATCTGTGGCCTCCTTTAGGAACATTCCCATGTAGAGACTATAGGAACTGATTCTTGCAGCAAGCATGGAAGCTTGAAAGACTCTACGTCCAAAAGCATCCAGGGTTCTGCATTCACGTCCCGGAGGATTAGAGGCATGTCTTTTTGCACTTCTAATCCTTCTCATAGCTGACTCCACCACAATAGAGTGGTGAGGAAGCTGAGTTTTATGGAACCCAGGACAAGGAGGGACACGATACATAGTATCTAACCTAAGAGAATGAGGAGAGGTGGTAAGAGGTGTTTCCCACATCCTCAACATGAGATCATATAGAATCTCATGAATGGGTAAGGTAGCTGCCTCCTTAGGAGTTTTGGGATATTGTAAAATTTCCAACTCCTTGGCCCTTGGCTCTGTTTCAGGGGCCACAGTGATGGACAGGCCCCGAGCCACCTCCCTGATAAAGTCTTGGAAAGACATGCCCTCTGGAGGAGACATCCTGAGTTTAGGGGAGGAGGACTCCTCTGGAAGAAGTATCTATGCATCAACAGAATTTTCAGAATCCTCAGATTCTTCTGAGGACTCGAAGTATCATCTGTCCGGATGCTCCTGCAGAGCCCGATACCCGTACCGACCAAGGTCGGTACCGGGAATAACCGGTACCGGAGGGCATCGTAGGACAGAGTACCGGCATAGCAGACACTGATGCCGATATCGATGCTATTGATACCAGTGCCGATACCGATACCGGTGCTGGTACCGGTGGAGTTGTCTGTCGCGGTACCAAGGGCGTCGATGCCGCAAGGAAAGCTGCCAGACTGCGTTCCATGCTCAGAATTCTCTGGTCCATGGACGCCACCAATGCCTGGAAGTCGGTACCGGTGGAAGCCACCGGTACCCCAAAGCATGGCACCAGGAAATCTGTCGAGGCCGAGCCATCTAGAACATCCTGGAACCCCAATAATGCTTTGGAAGCCAAAGCCTCCCGCCGGGGTAATTTTGCCAGTGCAGAATCCTCGAGGGCAATGCCAGAGGCATCTCGATGCTTAGAAGGAGATCTACCCTTCGAGGACCGGCTGGATTTATGTTTAGTTACCTGAGATCCATGGAAGGAAGAAGCAGCCCTGGAAGACGTCGATGCCACCGAAACTGCATCAGAGGGAAACAGGGTACTGAGCTTAGCAGCTCGGTTCTGCCGACCTCTTTTAGACATCATGGCACAGGACACACAATCCGTGATGGAGTGGTCAGGACCTAAACATTTTAAACACCATTCATGGGTGTCGGTGACGGAAATGGTACCGCCACACTTGGTGCACTTTTTAAAACCTGAGGCAGGTTTTTCCATGTTAAGGAAGGTTTTGGGCCTAAGACCCAAAAAGGCGGGTGCACCTGAAGAAAATAGAAAAAGAAATATATATATATATATATATATATATTTAGAAATATGAAAAAGAAGACTGGCGGTACCGGTAGAGCGTCGAAGAAGGCAGACGCGACCACAAAAAGAAATAAAGAAATTCTTCTGCGGTGACAGGAACACGACCTGCTGGCTCCGCGGAAAAAGAAGAACTGGAGAGAGGCAGTTGGGAAAGGCGGGAAGGCAGCACGCAGGTGCTGTGGGATGCTCCTAAAAGCGTTCTAATTGGACGCTGGGGAGCGTTCCCACGCAGGCTCCGTCGGTACCGACGATACCCATATGTGATGACTACATTCCTGCTTGTTCCTGGAGATATAATGAAATCACCCTTCCCTACTCTCCAGCTTTGTCCGAAACTAGCATGTTATCTATAACCCTTGAAAATGTTAGAAATTCTTAATAGTACTAATTTTTACTCCTGAACATTAAATAGCAAAACTGTATCAGAAGCACCCTCTTTTTAAACTACAATACGGTCCTCTTTAAGGAATAAATTTTATAATTATCTACACCTATATAAAGTTTACAAGTACTTTTCAGTGGATTGCCCCCGCTGGCAGCCTGCGGCTTGTAATAGGCCTGTTGAAAGCCGAAAACCTAGTCACCCACTCCCCGGACTTCTCCAGAAGGGGCGGAAGTCCCACACGTGCGGCTGGAGAGGTCGTGACATACCCGGAATGGCAGGCGATTCCCCACCTCTTCCTCCCGGTCTGCGGCTGCTCTCCAGACCACACAGTCGGTAAAAAAACAGCCACAGCAGTGTTTTTTTCTTCTTTTTTTTTAAACTTTGAGCCATTCGTTTTGGGAACAGCCACCTGCTAGATCGACCTTCTTCCTGCCGCTGGAAGGAATTGCTGCTCTGCCCTTCAACTGCAGGACGACCAGAAACCACACAAAACTGGAAGACCATGGTAAGCAGCCCAAGTCTGCACTGTTAAGCCATCGAGCTGGCTTCATCTGGAGGGGCAAGAGTGTGACCTCAATCCTGTGGGCCACTAAAATAGGCCTCTCCAGGGCCCACCCTCCTACCCCTCCACCCCCCCTGCCACCTTAACCCTATCCTGTCTGGCACCCTCTACTCCTCTGCGTCCCACGGCCGCTATTCGCAACCACAGAGATCTGAAGTCACTTTGTCCGAAACTAGCATGTTATCTGTAACCCTTGAAAATGTCAGAAATTCTTAATAGTACTAATTTTTACTCCTGAACATTAAATATCAAAACTGTACCAGAAGCACTCCGTTTTTAATTTACAATACAGTCCTCTTTAAGGGAGTAACTTTATAATTATGTACACCTATATAAAGTCTGCACATACTTTTCCCTCTTCAGGTTTATGGCAAATTTTCAAAACTAATGTATGTGCATACTTCTTTGAATATTATCTCAGGGAATTTATGCATTTACATTTATACCCACTGTTTACTATATACAACATTTCTAGGTTACTTTATGTGCATATTAGATTTTTATAGAATTGCCTGCCCAATAAGCATCTAAAGTTACATGTATACTGTCTATACATGGGTAATTTTACTCAAACTGACCAAAGGCATTCCAAGAGGCAGAGTTTGCATTTATACATAAGTCTTTTGGAAATATGTGGTTTTTGCACATAAAGCCCTCCTTTTCCACAAAAAGCTTTAGATTATTACACTATAACATATTATGCATTAGGAAATTGTTCCAATAAAAGCCACAAAAATATCACAACTGTCTGATTCACAACTGAATTTTGAAATAGTCCAAGTTTTGCCTAAGACATTACTACAATACTTAGTGGTAAGACATGGAGGGGGCCTAGGTGTTGATTAATTATGGGACTTCAAGGAATCAAAGGTGACAAGGAGTGATATAGTCCAGTGTTCCTTCTAAGATATGTAGGAGTCAGTTACATGCATTCCTTTCACTGCAGACAGTGCAGCAACATTGCAGTTTCCATCGCAAGAGGCAGGCAAGGTTCTGCAGGATCTCAGGAGAGCTACCTGCCCTTCACAACTGGAACTCTGCTATAACTGCATCACCCTGGATGGTAGAAATGCAAGTGGCGGACTCTTGTGTACCTTAGAGGGGATGCTGGCATAGCCTACTAGTGGAGGCCAGCACTGTAACAGAATCTACAGTGGCTACAGAACATCTACAACCCCGCAAAAATGTTTTCCACATTTTGTTGTCAGTGCATCAGACTTGCATGCATTGAAATTAATTTTATCCCGCTCATCCTTTTCCTTTTCCATTTCCATTTATATTTTTGATATACCACAGCCAGCCATTGGTATCATGGTGGTTTACAATGAAGGAAACTGTCAAATAAAAGAGAGAGACCTTAGCCACAATTTAAATGTGCTGTATAATTTTAAAAATAAATTACACAGCATACTCCATACCTTCAGGGGAAAAATATTTTAGTCGAGGGACAAAGTATTTATCCAAAAACAAAACTGAAATTAAACTGGATAAATCTTCACTGCCCTAAGTCAATACTGGGGGCAAGCACCTTTGGCAGACGTTACAGCTGAGTCTGTTGAGATAAATCTTGGTATGAAATGGAGAAATTAGACCTCACCTGCTAATTGTCTTTCCTTGAGTTATCTCCGGGCCAGTCCAGGAACCATAGGGTAGTCAACCTCCTCCAGCAGCTGAGGACTGAATTTCCAAAGTTTTGCTGACAGTCTATCCAGCTCCCTCTGGTGTCAGAGACTCAGTCTTCTATTGTCAAAGCAGTCTATACTGAACTAATAACCATCAAAACATTAACTAACTCTCGACAAAAACAACTAAAACTTCGAATAATTTCTTGGCTCTCTCCTTTCTTACCGTATCCAATGTTGTTTTTTTTTCTTTTTCTTCTCTTTCTCCACCTTTATCAGAATGGCCCCTACTCCTCCCTCTCTGACCACAGGAGGGAGACCCAAACTGCAGCCACTCTGAAACTTATCCAATCACCATGCTGAAAACATGACCAGCCTTCACCTTGGTACCTCCGGTCACTAGACACCGAAGTGCCCTCTAACTCTCCAACTAACAGCCGAACCACCAAACCTTGTCGACCAAAACTTGCAGACTAACCGGGTGGGCCCTGGACTGGCCCGGAGAGAACTCAAGGAAAGACAATTAGCAGGTAAGGTCTAATTTCTCCTTCCTCTTCATCTCTCCAGGCCAGTCCAGGAACAATAGAGAAGTACCAAAGCAGTTCCTAAAGACGGGAGGGCCCTGCGAGTCCCGCTACCAAGGCCGAGGCCCCAACATTCGCGTCCCCCCTTGCCTGACCATCTAAGCGATAGTGTCTAGTAAAAGTATGAAGAGATGACCAGGTTGCTGCGCGACAGATATCCACCGGAGGAACCAACGCAAACTCAGCCCAAGAAGCAGCTTGACCTCTAGTAGAATGAGCTCAGAGCCCTTCGGGAGGCGATTTTCCCTTTGCCTCATAAGCTGCACCGACCACCCGCTTCATCCATCGGGCAATGGAAGCTTTAGAAGCCGCCTCCCCCTTACGCGTCCCTCCAAAAATCACAAAGAACCTGTTCGACCTCCGAAAAGACTCCATCTTTCTGAGGCACCTATGGAGCACTCTTCCCAAATCCAACTTCCGAAGAGCATGACCTATGTTATTCCCCTCCATACCCCGAAAGGTCAGAAGCGAAACTGTTTGATTCAAATGAAAACTAGACACCAACTTTGACAGAAACGATGGCACCGGCCGCAACACCACCTTCTCTTTCGTAAATTGAATGTAGGGAGTCCTACACGAGAGCACTAGAAGATCCGAGACTCTCCTAGCCGAACACAGGGCTACTAGGAAGGCTGTCTTCCAAGACAGTTCTCTGAGACTCAGTGTGGCCTCCGGTTCAAAGGGAGGCTGCGTTAAGGCATCCAAAACCAAATTCAAATCCCAATTTGGAACTACTGGCCTCATGGGCGGCCTGATATTCCTAGCTGCCCTAAGAAAGCGTTGAACATCCGGATGCGCTGAAAAAACGCCTCTCAGCACTTTCCCTCTATAGCAAGTCAGGGCAGCCAGGTGAACCTTGAGAGTGCTGAGGGCTAGACCTTTTTCTAGCCCCCCCCTGAAGAAACGACAAGATGTCTGGCAATGACGCGGAGAAAGGCTTAATGTCACGTTCCTCACACCAACCTTCAAAAATGCACCAAACTCGGACATATGCCAGTGAAGTCGACCGCCTCTTGGATTTCAACAATGTGGGTACCGCTGACGCCAAGTACCCTCGACGCTGGAGCTGCTCCCTCTCAATAGCCAAGCCATAAGCAAGAACTGATCCACCTGCGGCATTAGAACTGGTTCCTGACTCAACAGATTGATCCGACTGAGAAGTCTCCAAGGACGATCTACGAGCAGCCGTACTAAATCCACATACCAAGGCCTCCTGAGCCAATCCGGAGCAATGAGAATCACTTTCCCGTCGTGCCCCGCAATTCTCCGTATGACCTGGCCGATCAATGGCCACAGAGGGAACACATACAGCAGCTCGCCCAACGGCCAGGGCTGGACTAGTCTGTCGAGGCCCTCCAACATGTGTACCCTGTACCTGCTGTAGAACCACGACGCCTTGGCATTGGCTAGAGTAGCCATGAGATCCATGACCGGCTGATCCCACCGAACCGTTATTTCGTGAAAAACAGCCGCGTTTAGTTCCCACTCACCTGGATGCAGGACATTCCGACTGAGATAATCGACCTGCACATTGTCTTTTCCTGCTACATGCGCCACCGATAGGGCTAGCAGATGGCTTTCCACCCACTGCATCAACAGCTGGCTCTCCTCCAACAAGGCCGCACTGCCCGTGCCCCCTTGTCTGTTGATATAGGAGACCATCACCACATTGTCGGAGAAGACGCGCACCACTCTCCCTTCTACCAGACCGATGAAATCCTGAAGCGCCAAGGTCACCGTCCTCATCTCCAAACGATTGATCGACCAACAGCTCTCCTCCGTGGGCCAGACGCCCTGTGTTACTTGAGACAAACAATGAGCCCCCCAGCTCGACAGGCTGGTGTCCGTGGTGACCAACACCCACTCTGCCTGTTCCAGCAGAACTCCCGCTTGAAGATGCAGAGGGTCCAACCACCACTGCAGGCTGCTGCGCACGACCTCTGGGCATACGAGCCTCTGAGACAGAGGATGATGCTGTGGAGACCATCTGGATAGTAGCACCCGCTGAAGCAGACACATATGAGCTCTGGCCCATGGAACCTGATCCAAGGCTGCTGCCATGGACCCCAGTAGTTGCAAGTATCTCCATGCCATAGGCACCTGCAGACACAAGAAGGCCCGCACTTGCCTCCAAAGTTTTTGCACTTTGTCCTCGGGCAGGAATACCGCCCCTATCTCTATATCGAACAAGGCCCCGAGATATGTCAGATGCCTCACAGGTTACAACTGACTCTTGGACTAGTTTATCACCCAACCGAGCTGTTCCAGGAACTGGACTACCCGCCTGGTCGTAGTGACAGACTCCACCAGAGACCCTGCCCGAATCAACCAATCATCCAGATAAGGATGCACCTGAATTCCTTCCTTTCACAATGCTGCCGCGACCACAACCATCGTCTTCGTGAATGTGCGCGGAGCCATAGCCAGACCAAACGGCAACACCCAGAACTGAAAATGAACCATGGGTACAGCAAAGCTAAGGAACCTTTGATGATCCGGCCTGATTGGAATGTGCAGATATGCCTCCGTTAAATCTATGGATGAAAGAACCTCTCCCGGCTTTACTGTTCGAATTACGGACTTCAGGGTCTCCATGTGGAAATGTGGCACCCTCAAACAGCGGTTTACATGTTTGAGATCTAGAATGGAACGAAAAGATCCGTCCTTCTTGGGGACCACGAAATAAATCGAGTATCGACCTAAGCCGTACTGGTCTTGGGGAACCGGCACCACTGCTTGAAGCTGGAGCAAACATTGAAGCGTGTCGCTTATTGCTCTCCTCTTTGCTTGAGCTCGCACGGGAACATCAGAAACGCCTCCGCCAGCAGTTGAGCGAACTCCAGCACCCACTGGTCTGTAGTTATGTTGGTTCAGATGGAGTGAAACCTCTGCAATCGTCCTCTCACCGGAAGCTCTGCCTGGACCAGCCACCCTTCATTGTGGCTTCTTTGGGGCGTTCTGCTGGGAACTGAAATACACCCTGCCGAACCCCCGAGCTCCCCGAAAGGACTGCCCCTCACTACAAAGCGGCCTCTTTGATAAGGAGCAAACCGTGGACCACGGAACCTGCGAAAGTCCCTACCTTGTCCTCTCGTTAGAGCAACAGCCCACCTTGGGCGATCTTCCGGAAGCCGGCCTCCCTTGGAATCTCCCAAATCTTTCACAATCTTTTCTAGGGCCTCCCCAAAGAGCAACTTGCCCTTGTAGGGGAGCTTACTGAGGCGAGCCTTAGACGAAGTGTCCACCGTCCAATTACTGAGCCAGAGAAACCTCCTAGCAGCAATCACAGATGCCATAGACTTCGCCAAAATCCTGACTAGATCACAGAAGGCGTCCGCCAAATACGCTGCTGCCGATTCCAGTCTCGCCCCTTCCGAGGAAGACCCTTCCTCTCTGTCTGAGACCGACTCACCTTGGAGCCAGCGAATAGAGGCCCGAGACACATATGCCCCACAAATGGAAGCTGGGAGGGACAGAGCACTTGAATCAAATGCCTGCTTGAGCAGAGCCTCTAGCTTGCGATCCTGAAGATCTTTCAGGGCTGCACCTCCTTCCACCAGGATCATAGTCTTCTTCATTACTGCTGCCACCAACGCATCTACCTTAGGCATACGCAGCAACTCCTTTTCCTCTTGCGGAACTGGGTAAAGCCGCCTAATGGCACGGCTACCCCTCAGGGAAGCCTCCGGACAGTCCCATTCGGACTCAATCATTTGTTTAATAACTCTATGAACCGGGAAACAGCGCTGCTCCGGCTTAAACCCTTGGAGCAAAGGATCCTCAAGCGGCTCCTCTTGAACTGCCAGAAGGGAAATGTTTAGAGCCCCTAAGGACTGGGTGATAAGAGCACCTAGCTCGTCCTTGCAAAATACTCTGAACACATTAGGCACACATTAGGCACATTAGGCACAATCTCACCTTCTTCTAACTCTCCTGCCCAAGGATCCAACACCCCCTCAGAGAGAATTTCTCCCTCTTCTGCAACCTGAGGCGTAGAGAGCTGCGGCCCGAAGCTTTTGAAGCCCACCTCTGGACCCATAGCCTTATTAGAGGAATCCTCTCCAGGATCCACCACCGTGACATCTCCCTTAAGCGAACTTACCAGGCTGGCTGAAGAAGGCTTGCTCAGGGTCTGCTCTAATTTCAAACAGTAGGCCTTATGCAAGGAGAGTATAAAATCCGCCGAAAACAAAGATTCTAATCCGCCCTGTAACTCCGGCAACCGCCCTTGGGCTTGAACTGTATCCAGAGAAGGCCTTTTTGCTTTTGCTTTCTTTTTACCCGCTTTGCTCTGAAGCGTGGGAGAAATGGCTGCCACAGAGAAAATGTCCGCCGTTCCCGCCTTCTCCTCCGTGCCCTGAGTCCCGTCAGCCACATCTCCTGATGCCGACTTAGGCTCCATTACGCCCCCAAAGAGCCTTTCCAAACTGCTACCTGCGCGAAAACAAATGTGGCAGAGGCCCAGGCCCGGCCCCGACAACTCGCGCCGACTCCCGCACGCACTGTGCGCATGCTGCCACTCCGGGCAGCATACGCTTGAAGAACTAAATCCCCCCAAGGCTCTCCGACGGCCGACAGCCCGCGGTGCCGAGCTATCTCTCCTTCTCCGCCTTCCTACCTTTGCTGAGCATTGCGATCTCCCAGATCCGCTCCCCCCCCCCCCACTTCCGCTGGTAGCGGGTGAAGGAGATATGACACTGAGGGCAGAAGGCTTCACTCTGGGGCTCCCAGATCCTCTCTCTCCCTTCGGTGACAACTGCAGCACTCCCTAGAGGCAGGCTCTGCCTCCAGCGCCAGCTTATTACAACGGTTGGCAGCCAAAGTTCATCTTGTTTTGGTTTTTTTTTAATTGAATCCACAAATCCTCTGGACTTACAGCCCTGCTAGGGCTGACCAGAAACAACACTTTTCCCCCATTCAGACACCAAGTAATCTCTGAATTCCTCTTCTTCTCTCAGGGAGCCTGTCAGTCACGTCCTATTCAGCTGCTGAGGACTGAAAGACTGAGTCTCTGACACCAGAGGGAGCCAGATAGGCTGTCAGCAAGACCTTGGAAATTCAGTCCTCAGCTGCTGGAGGAGGTTGACTACCCTACGGTTCCTGGACTGGCCCGGAGAGACGAAGAGGAAGTTTGTGGAAACCTGTTAATATTAAACTATTTTCCTTCATAAAACTGTTCAACTCTGTCAAGTTCCCTGAGGAGCACTGGTGAACAACAATCTTCCAAGACATGCCACAAATTTTTCGACTGGATTGAGGTTTGGCTCTGACTGATCCACTCAAGTACATTTACCTTGTTGTTCCTTAGCCATTCCACTATAGCTGTGGCTGTACGAGTATGCTTCACGTCATTGTCCTGCTGAAAGATGAACTTACGCACCAGTTTCAGCTTTTTTGCAGAGTAGCAGATTTCCCTCAAGGACTTTTCGGTACTTTTCTCTAGTCATTTTTCATTCTGTCCTGATAAGTGCCCCTGTACCTGCTGATAAGAATCATCCCCATAACATGATGCTTCTACCACCATCCTTCATTCTAAGAATGTTCTCTAGGTGATATGCTATGTTGGGTTTGTGTCAAACATAACACTTTTCATTCACCAAAAATATCTTTTTCAGGTTTGATAGGCCACACAACGTTTTGCCACATGGCTACAGACTATCCTACATGTTCTTTTGCCTAGTTCAAATGGGATTCAAGGATGGCTTTCTTGAGTAATGGCTACCCTCTTGCCACCTTATCATATAGGTCAGATTTGTGGAATGTTGGATATTGTTCTCACATGCATATTGACCAGACTTGGCCACGAAAGCCTGTAGCTCTTTCAAAGTTGTCATTGACCTCTTGGTTGACTCCCTGATGAGTTTCTTTCTTGTTCCATCATCCAACTGGAAGGGACTGTCTGATGATCTAAGATGAGTCTTTGTGGTGCGATACATCTTCCATTTCTTAATAATCATTCTGGCTGTCCACCAAGGGATATTCATGGACTTTATAACTCTTTTATACCCTAGAGTTCTCTTGCTAGGAACTTGCTGCTCATAGCTGGGTTTTCGCTTTGAAACAAACTACTCAGCAGAGGAAACATGAATCAGTAAAATTTTAAAAAGGCGGGGCCGATTCACTAGAATTGTTACAGACATACAAGGGAATGGGCACTTATCCAGCTTAGCTTTTCCAAATTTTTTTTCTATTTCATTTACTAACAATTTTTAGATACATTTTTCAATTGGTTATTGTGGAGTAAGATGTGCGGATACATGGAACAAGCACAGTTTTCATGCATTTTAACTTTCAGGATATAAAGCAGCAAAAGGTGAATATTTTGGAAATAGCTGTAGACTTTCTACTACAACTACAAACATGCTTGGGACAGATATAGAGGGAGATATAAGGAGGAGCTACTGTCAGTTTAAGCATGGGTATTTATATTCCCATTTATGCAAATTGATATAAAACCAAAAAGGAAGACAACTGGCTTGTGTGGATGTGCCTATTGGTTCTTATCTGCCAAAATCTGCTATGCTACTATTGGTATGTGGTAGGAAGCTTGTGCAAGAAAAATTGTACTAGTCAAAAAATATGCACAAGTTAAAAGGCAGCAATTGTTGCTCAATCCTACAATATGAAAGGCACCTAATTTTCAAAGATATTTACACAAGAAAACGTTTATCCATGTAAATCAGCTGTCTGAAAAAGGTCCTCCCCCAATGCAGCTGGAAGCATGCCACACCACATGCAATGTTAGCTGCATGTACCAAAGGGGTTCCCAGAAATACGTTTAGGATAGGGGGAGGAAAAGTACACAAGTACATTTTGTTTTTCAAATCTACATGCATACTTTTTCAGCACATTTCTACCCACACAATAAGCCTGTGCAAATGCTTCTGGATACTTTCGTTTTTAAACCTGGGTAATGTCTGTAGGTAACAAGTACCCACAGGCCTTGTTGAAAACTGCCCCATTGTAAAGAATAGAACAATACTTTTGTAATAGATTACAGCTAACATTTAATAAAATCAGTTCTATTCTGGATAAATGCTTTCTCTACTGTAATGACGGCCTGTCATTGAAACAAATAGCAACACCGCCCAGTGAAGGCCTGCTGAAAATGTCGAGGACCACACAATGTCAAAACACTAGATGGGTTTCACAAGCAAAATTATTCTATTACCAAGATTATGATACCATCCAAAAACATTTCTAGTTTAAAAAAGTCCTTCTCTTTCCTAGATAGTAACTAAGGACCCGATATTCAGTGCTATTCACACGGTTTGCAGACCTGCAAACCATGTAAATGTCACTCTGCGGGATATTCAGTGGCAATAACACACCACTTATCACTAACTGGATATTCAATGCCAGGACCGTATATGACCCCCAGCATTGAATATCTGGGTTTAATGTACGGCGTCAGCAGCTAGCCATGTTAGCAGCGCTAGCTGCCAGCACTGAGATCAATATTCATAAAAAGCTGAGCACTTTAATTTAGATATCTAAGATCATCATTGTAGAAGCCTTTGCAAGGGAATTGCACATAAATTGCATACAGGTGTAAATGGTGATCTCAGAATGCCCCTACTTATACATGTAAATGGCCTGAAATGTCCAGATTCAACAGAGGTGTGTCTTGGGCGTAGTTTGGTCAGGCTAGAAAATAATATGTGCATTTCCCATTTTACAACAGGAATACACATATATTTTGAAAAAGATTTCCCTCTTGGCTTTCTAGACTTCCTCCAAAGCTTGAAACGAGTGACTGAGGAGACAATTGAGTGCGGTTCCCTGGTACCTTGTATAAACTTTATATTTAAATCTCTTTACTAAGATCTAATTACAAAAAATAGCAATTCAAATAAGCTTGACAAAAAACACAAATGTAAAAATATATGACAACATAACATTTTTACAATTTTTAAAGAATCCCAGCCCCCCACCTCCTCCACAAAGAAATTATAACCCCCAAGGGCCCATTCAAATGGCTGATCCATATTTCCAAGTGTTTGGCACAACATGTGATTTTCCTTGCACACGTGCACATCCAATATAATCAGCAACCCCACTACCCCACCCCTCCCACCCCATCAAATAGCAAACTAAAAAAGGGGGTATAATATACAACAACTGGGATTCACTCCTTAATTCACTCTCGCCAAGCAAAATTATTAGTTCCATCTAACCCTCTTGCCACTAACCCCCACCATCTCTTCTCTACTCTTAACTCTCTACTCAAGGCACCTACCCCTCCGACCCCTCCCTTCTCTTTCTGCCCAAACCCTAGCTGATTATTTTCTTGACAAAATCCACAAGACTACACTCCAATTCCCCACTAGATCAGCTTCATCCCCTCTTCCTCCTCCTCAATACCAACTTTTCCCCTCAAACTCTATTACTCTTTCATCCTTTTCTATGATCTCAGACGAGGAAACCTCTTCTTCTCTCCTCCTCTAAATCTACTACTTGCTCCTCTGATCCTATCCTCACCCATCTCCTTAACTCCATATCCTCTTCTGTCATACCTACCATCTCACATATTCTCAATCTCTCGCTCTCCATTGCTACTGTCCCTGCTGTCTTCAAGCATGCTATGGTCACACCCCTCTTCAAGAAACCTTCACTCGACCCTAGTTGTCCTTCCAGTTATCGACTTATATCCCCCTTCTTCCCTTCATTTCCAAACCTCTTGAATACGCAATCTTCCACCATTGTCTTGAATTTCTTTTCTCTCAAGATCTGCTAGATCCACTTTAATCTGGCTTTCGTCCCTTACATTCTATTGAGACGGCACTTGCCAAAGTCTCCAGCGACTTGTTCCTGGCTAAGTCCAAGGGCCTTTACTAGGTCCTCATGCTTCTTAACCTTTCTGCTGCTTCTGACATTGTTGACCACCACCGCCTCCTCGACACATTGTCCTCACTTGGTTTTAGGAGCTCTGTGTTGTCCTGGTTCTCTTCTTATCTCTCCTATTGCTTCTTCAGGGTTTGTTCTGGTGGCTCCTCCTCTACTGCTAGTCCACTCTCAGTTGGTGTACCCCAAGGATCTGTTCTGGACCCTCTCCTCGTCTCTCTCTATACTCAGTCCCTTGGTGCTCTCATCTCTTCCCATGGATTTCAGTATCACCTTTATGCTGACAATGCTCAAATCTATCTTTCTTCTCCTGATATTTCTCCATCACTCCAGGCCTGCATCTCTGCCTGCCTGTCTGACATTGCCACCTGGATGTCTCACTGCTGTTTGTAATTAAATATAGCCAAAACCAAACTTATTTTTCCTCCTAAAACTTCCTCCTTTCTCTATCTCTACAGATAACACTCTTTTAGTTCTTGTTTCCTCAGCCCGTAACCTTGAGGTCATCTTTGACTCCTTCTCCTCACATATCCAACAGATAGCTAAAATCTGTCATTTATCTATCTATAACATAAACAAAGTTTAGTGGTTGGGGCAAGGTACTTTAGGCCGGAAGATCGGGGGTTCAAATCCCACTAGAGGACAGCAACCTTGGGCCGGAAGGACTGGGGTTTCTAGTCCCACAGGTGCTCCTTGTGGTCTTGGGCAAGCCACTTAACCCTCCATAGCCCATGTTCCTGTAAAATAGTTATCTCCAAGTTATAATGCCCTGTTCAATGTAATTTCAGTTTGTTCAATGTAAACCGCACTGATGCAGAATAGCGCGGTATATAAGAGAATGTAAATAAATAAATAAAGTTTGCCCCTTCCTTTCTGACACACTACTAAAACACTTGTCCACTCTCTAATCACTTCCCATTTCGACTATTGCAACCTCCTTCTTGCTGGTCTCCCTCAGAGTCACCTCTCTCCTCTTCAATCTGTTCAGAATTCTGCTGCGCGACTAATCAATATACTCAGGTAACCCCTCTTCTCAAATCACTTCAATGGCTTCCCTTCCATTTCTGTATCCAATTCAAACTTCTCCTTCTGAACTATAATCTACTGCTCCTCCTTAGCTTCCTCTCTCCTCTCCCTACACCCCTCCTTGTGAACTCCATTCTTCCACTGGCATACTCCTCTCTATGCCCTTTTCCTCCACTGCCAACTCTAGACTTCAACCTTTTCACCCTGCTGCTCCATATGCCTGGAACAAACTTCCCAACTCTATGCGTCAGACATCCTCTCTCCCCCTTTTTCAAATCCATGCTAAAGACCTTCTTTGGGGCTGCTTTTGGATCCTGATCCCTTGCTTTCCTTGTGTCTCCCTACTGCATCCTTTCCTTACTTTCCTTGTGTCTCCTTACCCTACCCTATTGCATCCTTATTCTTATCTTTTATTTTGTCTGTCTTAATTAGATTGTATGCTTGACGAGCAGGGACCATCTTCATCTATGTCTGTACAGAGCTGTGTAAGCACAGTTACTTACCTGTGACAGGTGATCTCCGGAACAGCAGGAATTAGTCTTCACATGTGGGTACGTCGGCGCCGACGGAACCCACACGGAAATGCTCCCTAACATCCAATCAGAAAGCCTTTGGGAGCATCCCTCGCGCCTGCGCGGTGACTTCCCGCCTTTCCCACTGCCTCTCCCCAGTTGAGTTTCATAGCTGAGACAGAAGGAGAGAAAGAGGAAAGGAAATAGATAGATACAACTCCTAGGGAGGTGGGTGGGTTGTGAAGACTAATTCCTGCTGTTCCGGAGATCACCTGTTACAGGTAAGTAACTGTGCTATCTCCAGGAACAAGCAGGAATGAGTCTTCACATGTGGGGACTCCCTAGCTGTGGGTGCCAGGGGAGATCCCATAAAATGCGTATCCCTGGAACAGGACGGCATTTCCCAAACCTGGATCTCCAGCATCCCCTGAGGGATGGAGGGTAGGAGCTGTAGAGGAACAGCGAATCTAAAGATTACAGGGAAAAAAGTCTTTAGAAGGTATGTCAAGTATCATCAAAATATTTAATGAACTAGCACAATATAGAGCTTACCAACTGGATTGTAGGAAGCAGACTGTAGATGCAGTAGCGGAATCTTCAAGGTGACTCCACAGCAGTGAGGAAGAAGTTCCAATCCGGAATGGGCAGGTGACCCAGGTGTCAACCGGGGCAGGAGAAGATCGGCAGGTCTCCAATGAAAAGCTTTATGGGAAAAGCTGAGAACTCATTTAGGTACAGAGTCATAAACATTGAGGACTAAAGAAGACTGACCGATCTGGAAAATTAGCCCAGTCCGGAAGGGAAGAGAGGGTATGTAAAAAAGCCCCTATTCCCAAGGAGAATAGAAGTGTATTCAGGAACACTGAAGATGTACACTGTCCTTCCTAGCTGTTAAGCGATAGGAAGACATTGAAGTTTGAGACTGCACAGATAGGGAGATGTATAACAAAAATAGAAGCTGTTGGCGTCACAGCAGTAATGGTTAGTATAACCCGTCCCAGTCACTGAGCCGTATGATAATAGGCAAGTTGACTGTCCGGACCCCATAAGAAAATAAAAACCTAAGCACCGACAGTCAGGGAGATAGGTAGACATAGGGTGCTATGGACATCTCCCAATAGGCGTATGCCTATATATATATATATCTGGAAGACATACATATCTATACCTATGAGAATATATATATATATGTATGTAGACAAGTAGTTTTTATATATATATCTATATATATATATATATATATATATATATATATATATATACACACACATATAGACATGTAGATAGTGTGATGAGGTGAGTACAGCCCAGCTAGGGAAAACTGGAAAAAAGAAGGATTTTTTTTTCATTGCGGGGGATGGGAGCACAAAATCCTAGGCTCCATACTAGAAGCACTGAAAGAAACCTAGAGGGCAGAGCTAAGGCTAAGCCAATCACAGACCACAGGACAACCCTGCAGAGGAGTAGGAGGTCCAAGTGGGAGGAGCTAGGAAGGGAGTTGCCCAGCTCAACAGTTAACAGAGGAAGAACAAACAAAAGAGAGAGGCACAGTTTGAGTTTGCAGGAGGAGGAAGGAGCTGTGAGCAGAAGGTCCAGGAGGAGTGCAGGAGCAAGCACCAGTGGCAGCTGCAGTTCAAGGCCTAGCCCAGGTTCAAGTCCAATTCCCAGGAGGCACAGACAGGAGAGATCTGGGGCCAAGCTGTGGAAAACCCTTGCAGCCAAGGAGAGCAGCAAATGGAGGAACCATTACAAAGGCAGCCAAGGAAGGTACGCAGGGAATGAGCAGTGCCACCAGAATAGTTCTTGCTCTGACTCAGAGGAGACTTTCAGACACCTGAAGCCTCAGCACAGCAAGAAGTATCTCAGGAGGGAGGTTAAGCAGGAGAGACACACAGGAGACCGGCTTGGAGGAGCCAAGGCCAGGCAGTGTGAGAGACTGTTTAACATTGCAAAGACTCTTAAGGAAAGGACACCAGAGCACTTTCAGAGAGCACCCAGCTGTAGCTCAATTGAGAGCATGGAGGTAGGCCCTGAAGAAAGTGTTATTGAGTCAGAAGCCTCTGAGATGGAATGTGAGCTGTGCACTAAAATACAATAGTATTGTGAGTTAGAATACAGTGAAATACCAAAGGAAGCTGTTGCAAGTTAAAGCAGTTTTTAAGAGTTGAAAGAGAAGAGTAACCCTGAAGACAAGAGGTTAGGAATCTCTCTCTTAGGAAGCAAAAACTGCAAAACTTCAGTGAAGGCCCAAACAGCTAGAACTGTTTGTATGGGCGTGGCAACAGCGGGTTGGAAGCTGTGAAGAGTTTTACAAATGCTTTTGTGTTTTGAAATGTCAAGCAATTGCAGTGAAGAATAGAAACTGCTGTGAGTTTTGTTTGGACATTTTTCATTTGGAGAAATTATCCTGTATTTCTTTTGTCTGGAAAAAGTGCTTAAAGAATTTTTATGTTCATCACTTGCCAACTTTGGAAACCGAATAAAAATTTCCTGTGCGCTTTAAATAACCACTTGGTTTTTCTTATTGACACAACTACAACCCTCGAAGGGATACAGATGGCCAGCCGTCCCTACTAGGCAACCGCCTGGTAGGGGCGCGAGCGTCACAATAGATATATGTATAGATAGAGGTGGGATGGCTGACGCCCACCCAGGGTACAAAAACATGTATGCCCACATACACAAAAATAATTTTTCAGAATACATGCCTGCAACTGAGCCACAGAAAAAACCATTCACATGGGGAATGTGATGGGAAAAAATTCATCCAATAATAGGGGGTGAAACCCACCTGAAGAAATATAGAGAATCGATTTCTGTGGAGCAGGAATGTAGGTCAGTGGAAGAACCAGTATGGTTGCGTGAAAAACAGAGGATAACCGCAGTCTGGCAAGAGTACGTCAGCAGTACTTTAGGACTCTGATACGTCCAAAGGACAAGAAGAACGCATAGACGAAGATACCAGAGTGACCCAGACAAGGGGTTCAGGGGTATCATGTACGATAAAGGAGTATGCGTTGTCCAAGTGGAGTAGAAAAACATAATGCCAAGCTGTAAGGAACAGGCCGTGGACATTCACGCAGAAAAGCTTGTCTGCTGTATATGAAAGACCCTCAGAGACAAGGGTCAATGCTCTGTAGTAAGGGCCCAGAGTAGAAGCTTCTCTGAAGGTTGCCGAGAGCATTGTGCAGGAGAATTATAAGATAAAACTGACAGAAGTCAGGCGTGTTGCCACATCCGAGGAAAGGATATGGCTAGAAGAAGATAAGCTGCAGTGAATAGTATTATGCAAGATAGTTGCAAGCAGCTTGCAATGAGCATTAAAGTAATCACTGGAACTCCTGCATATACAGCAACTGAACAAAACAGAGGAGATTCTCCTGTAGAAAACAGAGAGAAAACAGACAAAGGCAGCGGAGAGAATCTCCGTCCCTGTCCGATGAGTTGTTCAGAGCACGCAGTGAAGGAAAAACAAACAGTCTACACTGGAAGAAAAAGTGTTTCAGTATGGCACCAACTCAAGCAGGGGAAACCCCGGAAGAGGGGAGGTTGGAAAGAGACTTACCATAGGGTAAGGCAGCTGAAGTAAAAGATGTCCATATGGGGACAGAAACTATCATGGGATAGTTGTGACCTCCCTTCGTGGTAGTAAGAATGGAAGAATTCTGCAACCCATGGACAAAAGTATCCGAGAGCATAGCATACTGGAAAAGAAACCAGTGGAGAGTTTGAAGAATAAACTTCTGCTAAGGGGAAGTTAACTGTAGATTGCAATACACAGGAACCTATGGTTGCTGGTTATGAGCAGACTGGGTAGAGTCTGGAGACTTCAGACTAGGATGAGATGTCCCTTGCTTGGGTACACCAGGAGGATGGGCAGAAGAAGGATGAAACTTTCTCTTCTTCGGGAAAGAAGGTTTGGTAGGACATTTCCTACATCCTGGGGAAAAAGAAGGCTTAGGATGGTTTCCAGAACTAGGAAAGTCAGTGGAGCAATGAGCAACCTGACGTAAAGCTTCTCTATTGAAAAAGATTGTCTCCAGTACAAGGAGGATTACCCAGTGTATGTTTTGCCCATCTGCTCAAGTCTGAAGCCTGCAGCCACGCAGTACGACGTGCTCCAATGGCAATAGCAGAGGATCTGCTAACAGACTCAAAAGAGTCTAGAGAAGCACGAGAAAGGAACCAAGAGATATTCCTGCTATGATTAAGAAGCTAGGAATAGTCAGAGGCCTCAGGTTCTGACAAAAAAGGAGACAAAAGAGATAACTTCTCTGTGACCTCCTGAAGTGTCAGACTCATATAAAAAATATATGAAATAATTCTTGAAGCCAACATAGAAGTTTGGAAGGTTTGACGCACAAAGGCATCAAGTGCTTTAGATGCACGACCTGGTGGGTAAGAAGAATGCTTCTTCTTGCTTCTGACCTTCCTCATTGCTGATTCCACTACAATGGAATGATGCGGAAGTTGGCCGGAGAGGGAGGCACCTGATACAGAACATTCATGGCTGTAGAAGGCGCAGGAACCTTTAACGGTGATTCCCAAATCCTCAGAAGAAGGTCCTGCAAAGAATGATGTAAAGGAAGCATTATGGTTTCCTTTACTGCAGGATCTTGGTCAAGAGTAGGACCAGGAATAGGAATGGCAAGAAAGGCTGCCATGTCAAGGAGAAATTTCTGAAAAGAAGGAACTCCCAGAGGAACTATTCCTGGGTAGGCTGAGGCAGCGTGAACACCAGAAGACCTACTGGACTGGTGCATAAAAAGGATCCTGCTAGATGGAGAATGATACTGACAGTTCTGACTCGAGGCAGTTAGTACTGCATCGTCTGTTCCCGGTATCGATTCCAAGCTAGGCATAGAAAGGATCGATGGCCCCGATGGAACTGCAGGAATCGACATCGATACCGGTACCAGCATCGGGGATGGTAAAGCCATCGTAGCAGGTACCGGAGGTTGCCGAAGCGGTACCGAGGTAACCAGAGAGATTGGGTGATTATCCTCGGTATTGCGTAATCGGAAACAACATGGATCGGTTCCGAAACGTGTCGGAACCAAGTCATCTAGACTGGATATCGATTCTAGACTGGGCATCGAAACGAGCGTCGGTGGTGGTATCGGCGATGCCGCTACAGGAAAGTCAATCGGAATGGTATCGATCGGTACCGAAGGCACCGAGGACGTCCGAAGACGACGCCCGTTGAAGAGAGGAACATCGACACCGGCGCCGATGTCGGGGTATCGGTACCGCTCGAAGCCGGTAGCCCCCCCCAAGCATGGCGTAGATAGAGGAAAGTCCATCAGGGGCGCTTTGATCGGCCCCGAAGGTACCCAGGATACCAGATGACGATCTCCGGTGAAGAGTGGAACACTCGACACCGATGCCGATGCCGGGGTATCGGTACCGCTCGAAGTCGGTATCAGCCCCGCGGTTGGCTGGGACACAGGAAAGCTAGACTGGGTCGTATCGATCGGCCCCGAAGGTACCGAGGACTCCAGATGACGATCCCTAGTGAAGAGCGGAGCACGCGACACCGGTGCCGATGCCGGGGGATCGGCACCGCTCGAAGCCGGCACCAACCCCGCGCATGGCTGGGATGCAGGAAAGCCAGTCTGGGTCGTATCGATCGGCCCCGAAGGTACCGAGGACACCAGCTGATGATCCTCGGTGAAGAGTGGAACACTCGACACCGGTGCCAATGCCGGGGGATCGGTACCGCTCGAAGCGGATACCACCCCCGAGCATAGCTCAGGTATGTTCTGTGAGGAATGAACCTCAGGAACAACCTGAAACCCCGTAAATGCTTTGGAGCCCGAAGACTCCCGCCGGGGTCTTATTGCCAATGGGGTCTTGAGGGCAAGGCCGGAGCCGTCATCATGCTGGGCATGAGAACCACCCTTCAAGAATTGGCTAGTCTTAACAGACTGTTTGTGGGTTACCTGATCCCGGAGGGAAGAATAAACCGGTGTCCTCCCCTGAGGAGGAAAAACGGCATCGAGGGATACCCGAAAAAGAGAAGGTCTTCTCCCAATACTATAGCCCGATGGACCAGGGGAAAAAAGGTCAGGACCCAAACAGGTTAGACACCAGGCATCGGAGTCTAAAAAGAAAACTACGTTTCCACAGTGAAGGCACTTCTTAGGGGAAGAAGGCTCCATGTTGGAAGGGCCTGGTAGGCCTCAAAAGGAGAAAAGCAAAAACTGAGGAGAAATTATTTCTCTAAGTTGGAAAAGAAAAGAATAAAGCACCGGCGGTACCGGTATCGGCGGGAAAGACAGCCGCGACCACAAGAAAACAAGCAAAAAAGGATTTTAAAGAAAAAAGGTTTCTGCGGTGACAGGAGGTACGTCCTGTTGGCTCCGCGGAAAAACGAAAAACTGGGGAGAGGCAGTGGGAAAGGCGGGAAGTCACCGCGCAGGCGCGAGGGATGCTCCCAAAGGCTTTCTGATTGGATGCTGGGGAGCATTTCCGTGCGGGCTCCGTCAGCGCCGACGTACCCACATGTGAAGTCTCATTCCTGCTTGTTCCTGGAGATTGCCTTTTAGTGCTATATAAATGATTAAAAGTAGCAGTAGTAGTAATTGGATGCAATTATACGTACATACAACTGTCTGGAATATGGCTTCTATGCATATAATTGCCAGCACATACATGGAAATTGCAAAAATTGGCACTTTTGCATTGAAGCTACTGAGTGATACCATTCGTTTTCTGCCTAATTCAGCCCCCCTCTTTTCCTACTGCTCCTGCCCCTCACCTGCTTGCTCATTCTTCAGATCTACAATTCCAAGTCTTTTTTGTCTGTAAATTAAGCCCTGCATAGAGTACATGTGATGCTTTCCAAGGAAGGATTGGTTGAGTGAAAACCCTGTGATGTTGAAGATAATGAACAAGAAGCTAATAGTGAGTAAGGTGCTATTCCCTTCACACCCCCAAAAAAAGCCTCTCCCTAGCCAAAATCATCTGCTAGTCCTCTCCATTGTGACCTACCTGAAATCGCTAGGGGAGTTCTGCTTTTTCCCACTGAACATTTTTGGAACATATGCAATAATGATATGTTATTATCATATTAATAAATACAAAAATCACAAAATGTCTGCTTGGCTCCACGTACAATATATGAGCAACAGATATTTTGTGCAATATGTCATAATAAAAGGAAAATAGCTTACCATATCTCAACCATAACCTAAAAGACTGCAATATGTTATAGCCTACTTTGAAATGACAAATACAACAAAAATGATCTTAATGTGGCAAAAGCAAGTCACAAAGATACTTTTGAAATATTTTTAAAATTGTCTCTCGATTGTAATATTTATATTGGTCGAACAGGTAATAACGGTATTCACTTTCCTTGTAGGAATGCAGATTAAGAAGTCCTGCCTTTTATTGGCTTTTCGGCGACACTGAAATGTACTGCCTTTTATTCTTGTGTTGTTTTGGCGAGAACTCACTGATTCAACTGTATTGCTGCTTTACTGAGCAGGTAAAGCATACTTCTACATTATCTCTTTGAAAGTGGAACAGAACACAACCTCTGCCAGCATTTTTTGTGAACTATTCTATTAATACCAATCAAATTGAGAAAATGATCAAATGAAATTGCATTTTGAGCATCATAAGCTGTGTAATGTCTATTCTGTTAAATTGAGGCCTATAATTGCTTCTCTACTGAAAAGATACAACAAAGACAGCAATCATGACATGTCATTATCCTGGACTAGAAAACCGGCCTTTGCAGCAAGGACTTCAAAGGCTTGTGGGTTCTCGAATTGCATTTGGCTGCTATTGTTGAAGCGCAGGCAATCTTGATTAGGTGTTTACACGAAGGCAAGGCGCACTGCACAGAAAGTCTGAGTGCCTTGGTCTAGAGCCATTAAAAAATTGTACATTATGTTCCTCGCTTTGAAGTGAGGGTTTGTAGGTAGTAAAGCAAGCCATACTGAGTACAGCTGAGCTAGATTGGGCAGCTACTTCTACCTCTCTCAAAGAAACTCATCAGGTTCTTAGAATCAGGCAACACTGCAAAAAGTTGATGTCTGATAGAATGGTAGGTGGATTGACAAACATATATAGGCGAAACAACTTGGAAACTCCTACATATGTACAAAATATATAAAACTTTTTGTGTCGGAAAGTGGCACAAAGACAGAAGATAGGCTTTTTATGGCAGTCAAAATCTTTGTATTGGCTACTGTAATGTTATCTACACAATACATTCTCTATATTTTTATTTTAAAACTTTAAAGAGCATTGACTGTTATGGCTGATGAACACTGTGTATCATGAAATGATTAGAAGAATTCCTTGCCGCTTATGAGTTACCAAAGTTTGCAATCGATATGTTATTGCATAAATGACAACTTAAGTCAGTTTGGGAACCTTTTGGAGTATGATGCAATATAAAAGCATCATCTAGGGTTATAATTTAAATATGAACATGTAAGGTTTCATCTTTCAACATGGTCTCATAATAAAGGGGGGAGAAGGTTGGCAGGGAAGATTTGGGACTATCCTGTAAAAACTATTTTGAGAGTACCTGGGGTACTTGTTACTATAGCATCTATGCCTGCTTGTTTATTGACACTTGTACCTATGATACTATCCATTAAAAATGTCAATTTTAAAAATGCTGTGTTTTATAGTTTATAATTATAACAATTAATCTGCCATTTTCCACTCTGATCGCTGAAGCCCCATCTCCATCCATGACGCAAAAGGTGATATTTGCAAGTGCCTGGATTTAAGGCAACAAATAGCAGTGCGCAGCTGCTTAAACAACATGCTCCTTAGCTCGCTCCTTGGCATGTCATCAGTTCAGTACCCTCTACTCCTGATTGTCTTGGCTGCAATGTTGTCAACCATATCTGTTCTCGTGATAATATATTTCTCCTCCTTGCCAATTCCGGTTTACGTTGGACATTCACATAGGCAATCTTGTTGCCTGTTGTAAATGTTATCAGTAGTTCAATTGTTATATCCATGCTTAAGTTCAGGGAATCTGTTGTTAATTGTAAACCGCCCTTGCTCTGGAAGGGGCAGTATAGAAAAGTTCTCAAATAAATAAAAAAAAGAAGTCTTCTGCTGCCTCCCGTCTCTACTTGTCTCGACCATGGTTTCTCAAGCTCATTGCCTACCAGCCACTGATACAATCTTCTCTGCGCACTCCTCATCCTCTCCCTCGGGTAGGCTTAATAAAGGTTCACAACGTTAAAAACAAAACTGCAATCCTACATTATTTTTTTCTCTACCTACTCTCTACAAATGCTTGCTATATGCGAAACCTGGCTTTGAGAAGCTGATAATGCTTACCTTAAACAAATTATGCCATTGTTTCTACTTCACCTACACACTCAGCTGGTCACTGTTAGATCTTGTCCTTATTAGAGACTGCTGTCTCCCATCTGGTTCTCTCAGCATTATTCCCAAGTCATGGACAAATCATTTCCTAGTTCTTTTTAGCCTTGATTTTCTCTCCATAGAGAATTCAAATTGAAGGCCCACATAGTGTGAAATATTAAACAAATTAATTTTGATCAATTCACGACTGATAGTCTGGCCCTTCCCTCCACCTTTTCCGCCTTTTTCCTGGATCAGAAGATTTCTCATTGGAACACCCTACTGACTATAACTCTTGATTTGCATGCCCCTTCTAGACAGATGCCGAGCAGAAGTAGATTCACTGCTTGGTTCACCCAAGAACTAAGAGAATTTTGAAAGAAAGTTAGATGCTCAGAATGCTCTTGGCGCTTGGCGGAAGTTCTCAACCAGCGCAAATAGACTTATCTGCAAAAATCTTCAACTTGAGTACAAGCAGTTAATTGCACAGACACAAAATTCTTATTCTAGGCTCATGAAAATCTTCCATAGCAGCTATTCTCTGTGTTCCAAGGCCTGGTTTCTAAGGTTACTCAAAATAACATCTCTGTTCCTATATCTCATGATCAATTTGCTTTCCTCCTACATTCAAGATCCTGGCCTATCATGGCCTCCTACATTCAAGACATGGTAGTTCACAATTTTCCTCCACTGCCTTTATCCACAATAGAACATTCTCCCAACTGCTCGCCAGGGCTTTCTTAAGCACCTTTTCATCTTTTCCTCCCTTGACTGAATTACATCTTCCATGGCGCAAGAAATCACTGAATCCTTCTGGTTCCCTGGCTGATCCCTTTCCACCTCATATTTTTAAGCCTTGTTGGGATGGCTTTGTGTCTACCATTCTATCCTTGATCAATGACAGCTTGACCAAGGGGTTCTTCCTCTTTCTTGGAAACACTATCGTTCTCCCTCTTCTTAAGCAGCATACTTTAGACCCTGTCCTGCCTTGCAATTACCGTCCAATTTTTAACTTCCCTTTCTCAACCAAACTCCTAGAAAATGCTGTCCTGGAACAATTTTGGGAATTGAACAACTCTTTTGACCCATGACAATCTGTTTACCGCCCATATAGTGCTGAAACCATACTTGTCGGCATTTTAATGAAATCACCTTGACAGAGATGTTATGATCATCCTACTTGACCTAAGTTCAGCCTTTGAAGTCACAGACCACATTCTCCTGCTTGAACAACTAAAAGATTCTGGCATCACCTCCATTCCTTTAAACTGGTTCCGCTCATATCTTTCCGACCGTACTTTTCAGACATACATCAACGACCAACACTCTGTCCCCTTTGTGCAATCTTTTGGTGTCCCGCAGGGATCCATTCTTGCCCCCACTCTGTTTAATCTCTTTATCTCCACCCCCCCCCCCCCCCCAGCACTACTTATATTTCAGGACCTATTTCTTTGCAGATGATATTCAAGTAATCATTGTTCATGATACCTGGGACCCTGCTTTCCAAGCTGACCTGGATTCTAAATTGTGCACCATTGTTACCTGGCTTAATTCATATAAAACGATCCTTAACCCCAGCAAAACTGAAGCCCTCTTGATTCCTCATGACCATAAATTGCCCCCCCTCCACAACCAAGCCTGTCCGATTGCCTAATGTCCTTTAAGAATTCTATTCGCTGTCTGGGAGTTGTCTATGATGACCAACTTTCTTTTAGTCCCCACATCTCTAACATTGTAAAAATCTGCTTCTTCTCACTGAAAAGAATAAGATCTATTACAGCATCTCCAATTAATACAAAATATGATCATCAAACTGTTATATAATGACAAACGTTTCGATCATGTCACCCATCTACTACAGGAACAGCACTGGCTCCCTATTGCTTATGTCAAATTCAAGATTCTTCTAGCACACCGTGCTTTCTACTCAGGCTTTCCCGCTTATCTTCACTCTCTTCTAATCCCATACCATCCTGTGCGTACCCCTCCATTCATCCACTGCGAACTATTTGGTTGTCCCATACACATACAGGTCTGTTGCCTTGATCTTCCAAGCACGCTACCTGTGGAACTCCCTGCCCACTAATCTCAGGCTTGAAACTTCCTATGTGAAGTTCAAGACAGGATTAAAAACCTGTTTCTTTATTCAAGCCTTTGGTACCTGATTCTTCATTTGGACAGTTCCCCCCCACCCCCCTTCATGTTCTGATGCACTCCACACTTTTCTGGTATTCTTTGTTGTGCTACTCCATTTCCCTCCCTGTTGTCTCCTCAAACTGTTATACTGTATGTTATCTATGCTTATTTGTTTACTAATATATTTTATTCTTCTTTGTAAACCGCTATGAAGCACATGCCTTTAGCAGTATATAAGTTACACTAAATAAATAAATAAACAAACAGACAGACTCACTCATTTTTGGATGTACCTTGTAATAGGATAGTGGACATAAAACACTCTCTGTTGGAGTATTTTATGACTGCTAGGTCCCTTGCCGCAGGCCCCCCCCCCCCCCATCCACCTCCCCTTCCTCGTCATATGACTGGAGTCTGTTCCTTTTTTTCTCTCTGTTTCTCTGTCTGTCACTTTCCTATACAAACAACCTAAATAAAGATAAAAAAAGCATGAAGCAAGAAAATGCTTTATTAGTCTCAGATTCAAAATGGCTGCCTGCAACTGCAAAGTGTTCCATTGTAGAAGAACCATTTTCATTTTTGAATTATTTATTTTTTGTTAAATTCTATAATGCACTGAATCAGCAAGAATTTCAATTTTTTTTTGTCAATGGGGGCCTCATTTATTAAGCTGTGCTAATGTTTGCAGTTACCACATGGTAATTTCAAAATTAATGTACAGTAAATACAAAACATCTCCATTATCCGTTAGGGATGTTCCCAGCATTTTGCCATGCAGTTAAACCACAGAAAGTGAAGTTGCTTACTTGTAACAGAGGGGTGTCCATAGACATCAGGGGCATGCAGCCACACACTTGACGACGTCGTCCTGGACGGAGACTGTGTGTGGAGCCCCCCTCCAGCCAATAGAAGTCTTTGAGACTTCTGAGCACCTTTGTATGCATAATCCCACTAACATCTGCCCATTCTCTATCGCCTCAGTCTCTTTGTAGCACAAATGTAGTATCAGAGTTGTATTCTCTCATGTTTTGAATTTTGTCTTCAATATTTTTTTGAGGGGTTGGCAGAAGGGAAAGAGTGGCTGCATGCCCTTGCTGTCTCCGGAGAACTCCCATTACAGGTAAGCACACTGCATTTGCCGTAGACACACAGAGACCATACAGCAACATTTAATGGTGAATCCAGAGCTTCATGCCATGTTCCTAATTTGTGTTTTCCACACCTTCAGGTGGCGACCTGTAGAGTAGCAGCAGAATATTTAAGTAGCAAATAGGTTCTTGAGGACTGCCTGTCCAAAAGCAGTATCTCGATGAGAAGCCTGGTCCAGAGAGTAAAGCTTTGCAAATGTGCAGATGGACTTGCAAGTAGCAGCCTTAAATATTTCCTGTAAGGGAATGGCTAAGTTCGCTGCTAAAGTAGCCTTCACTCTGAATTAATGGGGCTCTACTGTTCCTGGGGACTGTATATTTGCTTGTAGATGCAAAAGGTTAATACAATCTGAAAGCCAGATTGATAAAGTCATTTTGGAGGCCAGTTTGCCAGGATCACTTGGATTTTAAGTGAGAAAAACTGTGATGTTTTCCTTATGTCCTTGGTTGCCTGAAGGTAGTAAAGGAGAGTGCATTTGCAGTCTAACATGTGTAGTGCAGATTCTGAACTTTTGGAGTCTGCTCCAAGAAAAATGAAGGTAAGATGATGGACTGGTTTTATATGAAACTCCGAGACAACTCTAGGAAGAAATCTGGGGTGCATTTGAACAACCACCCAATTGTGGAAATATTGAATAAAGGGAAGATAATGCACCAGTGCTTAGAGCTCACTAATCCTTTTCTGAGATGTTTCAATGAAGCCAGGCCTAAAGGCTCAGAAGGATTGTCCATGAACTGACATAAGAAATGCCATATTGGATCAGAAGGAGGACCATCAAAGCCCAGTATCCTGTTTCCAACAGAGGCCAATCCAGGTAAAGGTACACAGATTCCACAATGCTTATCCCGGGGTAAGAAGTGGATTTCCAAAGTCCTCTTTTATAATGGGTTTATTGACTTTCCAACTCTTTTTTAAACCCAGCTACACTAACAGCTAACATCCTTCGGTAACAAATTCCAGAGTTTGATCACTCATCGAGTGAAAAAATATTTTCTCTTATTAGTCCTAAATGGGCTATATTGTAGCTTCATTGTCTCTTAGTAACATAGTATATGACAGCAGATAAAGACCAGCCTGGTCCATCCAGTCTGCCCAGCAAGGTGGCAAGAGTAGGTGCACCTGCCTCTCTGTGCAGGTCACCTGTCCCCATGCCTTTGTTTAGGGATGTACCCACCACTCTATGCAGGTCACCCCTATTTATTGAGATATAACAGATAGTTACGTTTATTTTGATTTTATCATGTTGCTATAAAGGGAGCCATTGTGTCTGTTCCATGCCATTTTGAATTCTGTCACTGTATTTGCCCCCAACACTTCCATCGGCCTCGTTTTGGTCGCGCTGCTGGACTCAGTGGCTTTGGCAGGAATGCCGCTTTAAAGAGCAGCCCACTGCCTGATCCAGTTGTTTTCTAAATGCCTACTAAACTCAAATTTGGATTTGGGTAAGTTTTCCTGAATTCCTCTGCTGTCTGCTTTCATGGCAGCGATCCTTGTGATCGCAGTTTCTGTGCTGCATTGTTTTCCTATGCTGTATTGTTTTTAACAATGTCGGGCTGAGTTAGGGGTGTCTCCCTTACAACTGCCTGTAGCGGTGGGGTCTCCCGTTGTATGGTAAACCAACAAACATAGCCTTTTTTGACTGTGTTTTGTTGATAGCAGAAATGCTTTTGTGCTTTTGGTGACTTTTCAACATGTTTTTAAAAGACTCCTTGTATATTGCTGGTTGAACTGTTTCAAGCTGGTGCTTTAGAGTCTGCAGTTGAAATCACTTTTATAACTATGCCTTCCATATGGAACTCTCCTTTTTGCTATTGTAGCAAATGCTGTGGATGTGAAGACTGTTTGGTCGCTTAGAAGTGCTTTTGAAGCAATTGTGAAGCATATTTGTGCAATACACATTTGTGTATTAAACCTTCCAGATGTATTTGTCTTTCTGTTAAGGGCTCCTTTTTATTTTATGTTTTTATTGATCTAGTTTGGTTTTAATTGGGTTATTTATTTATAGTGCGGTTACTCCTTCTTTTAATTACCTTGTTCCTATAAGGTTAGTTTGGATTCATCATACCAGCCTTCGATTGGATGATCCATCTCCATTGTAGCTGCTCTTGTTATTTTTATTTTTACTTTTATGCATTTTTAATGTTATTTTTGTCTGTATCTATGGTTTTTATATATGATTTTATGTAACTAACATTCTTCTCAGTTTTGTTTATGTTTTATTATTTTAGGGACCTACATTTTTGTGTTCATATCATTTTATGATTATCTTTTTATGACCATACTATTTATATGTTTCATTGACACTTGTTTGATATTATTTATGTATTATTGTTTTTAACCCTGAAGCAGACTGTGACCGAAACATGTTGGGTTTGTTTTATATGGTTTTTTTTTTTAATTTCATTGTTATTTATTTAAATATGATTTGTTTTTTTTATATGAAGTTTTTTATGTAATAAATGTGTGTTCCTTTAACTGATTTTATTACCACTATTTATTGTATTATAGCAATCCTGAGGTGCCTATAGACATGATCGCTGTGCTGCGGGAGCTGGCAGCACCACACTGACAGAGGCCGTGTAAATGCTGTTATTGTCATTTCCTGTAATGATCTCTTCAACGGGTGACTGTAATTTTTTTTTTTTATTCTAAGGCAAAGTGTGGGCAGAGAGGGCCCCGTCTGCACAGCACTGCAGATGATAAAGCCTGAGGCAATAGCTAGCTGGCAGACAATGGTGGGAATATGCATACAAAGATGCTCAGAAGTCTCAAAGTCTTTTATTGATTGGAGAAGGGCTCCACACACACACTGGTTCAGTCTAGGAATCACCATTAAGTATGGCTAAATGGCCCTTGCCTGTCTATGGAGAAAATTTTGTTATTGCGTGTTAAATGCATATCAGGTAATTCAGTTAATGCCATCTCAAGAGATGTAGTTCACTGCTCCACTTTATCTGCCATGTTAACAGTTAATACACATAGTGATGACTTCCATGTTAACTGTAAGGCATAGTCCCAGCCCATTCCATTCTCCCTTCTGCGTTAGCCATTTAACACTGGAATTACTGTGCTCTGTTAAGGTGTTCTAAGTGTGTAGTAATTCCCACACTACACAGAAACATAGAAACATGAAGACAGAAAAAGACCACATGGCCTATCTAGTCTGTCCTTCCATATCAACAACTACAACAGTCCACATTTTACCTTTAGAGATCCTCTGTGTTGGCCCCATGCTTTTTTGAATTCAGTTACTGTCCTCATCTCTACCACCTCCACTGTGAGACTATTCCATGGATCCACTACTCTTTCCGTAAAGAAATATTTCCGCATGTCACTCCTGAATCTATCTCCCTTCACCCTCATCCCATGTCCCCTCGTAGCAGAACTTGCTTTCAATTGAAAGAGGCTCTCTCCCTGAACATTTATGCCACGGAGGTATTTAAACATCTCAATCATATCACCTCTATCCCGCCTTTCCTCTAAGGTGTACATATTAAGATCCTTAAGTCTGTCCTCATATGCTTTATAATGAAGCCCACTAATCATTTTAGTAGCCACCCTCTGCACCGACTCCATCCTGTTCACATCCTTTTGAAGGTGCGGTCTCCAGAATTGCACACTATACTCCAAATGAGGTCGCACCAAAGACTTATACAGAGGCATTATCACCTCCTTTTTTCTGCTAGCCATTCCTCTCCGTATGCACCCAAGCATCCTTCTAGCTTTTGCCGTTGCCTTTTCTACCTGTTTAGCTACTTTAAGATCATCAGACACAACCACGCCTAGGTCCCGCTCTTCTTTAGTGGACAAAAGTACTTCACCTCCTATACTGTATTGCTCCCTTGGATTGCTGCAGCCCAAATGCATGACCTTACATTTTTTAACATTAAATCCCAGCTGCCAAATTCTAGACCATTCTTCAAGCTTAGCTAGATCCCTCCTCATGTTATCTACACCTTTCTGGGTGTCTACTCTATTGCAGATTTTGGTATCATCTTCAAAGAGACAAACCTTACCCGACAGCCCTTCCGCTATATCACTAACAAAGTTCATCAGTGAGAAGTATTTCATCCATCACCATAGCCGATGCCGGGGTGTCGGTACCGCTCAAAGCGGCCACAACCACCGAGCATGGCCCAGGTATGTTCATCGAGGTAAGAACCTCAGGAACAACCTGGAGCCCCGTTAATGCTTTGGAGCCTGAAGACTCCCGCCGGGGCTTTATTGCCAAGATGTCCTCGAGGGCAAGGCCGAAGCCATCTCAATGCTGAGAAGGAGATCTACCACTCGAGGACTGGCTAATCTTTACAGACTTTTGTTTGGTTACCTGATCCTGTGAAGAAGAAAATATTCTAGCTGGTGACATCGAGAGCGATGTGAACCGGGTATCGAGTTGTGCTCGATTCTGAAGACTTCTTCTGTTTGAGCTCCAGCAGGAGAGACACTCCAGAGGGCAATGGTCAGGACCTAAACATTTTAGACACCAAGTATGAGTGTCTGAAAAAATATCTGTACCGCCACACTTTGAGCATTTCTTTAGGATAGTGGCTGGCTTTTCCATAATGGAAGGGTAAAGGCCTAGTGGCCTAGAAACCGTCAGGCACTAAACAAGAAAAAATTTCTAAGAAAAGAAGAAATTCTTCAGGAAAAAGAAAAGCACCGGCGGTACCGGTGGCATGGAGGGAAGGCAGACGCAACCACAAAAAACTAAGAATAAAAAGAAGAATTTTCTGCGGTGACAGGAATACGTCCTGCCGGCTCCACGGAAAACGGAAAACTGATGAGAGGGAAGTAAATGGGCGGGAAGGCAGCACGCATGCGCGTGGGATGCTCCCAAAAGCTTTCTTTTTGGATGCTGGGGAGCGTTCCTGCGCAGGCTACGTCAGTACCGACATACCCATATGTGAAGACTCATTCCTGCTTGTTCCTGGAGATCCACCAGGTTCCTATAGAACCTTGTATAAGGCCTATCGGACACCAGGACCTGAAGCTCACTCACTCGCCGAGCCGACGTTAGTGCCACCAAGAAAACTACCTTCCAAGAAAGGTAGCGTAGATGGTAAGTTGTCATCGGCTCAAATGGCGGACAAGTAAGCTGCCCTAAGACCACATTCAAATCCCATTCGGTTGACGGAGGCCGGACTGGGGGCTTCAGTAGAAGTAGGCCTCTTAGGAAGGACACCAAAGGATGTGCAGAAAGAGGCTTTCCTTCCACTGGGAAGTGGTGTGCCGCCAAGTCACCGAGATGGCACCCTTGGGTGGGAAGGGGACCGCGCATGCGCGATGCAATTCCCAAAAGCTTTCTTAGAAAGCTGGGTTTGCTCCGCACGAGGGCTCCGTCGGCGCTGACGTCACCCATATGTGAGGACTGACTTCCTGCTTGTTCCTGGAGAACTCATTTTATTTGCTATAAACTGTGTTATGGTTCTTGCTTTTTCTTTTTGAACATATATTCTGCATCTGCAGAAACCTCTCCCTTGACAATGGGTGCAGAGCAGAACTAGGACATTCACCCACAGAACTCAGTATATAAAAAAAATCTGATTCTGTTCATCTCAGGAACGACAACATAAACATTCTCCAGTCCAGGCATATTATGAACCAACATAAAACCCTACAAAGTCACTGAGGATCTACAGAGTGAATCTACCATACTATACTAGCACCAACTTCCAAAGCTTACATAAAAAGGAGCTTACACAGAGAAAAAGCAGCACTGTAAATATTGCAGTGGACCCTAGAACATCCTTACACCTATTTGAGAAGTAGAACGAGCCAGATTACTAGAGTACAGGTCCCTATGTACAAATTCCATGTTAATAGAACACTAGGTCTCGATTACACACTCAAGAGCACAGACCCCCACCAAGTACAGAATAAGTGACCAAAACTTAAGATAAAAATATGGAAATCAATTAAATTAAAATGCTAGGAAACCAGACTCTGCATGCAATGCAACAGAGAAGCCTTTCTCCATACTATGCAAAATATAAAAATAGCGCAATGTCTAATCACTAAATTGAAAATAAAATTGTTTTTTCTACCTTTGTTGTCTGATCATTTTATTCTCTGATCATGCTGGTCCTAATCTGAAGTTTCTGCTTTCCTCTGTCTTTTCTTAGCTCTCCTTCTACTGTCTCTAGGCCATCTGCCATTTCTAGCCTTCCCTTTTGTTTCCTTTACTTCCTTCCGTCTTGGATAGTGATCTTTTCCTTTCAGCTTTCTTCTATTTATTTTTTCTCTCTGTCCACTTGGATTTCACTGCTACTTCTTACTATCCAGTCCTCAATCCCCCTTCTTTTGATTCCATCTACCTACCACTTTTCAGCCCTCACCCCAGTCCTCCCATTCCCCATCTCTTCTTCCTTGGTCCATTATTTCCCAGTCTTTCACTCATTCTCTCTTCCTTCCATGTTTAATATCCCTCCCCCCACTCACTCCCAGTGTGTGTCTCTCTCACTCTCATTTTCTCTTTCCCTCCATCCAGTAACTATCCAGACGGTCACCATAAGTTGACAAAGACTCGATGGCACTTAACAATAAAAAGTATCTCTGCTTTCCCTATCCTTCTGTGCCTCCCTTCTCACTTCCTATCCCATGTCCATCATCTCTCCCACTCCATTCCTATCCCCCAATGCCCCGCGTCTCTCTCTCTCCATTCATATCACCACATGTTCATCATCTCCTCCCATCTCCATTATCCCCTTATCAAGCATATCCCCATCTCGATCCCATTCCATCCCTCCCTCCCTATTACTCCCATGGCTAGTATCTCTCTCTCTTTCTTGACCTATTTATCCCATGTCCATCTTCTCCCCTCTCTCTCCCTATTGCCCATGCCCTTCATTCCCCCCCCCCCATTACCCTCGTGTCTAGCATCTCCCCTCTGTCTCCCTCTGTTCTACCCCTATGCTCAAAATCTTCCCATAGTCTCCCTGTAACTCTGGGTTCAGCATCACCACTCCATCTCAAAAATCTCCCCTCATTGTTCTCCCTATGGTCCCCTTCCCAAGTCCAGTATCTCCCTTCATCTCCCTACCCCCCCCCCCCCCCCCTGGGCGTAGCATGCTCCCTCTGACTCCGTATTACCCCTGCCCATCTCCCCTCTGTCTCCCTGTGCCCCTCCATATCCAACATAACCCCTTCACTTCCTAATGCTACTTCCCCCCCCCCATGTCTGGCATCTCCCCTGTTTTCCTGTAATACCCTCCCCCCCCTCCCTTGTTTAGCATCTGCCACAGGCAGAAGGCAGCAATCGCGGCCCAGAGAGGTTAATCCTGCCTATGGGACATACTGTTCCTGCAAGCAGGATCTGCATCTCTGGGCCGCAATTTGTGCTGCTTTCTGCCAGGAGTCACCTCTCTGAGCCGCAATTGCAAAGGTTTTACTCCCAGCTACAAACCCAGAAGTGCCCGTACGTGCAAAATCACGTGTGTGCAGGGAACTCCAGGTGAGGGGGGCCGCAGGAGAGAGAAGAGCTCATGAAGGGAAAACAACTTAAAATAAATGTAAACTAAAAGATGGAAAAGGCTGAGAAGGACCCAAATCAGGTCGGGAAGGGGAATGGAACCCCCAGAGAGCAAAATGAAAATAAAAGTAACTAAAATGAAAATCAATAAAAATAGAGTGATAGAAACAGGAAAATTACAGGAAAAGTACCAGAACAAGAGCAATGGCACCCCTTTGATTTGGCACCCCCCTGCCGTGCTTACCAGGCTTACTGCCTAGTGCCGGCCCTGCTCAAGGGATCTTCAGACAGGTCAAGATGGCAAAGATGGATTCTGAACATAGGATCTTATTCTTAAATGTAAAAGGTTTAAATTCACCTGAAAGAGGTTGCTTTGCTTTAATGAAAAGTGAAGAGTGAAGGGACAAATTGTATTTCTGCAGAAAATCCATATGTTACAAAAATACGAGTTATCTGATGCAGTCAAAACAATATCCTGTGGTTTTCTTTGCTTCTAATCACTTATGTAAAAAAGTAAATGGTGTAAGTCTCTCAATAAGCCCTAAGGTGTGGTGGAATTTAAGAAGTTGTCAAAGACAGAGAGGGACATTTCTTATTATTTAAACTTATTATTAATGATCAATTGTATACTTTGGCAAAATTGTATACCCCCAATGTCCAGCAAGGGAAGTTTTATAAGCAATTAGTGAAAAAATTATTGGCGTTTCATGAAGTGATATTGATTATAGGAGGGGAGTTCATTTTGACAAGGGGCTGATAGCTTTCAATTGAAACAGATGATGGCCATTTTAGCTTTGTGGATGTTTGGCATGAAACACAGTGCGTGATTATACCTTCTATTTTAATGTACACTCCACATATTCCCGAACTGATATTTGATTAATGGAGGCAAACAAGATACAGAAATTAATTTGGCTGGAATTGGGTTGACTGGCTTTTCTGACCATGCCCTGATATGGGTGAAGCTAGTATTGGAGGAGCTAGATGTAGGACATAAGTTCTGGATGCTCAATGACAGTTTACTAGATGACCAATATATCTTGCGACAAATCAGTGGAGAGACAGAGTAGTTACTCACCTGTAACAGGTGTTCTCCAGGAGCAGCAGGAATCAGTCCTCACATATGGGTGACGTCGGCGCCGACGGAGCCCTCGCGGAGCAATTTTCCCCAGCTTTCAAAGAAAGCCTTTGGGAATTGCAGCGCGCATGCGCGGTCCTCTTCCCGCCCAAGGGTGCCATCTTGCTCAGTCTGATGACATAGTTAAAAGACAGCAAAAAAATTAGGAAAAACGAAATCATAGGACTGCAACTCCAAGGGGAGGAGGGAAGGTTGTGAGGACTGATTCCTGCTGCTCCTGGAGAACACCTGTTACAGGTGAGTAACTACTCTTTCTCCAGGACCAAGCAGGAAGTCAGTCCTCACATATGGGACTCCCTAGCTTAAGGCTACCGGAGACCCCAAGCGGAAAAATGAGCTCCCTCTAGCTCAGCAGCACAGAAGGAAGGAATCTTCTCTGAGTACGCTCCCAACCGGTAGCCCAACATCCGGGACGGAGGGCAGGAGTTGCCTATACCTCAAAGAGATTACGGAGGACTGCCTGTCCGAAAGCACTGTCCCTGCGGGACTCCCTCTCCAGGCAGTAATGGGCTGCAAAAGTCTGGCTTGAAGACCAAGTAGTGTTCCGGCAGATGTCTGCCAACGGAACAGAGCGGAGGTAAGCTACTGACGCAGCCTTCGCCCTAACACGATGAGCCGTGACTCGACCTTCCAACGAGAGGCCGGCTGCCTCATAAGCCCAAGCGATACAGTCAGCAACCCAGATGGACAGAGTACGCTTGGAGACAGGGAGCCCCAACTTGTTGGGGTCATAAGACACGAAGAGATGAACAGCCTTTCGGTGCTCCCGCGTACGGTCAAGGTAGAAGGTTAACGCCCTCCTACAGTCCAGGGTATGCAGGACCATCTCAGCTCGGCTGGAGTGTGGCCTGGGAAAGAAGGTCGGAAGTACCACATCCTGGTTAATGTGAAAAGGGGAAACCACTTTAGGAAGAAACTTAGGGTGAGTCCACAGGACTACCCTATTCTTGTAGAACCGAGTGTAAGGAGGATCAGAGACTAGGGCCTGTAGCTCACTAACGCGTCTAGCAGAAGTGAGGGCTACCAAGAATAAGGTTTTCCAAGAAAGAAAACGAAGATGACAGGTAGCCATAGGTTCAAAAGGCGGACAAGTAATCCGCTGTAAAACCACATTCAGATCCCAGTCAGGAGCTGGTGGGCGCAAAGGTGGTTTAAGGAGAAGGAGGCCTCTGAGGAAACGAGCCACTAGAGGGTGGCTGGAAAGAGGTCTGCCATCCACCGGCATGTGATGCGCAGAAAGAGCACTGAGGTGGACCCTGACCGAGTTGGACTTAAGGCCAAGTTCAGAGAGGCAAAGCAAGTATTGCAAGACCACTGATATCGAACAGGAGAAGGGATCATGAGACTGACGAGCACACCAGACAGAGAACTGACGCCACTTCAGAGCGTAGGACTTTCGGGTGGAGGGTCGCCTGGAGGCCAAGACGACTTCCTCCACATCTGGAGGCAGCAGGAGGGGAGCCAGGACTACCCTTTCAGCAGCCAGGCCATCAGATGAAGGGACCGGAGGTTGGGGTGTAGGAGAGTCCCATGATCCTGGGTCAGGAGATCGGGCTGAAATCCCAGAGGAAGTGGAGTGTCCACCGCCAGCTGCATGAGAAGCGGGAACCAAGGTTGCCTCGGCCACCGAGGAGCCACGAGGATCATTGAGGCTTTGTCCCGGAGAAACTTGAAGAGCGTCCGAGACACCAGTGGCATGGGAGGAAAGGCATACAGAAGGCCTGTGGACCAGGAGAGAAGAAAAGCATCCGCCACTACTCTGTGAGGATGCGGTTGTCGAGAGCAGAATTGGGGAAGTTGCCGGTTGAGAGGACTGGCAAAGAGATCCATTGTGGGTAGGCCCCATTTGAGAAAGATCCGCTGGAGCACCAACGGATCCAATCTCCACTCGTGCGGCTGGAGGATCCTGCTCAGTTTGTCTGCCAGGCAATTTTCTTGACCCGGGAGATAAACAGCTTTGAGGAGGATGCCGTGGCTGACGGCCCAAGAGCACAGCTTTTGTGCTTCCCGACAGAGAGGGAAGGAGCCTGTGCCCCCTTGTTTGTTCACGTAGAACATCGCAACTTGATTGTCCATCTGGACCAGTACAGACTGGTGAGAAGTGAGGTGGGAGAAGGCCCTCAGAGCTAGGCGGATAGCTCTGAGTTCCAGGAAGTTGATCTGCTGGGCAGACTCCCAAGGAGTCCAGAGGCCTTGAGTACATGTCCCTTGGCAATGCGCTCCCCAACCCAGGAGAGAAGCATCGGTCGTCAGGACCTGAGAAGGCGGAGGAGACTGAAAAGCCATTCCGAGCACCAGGTTTGGCAGATGAAGCCACCATTGAAGAGAAGAGACCAGCGGGTCGGAGATCTGTACAGAGTCCGCTAGGCTCCCAGTGGCCTGATGCCATTGTGTGCAAAGGCACCAATGGGCAGGACGCATGTTCAGGCGGGCATTGGGGGTCACATGGACTGTGGAAGCCATATGGCCGAGCAGTCTCAGAAATTGCCTGGCAGAGACCAGGGAATTGCTGTGAAAGCGGCTGGCCAGATCCATGAGCCTGTGTGCCCTGTCGAGAGGCAGAAAGGCACGCGCCTGAAGCGTATCTAATCTGGCGCCGATGAACTCAAGATCCTGAGAGGGGAGCAAAGTGGACTTTGCGAAGTTTATGACAAAGCCCAAGTGCTGGAGCAGAGCTACAGTGCGGTGCGTGGCGTGCGTGGCCTCTTGGGAAGACTGTGCTCTGATGAGCCAGTCGTCCAGGTATGGAAATACAAAGAGGCCTTGAAGTCTTAGATAAGCCACCACCACTGCTAGACATTTGGTGAACACCCTTGGCGCGGAGGATAGGCCAAAGGGTAGTACTCTGTACTGGTAATGATTGCCCCCCACAACAAACCTGAGATATTGTCTGTGGCTGGGGTGGATGAGGATGTGAGTGTAGGCATCCTTTAGATCCAAGGAGCATAGCCAGTCTCCCTGCTGGAAGTAGGGCAGCAGGATTCCAAGGGTAAGCATCTTGAACTTTTCCTTTGCGAGGAACTTGTTGAGGTTCTGCAAGTCCAGGATGGGTCTGAGGCCTCCTCTTCTTTTTGGTACCAGAAAGTACCTGGAGTAAAAGCCTTGACCTCGCAGGTGGTGGGGCACCGGTTCCACAGCCTGTTCCTGAAGAAGACTTGCTAACTCCTGAAGGAGTAAGTCCCTGTGCAGAGGAAGCCTGAGAGGCTCCCCCGGAAAGTAGGAGGGAGGTATCTGGTGGAAGTGCAGAAGATAGCCCTCTTGGACTATGTGAAGTACCCAGGTATCTGTAGTGATGTTGGTCCACCTGTGGGCAAAGTGGACCAGCCGGCCTCCCGAACTGAGAGAAACCAGCTGAGGGGGAGAGGCTATGCTGATGAAGTCAAAAACCCCCACCCTGCTGAGCAGGGGCCGGTGGTGCGGGCTTGGGGGCTTGCTGCCTACGTGATCCATTACCCCGTCCCTTGGCTTGCTTACCCTGCTGGGGAGCTGCCGAGGCCTGATAATGAGGGTAGTGGTGATAAGCAGCCGCCTTCCTCGGGTAAAAGGGCTTTTTCCCCGAGCCCTTCTTCTTCTGAGAAGGGGCAGAGGTCTTCCTTGAGAGACGAGTCCTGGTGAGAGTCTCGGTCTCGATCTGTGCAGCCTTCTCATCCATGGGCTTGCCAAAGAGGTTATCACCTCTGCAGGGGACATCGACCAACTTGTCCTGCACCCATGGCTCGAGGTCGGATGACTGAAGCCAAGCCTGTCGGCGGCCACCGATGCCGGCTGCGGCTACTCGAGCCGATGCCTCAAAGCTATCGTAGGCTGCTTGAGAGATAAACTTCGAGCACTCCCGAATACCAGTTGACAAGGCTTGGAACCTCTGCAAAGGTTCCTCGGAGAGACCAGCAGAGAACCCGGCTATTTCTTTAGCCAGGTCTCGTAGATACATGCCCATATAGAGCTGGTAGGTCTGGACTCGACAAGCAAGCATAGAGCCCTGGAAACACTTCCTACCGAGGGCATCCAGGCTTCGAGCCTCCCGACCGGGAGGCACCGAGGAGTGCATTTTTTGACTCTTAAGTCTATGCATGGCCGATTCCACCACCATGGAATGGTGCGGTAGTTGTGCCTTTTGGAACCCGGGGCTCTTGCGGACTCGATAAATGGAATCGACCCGCTTGCTTAACACCGGCGACGACGCCGGGCTCTCCCACATGCGGAAGAGAAGTCGTTCCAGCATTGGAGGAACCGGTACAATAAAGGCCTCCTTCGGGGGAGAGTCATATTGGAGGGCATCGAGCTCTTCGACTCGAGGCTCCTCCTCGGGATCCGCGGGGAAGGACAAGGCTTTGGCCATATCCCGCCCGAAGTCTGAGAACCGGGTATCCTCCGGGGGGACCGTCTCCGAGGTTCGGACTCGGGGGAGTCCGACGGGACACACCGAGTCCGAAAAGAACCAGGTGACTCTTCTTCCTCGGATTCCCAGGCTGACTCCTCGGAGGAGGAGTCGAGCGGCTCCGGTCGGTCGGGCATCGATGCCCCTCGCCCCGACGCCGAGGGAGTCGGCGTCGACGACCTCGGTCCCGAACGGGAGGCCGAAGGAGACCACGACCGAGGATCGACTCGAGCCCTCATGGACTCGAGGATCGGCTCGGTCTCCGGGGTCGACTTGGAGGTCGACGTCCCGGCGGTCAGGGCAGAAGCACCGGCGAGGCCAGCGATCAATGCCCGCTGCTGGTCCATGAAGGCAGACAGACTGCTCTCCAAGGCTGTCAACCTGAGTCCGAGCTCAGGAGACCCAGCAGCTCCCGACTCGGGCCCCGACGGCGTCGGGCCCGACGTCGGCTCCTTCGGAGGCGAGTCCACGAGGACAACAGTACTCCCGTGAGCGGGCAAGTCCAAGGATGTTTGGAAGGCCTCTCCATCTCCGAGGACCCGGGACGGGAATCGGGGCTATGCGACCTGGCCCTCGAGGAACCAGGAGCGTCCACCGACCCCGCCCTCGCGGGTTTCTTCTTCCGATGATGTTCCCGGGTAGGAGACCCCCGTTCAGAGGAACTTCGACAATGCTCAGGACCAGAGTCCTGAGACGTCGAAGCCTCTGACGAGGTCCGAGCCCGGCCGGAGTCAGAGAAGATACGTTCCCGCTGATGCTGCCGACTCCTCAACGCTTTTGAGGACATCTTGCCACACGGACCACAGATCATCGGGTCATGATCGGGTCCGAGGCAGCGGAGGCAGTAGTCGTGTGTGTCTGTAAGAGACATGAGCTTCTTACACAGATCACACTTCTTAATACAGCTTGAAGCCATCGGGGGAAAAAGGGCCCCTGCGAGGTCAAAAGACCGGGCTGCCAGTGAAAAAGTAAAAAGGCGCGAAATCTGTCACGAAGGACAAAAAAACGAAAAATAAAGAACGGACTCGCAACCGGCGTCGCGGGTCCGGGCGGGAAAAGAACCGGCGTCGAACCGAGAAAAAAGACAAATAAATCAACTTTTCTGCGGGGAATCACAAACAACGTCTGTAGGGCTCCGCGGAAAAAAGAAGACTGAGCAAGATGGCACCCTTGGGCGGGAAGAGGACCGCGCATGCGCGCTGCAATTCCCAAAGGCTTTCTTTGAAAGCTGGGGAAAATTGCTCCGCGAGGGCTCCGTCGGCGCCGACGTCACCCATATGTGAGGACTGACTTCCTGCTTGGTCCTGGAGAATGACTTTATTAGTAATTTAATGACATGGTGGAGTCGAAACCAGGGATAATCTGGGACTGTCTAAAGGCAGTCCTTAGGGGAGAGTTTATATTGAGAGTTATTTATCAGAAGAGAGCTAAAGAAGCTAAAGCTAATGAGCTTTGATTTCTTATTCAAAATTTATAAAGTAAGTACAAAGTGCAAAAGGTTCTGCGGGCATTGGAAGACGCCAGGGCTGACCTACAGGATCTGGAAATGAATAATGTTGCTTTCCAATTGCAAAAACTTAGCACTTTTTTGAATAAGGAAATAAACCAAAACAGACTCTTAGCCCATAGTTGAAGAAACTTCAATTAAGAAAAAATACCCTACAATTGAAAGATGCATCAAAAAAGGATTGGTTTTTCAATTTTAATCAACAATTATACTCCCAGGATATCATTATTGAGGAGTTTGATAGAGAAAGATTTGATAAGTTGTCAGTTGCCCAAGCTGGCAGAGGAAGATAAAGTAATTATAAATAGGTCAATTACAGAACATGAAAGCATAGTTACTCACCTGTAACAAGTGATCTCCGGGAACAGCAGAAATTTAGTCTTCACAAATGGGTATCGTTGGTACCGACGGAGCCTGCGTGGGAACGCTCCCCAGCGTCCAATAGAACGCTTTTGGGAGCATCCTTCAGCACATGCGCGCTGCCTTGCCGCCTTTCCAACTGTCCCTCTTCAGTTAAGTTTGTAGCTGAGTGAAAGGATAGAGGGAGAGAGGAAAGAGACAGAGAGATAGAGAGACAACTCCTAGGGGAGGTGGGTGGGTTGTGAAAGCACAGTTACTTACCTGTAACAGGTGATCTCTGGGAACAGTAGGAATAAGTCTTCACATATGGGTACGTCGGTACCGACGGAGCCTGCGCGGGAACGCTCCCCAGCTTCCCAGAAAGGAAAGCTTTTGGGATCATCCCACAGCGCCTGCGCGCTGCCTTCCCGCCTTTCCTAACCGCCTCTCCTCAGTTCAAGTTTTTAGCTGAGACAAAGAGAGAGAGAGGAAAGGAAAGATAGATAGAGAGATACAACTCCTAGGGGAGGTGGGTGGGTTGTGAAGACTTATTCCTGCTGTTCCCAGAGATCACCTGTTACAGGTAAGTAACTGTACTATCTCCAGGAACAAGCAGGAATGAGTCTTCACATATGGGGACTCCCTAGCTAGAGATGCCTGGGAGATCCCTCAGGTTATGAGAGCCCGGGAACGGCTCTACCTCCTCCTATGGAACTCAGGCATCCATTATGGGAAGGAGGGCAGGAGTTGATCAAGAATGGAACAAGTGTTTGAGAACAGCCTGACCAAACAAGGCATCCCGGCGGGAGTCCTTGTCCAAGCAGTAATGGGCTGTGAAGGTATGAACCGAGGCCCAGGTGGCCGCTCGACAGATCTGGTCGATGGACACAGAATTTAGATGAGCCATAGAGGTGGCCATGGCCCTCACATTATGAGCGGTGACATGGCTCTCCAGAGAAAGGTTTTTACTCTGGTAGGCGTAAATAATACACTGAGCAATCCAATTGGACAATGTCCTCTTAGAGACTGGAAGTCCCAAATGAGAGGGATCAAAAGCAACAAACAGTTGAGAAGACTTTCTATGTTGCTGTGTCCTTTGTAAGTAAAAAGCAAGAGCTCTTTTACAATCCAGAGTATGAAGATACCTTTCTGCACTTGATGCATGAGGAGCTGGAAAAAAGACAGGTAAATATACCTCTTGATTAAGATGAAAAGGTGAGACCACTTTAGGCATAAAGTGAGGATTGGTCCTAAGGACTACCTTATCATGATGGAACCTTGTATAAGGTGGATTAGCCACTAAGGCCTGCAGTTCACTGATGCGGCGAGCTGAAGTGACTGCAATGAGGAAAATAACCTTCCAGGAAAGAAATTTCAAGGAGGTGGTGGCTAAAGGTTCAAAAGGTGGCTTCATAAGCTGACCAAGAAACAGATTTAAGTCCCATGCCACTGGAGGGGGTCTAATGGGAGGTTTAGTTAAAGTGAGGCCTCTCATGAATCTTGCAATAAGAGGATGAGAGGAAATAGGTTGTCCATTGATAGGCTTAAGAGATGCTGCAATAGCACTCAAATGGACTCTTACTGAATTCGTCTTAAGACCTGCATTAGAAAGATGTAGGAGATATTCCAAAAGAGAATTCAAGGGTAGTGCTAGAGGGTCAAGACCCTTCTCAGTACACCAAATGGAAAACCTTTTCCATTTAAAAGCATAGGAACGTCTAGTAGAAGGTTTTCTGGAAGCATGGAGGATATCCCTCACTTGCTGAGAGAGATTCCAACCCTGAAGGTCTAGGCCTTCAGTAACCAGGCTCTGAGGTGAAGGGACTTGGGGTTTGGGTGCCACAGAGTCCCCTCCTACTGGGACAGAAGATCTGGAGCAGCCCCCAAGTCCAGGGAGGGGCCTGGGAGAGATGCAGAAGTAGAGGGTACCACACTTGGCGTGGCCAGCGTGGAGCTATGAGGATCATAGATCCTTGATCCCTCTGGAGTTTGAACAGAGTCCTGGGAATCAAGGGAATGGGTGGAAAGGCATATAGGAAGCCTTGGCCCCAGTGAAGGAGGAAGGCATCCCTGGCCTGAACTCCCTGACACGGAATTCTGGAACAGAATCGGGGAAGTTTGGCATTCCACGGACTTGCAAAGAGGTCTATGTCTGGGGTTCCCCATTCCTGGAAGATTCTGAGTACCTGGTCCATGTGTAGGGACCATTCGTGTGAAAGCAGAACTCGACTGTCTGCCCAAGAGTTTTGGATTCCTGGGAGGTAAACAGCCAGGAGATGTATTTGATGCTCTCTGGCGAAGGCCCACAATCTTAGAGCTTCGTTGCAAAGCGACAGAGAGCCAGTTCCTCCTTGTTTGTTTATGTAGAACATGGCTACTTGATTGTCCGTATGAATAAGGACTGTCTTGTAGCTTAGGAGGGTGTGGAAGACCTTGAGAGCCAGAAAAACTGCTCGAAGCTCCAAGTGATTGATATGAAGAGAGGCCTCCTGTGGAGACCAAATGCCCTGAGTGTTGAGGTCTTGTAGATGAGCTCCTCAACCTGTTTGGGAGGCATCTGTTGTGAGGGTTGCCTGGGGCAACAACTGTTGGAAGGGAGATCCCAGCAATAGATTTTTGGTGGACATCCACCACTGGAGAAACCAAAAGAGACGTTTGGAGGTTGCTATTTGGTCTGAGAGAGCTCCTGATGCTTGAGTCCACTGGGTGGACAAAGTCCATTGAGCTGCTCTCATGTGAAGGCGAGCATAAGGTACCACATGCACTGTGGATGCCATGTGGCCTAGCAGTTGTAGCATCTCCTGGGCAGTTAAGTGATTTCTTGACTGAATTTGGGAGGCTAACTGCACCAGACGTTGGCAACGGGCCTGGGGAAGGTAGGCCCTTGCAGTGGTAGTATCCAACCAGGCCCCTATGAATTCTAGGGACTGTAGGGGTAAGCTGGGACTTTGGGAGGTTTACCACAAGTCCCAGATATTGCAGAATGCTCCTTGTGCGGTCCAGGGAAGTCTGGGCTTCTGACTGAGCTGGAGCTCGGATGAGCCAGTCGTCCAGGTATGGGAATACAAATATTCCCAGAGTGCGTAGAAATGCAGCTACTATTGCCATGCATTTGGTGAACACTCTTGGAGCAGAGGCCAGACCGAAAGGAAGCACTCTGTATTGGTAATGTTTTCCTTGAAAAAGAAAACGGAGGAACCTTCTGTGAGATGGATGGATGAGGACATGTGTGTACGCATCCTTGAGATCTAGAGAACAAAGCCAATCCTGACTCTGAAGGTATGGAAGGAGAGTGCTCAGAGAAAGCATTTTGAATTTCTCCTTGCATAGAAATTTGTTCAATTCCCTGAGATCTAATATGGGTCTGTATCCCCCTGTTTTCTTTAGAATCAGAAAATAGGGGGAGGAGAACCCTGACCCTTGTTGAAGAAGGGGTACTTCTTCTATTGCCCCTTGGGCGAGAAGGGTAGCTACCTCTTGACCTAAAAGGTCGAGAAGAGATGTTGGAGAATTGAAGTGTCTCACCATGGTGTAAGGAGGAAGGCTTGAGAAATGAAGCTTGTAGCCCTCCCTTATGATGGAGAGGGTCCACTGCTCTGATGTAATTTGCTCCCATCTGGGAGCAAAATGAGCTAACCTTCCTGGAATGGTGAGAGGTTCTGGCTGCTTTAGAGCCAGAAAGGCTAAGTCCTCTAGCATCAAGTCAAAAACCCTGAGGAGGTTGAGTCTGCTGAGTTGCAGCAGCCCCTGTAGACTTAGATCTGGCCTGCTTAGTTTGCTGACGCTTAGTAGCAAAGCGACCTGAAGATGATTGTTGGCCAGTAGTAGAAGTGAATCTGCCCTTTTTGAAAAAATACTTCTTGAAAGGTTTTTTTCTTGGCAGGAATGGAGGTTGACTTTGAAAGTCTATCCAAAGAAGAATTTTCTGCATCCATTTGAGTGGCTTTTATTTGCCATTCTTTGCCAAACAGGTTTTCACCTGTACCTGGAAGATTTCCTAAGCCATCTTGGACCCAAGGTTCTAAATCAGAAGCTTGGAGTCAAGCAATTCTGCGAGCAGCTATGGCAATGGCTGAAGCTCTGCTGGCACCTTCAAAGGAGTCAAAGGCTGCACGGTTGGAGAACTTTGAAATGTCTTGAGTATGCTTAAGGCAAGTAAGGAATTCTTCCCTTTTATCCTCTGGAAGAAAAGGGAGGAAAGTGTGCAGTTTATCTGCAATCTCTTTTAGAAACATACCCATGTAAAGACTATAGGAGTTGATTCTGACAATAAGCATACTGGCTTGGAAGATTTTCCTACCAAATGCATCCAAAGTCCTACATTCTCTTCCTGGAGGGGCAGAGGAGTGTCTTTTTGCACTCTTTATCCTCTTCATAGCTGACTGCACCACAATAGAATGGTGTGGAAGCTGTGTTTTATGAAAACCAGGACAAGGAGGGACACGATATATAGTGTCCAATCTTCGAGAATGAGGAGTGATAGTGAGAGGAGTCTCCCATAAGTCAATCATGTGCTCATAAAGAATCTCATGAATTGGCAAGGTGACTGCCTCCTTAGGAGCCTTAGAATAACCCAAAATGTCCAATTTTTTAGCTCTAGGCTCTGACTCAGAGGTCACTGAAATAGAGAGTCCTTTAGCTACTTCTCTTATGAAGTCTTGAAAGGACAAGTCCTCTGGAGGAGACATCCTTCCTTTTGGAGAAGAAGGTTCCTCAGGAAGGGGTATAGATACTTCAGGAGACTCCTCTGATGTATCAGAATCTTCAAAGGAATCAAAGTATCGCCTGTCAGGGTGTTCTTCTAAAGCTCGATACGCGTATCGACATCGGGCATCATCGGTACCGGTTCGGTACCGATGAGCATCCCTGGACAGGGAACCGCCGCAGTCGGCATCCTGGTTGATGTCGATGCAATCGGTGCCGGTACCGGAGCCGATACCAACAACGGGTTAATGTTGTGGTATCAGTGGCGTCACAGCTTGAATGAAGGCTGCGATAGCCTGCTGCATGGATAGAACATTGTGATCTATCGACGCCATGAATGTCTGGAATTCGGTACCGGAAGGTTGTGCCGGTACCCCAGAGCATTCTAACAGGTGATCGGTCGAGGCCGTGCCATCGATGTCAACCTGTAACCCCATAGGAGGAGCTTTGGAAGCCGGAGCTTCCCGCCGGGGTTGTTTTGCCGGTGCAGAATCCTCGAGGGCAAGCCCAGAGGCATCTCGATGCTTGGAAGGAGATTTGCCCTTCGAGGACTGGCTGGACTGAAGCTGCATCAGAGGGAAACAGCACATGGAGCTTAGCTGCTCGGTTCTGTAAACCTCGTTTAGACATCAAGGAGCAGGACGGACAATCCAAAATGGAGTGGTCAGGACCCAAACATTTAAGACACCATTCATGGGTGTCGGTGACAGAAATAGTACTGCTGCACTTAGTGCATTTTTTAAACCCAGAGGCTGGTTTTTCCATGAGGAAATTTTCTCGTGAGGCCTAAGGCCCAAGAGAAAAAACACACTAAGTGAGGGAAAAAGTGTTATTATCTTTTTTCTTTTTTTTTTTTAATACTTTATTTAAGTCCACCATAAAGTCCAGACATATAACAACAGACGACACCCCGGGGAGGGTTTACTCTTCACCCCCCCGGGAGCCAACAAAAAGATAGTACAAAGGGCAGGCATTTTACAGTATCTCCCAACCCCCCTCCTCCCACCCCCCACCCCTCACCCACCAACCCACCCTCACTCCATTACCCACTGCAGAAACCAATTGTCATCAAGAACTGTAAAGCAACTACCGCCTACCCACTTCCTAGGTCCGCAGTCATTCAACTCCCCCCTGGAGGGTGGCATTACGGCTGTGGGGTCCTAGCTGCTGGATATATGGCTCCCATGTCGACATAAAGACTGTCCAACGCCTGGCACTGCCCCGCGCCATCCAACGCTCCGTTAGCATTAATTGATGAAAATTATTCCGCCATTCACTAAAAGTGGGCAGTTGGCGTTCCCGCCATAAACGAAGAATCGGCCCTTTACCCACCAGACAGGCCTTCCGCACAAGCAAACTCTCACCGGCTTTCACAGGTCCAGGGGTCGGCAACTGATCCAGTGCAACAAATAGTCCCGTCCAATGAAGCCTTCGCTGAAGCAGCATGCAAAGGAATTTGCATATCCGAACCCAATATGCCCGTACTCCCCGACAGCCCCACCACATGTGTAAGAGAGTAGCCAAGGGCTCCGAACAGCGTGGGCAGGAGCCATCCGTGTCCAACCGACTGCGCAGCGCCCGCCTTGGTGAAAAATGAGCCCTCGTCACGCACTTAAATTGGATCTCCCGCCAGCGTGCTCCTTGAACTAGTTGGCTAATCCGTTTCAATGCCGTCAGTACCAATCCCGGCTGTATGTCTACACCCAATTCAGTCGCCCAAGCTCTCTCGACTCCACTATAATCAGGGAGGGAGCGATACCGCTCCAGACTGCGTTTCAAATTAGAAATCGACGGCGGGTGTTCCTCTCCCAACTGGAAGAATTCCAAAATATGGGCCGATCGTTCAACCTGCAGCGCTTCGCGCGGCAGTGCGGCCACATAGTGGGAAATTTGTATGTAGGCAAAACAATGCGAGTCGGGGAGATCGTATTCCCGACTGAGCATTCGGAATGACTTACAGTTTCCCGCTTGGTCCACCAAGTGTCCTATCAACCGGATACCCCGTATCCGCCAGTCCCGAAACACTGCAGTCGTGGATCCTGGAGTGAATTGGGCATTACCCTGCAGCGGCAACCAACAAGACACCTTCCACGTTTCCTGCCAATATTGGTTAAGTAATTGCCATGTGCGTCGGGCCGAGTCCATTAACGGACTCTGCCGACTAGTAGCCGTGAAGTCCGTAGACGTGCCGTGCAAAAACGCCAGGAGAGTCACAGGGACCACCAAACACTCCTCTAAAGACCTAGGCGTGTAGACTTCCGTCCCCCCAAGCCAATCCCCCAAATGTCTGGCTTGACAAGCCAATGCATAAGTCTTCAAGTCGGGAAGGCCCATACCACCCTCTCGCCATTTGCCAAGGAGACGATTCCATGCGACCCGCGCCCGTTGCCCCCTCCAAAGAAAACGCTTAAGCAAAGTCTCCATTTTACACAAGTCCCGTCGGAGCAACCAGACCGGCAGGGTCTGCAGCCAGTACAAAATTCTGGGTAGAACTATCATTTGGACTGCCGCTATCCTCCCTGCGAGAGACAACGGGAGAGGTCCCCATGCATTTAACTGCACCGCCAGCTGCCGCATTATCCGATCTAAATTACGTCGGTAGAGATCCCGGGGATTACCGGTCAATGTTATGCCCAGATAGATAAATTCTTTGTCAGCCCACCGCAAAGGGAAGGGTCCCCTCCAAGAATTGCGAAAATGCCCCGAGACATCCACTACTTCAGATTTATCTTTGTTAATGCGCAAGCCTGCAATTGCTCCAAAGCGCTGGAATTCATCTAAAAGCGAAGATAAAGAAGTGGCCGGAGACGTCAAATGAACTAACAAGTCATCGGCGAAGGCCGAGATAAGGAAGGTTTGCGACCGAATTCCCACTCCCTGTATCCCCTCCGAGGTTACGACGGTGCGAATCAACGGGTCCAAGGAAAGAGCGAATAGCAATGGCGATAAAGGACAGCCCTGTCTTGTACCTCTACCCAACATAATATCGTCCGAGAGGAAGCCATTGCACAGTATGCCCGCGGTCGGGGAAATGTATAGACTTTGCACCATATTACAAAAATCCTCCCCAATGCCATAGCGCGGTAGCAGTCTCCATAGATAGCGCCAGTCCACTCTGTCAAAGGCCTTCTCTGCATCGAAGCTAATCAACAACGACGAAATATTATGAGCATGAACCCACTCCAAGGAGGCCAAAATCTTCCGAAGGTTTCGCACGGCATGTCGGCCTTTCACAAAGCCCACTTGTGCATCATGAATTAAGTAGCCTAATACCCCCGCCAGGCGATCAGCTAGAATCTTCGCCAACAGTTTAAGATCGAAGTTTAATAGGGAGATGGGTCGATATGACGCTGCCTGCGTTAGGTCCTTACCCGGCTTCGGGATCAAAGTGATATACGCGTGATTACGCCCCCAGCTGAACGCCCCGTGCTCTGCCCTGGTGACAAAGACCTCTCGCAGGAGTGGGCTGACCTCGTCCCCGAGGATCTTATAGACTTCTGCCCCGAATCCATCTGGCCCTGGCGATTTATAGCACTGGGCCGCCGATATTGCGGATTGTATCTCCTGCACAGTAATAGGTGAATCTAAAACCTCCCTCTGGGCTGAAGTGAGTTGAGGCAACTCCAAGCCCTCAAAATAGTCCTGCAGCCCCTCCGGGGATCCGGCCTCAGACGTGTATAACCTTTGAAAGAAAGTGCGAAAAATCTCTGCAATTTCTTTATTCTCTTTATGCACACGTCCCTGGCCGTCTTTCAATGCCGCTACGTGGGCAAGACTCCGTCGGGCTCGCAGACAGCGTGCTAGCAACTTGCCAGGTTTGTCACCATAGCAGTGCAAACGAAACCGATAAAACAAAGCCGATTTCTTTGCTCGTTGATGTAAGAGCTCATTAAGCTCGGTCTGGACTTCCCATAACAACTTCTTATTGGACAACGCTGGCGTGCGGGCACATCGCCGCCGTAACGTAGTGACTCGGCGCTCAAGTAGTACTATACGTTCTGCCATCAACCGGCGCCTTCTCGCGGCGTATCCGATGATGTCTCCGCGAAGAACCACCTTTGCCGTTTCCCAGACTAACTCGGGGTCATCTGCGTGAACCTGGTGATGGGCAAGAAATTCCACCCATCTCTGGCGGAGGAAGTGGCGAAATGGCCCATCCGAATAAAGTTCTAGGGGGAATCTCCACAAACGTGACCGGTGTGTGTCCCGCCCCCAGTGTAAGGCAAGCCACACCATCGCGTGGTCTGATATTTCGGAAGGACCAATCTGGGCATCCTCGGTGTGTGTGAACAAAATCCCTGAAATCATTACATAGTCAATACGGGCACTAGAACCATGCGCTCGAGATTGATGGGTGTAGTCCCTCTCGGAGGGGTGCAGGACTCGCCAAGGATCAAGTAAACCCAATCGCCGACAGAACCGCAACAACATCTGGGAGGATACTATCCTCTCCCGCCCGCCCCCTCTCTCAGAGGTATCCTGATCTACATCCAGAACTCCGTTAAAGTCCCCGCCCAAAATCACCGGACACTCCGGAAGCTGCTCCACTCTGGATGCCAGACCATTGTAAAAACCCGGATCAGCCACATTGGGACCATAGAGATTCCCCAGAATCACCGGTTTACCGTCTAAATGACCATAAATCAACAGGGATCTGCCAGTATTATCAGCAATGACCGTCTCCTCTATGAATCGCACGCGTTTATGAATTAAAATCGCTACGCCCCCCTTATGCCCCTGGGCAGGGGACCCCCATACTTGGCCCACCCAACTCCGACAAAGTTTGCTATGTTCAATGGCCGTCTGGTGGGTCTCTTGAAGGAACGCAATGTCACATTTATGCCGTGCAAGTGCTTGCAAGACCTTATGCCTCTTAATAGGGTTTCCCAGCCCACAGACATTCCACGTAATTATTTTCAAAGCGCCGGGGCAGTGTCAAGGCGCCACCACAGAATCACTACCAAACACTGCAGAGGAATACCCCCAGCCTGGTACCCCTCCCCATCTATAGGTAAGCCGTTATCCCTTCTAATAGCATTCACTGGAGTGTACCCCCTCCCCTCCCCCTGCCCCCCCCCTCCTCCTCCACCCCCCCATCCCCCCTCTCCTCCAAGGTCTCCCGTCCAGCTATAGCCTGGACTACTTCCTGTGGCATACGGGCTCGCCCCTCCAATACTACACCCTCCCCACCAAGAATATCAAAACAGAAAAAGAGACATAAAGTCTCCACTGCGAACCCCTGTATCGGGGCTCCCCCACCCGGCGCTATCACCCTCCACTCGCCCACTCCCCCACGGCCCCTGCACATCTCCCCCCCGGATGACCCCCCATCTCCCCCACCCTCCCCCCCCATCGGTTACCTGTATCTATGCTCTATCTAAGCCAGTCCCCTCTACTCCCCCGACCACCCCCCCCCCCTCAACCCACCGCCCCCCTGAAGAGAGATAAAGAAGGGAAGGGAGGGGGGGGGGTCAGGCAGGAATACAGGGGCAAGACATTGCAAAAATGGAAGTAACCAGGGAGCCAACAAGGCAGTAGCAAGTATAACAAAGTGTAACAAAGTAACCATTGCAACCAAATAACAAGGATACAGTGTCTCCCCTGGCACAGGAACTGTTACCAGATAATGAATCACTGCATCCCAGTCTAGTATACTACATAAAGGCAAAACCAATAGTTCTCTCATAACATATGGGGGGGCGATCCCCCACCTCTAGACAGTCACGTATCGGTTTGAGCTGGCAGAGAGTCCAGGAAGGTAGTCGCCTCTTCCGGGGTCGCTAGAATGCGGGTGTGGCCTTGGTGCTCGACCCGCAGCCGTGCAGGGTAGAGGAGTGAGAAGCGAAGGCCGCGGTTAAACAGCTGGGTACAAATCCCCGAAAAAGCCCTGCGTTGTTGACTAACGAGGATAGAGTAGTCCTGAAATACTAAGATCGGCTCAGTGTCTTGTGGGTTCCGCCGTCGGCCCCTTGCCGCCTTTAGCACCTCCTCTTTCTGTCTGTAATCAAGAAAGCGGGCAATCACTGCTCGTGGTTTCCTGTGCTGCTCTCTTCTCTGGCCAAGCCGGTGTACCCGCTCAATTTTGAGCGATTCTCCTCCCAGACTTGGCAGGAGACTCCCAATCCATGATTGTAGATAATCAAGTAGGGCACTATCAGTTACACTTTCAGGGATTCCGATGAATCGCAGGTTTTTTCTCCTACCTCGATTCTCCAATTCATCGAGTTTCTCCCCTTGCTGCTTCACCAAAGTCTCTAGAGCAGCCACTTTGGCCACCATCGAGTGTTGCGTGTCTTCTACAGCGGACACCCTCGTCTCCACCTGCTCCAACCGCTCCTCCACCATCGTGAAGCGTTGGCCAAGTGATTGAATTTGCTCCCCCAAGTCCTGAAATCGTGTACTGAGCGCCTGCACCACCGCGGCACTAACCTCGGCCACCAGGTCTGGCGGGGTGCCCGGTTTTCGGGCTAGGTGGCGAGCCTTCTGCCGTTTTTCCCTCTATAAGGCGGGGTCTCTCCTTTCGCGGAGCCTTAGACGCCATCAGGTCAGCTATGCGATACGCACCACGTCCCACACTGGGCACTGCTCCCGTAGATTAGCAGAGGTAGGGCTGTGTATTTGCAATCCCCCGCTGTGTGGAGGTGTAGGCGCCGCGAGGGAGCTGTCTGTCCAAACCAGGCAGAGACGGCCGCGGGGCTGCAGGCTCAGCACCCCAGGAGGACTCTAGTAAATAGGGCAGTAAAAGAAAGTCCTACCACCGTTTAGCACGTTTTCTCCCAGGCCCCAGTGCTCGCTGTTGTCAGGCAAGGGTTCGACGGTCTCCGAGGCCGCCGAGCGTGGTATCTTATCTCCTCAGCTGGCGGCAATAGCTACTCTCCCCTAGGCAGGCAAAAGCAATCCCGGACCTCCGCTTCACTGGAAAGACAGGGCCCCGATAGAGTAGCCAGCCGCGGGAGCGGGAAAGATGGTTGGGGCGCTCAAGTGTGTCCCGATGTCCTTCCCCACTTCCCCTCCAAGCCGCACAAACACTGGTCGCACCTCACCTGGGTGTTCCACTCTCCGTAAGTGGCAGGGATCTGCAGGGAGCTGTCCGGGCTCACCACGTCCCACCTTTCAAAAGAGTAGGTCGCCTGCCCAGGTCACTGGAAGATGTCGCCGGTCTATTTCCGCCGGAGCCAGGCCGCCACGTGGTGTTTGGGACGGAGGCTGGCAGCGGCAAGGACGCCCGATCGTACTTCCGATCGATTTGAGAGTTAGCCCCAGGAGCTGCTCCGTTCTGGTAGGTGCATTTGCAGGTCTTTTCGTGTCCCCGAACACCGGATCCCACACAAGGAGCACTAACGATGACGGTGGGGGAAGCACCCAAATGGCCTCTTCACCTTCCCCGATTCGCTAATCTCTCATCTCCGGGCCGGTAGGGATGGCCGCGGATCGCCTCTGCGCCGAGTATTGGAGCCCCGGCAAGGGGGAAACAATGCCGGTGGTGGAGGGGGATTATTTAAAAGAATTTATAGCCGTTTTTTGAAGGGCGAACGCCCGGAGCTGATCGTGAACCGACCGGTCAGCTCATTGCCCAAACCGGAAGTCATCTTTTTTCTTTTTTAAAGAAAAGAAAGAAAGACCGGCGGTACCGGTCCGACGTCAAGGAAGGCAGACGCGCGACCAAAGAAATAAAATAAAATAAAGAACTTCTTCAGTGGTGACAGGAACACGACCTGCTGGCTCCGCGGAAAAGAAGAACTGAGGAGAGGCGGTTAGGAAAGGCGGGAAGGCAGCACGCAGGCGCTGTGGGATGCTCCCAAAAGCTTTCCTTTTTGGGAAGCTGGGGAGCGTTCCCGCGCAGGCTCCGTCGGTACCAACGTACCCATATGTGAAGACTCATTCCTGCTTGTTTCTGGAGATGACTAAATTCCCGCTGTTCCCGGCAATCACCTGTTACAGGTGAGTAACTACGCTATCTCCAGGAGCAAGCAGGAATGTAGTCTTCACATATGGGGACTCCCTAGCTGAAGATGCCAGGGAGATGACCCCAGGAAGCTGCCACCTATGGTGAGGTGGGCCATGCTTCCTCCCATGGATCTCTGGCATCCCACCAGGGTTGGTGGGTAGGAGTTGTATTAGGTTTGAAAGAGATTTTGAAGAACATCCTGACCAAAGAAGGCATCCCGACAGGAGGCTTTACCTAGGCAGTAGTGGGCTGTGAAGGTATGTACCGAAGCCCAGGTGGCTGCTCAACAAATGTCATCAATAGACACAGCGTGAAGGATAGCCATAGAGGCTGACATAGCTCTCACATTATGAGCTATGACATGGCCTTGAAGAGGAAGACTCTTACTCTCATAAGCAAAGGATATGCACTGTGCAATCCATTTGGATAAAGTCCTCTTGGAGACTGGAAGTCCCAAATGACTAGAATCAAAAGCAATAAAAAGTTGAGAAGACTTTCTATGTTGCTGTGTTCTTTGAAGGTAAAAAGCCAAATCTCTTTTACAGTCCAAAGTGTGAAGGTTCTTCTCTGCATTAGAGGCATGAAGCCTTGGAAAGAATACAGGAAGATACATCGCTTAATTTAAATGAAAAGGCGAAACCACCTTTGGCATAAAGTGTGGATGAGTTCTGAGGACAGCCTTATCATGATGCAACCTAATGTAAGGAGGATCAGCCACTAAGGCTTGCAATTCACTAATGCGACGTGCAGAGGTGATTGCAATTAGGAAGATGGCCTTCCAGGACAAAAACGTTAGGGCAGTAGTGGCTAAAGGTTCAAAAGGCGATTTCATGAGCTGCCCAAGAACTAGATTTAAATCCCACGCCACCGGTAGTGGTTTGATGAGAGGTTTTGTTAAAAGAAGACCTCTCATAATTCAGGATATGAGAGGATATTGGTTGTCCATTTAGAGGCTTATAGGAGGCTGTAATTGCACTATGATGGACTCTGACTGAATTGGTCTTTAGACCAGAATTTGATAAATGAAGTAGATACTCTAGTATCGACTCCAAAGGTATCACCAGGGGGTTTAACCCCTTCTGGGAACACCATACAGTGAAATGTTTCCACTTGAAGGCATTAGATCGTCTTGTCGAAGGTTTTCTAGAAGCCTGAAGGATATCCTTTACCTATTGGGAAAGGTTGAGATCCTGAAGATTTAAGTTCTCAGCAACCAGGCTGTGAGATGCAGGGACTGGGGATTCGGGTGCCATAGCGTCCCGCTCTCCTGGGAAAGGAGATCTGGAGCATAGCCTAACTCCAGAGGTGCAGCTTGAGAGAGGTGTAGAAGCAGGGGATACCACATTTGGCGTGGCCACCTTGGCGCTATGAGGATCATACGACCTCTGTCTCTCTGAACCTTGAAAAGTGTTTTGGGAATGAGGGGAATGGGTGGGAAGGCATAGAGGAAGTCCTGACCCCAGTGAAGGAGGAAGGCATCCCTTGCCTGGCAATTGTGAGCCGGAATCCTGGAACAGAACTGGGAAAGTTTGGCATTCAGTGGACTTGCAAAGAGGTCTATGTCTGGAGTCCCCCAGATGTGAAATATCTTTGTCACCTGGTCTGGGTGGAGAGACCATTCATGAGGCAGCAATACTCGGCTGAGTTTGTCTGCCCAAAGGTTTTGAATACCTGGAAGATCTACCACGAGAAGGTGGATTTGATGCTCTCTAACGAGGGCCTAAAGTTGTAAAGCTTTGTTGTGTAACGACAGAGAGCCTGTTCCGCCCTGCTTGTTCACATAGAACATGGCTACTTGATTGTCCGTTTGGACTAGGACTGTCTTGTAGCCGAGCTGGGCATGGAATACTCGAAGAGCTAAATAGATTGCTCTTAACTCCAGGAGGGTTATGTGAAGACAAGCCTCCTGTGGAATCCAGGTGCCCTGGGTAGAGAGATGATGCAGGTGTGCTCCCCAACCCACCTGTGATGCATCTGTTAGGGTGGCCTGGAATAGGGGTTGCTGGAAAGGAGACCCCACTGAAAGATTCTCCAGTCATTGCCACCATTGAAGGGACAAGATCAGCCAATGAGAGTTTGCTATCTTGTCTGACAAACATCCTGTGGCCTGTGTCCACCGTGTGGATAGGGCCCACTGGGCTGCTCGCATGTGGAGGCGAGCATAGGGAACTACATAGACTGTGGATGCCATGTGTCCCAGTAACTGTAGCAGTTCTCAAGCAGTTAGGGAGGATTTTCCCGCTGCTTGAGAAGCTAGTTGCACTATGCGAAGACACCGGGCCTGTGGAAGGAAAGCCCTTGACTGTCTGGTATCTAGACAGGCTCCTATGAACTCCAGAGACTGGGAAGGAACAAGTTGGGATTTGGGGAAGTTTATTACCAATTCCAAATATTGGAGGATTCGCATTGTGTGAGACAGTGCAGATGGATGGATCAGAATGTGAGTATATGCATCCTTTAAGTCTAGAGAGCAAAGCCAATCCTGAATTTAAAAGGTATGGCAGAAGAGTTCCGAGAAAAGTTAAAAATGATTTCTCTAGGAACAGGTATTTGTTCAATTCTCTGAGGTCTAGAATGGGTCTGTGTCCTCCTGTTTTCTTTGGAATAAGAAAATAGGGGGAGTAGTGCCCTGTACCCTGCTGGAGGATGGGTACCTCCTCTATTGCCCCTTGGGCAAGAAGTGTTGAGACCTCGTGATCCAACCGATTGTCCGCAGATGTCTGGAAATTGAACTGCCTTAAGAATGTAGGAGGGGACATGCTGTGAAAATGAAGCCTGTACCCCTCTCCCACAATGGACAGAGTCCAATTTTCTGCTGTTATTTGATGCCATCTGTTGGCAAAATGACACAGCCTGCCTGGAATATTTAGGGGTTCTGGACCCCTGAGGCAGGAAGGCCAAGCTCTCTAGGAAGGAGTCAAAGCCCTTGAGGGGGCTAAACCTGCGGAGCTGGTTGAGTTCTTGGGCCTTTTGGCTTCTTCTGCTGTTTGAATTGCTGTTGTTGTCCCTTTTGGGCAACTTGACTGTGAGCTTGGCTTTGCTGGGTATAGGATGGATAAAACTTCCTCTTTTTGCTGAAAGAGGGTTTCTGATAGGGTTTCTTTCTGGCTGGAGTGGCTGTAGATTTTGACAATCTATCTAAGGTGATATTGTCAGCATCTATCTCATTAGCCATTTCCTGCCAATTTTTGCCAAAGAGTTTTTGTCCTGTGCAAGGGATGTTGCCTAATTTATCCTGTACCCAAATCTCCAAGTCTGATGCCTGAAGACAGGCAATCCATCGTGCACCAATGGCAACAGCAGAGGTTCTGCTGATATGTTCAAAGCAGTCAAAGGCTGCACGATTGACGAACTTGGAGACATCTTGAGCATGCCTGACAAGCGTAAGGAAGTCTTGTCGTCTGTCATCTGGGAGAAGTGGGCTCATAAGCTCCAAATCTCCTGTGAACTCCTTGAGGAACATACCCATATATAAGATATATGAGCTGATCCTGGCTGAAAGCATGGAAGCTTGAAAGGTTCGATGCCCAAAAACATCCAAAGTCCTGCTTTCACGACCTGGAGGATTAGATGCATGTCTCTTTGCACTTTTCATCCTACGCATGGCTGACTCCACTACCATGGAATGGTGTGGCAGATGAGTCTTTTGAAATCCAGGACATGGTGGAACTCGATACATGATATCAAGCCTCCTAGAATGAGGAGATGTGGTCAAAGGTGTCTCCCACATTCTGAGCATCAAATCATGAAGAATTTCATGAATGGGCAGAGTGGCTGCCTCCTTTGGAGCTTTAGGATATTGGAGAATTTCCAATTCCTTTGCTCTAGGTTCCTTTTCAGGAGCTACCGTGATTGAAAGGCCTTTGCCAACATCACAAATAAAATCCTGAAAGGACATGTCCTCTGGAGGCGACATTCTGCATTGGGGAGAAGAAGAGTCTTCCGGGAGAAAATCTCTGGTATCAGCAGAATTATCAGAGTCATCGGAATCGGAGGATTCGCAGTATCTCTGATCATGATGTTCATGTAAGGCATGGTCCCAGTATCAATCGAAGTCAGTACCGAGTTGATCCGGTACTGATCTTTCGATGCCAGGCAAAGACGGCATGGGAAGAATTCCCACCGGGGGCGGTACCGTCGGTGCTGGTACCGGTATCTGTGCCAGTTCCGGCATCGTTACCGGTGCCTGTGCCCATTGAACCATCGGTGTCAATGGTACTGCAGCTGTAAGGAGAGCTGCAATACTGCACTCGATAGCGAGGAATCTTTGGTCTATCGACACTGTCGATGCCTGGGTGTTGGTACTGGTGAAGGCGGCCGGGACCCCGGAGCATGGCACCAGTAGTTCTGCCGAGGTCGAGGCTTCGAGAACATCCTGGAACCCTTTTGATGCTTTGGAGGCCGAAGCCTCCCACCGGGGCTGTTTTGCCGGTGTGGTTCCCTCAAAGGCAATGCCAATGGCCTCTCGATGCTGTGCAGGAGAGCTGCCCTTTGAGGGACGGCTTTTATGCTTAGTTACCTGAGATCCATGGGAGGAAGAAGAGGCTCTTGAAGACGTCGATGCAATGGACCTGGCATCTGAAGAAAAGAGGGTACCGAGCTTTGCAGCCCAGTTCTGTCTTCCTCTTTTAGTCATTCCCATACAAGAGAGGCACTCAGATGGAGAATGGTCAGGGCCTAAACATTTAAGACACCAGTCATGGGTGTCGGTGACGGAAATGGTACCGCCACACTTAGTGCATTTTTTAAAACCACTAGCTGGTTTTTCCATCCTTAAGGAAAAATGGGGCCGAGTGCCCAAAATGGCGCCTAGCACCAAAAAAAAGAAAGTTTCTGAAGAGAAACAATTCAGAATTTCTTTTTTTTTTTTTTTTTTTTAGAAGAAAAGAACCGGCGGTACCGGTAGGCGTCATGCGGAGGCAAGCGCGACCACAAGATAACAAGATTAAAGAAGAAATTTTCTGCGGTGACAGGGTATGAGTCCTGTCAGCGCCGCAGAAAATGAAGAACTGAAGAGGAAGGCAGCGCGCATTTGCTGAGGGATGTTCCCAAAAGCGTTCCTATTGGACGCTGGGGAGCGTTCCCGCACAGGCTCCATCGGTACCGACGATACCTATATGTGAAGACTACATTCCTGCTTGTTCCTGGTGATACACTAATAGCCATTAAGAGCCTACCTCAGGGGAAGAAGGCCCCACGGGTTGATGGTTATTCACCAAAATTCTATGAGGTCTTTGCACCTCAATTAATGGGCTTCCTTACAAAATTGTTGAACACGGTATGGAGGGGGATCATCCTGCTTCTATGTGCTTAATTCGTGTGACTTTGATTTCTAAAGAAGGCAAGGATCCAGAACAATGTGCCTTATATCACCCAAATCTCCTTGCTGGGGAACAATTACAAAATATTCACTAAAATCATTGCCGTATGGGAGGTTGTCTGGTTTGGTCCATCCGATCAGTCTGGATTTACAGTGGGTAGAATAGCTCTGGATAATGTTAGGACAATATTACATTTGATATGGCATGCCACAAGTGCTTATTGACACAGAGAAAGCATTTGATAAGGTTTCTTGGCTTTTCATGATTAAAAGTGCTTGAGAAGGTGGGTCTTGAGGGTAGATATCCTCAGTGGATATAGGCTATCTATCACGAACCATTGATCTGTCTGATTCAGAGGCTTTTAAGCTACACAGAGACACCGTTTATAAGGGTGCCCACTTTCTCCCCTTTTATTTGTACTTGTGGTAAAAACTTTAGTACAAAAGATACAGGCTAATGTGGAGCTAGAAGGGGTACACGTGAGAGGAAATGTTTATAAAATCTTATTTTTTGCTGATGATATCCCGTTCACCATAAGCAACCCGATAAGATCACTTCAGACCATAATGCAAGAGATCCAAGATTATGGAGAGGTTTATGGGGTTAAAGTTACTGATACTAAGTCAGAGATACTTAATCTTGGTGTATCTTGGGGAATGAAGGGGCATGTCAAGCAATTTTTTCCCTTTAGATGGGGTTAAAATTTCATCTAATTTGGATTGTTTCTTTGACCTAAATTCTGCTAGTCTCTTGGATGAGTTTTTTAAGGAATTAGAGAGCTGGGCTAGATTAAATATCTAATGGGCGCGTATAATGTATGCAGTAAAGATGACGCTGTTGTCAAAACTGCTATATACGTTTTCAGTTCTGCCCATGCCTATCCTTGAAGCTACATTTCAGGTAATCCTTTGGAAAGTCTTTACTTATACAGGGAGGGAAGACCGCGAGTTAGGCAAAGTATTCTGCCCGTGGGAGGAGGGGGTGTGGCGGTGCCTAATTTTAAGCAATATGAGTATTATCAAGCTGCACAATTGTGAGCTATAACAGAAATGAATAGGAAACCTTTTAAACAATGAATAGATAATTAACATGAATTCTAGGCACCACTTTGGGCCTTACCCTGTCTTACGCCTTCCATAGAAAAAACTGTTACATTTCCAATACCTTTACTAGACTGACCATACAGAACTGGAGCATGATCAAGTCAGAGAGGTTGGGAGCAAATTGTTATTTTAACACTATGCCATCATTTATTTATTTATTTACATTCTCTTGTATACCGCACTATTCGGCATCAGTGCGGTTTACATGGAACAAAATGCTCAGTACAAATAACATGTATGAGTTTACAGATAACAGGGAACAAAAAACTTGGATAACAGGGGTAACTATTTACATAACTTACTACATGGAAACAAAATCAAAGAGGATGCATAGAAAACACAATCCACGTCATGGGTTTGAGTTTCAACTTGGTGTGTTGTTGGTATGCTATAATTTTGTCTGGGAATGTGGATGGTATGGGGGTGTCTTGGAGCTCTAAGGGATGCAGTTGGGCTCAATAAGGTACTTGTTGAAGAGGTGACCTTTGAGGGCTTTCCTGAACTGTGGTAGATTCTTAATAGCCCGGATATCATGGGGTAATGAATTCCAGTATCTTGGGGCACTGAGACTGAAAGCCCTGTTGGCTGTCGATTTAGTGCAAACTGTAAGTGCCTTCGGTACGGTTAGGGAGTTTATAGCCGTGGATCTTCTTACTCTATTTGGTGATGTGGCATGGATGAGGGAGGTTAAGGATGTGGATGAGAGATTGTGAACAGCATGATGGACACTTGAATTTTCCCCTGGGCAGGGGGGATGAAACTTATTCATTATGGGGACAAAGAGCCTGAAGCCTCTTGGAAGATGGAACATTTCAAGAATATGTGAACTTATGTGAATACTTTAAAGTACTTCCAGAGGTATCTTTCAATATGCACACGTACACCATTTCTTACAAGCTAAGACCCTAAAAGATTTGACAGGGGAGGGAATCCATCTTGAGAATGTTTTGATGCCTGGACAAACTAAAGGCATTGTTCCTTCAATGGGGAGAGACTCCTGGATTTCTGGAAAAAACTCTATAATAAACCCTTAAATCATGCATCAGTTTATCAACTAAATTTATATAAGGGCTTAAGGACCTAACTGTGAGTAATTTGATTGAAAACTCTTATAAGATGCATATTACTGGTATTATACCCCAGATAGATTGTCTAAGATGTTTTATACCAGTAACAATTTATGTTGACATGTTGCCAAGTTGGCACTTTTGTGCACATCTGGTGGTCTTGTCCAGGGGTCCAAATTTTTGGGGATAAAGTGGTGAGATTTTTGGAAAATGTCTTGGGGTTTTCCCTGTTCCAGATATGCATATGTTATTACTTAATACGGGCTTGCCAGGTCAGGATTCTGATAATGTATGGGATATGCTCTTCATAAATTATGGGGTCTATTCTGAGCCAAGAATAGTGAGGATGTATGCACTGCCTGGACGAAACCAAACACAACTATGTATCTGTAGGAATAAGCAGGAACCAAAAGGGCAGATACAAAGACTGGCAGTAGGCAATGAAGGCTTTTATTGATGACCCCTACGCATTTCGGCCGTAAGGCCTTCCTCAGGGGGTAATATACAAGAGAGCAAACCTCAAAAAAAGATAAAATCATAATACATGATGTGACGCTCGCGCCCCTACCAGGCGGTTGCCTAGTAGGGACGGCTGGCCATCTGATATCCCTTTCTAGGATTTTTGTGTAGTTGTGTCCGAAAGGAAGAGCCAAGTGGTTAATAAAGCGCACAGGAAATTTTATTCGGTTTCCAGGCTGGTAAGTGGTGAACATAAAATTTCCTCAAGCATAACTTTTTTTCCAGACAAAAGAAAATACAGGATAACTTCTCCAAAAATCAAAATGTCCAAAACAGTGTAACCTGGAACAAACTCATAGCAGTTCCTGTTCCTCACTGCAACTGCTTAACATTATAAGAAGAAAAACATTTGTAAAACTCTTCACACAGTGAATGGGTTTTCAGCTTCAACCCAGCTGTTGCCACACACAAACAGTTTCAGCTGTTTGGGCCTTCACTGAGCTCCTGCAGTTTCAGCTTCCTAGGAGAGATTCTTAACCCTTTACCTTCAGGCTTACTCCTCTCTTCCAGCTTCTGAAACTGTCTTTAAATTACAACAGCCCCTTTTATATTCCACTGTTTCTAGCTCACACTAGTGTATCTTAGTGCACAGCTCGCATTCCATCTCAGAGACCTCAGAATCAATAACACTTTCCTCAGGGCCTACCTCCATGCTCTCTACTGAGCTACAGCTGGGTGCTTCCTGAAAGTGCTCTGGGCTCTTTTCCTTAAGAGTCTTCACAAGATTAAACAGTCTCTCCCAGTGCCTGGCCTTGCCTTCTCCAGGCCAGTCTCTTGGGGGTCTCTCCTGTTTAACCTCCCTCGTGAGATATTTCTTGCTGTGCTGAGCCTTCTGGGGTATGATAGTCTCCTCTGAGTCAGAGCAAGAACTATCCTGCTGGCAATGCTTGTTCCCTGCGTACCTTTCTTGGCTGCCTCTATAATGGTTCCTCCTTTTGCTGCTCTCCTTGGCTGCAAAGGTTCTCCTCAGCTTGGCCCCAGATCTTTCCGGTCTGTGCCTTCTGGGAACTGGACTCGAACCTGGGCTAGGCCTGGAACTGCAGCTGCCGCTTGTGCTTGCTCTTGCACTCCTCCTGGACCTTCTTCTCACAGCCCCTTCCAAACTCAAACTGGCTCTCTCTCTTGTGTTTGTTTTCCCTCTGTTAACTGCTGAGCAGGGCAACTCCCTTCCTGGCTCCTCCCACTTGGACCTCCTACTCCTATGCAGGGTTGTCCTGTGGTCTGGGATTGGTTTACCCTTAGCTCTGCCCCCTAGGTTCCTTTCAGGGCTTCTAGTATGGAGTATGTGGTTTTGTGCACCCATCCCCCGCAAAGAAGAAAAATCCTTCTTTTTTTCAGTTTTCCCTAGCTGGGCTGCACCCTCCTTACCACATATCCCCCCCCTTAGACTATTTCGGGCTGTCGCTTTATCCCGCGAACAGCACGAAATACGTGATAAGGCGTCTGCATTTGTATGAAGCTTCCCGGCCCTATGCTCTATCTTAAAATCGAATTCCTGCAGGGCCATGTACCACCTCGTTAAACGAGCGTTGCTGTCTTTCATTTTATTAAGCCATTTAAGTGGGGAGTGATCAGTCACCAGTAAAAATCTCCGGCCAGTTAAATAAAATCTCAGTGCATTAACAGCCCACCTTATAGCAAGGCACTCACGCTCTATGGTTGAGTATTTTTTTTCCGGCGGAGTTAACTTGCGACTTAAAAACATTATCGGGTGCTCAGAGCCGTCCTGCTTCTGAGACATCACAGCCCCTAGGCCTGTTTCTGATGCATCGGTCTGAATGATAAAAGGTAGAGTAAAATCCACCCCCCGTAATATAGGTGCTTCACACAATTTCTCTTTTAACCTTACAAAGGCCTGTCCCGCCTCCTGATCCCAGAGCAAGATATTAGGGGCATTCTTTCTAAGCCTCTCGGTTAATTCGGCTGCTTCGGTTGCAAAGTGGGGGATAAACCGCCTATAATACCCCACTAATCCCAAGAAACCCCTAAGATCCTTTTTGGTCACAGGTCTCGGGAATTGTTTTACACTCTCTACTTTGTCAAAGAGAGGTTTTATCATACCCTGTCCCACCAGGTGCCCGAGGTATTTTACCTCTGATGCCCCAAACATACATTTAGCGGGATTTACAGTAAGGCCGGCTTGCTTCAATGCCCGCAACACTGCCCTAACCTGGGTCAAGTGTTCATCCCACCGTGAACTATGAACAACGATGTCGTCCATATAGGCCGCTGCGTATCGCTGGTGAGGGCGGAGGACCATGTCAACTAACCGTTGACAGGTTGCGGCTGCTCCATGGAGCCCGAAAGGCATCTGGCGAAATTGAAAAAGCCCTATTGGGGAACTAAATGCTGTTTTTGGCCTAGATTCCCTGGTGAGGGGAATCTGCCAATACCCCTTTGTTAAATCTAACGTAGTCAGATACTTGGCTTGCCCTAGCCTATCTAGAATCTCCTCTATCCGCGGCATAGGGTAAGTGTCAAAACGTGAGATGTCGTTCACTCTACGGAAATCTATGCAAAAACGCATAGATCCGTCCGGCTTAGGGACCAAAACTACGGGATTATTCCAAGGGCTCTTGGAAACTTCAATCACACCCATCTTTAACATTTCCTTTATTTGGGACACTACCTCCCTCTGCTTTGCCTCCGGGAGTCTGTATGGTCGCTGGCGCACTATTTCACCGGGCAGGGTCACAATTTCATGCGCGACCAGCCCTGTTTCCCCCGGTACCGGGGTAAGGACGTCCGAGAGGTCCTTTAGCATTCTGGACAACTCCTTTTGCTGTGTCCAGGAGAGCTTTTCCCCAATCCTATAAACAGGATCTGTATTGCCCCTCGCTAGTTGGGGTCCTAGTTCGTCTTCTTCCTTATCAACACAACAGGCAGTTAACCCCTCTATCTCACCTAGGCCTGTAGATCCAAATCCCTTGGAGTCCCTGGTGGTAGATGAAAGCTCGTCTACTTCTTCTACGGGCGGAAAGGCCACCCTTTCGCAAACTAATTGGGCCACTCTGTCTCCAGGGTTCACCTTAAAATTCTCTTGGGAGAAGTTAAATAAGAGAACTTTTAATTCTCCCCTGTAGTCGGGGTCTACGACTCCTGCGCCTACATCTATGAAATTTTTAAGGGCAAGGCCTGACCTGGGTGCGATCCGTCCGTAACACCCGGGCGGTATTTCTACCCTCAGTCCGGTGTTCACTATGGCCTTCCCTTGTTTGGGTACCACTACCTCCACTGTGCTGCATAGATCTAGCCCAGCTGCTTGTTCAGTGGCCCGCTTGGGAATCCTAGCCTCAGGGTTAACCCTACAGAACCTGATGACAAACTTTGGTTTGGGTGCCTGTACTTCTTTCTTAGGGGCTATTGACCTCCCCGGGTCTATTCTTCTCCCAAACAGGGGAGCAGGTATTATTCCCCCCATAGCAGCTCTGGGGCGGACAGCTTTCTCCCCTTTTCCTTCTCCTGAAGGTTTTACATCTGGGCTTGTGGTTACCAGGCCTGTTTTCCCTTGCAGCTCTTTCTCCACCCCCTTCCTAAACTGGGACCAATCTCGGCCCAGTATGATATCATGAGGGAGTCTTGGTATCACTGCTACTGCTACCTCCCTTCCACTGCCTAAGCCCTTTATCCTAACGGCTTGGAGCGGGTAGGTAGAGGCAGCCCCATGCACACATTTAATTTTAACCTGCCCCCTTGAGGACTCCTGGGCGCACTGCTTCTGGGCCTCTATCACTTTCCATAATTTCCTAGAAATCATGGACTGGCTAGCCCCTGAATCTAAAAGTGCTTCTGTTGTTATTCCTTCCACCTCTACCGATAGGAGGAATCCTTCACCTATCTCCTTGGGGTGTGTTATAACAAAGGCCTTCTTTGTTTTACAATTTTTCTTGAGGTGACCGGGCTCACCACAAGAAAAACATTTTCTTTGCAGGTTAAACTTTTCCATGGGTTTATCTCTATCTGTCCTATACTTACTAAAGGCTGCATTCTTTTCCTGCACACCTGTACCCTGAAAAATGCCCCCTTTCTTTAGGCTCAATTTCTGGGCCTCCAGAAAGCAGTCTGCCAAGACTATGGCTTCTCGGGTGTTTTTACAGTTTTGCTTTATCAAGAAGCTTTGCATGTCTATAGGAACAGCTTCAATAAATTGTTCTAGTATTACTGTATCAATAATGGAATCTATATCCTTCTTTCCAGGCAGTAGCCATTTAAAGACTAAGCTCTTTATTCTATAGTACAGAGCTTGTGGTGTTTCACCTTCTTTTAACACAGATGCCCTTAGAAGTCTTCTATAGGCGGAGGGACTTAAGCCCATCCGATCCCTTATGGCTTCTTTAACATGCTCATAGTTATGAATTAAATCAACCGGCATTTCCCTGTAAGCAGCTAATGCCTCACCGCTTAAGGTAGTGGCAAACCTTACAGCCAACTGCTCTTTCGGCCACTGAGCCAGACCAGCTATTCTTTCAAAAGCCTCTATGTGGTCGTCAAGGTTGTCCTCCTTGGTTAAACGTCCACATGAGAAAGGTCCAAAGGCTAATCCTTCCCCACCTGTACCAACAGGCTGTGTCTTTGGGACAGTCTGTGCTTGTTTTGTTGCCTCTTCCTGGGTCCGGATCCACTTGGCCATCATCTCCAGCCGGGGTTGCTGTTGGGCCCGCATCATGGAGCTCGCCTGCTCCTGGCTCAACGCTGCCATCTCCCTCTGCTTAGCGAATTGGTCCGCTACCCAAGCCAATATGTCCGCTACCTCCATCCTGGATTGCGGTCTCTGCAACACAAACACACAGAACACACACAAAGTGCGGCACTTTTTTTTTTTTTTTTTCACACCCACTTCTCCTAGTGAGCAGCTGGTGGCCCCCTTACACCAGAATCCAGGCCTACCCCTTCTAGTCTACGGGTTACCTGATTCTGATGCAGGTCTCAGCATTTGCCACCAGTCACAGCGCTTCCGATCAGAATCCGCCCCGGTTTTTCTTCCGTTGCCTCGGTCCGGTCACCGCCCTTCCTGGATTTCTCCGTCCAGAGGTATGACTCGAAGACGCTCCCCTTGACCACTGGAACACCGCATCCAAGAACTACGCCACCTGTGACGCTCGCGCTCCTACCAGGCGGTTGCCTAGTAGGGACGGCTGGCCATCTGATATCCCTTTCTAGGATTTTTGTGTAGTTGTGTCCGAAAGGAAGAGCCAAGTGGTTAATAAAGCGCACAGGAAATTTTATTCGGTTTCCAGGCTGGTAAGTGGTGAACATAAAATTTCTTCAAGCATAACTTTTTTTCCAGACAAAAGAAAATACAGGATAACTTCTCCAAAATCAAAATGTCCAAAACAGTGTAACCTGGAACAAACTCATAGCAGTTCCTGTTCCTCACTGCAACTGCTTAACATTATAAGAAGAAAAACATCTGTAAAACTCTTCACACAGTGAATGGGTTTTCAGCTTCAACCCAGCTGTTGCCACACACAAACAGTTTCAGCTGTTTGGGCCTTCACTGAGCTCCTGCAGTTTCAGCTTCCTAGGAGAGATTCTTAACCCTTTACCTTCAGGCTTACTCCTCTCTTCCAGCTTCTGAAACTGTCTTTAAATTACAACAGCCCCTTTTATATTCCACTGTTTCTAGCTCACACTAGTGCACAGCTCGCATTCCATCTCAGAGACCTCAGAATCAATAACACTTTCCTCAGGGCCTACCTCCATGCTCTCTACTGAGCTACAGCTGGGTGCTTCCTGAAAGTGCTCTGGGCTCTTTTCCTTAAGAGTCTTCACAAGATTAAACAGTCTCTCCCAGTGCCTGGCCTTGCCTTCTCCAGGCCGGTCTCTTGGGGGTCTCTCCTGTTTAACCTCCCTCGTGAGATATTTCTTGCTGTGCTGAGCCTTCTGGGGTATGATAGTCTCCTCTGAGTCAGAGCAAGAACTATCCTGCTGGCAATGCTTGTTCCCTGCGTACCTTTCTTGGCTGCCTCTATAATGGTTCCTCCTTTTGCTGCTCTCCTTGGCTGCAAAGGTTCTCCTCAGCTTGGCCCCAGATCTTTCCGGTCTGTGCCTTCTGGGAACTGGACTCGAACCTGGGCTAGGCCTGGAACTGCAGCTGCCGCTTGTGCTTGCTCTTGCACTCCTCCTGGACCTTCTTCTCACAGCCCCTTCCAAACTCAAACTGGCTCTCTCTCTTGTGTTTGTTTTCCCTCTGTTAACTGCTGAGCAGGGCAACTCCCTTCCTGGCTCCTCCCACTTGGACCTCCTACTCCTATGCAGAGTTGTCCTGTGGTCTGGGATTGGTTTACCCTTAGCTCTGCCCCCTAGGTTCCTTTCAGGGCTTCTAGTATGGAGTATGTGGTTTTGTGCACCCATCCCCCGCAAAGAAGAAAAATCCTTCTTTTTTTCAGTTTTCCCTAGCTGGGCTGCACCCTCCTTACCACAATGATTAATAAATAACCATATAAACAATAATAACAAAACATAAAAGATACATATATCTTAAAACATGTAAAACATATGAAAAACCAATCAGCAATAATAAATAGGAGACATATATACAATGATTAATATCATAAATAATCAATAAAAAATAAATAAATCACATTAGAACAATTTCATCTTAAATATCTAAAATAGCTCTTCATTTAAAAATGCAATGAATTACGAGAGAAGGAAAGAGATGAGGAGGATGAAAATAAAAGGATATGTTCTTAAAAAGTGTTATGATAAAATAGAACATTGATACATAATTATAAAATTCCAAAAGGAGTGTGACCAGACAAAATCATATAAAAAGATAATGAAATAAAATTATCTAAAAAACTGAACCATAATTGGCCAGAAGAACAATAAATAAATTATAAATACCTTCTGAACCGTACCTTTCGCATAAGAAGACATTATGGACCACTAAAATATAAATATAACATACAAACATCATATATAAAAACTCATTTATAGTTATGGATCCTATAATATTATCTTCAGATTTACAGAAGTATTGAGTAAATGAATAGTAATGTGCATGAAAAGGGAATAAAGGAGGAGCTCTGTTACCATTAAAAATGACAATAAATGTTCAAGGATATAAAAAGAAAGAGCTCTGTAACCATTAAAATTGATAGCGGATGCTCAATAGAACAATGACCGAGATGAAAACATTGTCATCAAAAAGATACATGAAGGCATAGCCGACAAGAAATACATATACTCGTCATCTCATTTACAATATCATAATGTGAGTCTTTTAAACCCCCATTCCGCAAAAAAGGTCAACAGATTCGTCATTGCGGGGAATCTTCCAGGCCTCCCGTCCAGCAACCTAACCAGATCGGCACAGCACAGATGCCTCGGCTAAGGTGGCCTCAGCAACACCACCCTCTCCGGAAGCGCCTCGACATGCTGACTCAGTTGCCCTATGAGCGCCGTGGGAGAAAGCCCTAGTAAAGGCTGGGCGACAGACATGGCTGCAACATAGCATTGAAGCCCTCCGACAGCATCTCTCATCAAGCGCTGTGAAAACGACCCTGCTTGGCCGAATGAAAGGTAGCTATGAGAACCATGATCGGATGACCCCGAATGATGACCAATTGGGCGAATACTTTCGAATGAAGCCCCTACCCGTACTCCTCCGATCACATTGTCTGTTCCCATAAAGAACGCCATCAAAGGCTGCCGCCGACAAGGTTCCACCAAAATGAACAAAGCGTGTGATTCTGCTTTCATGGCCGCACTACCTGCGCCCTCCTACCGGTTTAGATAATCCACTGTTGCGGAATTGTCGTACAGTCGTCGGCCTGTCTGATCCTTCACTTCGGATTCGAACGCTTGAAGCGCCAGCACCACCGCCTTCGGTTCCAACCGGCTGACAACCAATGAGCCTCCTGTTCGCTCCCAAAATCCTCTGCAACAACAGCCACGCAATGATCTTCCTAGCCAGCGAAACTCGCATCTGTCAACATCGGAAGACACTGCGGGTGTTCCAGCGGTATGCATGCCGCAAGATCTCCTGGAACTAGCCCCCCCAAGAAGGTATCGCCTGACCTGCGCGGTACATGGGATATGTTTGATTAGAGAATAGGTATGGTGAGACAATCATCTTAATAAGGGCCTTTGCGAGGAGCGCTTGCGAACTGGCCTGTGGAACTACCTCCAGAGCCGCAGCCACTATCTCGAGTGTTCGAAAATAGCTCCAATCCAGCGGTACCAGAACCGACAGAAAACTTGCATACTATCTGTTGAAGGCATTGGCCTCCCCGCTCTGGCTGAAACACTGTTCCCTTTTGGTAGTGGAACCGTATCCCCAAGTACTCTAGACCTTGAGACGGATTAAACGACTTTTGCTCGCCATAACTATCTAGCCGAGAGCCTGAAGAAAGTTTATTTCTCTGTCCGTAACCCAAACACTCCCGACCCTTGACTGTACATGAATCAGCCACTAGTTCAGACAAGAGAGAACTAAAATTCCTTCTGTCCGCGAAGCGGCCTCCACCACCACCATAACCTAGGTGAAGGTAGGCAGGACCATCGCTAGAATGAAGGGCAAGTCTTAAAAATAAAAATGCCCCCACAGGAAGGTAAACCTTAGAATCCTCTGATGCGCTGCCGTATGGAAATGCGTAATTATGCCTCCGTAAGACCTAGGGACGTTAAAAACTCCTCCTGTGGAACCGCCACCCCTACCCATGAAAACGGTTCCATTCAACAGAGGACTGCCCAGGGACCGCGATCTATTTCTTTGAGTAGCATCAAGAACGGGAAGCCTCGTCTTTCTGAGGACCCATGAAATAAAGAGAGTAGCGCCCGATGCCCAAAGATTCCTACGGGTCGACACGACTGCTCTGAACTGCAAAATACTATCCCAAGCTTGCCGAATTGCGAAAGTTCTCCGCTGCCCACTGCAAGAAGCCAGGACAAATGAATCTCGCCCCGGGCGAGTACTACGAGGGCATACCCTTTCGTATTACCTTTAACACTCATTGCCCTGCCATTATCCAGACCCCACAAAAATAAGATACCGTTATAATCCACAAAAAAATTCTTTCAATACATTTATATCAATCAATTATATCTCGTGCCTACCGACGGGCCTTGTACTCACATCGTGAGTGGTTTTTAGATTGTCAACTGGTTCGATCGTCTGTGGAAGATGATGACACAGTGACAGGGGTTTTACCCTATATGTCAAATTCTTCATGGGTGGTAGGCATCTTAAAGAAGTATTGGCCGGTTTTATCTCTGCATTCGAGTTTAAATAAACCCTTGCGGATTGCATATTCACGGGGGGCCAATCTTCGGGATAAATTGGTGTTTTCTGCCACGCCATTAGATCGCCCGTTGTGCCCTCAGCACCGGACTGGGACTCATGAGCCTTGCGGGGCATGTCGATTTTGTGCTACTACCATTTCTGGCAATTCTTGGACTGATTTGCATACGGGCCAAAATTTTCATCATCGCTGGCAAACAACTTGCAATTCAACTTATGTTGTTTATTTTATTGAGTGTGCTTGCCTTTTACGATATGTGGGCAGTACTACCCGGCCGATTAAGATTCGCCTAGCTGAGCATGCCAGTCGCCTTCGACAAGTGGTCCTTACAGCCCCGATGGTTCCACACTGTTCACAACTTCAACATGATTTTCAACAATTACGGTGGACGGTGATTGATCATGTTCCCGCTGACCCTAGAGGGGGAGATCGCATTTTTAAGTTACGGAGGCTTGAACAACGTTGGATATTTCTTTTGCAAGCAGTAACTCCTATGGGACTGAATTGTGAGATCGATTGGGGGCGATGTGAGGTCATCCTCTCACGTTAGGGGGTTCCCTGATTTGTGGGGATTCCCTTCTGTGATTGGTTGGTTATTTTGAATGGCATGTTTTGCTAGCCAATCTTAAGCTGGTATCCTCAATTTGAATGGCCAACTGTTCGGCGTTTTTTTGCCAGTTTCATTGCGGATCAAGTTCCTTTATGAATTGAGTATTGAGGCTTGATGCATGGGTCTTGTTCCCCGAAACGTGCACGTCGCGCGTGTTTATAAGATAAGTGCAGTGTTTTCTTATTGCTGAAATGCTTTGGCATATTTAAAGTTTGGACTAATTAAACCTATGTGGTTGGATAAAAGGGATATGTATCGTGTTTGGGGGTTGGTTCGCAGTGCCTCCTCCTCGCGATTTATGTCCGACACAAAAAAATGTATTGAAAAAATTTTTTGGGGATTATAACGGTATCTTATTTTTGTGGTGTCACTTTGATTACCGTTTGGGGTTTGCTTTGGGATTGATTATCCAGACCCCAGCAGGAAGAAAATCCCATCGAATGAACTACCACCTGGGCTCGCCCTGCTTCATTGTGGTTCTCGGGCAGTGGCGGATGAGGTAGCCGAGGGTCCCCTTTCCGCTCTTTGAAAGCCCCAAAACCCTTGAGCTTTGAAAACATAGGTACCTCGATGGGGCACTCCCAACGAGCGGTTACTTACTGCCCCTAGACAGATGGAAGGATCTTATGCTGTCTATCCACTATCTTCCTAACGAGATACGTGTCTGATATGGGGACGCTTCCTGCTTTCCACAGAACTGAAGCTGCTACAAACCCATATGCAGTAGGGTTTTTTTTTTTTTTTATAAACACATCTTTATTCCTGTCTCTGACTGTCTATCAGATCCTTTTCAGAAATAGCAACAAAGTATCAACCGATTAGATCACCGGACCAGGCACGCAGCACCCTGAAATCTGCGCGGAAACAGCCATGGCCTATCAATTAGGCCCTTCTCCACTTGTCAGCATTAAACAATTCAGCAATGAATAAGCTGTAAGCTGCATAAACCTAGAAATGCTCAAGGATTATGTAGGAGTCACCTCTCTTGATATCATGCCATACCAGGCACTGAGGTCTGAGCGGCATGGTAAGAAGGGTTGGGAACACTCCCCAGGAACTTCCTCTGAACCCGAGAGTGTCATCAAATCCCCAGCACAGTGCACCTCCACAGGCTCAGTCACCTAACTTTTGAAGTAATGAAAATAAAAACCAATTAGTTGAAAAAGAAACTAATTAACTGAGAGCCACGAAGGAAACTGCAAATGGTCCCCTAGGAAGAAACTGCTCCGTCGTGCTTCTCTGAGCGGTGTCTGTCTTCCCCCAGGCCCCCTAAACACAGCCGGGGTGAAAACCATGCGGGCCTAAATAAGAGGAAATTACGCCTAAATGCAGCGGCAGCGTTTGTCATTTAAATCCTGCCCTGTCTCAATCCTACCGGAAACGTATGACCCCAGGGCCAGGAGAAACACATGAACAAACAAAAGGTTTGAATCTATTCCAGAACCAACCACCACGAGAACCCCCAAGGAGCACCACGGATGTGTGTATCCCGCTGAGTTCGGGTGTGGTTATGTTTTGTTTTGGGGGGGGGGTTGTTTGTTTTTTCCACTTCCCCTCTCTGAGCATGGATAAGTACCCAGCTGGACCAGAGAACTCCGTTCTAAATGCTCTAACCATTTGTCAAATAATGGTACTGTTTCTCCCACTACCATTATCTAGCGCCCCTGCAAAGGATACTAATGCAGAGAAAAAGGTAACCATTATGAAACAGGCTCAAAACTAAAACAAATTAAATTAATTTGAATTAACTTAACCTAACTTAAAGGAAATTAAAGCCTTCAGACTTAAGGGGCTCGTTTTGGAGGCAGGGCCCTCCCGTAATCCGCACCTCAGCTGAGCTGTGAAACCAACCCTCCACAGCACCCATGCTGAAAAAAAATCGCAGTAATATATATTTGTTTTCCTTTTTTTTTTTTTTTTTTGACAGCCCATGCCAGGAAATCCAGGGGAAGAAAATGGAACTTAGTGAGGAAAGCCTGCTCCTTGAGCCATTCAACGGAAAAAATAAAGGAATAAAAGAAATAAAGGAAATAAAGACGCTGCTGCCAGACGCGGGCTACCAGCACCAAAGAAAATGCGCAGGAAAAGAAGCACTCACCACAACTGCCTTGCTGGACCATCCTCACCGAAGCCCATTTCCGGCCCCAGGCCATTATACATGTCAGCGTCGCCAAAGGTTCCTCACCGTCTCAGATGAGCGGCCCCCAAAGCCCTTTGGCCATGCTGTGCTTCGTGGCCTCGCTGACAAAAAGCTCCTGTCACCCCGAAGTTGTCCGGAAGGAAAAGTGAGCAGTGGAGACAGCCAGAGCCTTCTGATTAATTAATTACCTAAATTACAAAAATAACAGGTAATCGCTACTGCGTTTGCCCATGAGAACGATTCAGCGTTTGACCAATCCCGCCGTTTAACAAAGTGAAAAAAACTTATCCGGCGCACTGACCATTAATGGCGTGACCCCCCTGTTTTCAATTCCTCACCCAACCTGCTCTGATTGCGTATTGTTCCGCTCCAGCTCGCACGGCACCGCTCAGCCCAGAAGCAAACGGACAGCCGCGTGGCGAGCTTGTTTTCCTCCTGCCCCCAGCCCCGACACAGAGCGGCAGCTCGGGACCGGCAGCGTAGCGGCTTGTGCTCTGCAGGGCTCCCCTCCATCCAGGCAAGGAGGGGAGAGCTGCTAGTGGGAATCTGAAGCGCCACACAAAAAACACTGAATAGACAAAAAAGAGAGGGTGCTGGCCCCAGCTGGATCCCTGTCACCGGTTTCCTTTTTTTTTTTTTTTTTCAAACTGAACCACTTAAAAAGTAAATGTAATCATAGGGATCAAACCAAAATTTAAATCTTAAACTAAGGACTACTCTAACTGCTCCTAACTGTTCGTCCAGTGAGCCCAGCACCTAGACTCACTACATCCTCCTGCTACATGGAAACTGGACACACTGGGGCTGATGGGAGAAGACCTGCAGGATATACCCAGTGATGTCACAAGTTTGACTTGTCCAGTCTCCATGCTGCAGGAGGAGGTGCACAACCCAGAGGTGGAGGACTAAACTGGAGGAACGAAAAGGAAATAAATAATAAATAAAATAAAATAATACAGAATAACCTAATTCTGCTGCTGCCACTACAGTCAGGATCAGAATGGTCCCAAACTTAAAAATATAAGGTCTGCAGGGCAAGAAAGAGGGAGCAAGAGGAGTACATGCTGATCTTAACCCCAGCAATTGGGTTTTAATAAAATTAAATTAGTCAAGCTGGACAAATACCAGCTAGTTGGTAACCCTAAGCTGTAGAAGAAGATAGTGTTTGGAAAGAGACATTCAGGTCAATATTCAGAAGCATGTATGTGGTCGATTGTGGAGACAACCGCCTGTTTTGTTTTTTTCAAATTACTACATGATAAAAAGATATATTTTGGGGCTAATTTATAAAGGCTTTTTTATGCCTATATGCCTTTATAAGCACATTTGTAAAAGTACCCCCACATACAAGCATGCACTAAGACAAGTAAGCATGTATTGGTGCACAACCCAGGTTATGTGTATTCAAGGGCGTCATTTGGACAAAGCATGGGCAGAACTACAAAGTACTGTATGTGCACAGATAGCACAGTTACTTACCTGTAACAGGTGATCTCTGGGAACAGCAGGAATAAGTCTTCACATATGGGTACGTCGGTACCGCCGGAACCTGCGCGGGAACGCTCCCCAGCGTCCAATCAGAAAGCTTTTGGGAGCATCCCTCAGCGCCTGCGTGCTGCCTTCCCGCCTTTCCAACCGTCTCTCCTCAGTTGAGTTTTATAGCTGAGACAAAGAGAGAGAGAGAGAGGAAAGATAGATAGAGAGATACAACTCCTAGGGGAGGTGGGTGGGTTGTGAAGACTTATTCCTGCTGTTCCCAGAGATCACCTGTTACAGGTAAGTAACTGTGCTATCTCCAGGAACAAGCAGGAATGAGTCTTCACATATGGGGACTCCCAAGCTAAGATGCCTGGAGCCCTAGCATGTTGGAGATTGAAACATGTTACACCTCATATGGCCAGGCATCCTGAGGATGGAGGGTAGGAGTTGAAAAGAGAGGAGCTGTAGGAAACAGCTGACCTAAGATAGGACTACAAACAAGGAGTCCTTGTACATATGATAATCATCATGAAATATATTGAAATGAACAATCACAATATGGACCTCACCTACTGGATTGCAGGAAGTAGAGAGTCTGACGATATCTACTGGGGATCCAGTAGAGGAATCTTTAAGGTGACCTCACTGAAGCGAAGGTGAAGGTCAAAAACTGGAAGTGACAGGTGCCCCCAGGATTGAACTGGGGTAGTACCAAAACGGTAGGTCTTTAGTGGGAAGCTTTATGGAAAAAGCTGAAAACTCTTTTGGCTAGAGTTAATCATAGTTAGAAGCAAAAGAGGAAGACTGACCGATTTAGACAACTGGCCTAGTTCTTGAGGGAAGAAGGGGTATGGGAGAAACCCCGTATGCCCAAGAAAGGACAGATGTCTGAGGAGTTGAAAATCTCAGATCTACTGAAGATCCACCATGTCTTTCCTAACTGATGAGAGGTAGGAAGATATTGGGGTATGGAGCTTCAGGGATACGTGAACCTAGGGTTATGGTAAGAGCTGTCAGCACCACAGCAGTGGTTGTGTGCATAATAGTCTAACATACTGTGGAATAGAATGAACATGTGCAAACCCACTGTCTGGAACATACAGGAAGGAAAAAACCTTAATGAGCACAGACAGTTAGAAAGATAAGTATGTAAATACATAATTACCTATAAGGAAGTATCTCGACAGATATATATATATATATACATAAATATATGTGTGTATGTGTGTAGATATATATATATATATATATAAGGGTATATATATATATATACATATGTTTATGGCGAGATCCAGGGGCATAACATATGCACACATGGCTGACAGACATATGTATCTAAAGAATGTATATAGACATATGTATATATATGAATATATAGGTCTAAAGATAAATGTCTGCAATTAAGCAGACAGAGATATGTCTATAGGAACCTTCACAGGGGAAATGTGAAGAGGAACGATTCATCTAATAACAAGAAGGTGGAACCTACTTGAGAAGATATAGAGAATCTGTTCCCTCTGGTTAAGATGGAGCAGGAATGCTATCCAGTGAAATAACCAGGATGGTTGCGTGGAAAAACAGAGGATAATATCAGTCTGTAAACAGCAAGTCCTGAGTCCGGTAGAACTCTAACATGGTGAATGGACAGAAAACGCAGAGGATGAGATACCAGGTTGACCCACTTGAGGGACAAGGGGGGGGTATCATGCGTTGTTTAGTTAAATATGTGCTGTCCATGAAGGATTAGGATACCATGAGGACAAGCTGCAAGGAAAAAGAGTATATTTCCTGTAGGAATTGGGTAACTCTTTAGACTGTCACGTAGAGAAGGCTTATGTCCTTTATTAAAAGGAAATAGAAGGGTGTAAAGAACCCTTACATTCATGAGGAATGACTGAGGAAGCCTTTTTCAACCATATAGGATAGTAATTAGAGAAAAAAATCCCCATGCTCTCTAGCAAGGGCCCATAGTGGAAAGCTTCTCAGTAGGATTGCAGAGAGCATTATGCAGGAGAATTGGGAAATAAAACTGGCTGTTGGAGAAAACCAGCTGGCACTTCAATTATGCTGCCAACTCCAGGGATTTGGAGATGGCAGAAAAGAAGCGATAAGGATTACCCAAGATAGATGAAGCACTATCTTGGAAGCACTACTAAGGCTAGACAAAAAGTAGTGGAAGACAAGACTGGAACTTGCAGAAAAGTACCAGTAGTCCAATCACTGGAACTCCTGCATGGGCAGCTGCTGAATAGAACAGCAGAGAGAATCTTTCTGTTTTTAACAGAGAAAACAGACAGAACAAGAGGAGAAAATCCTGATCATGTCTGATGAGCTGCCCAATGAAAGAAGGGAGGTTACTCCAGAGAAAACTCTACACTGGAAAGGAAAGGAAGACTAGAAAGGCTAAGAAAGCCTTCCAGTGGTATGGTACCACTCTTACAGGGGAAGCCCTGGAAATGAGGGTAAAGAAAAATAGGAGCTGAAGGGAGACTTGCTATATGGTAAGTCTGTAGAAGGAAAACAATCATGGTGGTACAGAAAAAACTATCATGAGATAGTTGGCAAACCTCTCTTCATGGTAGGAAGAGGAGGAAAACCCTGTGACCCATAGACATGAATCTCCTGACAGCTCAGCCTACCTAAGAGCAAGTGGATGTCCTGGAAACAGGAATCCATGTGTAGAGTTTTAAATGAAAAAACAGTGAAAAAACTTCTGCTGAAAAGAAGTGAACTGTAGGTTATAAAGAGATTAATTAGAACCCTATTGAGGGTTAATTTTCCTGGCTTGAGTTTGGATTCTTCAGACCAGGGCGAGGTTTCCCTTGTTTGGGAACATCTGTATGAGGGGCAGGAGAAGAATAAAACCTTCTTCTTTTAGGGGAAGAAGGTTTGGTAGGGCATTTCTTACTGACTGGGGAAGGAGAAGGCTTAGCCTCAGAAACAGGGAAGTCAGTGGAGCACTGAGCAACCTGACGTAAAGACTCCTTATTGAAGAGATTTTCTCCAGTACAAGGAGTATTACCCAGTCTTTGTTGTGCCCATCTATTCAAGTCTGAAGCTTGGAGCCAGGCTCTACGTCGTGCTCCTATGGCTATAGCAAAGGTCCTGCTAACAGACTCAAAAGAGTCTAGAGAAGCACGAGTAAGAAACCAAGAGATATTTTGACTATGACTAAGTAGTAAGGAATAGTCCGCAGTCTTGGGCTCTGAAAGAAAGGGAGTTAGAAGAGACAACTTCTTTGTGACCTCCTGAAGGGATAGACTCATAAAAAATATATGAGAGAATCCTTGTTGACAGCATAGATGTCTGGAAGGTTTGACGTCCAAAGGCATCTAGTGTTCTAGACTCACGACCTGGTGGGTAAGAAGAGTGTTTCTTCTTACTTTTCACCTTCCTCATTGCTGATTCCACCACAATAGAATGATGGGGAAGTTGAGTCTTTTGAAACTCTGGAGAAGGGGGCACCTGATACAAAAGATCAGTTGCTGTAGAAGGTGAGGAAACCCTTAAAGGTGTTTCCCATATTCTCAGAAGAAGATCCTGCAAAGAATGATGTAAAGGAAGCATTATATTTTCCTTTTCTCCAGAAGAGCCTTGTGTAGGATCATAGGCAGGGATAGGAATAGCAAGGAATGTTGCCATGTCAAGGAGAAAATTCTGAAAAGAAGGATCGCCAATGGGAACCATCCCTGGGCAGGCTAGACTTGAAGAACTAGCCTGGGCACCGGAGGATGTACTTGTCCGGTGCAGAAAAGGATCCCTAATGGATGAATACTGGTACTGGCGGTTATGACCTGAATCAGTCAGTACTGCATCGTCCATGCCAGGTATCGACTCCAAACTAGGTATAGAAAGGAGCGACCCTGGTGAAAAAAGCATGGAAGGAGCTGGTCCCGATGTTACTGCAGGTACCGGCACCGATACCAATACCGGAAGCTGAGCCGGAATCGAAGGCGATAGCGACATCGAAGCAGTCATCGGAGGCTGCTCAAGCGGTACCGAGGTAACCGAAAACTCTTGGTGATCACCCTCGGTACCGCACATCCGGAATCGGTAAGCGTCGGTTCCGAGACGCGTCGGTACCCAGTCTTCCAGACTAGATATCGATTCCAGACTCGGCATCGAAGGAAGCGAGTCTATCGATGCATGTCTAGAGGATACCGACGTCGGTGGTCATATCGGCGGTGCTGCCGATACTGGAAAGTCAATCTGGGATGTATCGATCGGTCCCGAAGGTACCGAGAACGCCAGATGACAATCCCTGGTGAGGAGTGAATCGCTCAACACCAGTGCCAATGCCGGGGTATCGGTACCGCTCGAAGCGGATGCCACCACTGAGCATGGCTCAGGTATGTTCTGTGAGGAGTGAGCCCCAGGAACAACCTGAAACCCCTGAAAGGCTTTGGAGACCGAAGACTCCCGCCGGGGTTTTGAAGCCAATAGGGTCTTGAGGGCAAGGCCGGAGCCGTCATCATGCTTGGCATGAGACCTACCACTCAAGGATTGGCTAGTCTTAACAGACTGTTTGTGGGTTACCTGATCCTGTAGAGAAGAAATGGTCGGTGCCCTGACAGTGGAAGGGAACTCGGTATTGAGGGAAACTTGAAATGGAAAATCTCTTCTCATAATATTGTAGCCTGATGGCTCCAGAGAAAAAGGGTCAGGACCCAAACAGGTTAGACACCAGTTATTGGAGTCTAAAAAGAAAACTGTACTTCCACAGTTAAGGCACTTCTTAGGAGAAGGCGGCTCCATAATGGAGAGGCCTTACAGGCCCAAACGTTTAAACAGAAACTGAGGGAAAAAAACTCCCTGAGTTAGGGAAAAAGAAAAGAAAAAACCACCGGCGGTACCGGTGGAGTCGGGGGAACAGCCGCGACCACAAGAAAACAAAGAATTAAAGAAAACATTTTCTGCGGTGACAGGAAGACGTCCTGCCGGCTCCGCGGAAAAATGAAAACTGAGGAGAAACAGTTGGAAAGGCGGGAAGGCAGCACGCAGGCGCTGAGGGATGCTCCCAAAAGCTTTCTGATTGGACGCTGGGGAGCGTTCCCGCGCAGGCTCCGTCGGTACCGACGTACCCATATGTGAAGACTCATTCCTGCTTGTTCCTGGAGATTATAAAATACACATCAACATGTGCACTTCAGCCATGTATATATACACCTACTCCCAATCAGGTGTAAATGTATCTCCCCACCCACATTGTATCTGTGATTTACGCAGGTTTTGTGCTGGTATTTTATAACACCACATAGATGCCTCTGTGTCTTTATAAAATACCCCTAAAATAGGTGCCTACTTGCTCTCCCCATCTAGGTGACTTGTTTGAAAAAACAAGAAGAGGGTAATTTTATGAGTCAGTTTTCTGAGTATCTGAAACATGCCTAAACTTTCTGATCACTGACCTAATGCTGTTTAAAGTGAAGAAGCTGTTCCATAAGTATACAAAATATTATTGTTTTCTTCTAGTCTCTGTGCAGAGTTGTGACCCCATAATGTTGGCTCAAAAGATTCAGTATAGCTAAACTCAAGACTGGCATCATCAACTCATTCCACAGTTTGCTGAATTACTATAATTTGTAATCTGAAAAGTGATCCATCATGCAGCGAGACTGGCTCAGGGAATGGCAAGGGGTTTTCTTCTAGAATAGAAACAAGCCCTAACAGCTCAACCAGTGTTAGCACACCATGATTTCAAATTACCTTTCAGAGTTCATACAATGTGTGAAATCAATTTGTGCCAAGAGCCATTCTAATTCTCACAGCAGTTGCTGAGAAAGAGGGAGGGAGGAAGAATTATTACTTATACACTGAGACTATTAAACTCTGCCTGATTATGATTATGATTTTATAAACATCTTGGACAGGGAGTAAGTAATTGCACAGAAACATGTAATGCAGAGTTCTATAGCTTCTGGAGGGAACTGGATTCTCTGCAGGATGCAGTCTTTTTCATTGGATGATTTCATTTCATTTATTTACTTATACCAGATATGGAAATTGCACTTACCTGGTAACTGTTGTTCCTTGAGTGATGACAGTTTAGTCCTCCACTTCTGGGTTGTATACCTCCTCCTGCAGCTTGGAGACTGGGCATGTCAAAGTCGTGACATCACTGGATATAGCCTGCTGGTATCTCCCATCAGCCCCCAGTGTACTATTGACAAAGCCAACTCAAAGGAACAACAAATAAGTAGTTAATACATAACTTAAAACAAACTATCCATCCCTCAATTTGAGAGACCTTTCTAACTTTATTATTTTATTTATTAATCCTTTTACGTTCACGTTTCCTTTACGCTATCACTTTTCCTGTGCCATCCCCTCACTTAAATAAGCGAGAAGGAACAAACAGATGAGAGGAATACTCACTGCGATCCAGAGTCTGAAATGACCTCTCCACTCCTTGAAATTGACGCACCACTCTGTCTGAAAATAAACTCAGAAGACAAACACCCCCCCCCCCCCCCCGAGCGGGAATGAGGACTAAACTGTGGTCACTCAAGGAACAACAATTACCAGGTAATCGTAATTTCCATTTCCTTATTGTTCCTCCAGTTTAGTCCTCCACTTCTGGGATGTATCAGAGAAGTAATTATTTGGAGGGGCCTTTCCACCCGGATCGCTACTCCGCGAAGCCAAAACAGGCATCGCTCGCCGCCAGAACCTCCAGGTGGTAAAAGTTACTGCAAGGCAGAAAAGAAAGACAACCAGGTGACCGTACTACAAAATGCTACTAGCATAACCAAACTGTATTCCGCTCATGACCTCACTTGCGCTCCAATAGAGTGAACCCGTAAACCCACTGGCACTGGACAGCTCAGCAACATCTAGGCTGACGCCCTCGCCTCTTCCGTACCTGTAGCGAAGAACGCCCTCGCTGTCGCTGTACCTTTGCGGAAACCCCCGATTAGGACAATAGCCAGCCGAAATTGCGGAAATTCCTAAACTCTTAAATAGTGCCGCCGCCCTCTCTGCATGTGCAAGAGGTGCAAACTACAGACCAAGACATTCCCCTTCACCGAAACTAGAGCTTGGAGAGAAAACGCTCGATTTAGGAGAAACAGAAAAACCAAACCACCTGTGGTCAATATGGACAACTGGTCGCGACGCCACAACTTTCTCCGGAAAAAGAGAAAATGTTCTCCACCTGACAGGGACTGTCATTGTGAAATTTACCTCACCAAGCAACTGACGTCCAAAGCACTGCCGTTAAAGCTAATGCCTTAGCAGACGCCTGGGGTAACAGCTCAAAAGGTTTCCTGATCTAATGCCCCTAAAACCACGTTGAGATTCCATGGTGGGACCAATATGCTACGCAACGACCACCACCTGGAAACCGCCTTAAAAAGCGCAATGCATCTGCATGAGATCTCAGGGCCACCCCCTGAACTTTGCCTCTCTAGGTCGACGGAGCTGCTAACTGACCCGTTAAAGAACTGGCTGCCAGCCCCTTTATAAAATCTATCATGCAGGAAACTCAAACCTAAGACCAGGAAGCTGTATCAGCTCGTACTTGCCACCTTGGACACAGTCCTCAAAATACGCCTTATGCGCACAAATGCTAGAGCCGCGTACTTATTCCTTGTTTGTCGTAAAAACGCAAATGAAGTTGCTTGGATAACCTTACATCCTTAAACTTGCCCCCTCATGGCCAAACGTAAGCAAAGGTTAAGCCACCAGGGGGCGGTTGAAGTGGGCCCTGTTGCAACAGAGCCAGCGAAATCGATATCGACAACCTCCAAGGCCTCCTATCGAGCAAACAAACTAAATTGGCGCACTGACCTATGGAGAGAAGACATAGAAGAAACCTGATGTTGTCCACTGTTGCATCAGAACATCGAACCCCTCCAGTCTCTAGTGGAAGATAGCCCAGAGAGCCATCAACGGTGGCTCCCCCCCATGGACTATTTTATTTACTTATTTATTATTAGAAAATATATATAATTTTTTTCTTCAAAACATGCAGGGACGCAGCGTCCATTCCCCGGTATCCACTTGGATTCTGCTGAAGAAGTCCACCATCACATCATCCCAATCTGCAATGTGCGCCGCCAAGATTGCACGTAGTGGAGGTTCGAACCATTGTAACAGCGTGTCTGCTACCTTTTCTATGACCACGCTGCCCATTCCGCCTTGTCGATTGAAGCATGCCACTGTCACGGAGTTGTCCGATAGCCCCCGCACCGCTCGGCCTGCCACTGTTGCACCAGCCGACTGTAATGCAAGAAACGCTGCTTGGAGTTCAAAATAGACGAGCGACCACCTGCTCTCACATCCGGTCCAAGTGCGTTACATGTAGAGATCTCTGCAATGTAGTCCGCAGCCCACGACTTGCGGCTGTAACCAGGTGAATCCACTGTGGGTGTTCTCGGGGCATGCCTGCTTTTCGAGATTCCGGCTCCCGCCACCACCGAAGCGACTGTCGGAACCCGAAAAAGCCAGAAAGCCTTCTGTTGAACGAGTCAGACTGGTGCAAATAAAGGCGAAGCAGCACTCTTTGGAATGGCCTCGTAAGAAAATGTGGTCCATGGCACTACCTCCAGCATCGCCGCCTCTAGCTCCTTATCCGAAGGAGCTCCATTCTGAGGGCACCGTAGCAGACAGGAACCGACGCCACCGTCGCTGCAAGACTGGAAGAGGACAGCCCAGCGGAGACACCACTCCTCCTTGGGTGCCGAACCTCTCCCCAGATATTCGAGGTCCTGGGACGTCCCCAAACAGCTTTTAGCTGTATGGACTACCCAACCAAAACTTTGCCGGATCTACCCCACCTTGTCTGTAACCTGCAGACATATGGCGCAAGATTGTGCACGACTCGCCAAATCACAAGATAGGAAGCAACTAGAAGGCCTTCCCTTTGAGGCGCTGCCATCATCTTGGTATAGGAGTCCAGTGCCATGTCAAACCGAAAGTCCATGCTTGGAAATGACATAGTCCCCAGGACTGCAACTCCCTGGAACTTTTGACGCTCCGGCTGGCTTGGGATATGTAAACACGCTTCCGTGAAACCAGGGGAAATCCAGAAACCCTGTGGGCAAACCTTCAGAATGACTGCCCGTAAGGCTACTCTCCAGAGCTGCGTAACCAAAAGGCACGATTCACACCTTTCAGGGCCAAATTTGGACTGAGGGACCCGTCCTTCTGTGGTCACCGAACACAAACGGCAAATGATCGACGCCGCATCCTGATAGCGGCCCCGGTACCACCGCTACCAATTGCAATAGGTAATTCAACGACTGACACCTGCCAGCATCTTCTGTCGACTGTTGCAACTGCCAGCCCATGAATAGATAGAGAATGGTCTGCCGCCGCCTGATTTGAAGCCTGCTGCATGGTGGGCATAGCCTGCGTTACCTTGCAGGTGTGAAACCTACTCCTCCAGGTCCACATGGGATTAACCCCCTACTGATTTGTGTGCCTAAGGCCGGCAACCACCAGAGAATAAAACATGCCAAAGCAAACTCCGTCAATGTAAAGCATCCTCCTCTAAGAGGGCTAGATACAGATTCCTTCTTCCAAGTCAAGTGGTTGGGGGGTTTTTTTTCGAAATGTAACATAGATACGTTTTTTTGGGGGCTTTTTTTTTTTTTATGAAGTACTTAAATTGTGGAGCGCACCTATCTATTGTACACCCAATACCTGAACATCAATATTCGTACCCTAAAGGTGCCCATGTACACAAGTTTCCCCATGCATACAATCTGCACATTAAAAATGGAATGCATGAAATGAACTGAAAGGCCAAGAAATGGGAAAAATTTGGAATATTCAAAAACAAACAATCTTTTCCTTTGGCCATGCACATTCTGTAGGGACTTGCACTTTATCACTGATAGGGACACTTGTTCACAATAAGAATAATTTTATAATAAAGTGCTCCTTATGTGTTCCTCAAGTGAGCCCAGCACTTAGGCTCACTATGTCCTCCTGCTGCATGGAGACTGGACACACTGGGGGCTGATGGGAGATACCAGCAGACTATATCCAGTGATGTCACAACTTTGACATGCCCAGTCTCCAAGCAGCAGGAGGAGGTACACAACCCAGAGGTGGAGGACTAAACTGGAGGAACGATAAGAAACTCAAAGTTACTGAGCAATTTAAAACATAATATTCAGAATGAAATAAGACAAACAAAATAGAAATTATTCAAGGATGCATATAAGCTTAAAAGACCACATAGATGCTGTCCTCAGATGTAGCCCATGTGGTCTCAAAAGCTCATGCAGAAGAATATCTTTGAATAATCATACAATACAAGACACCACAACCTGAAGGGAATATGTAAACATGAAAGTATAGGTCAAGGATACTTAAACTAAGGGCTTGATTCACTAAGGTTTTTTGCCTATTTCGTGTCTATGGGAAAAAACCTTGATGAATCAGACTCTAAATGGTGTAAAAATCAAATGACTTTATTCCCAACAATGGAAAAAACACTGAGTCATTCATTATGATTTCAAAAGGAAGAGTCAAACTAATTTGAAGGTATGGATTCTCAAGTATATTGCCTATTGACTGTCGTAACCACTTAGTGTCTAGAGGCTAATTGTCATTTTTAAGCACTTAGATCTGCTGAGTTCTAATCAATAGGTGACTTTTTATAGCTCCTCAGCTACAAAGTACTATATATTACCAGTAAATGAAAATAGTGGTCATTACTAGTAACGCAGTAAAAGGTATGAATTATCCTACCTTTGTCTCTGGCATATTTTGAGACAGGTGACTGAAAACAGTCTGCAGGTTTTGCTTTCTTAATTCCTGGGTACCTAAAGTCCACGTTATTGTAACATGTTTCATGCTGGATACATTTTTTCCCTGTAGTTTTATCTAATTTCCCCCTTCAGCATTTTAAATTCACGTCTATTGCTTTTACATGCAATTGTTCACAGGTCATACATTTTACATTCACATTTTAGTGAGCTAAAGGTATACTGAAGTTACAGCCAATATGTGAAACTCCTTCTGAACAGCTTTAGTACTGTGGCATCTTATTTTGGTGACGTTGATACTACAGTGTCCTCTAGTGTAGAAGATTGTTTTTATCAACTACATTTTAATCCTGTCTTTTTCAAAAGTGATCTGCAAAATACTATACTGACATTAAAAAATGATGGGAGCGAAATTCAAAAGGGTTTAGCCAATCAGCAGGACTTACTAACCGGCTAAACCCCTCTGATGCCAATATTTAGTGGCACTGTCTAGAAAGTGACGCTGAATCACCCATAGACCGCAGGAAGGTCGCTCAGTTAAATCTGGGGCGATCTGTGGGTGGAGCAGGGGCAATCGCAGCAACTATCCAGTCAGTGGCGACATGGTGAAATTAGGCCTTACCTACTGTCTTTCCTTGAGTCCCTCCAGACCAGTCGTGTGGGTTACCTCGCCCCACCAGCAGCTGGAGGCTGAGCATGTCAGATCTTGATGATGCCATGCCACTTAGGCACCTGGAACCTCCTAGCAAAATCAGTATTCTATTGACAAAACAGACTCGAAGAGCAACAATTAATAAAATAACTTGGAAAAAAAAAAAACAGAACCCAACTATTGTACACTACGCTCCCCCAAACAGCCTGACCCTGTCGGAATCCGCTATTGCCGATTCGTCTCTTTTTTTAAATCTTTTTTTTTATTTGTTATGGCAGTGCTGAGCAGCCAACGGAAGCACAGCTAGTCTTTCGAATGACCGCATGGCAACAGGAGCACTTCCCCAGAGACAATAAAGAAAGTTTGATGAAATCTGTGGAAAACCAGGGTCGTGCCCATCCGTAGAAGAAAAACCAGCACAAGTACAGAAAAGAGGAGGGTTCTGGACTGGACTGGACTGGAGGGACTCAAGGAAAACAGTACTTACCCCGGGTGATACCCGCGAACCCAGCCTGTAGCACCATAGATCCAAAACAGGCATCATCGAGACGGTAATGAAGTACAAACATATGTAAGGAGTGAAAGGAAGCTTGTCTGTACAGGGCTGTATACACTGTGAGGGTATTTAATAATAGTATATCACAGAAAGCCCTCAGAAAGAGTTAACACCAGATTCAGTAGCTCAGACATTCCAGGGCCTATTATATAGCTAACGACCTTGAGAGACTCTACTGAAAAACTATGCAGAACTTTCATATAGCAGAGAAACTAGGTTTGTTTATAATACAGAAAGTGCAGGGAAGAACTTTTTGTTCAGTCTAGAAATATACATGTGAAAACTGCTTGTGTTAGAATTATTGTTTATTTATTTATTTTATTTATTTATTTGCATTTCTTATATACCGCACTATTTGCGATCAGCGCGGTTTACATAAAACAAAATGGTATCCGACAATAAACAAAAGTCAGGTCATTATATTGAACAGGAACAAGTAACTTGGAGAACAGGGTAAACTATATCCATATGCGGAGCATTGAATAGGGTAAGAAGTTGTTTAAGAAGTTATGTCTGGGAAAGAGTAGTTACTCGCCTGTAACAGGTGTTCTCCAGGAGCAGCAGGAATCAGTCCTCACATATGGGTGATGTCAGCGTCGACGGAGCCCTCGTGTGGAGCATTTCCCCAGCTTTCAAGGAAAGCCTTTGGGAATGCAGCGCGCATGCGCAGTCCCCTTCCTGCCCAAGGGTGCCATCTTGCTCAGTCTGATGACATAGCTAAAAGACAGCAAAAAAACAAAATGAAATATATAGGACTGCAACTCCAAGGGGAGGAGGGAGGGTCGTGAGGACTGATTCCTGCTGCTCCTGGAGAACATCTGTTACAGGTGAGTAACTACTCTTTCTCCAGGACCAAGCAGGAAAGTCAGTCCTCACATATGGGACTCCCCAGCTCTAGGCTACCGAGAACCCAAAGCTGAAAAATAAGGTCCCTCTAGGGCCTCAGCATGCGTGATAAGAATCTTCTCTGAGAACGCCCCCGAACGGTAGCCCATCACAAGGGCCGGAGGGTAGGAGTTGCCTAAACCTCAAAGAGATTACGGAGTTCCGCCTGTCCGAAAGCACTGTCCCTGCGGGACTCCCTCTCGAGGCAGTAGTGGGCCGCAAAAGTCTGGCTTGACGACCAAGTAGCGGCCCGGCAGATGTCTGCCAACGGAACAGAGCGGAGATGAGCTAATGACACAGTCTTCACCCTGCAAGGAGAGGCCGGCTGCCCTGTATGCCCAGGCGATACAGTCTGCTACCCAAATGGACAGGATACGCTTGGAGACAGGTAACCCCAGCTTATTAGGGTCAAAAGAAACGAAGAGCTGAACAGCCCTTCGATGCCTCTGCGTATGGTCAATGTAGAAAGACAATGCCCTCCTACAGTCCAGGGTATGCAAGACCATCTCAGCCAGGCTGGCATGCGGCCTGGGAAAGAAGGTCGGAAGAACCACCTCCTGGTTGAGGTGGAAAGAGGAGACAACCTTTGGAAGGAACTTAGGATGAGTCCGTAAGACCACCTTGTTCCTATAGAACCATGTGTACGGTCTATCAGAAACCAGAGCCTGTAGTTCACTCACACGTCTGGCCGAGGTAAGCGCCACCAAGAACAACGCCTTCCAGGAAAGGAAGTGTAAATGACAGGTAGCCATCGGCTCAAACGGTGGGCGAGTAAGTTGCTGCAAGACCACATTCAAATACCACCCAGGGGCTAGTGGACGAATCGGAGGCTTGAGCAAAAGCAGGCCTCTGAGGAAGCGGGCCACTAAGGGGTGGACCGACAGAGGCTGGCCCTCTACCAGCGAGTAGTGCGCTGACAGAGCACTGAGGTGGACCCGAACAGAGTTGGATTTAAGGCCTAGGTTCGAAAGGTGAAGCAGATACTGCAGCACCACTGGTACCAGGCACGAAAAGGGATCCTCTTGGCGCTGAGCACACCAGGTGTAGAACCTACACCACTTGAGGGCATAAGATTTCCGGGTGGATTGTCTCCTAGAGGCCAAAACCACCTCCTCCACTTCCCTAAGTAGAAGTAAGGGGGCTAGAATTACCCTTTCAGCAGCCAGGCCATCAAATGGAGGGACTGGAGGTTGGGGTGCAGGAGAGATCCCTGATCCTGAGACAGGAGATCGGGTTGCACCCCCAGAGGGAGTGGAGTGTCCACCGCCAATTGCAGAAGAAGTGGAAACCACAGTTACCTCGGCCATCTGGGGGCTACCAGGATCAGCAAGGCCCTTTCCCGAAGAACCTTGAATAGGGTTCGGACCACTAAAGGCCTTGGAGGAAATGCGTACAGCAGGCCCGTAGATCAAGAGATTAGGAAGGCATCTGCTGCTATCTGCAGAGGATGCAGTTGTCTGGAACAGAACCTGGGCAGCTGACAGTTCAGTGGACTGGCAAAGAGATCGATGGTTGGAAGACCCCATTTTAGGAAGATCTGCTGGACCACTAGGGGATTCAAATATATAACAGCACTCCAATCCTCCTAATCACTGTATGTATATAAAATGTGTTTTTAGCACCAATGTAAATAGCCCACCTTGTACATAGCTCAAATGAATCAAGCACCCAACACAGCCCTCACACTTCTAAGTTTCACCCTCACTGCATGTATAACACACACACTTTACCTGATTGCTTGCTGTGATACCACCTTGATTATTAAGATAAGGCGGTTTAGAAATACTGTTAAATAAATAAATGCCATTCGTGAGGCTGTAGAATCCTGCTCAACCTGTCTGCCAGGTAATTTTCTGGGCCAGGTTGATAAACTGCCTTGAGAAACATGCCGTGCTTGACTGCAAAGGCGCACAGGGCCTGTGCTTCCTGACACAGCAGTCTGGACCCTGTGCCTCCTTGTTTGTTCACATAGAACACTGCTACTTGGTTGTCCATCTGAATCAAAACAGACTGGTGAGAGAGGACATGAGAGAAAGTTTGCAGAGCTAATCGAATAGCTCGCAACTCCAACAGATTGATCTGCTGTGTGGCCTCCCAAGGGGACCAAAGGCCCTGAGTGCATGCCCCCTGGCAATGTGCATCCAAACCTTGAAGAGAAGCATCAGTCATCAGCACCTGTGCGTGTGGTGATGCCTGGAAGGGCACCCCTTTGATCAGGTTCGGGAGATGCAGCCACCACTGCAGGGAGGCCGCAAGTAGTTGGGACACTCTCACTCTGTCCCTTAAGTCTCCTGTGGCCTGTATCCATTGAGCTCTGAGGCACCATTGAGCAGGCCGCATATGCAGACGAGCATTTGGAGTTACATGGACTGTGGATGCCATGTGGCCCAAAAGCCTCAGGAAATGTCTGGCCGAGACCAAAGATCCACTGCAAAACTGCTGTGCCAGAGCCATCAGTCTGTGAGTCCTATTCCCGGGCAAATAAGCCATTGCTTGTAGAGTATCCAACCTTGCCCCTATGAACTCTACATCTTCTGAGGGGAGCAAAGTGGACTTTGCGAAGTTTACGACGAAGCCTAGGTGCTGGAGAAGAGAGACAGTGCGAAGAGTGGCTTGTCTGGCCTCCTGTGGAGACTGACCCCTGATGAGCCAGTCATCCAGGTATTTTATTTATTTATTTATTTAGACAGTTTTGTATACCGCCTTATCCTTCAATCAAAGCGGTCACAACACAATTGGGGGATACATTTAACACGCGGGGATATGAGACACATACACTAATACTTACAGGGAACATGGTTAATGGAGGGTTAAGTGGCTTGCCCAAGACAAGGTATGGAAAGACAAAGATGCCCTGTTTCTGAGATAGGCCGCCACCACTGCCAGGCATTTGGTGAAAACCCTGGGTGCGGAGGTTAGGCCAAATGGAAGTACTCTGTACTGAAAATGATTTTCTCCCACTACAAATCTGAGATATTGTCTGTGGTCTGGATGAATGAGGATGTGAGTATAAGCATCCTTCAGGTCTAAGGAGCATAGCCAATCTCCCTGCTGGAGGTAGGGCAGCAGTATTCCAAGGGTAAGCATCTTGAACTTTTCCCTCTCCAGGAACTTGTTGAGATTTCGCAAGTCTAGGATGGGCCTGAGGCCTCCTGTCCTTTTTGGTACTAGAAAGTACTGTGAATAGAAGCCTTGGCCTCTCAGGTGGTGAGGCACCGGTTCCACCGCCTGCTCCCTTAGAAGACTTGCCAACTCCTGAAGGAGGAGGTTCCTGTGAAGAGGGAGTCTTGGAGGCTCCCCTGGAAAATAGGAGGGGGGTAACTGGTTGAAGTGGAGCAAATAGCCCTTTTGGACTATGCTCAGTACCCAGGTATCCTCTATGATGGCTGACCACCTGTAGGCGTACAGTGTCAGGCGGCCTCCTGTGCTGAGAGGAGCCAGCTGAGGAGGAGAGGCTATGCAGTGGGAGTCAAAACCCCGCTCCCTGCGGAGCTGATGGCTTGGGGGTTTTCTGCCTACGGGGCCCATGTCCCTGCCTCTTGGCCTGCTGACCCTGATGGGGAGCTGTAGAGGCCTGAAATTGAGGGTAGGATTTGTAGGCAGTAGCCTTCCTCGGGTAAAAGGGCTTTTTCCCCGAGCCCTTCTTCTTCTGAGAAGGGGCAGAAGTCTTCCTGGACAGCCTTGTCCTGGTGAGAGTCTCAGTCTCGATTTCTGCAGCCTTTTCAGCCATGGGTTTGCCAAAGAAGTTCTCACCCCGGCAAGGGACATCGACCAACTTGTCCTGGACCCATGGCTCAAGGTCCGATGACTGTAGCCAGGTCTGACGACGTGCACCGATGCCGGCCGCTGCTACTCGGGCCGAAGCCTCAAAGCCATCATAGGCTGCTCGAGATATAAAAACTTCGAGCACTCTCAAATCCCCAATGACTAAGCCTTGAACCTCTGCAAAGGTTCCTCGGAGAGGCCAGCAGAGAACCCGGCAATCTCCTTTGCCAGGTCTCGGAGGTACATGCCCATGTACAGCTGGTAAGTCTGGACACGGCAAGCCAGCATAGAGCCCTGGAAGCACTTTCTACTGAGGGCATCCAGGTTCCGGGCCTCCCTTCCAGGGGGCACCGAGGAATGTATCTTCTGACTCTTCAGACGATGCATGGCCGATTCCACAACCATGGAGCGGTGCGGTAGCTGTGCCATCTGGAACCCAGGGCTCTTACGGACTCGATAAATGGAATCAACCCGTTTGCTGAGAACCGGCGCCAAGGCCGGTGCCTCCCACATGTGGAAGGGCAGCCGTTCCAGCATCGGAGGAACCGGTACAGTAAAGGCCTCCTTCGGGGGAGAGTCATACTGGAGGGCCTCGAGCTCTTCGGCTCGAGGCTCCTCCTCGGGATCCGCGGGGAAGGCCAAGGCCTTGGCCATATCCCTCACAAAGTCTGAGAACCGGGTATCCTTCGGGGGGGGGGGCCTTCTCCGAGGCTCGGACTCCGGTGAGTCCGATGGGACGCACTGGGTCCGAAAAGTGTCTGGGGATTCCTCGTCCTCCGTCTCCCACCCCGACCCCTCCGAGGAGGAATCGAGCGGCTCCGGCCGGGTGGGCACCGATGCCATCTGCCCCGATGCCGAGGGTACTGGCATCGACGACCTCGGCCCCGTACGGGAGGTCGAGGGAGACCTTGGCCGAGGATCCACTCGAGACCACATGGACTCTAGGATTGGCTCGGCCTCCGGGGTTGACTTGGACGTCGAGGTCCTGGTGGTCGGGGCAGATGCACCGGTCAGACCGGCGATCAGCACCTGCTGCTGTTCCATGAAGGCAGCCAAGCTGCTCTCCAAGGCAGTCAACCGAGCTCAGGAGATTCAGCAGCCCCGACTCGGCCCGCGACTGTGTCGGCTCCTCCAGAGGAGAGTCCATGAGGACTACAGCCCTCACGTGACTCGAGGACTCCGGCTCCACACGAGGCAATTTGGCAGGCCTCTCCGGCTCCGAGGACCCGGGACGGCGGTCGGGGCTATGCGACCTGGCCCTTGAGGGACCAAGCGCGTCCACCGACGCTGCCCTCATGCGTTTCTTCTTCCTTTTGTGTTCCTGTGAGGGAGACCCCCGCTCAGAGGAGCCCCGACGATGCTCGGGGTCGGACTCCCAAGACGTTGAGGCCTCTGACGAAGTCCGGGCCCAGCCGGACGCAGAGTCAGAGAAGATCCTTCCTCGCTGATGCTGACGGCTCCTCAACGCCTTCGAGGACATTTTGCCGCACAGGCCACAAATCATCGGGTCATGATCAGGCCCGAGGCACCGGAGGCATCAGTCGTGTGTGTCAGTGAGAGACATCAGTTTCTTACACCGATCACACTTCTTGAACCCGCTGCCAGCCATCGGGGGAAAAAGGGCCCCTGCAAGGTCAAAAGACCGGGCTGTCAGTGAAAAAGAAAAAAAGAGCGCAAACGCTAGTCTCAAAGGACAAAAAACGAAAAAACAGCTCCGGGCTCGATACCGGTGTACTGTGCCCAGGCAGGAAGGGGAACCGGCGTCGAACCGGCAAAAAAACCACGAATCTTCGAAGGAAAAAAATCAACTTTTAACCAGGTGACTAAGACACACGTCCGTCGGGCTCCGCGGAAAAAAGAAGACTGAGCAAGATGGCACCCGTGGGAGGGAAGGGGACCGCGCATGCGTGCTGCATTCCCAAAGGCTTTCTTTGAAAGCTGGGGAAATGCTCCGCACGAGGGCTCTGTCGACGCCGATGTCAACGTCACCCATATGTGAGGACTGACTTCCTGCTTGGTCCTGGAGAATACATGTATGTCTCCTCCTGATGACCTATATACTAATAAGATCTGACCTATGACATAGAGATGCACATTATAAAGATATGTGATGTTTGACGTAGAATAATAAGGTGGAAATTATGCTGTGAGATGGAATTTTGACCAATAAAAACAGTGACCGAAGTAGCTGTGGTCAGAGAGACAAGGTGCAAGCTTTACTCTCTCTCCCAAAGCTTTGTTTTTTTAGATAATACAATTGTGTGTGAATTGTATTATTTATGGTTATTGCTTCCTTCTCATTGTTCTGAGTGTGGAAATCCATTACCCAAGAGCCCAGGTCCTGTTACTGGTGAGGGGAGGAGCAGGGTACACTTTCAAGGAGGACTAATTTGCTGCCTGACAAATATCCAATGGCGGCACCAGTCTGGTCTCTGCACACAAAGCCGCCTGTGCTCTGGTTGAATGCATGCGCAGACTTTGGGGCAGTTCACTATGCCGCAACAGGTACGCTGAAGCAAATTGCCTCATGGACCCATTAGGCAATCGAAGCTTTGGACGCCACTTGTCCCTTGCATGGCCCATCAAAAAGGACAAACAATCTGACTTACGGAAGGATTCATTCATTTGAGGTATTGCCTAAGCACTCTGCGAACATCCAACAAATGCAACTAGCAGTCCTCTGCACTACTTCCACTGCCCAAAAAAACTGGAAGAGTAACTGGCTGATTCAGATGAAAAACAGAGACCACCATGGGTAGAAAAGAGGAACAGGTTGCAAGACCACCTTTTCCATGGAGACTCTCAAAAACAGTTCCTGGCACAACAAAGTCCATAGCTCCGAAATTCTCTGCGCCGAGCAAATAGCCACCAAAAACACAGCCTTAAGGGTCAAGTCTTTCAAGGTGCAACTCCCCAGTGGTTCAGCAGATGCCTCAGTCTATACTGACAGTACCAGATTCAGATCCCAGGTTGAAACCAAAGACCTCATCGGCAGTGGAACATGCTTAACTGCCCTAAGGAAACCGACTATGTCTGGATGGGCAGCTAAGGAAGCCCCCCTGGATGCGACCTCTGTAAAAAGACAGCACCACTACTTGTACTCACCACAAATTAAAGGCCAGGCCCTTGTCCAACCCTGCTTGTAAGAAGCCAGAATATAGAAACATAGAAACATGATGGCAGAAAAAGACAACATGGCCTAATCTAGTCTGCCCTTCCATGTTGTTGTTGTTAAGTGCCGTCGAGTCGGAGTCGACTCATGGCGACCCTCTGGATAGCTATCCTAAATTGTGTTCTGGGTGACTGGAACGCAAAAGTTGGCAACAAAGAAGAAGGCAAAGTAGTTGGAAAATATGGACTTGGCAACAGAAATGAAGCTGGAGAAACACTGATAGAATTCTGCCCTTCCATATCAACTACAATAATCCCCTTTTTAGCTTTAGAGAATCTCTTTGTTTGTCCCATGATTTTTGAATTCTGATACTGTCCTCGTGTCCACCACCTCCACTGGGAGACCATTCCATGCATCTACCACTCTTTTCATAAAGAAATATTTCCACATATAACTCCTGAGTCTATCCCCTTTCACTCTCATCCTATGTCCCCTCATAGCAGAGTTGCCTTCAATTGAAAGAAACCCTCCTGTGCATTAATGCCATGGAGGTATTTAAACGTCTTTATCATATTGCCCAAATCCTGCCTTTCCTCTAAAGTATACCTATTAAGATCTGTCCTCATATGCTACATAACGAAGACCACTAAGCATTTTAGTAGCCACCATCTGCACCGACACTAACCTACTTATATCCTTTAGAAGGTGCAGTCTCCAGAATTGCACACTATACTCCAAATGAGTTCGCACCAAAAAAACTTATACAGAGGCACTATCGCCTCCTTGTTTCTGCTGGTCATTCCTCTCCCTATGCACCCAAGCATCCTTCTAGCTTTTGCTGTCGCCTTTTCTACCTGTTTGGCTACTTTAAGATTGTCAGACACAATCACGCCCAGGTCCTGCTCTTCTTTTGTGGACAGAAGTACTTCACCCCCTACACTGTAGCACTCCCTTGGATTTTTGCAGCCCAAATGCATGACCCTGCATTTTTTAGCATTAAATCTCAGCTGTCAAATTCTTCACCATTCTTCAAGCTTGGCTAGATCTCTCCTCATTATCTACCCCTTCCTGGGTGTCTACTATATTGCAGATTTTGGTATCATCCGCAAAGAGGCAAACCTTACCCGATAGCCTTTCCGCAATATCACTAACAAAGATGTTAAAAATAATCGGACCAAGGACAGATCCCTGCGGCACACCACTGGTAACCTCCTTCTCCTCAGGGTGAGTTCCATTTACCTGTACCCTTTGTCACCTCTCACTCAACCAATTTCTAACACAATCAGTAACTTTATGGTCCATCCCCTCAGTTTGTTTATAAGTCGCCATTGCAGAATGGTGTCAAAGGCTTTACTGAAATCCAAGTCCACCACATCTAGGGCTCTCCCTCGGTCAAACTCCCTGGTCACCCAGTCAAAGAAATCAATCAGATTGGTCTGACAAGACCTGCCTCTGGTGAATGAGGTTGCACCAGAGATATTTGGGTATATAGAGAGGAGGAATGGCCAGGACAAAAAAGGAGGCAATAATGCCTCTGTACAAGTCTCTGGTGCGACCTCATTTGGAGTATTGTGTGCAATTCTGGAGACCGCACCTTCAAAAGGATATAAGCAGGTTGGAGTATGTGCAGAGGGTGGCTACTAAAATGGTTAGTGGTCTTCGTTATGAAGCATATGAGGACAGACTTAAAAATCTTAACATGTATGCAGGCAGGATAAAGGAGATATGATAGAGACATTTAAATACCTCCATGGCATAAATGCACAGGAGAGTCTCTTTCAATTGAAGGCAAGCTCTGCTATGAGGGGACATAGGATGAAGGTGAAAGGGGATAGACTCAGGAGTAATATGCAGAAATATTTCTTTACAGAAAGAGTGACAGATGCAAGGAATAGTCTCCTAGTGGAGGTAGTAGAGACGAGGACAATATCTGAATTCAAGAAAGCATTGGACAAAACACAGAAAATCTCTAAAGGAAAAAAGAGCCTATTGCAGTTGATATGGAAGGGTGGACTAAATAGAAACATGATAGCAGAAAAATACACATAGCCTATGTTTCTAGGTAATCTGCCTGAATGTTCGCCTTCCTTGCCACATGTGCTGCTGAGAGAGATAGAAGGTGGGTCTCTGCCCATTGTAGCAGCGAAATTGCCTCCGCTGCCACCAGCAAACTCAGAGTGCCACTCTGATGACTGAAAGAAGCCACTGTCATGGCACTGTCCGATAAAACACTTACCGCCTTGCAGCTCAGCAAGGGGAGGAGAAGCCCCCCAGAGCCAGACGCGCAACACGCGTCTTCATGCAATTTATCTGCCATGGACATTCCTTGGCAGACCATCAGCTTCTGAGCCACCTGAAACAGAAAATGGCCTCCCCAGCCGACTAGACTGGCATCCATGGTCACCATCACCCAGTCTGGGGGCTCACAAGGCATTCCTGCTCCAAGCTACGCCAAGTCTAGCCACCATCTCAAGCTGGCTCAGGCTTCCTTCCACAGAGGAAGTCTGATTTCTATTGACTGAACCTGGAGAGACCATCATGAGAGGAGGCCCGCCTGCAGCATCCTCATGTGCAGTCTGACTCAGGCCACTAGCTCCAAGGAGGTCATCATCGAACCTAGGACCTTTAAGTAGTCCCACACTCATGGACGAGGGACTCTGCACAAGTCCTGTACCTGGGCCTGCTACTTCGCAAGACTGCCCTCAGGCAGAAAAACCATGACTTGGAGTGTGTCGAAGCGGGCTCCTAAATACTCCAGGGGAAGAGGGCTCCAACTGGCTCTTGGTAAAGTTTACCACCCAGCCCAACTCCTGCAGGCACCAGACCACCAGGACCATTGACCGACAACTCTCCCGAAGGAACTTTGCCCGAATAAGTCAATCGTCCAGGTACAGCTGGACCAGGATGCCTTGCTTGCAGAGGTCTGCTGCCACAACCACCATGACCTTGGTAAACACCTGAGGTGATGTGACTAGACCAAAGGGCAAGACCTGAAATTGAAAATGCCCTCCAGGCACCACAAAGCAAAGAAATCGCTGATGATCGGGGCAGATCAAAATGTGCAGACAGGCATCTGACAGGTCCAGAGATATGAGGAACAACCCCTGTCACACAGCTACTATTATAGAGTGCAAATTCTCCATCCGAAACCATAAGATCTTTAGGGCCCAGTTGACTCCTTTCAGATCCAGCATGGAGCACTAGGAAGCTTCCTTCTTGGTAACCACAAAGTAGATGGAGTACTGACCAGAGCCCAAGTGTTTTTGAAATACTGGTATCAGTGCCTTGAACTGTAGCAGGTGGTTAAGTCTCCTCCATCACCTGCACATTGCCGGACACTGGCACGGAGACATCATGAGGGCCTCCAGGAAAGGCCTGGCAAAATCAAGGGCATAGCCTTCTCGAACCTCTTGTACCCAGGTGTTTGATGTAATCTGGGTCCAAGCGGTAAAGAACCTCTTCAGGTGGCCACTGACAGGCTGAATTCCTGCCGTAGCCCCCAAACCTTCACTGTGAGGGTTTGGCTGTGCTGGGAGCTCCAGAGGGCCCTCCTCGATCCCGACAGGCACCACCTCAAAAGGACAGACCACTCTGCAGGAAGTAGGACCTCTGTAGATTGACTGCCCTAGTGCGACGAAACCCACGAGAGTCCCGACCTTGGACCCTCACAGGAGCGCCCCTGCCTGCCTTGGGCTTATCCTCTGATAGTTTAGGCATCTTGGAATCACCCAAAGCCTTAACCAGCTTCTCCAAATCCTCCACAAACAGCAAATTCTGGCAAAGGGGAGATTGCTAAGCCTTGTTTTGGAGGCCACATCAGCCGATGAATAGCGCAACCACAAGAGTCTTCGGGCCGAGACCAAAGTAGCCTTACCCTTGGCTGATGCCCGAAGCAGATCATAGAGCAGATCCACCAAGAAGGCTGATCCGGACTCCAGCCAGGCTGCCTGTCCAGCCTGTGGAATGTGAAGCTGTCTCTTATGGGATCCTCAGACTACCGCAGGCAGGCCCTAGCCACGTAAGCACAACAGATGGTGACCTGCAGCGCCACAGTCGACACCTCAAAGGACTGCTTGAACACCACCTCCATGTGCCAGTCCTGGGAATCCTTCAAGGTAGCACCTCCCTCTACCAGGATGGTGGTCTGCACATGACTGCCATCACCAGTGCATCCATATGGGGCAAACGTAACTTCTCCTCCTCCTCCGGGGGGATCGGATATAGCCTTGCCATGCTCTGCCTGATGCATAGACCCACATCCAGTGCATTCCATTCCTCAGAAATCATGGCTTTCAAGGCCCTATGGATTGGAAAGCACCATAGGTACTTACAAATGCCCTCCATCAATGGGTCTTCCGCAGGCTTCTGGGCCTCTGGCCCTGGGTCCTCCGCAATATGCAACACTGCCAGGGATTCCATGACGAGAGCAGGAAGCAGTGAAAGATCCGCACCGCTGTCAGATGTCCTCCCCTCCCAGGAGCTCCCCCTCCCACCGGGTCCTCCTGGGGCTGACCCCCACAAGAGGTCCGCAGACCCTTCTAATGGATCCAAACAGTCCACCAACCCGAATTCTAAATTTTCCTCCAGGCGATCCCAGCAGAAATGCTTTCCTCCAGCAACAATCCTTTGCCCTTTCACCATGGGAACCTTAAGGGAAGCAGAGGATATCCTCCCCAAGCCCTGCCTCAATACAAAGGCCTGATGAAGTAAAAGCACAAATTCTGGGGAGAAAGGAGAGCCTCCACCTCTCAAATGCCCACCTGGGAAAGCAGAAAAGCTCCCTGGCAACAAATCTAAGTCCATTGGAAGTGTCGGAGAATCAGAGCCCTCCAGCCCCACATGACTTGTGGGAGTCAAAATGGCGGCAGTTCCTGCTGAAACTGCAGGGCTGCCACCATCACCTGAAGCACCGGCGCAGTGCCGCGCTCATGCCCCACACAAATCCTGGCCTCCCAAGTTGCCCCCGAGTCCTTCTGCTGCCACATACTACGCACCTGCTGGAATCTATTGACCTCGGCCCTGCTGCAACTCCCCCCATGCTCCACTGCAATCCACTGGCGCTGCTAAAAAGAGACTTACCCAGGTGTCTTCCCCCCTCCCCCGAAGATCAGGTGCTCCAGCAGCCGGTCCCCGCATTGCTGCAGCTCCTGCCTGTTGTGTTTTTATTTTTTTCTCTAAAACCTAAGGAACAGCCACTTGCTCTACCTCTGGCCTTGAGCTTGCTTGAGGAGATGACTGGGAGAGAGTGAGGGAGAGACCCAGAACCACCAGGTTCTGCACCCTAGGCCTGCTAAAGAGCTACAGATTGGCTTCACAGACCAGGCTTTGTTCAGATGGCACAGGTCATTTATATCAGGTTTTGAGCTTGTGTTTCTCAGTCTCCCTTGCTGATTGGTGAGCATAACTCATTTGTCTGGACTGGACTGGAGAGATGTTTATCCACTTACTAGTCACCTCCCGTCTTAACTATTGTAACCTGCTCCTCACTGGTCTCCCTCTGAATTATCTTTCTCTCCTTCAATCTGTTCAAAACTCAGCTGCACGGCTTATCTTCCACCAAAGTCACTATGGTCATGTAACTCCTCTTCTCAAGTCACTTCACTGGCTCCCTATCTGTTGCTGCATCCATTCAAACATATCCTACTTACGTACAAGTGCATTCATTCTGCGGCTCCTCACAACCTTTCCTCTCTTATCTCATTCTACACTCCTCCTCAGGAACTCTGCTCTCTGGCAGATCCCTTATATCTGCGCCTTTCTCTGTCACTGCCAACTCTAGGCTTCATTCATTCCATCTTGCTGCTCCATATGCCAGGAACAAACTATCTGAGTCAGTGCATTGGGCTCCTTCTCTGGCCCTATTCAAATCCAGGCTGAAGACCCACCTCTAGGAGGCTGTTTTTGGATCTTGATGCTCCCCATTCTCTTGTCCACTAATCTCCAGTTTTGTGAAATTTTTTTGTCTTGATTAGATTGTAAGCTCTGATGAGCAGGGACTGTGTCTTACATCTATACGTGCAGCACTGTGTATGCCTTGTTGTGCTATACAAATGATTAGTAGTAGTAATAACTCTCTTGCTTTAGACCCTCGCCGTCTCTACAACTCTCAATTCTCTCCTCAAAGTGTCTCTGCCTCTGACCCCTCCTTCTCTTTCTGCCCAGATCTTAGCTGACTACTTCCATGACAAAGTCCACAAGATTACTCTCGGGTTCCCCATAGAGTCATCTCCATTCCCCTCCCCCTCTTCACTCCCAAATCCTTCCCTCAACCTCTGTCACCCTCTCCTCCTTTTCTAAGATCACTTAAGAAGAAACCACACATCTTCTCTCCTCCTCTAAACTTACCACCTACTCCTCTGATCCCATTCCCACCCATCTACTAAACTCCATCTCCTCAACCTATCGCTTTCTACTGCAACTGTTCCTGCAGCCTTCAAGCATACTGTGGTTACACCTCTCTTCAAGAAACCATCCCTTGATCCTACCTGTCCTTCTAATTATCGACCCATCTCTCTCCTCTCCTTTATTTCTAAACTACTTGAACGTGTGGTTTATCACTGCTGTCTTGACTTTCTCTTCTTTCAGTTCCTTCTGGATCCACTGCAATCTGGCTTTCACCCTCTACATTCCATGAGATGGCTCTTACAAAGTCTCCAGTGACTTGTTCCTTGCTAAATCCAAGGGCTTTTACTCAATCCTCATCTTTCTTGATCTTTTTGCTGCTTTTGCACCAATGATCACCACCTTCTCCTCAATACCCTGTCCTCACTTGGATTTATGGGTTCTATCATGTACTGGTTTTCTTCCCACTGCACTTTTACTATATGTTCTGGTGTATCCTCCTCTACTGCTATCCCGCTTTCAGTCAGTGTACCCCAGGGCTCTGTCTTGGGACCTCTCCTTTTCTGTCTCTATACTCAGTCCCTAGATGCACTCATCTCCTCCCACGGTTTTCAGTATTCTCTCTATGCTGATGACTCCCAGATCTACCTCTTTGCACCTGAAATATCTCCAGGTATCCAAGACAGTATCTCGGCCTGCTTATCTGACATCAGTGCTTGGATGTCTCGCCACCATCTGAAATTGAACATGGACAAAACTGAGCTCCTTATCTTTACTCCTAAACCCATATCCCCCCCTTCATCCTTTCTCTGTTTCTGTGGTTAATACTCTACTTCTCCCTAGTTTCCTCGGCTTGTAACCTTGGGATCATCTCCCTCTCCTTCTCCACACACATCCAGCAGATAGCTAAAATGTATCGCTTCTTTCTCTATAACATTGGCAAAATTTATCCCTTCCTTTCTGAAGGCACTACTTCCACCAGTGTCACTATGCTCATGTCATCTCTCTTCTCAAGTTACTTCATTGGCTCCCTATCAGTTTTGGCATCCAGTTCAAATCTTCTACTACTGACCTATAAGTGCCTTCAATTGGCTGCTCCTACCTTCATTTCCTCTTATCTCTCCCTACACCCCTTCCTGGGGGAATAAATAAATAAATAACTGAACAATAAATAACGTAAACTCACCAAGGTATACAAAAAGTTAAAACTGGGGGGCATAAGAAAGGGGAGATATATAAAAAAAAAAAAAAAAAGTATAAAAACCAAGTATAAAATGGATTATAAAAAAGGGGGGGTTGTAAAAAGGGGGGGGTTGTATCTTTATAATCATTACATATTTATAACATGTTTTCTCCTTTTTGTTTAGAAGTAGTGCATATCCATTGCTTTAATACACGCGGTGAATACAGTAGCGTGTTGTACCTGGTATTTACCTTTTAATTTTCTGATTCACATGTGTTTTCTCCTCTCATCACTTTCTCTTATAGTGTAAAGTTCTGGATGAGCTATGAGATTCTTTACTTTACGTTTGATGGTTCCGAGGTTCTCTATTGCACTGATATTGGTTAAATTTGGAAGCCTTCACTGAATATGGGTTTTCCTTGTCCCAATCCCTGGTCCAGTAACTCTCTGCATTCTTTACTTATGTAATTAATTGTTTTATGCTATATTATTTGTTTTGTTTGTTTTATTACCAATATTTTATGTTTTATTCTTTTTAATATTTACAGTTTCATGTTTTAGTTTACACTGTAAGATAACATTACTATATGAATGACTCATATATGTTTTAATTTTATTTTAATTTTACTTCATTTGAATCAGCATGTAATATGGATACTTTTGATTTACGTTTTCTGTTTTACAATAGCTCCCTATACAGGCCAACCCTTGATGAAGGCGGTGCCAAAACACAGCCCTGTTGGGTTGGTGGCGATTTGGAGATTTCCCTGCTTGAATTTTTAATAAACATCATTTATTTTACAATCTGCCTAATAGGAAATCTGGCAGGGAGTATATTGTATAAATGCATATAACCTTTGTTAGACAAAGCATCATTGCCTCCACTTACAACCTGACTGCATATTCTGAACTACTTTCAATTTTGTTTGTAAATTCCTGATAAAAGCATGTCATTTTCCCTTTGTTTAGTCACCTCAATTGTGTGTGTCAACAAACTTTTATTAAATATAATCTACATGCATAGTTTCCATCTATATTATTCTCTCCTTGTGACTATAACAAATAAATGCTATTTGGGCTCTCATTTACTAAACATGCATTAACAACAAGTTAAGCTGCTCCACACTATTCTTCCTCCCCCTTCTCTTCTACCGTCACATAAATGATGAGCAGGGGGAGCTGGCTATCAGTCCCTTGTAGGATCTCCTTTCATCCAACCTAAAGAAAATGCTGCATAAGAGGTTGCTTGTACCCCTTATCTTTTCCTTCCCTGTTTCAAAAGAATGTTACACAGGTATCTAACAGTTCAAATGGTTCCATCCTCCTTCCCAATTGCAGGAAAATGTTGCATAGCGGAGACTGTGACAGCAAACACCCACTTCACCCCTGCATTCCTACCAGCCTCCCAAACCCATGGCTTGATGCTGATGGCTGGGAAAAGATAAAGGTATCTCCTTTTCCTGGGTTGGAAAGGTTTCTGGAGAACTTGTGTAAAAGGGTCAAAGGAGGAATCACAAGGGGATGAAGCAGTTCTCAGACCCTCCCGACACAATATTTTCCAATAGCTGGGAAGGAGGAGCCTGGAAAGGGGGGGGGGGGGGTGTCAACATTTTCTTCAAGCAGGAAGCAAGGTGGATCCTGCAAGGGACTGGCAGCTACCTCACAACACTTCCTTGAACCAGGAGGGTAGGGGATAAAGTTATTCTGCCCGCCACCTGCTTTTTACTTTTGGTAAAATAGAAAATGGGATTTTGCCAGCCAATTTAAGCCTGCTATTGCAGTGCCTGGAATTCATTAGCCAAACTGGGTGGCTAGCTTCATAACATATCAAAAAAAGCTTGATCTGAACTGATCCCCAAACTTCTCAAGATCATAGAGCTCTCTCTTACTCAGAGCTATATGTCCATGTGCGTCAATCCAGCCTATAAAAATAGAGCCCAGGATTGGACCCAAAGCATCCCAACTCTTACAAACCCATCTCTATTTGGCCTTTCCTCACAAAGATAATAGAGAAGGTCATGCAGATTGAACTGCAGGACCACCACATCGACACATATGCCCCCTTGATACACACCAGTACAGATTCAAATCCAACCACGGAGTGAAGTCCCTTTTAACAGCACTAATGGATAGATTCATATAAGAGGCATTGAAGCACTGGATCAAGGTTTTATCTTATATTCTTGGACATCAGCCTTTGATTCAGTTCCTCACAATAAGCTACTATTACGCTTGCAGTCCTTAGGATTGATCAACACAACATTGAAGTGGTTCAATTCTTATTTAAAACAATGTCAACAACAAGTGAAAATAGAAAGGCATAAATCAGCCCCATACACATCACAACATGTAGTCCTACAGGGCTCCGCTCTATCCTCTCTAAACTTCAAAATTTTCCACCAACCCATCTGCACAATTATACAGTCACACGGTATATTCTATCACAATTACACAGATGACATAATGCTCTATGTGCCCTTTTCCATCAAGAAACCCATAAACTCCTCTTTGACAAAATGCTTCAATTCTGTCACATAATGGCTCTCCGAACACTATCTAGCAATGAATTACAAAAAGACTGAGGTTCTGAATATCACCAGGATATAAGCTTCAGTCCACCATCAACAATTTCTATAAAAGTATCAGGAGCACAGCTAGGAAGTGAAACCTGAAGTGCATTACCTAGGAGTAACTCTAGATTGATGTCTAACACTACAGCTGTACATCAGTAACAGCATAAGGCTTATATACCACTAGATAAGAGCAACTCAACACCTAAGACCACTACTGAACATGCATGATTTCCACACATTTTTTCAGGCCTTAGTGCTCCCACACTTCGATTATTGTAACATTTTCTTCCAAGGATTACCAAAGTATGCTCTTCATCCACTACAAATGGCACAAAATACTGATGCCCGCATCCTCTATGGTAAGCATGGAGACAACCATATAACATCAATACTGAAAGAGCTACACTGGCTTCCAATGAAAGAATGAACAAAATACAAAGCCCTAATGACTACATCCATCACTTGGTTTGTAGCATGTCATGCTGTGAGGACTTGAGTGCATCAGTGATACTGAGGGCTTAAGCTATCGGTAGCTTAACTACTGGCAGGGTCTCCCAAGACGGACAGGTCTCAGCTGAGATGACAGACCAAGACAAACCACCCATCTGGGCAGCAGCAGAATGGGAGGGTGTTGGCGGCAGAGGATCACATTTCTGTGACAACGGCAACAACCACAGCCAGGCACTTTGAGAATACCCTGGGGGCCGAGGCCAGGCCAAAGGGTACTACCCTGTACTGGTAGTGATTGCCTCCCATCACAAAGCGTAGATACTGCCTGTGGTCTGGGTGTATTAGGATGTGTGTATACGCATATTTTAGGTCTAAGGAGCATAGCCAGTCTCCCTGGCGGAGGTAAGGCAGCAACATTCCAAGGGAGAGCATCTTGAACTTCTCCCTCATCGGGAATTTGTTTAGATTGCGAAGGTTGAGGATGGGTCTGAGGCCTCCTGTTCTCTTTGGTACCAGAAAGTACTGGGAATAGAAGCCCTTGCCCTGCAGGTGGCGAGGCACCGGTTCTATCGCCTGATCCTCGAGAAGGCCCGCCAACTCCTTCAGAAGAAGGTCCCGGTGAAGGGGAGACCTGAGGGGCTCTCCTGGAAAATAATGAGGAGGAACCTGGGCTAGGTGAAGGAGATAGCCCTCTTGGACTATCTGCAAGACCCAGGCATCGGTAGTAATGGCTGTCCACCTATGGGCATACAGGGCAAGCCTGCCTCCTGTGCACTGCCTGTCCCCTGTGGGGAGAGGGGCCATGCTGTGAGCGTCAAAAGCCACTGCCAGGCTGGGCCAGAGCCGGTGCCTGGGGTTTGGGGGTTTTCTGCTTACGTGGGCCATGCCCCTGTCCCTTGGCCTGCTGCCCCTGTTGGGGAGCCAGGGAGGCCTGAAAATGGGGGTAGCTTCGGTGAGCAGCACCCTTTCTCAGGTAAAAGGGCTTGTTACCTGAGCCCTTCTTGCGAGAAGGGGCAGAGGTCTTCTTGGAGAGCCGTGTCCTCGTCATGTACTTGGTTTCCAGCTCTGCAGCCTTGTCGGTCACGGATTTGCCAAAGAGGTTCTCCCCTTGGTATGGGACATCAACCAACTTGTCCTGAATCCATTGCTCGAGATCCAATGACTGTAGCCATGCCTGGCGGCGTGCACCGATGCCGGCCGCAGCTACCCTGGCCACTGACTCAAACCCGTCATAGGCCACTCGAGACAAACTTCAAGCACTCACGGTGGTGGACAGGCTCCTGAAGTGCTTCAAAGGCCCCTCGGAGAGACCAGTTGAGAAACCGGCAAGTTCCTTTGCCAGGTCCCTCAGGTACATGCCCATGTACAGCTGGTAGGCCTGGATTCGACAAGTCAGCATTGAACCCTGGAAGCACTTTCTGCCAAGGGCATCCAAGTTGTGGGCCTCCCTGACAGGAGGCACCGAGGAGTGCGTCTTCTGGCTCTTCAGCCTGCGCATGGCTGATTCCACAACCATGGAGTTGTGCGGCAGCTATGACTTTTGAAACCCAGGGCTCCGACGGACTTGATACATCGAGTCGAGCTGTTTGCTGATAACCGGCGCCGACGCCGGTGTCTCCCACATCTGGGGCATCAGTCGTTCCAGGATCGGAGGCACGGGTACAGTAAGAGCCTCCCAGGGGTACCTCATACTGTAGGATCTCGAGCTCGTCGGCTCGAGGATCCTCCTTGGACTCTGTGGGGAACACCAAAGCCTTGGACATATCCCTCACAAAGTCCAAGAACCTCGTGTCCTCCGGAGGGGACCTTCTCCAAAGTCCGGGGAATTGGACAGGACATCCCTGTGCCGACAGATGTCTGGGGACTCCTCTTCCTCCGTTTCCCACCCCGACACCTTCGAAAAGGAATCGATGGGCTCCGGCATCGAGACCCCTGGTGCCGACCGCCCCGACACCGGGAGGCTCAGTGGTGACGACCTCTGTTTCAAACGGGAGGCCAAGTGGGACCTCGGCCGAGGATCAACTCGAGCCCGAAAGGTCTCGAGGATCGGCTCGGCCTCCGGGGTCGACTTCAACGTCGATGGCCCGGTGGTCGGGGCAAAAGAACCAGACAGACCGGCAATCAGCGCCCGCTGCTGCTCCATGAAGGCAGTAAAACTGTGCTCCAAGGCCGCCATTCTGGACTCGAGTCCGGAAGGCTCGGCAGCCACCGGCTCGACACCGGTTCCCCCAGAGGCGAGTCCTCAACGAGGACAGTGGTTACCTGCCTTGGCTGATCCGTCTCCTGATGAGGAACCTTTGCCAGGAGCTCCGTCTCCGAAGATCCCAGCCGGCGCTCAGGGCTCCGCAACAAGCCCCGGGAGGGGCCGAGTCGCTCGGAGCCATCCGACAATGCCACCTTCAAGGACTTTTTCTTCCTCCTGTGTTCCCTCAATGGAGACCCCCTCTTCAAGGAACCTCGAAGCTGCTCGGGCTCGGAATGCTCCCCCCGAGATGTAGAGACCTCAGACGAGGTCCAGGCTCACGAAGGCACGGACTCAGGAAAATTCCTATCATGCTGCTGCTGGTGGCTCTTCAGAGCCTTAGAGGACATCTTCCTACACGGACCGCAGACCACTGGGTCGTGGTCGGGCCTGAGGCACTGGAGACAGCAGTCATGCATATCAGTGAGAGACATAAGCTTTACACACCGATCACATTTTTTAAACCCGCTGGCAGCCATCGGGGGAAAAATGGCCCCTACGAGGTCGAAGACCCGGCTGCCAGTGAAAAAGGGCAAGAACGCCAGTCACGAAGGACAAAAAACAAAAAATAAAGCCGGACGCAACACTGGTGTACTGAACCGAAGCCGGGAAGAGGAACCGATGTTGACCGGTAAAAGAACAGAGAATTTTAAACTTTTTTCACGGGGACACAGGGACTACGTCTGAAGGGCTCCATGGAAAAAAGGAGACTGAGCAAGATGGCACCCTTGGGCGGGGAAGGGGACCGCGCATGCGTGATGCAAGTCCCAAAGGCTTTCTCTGAATGCTGGGGATTTGCTCCGCACGAGGGCTCCGTCGGCACCGATGCCACCCATATGTGAGGACTGACTTCCTGCTTGTCCCCGGAGAACGTTTATTCCAGGCCAACTCAGAATTTGACCAGCTAACTTTAGCTGTCCAGTGAAATTGATGGACCTTGGTCTGACCCAGTATGGCATATCTTATGTTCTTATTTATTAAGAAGGGACCCAGGCTATCAATGCTTGACCCAGTACAAGCATTGTGGAACCTGTGTCTTTTGGGGAAACTGCTAGGTACGTATGACCTAGATTGGCCACTGTTGGAAACAGGATACTGGGCTTGATGGACCTTGGTCTGACCCAGTATGGCATATCTTATGTTCTTATGAAATTTATGTGGATAAAGTTAGCAGTTAACTTGGTGAATTTTCCAACACCTTTACCTAGCTAACTAAGTCCTTACTTAGCCAGCAAGATCCCTTTGAATGTTTATCCCTCCATTATTAAATGTTTAGAAATGTGATATTTGTGGTTTTTATCTATTTATTAAGGGGTCAATTTTCAAAGGAATTACACATTTACTGGCAGCCGGTAAATGTATAACTTCCCTATCCATAGATATTCAAAGGCTATATGGATATTGCTGGACTGAGGACTAATTGTCTTGGACCAGCAGACTATAAATATTTTCTAAATAAATAAATCTGTATCATGAAGGGGCAGAGGAAGGCTGCACCAAGAAATTATCTGTATAACAGCGATATTCAGCTGCTAAATGGATAATTTATAAATTGAATTCAGACCTAAACTAACAGCAGTGGCAGCAGCCAATAGGTAGATTAGGTGCCCCTGGTTATACTTATACTGCCACTCAATATATGCATTAAACGCCGCAGCTAGAATTTAAATTAAAGTGCTGCCATTGCTGAAAATGGCTTTGAATGTGATAAGAAGAAGTACCTCCTGTGGGACTACAAACTTATTTTAAAATGCCTAAGAATTAAGTCATTTAATTTCAGAGGTAAAATCTGTGCATTTCATAATCAGCCACAAAACTTAGTAGACTTTTGTTTATAAACATTAATCTTCCTACATCAATCAGTTTTACAACTGCATGGCTCCACTGATTCAGCAACATATCTGCACTCTGTGAATGAAGCTTCCGTGGCATAAATGCACAAGGGGAGAGCATCTTTCAATTGAAAGAGAGCTCTGCAATGAGAGGGCACAGGATGAAGGTGAAAGGAGGCAGACTCGGGAGTAATATGCAGAAATATTTCCTTATGGATAGAGTGGGAGATGCGCATGGAATAGTCTCCAGGTAGATAGCAGAGCAAGGATTGTATCTAAATTCAAGAAAACATGGGACAAATACAGAAGATATCTAAAGGAAAAAAAGGGACTGTAAAGCTTAGAAATGTGTTATGGAACACTGGATGGGCCATATGTTTTTACATTTCTAAAAGCATTCACAGTTTAGGGGAAAGGATCCCAACTACTGCACAACAATGAAACCAATTCAGGGTTCCAGAGGAAGCTGTGATCTGCAATGACTGGGCTAAACAAGAGGAGAAAATGGTAGGGTTGCCTGGAGGGAAAGGGAGACTGGTGGAGACAGGAAAGGAAAGGGGAAGGGAGATAAAGAGGACTAGTAGGAATATTATTCTGACACCTATTCCTAAAGATAAGAAACTGAGTTTAGCTGAAATTACTAACTTTTGCCCTATAGCTAATACACCTTTATTGATTAAGGTTACAGAATCAATTGTGGCGAATGAGCCAATTTCCTATTTGGACAAATTTGACATTTTGAAGGAATATCAATTTGGGTTTAGGAAAGCCTATAGTACTAAATTGTTATTAGGAGTTTTAGTGTCTGATATAAATGTTGCATTAGCAAAGGGTCATCTGGCAGTTCTTCTGCAGGTTGATTTAAGTTCAGCTTTTGATCTAGTAGACCATGATGTGCTAATGCTCTGATTAGCGTATATAGGGATAAATGGTGTAGTGCATGGTTGGTTTCATAGTTTCTTGAAGTACAGAAAATATCGGGTGCAGTTAGGTCAAGATTGTTCTTCTGAGTGGAATGCTTGCTATGGGGTCCCACACGGTGATTATGACTACCTTAGGGTCTGCTTTTGAGCAATTGAATTTAAAACTTTATACTTATGCAGATGATATCTCACGGCTTCTAAAGATTTTTATAAAGCTATTAGTGCTGCTGTTGAAATTTGGGCAAAATCGTTGAGTCAATATTTCAAAAACAAAGATTATGTTCTTTAATAATAATAAACCTGTACCAAATTCTTTAAAGTGTGTTTTGGCACAATTAGGGCTAAAGTTAGATTCTTGGGGTTTTGATAGATACATAGGTCTCAGATGTTAAATTTGTAAGTTAGAGTAGTTACTCACCTGTAACAGGTGTTCTCCAGGAGCAGCAGGAATCAGTCCTCACATATGGGTGACGTCGGCGCCGACAGAGCCCTCGTGCGGAGCATTTCCCCAGCTTTCAAAGAAAGCCTTTGGGAATTGCAGCGCGCATGCGCGGTCCTCTTCCCGCCCAAGGGTGCCATCTTGCTCAGTCTGATGACATAGCTAAAAGACAGCAAAAGTAGCAAAATAAATCATATGACTGCAACTCCAAGGGGAGGAGGGAGGGTTGTGAGGACTGATTCCTGCTGCTCCTGGAGAACACCTGTTACAGGTGAGTAACTACTCTTTCTCCAGGACCAAGCAGGAAGTCAGTCCTCACATATGGGACTCCCTAGCTTAAGGCTATCGGAGACCTCAAGCATAAAAATGAGCTCCCTCTAGCTGGTCAGCACAGAAGGAAGGAATCTTCTCTGAGAATGCCCCCGACCAGTAGCCCAACACCAGGGCCGGAGGGTAGGAGTTGCCTAAACCCCAAAGAGATTATGGAGTACTGCCTGTCCGAAAGCACTGTCCCTGCAGGACTCCCTCTCAAGGCAGTAATGGGCTGCAAAAGTCTGGCTTGAAGACCAAGTAGCGGCCCGGCAGATGTCTGCCAACGGAACAGAGTGGAGATGAGCCACTGACGCAGCCTTCGCCCTGACATGATGAGCTGTGACCCGACCCTCCAACGAGAGGCCAGCTGTCCCATAAGCCCAGGCGATAGTCAGCGACCCATATGGACAGCGTACACTTGGAGACAGGGAGCCCCAACTTATTGGGGTCAAAAGAAATGAAGAGCTGAACAGTCCTCCGATGCTCCCGCGTACATTCAAGGTAGAAGGACAACGCCTTCCTACAGTCCAGGGTATGCAAGACCATCTCAGCCCGGTTGGCATGCGGCCTGGGAAAGAAGGTCGGAAGAACCACCTCCTGATTGAGGTGAAAAGGTGAGACAACCTTAGGAAGAAACTTAAGGTGAGTCCGTAAGACTACCCTATTCCTGTAGAACCTAGTGTAAGGAGGATCAGACACTAGAGCCTGCAGTTCACTCACCCGCCTAGCAGAGGTGAGAACTACCAGAAATAAAGTTTTCCAGGAAAGAAAACGGAGAGGGCAGGTAGCCATAGGTTCAAAAGGCGGACAAGTAAGCCGCTGCAATACCACATTCAGATCCCACTCAGGGGCCGGTGGACGCAAAGGAGGCTTAAGCAGAAGGAGGCCTCTGAGGAAACGAGCCACCAAAGGGTGGTTGGAAAGAGGCCTGCCGTCCACCGGCGAGTGGTGAGCTGAGAGAGCACTGAGGTGAACTCTGACAGAGCTAGACGTAAGGCCTAGATTGGAGAGGTAAAGCAAATATTGCAATACCACCGCTACCAAGCACGAGAAAGGATTCTCGTCATGCTGAGCACACCATGTGGAGAATCTACGCCACTTAAAAGCGTAGGATTTCCGGGTGGATTGCCGTCTAGAAGCTAAGACGACATCTTCCACCTCTCTAGGCAGCAGTAGGGGAGCTAGGACTACCCTTTCAGCAGCCAGGCCATCAGATGAAGGGACTGGAGGTTGGGGTGCAAGAGAGTCCCCTGATCTTGAGACAGGAGATCGTGTTGAAACCCCAGAGGCAGAGGAGTGTCCACTGCTAGCTGTAGCAGAAGCGGGAACCATGGTTGCCTCGGCCATTTGGGGGCAATGAGAATCAATGAAGCCCCGTCCTGGAGGACTTTGAACAGCGTTCTGGACACTAGAGGTGTGGGAGGAAACGCATACAGTAGGCCTGTGGACCACGAGATCAGAAACGCATCCGCTGCTACTCTGAGGGGATGCGGTTGTCTGGAGCAAAATCTCGGGAGTTGCCGGTTCAGAGAACTGGCGAAAAGATCCAAGGTGGGGAGACCCCACCTGAGAAAGATCTGCTGAACCACCAATGGGTTCAATCTCCATTCGTGTGGTTGCAGGATCCTGCTCAGTTTGTCTGCCAGGTAATTCTCCTGACCTGGGAGGTAGACCGCCTTGAGAAGGATCCTGTGATTGACAGCCCAAGAGCACAGCCGTTGAGCTTCTTGACAAAGAAGGAAGGAGCCTGTGCCTCCTTGTTTGTTCACATAGAACATGGCAACTTGATTGTCCGTCTGAACCAGTACAGACTGGTGAGAGGCGAGGTGGGAGAAGGCTCTCAGAGCTAGGTGTATAGCCCGTAGCTCCAGGAGGTTTATCTGTTGAGAAGCCTCCCAAGGGGTCCAGAGACCCTGAATACATGACCCTTGGCAATGTGCTCCCCAACCGAGAAGAGAAGCATCTGTTGTGAGCACTTGAGAAGGAGGAGGGTATTGAAAATCCACTCCGAGCACCAGATTCGGAAGATGAAGCCACCAATGCAGAGAGGAGACCAGTAGGTCGGATATCGTGATGGAGTCCGCCAGGCTCCCTGTGGCCTGAAACCATTGATTGCGAAGGCACCACTGAGCAGGCCGCATGTGCAGGCGGGCATTGGGGGTGACATGAACCGTGGAAGCCATATGGCCGAGTAGTCTGAGGAATTGCCTGGCAGAGACCAGGGAATTGCTGCGAAACTGGCTGGCTAGATCCATTAGCCTGTGGGCCCTGTCCAGAGGCAGAAAAGCCTTTGCTTGAAGAGTGTCTAGTCTGGCCCCTATGAACTCTAAGTTCTGGGACGGGAGCAAAGTGGACTTTGCGAAGTTTATGAGAAACCCCAAGTGCTGAAGCAGAGCCGCAGTGCGAAGGGTGGCCTGGTTGGCCTCTAAGGAAGATTGGCCCCTTATGAGCCAGTCGTCCAGGTACGGAAACACAAAGAGACCCTAAAGCCTCAGGAAGGCCGCCACCACTGCCAGGCACTTGGTGAAGACCCTGGGAGCAGAGGACAGGCCAAAGGGTAGTACTCTGTACTGATAGTGGTTTCCTCCCACAACAAACCTGAGATACTGTCTGTGGTCTGGATGGTTAAGGATGTGAGTATACGCATCTTTTAGATCTAAGGAGCATAGCCAGTCTCCCTGCTGGAGGTAGGGCAGCAGGATTCCAAGGGTAAGCATCTTGAACTTTTCCCTCTCCAGGAACTTGTTGAGGTTTCACAAGTCTAGGATGGGTTTGAGGCCTCCTGTTCTTTTTGGTACCAGAAAGTACCTGGAATAAAAGCCTTGACCTCTCAGGTGGTGGGGCACCGGTTCCACAGCCCGATCCTTTAGCAGCCTTGCTAACTCCTGAAGGAGTAGGTCCCTGTGCAGAGGGGGTCTTGGAGGCTCCCCTGGAAAATAGGAGGGAGGTACCTGGTGAAAATGGAGAAGATAGCCCTTTTGGACTATATGAAGAACCCAGGTATCTGATGTGACGGCTGACCACCTGTGGGCAAAGTGGGCCAGCCGGCCTCCTGTGCTGAGAGAAGCCAGCTGAGGAGAAGAGGCTATGCTGTTTGAGTCAAAAAACCCCACCCTGCTGAGCAGGGGCCGGTGTAGGTGGCTTGGGGGCCTTCTGCCTACGGGGCCCTTGACCCTGCCCCTTGGCCTGCTGACCCTGTTAGGGAGCTGCAGAGGCCTGATAATGAGGGTATTGTTTATAGGCAGACGACTTCCTCGGGTAAAAGGACTTTTTTCCCCCGAGCCCTTCTTCTTCTGAGAAGGGGCAGAGGTTTTCCTGGAAAGCCTAGTCCTGGTCAGAGTCTCGGTCTCGGGTTCTGCAGCCTTTTCAGCCATGGGCTTGCCAAAGAGGTTTTCACCTCGGCAGGGGACATCGACCAACTTGTCCTGGACCCATGGCTCGAGGTCGGATGACTGTAGCCAAGCCTGTCGGCAGGCACCGATGCCGGCCCCGGCTACTCGGGCCGAAGCCTCGAAGCCATCGTAGGCTGCTCGAGAGATAAACTTCGAGCACTCTCGAATACCAGTGGACAAGGCTTGGAACCTCTGCAAAGGTTCCTCGGAGAGACCAGCAGAGAACCCGGCAATCTCCTTTGCCAGGTCTCGGAGGTACATGCCCATGTAGAGCTGGTAAGTCTGGACACGGCAAGCAAGCATAGAGCCCTGGAAGCACTTCTTACCGAGGGTATCCAGGTTCCGGGCCTCCTGGCCGGGAGGCACCAAGGAGTGCATCTTCTGACTTTTCAGTCGATGCATGGCCGATTCCACAACCATGGAGTGGTGCGGTAATTGTGCCTTTTGGAACCCGGGGCTCTTGCGGACTCGATAAATGGAATCGACCCGCTTGCTTAACACCGGCGTCAAGGCCGGGGTCTCCCACATGCGGAAGAGCAGCCGCTCCAGCATCGGAGGAACCGGAACAGTAAAGGCCTCCTTCGGGGGAGAGTCATACTGGAGGGCCTCGAGCTCCTCGGCTCGGGGCTCCTCCTCGGGATCCGCGGGGAAGGCCAAGGCCTTGGCCATATCCCGCACGAAGTCCGAGAACCGGGTATCCTCCGGTGGGGATCGTCTCTGAGGTTCGGACTCGAGAGAGTCCGATGGGACACACCGAGTCCGATGGGTGTCGGGTGACTCTTCGTCCTCCGTCTCCCAGCCCGACTCCTCAGAGGAGGAATCGAGCGGCTCCGGTCAGGCGGGCACCGATGCCCTCCGCCCCGACGCCGAGGGTATCGGCGTCGACGACCTCGGCCCTGAACGGAAGGTCGAGGGAGATCGTGACCGAGGATCGACTCGAGCCCGCATAGACTCGAGGATCGGCTCGGCCTCCGGGGTCGACTTAGATGTCGAGGTCCCGGTGGTCGGGGCAGATGCACCGGTGAGACCAGCGATCAATGCCCGCTGCTGTTCCATGAAGGCAGCGAAGCTGCTCTCCTAGGCCGTCAACCTGAGTCCGAGCTCAGGAGACCCAGCAGCCCCCGACTCGGGCCCCGACGGCGTCGGGCCCGACGTCGGCTCCCTCGGAGGAGAGTCCACGAGGACAACAGCACTTACGTGTCCAGGAGACTCCATCTCGACACGAGGATGCTTGGCAGGCCTCTCCGACTCCGAAGACCCGGGGCGGCTATTGGGGCTATGCGACCTGGCCCTCGAGGAACCAGGAGCGTCCACCGATGCCGCCCTCTCGGGTTTCTTCTTCCTGCGATGTTCCCGCGGAGACCCCCGCTCAGACGAACCCCGACGCTGCTCGGGGCTGGAGTCCAGAGACGTCGAGGCCTCTGACGAGGTCCGGGTCCGGCCGGACGCGGAGTCAGAAAAAATTCGATCCTTCTGGTGCTGCCGACTCCTCAACGCCTTTGAGGACATTTTTCCACACGGAGCACAGATCATCGGGTCATGATCGGGTCCGAGGCAACGGAGGCAGCAGTCGTGTGTGTCAGTAAGAGACATAAGTTTCTTACACCGATCACACTTCTTAAACCCGCTGGTAGCCATCGGGGGAAAAAGGGCCCCTGCTAGGTCAAAAGACCGGGCTGCCAGGGAAAAAAGAAAAAAGGCGCGAACGCCAGTCACAAAGGACAAAAAAGAGAGAAAAGGACTCGATACCGGCGTATCGGTCCGAGCGGGAAAAGGATCTGGTGTCGAACCGGAGAAAAAAGGAGAAAAATAGGGAAAATCAACTTTTTCCTCGGGGAAAAACAAACTACGTCCGTCGGGCTCCGCGGAAAAAAGAAGACTGGGCAAGATGGCACCCTTGGGCGGGAAGAGGACCGCGCATGCGCGCTGCAATTCCCAAAGGCTTTCTTTGAAAGCTGGGGAAATGCTCCGCACAAGGGCTCCGTCGGCGCCGACGTCACCCATATGTGAGGACTGACTTCCTGCTTGGTCCTGGAAAACAATTGTCTCTAAAACCGTTTATAAACTACACCAATTGCATAGATTAAGGGGCTATTTTTCTATAGAACATTTTCAAATTGTGGTGTAAAGCGCCATCTTGTCATATTTGGATTAAGATAATTTATTATTTCTGAATTGTTCTCAATTTCAGATTAGATGATTACAGCTGTGTCAATCTACGGCTGCTCGCCTCATTTTTGGCTCTCCCAGTATACTAAAATAACCCCTCTGCTACATAAATTGCAATGGTTCATCTTGCTTCACCTTGCTGGATATCGTTTCCTGAAATTGCCGGCTGGAGGAGGAGCTGGTGCCTGATGGCACCTCATGGGCATTTAAAAGCCACAGACAGCCATGCCGCGGTGAGTAAGGGCTGCTACAGGTTGGAACTTTTCATCTTGCTTCACCTTGCTGGATATCGCTCCCTGAAACAGCCGGCTAGAGGAGAAGCTGGTGCCTGACGTCACCTCCTAGGCATTTAAAAGCCACAGCCCCGCCACGGTTTGCGGCTGCGAGCCCGTGGGCGTTTGCCCGAAGGGGCGTGACCAAAGGGGCATGTTCTGCCCCATTGGAGCCTGGAGGAGCTCGACCAGGTCTTGAATGGGCAAGGAGAGGAAGCAGGTGCCGTCTTTGACCATTGCAAAGACAGTGAAAGTTATTGGGCCTATGGATCACCATTTGCAGTTGACTGTGGCTACAGCGTCATCTTCTGATTTAGAAGCTACTTTTGGAACTGTGACTACAGACTCGGCAGGGTGTTCTCCTTCATTGGGTCTTACCCCGCCCAGTCAGGAAGGGCATTTGGAGGCTGGGGCACCCCCTGGGAATGCAAGTCAGGAGGATGCTCGGCCTTTGGATTGTCGGACAATTCTCCTCAGTTAGATAGTGGGACTTCTGGTTTAGCATAGGTTAAAGTTCCTAGGCCTTTGCGGTTTTCGGTGTCTTCGAAGGCTATTAATGTACCAGCAGATATTTCTCTCTGAGACATCTGTGAGGTAGTGGCACGCACTGAGTTGTCCTCTCTCTCCCAGGTGTCTCAATTTTCTTCTGATGTGGTTGCTAAAATGTCAGACCCAGGATAACTCTTTAAAAGTTTGTATTTCTTCTATATTTAAATTAGAGGATCAGGTCGCGGTGGCTCAAGCTGCTCTTTCTTCGTGACAGTTCTATTCTTCACTATCAGATTGAGTCCCTTAAGAATGCAGCCAGAGCTAAGAACTTGCGATTTATTAAAATTTTCCCTGTACTCACTACCTGACACCAAAGCTCTTATTGCAAAAATACTTTAAGGAAATTCTTATGTTGTCTGACATGGAGGCTATAGAATTTTTTGCTGTTTATTATATTCCCCAAAAGGCCCATGACACAGGTTTCTTCTGAGGTGGATGGTGCTCGGCTTTCAACAAGCGGAGACCCTGGATGTTTCTACCTTTCTGGAGTCTTCAACTGATTTTATTCCAAAACATGCTACCTTAGTCGCATCTTTTCTGTCATTAGATGATAAAAAATGTATACTTAAATCTTATTTTCCTAGGAGAACATGGATTTCTGTGGCAGCCCTATTCAAATATTTCCTGATGTGTGTAGACTCATTCAGAAACGCAGGAAGGACTTTCTTAGTCTTAAACCTCATGTCTTGGCCCTAGGGGCGACGTTTTTCTTAAAATATCCCCTGTAAATATTTGATTTCATATCAGTCGGATGACTATGTTTACTTTGACCCTCTTCAACAAGGCATTTTTCTCTGGCAGGGAGTAATTTGAGATTTGTTTTATGCTTTCCTGAAATGGATAAGCTTTTGGGATTTGGTATCTTGGGGTGGATATTTTCATGAAGCTTGTTGTTTCTTAAGATTTTGTTTTTGCTGGGTATTGTATTATCAGTAGCATCCATCATGATATGGACTTTATTGTAGCTTGAACTTCATATTAATAAAGGATTTTTTGGAAAAAGAAATTACATTGGTTAAGGGTCACTAACCGGATTCGTTTTAAGTTTTTTACGTTTTTAACAATTTTGTTCCAGAACATCTTTTGTTGTTATTACTTCCGCTAATGACATGTAAATCTAAGCTGTTACAATCTATTAGCACCTTACTGTATCCATCTTGTAGGGGTGTTTATTTAAAATTATCTTTTAGGCACACCGCTCCTTATTTGGCGGTACAGTATTGGTCTGACTTGCCCAAATATTTAAAATGTTTCTCTTTTTTTTCTCAGTTTCATAAAAAGTTTAAAACATAGTTGATTAATCAAAATTAATGGTTTTTCTTATATGGATTTATTTCTTTGCTGTAAACCACACAGAACCACTATTTAGTATGGGATCGTGGTGGTATATAAAATTGTGCTAGATTAGATTAGATTAGATTAGGAATGGGCTTGGCACTGAGAAGAGGGAGTCGGGAAAGAGTGGCGAGGATGAACTTTATGGAGGTTAAGGGATAACCAAAACCTTTGGGAATCTCTGGTTTAAACCAATTAAGACAGAACCTTATGTGACTAAATTAAGGCTTATTAGCCTGTAAGCTCTGATAGGCAGGGACTGTCTCTATCTATGTTGTACAGCGCTGCATATGCCTTGCAACGCCATACAAATGATTACTAGAAGTAGTAGTTTAGTACCATAGCCTCAATAGAGGCCCAGAGTAACAGGATGAAGCTGCAAAGTCTAAAATTACAAATGAAAAAGAAAATACCCACCTCCTCTTGTTTGCTTTCCTTCTTCTTTGTTTTGTGCATCTGAAGATAAGAATGTTTTTTCTGTGCAGCTAATCCCAATGTAAGTTTATTTTTTTCTATAAAGTCCTTCTCTGACATGGCATGTTTGTGGTGATTCCGTTTCATATTCTGACACTCTGCATCACTAATCTTGCCTTGAATTTCACTGCTACAGAGAGAGCCCTCTGTCAACTGACCACCCTGCTCACACATTAACTTAGGAAAATAAATATCACCGTTATACTGATCTGAAGCTTCCTCCTTCTGACAGTCAGTTAATGACTTTTGAACTTTTCTATGGTCTCTGTGTGCCTGGATAGATTTCTGACTGTTCTGATTAGATTGATTGCTGGGATCTGATAAAGAATCATAGACTTCAAAATCAGACTCATTTTGAGGAGTATGATTTGAAAACAGTGATTGTTTCGGCCCATTTGAAACATTAGTGTTTTCCTTTCCAGGAACTGTAAGTAAGTTTTTTCCAATTCCTTTTCGTTCTTGTCCTGCCTGCTTATGTTTCCTCTGCAGTTTCTCATGCCTTGCCTCCTCAACAAAGGGAGATGGCGATTCCTGAAAGGAGTCTTGCAATTCATTCTCACGCTCCAGCTGCTGCAACGTTCCAAGGTCGGGGGACTTTGCTTCCACCTTCTTTGACTTCCAATTGGGATCATATCTCAGCTCTGCATAACAGTCTACATCTTGATGCCTGCCAAGATAAAAGACAATACTTTTAGAAACATAACGACAGAAAAAGACCACATGGCCTATCTACTGTAGTCTGTCCTTCCATATCAACCACTACAACAGTCCCCTTTTTTCCTTTTACATATCTGCTTAAGTTCATGACTTTAACTTCGTATTTCAAAAATGATACATGATGGCTCATGCATTTTAAATGTAAACAAAATACAACTGTACAGCTACAAAGATATATGAACAGACTTCTTGGGGAGTTTGTATTACCTTTATTCTAGGTCCTCTCATCCTTTACTTTTATAATAGTGAAAAGGCAAAAAAGAGGTGGGTATTCCTCAGACACACAGAAAAACTATTCGCACAGCAGTAAAGAAATTGGAGAAGCTGAATACAGTGCAAAGGCATACGACAGGAGATCAAATCTGGCACTCTGTGTCTCTCCTATCCCTCTACCTCCCTCAGAGAGCTGAAAACCACACAGGAGAGAGAGGAGAGGTACTGACTGTGGCATGAGCAGTGGGATTAGAAGCATTGGAACACTGGTCCTTCTCTCCTAATGGACCACAGAGGGAGAGAGGCACCTGGGAAGCAAGAATGGCAGAGTGGAGACACAGCGATTGGAGATGGGGATAACATGGCGACACAGGAAGTAATCTGAGGCCTTTGTAAAAAGAGAATGCAACATGGATCATCATCTTAAAAAGAGAAAGTGGAACTCCTATCCACACAGGTGTCACCTTCAGACCCCCAGCTCAATCAGAAAAACTTGACAAAGACCTCATCGTGGATATTCAAAAGTTGGGAATAAAAGGGGATGTGCTTTGTTAGGAAATTTCAATCTGCCAGATGCTTTTGTAATGTCCTCTCTGCAGGATCATAAAGAACAACAGATTTTGGATACCTTTCAAGGTGCTCTGCTCAGACAAATGGTGAAGGAACTGTCAACTTTGGATCTAGTACTCACAAATAGAGAGAGAGCATCTAATGTGCAGGCAGGGGCCTACCTGAACAGCAGTGATCACTACACAGTGTGGTTTGAAATAAAAGGCAAGAAAGAGGCCAGTCACAGCAACGTGCTAGATTTCAAAAATGGTCACTTTAGTTAAATGGGGGGGGGGGGGAGTAAGCACATGACAGAAGAGCAGGCAGGATGGGAACAGATTAGAGAAGTATAAAGACAATGGGCCAAGCTGAAAGGAGCTGTAAAATAGCTTTATGTAAGGAAAGTAAGTAAAAGCAAGAGGAAAAAGAAACCAATATGATTCTACAAGTGTCTAAAAATACTAGACGCAACAAAGTTGGCATTCACAAAATATGAAGGGGGCTGATAAGTCTCTGGGCTTGTAACGAAACAGAAAGCTACGGCACACTTCAGTTCTGGTGATCCAAATGACCTCTCTGCAATTTCGTTTTATTTGGTACAAAATAAAACAAAACTGCAGAGAGATCATTTCGACCACCAGAACTGAAGGGTGCCTGTAGCTTTCTGCTTCCTTACAAGGCCAGAGACTTATCAGCCCCTCTCCCTCCCCCCTCACAGAAGAACGCAAGACGAAGAACACAAAAAAGAATAACAGATAAAGTTCAAAGAGACAAAGAAAAAATAAAGTTGGCAAAAGCATGGGCAGAAGAAAAAAATAGCTAAAGATGGAAAGTGAGGTGACAAGACTTTTTTTCAGGTGTGTCAGGGAAAGGAGAAAGTCTAGGGGTGGAATTGTAAAACTGAAAGATGCAGAGAAAAGCGGAAATGCTAAACAAATACTTTTGCTCCACGTTCAAAAGAAGAAAATCCTGAAGGACCACATTTAGCTGACAAAGGTACATATGGGAATGCAGAAGATACCATATCGTTCATGTAAGAAACTGTTTATGAAAAACTTGAAAAAGGGAAGGTGGGCAAACCTTGGGGCTGGCTGGGATACATCCTAGGTTACTAAGGAAGCTCAGAGAGATTCTGGCGGGATTGGATTTCAGGAAAGCCTTTGATACTGTTCCTCACAGAAAGCTCATGAACAAACTGAGCAGCCTGAAATTAGGACCCAAAGCATTGAACTGGATTGGAAACTCGTTACAGAAGACAAAGAGATTTGCAACAGGGTGGACATGCCAAAGAGAGCTAACATGAGAAATGATCTACAAAATTAGAAGAATGGTCTAATGCTTGGCAATTACAATTTAATGTGAAGAAATGCAAAGTGATGGACTTAGGGTGCAGAAATCCAAAGAAGCACTATGTAATAAAGGGCAAGAGGCTAACATTCACAGACCAGGAGAGAGACATCAAGCGATAATGTCAGAGGATCTCAAAGGAACAAAACAACATGGACAGGCAGTGATCAATACCAGGATGCTAGGCTGCACAGAAAGGAGCACAACCAGCTGAAAGGACGAGGTCATAATGTCCCTGTAAAGGTCTTGATGAAGCCTCACTTGGAGTACTGTGTTCAGTTTTGGAGGTTGTATCTTGTTCAGGATATAAAAAGATGAAGCAGTACAGAGGAAAGTGATCAAATTGGTGTGGGGTTTGCATAAGAAGCTATAGGAGAAGAGACTTTTAGACCTGAATAAGTATACCTAGAGGAAAGGAGGGAAAGGGGAGATATGGTAGACACATGTAAGTACTTGAAAGATATTAATGAGCAAAGTGACATTTTACTTGACCAGATAACGTCCTTTCCTTCAGTCCTGCTAGACCAGTCCAGACAAGTGGGAACCAGAGAGTGCCAGCTGAGAAAATCCATTTCCACGAATCCACCCCAGCAATGTGCAGAGCCGACAAACTAGGAGATTTTTTGCTGCCATGGCAAATAGGAGAGCAATCTTCATGGCTACCCCAGCATTGCTTGTGCCACTTGCCAATTGACATAAGCCACCTTCATGACATTCTCTGAGAACACACAAATCACCTGGCCCTCGACCGGAAGCAGGAATCGCAGAAGAGTCAACCTAATGACCATCGCCTCAAGGCAGTTGATGGATCACACTGCCTCCCTGAGGTTCCAACAGCCCTGGGCCATTTAGCCTTGGCAATGGGCTCCCCAGCCTTAGAGACTGCCATCCATCATCAGACGGATCCATGAGCAACCATGCAGAAGCACACCCTTCCTCAGAAGACTGGGCTGAGGCCACCACCGCAAGAACCAGAGCTCAAACAGCTAAGAACAACAGGAACCACAGAGTCGGTAAGGACCACTGGAGCAGCCACATATGAGTATGCACCCATGGCACCATCTCATAACATAAAAGATATGCCATAGTGGGTCCATCAAGCCCAGTATTCTGTTTTCAACAGTGGCCAAAATAGGTCACAGGTACCTTTCAGGTCCCTAAAAGGTGCACAGATTCCATGCTGTTTGTCCAATGGGTAAGTAGTGGATTTCCCCTGTCCTCTTTAATAATGGTCTATTGACTTTTCCTCCAGAAACTTGTCCAAATCTCTCTTAAATCCAGCTACACTAACAGCTTTTATTAAATCCACTGATAACATGTAATCATGTTCTGGAATTCGTTAAGTGAAAAAATATGTTCTTCAGTTAATCTTAAATGTGCTACATTCTGACTTCATTGCATATCCCCTAGTCTTTCTACTTTTTGAGTGGGTAAATAACCAATCTACATTTACCCGTTGTGCTGGGGTCTTTAGAATGTTACCCATCCTTCTCCAAAAGTGTATCAACAGTCCCTTTGAGAGAGTCTGCAGCCCAGAGTTCAGGGCTGGGAGGGTGTGGCTCACAGGGAGTTAAGAACCCGGCAAGCTGCAGGAGGGACAGAGAGACCCGTGGAGTAAGAAGTCCTTCCAAGACAAGCCTGCAAAGGAGTTCTGAGGTAGGAACTTTAACTGGGGATGGAGGAAGGACCAGAAGAACCAGCTTGTGGAGGTTTAAAACAAGCTGGAATAGAAGTAAGCTGCTTCTATTTTCCCTGAGCTGCTGTCTGGCCTCTGTTTAAAGAAAACCCCTTCCCTCTATCTGCTGCACTACCACATATGGTAGCAGCTTGGGGATTTCCTCTAACCACATGACTAAGGGCAAATCCATGTTCCTCCAGGGCTGGGGCTTTACAGTAAGTCAGGAATTTTTGTTTTGTTTGTATGGGCTAAGAGGATTAACCTCATTCAAGTTAGGAAACTTGAAGAAGGTATACATAGTTAGTCCTATATAGGCAGGCTTTGTTTTGGCCACTAGAGGCTGCCAAAAATTTGTTGGAGCTAGAATACTGCAGGGTTAACTCAGCTGCAGAAGAGGAAGCTGTGGTGGTGTTACAAGAGAACAGTAACAAGCCAGCATGGAGCGGCTCCTCCAGGTTCTGGCAGAAGGTCAGTAACTTTTTCAACAAGCCCTGCTAGAAGGGCAGCAGCAGCTATAAGATCTTACTAAGGCGCAAGGAGGGTTACGAAGGAGTTCCTTGGCTCAGTTGACTCAAGCCCTACAAGGACTGCCAATCCATCCTCCAGCACAAGTGCTACTGAAAATGACGGCAGAAGAGAAACCTGATTACTTATAGGTGAACTTTGAACGAACTGCCTGATGGCCCAGTAAACAGAGGCAACATGAACTACTTACTTGGGGAATTTGTTGATGGGTAGCAGTCAAACTGCATTCCAGAATGCCAACGCTGATGGGTGAGCTGCATATGCAGCCATCAAGGCTGTCATATTGGACCAGGCTGGCTGTACACCAGAGGGAAAGACCGGGCCAGAGACAGCCAAGATTGTGCTATTGGAGCAGTTTTTGGAGGGCTTGACTGCCCCGATGAAACAGTGGGTACGTCAGCACCCCAAGCTTACAAGGGAGAGTGCAATAGAAATAGCCGAGGAGTATCATGAAGCCCAGTTGGTGACTGAAGCAGATAGTGAGAAGGGGAAGAGGTCACCCATCAGCCCAGGAGGATGGAAGGGGAAGCCAGAATTGATGTTGGCTCCCATATTCTGACCACCAAAGTCACCTCCTAGGTGAGGGCATGGCCACTGCCACAACTCCTTCACCTATTTTAGGTGCGGAGCCCAGGGACACTTTGCTCAGGAATGTCCCCTGGGTATGGAGAGACCCCTGGATGCCAACCTCACACTTGCGCTTTTGCAGATACTCTACACCCTGGGGCACAGAGCTTTGTGATTCCAGTGGAGCTCAAAGGACCCCACCTCTAGGCCTTGATAGACTCCAGAAGAGTGTGGACCCTTATTCGCTGGGAAACTGTAACCAGATTTCAAAATTGACTAAGCAAAGCCAATAATACTGGCCTGTGTACATGGAGGCCAGAGGCAGTATCCAATGGCACAGGTTTCCTTTAAGACCCCCAGCAGGGCAAGCCAAATTTGAGGATGTGGTGCTGCATTGGCTCCCATATCCAGTGGTAATCGGCCAAGGCTACTCAAACCTCAGAGTGATATGGGCCCAGCTAATTGATTGCTCCACTAAGTTGGACCAGGAAGATTTCCTAGAAGTTTTCCCCATGGAAGACCTGAATCTATGTGTCAAAAATCACAAGCCTGCTCAGTCCCAGAGTTAGCATTACCAGGAAAAGCTAAGCTACCAACAGAATCTGGGGGCGAATATGGGGGAGGGATCCAGGGAAGGAGGAGCCTAGGGAAGAAACTCCTGGGGATAGCTCAGTGCTCAGCAGTAGTGACCCAAATACAATTCTCCCCTTCCCAGAATGGGAGTTGGGGAAGACCCAGGGAGCTTCAGGAAGGCCCCGCAAGAGGATGAGTCCCTTAAGCATGCCCGAGAGCGGGTTTTGGAGGTGGATGGGGTTCTAGTAGGTAACGGACAGTCCTCCTGCAAGAACCTTTCCCTATTTTGTGCTAAAGGAAGATTTATTATCTAGAATGGCTGAAGGTGCCCTAGAGGGGGAAGAAGTAGAACAATTGATAGTTCCCCAGCCCTATCATCAGCAGGTGCTATTCTTGGCCCATAGCCACTTATTAGGGAACACCTGGGAGTGGAAAAAGCACTAGATCATGTTTTAGCCCAATTTTTCTGACCCAAGGTCTATAAACAAATGCAGTTATAATGACAGTCATGCCCCACCTGCCAACTTCATAAACTGCCAAAGTCCAACTTGCCCCTCTAGTGCCATAGAATGAAACGATTTTCAGAAGACTGTGTTTGTGAGGAACTAGCTAAACTAAAGGTAGACAAAGCCATGGGTCTGGATGGGATACATCCAAGAATACTGAGGGAACCTGAAGACGTTCTAGCGGCTCCACTGTCCGACCTTTTCAATGCCTTTTTGGAGTCAGGAGGGGTGCAAGAGGACTGGAGAAAGGCACGTGTTCTCTTTACACAAAAGTGGGTGTAAGGATGACACTGAGAACTACAGGCCGGTTTGTCTAACCTCTGTGGTTAGTAAATTATTGGAAAGGCTACTAAAGGAGAGAATAGTGAGGTTTCTGGAGTCCAATGGATTGCAGGATACAAGGAAGCACGGATTCACCAGAGGCAGGTCTTGTCAGACAAATCTGATAGATTTCTTTGACTGGGTGACCAGGGAGTTGGACTGAGGGAGAGCCCTAGATGTGGTGTATTTAGATTTAAGTAAAGCCTTTGACACATTCCACACAAAAGACTTATAAACAAACTGAGCACCATAGGGACGGACTCTAAAGTGACTGATTGGGTTAGAAAACGATTGAGTGGAAGGCGACAAAGAGTACAGGTAAATAGAGCTTTCTCTGAGGAGAAGGAGCTTATCAGTGGTGTGCCGCAGGGATCTGTTCTTGGTCCGATTCTGTTTAACATCTTTGTTAGCAATATTGTGGAAGGACTGTGAGGTAAGGTTTGCTTGTTTATGGATGATACCAAAATCTGCAACATAGTAGACACCCAGGAAGGAGTCAATAACATGAGGAGAGATCTAGCTAAGCTTCAAGAATGATCTAGAATTTGGCAGCTGATATTTAATGCTAAAAAATACAGGGTCATGCATTTGGGCTGCAAAAATCCAAAGGAACTGTACAGTGTAGGGGGTGAGGTACTTCTGTCCACAATAGAAGAGCAGGACCAGGGCGTAATTGTGTCTGACAATCTTAAAGTAGCTAAACACGTAGAAAAGGTGACTGCAAAAGCCAGAAGGATACTTGGGTGTATCGGGAGATGAATGGCCAGCAGAAAAAAAGGAGGTGATAATGCCTCTGTATAAGCCTCTGGTGCGACCTCATTTGGAGTATTGTGTGCAATTCTGGAGACCACACCTTCAAAAGGATATATGCAGGTTGGAGTCTGTGAAGAGGGTGGCTACTAAAATGGTTAGTGGTCTTCATTTAGAAGCATATGAGGACATACTTAAAGATTTTAACATGTATACTTTAGAGGATAGGCAGAATAGGGGGTGATATAAGAGAGGTATTTAAATACCTCCATGACATAAATGCACAGAAACGTCTCTTTCAATTGAAGGCAAACTGCTATGAGGGGACGGGATGAGAGTGAAAGGGGATAGACTCGGGAGTAATATGCAGAAATATTTTTTTACGGAAAGAGTGGTAGATGTGTGGAATAGTCTCCGTGGAGGTGGAGGTGAATTCAGATACATGAGAACAGTATCTGACTTCAAAAAATCAGGGGACAAACAGAGGATATCTAAAAAGTAAAAATGGGATTACTGTAGCCGATATGGAAGAGCAGACTAGATAGAAACATGACAGCAGAAAAAGACCACATGGCCTATGTCTTCCTCCATTAATTATTTTATAAACCTCTATCATATCCCCCCCTCAACCATCTCTTTCCAAGTTGAAGAGCCCTAATCTTTTAAGCCTTTCCTCGTAGGGTTACCTTCCATTCCTTTTACCATTTTTGTCGCTGTTCACTGTATCTTTTTTAATTCTGCTATATCCTTTTTAAGATATGGTGACCAGAATTGCATACAATATTCAAGGTGTGGTAGCACCATGGAATGATATAGAGGCGTTATAATATCCTTTATTTTATTCTTCATTCCTTTCTTTATGATTCCTAGTATTTTATTTGCTTTCTTAGCTGCTGCTGCACACTGGGCAGAGGGATTCAACGTATTATCCATTGAGAAACTGTCCATTTAGCTCTGTTTTCTATCCTCCTATCAGTTCTTAATCCACGATAGTACATTGCCTCTCATCCCATGGCTTTTTAATTTCTCCAAGAGTCTCTCATGAGGGACTCTGTCAAAGGCTTTCTGAAAAGCGAGATATAGTATATCAACAGGTTCACCTTTATCTACCTGTTTATTGTTGCCGCAATCAATCAGAGGAGCTGAGGAGCAACCTGGACTCTGGGAGCTTGCTGCAAACAAAACAGTGCTAGGCATTCCAACAGCCTTTGACATTTTCCTCTAGCACAAAAAGACTCTGCACACTTGAGTATGAAAACATGCTCCCAGGAACTCCAGGGACTGGGAATGCAACAACTGGCTATTTCCCCAACTGATCACTCAGTCAAGACTCATCAGAAAGGACATCACTTGGGGAGCTACCCGAGACATTTCTGAAAGAGAATAGACTCTGATGAGCCAGTACTCCAGATATAGGTGTACACAAATCCCTTGGTGGCATAAGCGCCACAGTCACCACCACCATGACCTTGGAGAAGATCCTTGGAGCAGTGAAGAGTCCAAATGGGAGGGCGGTGAACTGAAAGAAAGAGCCACACACAGCAAAGCACAGATACTTTGCTGATCCCCCAGACTGGAATATGAAAATATGCCTCAGCCAGATCCAGAGATGCCAGGAACTTCCCTCAGTGCACCACTTGGAGTAATGGATCACAAAGTTTCCATCCAGACGCATATGACGTGCAAGCACTCATTGACACACGAAGTTCAGAATGAGTCAGAATGTTCCTTCTGGGTCGACACAATGAAACAGATGGAATATCTTCCCTTTGTCCCGATTGTCTGGGCGAACAGGCACCAACCACTACCTTCACACAAGGACAGAAGACAAAAGGGGCCAGAAATAGTCTCTTTGCATTCCAACCTATAGCTGTACTGAATGGGGACTAGTACCCAGCAATCTTTGGTGACCCGGGCTATTTCCTGAAAAAAAAGGTGAAGCTTGCTCTCAACCAGAGGAACCAGGGAATGGACCCCCCCAAAACCTCATTGTGCAGTCCAGGAGGGTCCTTCTCTGGAAGAGGCGAGGTCCCTGGGCCAAAGTGTTCCACAAAGGAACTAACAAGCCCCAAGTCCATTAACAGAAGGGAAGAAAGGCTTTCTGGGCCAGAAGCAATGGGAGTCCAAGACCCCTGAGAGTCCAACCAGCACACTCATGAGGAGCGGAGAGAGGCTGATGGAAAAGAAGTTTCTGCCCACTTCACAGGCGGAAAGATGTCAACTCCCCCAGGTCCTTCACCAGCTTCTCCAAATCAGACCCAACAAAAGCATCCCTCTAAGGCCAGATGGCCAACTTGGCTTTGGACGATGATCCCACTGCCATGTCGCCATTGACAGAGCACAATCACAGGCCCTAAACGTACCAGGCCATATATGGCATCAGAAAGACGAGTCATAGCAGCCTCCAAAAGAGGGGTAAAATTAGCCGGCAGAAGAGACTGAACCACTGGAGCAGGGTTCGAGACGTCAGGCCTGCACATACCGCCAACTCAAAAATAGCAGCTGCTACAGCAAAGTAGTTCAACATGATTCCACCCATCGGTCCAGAGTATCCTTCAAGGCCAATCCACCTTTCACAGGATTGGTGGTCCATCTGGTAACCAGTCCATCTGGTAACCGCCGTGATCTGCGCATCCACCTTGAAAATATCAAACTACATAACACTCCTTTCTCCAGGAGAACATGCATCTTCTTATAAACACTTAGCCCCCTTAGGAAGTGAGTCGAGGGAATCCACTCCAACCAGAACAGACCCTTGAGCACCTCTGGGAACAGGATGACAGAAGTAGATTTCCACACCTCTTGCAGGAGTGGATGCAATTTCGGTTCCTGCTCCATGCCTGCAGCATCCGCCAAGCTCAAGGTGGATAAGACCCTGGAAATCAACGCCTCCAGTTTCTCTTCCCAGAAGAACTGGATAACATTGGCCTCCTCACAGTCCTCTGAAGGCGAGAGCATTCTTCATCCATATCAGACATCTGGATCCAAGCCACAGTCCAAATATTGGACAGATCCCAGCTGATCCCCGCAGGGGGCGCACTTTGCCAGGGACGCTTAGCCTTAGGCAATCGAACAGGGCTTCCACTCTCAGCATGCACCTCACAAGACTGAGTTTGGAGGAACCCAAAGGCCGCAGGGTCTGAATTTCCATACCAGAATGACCAGGCCTGTTGTAAAAAGGAAAAGAATCCCGGGGAGGACAATCCAGACTCTGGAAGCTCTCCTCATGGAAATTACCCCCCCCCCCTCCTTTACTACCAGGGGACATAGTTGCTGTCAATCTCCTAAAGGTCAGGGAGCAGTGCACAGCACGGTTTCCGGAACCTCTGGCTGGCTGAACATCCTTACCCACAACTCCATCTGCCACCTCCTGCCCTAAGGCAGGCAAGGTCAGACTACCTGCATCCCCTGGCATAGAAGGGGGGGAGGGGAAAATCCCTCCAGAGATGACGCAGAAGCTGCAATGCAAAAAGAGCCAGAAGCCAGAGGTGAGGCACCTTGCTTGTCACAGGCCAAACAACATTTCCTAGAAGAAGAGGGAGAGTTAAGGCAAATTTCACAACAGTGCATGCTAAGGCTGTGGCAGCCCAGAAGGTGTGCATTAACAGCACTATTATAACAATGTGCATTACAGGTACCAGGGTAGGAACCCACTTGGAGCTGAATGGGCGGAACATATGCATGGACCACACAACCACCAGGCGCACAATAGTAAAAACACATGCAAAAAATGGTGGGAAACCGCCATACCATGCCAAAGGTCATCAGCGATCTACCCTGAATTGCATTCCAGAGAAAAAATATCGAGAGCCCCCAACAAGGACAATGATAAGGTCAAGCCTTAATACTCACCCTCTGAGAGCACTAGGCAGAGAACCCATGTGGGATCAGCTCTACTCCCCTGAAACTGTTTCGCTGGCATTGCAGGCACTCACATTCAAGGTGGCTGTTAAGCAGATTCCTCTGAGAGCCTTCTGCAATCTTCAGGAGAGAGCAGGGGGGACGGACAGAGGAAGAGGGGGAGGGGGCACTGTGGTTATGTGAGGCTGCTGAACTCTTCCAGATCCTTCCAATTTTCTGGCTGCCAAACAGGCCCTTAACAGGATAAAAACATGGAGCTGAAACAATTTTTCCTCCTCCTATGGCTACCAAAAAGACCACAGTCTAGTGGAACCTCCTATGTCTTGTTCAAGTGAGATAGTAACCCTTAAGGTGAAGCGGATAGAGGCATGGGAGTGATGTTATTGAAACCTGGGCTTTTCATTGTTTCTTGTCTCCACCAATCTGCTAATAGGGTAACACAACCCATTTGTCTGGAGTGGTCTAACAGAACAATATAGAAACAAACCTTTTTCAAAGGAAGCAAACTTAAAAGCAACTTCAGGAAATACTTTTTCACGGAAAGAATGGTAGATACTTGGAATGCCCTCCCAGTGGAGGTGGTGGGGACAAAAACAGTAACTGAATTAAAAAAAGACTTGGACTAAACACAGAGGATCAATATATAGCAAGAGGAGACACCCTAAACAAAGGCATTGAGGAGGGTGACATGCACAGAGCGGCGGGTATACCTACTCTAGCCACATTACTGGGCAGACTAGATGGACCATATTGGTTTTTTCTGCCGTCATATATATGTTACTATGTTACTTTAATCCTGCTCAAAAAGCAAAATTTAAAAGACTTGTACACTTCAAAGAAGGCACAGAGAGGAGGTAACAGTGTTTCAATCTAGTTCATTTCTGTTGAGCTACAGAGAATGCATATTGTGATAGTTACTTTTTTTTTCTTCTGCTAGGTGTGTTCTCAAAAAAGTAGCTTATGCTTTCTTTTATCGAGAGCATCAGAAAGTTATCCATGGTAGGCAACACAGGTATACACCTTATTGATTTTTCTTTAAATCTCTGATAAAACTAATCAATAAATCTCTACTTCCTTATGTTTTTTTTGCTTGAAATCCTAACTAGAAAAAAATCACAGGTTGCCTCATAACCAAGTGCAACGTTTTACAATTTTTCTAGTATTTTAGTACCATAAAGATCGTACACCTGTATTTCCTCTGATTATTCTAGTAAGACTAGTCCTATATGTGGAAAAGAAGTAACTTTTAAAGTCGTTGTATTGATGACTAATTTATAACCAGAAAACAAACAAACCAAAAAAGCTTGTATACTTTTGAAGAATGGAAAGCTAGTTAAATGTCTCTATCATTTCTCTCCTATCTCCAAGTATAAAGGTATAAAAGGTGGACATCTTTTATTGGGGAAAAAAACATTCTGGAAGAAGGGATCATATGCAGACATAAAGAGACTAAACATGTTCCTAGGCCCAAAGGTTTTTCGAAGGGGCTTGACAGCTATGCCTTAATCCGATCTTGCTTAGAGTCCATGATGGAAACAAAGGTCATCCATTAGATATAGCTGTTACATCAGTCAATAAAGGCATAAGGGATGGCACTATCATCTGCATACATCATCAGACAACATTGTGTATCGGCCCCCGATCCCCAAAGGGCATTGGGCTGGTATCTGAGAAGAAGTGCTGTCGCTATCTGCCACAAATTTCTGGCTTCTTCCCTCAGTGTCTTCAGGCCCCTAGCCCACTTGAGTCTTTACTGCTAAAGCAAACTTACAGCACACAAAGGCACAAGAAGCAATGAGCAGCCAAACAGGTGCAAAGAGTGTGGGGCATAATTAGAAGTAGAGGCTAATGTACTGATCTTTATCTTTATCTTTATTTGGCACATTTGATATACCGCCCCTTACCAGAGTATTAGGGCGGTGTACAATACAAAGCATATCGGCTGCAGAAAGGAAAGGTAGAAAGGAACGCCATTAAAGGATAGGATAGCAGTCAAACAGCAACAGAGAGAAAGGAAAGACAGCAGATAATGTAACAGACAATAACAACATAAGAGACAATAAATTACAAGGCAAACGACAGTTGGCAAAACAAATGACAAGCGACATAACAAGTAGGGACATAGGGAGAGGTAAGAGTTCAGGAGGGAGGGGAGACCTGAATGTGTTAGCGGTTGTACAAACCTACGGGGAGGAATTAGGAGGAAGTGCAAGGGACGGTTGAGCAGTAGTGGGCAAGGGAGTGGGGAGATCGAAAGCCTGACAAAAAAGATATGTTTTGAGAAGAGATTTAAAGCGGGAAAATGATAGTTCTGTGCGAATATAATGAGGGAGAGAATTCCATAAAGCAGGGCTAGCAAAGAAGAAGGCAGCATGACGAGTAGACTCAAGATGGGCATGGGTGGGAGATGGCAGAAACAGACGATTTCCATGTGCAGAACGCAGCAAACGGGGTGTGGATTGAAGAAAGACAAGATCAGCTAGATACTGGGGAGTGCAAGTGAAGAGTGCCCTGTGGGTGATGATGAGAAGTTTATATATATAGCGAACTTTGACGGGAAGCCAGTGAAGGGAAAGAAGGCAAGGAGTGACATGATCCCGAGGGGATGACTGGGTAAGCAAGCGAGCAGCTGTATTTTGAATCAATTGTAGCCGACGGAGTTGGTATTGAGGTATGCCGGCAAGCAGGGAATTACAATAGTCGAGACGGGTGATTACCAGGGAAAGGATCAGGGTAGTGAGGGATGGAAGAGGGAGAAGAGAGCGGACGGCCCTAATTTTACGGAGCTGAAAAAGGGAACTACGCACCACCCCGGAAACGTGTTGATGGAAGGACAGTGCGGAATCCAGGGTAACCCCAAGATAACGAAGAGTGGGTGGTAAGGGAATGGGGGAATCTGACATAAGTGGCGCCAGAGTAGGAGTAGGGGCACCAAATGTAAACCAAATAGCAGCTGATTTGGAGGGGTTGACGATGAGGTAATTGTTATTGAACCAGTTGGCAACAGAGGCGAGGCAAGTGTTGAGACGGGAAAGATCGGGAACAAGTGACATAAGAACATAAGATATGCCATACTGGGTCAGACCAAGGTCCATCAAGCCCAGTATTCTGTTTCTAACAGTGGCCAATCTAGGTCATATGTACCTAGCAGTTTCCCCAAGAGACACAAGTTCCACAATGCTTGTACTGGGTCAAGCATTGATATCTTCGGTCACTTCTTAATAAAGGTTTATGGACCTTTCCTCCAGGAACTTGTCGAAACCTTTTTTAAACCCAGCTACACTAACAGCCTTTACTACATCCTCCGGTAGCAAATTCCAGAGTTTGATTACACTTTGAGTGAAAAAATATTTTCTTTTATTAGTCTTAAATAGTTTACCCTGTAGCTTCATTGCATGTCCCCTAGTCTTTCTATATTCTGATAAGGTAAACAATCGATCTACGTTTACCCGTTACACTCCGTTCATTAATTTATAGACTTCTATCATATCTCCCCTCAGCCGTCTCTTTTCCAGGTTAAAGAGCCCTAACCTTTTTAGCCTTTCTTCATAGGAGTATCCTTCCATCCCCTTTACCATTTTGGTGGCTCTTCTCTGTACCTTTTCTAAAATCGCTATATCCTTTTTAAGATACGGCGACCAGAATTGCACACAATATTCAAGGTGCGGTCTCACCATGGAACGATATAGAGGCATTATAATATCTTTTGTTTTATTTTCCATTCCTTTCCACGATGTGTGATGGACCAGGAGAATGTCATCGGCGAAAAAGTAGGCAGATATACCAGTTTGTTGAATCAGGAGGGCAAGTGGGGCAAGAAAAACATTGAAAAGAAGTGGTGCAAGGATAGAACCTGGCGGTACACCACAGTGAAGGGGGAGAGAAGTAGAGGAAGAGGAACCTGAGCGCACCAAAAAGGACCGAGAGGAAAGGTAAGAATGAAACCATCGGTGGACAATGCCCTGGATACCAAGGTCCGACAGCCGGGTGAGAAGGGTGTGATGGTCAATAACGTCGAAGGTGGCAGAAAGATCCAATGAAACAGCAATTGAAAAATCACCCCTATCGTGAGAGCGGTGTATGTTTGTATCGTGAGAGCGGTGATGTTTTTATGTTTGGTGAAGGGGGTTAAAGTGTAGTTATATCATACTGGGAGCCCAACACACTCGTTTGCCTATGGTTAATTCTGCCTTAATCATGATGAAAGTGAAAGGAGATAGACTCAGGAGTAATCTAAAAAAAATATTCCTTCACAGAAGAGCTGTGGATGCATGGAACAGCCTCCCAGTGATGGAGGTGGAGAGGAGGACAGTATCTGAATTCAAGAAAGCATGGGACTAGTATAGAGGATCACTGAGGAAGAGGAAAAGATTATAGAGCTCAGCAGTTGGTGTGGATGGGCAGAATGGAGAGGCAGTAGTCTTTATTGGCCATCTTTTTCTATGTTTCTATGCTAAATCTGATAATTCAGATATCCGTTTTGTTTTGTTTTTAATTTTAGCATAAGTAGGAAACATGAGAACTATTTGGAAACAGGGCACAGTGAATGTAAATTAACATCGAAGCAGTCAAAATGTAGGGAGGTTGCATGAAAATGGACACTATCGTTTTAATGGAAACAAATGGAAGGACTCAGATAGCAAAACACTTATGAATGTTGAGAGAGCTCTACCATGTATAAATGCTGCAAATGGGTCCAATCGTATTGTGAAACCCAGATTAGCCCACTGGAATAAAATGAAGTATCCCCTTCAAGCACAATCACTGGCACAGAAAAAAAAAATCAGCAACGTTTTGTTTCCCTGAAAAAATGAAGGTTAGATGGATGATATATCTACAACACTTTTGTTGCCAGACAGCCAATAGATGCCGGGATCACCTCTTCAAATTCCTGGGTTTTAATGGATAAGTAGAGCAGCTCATATGCATAAGCTATATATTTGCTCAAGTTAATGGACTGTATTGTAGTGAATATCACAATAATTTCCAACAAAGCAAAATCAAATTTCCATTTAATGAACAGCCTCCCATTCAACATGGCCCTCAGTCAAAAGATGACTGAAATTAAAACATATTTCCAGTACAATTAATGTCCTTTGCACTCAAAATAAAATATTCAATAACTGGCCATTTTACTTGTTGAAATACCTGAATAAAACCATGCTATAAATCATTAAGCCTTGATTTGTTCACCACTTTATTTAAAGTAGGTAGTTAAATTGAAATTGCATGTTATTATTGATTGGGTTTTAATGTAATACTTTTGGCAGAACAAACTATTCCCCCATCTATACAGTATTAAAATTCAAATACATATGAAAGTAAATACAATATTACTAAGACTTAATTGAATACAAATTTTAAAAGAATGAGAAATTAATTGCACAAGCCAGCACATCTCCTGTTAATTTTACAGTCTATAATATATATTTACTTAATATAAACATCTACCCAGTCTACAAGTTTAAATTGATTTTCAACTACTGGCAGTTTGGTTACTGAATATGCTGTGCAGGAAATTAAGACAATTAAGCTGCTATTTGGAGTTTATTTCAATGATAGTACCCGAAGCAGTGGGCAATGGCATGAGATAGACAGCCATACCAGTCAACTCGTGTGCACAATGCACACATATTTACCTAGAATGAGCTTAAGCATTCCCAGGGCAGGGTGGAGCTGGAGAGAAGTTATGCATACTTTATAAAATGTGCTTGTAAATGCTATATGGATAACTCAGGACATTTGAGTATGTCACAGCAGGTATAAATCATTTAGAATCCCTTCAGCAAAGGCTCCAACGATCCTGTGAGCAGTGAGTGAGAATCAGCTGTGCCTACTTAGTTGGGAACTGTGTGTGAGAGAAAACTGCAGCCAATCTGAGCACTTTTCAAATCATTTAAAATCCCTTCAGCAAAGGCTCCAACGATCCTGTGAGCAGTGAGTGAGAATCAGCTGTGCCTACTTAGTTGGGAACTGTGTGTGAGAGAAAACTGCAGCCAATCTGAGCACTTTTCAAATCATTTAGAATCCCTTCAGCAAAGGCTCCAACGATCCTGTGAGCAGTGAGTGAGAATCAGCTGTGCCTACTTAGTTGGGAACTGTGTGTGAGAGAAAACTGCAGCCAATCTGAGCACTTTTCAAATCATTTAGAATCCCTTCAGCAAAGGCTCCAACGATCCTGTGAGCAGTGAGTGAGAATCAGCTGTGCCTACTTAGTTGGGAACTGTGTGTGAGAGAAAACTGCAGCCAATCTGAGCACTTTTCAAATCATTTAAAATCCCTTCAGCAAAGGCTCCAACGATCCTGTGAGCAGTGAGTGAGAATCAGCTGTGCCTACTTAGTTGGGAACTGTGTGTGAGAGAAAACTGCAGCCAATCTGAGCACTTTTCAAATCATTTAGAATCCCTTCAGCAAAGGCTCCAACGATCCTGTGAGCAGTGAGTGAGAATCAGCTGTGCCTACTTAGTTGGGAACTGTGTGTGAGAGAAAACTGCAGCCAATCTGAGCACTTTTCAAATCATTTAGAATCCCTTCAGCAAAGGCTCCAACGATCCTGTGAGCAGTGAGTGAGAATCAGCTGTGCCTACTTAGTTGGGAACTGTGTGTGAGAGAAAACTGCAGCCAATCTGAGCACTTTTCAAATCATTTAGAATCCCTTCAGCAAAGGCTCCAACGATCCTGTGAGCAGTGAGTGAGAATCAGCTGTGCCTACTTAGTTGGGAACTGTGTGTGAGAGAAAACTGCAGCCAATCTGAGCACTTTTCAAATCATTTAGAATCCCTTCAGCAAAGGCTCCAACGATCCTGTGAGCAGTGAGTGAGAATCAGCTGTGCCTACTTAGTTGGGAACTGTGTGTGAGAGAAAACTGCAGCCAATCTGAGCACTTTTCAAATCATTTAGAATCCCTTCAGCAAAGGCTCCAACGATCCTGTGAGCAGTGAGTGAGAATCAGCTGTGCCTACTTAGTTGGGAACTGTGTGTGAGAGAAAACTGCAGCCAATCTGAGCACTTTTCAAATCATTTAAAATCCCTTCAGCAAAGGCTCCAACGATCCTGTGAGCAGTGAGTGAGAATCAGCTGTGCCTACTTAGTTGGGAACTGTGTGTGAGAGAAAACTGCAGCCAATCTGAGCACTTTTCAAATCATTTAGAATCCCTTCAGCAAAGGCTCCAACGATCCTGTGAGCAGTGAGTGAGAATCAGCTGTGCCTACTTAGTTGGGAACTGTGTGTGAGAGAAAACTGCAGCCAATCTGAGCACTTTTCAAATCATTTAGAATCCCTTCAGCAAAGGCTCCAACGATCCTGTGAGCAGTGAGTGAGAATCAGCTGTGCCTACTTAGTTGGGAACTGTGTGTGAGAGAAAACTGCAGCCAATCTGAGCACTTTTCAAATCATTTAGAATCCCTTCAGCAAAGGCTCCAACGATCCTGTGAGCAGTGAGTGAGAATCAGCTGTGCCTACTTAGTTGGGAACTGTGTGTGAGAGAAAACTGCAGCCAATCTGAGCACTTTTCAAATCATTTAAAATCCCTTCAGCAATGGCGCGCCCGTGCCTTGCGGGCCCGCGCCTGAGGGCCTCGCAAGAGGGCCCTTTGGCGTGGCCCTTAGGCGGTGGACCGTGCGAGACCCACTATCTGCTGCTATATGCTCATTCTGTTCAGCGATATGCTGTTTGTAGTTAATGTATGGTAATGTAATGTAAGTTATGTACTGTGTTCCCTGTTTGTACTCCTAGTGTTTTGTTGTGATGTAATGATAATGCAATGTATGTTTCCCTCACCTTTGTTTAACTTTGTGCTGTATTAACCGCTTTGATTGAAGGAAAAGGCGGGATACAAAACATGTTAAATAAATAAATAAATAAATAAATATATGCATGTAAATTCTGAGGAATCATTTTCAAAAGGGACACACATGCATACTTATGTATGGAGGGTTTTGGTGTAAGGATATGTACTATGTGGTTTGACCATCTTATTTGCTTTTATTTATTTTTTCTATATATAAAATAGTAGCAGGACAGGTTAGTGCTCACACATGTACTCCACCCTACTCATTCTCTCCCCCGTGAGCTGAAGCCAAAGAGACACAGTCCCTGAAGAACCTGGCTCAGATAGGAAGGGCTATGCGAGCAGGTGTGCCACAGGAACCAGACAGAAGAGAGGGGAAGAGGGGAAAAAGGAGAGACAGTAGGGAGCGCGAAAGGGACATGTGTAAGAGAGAGAGAGAGAGTGTCTAGAAGGGGAGAGGACAGGGAGAGAAAACGGTGCTTTCTATGGGGGCAGGGCCGGCCCCAGAGTTGGTTCAAGGTTTTGGTGCCCTAGGCAAAAACTTATGCTCCCCATGGCTGCCAGAATCTATTGTTTAGCTTTGAATGCTCTGTTCTTTGCCACCCCCAGAAGCTGTCGCCCTAGGTGACCACCTAGTTTGCCTGATGGTTGGGCTGGCCATGTGTAGGGGAAATGGTAAGAAAAGAGAGAGAAACTTGGGAGGGGAATATGTGAGACAAAGTGTGAACGTGTGAATGCACCTTGGGGAAAAAGGGAGAGAAAGTACCTTGTGGAGGAAGGGGAATGGAAAAAGGAAAGAGAGAGAAAGCTGGGGGTGGGGGGAGGCAAGGAAGGGTAAGGGGAGAAAGAAACAGCGCCAGAGGAGAAAGTGGGGAGGAAAGGGAGAAGGGCAGAGTCGGAGGGGGTCAGACATTGAACTGCTTGCTCTTGAGTCCTGAGCCTGTCTGTCTGTCCCTATTGAGATATATATATTTATTTTATCATTATTAGTGTATGTTTTACCCAGGGCTGTACGAAACTATAACTGTGCCCTGTGCGACTTATGAATCTGGTGCCCCCCCCCATACCCACTGGCCATCATTTGCATATATTTAATTTTAAAATGTATATGCAGCCCATCTACAATTTTAGAAGGCTTTCAAAGGAGCTTTTTTTGTCCCAGCAATGAATTAGGGACATGTTTAGTAAACATTAATGTGCGTTAAATGTCACTACACCCATAGAAATAAATGGGTGCTACTGCACTTAGTGCATGTTAACATTTGTGAATACACATTAACCTATAGGACATGCCTCTTAATGAATGTCTTAATACCATTTGCATGGACAGTGAGGATAAAGAAAGGCTACCATATTTCTACATTACCATCCTCCAGTGCCAGGTACATTAAGAAGTACTACAAAACCTTGCCCATTTAGACCCATACCAAACCTGCCATAGCATAACAGTACTACCAGGATTCACACAGCACCAAACTCTACTTATAAAAAGGCAGCACTGAAAATACAAAACCAATATACCTCATAGAAAACCAATACATCTCCTTCTGGGAAAAGAGAACAAATAGGACGCCTACACAGAAACTACACAAACAGAATACCGCAGCTCAGTTATATATGCAAAACATACAAGGATCATCATCAAATACAGAACAAGGGATTACAATTTAGAAATATGAAGGCAATGAGTGAACTGGACCCCAAAAGCCAAACTGGAATGCACCACAACACTGGAGAAATAAAACTATAAATTGATTTCCTCTTGTATTGAACAAACACAAAGACATCAATGATGTACATTTCCCAGAGCTGACATAGTCCAGTTAACAAATTCAAAATAAAATAATTTCTCTACCTTTTGTTGTTTGGGCATTTTATTTTTCAGTCACACATGGCCCCAGTCTCTCGCTTTTGCCTTTTTCATATATTCTGCTAACTCTCTATTGTCTGCTGTCTATTTGTCCTTTCTTCTCTTGTCTCTTATTTTTTTCCACTCTCTCTCTACATCCACCTTATTTCTTCCCTCTTACACAAAATATTTGTACTCCTCCCCATCGTCACTGCCCTAGCCTTTTTCTCTACCCTGATCGCAGCATCACCCCCTTCCAAATCTCACCAGCATCAGCTCCCTTCCAGCCCCAGCTCTTCCCAGCCTCAGCTCTCTTCCAGTCCCTGTCGCTCTGAGCATGAGCTCACTTCTTGTCACAGCCTTTCCCAGCATCAGGTCCCCTCCAGTCCCTATCCCTCCCAGCATGAGCTCGCTTCTTGTCCCAGCTTTTCCCAGCATCAGGTCCATTCCAGTCCCTGTCCCTCCCAGCATCAACTCTCCTTCAGTCCCAGTCCCTCCCAGATTCAGCTCTCCTTCAGTCCCAGTCCCTCCAAGTATCAGATCACTTCTTGTCCCAGCCCTTCCCAGCATCAGCAGCTTTCCAGACCCTGTCCCTCCCAGCATCAGCTCCCTTCCAGTCCCAGTCCCTCCCAACATTAACTTGCTTCTTGTACCAACCCTTCCCAGCATCAGCTCCCCTCCAGTCACTGTCCTTCCCAGCATCAGCTCCCCTTCAGCCCCTGCTCCCTTCCAGCATCAGCTCCCCTCAGTCCCTGCCCCCTCCCAGCATCAGCTCCCCTTCAGCCCCTACCCCCTCCCAGCATCAGCATCAACTCCCCTTCAGTCCCTGCCCCCTCCCAGCATCAGCATCACTTCCCTTCCACTACTTGCCCTCCAGCAAAAATCCTTCCATGCCTTCCCCCCCCCCCCCCCAAGCAGCAGTCCTTCTGTGCCTTCTCCCCTCAGTTGTTGTTATTGTTGTTGTTATGTGATGTCGAGTTGGTGTCAACTCATGGCGACCCTCTGGATAGTTGTCCTAAATTGTGTTTGATCTTTAGTCAGGCAGCTCATTATTGACAGACTGGCACCCATAGCTGCTGTTATTGTATCGATCCATCTAACTGGTGGCCTTCCTCTTTTGTGTTGACCTTCTACCTTGCCAAGCATGATGTCTTTAATGATATCTCTTTTCACATGATGTGTCCAAAGTATGAAAGTCGAAGTCTTGTCATCTGAGCTTCTAAAGAAAGCTTAAGTTTGATCTTCTCTAGTACTGACTGGTTTGTTCTTCAGGCAGTCCATGGTATACACAGTATTTGTCGCCAGCATCATAATTCAAAAGGCATCAATTTTCTTCCTGTCTATCTTTTTCACTGTCCAACTTTCGCATCCATATGACGTTATTGAAAATGCCATGGCTTGAACAAGTTGAATCTTTGTATGGAGAGAGACATCTCTGCTCTTGAGAATCTTATCTAGGTCCTTCATAGCCATTCTGCCAAGAGCAATGTGTCGTCTGATTTATTGACTGCTTGTTGCTTCTTTATTGATAGTTGATCCAAGTAGGTTAAAGTTGTGCACTATTTCAATTTCTTCTCCATCAACTATGAATTTATTGATTTTGCCAGTTGTCAGGATCTTTGTCTTCTTTACATTAAGGTGCAGGCCCATTTTAAGACTATATTCCTTGATCTTGAGAAGCAAATGTTTCAGATCGTCTTCACTTTTAGCCAGTAATGCGGTATCATCAGCATAGCGAAGATTGTTGATGAGTTTCCCACCAATCTTCACACCTCTGTTTTCTTCATAAAGTCCTGCTTCTCTGATGATTTGTTCTGCATATAAATTAAACAGGTAGGGGGAAAGTATGCAGTCTTGTCTTACACCTTTGCTGATTTTAAACCATTCTGTTTCTCCTTGTTCCATTTGAACTGTTGCTGCTTGAGCAATGTAAAGGTTGTGCATGAGAACAATCAGATGATCTAGTTTACCCATGCTTCTTAATGTGGCCCCGAGTTTCTCATGGTTTACACAGTCAAATGCCTTGCTGTAGTCAATAAAACACATAGATATCCTTTTGGTATTCTTTAGTCTTTTTAAGGAGCCATCTCACATCCGCGAAGATGTCTCTCATTCCTTGCCCTTTCCTGAACCCTGCTTGCACTTCAGGTAGTTCTAATTCCAGGTATGGCTGTAGTCTCTGGTGAATAATCTTGAGTAGAATCTTGCTGGCATGTGGGATCAGAGCAATTGTGCGATAATTTCCGTATTCAGTTGGATCACCTTTCTTTAGTACTGGTATAAACACCGATCTTTTCCGGTCAGTTGGCCATGATGTTGTCTTCCAAATTTCCTGGCAGAGTCTTCTAATTATGGTAACAGCTGCATGTGATTGCTGTAATATTTCTATGAGAATGCCATCAATGCCTGGTGCTTTGTTCTTTGATAAGGCTTTCAATGCTGCTTCGACTTCTTTCGTCACCAATGGTTCTGGATCATAAGAGTGGAGTGGAGAAGTAGCCTAATGGTTAAGAACACTGGCTTGGGAACCCAGAGACCAGGGTTCGATTCCCACTAACACTCCTTGTGGTCTTGGGCAAGTCATTTAACCCTCCATTGCCTCAGAAAAATCCAAGTTATCAATGTCCCTGTTTAATGTACATTACCAAGTTTAAGTTTCAATGTAAACCGCTTTGATTCAAATGATAAAGCGATATATAAAACCTATAAAATAAATAAAGAAATAAGATACAGGTTGAAACAGCTGTTGGTCCACTTGATCTTTATCATAGAAAAACTCTGTATATTCTTTCCACCTTTTCTTGATCTTCTTAGCATCATTCAACATGGATCCTTGAGCATCTTGTAACATTCCACTTCAAGGACTGAAGTTTTTCTTTAACTCTCGCAGCTTTAGGAAAGCTGATCTTGTTCTTCCTCTAAATGTTTTGCTTCTAATTCCTTACATGCATCACATTGTAGTACTTCTCCTTCTCTTGTCTTCTCTTGCTGCACATTGGAAATCTCTGTTGAGTTCTGTGATTGCCTCTCTTTCTCCTCTGGCTTTAGCTTCTCTCTGTTTCTGAGCAATTTTCGGAGTTTCTTCGGTCATCCATTTTGGCTGTTCTTGCTTTTTTCACCTGTTGTAGAGTTTCTCACTTACTCCTTCTTGATGTCATCCCATAACTCTTCTAGAGCTCTGTCATTTGTATCTAAAGCAGCAAATCAATTTTGCAGGCAGTCTTTAAATTCTAGTGGTATATTCTCAAGGTCATATTTTGATACATTCATGAGTGGCTTCTCTTTTTCAGCTTTAGCTTGAGTTTGCATATTAGTATGTGGTACAGATCACCAACGTTAGTTCCAAGTTTTGTCTTGGTTGATGTTATAGAGCTTTTTCACTGTTGACTTCCACAGATGTAGTCAATTTTATTTTTGTACAATCCATTGGGTGAAGTCCATGTGTACAGCCACCACTTGTGTTGCTGGAAGAAGGTGTTTGAGAAGAATAGATCATTGGTCTTGCAAATTTCTATCAGTCTTTCTCCAACTATTAAACTGTGTTTGTTTAATTTATGATGTTCTATGTAAAAGTTATGACGTTCTATGTAAAACAAACTGCGCTTTGTTGATTGTTGTTGGTTGTACACCGCAACTGAACTTTGGAAGATGCGGTATATAAATGTTAAATAAATAATAAATAAAATAAATAACTTCATTTCTATTGCCATCCATATTTTCCAAACATTTTGCCTTCTTCTTTGTTGCCAACCTTTGCATTCCAGTTACCCATGACTATCAGGACATCCTCTTTGCCTATTCTGTCAATTTCAGCTTATACTTGTTCATAGAACTTGTCAATTTCATCTTTTTCTGTACCTGTTGCATATACTTGAAATATAGTTGTGTTGATGGGCATTCTTCGTAGACAAATATAAATTAAGCGTTCACTGACTGCACTGTATTTCATTACAGTTCTTGCAAGTTTTTTCTTTATTATAAATGCAACACCATTTCTTCTTTGTCTTTCATTTCCAGCATAGAAGACCATGTAATCATCAGATGCAAAATGCCCAATGCCAGTCCATTTAAGTTCGCTGAAACCCAACAGATCAAGTTGTACACATTCCATTTCATTCTTGACCACCTCATACGTTCCATGTCCCAATATGTAAGACATCTTTACAGCTTCTGACTCTCATTTCATGTGCAACTACGTCAGACGTCCCAAGGGCTTTGATCCAACCACATCATAAATGCTGGCTTTACTCTAAAAGGTTTTCAGCTCCTTCCCAGTAGCCAGTTGAGTGCCTTCCAACCTGGAGGTCTTATCTTCCAGCAATATAGTGCAATTTGTTTTGTTGTGACTATCCATTGGGTTTTCGTGGCAAGATATGGAAGTAGATTGCCAGGCCTTTCTTCCACACAGTTTAAGTTTAGTGTTGTTGCCGTTGTCACAGAAATGTGATCCTCCACCACCAATACTGTCCCATTTTGCTGTTGCCCAGACGGGTGGTCTGTCTTGGTCTGGCACCTCAGCTGACACCTGTCCATCTTGGGAGATCTTGCCAATAGTTAAACTACAGATAGTTTAGCCCCCAGTATCACTGATGCACACAAGCCCTCACAGCACGACAAGCTGCAAACCAAGTGAGAGCCCCTCAGTTGCTCACTCCTTATCCTCCTGCCTCCCAGTGGACTGGACCTCTCCGTGGCACCCACTCACCACACAGCTGCGGGACCATTCTCCTTTGGCTCTGCGGCTGTACTAAACTGCAGCTGCCGGCACAACCGCATTGCACGCACTATTAAAAGTGAAACAGGGGAACTTACTGTCTCTTGCTGTTTTCTCTGAGTTTTGCATTTTCCTGTGCTTGTTTCTACTTACCTGAGTGTGTGGAGATGGTGAAATGACTCGCCCTTCTGACTTATTATCCCTCCCTCCCACCACACAGCCCATCAATTCCCTGGCTAACAGTCTCTTATAGCTGTCCTGTGCTCATTACCACTATTACTCACAGGTGCTTCCTAATCCCCTCAGATCCCTCTCCTGCTATCTTCATATATTTCTTCTGACTCCTGCTCTCCTCTCCATCTTTCTTATGGCTCCCCATCACTTTCCCTTCCTACTGTTGATGCTCCCTAATCTTTTCCCCTCATACCAACAGCTTCAAGGCCCCCTCCTTATCATCCCCTCTTTACCATCCTCATTTCTCCCACCATCTTGTCATCTACCCTATCTTCTGCTCTTGAGTTTCACGATTTTTTCCCTCTCATTCAACCATCTCCTCTCTTAGAAAGGACCTCACCCTCATTTCCACTGTGCTGCCTCCTCTGCCTCGCATCCTTCTGCTCCTTCTCTCATCTGGAGATATCAACCCCAACCCTGGCCCCCCTAGATTTTTCTCACACTCCCAGGACAGATCCTCATGCAACTGCTCAAATCTTAATTCATATCCCTCTCCTTTCCCCCTCCTCTCTCCCTTTCTCATGCACCTTGTGGAATGCACACTCCATGTCAAATAAGCTTTCCTTTACTCATGATCTCTTTTTTCTAATGCTTTCTATCTTCTTGCTCTGAGACCTGGCTCCTCACAGAAGACTCAGCATCAGTTGCTGCCCTCTGTGATTGCAGCTACCAATTCTCCCACATGTCTCATCCTACTGGCCGTGGTGGTGGTATTGGGCTTCTACTCTCTCACTTCTGCCAATTTCAACCCCGCCTTTTGCCTCAATCTCACTCCCTTCCCTCCAATGAAGTCCACTCCATCTGCCTTTTTACTCCACTACCTCTCTGGATAGCTGTTATTTAATCAACCCCCTGACAAGTCCACATCTACCTTTCTCACCGACTTTGACTTGTGGCTTTCCTTCTTTCTGGATTCATCTTCTACTACTACTACTGAACATTTGTATAGCACTACAAGACATACGCAGCACTGCAAAGACGCATGTAAAAGATGGCCCCTGCTCATCACAGCTTATAATCTAGTAAAGACAGGTAATACAGTAGCTATAGACATAGGATACATCTAGCGAGAATGGTAAAGAAACACGAAGGAGATCAGATGAGTCAAGATCTGAAAGCTGGATTTGAAAAGGGTCAGAGAAGGAGCCTGACCTACTACTAATCATTTATATAGCACTACAAGACATACACAGCGCTGTACAAACATATAAAGAAGACAGTCCCTGCTCGTAGAGCTTACAATCTAATAAAGACAGACAGAACAATACAAGAAAAACAAGGGGGGGGGTTCAAATAGAGAAGGAGAACAAGAATTAGGATCCAAATACGGCCTAAGAGATAAGCCTTTAGCATGGATTTGAAGAGGGGAGAGAAGAGACTTGATGTAAATATAGAGGAAGTTTGTTCCATTCATTAGGAGCAGCAAGGTGAAAAGATCGAAGTCTGGAGTTTGCAGAAGAAAAAAAGGGCATAAAGAGAAGAAAGCCAGAGGAGAAGCACAGTTCACGAGGCGGGGTGTAGGGAGAGAGAAGAAAGGTAATGAGGGAGAGAGAAGAAAGGTAATGAGGGGCAGAAGAGTGAATGCATTTATATGTTAGAAGGAGAAGCTTGAATTGGATACGGAAATGGAAGGGGAGCCAGTGAAATGATTTTAGAAGAGGGGTTATATAAGTGTATTGGGACTGGCGGAAGATTATCCGTGCAGCAGAGTTCTGGATAGATTGAAGAGGAGAGAGATGACATTGAAGGAGACCAGCAAGGAGGAGGTTGCACTAGTCAAGAAGAGAGGTGACTAAAGAGTGGACAAAAGCCTTAGTAGCATGTTTAGAGAGGAAGGGGTTAATTTTGTTAATGTTGTAGAAAAAGAAATGAAAGGTTTTAGCTATATGTTGAATATGTGTGGAGAAGGAAAGGGAGGAGTCAAAGATGACCCCAAGTTTGCGGGCCAAGGAAACAGGAAGAAGAGTGTTGTTAACAGTGATAGGGGATTTTAACATTCATGTTGATAACCCTCTGCCCCTTTGCTCTAAAGCTCCTTTCCCTTGCCTCCTCATTCAACCTCCAGCTTTGCTCTACTGCCCCCACTCACCAGAATGGCCACTGTCTCAACCTTTTCTTCTTCTCTAATTCCTACCTTCAAACTTCTGTACCTCTGTTCTTCCCTTATCTGACCATCACCTCCTAAGCTTCACTCTTCATCACCCCCGCCTCAATCTCACCCAGTCTCCTCCAACCTCTTTAGAAAGCTTCATGCTACTGATCCATTGGCTTTCTCCACTGCTGTCTCATCACCTCTTTCTTCCACTATGTCATCTGGGTTCATTAATGAGGCAGTAGCTTCCTATAACACTGCACTCTCCTCTGCTTTGGATGCTCTTGCTCCTCCCATGCCATGTCCTGTGAAGCATACTGTACCTCAACCCTGGCTGTCTTCGACTACCCGCTACCTACATTCCTGTGCCAGCTCAGCTGACATTTGGCTCAAATCACAGACTTTCTACACTTCAAATTCATGCTTGCCACTTTCTACTCAGCTATAGCACTCGCCAAACAAGACTATTACATCCATCTAACTCTCTTGCCTCTGACCCTTGGCAGCTCTTTACAACTCTCAACTCTTTCCTCAAGGTGTCCCTTCCTCCAACCCCTCCTTCCCTTTCTGCCCAAACTTTGGCTGACTATTTCCATGACAAAGTCCACAACATTACATTTGAATTCCCAAAGAGGTCAACTCACTCCCCTCTTCCCTCCCAAATGTTCCCCTCAACCTCTACTACTCTTTCTTCCTTTTCTATGATATCTGTGGAGAAAATCACTCATCTTCTTTCCTCCTCCAAACTTACTACCTACTCCTCTGATCCTATTTCTACCACTCCTAAACGCCATCTCCTCCACTATCATCCCTTCTATCTCTCATATTCTCAAACTATCGCGTTCCACTGCAACTGTTCCTGCAGACTTCAAGCATGCTGTGGTCACACCTCTCCTCAAGAAACCCTCACTAGACCCTATCTGTCCTTCTAATTATTGACCCATTTCTCTCCTCCCCTTCATTTCTAAACTTCTTGAATATGTGGTTCACCACCATTGCCATGACCTTCTCTCCTCTCAAGCTCTTCTGGATCCATTGCAATCTGGCTTTCGTCCTTTATATTCTACTGAAATGGCTCTTGCCAAAATCTCCAACAACCTGTTTCTGGCAAAATCCCAGGGCCTTTATTCAACCCTCATCCTTCTTGACCTTTTTGCTGCTTTTGACACCGTTGACAACCCCCTTCTCCTCAATACCTTGTCCTTGCTTGGTTTTAAGAGCTCTATGCTATCCTGTTCTTGTCGTCTCTCTACAATCACACTTTCAGTATTTGTTCTGGTGGATCCTCTTCTACTGCTATCCCACTCTCAGTTGGTGTACCCCAAGGATCTATCTTGGGTCCACTCCTTTTCTCTCTATATATCCAGTCACAGTCCCTAGGTGCAACTCATCTCCTCCCACAGTTTTCAGTACCATCTTTATGCTGATGACTCAAATCTACCTCTCTACACCTCAAATCTCCCCGGCAATCCAGACTCGAAACTCTATTGCAACTTGGATGTCTCACCATTTGAAATTGAATATGACCAATACCAAACTTTTTATTTTTCCCCCTAAACCCACATCCCCCCTTCCTCCTTTCTCAGTCTCTGTCAATAACACTCTACTCCTCCCTATTTCCTCAGCTCGCAACCCTGGGGTTGTCTTTGACTCCGGCCTCTTCTTCTCCACACAAATCCAACTAATAGCTAAAACCTGCCGTTTCTTTCTCCACATCAACAAAATTTGCCCCTTCCTTTCTGAACACACTACTAAGACACTTAATCACTCTTTAGTCACCTCCTGTCTAGACTATTGCAACCTCCTCCTTGCTGGTCTCCCTCTGAATCATCTCTCTCCTACAATCTGTTCAAAACTCAGCTATGTGGCTAAACTTCCACCAGCCTCGATATGCTCATAAAACCCCTCTTCTCAAGTCACTTCATTGGCTCCTTACCCGTTTCCATATCCAGTTCAAACTTCTCCTACTAACCTATAAGTGCACTCATTCTGCTGCTCCTCGCTGCCTTTCCTCTTTTATCTCTCCTTTCATCCCTCCTCAGGAAGTCTGCTCTTCTGGTAGATCCCTCCTCTCTGTGCCCTTCTCTTCTACTACCAACCCCAGACTTTGATCCTTCCATCCTGTTGCTCCTTATGCCTGGAACAAATTACCCGAGTCTGTACGTCAGGCTTCATCTCTGGCCCTTTTCAAATCTAGGCTGAAAACTCACCTCTGTGGCCGCTTTTGGACCCTGATCTGCTTAGTCTCCTATGTGTTTTCTTACCTTTCTTCTAGATGTATCCTTTTCCTCAGCTGTTGTCTGTCTTGACTAAATTGTAAGCTCTGATGAGCAAGGACAGTCTTACATGTGTCTATACAGCATTGTGTACGGCTTGTAGTGCTACATAAATGATCAGTAGTAGTAGTAGTAGAGAAAGAAAGCTGGGGTGTGAGGAAGAAGGCAAAGAGAAAATACCAGGGAAGGGGGAATGGAAAGAGTATGTTTGACAAGGCAGGTTGGGAAATAGGGCAAATGCTAGGGTTTTTATGTTTGTTTTATCATTATTCTATGTTTTGTTGTTGGTAATCTTTGGATTGAATTGACTTTTCAACTAATATTTGTTCAGAGAGGTTATATATAAATTATTTTAAATAAATACTATTAATGCATCAAAACAGTTATAAAATGAATCAATTTATGTCCAAGGGAGCCCAACTCTGACTAAGCCAAATGCTTTCCTTTTCAGATTACTTTTAAACTGATGGTCAAAATGAAAGTATGTTTGAAGCCGGGTTACAATGTAAATTGCTTTCAACAAGGTTCTGTGGATTAACTGTAATATATTTGTATATTGCATAGTCTTACCTTTTTCTGGCACTGCCTTGTTGGAGGACAGCATAATCACTGCTGTCTGAAATCTTCACTTTCTCCTGAGTGTTTAACTTTGACTCCTTTATACGTTCAGCAACACTGCTATCTTCATTTAAACTGTCATAAAGCTCATCAGAGGAGTGGTCTGCTGGCTCCCCATTTACATAAATCCAATGCTGCAGTTCAGACTGATATTTTATTTCTTCAGCAAGGCTTTCTGAGTCAGAATTGTGTGAACTATGCAAACTCAGATGGACATCTTCGCCCAAAATAAATTTAATTCGATCTGGGCTCGATCTGGGGTCATAACTTAAAACATCTTCCTTGGGATCACTTTGATTCATGTTTCAAATATGCAGGAGCAAATGAATGAAAAATGTATTTCTGGTGGTTACTGCTTAATGATATCTCATGACAGGACATCTACTCTAACAACACCTATAACAAAAAAACAGAGATGTGTATTTCTATTCATATTATGATTGCTCATATATAGTTTATAAAAAAACATATAAAGCCTCATCATGTAAAGCTAAACACCTATTGCTTCTGCCTTTATTTTAGTCATTCTAGGCATAAGAAATCACAAAAGAGGTCCTACAACAGAACTGCCAAAAATGTTCTGGACAGCAATAATCAAATATACATACAGGAAGACAAAAAACTTCATCTTCATTTCATTGAAACTAAAAGAACCCTGTGAAAACTAAACTGAGAACTGCCATATTAAAAAGGACGTCTTTCTTTAAAAACACATGAAGCCTCATCTTACACAGGGGCGGAATGTGGGACATGGGACATCTCAGTTGGGATGCTTACCTTCACCTGATATTTTACAAAAGGCTCTGCCAAACATCGAACCTTTTGTAAAATGCATATAAAGATGCCAGCAAATAAACATTTATTTGCCAGCACTTACAGCAGAAGTAACGATTTCACAAAAATAAATGTAGAAAAAAAGCAGCATTATACAGCAGTTTCCATGTATTAAGTTCTGATTTTGCAACTTCCATATTTAAGTGCTGACCTGTAGCATTGACGCTTAAACCCCTTTTCTTTTCCCTCTTAGTATAAATGTAAACTACTTTTCTATGTTATTTTATGGATTTCTTTTCTATTTTCTTCACCTTCCCTTGGGATTGTTTTATTGTAAATCGTCTTACCATAACCCATGAAGAGCAATATATCAAATTTTAAATAAACATGTATATGTATAGGTGCCAATTCCAAAATAAGTTATACAAATATGTGGCAAACCTGCAAAAGGTTCTTTAAACTTTTGAGACAACAATAAAAAAATGGGGGAATAAGGAAAATTACTCCCTTTATCCTTTATATAAAGCCCTGACCAAATTTGCAAAATTCAACATTAATGAGCTGCTTTGTGTGAGTTTGCATTGTAGCAGCTCAGTAATATTTCTTTAAATAAACTTTCATGTTTAGCAGACTAAGCATGAAATTTTCACAAATGGGGTTCAATGCAAAAAGTACGTTAACATGCCAAAAATGTTTGACACATTTATTTGCAAGTTTTTTCTTGTGAAACCCTTCATACAAAAAAAATTGTGATTTTTGTTTTGCATTTACCAGTTTTTATAGACCACTTTTCCTTGGATCAAAGCAATCTATATTTAACCATAATGTTTTGGGAACGATCAGTATGTTTAACTTTTACCTTGCTGTATGCAATTCTTCATGCATGTTCACTGTGAATATCCCGAGAACCAGGCTACCTAGAAGGCAGGGATGAATTTATGATTCTGCGACCCCCAAGCAGGACTGGAGAGGTTTCTCCCCCAAAGATCAGCGATTATAGCTCTACGGTTAGCAAAATCAGGCTTGTGTTTCCCAGGTATTTGATGCCTTAGGCAGTTTGCCTGTTTTGCCTATGCCTAAGTCCAGGCCTGCTAGAGAGTACCAGAAGACCAGGATGACAACTGTAATAAAGGGATCAATTTTGAAAGAGGTCACTGGAGAAATTGAAGGTCTAGTGCGGGTACTCTGTACCCACAGACCCATCAGAAATTTTTCAAAAGGGATACTGTGGGCCAAAGGAGACCTGGTAAAAGTATGTGCAGGAATTTCAAAATGAAATCTCCATGGGTGCTTTTCCATCCCCATCCTTACTATATCCCCCACACTCATCTCTTTCTGGAGTAGGCAAAAGTAATTTTAATGTGGCCAACTGATTTCATATCAATTGGTCACCCCTGGTTTATCGCCACTGCATATAGCAAAGCTGTCAAGATGCCCAGTTCCAGAAGGGAGATTGTAGCCACTCCTGGATTTCTGATAAGCCCATCCTGATGCATTATATATGGGACATGCAGCAATGATCTCAATAGAATCAAGGACCAGAAGTAACACACTGGAAAACTTGGCATCTCTGCATGCAGAAGTGTACAACTCTCATCTTATTTCCTAATGAAAAGCAGAATTACACCTCCCTGCAGACACTGGGGATAAAGTCTCTATTTGCAAAGTATCTTCAGTACAGAATCACCAAAGCTGCTCCCTTGGTCTTCACCGGGCATCCTCAATATCCTTTTTAGCCTCTCCTTTCAAGAGGAGCCCTCTATGTGCCCTTTTGAGCACAATTAGTGGTGTGATACAACCAACAGCCAAAGCCTAATGCATCTAGCCAAAAAAAATCTAAGAGAATAAAAGTTTATCAAACTAAGGAGGGTGTGACCCCTGCCTCTTGCTCTGCTAACCTTTATTCTCCTTTCCTCCCAGAACCCTAATTTAATAAGGGTTTACACATCAAGTTAGGTGGGGAGAGGTTGTTAAATGCAGGTAGAAAGAAAAAGGGGTGCCATAACCTGGGTAAGGGGGCTCAGGGGTTGCTCATTTGCCCAAGATGTGACCTCAAGGCTCATGGTCTAATGGGCAGGGATACCTCACTATCCCCATACAGACTTAAAAGGCTTGCCCATATCTAAACCCTGTAACCTTATTGAGAACCAAACTAAATGAGAGGGGGAACGTCACCTAGAGTGGTCTAAGTGAAAAGTGTGAGGGGAAGAAAGCAAGGGAGAGAGAAAGGCAAAGCACACCACACCACCAACTTGTCTACTGATCAGTGAACTGCTGCATCATACCAGTAGACCCAGCATGGATGCTCCACTTTGATTCAGCCATACACAGGGATTCTAGTGGATCCCACTCAGCCAGCTTAGGTGTCCTGGTCCACTAGACAACATCCTTAGCAATAGGCAAGAGATAACTGACCTGATGGTTCCGTGATCACATGGGGATCTCTGGACTGTGTGTGCCCCTACAGGATCACATGAGGGAAAAAATGTACCAAAACTTCAAAAACAATTGGGAAAGAAAATTCAAAAACAGGAACAACTGGGGGAAGTCTAGGATCATGTGGGCAAGACTTTTGTCTTTCCCACCGAAAGAACAGTTGGGAGAAATGCTCCAGGAAACTCTATTTAAAAGCCTATTAGTAACCACCACCAGAGGCATCGGAAAGCCGTGTTTTATGGTGGGGGGCAAGCTTCATCTCTTGGTCAGCCGAACTCCATGCGGCTGCAATCACCAGCCTTCCCCTACTTTAATTATTTATTTCAAAAGTTTTTATATACCACCCCTTCCATAGATCAGGGGCGGTTTACAGAGAACTGAACCATTACATTGAACAAATTACATTAAACAAATTGGGTACAAAAATTAACTATTTACATTAAACATATCAAGGGAGATTGGGTCACCGCAGGGCAACCTAGGGGAAGCTCTGACTGCAGCAGCGAAGTTTTGGTGGGGCCAGGGACCCTGTGGCCCCCTCCTGTTCCGACACCTACAGCCACCACACCTTGCACTATCCTCCAAGATAGGTCCCCCACTGAGCATGGGATTCAATTCAAGAGACCTTAGGGTAGGGGTTCACAAACCTGTCCTGGGTTCTCCCCAGCCTTTTGGGCTTTCCGAATATCCACAATGAATATGCATGAGACTTGCATATAATGGAGGCAGTGCATACAAATCTCTCTCATATATATTCATTTGGGTATCCTGAAAACCCAACTGGCTGGGAGGCAGGTTTGGGAACCCCTGCCTTAGGGGCATTGACCATAATTTGCTAAGACTGCAAAGGTGAAGCAACTCAGAGGGCATTCTTTAGCTTGCCCTAAATACAGGGTTGGAGGCATGAGAGTCAAATACAAGCAAGGACCCTCAATTTTAAGAGCTCTTTCAATCAGGGATAGACAGCTTTAGACCTGCCAGAAGACCCCATCTGCAGCACATGGGTCTGAGATAAGAAAAAGGGGATAGCATGCAAGAATAAAATAGCTGGCAACAAAAACAGACATTAAACATTAGACAGGGGCAACAGCACAAGAACACCGACAGGCTAGAACAGATAAAATTCTATCTATACACCCAAGCTGACAAAGGAATGGGAGGGGGAAGTAGAGGGATGCTTTTGCTAGAGTTTTCTTCTCATGCACACACACCAGTAGGGCTTCAGACAGCTTAACCACAGACGCCCCAGACTGCAAGGAAAGATAAGGTAGCCACCCCTCCACTGACCAATCAGGGACTCTTAGCAGTTAGGTACTCTCCAGATATGCCACCTAGATAATTCTGTAGAGAGGAGAAGTCAAGGGGCTCAGAAAATTCTTCCAAAATGCTATCCTACTCTAACCCTCGTGACAAACTGCTATGCTAAGACTGTATAAAAAAACAGCTTGAATCCTGTATGAGAGCTGGACTCCTTGATAGCTTGCTATGAGCCAGCCCCTGCTATAGCAGTGAATAAAGAAAAGAATCTGCCTGGATGTTTTGTTTTTCTCTCTTGCCTTGCTTGCTCTTGTTCTCTCCTCGCCAGGTATCATCTGGACTGGACCGGGACCCCGCTAGAGGCTCGTCCCATGACAGGTTGACCTTACCCTCTCGCCAGGCCGGCTTTGACACAGTATCACCAGGGCCAGTGCAAGAGTATTGGGTGCCCTAATTGAACCTTCAGCCTTGCACCTCCCTTCCCTCCATAAATCTGTAAAAATGCATAATTACACATCATACATTTAAATATTAAACTTTGTTTTGTATGTATGTATGTGCCTGCTCTCTCTGTGGTTAAATCCAAGGGTGTTGAAAGAACTGAAATATGAGATTGCAGACCTGCTATTAGTAATCTGTGAAGTATCACTAAAATTATCTGTAATACTTGAAGACTGGAGGATCGCCACTGTAATGCCAATTTTTAAAAAGGGTTCCAGGGGTGATCCGGGAAACTACAGACCAGTGAGCCTGACCTCAGTACCGGGAAAAATGGTAGAAACCATCATAAAGAACAAAATTACTCAGCATGTAAATAGTTATGCTCTAATGGGAGACAGCCAACATGGCTTTAGACAAGGAAGATCTTGTCTTACTAATCTGTTATGTTTTTTTGAAAGTGTGAATAAACAGGAAGACAAAGGTGGGTCGGTTGATAGTGTATCTGGATTTTCAGAAAGCCTTTGATAAGGTCCCTCATCAGAGACTTTTGGCAAAACTAAAGTCATGGGATAGGAGGTAATGTACTATTGTGGATCAGGAACTGCTTAAAAGATAGAAAGCAGACGGTAGGGCTAAATGGCCAATTTTCCCAATGGAAAAAGGTGAATAGTGGAGTACCCCAGGGATCTGTGCTGGGTCCGCTGCTTTTTGACATATTCATAAATGACCTGGAAAAGGGAATAACGAGTGAGGTTATCAAATTTGCAGTTGACACAAAACTATTTAAAGTTGTTAAAACCCAAGAGGATTGTCAAAAATTGCAAGAGGATCTTGATAAATTGGAAGACTGGGCATCCAAATGGCAGATTAAATTTAATGTGGACAAGTGCAAAGTTATTCAACTAGGAAAGAACAACCCAAACTATGGTTACATGATACAAGGTCCCACATTGGGAACCACCACCCAGGAAAAAGATTTAGGCGTCATCGTGGATAACATGTTAAAATCCTCCGCCCAGTGTGTAGCGGCAGCCAAGAGAGCAAATAGAATGCTAGGTATCATAAGGAAAGGAATGGAAAATAAAACAAAGGATATTATAATGCCTCTGTATCGTTCCATGGTACGACCGCACCTTGAATATTATGTGCAATTCTGATCGCTGTATCTTTAAAAGGATATAGCGTTATTAGAATAGGTACAGAGAGGATCCACCAAAATGGTAAAGGGGATGGAAGGCTACTCCTATGAAGAGGGGCTAAAAAGATATAATTGAGGTCTATAAATTAATGGAGTGGAACGGGTAAACATAGATCGATTGTTTACATTATCAGAATATAGAAAGCCTAGGGGACATGCAATGAAGCTACAGGATAACCTATTCAAAACTAATAAGAGAAAATATTTTTTCACTCAATGTGTAATCAAACTCTGGAATTTGTTACCGGAGGATGTAGTAAAGGCTGTTATTGTAGCTGGGTTACAAGTTCCTGGAGGAAAGGTCCATAAACCATTATTAAAAGGGACCCAGGATATCACTGCTTGACCCAATACAAGCATCTGAGGAACCTGTGTCTTTTGGGGAAACTGCTAGATACTTGTGACCTGGATTGGCCACTGTTGGAAACAGGATACTGGGCTTGATGGACCTTGGTCCGACCCAGTATGGCATATCTCATGTTCTTAATGTGCTGTTGGCTCTTGTGTGACTCTCAGGATCTACTGTTTTGCTTTATTCTGCTGCTCTTTGCTACCCCTTAGAAGCTGCTTCTCTAGGCAACCTCCTAGTCTTGCCTAATGGCTGGCCAGGCTTGACTATCACCGATGGCACTCCAACAGGTCACCGACCTTCTTTACTCTGGCCTAGAAGAGCCAGAAGGCCATCACTGAAGATAAAGCCAGGACTGGATCATCACCTCCCTGAGCAACTGACACTGAACAACTAGCAGTCCGAGGTCATCCGGCTTGTACAAGTTGAGCCAGTTCTGGATTTCTAACTCCGAACCTAGTAAATATGCCCAGCTCAGGCTCACCGTCTCCGAGGGAATCGGGACAAGTCCTAGAGGGCCGAGAGAACCAGGGATAGGGATAGGGATATGGACAGAAAAGATGTTTGGAGGCAAGAAAACTCTAGATCAGCCTTGTTCCGGCCCTTCCTCTCGGTGTCTTTCCTCCCGCCCAGGGGGCAGTTTAGAAGTAGTACCCCTCCGGGCAGCACCGAGCCGGAAAGCGATAAAGTTAAAGGGAAAAGCAAAGAGCGGCCTCCACGGGTCTCACCTCCGAGCCGCGGCTCGCCCGGGAGCGTCTGGGACTCCGGTTTCGAGGTGGAACGCGCGCGCGCCTTCGGCGGCATCGTCCGCTTTCAGCGCGTCCCTCCTGTTTCCATGGCGACGGCTACAAAGCGGACCGCTTCCGGCATGTACCAAACGTGTCTGGCAGTGGGGGAGGACGGGCGCACCGGCGTTACGCGACAGCAATTCTTCAACTAAACCAATTAATAACAAGATGCTTTTTAGCAGCCAAAAAGAGATGCTTGAGTGATGCAGAGGCTTGTTGTTGGGTGGGCTGTGCAATGGTGTGAACCTGGGGCGGCCTCTGCTCTTGGGTATTGGGTAAAGTTAGTCCCTCTCTTCCCGCGCCCCTCAGCTTTGGTAGGAAGTGCCTGTGCCTGCTTCGGTAGTTCCGTCTAGCCCGGGAAGGTCGAGCAGGATTACCCATGCCTGGTTTTATTCCTGTTTAATTCTGATTTCCTTAAGAAACATACTAACAAAGAATAATGTAAATTACAGCCGATAAAGATCTACCGACCCAGCTAGTCTCTCGTTTTCTACCATTTGGATAGATGTGCACACAAATTCCCATTGCCTGAGCAAGGAATCCCCAAACTTTCCATGTGAAGGCGGGGCTGGCCCAAGCCTGTCTGGTGCCTAAGTAGGCTAACCTTAAGCCATGCCTCCTCCCAATGGCTCAAGGCCAGGACTGGCCCCAGAGTTGGTTCAAGGTGTTGGTGCCCTATTCAAACCTTAAGCCTTATGCCCCTCCCTGGCTGTCAGAATCTTTTGTTTAGTTTTAAATGCTTTGCTCTTTACCTAGGAAGGACAGTATATCAAATTCTAATCATAAACTACCACCCCCAGAAGCTGCTGCCTTAGGTGACCACCTAATTTACCTAGTGTTTGGGCCAGCCCTGGGCGTAGTTTGTTTCATTTGGAGGGGCAAAGGGTGGGTGACGTGCATAGTCATTTACATATTAATTATGGTTATCTTTAAAAAAAGTACTAGATGGATAGGAAGCCAGTATATCAAACAGGTGAGGGATGAGCTGGCACCCCAAAGATAATGAAAGAGGGAGCAGAGGTTCTCATTCAGTGGCTTTGCCAAAAGAAAGGAAAGGAACATTTTCCCAGGCTATATAATTAAAATGCAGCAAAAAATATGATTATGTTTGCTTTTATTTGATATACCGCAAAACTGCTTGCAAGCTATGCAGTTAACAATACATAAAAAATATAAAAGTTAAGGGAAAGGCGCCATTTTCAAACGATAGGAAAGACAGAGAGGAAAACCAGTGAACAGCAGTGGGAGAAGTGAGGTGGATGTTGGATAGTAGAAGAGAAGGAGGGCTGGAGAGTTGGCCCTGCTAGCCCAAGGCGAGGAACAGCACCTCAACGGTTTGCTGGTGAGAGAACGAAAGCAGCCTTGAAGAGAAGAGCCTCCTTAAAACTTTTGAAGTTTTCTTTAATACGAAGGGGGTGGGCAGGCTATTCCATAAAGCGGGGGCTGTGGCGAAGAAAGCCGTTTTCTGCATAAGTTCGTATCAGACTACAGCTGGAGAGGGAAAATGTAAACAGAATCCGTTCAGAGAGCAGGGGCATGTAATGTGACTAAAGAAGAGAGGTATTCGGGGGCAACGTCATGTATGGCCTTATGGGTGAGAGTCAAGGCCTTGAACAGGCTCCAAGAACCAATGAGGAGCCAATGATGTACGAACAGCGGGGTTGCATTGTCAAACTTTTATGTGTGAGTAAGAATGCGTATAGCCGTGTTTTGTTTCATCTGAAGACATTTAAGCTGGTACTGGGGGAGCCCGAGGTAAGAGATGTTGCAGTCATCCAATCTAGAGATCACCGCGTGAAGCAGAACGGTGATTTGTGCAGGCTTATCCAGGCACGATTGTATGGCCCGAAAGCATCACAGGGCCAGGAAGGATGACTTAGTGACACTTGCCAACTGAAGAGAGAAAGAGTTCTGAATCAAGCAAGATGCGTAATTAATGCAGAGAGGAACATAACAATGTTGGGGCAACCTCCAGGGTAGGGCAGGTCTGAGACCCCATGAAACATGTAGCTCAGGACTTAGATGGGTTGAGTTTGAGCAAATTATTTTACAACCAAGCTGAAATGCTGGCTGAGCAAGCGTTGACGGGAAAAATCAGGAGCGTAGCTGTTTAATTAGCCTGGCATTCTAAAATTAAAAACAATACTGATATCTGTAAATATATATTCTCCAAAAAACAGGTGATATAAGGTGCTCATACGCCAAGGGACAAAAAGAAAAAGAGAACTACAGCACAGTTTCTAAAACCAAAATAAAATTATAACTTATTTTATTTTGGTGTTAGAAACTGTGCTATGGTTCTCTCTTTTTCTTTTTGAGCATCTATTTTGCGTCTAGTGAAACACCCTCTACCAACAGTAGGTGCAGAGCAGAACTAGGACATTTCACCAAAGAACCCAACATGCTAGAAAAAAATATCTGATTCCAATGTCATCTCACTAACAGCTTCTCTAGTACCAGGCAGATTGTAAACTAACACAAAACTCTACAAAAGTCACTGAAGACCTATAATACAAATTACCATATCATAATGACACCAGCTTCTAAAATTAATACAATAAGGAGCCCGCCCACAAAAGAGCAGCACCATAAATGTTGCAGTGGGCATTTTAGGAGCCAGTGCTTGTAACCTCCTCGGCCCTACCCCCATGGTCTCTCGCACTAGTCTCATGTTCTCATCTCATGAGACCAGTGCCAGATTTCCTATACTGCGTGCTATCATTAGACAAGAATATAGATAACAACAGTTGTAGCTTCAGATATTATGGGGGTCATTCCAAGCCACGAATAGTGGGGATGTACGCCCTGCCTAGGTGTACATCCCCGCTATTCATCCCCCTTGCTATCCCTGTGCAAGGCTTCCTGTACAAACAGCGGAGTTGTATGGGGAGCCTTAGACGGGGTGGACGGAAGGCAGAGCGAGGGCAGGCTGTCACTATGGATGTACAGGACCGATTCTGAGGTCGGCCCTGTATATCCAGGGTATGCTGGTTAGGCGGGGGACTTATTCCACCTCAGAGGTGGAATAAGTCCCCCTGGAGCGGGTTAGCGGCGACAAAGCAGGGAGGAGTCCAGGAGGTTCCCTGCAGCTGGACCCTGGCCATGGGAGGCTGGATCGGGGGTCTCACTGTCGGGAAAGGACATTCTTGGCAGTGGCCAGCAGTTGCAACTCTGTAATGGAGCCGTGGTGCCATGGTGACAGGATGCCATGGCACTGCAACTCCATTATGAAACCAGGCGGAGTTCGATGTAGATGTGGTTGGACATGCGGCCCTGCAGAATCAGGGCCCAGCCTTCTCATACAAGCCGGTTGACCCAATTCTGATTCCGTGGGGGCTAGACGCCCCTGTGAGATCAGAATCATGTCTACTGCTGTACGTCCCGATTCTGAGGGGCTGTACAGGGGCTAGACGTCACTAGGGAATAGGCCTCTAAGTGTGGTGCAGTGGTGGTGTGCCTGTCTATGCATGGGATGTGGCGGTAGGTGCCTTTGTGGAGGAGGGGTGTGGGGCTGCAGTGCATGTGTGTGTTACTGCAGAGCTGGGGAGGCTCTCTGTGTGGTGCAGAGGTGAGGTGCCTGTGTGTGACTGTCTGACATGTGGAGGTGGGGTGCCTGTGTGTGTGCATGTCTGTCGTGAAGAGGTGGGGTGTCTGTGTATGTGAGTGTGAGTGTGTGTTGTAGGGGTGGGGATGGGGTGCTTGTGTCCATCAGGCCCAGTATCCTGTTTCCAACAGTGGCCAATCCAGGTCACAAGTATATGGCAGATTCCCAAAAAGGTACAAAGGTTCCAAAATGCTTGTCCCAGGGTAAGCAGTGGATTTCACGGGTCCTCTTTAATAATGGCTTATGGACCTTTCCTCCAGGATTTTGTCCAAACCTTTTTTAAACCCAGCTACACTAACATGGGAGGCCGGATCGGGGGTCTGGCTGTGGGGAAAGGACATTCTCAGCAGCTACATTGGCTTCCCATACATAGCAGGATCAAATATAAAATACCAATGATTATGTTCAAACTAATAAAGAAAGTATCACCATCCTATTTGACCAAACTCATAAAAAGCCCTCCAAATGACAGACTAAGAAGGGAATGTAGCCAAAATACTACTTGTACCCTCTTCCTACCGAAAATGTATCAGGGTGATGACCAATAGAGTCTATAATTTCACTGCACCAATATTATGGAATTCCTTACCAGACAAACTTAGATCCACTACTGACCTAATAACCTTCAGGAAAGATCTCAAGACACATCTTTTTATAGAACATTTTGGCACATCTGAACAGATGCAAAACCTTTTCCCCATATAACAACTTCCCTCCAATACAGCAGTATGTCTGTTAAGCGCAGAAATGTTAAATATAAACCGCACTGATTTTAAAGAGCGCGGTACATAAAAGCAAGAAATAAAATAAATAAATAAAATAAAATACTAAATCCTGGTACGACAGCCATGTTTTTATCAGCCTTACATCACAATTAGTGATACCCACAAGATGTAATATTGAGCAGCTCTGTAAATAAGCCTACATACTGTAAATAAGTTTACATGTACATATGATTCTTTTTGTACTTATGTTTCTACCTGTAAATATGTTACACAGTTTTATTGCACCAACATGTTGCATACCCCTAGTTCGCCCTCAACGTTTCTGATGTTAAATGTTAACCCTGTTACAATGTAATTGTTCATTACCTGTTAGCTGTAAACCGCTTTCAATTTTCTGAAAGGCAGTATATAAAAACATTCAATAAAACAATAAAATAAATACACAGTTTTACTACATTCTCTAGTAACGAATTCCAGAGTTTGAATACGCATTGAGTGAAAAAATAATTTCTCTTATTAGTCTTAAATGGGTTACATTGCAGCTTCATTGCGTGTCCCCTAGTCTTTTGACTTTTTGATGGAATAAACAACAGATCTGTGTTTACCCGTTGTACTCATAAGAACATAAGATATGCCATACTGGGTCAGACCAAGGTCCATCAAGCCCAGTATCCTGTTTCCAACAGTGGCCAATCTAGGTCATACGTACCTAGCAGTTTCCCCAAAAGACACAGGTTCCACAATGCTTGTATTGGGTCAAGGATTGATATCCTGCGTCCCTTCTTAATAATGGTTTATGGACTTCTCCTCCAGGAACTTGTCCAAACCTTTTTTAAACCCAGCTACACTAACAGCCTTTACTACATCCTCCGGTAACAAAGTCCAGAGTTTGATTACACGTTGAGTAAAAAAATATGTTCTTTTATTAGTCTTAAATAGTTTACCCTGTAGCTTCATTCATGTCCCCTAGTCTTTCTCTATTCTGATAACGTAAACAATCGATCTACGTTTACCCCTTCCACTCCATTCATTAATTTATAGAACTCTATCATATCTCCCCTCAGCCGTCTCTTTTCCAAGTTAAAGAACCCTAACCTTTTAAGCCTTTTCTCATAGAAGTATCTTTCCATCCCCTTTACCATTTTGGTGACTCTTCTTTGTACCTTTTCTAATACCACTAATTCCTTTTTAAGATATGGCGACCAGAATTGCATGCAATATTCAAGGTGCAGTCGCACCATGGAATGATACAGAGGCATTATAATATTCTTGGTTTTATTCTCCATTCTTTTCCTTATGATTCCTAGCATTCTGTTTGCTTTCTTGGCCGCAGCTGCACATTGGGCGGAGGGTCTCAGCGTATTATCCACAATGACGCCTAAATCCTTTTCCTGGGTGGTGGTTCCTAATATATAACCTTGTATCATGTAACCGTAGTTTGGGTTGTTCTTCCCTAAGGGGGTCATTCTGATCCCAAACTGCAGGGTCTGGATGTCCGACATTAACGTCCAGACCCCTCTATTCACCTATACCCGATGCTGGTGTAGGAACTCCCCACACATACATAGGAGATGTGTGGGGAGCTCCGGATGGGGTGGGAAGGTGAGAGCCGGAGGAGGAGAGAGGGCTGGGCAGAGGCAGGACCCTGACCTGGACGTACAGGGCCGATTCCGGTCACATGGCCCTGTATATCCCAGGCTGACAAAGATGGACGGGGGACTTATTCCACCTCTGTGGTGGAATAAGTCACGCGGTGATGGATAGCGGCACCCACGGACACCCCCGGCCAGTTCGGACACTTCCAGCGGTTCCCTGCAGCCCGATCCCGGCCCTGACAGGCCCGTTTGGGGATCAGGTGGCAGGGAATCTAATGTTGAGGTACAGTGGGGGGTTGGGGCATCTGCAAGGCATCCTGGTGCAATAACGACGGGATGCCACGGCACCGGGGCTCTATGCTGGTACTCCGGCTTGCTTGGACGGGGTGAGAGCAGGGCGTACAGGGGCTGGGAATCGGGGCACGGCCTGCCCGCCAATGCCTGATGCACCTGATTCTGATCCCGCGGGAAATATAACTCCTGCACGTTCAGAATCGGGTGCAGATCTGGCCTGTCCAGATTTTGGACGTCCAGTCTTCCAATTTATCAAGGTTCTCTTGCAATTTATCACAGTCCTCTTGTGTTTTAACAACTTTAAATAATTTTGTGTCATCTGCAAATTTGATCACCTCACTCGTTATTCTCATTTCCAGGTCATTTATGAATATGGTAAAAAGCAACAGGCCCGACACAGATCCCTGCAGTACTCCACTATTTACTTTTCTCCATTGAGAAAATTGGCCCTTTAGTCTTACTCTCTGCTTTCTATCTTTTAACCAGTTCCTGATCCACAATAATACACTGCCTCCTATCCCATGACTTTTTAATTTTTTCAAGTCTCTCATGAGGGTCTTTTCAAAGGCTTTCTGAAAATCCAGAAACACTATATCAACCGGTTCACCTTTATCTGTTTATTCATACCTTCAAAAAATATAACAGATTAGTAAGACAAGATCTTGCTTGGCTTTCTCCCATTAAACCATGGGGCATGTTTACTAAACGGGGCACTTTTGCGGGGCGCACCTGAGCGCCCTAAAATGATGCATTTAAGTGCTCTTAAGCACCCCGTACGCGTGCGCGGCACATTAACGGGTCCCGCACGCGTGCGCCGAAAACGCGCACGTTTGCGGGGCGCACATGTGCGATAGAGGCGTGGAAAGGCGAAATGAGGGCGGAGGAAGGCCCCCGAGGGGCGGAGAGATGGGGTCAATGGGTGGAATGTGGGAGGGGAGAGACTCCCCGCACAGGAGCGTGCCCGAATTTAGAAGAAAAAATACCGCCAGTGAAACACACGCGTTAGAGGTGATTTAAAGGGAAGAGAAACCATTTCCGTCAGCAATGTACAGCAACATCGTGGAAACCCAAAAAACGTGAGCAGTGTGAAACATGTGCACAGAACAAACTCGCAAATTTAACATGAAAATAACCACAACCAAGTATGCGAAAATCTTAAGTCTGCTGGGCAACACTGCTATTAATGGGCAACAATAATAAACACCCAGGAAAGCTCCAAAGAATTTAAATGAATATTGGAAGGGTCCATGGTCCGTGGACACATTCAAAAGCACTGCAATGTAATGGAACTGTCCTGGGAGTGCATATCAGGTCATCCAGTGATATCACTGATGCACTGTTCGGTTTATTTCTGTGACTGCACCTATTTGGAGGGCATATTTGTGTGTGTCCTGCACCTCTGTCCCCATACAAAGAAAACGTGCCCACAGTAAAGCTATGCAGAGCAGGGTGTCAGGCTTGTGCAGCCAGGTTTCCTATCTCCAGATACTGCACAGTCTCTGTGGGCACAGTGTGGTGCAGCGGACACTGCCAGTGACTGTATGACGAGAGGTTCACAGGTTCAAATCACAGCTGAGGTTCCTGGCAACCCAGTACCCATATTTTTAACCACCACTGAACAGTGAGAGTTCACACACTGCTATACTGCAGAGAACATAAGCATGGGCTCAACACCTACATTTTACCCCACACCGCACACAAACCAGAGCAATGGCCATTATGTACAGGCGAGTCCCTCAAATTCCATCCTGGAGTGCCACAACGCAATCAGGTTATATGGGTTTGCCAGATAAGGACTGCAAGCCACAGCAGACAGTGCCGTAGGCGTGTGTAGCCTGGCACCGTACACAACAACAGACAGGCACTGTCAGATGTAAAGTCATGGACGTCCCTCGGAATGCAGAATATATGTTTAGAAACAGTGGTGCAGTGTACACAGACAGTGTGTGCAACAACAGAAGGTCACAGGTTCAAATCCTGTCTGTGGCTCCTTGCAACTAGTGCACATAAGTGTACCCTGAAAAAACCAGGCATTAAAGACTGATACTTTTCTGCTGAGAACCCAAGATATTTTGGCATATGTTTATGTTATCATCAACAGTACCCACCACATAAACATGTGCATCACCTACAGCAGACTCAAACAAAAGCAGTCCTGGAGTGCCCCACATCATTAAAGGGTAATGCAGACTCCAATATAAGGCCATGTGAACATGTTGACGGCAGGGGAACTGGTGACACCTGTCCACATCACACCATGGCCTATCTGTTTTTAGGTGGGTGCTGTGTAGTGCAACAGACAGGGTTAGTCTGACAAACAGACATGGATGTACCTGGAAATGCACTGTCTCTGTGTCAAGAAGGTGGTGCAAAGCACACAGGCACTGCCTGCAGGAGGTGAAGGTCACAAGTTCAAATCACGTGTGTCAGGTCTGCCGAACCAATCCCCGCAATTGTCACATCCCCTAATTTTTCTCAAAAAACAAACCACCTGTAGTGGGAAAAGTGCAAACAGGGACAGTACATGTATATTGTCTCTCAAGGTGGACATATAAGAGAGAAATGTGCATCACATAGATCAGATATCCTCAAATGCAGTCCTGTAGGGACACAATTTATTCACATGTTATGATGTTGTAAATAAAGATGTCTCTGTTCATCTGCATGTGCCGGTCCATGGTATGCAGATATATCTCATGCATATATCTGAGGCACATTTGTGAAAATGTAGCAGTGTCTGTTACAACAGGACTGGAGTTGGGGACCTGTGCCAGAGATTACCGATCAACAGGAGGCGAAATGACCAGACACACAGGCTTCAGGACCCAAAGCCAATTGGACAGTCATGATAGTGTGCGTTGCGGCCATCTCATAAAACTAGTATGTGCGCACTGTAGCACTGTCACCATAAACCTTGAAATACACCACACATATAGCAACATGTTGATCTGATCAGTGGCAGATATCAATGTCTACGTACACCACAATATGGTTATTGAGTGGTATCACACCAATATGTCTGATGTATGTGGAGTGTGTCTCAGGTCTGTTGTTTGACGATGTTCCCCACCATGGGGTGTGACAGTAGCACTATTTCATAGCCTAGCCATGCATGCACTGTGTCCACGACTGCTGATTTGGCATAGACTGGAAAAACTGTCTATAGTAGCACAGTGATGGCATAGCTGTGGGATTGTGTGGCTGTACATCCAGTGTGTGATGTATGCAACACCTTAGCGCACAATGTTTGTACTGTGTGCAGTGTTAGCTTGCCATTGTGCATAATGAGGTGCTAGGTATTGTGGTCATACCCCCGACAGGCTGGTCTCGGCAGGATGCATGAGGACAGAACGTAGGGCAATGTAAGTGAAATTGCAGTGTGTGGTCATCAGTAGCATGGACAAGGTAGCCCAAGCATGTCCTCCTGGAAGGTCAGTCTCACCCTGACTGAGTAGTTACCATAGCATGGCTAGGTCAGCTGTAGTGGCAACAACATCTTTTGCAAGTGATATCTATGGGTTGCCTTTTGGAGCCCAATCACGAACGTAACTGCTCGGTGAGTGTGCAGACGTCCCAGTTTGGGTTTGCACACATTGTCACCAGTAGTATGCAGTATGGATTAGCTATCAGACTGCTTGCACCTAGTATGTGTAAGGGTGCCACACTTTGAAGGGTGTAGCAGCTGCAGCTTATCTGTGTTTGCTGCTGGACAATGTCAGATAGTGGTGGTGGGCTGCTGAGCATGTCCAGGCATGCCATCTGTCTGCTGTCACCTTATTGATGTTCACATAAATGCATGCCCCATGCTGTAAGTTGTATTTACCTCTGCTGGACAGAGGTTATCACTTCCCACCAGCAGCACCATTGCAGTGATGAGTCTGAATGTTACGTTTGGGTGTTGTCACATAATCCGTCTGTCTAACACACTTCTCCCCCTCCCATAACTAATGTGGCGATGACAATGGCCACCACACAGGATATGACTGATGTGGTTGCAGCAAATTGCTTAAAGGGCTACACATCACAGGGAAATAACAGATGCACAGAAGTGTATGTGCATGTGCATCAACAAGTGCTACTCATCAGACACTGTGACTGATGTGGACTCACACCATAGGCTATCTTAGCTGAGCCAGGTGCTGTGGTCATGGTTCTGGGTCTCCCCTCTCACATTCAGGGTGAGCACAGGAGCCGCACAATGTGATGTCCAAGACTAACTCTGTGTCATTAACCTACACGCTCATTAATCATGTTCATACGTAGGTGTTGCAGTGGCTGCATAAACCATAGTGCTTATATTTGTAGACTGCTCATTTACATGTGCAGTGCATCATGGGTATGTGTGATTGAAGTCTATCTTGGTAAAGAAAGCAAACAGGTCATGTGTTGGCCCATACTCAAACTGTAGCCAGCCAGGGGTGTGTTAGCAGCTATGGCAGTGGTTCTGAAGCAGTCCTCCGTGAAAGTCTAGCCATGACATGTGTTTATGTTAGTACAAATGAAGATGCATGAGATATATATGCATTACAGATGTCTTGCCAAACGGAGTGGAGTGTGGCCCTCCAGGGCTGGCCATCAACAACCCTGACAAACATCTCTGTCATTAACGTTTGTAAGTGGGCAAGGTGCTGATGTGCAAGACATCAAAATGTTCACATAAACTGTGTAACATGCTTCTCAGCCTCTCACCACCACCAACATCTTATAGATTATAGAACTGCATGGTGGGCATGAGAATTGAGGAAGTATGTCACAGTGAGTATATATGCTTTTCATGTCACTGACATCTGCACTTTATACAGTCACACACCTAAATGACAGAGGTGTAAGACAGGGGTCTAAAAATACTGACCTGTAGGGCCACAAATCTGTGAGGTTGCCAGGGTAGCTCTGATGCCTATAGATCTCATGCATATTAATTAGGGCTATACTGATCAGCAGACTGGCCTAGGGGTTCAAGGAGGAGTGTCTCTCATACACAGAGCTATGGAGATTTCGCCCCCTGTGACGTCACAACGTGTACAGACATAGGTAATGCCTCTGATTCTACAGTGGTCTAATCTAATATGGCTCTCTGAGGCCTCTTCCCTTTGTAATGTCATTTGGTGGTGCCACCAACAACACCCTCAATGCTGTAGCATGAAGGTCCCTCAAAAGTACCTTACAAGGTTCGGTTATTTGAACATTAGAAGGTGCTGTTGTGGACACTGCACCTCATATTGTCCTCTCTGAAGTGACTCATAGGGTACCTGATGTGCCACACTAGGTTATTGCAATGTCACAGTGTGTTTGTTCAAAAAACAAATCCAAAACGCAAAGGCCACACAAACCACTGTTGATAGTAGATAGTAATGTGCCAGCAAGTTATATAGATTAGGCTGATGGTGTGAAGGCAAACACGATGTCTGTAACATAGGTAGGTATGACAGTGAATGTGTCGCACACCCCAGCCACTCACTCTGTATGTCAGCACATCCACCTAACATCTACATCCATGTCCATCGCATGGCAATCTCAATAAGCTCAGTATGTGTGCTATGCAACCTAATGTGGATGTAGCATGTGCAGATGCAAACCCCCCCCCCCCATGCCATCACATACATAATTTATGTGTTGACATTGAGATGGAGTAGTGAATATCATCTATTGCGACACATATCCCCATATCACCAGGGTGCCTGATAGGCCAATCTGATGGTCCCTCAAAACACCTTGTTGAAGTAGCAGTTGTAGTGGCAGTCAGTGCAATGTGAAAGGCGTAGCACATCACATCAAACAAATGCCTAAGAACCAGTGTGCAAGTGATGATAAGTTCAAGTCCCAAATGTGTCAACACCATGAGGTCATGAAATAGTTATGTGTTTTATATAAGAGACACACAGCACTGTATATTGCAGTTGTGCGCATGTGCGCAACCCGTTCCGCAAAACAATGTGCGGGGCGCAGTTGAACGTCATATGTGTATAAATTGCGCCAGTTGCGGGACGCTGTGGGACAAAATATTTATAAAACATGCAGCAGATGCGGAGCGCAATGAGACGTGTTACGTCGCCAAAGTGCGCCAATCTTTGGGGCGCAGTTGGACGTCATACGTCGCTAAACTGCGCCATTTGCGGGGCACAGTTGCACGTAAAACATTGGAAATGTGTGGCATTTGCGGGGCGCATGCGCGTCAATGACGCTGCGTGCAATCAGGTGATAATATCTCAAAATGGCGTCCAGAACAAGAAAGCCTGCATTCACTCCTCGGGAGCTCCGCACCCTGTCTCGCCTGATTGCCACAAGGCAGGAGAAGCTGTTCCCCGGGCAAAACAGGTACAGGGACAGCAGAAAGGTCCGCAGGGCCTGGGAACGGCTACAGAGACGCTTCAATAGAGAAGCTGACTTCCCAAGGGAGGTAAGTGGATGGGGACAGGTCATAAGAAATAGACATATATATCTAGAGGCTGTGTGCATTGCAGATCCTCATGCTGTTGGGGTCAGGTATTGTGTGTCAGTAATGTGCTGCAGCTGAACATACATCCCATATTGTCTTTGTATAATATGTGACAGGTTTGACCTGTACCCAGGTGGTGATGGATATGGTCACACAGGTCATGATGCTAGCCCTATTACCTGGCATTTGCTGCTGTGGACGTGCCAACACATACTGTAAGAAAGCAAACCAATAGATCAGCTTAATTATATCCAAATCACATCATATGAATATGGTGAAATGTGTAGCTGCAGAAAATAACCTTTCCGTCCACAGAAAGGGTATGTGAAGCAAAGCATTAATGGTATGTCAATCACCCAGGTGATCTGGTTGTTTTTGCCAATGTTGTGCAATATGCCCCCCTATCCCCAGTGGTCCTGAGAGCTCACCACAGTGGTCTATCAGTCACCCTGGAGATACGGTTGTGTGTGCTCAAGCACTGTATACATACACCCTATCACCAGGGGACTAGAGAGGCCATCACACTGGCTCACCTGTCATCATGGTGATATTGGTCTGTGTGCTGTCAAAGTACAAAACAATATCCCTATCCCCAGGGGTGCTGTAAGATCATCACAGTGGCCTGTCATGTATCCTGGCGATATGGTTAAGTGTGCTGAAACAGTTCATTACATCTTCCCTATTTCCAGGAGTCCTGAAAGGCCATCCCAGTGGCCTTTCATGTATCCTGGAGATATGGTTCTGTGTGCTGAAACAGTTCATTACATCTTCCCTATTTCCAGGAGTCCTGAAAGGCCATCCCAGTGGCCTTTCATGTATCCTGGAGATATGGTTCTGTGTGCTGAAACAGTTAATTACATCTCCACTAGTTCCAGGAGTCCTGAAAGGCCATCCCAGTGGCCTTTCATGTATCCTGGAGATATGGTTCTGTGTGCTGAAACAGTTTAAAACATCTCCCCTAGTTCCAGGAGTCCTGAAAGGCCATCCCAGTGGCCTTTCATGTATCCTGGAGATATGGTTCTGTGTGCTGAAACAGTTTAAAACATCTCCCCTAGTTCCAGGAGTCCTGAAAGGCCATCCCAGTGGCCTTTCATGTATCCTGGAGATATGGTTCTGTGTGCTGAAACAGTTTAAAACATCTCCCCTAGTTCCAGGAGTCCTGAAAGGCCATCCCAGTGGCCTTTCATGTATCCTGGAGCTATGGTTATTTTATTTATTTTATTTATTTATTTAACAATTCTTTTATACCGCGCTATTATAATCAGTGCGGTGTACAATAGAACAAGAACATACTACAATGCATACAGGTAACATTGAGTTTTACATTGAACAGGGAAATTCAATAATAGGACAACCGGGGGAACTATGTACAGAATAACTTAATGGTATATACAGTAATATCAAACTCGATTGGATGTTACAATGTGGTTTACTAATAAGACTAGAGAGAAAGGTTGACCTGCTAGCCCTTTTCAGGTTGTATTGAGGTGGTAGTTTTGTTAGTGACTAGGTTGACTTCTGGGTAGCATTTTGTAAACAGGTGGTATTTCAATGTTTTTCTGAATAGGATTAGGTTTTTGATAGCACGGATTTCGTGAGGTAGTGCATTCCAGTTTAGAGGAGCAAATAAGGAGAAGGCCCTGTTGGAGGTGGCCTTAGTACACTTCGTTATTATCTTCGGGACAATTAAGGTGTTCATTGATGTGGTTCTCCTTTTTCTGTTTTCCAGGGTGCCATGGATGAGCTTGCTGATTGGCGTAGGGGGGCAGTTATTTAGTGCCTTGAAAGTAAGGACTAAAGACTTATACTGGATTCTGGCATGTAATGGTAACCAATGCAGTTCTTTCATGATGGGTGTTATATGGTCAGATCTTGATGAGCCGGAGAGGACTCTGGCGGCTGTATTCATGGCTAGGCGGAGCGGGTTTAACGTTGATTGAGGGAGGCCATGTAGGATGATGTTGGCAAAATCCAGGTGTGGGAGGACTAATGCTTGGAAGGTTGTTCGGAAGTCTGTGGGTTCTAGTAGGGAGCGGAGGTGATGTAGCGATTTGATCTTATAATATACGTTTTTTGTGATGTTCTTGATATGAGTTGTCATATCCAAGTGCTGATCCAATGTGATGCCGAGGTAACGGATGGTAGCTTTTGATTTCAACTCTATGTTGTTGACGCGTAGTGATGGAGGCGGTATGAAATTACGGTTCCTTGTGACAAAAAGAACGTCGGTTTTGCTGTGGTTTATCCGAAGGTTTTGTGATAGCAACCATTCAGCTACAGCCTCAAAACATTTGATTATTGGGGAGAATACTGGATGTTCAATTGTGAACGGCATATATAGGAGGATGTCGTCTGCGTAAGTGTGCTGAAACAGTCTGCGTATGTGTGCTGAAACAGTTTAAAACATCTCCCCTAGTTCCAGGAGTCCTGAAAGGCCATACCAGTGGCCTTTCATGTATCCTGGAGCTATGGGTATGTGTGCTCAAACAGTTCATTACATCATCCCTATTTCCAGGAGTCCTGAAAGGCCATCCCAGTGGCCTTTCATGTATCCTGGAGATATGGTTCTGTGTGCTGAAACAGTTCATTACATCTTCCCTATTTCCAGGAGTCCTGAAAGGCCATCCCAGTGGCCTTTCATGTATCCTGGAGATATGGTTCTGTGTGCTGAAACAGTTTAAAACATCTTCCCTATTTCCAGGAGTCCTGAAAGGCCATCCCAGTGGCCTTTCATGTATCCTGGAGATATGGTTCTGTGTGCTGAAACAGTTAATAACATCTCCCCTAGTTCCAGGAGTCCTGAAAGGCCATCCCAGTGGCCTTTCATGTATCCTGGAGCTATGGTACTGTGTGCTGAAACAGTTTAAAACATCTCCCCTAGTTCCAGGAGTCCTGAAAGGCCATCCCAGTGGCCTTTCATGTATCCTGGAGCTATGGGTATGTGTGCTCAAACAGTTCATTACATCATCCCTATATCCAGAAGTCCTGAAAGGCCATCCCAGTGGCCTTTCATGTATCCTGGAGATATGGTTCTGTGTGCTGAAACAGTTTAAAACATCTCCCCTAGTTCCAGGAGTCCTGAAAGGCCATCCCAGTGGCCTTTCATGTATCCTGGAGATATGGTTCTGTGTGCTGAAACAGTTTAAAACATCTCCCCTAGTTCCAGGAGTCCTGAAAGGCCATCCCAGTGGCCTTTCATGTATCCTGGAGATATGGTTCTGTGTGCTGAAACAGTTTAAAACATCTTCCCTATTTCCAGGAGTCCTGAAAGGCCATCCCAGTGGCCTTTCATGTATCCTGGAGATATGGTTCTGTGTGCTGAAACAGTTTAAAACATCTCCCCTAGTTCCAGGAGTCCTGAAAGGCCATCCCAGTGGCCTTTCATGTATCCTGGAGCTATGGTTATGTGTGCTGAAACAGTTTAAAACATCTCCCCTAGTTCCAGGAGTCCTGAAAGGCCATCCCAGTGGCCTTTCATGTATCCTGGAGCTATGGGTATGTGTGCTCAAACAGTTCATTACATCATCCCTATATCCAGAAGTCCTGAAAGGCCATCCCAGTGGCCTTTCATGTATCCTGGAGATATGGTTCTGTGTGCTGAAACAGTTTAAAACATCTCCCCTAGTTCCAGGAGTCCTGAAAGGCCATCCCAGTGGCCTTTCATGTATCCTGGAGATATGGTTCTGTGTGCTGAAACAGTTTAAAACATCTCCCCTAGTTCCAGGAGTCCTGAAAGGCCATCCCAGTGGCCTTTCATGTATCCTGGAGCTATGGTTATGTGTGCTCAAACAGTTTAAAACATCTCCCCTAGTTCCAGGAGTCCTGAAAGGCCATCCCAGTGGCCTTTCATGTATCCTGGAGCTATGGGTATGTGTGCTCAAACAGTTCATTACATCATCCCTATTTCCAGGAGTCCTGAAAGGCCATCCCAGTGGCCTTTCATGTATCCTGGAGATATGGGTCTGTGTGCTGAAACAGTTCATTACATCTTCCCTATTTCCAGGAGTCCTGAAAGGCCATCCCAGTGGCCTTTCATGTATCCTGGAGCTATGGTTATGTGTGCTCAAACAGTTTAAAACATCTCCCCTAGTTCCAGGAGTCCTGAAAGGCCATCCCAGTGGCCTTTCATGTATCCTGGAGCTATGGGTATGTGTGCTCAAACAGATCATTACATCATCCCTATTTCCAGGAGTCCTGAAAGGCCATCCCAGTGGCCTTTCATGTATCCTGGAGATATGGTTCTGTGTGCTGAAACAGTTCATTACATCTTCCCTATTTCCAGGAGTCCTGAAAGGCCATCCCAGTGGCCTTTCATGTATCCTGGAGATATGGTTCTGTGTGCTGAAACAGTTTAAAACATCTTCCCTATTTCCAGGAGTCCTGAAAGGCCATCCCAGTGGCCTTTCCTTTATCCTGGAGATATGGTTCTGTGTGCTGAAACAGTTTAAAACATCTTCCCTATTTCCAGGAGTCCTGAAAGGCCATCCCAGTGGCCTTTCATGTATCCTGGAGATATGGTTCTGTGTGCTGAAACAGTTTAAAACATCTCCCCTAGTTCCAGGAGTCCTGAAAGGCCATCCCAGTGGCCTTTCATGTATCCTGGAGCTATGGTTATGTGTGCTCAAACAGTTTAAAACATCTCCCCTAGTTCCAGGAGTCCTGAAAGGCCATCCCAGTGGCCTTTCATGTATCCTGGAGCTATGGTTATGTGTGCTCAAACAGTTCATTACATCATCCCTATTTCCAGGAGTCCTGAAAGGCCATCCCAGTGGCCTTTCATGTATCCTGGAGCTATGGTTTAGTGTGCTGAAACAGTTCATTACATCTTCCCTATTTCCAGGAGTCCTGAAAGGCCATCCCAGTGGCCTTTCATGTATCCTGGAGATATGGTTCTGTGTGCTGAAACAGTTTTAAAACATCTCCCCTAGTTCCAGGAGTCCTGAAAGGCCATCCCAGTGGCCTTTCATGTATCCTGGAGCTATGGTTTAGTGTGCTGAAACAGTTCATTACATCTTCCCTATTTCCAGGAGTCCTGAAAGGCCATCCCAGTGGCCTTTCATGTATCCTGGAGATATGGTTCTGTGTGCTGAAACAGTTTAAAACATCTCCCCTAGTTCCAGGAGTCCTGAAAGGCCATCCCAGTGGCCTTTCATGTATCCTGGAGATATGGTTCTGTGTGCTGAAACAGTTTAAAACAACTTCCCTATTTCCAGGAGTCCTGAAAGGCCATCCCAGTGGCCTTTCATGTATCCTGGAGCTATGGTTATGTGTGCTCAAACAGTTCATTACATCTACCCTATTTCCAGGAGCCCTCAAAGGCCATCCCAGTGGCCTTTCACTCATCCTGGAGATATGGTTGTGTGTGCATAAAGAGTGTAAGAGATCCTCCCTTTCCCCAGGAGTTATGTGAGGCCATCACAGTCGGCTATCACGTACCCTGGTGATATGGTTGTGTGTGAATAAAGAGTTAAATAGATCCTCCCGTTCCCCAGGAGTTAAGTGAAGCCACCACACTTGGCAATCACGTACCCTGTTGATATGGTTGTGTGTGAATAAAGAGTTTAATAGAGCATCCCTTTCCCCAGGAGTTAAGTGAGGCCATCACAGTGGTCTATCACGCACCCTGGTGATATGGTTGTGTGTGAATAAAGAGTTTAATAGAGCATCCCTTTCCCCAGGAGTTAAGTGAGGCCATCACAGTGGTCTATCACGCACCCTGGTGATATGGTTGTGTGTGCCTAACCAGTTCAATACATTCTCCCTATCTCCAGGAGTCCTATGACCTGTGTAAGGTCACTTGTCTATGATCCCACTGCAATGGGATATGCAGCTGATGATGTGTGGCACAACACGCAACCCCCATGGGGCCGTATGCCACATTGCATTGGTGGGTATAGCAGTCACATGTTGTGGTAGTTTATGACAGGTAAGTTGCACCTCTCACATAGTCTGTGAGGTCACTATCTCATCACACATGTCTGTGATGTATCACGATGAAAAGCTATGTGCACATGTTGATGTGTGTATAGGTACAACATCCCCATGACCTAGGCAAAGATATTCCCAAAGGCCGTAACAGAGCCATATTCCCCTCACTTTATGCATAGTTAGGTTACCCATCCTCACACCTCCTACAAATCCATTACCTTGTAGCAGGTGAACAGAACTGATGTTGTAGGAAAGCTACAGTCACCTCTTGTGGTTGGACACCACAGACACAAGCAGCCACATGAGCACAGGTGGCAATTGCGTAGTGTGTTTGTTTGGTGTCTGTCCATGGTTTATCAAAATACACCTGCTGTCATCATACAGGTCATAGGTCATAGTGCCATTTCTACAAGATATAGGCCAGCCTACATGGGCACGGTAAGCTCAGATAAGGGCACCTGCAGTTGTTGTATGTTTGTTTAGGCTGCTCTACCAAACATACCCCATACATACTACACCCCAACCTGACTCTCACACAGGATGGCCAGCCAACATGGGTGGAGGTACAGACCCTCCACAGCACATGATCAGTTTTGTAACCCTTTCCTGCCCTCCTCATCCCACTGTTTCCCACATGTGTGACTTAGCCATGTTGTTAGCTGCTGATAGCATAGTTTATTGCCTGTAACAGGTGGTCGCCAGACACAGCAGGATGCACAAATTAACAAACATCCCTGTCCCCCTTGGGTTCTGTCGCATTCAACAACTGCTCCAATGTATCCCTTCACCCGCTCCTGGTGTGCAAAACATACACAACAAGAGATGCAAATATTGGACAGCAAGTAGCATCACGCAAGCACCATGGCATGGCTCCAGAGACTGACATATGTGACGATGACCAACATTGGTGAGTAGGCTCAGTTGGTAATGGTGTTGTACACATGTGATAACACATTCCATGTGCCCATGATGATCCCCTGTGACAGGTGTTGAACTATGCTATACATGAAACACACATCAGTGTAGCTGAAGTGTCCAGACCCAGGACACACTGTTCTATGTTTCTGTTGCCCACCCACCAGACGTAAGTGCTCACTCATGCTCCCACCCATATTTTCTCCCACACACAGGTTGAGGATCTGAGAAAGAAAGGGAGGGAGCTGCGCCTGCACCATGGCGCATACCTTGAGCGCGTGAGGAATGCTGAATCATCACATGGTGATGGTGCATATTGATGACATGGCTGCCCACCATCAGAGGTCACAGTGGCCCATCAGTGTGCATGGTACCTGCATGGGTACATGTGATGTGTCACACACATCTACGTGTGCTGATGACTGTCATCTTCCACAGATCATGATGACAGTGACGAAGACCCCCGTACCTCTGCCTATGCCCTCCGAAGGCCCACCTCCCGCGCTGCCGTGGAGGTGGTAGTCCTGGACACCAGTGGGGAGGAGGCAGAGGGTCCTGCAGACGACACAGCGGAGGGGGTCATGGGGGATGCTGGGACGGAAGGTGTGGGTGCCAGGGTCACAAGGGGGGGTGAGGGCGCAGGTGATGTGGGTGTGGGCTAGGTTGTGGTGGGGGTGGGGGAGGAGTCAGGGGGGGAAGAGTGGCCACAGGGTGTCTGGGAGAGTGACATAGAGGACAGTGCAGCACAGGGCACTGTTGGCTCCCGCCATCAAGGGCAGGTGGCTCCAACATCCAGGGCCCCACACACAGTGCATGCAGATGCCACCACACAAACACCAGGAACAATGTGTGTGTGTGGTGGCAGATGTGTTGTACATCTGTGTGAGGCTCTGGATGCACTGGAGCAGCGGGTGCACCGGTTGGTGCACCTGCAGGAATGGATGGCGGGAGCCATGGAGAGGGTGGTTGCTGACAGTGAGCATCTGCCATGTCGGCAGCCACCCCCTGAAGGGCGTCACAGGCATCATTGATGGTGCCTGTGACGTCCACACATGTGCCCTGTGCTGCCCTGTCCGCCATCACGGGGCAGGCTGAGGGAGGGGGGGGGTCATGTGGGGGTTCGGGGTTAGTGTGGGCGTGTGTTTTTTGGGGGTGGGTGTGGGGGGGGGTGGGGCGGGTTTGTTTTTGGTGGGTGGGTGATGGCATTTTCCCCCTACCCTAGATATGTATATAGTTGTATTTTTGTTTGTACATATTAAAGTATTTTTTCTGAACCCTGTAATGGTGACGTGTCTCACGTAGCATATGACTATAGATGCCAGCATGTCATATGTGTGCAGCCACATACATTCCTGACGGGTAAACATGCGTATGATACCTCAATTGGCACCACATGCAGTGTGTCGGGAAACTCATGTGTGTAGGTGTGTGATAGCAGGGTGCTGCATTACATGTTACCATGTAGTGGCTGCCCACACAGACGTACTTGCCACAGGGATGCATATACATGACCCACATGTTCTCACATATATGAGCCGGCAAAATATGCGGCTCACAAATGTCTGCCTCTGTAACATGCATCCCTATGGTGGGTTGGGGTGCATGTGACCACTTATATAGGTGAGGGCACAGGTCACACATATGGCACCAATGTGTCGTGTATGACGGGTTGCAGATGGTGATGTGTATGGAACATAAACAGGCCATTTATAACACAGTACCCCTGATGTCCACATCAAGGGTGGTGGACCGTGGTTCTGTAGAGCCGCAGGGCAGTCAGGTGTTGGAAATATTCCTAATGAGTGTGGCAGAGATATATATGAATTGGAGATATCCTGTCAGCGTGACTGAATTTTCGGCCCTCCAGGGCTCGCTTTTGAGAGACCTGGATTACACCTCTGCCATTTTGGAATGTGAGTGGGCAAGGCGCAGATGTCCCCGACATCAAACATGTTACCTAGAGTATGTCATATTCCTCCTCACCTCTCCCCACCACCAACATATTGCCATTGCCACCACCCGTTACTGCTGGTGAGAAACAGGGAGCAATGTTACGCATTCCAAATAACCATCCGATGTCTGTGACATCTGCACCCAGCCCAAAATAAATCGTACATGACAGAGGTGTAAGGCAGCGCTCTCAAAATCCAGTCTTGGAGGGACACAAACCAGTAAGGTGGTCATGATAATTGTAATGGTGAGATATATATCGCCAGCATATACATTAGGGATATGCTCAGAACCTGACTGGTCTGCGGCTCCACAGTATCACGGTTCCACACCCATGTCGTACATGGATGTCTGTGCACACTGTGCCGCTGCAGCGCAGAGGCTGTGGTGACACATTGTGCTAGTGAAACATCACATATGTGTGGATCATGGAAATAGTATATGTGTGTGGCAAAGTAGCTTATGCAGTGGACATGGTTGCAGATCCTATGGTCCTCCCACCCCCCTCTCAGAGATACACATGGGACCAAATGGACACTCTTTGGAAAGAGACAATGTATCTATTTTTGGACAGCTGTTTATTATCACAGCAATTCTCTCATATAAAACTATTGTTACAAACATGTGTGTAAGACATATCAAAGATCCCCCCAAGCCAATTACATAACACAAACACAACATACTAATCACATATGTCTACTTTCACATATAACCCAAACCAAGCCGCAATAACAGAAAATACTATGTACATAGTTGCTAAAAATGAACAGTGCAACAGAGAGAAACCTTTGGTTTCGTGCTGTACATCTCTATATTATCATAGGTTACTGACGGCGTGGTCGGCCATGCCTGCCACGTCGGGCCCCTCTCCCTGGCAAGGCTATATCCTCCTCCGGATACATTGGTGGTGCAGGTGCAGCTCGGATCAGAACATCACGTATGCCCTCAAGGGCCTCACACATGCGAGTTAGTGGCATGGCTACGACCCCCTCATGTAATGTCCGGAGCGCAGCACAAACATCCCTGGTGTTCCGCTCCACAGCACAGCGAATCCGCTCCAGAACACGTCGATTGGCTGTGAATGGGACACAGGGTGGTCAATGAACTACCTCTCCACGAAAACACCTTCATAAAGCAACATGTCATACACATACCACACTAATGCTAATGTGATAGTGCTGAGTCATATGGGAACATGGTTAGGGGTATAACACATATATCGCAGTGTACTACAACTAATAGAAACACAGAGAACACTATACAGGAAGAAGATGTGGGAGGACAACACAACAGTCATACAATAGCTTCTGCGTACACACCCACATACTACTGACGTGGCAACAGAATTGGGGGCAAGGACAGTCATCTCATATCCATTATTTAGGTCAGGTGCAGCATGCAGCAGCCATAAACACCTCAGATGGCCAGAAGCATTGTTGTACCGAGGTGTGTTTGGGAATGTCTGCACAGGTCAGTATGGGTCCAGGGTTTTGCTATATGTGGCATAGAGATGCACATGAGCTGTTGGGGCATGTTATGACAGGAACTGTGTGTTATGTGTTTATGGAATTTGCTATTCTCCATGAGATGTTTGTACTTGATGTAGACTCATGGGATGCCTTATTTTTGTTTCAGAATGTGTTACGGCAAATCAGGTTTGGCCTGCCCTTATGATTGTTTTATGACATGACAATGTATGGTCTGATGGGTTACATTGTCAGTATAAGGGCTGGATGTGGGGATGTACACATTATCCGTATGTGCTGGTCCTTGGAATTGCCTGGTGCAAGGACTACACTGATATGTATGCTTGGTGGTGTACAAAATGTACGTGAGCTGATGTTGGGGAATGACTAGAATGTGATGGTGCTGACAGATGTTAATCCCGTGAAGCATTTAGTGTTTTGTGGGAGTGGGTGATACCTTATGAACATAGCTGCTTATGTGAGTGTAGTTGAGGATAGACATTGGCATGCTGAATACGTCATGATAGTGTGGGATGTCAGAGACCTACTACACGGAATAAATGGTTATGTTAAAGCAAATGTGACAATGTAGAGTGGATAAAACAGTACAATAGAGCTGTCTGGACACATAAACATCAGACTATGGTGAGTGAGCAGAACTCTTGCACAGGCATTGTGAACGTGGATGCAGCAATTAGGACATGGAAAACAGTCATAACAACTAGACAACATATGTTTTCCCCTTTCTCATTTGACATAGCATATGGATCCTTACAGGCTGAGCTTCAGTATGTTTATTTTTTACCTTGCTGTAAGGGATAATGTATGTATGACAGTACAGATTGGTCAGATATCTCTATCTACCCACTGGCCAGTACCTATACAGTGTTGTGTTCAAATTCCCTAGTTGCCTTTTGTGTCTCCAATAACACATTTCGACTAGGTAATGTTTTTCTTTGGTTGCTTGCTCTATGATGATGTATCTGGTTATTTTGTAAAGGAGATGAGGTCTTCAGTTTATGTTATTTCTCATTGGGCTTGACAATTGCTATCATACACCAGTATGTTATGTGAGGTCTTTGTGTAATGCTCTAATGTTTGCATTCGGAAAGGAGGGGTGGGGTGATGTGCCAATTCTGGTAATGTTGTGTGGATACGTGGTGTATGATATGGTCTCAACATGGCAAGCTTATGTTGTAGTTAGTCATATGTGTTTAGGTTTATTTTGCAGCACAGTAATTGTTCACGGTTTTGGTCCTTGTTTAAACCATTTGTTGAGAAATAGACATGCGTCATACTCATTACTGTATGGTTGCATACAACACATATTTGCAGGTATGACACGTATGATACTGGGGACCCTCACACGGTATGGGGACATAGGCCCACAATTTAAACTGGGACACACATGCTCACAGCCTATGCAATCTGTTGAGGGATTGTTGGCTTACAGTAAGGGGACATGGTGTGTTCCTTTTCTGTCTGGATTACAGTCTATGTTATGTCTTTCTGTACAGAGGAAATTGAGGAATGTTCTCTCCAAACAAGCCATCAGGTTCATACTGTACGTGGAGACCCCTCTGTAGATCCGTATCTATGGTTGACCTGACATATTTTCGCACCTCTCTCCATATGCTATGTAATGTGACACTGCAGATGCAGACTGTGGGGAATGCGGTCTTTGTGCTGTTACATCACAGAGGAGGGTTGCATGCTATATATATGGTATGTTTGTTTCTTTAACTATCATTTAGATGTCATGCTTGTGGTTTACCAGACATCTGGGTGTCTGGCAATGAGGTAGACTGTTGCAAGGGGAGGCAAGTGTTGATCTTTCTCATGACAACAAACATGGTGGCCCTTATACAAACATTCCTTTTAGGCCTGCATCTGTGAGGTGTCAACTGCCCTTCGGTGATTCTGTTTTGCGTCATAGTAACACCCTATATATACCCCACACCATTCTTTCACGAAACAATATCCCATCCAACATGAGCCATACATGTGATATATGTGGTGGTTATGTTTGCATACATTCACCACACAAACACCAACTAGTGACTATTGGTGTTTATTTTGGAATTATGACTGTCGTATGTCACCCACCTTCAGCATCGCGACGTGCAGATACGCCATGGGACCTTAACTCCGCCATCACCTGAGGGTCAGGGCTCTCGGTGTATACTTGCGGCCTGGGTCCTTGGATGTTCTCCCTTGATGCTGCCCCTAGTGGTGATATACTGGGTACAGGTGGCTCTATGGGCTCATCAACAGCACTTGTGCTGCCCCCTGAGACAGCAGGTTCATCCTCCAACAAACTCATTGGCACTGTGATGTCAAAGTCACCCTCTCCTCTCTCCTCCTCCTCCTCCTCCTCCTCCTCTTCCTCTCCCATTTTACTGTAGTCACCTGCATATTGAACAATAACAAGGAAAACACATATGTTTCAACATAATCCTATCTATATATGTGTGGCACAGACACCACAGAGATGATGGGGTGGGTATGTGCGTGGGTGCTGCGTAACCGACCCATGACACCCTCCCATACATGTTTTGTCTACGTCATTCAGCTGTTTATGGGGCACATTGTGTGTCGTGTGGCCAAGCACATGATGCATATTTTCCATGGGTATATATGTAATGACATGCCACATGTGTCCCCCAACACATCCCTTCCCCAATCAGTACAACATATGTCCACACAAGTGACAGAATACATCACCCTTACACATGTTTGGACCATACATTGCCTGTTTATGTTTAATTTATTGCATTTTGAAATATTGTCTTAGACATTACTATATGCTCATTGTTGGATATTGATTTTGGACTGTGCACACACCCCATTTAGGTGTTGCCGTGGATACCACATGTAGCGCAACACCCAAGCAGCACCTGTGGCCCACTGAGAAATAGGCACCAATGTAGGCACTCGTGGGTGTGCACAAATAGTTTTATGTTCCACACAAACGTTACCTGGATTAGTGTGCCACAAACTCATATTGGTGCTTTGCAATCACAGATGTGCAGGTTGGATAGGAATTGTTGTGGGTATGTTTTGGAAACAGAGTGGGCGGATGGTTGCTGTTGATGCGAGGGGACACATATGTAATATTGTGACAGGGCATGGGCAACAACACAAGTTTGTGCATGGGCACTACAAACACACATGTGGACACCACTTTTTTAAACATGGT